>CM068368.1:262990166-265581100 GCA_034769895.1 Magicicada septendecula | reverse complement strand
TCAAAAGACACACACACACACACACACATGCACAAACTTGTATAAACACAGGTCCCTTGGTTTTTCTACTGCCTATGGGCCCCCAAGATGGTTAATCTGGCATTGGATGTGATAATTCCTGGTGGAAGTTCTTTATTTTACCAAGTGGTTAACTTTACATTACATATAGCATAGCTTGAATAAGTTAAACTACACAATAAAAATAGATTTGAACAGCCTTCCAATGCCTTGTCAAAGTCTGCACAAAGCTATGGCTTACTGATTTGTAATTTATTTGATAGACATTGAGGGGGGGGGCAAGTGCCCCCCTTGCCACCTCCGAATCCCACCCATATATACAAACTATACCAGTACATTTTATATTTTCAAATATAAAATATAAATTATTTGTAGTTTTACCTTCCTGTGCTTTTCTGTGATGATTTACTGTACGAATGATGCAAACTAGCAGCCTGATGAATTAGAGCTCCTTCTACAGGGGAATCACTTCCATCATGGCTTTCTAGTGAATCTGAACGGCCATATTCCCTTCTAAACCAATTAACTGTAAGAGAAGAGATAACATTATCAGACAAGAAAAAGTTCTACTCCTACATTTCAAAAAATATTTATATTAAAGTAAGTTCTATAGTTTAATTGGAAAATTTTTGCACTGACTTATTAAACACACCTCGTATATTATGTTTTTGAAGTCTTCTTCCAGTATGGACCGCATCAAAAATGTCTTGTATGACAACGTTTCACTCATATTACAATGAGTATCCTCAAGTCTAAGTGACAAAAACGCCAGCAAGCGAACTCAGTTATATAGTGTAGAAGTGGCGGTGGGTGGTCTGGTAAGTGGACCCTGACCTGCAGGTGTTACGCTGTGTACAGTATATCATTTTCATACTATGTTCATATTTTCATAGTTCATTTGAAATGCCTATTGTATTAGCAATTTCACGCACTTTCAATCTTCTGTCCTCCACCACCATATCATGGATTTTTTCAATATTTTCAGCAGTTGTAACCTCAACAGGACATCCAGAACTTTCAGCATCGTTTGTGCTCATATGACCACTACAAAAGTAACCAAACCATTTATAAACTGTCCTTGTCAATAGAGCTGCCTCACCATAATATTTATCCAGCTGGATTTAGTTTCCTGTGCGTTTTTGCCTTTCAAAAAGTAAAGTTTCATCACCACAAAAAATTTCCTTTTATCCATGTTTTGCAAATTACAATAATTCATCAATTCACACAATTGACAACAACAGAAATATGAATGTATGTTACTGAAACATGGTGGATGCGGAAACTAAAAATGACATCATTTATACTGTATACTATGAGCACCATCTCCTGACTCTGTATGGACTTATCAAACACCCCTTCTATGATGCTTTAAAGAATGTAACTGAAAATGCAACATACATTTTACATTTAAAAATTGTATACTGGTATTGATAATCACTGAAGTTTACAAGAGTAATTGTAAACTAAAAAATGGAATATACTTCACTAACGTATGATTTCACATATGTTCAACACATTATAGGTTTTTGAACACCCATTTGTTAAATACAATTATTCATATTATAAAGAAAGAGTTGGAATACTTATTCAGAATATGTATGAAAAGGAAGAATGTCACATTCTTTTTAAAGATATAGATTATCACAGACCTCCACTATTCATTTCACAATTACTGTTCATTGGAGATGGCTGAATTTGTGTTATCAAAATATGTTAATTTAATCATTGTATTTGCCTCCAAAGGCGTTTTAAGACTATAAAACAGGTTAATTACCTACCGTCACGCTTTTTGAAATCCGAAAACAAGATTACTCGAGTTTCGACACATTAAGTGTCATCTTCAGATCCTCGATGAATATAAGTTAAAAATATATTTGTTGATGTATGCACATCCCGTCAGATAATAAAAACAACACAAACATAACAACAAAAATACTTAAATAATTTAACACATATTAAAACCGAGACAAAACAGAACGAAAACACGATCCACGCGGCCGACGCGGACCTGCGCAGGAACACGTTATGCGATAAAATCAATCGATACAGATTTGACCTTTGATAAATTTTATCGATCTGACACAGTTAGTATCTCGTTCGATATCGTTTACTCTGTTAAATAGAATATTATTTTTATGGATCGATTTTTCATTTAAGACGCGATCGTAATTATCTTTAGTGGCTTTATATATTTCAGACCTTTCAAGAGTGTCCAGTTTAAGAGATTTCCTGCATTTATGTAATATATCTAAATTCTCACTAATACTTTTTATGTTATGATCTTGTGAACTTAAATGTTCAGCAAATGTGGATCTTCCTATATTTGATTTAGAGCTTGGGAGGTGTTCTTTATAACGCAATTTGAATGAACCTATTTATTTGAATGCAGTTTGTCCTATGTAGAAATTTGAACAATCCGAACAATTAAGCCTGTATACACCTGTACCATCGTATTCATCGAAAGACTTAATTCGGTTTTTAAACTTAAGTTTGTTCTCGAGTTCATTATTTGCTTTTGAAGCCAATACTATATTTTGTTTTTTCAATTGGTTTTTTAAAGTGTAATGTAACATTTCGCCATACTCTATTGCGATATATTTTACTTTTTGTTTAGGCATGTCAATATTTATTAGTCTATTTTGTTTCTTATTTATTATTTTATCTATTATGTTACATTTATAACCATTGGCTATTGCTATGTGTTTAATAATTTCGACTTCATTTTTATGGTCTTCTGTGGAGAGGGGCAATGATAACAATCTATGTACCATACTATTAAAAAATGCCATTTTGTGTGAATAAGGGTGGTAAGACGAGGCATGAATAGCATGATCAGTGGTTGTCGGTTTCCTGTAAATATTATAGTTAATTTTATTATCAATTTTTGTTAAAGACAAATCTAAGAAATTTATTTTATTAATCTTTTCTGTTTCTAATGTAAATTGCAAATTTTTTGTTATGCTATTCAAATACTTATTAAGCGTCTCTAATTGTCTGCAATTACCATTGTAAACCACTATCGTGTCATCCACATATCGATGATAAAATAAAATTTTGTTGTAATGTTTGTTGTTTGGTGATAATATTTCATTATTTTCGATGTGGTTTAAATAAATTTCTGCCAGGATACTTGATAGTGGGGATCCCATTGCTAATCCATCTTTCTGTAAACAAAATTTATCATCAAAAGTAAAATAATTTTGTTCTAAAATTACTTTAGTCAAATTAATAATTTCATCAACTATTTCATAGTTTAAAGTGGCTATTGATAATAATAAACTTTTTGTTATTTCTAAAGTTTCATTAATTGGTACATTCGTATACAAATTGACTATGTCAAATGAAGCTAAAGTATGTCTTGGTTCAATTGTAAGTTTTTTTGTGAGCTCTACCAATTCTAAACTATTTTTCAAACTGTAATTCTTTTTAAACACTATATATTGTATTAAAATTTTATCAATTTTTTTGGCAATTTTATAAGATGGTGCAGACGTGAAATTTACTAAAGGACGGACTGGCATGTTATTTTGATGTATTTTCAGAAGTCCTCTAAGTCTAGGTGCTTTAGGATCTATCATTTTTAAATATTTTTTCTCATCGTTTGTTATAATATATTTAGTTTTGTTTAACACTGATTTCATATTACTATTAAACCTATCAGTGGGGTCACTCTTAATTTCGACAATATTATTGTTTATGAAAAATTCATTTATTTTACGTTTATAATCTTCGTTAGTTAAAATTACGAGTGTCTGGCCTTTGTCGGCTTTGGTGACAATGCTATTATTGTCCATCAATTTCTTTTTTATTCCATTGAATGTTTTGGTTTCTTTATTGTAACTAGTTTTTATATTTTCGGCTTTTGAAAGTTTTGAAAAAATATTTAAAAATGATAGATCCTAAAGCACCTAGACTTAGAGGACTTCTGAAAATACATAAAAATAACATGCCAGTCCGTCCTTTAGTAAATTTCACGTCTGCACCATCTTATAAAATTGCCAAAAAAATTGATAAAATTTTAAGACAATATATAGTGTTTAAAAAGAATTACAGTTTGAAAAATAGTTTAGAATTGGTAGAGCTCACAAAAAAACTTACAATTGAACCAAGACATACTTTAGCTTCATTTGACATAGTCAATTTGTATACGAATGTACCAATTAATGAAACTTTAGAAATAACAAAAAGTTTATTATTATCAATAGCCACTTTAAACCATGAAATAGTTGATGAAATTATTAATTTGACTAAAGTAATTTTAGAACAAAATTATTTTACTTTTGATGATAAATTTTGTTTACAGAAAGATGGATTAGCAATGGGATCCCCACTATCAAGTATCCTGGCAGAAATTTATTTAAACCACATCGAAAATAATGAAATATTATCACCAAACAACAAACATTACAACAAAATTTTATTTTATCGTCGATATGTGGATGACACGATAGTGGTTTACAATGGTAATTGCAGACAATTAGAGACGCTTAATAAGTATTTGAATAGCATAACAAAAAATTTGCAATTTACATTAGAAACAGAAAAGATTAATAAAATAAATTTCTTAGATTTGTCTTTAACAAAAATTGATAATAAAATTAACTATAATATTTACAGGAAACAGACAACCACTGATCATGCTATTCATGCCTCGTCTTACCACCCTTATTCACACAAAATGGCATTTTTTAATAGTATGGTACATAGATTGTTATCATTGCCCCTCTCCACAGAAGACCATAAAAATGAAGTCGAAATTATTAAACACATAGCAATAGCCAATGGTTATAAATGTAACATAATAGATAAAATAATAAATAAGAAACAAAATAGACTAATAAATATTGACATGCCTAAACAAAAAGTAAAATATATCGCAATAGAGTATGGCGAAATGTTACATTACACTTTAAAAAACCAATTGAAAAAACAAAATATAGTATTGGCTTCAAAAGCAAATAATAAACTCGAGAACAAACTTAAGTTTAAAAATCAAATTAAGTCTTTCGATGAATACGATGGTACAGGTGTATACAGGCTTAATTGTTCGGATTGTTCAAATTTCTACATAGGACAAACGGGTCGTTCGTTCAAATTGCGTTATAAAGAACACCTCCCAAGCTCTAAATCAAATATAGGAAGATCCACATTTGCTGAACATTTAAGTTCACAAGATCATAACATAAAAAGTATTAGTGAGAATTTAGATATATTACATAAATGCAGGAAATCTCTTAAACTGGACACTCTTGAAAGGTTTGAAATATATAAAGCCACTAAAGATAATTACGATCGCATCTTAAATGAAAAATCGATCCATAAAAATAATATTCTATTTAACAGAGTAAACGATATTGAACGAGATACTAACTGTGTCAGATCGATAAAATTTATCAAAGGTCAAATCGGTATCGATTGATTTTATCGCATAACGTGTTCCTGCGCAGGTCCGCGTCGGCCGCGTGGATCGTGTTTTCGTTCTGTTTTGTCTCGGTTTTAATATGTGTTAAATTATTTAAGTATTTTTGTTGTTATGTTTGTGTTGTTTTTATTATCTGACGGGATGTGCATACATCAACAAATATATTTTTAACTTATATTCATCGAGGATCTGAAGATGACACATAATGTGTCGAAACTCGAGTAATCCTGTTTTCGGATTTCAAAAAGCGTGACGGTAGGTAATTAACCTGTTTTATAGTAAAATATGTTATTTATTAAACAGTACTTCATGCTTCTCTTACAAGTAATGATATTTTTAAAATTATATTCATCATACCCAAACCACCAATCTGGAAACGAGAAGATGCTGATTTATGTGGGTGTGTGTGACCAGAATCATTGAGTCCTAAATTCCGTTCGCTTTGTCGTGGTGTCAATACAGGGTGATGCTTTTTTCTTAAGTTACTTAATGGGCTTTGTATCATCTTGCCACTTTCTTCACAAAGTTCAGTTTCCAATAAACTCTAAAAAGTGTTCCAGAAAGTATTAACAGAAAAATGTCAAATTATAAAGTGTTTTCAAACTTTGCACTTAGTAATTCTAATTACATAGTACCTAGTCAGAATATTTCTGTCAGGATACTATGAGTTATAGACTTTTACAACAAACTTTACCCTTCTGATTACTTTTTAAAATTCAAATATCTTCTTTAACAAAAAAAAGTTTAATAAATAAACAACAATAGAATTTAACTATTATGGCTTGCATCCTGACAAGCAATTAAAAAAGTGGATTCCATTATTATACACCAATGTACATCAGTGTTGTTAACATAAAACAAAATGATGCCTAAATATTATTTGAGGCTGTAGTACACATATGAATTAAGCAGCAGGGATTTACAACATATGAACATCTGCTACATTATTATTAGAATTACTCTTATTGACAACAGAAATAGTAAACTAAAATTTCCTTATAGTGATTGAAGAAGTTTCTTATTAAGGAAACTATTCCTCATAATTGGTTTTCAAGAAGTACTGTTTAAAAATTAATTATTTATAAAAGTAACACACAGAATCTGCTTACAGCACATGTAGAAGAGGTACTTCGTTTCTTGAATAGAATTTTTCTGGCATCTCTTTCATCAATTACATAACATGGTCCTGATTCCATGTGTTCATCCTGTTCCGACTGGGGTATGTGTCTAGTGATAAAAAAATGATATATCATTATTACATTTATAAGCATACATCAACAAATAAAAAACAATGAAAACAGATTTAACTTTGAGATTTAGCTAAAATTGGCTTAGTCATATTTATTTTTAGGACTACTTTCACTAGTACTATACACACGCAAGACTATTTTTGGAAGCCACATCCTCATTACAGGTGTATTCCTTGGCAATTACTAGCTCTCACTATCAATTATTTGGTCTCTATCAGCCCTCAACACCTAATCCCTTAGAGAGGATACCAAGCTTACCAGGGGCATTAGAAAAATAAGTGTGGCTGCTTAAAACAAGAAAGCTTCCTGGAGGACAAATGACATCACTGAAGTTTTTATATCATCATACTGAATATTGATTGTATTTGCTATAAATGCATGCCATAAATAAAAAATACCCCTTGTTTTAGTCCATGAAGTAGTTACCATGAAACCACATTATTCTATTGTTCACTGTAGTTTTGTACTTACACAATGAATGCATTTGTGCATGCATGCACAAATATCCACGTGCGCACACATCATCATCATCATCATAATTCATTATCAAACACTGGAGACATAACGTTACCCTCTTGCACCAAGTTGAGAGAGTATTGCACTGATCAATGTATTCTTTGAAACCTAATTAATGTGGTCTAATAACTAGCTATCTGGTCTAGAGGAGGCTTGTCAATCTCTTCTATAAAAATGATATAACTGATCTGTCTTGTAACTCTGTTTAACTTAAACTCAATTTCCAGTTATGTGATTGGCAAAAAAATAAATCCCTTCCTTCTTTTTAAAATAGTTTCATTCTTTTAACACACACTTTAAAATTTTCTTTGCAGGTCAGAAACAGTTTATGAACAGAGTTTTCCATGTCTGAAAAACTACAAAAATTTGATGATTCATGACATCTTTTCATACATAAAACTTGTATCAACACTTACTGTACAGCCAAATAAATACTCTCACATTATGAGTCATTAAAATACCTACACTTTGGTTCAAGTCCTATTTCAAAGTTTCCTGGAATTTAAGAGTTACTTTCATCAATGTTTTTTTTTTAATCTATATATATATATAAAAGCGAAATACCACTTAATATAAGTATATATTCATACTCTGTGGGTGAAACACAGCACCTATATGTAGGCCTATCTATATATATATAAAAGCGAAATACCACTCACTTATTCATACACTCACTCATAACAAAATCTCCATAACTGTAAAGCCTACAAACTTACATTCGGCACGTATGTTCTTCTTGGCTTCTAGGTGCTTGCTAAGGAAGAGTTTTGAAAACTTTAACGCCTAACCACGAAAAAACGCAAAAAACCACTAAAAACGGTGACACCGATAATGCAGCTTTTTTTCAACTGTACACTTCCTGGAAGTCTAATGTTTATTTTTACTTCCATGTTCCATAAGGAAATGGAAGTATGGTCATGGCAAAAAAAAAATCGTGTTCGAGATAATGGCTGATTCTGATTGTACTACCCTCAAAACATGAAGAAAAGTCATTTTTCGAAAAGTGTGTGTGTAGAATTTTTTCTATGCCAAACGATAACAGCCATAAATTCAAACAGAATCAAATAATGTTTTGCATACATCTCTGAATTGTAGAGGACTCAAGGTCTATAGATTTTGGTGAAGATCGGTTAAGAGAAAGCGGTAGTTTACCTCTGCAACGTTTTATGTTTTAACTAGGGTAATTTTTACTTCCATGTTCCATAAGGAAATGGAAGTATGGTCATGGCGAAAAAAATCGTGTTCGAGATAATGGCAGATTCTGATTCTACTACCATCAAAACATGAAAAAAAGTCATTTTACTTCCATATTCCTTAAGGAAATGGAAGTATGGTGATGGCAAAAAAAATCGTGTTCGAGATTATTGCAGATTCTGGTTGTATTACACTCAAAACATGAAAAAAAGTCGTTTTCGAAAAGTGTGTGTGTGTGTCTGTAGATTTCTTTCCTATGGCAAAAGATAACTGCTGCAAATTCAAACAGAATCAAATAATTTTTTGCGTACAGCCCTGATTTGTAGAGTACTCACAACCTATTGTTTTTCGTGAAGCTCGGTTGAGGGAAAGGGGTAGTTTACCGGCAATGGTTTTTTTTTATCAAGGGTAAATTTTTTTTTGGCAAACGATAACAGCCGCAATTTCAAACAGAATCAAATAATGTTTCGCATACACCCCTGAATTGTAGAGTTCTCAAGACCTATTGTTTTTGGTGAAGATCGGTTAAGGGAAAGGGGTAGTTTACCAGCAACATTTTTTTAACAAGGGTATTTTCTATGGCAAACGATAGCAGCCGCAAATTCAAACAGAATCAAATAATTTTTTGCATACAGCCCTGATTTGTAGAGTACTCAAGACCTATTGTTTTTGGTGAAGATCGGTTAAGGGGAAGGGGTAGTTTACCTGCAACCTTTTAGGTTTTAACAACAGTAAAGTACTTGAAAATTCATTTAAACTTTTTCAAACAATGGTAATTGTTAAAAATAAAATAATTTTGTTGCCAGGCAATAAAATTATAATTTTTCATTTTAATGTAAATCATTTATGAGTTAATAGTATAATGGATTAATTTACACTCAAAATGTACAAACAGAAAATTTTGTTACAAACATCAATATCGTTCGTGGCAGGCAAGCATATCTCAGTTATGTAATGTTTACGTTTCCATTTTATTATTATGACTACTGCAATAAAAAGGCAGGGAAGACACACACACACACACACACACACACACAATTAGCATTATTTCTGGCCTCACTCATGTTTATTTTCTTACATTTGCACGCTTTTTAAATGGTAAGTGCCGAAACCATACCAACATAATGCGTGCAAGCCGAAAAAGTGTCCAGCATGGATAGCGATTTGCTTCCTGTGGATCGCTGGGCAGTGTAACTGCACGTGTTTACAGAGGAACGATTCATAGACAGACTTTTCGTCTTTAGGGAATGAACCCTCTGCAAGATGCTGAGGGTCCATGAGTGACTTCGGAGCGCTCCTTCTTTTTCGTGTTTGTTCTGTGAAACATACACTGTAGATTCGCAGCTTTACTCTAAGCAACGCTCAATAGGAAATGTTGAAAATTTTTGTCCACAGTGTACCCTCATACACACTAAACCTGCTCTGATGTTTTAATTACGAACATCATAATATTAAAACTTTGGAAACTTGAGCACTACTTAATGGAGATCAATCATTAACTTATACAAGTGTGACGATTTAAAAGGAATTTAAATAGCACAAAATAATTTTTATTCAAAATAACATGTGAGAAATATTTAACCCTCCCCTTTGTACTTATATGCCTGTATCAACTTGTAAAAATCTGGTACAGACATGAAAATTACTCTGTATTGAAGCGAAAATTAATAATTATTATAATTAAATAAAAAGGCGGGATAATAATAATCGAAATACCTAACTCAATAAAGAAAATGTATTTATAGGATTATAGGATTATTAATAGTAGTTAATTAGTATGAAAATAATAATAATAATAAAGTACGAACTACTTTTCTCTCTCCGCGTGAACTGCTCCCACTTCCCTACTAACCGCCGCAAAACCAGCTCCAGTCGAGCCAGAATCTCAGACAAGGTAACAGCTTTACCATGTGTCGTGAAGAAAAATGTGTGAATATATAAAAAAAAACTATGTAACTGAAAGTAATCTTTCGTGGTGACAGACTCCACAAGTAATTGAAAGGTGGTGGAAAGTAAAACAAGTTATGTAGTTGAAATGTAGTGAAATAACTAAAAGTAACTAACTTAGCTGACACATCTCTTTAAAAAAGAAACGAAATGTTTAAATTGTAAAGTATCTTCTATCCAAATATTAAAGAGTAACATTAGTGCAGTTAAAAGTAAAATGTAAAAAAGGTGAACACCGTACATCAGGAGTGAAGCAACAACGACAACCTCACGAGCTCCAGGTAACAGAATCCTTTCGTCATGATCGCAACTTCGAATCTACAAAATAAATGGAGGCACCCGAACGACAACGTAGAAATCCAGGAAACCCAACTGAAGAGTAACAACAAGAGAACCTGCCGCCGATACACATTATATCAAGGTGAAACCAAACCATTATCTTTCTAACAATGGCAACAAAAACAGTACATTTTTGCAAAAGACTTATTCTAATCATGTAAATGTTAACATAGTAATGTCTGTAATTACAATAATGAAATAGTAATCTGATGATAGTTAAAGGTAAAAGGTAATTCGAAATTTGAGCAAACTACTTTTCTAATAGCTTGCATAATGTTGACTTATTTTAGAATATTATTAAGTTAAAACCCGGATCCGAGGTAGTTAATGTAGTTTATAAATATATATTTTTTATTTTTGCTCACCAGAGTAACATTTTAAAAAGGCATAAGAGCATTTGATGCAGAATCTTTGAGAAGTTTATTTTTTTAACGTAATAAAACAAAAATAACAATTATTTTTAAATCATTATTCAAGAAACTATAATAAAGAGATGTTTTTGCTAAATATCCAGAGAGTGAGAAAATTTGCGTAACCTAATCCTAATTCCTGTTCTACATATTTTCAAATTTGTTGGTAAGTAATTTGTACTAACAACGGCACCCGGTTTGATTGAAAGTAACCAATTAAACTGGTTCCCTCTGTTATAATGTCTCAGACAGGGGAGACATTATACAAGCCATTAATATTATGCATATTTTACTTCCATATTCCTTAAGGAAATGGAAGTATGGTGATGGCAAAAAAATCGTGTTCGAGATTATTGCAGATTCTGATTGTACTACACTCAAAACATGAAAAAAAGTCGTTTTTCGAAAAGTGTCTGTGTGTGTGTCTGTCTGTAGATTTCTTTTCTATGGCAAACGATAACTGCCGCAAATTCAAACAGAATCAAATAATTTTTCGCATACAGCCCTGAATTATGGAGTTCTCAAGACCTATTGTTTTTGGTGAAGATCGGTTAAGGGAAAGGGGTAGTTTACCTGCAACGTTTTATGTTTTAACAAGGGTATTTTTTATAGCAAACGATAACAGCCGCAAATTCAAACAGAATCAAATAATTTTTTGCATACAGCCCTAATTTGTAAAGTACTCAAGACCTTTAGTTTTTGGTGAAGATCGGTTAAGGGGAAGGGGTAGTTTACCTGCAACCTTTTATGTTTTAACAACAGTAAAGTACTTGAAAATTTATTTAAACTTTTTCAAGCAATGGTAATTATTAAAAATAAAATAATTTTGTTGCCAGGCAATAAAATTATAATTTTTTCATTTTAGTGTAAATCATGTATGAGTGAAAATAAATCGTTCGTGGCAGGCAAGCATATCTCAATTATGTAATGTTTACGTTTCCATTTTATTATTATGACTACCGTAATAAATATCGGTATGGAGAACCATACATGACTTCCATATTCTAAGATTTATATTTAAAATCATTTTCAGCCAAACAGCCAGGCTGTGTCTTACCTGCCTTTTTATTGCTGTATTAAATGAAAAATATTATATTACATTAAAATGAAAAAATTATAATTTTATTGCCTGCAACAAAATTATTTTATTTTTAACAATTACCATTGTTTCAAAAAGTTTAAATAAATTTTCAAGTACTTTACTCTTGTTAAAACGTAAAAGGTTGCAGGTAAACTACCCCTTCCCCTTAACCGATCTTCACCAAAATCGAAAGTCATTGAGACCTCTACAATTCAGGGACGTATGCAAAAAATTATTTGATTCTGTTTGAATTTGCGGCTGTTATCGTTTGCCATAGAAAATACGCTTGATAAAAAAACGTTGCAGGTAAACTACCCCTTCCCCTTAACCGATCTTCACCAAAAACAATAGGTCTTGAGAACTCTACAATTTAGGGCTGTATGCAAATAATCTTTTGATTCTGTTTGAATTTGCGGCTGTTATCGTTTGCCATAGGAAATACCCTTGTTAAAACATAAAACGTTACAGGTAAACTACCCCTTTCCCTTAACCGATCTTATCCAAAATCAACAGATCTTGAGAACTCTACAATTCAGGGCTGTGTGCGAAACATTATTTGATTCTGTTTGAATTTGCGGCTGTTATCGTTTCCCAAACAAACAAAATTACCCTTGCTAAAAAAAAACCGTTTCAGGTAAACTACCCCTTTCCCTCAACCGATCATCACCAAAAACAATAGGTCGCGAGTACTCTGCAAATCAGGGCTGTATGCAAAAAATTATTTGATTCTGTTTGAATTTGCGGCAGTTATCGTTTGCCATAGAAAAAAAATCTATAGACACACAGACAGACAGACAGACAGACAGACAGACACACACACAGACACTTTTCGGAAAACGACTTTTTTCATGTTTTGAGTGTAGTAGAATCAGAATCTGCAATAATCTCGAACACGATTTGTTTTGCCATCACCATACTTCCATTCCTTAAGGAATATGGAAGTAAAAGGCAGGGAAGACACACACACACACACACACACACACACACACACACACACACACACAATTCGCGTTATTTCTGGCCTCATTCATGTTTATTATCTTACATTTGCACGCTTTTTAAATGGAAAGTGCCGAAACCCATACCAACATAACGCGTGCAAGCCGAAAAAGTGTCCAGCGTGGATAGCGATTTGCTTCCTGTGGATCGCTGGGCAGTGTAACTGCACGTGTTTACAGAGGAACGATTCATAGACAGACTTTTCGTCTTTAGGGAATGAACCATCTGCAAGATGCTGAGGGTCCATGAGTGACTTCGGAGCGCTCCTTCTTTTTCGCGTTTGTTCTGTGAAACATACACTGTAGATTCGCAGCTTTACTCTAAGCAATGCTCAATAGGAAATGTTGAAAATTTTTGTCCACGGTGTACCCTCATACACACTAAACCTGCTCTGATGTTTTAATTACGGACATCATAATATTAAAACTATGGAAACTTGAGCACTACTTAATGGAGATCAATCATTAACTTATACAAGCCATTAATTTTATGCATATTTTTTATATATATGTGTACAACGTTATCGGCAACAAAGAAGTAGTTTTGTTAAAATTCCTTCCCGGAATATTTGGCCATAGTCCAATGTTTTCTACAAAACCAGACGTTTCGGCAATGCCATCGACTTCCATCATCAGTGAAAATCGAGTGCGATAACGTGAGGTGGTATACGTTAGTGACCACAGTACTGTGGTTAAGGCTGAAGCAGTAAGTAGAAAGAAGTAGTTTCTATGGTAATATTTCATTTCGAAAATGATTTTAAATATAAATCTTAGAATATGGAAGTCATGTATGGTTCTCCATACCGATATTTTTATATATATGTGTACAACGTTATCAGCAACAAAGAAGTAGTTTTTGTTAAAATTCCTTCCCAGGATATTTGGCCGTAGTCCAATGTTTTCTACAAAACCAGACGTTTCGGCAATGCCATCGACTTCCATCATCAGTGAAAATCGAGTGCGATAACGTGAGGTGGTATACGTTAGTGACCACAGTACTGTGGTTAAGGCTGAAGCAGTAAGTAGAAAGAAGTAGTTTCTATGGTAATATTTCATTTCGAAAATGATTTTAAATATAAATCTTAGAATATGGAAGTCATGTATGGTTCTCCATACCGATATTTTCTAAAAGTGTCTGTGTGTGTGTCTGTCTGTGTGTAGAATTTTTTTTATGGCAAACGATAACAGCCGCAAATTCAAACAGAATCAAATAATTTTTCGCATACAATCCTGAATTGTAGATGACTCAAGGCCTATTGTTTTTGGTGAAGATCGGTTAACGGAAAGGGGTAGTTTACCAGCAACGTTTTGTTTTAACAAGGGTATTTTCTATGGCAAACGATAACAGCCGCAAATTCAAACAGAATCAAATAATTTTTTGCATACAGCCCTGATTTGTAGAGTACTCAAGACCTATTGTTTTTGGTGAAGATCGGTTAAGGGGAAGGGGTAGTTTACCGGCAACATTTTTTTATCAAGGGTAATTTTCTATGGCAAACGATAACAGCCGCAAATTCAAACAGAATCAAATAATTTTTTGCATACGTCCCTGAATTGTAGAGACCTCAAGGACTTTTGATTTTGGTGAAGATCGGTTAAGGGGAAGGGGTAGTTTACCTGCAACCTTTTACGTTTTAAGAGTAAAGAACTTGAAAATTCATTTAAACTTTTTCAAACAATGGTAATTGTTAAAAATAAAATAATTTTGTTGCCAGGCAATAAAATTATAATTTTTTCGTTTTAGTGTAAATCATGTATGAGTGAAAATATATCGTTCGTGGCAGGCAAGCATATCTCAATTATGTAATGTTTACGTTTCCATTTTATTATTATTATGACTACCGCAATAAAAAGGCAGGGAACACAGACACACACACACACACACACAAAATTCGCGTAATTTCTGGCATCATTCATGTTTATTTTCTTACATTTGCACGCTTTTTAAATGGAAAGTGCCGAAACCCATACCAACATAACGCGTGCAAGCCGAAAAAGTGTCCAGCGTGGATAGCGATTTGCTTCCTGTGGATCGCTGGGCAGTGTAACTGCACGTGTTTACAGAGGAACGATTCATAGACAGACTTTTCGTCTTTAGGGAATGAACCATCTGCAAGATGCTGAGGGTCCATGAGTGACTTCGGAGCGCTCCTTCTTTTTCGCGTGTTTGTTCTGTGAAACATACACTGTAGATTCGCAGCTTTACTCTAAGCAATGCTCAATAGGAAATGTTGAAAATTTTTGTCCACGGTGTACCCTCATACACACTAAACCTGCTCTGATGTTTTAATTACGGACATCATAATATTAAAACTTTGGAAACTTGAGCACTACTTAATGGAGATCAATCATTAACTTATACAAGCCATTAATTGTATGCATATTTTTTATATATATGTGTACAACGTTATCGGCAACAAAGAAGTAGTTTTGTTAAAATTCCTTCCCGGAATATTTGGCCGTAGTCCAATGTTTTCTACAAAACCAGACGTTTCGGCAATGCCATCGACTTCCATCATCAGTGAAAATCGAGTGCGATAACATGAGGTGGTATACGTTAGTGACCATAGTACTGTGGTTAAGGCTGAAGCAGTAAGTAGAAAGAAGTAGTTTCTATGGTAATATTTCATTTCGAAAATGATTTTAAATATAAATCTTAGAATATGGGAGTCATGTATGGGTCTCCATACCGATATTTTTATATATATGTGTACAACGTTATCGGCAACAAAGAAGTAGTTCTTGTTAAAATTCCTTCCCAGGATATTTGGCCGTAGTCCAATGTTTTCTACAAAACCAGACGTTTCGGCAATGCCATCGACTTCCGTCATCAGTGAAAATCGAGTGCGATAGTGTGAGGTGGTATACGTTAGTGATCACAGTACTGTGGTTAAGGCTGAAGCAGTAAGTAGAAAGAAGTAGTTTCTATGGTAATATTTCATTTCGAAAATGATTTTAAATATAAATCTTAGAATATGGAAGTCATGTATGGTTCTCCATACCGATATTTTCTAAAAGTGTCTGTGTGTAGAATTTTTTCTATGGCAAACGATAACAGCTGCAAATTCAAACAGAATCAAATAATTTTTCGCATACAGTCCTGAATTGTAGAGGACTCAAGGCCTATTGTTTTTGGTGAAGATCGGTTAAGGGAAAGGGGTAGTTTACTGGCAAATTTTACGTTTTAACAAGAGTAAAGTGCTTAATTTTGATAAATAAAGTACAGTAGACTCTCAACTATCCGACCTAATGTGGCGGTCGGCCGGGTCGGATAGCAAAAAATTCGGATACACCGGAGCCGTAGGCATACCAGCCTCTGTAAGGTCAATGACCGCCACCCTATTGCGTTGAATGTACTTGTTGCTATTTGGATGCATACGTCATACCAGTTTGTCCTTATAAATGACGTACAGTAATAAATGAATTAGAAAGAAATGAAATAAGAATTCGCAACTACAGTATCTTTCACAAAACCTTTATTTGAAGGACGAAACAAAATGTGTAGTTAACAATAAGTTGAATGAGTTTTACTATGAGTTTTAATTTATACGAAAGCTTTCAACCAAATTAGTTGTTAATATAAATCAACTTATAATAACCTAAAACTACGTACTGTATAATGAAAGAACAAGTGAAACTTACATTGTCTAAGGTTTGAAAAAGTCTGTAATTGAGACCTGCTTCTTTCCTCGCCGCTATATCCTTCCACTTACGTAAACATATTGCTACGACAGCACAGAACAATGTACGCGTTTATCGAATATGCCAGAAGGATCTCGATGTAAGCGTGTGGTGTACATGCTACTACACGCATTTTGCGAGAATTTTCTCGACTGTGCCGGGCTTTGCTCGGCCGCTTGGACTGTGTCAAGGGCGTAGTAATTACGTAGTTCATGAGAGATAAGACACAGTTTGGAAGCTTCTGGTGTGTGAGCGTGACTATAAATACATCGGGGAGCGGCCTTAGTTTCTCAGTTCAATGCGAGATATTTGATAGTGCGGTTCGAGAGTTTTAGTGCGATATATTTCCAGAGCGGTTCGAGTTATTACTGTGTACGTTCAAGTAGTTATTATTGAAGTGTTGCGTTTTATAATCAGACGGTTTAATTGTAATAAAATTGAGTTTTAATATTTGTGGACATTTTATTGCATGTGTACAATTTTCATTTGATTTACTGTAGACTGTGTTGTTAATTACGAACTGTTTTACTGTAACAATTAAAGCTGGTGATTAGTGACTTAATTGGTGTCTTGTACTTATTTTGTTTCCACTGTACCTACGACGATCGAGTAGACCGTCGTAACAATATGATGTCTGCTGGTGTTGCTTCTTCTTGCTGGCCAATGTATTCCACTGTCGTCTCGATCGCCTTCAGGCCTTCGGAGTGGGTTATACGATCGGAGGGTTCATCACCTTGTTCCTCTTCAATCGGCTGTTCATTTAATACCATCACTACAATATCTTCGTCTGTAATTTCTTCAATTTCGTCCTTTGCAAACCATTCTGTGATGTATTCCAATGAAGCTTCCTCACATCCGGGAACTTTTTCTAACAGCGATACAAGCGCAGTGTTATCAGTTGATTTTCCACATCACATTGCTGTTCTACCTCTTCCCACTTATCACTGGCTCTGTGATCCAGCAAAATTTTCCACGATCGCACAAGTGTTAAAGATGGAATTTGATCCCATGCCTCGGACACCCATCTGATGACGTCAAGCATGTCTACTGACTATAGTGCCGTCGCAACTTCTGTATTATCAATTGTCGCGATGATATAGCTTAGTAGCCTACGTCGATATTTCTTTTTCAAAGCTTGGAGCACTCCCTGATCCATTGGCTGACATATAGATGTAACATTTGCAGGCAAGAACAAAGCTTTTATGTCTCCATCTTTTAATTGGTCATTTGCTGGATGTGAAGGAGCGTTATCCAAAACTAGGATTGCTTTCCTTGTTAAATTGTTTTCAGCTAAATGTTTTTCAACTTATGGCACAAATTCCTGTTCAAACCAATTTTTGAAAATTTCTCCATTCATCCACGCCTTTTTTTATGGGTATAATGCAGGGGCAAAGAACTTAAATCTTTAAGATTTTTAAAAGCCCTAGGCTTGCGAGATTTTCCAATCAAGGTCAGTCTCAACTTGTGGTTTCCGGTTGTGTTACTACAAGCTAAAACTGTAACGCGGTCCTTGCTCTTCTTGAACCCTGGTGTGGCCTTTCCCTGTTTAGATGCTAGTGTTTTAGACGGCAACATACGGTAATTCAAACCCGTCTCATCACAGTTGTACACTTGTTCTCCGGAAATACCTTCCTTATCAAGCAGGTCAAAAAAGTGTTTTTTAAAGTCAGGGACAGCGTCCTTATTAGCAGACAATGCTTCACCACTAGTCGTCATCTGACAAACACCAAAACGTTTCTTCCAGCGATCAAGCCACCCGTCACTGGCAGTAAACTCACCATCGTCTCCTTCGATCTGTTTTTTAAACTGAATCGCTTTTTCTTGGAGCAAGGGGCCTGAAACCGTCAATCCTTTCCCCCTCACATTTTCATACCACAGATATAAAGCCTCTTCAACTTCCACATGTTTTCCTTTTTGCATAGTTTCTCTAACTTTCACGCCACTGCCACTTGCTTGCTTAGAACACCATTTTTCAATCTCTGCGCGATTTCTTTGCCAATCACCCACAGTAGTTTTTCCAACTCCTAACTCCAGTGCAATTTTGTTTACCGACTCACCAGAATCCATTCTTTTTATTGCTTGCAGTTTTTCTTCCAAAGTTACTACCACTTTCTTTCGTTTGTCACCCATATTTCACTTAAAAATAAAAGCCACCAACAATACTGTATACACACTTTATAGCAAATTAACAATCACGAACGACTGAACCGCACGGACTGACTTCTGGATACAGACTGACTGATACACCTGTTACACACTCAAGTAGAAACACAAAACTTTCCTGTCACAACATGAATCAATTGGCGTACTGTATTGGTAACTGGTGATTCACGCGTAAGCGCCTTCACCCGCGTGGCGGGATTGCTCACATGACGTTTGAAGGCGCTAGTAATCGGATTGGAAATACTGCATATGTACTGTACTCAAAATACTTTTTTTTTTTTGAGTAGTGGGTCGGATAGGCCGGAGGTCGAATAGGCGGGAGTCGGATAGCCGAGAGTCTACTGTATCCTGAAAAGAAGGACATAATAATCCACTGTAGAAAGGTAGATGAAATATCTATAAATGAAAAGGGTAGTTGAAGGGGGGAGGGGGTAATTTTTTTTATAAATTAAAATGGTAGATGATGGAGCAAGTAAATTTTATAAGTTTTATATGTGTAATACGTTATTGACAACAAAGAAGTAGTTTCTATGGAAACATTTCATTTCACTTTAACAAAATTCTATATTTTTCATTTTAATTTAAATCATGTATGAGAGAAAATATATCGTTCGTGGCAGGAAAGCATATCTCAATTATGTAATGTTTACGTTTTCATTTTATTATTATGATTACCGCAATAAAAAGGCAGGCAAGACACACACACACACACAATGTGTTATTTCTGGCCTCACTCGAGTTTTTCCTTACATTTGCATGCTTTTTAAATGTAAAGTGCCGAAACCCACACCAACACAACGCGTGCAATCCAAAAAAGTGTCCAGCGTGGATAGCGATTTGCTTCCTGTGGATCGCTGGGCAGTGTAACTGCACGTGTTTACAGAGGAACGGTTCATAGACAGACTTTTCGTCTTTAGGGAATGAACCTTCTGCAAGATGCTCAGGGTCCATGAGTGACTTCGGAGCGCTTCGGAGGAGGGATGATTATCTGCATAGTTCGGTTTCTTTATAAGAATAAAGTAAGCCTACCTAATTTTTATGGATAAAGTGACTGAATATAACATTATTAAACGACTACCCCATAATAACAAAAATATCTATAAATAGTGAAATTTGTTTGAGGGTGTGTGCCGTAGTTATATCGAAAAGTAAACACCACGGCCACTTAAATTTATTTTCCGTGCGTGTGGCGCGCTATCGCGGTTTGTTCGATGCCCGTGTTGATATTGAAATCAAGTTTGTCCACTGCTACCGTGAGTGGTGACGTCATTGGGAAGGCGGTGGTTTTCACTTATTAACGTAATTTAGTCAGCTGCGTCGGTGTTTCTATAAGTTAACGTCGCGACGTGCATCGTTCTCTTTTCTCGTTCAACCTCGGGGGTGGCTGGATTGTGATGGCGTAATTCTGTACTTCACTATGCTTAGATAAACTTCATAAAGAACTTCAGGTGAGCCAGTGTTGTGAGATATATGTGATATTAATTTAATTGGGGATTTGTGTGTGTGACTCAGGCAGTCCATGTTTGTGCTGTTAATTATGTGAGCACGTGGTAAAAATTATTTTATTCTGAAGATAAAGAAATAATGTTGTAGTCCATTCAGAATTTAAAACACTTAAGTATTAGAGCAGGTATGAATTTATAATGGTGGTTCTATGAGGACTGATAATTTTTGAAGTATTTATAAATGTTTCAGTAGAGACCACATGCTCGTCAGTCAATCTTTTTGTGAACCTAAACATGCAAGGTAAACCAGAAAATTGTTTAAGCATAATAAGTGTGATTCCTGTATAACATGGGGGAAATTTAGAACTAAAATTAAATGCCTGAAGGGTCATTTTGACTGGAGTTACTGATCCGCTGTTGCTGTATTGAAGTTAAAGTAACATGTGTGATCTGAGTGCTTGGACGAAGGAATGTTGGGGTGGTGTGCGTATATATATATATATATATATTGTAATAAAACTTTATATGAGTAACTTGTGTTGCGGAGTTATCGTTATTTCAGCCCTACGTTATGAGCGTCAATTTATAATAAATTATAAACTGTTACTTATTTAATTAGATGAAGATCAAAAGCTCCACTGTGGAATGCGTCAATCTGTAATATTTTACTGTAGAAGAGATCTCCTGCAATTCAACGTTAAATTATTTATAAAATTATTTATTAAGTGGTTGATATTATTCGGTTGTTGATCACAGACCTGTGTTAAGTAGTTATCAAATGTTTTACCAGAGAAAAACGCTGTATTACAGTTATTATAGTGAATAATTCAGATTTTTCTCCAACCCTAGTTGGTATGTATTATCTAAATTGAAAAGAGAGGAGAGTGGAGAGAGTAAGTTAGTTCTCTATTCTCCCGTATTAACCAGCTGTCTGCAAACGAGCGCTGTTATTGGCGATTCACCCGTTATTATAGGTTAAGTCGTTCCACTTGATGCTTTTATCACTTTCTTTCTCTGTAAAATACACCCTATTCGAAATACAATAATTATTCTACAATAACACAAAATCGTCAAATACAAGAAGGATTCTTTATTTTATATTATTTTAAAATTCCAACAGTTGCTTTCTCCTGCTATTAAGGCATCATATCGATCACACAATACAGAATCGATTTGTTATTGAACTCGTGTTTAAGATGTTACAATTTAATTATAATTTTCAGTTTGTCTTTTATCTCAGGGTACATGTAGTTCTTTTAACTATTAGTAAGGTCAGGTAATGCAAATTCAGGTTACTAGGTATTACAATTTAATTTAAAATCTTATTATATAAAGTATTAACATAAGCAGGTTTCTTTACCAATCGTTTACAAGATACTCGTTAAGGCAGTGTTCCACTAACGATGACAGATAACCGAGTGATGAAGAATGGCTTGAATATATCCACCTCCAGCTTCTCAATAAAAGTTGGTGTTAGTGTCCCAGGATGTAATGGAAAGTTCAGTTCTTGATCTTCGCTGATTTTTCGTTTCTGATGGTCACAGGTCCCAACGGAATTAGTGTAGTATTAAGTTCTTGCTCTGTTGTTAAAGGTGAGGTTCTGTATATAAATTTAATTCTCTTTATTTTTTGTTGTATGGTATTTATTCACTTCGACTTCTCCAGGTCTGGGTTATCTTCATTTATTTATTGTTTCCATTATTACTCATTTTACGGTAGGTTTAGTGAATTTATTCTTTAGATTTTTGATTTGAATTTTGTTGATAGGTATTTTATATTCTCGAAGTGATAGTCTCGGAAGTCGTCCAATCCGTCTTTTTAATCAGTTATTATATATTAATTTGGATTGATAATAATTTTATTCATTAGGTTTCTTGATTTTTTCGAGATTTATAATGACTGAACTGTCCTCGTTCATATATAACAATTGAATGTTGAAATCAACAAGATATCTTGCATTTTGTTGCCCTAACAACCATCTTCCTCTTATGTTATTGGATAATATTTGTTATCCTAGAGCTGTAATTAGGAAATATTCTTACACTTATTTAATAAAAATTGTGTAATAAATACTCCCTTCTTGGAATTACATTAAATCACATAAAACTTTCACTTAATCTGCCTTATTAAACCTTATACATTTTACTACATTTTCTTCTTAATCGACTTATTTTAAAAGGTATTAATTTCCTTTTACAAAACACTAATTTTAGGCCTATTGATTTTATTACATGTGATTGTAGCGTGTCAATTTTTGGGTATTTTTACTTTTAACAGTTTGGAATAATTATATTTTTATTTATTTCATTTTTGGGCGGGTTTGTCTAAAAGTTGTGAAAATTATTGTGCAACCAGATTCATTCCATTATAACAGAACACATGGCAACGTTATTTCCATTGTGAAAGAAACAGTTTGAAACAAAGCAGTAAGGCGCAGTTGTTGTCGAGGAATGCGGCAGAGAGTTCGCGCCACCCTAAAAATTTGCAGAACTCTGTACATGTGTGTCAAC
Organism: Magicicada septendecula; assembly: GCA_034769895.1. Lineage (NCBI taxonomy): Eukaryota > Metazoa > Arthropoda > Insecta > Hemiptera > Cicadidae > Magicicada > Magicicada septendecula. The sequence goes on along the minus strand of CM068368.1, from coordinate 265,558,126 downwards.
GCTCAAGCGCAACTACACCCGCACGCGCTCAAAAGGACGCTCTTGACTAAAAACTAAGATGGCCAGAGCGTAAAAATATTCGTCGTCTTCTCCAAGACCTCCCGGAAACACTGCTAAAGCCCCGCCTACTATTAGTGACATCAGCAGAGCCAAAGCCAATATCGTACTTTGGTACCCGGAATATAACTTCCATATTCCATATATACAATGGTTAGCTCACAACAACTGAGGCTTGAGCGACGAAAACATAGTGGCAGTGAACCACAGTTTCCCTCCAGAGAAAGTAAGATGTACCTGTTACGTTACAGTCCCAGTCTACCAGTTGTAGCCACCGGCGCCGGTACAATTAAAGTAGGCTCGCCAACAAAGTTATTTATCAGTAGAAAAAGTGGTAATTACAGCAAATTTTTATATGACCGCGGTCAATCCAACTTGAAGTAGTGAAACCAGTATTTTTTCGGAAAGATAACAATCAACATTCTCTTAAAACTATGAGTGCGCTTACTCACCGCATGGCAACGGTTTACGTAAGGGCTGGGGTGGGCTTCATCTAAAATGTTAAGGGTTTTATAAATAATGAATGAGTGTGCGAACGGCAAAGCTGGGCTGTTTTTTGTGTGTGTTTTTTTTAAATTGTGTCCTGTATTTGTTTAAATCAAATTGTAAGTATCAAACAAGGTAAGCCATAGTTGTAGATGATCATGAGTAAAATGCAATAAGCAGTATAATATTTGTTTCTATATGTAAATTTAACTGACATAATCAAAAGTAAAATCTCAATTCTCTTCAAACATGAGTTGTGTCATTGCTTTGCGTAACCCATAGACCATGTTTGTATCCAGCTACATGCGATCGAACCCTGTGACCTTGAAGAAGTAATCGTGCTGGTAAGTACAAGTTAAATTGAGATTGGGATAAATTGATGTGATTGATAAAGTAGTACATCACATGTTATAAATTTTTTGTTTTTAATTTAATTTTTCTGACCTGACCTACTGTACAAAGAGTCAGTATTATTGGCTTATGGCCAATTATTCCAATTTTAATTTCCTGATTTCAATTTATTATTATTATTTAGCTTATCATTGAACCCTTCATTGGTTTTTAACATAATTATAATGACCACTTGACAATTCATTAACAATTATTGTCTTCCTGGCCAAGTTTACAAATATTATTTTAAGACATCTTCATTAATTATTCAAAGTTAATTCTCTTAACATGATACCATATATAATAAATACACTTCTATTTAATTACTTAAATACAAGTTTAACATGAATGAAATTAGTATCCATTACTTAATACTTTCTTAAAGCAATGCTTAATGCTTTCTTAAAGTTGTGAAGCACACCTGCTACATACAAAACACAAAATAAATATCATGTAAACACAATATCATGATAAAGCACAACAACAGGTACATCTTTATAAAACATTAAATATTAATTAAACAGTCTATTATATTCAAACTCATCCACAGTAACTCATCTCATTAGACACAGTGTTTATAGTTTACATCTTACACTGATCACTCCATATTTCATATTTAGATACACTTTTACTATTTTGTTACCTAGTAACCTTACTAGGTGTTATCAATACATTTTTTATAGGTGAGGTTTGCCCTCCTGACCTTAATTATGGCATACCTTGGGCATTGTTTGGGTTTCTATTGACAAAGTGTTTATGTAACGTTTGTGGCCTTAACTTTGTTACGTTACAATATATATTATATATTTTATATTGTTACAACACAAATAATCCACCCCATTACCAGGGATAAAAATGATGAATCAACTATATAAAATGTTTAAACTAATGAAAATAAAATGACAATGACGCGACAAACGACGACATGACCTAACCCAAGTGATTGACCAAATAAAAGGAAACCAAAGGAGAAGGGGAAAACCGAAACCAAATGAGAAAGTGATGGAATGAAGTGCTTGACTCAATACAACCAAATAAAATAAAACCAGATGAGAAGGGGAAAACCAAAATAAAATGAAATTAATAGGAAATAAAATGAAATCGGAGGAGGAAAATGAAAATGAAACAAAACAAGTATAAAGGAAATAAAATGAAATCAAATTATAAGACACAAACAAATAATATAGAATAGAAAAAGGAGAAATGGTACACTCAAATATAATAATGGAAACGAAACCAATAACTAACCAATGTAAAAGATAATTATTATTATCGATTAAACGATAAATGTAAATGATAATTGATAAACCCCAATAAAGTAATGTGAAAAATAAAAGTACACTAACCAAAGAAATAGAGTTTAAATGTAATAAAGAACTCTATAAAGACATGAACTTATTAATCGTATAAATAACATTTGTAAAGAGAGAGATAGTGAGATAGTGAGAAGGTAAACATAACTAAGTGACAAAGAGAATGTAATGTTAGGGATTACCCACTAATAACACTTAAAATAAAATTTAAGAAGTGCAAAAGTGAAAGTGTAAAACCCCAAAATAATGAGAAACCCTATTGATAGGTGTAAACACTTAATAATCTGTGATAAACACTAAATGATTAATAGTGAACAATATTATTTAATAAGAATCTTGTTATTGATAGCATTAAGTTTAATTGTAAGTGAGGGATACAATAGTATTCAAAGGGGGAATCCCATGGAAGTTTAATAGTTAGGGTTACCATGGATAGAAGGTAAAGTTTGTATAAGAAAAAATATAATAAAGAAAACAAGAGCAAAATAAAATAAACACCCCATGTTCTAAGGGATAATCAATTAAGTAAGTTTAAATGGTGTAATGATGTTTATCACCCAAAAGATAAGTAAGAATGAAACGAATTGTAAGCAAACATTGCATAATAACTGTTAAAAAATTGTTTGATTTAATCTATGAATAGGATATGGCTGAAGGAATTATACAGACCATGGGCCTAGATGTTATGTTTTATGTAATAGAGAATAGTAAGTAATAGCCTAGTTGTTAACAATGGCAAAATAAGTAAATAGAAAGAATACAGATCTAATAACACTGGAAAATCAGTTAGGAAATAATTAACAAACCATAATGTATAAACTAATGGTAACATTCAATTATTATAAAAACAGATCCAAAACACATCAATAAATAAACAAATCATTTATAATATCAAAACAAAACATGTATGAGGGTAAATTAAGATGTAATTTGTATAAAACAAGTAAATATAGTCAGTTACTACTTAGGCCTATGACATGCCTAACTGTAAAAAACAAATAACTACAAATTGTAAAAAATTAACAAGAATATTAGCAAATCCAAGGCAAATAACTAGTCAAGGATAATTTGTGAATCATATTAAAAAATAAATGTTAGATTAAGGACTTAAAATAAAAAAGAAATGTAATTAACAAATATCAACATAATTGTCCAAACATAATACATTAGAAAACCCAACCTTAGGGGATGTCAAAATGATCTTTGAAAGAAAATACGAACAGTAGTGATAATTTTTAATACGTAGAGAGGAAGACAGAAGAATAATAGCAATCAGAAGCTATACAGTGATTTTGAATAAAAATTCAAATGTGATAACAATGGTCTTAAGTCAAGCTAAGCCAATCAGAAGCTATCAGTTCCCATGACAACGGAACGTTGGTTACGAATTTTCCGTTAAATCTTATTATTCCATAAGTGATGCTCACCCAGAATAGACCCCAAGCCGTGAATGACCAAAATTTTAATATAACATGTTTAAAAAGTAATCAAAATTCAAAAAGATGAAAACGTAAGAAGCAGACGAAGGACGAGAACATTTAACTGATGCCGAGGACCAATTTAAATAAATTTTAAATGAATAAATCTCTACAACTAACATGAAAAAGATGCCAGACGTACTTAAGCCCCAAGATAATTGAAAATTGACGACTATTGAAGCCCCATTCCATTTCGACTGAATGACAGTTCACATCAAGTTGACGGATTTGATAAGTATTGTTAAATTACCCGAATTTCTGAAATAAATTCACTTTAAATTTTTCTCACAGTAATCTGAACTCTCACTATAAACTGAATATTATTTCTTTCAAAGATTAATTAAAAAATAAAACACTGAAATTTTGTTAACTAGAAAAATAACCTGTATGAAAATTTTGAACTTTTGAAACACACTTTACCACACTTCAGGAACAAATTATAATCACACATGATATTATTTAAGTACAAATAATGTAAGGTAGTGTACTTTATTGTAATCATTATTAATATTTCTTTCGTAATCACAAGAACCCAGATTTATTGAACGACAAATTGTAAAAAGTAAACATTGTTCTTTAGACGCCATGTCGAATTAACTAACATCGTTCAAAATCGATTTTCGCCAACCTTGAGATATTTGTCTTATAATGATTGTCGGTGCAAATTTGTTCAATAACCAAATATAATTTTGTGTCAAACTGAGTAATTACCAATCACCAATAAATAAACTAGTACAGAGTGTAACCACAGTTTTTTATTCCATAGGAAGGTATATTATAAATTGTGTATTATTTAGCAAAGAGCGAAAATGATGGTAAGCGCTCACATCGCAAACTTGGTGAACTAACTGCTCGATTAAGAAGGTCGAACGAAGGCGGGAGTAAATTTGAATACTCCATACCGTCATAGCGAAGAACGCTTAATCATACTATTTGTTAATTTAATTGTTTTAATTAAACAATTTGGTGCCACCCGGGATTTATGAACACCTAACGAAGATCAGGTAAGGTTTCCACTCGTGTTGTACTGGTAAGTGAAGGATCGCTACGGACATCGTTAATGCAACATATAAGTGACGACGACAGTGTGAGGCGAGAACACACTATACTTATACATTTTTACAGAGACGACAGAGTCTTCGCGTTAAAATATATATATATATATATATATATGTATGTTATGTGGAATAGAGTATACAGTAAACATTTTCACAGGTTTCTCCGCCTAGTCGAGGGGAAAGAGGCCCAGGTAATGGGCACGCTTCATCTACGCCCATCCGCAGAGCCTGCGTAAGAAAACCTCCAACGCCGTCACGCCATCCGGCCTCATCTTTCACACACCACGAAAATGCAGGAACGTCTGTAGTGCCCACCGAAAGATCAGGTGGGAAAATTCCATTATGTAATAAACATCATACCCGAAGTGCTCAGCAGGTTGTCGGAGAACACACACGCTAAAATCTATACCTCAATATTAAACTCATGTTTAACATTACTGAACATGTTTAGTGAAAACATGATGAAGTGTGGACATTACTGACTGGGTTATAAGTAGCTTATAAGCATTTGTGCTTTGATTTGTATAGAGTCATGGGTTACCTTTCAATTATTTAAATACTTCATTCTATTCCTGTGAAAAGACAAAACAGTTTAAAACTTTTTGAACAATATTCTGAGCTTAAGAAAATGTAATACTCGCAGAGTGCTTGCATCTGCCTGCCATATGACCGGTGATCCTGCATGTTTCTATTTGTTCTCTGATTTTTCAAAATTTAAAATTTTTCTTTATTTGGTTACTTTGCTGGTTCAGTTTTATTATTCAAAATTAATTTTATTCCATTAATTCCTCTACTTATTTAATTTACACCTTATTTTATCTAATTAATTTAACACTTAACTTAATATGCGATACTTAATTTTTATTTCAACTACTAGTTTACTTTAATTGGATTCATTAACTGATTAGTTTAAATTAATTACCTTTTTTTAATTAACAACTTAAACCTTGGTTACTGTGATCACGGTTTTCAGTTGATGTGGTTAATCCTAGTGATATGGAACAGGTAGATGTAAGTACTGCGACACACTTGAGTTATGTTTCTTTGAATTTAATTATTAATCATTATTCTTCTAATTATTGATTATTATTGTATTTTTAATTATTATGGATTGTTTGCTCCAGACATTTATACTTATTATGTGTTCATAAATAGTTCCTGCATTACTCATGCAATATAAATTGTTATAAAATAGAGGAAGTAAAAGTCAGAATTATAATACTAATAAATTCAGTAGGTTGGCATGCCATTGTTATATTTGTAGAAAATACTTTAACATATTTCTTGTAATTACTCCACCAAGTGACTGCAAATACTGTGACACATTTTGTGAATTAAACCATTATGTGAAGATTAAAGAAAGAGCTGAATGGAACTCTATTATCATGAAACTTAAAAAAAAAGAAAGATTGTAAACTATTGTTCAAAAAAAAACTTAAATATATCTTGTTACTGTTACTGTTGATCAGCTGTTTTCTTGCAAGACCTGTCACTATGGCTCAGCACATTTTATTTCCAATCTAGGCCACTTGCCTAGTCCTAAATATTAAGTTATGCCTCCCCCCCCAAAAAAAAAAAATTATTATATTTTTTTGGTGATTAGAAAAGGTGGGTGGAAAAATATTCTGGGTACAAGGGGGTGTTTCAGGTGGGCGATATATTTTTTAGAAATTACCGAACCGAATTCAAGTAAATTATTTTAAACATAAATCTTACAACATGGAATTCATGTATACCGATATATAAATACTCCATACCGATTTTTTCTATGACGAACGATAACTGCCGCACATTCAAACAGAATCAAATAATTTTTTGCACACCTCCCTGAATTGTAGAGGATTCAAGGCCTATTGATTTTGGTGAAGACCAGTTAAGAAAAAGGGGTAGGTTACCTGCAACATTTTATGTTTTAACAAGGGTAATTTTTTCTATGACGAACGATAACTGCCGCACATTCAAACAGAATCAAATAATTTTTTGCATACTATCCTGAATTGTAAAGGACTCAAGGCCTGGTTGATTTTGATGAAGATCGGTTAAGGGAAAGGGGTAGTTTACCTGCAACATTTTATGTTTTAACAAGAGTAATTTTTTTATGACGAACGATAACTGCCGTAAATTCAAACAGAATCAAATAATTTTTTACATTTGTGCCTTTGAGTTGTAGAGGACTCAAGGCCTATTGATTTTGGTGAAGATCGGTTACAGGGAAAGGGTAGTTTACCTGCAATGTTTTATGTTTTAACAGGAGTAAAGTACTTAATTTTGATAAATAAAGTACAGTATCCTGATAAGAAGATCATAATAATCCACTGTAGAAACGTAAATAAAATATCTATAAATGAAGAGGCTAGTTGAACGGGGTGGGTGTAATTTTCTATAAAACAAAATTATAGTTGAAGGGGGAGGGGATAATTTTTTATATGTGTACTACGTTATCGGCAACAAAGAAGTAGTTTGTTGTTAAAATTCCTTACCGGGCTGTTTGGCCATAGTCCAATATTTTCTGCTAAACCAGACGTTTTGGCATTGCCATCGACTGCCATCATCAGTGAAAATTGAGTGCGATAACGTGAGGTGGTACATGTTAGTGACCACAGTACTGTGGTTAAGGCTAAAGCAATGAGTAGAAAGAAGTAGTTTCTATGGAAATATTTCATTTCAAAAATGATTTTAAATATAAATATTAGAACATGGAAGTCATGTATTTTTACCGATACTTTTACTTTGCTTTAGGCTTTTGGGGAGTTACTAAACAGTATTTTCTTCATCTAACCTATAACCATGAGGAGGCGCGAAAATAATCGCCAAACAGTTCACCCTGTCCCTCTATTCCTTGCTATATGGCGTTCAAGGTTTATTCTGAGTTCTAGGTTAGGCACATATATTCCTCTTGGCTTCTGGGTGCTCACTAAAAAAGAGTTTTGAAAGCTTTAACGCCTATCCGCCAAAAAAAATGAAGACCGCAACACTGATAATGCCGCTTTTTTTGTATCCTTCCTGCGGTACTTTTTTCCACCACCTTCACAAGAGCAAGCAGCCGTTGTCGCCAACCGTGAACACCTGAGGGAGCTGTCTTATGATACCGTTCAGCTGTCCGAAAAAGTTCCAAAATTAAATCAAGAACAGAGGAAAGCCTACGATGAAATCATGCACATCATTGTTTCTGATTCTGGGCAGTTGTTCTTTCTTGACACTCCTGGTGGCACTGGCAAAACATTCTTGATCAATCTGTGCTAGCCACAATTAGGGGTGAAAGGAATGTCGCCGTTGCCGTTGCTTCCTCAGGTATTGCAGCTACCTTGATCGACGGAGGCAGGACGGCTCACTCTGCCTTCAAGTTTCCTCTCAACCTGAATCATTCTGAGTCTGCTCTTTGTAACATCTCTAAGCAGAGTGATATGGCTCAGGTGCTTCGAGAAGCCAAAGTTATTGTGTGGGATGAGTGCACCATGGCCCACAAGGGAGTTATTGAGGCTCTGAACAGGACGCTCCAGGACATTAGGGGCCACAACCGTCTTATGGGTGGAGTTACCACCCATCCATCTTTTGGGTGGTGACTTCAGACAGACCTTGCCTGTTGTGCCACTGGCGATACGTGCAAATGAAGTCAAGGCCTGTCTAAAGTCATCCCTCTTATAGCCTAATGTCAAAGTCCTGTCCTTTAGAGTTAACATGCGTGTCCACCTCCAATGTGACTTGTGGGCAGAGGAGTTCCTAACTTATTGCTTGATATTGATATTGGTGATGGCAAGATTTTGGAAGAGGAGGGAAGAATAAATATTCCTGGTAACCTTTGCGATGTTGTGGGAGATCTGGTCAGCTTCAGTGACAGGATATAGCCCCAGCTTCAGTAGCCCCAACATTCATCAGGCTAGAGAGGATTGCACTTCATGACTGAGGGAAAGAGCTATTCTCACTCCAACAAACGACTCAGTCAACAGCATCAACAACTTTCTGTTAGAGAATCTGCTGACTGAGCATGTGAAGTATGAGCCTATGGACTCTGTGGTGGAGGTCGAGGATGCTGTACATTACCCTGTGGAGTTCTTGCATACTATCGACCCACCAGTAGTACTACCTCACATCCTGTACCTCAAGGTTGGTGCTCCAATCATGCTATTTCACAATCTAAACCCTCCGAAACTGTGCAATGGAATTAGGCTTCTGCACAAACACGTCATCGAAGCCACGATTTTTACAGGCATCGGTAAGAGAGGAACCGTCATCATTTACAGGCATCGGTAAGAGAGGAACCGTCATCATCCCCCGAATTCCTCTGATCCCATCAGACTACCACTTTCAGTTCAAACATCTGCAGTGTTTTCCGTTATGGTGTGCTATGCCAAGACTATCAATAAGGCACAGGGGCAGAGTTTCATAGTGGCTGGTGTGGATCTGAGGAGTGACTGTTTCTCCCATGGCCAGTTGTACATGGCGTTCTCCAGAGTCAGTTCACCTGACAGCCTGGTCATCCTCCAGCCAGAGAGCAAAACCAGGAATGTTGTTTACAGGGAGGTCCTGAGCACTTAATCTGAGGGAGCAACTGAAAGTATATGCTAAGCAAGTTATTAGCCTGGCTACGTAGACCAATAAACCAGGGGTGGTGGTGGGATCAAAGGGCTTATGCCCATCTATTTTATTGTTGTTAGACTTACAATAAAGGACTGTCTTAATCTCTAACAGAAACTTAGCTTACCCTCTCTAACTAAATAATACAGTGTCATTTTTAACAACTCATTAATTTTCAAGCCTTAATAGTTGATTGATCAAGCGTGATCAAATTGATCAAGCTTAAATAGTTTCTCTTAGTTTCAAAATACCAGTATCTAAGCTTCACAAATAACCTATTTCTATTTCCTGATTTTACATTCTGTTTTTTTTTTCTGATAATCACCGTAGCGCAGCACGGGTATCCAGCTAGTTATCTCTAAAAACAACAGCTCACAAACATGCATTATATGTATGGTAACTATTGTCATCAGGAACTATTCTTTTAACACATTTGTAGTCACATTAATACCTTTATTTTTATTTTTAATATTTATCTTTTTCACACTCATCAAATAACTAACAATAACATTATTCTCACAAATAAGCAACATATGTTTTGTGATTTTAAACAATTTATTAATTTTAAGGCTGGGAAATTACTTATTGTATTAAAATTACGGATGCATCATTTCTGATACAATTGTATTTATGCAGTAAGCAAAGCATATGAGCAGTAGTAACAATATTCTTAAATTCAAAATATGGATATTTACCTGATAACTCTAGTCGTTTGCACAGTTGGTTCTTTACGATGGGGTCTAATAGCTGTGTCAAGAAGACCACTCAAAGCAACTCGTCTAAATACACCTCCATGGGCTTCTTTAATGTATGTCATCAACTGACGTACATCACAGTATAATGTCTAAAAAAATGAAAACAATCACTGAGTGTGCCTGCTGTACTTGTACAGGTACAGGCCTAATAGCCTTTCATTTAAGAATTGGTTTATTTGTGTGTGTGTGTGTGTGTGTGTGTGTGTGTGTGTGTGTGTGTGTGTGTGTGTGTGTGTGTGTGTGTGTGTGTGTGTGTGTGTGTGTGTGTGTGTGTGTGTGTGTGTGTGTGTGTGTGTGTGTGTGTGTGTGTGTGTGTGTGTGTGTGTGTGTGTGTGTGTGTGTGTGTGTGTGTGTGTGTTTTAAAGATATGTTTAGAGATACATCAAATAATTTTTAATGCAGAAACATAATTAACTCAACAAAATTAATTGTTGAGGGCCAGTATTTAACTTTAATTAACTATGATTTGTTTTTTCATGTAATTAGCACTCTTCACTTTTTCTAGTGTTTGATGATACACTATAGAATTTATTGTTGTACAACATTCCAGGAATTGTATAAGTAGTTTTCTAGTGTTTAGTAATATACTACAGAATTTACTGTTGTATGACGTTCTAGGAATTCCATAAGTAAGATGCCTTTGTGGTCCTAGAAAGTGTAGCCATAATCTTCTTGCCACCAAATGCCTTCTTTAATTTCTTTGGTTTTGGTGATGAGTTGTATTTTCATTGCATAGAGTATTGTTTAATTTCTGAATTTACATATAAAATCAATTCTCATTTCCAGTGACAAGTTAAATACTAGCACCAAAATTTCCTGGCCATTGCCACTCTTTGATTTTTATGGCACCTGTTACAATTGTTGGCAATCACTTGGCACAGACTTTTGATAATTAAGCTTTTCTGTGATTAGTTCATGGAGAATGGTTTGTGGTATTTCAAGAAAAATTAATGCTTAACCAGGGCAGATTAGAAGCACTGATGCCCTATTCTGCCATCAGATTGGTGCCCCCCTCAATTCAAAATTCAACTTCTACATTGAGCAATTTAAGTATCTCCCTTTCAATATTTACCTTAGCTAACAAAGATAATCTCTCATCTCCCATAGTTGAACTCAACATATCTTTAATGTGTTTTAATACAGAAAACGATCTTTCATATTCACAGTTAGCTATTGGAATCTGCAAAAACAGATGATAAGCAATGTAAGAATATATTCGGAAATACAAACATGATACAAACTGTAGTATCATGGAATCTGTCATCTTCACTCGAACAATTTGAAAAAACCTCTTTCTTGGAAATTTTATTTGTAGCACAAAGTGCTTCAATTCTATTGGAAGATCATTATTTAAATCGTTCAAGTAAACTTCCTATGAGCTTTCTCTTGATTTTCCAACTCGACACTCTCCATGGTTAATAACTGCATAAGAAAACCAAACAACTGCATAATGTGATCATAAGCTTTGTTTCACTTAGTCAATTCAGCTGAATGGTACCCCGTTTGACAGCTGAGGGCTGGTGCCCATGTAACGGGCCTATTTTGGGGTAATAACGAAATTTGTATTTTTTTTTTATAAAATAAATAACATTTTTCAATGATTGGGACAAAAGTTATAAACAGAGGTAAATTTAGTGGTAGGCGACGGTAGCGAAGGTCTGACAATAAGGCCTGATAGCGAAGGACTGATTGACAATATTGTATGTAAATTATTGAAACGAGTTTTTATAAACTTAACAACCGACAAACTGTGCCAAGGGCAGCTTCAAGGACACAAAAAACATCGTAAACAAATTATGTAACCACATCAGACCATCTGACGTCAGTATATACGTCAGAGCCTATCCTTGTTGTGGAATTCAGTTATGTAACGAAAGCAGTCTGCTGGCGTAATGATACAAACTGTAAAACAAAGGAAATTGATCATCCAACCACGGCCGCTTCACAAATTAGCGCCGGCAGCCTGTTGCCAGTCTGAAATAACAACTCGCGCGAGTTACATGTAACAGTTCCGGAACGTAAGTGCGGGCCCGCATACAACATATAAAATGTGACGAAAATGTAAAAATAACTAACAGTTTTCTCTTCATTAAAAGAACAGTTTTTTTTCTTTCGGAAATTACTCATTAAAACTGAACAATGTGCGCGTAAAAGTGTGACGCCACCAACTCAACTGAACAGCTAAGTAGAAACGTATCCATAAATTTTAACCAGGGTTTTTTTTTCGAAATTACTTGCTACTTGCATAATGGGGAAATAAATTTTAATAAAGTATAAAATATAAAATGAGAGCTCTCAGGTCATAAAATAAGTGTGTGTGTGTGTGTGTGTGCGTGAGTATGTGAGTGAAATCATGTAAATTAAGAAGGCTGGTTTGTGGGTATAAAAATTATTTCTATTTAATATCTTGATTTTTTTTGTGGTAATTCAAAAGTGTATACTATGTTTCAATTTTATTATATGTGAGTTTTTTAATAATGAGAATTGAATAATAGATGAGGGAGGTAAAGACGTAGTGTGTTAATGATCTTTTAAAAGTTAAATGATGTGAATATCCAATTGTTAATAAAACGTAATTATGGGAAACAATATAAAGTTTTCTTTGAACAACCAATTCTGATCTCCTGTTCGCCGAAAAGAACCCGAGTACTAGTTTTTTTTTGTATTATGTTTCTTGTAATTAATAAAAACAAGATGGCGCCCGGCAGTAAACAGTGAACAGTATCTTTAGAATAAATTAAATTAATTATCAATAAAACGATATATCTCAATGGCTTCCGAACGTAGGGACAATTTATATAAATAAATTTATATAAATATAGGCCACGTGGAGAGCAGAATGGTTGTTTGGAGTAGGAAATAAAATTTTTGTGTGTACGTAAAATAGACGTATAAGTAGTAAGGTTATGTCATGTTTTTGTAGTATGGGTGAGTAGAATAATTTTTTTTAATAAGTATGTGTTACATATAATAATATTTTGCAAAGAATTATATGTCTAAAAGATTTATGAAAAATGGCAGATAATGATGACGTCAGCTTATCTGAAAGTCAGTTAAGTAGCGATTCGGGAGTTCAAACGAATGACAGTAATTTAGGTAGTCAGTTGACCGAATCAAAAATAATGAAAGATGTCGAATATCAATCGACACCTATCCAAAGTAAAAAAAATGACGATACGTACGAAATGTTTAAAGCAATACAAGCAATGATAGAAAAACAGAGTGTAAAGTTTAATGAACAGAAAAACGAGATAAATGAGAAATTCGATGTTCAAAAGAATAGTTTTGACAGTAAATTCGATGAGTTAAAAACCCAAATTAAAGAAATTAATGAGCGTTTTGAGAATACCAATGAAAAATTTGCCAGTAAATATAATGATTTAGATACCAAATTAGATAATGCAGTTAAGAGTATAGACGTTAAATTTAACAAAAGAGACGAGAAACTTGACAAACAAATTTGTGAAATTACGCTAAATATCGAAAGTAAAATCAGTAACGTAAGTGAGCAGATGGCAGATCAAATTAGAACACAAATTGAAGAGCAGTTTGTAGAAGTAGAAAATAAATGTGTAACTAAAATTAATGAAAGTAATAATGATATCGAATTTAAAACAATGGAAGTAGAAAGTGCATGTATACGATCTATACAAGAGAGTGTGGGGGTTATTAATAAACATAACCTTCAATATGCAAATAAATGTGATAACAAATTTAGCATGATAGAGCAGAATATCATAGAAATTAAAGATGAATTACATGTGGCCGTAAGCCAAAATTTAAATAATGTTGCGGAGCGAGTGGTATATACTCGTGAAGCAAAAGATGAGATAGAATTAGAGCAGTTTAATTGTGACAATCGTAGAGTACACCCAATGCAATTTTTGAACCGGGTAAGGGAGTTTAATCGATTTAATAGTAGTAGTTGGGAGGTTAAATTGCTGAAGATTATCAAATGTTTTAAAGGTAGTGCCGAGATATGGGCGGAAGTACACCATACCGAATGGGGTAGTTACGAGGATTTTGAGGTAGCTTTTCGAAACAAATATTGGTCAGAAGAAGACCAAGAAATCTTAAGAAGTAAAATAATGGGTACTGGGAATTTTGGTAGGATTAATAACCACCTAACCATATATGTGATGACGATATATAACGAAGCTAAGTATCTAGAACCACCGTTACCATTCCGGTCATTTGTAAGACATATTAGCAAACACCTGCCCAGAGAGGTGCAAATCACGTTAATGACTAGAGAGATTACAAATATAAATGAGTTAGAGAGCATGTTAGACGTGCTACAGAATATAGGGGAACGCGACATAGGGCGACGTCCAAACACACCAGTAGTACCACACCATAATAATAATAATAATAATAATTACCATCAGAACAGGGGTACACAGAGTTTTCATAGAGGAGCGCGGGGAGGAAGTTTTGATAATAGGGGCGAGAGTTGGAGGTGTAGAGAATGTGAAACCGACAATTATGCTAATAGAACAAATTGTTTCAGATGTCATTGAAACAGGGAGTGCGCCAGGAACAAGCGAGCGAACCCACCACCCAATCAACAGACGAGAGGAGGAGAATTTCATAGAGGAGCACCCAGAGGAGGAAGACATTATAATAGAGGTAGAGGAGGAAATCCTCCAGCTGTGGCAGGTCCATCCACGGAAAACTAGGGAGGACAATGGAGAAGCGGGCCCAACCATTGTCTACGGAAAACAGGAGGGTCCAAATAATCAACGAATACCATAACAACGTTATCAAGATGGACATGGCGAAGGAACTGTTAGAAGAAGAGGAGAACAAGGTGATGGAACGCAGAGCAGGATTGACTGAGGTGACAATTAACATTGAAGGTAAGAATTATAAAACTTTAATTGATACCGGTAGTGAGATCTCAGTAATTTCTGAAAATATCATGGGTGAATTAAAAGAGTTAAACAAGAATATACCGTCCTTACCAGTTGCCGGGGTTACAGTAGTGGGGGTAACTGGAGTGAGAAGTAAGAGAATAACCAGACAAGTACAATTAAATATTTTAATAAATGAAGTTGAATTTGAAAACACTTTCCTAGTAGTTAAAGGGTTGAGTCTAGATGTAATATTGGGAAATGATTTTTTGGAAAGAAACGGAGCCGTAATAGATTTCAATAAACAAATAGTAAAATTTGAAAAGGGGAATAAACCAGTAAGAATAGAGTTTAAGAAAGTAGTAAATGAAGCTAAAGTCACGGGAATAAAAATGTTACATAAGCAGATAAGCGATAGAGAGATAGAGACTAAAATAAATATATGTCTAGAGAGTGATAGCCTAGAGAATGAGGAGGGAGAAATGCATGAGCGTAATGAGAGTGTGTGGGCAGATAGAGCCGACAAATTTTTCAATGAAAATACAGTTGTAGGAAATACTCAGCGAGAGGAGCTGTGGGCAGTTGTGGAGCGGTTCAGAGAGGTGTTTGATGAATCACCAGGGAAAGCGAAGGACTACATTTGCGAGCTGAAAGTTTGGGACCACGCACCATACATGCAGAGGAGCTACCCGGTGCCGTTTTCGAAGAGGAGGGCTGTACAGGAGGAACTAGACCGGATGATGCAGGGAGGCATAATTGAACGCTCAGTATCACCTTACTCAAACCCTTTGGTAGTAGTGATCAAAAAGGATGGCAAGGTAAGGTTATGTTTAGATGCTCGGAAAATTAATCAAATTATTATACCTGACAGGGAATCTCCGGAACCCATAAATGAGATTTTACAGAAGTTCAGCGGAGTCAAATACATGACGTCTTTAGACCTGACAGCTGGATACTGGCAGGTGCCATTAGCAATAGAGAGCAGGAAATACACAGCTTTTCTTTTTAATGGTAAGAATTACCAGTTCAAACGCTTACCTTTTGGATTAAACACCAGTGTTGCCAGTTTTATCAAATGTTTAGATAATATTTTACAACCTAAGGATTTAGACTTTTTAACTGTATATGTCGATGATATCTTGATAGCCTCTAGAACATTCACTGAACATTTAGAACACATAGAATATGTATTAGATAAGCTACAAAGAGGGGGTTTAACAGTGAATTGGGACAAGTCTAAGTTTCTGCAGACAGAAATACATTTCTTAGGATTTATTATTACACAGGAGGGGATATTAGCCAACCCTGACAAAGTAGAAGCCATAATGCGATTCCCCGAACCTAAAAACATTAAACAATTACAAAGTTTCTTAGGCCTGTGCAATTTTTACAGGAAATTTCAGGAGAACTACGCACACACAACATCCAAACTGAGTGCTGTACTGCAGAAGAATAAACAGTGGAGATGGGGCGATACGGAACGAAATGCGTTTAATGAGATTAAGAGAAAGTTCAGTCACATGATCATGATGAATCATCCCGATTTTAATAAGACTTTTTATTTGCAGACCGACGCCAGCAATGTAGCGCTAGGGGCGGAGCTCTACCAGGAGGGTTGCGACAAGGAACACCTAACAATCGCCTTCGCCAGTAGATCGCTGTTGTCGGCTGAGAAAAATTATACTACAACTGAAAAAGAACTTCTAAGTATTGTGTTCGCCGTGGGTAAATTCCGGACCTACATCTTAGGTAATACCACGATAATCCGGACGGACCACAAGGCATTGTCATTCCTTAATTCATGTAAGCTGACACATAGCAGATTAACCAGGTGGGTATTAGCCTTACAAGAATATAACTTTTCATGGGAGTACATAAAGGGGTCAGATAATAAGGTACCAGATACACTTTCTAGAGTAGATGTTATAGACAATAAAACTGGTAGGGACCTTAAAGAAATAGAAATTTTTAGACTAACTAGAGAAGATAGAATTTTTGGTGAGGAATTAAGTGATATTAAAAACATGCAAAGATCTGATAGCAAACTGGGTAAAATAATTGTTAGTTTAGAAACAGATGTAGAGGGATCTGAATATAATGAGCGATTTCAAGTATATCAAGGTATTTTGTTTAAAAAAGTAGATGGTGGGGAGCGTGATTGGAGGTTAGTTATACCCGAGGGGTTGATAGATAAAATTGCTTGGGATTGTCATATAAGGTATGGTCATTTTGGGGCGAGAAAATGTGCAAATGTTTTGAAAGAGTCATGTATATTTAAGAATATGGAGAAGAGAGTTAGAAAAGTGTTGAGAGTGTGTGATTTATGTCAAAAATCGAAAGTAGTGAATTATAAAGTAGAGGGGGAGATGAATTACATAAAAGTAGACAAACCTTTCGATCTAGTTGCGGTTGATTTATATGGACCATTACCCAGAGGCAGAGGGGGTGTGTTATATGTATTTGTAGTTCTCGACACTTTTTCAAAATTTGTGAAATTATATAGCATTAAGAGAGCGACGAGTAAAGTACTCAGTGAGAAAATAGTAAAAGACTACATGCTTAATGTTGGAAAACCGAAAATTATATTATCTGACCACGGTCCACAGTTTATAAGCGGCAAGTGGCGGCAGACGCTTGGATGGGAAGGCATCATACCCAAGCATACGGCAGTGTACCATCCTCAGTCGAACCAAGCAGAACGGGTGATGAGAGAGATTGGCAGGATATTTCGGGCGTACTGTCACGCCAAACACACAGAATGGCCATCCTACGTGAAAAAAGTAGAGGAGTGGCTGAATTGTACCACCCATGAGTCCACGGGATTTACGCCGCATGAGTTGATTAGGGGAACAAGGCCGCCCAGGATATTGGAACAACTTTTCGAATACCCACCAGCAGGTCAAGTTTTGGACAGGAACATGAAAATTAGATTGGCCAACGAGAACTTACTTACGAGAGGAGAGCGAAGAAAACAGAAACATGATGCCAAGGGTAAATGGACCAAGTATGAGGTAGGTCAGTTAGTGTTAGTAAAAAGACATGATTTGTCCAGTGCTCAAGATAGAGAAATAAAGAAGTTTTTCTTGTTGTATGAAGGACCTTATGAAATTGTAGAAATCAAAATGCAGAATGCGTATGTGCTGAGGAACCCAGCGACGCAGGAAATAGTAGGTACTAAAATTATATCGGTCACTTTAATTATGTTTATATGTTTATACTAAGATTTTTAAATATTGTTGTATGTTTACAGAAGGGATCCTCCCCCATTTTCGGGCAGTCACGATCTTACCAGTCCTGGCCGTGGAATTCGGAACTCGGAGGCAGGCGGGCCATGGTTGGCAGATCTTCCTTCGGGCGGTGAAAGCAACGATGGTCCGGCTCCACCAAAATTGGTATAAAGTAGAAAACTTAACTACATATTTGAACGGGGAGGGGGACCCCAACAGGTACGTGACACAAATTATTTTTTTTTAATACACTCCAGGTGCAGCGGTCTCGGTGTACCTGTCACGTGCCTGCACTGCCTTAGAGTGTTGTATATAATGGAGGCTGCACCTAAATATAAGGCAGTGCGTACAAATTTAAAAGTTTTAGAACCAAGGGCAAAATTAAAATTAGCCATTGGTTATAGTTCTGTTTAGTCCGAAAAGACGAGTTTTGGGGCAAGAGGGGTTGGCGCAAGGTAGACAGCGGGTTTGAAGAAATGGTAGGAGAGGGGGAGTAGTGTGGTTCAGAAGGGGGACGTGAATTCACGTAGTGGATCTACCGGGTGCCGATCCTTTTTGCAGCAAGACCCGGCATTTCAGGCGAATGCGACCTTCCTAGACATGTTGAAAGTCACGATAGAGTCAGCCTTCAATGTAAATAGAATTTGAAAAAAAAAAATACCAAAATAACTTTGGATGTGTATAATTTTAAAATTAAGAAATTTTAGAAATAAGTGACCAAATATAATTGTCAAGTTTTAGCATCAGTGAGTATAGGAACGTTTTGAAAAGATGTATAATAAAGTAAAAACTTGTAATCCATACAAGAAGTGGGGATGATTTTGGGGGGTAGATTGGTGCCCAAAGAAGTGACATAACAGTGTAGTGTGGAACTGCCATGGTGGGAGGTTGTAAATTTTGTATTTAATATTTTATGTCAATGATGTTTAAGCTTACATATGAAGGAGGGTAAAACACCATCCAAACTAATAATGTCATTTAAGTACAAATTCTTAAGTTTAGTGTTACAAAAGATGTTTTACTTGTGATTCCCCAACTTTTCGGGTGGTCACGGCCTCACCAAACCTTGACCGTGGAATTGGTTTAGCTTTAACAGCTATGGTTGGGGCACATTACGATTACGCGCTGACCATAACTGGCCATAGCTGTTATCGTTGTAAAGGTGTATTTTGAAATTGACAGGGGGGTAATTTAGGGGAATCACCAAACTAGGGAACAGCGGCTACCACTCTGTCCGAGGAGGGACAGCGAAGCCAGGTGGTAGACCCGCATTAAGGGCGCATAACTATAGACAAAGATATGTTGATATCTAGTATTTTAAAATGTAACGCAGAAGCAAGGACACGGAGATGTCACATTCCTCCACAATTTCAGTCCTTGTGGACGCAACTTGATGCCACAGTCCAGGGGGGGTCATAGCGTGTGTGGCAGGGAGGCTATCCAGGGGGATAACGTATTAGAAATTTGCTATATTTTAATTAATAATAATGATTCGCTACTCAATAATTTTGTTTTGATTTGAAAAATAGATGCACTAAATACTTCCTATAATGTGTTTATTAAGGCTTGTTGTGTTAATTGCATTTAGTATGTTAGGAATAAGGATTATAAAATATAATAATATGTTTTTAATGTGTTTATAGATTTTAAATAAAATGAAATAAAGGTGTGATAGTTAAAATTTTCAATGGGTTGCAAAAGAGAGAAGTTGGGTGATGAATATTTGTGGGACATGTAGAGCTGTCCAAGTCAAAGTTGAAGTTAAAGAAATAGTAGAGATGAAAATAATGTAAGGTTGTTTCGAGTTAATGTATGTTATAGAATTTTGAGAAGTATTGATGTTGACACAGTAGTTATGGAGAATTTATGTAGAGTTTTGAGCGATATATTGTTGTTTATTTTGATGATGTTATTTTGTTTTAGTTGTAGTGAGGTAATGAGATTGAGATTTTGGGGATGGCAATTTTGTAGTAGGGGGTAGTGTAATGTGGGAGTCCGCAACATAATGATGAGTTGGGACGGGATTTGGTATAGATTTAGTGGAGACGGGGTTGCCTTAGGTAGAATCCAGGAACCAGAGAACGGGAATTGAGCTTTTTGGGGGGGGGGAAACACGTATCCTATGTACAAAGGGTTAGAGAGTATTTTTTTTTATATATAGAGAGAGAAGGTAGCGAATTGAGTTAAAGTAGTAAGTAGTTAGAGGTAGAGAAGAGTTAGTAGATTTTTTGATAGAGAGGGGTGTCATACTAGTTAAAGATTTTGTAAGAAAGCATTAAAGTAATAAAAGGGGAAGATTATGGGTAAATGCCAAGTTGATAAAGTGAATTATAATGAATAACGTAGAATCACCCAAATTAATGAAAGGGAATAATAAATGAAATGAGGTGTAAAACGAAGATTGAAAAAAAAAAAAAAAAAATTTTTGAGAAACGAATTAATAAAAGTTAAATTGAGATTAAAAGGTAAATTTTATGATTTTATGTGCAAATTCAATGATGCTAAGTGTGTAAGTTTTAAATATAAATTGTTTATTTTACGATAAGGATAACAATGTGAATTATGAGTGTACTATGTTTTCTTATGTTATATTGTGTTTGTTAGTGTAAGAGAATTTTATGAATTTAAATATTTTAAATGCATTTTAACTTGGGGATGAGAGAAATGTAATATGGTAATGGGGAATGTTTATTTAATTTCTGATGGGAATCAGGGCAATAATTTTGAATTTTGGGATAAAAGTTAATAAGAGAAAGAAGATAGAATGGGATTATGGAATTTTAAAGTGGGTATTCTGTTACTGTAAGGTATTCTGATATATGTTAGAAATAAGTAAAACAAAACCAGTGCTTCTTAGCACAAACCAGCACCGCTAGGGGGAAACAGATCAGTTGGGGATGTGGTGTTGTATAAGGCCACTATTTGATATTTTGATTTGTTGTTTCAGTGTTTGGTGATGATGTGGCGGCGAACCTGAGCTGGCCAGCGTGTCAGAGCAGGGGCGTTGAGTACCTGTCTGACTCTATGGTGTTGGGATCTCGAGAGAGAAGTCCAGTATTGTCATTCAGGTGCGGTCACAGTCACCAGACCAAGGGTGAGTTGATTATATTTTTCGTAAACCATAAAGGGGGTTGTGGCGACATATCCTGGCTGATCCCTTTAGCAAGTATGAATGTGTCAATGAGATTTTTTATGCTTCGGCATAAAATATCTCATTGAGGGCTGGTGCCCATGTAACGGGCCTATTTTGGGGTAATAACGAAATTTGTATTTTTTTTTATAAAATAAATAACATTTTTCAATAATTGGGACAAAAGTTATAAACAGAGGTAAATTTAGTGGTAGGCGACGGTAGCGAAGGTGGTACGACTGATTGACAATATTGTATGTAAATTATTGAAACGAGTTTTTATAAACTTAACAACCGACAAACTGTGCCAAGGGCAGCTTCAAGGACACAAAAAACATCGTAAACAAATTATGTAACCACATCAGACCATCTGACGTCAGTATATACGTCAGAGCCTATCCTTGTTGTGGAATTCAGTTATGTAACGAAAGCAGTCTGCTGGCGTAATGATACAAACTGTAAAACAAAGGAAATTGATCATCCAACCACGGCCGCTTCACAAATTAGCGCCGGTAGCCTGTTGCCAGTCTGAAATAACAACTCGCGCGAGTTACATGTAACAGTTCCGGAACGTAAGTGCGGGCCCGCATACAACATATAAAATGTGACGAAAATGTAAAAATAACTAACAGTTTTCTCTTCATTAAAAGAACAGTTTTTTTTCTTTCGGAAATTACTCATTAAAACTGAACAATGTGCGCGTAAAAGTGTGACGCCACCAACTCAACTGAACAGCTAAGTAGAAATGTATCCATAAATTTTAACCAGGGTTTTTTTCGAAATTACTTGCTACTTGCATAATGGGGAAATAAATTTTAATAAAGTATAAAATATAAAATGAGAGCTCTCAGGTCATAAAATAAGTGTATGTGTGTGTGTGCGTGAGTATGTGAGTGAAATCATGTAAATTAAGAAGGCTGGTTTGTGGGTATAAAAATTATTTCTATTTAATATCTTGATTTTTTTTGTGGTAATTCAAAAGTGTATACTATGTTTCAATTTTATTATATGTGAGTTTTTTAATAATGAGAATTGAATAATAGATGAGGGAGGTAAAGACGTAGTGTGTTAATGATCTTTTAAAAGTTAAATGATGTGAATATCCAATTGTTAATAAAACGTAATTATGGGAAACAATATAAAGTTTTCTTTGAACAACCAATTCTGATCTGTTCGCCGAAAAGAACCTGAGTACTAGTTTTTTTTGTATTATGTTTCTTGTAATTAATAAAAACAAGATGGCGCCCGGCAGTAAACAGTGAACAGTATCTTTAGAATAAATTAAATTAATTATCAATAAAACGATATATCTCACCCAGAGCTGTAGCGTACCCTAGCGTATGGATAATCCACCACTGTGCTTAACTGACTCACTGTAAAACCTCTGTTTACACAGACTTACTCATCAAAATACTGAGGTTATCATCACACTGCATGAGTTTATTAGTGACAAGTGAAGGTCAGCCACTATGGTCTTCTTCATAAGTATGTGTACCCCCCAACACCATTTCTGTACTTTACTGTTGAGCTTCATGTTTTTACCACAGACCTCAGCCATTTGGTGAAGAATTTTCACTGGGTTTCATTTATTCACGTGCAAAAATTCTATCACAGTACGGATTTCACTCTTGATGAGATTTTTAATAAGAGTACTCATGTTTAATGTTGTATTGTATAAAGCACAATGAAACATTTGTTTTAGATCCATGTTTTTCGGTATCCAGGCCACTTATATATAATTAGTAAAATAGTTTACCTTTTTCTTGTCCGTCTGGTGGCCTTTTCTCTATATTTAATTCTACGCATTTCGGGACATATGCCCCATCATCAGGAATATCCCTTGGTGAAGTTCGTCGATCATTAAAATATTAAAAACATTTTATATACAATTTTACACATGACAATAAATATAATATAAACATAAAAAACACACATAAAATCCCCAAACTTGAGACACACGCGATATCAGTGGTGTGCACCACAACATGCTATAGTCAACTGCAGTGTTCATGTTGTTATGTGTCGTGCACTATGGACCTTGTTCTGTATTCTTATCGCTGTGTCGTATAATAGATTTGACTGGAAATTCAATTGATCGTTAAGGATGACTTCTTCTGTTTTTTTTTTTTTTTTAATTTTTGTAAGCCTTATATATTTCGTATTCTTCGATAGCATTCATATAATTTCCTTTTCTGCATATATGGAGGGGTTGAAAGTTCGTTGTGAAATCAGTATAACTATGGTTTTTGTCCATCAGATGGCGCGCGTAATTTGACACTGTTTTACTAAATTCTTTTTTAGGTAAATGTTCTCTGAATCGTTTTTTAAAAGGTCTACCAGTTTGGCCAATGTAAAAGCTATCACAGTCATTGCATATTATCTTATAAACACCCATCCTGTCCTCAACCGATTTTGAATGTTTAGGTAAGAGTATCTTATTAATGTTATTATTAGTTCGGTAAGCCATTTTTATATTTATCCCACTGAATACTTTGTTTAAAATTTTGGGTAGAGTGTTACCATATTCTGATGCTATATACCTAACTTTATTTCTATTATTTTCTTGTAATTCTATGTTGGTTTTCTTTTTTCTGTGTTTCTTGACTAAATTATCCACAATTGAGCTTTTATAACCATTGGCTTTAGCTATGTATTTGATCATGTTCAGTTCTTCATGAAAATCTTTGTCTTCTAATGGTATGGAAAGTAACCTATGTATTAAACTATGATAAGCTGCCATTTTCTGAGAAAAAGGGTGATGTGATTCAGCATTTATCGTGAGATCCGTGGTTGTCGGTTTTCGGTATATTTGATATTGAAATTTTTCATCTAGTCTTGTAATTGTCAGGTCGAGGAAGTTAAGTTTATTATTTATCTCCGTCTCAAGTGTGAACTGTATGTTTTTATTGACACTATTCATGTATAATTTCATATTTTCTATTTGTTGTATTGTGCCATTAAAAATTATAAACGTATCATCAACATAACGTGTATATGATATTATTTTCTTGGAAAGTTTATTTACGTTATTGAGCAAATATGTATTCTCATAGTGGTTTAAGTATATGTCAGCTAGTAAACCAGACGGATATTCCTGATGATGGGGCATATGTCCCGAAACGTGTAGAATTAAATATAGAGAAAGGCCACCAGACGGACAAGAAATATTTGTATTTGCTAGACTCATCAAAAACAGATTTAACATACTGTGTATGTCTAATCTCAATCGTGTCACTTATGCAGTAGTTAGGCACAATTGGACCCTATTTTCTCAACAAATCTTTTATATTGTTAATTGCTCATATTGTAGCATCACGAGATAATACAAAAAAGGAAACTCAATTTAATCATCAAAATTTATAGTAAAATTAATCAAATAGATAAATACTATATAACTAAATGAGGAATGCAATAAAGAATGAGTAATCAAATGAGAACAACCAAAAATAATTATATAAGGAAGAATTATAATAACTAAAACAATAAACCATGAATAAAAAATAAGTATTTTACAATTGCATGAATAAATTAAAAACAGGAATTAGCTTTGTAAACAAACATAGTAAATAACTTTACAAACAGACATAATAAAGGACTAGACTGGACTGTGACTTTGACATAGTAACTACCCAATAGATTAGGGAAATGATTTTGTATATTTTATTATAATATTGTAAATAATAATGTTGTAGTATGTAAGCAAAAATGTATTTAGAATTAAGTAAAATCATTTGTATAACACAAGCCTAAAAGTCAAGCTAGATCTTTAACCTAAGACTGGATTTGTAATTAGCTCATATGTAGTGTTATGGTAAAGACAAGTTAATATTTTCATTGTGTTTATTTGAAAAACATACAAGGTGAGATAAGTGAATAGAAAAGTGATAAATAATAATAATAAAACAGTGCAAATGACACAGTGTAAACAATGATAAAAATATAAAGTGTTATGAACCTAGTATGGCCAAAAGGTGAGAATGGCATGTATTTTATATAAAGTGACCATATAACAATAAAAACAACTTCATTAGTGTGAGTGACAATATAAAATTAAGTGAAATAAAAACATAAACGGGATTATATAAAAATAATCAGGAAAAGTAAGGTTATATTAAAAACTTATATTTACTGGAGGCGGATGAAACAGCCCTGAGACTGAAAAATACACCAAACAATATAAGACCTCTTATCAATGAATCTAAAGCTGGTTTTACAAGGAAGAAAGGTTTTTTTCTAGGGTGAGTGTTCAATGCAAAAAGAACAAACTAAATCAGTTGCCAATCCAAACAATATTAGAGAAGAAAATTATAGTAAAAAGATAAGTAAAGTTATAGGAGATATCAGTAAACTAACAAACAATATATATTCGACCAACCTGAAGAAGGAAAGCTGAAAATAATATCCTAAAATGGAGTATTACATCTTTGAATTTGGTGAGACCGTTTTAATACTAAAGCCATCTTGACAACTATCAACATTTTACACAACACTTCAGTACAAACTAAATAACCAACACATTTAGTGCGACTACATTTATAAACATAATCTATGATATACAAAGTGAGTGACACAAACTTATTTTTAACAAACAAAAGTGTAAAACTCATATAATTACTTTTAAACATTCAGTAGTATGTATACGACTCAAGGAACATGGCGTCCCTTGCTTTATTTAACTGTTACTGAAAGGGGACAGCAGCACGCCATGTTGAGAATTCATGAACTATGAGTTATATAATAGACAATTATTTTTTAATTTTTTGTCTCTTGTCAATTGTATTACTAATGTCTAATTATTAATTATTTTAATTGTTTTATTAGTTTTATATTTGTAATGTGTAATATTAAGTTTGTAAAATTATCTGAATTGATTTCTTTTTGTATAATCATAAGAACTCACATCCAAACAATCATACACAAACAACAATTAATTACTACACATTAAAATTTTTTTCTTCATGTATGTTATTAACGTAAAACTTGTTGTATGAATTTATAATTTTACTGAAGGCGATTGTTAATTTGGTTATAACCCTGTGGTAAAAAATTGTTTCATGCATCCGAGAGCTAGATGGAGCAGGAACCTTAAAAAAGGAAAATTTGTTATTAATTAATAGATGAAAAGAAAATTATTATAATAAGAGAATTAAGGAATAAAAATTGAATGATTCAGAACAGCAAAAGAAGTGTGTTCTCATTTATAAATAAATATTATTAAACATACAACTCAGAATATTGCTGAGACTAATTGACCATTTATACTCATTTACAATAAGTACAAATCTAACAATATGCACCTATATAATATATTAGTTTTAGTACATTTTAGAACTCCAAGTCAAAAGTTGAAAATGTAAAAGTACTTAACAATTAAATCAATACAATAAGATAGATTAGATTTACTGTAAGCTAGGTTTTTTATTAAAGTAAGAAGTGTTTTATTTTCAACTTATACAGAAGGTTTCACAGGTGGCCCCTAAATCTGGCACCTCAGGCATTTGCTCAGGCTGTTCAATTACAACCCAAGACGTGAGTATAATGTAATGTAAACACTGATCATTGCAACACTGTAATATCATACATATTGCATTTAATACATATTATATATTTTGAATAAGGTATTTTCTAAGGAAACTATTACAAGAAACCAAGAAATTCAAGAAACAGAAACATGCAGACCAGGATTATAGTAGATTTAATGTAAAAGTGACAAATTATCTTGAAATATTGATACAAATTTCTTAGAAAAAAGTGATGAAATATTTCAAATGCCCTATGTTTAAAATATTATGAAAGAAAGAAAACTGAAACTTTATAAAATATACCATGTTCTCTGGTGTTTTAAGATCTTTGTTGAATTTAACAAGTCGTGAAACTAGAGTTTTGAATACATTTGCCATGATCTGCCCTTCAACACCTCTACCCCCACTTCCTCCTCCCATGCCAGCTCCAAAGTTAGTTGCGTAACCACCTTGTGCAGCTACATCTGGAGATTTACTGCTACTCCTTTTTTGATCTATAACACAAAACATAAGAAATAAATTGTTAAATAGTAGGCCTACTTGCTGTGACTCCATTATAAAAGGTTAATAGGGTCTACACTAAATTTAATAACATCTGAGAATAAATGTAAATACAAAAAAGCTAACAAATAAACATTTTTAGAAATTATTCCCCATTTTCAGTTACTATATACTCTCAAAAATCCTAACGTTACTCATTCATTATTACATACTTGTAAAATTTTTTATAAAGTTTAACATTTCACTTTTACACTTCTTGTAAAATTTAATATATAAAAAATACTTGGGTTTCGTTGTCCATGACGTGTCCGTTACTTAACTAAATACAACTATTATATTAACGACTCGGAACACAAAGTTTTTTATAAGTAAAAACATAAAGTTTTACCTTACAACCTGAACCGGTTTTCACCTTTAAAAGGCTTCTTCAGAAGTTGCCGCTGGTAGCGCTGTCCGTCCTGTTGTGGGCGACGGAATCGAATTTCGAAAGATCGATGTTGTGTGTGTGGGGTGAGATATGTTTGAATAATGCATGTGATTTGAATTGTGTCTGTTCGTTTAGGATGTCGTTTTAAATGAACAGGTACAATTCAAATCGCACGCATTATTCGAGCATATCTCACCCCACACATACAACATCGATCTTTCAAAATTCGATTCCGTCGCCCACAACAGGACGGACAGCGCTACCAGCGGCAGCCTCTGAAGAAGCCTTTTAAAGGTGAAAACCGGTTCAGGTTGTAAGGTAAAACTTTATGTTTTTACTTATAAAAAACTTTGTGTTCCGAGTCGTTAATATAATAGTTGTATTTATGTAAAAAATAATTAAACAAATCATTACAAAATTTTAGATACAATTTCAGGGGAAGGAAAATTTATTATAGGCTTATGTACTAAAACATTCATACTTATTTTTGGAATTTAAGAAGATCTTATTTAATACCATTCAACTGGCTATACCATAGTAGTTGAAATGTGTTCACTTCCTATCTAATTTTAAATGGATAATAATAATAATAACTAATTAATTAATACTAACTTAATGGTGACAATAATGAACTAGGATCTACACAGAAGCCAACATAGGCGTGGAAGAAATCGAGGACCTCAGGAACAGGTTCTGTAGAAACCATGTGGCGAAGAAAACGAGCAAATTGACGAGAATTATATCGCTGCAGTTTGTTCAACAAATTCTGTCCTTGTGATCTCAAAAAATCTACAGGCGGTCCTCTCTGCCCATCATTGCAACCATGTGGACACCCCAGGTGACGTAACACTCTGTAATTGAATGTGTGATGCACATTAACAGTAATGACTTAATCATAAAGTAAAATACAAATTTCGGCATGTGATTTTAATACACATAAAATCTGTCTGTCTGTATATACAGGTGTGTAGGGTAAAAGCTTCAACACACATGCTCAGTTTATGGAAATCAATTGAGGCATTCAGAAATTATCATGAGACATACCCCTAACACATAGGCAGGTAGACAAATACCAAATTGTTAATCTTCTTAAACAATCTTCTTTCCCCCTCTCTCTCTATTGTTCTCCTGTATTTATGACATTTTTTTTAAAGCACAGGTAAACCTTATTTTTTTGTAATAGTTATGTTCCTATTGTTTATAGTTTTAAAAATTTTTAAAAGAATTGCTTCACTTTTCATTTATAATAACCATTAAATTGCTCCATTATTTGAAAGAGCTTAATAAAAATTTTAAACATGTAGAAACAACGTAATTTGAAAATAAATCTGTGAACTCAATTTCAATCAAGTGAAGGCCATATTTTAAGCCTGATGAGACTGGTATAATCTTTTTTGGGTATGTTGCATGTCTGCAAAAACAGAGTGCTCAACAAATTCTAAGATTAGACTTATAAATAACAAAACACTTACTTTACCTAAGTTTTCCTGCCATCACCTTCAAAGTAGTCCCTTTGTGCAACAATACACTGCACCCAGCATATTTTCTGCTTCTGGAGTGCATATTGAAAATTCTATTCTTTAAGCATATCAAGAACCATCTGCAATTAGTGTTGCAGTCACCATGTTGTTAAGATGGTGACCCTCAAGCTCAAGACATTGCAGTAAAACTGGGCATTGACAATTTGACCATTGAGGATGAATTCATGGTGAACAATCATGGGGATGCACAATATTGTGAATGGCAAGCAAATTGGTGAGTATACTTTTTATTGTGCTCCCAACTTGCCTCAGCTATGTTGTCTTGGATATGTTGGGCTCTTCCATTGTGCACATGGTGCACTTTCTGTGCCAGCATCAGAATCTTAAGCATGGATTTTGTAGCAACACATTGTGTATTCAAATCAGATGTAAGAATTGTCTGAACCATACTGTATGACACATCAGTGATGTCAGCAATATTGGAAAAATAATTCTCAAATAAACTTAATGCTCAAGCTCCCTAATTTTGTCAACATTTTTTGTTATTGTGTTCATGAAAGGTTGCCATAACTTCTCATCATCTTCAAGTAAAGTTCTGCCATTCTCAAAGCATGAGTACCATTTTTTGCTTATTGCTATAAACTTACGGGATCATTTGAAAGATCTCAGATCCAGTTTAACAAAGTAAGTTATGATACAATAACAAACACTCCAAATTTCACTCTAATATTGCTGGTCTAAAACTGAACTGAGCTGCTTCAAAATTCAATATTTACATTTGAACCACCTTACATTGTAGTCACATTGCGAGTCTGGATACTGCTAGAGTAGTCAAGTAATGTCTGGAAGAGACAATCTTGAACAATCCAGAATGTTATGCAAATCTGCCAAGCAGAATGATCTCCAAATGAATGGAACAGCCTTGTGCGCCGCAGCATGCCAATAGTCACAAAGTCACTCAGAGATGCAGTACTATTTATTTCCTCAGCATAACACTGCCTCCTTCTTAAGCCTGATCATCCCAAACTGTCAAACTGTCTCTGCAGTAATATTTGGTCAGGCAGTCTAGGTGGACGACCTTGAACAACATCACTGATTTGCTTTTTCACAGTGTAAGGGCCTTCCCAGTCAATTTGGTTCTTGTCAACAACCTTCTGCATAACATCCTCTTCAGTGACTTCTACCTTGGGCATTTCCTTTAACTCAGGACCAAGCAAGAGTCTTCTTTTCCCAATGACTATAGTTGGTCTTCCAATCACCTCTTCTGTCACTGTACAAATTGGTACTAGTTCTTCTGTTTCCACATGCAACACCAAAGGGTTCCTCTTCTCTGCAGCTGTTGAGTCCTTTTTCAGCCACTGTCACCTGCTTCATCGAATAGTTTGTTGATCTTATCATTTCAATAATGGAAAACTTTATCTTTTCTTGACCAATGCTCAGGACTTTCTGTTTTAAGGCCACAATGAACCTGGAAGCATTCATAATGACCATGCCAAGAAACGCTTCGTCTGCAAACAAGCACTTGGTGGTAAAACTCAAGGAAACCATGTGTACACATACGTCTACCTGTCCTAACACTTTTACAGTCTGTATGGTACAAGAGGTAAATTTAGGCTAGCATTAGTTGACTTGCTTTCCAGTTTTAGACAAGTACTAATGGAGCTTTCCTACATTTTAATGACTGAATATGTTCATGAACGTTGCTCAGAGTCTGTTCGGTGAGAGTATGTAACCTATTTCTGTATTTACCTCACTCATCAGGAAGCACTTTATCCATGTTGAGTTAACTGTTCCTCAATTGTCTGAATTGTATTGGGGATAATAATATCGCAATCACAGTATTTTTTCACATTTTATTCTAATTTTATACATGTACATATAAGAATGCAATTTGGCAACTTCAGAGTATGGACTATCAGTTTTTTACCTAACAAGTTTTCATTCATTTAAGCCAGCAAGATGCAACTTAATAAGCTGATTAAAAATATAAATAATTATTTTTCTTTGAGTCTCAGTAGAACTAACAAAATAAGCTAACCTTTTAAACCTTTTACATTTAAAATCGTCACCTGTTTCATGTGTGTGGTTTCTCATACATTTCACAGCATCTACAACCCTCCCAAAACTTTTCCTCTTCTTTGCCATCTCTGTCTGAGGATCAATACTAACATCTGTCTCTATTTTAATCTATCTTTCCATTTAATCTTCTATCTATAATTAAAGTACTATTCACACACACACACACACACACACACACACACACACACACACACACACACACACACACACACACACACACACACAGGCTCACAAACAAAATACTCCAAATAATCTCCACCACTATTATCCAGACATCTCCAGACACATCAAGTGAAATAATTAAATCAGATCAAATCAGGCAAAGTGAGCATAAACTTGAAACAATTGTTTTCAGTTTACAAAACTACAAACAATTTGTTTCTTTGATATGACTATTCCTTTCGTAAAAGAAGCATAACCAGCCATCTTGTCTGTTGTCATATACCTCGTGCGATAAACAGTATTAGTCTATTTATACTCAAGCACCATAATTACTGTTCATTATGATAACAAATTACGCTGTAACAGTGGCTGATATCAATTCAGGAGTTTAGAAGAGAATATTAGATTTCAAACCATTAGCTGTGTTTGTTTCCTGTGACAACCAGTCGCTTAACTTCGTTGGAGTTCATGCAGCTCATGTAAATGTTCAGTGACATTTTTTGTGACAGTAGAACGTTTATTCACCTTCTTTGTAAATATTACTCTAAAAGGACACTGTGATACCAGGTGGAGTTCAAAAGCAGTTACGGTGAAAGCAATATCCACTCAGCTGGTTGAAGTGATCACTACACTGAAGAAATTGACACTTCTGGAGACACTAACTACTAATGAAGGAATGACCTGTGTGACAATGTCATTACTAAGGCAGAGCAGGTATGCAATGAATGGGGTGTCAGTATCACAAAAAGGATAAGAAGAAAGCGGACGATGCCAGGGGAGTATGCAGACGATTATGCATTAACCGTTCGGCAAGAAATGCGATGTTCTCTAATAGAAATTTTGTGCAAACTGTCAGTGGAAATTTCAAGCCTTTCTCTTACATAAAAGAGTTAGAAACATGCTTTGGGTTCCTCTGTAAATTTGAGGAATACGTAAATCATGGGGATACACATTTTAAGGAACAGCTTTCCTAATTAAGTGCACAGAGCTTGCAAAACTGTATCCACATGACCTGATCAGTGAAGAATTTTTCAGTGACTTGAAAGACGTCATACGTTTATTAAAAAGGGCAATTCACCTCGTGGACTACTACAATACATTTCTTAAATATGATTAGAAGTCTACAAGACACTAGCAACAGCTTTCTCTTACTTTAAGACAATTTTTTGTCTGTGTCTTCTTGTGAAAGATCGTTTCGTAAACTTAAACTAATTAAATCGTACCTACGATCAACAATATCTCAAAACAGGGTATCAAATCTAGCAATACTTTTAATTGAAAACGATATTGCTTCGTCTTTAGTTTATAGTGATTTAATACCCGACTTTGCAGCAATTAAGACCAGGAAAGTTACATTTTAAAATGTCTCGTTTTAAATATTTATTAAATATCTAAAGTAAATATTAAGTGTTTATTAACAGAAGACGGAACCATTAACGTGTAATGATAAGTTATTTATTTTAATAATTTTTATTGTAGTTCTTTGTTTGACTTAATGTTGCTTTAAAATATTGTTTTGACGATGCGCTTTAGACCTTCAAGGAATTTGCATGTTTATTAGAACAATAAATTAAACATGTTATAAATTTTTTATATTACTACATTTTTATAGTCTACATTTGTTACTAATAAATGTATATAAACTGAATAGCGGTAATATTATAATATGTAATTTCTTAATTTTTACTTAACAAATATTCTTAAGATATTTGCTGGACGTGCTTTCATACAAAAAACTACACATTTGCATTTATTAAGTACTCTGTTTACTGGATGGGCCTTTATTTTTGCTCTTTTGCCCACTTTTAATTGTGAAGGCGAGGCGGCCGATGACCTCCTTGCCCCGGGCACCAAAAGCCTAGCTACGCCACTGGTAGTGGTGATATAATTAATAATATATTAATGTATTTAATATAATTAACGCTTATCATTACTTCAGTCGGCTGTCCTTGTTTATCACGCTTACACAAAATTTTCAGTATCTCAGAACCCTCAAATCTCTGATAATTGTTACATAAGACACTATAAGAATTTATCTAACAGAATTCATCTTAACCTGAAAAGAGTAAAAAGTAAACCTTCATTGTTTCCCTTCAACTCTTCATATATAATTCTCAAAAGCCGCTAAACAGAGAAGAACACAATATTTTATTTTATGCAATACACATACCTGTATGATTTATACAGTAAATTAAAATACAAAAGTAGATTTTTACTTTTACAGATCCTTAGGCTTCTAGTTCTTAGAAGTTAGTGTATACACTCCTAGAAATTTAATTGCCTAGTTCTATGCATACAAGTTTATTGAATGCAAATTTTAGTACTTGAAATGTTAATTTAGCTTCTTCTGTAGACAATATTTCTTTAGTTATCTTTTCATGAAGATAAGTCAGTACATTTTTATTTCTTCACTAATATTTCTCTTTTTAATTTGGTTGGTAAAGTCTACAAACATAATCTATGCCTTCAAATATTTGAAGTGTGTGCATTCTTTACAAAATTTGCAGTCTAAAACCCCTATAACATCTTATAAAACAATTATTTCCATAACAAATATTTACTTTTGTTTTATTTTGCTCTGAAATATGATGCCATTATGATCTCATTAAACATTTTATCATTATGTTGAATATTATTTTTTCTATCTCTAGTATTAAACATTTTTTTCCATAAGACATAATAGAAGAGTCTTATACTTTATTGTGGCATTCAGTCTTTTTTCATTTCATTATTCTTTGTTTTCTATAAACATTATAGCAAGACATTTTTGTCTTGTATTTACATATTGTATTCAAAACAGATAAGTACGGTAATAAAGATAAAAAAACTTCATATAAAATTTACAAATTTGGCCTATAATACCATAAAAACGTCCCCTAAGTTAATTAACAGCCAGTGTATTAACAAGGTAGAAACTCATATGAAATCTGAAACATTTACTGCCTCTATGCAGCTGTAAAACTAATTAAAGACAACCTGTCAATTTTATGTGAGCTTCAGATATAAAATGTGTTTCAGTAAAATAAGATTTAATCTTAACAGTGAACCACACTAAGATAAGAGTATCAGTAACAGTAATTCTCAGAATTTTGTAAACTTTAAAATATGAATACCTAAATTCAGGAATGTTAAATTCAAAAACATTTAAAATACCTGACTACACAATTCATTATGTAACCATGAGGAGTTTCAACTTTGTTCTTTGGTTTCAAGTGATCAATATCAGGACTATGTTGTACTTGTTGCTGTTGTTGCGATTGTTGTTGTTGTTGTTGTTGTTGTTGTTGTTGTTGTTGGTGTTGTTGCTGCTGCTGCTGCTGCTGCTGCTGCTGCTGCTGCTCCTGCTCCTGCTGCTGTTCCTCTGATCCATTGGTTGTTCCATCATTCTGCTTCAATACACCCATATCCATTATTAATTCTAATAGATTGAGTATAACTTCACACACTCTTAATGTACAGCTTACATTGTCTCGTATAGCCACTGAATGTACAGCCTAAAAAAAGGAAAATTAAGACATGGTTACAGGAAGTATCTCTGTTGTAACTTTTCTTCTAAGTTATTACATATTATTAGCATTGCATCTTATTAGAGCAGGTAAATTCAGCCTTTGTTTAAAAGTTAATTAACAGAGCTTTTAATGATGTTTATTTTTAAGCAAGTCCCTGGGAAGTTTGATGTGAGTGCTATGTCTGTCTTTACAAATGTAGATGTACCACTGTTTCTGTTTTTCTGTTACACAATGACCGCAGTATGTTATTAATATTCATTCTAACAAACTGAAATATTGATCAACTTCAGTTTTCATCTCTAGTATAAGTAATATTCAGAGACAAAATGTATCTAGGGGAACTTTTGATAGATACTAATTTGGAAGAAATTTGAATTATGTTTAATACATGTAGCACTGAACCCCTTGAACATACACAAATTCCCTAGAAACATTTTGTAAAAATGTCAGTAGTACTTGTATATAGTATTTTTCTAACATGGTCCTATCAATAAACCATTTCAGATCGCTATAATAAAATAAAATAAAATACAATAAAGTGAAACATTTATGAAATGTAGACTCTCCTGTCAAGATAAATATTAACACCTTGTTCATGTCTGTCCACATTTAGTTACCATTGTCTGTTTCAATATTTATCATTTATTTGTTTTGACACCTGACACAACAAGACAGAAGTAAGCAGGGCATGTATCCCAGGTACCATGCTATTAGGGGGTGCCAGTACATACCAGTATGGAAGTTTTCTTACATATTGAATGAACTAGCATGTTCTACATCTTAGGGAACCTCTTAGTATATCATATATAACATAATCTGATATAGTTCAAGAAAAAGATAACTGTACATGAGTAATTTATAATTTAAAATATAATGAAAGAATTTTTAACTAATTATCATTACACAGAAAATGCTGTGCTACAAAGTTCAACATTATAAGACTATCATCTTCTTAAAAAAACTACAGAAATTGGTTATGAACAATATAAACTTGAGGAGAGTTAAAGCAAGCCTCTATTAAAAATATACTGGGTTTCCAAAGAATGTTGACAGAGGTAATAGTATTTTACATTAAGTACATCTGATTATTTTAATATAATTACATTGAGTAAAACATTCTAATGTCTTGCTCACCTATTCAGTTTGAGGTGGCCCTGAATCCTTGTTAGGCCTGTATAACCCAGATTCTAGTTTTATCAATAATTTGACAATTTGTGTCTGTTCTGTGGCAATAATTTTTGCTCGGAATTGTTTAACTTCTTGCATTGTATCCATAAACTTTTGTAGTTTTCACTATTAAGAACAACACTGTTTTTATGTTACCTCACAGTTCAGTTCTTTTAGCACAATGAAACTCATTCTATGCAATGTTCTTAGCAAGGTGTACCTATTTTACAACGAGAAAGTAAGATGCATTATCATAGAATGATTTATACTTATGTGTGGTACTAACATAAATAAACCTGTTAGTTATTGCATGACTGTGATGTTCTTAAATCTTGGTGATGCTGTTATATTATTATTATTCTCTAATATTTGTTTCGTCACTTTCATCTACCAAAGAATTTTTTATTTTTACTGTCTGTAAGGCTCTTAAATTGCCCTGTCTTCTTATTGCCAATATTATATCCCATGTTTTGGCATGTTTCCAAAATATCTTTAAAGTTATGCCTCAAACTCTTAATAACTTGGATTTATGTTGACATTAATATTTTTCATTTTTCCCATTAATAATAGACAAAATATTATAATTATTCTACCTATCACTTTATTGTCAACTATGCACTTATATCTCAACAGATAGAGACTTTTAAATCAAAATCTTTGCTTTCTGTAGCTAAATTTTACCTTATATACTACTGACTCAAAGTATATTCTGTCACTTGTAAGTTAATTTCATTGTCTTGAATAATAGTTGAAATGTTGAAGCAAATGAAATAGAACTTTAAAAGATGGCTCTGATGGACTGTAAAAATTTTCATTTATGTGTTTTAAAGAAGTTGTCAACAAGCGGTAAGGACCAGATTTAACTTAAACATTAGAGAATTAGAAAACTTTTATATGAAATTAGTGCATAGTATTGTACATTTTAACTTTTAACTTGTAACGGTACGGAATTGTAGGACCAAGGTAATATCTTAAAAAATTTGTATTCCCCATGTAGTCATTGTTCACCTTTTTAGAACCTCGAGTTAGTCAACCAAGTATGCAGTGTTTATTACAAAACAAAACGTCTATGTTTTGTCTCCGCACTCAAACAGTCCAGACAGATTGTGAAATAACACACAATTTTGCATCAGCAGTGAATCACGGAGAAAATAACGCCAAGTTATGAATTGCACCAGACGACTAAATGTTGCTAAACCTTATGCCTGTGTTATAGCGCTCTTTTAAGCAGCACCAATTGGAGCGCAGACTGACGATCACGTGACCAGAAAAACTCCGTGTGCTCGGCTTTAGCGCAGTACTGAGTTCAGTTCCATTGCAACTCATGGTCGCACGGCCATTAAACATCTAAGTGCCCAGGCGAATCTTAAAAGCCGGCCTGCTATATAAATAAATATACAGGATACATCTTCCAGTGCATACAGTTGAAGATAAAACATTACCGTGCATAAAGTATTTAACAACAACCAAACTAATTAATAGTCTCAGTGGCGCCCGTAACAGTGGACGATTTGCTGATTTAATATAAATCACACAGATCAGACCTAATTAAGCTGCAGAACAGGTTATTTGGAAGTAAGGGTGTAAATAAATTAATTTCATAATGGAGAAAGTAGAGAATAAAATAAATGAAATTGATTTAGTTGTCGGCAATGAGGCCGAGAATAAATCAATGTATGAAAATATATCAACTGAGTCAGCCAATAAAGGCGATTCAGGTATTCCAACAGAGTCACTGTTAACAAGTGAAAGTAATGTAGACGAATCGAAAATCATGAATGAAGTTGCAATTCATTCAACACCTATTGTAGTAAATAAAAATAAGAAATCTGATGACGATAATATGTTAACAAGATTGTATAATATGATGTACAATAGTTTAGAAAAACAAGACAGCATGTATAACACTTTAGAAAAACAAGATAGCAATTTTAGAGAATTAAAAAACGAAATCAAAGAAATTAAAAGTAGTTTCAATGAGAAATTTGATGAACAGAATAGTCGATTCAATGAACAAAATAATAAATTTGACGCTAAATTTGAGGAACAGAGTAGACAGTTTAACGAACTTAAATTTGATATTAATGAGGTCAAAATTAAGTGTGAGAGTAGTTTTAACGAATTGAAATATGAATTAAATGAAAAGTTGAGTCATTCATTAAAAAGTATGAATAACAGAATTGACGAAATAGAGAGTAGTGTGGTAGAAAAAATCGATAAACAAAGACAGGAGGTAACTGAAAATTTTGAATGTAAAATAAAGGACTGTAATGTTGGTAGTGAGTATAAGTTCAATTATGTAGTTGACAAAATTAAAACATATGAAACTAATACTAATTTCAAAATAAAT
Source organism: Magicicada septendecula (assembly GCA_034769895.1). Lineage (NCBI taxonomy): Eukaryota > Metazoa > Arthropoda > Insecta > Hemiptera > Cicadidae > Magicicada > Magicicada septendecula. The sequence goes on along the minus strand of CM068368.1, from coordinate 265,519,606 downwards.
GAAATAGAAAGCAATTGTGAAAGCAAAATAAATGAATACAGTGCTGAAATTGAGTATAAAATAAGTGAATGTCAATTGACTTTTGCGAATAAAATTGTAGAAATTAATGAAAATGTTGATAGTAAGATTAGTGAAACAGAAAGTAGTTGTAAGTCAGAAATACAGCTACTAAAAGGTGCTGTAGAAATGGTAAATAATGCCAGTATTCAATCTGAACGGGTAACTAACAAGTTTAATTTAATGGAACAAAAACTAATTAATGTTAAAGATGATTTAAACATGGTAATAAATAAAAAATTAGATAGTGTCAATGAGGAAGTAGTAATCACACGTAACGCAGATAGGGAAATAGAGTTAGAGTCATTTAATGGTGATAGGAGGGGGGTACACCCTATGCAATTCCTAAACAGAGTAAGAGACTTTAACAGATTTTGTAATAGTAATTGGGAGATGAAATTATTAAAAGTTATGAAATGTTTTAAGGGAAGCCCCTCGGTTTGGGCGGAGGTGCACAAGGGAGATTGGTTAAATTTCCAAAGTTTTGAAAGGGATTTTAGAAGTAAATACTGGTCTGAAGAGGACCAAGAAGTGCTTAGAAGTAAGATAATGGGGTTGGGTAATTTTGGGACTAATGGTAACAATGTTACTATTTATGTGATGAAAATGTATAATGAAGCCAAATACCTTGAACCACCATTACCGTATAGATCATTTGTACGCCATATAAGTAAACATTTACCAAGGGAGGTGCAAATTAACCTAATGACACGGGAAGTGGAGGCATAAATGACCTTGAACAAATATTAGATATTTTCCTTGAACAAATATTAGATATTTTCCAGAATATCGGGGACCGGGAAATGGGTAGGCGCTCGAACCCGTCAGGGGTGCATAACAACGATAATCATAATCGATCTAGTGAGACACCAACCACATATAGAGGGACAAGGGGAGGTTACAATAACAACTATAGACGCGATGACTGGCGGTGTGTAGAGTGTCATTGCGAGAACTACGGCACCAGAACGACTTGTTATAGGTGTCATAAAGAGAGGAGTTGCCAACGCAATAATACTGAGTCTAACCAAGATAGTCAACCACAGAGAGGAGGGAGCAGCAACCGAGGAGCATCGGGAAGCAGTGGAACTTCTAACAGAGGTCGTGGTGGGTACACTCCAGGCCGTGCAAACACTCAGATGGAAAACTAGCAAGGACAGTGGGTGAAGGGACCCCACCATTGTCGACAAAGGACTGCGGGACCCAAGACAACAATGACTATATAAGTAATGTCATCCGCACTGACCTGTCCAAGGAACTGATGGAGGAGGATGACTTAGAGACAGCAAGACCAGAAACCGGACTGACAGAGGTAAGAATTCAAATTGAAGGTAAGGAAGTAAAAACTTTAGTAGACACAGGTAGCGAAATTTCTGTTATTTCCAAACACATATTAGAAAGTTTGCAAGAAACAAACAAAAATATCCCATTTTTGCCAGTAGCGGGGGTGACCATTGTAGGCATTACCGGGGTTAAGAGTAAATGTGTAACAAAACAAGTACATTTGAATATGAGAATTAATGGAGTTGAGTATGATAATAAATTTTTAGTAGTACGGGGGTTGAATTTGGAGGTTATTTTGGGGAATGATTTTTTGATAAAGCACAAGGCGATAATTGATTTTCAGAAGCGGTTGTTAGTACTTAATAATGAAGGTAAACCAGTTGAGATTAGTTTTGAGCGGGTAGTAGATAAAGTGAGAATTTCGGGAGTTAAGATGATACTAAATCGGGCTAGTAAAGTAGAAATGGAAGTTAATACGTATATATGTAGAGCGGAAGAGTTAGGGGGTACTATAAATAAATGAATTTGGGAGGATAGAGCAGGGAAATTTTATAGTGAAGGGGGTGACGTAGGGAGTTCTCAACGGAAAGCGTTGTGGCGGGTAATAGAATGTTTTCAAGAAGTGTTTGCCGATATACCAGGGAGGGCAAGAAATTATGAATGTGAGTTAAAAGTAAGGGACACGCACCCTATGTACAAAGAAGCTATCCGGTACCATATTCAAAGAGAAGAGCGGTTCAGGTTGAATTAGACAAAATGTTAGAGGGGGACATAATAGAGAGATCAGTATCACCATATTCTAACCCGTTAGCAGTAGTCATAAAAAAAGATGGCCGAGTCAGATTATGCTTAGACGCCCACAAGATTAATCAAATAATTATCCCGGACCGGGAATCACCCGAAGCAATAAATGAAATATTTCAAAAATTCAGTGGAGTCAAATACATGACCTCATTGGATTTAACCGCGGGGTATTGGCAAGTCCCGTTAGCATGTGAAAGTAGGAAATATACAGCATTCCTTTTTAATGGAAAGAATTACCAATTTAAACGGCTGCCTTTTGGGCTGAATACTAGTGTGGCTAGCTTTATAAAATGCCTAGATGAAATTCTACAGCCACAAAATTTAGATTTTTTAACCATTTATGTAGATGATATATTGATAGCATCACGAACATTTTCCGAACATGTGGAGCATTTACAGTATGTATTAGATAGACTGCGTAAAGGGGGGTTGACTGTTAATTGGGAGAAATCTAAATTCTTACAGAAAGAAATACATTTTTTAGGTTTCATAATTACACCAGACGGGATAAAAGCTAACCCAGAGAAAGCAGAATCAATTTTAAAATTTCCGGAACCCAGAAATATTAAGCAATTACAAAGTTTTTTAGGGTTATGTAATTTTTATAGAAAATTCCAGAAAGACTATGCCCATATAACTTCAAAGTTGAGCGCAGTGTTACAAAAGAATAAACAGTGGAAATGGGGGGAAAGCGAACGAGATGCGTTTAATGAGATAAAGGACCATTTTATGAACATGATCATGATGAATCACCCTAATTTTGAACGCACATTTTATTTACAGACGGACGCTAGTAATATTGCTTTAGGTGTGGAATTGTACCAGGAAGATGACAACAAAGAACATCATACTCTCGCTTTCGCCAGCCGGACGCTGTTAGCTGCTGAAAGAAATTACACTACAACAGAGAAGGAATTATTGAGCATTGTCTTTGCCGTGAAGAAGTTTCGAACATATTTGTTGGGAAATTCCACTATCATCCGGACTAACCACAAGGCATTATCTTTTTTAAACTCCTGTAAGTTGACACACAGCAGGATAACCAGGTGGGTGCTAGCTTTACAAGAGTATAATTTTAGTTGGGAATATATAAAAGGGGTGGAAAACAAGATACCTGACACTTTATCCAGGGTAGATACAGAGGGAATGAGAACAGGGAGGGACTTAAAAGAAATAGAAATTTTTAGACTTAGTAGGGATGTAATGATCAAAAATTTTAAATTCTGAAATTTTGATCAAAAGTACGTTACAACCAGCCAAGACACCCCAACACGGGCCAGAAACAATAAATAAAGAAGCAATTTAACGAAGTGTCAACTAGACGTTTGCCAGGAACAATGATATACGCTCGACACAACATTACAATAGGAAGCAGGGTTCGCCTGTGACAGACTCGTCTCAACCGAGATTTACAGCCCACAACAAGCCAGACAATGAGACATAGCACAGAGGCATAGTTACGGAGAAATTGTAATGAGCACACGCTACAAGGTTAATTTGAAGCGTGCCAGCAGTAAAAAAAGGGAATAGTCACACAATTGTACTCACCCTGTATGAGAACAAACAACGTCTATCTAATGAATAGAACTGAGTGTGCGCACAGCGGGAGGACATCTTACTGGTGACAACTGATATTTACAACAAGGAAGAGGAGTGCCGTTTTGGAAGCGACGACACGCTGTGTCCTAATAACTGACGAAAAAGGGTCATGGATAGTCAGACAATAACAAAATGCGACGTATTGTTCGCGTGAGAACAGCAGCAGACTTCCAGAGTATGCTTAGACAAAAGCTTGATCGACAGGCGCAGAATTGCTCTACATTCCAGGAAAGGTAAGGAGGCCCTTCGTCGTGTACTTGTGGGGAGATATGACAACCAACCATAGTCCGGCATCTTCCCAGAGCAAAGGTGGAGAGGACCGTCGTCACGATAGCAACGGGAACAACGAATCAGAAGTAGAGAACCATAGTTCTGCATAAGGGTAGGAGTTCATCCTATCAGGGTTGACCAAAGCCATGTTTGCCAGGAAATTGCATTGTGGTAAATGATGCTTAATAAAAACTGTTTACAGAGCACGCGAGAGGACAGTCTTCATAAATTTTCAATCATAACTTTAACAGTCTTCATAAAAGTTTCAATCTTTATCTTTGAACAGTTTTCATAAAAGTTTCAATCTTATTCTTTTCTCAGTAAAAGTTCTCAGTTTTAATATATCACAGTTAACATACGTGTAGCAGTTTGACGTTGAAACTCAGTTACGCGGTACTTTAATCAGTGACTCAACATTTCAATATTGACAAGTTATTCAGTAATAGTGTATCCACAGTGACTCAATCACACAATATACATCAGTGATTAATAACTTTCAAGTACACTATCTTACTCAGCTATCGCTTATTAAGAACCAAGCTAATCATTCACAGTTTCATTTAATAACAGAACTTTCATTAATACTTTACCGAACAGCGAAAACGTAACGTTGTACGGTGCGAAGTGTTACAAGATCGATTGGAACAATACACCACGTTATCGAAACACGATATATTAACATATACAAGAAGACGTTCGATAATAGACAGTCATATATATACACACTAGTTAACAATGAACGTATTCACAAAACACATGACTTCATAGACTCTGATAGGACGGCCGACATCAATGGAACACATACACCACGAGTGAACCTGATCCGCGTGTGTTGAGTGATAGTGACATCGAAGCTACGCGACCTCATACATATGGATCATCTGCAGGAAGGAGTTTCACCGATGGAAATATTGGATAATCCTTTTTACAAGTAAATCTTTATGTTATTCTTGTCATAAGAACTCTACTGTCCTGTCTCTTTCAAAGAAAACACCCTTTGAGAATTCACATTAATTATCATGGAAAATTTAAATAAAGCTATTCATCTGAGGCAAGAAATGAACGCATTAGTATAAGATTTATATGTTGTTTATCTATGTTTATATATGTTGATTGTGTTATATATGTATATGTATGTTTTCAGCGAACGACGTACTGGATTCATATTGTAATTTGATTCATATATATATATATATATATATATATATATATATGTGTGTGTTCTTTTTTATGGATGTATTTACAGGACATCATTTATATATATATATATATATATATATATATATATTGAAGTTTCTTTACTTGAATGATGTTAATAAATAAGTGTTTATTTTATTCAGTATTTATGCGTTCATCATTGTCAATCTTACCTCATAACAGACATTAACGTCACTTGAATAAATTATAGTAAATTTAATATTTGTACAACAATTTAGAGTCTCATTGCGGTAATTATACTAACCATCAAATAACTAAATAATCATGTAAATTCAAGTATTTGGTATAACTAACCTAATTGGGTGATTACATGATTAAACTCCACAAATTAGTATAATTGCACATTGTATTCACTACAATCATAGGTTAATTAATTACATTATCGTTTGCATAATAAACAATAGTTATTATAATTGGCGCCCATTGCACGGCAAAGAGCAGGCAGTAGATAGGATAAGCATATATATTTCATGTTAGTTGTTAGTTGTAAGAACAAAATATTATTAGTGTGAGGCTAGTTGGACTGAATGTTAACGCGGAGTAAGGCAGCAAAAATGACGACTAGCAGTTCCGATTCCATGAATTTCGATATCAACAACCAGCAGGGTGTACCTGATAACGAACATGAAGAATCACCAATCGAGTCACAAATGACCGAGGAGACGTCAGACGTCAGAGCGCGGGGACAGGAGTCCCAACAGCCACGACAGGAGGTGACATTGCAAACATTAATGGACTTCTTGAACGAAACCAGAAGAGAACAGAAGGAAAAATGAGTGAAAATCTTAGAATAATTATTGAAAATTTTATAGAGATCAGGATAGAATAGGCTGAAAACAACAAGGTAATCAGCGAAAAGCTCGACAAGCACAAGGAGGAAGTCACGCAACAAGTGGCTGAGCAGATCACACAAATACGCACGGAAATGCGTGAGTATATGAATAATTATGACCAGAAGATAAACGAAGTCCAGAAGCAGCAGGGCGAGACCATAAGAGAGTTAAAGAACGACACCGATAGGAAACTCGAAGAGATACGAGAAACTCGAGAAGTAGACCGTCAAGAACTGAAGAATATTACCCAAAACACACAAACAAGCATCAAGAAGATTAACAATAGAGTAGAAACACACATTAAAGAAAATCATAAGAAACAGGAGGAGCTGAAAGTCAAACTATTCCAGACAGTAAGACAGCTACAACAGGAACAGGGAGACGTAAACAGTACGATACAGCAGAAGATCAATGAGGTAGATGGGAGACAGAAGACGACGGAGCTACGATTGGATGAGAGTACCAGGGAGAAAACAACTCGTATCAATGAACTCAAGTCTCAAATAGAACGGCTGCAACGGCAACTAATTGAAGGTGAGTCTGGGATAATCAGTAGGATTAACGGGCATACACATGCCGAATTAAAATACAACGGCACTGATAGGTTCCCGATGGAATTCCTGAAGGAGTTATCAGAGATTCAAGAGCTATATTACAACAACAGTGACATTAAGTGGATCAGGAGGCACTTGGAGATGGATGCTGGGATATGGTGGCGTGTCATAAGAAACCAAATATCCACGTTCGAAGAATTCAAGGAAGCCTTCACCTTCAAGTACTGGGGTCAAGAACGCCAGGATAATATCCGCGACAACCTCGAGTACGGCAGATACGAATGGAATGGGCCAGTCACAGCCATCCAATACGTAGAGAGAATTCTACTAGAAAGCCGGCAACTATCACCTGCGTTGACCGATAGACAGCTTATTAGGAAGATATCCCGCCATTTTGGGAGGGATTTGCAGCTCACAGTGATCATGCGCGGTATTACAAACATACCGAATTTCGAGGCACTAATTACAGAATACACAAGTATCCAGTCCAGTGGGGAAAACAGCCGAAAGCCGCACTATAGGCCTTACAACGAAGGGAAAGTTAACCAGAGAGAGAGAGGGAAGTACATTACAACAAAAGCGAAAACGACCGCCAGCCGAGGGGTCGCTTTGACAACAAACAGTATGTCAACACCGTACAATTTACACCCGGAGAAGCGGGCCCGAGTAGAACAGTCAATGACACCACTCCTAGGGCGAACGGTAATAGCGACAACAGCAAAAAAAAAAATATGTGAACCTAATAAATAAGATACAAATTTTGAACGACTTAGTCCCGACCGAGAATGTAAATATACTACTACCGGACTTACGAAATGATCTGTTACAAGAAGATGATGAAATTATAAATAAACAAGTATTAAAATGTCCTGAGATTGCTATCAAGTTTAATAACGACGTAATTGTGCAAGCTTTGCTTGATACGGGCTGCCTCATTAACGGGTTATCGGAGGCGTGGTTTAACAACCATAAGAAGAGCATCGGACCGTATGAGACACTACCTGTAACGAATACGCTTATCATAAGTGCCGTAGGAAATAAATCCAAATTAGTTAAGAAGCAAATATTGTGTGACATCGAGATTGATGGTGTTCAATATGAATGTGTGTTTTTAATAATACCAGAATTAGTTAAACCATGCATACTAGGGATTAGCTTTCTAGAAGAAGTTGAGTGTCACATCGACATCGGAAACAAGGTAATTAACTTAAAGAACAAAACTGATGAAGAGGAGCACGTTATACCGATCATGAATATTGAAGTGATAACCAGTGAAGAAGAAGAAGAAGTACTGCGATGCATCGACGAAAAGATTGAGAGTATAGGTTGCGTGGATGAAGAAATACTGCAACGCCTGAAGGAGATTTTAGTAAGGAACCGGAATGTTTTTAGGGAATGCCCAGGAAGAATAGAGGGTTACACACATGAGTTTCATGTTACGGACAGGACACCTTATTTTCAAAGGGGTTGGCCTGTACCACTTGCTTACAGAGATAAGGTGAATGAGGAAATTAACCGAATGTTACGATATGGAGTGATTGAACGTTGCGCCAGTCCGTACGTCAATCCAATTGTAACGGTAATCAAGAAGGATGGGAGGGTTCGCCTGTGCCTTGATGCAAGGAAAGTGAACAGTGTAACAGTACCTGATTACGAAGGAGTGTCCCCGGTAAACGAGATATTGGCTAGATGTGGAGAGATGCAGTATTTGTCGATGGTCGACTTATCCAGTAGCTTCTGGCAGGTCCCATTGAAGCAAGAATGTACGGATTTCATGGCGTTCATGCACGAGGGGAGGTGCTACCGCTTCACAGTGACACCATTTGGACTTAGCACCAGCTCTGCAGCCTTAACACGTGGATTGGACGTGGCTCTCGAGGAAGAAGTCAAGAAGAACACGATTATCTACGTGGATGATTGCTTGTGCTACTCCAACAATATCCAAATGCACCTACACCATTTAGAAACACTACTAAACAACCTTAACAAAGTGAATATCACCGTCAACCTCACCAAACCACAATTCTTTAGACGAGAAATCTCATTCCTTGGATATCGCCTGACAACAAAAGGGATACAAGCAACCGATGATAAGGTAAAGGCAATTATGGATTTCCCAGCACCAAAGAATACGAAGCAACTTAAAGGTTTCCTTGGCCTTACCAACTTTTACAACCGATTCACAAGCAAATACGCGGAAACGACGCAGCCTTTGCACGAATTGTTGAAAGGAGGACGGAAGTTTTCGTGGACAAGAGAAGTAAACGAATGTTTCCAAAGAGTTAAAAATTTATTTGTAAACACAGTAATTTTACGATTCCCACAGCCGAACCAAAGGTATTACATTCAATGCGACGCCAGTAATTTTGCGTATGGTGGCCAGCTTTACCAGATAGACGAAGAAGGAGAAATTGGTGTAATCGTCTTCACGAGCAAAACGTTTAAGAGTGCTGAACGTAATTATTTCACTACGGAGAAAGAACTCCTAAGTATTGTTAGATGTTTGGAAAAGTTTCGGATGTACATACTTGGACAACCTCTAACGATAATAACAGACAATAAGGCCTTAACATTCATGCACAAATGCCACTTAAACAACTCGAGAATTACGAGGTGGATTCTCGCCATACAAGAATACAATTTTGACATTATCCACTATAAAGGAAAGGATAATGTAGTTGCGGACATATTGAGCAGATACCCGGTTGACGTGAAACAAGGAGAGACAAACGAGGAAGCACACGAGTACCTAATTAATCATTTAGTCGTTGAGATGAATCAACACATAGGTAAGATCATTAGAGATATTGGTAAATACCAGAGTGAAGATGGCAAACTCAGAATAATTATTGATAAGATTAGGAATAATGATATAGACAATAAATTAAGCAAATTTTATAAAATTGTTTACAATAAGTTATACCGACGACAACACGGTCAATGGAAACTATACATCCCTGACAGTGTGTCAAATAACTTAATTGCAGAAATTCACCAAATGTACGGACACCTAGGCCCGAAGAGGTGTGTCAAAATGCTACAAGAGCACTTCACGCTTGATGGCATGATCAAGAAAGTAAAAACATATATTCAGACTTGCGACTCATGTTAGAGATACAAGGACACAAACAACAGGATACTATTTGGCGGTACCAAAGCGATGATACCTTCAGCTAGAGATGATATCGTGAGTGTCGATTATTATGGACCTCTACCAACTGGTACAGGAGGCGTTAAGTACTTACTTGTTATGGTGGACAACTTCACAAAGTTTGTCAAATTGTTTACACTACGAAGAGAGACAACCACCACTACATTACGAAGAATCAGAGACTACTGTGCGGAGTTTGGACGACCAAGGGTCATCTTGACTGATAACGGCACGCAGTTTACCGCGAAAAAATGGATTGAAGGTCTCGAGGAGCTGAATATACAACCGAGGTATACGGCGATAAGGAATCCTTGCTCAAACTTAGCCGAAAGGATTAACCGCCAACTTGGGAACCTATTCCGAATCTTTGTACATGACCAACATAGTAAGTGGTCAAGGTACGTCAGATTAATCGAGACGTGTATTAATGAAGTGTACCATGGGATGATAGAGATAACCCCTCACGAGGTGTTATTAGGAAAGAGACCGACTCGCGCATGGGAGAAGTGGTTGGACAAAGAAATCATTGACAGTAAAGGCAGTTCGAATATCAATGTATTCGTAAAAATCAAAGAAAAAAGGGAGAAGTATGCGAAGCACATCAATGATAACAAGAAAATTACTAAATTCACTATCGGCGACAAGGTGCTGATAAGAAGCTATCATCAATCAGATGCCGCAATGAAAAAAATCGATAGATTTTTTGAGTTGTACACAGGACCATATAAGGTTAATCGTGTCTTCGGTGATGCAACATATGAACTTGCTGAGTGCGATAACAGCGACAGGGTGAGAGGGAAATTTAACGTGCGTCAGTTGAAGAAATATTATGAAGCGAACATACAACCCACACGGGAAAGTGTTACGTCAACGGTTAGTGGACTACGGAAAGGGAAGCGAGCGCATAGGGTGAATGTCCCGCGAAAACCAGTCCAGATAGCTAGACAATAAGATGTGTAACTTGTTAACATGTAATTTAAAAATTTTCACATTAATTCTTTAAGTCACGATATATCTATCTAATGACATTAATTACATGTGAAATGACCAATATTAATGAAGAATTTCAATATAAAAGACACTTATAGTGCGAAAGGTTTGATCGGGTGTGCAGCAATAAATTGCTAAGACATTATAACGAACATTTTAATAGACATATAATGATGTAAGATCAATTACTAAAATATGAGCAGTATAGTGTGAGATCATCTATAATCATGATGATATAAAATGAAACTTTAATTGTTCATAGGTAGTGTATATAATTTGTTAATCAATATAAGTACTAGTAATGTGTATTATGAGTGATACTCAACGATGATTAGATATATATATTGTAACGTCCTGCCTTTTATGTGAGGCACTTTAGCGAAACGTACACCTTTAGTCAAGCCCCAAATGTTGGGTTCGCCAATTCTGTAACGTACCGCTTTATTCGTGAGGTGTGCACTTGCAAAAGTGTTATTATATGCCTCACGCAGTATGCGTCACTTTTGAATTATACTAACTGACGTTTTAAAAGGTATAAATAAAGGATTTTGTTTATCTCAATCTAAAAGAAATCGAGAGTGTGTGATTAGAAGTCAAGGAGGTAATTTGTTCAGCCTTATGCAGAAGAGAGAGTAAGTATCATTATTGCCCCTCAGTGGTGACGACTTCTTCTGTATGTTGTACTGAAATTTTCGTTAACTACCCACTACAATAAATTATAACACGTTATAATTCAATATTAATTTTCAATAATATTGCTTTATTGATTATTGACTTTTGTCTCCAGCCACCAAAGTATAGGTATTACAATTAATCTTTTTAAAAAGAAAACATCCTCTCGACTTTACCGAGTAAACATAGATCTGTCTAAAGAACAAAACATATATGTTGTTATTTAACCAATATTACGCTATAATAAAATACATCAGTTATTACATAATTCTTATTAATTCCCCAGGGTTCAGGGTGAATTCTTTGTGTTATGAGAGTGTCAGAAATGGCTAATTGCTACGCTTTACAAATATCAAAAATTAATAACTAATTTTGTTTATTTTTCACATGTTACGTAGTTTCCGGAATTGCCGTTAGAGAGCAGCATGTATTTGTTTACTTTTGAAAGAAACATATGATAAAATGAATATTTTTGTTCTATTTCACTGTTAAAAAACGAGTTTTCTTCTGTATTTATTATGAAAAATGTTTATATTACCTCGCTCCGTGTTGTCCTTACTGTATTGAAGTTTTATTCTGTGATGAGGTACGTCTTGCGTTATTATTTCCTTTTCGTTTAGATGATTTTCCGATTGTCTACTAAAAGTAGGCCGAACTATATTGGATCCTCAGAATGGTTTCATCCACTGGTTTTTAACGTATATCACCATTTAATTTGGAGTCCTCAGGTATAATTAGTTAGTATTCACTTTGTTTATTACTCTTGCGTGAATTTCGCCTCCTTCAACGTCCAAAAAAGGTTATTTTTTATAATTTTTGTCGCATCGTTTCTTCAACAACTCTGGTTCAGTTCAAAATTTTTATCTTATTAACAATACTTGTTATTTTTCATCACTCTTAGTAACACATAGTATTTTTATTATGTAGGCAGTTTGTGATTATTATAAATTTATATTTTATTTATGGAAAAATAATTCCCTTCCATTCCGGTTTATTTACTAATTTAATTCATATAATATGTTTTGGTTAATTTTTTTATGACATTGTATATAAATATTTTATCATTTTATTATCATTAAATAAATTTATATTTTATTTATTTAGTCTCGAATAGTGTTCATACCCGGTACTACTTCCTGTTGTCATTTCCTTCATAGGATTATTTTAATTTTATATTATCTTTGGTAGTTAAAATTTTTATGTCTTTTAAAATTAACCCTGGGTTTTCTTACAATCTAACATAATTATTTGAAACAATATAATATTAACTTGGGTATAACAAATTGTGGTTCATACAATATAAATTACAATAAATAAATAAAATCACAAAAATCGATTAGTACTATTACATACTACTTCCATAGTTTTATCCTATCCAAAACATACAGCACAGTTTAGTAATACATTAGTTTCACTTTGGTTTTTTCACCTCAATGGGTACACTAGAACTCACTTCGCACTATATACCACTCGAATTGTTTATTATGTGGAGTGATATAATTAAATTTTGAGCGAGCTTTAGTTCTACCCATTTCTGACTTTTATTCTCATGATTTACTTTATTGGGACCGGGTTATGTACCGTTACATAAAGCCCCCCCACTAGAACAAATTTATTTTAGTTCAACTCGTTGATAGAAATAAATTGTTAATTGGTTCAAGTCTCCTAATGGTCTTGACTTTGTTTTCATAATAATGTTTCATTGCTGACTGATTATAAACTCTGGTAATTCAGACTTGTGGTAATTGTCGTTTTCTTACTTAACTCTCTCTCTCTTGGAGGCAAATTCATCAATTATTTCTCGGGGTTAATGGTACTTCCACATTTTATTTGATAAGGACTGGTCACACTAATCATATTAAAATTGTTTCAACACTCATTTCTATTTACTTTTATAAATTCGCTTTATCAATTAAGCTTCGGTCTGCTATCTTCCTTCTATTTTCTTCATTTATACATCTGGAATCTAATATCAATCTATACAGCTATTTCATAATTATTATCCCTTAAATATTCAATTTCCCTAACATTTTTCCCTATCCTGTGCGGTGGTTCCAGTCGGGTGGCCACTCTGGGTCCATACACCGCTGTCCATCCTTACACCTTCTGAGACCAGGGGAACATCATCCCTGCTCATAAAAAATTATTGCCGGAACATTTCTACGGTCAATACATAAAAATAAAAAAATTATAAGTAGTAGTCAATTAGCGACTAGTACCAAACACTTTTGGGATTCTTCATACTGTAGCTGTTTGTATTTATTTATATATTTCTTCTTCTCCTTGATTCCTTCTTTTTTATCATTAATTAATAGCATATAACATCATTGATAGGCCTTATGTTAAAATTCTTCTGACTTTACTTCTTGTGACATATTTCTCCGTATCATTTCTTCTTATAAAATCTTCAATTCAGAGAACTTCTGACTATTGTTGTATTAATTATCATCCTCCTTCAGTTTCATTGGAGTCATTAAATTATTCGTTATTCTTCTTATTGTACCTTCTTATCTGAGCACATTACCATTAATTGTTTATTTATTTATTCTTCTTTTGTTACCATCAAAATATTATTTTTCCTATTAGTCCATTTTAAATCAGTTCTTTATAAATAAATTATATAATCTGTTCTTATATACTCTTCACTTTAAATTATATGGTTTCAAAATAACTTGAGTAAGTTGTTCTTACATACTTTTATTAATTCTAATGGTTGCAAAATATCTTAAGTAAGTTGTACTTACACACTTTTTATTAATTCTAATGGTTGCAAAATATCTTAAGTAAGTTGTACTTACACACGTTTTGAATTTTGGGGTTTTTTAGTTTCTTCATTTTAAATTATTGTTCGAAATAACTTGAGTAAGTTGTCCTTACGTGATTTTTAGAATTTTGTGGTTTTCTATTTACACTGGGTTGCTTGGTCCTGTATTCATAAAATCCGTCCCTTTTTTCTGGTTTGTTTGGAGTCTGTTTAACCGTGGTTCATTATTTCAGGTACTCCATGTTCTCGGATTGCTGGGGTGTTCGTAATTAATTCTCTCCTTGATAATCTTCTTACCATCCGGCTCTCCCACTTTGCTGCTATAAAACTTTCACTTAGGTACCGGTCTTCCTTTATAATTCGTTCCTTTTTAACTAACCACTATTGTACCTCCTCTAACATAACATAGTTGCTTATATTTAATCTCATTTCATTCCCTTTTACCTCTGAATTATTTGCCCAATATTTGCATGTTGTCTTCCATCTTGAAGATATTGTCTGATACACTTCCATCGTTGACACCTTTAACTGGGATGTAAACTTAATTAACTCCCTCTGTTCGTTAATTGGAAGGTTGAATACATTAATTAATCCACCTGTAATCATCTCCCATTCTTCCTTGGTATTTATTATTTTCTTTCTACTTGTTTTTATTATTTCCTTGGTCTTCTTTTCTATGGTTTGGATCTCCTCCATGTCCTTTCTATTCTTATGTTCAGATGGCTCTGCATTTTGGTCTTCTCTAATTTCTGTTTCCTTTCTCCCTTCAGAGGTGGTTTCTAGTGTCTTATTCATATTCTTTAAACACCCATCCATTGTTTCCGCCATCCTTTTGAAACCTTCTTCCATGGTTTTCCTGTAACTCTTTAAGTTTTCCTCCTGTTTCTTAAATTTTTCGTCTATTTTATCATTTGTTTGTTTATTGCTTTCCATAATAATTCTCAACATCTCCTGCATGCTCATGTCTTCTTTTTGGGTGGATTTATCTGGTTGGTCCCCTTGGGCATCCTCTTCCACTATTTCCTTTTCCGTATCCATAACTACTTCGGTTTCTTCTGTATCACCTGTCTGTTGGTCCATTTCACTGTCCGTGACTAACTCTATTTCTTGTTCCTGTCCACCTTCTTCAATCTCCTTTTCTTCTGCCCTCTTCTTCGATTTTCCTCGGGTATTAGGCATTTCTTGTTTTCTCATAACTGCCAACGATAATTAGATGTTTTGATATATATTTTTATTAAATATCAAAATTCTTTTCTAATTACTGCCCTTTTACGTTGAGCGCCAAATCTGTAACGTACCGCTTAATTGTGAGGCACTCTACCACTTACTAGTGTATTGCAATTACAAGCTTCGTTAATTCCGCCCCACGTTGGAGTCGTCAATTCTGTAACGTCCTGTTTTTATGTGAGGCGTGCACTTGCAAAAGTGTTATTATATGCCTCACGCAGTATGCGTCACTTTTGAATTATACTAACTGACGTTTTAAAAGGTATAAATAAAGGATTTTGTTTATCTCAATCTAAAAGAAATCGAGAGTGTGTGATTAGAAGTCAAGGAGGTAATTTGTTCAGCCTTATGCAGAAGAGAGAGTAAGTATCATTATTGCCCCTCAGTGGTGACGACTTCTTCTGTATGTTGTACTGAAATTTTCGTTAACTACCCACTACAATAAATTATAACACGTTATAATTCAATATTAATTTTCAATAATATTGCTTTATTGATTATTGACTTTTGTCTCCAGCCACCAAAGTATAGGTATTACAATTAATCTTTTTAAAAAGAAAACATCCTCTCGGCTTTACCGAGTAAACATAGATCTGTCTAAAGAACAAAACATATATGTTGTTATTTAACCAATATTACGCTATAATAAAATACATCAGTTATTACATAATTCTTATTAATTCCCCAGGGTTCAGGGTGAATTCTTTGTGTTATGAGAGTGTCAGAAATGGCTAATTGCTACGCTTTACAAATATCAAAAATTAATAACTAATTTTGTTTATTTTTCACATGTTACGTAGTTTCCGGAATTGCCGTTAGAGAGCAGCATGTATTTGTTTACTTTTGAAAGAAACATATGATAAAATGAATATTTTTGTTCTATTTCACTGTTAAAAAACGAGTTTTCTTCTGTATTTATTACGAAAAATGTTTATATTACCTCGCTCCGTGTTGTCCTTACTGTATTGAAGTTTTATTCTGTGATGAGGTACGTCTTGCGTTATTATTTCCTTTTCGTTTAGATGATTTTCTGATTGTCTACTAAAAGTAGGCCGAACTATATTGGATCCTCAGAATGGTTTCATCCACTGGTTTTTAACGTATATCACCATTTAATTTGGAGTCCTCAGGTATAATTAGTTAGTATTCACTTTGTTTATTACTCTTGCGTGAATTTCGCCTCCTTCAACGTCCAAAAAAGGTTATTTTTTATAATTTTTGTCGCATCGTTTCTTCAACAACTCTGGTTCAGTTCAAAATTTTTATCTTATTAACAATACTTGTTATTTTTCATCACTCTTAGTAACACATAGTATTTTTATTATGTAGGCAGTTTGTGATTATTATAAATTTATATTTTATTTATGGAAAAATAATTCCCTTCCATTCCGGTTTATTTACTAATTTAATTCATATAATATGTTTTGGTTAATTTTTTTATGACATTGTATATAAATATTTTATCATTTTATTATCATTAAATAAATTTATATTTTATTTATTTAGTCTCGAATAGTGTTCATACCCGGTACTACTTCCTGTTGTCATTTCCTTCATAGGATTATTTTAATTTTATATTATCTTTGGTAGTTAAAATTTTTATGTCTTTTAAAATCAACCCTGGGTTTTCTTACAATCTAACATAATTATCTGAAACAATATAATATTAACTTGGGTATAACAAATTGTAGTTCATACAATATAAATTACAATAAATAAATAAAATCACAAAAATCGATTAGTACTATTACATACTACTTCCATAGTTTTATCCTATCCAAAACATACAGCACAGTTTAGTAATACATTAGTTTCACTTTGGTTTTTTCACCTCAATGGGTACACTAGAACTCACTTCGCACTATATACCACTCGAATTGTTTATTATGTGGAGTGATATAATTAAATATTGAGCGAGCTTTAGTTCTACCCATTTCTGACTTTTATTCTCATGATTTACTTTATTGGGACCGGGTTATGTACCGTTACAATATATATATATGTATTTACACGTTCATAAATTGTTGTTTTTAATTGTTTGAGATAAGTTAAAGACATTAACTATGATAATATTATTAAGACGATACATGTTAGATCATAAATAGATAACATAGATATTCACAGCTATTATTATTATTACAAAATAATTATATGCCTAATTATATATACACCATATGTGAAAATGCGTTCATTCTTACTCAGATGCACGGCAATAAATTCCTAGAGTCAGTTAATATCAAAATATAGGGAATATATGCCAGTAGACGCCAAGCAGAGGAAAGTGGGTCAATGACCGTGACCTTCTCAAGGAGAACTCCCACGACAAACTCAGAGCGCGAAAATCGGATAAGAGTGTCTTCTGCTAATCCAACATCCAATCCGATTTGGGGACCTTGTAATGACCAAAAATTTTTAATTGTGAAATTTTGATCAAAAGTATGTTACAACCAGCCAAGACACCCCAACACGGGCCAGAAACAATAAATAAAGAAGCAATTTAACGAAGTGTCAACTAGACGTTTGCCAGGAACAACGATATACGCTCGACACAACATTACAATAGGAAGCAGGGTTTGCCTGTGACAGACTCGTCTCAACAGAGATTTACAGCCCACAACAAGCCAAACAATGAGACGTAGCACAGTGGCATAGTTACAGACAAATTGTAATGAGCACACGCTACAAGGTTAATTTGAAGCGTGCCAGCAGTAAAAAAAAGGAATAGTCACACAATTGTACTCACCCTGTATGAGAACAAACAACATCTATCTAATGAATAGAACTGAGTGTGCGCACAGCGGGAGGACATCTTACTGGTGACAACTGATATTTATGACAAGGAAGAGGAGTGCCGTTTTGGAAGCGACGACACGCTGTGTCCTAATAACTGACGAAAAAGGGTCATGGATAGTCAGACAATAACAAAATGCGACGTATTGTTCGCGTGAGAACAGCAGCAGACTTCCAGAGTATGCTTAGACAAAAGCTTGATCGACAGGCGCGGAATTGCTCTACATTCCAGGAAAGGTAAGGAGGCCCTTCGTCGTGTACTTGTGGGGAGATATGACAACCAACCATAGTCCGGCATCTTCCCAGAGCAAAGGTGGAGAGGACCGTCGTCACGATAGCAACGGGAACAACGAATCAGAAGTAGAGAACCATAGTTCTGCATAAGGGTAGGAGTTCATCTGACCTATCAGGGTTGACCAAAGGCGTGTTTGCCAGGAAATTGCATTGTGGTAAATGATGCTTAATAAAAACTGTTTACAGAGCACGCGAGAGGACAGTCTTCATAAATTTTCAATCATAACTTTAACAGTCTTCATAAAAGTTTCAATCTTTATCTTTGAACAGTTTTCATAAAAGTTTCAATCTTATTCTTTTCTCAGTAAAAGTTCTCAGTTTTAATATATCACAGTTAACATACGTGTAGCAGTTTGACGTTGAAACTCAGTTACGCGGTACTTTAATCAGTGACTCAACATTTCAATATTGACAAGTTATTCAGTAATAGTGTATCCACAGTGACTCAATCACACAATATACATCAGTGATTAATAACTTTCAAGTACACTATCTTACTCAGCTATCGCTTATTAAGAACCAAGCTAATCATTCACAGTTTCATTTAATAACAGAACTTTCATTAATACTTTACCGAACAGCGAAAACGTAACGTTGTACGGTGCGAAGTGTTACAAGATCGATTGGAACAATACACCACGTTATCGAAACACGATATATTAACATATACAAGAAGACGTTCGATAATAGACAGTCATATATATACACACTAGTTAACAATGAACGTATTCACAAAACACATGACTTCATAGACTCTGATAGGACGGCCGACATCAATGGAACACATACACCGCGAGTGAACCTGATCCGCGTGTGTTGAGTGATAGTGACATCGAAGCTACGCGACCTCATACATATGGATCATCTGCAGGAAGGAGTTTCACCGATGGAAATATTGGATAATCCTTTTTACAAGTAAATCTTTATGTTATTCTTGTCATAAGAACTCTACTGTCCTGTCTCTTTCAAAGAAAACACCCTTTGAGAATTCACATTAATTATCATGGAAAATTTAAATAAAGCTATTCATCTGAGGCAAGAAATGAACGCATTAGTATAAGATTTATATGTTGTTTATCTATGTTTATATATGTTGATTGTGTTATATATGTATATGTATGTTTTCAGCGAACGACGTACTGGATTCATATTGTAATTTGATTCATATATATATATATATATATATATATATATATATATATATGTGTGTGTGTTCTTTTTTATGGATGTATTTACAGGACATCATTTATATATATATATATATATATATATTGAAGTTTCTTTACTTGAATGATGTTAATAAATAAGTGTTTATTTTATTCAGTATTTATGCGTTCATCATTGTCAATCTTACCTCATAACAGACATTAACGTCACTTGAATAAATTATAGTAAATTTAATATTTATACAACAATTTAGAGTCTCATTGCGGTAATTATACTAACCATCAAATAATTAAATAATCACGTAATTTCAAGTATTTGGTATAACTAACCTAATTGGGTGATTACATGATTAAACTCCACAAATTAGTATAATTGCACATTGTATTCACTACAATCATAGATTAATTAATTACATTATTGTTTGCATAATAAACGATAGTTATTATAGGGAAGATAGATTGTTTGGGGAGGAATTGAGAGATATTAATAGCATGCAGAGGACAGATCCTAAATTGAATAAAATAATAACCAGCTTAGAGTCCGATTCAGATGAGTTAGGGTATAGCCGTTATTTTCAAATTTATCAAGGGAGTTTGTTTAAGAAAGTAGAGGGGGGAGAGCGTGATTGGAGGTTAGTCATACCTGAAGGGTTGGTAGATAAGATAATATGGGACTGTCATTTTCTGTATGGTCATTTCGGTGCTAGGAAATGTGTAAATGTATTAAAAGAATCATGTTTGTTTAAAAATATGGAACGGAGGGTTAGAACTTTTTCTCCGGGGGTGTGATTTATCCCAAAAGTCGAAAGTAGTTAATTACCGATTGTAGGGAGAAATGAGGTGCATTAAAGTTGAAAAGCCTTTTGATTTAGTTGCGGTGGATTTATTTGGCCGTCTACCAAAGGGAAGGGGAGGTGTAATGTACATTTTTGTGGTATTAGATACATTCACGAAATTCGTAAGATTATATAGTGTAAAAAGGGCAACTAGTAAAGTACTAAGTGAAACAATAACTAAGGATTATATGATTAAAACCGGAAAACCCAAAATAATACTATCTGACCATGGACCCCAATTTGTTAGCGGAATATGGCGACAAACTTTGGGTTGGGAAGGCATCATACCTAAACACACGGCGGTATACCATCCTCAATCGAACCAGGCCGAAAGAGTCATGCGAGAATTAGGGAGAATTTTTCGGGCATATTGCCATGCCAAACACAGTGAATGGCCAGCCTATGTGGGAAGAATTGAAGAATGGTTAAACTGTACCACCCATGAATCAACGGGGTACACACCATACGAGTTAGTTAAGGGAACACGTCCACCTAGGATTCTGGAACAGCTGTTCAACTTTCCACCGGAGAGCAACACCCGAGACCTGGAAGTAAAACTTAAACTCGCCAATGAAAATTTATTAACTAAGGGAGAAGAAAACGGCTTCATGATGCTAAAGGTAAGTGGACTAAGTACGAAATAGGTCAGTTGGTATTAGTGAGAAGACATGATTTATCAAGTGCACAAGATAAAGAGATTAAAAAATTCTTTTTGTTGTATGAAGGACCGTATGAAGTAGTGGAAATTAAAATGGATAACGCTTACGTTTTACGAAACCAAATGACGGGGGAAATAGTGGGTACCCATAACGCAACCAATTTAAAAAAGTGTTGGCTAAAATAAGATAATAAAATAAATTTTGTAATTGAATATAAACTATATAACTATAAAACTAGGAATTTTATATAAAACAGATAATGGTAGCGGGTAGATGTTCCCCACTTGTCCCAGTGGGGTTCGTCTACTTCAGGGATGCGCCCCTGCCCACGCGAGCCTTGGTTTTCTCCATTTATCCTTATTTTCGGAGAAAGCTTTGTCCTTACCTTTAGTCCTAGTTCTTGACCTTTAATGATCCTTGCCCTTTTGTTTTCCTGATTTCCCTAACCCTCCCCTTAGAAAAAACAGTAAAAAATAGTTACACAATTTGGTACACCCTTTCGAACCATTTGATTGTCTTAATTCTAAATTATAATATATTACGGTAATCCTCAAAATTAAATAAACTGGTGTTATTTATGAATTGTAAGCTCATCCCTTAATTAGGTAGGTAGTGGAGAAGTTTTGTGGTTGAGCAAACAAACTAAGATAATAAATTCCTGTATAAGCTAATAGAATTGTGGCTTACTGAGATGGGGTTGTAGATTAGTGGTTGTGGTTTGTGTTTATTTGTTGGGGGAGGAGGCAGATAAGGAATTCAGGGCTGCCAACAGGTTTTGTTCACTTTCATTGAAGTGGGGTTCTGTTCATCTTCAATCACATCTCGATAAACCATTATTCTGTACATGTAACATATACCCTATTTACTGGTAATTAGAGAAAAAATAATTTGTGAAAATATTTTAAAACCAAAGTCATGTAACCAAAAGGTTAAATTATTATTTTGTGGTACCTGCTATGTTAGGTTATGAGTAGAGATAAATGGTATATAGAATGCGATTATGGAAGAAATTAAGGAGAAATTTTAAACCAATGATGGAATGTTTGTAAAAAAATATTGAAATACGAAGAAAGAATTGTACATTAAACCCATTAGAATCATTTCGAAAAATGTAATTAAAGTAATTGAAATTGTTTTGAATGTATGAAGAGACTAAATTAAATTGGAGTCGTCCCTGGAGTAACTTAATAATGTGAATGTTAGTGATGCGTTTAACTTTATTTTGATTTGAATTCAATCTGTAATTACAAAATAAATAATAATTGATGAATGAAATATGTACTTTACTTAAATTGAAAACTGAAGGAAATTTTGTATGGATATAATCAAAAATGTTCAGGCTGAGATAGTATTTGCAAAATAGGATGTGCATATAACTGTTCATGTAAACCTTTATCAATGTCAACCTGTTTTGTTTAACTGTAGATTCTCCACCTAAGTGCGGTCATGACCTCACCGGATCATGACCGTGAAAGTAGTTAATTGTGACAAATCATAAATTTTACTTGATATAACCGGCTTGTGGTTTTTGTTTTGTTAACCCGGTGGTTTGTTAGACTTAGTAGGGGGGTTATTTTTTGGGGGAATCTACCAAATTTTGGAACAGGGCTATTTTCACCCAGATAAGGGTGGTAGTCCATTAGGGGCGTATCATTCACTATTAGTAAGTGCAATACTGAATTTTTATTGTAACGCCGAAGCAAGGATGGGAGTGGAATAAAAGAAAAAAATGTCCACCCCTTCTGCATCAGTCCTTGTGGAAGCAACTGGGCGCTACAGTCCAGGGGGGGTAATAGTGAGTGTGGATTAGGGGGTGACCCAGTTACAGGTCACGAGGGAGATGTGATTACGGCTAGGTTGAGGTCTGCAAGGGCCAAGAAGCCTAGTGCTGAACGCAGTAGATTGTAATGGGTATCAGGGGTTACGGGACTATAAGGAGGGTAGGAAAAAAAAAAAAAAAAAAAAAAGTATCCATATAAATATAGTAATCAAGGATATAATTTGTATTTTAGTTAGAATTATTGTGATTTAGTGCGATTTTGTATAATTAATGTGTTATTTTGGCTGGGCAATATTGTACTGGGAACATTATTTAATTTGTTTGGAATGCATATATACTAAGGCTAGGATACTGTAAACTTATATGGTTCTGTTAACCTTGTATCTTTTAGGGTTAAGCTATATTGTTGAGTGAAACATTGTAACTTGTTAAAAACGAGTCATTGTGATAGTGTATGGGTATGGACTTGAGGATTAAATTTGAATTGATCAATGTAACCGATGGACAATTTAGAAGCTATATTACAATGTAGTCAAATGCATATTATATTTTATAATAAAAAATGAACCAGTACTTTGTCAATGAACCAGTACGGCTAAGAGGAAACCAATCAGTTGTGGATACGGTATATTAGAAGGCCTTTTTGTTAAATTTTAATTGGATGTTTTAGAGTCGGGTGATACTGTCGCAGGTATCGGTCCGAGCTTATGGTGTTGGGATCTCGAGCAGAGAAGTCCAGTAAGATCGAATGGGTGCTGCCGCAGTCACCGGACTAGGGGGGTAAGTACCCATGATTTTAGTAAAGAGTTTAGGGGGGTTGTGGCGCCATATCCTCACTGATCCTCTTAGGTTTTAGGCAATGAGAGTTTGTATGCTTCGGCATCCAATCTCTCATGGGGGGGGGGTATTGTAAGGTACGGAATTGTAGGACCAAGGTAATACCTTAAAAAATTTGTATTCCCATGTAGTCATTGTTCACCTTTTTAGAACCTCGAGTTAGTCAACCAAGTATGCAGTGTTTATTACAAAACAAAACGTCTATGTTTTGTCTCCGCACTCAAACAGTCCAGACAGATTGTGAAATAACACACAATTTTGCATCAGCAGTGAATCACGGAGAAAATAACTCCACGTTATGAATTGCACCAGACGACTAAATGTTGCTAAACCTTATGCCTGTGTTATAGCGCTCTTTTAAGCAGCACCAATTGGAGCGCAGACTGACGAACACGTGACCAAAAAAACTCCGTGTGCTCGGCTTTAGCGCAGTACTGAGTTCAGTTCCATTGCAACTCATGGTCGCGCGGCCATTAAACATCTAAGTGCCCGGGCGAATCTTAAAAGCCGGCCGGCTATATAAATAAATATACAGGATACATCTTCCAGTGCATACAGTTGAAGATAAAACATTACTGTGCATAAAGTATTTAACAACAACCAAACTCGAAGTCAATAGTGCCGGAGTGCGTAAAAAACGAAGAAAGCGGTCATCACGAGATGGCGTAACAAACCATAAGAAAACGTAATGGATGGGTAACTAAACTCACAGCATATTAACATTTAAACCAATGTTAAGTAAATGATGACAATTATCCAATTGTAAAGAGCTTGTAATAGGCAAAGTGGACAAGGGTGGGGCTGTTGTTTTAATGAACCATTTAATGAGTCTGGACCAAAAAATGGGGGAGATTTTAAATTCTAATGAATATGCACCTTTGTCTAAGAATCCTGTACTACTAGTATAGAATGTAAAGTATATAAAACTTTGTTTAATTATAAGAGTGAACTTTCAGATCAGGTTAGATCTAAGATTACACCTTGTTATTTGAAGTATCCGCATATATTGTAATGTCCCGGGAGAATCTTCTATCGACCTTTTCATATAATTATTACATTAGTTTAGCCCTAAGTTGTTAGCGTCATTTTTGACATACCGCGAGCTTTCATCCGGACTTGTAATTTCTCTCAGTGTTACGTCTTTTTGATACTCTGTTTCTGTTATTTTTATTTATTGTGTAACTCTTTAGAAAAAAAATAAACCACGGGATCCTTTGTTGTTTTTATATCTCCTTGCAGGTATTACAATTAGTTATTATGGAGAGAGAGAGAGAGAGAGAGAGAGAGAGAGAGAGAGAGAGAGAGAGAGAGAGAGAGAGAGAGAGAGAGAGAGAGAGAGAGAGAGAGAGAGAGAGTTCCTCTCTTTGTGTACGGTTTGATCGTTTTATTTAAACGCGCGTTGCATCAGCTGTTTTCAATTTGATAACCAGTTACAGGTTATGTTGGCTGTTGTATTTCATAGGCTACGATGTCTGAGCTAACTTTCTTACTCTTCTCTGCTATTCACCTGTTTCCTGTAACAAATCTGCTATCTACAAAGAATAATACAAAGTCAATTCCCTAAAAAAAAGGTATTTATTGATTGAAATTGGTTTATTTTCTGGAACCTATTACATCCAGTTCATTGATTTCCAGATCGACTATTATCGAAATTACAACAGTTTTTGATATAAGTTTTTTATATAACACAACAGATATATTCAATTATAGTTATTAGTAAAATTAATAAGTTATTTATCTCAGGGTTATTTGAGGATTCTTTGAGCTATAAGAAAGTCAGAAATGCTTAGATAATAGTATCATACTTTACAATAATTAATATTTTATTTCTTAAAGTCTGATTCAATAAGTTCGTTTTTTAAATGCCAGAGCGCAGACTACTCGTAATCATACAGATGGAAAAACAACAAACATAGCTGCTATTTAGTTTTAAGAAACAACGTGTTTACAGTTTTGGATTAAATAAAGAAAATTTAAAATGTTCACACTAAGTTTTCTTATAACTTGAATGATGTTGTACTGTTTCTAGTGTTCGTTACTTGTGGGTGATGTGTAATTTTTTAGTTTATTAAGGTAGGCGTTCTCACCAATGTAGTGGTCGTTCAAATTTTTTCAAGCAATCTGATAGTTGGATAATTTTTCAATATTCTTCGATATTCCCGCATCAATTATTTTGGTTCAATAGATGTCTCAGAAGTAGTTTCTTGTGCTGAATAGTTTCATTAATTTAGAATAGTGATTTGTTCAAACAGTAGTTACTAATTTTTGAAAATTTGCTGGACATTATTTCTGTCATCTACACTCTCGAAAATCCAATTTAACAATTACCTATCTTGTTAACTCTGTTACTCTTAGTAACCAAGAAATTGATGAGTTTTTATTGGCTAACCTAGATACAGTTTTAGTAAATAGGCTTGTATTAAGATATTATTAGTTCTTCCATTTTTTAGGAAAAATACTCCTTCATAAACTTTAACTCTAATTACATTTAATTTACATAATGTTTTTCTTCATATGATTACATACATTTAGATACTTGCATTTTATAATTTAGTGATTTATTTTATATTTATTAATTTATAATTTTTTTAAACTTAGTTTATTTCTAACTTTTACTTCTGTAAATGTATTACTGCCCTAGGCACTATTTTATCTGCCACCATCTCTTTACAATTTATTCTAATTAACAGTGATTAATTTCTTATATAACCCTGGATCCTTCAACCATAAACAAAATAATCTTTTACTTACATTGATATTGCCTTTGTGGCCTAACAAAACAACTTAGTGTTCCGTGTCGTTAATACAATAGTGATATTTAGTATAACAAAACTACAACTTATTACTAAACTTATTGTTTATTACTATAGTTCTGTATCTTCATCACCATTTGTGAGTGATGTCTTTTTTTGTTTAAAATTTACATATATCATACTATCTTGCACTTTGTACACACTGCACTTCTATGGTAACACTTAGTACACTGTTTTTAATTGCTAAAGTATTTTATTGTTTGGTGTAAAGATTGTACAAATGTTTCACAGTATGATACTTAATCATTCATTTCTGGCTTGGGGAATGGGGTAACTACTGACTTTTTTATTATTATTATTATTTTACAAAATAATAATAATAGGTATTTCTTTATTTTTATTCAGTATTATGAACTGATTATGTAATGTTACAATATGTAGATTACTGAAAGTTTCTAAAATGGTTATAACACTTAGGCCTATTGTGTACCGTAATTTAGAGAAGGCCCTTTCTATGACTTATCCAAATACTTGTTATCTGTTGTGAGTCCTCTTTGTGGTAATTCAGAAATTTTTGTTAACAATTCTGCTCACTTTGTTAGAATGGCTAAGACTTTGAAATTAAATGATTCAGATTTGATGGTGAGCTTTGATGTGTTTAACCTTTTTCCAAATGTTCTGGTGGATAAAACTTTGACTATTGTAAGAGCACTCTTGGGAAGATCATAACTTAGCTAGTCAGACTATTCTTTCAGTTAGTGGGATTTTAGAATTTTTAACGGTTTGCATTAAGTCTATGTATTTTTAGTATAGACTGTTTCTATATCCAGAAAGAGGGCTTACTGATGGGTTCATCACTGTCACCTGTATTAACTTATACATATATATATATATATATATATATCATTTTCTATATAAGTAACTCGATGTTTCTTGCAGTAATTATATAATTTGTGATGTTTTCAATTTGTTTCTTCTGCAAGTAGATAATATTGTATATTCTTTTTAACACCTGAGAATATACAATATTATCTACTTGCAGAAGAAACAAATTGAAAACATCACAAATTATATATATATATATATATTTCAATCACTTTCTGCTACAGTCCGTTTCTTGATGTATATAATACTATAATACTTATAACTATTTTACCTCAAGATGTATTTTTTCTTTAGGGACATGTTTCGGGAGATCCTGTTCTCCCATCTTCAACCTTCGCCATCTTGCTTCTGGTGCAGTATTTGTGTGTTGGCTTCTGGATGTTATTATGGTGGTTTGTTGGTCTTTGGTCCTTCAATGTTGCATTATTGTGTGTGGTTGTGGTATCTGTTTTTGTATTTTGTGTATTTTCGATGTTGTGTGCTTTGAATATTGAGTCATGTTTTGTATTGATTTGTATTCGTTCTGGTATTAATTTGTTTTGTGTTTTATGTTTGTAAATCTGTACATTTTCCCAAAAACACAAAGGCACCATAATGAACATTTGGGAAAATTTACAGATTTACAAACATAAAACACAAAACAAATTAATACCAGAACAAATACAAATCAATACAAAACATGACACAATATTCAAAGCACTCAACATCGAAAATACACAAAATACAAAAACAGATACCACAACCACACACAATAATGCAACACTGAAGGACCAAAGACCAACAAACCACCATAATAACATCCAGAAGCCAACACACAAATACTGCACCAGAAGCAAGATGGCGAAGGTTGAAGATGGGAGAACAGGATCTCCCGAAACATGTCCCTAAAGAAAAAATACATCTTGAGGTAAAATAGTTATAAGTATTATAGTAATATATATATATTAACAAAATGTGATTTTTGTATTCTCTGAGTTACAAAAAAAATTGTAATAAAAAAATTTTTAATTATTTAATTAATTATTTAATTATTTTTGATGTATTTATGTAATTTTATTTCTTTTAATTATTAATTTAATCAATTTAATAGTTTAGATTAATCAGGATTGTTTTTCCGCGTTAATTATATTATCTCATTGTAACGGTACGGATTTGTGAGCCACCCCAGTTTAATTTCATATTAATTCAAATCATCATTTTAAGCACTTTCCAAATTGACAGACTTTCACCTGTAAGGAGCCTCCAGTACAGCAATGCAACATACACACAGTCAGTCAAAACAATTGCCAGACGCACTGCGTAATCACATAGCAGCAGCCTTGTGAAACAGTCTACAGTCTGCTGTGTGTCATCAGAGAGAGTGGTAATAAGCAGCATACAGTGCAGATAAAAACTACATAGTGGCCTTGGGTGTAAGATAGGCCGCAGTTAAGAGTAGGCCTATCTTTGTAAATACTAAAACTAATATAAAAACTGTATAACGCGCGGTCAGCCTAAGCGAGCTAAGTGTTCGAAAATATATGTCGGCCGACAAAACAACACTAAATGCTATTTTAAAGTGAACTAAAGTAATAGTGGCGCATCAACTTAATTTGAAATAAGCAATAACAGTACCGCGGTTAAACAGTGAAAAACTAAATCATGGTGTGTTAAACAGTGCATTCACAGCAGAGGTGCAAAACAGCGGAGTTCTTCAGACGTTAAGTATTAACCGAGTTTTAACCAAGATTATTTTACCTTTTTCCCCAGAGTATAATTCAACATAAATAAATTATAAATCTAAAATGTAAATCAGAGATCTCGAAGTGGGGTTTAAATAGAACGACAAAATCAAAGAACGAATGTGTGTGAGTGTAATGGGACAATTTTGAAGGAGGTATGTTTTTTTTTTATTTCATTTAATATCAACTATTGGGAAATAATCGGTTTGGACACCCTTTGCGGCCACCGAGACCACTAACACTTATTTGGACACCCTGTATACAATCCTGTACCGGTCCGTGCCTAGCGCACAACGATAACACCGTGGAATGTCAGCTTGTGCGCACATGCGTGTATCCTCCGTTGGGGAGGAGTAACAAAAACTTGGTGAATAACGCTCAACGACAATGGAATGTGGCAGTGCGTGTGCGCCCGTGTGCCGCTATCTGTACTCTCGACACCAAAGTCGATCACCGGAACCAGCCATGTGAGATGCCGCAGCCAATCACAGCACGAGCTGGCGGA
Source organism: Magicicada septendecula (assembly GCA_034769895.1). Lineage (NCBI taxonomy): Eukaryota > Metazoa > Arthropoda > Insecta > Hemiptera > Cicadidae > Magicicada > Magicicada septendecula. The sequence goes on along the minus strand of CM068368.1, from coordinate 265,489,957 downwards.
AATGTTTTTTGACCAACGCATTTGTAGTGTGGTCAGTCGACGAAATCACCCATTCCCGGCCGGGACAATGGTTCGCAGTTCGCGACCTTTAAATTTTGCATTTTAACATATTCTGAAGTGTAACAGTAAATTTGAAGATAAACAGTTAAATCCGACAGTGTAAACGAAGTTAGCAGAGTGTACAGCAAAAGTGAAAAATGTGACAAATAAACAGGACATTCATTTACATGCGCGACGCCACACGCGGTCAGCCGAAGGATTCTGGTTAAGTAGTCGACTCAAACCTAATTTCAATTATTTTTCAAATTCACAAAAAAAAGGGGGGTTATAACTAAATTAAAGGGAATCTGATAGTATGAGAGAGAGAGAGAGAGCAATATGGGTCGCTTTCATAATTTAGATACCATGGTTAGAATGTTAAGTGTTTAGTCATAAGTATCGCAACTATTTTCATTTCATGTATGACAAGTATCAATGTTTTCAAGCAAAGTTTTTTCGAATGAACCGCTAGTAAATTAAAATTGAACTGATATTCCAATAATTATTAACGATGTAATGTAAAAGAAATTGATGAAGAGGGAGTTAAAATTTAATAGTTAATATCAAAAAATTAAAAGTTAATAAAAAGTGTCAATTAAACACATCAATGTGTGTTTGTCATTGCATTGCCCGTTTTTCTCTGCCTGAGTACATCAGACGACATCCTGGTAAACCCTTGTATATATTTGCAACTGGTAAGTGACAGTTTCTTCAGTATGTCAACAATTTAATTAATTAATTAAAGCTAATAACATTTCAATGGCGCCCTTTGACAGTGACTTTGTAAATTAGTATAATACAAATTTACAAACTGATCGAAAAATGGCAGAGAAAAGCGAGAGTGTAAATTTATGTGAAGATGTTGGGGAGGGGTCAATTCTCAATATTACGCAAGACGATTTAATATCGACAAATATTGACGAAAGTATAGACAATACAACACACGAATTAACGATTGAGACAGTAGACGCAAAAGTAAGCGATAATATAAATATATTTAACCAATTAGCATTGATGATGGAGATGATGTCAGGAATGAAAACTGAGATTAAATCAGAAGTAAATTCTATAAATGATAAACTAACTGATTTAAATAACGAGTTTATAAATGTGAGGAGCGAATTGAGAGCGAGTGAAATATATATGAATAGCCGTTTAGAAAGTATGAGTGAGGTTATTGTTGGAGTGAAAGATGGGTTGACTAGTGATATCAATAAGATACAAACTGAGTTGAAAAATGATATAAAAATAATTAACGAAAAACAAAAAGAGAGAATGTTGGAGACAAATAAAAAATTTGACACATTGACAAGTAAATTTAATGATAAAATTAAGAAGCAAAATGACAAAATTGACTGTAATGTTCAGTGTATAATTAATGAATGTGAACAAATCAAACGAGCTAGTGAAATACAAGAAAATATAAATGATGAATTCAGAAGTAATTTTGAACAAGTTGATGCGATTAAGATTAATGTTACTAGTTTAAAGAATAAACAAGCAGAACATGAGCGTGAAATAATTAAAGTCAGAGAAGACTTGAATGTAACCATTAACCAGAAATTAAGTAATGTGAGTGAGAGAGTGAATGTGGAAGTAGAATTAGGATATTTTAGTAATGAAAGTAGGGGAGTGAACCCCATACAATTTTTGAACTCTATAAAAAGTTTTAATAAATATAACCAAGAAAGTTGGGAGATTAAGTTAGTAAGAATTTTGAAGTACTTTAAAGGGGATGCCAAAATATGGGCGGATGCTCATAACGATAACTGGGTAGATTTTAATGAGTTTGAGCAGGCATTTAGAAATAAGTACTGGTCAGAAGAGAAACAAGAGGGGTTACGTAGTATCATAATGGGGTGGGGAAACTTTAATATTAAACACATGAGTATTACATCGTATGTGACGAGACTATATAGTCAAGTTAAATATTTAGAACCACCAATGCCTCTTTCATCTTTTATTAGATACATCAGTAAACATTTACCCAAGGACATACGGTCCACAATCAGAACCCGGGATTTTGCCAATATCGCAGAGTTAGAAAAAATATTAGAGGCATACCAGAGTATGAAAGAGGAAGAGGATAATAAGTATCAATTTAGAGTTAGTGAATCGAACCAAACAAATACTGAAATAAGACAACCAGACCATTTTATTAGTAATGTGAGTAGATCAGGGGAGGGGGCGTGGTTATGTCCAAACCCTAATTGTGGAGCCAGTAATTATAATGGGTCGCGGAATCAATGTTACCGGTGTCAGGGTCCGAGGAGTAGTGCCCAAGGGAGAGGGGAGAATTATAATAGGGGTTGCGATCAATTTAGAGGGAATCATAGGGGGAGAGGTTTTACTAGTAATCGGGGAGTGTCAGGAAATTTTAATCAGAGAGGAAGAGGGGGATATGTTAGTAACCCAAATGAAACTCGGGGCGTAGAAGTACCAGCTCATAATCAAAACAGTAGGGGGGTTTACAGTGAACCACCACCTCCACATCCGTTAAACTAATAAGGGCGGTTGAAAAAGAAAGCCCCCAGCCGTCTAGTAGTCACATGACAATAGTGTCACTAATTACTAATATACACAATGATTTATCTGACGAAGAAGCGGGAGAGAGTAATAATGCTTTCGGGATGGCAGAATTTGAAGCCGAAGTATTTAGTTCTAAATATATTTTTCTAGTAGATTCAGGGAGTGAACTGACTGCTATAGACGATAGAATGTTTGAAAAAATCAAAAATCAGACTACAGAAACAATTCCACAATTACCAGTACTGGGAATTAGTGTTATAGGAGTAACGGGTGTTCGCAGTAAAAAAGTAACCAAACAAATAATGCTACAATTAAAAGTAAATGAGAACACAATAAATGTACCTTTCTTAGTTATTCCAGGACTAAATATGGGAGCTATAATAGGTAATGATTTTTTGAATAATTTCAAAGTAGAATTAAACTATTACACACAGACTATGAAATTAAATAATAATAATAATATAATTGAAATACCATTCATACAAAAGAAAGTTGTAGGAATGAAAGCATTAAAAATAATTAGTAAGGGAATGTTAATTTCGGACAATGATATAAATGAGTGTAGACCCTTAATGATAAATTATTGTAACTTGAGAGTAAATAATAATGAGTTATTTGACAATGAAAATAATTGGGAGGAGAAAATGAATAAAATCCTATATCAAGAGGGGGAATTTAGCTACCAAGACAGAGAAAAAATAGTACTAATAATAAACAAAAATAAATCAGTTTTTTCAGATGAACCCGGTTTGGTAAAGAATTTTAAAGGTAAATTAGTCGTTAAAGAAAAAACACCCTTTGCACCTAAAGCCTATCCGGTACCATACTCCAAGAGGGGTTTAGTACAGGAGGAAATAAATAAAATGTTGAGGGAAGGTATAATAGAAAAATCTACATCACCATATTCCAACCCTTTAGTAGTGGTGACAAAGAAAGATTTATCGATAAGATTATGTTTAGACGCAAGACAAGTAAACAGAATAATTGTTCCAGACAGAGAATCACCGGAACCAGTAAGCGAAATTCTGCAACGTTTTAGTGGGACCAAATACATCACCACCTTAGACTTGACTGCAGGCTACTGGCAGATAGAGCTGGAAGAGGAGTCTCGGCAGTATGTGGCATTTCTATACAACGGTAGGAATTACCAATTTCGAAGACTACCTTTTGGACTCAACGTAAGTGTTTCAATTTTTATCAAATGCCTGGATTATGTGCTAGGGAGAGAGATTTTAGAATTCACAACCGTTTATGTAGATGATATAGTAATTACATCACCAGACATTGATACACACTGTGAAAGGTTAGATAGGGTACTAAGTAGACTGCATGAGTATGGCATAACCGTTAAATTTAAGAAGTCAGAATTTTTGAAAGAACAAGTTAATTTTTTAGGACATATAATTTCAGCAAGGGGTATTAGTACAGACCCTAAGAAGGTAGAAATAATACAAAATTTTCCGATACCAAAAAATGTTAAACAGTTGCAAAGTTTTTTAGGATTGTGCAATTATTATAGGCAATTTGTAGACAAATATTCATATTTAACAGTACAATTGGGACATTTATTAAATAAAGACAATCGATGGCGGTGGAATTTAAAGGAGCAAAATATATTCGAGCTGATAAAAAATAAATTCTTAAACACAGTTATATTAGCTCATCCTAATTTTTCAGAGCCATTTTATATACACACAGACGCGTCAGACATTGCCTTAGGAGTAGAGTTGTTTCAGTTAGATGGGAGTGATAACCACAAAGTAGTAGCTTTTGCAAGTAGATCTCTATTAACTAGTGAAAAGAACTACACTACGACGGAGAAGGAGGCGTTATCAATTGTTTTCGCCTGTAGGAAGTTTAGAACGTACTTGTTAGGAAATAAAGTAATCATAAGGTCCGACCATCAAGCTTTAACGTTTTTAAAAAACTGTAAATTAACGCATGGTAGGTTAGTGCGGTGGATGTTAATATTACAAGAATATGACTTAACAATTGAGTATTGTAAGGGTAAAGAAAATATAGTAGCTGATGTCCTATCCAGAACAGATTTTGATAATAATACCGAAGTAGACATAGCAAACACATATAAAATTTTTATAGTAAAAGAAGCGGGGAACGTAAATATGAAAAAATTAATAAGTAACTTAGCAACAGAACAAGAAAGAGACACCGAACTTAATAAAATAATATTAGCTTTGAGTCAAATACCCAACGTACCTCATAAGTGGGAGAAACATTTTAGCTTGTTTAATAAACACTTATTTCATCGGGCAAATGAACAGGGAGATGATTGGAAGTTATGTATCCCTAAAGTTATAATACCTGGAGTAGTGAGAGACTGCCATCTAAGGCATGGCCATATAGGCCCCAAGAAATGTAGTGATATATTAAAGGAGTCATGTAAATTTAATAATATGGAAAGAACGGTGCGTAAAATATTACAAACATGTGAAATTTGTCAGAAAGCTAAAGTAAACAATCGTAAACAGGAGGGTTTAATGCAACATGTAATGCCAGACAGTCCTTTAGCATTAGTTGCCGTTGATTTATATGGCCCGTTACCCAAAGGTCGAGGAGGGGTAAATTATTTATTTGTTGTATTAGATGTTTTTACCAAATTTGTAAAATTGTACCCGATTAAAAAGGCAACCTCATCAGTGTTGGCTAGGAAAATAGTGAATGAATACCTTGTTGAAGTAGGTAAGCCGAAAATAGTATTATCAGATCATGGTTCGCAGTTCACCAGCAACACCTGGCGGGAAACTTTAGGTTGGGAAAATATTTTAGTTAAACATACATCAGTGTATCATCCACAGTCAAATCCAAGTGAACGGGTTATGCGGGAGTTAGGTAGAATGTTTAGGACTTTTTGCCATAAAAAACATTCTTTGTGGGCCACTTTTGTGTGCAAAATTGAGGGGTATATTAACAATAGTTTACATGAATCCACTAGTTACAGCCCATGTGAGTTGATGTTTCAGAGAAGACCGTCACGCATATTAGAAGAGCTAGTAAAGTTTCCAACCCGGACGGAAATACCACATGATAGGAAATTGGTAATCGCTAGGGAGCGCCTGCTGAGTAAGGCCGAACAGAGGAAACGGAGGCATGACCGGAATTTAACACCCATACAATACGAGGTAGGACAACTAGTATTAATAAAAAATCACGATCAATCATCAGCATTGGACAAAGAAATTAAGAAATTCTTCCTATTGTATGACGGTCCATATGAGGTTAGCCAAGTGAAAATGGAGAATGCGTATGTTTTAGTAGATTTGCAAACTCGAGAAATAAAGGGAACCTATAATGTGACCCAGTTAAAAAAATATTATCTAGCTGAGTGATGATGGATGTATTTGTACATATTAAGATTATCATACATAAACAGACATTTTTATATTCTATTATTATAAATTGTTACTATTGTTTATACACACATTATGTATTTTATATAATATTTTATATAATATCACCAAGACTAGAAATGTCATGTAATTTAAATTTTTATTTAAAAAAAAAAAAAAAAAAAAAAAAAAAAATATTATACTTGTGATTCCCCAACTTTTCGGGCGGTCACGGCCTCACCGAACCCTGACCGTGGAATTGGTTTAGCTTTAACAGCTATGGTTGGGGCACATTACGATTACGCGCTGACCATAACTGGCCATAGCTGTTATCGTTGTAAAGGTGTATTTTGAAACTGATGGGGGGTAATAAAAAGGGGAATCACCAAACTATGGAACAGCGGCTGCCACTCTGTTCGAGTAGGAACAGCAGAGCCAGGTGGTAGAACCGTTTAAGGGTGCATGATTTTATAACAAGAACATGATGATGTTCACCAATTTTAACTTAACAGCGGAAGCAGAGACACGGAGAGGTAAAACCCTGCTCCAAAATATACAGTCTCTGTGGAAGCGACAGGGCGAAACAGTCCTCCATAATCTGAAATAGAGTGTGTGGCCGGGAGGTGGCTCAGAGGAGCCACGAATGTAAATTTTATAACATAAAAATGTTTTACTAATTCAAATTTGATCCTATAAAAAAACTGCTTGTGCTCTGTTAAATAACTAGCTGCTCAGACAAGCCAATACAAGTCGTTCATGCTATAATTTTAAGTGTATTATTATTATTGTTGTACGTTAGATATAAGAATTGATAAAGATATATTTCATGCAATTTGCTCAATTTTGAAATGTGTTTACAATTAGCTAGGGATGTCAGCTGATATATAGTATATAATTATTGATATGTAGAATATCACTTAGGAATGATTTGCAATTTGCTCAAGCCAGTATAAATAACTAAATCACCCAAAGTAGTGGAGATGAGATTATCAAAGAAAAGAGGTTCATAGTAAAAAGGTAAAATTTTGATTGAAACCAAGGAAAATTTTAGTAGAATTTGAAAGTGTAAAAGTATAAGGTGTTTATTTGAATAATTTAAATGTCAATCCAATGGTTAATTATAATAATACTTTGTTAATTTTAAATGTTGTATTTTATTATGTTTTTGCGTTGCAAGACTGAATTTTACAGGAGTTTAATGTATTCACAGATGTAACTTGTACATAACGTATGTAGGTCAAGGATCTGGACTTGACCCAGTTTTGGTCAGCTGATGGGTGATGTTCTATACTAAACCAGTTTTGGCAAAGAAGCGAGGTCAATCTTGTTTATTCATTAATTTAAATAAGTTCAAATAAATTTCCTATTGAGAAAAAATGGTATAAAATGTAAATTTTTGAATTTAAAATTTTTTTTTGTTTTGAAAAAAAAAAATGATAGGTAGGAATTAACAAGTACGTGTATGCGCCCAGTATTGCTGAAGGCGACCCAGTTTGCATGTAAGGGGGAACAGATCGGTTGAGGATCTGGCATGATATAAGCCAGGGAGTGAGGGTTTTGGGGGGTAGCATGTTAGAAGGCGAGGCGCGCTGTGGAGCGAGTCTGATCGATTTCTCGGTGTTGGGATCTCTTACGGAGAAGTCCAGTGATCTCGTTCAGATGAGTCCATAGTCGCCAAGCCAGGGGGGTAGTTTACCCATGATGTGTTAAGAAATTAAAGGGGGGTTGTTGGCTCCATATCCTCACCGGTCCTCTTAGGGGTTTTGGCAATGAGATATCTTCGGTTTCGGCAGAAGATCTCTCATTGGGGGGGTATTGTAATGGGACAATTTTGAAGGAGGTATGTTTTTTTTTTATTTCATTTAATATCAACTATTGGGAAATAATCGGTTTGGACACCCTTTGCGGCCACCGAGACCACTAACACTTATTTGGACACCCTGTATACAATCCTGTACCGGTCCGTGCCTAGCGCACAACGATAACACCGTGGAATGTCAGCTTGTGCGCACATGCGTGTATCCTCCGTTGGGGAGGAGTAACAAAAACTTGGTGAATAACGCTCAACGACAATGGAATGTGGCAGTGCGTGTGCGCCCGTGTGCCGCTATCTGTACTCTCGACACCAAAGTCGATCACCGGAACCAGCCATGTGAGATGCCGCAGCCAATCACAGCACGAGCTGGCGGAAATGTTTTTTGACCAACGCATTTGTAGTGTGGTCAGTCGACGAAATCACCCATTCCCGGCCGGGACAATGGTTCGCAGTTCGCGACCTTTAAATTTTGCATTTTAACATATTCTGAAGTGTAACAGTAAATTTGAAGATAAACAGTTAAATCCGACAGTGTAAACGAAGTTAGCAGAGTGTACAGCAAAAGTGAAAAATGTGACAAATAAACAGGACATTCATTTACATGCGCGACGCCACACGCGGTCAGCCGAAGGATTCTGGTTAAGTAGTCGACTCAAACCTAATTTCAATTATTTTTCAAATTCACAAAAAAAAGGGGGGTTATAACTAAATTAAAGGGAATCTGATAGTATGAGAGAGAGAGAGAGAGAGCAATATGGGTCGCTTTCATAATTTAGATACCATGGTTAGAATGTTAAGTGTTTAGTCATAAGTATCGCAACTATTTTCATTTCATGTATGACAAGTATCAATGTTTTCAAGCAAAGTTTTTTCGAATGAACCGCTAGTAAATTAAAATTGAACTGATATTCCAATAATTATTAACGATGTAATGTAAAAGAAATTGATGAAGAGGGAGTTAAAATTTAATAGTTAATATCAAAAAATTAAAAGTTAATAAAAAGTGTCAATTAAACACATCAATGTGTGTTTGTCATTGCATTGCCCGTTTTTCTCTGCCTGAGTACATCAGACGACATCCTGGTAAACCCTTGTATATATTTGCAACTGGTAAGTGACAGTTTCTTCAGTATGTCAACAATTTAATTAATTAATTAAAGCTAATAACATTTCATGAGTGTGTAGCTAAATCACGTATTGGTTCATTACAAATAATAAATAGTTGTGGTATACCATAGTTGTCATAAGCTAGCTAATTAGGAAATATTTTGTTACTATGTTTGATTTCACAAATTGTTGCTCATTCTACAAGTATTTAATCTAAATGTCATGAAAGAGAGACGAAGTAGTTATTTTGAATAATAAATCAGAGGCAATTTGTTTTAGCACAAACGGTGTATTTGATCTTTGCCCATATCAAATCCAAATAATCCTTTTTGCAGCAGTTTCGTCTGAACGACCCTTGGAATAAAAACCCGAAGGTAAGAGATAAATATAATTATACTTTTGTAATGTAATTCGTAGAGTTACATTTGGCCCCCGTACAGCGACGCGAGTATAGGTTACAACCTATATTCGCCAGACCTAATTAAGCTGCAGAAAGGGTTATTTGAGAGGGAGGACGTTTTGGTAAATTAAATATAAAAAGGGTTAAGTCAATAGTGGATAAGATTAATATTCTTGTGTAACATTATATAAACTTGTATAAAATGGCAGCGAATAATGACGATGTCAATGAAGTAACTAATGTTGACAATTTTGATGAATCGGCTATTATGCATAATATTGAGGTCCACTCGACTCCAGATGGGAGTCAGGACAATAAAATAAAACCAGATATTACAAATGAAATAAATAATACAGATGATTCGGGGATCCAAATAACCCCAAAATTGAATAGGGAAAATAAAATTAATAATGAAGTCAGCTTCACTGACAAAAATGTAGTAGCACAATCTACCCCAACGACAACACGAATTAAACAGTTGTCAATGGAAGATATGTGTAATTTCATGAAAACAATATCTGATAACTTGAGTAGTTTTAACGCGAAATTTGATGAACAGAAGAGTGACTCGGACGCTAAATTCAATATACAGAATAGTAAGTTCCATGAGTTAAAGGGCGATATAAATAATATTGACCAAAAATTTGATAAGCGTTTATGCGAAATGAATAAAAAATTTGATGAGCGTTTATATGATATGAAACAACAGAGTGTTAAATTAGAAGACAATATTAATAAACGTTTAAATGAGACGAATGAATGTTTCAATACATTTAAAGAACAAATAATAGAGTCAATAGGAGAACAGATTAAGAGTAATAGTGATGATGACAATAAAAAAGTAATAAGTGAGAGAAATAATGATGAGATAATTAAGAATGTGGTATCAGAGAGTGATATGCTGAAAATAGATAGTGAAACAGTAAGTGAGAGTGAGAAAATGATAAGTTGTAATGAAGTAATAATTAGTGTTGTTGAATTGGAAAAAGAATGGAAAGAAAGAGTAGATGAATGTGTAGGGCATAGAGTAAATTTTCCCCTTATTTGTGATGAACCAGAGTGTTCAAAATTGTTAGTATTGGAGGGCAAGAGACCATTATTAGTGAAAGATTTGAGTTGCTTATTTTTGTTGAATAATTTTGTACCCTCTGCATGGAATGAGAGAGAAAGTATGATATGGTGTTATGATGAGAGAAGTTTAAATATAGAATGGTGTAGTGAAAGAGAGACAGAGTTATACAAAGTAAAGAGAGACTATAATGAGTTGAGAGAGATGTTAGAGACGAAATACTTACTTGTTAAAATAGAGAATGAAGATTATTTTGATGATACATGTTCAAACAATAATAATTTACCTTATGATGAAAAAATAACTGACTTGATAATGAATATTACTGATGGAGACTTAACCGATGTACTCGATGTTGACCTGGTATATGATTATTATGGTAAAATGAACAAACAGAAATTTTATGGTTACTATATACAAGATAACCGTATACGGAATGTAAATAAAATTCAAAATTGTTATTTGAAACCCCGATTAATTTTTGACGATGGAGGTTGAAATTCATAAATGAACATTTTAAATATGTTAATATATGGTAATGACCTAGCTGATTTTGATATTGAAGTGCGACACAACTGAATAATTATTGTTGAAGAGTTGTAAATACATATGTAGTGAAATTAATTGTATGTATTATAAAATGTTGAATTGTTTGTATGAAATAACATTGTTGTTAAGTATTTCAGAGGTTACACGGAGATATTGGTGTGTGTGTGGTGTGTATTTTGTATTCATGCCAATAAGTGGATAATGTATTGCAAGTATAAAGCTCATTATACCAGTCAGATAGAATAAAATGCTTACAGGTGTGAAAAAATGTTGATTCAATAATATGAATTGAGATAATAGCATTAAATAGAAACTGTAATTAATAATAATAAGTAGAGAAATAATAATTGAAAGGTGAATTAAAATTATATTTGGTTCGAATTGCAAGAAAGAGATTTTGACAAATATGTTAACAAGAAGATTTATAGAAATAAAAAGTTTGTAGGAAGTATATATGCCAGTGTATGATGTAACCATGAATGCTGAAACTGAGAATGTTTATAACTGTGGTTACTAAACAAGTCTTGCAAACTAGTGTTTATATAAACAGGTGTGGTATGTTGTGACTAAAGTCTACAGTCATGTTGAGGTGACAATAACAACTGTCGTAGTATGCTGAATCAGTATCTTGAGTAAAATTTTATTGTGACATAAAAGAATTGAAATTAAATTTTTACAGACAAAATAATAATGAGGCAATTACTGTAACTTTTGAGATTAATTGAATTAATTAAAGTAAATTAAATACAACTAAACTAATTTAGTAATAAAATTAATAGAAACAATGATTTTTAACAATGAACTTAACTTTATTTTCATTTAAATTCAAATTGGAATTATAAATTAAATGCTAATTGATGCCAATAATGATTAAAACATTTATTTAACACTGACAACTGATGGAAAATGTTCAGGATGAGATAGTGTCTGGAAAATAAGATGTGTATATTACTGTCCAAGTAACTTGTATCAATGCTAATCTAGATTGTATATTTTAACTGTAGATTCCCCACCTAAGTGCGGTCATGACCTCACCGGATCATGACCCGGACCGTGAAAGTAGTTAATTGTGACAAATCATAAATTTTACTTGATATAACCGGCTTGTGGTTTGTTTATTTTGTCAATCCGGTGGTTTGTTATATTTAGTAGGGGGGTTATTTTTTGGGGAATCTACCAAATTTTGGAACAGGTCTATTTTCACCCAGATAGGGGTGTTAGTCCATTAGGGGTGTATAATATAAAAAGAATAGTAGGTTATATGTATACCGAATTTTATTGTAACGCCGAAGCAAGGATGGGGGTGGAATAAAAGAAAAAAATATCCACCCCTTCCGCATCAGTCCTTGTGAAAGCAACTAGACGCCACAGTCTAGGGGGGGTAATAGTGAGTGTGGATGGGCGGTGACCCAGTTACAGGTCACGAGGGAGATGTGGGTTACGGCGAGGATGAGGCTGAAAAAGGCCAAGAAGCCTAGTGCAGACCACATTAAAATGTAACGGGTATCAGGGGTTAAGGGATTAAAAGGGGGGTATTAAAAAAAAAAAAAAAAAAAAAAAATTTTATAGTAGCTAAGTATAAATGGAGTTAATGTCCTTTTGTGTAATTAAGGTGTTATTTTGGATGGGCAACATTGTATGGGGAATATTATTCAATTTAACTGGAATTTATGTGTATCATTGTAAACCAATATTGTTTTATTAATATTATTCTTTAGGGTCTATAATATAAAATGAGCCAGTACGTTGTCAATGAACCAGTACGGTTAAGAGGAAACAAATCAGATGTGGGATATGGAGTGATGGAAGGCCGTTTGTTGATTTTTTTATTGAATGTTTTAAAAGTCAGGAGATACTGGGACGGGTATCTGTTTGGTTTTTCGGTGTTGGGATCTCGAATAGAGAAGTCCAGTAAGATCGGATGGGTGCTGTCGCAGTCGCCAGACTAGGGGGGTAAGAACCCATGATTTAGTAGTGTTCAGGGGGGTTGCGGTGCCATGTCCTCACTGATCCTCTTAGGTTTAGGCAATAAGAGTTTGAACGCCCCGGCCTTCAACCTCTTATTGGGGGGGTATTGTAACGGTACGGATTTGTGAGCCACCCCAGTTTAATTTCATATTAATTCAAATCATCATTTTAAGCACTTTCCAAATTGACAGACTTTCACCTGTAAGGAGCCTCCAGTACAGCAATGCAACATACACACAGTCAGTCAAAACAATTGCCAGACGCATTGCGTAATCACATAGCAGCAGCCTTGTGAAACAGTCTACAGTCTGCTGTGTGTCATCAGAGAGAGTGGTAATAAGCAGCATACAGTGCAGATAAAAACTACATAGTGGCCTCGGGTGTAAGATAGGCCGCAGTTAAGAGTAGGCCTATCTTTGTAAATACTAAAACTAATATAAAAACTGTATAACGCGCGGTCAGCCTAAGCGAGCTAAGTGTTCGAAAATATATGTCGGCCGACAAAACAACACTAAATGCTATTTTAAAGTGAACTAAAGTAATAGTGGCGCATCAACTTAATTTGAAATAAGCAATAACAGTACCGCGGTTAAACAGTGAAAAACTAATTCATGGTGTGTTAAACAGTGCATTCACAGCAGAGGTGCAAAACAGCGGAGTTCTTCAGACGTTAAGTATTAACCGAGTTTTAACCAAGATTATTTTACCTTTTTCCCCAGAGTATAACTCAACATAAATAAATTATAAATCTAAAATGTAAATCAGAGATCTCGAAGTGGGGTTTAAATAGAACGACAAAATCAAAGAACGAATGTGTGTGAGTGTGTAGCTAAATCACGTATTGGTTCATTACAAATAATAAATAGTTGTGGTATACCATAGTTGTCATAAGCTAGCTAATTAGGAAATATTTTGTTACTATGTTTGATTTCACAAATTGTTGCTCATTCTACAAGTATTTAATCTAAATGTCATGAAAGAGAGACGAAGTAGTTATTTTGAATAATAAATCAGAGGCAATTTGTTTTAGCACAAACGGTGTATTTGATCTTTGCCCATATCAAATCCAAATAATCCTTTTTGCAGCAGTTTCGTCTGAACGACCCTTGGAATAAAAACCCGAAGGTAAGAGATAAATATAATTATACTTTTGTAATGTAATTCGTAGAGTTACATCATAACATAATCGATTAGCGGTCCTTCGTTATTCTGTGATGTTACTCCTTCAGTGATGTTTTTCCTTCCTTTCTCGGAGTCCAGGTATAAAATATTATCTGGAATTCTTCTATCTATCTTTTTATCAATAAATGAAACTCAAAATTATAATATTTAAATAATTTATTAACGTCAGAGATACTAATCGACTTTGAATCGATTAGTTAATCGATAATTACAAATTCTATCTCAGGGCTATTAAACTCAGTATATAAAATATTAATGTTAAATTGCAGGTTCTCTTAGCTGTTATTTTATAATAGTCAGAGAAAGGGCAAAGCTGAAAAGTATAATGCTTACAATAAAAACTGCTTAGTTATCTAAAAATACAAAATTATTATTGAATAGGAAATGTTAATTAGATAAATTCTCGAACCAGACTTGAGATGCCGTCCTGCAGTCGCCGCAAAGGATTCTGGGATTATTCCATCATGGCCGCCCACGTGATGAGTGTATACGAGACGCCTTCACTGCAGAATTCCTTCAAATAAATCTTGGTTATTGGTGTTTTCCTCTTCCACGCAGTAGTAGTTAATTCCTCTTCATCACAGTGTAAGTATTTGAGCTTAGTGGTCAGTTGTTTGGCTTGGCAATCAGTGTTTTCAATGTGTTTTTGTTCCAATGGTTGTGAAGTTTTATAATGTCCAATTTCGCGTTGATAAAATTTAGAATTCTCGTTTATTTCGTTCTACCATCTGTGTTATAACTTCAAATCTCCATAAATAAATTAATTTGGTTGATTCCCGGTTCTTTATTAATTATATTTTTACACTTTTCGTTTTATTTTTTTATAGGTTCGGTTATATTCAAAAATTATCTTCTCTTTTTAAAAGAATTAATTTGTCTGAGCTCGTTTAGAAGTGTCCGTCTCAACGTGTAACAATCAACTAACTCCTTCTTCCTCTATACAATCAGTTCTGGCTGAATTAATATTAAATCTACATAGTTTTAAACAGATGGCATTTCCGCCTAAATAATTGACTTTTACATTATATGATTAATTACATTTTTACTATTATTTAATTTTATTAAATATTAATTACATAATTACTTTCCTCAGTTAATTCTGCGTTATTTAATACCAAACATGATATACTTTATAGTATTTTTAACTCGAAAAGTCAAATTTACAGTATATTAGAATGCAGGCCTTAACTGTACTTCCTGTCACCTCAAATGGTTTACAATTTCTATTATGTTCTAGTTATCATTGAGCAAGATCACTGATTGAAATAAAATGGTTATTTTCATTTAATTCTTTGTAATTTTATGATTTGGGTTAATTAATTTACATATTATCTTTAATTTAGGCTTTCCTCTTATATTCCAGTGTTATTACACTTGCATTTTTTCTAATAATATCTTATACATTTTTTCAATACCTTTACAAAGTATTGTTACAGTTATAATATACAGTAATTGATTTACATTATATAATTTTCATCAATTTAATTAATTTCCTTTATTTTATTTACTAATTACAAGGTTTGTGTGATTTACCATTTGGCCTAGATTTTATGTTAGTTCATTTACAATGTTTATTATTATTCCAGCTTGCTAATACCCTCTCTGACCTACAATTCTTATGACATCTTAACTAAATTACCCTTATTTAAATTACAGTAAGGTTTATTATTAATTAATATTATTAAAACATAACAAATATTTTATAACAAAAAATTATACTTCATCTCAGACATTCAAGCCTCGAGTTCAATGAACTGTTAAAATAAACAAAACACATCTGTTTTCCATCAACTAAAATATTTCTTAAAATTAATTTTCGTGCAGTCCTTGCTGTTTTTGTTTTATTTTAGGGATTTACCCTTGATCACTCCACTTATGTATTGTATATTCTTATATCATTTTTTGTCATTTTGTCTGATATTATATGATAAAGAATATCACTTATATTAGATCATCCGGATTCGCTTTTCATTATAAGATTAAATTGCACTGGTACATTTTTACCTTTATTCTAGAACCTTCACTTACACCTAATTCATATTTACACTTATTTTATTGCATTATACTTTTCTCATTTAGTTTCATGTTTTTTTGGGGGGCTTTTAAATTTATTACATATGGTTGTTTCTCTAATAGTTGTTCTTTTATTTTGGATGTTTGTCTATATTGGGCATTTCCTGACCTACTCCTATACTACCTGGGTCTAATTACTTTATACATTGGCCTATCATTATTTTTCTATAATTTCTTATATATATATTGCATGGTTGATTTTAATTATTTTATCTCTCCTAACTATTATTTCACTACTTTGTGGTCCTTGACTAATTTTTATAGTGGTTTTCATAGGTGTCATTTTATTTTTATTTTATATATGATCATTTTTTAAATTAGAATAATGTGGATAATCTGTCATGCTACAATATATATATGGAATAGGTTGATAACAGAATAGTTAGTAAATACATTAACAAATCTAAGTTATGGCTGATGTATGTTGATACTTATGGTGTTTGGCTACGTGGTAGGTAAATTTTGGATGTGTTTTCACAGAAGGTAAATAATGTAAAAGAATTCATTAAATTCACAGTGGAATTAATGTTATGTACTTTTTCACCATACGTATTTAGTTTTATCATTTAATCTTTTTATTATATACAGTATTAGTAAAGTTTTGTTATTATTATTTTGTTGACTCTCTATCACTTGTTGATAGAATGTTATTTATTTATTTACATGTATTAGTTTGTAATTAGTTTATAAATATTTGCGTGTTAGAAACATTGAATTTATATATTTTTACTGTGATGGTCAGTCAGGTCAGTCAGTAAGGTAGATTCAAATTCAAATGAATTATTAGTAATACTGGTTACCACTTGTGAGCACTAACGTTTGTCTCCTGTGCCATTCTTTGACCACTGCCAAAAACATATTTATATATTTCTATTGCTAATTATAAAATTTAAAGTATAATGACCACTGATATAAACATAAACACCTTAACATAAAATTAACAAACTAAAACACAGGGTGCCAAATATGTCACAAGTAACAGTCATTCATAAGTCACACTGTTGTAATTAAAAAGTCCATAGACAAATTATTAGACTTGATATTAGTACATAAAATAAAAGTTTTGATAGGTTCTGATAGTACACTGGGGAGGTTTGTCATGTTGTTGGTTAGCAGAATATTCTCGATATTGGAACTTCACATATTGTACTCCAGCAGTTATACTAATCTTGTAAGTGTGCCAAATGTGTGTAAAATTAATAGAATAATGAGTATACAGTAATTAAATTATTAGAAACTTAATATTTCATTTTAAGTTTAAAAATTTTGATTTATAAATTACAATAATTAAATCTAAAAGCTTACCTGTCCAGCAAAAAATATACAACATAGATAGTGTATTCACATTTATAAAAATCGTATCTTTTTAAATAACAACCACATTGGTCAACACACCAATTAATAATGACTTGAGACAAAAAATAAAATAAAAACCCTTAAAAATATGTAAAATCTATAGGTATCGGTATTTAATGCACAATACTCTACTACAGTATAAGTTGTGCAGTAACGTAATCAATTCTACATAAATTCATAGCACAGTTCAAATAAATTTTTAAATTATTTTTACAGAATTGATGGGAAGCTTGTCTGGTACGGTAAGTATTATTTTTTTTTTTAAAGGAAATTTGAGAGAAGGTTATGGAAGTGCTAAGTTTTCTGTTCTGAGTAAATATGGCTGACATCCAAAAATTTTTAATAGTATGGTATACAATCTGCAGCTGCAGCATACTACTGTAATAGACTTGGGCTGCTGCTTGTCATTTCCAGTGAATCATCTCCTTTGCTTACAATACTACTGACAATAGAAATTGTTACTAGCCCAGCTACAAGAAATGTGCCTTTATTTTTTTATTTAAGATTGTGGTAAGTACAGAAAAAAGGTGCCAGTTAACAGAGCACTCTGCTTGATAAGATACTAGATACCAAAGCTTTTACTGTATTAGTACTTGTTATAAGCCTGAAATTGTGTGTAGGTACCATTATTAAAATAATCTGAAATTTTCTAGTTTAAAAAGAAATTTATCATTAAACAACTAATTAGTTTAATTCAGTTACAACAAAATTACAATTTGCCTAAGTGTGGCTAGTTTTATGTGTAACAAGTTTGTTTTAAATGAAGGAGTCAGATACAGGGGTGGATTTACGCACAGGCAGACTAGGCACTTGCCAGGGGCGGCAAATTTTGGGGAGCGGCAAAATTTGAGTTAAGAAATGATATTTTTAGATTCAAACAAATTTACAAGTATAAAAGCCAGCTGAATTAAGCACACACGAATATAAAAATTATCTTCACTTAATTTGTAACTATAACGCAGTTATCGTTTTTCACCCAAAAGTAATACGGGCAAATGTTTATGTTTTCAACCGTTGAAATATTTGGCGTTGATCATCCGAGAGATTTTAGATGTTGGCAATCCAGATCAAAGTGAGAAATGTAGATCTGTCAATGTAATACCGAATTGTAGGTTGGTTCCAGAAACCGAGGCAAGCTAATATTTAAGGAATCGAGGCATTCTAGTGATACCGACAATAACTGTGATAGCAGTGAAGGTGAAGATACTGTTCACACAGTTCAGCCAGAGAGGTCCATTGTGGAGGAACCTTCATTTTTGAAGAACGAAGAGCCAGTTCACGTCAAAAATGATGATGGAATGTCATCAAATCAGGTAGGGAAGGTCTTAGATTCTGATCCTATTAATTGGCAAATGAACGAGAGCACACGCAATTATGTAGCAAAGTCTGGATTTAAACAGAACACTAGTGTGGACTGTAAAACCAAAGAGGGAATATAATGATGCCCCCCCCCCCCAACCGAGATTTGTGGGAGGGGACAAATTTATACTGCCTATGGGCGGCAAAATGTTAAATCCGCCCCTGGTCAGATATAATAACTTCTAAATAGGTGATTAATTCCTTCAAATTTTAACTTTTTAATCAGCAATTTCCTAAAAGAACATTACTGATTTATAAAATGATCTCTTATTACAATGAATGACTTAATAAATGAAAATATTATACCTTTAGGACAACTTCAAGATCAATGTCTCCATCTTTAGTGATATAAAATGCAGAACCTGGTGCTTCTGGTATCTCTTCACTGGAATATGTAATGTTACTGTCTGTCTGCGACCGTGTTAGACTTGGTTTCCGTTCTTGGCCCACCTTTGAACCGTGCAAACTTGTTATGTCTAACTGGCTATCCACAGAGCCCTGCACCACCTTGGACTGATGAATAACCATGATAGTATTTTTATGTTGTGAATTTATCTTGCTGCTTTTTGTTTTTTGTATTAAATGTGTTCGATACATTAATTTTTGTAAAAATCATGTCATTATTTATAAGTCTATAAGCCACATATAATTTTGCATATAAATGAGTTTTGACTGAAAACTCTTTTGTTGTTTTTACTTTTTTAATAGTACCTATATAACTATTTGGTTATCAATATATAGACATACAAATTGTCGCGCGCGTGCACACACACACACACACACAAATTGCAATATTGTATATACAAATGTCTGTTAACCATAGAATATAAAAATTTTAATTAACATCTTCTATTTTGAACAGCAAGCATGAGCAGATGTATATCAGCTGATTAGAGGATATGAGAGATGAAATGGAGCAGCTGCATAAATGTATATATATTGTAACACAACAGAAATGCTAGCATTCATGTTACATAAAAGACGGTTCACAGAATAATAAACAAATTGATATTTAAACCCATAATAGAACAGAGATCCAATAATTACAATTATAATCATAGACAAAATTAAATAAGGATGCAAGGTAGTGTTGACTAGAATAAACGAACCTGTAAGATAAATAATAGCTAATGATATATGTTTAATGAAAAGCAAAACAAAAAAATGAAACAATGACTTAATTTATGGTAATAACAAATAAGAATTTTGTGTTAAGAAGTATTATTTTATGACAAAAATGTTATGATAAAGTTTATGTGATGTTATATCAAATATGTGTTGAGTTAATGAAAAATAATGAAACAAGTTGTATTATTCAATGACTGTCGTAGAATGAAGTGTGAGGCAGTTAATCAATGTTCATAAATTCGAATTTTGTTGTATGTGATCAAGAGATCAAGATAAAATTGTTATTAGATATAGAAAAATAATTGTTTATATAAGTGCTAATAATTAAGATTTGATTGTATGTATGAATTTATATAAAAGGGACTATAGATGCCTAACAGACATAACCACAGGTAGATCAGTTTACAATAAAAGGCCTAACAGGCAAAACTACTATATAAACACTCATAACATAAAGATTAGGTGCATCAATTAATAATAATTAATAAATACGCTATGAAGAGCTAGAAAAAAAAACAAACATTAAATTAATAATAATATTTAATAAAATTTATACAAATTATAATAATACCATAATGCCATAATATCGATTGGTAAAATATAATATCGAAGGTGGATTAAATATAATAAAAAAGAAAAAAACGGACTTATATAAAAAAACCAGTAGAATATGTGTATAAAATAATAAACCAACTATCGGTAAAGTTACATTCCGATAGGACAGCAAATTGATAAAGAATAGATAAAAAATATATGAAAGAAACACTATATATTCAAAACATGTGGAAGGCAGAAATTATTATATGTTGCTAGGGACAACAAATAAGAAAAAGAAGTTGTTGATTTTAGACAAGACAAGAATTGCTTTGAATGAACAAAAAGTGATGAGATTAAAAACCCAAGAATAATCTATTTAATTGTGATATTCGAAATTACCAGATACGATTATAAAAATACAAAATTCTAATGACAATATTTACGTCTACTACCAATACAGATAAACAAAAATAACACTACAATATGAAATGATAATAGAGAGTAAATAATTGAAGTCTACAAGAAAGAACTTGAACTGTCCCATATCCGAAGCGAATTGATGAGATATTAATCAAATAGAAAGAATTAACAATAACACAATTAATAATATTCACTACACCAGAAATTATAACCTTGCAAATACACGGAACAACACTAATTGCTTCAACCGAAGGAAGAACTTATTTGGATCCTGGCGGTGCAGAAGAAACATCAATCGGGCTGTAAATCAATCCAGAAGCTGTATTCCGAAGTGGACAGGACAAGAATTACTCTTATTAAACCGAAGAAAGAAAAACCGTACTGCATAATCATCCAAACATTAGATTTAGCGATCAACCGCCTACACGATTTGCTTCGTTCGAGTCTGGTAAATTATATTATATTAATCATACTAAATACACAACACATAAATTTTGTAAATCTTGCATTCTTATCTATGTATTTTTAGTCTTCCCCACAGTTACAAGAACCTTCACACCCTGAAATAAATTAAATACAACTCAAAACATAATATATAACCAAATATAAATAAAGGATTAAAATAATCAACAATCGATACCTGAAGTCTATAGTCCAAGCATATGTTAATTAGAACATATCTTATTTAATGTGAATTAAGTAAACAAATAAAGAACCTTTATATATTTGTCAAATCTTGTTATTTGGAGTATGGTTTAGTGAACTGGGAACAAAAAGTAACTGAATAAGTATAGAATAAATGGTTAATATAAACATCGAAATAACCTATAAGTTTCGTTGAGCCGATACTACAGCGCTTATAGCGGAATTATCTGACACCAAAGAGGGAGCGTAAAATTACGAAATTAGACAGATCTCTCTTCAAGGTATAATAGTGTTGGATGAAATTGTAGAATAACGATTAAGTTGTTTAAGTTCTAGGCACACTAACACTGATAATTATTAAAGAGTTAAGTTAATATTAATTAATTACATCCATATATTCCACAACTCCAAATATCTCCGAGATTTATATAATTAAAGTAATACAAAACAAATTGACAAATACAACAGTGGGGTTTAAAAGGAGAAGGACTCCGATCTTGTAACAATATATATACATTATATATATATATATATATATATATATATATATATATATATTTCAATCACTTTCTGCTACAGTCCGTTTCTTGATGTATATAATACTTTAATATTTATACTAAATTTACCTCAAGATGTTTTTTCTATTTGGGACATGTTTCGAGAGTTCCTGTTCTCTCATCTTCAGCTTTCGCCATCTTGTTTCTGGTGAAGTATTTGTGTGTTGGCTGGTGGATGTTATTAAGGTTGTTTGTTGGTCTTTGGTCTTTTAAAGTTGTATTATTGTGTGTGGTACAAAAACATATACCACAACCACACACAATAATACAACTTTAAAAGACCAAAGACCAACAAACAACCTTAATAACATCCAGCAGCCAACACACAAATACTTCACCAGAAACAAGATGGCGAAAGCTGAAGATGAGAGAACAGGAACTCTCGAAACATGTCCCAAATAGAAAAAACATCTTGAGGTAAATTTAGTATAAATATTAAAGTAATATATATATAAGTAACTCGACGTTTCTTGCAGTAATTATATAAATTTGTGTGTTATTCAATTTCTTTCTTCTGCAAGTAGTATAATTCGTATATTCTTTTTATAAGTGTTAAAAAGAATATACGAATTATACTACTTGCAGAAGAAAGAAATTGAATCACATCACAAATTTATTTATATATATATATATTTTTTTTTGTATGTGTGCATAAAACCTACACTGACAGCTAATTTGACATTGGAAAAAACTAAACATTTTATCTGAAATGTGCAATACTGAGTATGCAATGTGAAAACAAAAAAACAGCAGATAGTGCATAATCTTCTGTACTTGTAGACTTGTAGTTGTGCAAATTCATGTAAAAATAAAATAATATAGTTACAGTGCTGGATCTAGGTTTTTTCTTTGGGGGGGGGGCAAAGATAAATTTTGCCGCCCTTTCCACCCTCTCCATATTTTGAACTGTTAAACGTTTAAAATACGCGTTTCGAGTGAAAAGGAAAAAAATGATTTTTAATAAATAATATGTACAGAAATTTATTTACAGAATTTAAAACATTGGTATATAATTACCTTAATATCCACTTTAGTGATACACAGTTTCGTCACTGATGACGCGTTTCGGGACTAAGTCCCATCCTCAGATACATAATTAATAAACTAAAATATTAAAATCACGACCATGATACTGGTCAAGTCAAAAATAAATAAAATAAATTATAAATCGCATGTAATAAGTTTTGCTAACCACGGCTGGAGCTCCCGCATGCGTTCACCCGCAACCGCGATTGTCACGCGACTCTTTATACGCGATACTTGCCTTGTATGGCTCCATGTTAATTACATATTTAATGAGTCGCGTGACAATCGCGGTTGCGGGTGAACGCATGCGGGAGCTCCAGCCGTGGTTAGCAAAACTTATTACATGCGATTTATAATTTATTTTATTTATTTTTGACTTGACCAGTATCATGGTCGTGATTTTAATATTTTAGTTTATTAATTATGTATCTGAGGATGGGACTTAGTCCCGAAACGCGTCATCAGTGACGAAACTGTGTATCACTAAAGTGGATATTAAGGTAATTATATATCATATAATAAGTGATACGGTACGCAAAAAATAAGTAAGAGTCGCGTGACAATCGCGGTTGCGGGTGAACGCATGCGGGAGCTCCAGCCGTGGTTAGCAAAACTTATTACATGCGATTTATAATTTATTTTATTTATTTTTGACTTGACCAGTATCATGGTCGTGATTTTAATATTTTAGTTTATTAATTATGTATCTGAGGATGGGACTTAGTCCCGAAACGCGTCATCAGTGACGAAACTGTGTATCACTAAAGTGGATATTAAGGTAATTATATATCATATAATAAGTGATACGGTACGCAAAAAATAAGTAATTAAAACATTGGGTTTATTAATTAAGTTTCAATTATTTTCCAATACTTTTTAAATAAAAATACATAACGTTGTATATTTTTAACAACTTTACCCTCTCTAGTATAGCCTAGTTAAATGATAATTTTCAAAATTCTGTGAGATGTAAACATTATAAAATATAGCAATTCAGTATAAAAACACTCTTGAAAATAATTTCACTATGTTGTTTTAAATTTAGTTTAGTTTATGTAACTGAACAGATTAAACAAATTTAATTTAATTTAATTTTGAGTTTTGATTTGTTTTAATAATATAAACTGTACACTTTTATTAGTACTAATTTAAAGTGGCACTTTTCTTGCTTTTCTTTCAGCAAATGAATTTATTGCATCTTCGTAATAAATTGAATTCGCAATATCACTTTCTATGGATGATATTGAAAGGTTAGATACAGTAGTCTCTCTTGACACATCGAAGATCTTAAATAGTTTTTTATCAATTTCACAGTTTACTGAAGCTTCTTTCACAGCCAGCAGATGTTGTTGGAAGGGTAGACTAACTCCTCAATGCGACACAAACATTGAGGAATGCATCGCAAAGATCCCTCTTTTGAATAAAATTAAGTAGGTCAAGTGCACTGAATTCTTTGGAGTCTGTTTCAGTTACGTGGTCTCGAAAAACCAATACCTCAATGGGAAATTCATCTTCGCTTAAGTCTTCTGGATATGCAATGGTCAAATTTCTTGATAGAGTTTTCAAGTCTTTGTCAGTGAGTTCCCACAGACCTCTCCCAGTCAGAAATGAAAAACTCTCGTTGAGGTTTTTGGCACTTCCCATCCTGGTTTTCAACTCAGTTATTATTACATCGATTACTTCTTTTATAGAATGGAAAAATCTTTCTTCAGGGGAAAATTACCTCACCTGATCTTCCATAATTTCCCCTGGCAGGCGTTTCTTTTTAGGATTCCTGTGTGATGTCAAAGTTGGCTCCACGCCGATACGTTCTGCAATTTTTTTACCAGTTTGTAACCACAAATTTGGTTCTTTCCTCAAATGTTCCATCGTCTTTGTCAAGCCTTTTAGCATATCAAGTGACTTCGAAAGAATTACGTCATTTTTTTGAATTTCTTTATTAACTCTATTAACTTCTTTCAATAGTTCAGCCCATGCTACCACATACAAGAGAAATCGGAAGTCGAGAACAGCATGTAAGAGGCTTTCTGCTTCTGACTGTTTCAGGTGGATTCTGCCCCTCTTTCAGCACTTTTAGAGCCTCAATCACTCCATCAATGTTTTTAACAAGTGCATGAACGGTTTCAGACTTAGCGGACCATCTAGTCTGGCTTGTTCCTTTTAAGTTAGTTTTAGTATTAGTTTTCATTATTTCCCACCTTTGAGGTGAAGATACAAAAAATCTATAAAGTCTTTGAACCACTCCAAACACGTTAGAAGTTTCAGCAGAAACTGACGATGCATTCAGTCCAACCAAATTCAGAGAATGAGCTGTGCATGGAACATACACAGCCCTTGGATTAGTCTCTTGAATTCTTGCTTGTACACCCTTGTAGACACCACTCATGTTTGAACCGCTGTCATACGATTGGCCATGGCATTTTTTTATTTCTAATCCATCTTTTTTTAATTTACTAATAGTAGTATCTGTCAAATATTCACCTGTTTTCCCACAAACTTCTAAAAAATCAATAAAGCTTTCTTTAACTTCATATTCATCTTGGTTGTTTTTTGTAACACAGCGAATGACCTGGCTCATTTGTTCTGTATGAGAAACGTCTGGGGTGCAGTCAAACATTATTGTATAATACTTAGCTTGCAAAACATCGTTGAGTATTTTATTCCAGACACAGTCACCCAACATTTCAATTACTTCATTTTGTACTGTCTTGGAAAGGTAAGACACTTGCCCTTTTTTTCGTTCCTCCAATACTGCCTTCAAATTTGCGTTGTGTTTCGAGAGCAAAACAATCAGGTTCAAAAAATTGCCCTGCTCTTTAGAAGTGAACAACATTGTCAGTTTACTTTGAGTGTCTATTGTGCCTCTAAGTGGAAGAGAGTTACATGCCAGGTAGAGGCATAAAATTTCCCTCATTTTAATTTTTCACTTTCAATAGCATCTCCCAGTTGACTGCTAATGCCGAAATTTTCATTGTTCATTGATTTAATCAAGCTCTTCCATTTAACAAAATTTTCCTTGTGCAGTTTTGAAATTTCGTGTTGGCAAAGCTTTTCTAACGTTTTTTTCCAATTCGTTAAACCGCTTGTTTGTAATGAGTACATTCCCAGTTTTAAAGTTTCAGTGCTCTTAAACAGCTTACATGGAATACAAAAAAGTGCGCTGTCCTTTTTAGAATACATTAACCAAGTCCTTTTAACTTTCTCGTTGTTGAGCAACTCTTTGTACCAAGCTGAATTTGTTAAGTGTCAACCTTCCCTTTCTGTTGACTGAAACTTGATGCATTTGGGAAAACTTGTTACCAATTTTGTCATCTCAGCGCTTAAAAAACAACGAACACTGTCACTGATTTTGTCATGAGTAGGCCAAGTTCTTGGTTCAGACGGATCAATTGTCAATGTCACACTTTATACAGATTCTTCTGCAGTTGAACTATTAATATGGAGGTAGTTTTCAACTGGCCTGTCTTCCAAATTCGAACAGCTAGGCTTTGAAGGATCGAATAGGACCGCATCGATAGGTTCTGCAAGAGTTGTTTCAGTTAAAGGCTCTGAGAAGCCTACGCTAGCTTCATCTTCACCTTGATAATCTGAATCAGACTGGTTTTCATGTTTTAATCCATCAGGGTCGGCGTCCTCTGTAGACTTTTTTAGCCAACTAGACATCGCTTTAGCACTTTGTTTTGCTTTTTTAGCACGTAATTCAGCTCTCTTTCTATACTCAGCCCCCGACAGCTGTTTTCGAGGTAACATGATAATGATAATGATTATAACGAATAGAATATATCTGAAATAAATTTATTTCACTGGGTCACTAAACACGGACTGCAATATTCAACTCACTAACTCGCATAAACAATTACACGCACTTCCCGACCACTACTGACTGCAACTGCAGATTGACAGTGGCATGATATTTTTGTTGTTTTGGTGAAATAGGGAGCGGAAGAGGGGAAGAGGACGACTCACTCACATTTTGTTTGCATAAGAGTCCATGAGAGAAAACTTACAATTTCGTTACGCTACCGTTCGAGTTTACTCAGCTCTCGAGCTGAGACCGACGTTCGGGTATACTCGGTGTCAAGGCTCGAATATACCAGAGACAGCTCTCTTTTCTTGTTTATTAAATAAGTGCAAGTAAATTAACCGTATGACCGAATAATCGGAATATAAAACGGTTCTTAGTTAAATACATGCATTTGTTTTTCAACGCGCATTAACTTCTAACGCGCGTTAATAGGTAGGCCTACATGCACCCAACTTTTTTTTATATTTATAATTTTTGAAGTTTTCACTTCTGTCGGCCAGTCCCCCCCCCCCCCCCGACTACCAAATTTTTTTTTTACAAATTTCGGTGGCCTGTTATGACCGATTAAATTTTTTTATTTAATTTCAATCAGTGATTTTAAAATTGTCTTAGTTTTTTTTAATTTTTACCTACAGCTTGTTTTGCCGCCCGGGGAGCTTGCCCCCTTTTGCCCCCCCCCAAGATCCGGCACTGTTTAGTTATTATATATTATGGGGAATAAAATACACTGTGATGTAATGCTGAACTTTATAAATTAGTCAGAACCATTGGGTGTTATATGAGTATTTTAATAACTGTCCAAATCACTGACAAATGTGAATATTTTCCTTATGATTGAAAGTGATTCCAAGCCTGTTATGACAATCTTTGACAAGATTAGAACTGTTTAATCAATCTTTGGAAGGAATGGAATGCCAGACTACATCTAATTAAACTTTGGCTGACCAATCTTTCTCTTGCAATTTGCTCATCAAGGTGTGAACATCAGAGTCTGTTATTGCAGCTCAGTAATACATGATCAGAGTGTTTTGCAGGCCATCTGGCATAGCCTGTGTGAGGACACACACAACCATGGTAAAAAGGGATCAGCAATATGAAGTGACAATGGACTGATTTATTTTTAACAAAAAGGAAAAGAAAACAGACAATAATTGCAAAAATAAATAATTTTAAATATATGTTTGTAAATAATAATGTAAATTTGTAAATAGGTAATGTAACATTTTTTAAAAGAAGAATGGATTCGGAATAATTTTATACAAAGGTTTAATTGTTAAAGTATTAAAATGAGTATAAAGAATGGGTGTTTTCTTTAGTTTGAGTTATTAATTTCCATAATGACCAATTGTGAGTATTTCAAATATTTGATTTATTGTCAATCACTCAGTGTAAAATAATTTATTTTATTGTATGTTCATAGGATGTTCTTACTTGCATATCTAATTTTTTAACAGACATATATAATTATTATTTTATGTACACGCACACTTACAGAAAGAGGATATTTAAAAACTTTATTTTTCTTCTTTTTTAAAAATAAAAGGTAATTTTATTCTTTATTCAAGTTTATAGTAATTATTTCATTTCAAGGACCCTCTCATCGCTGTAACATTATTTTTATATATTATGTAGTGTTTGTGTGTAATTGAAACAAGCTCAAATGGCCTGATTGGGTACACAAATACCAGTATGTTAAAGAATACCTATGTTGAAGGTATTACCTATGTTATACAAGTGTGTAGACAAGACACACAAAAACATAACATTGCAATATATTTTTACAGTTAGTATGGACTACTTACATTATTCAATTGTTGAAGTTTAGTAGGAAACAAATTTAATTATTTCAAAGTTGTGACACATTATAAAGAACAAAAGGAATTTTTGAACTGCATAGTCTTTTCATTCCATATATTAAGTAGGACAATTTTCACAAGACATTGTAAGAACAAAGAGAACTGACTATTATTTAATTCAGTTTTCAAGCTTTTTTTCAATATCTGTCTCTTCTCCACATTTATCTTGAAAACTAATCTACTAAAAATAGAATTTTAGAAATAATATTCATAATCACTCACATTATTCTTGTTATGCAAATTGATAATAAATTAATACTTTTTCTAAACAAGAATTTTTTATTTATTTTTACAATGTTTTGACGATTTAAGATCTAAGTTTAATTTTGTTTTTATATAGTATCCAAGTCACTTGTTCACAATAATTTATTACCGTTTTATCTGTCAGTGACTTCGTTCTAGCATTTGTTATTTAGACGCGTTTCGTGACATGTGTCACATCTTCAGTAGTCCTCGTCAAAAGTTAAAATTCACGTAAAACACATAAAAACACATTTGCACATATTTACAAAATTACAATGACGACACACACATAACACAATGTAACCACGGCTTCGCTGGACCGGTCCGACCGCGCGTGCAGTTGCCGAGCCACTAATTGAACTAAGTCAATCCTTATCACCAGTCATTACCATCATGTGCGATTATATTTAGGGCTGTATCATATAGTGAATGAGATTGAAACCTTAATTGTTCGTTTAGTATACTGTTATTGTTGATATTCTTGTCTTTAAATGATTTATAAATCTCAAACTCCTCGAGAGCGTCCATTAACCTACCCTTACCGCATACATGGATTGCTTTGAAATTGGTATTGAAATCTGTGTAATTATGGTTATGCATCATTAGATGGCGTGCATAATTAGATTTGGTCTTGTCTAAATCATTCCTTGGTAGATGTTCTTTATATCTTTTCAAGAAAGACCTGCCAGTTTGACCCAGATAGAAACAATCACAATCATCACATGACATCCTGTAAACAGCTGTTTTCTCTTCTAACGGGAATGGTTGTTTTATGCGTAACAAATTAGATATACTGTATTATTATTTGTTTTAAACGAGACTTTTATATTGAATTTAGAGAACACATTGGATATAATGTTAGGTAAAAGGCTACCATACACTGTCATTTTAAACGCGACTTTTATATTGAATTTAGAGAACACATTGGATATAATGTTAGGTAAAAGGCTACCATACACTGTCGTTTTTAAACGCAACTTTTATATTGAATTTAGAGAACACATTGGATATAATGTTCGGTAAAAGGCTACCATACACTGTCGTTTTTAAACGTGACTTTTATATTGAATTTAGAGAACACATTGGATATAATGTTAGGTAAAGGCTACCATACACTGTCGTTTTAAACGCGACTTTTATATTGAATTTAGAGAACACATTGGATATAATGTTAGGTAAAAGGCTACCATACACTGATATTACAATACACGCCGATTCTCATCACCCGTATAGTCAGAAAATGGCGGCTTACAACAGTTTTGTTCATAGGTTGGTAACGATTCCACTTAACCAAAAGGACTTTCAGGACGAATTGGATATAATAAGGCACATAGCAGTAGCGAATGGGTACAAGAGTTCGATGATAGATAGACTTCTTAAGCGACACCTATATAAAACTAGATCCCACCATAATACCATCGATGATAATAAAGTTAACATCTAAATTCAATATAAAAGTCGCGTTGAAAACAAATAATAATATATCTAATTTGTTACGCATAAAACAACCATTCCCGTTAGAAGAGAAAACAGGTGTTTACAGGATGTCATGTGATGATTGTGATTGTTTCTATCTGGGTCAAACTGGCAGGTCTTTCTTGAAAAGATATAAAGAACATCTACCAAGGAATGATTTAGACAAGACCAAATCTAATTATGCACGCCATCTAATGATGCATAACCATAATTACACAGATTTCAATACCAATTTCAAAGCAATCCATGTATGCGGTAAGGGTAGGTTAATGGACGCTCTCAAGGAGTTTGAGATTTATAAATCATTTAAAGACAAGAATATCAACAATAACAGTATACTAAACGAACAATTAAGGTTTCAATCTCATTCACTATATGATACAGCATTAAATATAATCGCGCATGACGGTAATGACTGGTGATAAGGATTGACTTAGTTCAATTAGTGGCTCGGCAACTGCACGCGTGGTCGGACCGGTCCAGCGAAGCCGTGGTTACATTGTGTTATGTGTGTGTCGTCATTGTAATTTTTTAAATATGTGCAAACGTGTTTTTATGTGTTTTACGTGAATTTTAACTTTTGACGAGGACTACTGAAGATGTGACACATGTCACGAAACACGTCTAAATAACAAATGCTAGAACGAAGTCACTGACGGATAAAAAGGTAATAAATTATCTAAGTTTAAATTACTGTCATCATCAGAAGTGTAATGTATAATGAAATATAAATTTATATAATAAATATAAGTATAATATACAAAAGTATAAAGTATTAATTATTATATATTTTAGAAATATATGTAATTTTATATTAGTTACTAGAGTAACTGTGTATTAAAATAGGACAAATGAAGATCAAAATTCACTCTTTTTATAAAAAATTTAACAATGTGTATTGTTTATGTCAATAACATTTGGTATAATTGTAACCTCTGTTAAAATATTAGAGTATTAAGTAATATGTACTTTCCAAAACAATAGACCATGCTGTAACACAAGTATGAGTGTATCCAGTGGTAGATGGAAATTCTGTTTAGGAAGGTCGCACTACTCAACAATTATAAAGCCAGTTGCTGGGAAAGTCATATTACATTTGTAACTATGATTTATTTAATTTGTTTCATCATCATTTTTATTTATTTTTTTGTTAAGATATATTTCAGCTACAAGATTGAGCTTTGTCACCTTAACTCCTCCATCATAGATACATGAATACATTTATACTCAATGCAATTGTATTGAATTCTGATCCCAAATGCCATATTTTTAATGAACATTTACATAAAATACCAACATATTATTTCACAACTGTAAGCCTACTGTTCTACTTTTATACCAGTATTTATATAAAAATGAATGGCACTAAAATTCTGTAAAATACCAAAGTATAGAACATATTTTTCACTTTTTAAACATGTTATACTGTGCACGTCTGTAACATTTTAATACATATGAATAATTAAAAATTTGATATTTCCTATTAAAATTAATGGTTTCTTAGAATAATTAAGTTTTAACTGAAGGAATAAAATTTACCTTCCTGCACATAAAATCAGGAGATGGAGTTGGTGTATGTTCAGTTACTGTTATTATAGGATTTGGTGATGTTTCCATTGCACGGTCTCGTTTGCTTTCACCAATATACCTGTATCAAAACACATACATGTGTCATTACTGTGCATTATATATATTCATTTTTTTTTTTAATTGAAAATCTTCATAAAAATAAAATAAAAATAATCATAAATTGTCAATAATTTTTGAGCTTGTGTGCCAAATTTAATAACAAAATGCTGAAAAACATTTTTTTTAATATAATAAAGAGTTTAAAAAATTTTACTTTAAAAAAGTTATTTCTTTCTCGACTGAACTGAGAATATGACAACCATGTGCACTGATTAATAATAAGTAAGAATATATTGTCATATCAGTGAAGCTATTATTATCATATTGATATAAACGGTTTAACACAATCTGATACAAATCCTTTGATATTCCTTTGATACATGCACACACTTCAGTGAAATGCTACAGTATGTCATTACAACTATTTTGCTGTGCTTCACAATTTTTCTGTCAATATAATCATAACTCAAAATAATTCAAAAGTGTTTGTGATTCTTATTTTGTATTACTTTATATAATGGAAATACATAATTTACATTAAGACTAACAAAGGAAGCAACTTTTCGCAGCATTAAAAATATTTATTAAATCAATTTTATTCGTTCTGTTTTCTTAGGTACTGAAACATTAGAATTTCTTAGTACCCAAATTATGATCTAAAACAATTAGTGTTTGAAAAACTACAAAGTATGGTTAACTGAGTTGCTCAAATTGAAATATAATTTTGGTAGTCTATAAAGTTAAATGGTCTAGGATAATGCATTAAGACAACAGTCTCGACAAGACTGACATGATGAACTGATCTGTACTTTAGAAAAAAAAAAAAAAATTATTCCCATTCAGTACAACTGTTTTAAATTAAACACTGATATTTAATAAGCAGCAAGATAATGATCCAGTTGTGTGCATAGTGGTTATAAAATTACATGTTTATTACTTTACTGTCTGTAAAGAAACGTTTTATCATAAAAATATTATCAAATACACAATAGTAATTCTTTAGTCTGTCAGTTAAGCTTCACAACGATAAACCATCTTTTTTAATAAAACGGTAAAATATCATTACAACATTTCTAAGAAAACGAGTACTTTGTGCCCAATGACAGTTTAATATTCAGTATAATTTCCCCTTTCATACTAGATTGTCGCAAGAAACCTTTCTTGTTTACAGGCTACTACATATATTATGGTTACTTATGTACAAGGACTTCACTGTGATAGAAGTGATAATTTCTTATACTATATTTTGTTACATTGTGTACTGACACGCTTTAAAATTGTATTACAGTACTTTGTTTAAAAAAAATAATTCTATATATAACACAATCACAGTTTGAACATATTCTTGTTCATACTATGTACTAATTAACAAGGCATGTTACATTTCTGTGTAATTAAGTTTCTAAATGTGACAGTAAATATAAATGCACAGTATAAAGCAAATTGGTTTGAAGTGTGTTATATTTATTTATATTTTACTGTCTTTTAATACAAAGCAATTGTAGTTTATCTTCAATAGCACAATGTAGCAGTTAAATAGCAAAATGTACACTCTTAGTATTAACTGGATTATGAGAATTATAAAAAAGATAACTTTTCTATACTATGTTTTAACTTATTTTCTTTATCACTTCCCCATACGTTTCGAGGTGATGTGCCTCTTCCTCAGTGGGAGTATTTACTAAGTGATAAAGAAAATAAGTTCATATGTGAAAGTGTATATATATAATAATATTTTATAAAGTGAACGAAGAGGATGAATCAACAAGATAATTATGTTTTAACATAGTATGTATTAATATGTATGTGTTAACTAATTAACTGAGCAGTGAAAATTCAGCAGTTCAAGTTATAGAACTATATGAACATACCTACAGAAAAAGAAATACAACAGATAGACCACTCCTCAGCCTACATGATAAACACCATAATAAGGAGAAAATTAAAAAAATAATTAATAATGTCTGAAACACAGCACAGACATCCTAGTCTCTCATCTCTAACTCAGTTGTGGCTGGTGGTGTCAACAAGAAGAGGATAACAAGTTGTCATGAACATAGGATAACTGTCACTTTTTATATTCCTCATTATGTTAACATAATTTATGAGCGTAAAACTAGGATATTGGTTAAGGTCATCATGTCCTCCCAAAGCAAGTTCAAAGGAACCACAAAAATGTACAAAATTAAGTAATACGTATATATTGTAACAAATAATATTTTTCACGTGTTTAATTATGAGTGTAATACGGTTGCGGGTTTATAGTTAATTCAGCCCCACGTTGGAAGCGTCAATTTGTAACAAATAATATTTTTATTGTATGTAACTTTGAAACTCTCGCCTAATTAAACCCAAATATTTGTTGGATTTCGTTGTCCATGACGTGTCCGTTACTTAACTAAATATCACTATAATATTGACGACTCGGAACACAAAGTTTTTTATAAGTAAAAACGTAAAGTTTTACCTTACAGCCTAAACCGGCTTTCACCTATAGAAGGCTTCATCAGAGGCTGTCGTTAGTAGCGCTGCTCGTCTTGTTGTTGGCGACGAGAAAGTGTTTCGAAAGATTGAAGCTGTGTGTGTGTGGTGAGATGTGTTCGAATAATGCGTGCGATTTGAATTGTGTCTGTTCGTTTAGGATGTCGTTTTTATTTGTTTTTGTGTGCTTGTATATTTCTAATTGTTCTAGAGTGTCTAGTTTTCGGCCTTTTGTGTGTACGTGTAGTATGTTCATGTTATTGTCGATGTTTTTATATGTGTGGTTTGCTTCAATGAGGTGGTTTGCGAAGGTAGATTCTGTAGTGGTGTGGAGTGCTTTTGTGTGTTCAATGTATCTCTGTTTGAAGCTACGTCCTGTCTGGCCTATGTAGAATTTACTGCAATTTGAACAATTTAGTTTATATACACCGGGTAGATCGAATTTGTTTTGTGCTTTGGGCATGCGTTTTGATAGTGTGTGTTCTGTTTTGTTAGTAGTTTTGTAAGCGATTCTGTATCCTGCTTTTTTGAATTTGTGGGCAATTTTTTCTGTTTGTTTGTTGATGTATGTTAGTGTTATGAATTTGTTGTTTTCTGTCTTTGTCTGTTGTTTGTTTTGTGTTTTGTGTAGGAGTTTACTGACTATTGTTCTGTCATAACCGTTAGATTCTGCTAGATATTTTATCGTGTTTAGTTCGTCTTTGTAGTCTATTTCATCTAAGGGGATGTTGTTAAGTCTATGTATCATGGTTCTAAAAGCAGCTAGTTTGTGTTGTATTGGGTGATTGGAGGTGTTGTGTATTAGTGTGTCAGTTGTAGTTGGTTTTCTGTATATACTGAATTTGTGCCTGTGTTCTAGTTTTGTGATGGAGAGGTCTAAGAAGTTTATGGTATTGTTGTGTTCGTATTCGGCAGTGAAGGTTATGTTTTTATGTATTTTGTTTATGTGCGTTAGTAACTGTTCACATTGTCTTTTGTTTCCCCTGTATAGTATTAGAATGTCATCAACGTATCTGTGCCAATATAGTATTTTATGTGAGTGTCTGTCATTGTTTGTGAGTATTTTTGTTTTTTCTAAGTGTTGGAGGAAGACTTCTGCTAGAATGCTGGATATGGGGGAGCCCATGGGTAGGGCGTCGTTCTGTGTGTAGTATTTATTGTTATAAGTAAAGTAGTTTTGTTTTGTGATAATGTTCAGAGTTTCTGTTATTTCATTGATAAGTTCGTCTGGTGTGTTGTTCTGTTTGAGTTTGTTTTGTAGGATGGTGATTGTTTCAGAGATGGGGATGTTTGTGTACAGGTTTTTAATGTCAAAGGAGGCTAATGTGGCGTTATGGGGGATGTGTATGTCTTTTATTTTTGTTACTAGGTCAGTGTTGTTTTTTACTGCAATGTTGTTGTCTATTTGTGTGTGTTGTCTAATAATTTTGTCTAGATATTTTGCCAGTTTGTGTGCAGGGGCATTACGGTAGTTGATAATGGGGCGGATCGGAATGTCTTCTTTATGGATTTTGGGAAGCGCTTGGAGTGTAGGTGCTGATGGTCGGATTTGTTTCATGTAGGGCTTTTGTTTATGTGTCATAATGTGTTTGGCTTTGTTGACTATTTGTTTTACTGAGTTTTGGTATCTGTCGGTGGGGTCGTGTTTTAGTTCTGTGATGTTGTTCTGTTCTATGAAGTCTTGTACTTTTTTGTGTAGGTTGTCTGTGGGGATAATTACAGTCGTGTTGCCTTTGTCAGCTTTTACAAATGTGATGTTGTGTTTGTGTGCCTTTTCCCTCAGTTTGATGGCTGTGTGTATTTCTGAGTTGTGGTTGTTGTTGTCTGGTGTCTTATGTACTCCTATTGTGTTGTTTATATTATGTCTTAATGTGTCTTGATGTTCTGGTGCTGTGTTTTGTATATTTGTTTCTGTGTCAATTATGAGCTTTGTTAGTGTTTGGTTGTTATGTTTGTAATGTATGTTATGTTTTAGGCCTTTATCAAGGAGTGTTTGTTCGTTTTTTGTGAGTGTGACGTTCGTGAGGTTTACTGTACGTGGGTAGAATTTGTGCGAGGGAATTATATCTGTTTTGATTGGTGTCAGGTTTTTTATTTTTCTGTCGTGTTTTGTCTGTATGATATGTATTTGTTTTTTTGTCCATTCATTTGTGTGATGTATTAGTTCAGTCATGTAATTGTGTCCGTATGTGTTGGCGATATGTAGGTGTAGTGTTAATGCTTTGCGGTTAAGAGCGTCTTTTTTCTTATATAGTTGTTTAATTGATTCTTTTATGTATGTT
Source organism: Magicicada septendecula (assembly GCA_034769895.1). Classification (NCBI taxonomy): domain Eukaryota; kingdom Metazoa; phylum Arthropoda; class Insecta; order Hemiptera; family Cicadidae; genus Magicicada; species Magicicada septendecula. The sequence goes on along the minus strand of CM068368.1, from coordinate 265,453,078 downwards.
CTTTGTGCGATGTTTTGTGTTATTCGGGCGGCCTGGTTGTTATGTTTAATTTTGATTTGGGCATATTTAGGTGTTAGTGAATTGTTTATGCATGTTTTGTTGAAATTTATGTGAGCTACAATCTTTCTAACCTTCAAAGTTGTGAACTTGTACGCTTGGACGTTGGCTCGTCTTGCTGAGTTAAATTCTTGGATTTCGTTGTCCATGACGTGTCCGTTACTTAACTAAATATCACTATAATATTGATGACTCGGAACACAAAGTTTTTTATAAGTAAAAACGTAAAGTTTTACCTTACAGCCTAAACCGGCTTTCACCTATAGAAGGCTTCATCAGAGGCTGTCGTTAGTAGCGCTGCTCGTCTTGTTGTTGGCGACGAGAAAGTGTTTCGAAAGATTGAAGCTGTGTGTGTGTGGTGAGATGTATTCGAATAATGCGTGCGATTTGAATTGTGTCTGTTCGTTTAGGATGTCGTTTTTATTTGTTTTTGTGTGCTTGTATATTTCTAATTGTTCTAGAGTGTCTAGTTTTCGGCCTTTTGTGTGTACGTGTAGTATATTCATGTTATTGTCGATGTTTTTATATGTGTGGTTTGCTTCAATGAGGTGGTTTGCGAAGGTAGATTCTGTAGTGGTGTGGAGTGCTTTTGTGTGTTCAATGTATCTCTGTTTGAAGCTACGTCCTGTCTGGCCTATGTAGAATTTACTGCAATTTGAACAATTTAGTTTATATACACCGGGTAGATCGAATTTGTTTTGTGCTTTGGGCATGCGTTTTGATAGTGTGTGTTCTGTTTTGTTAGTAGTTTTGTAAGCGATTCTGTATCCTGCTTTTTTGAATCTGTGGGCAATTTTTTCTGTTTGTTTGTTGATGTATGTTAGTGTTATGAATTTGTTGTTTTCTGTCTTTGTCTGTTGTTTGTTTTGTGTTTTGTGTAGGAGTTTACTGACTATTGTTCTGTCATAACCGTTAGATTCTGCTAGATATTTTATCGTGTTTAGTTCGTCTTTGTAGTCTATTTCATCTAAGGGGATGTTGTTAAGTCTATGTATCATGGTTCTAAAAGCAGCTAGTTTGTGTTGTATTGGGTGATTGGAGGTGTTGTGTATTAGTGTGTCAGTTGTAGTTGGTTTTTTTTTCACAAAAAAAACCTGACACCAATCAAAACAGATATAATTCCCTCGCACAAATTCTACCCACGTACAGTAAACCTCACGAACGTCACACTCACAAAAAACGAACAAACACTCCTTGATAAAGGCCTAAAACATAACATACATTACAAACATAACAACCAAACACTAACAAAGCTCATAATTGACACAGAAACAAATATACAAAACACAGCACCAGAACATCAAGACACATTAAGACATAATATAAACAACACAATAGGAGTACATAAGACACCAGACAACAACAACCACAACTCAGAAATACACACAGCCATCAAACTGAGGGAAAAGGCACACAAACACAACATCACATTTGTAAAAGCTGGCAAAGGCAACACGACTGTAATTATCCCCACAGACAACCTACACAAAAAAGTACAAGACTTCATAGAACAGAACAACATCACAGAACTAAAACACGACCCCACCGACAGATACCAAAACTCAGTAAAACAAATAGTCAACAAAGCCAAACACATTATGACACATAAACAAAAGCCCTACATGAAACAAATCCGACCATCAGCACCTACACTCCAAGCGCTTCCCAAAATCCATAAAGAAGACATTCCGATCCACCCCATTATCAACTACCGTAATGCCCCTGCACACAAACTGGCAAAATATCTAGACAAAATTATTAGACAACACACACAAATAGACAACAACATTGCAGTAAAAAACAACACTGACCTAGTAACAAAAATAAAAGACATACACATCCCCCATAACGCCACATTAGCCTCCTTTGACAATAAAAACCTGTACACAAACATCCCCATCTCTGAAACAATCACCATCCTACAAAACAAACTCAAACAGAACAACACACCAGACGAACTTATCAATGAAATAACAGAAACTCTGAACATTATCACAAAACAAAACTACTTTACTTATAACAATAAATACTACACACAGAACGACGGCCTACCCATGGGCTCCCCCATATCCAGCATTCTAGCAGAAGTCTTCCTCCAACACTTAGAAAAAACAAAAATACTCACAAACAATGACAGACACTCACATAAAATACTATATTGGCACAGATACGTTGATGACATTCTAATACTATACAGGGGAAACAAAAGACAATGTGAACAGTTACTAACGCACATAAACAAAATACATAAAAACATAACCTTCACTGCCGAATACGAACACAACAATACCATAAACTTCTTAGACCTCTCCATCACAAAACTAGAACACAGGCACAAATTCAGTATATACAGAAAACCAACTACAACTGACACACTAATACACAACACCTCCAATCACCCAATACAACACAAACTAGCTGCTTTTAGAACCATGATACATAGACTTAACAACATCCCCTTAGATGAAATAGACTACAAAGACGAACTAAACACGATAAAATATCTAGCAGAATCTAACGGTTATGACAGAACAATAGTCAGTAAACTCCTACACAAAACACAAAACAAACAACAGACAAAGACAGAAAACAACAAATTCATAACACTAACATACATCAACAAACAAACAGAAAAAATTGCCCACAAATTCAAAAAAGCAGGATACAGAATCGCTTACAAAACTACTAACAAAACAGAACACACACTATCAAAACGCATGCCCAAAGCACAAAACAAATTCGATCTACCCGGTGTATATAAACTAAATTGTTCAAATTGCAGTAAATTCTACATAGGCCAGACAGGACGTAGCTTCAAACAGAGATACATTGAACACACAAAAGCACTCCACACCACTACAGAATCTACCTTCGCAAACCACCTCATTGAAGCAAACCACACATATAAAAACATCGACAATAACATGAACATACTACACGTACACACAAAAGGCCGAAAACTAGACACTCTAGAACAATTAGAAATATACAAGCACACAAAAACAAATAAAAACGACATCCTAAACGAACAGACACAATTCAAATCGCACGCATTATTCGAACACATCTCACCACACACACATAGCTTCAATCTTTCGAAACACTTTCTCGTCGCCAACAACAAGACGAGCAGCGCTACTAACGACAGCCTCTGATGAAGCCTTCTATAGGTGAAAGCCGGTTTAGGCTGTAAGGTAAAACTTTACGTTTTTACTTATAAAAAACTTTGTGTTCCGAGTCGTCAATATTATAGTGATATTCAAATATTTGTAATATAAATATACTTATAAGTGTAATAAAATAACTCCTGCAAACCAATGTTAATTTATTTATAAAATTATTTATTAAGTTGTTCATATTATTCGGTTATTGATCATAGACCTGTGTTAAGTAGTTATCAAGTGTTTTACCAGAGAAAAATGCTATATTACAGTTATTATAGTGAATAATTCAGTATTTTCCTCCAACCCTAGTCGGTATGTATTATCTAAATTGGAAAGAGCGGAGAGAGGAGAGCGTAAGTTAGTTCTCTATTCTCCCGTATTCACCAGCTGTCTGCAGGCGAACGCTGTTATTGGCGATTGACCCATTATTATAGGTTAAGTCGTTCCACTTGACGAGTTTCTCGCGTTCCTTTCTCTGTAAAATACACCCTATTCGAAATACAATAATTATTCTACAAATAACACAAAATCGTCAAATTCAAGAAGGGTTTCTTTATTTTATATAATTTTAAATTCCAACAGCTGTTTCTCCTGCTACTAGTACATCAGATCGATCACACAATACAGAATCGATTTGTTATTGAACTCGTGTTTTAGATGTTACAATTTAATTATAATTTTCAGTTTATCTTTTATCTCAGGGTACATGTAGTTCTTTTAACTATTAGTAAGGTCAGGTAATGCAAATTCAGGTTACTAGGTATTACAATTTAATTTAAAATCTTATTATATAAAGTATTAACATAAGCACGTTTCTTTACCAATCGTTTACAAGATACTCGTTAAGGCAGTGTTCCACTAACGATGACAGATAACCGAGTGATGAAGAATGGCTTGAATATATCCACCTCCAGCTTCTCAATAAAAGTTGGTGTTAGTGTCCCAGGATGTAATGGAAAGTTCAGTTCTTGATCTTCGCTGATTTTTCGTTTCTGGTGGTCACAGGTCCTGACGGAATTAGTGTAGTATTAAGTTCTTGCTCTGTTGTTAAAGGTGAGGTTCTGTATATAAATTTAATTCTCTTTATTTTTTGTTGTATGGTATTTATTCACTTCAACTTCTCCAGGTCTGGGTTATCTTCATTTATTTATTGTTTCCATTATTACTCATTTTACGGTAGGTTTAGTGAATTTATTCTTTAGATTTTTGATTTGAATTTTGTTGATAGGTATTTTATATTCTCGAAGTGATAGTCTCGGAAGTCGTCCAATCCGTCTTTTTAATCAGTTATTATATATTAATTTGGATTGATAATAATTTTATTCATTAGGTTTCTTGATTTTTTCGAGATTTATAATGACTGAACTGTCCTCGTTCATATATAACAATTGAATGTTGAAATCAACAAGATATCTTGCATTTTGTTGCCCTAACAACCATCTTCCTCTTATGTTATTGGATAATATTTGTTATCCTAGAGCCGTAATTAGGAAATATTCTTACACTTATTTAATAAAAATTGTGTAATAAATACTCCCTTCTTGGAATTACATTAAATCACATAAAACTTTCACTTAATCTGCCTTATTAAACCGTATACATTTTACTACATTTTCTTCTTAATCGACTTATTTTAAAAGGTATTAATTTCCTTTTACAAAATACTAATTTTAGGCCTATTGGTTTTATTACATGTGCTATAATTTTTTGTTTTTAATTTAATTTTTCTGACCTGACCTACTGTACAAAGAGTCACTGGCTTATGGCCAATTATTCTAATTTTAATTTCCTGATTTCAATTTATTATTATTTTATCATTGAACCCTTCATTGGTTTATAACATAATTATAATGACCACTTGACAATTTATTAACAATTATTGTCTTCCTGGCCAAGTTTACAAATATTATTTTAAGACATCTTCATTAATTATTCAAAGTAAATACACTTAACATGATACCATACATAATAAATACACTTGTATTTAATTACTTAAATACAAGTTTAACATGAATGAAATGAGTACCCATTACTTAGTACTTCCTTAAAGCAATGGCTTCACACCTGCTACATATAAAATACAAAATAAATATCATGTAAACACAATATCATGATAAAGCACAACAACACGTACATCTTTATAAAACATTAAATATTAATTAAACAGTCTATTATTTTCAAACTCATCTACAGTAAATTCATCTCATTAGACACTGTGTTTATAGTTTATATCTTCCACTGATCACTCCATATTTTATATTTAGATAAATTTTTACTATTTTATTACCTAGTAACCTTACTAGGTGTCACCAATACATTTTTGGGGTGATATTGGCCCTCTTGACCTTAATTATGGCATACCTTGGGCATTGTTTGAGTTTCTATTGACAAAGTGTTTATGTAACGTTTGTGACCTTAACTTTGTTACGTTACAATATATATTATAACGTTATTTTGTGACACTTATTTTTTACACATACGCACTTACTCGTATGCACGCACTTATCCACGTCTCGGAGGTATACTCTTCTTCAGCAGTATTTACCTTGATGTTCCCCGGCTGGGTCGCAGGCTTTGGTCATTGATTGAGTGTGGATAAGCGTGTGAATAACGTTATAAGTTTTAATTTACAAGTAAAGAGTACAGAAGATTGAGTACTGGTTGTGAAATTAGTACGACTGTTTCAAGAAAAGCATATTCATTTGATTTATTAAAAAATCGCAAATTGTCATGTTATTTAAATTGTTCAATGTGGGTTTTTTGTTATATGAACCCTTATATTCAACCCGAATATAATATACTCATAATGTGTTTAACTCTGATTTCTTATACTTCTAAGACATAGTATATACACACATACATTATATATGACCTGAAATAGTACACAGACATATACATATAACACATATAAATATAATAGGAAACGTAATTAATACGTATCACATTTAAATATTGATCTACAGTACTGTGCAAATTAATGTGAACACAAGTGATAATTTGAAAAAAAAAACAACATTTATTAGTTATAGACGAAGAAAAAAGAGAAAAGAATACAATTTAAATTGTTTTAATAGGAAATATGTCCTCCCTTGGTTTTTATAACTTCTTCAACACGTTTTGGCATAGAATCAACAAGTTTTTTACAGTGTTCTGATATTTGCTGGTCTCGAAACCATGTGTGGATTACAGCCTCAATCAGTTTTGTTTCTGTTGTGCAATCTATTTTACGAAGTCTAGCTTTTACAATAGCCCACAGATTTTCAATCGGATTAAGGTCCGGTGAGTTTCCTGGCCATTCAAGGCATATCTTTTTGTCCTTGAAATATTTCATCATGATCTTGGACACGTGACATGGAGCCGAATCTTGTTGAAAAACTGCTTGACCGTTGGCATCAATTTTTCTTAGTTCAGCTTCCAATCTGTGTTCTAGCAAGTCTCTGTATTTTTGCGAGTTCATCATGCCTTCGATCGGCACAAGGCATCCGGTACCTTTATAAGAAAAGCAACCCCAGAACATCTTCTTTAACGGATGTTTAACTGTTTGATCAATATGAGCTGTCATAAGTTTTTCGTTGTCACTTTTTCTAACAAAACGAGATCGCTGTCTTTGTACCAAAAAATGGCTCTCATCTGAGAACAACACTTTTCTCCAATCTTCAACAGTCCAGCTCACATCTTTTTTTGCCCAATCATATCGTTTTGCCATCATGGCAGCAGTCAATAACTGTTTTTTTTTTAGGTCTGAATGTTTTTCTTCCTCCTTCTATAAGTCGTTTTCGTACGGTGGAGTCATGAACAATAACTCCAGCATGTGCTAAGTCTTGCTGAAGTTCTTGGCTGGTTTTCCTAGGGTTTAATTTACTTTCCCTTATTAAAAAAGCTTCATCCCTTGCTGTTGTCTTTCTTTTCCTTCCACATTTCCCTTTTCTGTTCACTTCAATCGTCCCAGTGTCCCTTTTTTGCTTCAAAATCTTGTTAACAGCTCCTAAACTCACACCACACTCCTTGGCAATATCTCTTTGAGTCATTGATGTGTGTTCACTCAAAGTAACAATTTTAGTGCGCTTTTTGGGAGTAATATCCATCTTCAAAAATAAAAAGCAAATAAAGCCTTAGTTCAGCTTACTTCAGCAAAAACACAATAATTCTAAAAAAAAAACAAAATGCAACGCGTCTGTAGCTTGCTATGTCTCATTACTCACTGACTGTCACAACAGTAAAACAAAATGGCCACTACTTTGACACAAAAGTGTTGCCAACTGTGAAAAAAAAAGTAAAATAGTGATATTTATGATGTGTTCACATTAATTCGCACAATACTGTAGTCTTTACAAGTGTGGTTTTCCATGTATACCACGTAAATGAAATTTTAATTAATTCAAATATTAATTAAAATATTAACAGAGAACCTTATTTACGTTAATTGATTCCAATTTTAATGTCTCAATTAATTAACCATTACGTAAATCTCATATTTAAAATTTATTCATCTAATTAATTACACAATATAATAAACTATGGTTCTTTCTTGACCATTCAATTATGAGATTACTACTATGATATTCTCTATTCTCATTTATACATTTAACAATTATTTATTTATTCTTTAAGTTAAAAAAAAAAATATTAATGTTCTTGTAAACTTGGATATGGAAACTAGAGCTTTTGGTGATAGACTTCAGGGTCATTTATAATATTAAATAAATGTTCGAGTTCACCTGCATTTTCCTGCACCCATTTAAATTTGTTGTTACCGTCAGCTGGACTCTCTAGTTTGTTGATCCTCTTCGGTATCAGCTCCTCTTGTCTCTACGTCGTTGAATTCCTCGCTCCGTCTCCTGGATGCTGAGTTCTGACGTGGACCTCTTGTCTTGATGATAAACGGTTGGATGTAGCTGCTTGGGCTGTCCCTGCATCCTCTCGTAGATGTCTAGTTCCTCGTCCTCTTCTTTCTTGTTCCTCGTTGCTGTCTAGAAGTTCTACGTAGTTATGAATTTAAATCACTCGTTCTTTAATAACTGCACTGACGTACTGCCGGTTCCATCGCACTTCAGTATATTGACTACTGTTCAAAACATTACTACAACTTTGTAAAGTTTATGTTGTCGAGATGCATGGATTCCTCTTACTAAATGAGTTTGATCTGAGAAAAAGTGTGTCGCGCATTGGGGTTTTATACTGCTGCCCATTGCAATTCCTGTTGGAAACTGTTTCTGACAACTTTGAACTGGCAGGCGCGTCAGTTTCATCATCACTTTCAACCTACGCGTCTTTTTATGAAGCGCACACTTTTTTATAAATATTATTACACCAATGGTTAGGTATAATATTAAACCTTGTCTATGCAAATTATGGATGTTACGCTGTGCAAATTATGGCAGCTATGGCAAAATTTCACACGGTGTCTGAACCGTTCCCACGATTAATGACCACTTAACGCCAAATTGAAGCGCCAGGCGTCAGCTATGTATTCACATATGTCGCTGATTCGTGTGACTTTTGGTTCACGTACAATCCTTAAAAAACTGTGTGAAATCTTCCACCCTCGTTTGCATAATTTAACCTGTCTGTTATTTACACATGTACACATACTCACAGATGCAGACTGCTACACAGGCGACCGCATGACATTCTGACGTCACTGCTGCCGGTCTCTGCATGTTAATTGCTCCCCTTCGTTACATTTAAAAACCAACAAAGTCATATGCTTCCATATAAATGCTTACGTTCAATATTTGATTTATTTAAATTTAAATACTGCTTATATTTATTACATTCTTTCTTATATCTAACGTATATTTATTATACTATTTGTATTATGTACATCTACATATTTCATACGTCTATACATATGTTATCATACCTCAGTCAGGGGTTGATCCATATACTTATGCTAAACGTATCGTTGCATAAATTCCCCTGCTGGGTAAAATAAAATTTGAATTTTATTCAAATTTTATTTCCTTACTCAGAAATTCTTTATTTAAATTATTTTTTACAACTCACAATTAGTGGTTATAAGGGTTCTTAATAATTTTTCATTTTCCCTGGGTGGATTACGTCCCTCCCATGGACTTATAACTTGACTATTTATTAATTCCTTTATCCATAGAATTTACGGAATGCTGATGCATGGTACTTTCCAATGATCTTGTTTCTTGTTGGATCGTAGACGATAAATGTGTGTCATCCTTTCCTCCTTTGTAATAAGTAGGGCCCCTCGTACAGTCTGAATAGTTTCTTTGCTGTATTGTCGATTCGTTTTCCCACTAGATTACTTTTTAGTAGCACACTCTCTCCTTCATGGAATGTGATGAGTTTGTGCGTTCTGTTGAACCTCGCGATCCTCTTGTCTCCAAGTTTTTCCATCCTCTTCTTCGCAGTGTCGTACTTGTGACTTAATGGAATTTGTAGATTTTGGTTTGGAGGTTTGTCAATGTTTCTCGACCAGAATCTATTGGGTTTCTTATTTGTTTCCAGTTCCACCAGTGTATATCCCGTAGCTTCACTGTATGTAGCATTTATAGCTTGTTCAAAAAATGATAAGTACTCTGCCCATCGATTATGTTGTTCATTACAGTAGGTGCGTAAATGTTTTCCTAACTCTTTATTTACCCTCTCAGCAAGGTTTCCTTGTGGATGTCGTATTGACGTTAACACTGGTTGTATGCCGTGCTGAGTTAGCGTTTCCGTCCATGCTTTATTTTGAAATTGTTCACCTTGGTCACTCAATATCTTTTTGATTTGACCATACTTTGGTACATATTTTCGTAGTATGACATTCAGTACACTTTTTGTGGTAGGTCTTCGAATAGTGTAGAGTCGAACTGCCTTGGTGAACACATCTATACATACAAGTAAGTGCTTCGTACCCCCGTGAATAGCTCTCGAAAATGGGCACAGGAAGTCCACTGCTACTAATTCTCCCTTTTCCTGTGTCTTTATATTTTGCATATCTACATATGTGTGAAGATTCGGATGTCATGCTGTTTGACATTCGTAGCATCCTTTTAAGATTGCTTTTATTCTTCTAAACATATTATTCAAAATCAAGTCTTCCTTCAAAGCTAAATGACATTTTAAAGCAGACGCATGTGCTAAACTTTGATGACATGGTATAGTTAGTGTTTTTAACATCTCTGGTGATAGGACTATTTTCCAATCATAATTGACGAGTTTATACAATATACTATTTTTTATCGTATATCTACTAGATAGTGTTGATAATTTCAAGTGACTTATCTGCGGATCTTTATTTTGTTCACTTGCTAGATTATTTAGCAAATATTTAACTCTATCATCTGTTTGATAAGTAATGGTTGATACATTAACCGCATTACGTTTCTTTATACCGCTTATTGTTCCCCCTAATATAGGACAATAGGCGTGAGACCACATTCTTTCCTGTTGCGGATTGTTTGTGTCATTTAGGGTGGCGCGCAGTTCCTGTGTGTGCAGGTCATTTAACAAGCCTGTTCGTTCCGGTATTTTGTTGGAATATGCGTCGCTTTTAAAATTTGTTTGAGCTGGCCGTTGGCTTCTTCCTCGCCGTCATTCATTTTTCTTCTCCCTTGTTGTGATCTTCTCACCCCCTCTCTCTTTGGATGTGGACGGGCGTGTCAGCTGTTGCACACTTTTATTTTCATAGTTATTCTTATTATTATTATGATTATTATTATTTGCATTTATATTCTGTACATTCGCATTGTATGGTTTTAATTGCTTTTTAGACATACCTGGATGTGCGTACGCTCCTTTATGTGGAGTTGTATTACCTTTTTCAAAGGGTTGTTTATACTCTTTCCAATTCTCTTCTCTCTTCGCAAACTGCGTCGATTTTTGTTGTATTGGATTATGCGTAGAGTACTGCTGCTGCTGCAGCTGGTTCTCTCTTCTCTCATATTGTTTATTAACAAACTGCGATGACTGTGTTACAAGAATAAGAAGTTCCTCTATGGTTTTAACTCCTTGGGTATAAACGGCAAGTCTAATGTGTCTGTCAAAATGGTAGCTTAATTTTAACACTAATTCTTACTCCGTGAAACTGGGTCTAAGACGCTTACACCGTTCGACGAGTTGTATTATGTAGTCTTCCATGGAACGTTTGCTGTTGACGTAATACCGTCCATACTCCAGCTGGTCTCGTACCTCTCTCTGGGTATGTATATTCCAGTATCGATTTTCGAAGGATGCCTTGAACTGTTCATAAGTTTCTGTTTGGTCCCGAACAATCGTATACCATTTGGATGCTGTTTCCTGGAAATGTCGACTTACAAATTCTATACGTTCTCGGTCGTTTAGGTTGCTTCCTATAGTTGTCATTTCTCGTTCACATTTATGTAAAAATTCTATGGGGTTCTCCCATTTATTACCTTTAAAACTGATCTTCTCTCGATTGTCTACCTTTGCAGTACACATCATCATAGCACTGGGTCGTCTCTTGACTTCTGCTCGTAGTTTTTCTACCTCCTCTTGTAGTCCATCTTTCATATTGTTAATTTCCATGGAGTTGTGTGTAGTTTTCCTCGTGACCTCCTCCACAGCTATTTCTACAGTTTTGGTCCTCACAGTGAGTTCCTTTGTTTTATTAGTATTGTCCAGGATGCGCTCATTTACATCTTTGTGTCTGAGGTCTTGCTCCTTCTTAGTAATTTTAAACGTTTCATTCCACTGTTCAGCCAGTTGTCGAATGTGTTCTTTCGTTTCACGTGTAGTATATTCACGCTGTTCTTTAAATTTACTGTCAATCTTTACAGCTTGTTCATTAAGTGACTGTTGAACTCGCTGTTCGACTGCTTCAACGCGTGCAGTAAGCTCTGTTTTTAAAGCATTACTGACGAGTTCTATTTTCTCTTCTAACCTAGTATTATTACTATCAATCTTGGCTTCTAATTTTTTATTATTGCTTTCTAACTGAGTTTTCACTTCTTCAATAGTGATTTCTAATCTATTACGACTATCTTCTACTTGAGTTTCTAATCTTGTGTTACTATCTTCTAATCTTCCTAATTTATTTTTTAACTCTTCATTACTACTATCTAATTTACTTTCCAATTTTTCATTGCTACTTTCTAACTGCGTTTTTAGTTCTGCACTATTCGTCTTCAACTCTTCTTGAAGTCGTTTAAACATTGTTTCGAAGTCCATTGTCGGTTGCTTCGTCATTTTTATATTAGACTACGGTGTCCTAACTAATTCGTTATATGAATTATAATTTTATTATTGGTCAACCGTGACTCTATACTTCTTTATTTAAATTATTTATTAATCGGTATTAATTTCACAACTCTTTTTTTTTCTGTACTGGATTATAACAATTTGTAGTATTATTTATTACACAAATTGACTATTAACTCTTTCTTACAATATTTTGCTGATTCTTTATTAGACTCTCTTTATTACCAGGGCGCCATTTACTTGTAATGATATTTAGCATTTATTTTGCAACACGTTATTTTTTCTATGCGTCAGGCCACACCGTTGGGCACGCCAATTACTATATAACGTTATTTTTTATGACACTTATTTTTTACACATACGCACTTACTCGTATGCGCGCACTTACCCACGTCTTGGAGGTATACTCTTCTTCAGCAGTATTTACCTTGATGTTCCCCGGCTCGGTCGCAGGCTTTGGTCATTGATTGAGTGTGGATAAGCGCGTGAATAACGTTATAAGTTTTAATTTACAAGTAAAGAGTACAGAGGATTGAGTACTGGTTGTGAAATTAGTACGACTGTTTCAAGAAAAGCATATTCATTTGATTTATTCAAAAATCACAAATTGTCATGTTATTTAAATTGTTCAATGTGGGTTTCTTGTTATATGAACCCTTATATTCAACCTGAATATAATATACTCATAATGTGTTTAACTCTGATTTCTTATACTTCTAAGACATAGTATACGAGGGGGTACCCAAAAATAACCGGAATTTTTTTTTTAAAGCTATGTATTTAATTTTTTTTACAAAACAACCTTATCACCTTCAAAGTACTCTCCATTACACTTAATACATTTGTCCAATCTGCGATCCCATTCCTGGAAACATTTTTCAAACTCGTCTGTTGTGATGGCTGACAGCTCCTGCCTCGTTTTTTTCTTTACCGCTTTCATGTCATCAAAACGTTGTCCTTTCATGTCCCTCTTCATTCGCTGAAACAAGAAGAAATTGCACGGAGCAAGATCCGGTGAGTAAGGGGCGTCGGGCAAGGGAGTCGTGTTGTTTTTTGCTAAAAACTGGCGCACTGAAATGGCTCCGTGAGCAGGTGCATTGTCATGGTGGAAAAACCAGTCGCTAGTCTGCCACAAATCGGGCCTTTTTTGTCGCACATTGTTATGCAATCTTTTTAAAACCTCCAAATAGAAAGCCTGATTAACAGTCTGACCTGGTGGGACGAATTCAGAATGCACTACCCTTCTCACATCGAAAAAACAAATGAGCATCGTCTTGATGTTTGATTTCACTTGACAAGCTTTTTTTGGGCGAGGCGACAATGAAGTTTTCCACTGGCTTGACTGTTGTTTAGTTTTGGGGTCGTAACAATAGCACCATGACTCGTCACCAGTAATGACCTTGGAAAAAATCTGGGTCGGTTTGGAGCTGGTCTTTCAATGCACGGCATGTTTCAACTCGATTCTCTTTTTGCTGTTCAGTCAGGACCCGAGGCACAAATTTTGCAGTGACCCTTCTCATCCCCAAATCTTCTGACAAAATTCGCTGAACTGAGCTCCAAGTTATTCCAGATAACTTACTAATCTCTTCAATGGTCCGTCGTCAGTCTTCAAGCACGATTGCATGAACTTTTTCAACATTTTCGTCAATTCTGGAAGTTGACGGACGTCCAGAACGAGATTTGTCATCAATTGACATTTCACCTTCTTTGAAACGAGAAAAACATTGGTACACTTGAGTTTTTCCCATAGCACTATCCTTGCAAGCTGTTTTCAACATCACAACAGTTTCTGCGGCATTTTGCCCAAGCAGGAAGCAAAATTTCACAGCAGCCTAATTCTTAATTAATTCTTAATTTCACAGCGCTGTTCACTTAAATCCGCCATGACAAAAAACGAGGAGCAAGCGGAACTGCTTTTACAAAACGAATTACTGTGACCGGACACAACCTTCCCAGGCGACAACAATGACGGCACTGAACTCGGAACGAGCTGTGCTACGCTCGCCTAGTGGGAGAAATGCGTACTACGTAAGCTCTGCCAATTGCAGCGCTATTCCGGTTATTTTTGGGTACCCCCTCGTATACACACATACATTATATATGACCTGAAATAGTATACAGACATATACATATAACACATATAAATATAATAGGAAACGTAATTAATACTGTAACAAATTAAAATAAATTTGTTATAAATGTTTGTTTGTAAAAAAAATGTTGTTTATTATTATTATTTTTATTTATTTTTTTTTAATTATTTTAAAATGTTTCGTGGTGTTCCGAACTTCTTATTATTTGTTTTAAAAGAATTAAATCTTTTTCTGTATTTAAAATTCCTTCACCAGTTAATAGGATTGTCTCCAAGAACAATCGATTGGTGAACTTTCCTTATTTGTAGGTTATCTTCCTTCTAAGTGGTGAAATTCTGGTAGTTAAGTCTCTATTAAAATGATATATAATGCTAGTTATAATTTAGGAATAAATAGTATTCAATTTTATAGCAATTAAGGAATTTTATTAACCAATAATAATATAATCGATTTTCTATCGATTGATTAATCGACTCTCTCAGGGTATATCAATAGATTGTACAGTTATTTATTATCAGGTTCTCTAAACAGTTATTTTATATATAGTCAGAGAAAAAGGGCAAAGTATTGAAAGTATAACATTACAATAAATCAGCTTATTAAATAAAATACATTTATAACATTCAATATATAATAGTAAGTAAAGAAATATTTCGAACCGTGCAGATTTACAGGCAGTGTCGATTGGGATTGTGGAAAGTCAAAAATGGCCGCTCCGTGTTCAGATGTATGACGAATGCACCTCACAGATTCTGCTTCCAATAAAGGCTGCTTTTCCTATGATTTCTCGTTCCTGCAGCTGCGATTATTCCTTCTGGTGTTAGTGGAGTGTTTCTGGTTAAGTGTTCATGGTTCACTTCGATAAAATGTGTTGTGTTAAGTTATATTTCACTTTTGTCTATTGGTCGATAATTGCACTGTTCGTTTCGTAATGTGGAATTAATGTTTTAATCATTTAAATTGTGTATTCACTGGTTTTCTGTTCTGTTTTATATTAATTTAATGTTTGTAGGTGCTCGTTTCACTGAAGTTAAGGTTTAAATGTAATTTTACTAAACTCGCACTTTTCTGCAGTCGACTAGGCTTGTCTAATGTACGCCATTGATGTCTTTGCTATTAGGTTAATATCTTAGCAAGAGCTCGTCTTAAGTGTACTTCACAACGTCTAATAATGAACTAACTCATTTCCTTCGTCTTCTACTAAAGTCTTAGCCAATTTAATATTAGCAATCCATTGTTTCAAAACTATTTTACATCCGTTACATGTGAAATTTTTATATTATACTACTGAATATATTTTTGTTATTATTTAAATTTATTAATTACTAAATACATAATCTTCTTCTTCAGTTCATTCTGCTTGATTTGATACCAAATAAGATAGTTTTACTAAGTTTTTGATCTAAAATGCTATATTTACTTCATTTTGAAAATTGTAAGTTTTAATCTTGACTTACTATCCTTTTCAAAATGTTTGCCATTTTATATGTTATATTAATGATTTATTAAATCTCAGATTGACATAAAAGGTTTATCTTTCCTTAATTTCTTGTAATTTGATTAATTGGTTATCTTTTTAAATATTATACATTAATCTGTGACTCCGCTCTTCTAATTTTCAGTTTTTACATTTGCATTTTTAACAATAATTCTCACTATCTTTTTACAATATCTTTCTTAATTATAGTTCCAGTTATATGATTCTATGACTGATCTACCTTATATAAATTCCATCAGTTTAACTATTTTTCTGTACTTAATTCATCAATTATAATGCTGTTTAGATTTACCATTTGGCCTAGATTTTAACTGTTTTTACATACAAAGTTTTTAAATAATACATCTTGTTTATACCCTTTCTGACTTTCTATTCTAATGTATTATTGATTAACATTTCCTTATTTTAACAAAAGAACATTTAGTATACTATTCATACTATTAATTCATAACACATAATTGAAATTAACAATGGTATTTAATCTCAGACATTTTAATCTGGATTAACTATTCTTAAAACATAATAAACATTTTCATATTAAAAGAATGGTATTTAACTCTGACATTTCAGTATTGAGTTATCTGAACTTATTCTAAACAAAACATATCTGTCCTTCCATCATTTACACTATTTCTTATACTAGTTTCATTTTCAGTCTTAGCTGTTTTTGTTTGATTTTTGGTGTAATGATTCTTGGTCACTTCACTTTTTTACTGGCCTGCTCTTGTTTTATTTACTGTCATTCTAATGAATGTTGTATATAAAGAGTGACAGTTATTATTTAGAAACACTTGTATTATTTGTCATTATAATACTATATTTAATATTATTCATTGACACAATATAAACACTTTAAAGTTGTATAATTTCACAATTTACTCAGTTTATGAATTCCAATATTGACACACTAGGTTTATTTAATATAACATAAAAACTTGCACTGATCCCCTTTTTATTCTTTGATTTTTTCTCTAATTATTTTTATAGTCTTTTTAAAATCAAAAAATCTATTTATAGAGGATAATGAAGGTTTGTGTTTTGCATTATATAATTAATTCACATTGGTTTCAATTCTACTTTACACATTTTTGGCTTATATTTATTTTACATGGTTTCTAAATTTGGGATCTTGCTATACTGTCATTTGTTATTATTTTTATTACTTTCTTTCGGGGTTTTGTTTGGGGTTTCTTATAAGAGCACTCCTTCTTCTTGTGGATGTTGTCTTGTTCTGGTTTCTTCTTTAATTTCTCTTATCCTCCTTGTTTCTTATAAAAGTATTTCCTTTTCTTATTGTGGATGTTGTCTTGTTTGGGTTTCTTCCTTACTTACTCCTATCCTACCTGGGTATTACTGTACTTGATTTTTAGTTTTGAATTTATTTTGATTACTCATCACTCATTGTAATATTGGTTTTAATGAAACTCTTCCTTTAATCTGGGATTGTGCTCTACGGTGGTTCTTAATTAATTTTTAATGTTGCTTTTGGATTTAAAATGTTTTTATTTTATTTTATGATCTTTCTACCATTCAGAACTATGGGCATTATCTGTCATGCTACAATACGTATCACATTTAAATATTGATCTAGTCTTTACAAGTGTGGTTTTCCATGTATACCACGTAAATGAAACTTTTAATTAATTAAAATATTAAATAGAGAACCTTATTTACATTAATTGATTCCAATTTTAATGTCTCAATTAATTAACCATTATGTAAATCTCATATTTAAAATTTATTCATCTAATTAATTACACAATAAATAAACTATGGTTCTTTCTTGACCATTCAATTATGAGATTACTACTATGATATTCTCTATTCTCATTTATATATTTAACAATTATTTACTCATTCTTTAAGTTAAAAAAAATATTAATGTTCTTGTAAACTTGGATATGGAAAATAGATCTTTTGGTGATAAACTTCAGGGTCATTTATAATATTAAATAAATGTTCGAGTTCACCTGCATTTTCCTGCACCCATTTAAATTTGTTGTTACCGTCAGCTGGACTCTCTAGTTTGTTGATCCTCTTCGGTATCAGCTCCTCTTGTCTCTACGTCGTTGAATTCCTCGCTCCGTCTCCTGGATGCTGAGTTCTGACGTGGACCTCTAGTCTTGATGATAAACGGCTGGATGTAGCTGCTTCGGCTGTCCCTGCGTCCTCTCGTAGATGTCTAGTTCCTCGTCCTCTTCTTTCTTGTTCCTCGTTGCTGTCTAGAAGTTCTACGTAGTTATGACTCTTGTAGCTTCATTAATACAGTCTTTTATTTAAATCACTCGTTCTTTAATAACTGCACCGACGTACTGCCGGTTCCATCGCACTTCAGTATATTGACTACTGTTCAAAACATTACTACAACTTTGTAAAGTTTACGTTGTCGAGATTCGTGGATTCCTCTTACTAAATGAGTCTGATCTGAGAAAAAGTGTGTCGCACGCTGGGGTTTTATATTGCTGCCCGTTGCAATTCCTGTTGGAAACTGTTTCTGACAACTTTGAACTGGCAGGCGTGTCGGTTTCGTCATCATTTTCAACCTACGCATCTTTTTATGAAGCGCACACTTTTTTATAAATATTATTACACCAATGGTTAGGTATAATATTAAACCTTGTCTATGCAAATTATGGATGTTACGCTGTGCAAATTATGGCAGCTATGGCAAAATTTCACACGGTGTCTGAACCGTTCCCACGATTAATGACCATTTAACGCCAAATTGAAGCGCCAGGCGTCAGCTATGTATTCACATATGTCGCTGATTCGTGTGACTTTTGGTTCACGTACAGTCCTTAAAAAACTGTGTGAAATCTTCCACCCTCGTTTGCATAATTTAACATGTCTGTTATTTACACATGTACACATACACACACACACGGAGACTGCTACACAGGCGACCGCATGTCGTTCTGACGTCACCGCTGCCGGTCTCTGCGTGTTAATTGCTCCCCTTCATTACATTTAAAAACCAACAAAGTCATATGCTTCCATATACATGCTTACGTACAATATTTGATTTATTTAAATTTAAATACTGCTTATATTTACTACACTCTTTCTTATATCTAACGTACATTTATTATACTATTTTTATTATGTACATCTTACATATTTCATACGTCTATACATATGTTATCATACCTCAGTCAGGGGTTGATACATATACTTATGCTAAACGTATCGTTGCAATATATATATATATTGTAACGTAATCCTTCTACTGTTACTTATTGATTATATTTGCGAATGTTCAAAAGCCCCAATGTTGGGTTCGCCACCTTGTAACGTCTCGCGGGTAAATCTCTCAGAGTTTTAAAATATACGTTTCCTAAATAGGTTTCCTATCGTCTATCTATGCTCTTTCGAAAATCTCGCTTTAATGAGAGTCACGGTATTCGTTATAATTTATGTTTAAAGTTCCAAAAAAAAGAAATCGAGAGTGTGTGATTATACTGATTTTTCCCTTAGATTTGATTTGGGAGAATTCAATGAAGTTGTTTGACCGTAGTTAGGAGAGAGAGTGCAAAAAGTATTATCCTCTTGGCATACAATTACTTAATTTAAATTTCTCCGCTCATGAAACCAGCTGATTTTGACGTTTACAAACAAATTGGAGGTTAAATTAACACCAATAGTATGTAATATTTTCTGGTTGTCCGTCCTCTTCTTTGTCTCCTGACAATCTGTAAACAACTACCCTCTACTGAAAATAATACACATTTTATTCAAATAACAAAGTATTCATTGTATTTATTTAATAAATACAATGTTTTTTTTTTTATCTTCTCCCAATACAGAAAGTTATAATCGATTCTCACTGTCAACACAACATCAGTTCGATCTTATTTTGTAAACATAGAATGTATAACAAATATTTTTATCTTTTATAAAATATAAAACAATAAAGAATTAATTTATTAATTTCCCAGGGTTATTTTTGAGTTCTTTGTACTATGAGACTGTCAGAAATGAATAATTTAATACCAAGCTTTACATTAATTAATAGATTATAATTTTGTAGTATGTAGTTCCGAGTTTATCCGCCAGATCGCAGGTTACGTTCCTTCACTATACACAAAAATTGTTTAATGTCGGCCTGCAATTCACAAGAATCCGTTATGCAGATTTTTTTGGTTAACAAAAAATAATAAAGTTTGTTTCACCTCTTTTCCTGAAGTGTTTACTTATATGGTGCTGTTTCTAGTGTTAGAAGTTATAGTTGAGTTGTAATTTAGTTAAATTTACTTGGATACGATCTCACCAAAATATCGATGTGCAGTAAGACTAGGCCTGGAACTGGTAGTTGGATTTTTTCAAAGTTTCATCAAATTAAGGTCCTGAATGGTTATACTTGAAGGAGTTCTAATATAAGGTGGACATCACTCGTCAATTTTATTAAATTTCGCACTAGTTATTCCAAAAGTATTCATTAATTTTCTCAAATTTAAATAGGCGTTACACTTTTTTAAAACGTTCACTTCCCAATCGTTTTAACAATTCATTTTTTAATCTTGTTAGTTGGTTACTCGTAGTAACCAAGATTTTTTATGGTTTTTTATTGGTGAATCTATATACTTTTTTGTATATAGGCTATTATTAATTATTATAAATTTATTTCTTCTTTTTAGAAAAATAATCCTTTTTAAATTTTGTTTATAATCCAATTTAATTTATCTAAGGTTTTTCTTTATATTTATTCTTAAGCTTGTACATTGGTCTTTTATATTTTAATTCCCTTCAATTTGATTTATTTATTATTTATTATTTACTTAAAGTATCCTTACTCTAAACTATTTTCCTATGCCATCTTGCTCATATAGCATTATTTTATATTATTATTATTTTATATCTAACCCTGGGTTATCTTATATTTAAACACAATTATTATATTAAACACAAAATTATACCTAGGTACAAGACCTTTGTGGCCTACACAATACAAATTATACAAAATACAAAAAGATACAAAAATTGTCAGCAGCAATATAGTCCACTGCTACAACTGATTGTTTTTTCATCTACAGTATAAATCTGTGAGATGCTCCTTTTTAAAAGTTTACACTCTCACTATGTACACTATATCTCACTTTGTTATTGTTTACAGAATTTTGTAGTACAAAGTTTTTTGATAGCTAGGTACATAATACACATTTCTGACTTTTAGATTGGGGTGATTGTGTTATCATATTTGGGCATGGGTTATGTAATGTTACAATATATATTCACACACTTTCTGCTACAGTCTGTTTCTTGATGTATATAATATATATTTTATAATAACTTTACCTCAAGATGTTTTCTCCCCATTTAGATCATGTTCCGGGATGCCTTGTGTTCCCATCCTCAGCCTTCCTAATTTTGAGTCTCGTGAGGTATTTATGTGTTGCCTGGTTGTTGCTTTGGTTTCTTGTTGGTCTCTGGTGCTTTAAATTGGTATTATTGTGTGTAATTGTGGTGTATATATTAGTATTTTGTGTATTTTCTATGTTGAGTGCTTTGAAAATTGTGTCATGTTTTGTATTGATTTGTATTTGTTCAGGTATTAGTTTGTTTTGTGTTTTATGTTTGTATATATGTAAATTTTCCCAAATGTTCATTATGGTCCCTTTGTGTGGTATATGTTTTATTACTGTCATATTGGTTATGTCTGGGAATTCATGTCCAGTGTTTATTGCATGCGTGGCCAAATTAGATTTATATATTTCTTGTTTTTTGTATGCATTTAGGTGTTCAAAATAACATTTTTTCAGCTGTTTTTTTGTTTGTCCTATGTAACATTTATTGCAATCTTGGAATTCAATTTTGTATATACCATTGGTTGTTGTATTATCTTTGATGTGTGGGTTATTTAGTTTTTGTAAATTATTTTTATTAGTTTTGTACAAAAGCACAAAAAGTGTTTTACAAAATCTATAGGCCTACCGTTTTTTTCTCAAAATATGGTAGTTTGAAAAGTTTTAAACAATATGTATATTCTACTAATCTATATATATAAAAGAGAAATACCACTGACTCACCGATTCATCACGAAATCTCCGAAACTATAACACCTAGAAACTTGAAATTTGGCATGTAGGTTCCTTATGTGATGTAGGTATCAGCTAAGAAGGGATTTTTGGAAATTCGACCTTTAAAGGGGGGAAAAAGGGGGGGAAAGTTTGCCTGACTGTCTGACATAGAATCAATGTAGAGCAAAAACTACTGAATGGATATCAATGAAACTTTGAACATAGCTTCACCATAGGTCTTAGGTGCTCATTAAGAAACGGTTTTAAAAACTTTCACTCCTAAGGGGCAACCCCCCCCCCATTGTATGTATGTATCTATGTATGTATGTTCCATATCTCCTCCTAAACCACTGGACCGATTTCAACCAAACTTGGCACAAATATTTTACGCGACGGGAGAACCAACATAGGATAGGTGTTTTTTTTCGATGGGGTCCTTTGGGGGTTCTTTGGGGTCTTCCACGTCTCCTCCTAAACCACTGGACCGATTTCAACCAAACTTGGCACAAATATTTTACGCAACGGGAGAACCAACATAGGATAGGTGTTTTTTCGATGGGGTCCTTTGGGGGTTCTCTGGGGTCTTCCACATCTCCTCCTAAACCACTGGACCGATTTCAACCAAACTTGGCACAAATATTTTACGCGACGGGAGAACCAACATAGGATAGGTGTTTTTTCGATACGATCCTTCGGGGGGTCCTTTGGGGTCTTCCACATCTCCTCCTAAACCACTGGACCGATTTCAACCAAACTTGGCACAAATATTTTACTCAACGGGAGAACCAACACAGGACAAGTGTTTTTTCGATACGATCCTTTGGGGGGTCCTTTGGGTCTTAAAAACTATTAGATCTGGTTACTATGGCAACCCAATTGAATAGATTCTGGTTACCATAGCATCGGTGGAAGTCTCCCGCATAGGAAATAGCACGGGAGTTGTCCGACGGGCTTTCCACGGAGTTCATCCACGGAACCCGGGGAGTCTTAGGTCGGATCCCGCGAAAGACGGCGGGGCCAGAGTCCACGGTTCTTATAAATAAAGATATAGGTTATGATATCAAAGGTGGTGTATGCATCTTAAGAAACTTCTTAACAGTGTGTGAATTCAGAGTTGTTTCAGTTTGAATTTAAAAGCGGATAAGTTAAGATCGAAGTAAGTTATAAGCGACTATAAAAAACAAAGTTTTGATAGCAAATGTATTCAGATCATAGTGTTCAAACAATATAAATGCACTTGCTTCAGTTTGAATTTAACACATTTTCAACATTAACACAATGAATTATAAAAGACAGTAAATACGCAGCGCGTGCAAGTACTGTAGACATTTTATTGAAAACTAATTTAGCTGTTCGCCCTCTCCCAGAGTTAGAAATCGAGCAGGAGCATCACGCGCAACAGAATTCTTCTCCAGATATAAGAATACAGTTTATGACATGTTCTTAAACAGGTGCGCTACAGAGTATTCCTCCAGTGAGAATGCAAACGTAACAATATAAGGAAGATTATACAATATACAAGTAATATAACGTTAGAACAAGAATAGGTGCCTATGAGCCTATGAATAAATTATGAACCCGAGCAACGCTGGGTAAATCGGCTAGATATAGATATCTATATAAGCCAAATACCACTGACTGACTCACTGATCACGATATCTCTGAAACCACTGAATGGATATCAATGAAACTTTGAACGTAGCTTCATCATAGGTCTTAGGTGCTCATTAAGAAACAGTTTTAAAAACTTTCACTCCTAAGGGGCAAAAAACCAAATAATGAAATTTATCGCGGGAATTGCATACTTTGTAAATAAAGTGGTTGACATCTCAGTTTATTGGAAACCCCGAATACAATTAGTTCTGAGTTTTTAATCATTGTTTTAAATTGAAAAACTTTGTTGTTTGCAGGTTCTTATAGTCGAGAAAATTTCGAAGTTCAATTAATTAATAAATGTATGTCCTTTTTTTCTCGGAAACGGCTCTAACGATTTTCTCGAAATAAATAATAAATAGCTGTTGCTATGAATGTAAATAAACAAACTAAGAGTTGAGAATTTGTACAATCTATCTAATCCTATACTATTAAGCGAGCAATAACTGTACAATTACGTACAACATGAAACTCCGTAGCGAAGCACGGGTATTTTGCTAGTAATACATATTATTAAGAAGCCACTTTTTTACTTCCATGTTCCATAAGGAAATGGAAGTATGGTGATGGCAAAAAAAATCGTGTTCGAGATAATTGCAGATTCTGATTGTACTACCCTCAAAACATGAAAAAAGGTCATTTTTCAAAAAGTGTCTGTGTGTCTGTGTAGATTTTTTTTCTATGCAAATGATAAGAGCTGCAAATTCAAACAGAATCAAACAATTTTTTGCATACAGTCCTGAATTGTAGAGTGCTCAAGACCTATTGTTTTTGGTGAAGATCGGTTAAGGGAAAGGGGTAGTTTACCTGCAACATTTTATGTTTTAACAAGGGTAATTTTTTCTATGACGAACGATAACTGCCGTAAATTCGAACAGAATCAAATACTTTTTGCATACCTTCCTGAATTATAGAGAACTCAAGGTCTGTTGATTTTGGTGAAGATTGTTTAAGAGAAAAGTGTAGTTTACCTGCAACGTTTTATGTTTTAAAAGGGTAATTTTACTTCCATGTTCCATAAGGAAATGGAAGTGTATGGTGATGGCAAAAAAAATCGTGTTCGAGATTATTCCAGATTCTGATTGTACATGAAAAAAACATGAAAAAAAGTCATTTTTCGAAAAGTGTCTGTGTGTGTGTCTGTTGTCTGTGTGTCTATCTGTCTATAGATTTTTTTCTATGGCAAACAATAAAAGCCGCAAATTCAAACAAAATCAAATAATTTTTTGCATATACTCCTGATTTGTACAGTACTCAAGACCTATTGTTTTTGGTGAAGATCGGTTAAGGGAAAGGGGTAGTTTACCTGCAACTTTTTTTTTAATCAAGGGTAATTTTTTTCTATGGCAAATGATAACAGCCGCAAATTCAAACAGAATCAAATAATGTTTTGCAAGCCACCCTGAATTGTAGAGTTCTCATGACCTGTTGATTTTGGTGAAGATCGGTTACGGGAAAGGGGTAGTTTACCAGCAACATTTTATGTTGTAACAAGAGAAATTTTTTCATGACGAACAATAACTGCCATAAATTCAAACAGAATCAAATAATTTTTTACATATATACCTGAGTTGTAGAATACTCAAGGCCTATTGATTTTTGTGAAGATCGGTTATGGGGAAAGGGCAGTTTACGTGGAACATTTTTTGTTCTAACAAGAGTAAAGTACTTAATTTTGATAAATAAAGTATCCTGATAAGAAGATCTTAATAATCCACTATAGAAACATAGATGAAATATCTATAAATGAAGAGGCTAGTTGAATGGGGTGGGGGTAATTTTCTATAAATAAAAATTATAGTTGAAGGGGGAGGGGATAATTTTTATATGTGTACTACGTTATCGGCAACAAAGTAGTAGTTTGTTGTTAAAATTCCTTCCCGGGCTGTTTGGCCGTAGTACAATGTTTTCTGCAAAACCCGACGTTTCGGCAGTGCCGTCGACTGCCATCATCAGTGAAAATCGAGTGCGATAAAATGTGGTGGTATACGTTAGTGACCACAGGACTGTGGTTAAGGCTGAAGCAATAAGTGGAAAGAAGTAGTTTCTATGGAAACATTTCATTTCATAAATGATTTTAAATATAAATCTTAGAACATGGAAGTCATGTATGGTTCTCCATACCGATGTTTTTCTTGGGGTTGTGTACCTTCCAACTTTATCACGAGCCTCCACCACTCTATCTTGAAGAAAACTGACTACCACTCCATAACACCACAAACTTCCCCGTTTAAAACAATTCAATATCTACAAATCAACTTTAACTTTTGCATATTCAGAAGATTACCCAAAGGGGCTAGTCTCCGTCAATTCCCAAATAATTAGTTCTCTCAACAAGATAAGAGAGATATTTTCACGCCATCAAGTGAGAGTATACGTTAAATACACTGATGGATAACAAGGTTAGAATGTTAAGTCAGTGGCAGGAATCTATTCAGTAAAACTGAAATAATATAGCAGGCTGAAGTGAAACAGATTTTGATACCAAAATTGGAGCCATCTTATATGCTTTGCTGACTTACTAATGTACACCCACAAAATAAATAGTCATATTGACTGTAAAGTAGCAGTCCAGACTATATTGTCATGCACATCAACCACAAACAAATCCCTGTAAAATATCCATCAAATTAACACAAAAATGTAACAAATGCATTATACTACAGTAGATTCCTTCACAAGTTAGAATTATGAGAAAAAACAACAAAAGGCCAAACTATAATTATACCTAATTTACAACAACTAAAACTATTTTCAAAAAAATTGTAAAGAAAAGTGTTAACAATTAGGAAGGATATGTGCTAAAAACAAGTTTGGAAAACATAGATACTGAATGGGAATAATTTAAGCACAAAGAAAGTAAAGTCAACATTAGCTTTAACACTGAGCACAACCTCCTTGCTACTTGCCTTACAAAATAAATAACTGCAACTCAAAAGAATGTACCTCTCCCATGATCATAATTCAGTGATGGATAAAGAACACCTCCTTTACTACTATAAACTTGACTTACATCTTACAGCCTTAAAAACATCATTCATCTGTATTGCAGTGCTAGAAAGCTGATGGATATAAGTCCAAAGTAGCCATAAACAACAACATTATAATTGACTATAGTTTTTTTACATGGATGGTTCTACTGTGACAGCAGTGACAGACATCTGCTATCCATGGCAGCCTGGATTAATTGCAGGGAGCCATCTGATATGTTCGCTGCAAACTCTTGGTTGGAACTGGGAGAGCTCATAACGAGCCAATCAGGAATCGTCAGCCCTCTGATAGACCCACTGCAACACCAAACTCTGGGGGATAAAAGGAGCATGGCAAGGTAAAATTCATTCCAAATGGATTCTACTCTGATCATTCGTAGGTGTAGGTTGTATCTTTGTCTTAGTCATCATTGTGCTTTTAAAATTGTGTTTTCACTCTATCAGTTGTTATATTTCATCTGTACAGTTAGCTCATCAGTGAATGTGTTTTCACTTGTGCATGGCATTTCTTGTTTTCATGTTCTGTGTTGTTCTGATGTTCATGTGCAGTGACGTTTAGTTGAGTATTTCACTGCAGGTGCACTGATGATGAGAAGGAAGACAGACCGGAGAATGAAGAAGGAAAGAGTAAATAATGGGAAAGAAGAGGAGACCATGCAGTTCAATTGGGACAGCAGTGGGCTCTACATCCCACTGCCAAGTGAAGAGGACTGCGACACAGAAACAACAGCAAGAGCAGCCGCTGAACATAACACCATAGCTTGCACAGAACACTCACTGCTGCTGCTGCTTCTGCAACTAGCATCTTCGCCCAACAGCTTTTTCAAGGGGCACAAATATGATACGATATACGATTGGCACCATTTGTCTTGTGACAGTACATAAGATATGTAGGTTTTTTTAATTACTGAGATTTATAAACCTTACTTTTATTGAACTAGTTAAACATAATACTTGAAGTTAGAGAAAGATTTCATAAAATTTGTGTAACAATTACAATAATAAATGAAACTGTACCCCTCCCCCCAAATATTTATATTATTTATTCATAATATATTTAAAAATTTATTTATTTTGTTTTGAATAAAAATAACACACTTCATTCAAAAAAGTGATAAATTCAATAAACAAGCAAATTAATGAGAAATAAAAGAAAGCTGGAAATTCTAAGAGAAAATCTGGGATTACTTACCCACTGCCATTTGTCAGTTCATCTAGCAAACAGCTGGCGAGGGAAAGAGACATAGATACATATAGAAAAAGAGGAATAATAAGAAAGAAGTGACAGAACAACATCAACAACATATACATACACAAGAATTATTCATTAAATGTAAACAGACACTTATTTGAAACAGAGAGAGAT
This sequence comes from Magicicada septendecula, assembly GCA_034769895.1. Taxonomy (NCBI): domain Eukaryota; kingdom Metazoa; phylum Arthropoda; class Insecta; order Hemiptera; family Cicadidae; genus Magicicada; species Magicicada septendecula. Next base: position 265,425,066 of record CM068368.1, on the reverse strand, counting down.
GACACAAAACAAAGAATAGCTTCTCCATACAGGAAGCTAATGTATAAAACAGGCATGTAATAGTATGGTACATACACAGACATTACATTCTAACTCTACAAGATTTATTGTCCAATATAACACACACACACACATTTTTTATAACATAACATTTATACATCATACCCTGACACACTTTCATTTGACTAATTATAACACTACATTTCCCTTAAACTGACTGTAAACAAATTCTAATAGTATGGGGTATGTTAAAGTTTTAACAGTACATCTTGCGTAGTCAGTTTTGTTTATATTGTCGCTTATATACTTCCTTATTATTCTGAATTTATATGCACACACACACACACACACAAAGTTGTATTTCATTTAAAATAAGAATAGTTCTGATGTGTTTCAAACTAAATTATTACTATTCTTTCATTATTTCATAATACATCCGTTACAAACAGATTGCAGTAACCTTCTGTCTACACCTTCTTAGTATGCCTTCTAAGTACACTAATTCTAGGGGATAGAACAGAATGTTAAGTTTCTATTTTCAGTTGTCATTTTAATTTGTTTTAGTACTATTTTAATTTTCAGATACTTGTGTTGTCTACAGTTAGAATATTTTACTCATAGACTTAGAGAAAGAGATAAGAATAACTAGAACAATACAATTTTTAAAAATCCTATACAACCAACGAAATTTATATCAGTATTGATTATAAGATACTTTTTGAATACGAAATGATGATTGTTAGTAAATACAACCTTACGAATAGTCACAGATAAGAGAATTTAATCATAAAAGATATTTGGAGGCCAGTTATAGGTCATAGTATTGTACTTTACAGTGGAATCAAATATTTTCATTATAAAAATTGTTTAACATAAATGTTTTAAATCTGTGGCACAAAAAGTTGTAGTTAAATAATAATTCAGTGAGATAATACACATTTTGAAATTTACAAAAAATATCACTGAAGTTTGAAATCAAAAGACTGGAATATATGCACCGTTTTCACTTAATTTATGATTTGTTCAAAACAGTAAAAACAGCTTCTTCATTTTAAGAAATAACAACTACTCTTACTAAATGTGTATGATAAATAAAATTTATAAAATTTAGTTTTAAAATGTGAAGAATGATTATTTAAAAAAAAAACAGGCTTTACTGACATGTACACAAGAGTGCAAATAATGAAAAAGAAGACTTGATTTTATTCATTACTTAATATTAAGGTTACACATTAACATGCAACACAAACAAATGCAAGAATGTAAAGAACTGAAATAAAAGAAAAGGGAAGGTGAAACTGGTTACTTCAAATTTTGAATATAATGTAGCATAATCAATAATCACTACGTCTAAATATTCTTAAAACAAAATTCAAAGATTAATGTAACAGTATTAGGAAGAATAATTTACCATTAAAGACAATCAACTTCATATAATTTACTTTGAAAAAATACTTTTTTAATGTCTATCTCTGTATTTTGTAATATTTTAAAACTTTACTGTTATAGATTCTTTTCATTTCAGTTTGTTGAATTCAATTAAAATTTTAAATACATGGTTGCCTTTTTAACTAAAGGAAATAAACAATAATAGTCCAATTATACTCTAACACTGTATATAGACAGTAGTAGCATTCAGCTTATTTTATTCACTATGTTACAAATAGTCCATCATAATGCTGAATTTCTAGTAAAGAATATTGGAAATATAGGAATCAAGAATCAAGAAAGTGAGTGAGAGGGGGTAGATAAATAATAACAGCGGTACTAATTCATAGCATATAAGATGGGAAAGACAGAGTGCATTAGTTAAGCCATGAGGAAGGCATATCAATTGTGTAAAAAAAATAAGAATCTAAAATTTACAACTGTAACTTTACTACAACAGTTCTAATCAAATGGGCATCTCTCTTTCTGGTACTTCTCAAAACTATCACTATCAGATGTCCCCTACTGCATACATGTTTTAATACACTATCACTGTAATGATTTGATTTACAGTTATTATTGAATGTTGTAATGTATAGACATCATATTGCTATTGTATAACATAAATACTATAAAGGTACATTACTGAACAGTACACAACACAAAAGTATGCTTAAGAATTCACTAAACACTATAATTTACAAGGAAAAGAGTAAACGAGTTTACAGGCTACTTCTCAACAAATATCAGTCATTTGATTTACAGTACACAAGCAGGTAACAATCATTCAAGAACACAGAGCTATTTGTGTATAAAATTAATACACGTAAACTGTACCTTTTTTATGTACGTTTAGGAAACGAAGTTAGTTACAAACACGAAATAATTCATTGCAATATAATCATTATTTTAATTATTACATTAACATAAGAAATGTCATACTAACACACGATAACATCCGAATTCATAGTAAAATAATGTGTTCTTGAAACAGTGGCCATTATTTTTAGAATAGTTCTCACTAACTTTAGTCTATAATTTGTTGTTTAATAAACAAACTAATGGAAAACAATTTTTGTGTGTGTGAAAATACATTGAATTATATGATAACAAAAGTAACCATACAATTTTCAACAAAACAAAAAAATATGTTACCTAAGACTTGGCATGCTCTTTCCCTTTACTAAATTAGTAATTGGTTTGTCTTTTGGATCAAGAAGTTTTGCTAATGAAGAACCAACTCTAGCTAAGTGGTCATCTCCAGTATCCAAGCTACGATGATATTCCTATAATTAAACAACCAATTATGTATAGTTTTCAGAATACAATATTTGAAACATTTAATAGTATTAATCCTATGTGTCTTGACTAGGTGTAAAATGTAATTCTAGTTTACATTTTTACTTTGCCACTTTGCACATTTAATACACTCACTCACTTGTGAATACAAAAAGCTAAGCCACTCACTAAAATCACACAGAAAGAATATTCATAAAACTGATGCTCAAGCAATTCGTAAATATTTGGCTCTGTGCTCAGAGTGCCGATCAACAAATTATCTTGGATTGCTTAGATAATAAAATTGTTCCTGTAAATCATACAACAACATATGTATGCCTGCTACCTGTACTTGGTCATACTTTGACCACTTTGCTACTTTGACCTGTACAAGTTCTTTGACAAATTGTTCAACTTTCTAAAATACCGTTTAGAGTTAATACTCCAGTAATTTAAACTTTACACTAACTTTTTTCATTTTCTACAATTTTTAGTAATAATAATAATAATAATTATATTTTTTTCTTATGAGGGCAGGTGGAAAAATTTGCTCTAACCTGGAACTATTTGACACACTATTTCGGGCTAGGCCTATTGTTCTTCAGCCGTAGGGCTCACATCTGACTTGTTATCCTTCTATACTGTATTGTCCAAATTATCTTTTTCACTCAAAGAATCTTCTGCAAAGAGTGCCACACAGTTCCAGGTGTCCTCCCCATGAAGCATCGCTTCACCTATGTTATCTGGGGAGATCTCCTGCCTAATTTCATCTAGCAACAATTTTCTATGCTGTTCCATTTCTTGCAGACAAAGAATGTATGGCTGGCATCGTCCGCAGCTCCATGGCAGTACTGGTACTCTTGTGACTTGGCCTTTCCAACTTTCTTCAGGTAAGATTGAAAATACCCGTATCCAGTCAGAAAGTGGGTGAGGTAATAGTTGATCTCGCCATGTTTCCTCTTCGCCCATGGCTGCATCTATGGTTGATGAGCCTTCTTGTCCAGAGACCTTGCTCTTCTTGCTCCTAAGCTCTCTGACAGCTCACCAGCATCTGGCTTCATGCCTCTTGGTGTGCAGCTTCACCATCTACCTCCTTCTTCCTCTGAAAGATGATCTTTCATTCCTTGGTGAGGAGGTCAATCAGCATCACTCCACCAATGATTAATACAGCTGGCTCGGAAACTGTGCAGTAGGCCGATGCAACTCAAAGAGCACTTGTCTTTGGACCTGGGTTAGTTTCTTCCCGTAAATCTTATGATTCAGGGAGTCTGCCCACATGTCCACTCCATACAGTAGAACGGACTGGACAACTGCCATTAAAAGTCTTCTTCTAGTTGGCTTTGGGCCGCCAATGTTGGCCATGAGCTGACTGAGTGCCATAACTGCATTTGCCACTTTGATCATCATATGCATAATCTGCTCAAAAAAGCTCAACTTGGAGTTGATCATCACTTCAAGGTACTTTACAACTGGCTTTGACTTGTCCACTTCATCTGCAACTCGTACTGGGATTACAGTGGGAATCCTCTTCTTGGTCAAGACCATGACTTCCATCTTGCTGAGGGCTAACATCAGCCAGTGCCATTCCATCTAATTGTTGAGTAATTGCATCATCTTGTTGAGGTTGATCTGGGCCTGGTCGATGGTACAAGCAGCGACATCATCGGCATACCCCACCAAACATGACTCGCCCAACATCTCCATCCTCAGTAGGGTGTCATAGGGTGCATTCCACAGATGTGGCCCACGGACTGAACCCTGGGCCACTCCAGCCATGACAGCCATCTGCCGCTGACCTTCTGCATTCCATAAAGCAGTGCTCTGTCCCTGAGGTAATTGTCCACCATCCATAGCAGGTACCTTGGCATGCAAAAGTCATGGTCCAATGCTCTTCTGACAGTCTCACACACTTCCTGTATTGCATCCACCATCAATCTTCCATCACTTCAAGGTACTTTACAACTGGCTTTGACTTGTCCACTTCATCTGCAACTCGTACTGTGATTACAGTAGGAATCCTCTTCTTGGTCAAGACCATGACTTCCATCTTGCTGAGGGCTAACATCAGCCAGTGCCATTCCATCTAATTGTTGAGTAACTGCATCATCTTGCTGAGGTTGATCTGGGCCTGGTCGATGGCACAAGCAGCGACATCATCGGCATACCCCACCAAACATGACTCGCCCAACATCTCCATCCTCAGTAGGGTGTCATAGGATGCATTCCACAGATGTGGCCCACGGACTGAACCCTGGGCCACTTCAGCCATGACAGCCATCTGCCGCTGACCTTCTGCATTCTATAAAGCAGTGCTCTGTCCCTGAGGTAATTGTCCACCATCCATAGCAGGTACCTTGAAATGCAAAAGCCATGGTCCAATGCTCTTCTGACAGTCTCACACACTTCCTGTATTGCATCCACCATCAATCTTCCTGACCTAAAGTCAAACTTTTTCTAGTTGAGATCTCCTGTGACCGCCATTGCCAGTTTTGTCCTAATGAGTTTCTCCAGTCAGGCAGTCAACCCAAGGCAGTCTTATCTCTGATCTTAATGGTCTGGTCATGGTCTCATAAGTTTGGAATGCCACCTTGTCTGTATGTGCTCCTAACTCTAGAAAAATTTCACCTGTATTCGTCTGCCGGATTGACCTGATCTTGACTTGAGAATCTTATGGTTTGATTTTCTTTTGGAGCTCCTCCAAGACTTCCGCATAAGACTAGCCTTCTGCTGGCCTCAGCTAGGGGTTTTACTAGCTACTTCTTCTTTTTTTCTCTTTCTTGGCACTGTCCACAGATATTGTTGGAGCTTGCTGCATGGCCACCTGTCTTCTGTCTTTGGCATTCTTGTGCGTTTTCTCTCCTTTCGAGTGACAACTGTACTCCACTGGACAGGCAGTTCTCACTCTCTTCTTTTTTTCTCCCAATTTTTCTACTGGACTCAAAGCGGCCTGCTTCTTATTACCAGCCACAGGAGACTGTGTTGAGACTTCTTCCTGCCACATCCTCTGAAGCTCGCTCAAGCCATTCTTCATATCCATTGATATGTTTCTCTGACTGCAGACAGCAGCCTGCATCTTGGAGATGATTTGTTGGCACCTCTTAAGCTCTTCCTCTTCTTCATGTCTCCTCCTTGCAATTAGTTCAGTCTTTCAGGGATATGTGGATACCCGCAGTATCTTCAAATATCTGTGGGTGAAGAAGTCAACATCAAGTTGGATTAAAGAAGTCCAAAAGGATTTAGAAAAAAATAATATAAACGCAGAAGAAGCAATTGAAAGAAAGTTTTTTGGGCAAAGGTGTTAAAAATGGAAGGAGTCCAGGGTAGGAGAGAGAAAAACGCAGGTTCAAAGTGGACTGAAGGCAGGAAGAACAGACACAGTGAAAAGATGAAAGAATGTTGGAGAAAAAGAAAAGAACAAACAATAAAGAATTGAAATTGACATGTGGTCCTTAGATGGTCGATACAAAAAAAGTAATAGTAATAATAATAACACATAATGTTTAATATTATTTAAATATTAATACAGTAAAGCTTTATTTATACATTATTCTGGGGACTTCAAAGATAATTAATTATCTTTCATTAATTATCATTCTCAAATATAATTAAACACTTCCCCCCAAAATCCGTTATGTTCCCCTGTTCTCTTCTTTTCTGCTGCTACAGAATAATTTATTATCATATTATCAAATTTTGATAACTGCATCATAATTTGATCCGACACATTATGGCATGGTACAAAGTGTTTGTCTCTAGGTCATTAACAGCACCACTAAAACACATGGGGTTCTTCGTCACCATCATCATCTTTTTTGGCCATTTCCTGCTGAATGCTATCAGTAATCTCCGATATAGTCATGGCTTCCATAATAACAACATTTTCATCAATGTTGACATTGTCATCAGATGACACATGGCCTGTTAATTTGTCCCATTCCTCATCATCAATGGGAACATGACAACTATCTTCATTACTACATGCTTCACTATTCCCAAATCCGGCTTTGTGAAAGCAGTTGCGGACAGTGAGGTGCGATACTCTGTGCATTCAACAGCTGCAATGTAATGTTTTGTCTGTTAGAAGAAATCAAAATGTTACAAGTTTGTGCAGAAACAGAATTTTAACATGCCTATACAGTAATTTCTTTAGATACGCCTCCGCCTATAAGTAATTTTACATGTGGATTACCGCATTGGCTATACCTGCTATACACAGAAATCAATTTTAAGTTTTAGAGTAATGCCAGAAATTCACGCTATAAAATAAAGGACCATAAAAGAATCCCTGGATTTCAAAATCCTTTACTCCTCTCCTTGTATAAAAACTTTAATCTTTCTGAACATACTGATACTTTTTCATTTTAACCTGTTCATTATTTAAAAAATCGGTATGGAGAACCATACATGACTTCCATATTCTAAGATTTATATTTAAAATCATTTTCGAAATGAAATATTACCATAGAAACTACTTCTTTCTACTTACTGCTTCAGCCTTAACCACAGTACTGTGGTCACTAACGTATACCACCTCACGTTATCGCACTCGATTTTCACTGATGATGGAAGTCGATGGCATTGCCGAAATGTCTGGTTTTGTAGAAAACATTGGACTACGGCCAAATATCCCAGGAAGGAATTTTAACAAAAACTACTTCTTTGTTGCCGATAACGTTGTACACATATATATATATATATATATATATATATTGTAAGTAACCTCGGTGTGTCCGCTACTGTTCAAGTCCCGCGATGGAAGCCAATTTGTAAGTAAACCGATACGTACGGTCTAAATTCCCACTGTTGTATTTGTCGATTGTGTTGTATTAATTTAATTGTATAAATTCTCGGAAATATTTGGAGTTGTGGAATATGTGGATGTACTTAATTAATGTTAACTTAATTCCTTAATAATTATCAGTGTTAGTGTGCCTAGAACTTAAATAACTTAAGATTTATTCTACAATTTCATCCAACCCTATTATGCCTTGAAGAGAGTTCTGTCTAATTTTATAATTTTACGCTCCCTCTTTGGTGTCAGATAATTCCGCTATAAGCGCTGTAGTATCGGCTCAACGAAACTTATAGGTTATTCGATGTTTATATTAACCATTTATTCTCTACTTATTCAGTTACTTTTGTTCCAGTTCACTAAACCATACTCCAAATAACAAGGTGTGACAAATATATAAAGGTTCTTTATTTGTGTATTCAATTCACATTAACTCAGATATATTCTAATTAATATATGTTGGGACTATAGATTCAGGTATCGATTGTTGATTATTTAATCCTTTGTTTATATTTGGTTATATATTATATTTGATTCGTATTTTATTTATTTCAGGGTGTGAAGGTTCTTGTAACTGTGGGGAAGACTAAAAATACATAATAAGAATGCAAGATTTACAAAAATTATGTGTTGTGTATTTAGTATGATTAATATAATATAACTTTACCAGTCTCTAACGAAGCAAATCACGTAAGCGGTTGATCGCTGAATTCGTTGTTCTGGTCAATTATGAAGTACAGTTTTCTTTCTTCAGTTTAATAAAAGTAATTCTTGTCCTGTCCACTTCGGAATACAGCTTCTGACTTGTTTTACAGCCCGATGGATGTTTCTTCTACACCGCCAGGATCCAAATAGGTTCTTCCTTCGGTTGAAGCAGTTAGTGTTGTTCCGTGTATTTGCAAGGTTATAATCTCTGGTGTTGTGAATATTATGAGTTGTGTTATTGTTAACTCTTTATATTTGATTACTATTTCATCAATTCCCTTCGGACATGGGACAGTCCAAGTTTCTTCTTGTATAATTTGGTTATTTGTTCTCGATTATTATTTCATAATGTATCGTTATTTTATTAATCTGTGTTAGTGATAGATGTAAGTATTATCATTAGAATTTTGTCTTTTTTATAATCGTATCTGTTGATTTCAAATATTACGATTCAATATATTCTTCTTGGGTTTTTTAAATCATCCCGTTCAGTTTTTTTATACAAAGCAATTCTTGTTATTTTATAAATCAACAACCTTCTTCTTAATTTTTTCCCTAGCAACCTATATTAATTTCCGCTTCCACATGTTTTGACTATATAGTGTTTCTTTCATATATTTTTTTGTCTATTCTTTGTCAATTTGCTGTCCTATCGGAATGTAATTTTACCGATAGCTGGTTTATTATTTTATACACATCTTCTACTGGTTTTTTGATAAAATTCCGTTTTTTCCTTTTTTATTATATTTAATCCACCTTCGATATTATTTTTTACCAATCGATATTATGGCATTATGGTATTATTATAATTTGTATAAATTTTATTAAATATTATTATTAACTTAATGTTTTTTCTTCTTTCTAGCTCTTCATAGTGCATTTATTAATTATTATTAATTGAGGCATCTAACCTTTAAGTTATAAGTGTTTATTTAGTATTTTTGGCTGTTAGGCCTTTTATTGTAAATTGATCTACCTGTGGTTATGTCTGTTAGGCATCTATAGTCCCTTTTATATAAATTCGTACATACAATCAAAACTTAATTATTAACATTTGTATAAACAATTATTTTTCTACATCTAATAACAATTCTATCTTGATCTCTTGATCACATACAGCAAAATTCGAACTTATGAACATTGGTTAACTGCCTCACACTTCATTCTATGACAGTCATTGAATAACACTATTTGTTTCATTATTTTTCATGAACTCAACACATATTTGATATAACATCACATAAACTTTATCAGAACATTTTTGTCATAATATAATACTTTTTTAACACAAAATTCTTATCTGTTATTACCATAAATTAAGTCATTGTTTCATTTTTCTGTTTTGTTTTTTATTAAACATATATCATTAGCTATTATTTATTTTACAGGTTCGTTTATTCTATTCAACACTACCTTGCATTCTTATTTAATTTTGTCTATGACTATAATTGTCATAATTGGGTCTCTGTTCTATTATTGGATTAAATATCAATTTATTTATCAATCTGTGAATCTTCTTTTATGTAACATAAATGCTATCATTTTTGTTGTGCTACATATGCTTCCCCTCCTAAAAAAGTTTAGTTTACCTGAATGAAGTTTAGGTCAAATAAACTTGCCTTTTTCACATGCCTTTTCTTAATTTCATTGTTAATGGTTGACGATGGTCTTCTCAATGTAACTTCATTAGATTAGTACTAGTACCTTTTTTATTTAATAACATTTCATCATTTTATTTAACATTCTTGATTCTTGATATATTTTTTTTTTCTCTGTACACATTATTTGTTGGTAACTGGCTACACTATTCACTGATACATTAGTTTTACATCTCTCCTATTTATAATTACTATAATTACTGCATTTTTCATTATTCTTCTGTCAACTCGCTTCTTTCTGTTTTCTTCGTCCTACTCCTTTGGAAACTGAATTTATTTTTGCAACTATTCTAATATTCCTTAAATATTTAATTTCCCTAACAATCCCTAACACATGCGTTGGTACAGTTCAGAGAGGCACTGTTTGGCTTCATACTCTGCTGCCCACACCACATCTTAATATAGTACTGCTGGAATTCATCTACAGTCAGCTATAAAATATAATAATAATCTCCTAATAATCTCTTTAATCATTTAATAATAAATATTTGGGAAAAGATTTTTTCTTTGTTGCATTTATATTTTTTCATTACTATTCTTCATATTTCGTAGTTCCATTTTAATTCCTTAAACATTCGTTAATATTGACTTTGACAGTTATCAATTGTAATCATTTTTGTTTTCATTTTTGTTGAGATTGTAATGTTAAGTATCTTCTTCGTTTGTTTTTTTTTTTCTCTGATCTCAATATTTTTTAATCAGTTGTTGTGTGTTGATCATTATAATTGTATTTCTTACTAACTATATTCCTTATACTTAATTATTCTTCTTCTTATCGTATTTCACTATTTTGGCTGTTTATTTTTTAATGAATTATGTTCATAAATACTCTTTCCTTCTTGTCTTCTTTAACATTATATTAGTTACATTCAATCGTTTACTGAGATTGTTCCATCATGTGGCAATGTAGTATGTATTTTAGGTCATATGATTTTTTTTCTTCTTTATTTTGGATAAGTAGGTTTGAGGTAATAACTTTTATCTTGGGGTTCATTCTTCATTATTCACACTATTTCTTTATAAACATTTAATAATAATTCTCATTTTATTCTGTAATCTTGGGGTGTGTTATTCGTTATTCACATTATTTCTTTATACACATAATAATAATAATTATCGTTTTCTTCTGTAATCTTGGGGTTTGTTATTCATTATTCACATTATTTCTTTATAAACATTTAATAATAATTCTCATTTTATTCTGTAATCTTGGGGTGTGTTATTCGTTATTCACATTATTTCTTTATACACATAATAATAATAATTATCTTTTTCTTCTGTAATCTTTAATAAGTTGTTCTTATTGTATTTTAGAATTTAGTGGTAGTATTCAACTCAAATTATTTTTAAATTCCAAGTATTTTTCTTCAAGATTGGTAATAAGTTGTTCTTATTATTTTTTAGAATTTATTCATTATATTTCTTTATGGACTCTTGGTTGTACGTTCCCTTAATCCTTTTCGTGATAGGGTTCATTATTTCATACGTATTGTTATTATTATTTTTTGTTATCACATAGGGCCCAGTATATAATAATAATAATTTTTTAGTTATTCCTTCTAGAGTACTTGGTAGCTCCCTGTTTCTTATTAATATTTTCTCACCCACTTGGTACTTAATTGGTTTTGGGTTATTCTTTTCATATTTTCTTCTCTTCATTTCCGTCTTTTCCATAACTCGGTTATAAAATTTAATTGTTTCAAATTGATATTCTGGATTATTTGGAAAGTTTATAATATCTTGGATTTCTCTAGGTGGAAGCCTTTCAAACATAACAGTATATGGGGTATTTTCAATAGACTGGTGGTAGGATATATTTAAAAATTCTTCGGTTACTGACAAGTATTCGTACCACCTTCTCTGTTGGTCATGACAGTAAGTTCGTAGTATTCTGCCAACTTCCCTCAATACACGTTCTGCCGGATTACTGCTGGGGTGATAAACTGAAGTCTTATATGTTCTAATGTTGTGTTTTAACAGATTATTTCTCCATTTATAGCCCTTAAATTGCGTACCATGATCAGTGATAATAGATGACGGTTTGCCAACCTCTGTTATGTACCGTCCGATGACTATTTCCAGAATTTTCTTGGTAGTGGCTCTGCTAATAGCATAAAGTTTAGTGTATTTGGAAAAATGATCAAAAATAATTATTATGAATTTGTATCTGTGATTTCCTCCACTGCGTGGGAAAGGCCCACATATATCTAGAAATACCTTCTCCAGCTTATATTTGGATGTTATTGGGATCATGACTCCCTCCTTCTTCTCATTATTATGTTTAACCATCTGGCAGATGTGACATGTCTGTATAGATTTTTGTACCTTTCTGGTCAAATTTTTTATGTACATTTGTTCTTCTAGGGCCTTGACTATTTTCATGGCTCCCATGTGTCCATATCGTTCATGGTAATCCAATATTAATTTGTTTTCCACAGCTGTGGGAATTACTAGTTTCCAGTTTATTTGTTTAGGAGTAACCTTAATAAATAATCGGTCATCATGTATACAGTAATATTTAGTAATTACTTCATCAGCATTTTGTATCTTCTGGCGTATGTTTATTAATTTGGGATCCGATTTTTGGTGTTGACTAATTTCATTGACAATCATCTCCAGATCCTTCCGACTCTTAATGACATGGTACACCTTCGCGATCTCTTCCTTTTCTCCTTCAAATGATTGATCTTGTATGTTTATTCGGGACAAGATATCGGCTGCTATATTCTTTCTTCCAGGTATATATTCCCAATCAATGCAATACTCTTGCAAGGCAAGGACCCATCTAGTTAGCCGGCCGTGACTAAGTTTACATCTTTTTAGAAAGGAAATTGATTTATGGTCACTTCTTACAGTCACTGGGTACCCGAGTATATAGGTTCTAAATTTATTGCATGCGTACACTACGCTTAGCAGCTCTTTCTCGGTAACGTTGTAATTGCGTTCGCAGCTGTTAAGCACTCTGCTGGCGAAGCTGATTACCATATGATGTCCTTCTTTATCTTCTTGATATAGGGTAGCCCCTAAGCTAACATTGCTTGCATCACAATTTAAATAAAAGCGTTTGTTAAAATCAGGGTGGTACAACATAACTGTTTCTAAAAATTTCTTCTTGATCAAATGCAGAATTTTATCTTGTTCTGGTCCCCATGCCCACTTGTCTTTAGATGATGATTGTTTCTGAAACTTGGCAGTCACTTCTGAATAGTTATCTTGGAATTTACGGTAATAGTTGCAAATTCCAAGAAAAGATTGTAGCTGTTTTCTATTTTTTGGAGTAGGGAACATTTGGATTGCTTCTACTTTTTCTGTTGAAGGTGTGATACCCTCCTCAGACAAATTGAAACCTAAAAACTTTACTTGATTGGCGATAAATTTAGATTTATTTAGCTTAAGTGTTATGTTGTTCTCAGATAATTTTCTTAGTACCTGTTCCACCCGCTCGCAATGTTCATCCCAATGTGAAGAAGTTATAAGTAAATCATCTACGTAGACCGTAGTGAACTGCAGTGTTTCTTGTCCCAATACCTTGTCCATACATTTCACAAATATTGCAACCGAATTAATTAGTCCGAAAGGTAGCCTTTTAAATTGATAGTTCCTTCCGTCAAAAAGGAACGCCATGTATTTTCTACTGTCTGGGTGTAGTTCGACCTGCCAGTACCCACATACCGTATCCCAAGTGCTAATGTATTTAATACCGTGGAATTTCTTTAAAATTTCTTCTATTTCGCCTGGTGAAGTCCTATCATTGACGATCATTTTATTTATTTCCCTAGCGTCCAGGCAAATTCTCACCTTTCCGTTCTTTTTCGGGACTGCTACTATGGGACTGGTATATGGTGATTGACTATATTCTATTATATCATCTTGCATCATACGGTTAATCTCGTTCCGGACCTCGTTTTTTATAGAGTAAGCAATTGGGTATGACTTTCGGCGAAAGTTCACCGGTTCTTTAAAATTTATTATACATTGATATCCTTTTACTTTACCTGGAGCATTGGAGAACACATGTCTGTATTTATTATATATTTGGATTAAATTTTCGGCCTGTACCTTACTTATTTGTTTATAAGTTTTTTCCCTTTGGAATTCTCGAATCTCTTCCAACTTACTCTGCCATAGGTTAGGATCATCGTCTTCATATTGAATGATCTCTGGTAATTTATTCTTCTTACAGAAATAGCTTTTTATGGCTCCACATTTGGTGTTAACTGGACCGGTTTGATTAGTGTTGATTAACTCGGCTGTCCATAATCCTCCTTCGGATGTTAAAGATATTGTACCTTTATGCAAGTCAATTATTGCGGAATGCTGGCGCAACGCATCGCATCCAATCAATACATTAAATGGTAGTCCTGTTGCGACCAAGAATCCTATTGGTAGGGTCATATTGTTATTGGTAAGATCGAGTGATACTTGTTTTTTGACTGTTTTATTTTGTCTCCCAGTGGCTCCGATAATTATCACATTATTGACAGGTAAAGTCGGTATGGGTAACTGGACTTCTCGCTGGATTCTTTCAAGTTCAATATTGTCTATCAATGATATGTTAGATCCAGTGTCTATCATTATGGTAGATTTTACCCCATTTAAATTTGCTGATATATATATGATTTCGTTATTACTATTACTGTTTACATGTTTCTGATCCTCTTCTAACAAATCTTCCCTGATATTCTTTAAATAGTGGTTATTAATTATGGTTATTTTATGATTACACTTAATTTTATTTATTAATCGTTGTTCCCCAAGATTACGGTTCAGTGACGGGTATTCATTAATTTTCACTGCCTCTATTAGTTTAAATGAGGGCTTACTCCCTCTTCTCTATTTTCATTCTGATTACTGTGTTGGTTTTGTACTGTTTCCGTGCGATCCTCCGTATTATGTTCTGCTATCCTATAATTTCCATCATGTGGGTAGTTGTCTTCATGCCGAGATTGGTCATAATGGTTGTCATATCGGTGACTCCTTGGGTAGTATCGTCGCTGATTACCTTGAGGTCTGGAGTAAATATAATTGACGTTATGTCTATAATTATTGGGTCGTCTGTCCCCATCTCCTCTATTATTGCGACTATCGCGATAATTGTAATTGTTATTGCCGCGATAATTATAGTTTCTGGAATTATTATTCGTGTTTTCATTTTGTGTTCTATTAGTATTAACGTTCTGCGCAGGTCGATTGCGATCGTTATTATGAGAATTGGTTGGTGGCGCGTTATTATCATACTTCTGATATTTATGATTTAGCATTCTATTTCTTTGGTATTGATTCTCGTGCTCATAATTCTCCAAGAATTTGGCCATGGCTGGAATCGTTTTGATTTGACTACACATACGCGCATTTTTTATCCCTTCCTCGTAATGATAGGATAGTTGTATTACCAAACATTCTTCGGGAATTCGGGGCTCTAAGTTCCGCGCCATACATACTTTTCCTAAAAAGTATGAAGTAGGGGACTGGCCTACATTTGTTTCGTATCGACCGTTACTCAAATTATTCCTAATCATATTCTGGGTCGATTCCGACCAATACTTCTCCTTAAATTGTTTTTTGAACTCAGTCATGTCCAGTATATCCGGACGCACCGCTGTCCACCAATTATCATAAGTATCTTTAAACGTTTCATCAATCATGCTTCGTATAATACTCCAGCGACTCTCTCTATTTCTTATGATCACCTCTTCCAATCTCTTTAAAAATTCCATAGGATTGCGCTTATAATTACGAAAATTAATCGATTCTCTGTTCTCATGGTTATTTGTATGACTATTTTGGCATGTCCTATCCCGCCATGAATCTACTTCCTCCTGTAATTGTAATTCACGCCTACTAATCTCTTCTATTTTATTTTTATTGGTATTGATTTGACCTTCCATATTATTTAAATTGCCATAGACCCTTTCGAGTCGTTCGCCCATGTCTGTCTGTACTTGCTTAATACCTTCCTTATTTTCTTCCCGTACCTGATGTACTTCGTTTTTAATTTGCTCACATTTTTCGACAGTTTCCTGTTGGATTTCTTCGACCAATGTTTTATTCTCAATTTTTGTGTCATTAATTTTATTCTGTAATTCTTCACGAACCTGTACTATTGTTTCGTTAGTTTTTTCTAACCCTTCATTTGTTTTGGCTATTTCTAATTTTCTTTCCTCATTATATTGGTCCACCTTCTGGTTAATTGTCACGTGAAGATTCTCAATTTTTTCATTGATCTGCCTTAAATTCTCTTCATGTATTTGTAGGATGTCTTCCTTCATTTGTTTTGAGGTTTCTTTAATTTCCTCATTTGTTTTATCTAATTTTTCCTCCAGCCTCTTTGAGTTTTCCTTATTTTCCTCATTTGTTTTCCTAAATTGTTCTGTCATAAATTTCATCATCTCCTGCCAACTTGGTACTTCTCTGGCTCGTTTTATCCATTTGGTCCCCTTGGGCATTTTCTTTCACTGGTTCCCTTTCCTTGTCCACAATAATTTCAGTTTCCGTTATTTCGTCTGTCTGTTGTTCCATTTCACTGTCTGTTATTAGTTCTATTTCCTGTTCTTGTTCATCTATCTCCTTCTCCGTTTCTCCTGCCCTAATCCTTGATCTACCTCTGGTATGCATGTTTACTCTCCCACAGTTGCCTGCTCTGGTTAATTAATATTAATATGGTTACAGTTACTTAACTTAAGCCCTACACAAGTTGAGCGCCAATTTGTAAGTAACCTCGGTGTGTCCGCTACTGTTCAAGTCCCGCGATGGAAGCCAATTTGTAAGTAAACCGATACGTACGGTCTAAATTCCCACTGTTGTATTTGTCGATTGTGTTGTATTAATTTAATTGTATAAATTCTCGGAAATATTTGGAGTTGTGGAATATGTGGATGTACTTAATTAATGTTAACTTAATTCCTTAATAATTATCAGTGTTAGTGTGCCTAGAACTTAAATAACTTAAGATTTATTCTACAATTTCATCCAACCCTATTATGCCTTGAAGAGAGTTCTGTCTAATTTTATAATTTTACGCTCCCTCTTTGGTGTCAGATAATTCCGCTATAAGCGCTGTAGTATCGGCTCAACGAAACTTATAGGTTATTCGATGTTTATATTAACCATTTATTCTCTACTTATTCAGTTACTTTTGTTCCAGTTCACTAAACCATACTCCAAATAACAAGGTGTGACAAATATATAAAGGTTCTTTATTTGTGTATTCAATTCACATTAACTCAGATATATTCTAATTAATATATGTTGGGACTATAGATTCAGGTATCGATTGTTGATTATTTAATCCTTTGTTTATATTTGGTTATATATTATATTTGATTCGTATTTTATTTATTTCAGGGTGTGAAGGTTCTTGTAACTGTGGGGAAGACTAAAAATACATAATAAGAATGCAAGATTTACAAAAATTATGTGTTGTGTATTTAGTATGATTAATATAATATAACTTTACCAGTCTCTAACGAAGCAAATCACGTAAGCGGTTGATCGCTGAATTCGTTGTTCTGGTCAATTATGAAGTACAGTTTTCTTTCTTCAGTTTAATAAAAGTAATTCTTGTCCTGTCCACTTCGGAATACAGCTTCTGACTTGTTTTACAGCCCGATGGATGTTTCTTCTACACCGCCAGGATCCAAATAGGTTCTTCCTTCGGTTGAAGCAGTTAGTGTTGTTCCGTGTATTTGCAAGGTTATAATCTCTGGTGTTGTGAATATTATGAGTTGTGTTATTGTTAACTCTTTATATTTGATTACTATTTCATCAATTCCCTTCGGACATGGGACAGTCCAAGTTTCTTCTTGTATAATTTGGTTATTTGTTCTCGATTATTATTTCATAATGTATCGTTATTTTATTAATCTGTGTTAGTGATAGATGTAAGTATTATCATTAGAATTTTGTCTTTTTTATAATCGTATCTGTTGATTTCAAATATTACGATTCAATATATTCTTCTTGGGTTTTTTAAATCATCCCGTTCAGTTTTTTTATACAAAGCAATTCTTGTTATTTTATAAATCAACAACCTTCTTCTTAATTTTTTCCCTAGCAACCTATATTAATTTCCGCTTCCACATGTTTTGACTATATAGTGTTTCTTTCATATATTTTTTTGTCTATTCTTTGTCAATTTGCTGTCCTATCGGAATGTAATTTTACCGATAGCTGGTTTATTATTTTATACACATCTTCTACTGGTTTTTTGATAAAATTCCGTTTTTTCCTTTTTTATTATATTTAATCCACCTTCGATATTATTTTTTACCAATCGATATTATGGCATTATGGTATTATTATAATTTGTATAAATTTTATTAAATATTATTATTAACTTAATGTTTTTTCTTCTTTCTAGCTCTTCATAGTGCATTTATTAATTATTATTAATTGAGGCATCTAACCTTTAAGTTATAAGTGTTTATTTAGTATTTTTGGCTGTTAGGCCTTTTATTGTAAATTGATCTACCTGTGGTTATGTCTGTTAGGCATCTATAGTCCCTTTTATATAAATTCGTACATACAATCAAAACTTAATTATTAACATTTGTATAAACAATTATTTTTCTACATCTAATAACAATTCTATCTTGATCTCTTGATCACATACAGCAAAATTCGAACTTATGAACATTGGTTAACTGCCTCACACTTCATTCTATGACAGTCATTGAATAACACTATTTGTTTCATTATTTTTCATGAACTCAACACATATTTGATATAACATCACATAAACTTTATCAGAACATTTTTGTCATAATATAATACTTTTTTAACACAAAATTCTTATCTGTTATTACCATAAATTAAGTCATTGTTTCATTTTTCTGTTTTGTTTTTTATTAAACATATATCATTAGCTATTATTTATTTTACAGGTTCGTTTATTCTATTCAACACTACCTTGCATTCTTATTTAATTTTGTCTATGACTATAATTGTCATAATTGGGTCTCTGTTCTATTATTGGATTAAGTATCAATTTATTTATCAATCTGTGAATCTTCTTTTATGTAACATAAATGCTATCATTTTTGTTGTGCTACATATGCTTCCCCTCCTAAAAAAGTTTAGTTTACCTGAATGAAGTTTAGGTCAAATAAACTTGCCTTTTTCACATGCCTTTTCTTAATTTCATTGTTAATGGTTGACGATGGTCTTCTCAATGTAACTTCATTAGATTAGTACTAGTACCTTTTTTATTTAATAACATTTCATCATTTTATTTAACATTCTTGATTCTTGATATATTTTTTTTTTCTCTGTACACATTATTTGTTGGTAACTGGCTACACTATTCACTGATACATTAGTTTTACATCTCTCCTATTTATAATTACTATAATTACTGCATTTTTCATTATTCTTCTGTCAACTCGCTTCTTTCTGTTTTCTTCGTCCTACTCCTTTGGAAACTGAATTTATTTTTGCAACTATTCTAATATTCCTTAAATATTTAATTTCCCTAACAATCCCTAACACATGCGTTGGTACAGTTCAGAGAGGCACTGTTTGGCTTCATACTCTGCTGCCCACACCACATCTTAATATAGTACTGCTGGAATTCATCTACAGTCAGCTATAAAATATAATAATAATCTCCTAATAATCTCTTTAATCATTTAATAATAAATATTTGGGAAAAGATTTTTTCTTTGTTGCATTTATATTTTTTCATTACTATTCTTCATATTTCGTAGTTCCATTTTAATTCCTTAAACATTCGTTAATATTGACTTTGACAGTTATCAATTGTAATCATTTTTGTTTTCATTTTTGTTGAGATTGTAATGTTAAGTATCTTCTTCGTTTGTTTTTTTTTTCTCTGATCTCAATATTTTTTATCAGTTGTTGTGTGTTGATCATTATAATTGTATTTCTTACTAACTATATTCCTTATACTTAATTATTCTTCTTCTTATCGTATTTCACTATTTTGGCTGTTTATTTTTTAATGAATTATGTTCATAAATACTCTTTCCTTCTTGTCTTCTTTAACATTATATTAGTTACATTCAATCGTTTACTGAGATTGTTCCATCATGTGGCAATGTAGTATGTATTTTAGGTCATATGATTTTTTTTCTTCTTTATTTTGGATAAGTAGGTTTGAGGTAATAACTTTTATCTTGGGGTTCATTCTTCATTATTCACACTATTTCTTTATAAACATTTAATAATAATTCTCATTTTATTCTGTAATCTTGGGGTGTGTTATTTGTTATTCACATTATTTCTTTATACACATAATAATAATAATTATCGTTTTCTTCTGTAATCTTGGGGTTTGTTATTCATTATTCACATTATTTCTTTATAAACATTTAATAATAATTCTCATTTTATTCTGTAATCTTGGGGTGTGTTATTCGTTATTCACATTATTTCTTTATACACATAATAATAATAATTATCTTTTTCTTCTGTAATCTTTAATAAGTTGTTCTTATTGTATTTTAGAATTTAGTGGTAGTATTCAACTCAAATTATTTTTAAATTCCAAGTATTTTTCTTCAAGATTGGTAATAAGTTGTTCTTATTATTTTTTAGAATTTATTCATTATATTTCTTTATGGACTCTTGGTTGTACGTTCCCTTAATCCTTTTCGTGATAGGGTTCATTATTTCATACGTATTGTTATTATTATTTTTTGTTATCACATAGGGCCCAGTATATAATAATAATAATTTTTTAGTTATTCCTTCTAGAGTACTTGGTAGCTCCCTGTTTCTTATTAATATTTTCTCACCCACTTGGTACTTAATTGGTTTTGGGTTATTCTTTTCATATTTTCTTCTCTTCATTTCCGTCTTTTCCATAACTCGGTTATAAAATTTAATTGTTTCAAATTGATATTCTGGATTATTTGGAAAGTTTATAATATCTTGGATTTCTCTAGGTGGAAGCCTTTCAAACATAACAGTATATGGGGTATTTTCAATAGACTGGTGGTAGGATATATTTAAAAATTCTTCGGTTACTGACAAGTATTCGTACCACCTTCTCTGTTGGTCATGACAGTAAGTTCGTAGTATTCTGCCAACTTCCCTCAATACACGTTCTGCCGGATTACTGCTGGGGTGATAAACTGAAGTCTTATATGTTCTAATGTTGTGTTTTAACAGATTATTTCTCCATTTATAGCCCTTAAATTGCGTACCATGATCAGTGATAATAGATGACGGTTTGCCAACCTCTGTTATGTACCGTCCGATGACTATTTCCAGAATTTTCTTGGTAGTGGCTCTGCTAATAGCATAAAGTTTAGTGTATTTGGAAAAATGATCAAAAATAATTATTATGAATTTGTATCTGTGATTTCCTCCACTGCGTGGGAAAGGCCCACATATATCTAGAAATACCTTCTCCAGCTTATATTTGGATGTTATTGGGATCATGACTCCCTCCTTCTTCTCATTATTATGTTTAACCATCTGGCAGATGTGACATGTCTGTATAGATTTTTGTACCTTTCTGGTCAAATTTTTTATGTACATTTGTTCTTCTAGGGCCTTGACTATTTTCATGGCTCCCATGTGTCCATATCGTTCATGGTAATCCAATATTAATTTGTTTTCCACAGCTGTGGGAATTACTAGTTTCCAGTTTATTTGTTTAGGAGTAACCTTAATAAATAATCGGTCATCATGTATACAGTAATATTTAGTAATTACTTCATCAGCATTTTGTATCTTCTGGCGTATGTTTATTAATTTGGGATCCGATTTTTGGTGTTGACTAATTTCATTGACAATCATCTCCAGATCCTTCCGACTCTTAATGACATGGTACACCTTCGCGATCTCTTCCTTTTCTCCTTCAAATGATTGATCTTGTATGTTTATTCGGGACAAGATATCGGCTGCTATATTCTTTCTTCCAGGTATATATTCCCAATCAATGCAATACTCTTGCAAGGCAAGGACCCATCTAGTTAGCCGGCCGTGACTAAGTTTACATCTTTTTAGAAAGGAAATTGATTTATGGTCACTTCTTACAGTCACTGGGTACCCGAGTATATAGGTTCTAAATTTATTGCATGCGTACACTACGCTTAGCAGCTCTTTCTCGGTAACGTTGTAATTGCGTTCGCAGCTGTTAAGCACTCTGCTGGCGAAGCTGATTACCATATGATGTCCTTCTTTATCTTCTTGATATAGGGTAGCCCCTAAGCTAACATTGCTTGCATCACAATTTAAATAAAAGCGTTTGTTAAAATCAGGGTGGTACAACATAACTGTTTCTAAAAATTTCTTCTTGATCAAATGCAGAATTTTATCTTGTTCTGGTCCCCATGCCCACTTGTCTTTAGATGATGATTGTTTCTGAAACTTGGCAGTCACTTCTGAATAGTTATCTTGGAATTTACGGTAATAGTTGCAAATTCCAAGAAAAGATTGTAGCTGTTTTCTATTTTTTGGAGTAGGGAACATTTGGATTGCTTCTACTTTTTCTGTTGAAGGTGTGATACCCTCCTCAGACAAATTGAAACCTAAAAACTTTACTTGATTGGCGATAAATTTAGATTTATTTAGCTTAAGTGTTATGTTGTTCTCAGATAATTTTCTTAGTACCTGTTCCACCCGCTCGCAATGTTCATCCCAATGTGAAGAAGTTATAAGTAAATCATCTACGTAGACCGTAGTGAACTGCAGTGTTTCTTGTCCCAATACCTTGTCCATACATTTCACAAATATTGCAACCGAATTAATTAGTCCGAAAGGTAGCCTTTTAAATTGATAGTTCCTTCCGTCAAAAAGGAACGCCATGTATTTTCTACTGTCTGGGTGTAGTTCGACCTGCCAGTACCCACATACCGTATCCCAAGTGCTAATGTATTTAATACCGTGGAATTTCTTTAAAATTTCTTCTATTTCGCCTGGTGAAGTCCTATCATTGACGATCATTTTATTTATTTCCCTAGCGTCCAGGCAAATTCTCACCTTTCCGTTCTTTTTCGGGACTGCTACTATGGGACTGGTATATGGTGATTGACTATATTCTATTATATCATCTTGCATCATACGGTTAATCTCGTTCCGGACCTCGTTTTTTATAGAGTAAGCAATTGGGTATGACTTTCGGCGAAAGTTCACCGGTTCTTTAAAATTTATTATACATTGATATCCTTTTACTTTACCTGGAGCATTGGAGAACACATGTCTGTATTTATTATATATTTGGATTAAATTTTCGGCCTGTACCTTACTTATTTGTTTATAAGTTTTTTCCCTTTGGAATTCTCGAATCTCTTCCAACTTACTCTGCCATAGGTTAGGATCATCGTCTTCATATTGAATGATCTCTGGTAATTTATTCTTCTTACAGAAATAGCTTTTTATGGCTCCACATTTGGTGTTAACTGGACCGGTTTGATTAGTGTTGATTAACTCGGCTGTCCATAATCCTCCTTCGGATGTTAAAGATATTGTACCTTTATGCAAGTCAATTATTGCGGAATGCTGGCGCAACGCATCGCATCCAATCAATACATTAAATGGTAGTCCCGTTGCGACCAAGAATCCTATTGGTAGGGTCATATTGTTATTGGTAAGATCGAGTGATACTTGTTTTTTGACTGTTTTATTTTGTCTCCCAGTGGCTCCGATAATTATCACATTATTGACAGGTAAAGTCGGTATGGGTAACTGGACTTCTCGCTGGATTCTTTCAAGTTCAATATTGTCTATCAATGATATGTTAGATCCAGTGTCTATCATTATGGTAGATTTTACCCCATTTAAATTTGCTGATATATATATGATTTCGTTATTAGTATTACTGTTTACATGTTTCTGATCCTCTTCTAACAAATCTTCCCTGATATTCTTTAAATAGTGGTTATTAATTATGGTTATTTTATGATTACACTTAATTTTATTTATTAATCGTTGTTCCCCAAGATTACGGTTCAGTGACGGGTATTCATTAATTTTCACTGCCTCTATTAGTTTAAATGAGGGCCCTCTTCTCTATTTTCATTCTGATTACTGTGTTGGTTTTGTACTGTTTCCGTGCGATCCTCCGTATTATGTTCTTCTTCTTCTTTCTATGGCACTACAGCCCTTGTTGGGCCCTGGCCTCCTTCAACTTTTCCCCCCATTCTCCTCTGTCAGCAGCCATCCTCCTCCAGGAACGCACTTTTAATATCTCTCTTGCATCCTCATCCACCGCATCCTCCCATCTTAATATTTTTCTTTCAAAGGTATCGAGAGTGTTTGCTGCCTTGGAGTTCAGGATACACGTTTCGCAACCATATGTTAGGATGGGTCTGACGTTCCATGTTCCTAAAGAGTATTCCATATTCCTTTGCCGTAGTCGTTGCCATTGTTTCCGTCCAATCCGAGGCTTTCTTGAAGGTTCCGTGGTGTGGTATTTTTTCCGGGGGTAGGTTACCGGCCTACCGCCCAACCCCCAACCTGGAGGACCAGGGATTTTTCTGTTAGGGTTCCCTTCCCTTAGCCGATGGGTCCCAGTTTTCTGGCGCCGGGAACTCGCCATTCACCCTCTCTCGTCTGCTACATTACGTACTCAGGGACCACGCAACTTTCGTCTTCGAGAACGTGAGAGTAGGATTTGTGGGTAGAGCTGAGTTCCCTTCCGGGAACCTCTGACTCTCTCGTCAGAAACAGTCGGCGTTTCTCAGAGTTTTAGTGTTGCATAGTAATCCCGTATTATGTTCTGCTATCCTATAATTTCCATCATGTGGGTAGTTGTCTTCATGCCGAGATTGGTCATAATGGTTGTCATATCGGTGACTCCTTGGGTAGTATCGTCGCTGATTACCTTGAGGTCTGGAGTAAATATAATTGACGTTATGTCTATAATTATTGGGTCGTCTGTCCCCATCTCCTCTATTATTGCGACTATCACGATAATTGTAATTGTTATTGCCGCGATAATTATAGTTTCTGGAATTATTATTCGTGTTTTCATTTTGTGTTCTATTAGTATTAACGTTCTGCGCAGGTCGATTGCGATCATTATTATGAGAATTGGTTGGTGGCGCGTTATTATCATACTTCTGATATTTATGATTTAGCATTCTATTTCTTTGGTATTGATTCTCGTGCTCATAATTCTCCAAGAATTTGGCCATGGCTGGAATCGTTTTGATTTGACTACACATACGCGCATTTTTTATCCCTTCCTCGTAATGATAGGATAGTTGTATTACCAAACATTCTTCGGGAATTCGGGGCTCTAAGTTCCGCGCCATACATACTTTTCCTAAAAAGTATGAAGTAGGGGACTGGCCTACATTTGTTTCGTATCGACCGTTACTCAAATTATTCCTAATCATATTCTGGGTCGATTCCGACCAATACTTCTCCTTAAATTGTTTTTTGAACTCAGTCATGTCCAGTATATCCGGACGCACCGCTGTCCACCAATTATCATAAGTATCTTTAAACGTTTCATCAATCATGCTTCGTATAATACTCCAGCGACTCTCTCTATTTCTTATGATCACCTCTTCCAATCTCTTTAAAAATTCCATAGGATTGCGCTTATAATTACGAAAATTAATCGATTCTCTGTTCTCATGGTTATTTGTATGACTATTTTGGCATGTCCTATCCCGCCATGAATCTACTTCCTCCTGTAATTGTAATTCACGCCTACTAATCTCTTCTATTTTATTTTTATTGGTATTGATTTGACCTTCCATATTATTTAAATTGCCATAGACCCTTTCGAGTCGTTCGCCCATGTCTGTCTGTACTTGCTTAATACCTTCCTTATTTTCTTCCCGTACCTGATGTACTTCGTTTTTAATTTGCTCACATTTTTCGACAGTTTCCTGTTGGATTTCTTCGACCAATGTTTTATTCTCAATTTTTGTGTCATTAATTTTATTCTGTAATTCTTCACGAACCTGTACTATTGTTTCGTTAGTTTTTTCTAACCCTTCATTTGTTTTGGCTATTTCTAATTTTCTTTCCTCATTATATTGGTCCACCTTCTGGTTAATTGTCACGTGAAGATTCTCAATTTTTTCATTGATCTGCCTTAAATTCTCTTCATGTATTTGTAGGATGTCTTCCTTCATTTGTTTTGAGGTTTCTTTAATTTCCTCATTTGTTTTATCTAATTTTTCCTCCAGCCTCTTTGAGTTTTCCTTATTTTCCTCATTTGTTTTCCTAAATTGTTCTGTCATAAATTTCATCATCTCCTGCCAACTTGGTACTTCTCTGGCTCCAGTTTTATCTATTTGGTCCCCTTGGGCATTTTCTTCCACTGGTTCCCTTTCCTTGTCCACAATAATTTCAGTTTCCGCTATTTCGTCTGTCTGTTGTTCCATTTCACTGTCTGTTATTAGTTCTATTTCCTGTTCTTGTTCATCTATCTCCTTCTCCGTTTCTCCTGCCCTAATCCTTGATCTACCTCTGGTATGCATGTTTACTCTCCCACAGTTGCCTGCTCTGGTTAATTAATATTAATATGGTTACAGTTACTTAACTTAAGCCCTACACAAGTTGAGCGCCAATTTGTAAGTAACCTCGGTGTGTCCGCTACTGTTCAAGTCCCGCGATGGAAGCCAATTTGTAAGTAAACCGATACGTACGGTCTAAATTCCCACTGTTGTATTTGTCGATTGTGTTGTATTAATTTAATTGTATAAATTCTCGGAAATATTTGGAGTTGTGGAATATGTGGATGTACTTAATTAATGTTAACTTAATTCCTTAATAATTATCAGTGTTAGTGTGCCTAGAACTTAAATAACTTAAGATTTATTCTACAATTTCATCCAACCCTATTATGCCTTGAAGAGAGTTCTGTCTAATTTTATAATTTTACGCTCCCTCTTTGGTGTCAGATAATTCCGCTATAAGCGCTGTAGTATCGGCTCAACGAAACTTATAGGTTATTCGATGTTTATATTAACCATTTATTCTCTACTTATTCAGTTACTTTTGTTCCAGTTCACTAAACCATACTCCAAATAACAAGGTGTGACAAATATATAAAGGTTCTTTATTTGTGTATTCAATTCACATTAACTCAGATATATTCTAATTAATATATGTTGGGACTATAGATTCAGGTATCGATTGTTGATTATTTAATCCTTTGTTTATATTTGGTTATATATTATATTTGATTCGTATTTTATTTATTTCAGGGTGTGAAGGTTCTTGTAACTGTGGGGAAGACTAAAAATACATAATAAGAATGCAAGATTTACAAAAATTATGTGTTGTGTATTTAGTATGATTAATATAATATAACTTTACCAGTCTCTAACGAAGCAAATCACGTAAGCGGTTGATCGCTGAATTCGTTGTTCTGGTCAATTATGAAGTACAGTTTTCTTTCTTCAGTTTAATAAAAGTAATTCTTGTCCTGTCCACTTCGGAATACAGCTTCTGACTTGTTTTACAGCCCGATGGATGTTTCTTCTACACCGCCAGGATCCAAATAGGTTCTTCCTTCGGTTGAAGCAGTTAGTGTTGTTCCGTGTATTTGCAAGGTTATAATCTCTGGTGTTGTGAATATTATGAGTTGTGTTATTGTTAACTCTTTATATTTGATTACTATTTCATCAATTCCCTTCGGACATGGGACAGTCCAAGTTTCTTCTTGTATAATTTGGTTATTTGTTCTCGATTATTATTTCATAATGTATCGTTATTTTATTAATCTGTGTTAGTGATAGATGTAAGTATTATCATTAGAATTTTGTCTTTTTTATAATCGTATCTGTTGATTTCAAATATTACGATTCAATATATTCTTCTTGGGTTTTTTAAATCATCCCGTTCAGTTTTTTTATACAAAGCAATTCTTGTTATTTTATAAATCAACAACCTTCTTCTTAATTTTTTCCCTAGCAACCTATATTAATTTCCGCTTCCACATGTTTTGACTATATAGTGTTTCTTTCATATATTTTTTTGTCTATTCTTTGTCAATTTGCTGTCCTATCGGAATGTAATTTTACCGATAGCTGGTTTATTATTTTATACACATCTTCTACTGGTTTTTTGATAAAATTCCGTTTTTTCCTTTTTTATTATATTTAATCCACCTTCGATATTATTTTTTACCAATCGATATTATGGCATTATGGTATTATTATAATTTGTATAAATTTTATTAAATATTATTATTAACTTAATGTTTTTTCTTCTTTCTAGCTCTTCATAGTGCATTTATTAATTATTATTAATTGAGGCATCTAACCTTTAAGTTATAAGTGTTTATTTAGTATTTTTGGCTGTTAGGCCTTTTATTGTAAATTGATCTACCTGTGGTTATGTCTGTTAGGCATCTATAGTCCCTTTTATATAAATTCGTACATACAATCAAAACTTAATTATTAACATTTGTATAAACAATTATTTTTCTACATCTAATAACAATTCTATCTTGATCTCTTGATCACATACAGCAAAATTCGAACTTATGAACATTGGTTAACTGCCTCACACTTCATTCTATGACAGTCATTGAATAACACTATTTGTTTCATTATTTTTCATGAACTCAACACATATTTGATATAACATCACATAAACTTTATCAGAACATTTTTGTCATAATATAATACTTTTTTAACACAAAATTCTTATCTGTTATTACCATAAATTAAGTCATTGTTTCATTTTTCTGTTTTGTTTTTTATTAAACATATATCATTAGCTATTATTTATTTTACAGGTTCGTTTATTCTATTCAACACTACCTTGCATTCTTATTTAATTTTGTCTATGACTATAATTGTCATAATTGGGTCTCTGTTCCATTATTGGATTAAGTATCAATTTATTTATCAATCTGTGAATCTTCTTTTATGTAACATAAATGCTATCATTTTTGTTGTGCTACAATATATATAAAATATGCATAAAATTAATGGCTTGTATAAGTTAATGATTGATCTCCATTAAGTAGTGCTCAAGTTTCCAAAGTTTTAATATTATGATTGTCCGTAATTAAAACATCAGAGCAGGTTTAGTGTGAATGAGGGTACACTGTGGACAAAACTTTTCAACATTTCCTATCGAGCGTTGCTTAGAGTAAAGCTGCAAATCTACAGTGTATGTTTCACAGAACAAACACGCGAAAAAGAAGGAGCGCTCCGAAGTCACTCATGGACCCTCAGCATCTTGCAGAGGGTTCATTCCCTAAAGACGAAAAGTCTGTCTATGAATCGTTCCTCTGTAAACACGTGCAGTTACACTGCCCAGCGATCCACAGGAAGCAAATTGATGTCCATTTTTTCGGCTTGCACGCGTTATGTTGGTGTGGGTTTCGGCACTTTCCATTTAAAAAGCGTGCAAATGTAAGAAAATAAACATGAGTGAGGCCAGAAATAACGTGAATTGTGTGTGTGTGTGTGTGTGTGTGTGTGTGTGTGTGTGTGTGTGTGTGTGTGTGTGTGTGTGTGTGTGTGTGTGTGTGTGTGTGTGTGTGTGTGTGTGTGTGTGTGTGTGTGTGTGTGTGTGTGTGTGTGTGTGTGTGTGTGTGTGTGTGTGTGTGTGTGTGTGTGTGTGTGTGTGTGTGTGTGTGTGTGTGTGTCTCTTACCTGCCTTTTTATTGCTGTAGGCATAATAATAAAATGGAAACGTAAACATTACATAACTGAGATATGCTTACCTGCCACGAACGATATATTATTTTATACATGGAGGAGTTCAGTGACATACACACGTACAGAAGAATTATATATATAAAGATATTAACTCATACATAATTTACATTAAAATGAAAAAAATATAATTTTATTCCCTGGCAACAAAATTATTTTATTTTTAACAATTACCATTGCTTGAAAAAGTTTAAATGAATTTTCAAGTATTTTACTGTTGTTAAAACGTAAAAGGTTGCAGGTAAACTACCCCTTCCCCTTAACCGATCTTCACCAAAAACAATGGGTCTTGAGTACTCTACAAATCAGGGCTGTATGCAAAACATTATTTGATTCTGTTTGAATTTGCGGCTGTTATCGTTTGCCATAGAAAATACCCTTGTTAAAAAAACATTGCAGGTAAACTACCCCTTTCCCTTAACCGATCTTCACCAAAAACAACAGCTCTTGAGAACTCTTCAATTTAGGGCTGTATGCAAATAATCTTTTGATTCTGTTTGAATTTGCGGTTGTTATCGTTTGCCATAGGAAATACCCTTGTTAAAACATAAAACGTTACAGGTAAACTACCCCTTTCCCTTAACCGATCTTCACCAAAAACAATAGGTCTTGAGAACTCTACAATTCAGGGCTGTATGCGAAACATTATTTGATTCTGTTTGAATTTGCGGCTGTTATCGTTTGCCAAAAAAAAAATTGCCCTTGATAAAAAAAACTGTTGCAGGTAAACTACCCCTTTCCCTCAACCGATCTTCACCAAAAACAATAGGTCGTGAGTACTCTACAAATCAGGGCTGTACACAAAAAATTATTTGATTCTGTTTGAATTTGCGGCAGTTATCGTTTGCCATAGAAAAAAAATCTACACACACACACAGACACACAGACACTTTTCGAAAAACAACTTTTTTTCATGTTTTGAGTGTAGTACAATCAGAATCTGCAATAATCTCGAACACGATTTTTTTTGCCATCACCATACTTCCATTTCCTTAAGGAATATGGAAGTAAAAACAGTCCGTATTTGAAATACCAGCAGTATTATTTGATTTAATAATATATATATACTTTCACTTATGAACTTACTTTTGTCACTTCCCAAACGTTTCGAGATGTTGTTTCTCTTCTTCAGTGGGTTTAATACTAACTGTCGATTACAGAATAACCGTTACGGAATGGAGTGTGTGGTGGGGGTTGATGGTGGGAAGGGATTGGCGCTGAGGTTCGAATTATGTGTGTGGATCAGTGTGTCAAATAGTGTATGTGATTTGTAATGTATCTGTTCATTTAATATGTTGTTTGGTTGTAGTGTGTGATATCTGTATATTTCAAATTGTTCAGCTGTGTTTAGTTTTCTACTTTTAGGTAAGTAGTGTAATATTTCCATATTGTGTTCTATGTTTATGTTACACTACTTACCTAAAAGTAGAAAACTAAACACAGCTGAACAATTTGAAATATACAGATATCACACACTACAACCAAACAACATATTAAATGAACAGATACATTACAAATCACATACACTATTTGACACACTGATCCACACACATAATTCGAACCTCAGCGCCAATCCCTTCCCACCATCAACCCCCACCACACACTCCATTCCGTAACGGTTATTCTGTAATCGACAGTTAGTATTAAACCCACTGAAGAAGAGAAACAACATCTCGAAACGTTTGGGAAGTGACAAAAGTAAGTCCATAAGTGAAAGTATATATATATTATTTGATATTCAAAACCTAGCATTCAATAATACGGTACAGTTTTGTTTTCACTTTTACAAGTTATAAAAATCACAAAGAAATCTTACCTGCTAACATGAATTTTCAACTCATCCTTCTTTCCAACGTGTACACAGTTAATGGCGCAGCCACTCACTGTGCTAGCAACGTCTACTGTGTTAGCAACTTGCAATTATACAATTTAAAATTGCTGGTTATTCCAAGGTCAAGTTGTTGCAGTTCGCTTGTGTAATTTGCAGAAAAAATTCTGTTCTCACATTCTTTAAGTTTAATGTATCAGGATGGTGTGCCGTGCGTTTGTCTGCAAACAGAAGGTTTTTTCGACCTTTTACGCACATTTTTGCATTGATCCCTCACAGCCCGTCTTCAGATACTTTCATCATAATCCATAACTTATTGTTGTTAGTGTATTTCATAGGGAGCGATGCAACATTTTTAAAACACCATGCCCTCACAAATTTCTGTACAGTTGGGGGAAGCAGTTTTTCACTTCTGTCACTATTTGCACACAATGACACTGTTACACGTTGTTTACTCTGCTTCCCACTATGACAGTTGTCTCCTTTGAATGCCACTGTGCGGACAGAGGTAAATTAAAAAGAAAGGCCTGTTTCAACCACATTGAAGATACTTTGGGAGCATACTGAGACATTAGTTCCCTCAAACAGGTTGCTTTCCACTTACTCACTGTATTAACGTCTACACTTTTACTCCCACCACACATGCTTTTGCTGCCTTATCTCAAATTTATGTATCCAGCCAGTTGATGCATGAAAATCTTTGAGACAAACCTGACTGCCAGTTCATTTGCTTTTCCCAAAGCACTGGCCCACTGACAGGAATTCCTTCCAACCTGTGCTGCTGGAGCCATTTAAGAGGGAGTCTTCCAAGTCTTCATATTATCCACCTTGAATATGTGTTTGCTTATTACTAGAAACACTAAATACACGAGCATTTTCTTCAGTTTCGGTTGCTTTAGCCATATGTGAATTTAACATCGATGGAGCAATCCCTAACTCTTTGGCGATGTCCATTCCCTTCTTACTCCAGCTTTCCTTCACTACTTTCAAAATGTTTAATTTCTCAGCGACTGTAATGCATTTACTCTTCCTTCCATTCACAGTGTTGCCTCTAATAGAAACAATAACGAACAGATGTCAACAAAGCCATGAAGGTTTACAAGCAGTGAACAGATACAATACGTTTCTAGGAATCAAAGCTAGCTCAAAGATTGCTTGACAGTGCTACCTCAGCTGGACAGTTCTAATTGATAATTCCTTAGAAATGTGCAGTTATCCAAAATATTTGCTTTCAGACATTTAAAACAAGAATGTTTTGTGATATACAGAATGTAAATCAAAGTAAATATTTAAATGTATAAATGATGTTTCATATCGCATAATGAATAAACAAAAAACGTATAACCGCAATGAAGAAATAACACAGCAATTATAGGAATTTCACTGGGACCGTGGAGAACAAAATTAGTAAATGTGAAAAACGCATAAGTGTGAAACGTATAAAAGAAGTTTTACTGTATTATTATTGTTATTACTACTTCTACTACTACTACTACTACAACTAATACTATTTTAATTATTATTATTATTTAATAATTATAACCCACACATAACTATAGAAATCATAGTTTATAGTTTAATTTTCAAACGGCAAGTATGTGTGTGTGAGTGTGTGTGTGGTTTATAATTATGTTTGTGTGTGTGGAGGGAGAGACAAAGTAACTTATTCTGCGGAAGTCATAAAAGTAGTTAAGTATTTCAGCTCTGCTGCTGTTTAAAGGGAACGGATGAATATTGTCTTAGAACTTTAACTTTGAAGTTTTTTATTATGTGTGTATAGTGCTTTTGCACATGCCTATTTAGGGAAAAAATCTCTTTTTTATCTCAAGATTTCTCATCTGGCTAGGACAAACAAATCCAAGGAGAGAGTAAAAGAAAGTGATTAAATACAACTTTACAAAAATTAAAATATGATTATATGACGGGGAGCTGAGCTGTATATAATATATTGTTACGACTGTCTATACGATCGTCGTAGGTACAGTGGAAACAAAATAAGTACAAGACACCAATTAAGTCACTAATCACACCTTTAATTGTTACAGTAAAACAGTTCGTAATTAACAACACAGTCTCTACAACAAATCAAATGAAAATTGTACACACGCAATAAAATGTCCACAAATATTAAAACTCAATTGTATTACAATTATACCGTCCAAATATAAAACGCAACGCTTCACTACTAACTACTTGCACGTACACAGTAATAACCCGAACCGCTCTGTAAATATATCGCACTAATACTCTCGAACCGCACTATCCAAAATCTCGCATGGAACTCAAAAACTAAGGCCGCTACCCGATGTATTTATAGTCACGCTCACACACCAGAAGCTTCCAAACTGCGTCTTATCTCTCGCGAAATACGTAATTGCTACAGCCTTGACACAGTCCGAGCGCCCGAGCAAAGCCCGGTACAGACGAGAAAATTCTCGCAAAATGCGTCTAGTAGACGTACACCACATGCTTACATCGAGATCTTCCTGGCACATTCGATAAACGCGTAGATTGTTCTGTGCTGTCGTAGCACTGCCCCCTCCTTAAGCCTGTTCGTCCCGAACTGGCAAAGCGTCTCCGAAGTAATACTCGACCAGCCGATCTAGGTAGACGTCCTTGCGAAGGATAATTTTCCCGTTCTTCGAATTCAGTCTCGTGTGATCCGAACACCATGTTCCCAGGAATGCGAGTCTTTTGCGCAACCACTAGTTTCGCTGGAATCACTCCCGTTGCGTCATGTAGGCCTACTGATGACCGAAATACCACTGGCTGATCCAAGTCTGTTTGGTCCTCGTCAACAACCTCTTGCGTAACCTCATCTTCAGCCACTTTACCCTCGGGCGCTTCTATCAGCTCAGGAACAAGCAAGAGTTTTGTCTCGACACCCATAGTTGGCTTTCCAATCACTTCTTTTGTCCTTATACTTATTTGTACTTCCTCTGCTAGTTCTTCCTCCATTTCCGCTGGCAACAGGGAGGGTTCCTCTTGACCAGACTTGTTGACTTTTTCTTCGACTAATGCCACTCGCTTAATCGAATGGTTGGTAGACCCTGTCGTTTTAGCCATGGAAAGCTCCTCTTGGTCGACACACAGGACATTCTCTCTTAAGTCCACAATGAATCCGTAGGCATTCATAATGTCCGTGCCAAGAATCACTTCATCGACAATGTCTGCAACGAGCATTTGGTGGCTAAACTCGAGAAGACCCAGGCATACTCGTACGTCTACCTTTCCTAGCACCTTGACGGGGCTTCCAGTCACAGTCTGTATTGTACAAGAGCTAATTAGAGGATGGCGGTTACAGACTAAGTCAGGGTGCACAATGGACACTGTTGCGCCCGTGTCAACTGTAAATGATGTTGGTTTACCATCCGCAAATCCATTAACAATCAAGTTTCCACTGATCTTATGTAGCGTGGAAACTGTGTGCTGTTCTGGGCCTTTACTTCTCCAATTGGTGCGATCAGTCTCTTCTCTCGGTATCTTCTTCTCCCAACAGTCTACCTGTAGATGACCACGTTTTCCACAGTTGTAACATTTCGGTCTTCTGTCTTTTTCAAATCGTTGCGACTCTCTTGAACTTTTGAATTGTTTGTCCGACAACACTGTTTTTCTACTCCCATCGTAACGGTAATGTGATACAGGGATCTTCTGACTGCAACGTGATGGCATAAACCCATTAATGTAGCAGGACGCTGACTTGGCAGCTTCAAACTCTAGGGCGTGAACAAGAGCTTCTGAGCTATCTCGGTGTCTTGCCATTCGTAACACTTGCTGAAGTTCACAATCTCCGATGCCATCGATAAATGTCTGCACCGTAAACCTTATTCGGAAGTCTTCTGGTGCTTCAGGATAGGCCAATCTAATCAATCTGTCGATACTTGCTTCAAATTCTTGCAGACTTTCCCCGGAACGTTGTCGTCTTGTTCTCAACTGAGCGTAGTACACCTCTCGCAAATGTTTATCACCGTAGCGTAATTCTAGAGCTTTTATCAACTCGGCATAGATGTTCTGGCTGTCAGGAGGCACTTTCTGTAGTAGTTCTGCCGCGGGTCCTTTTAATGCAAGAACAAGTGAAACAGCCTTGTCTTTTTCTGTCCAATTATTTGCGCATGCAGCAGCTTCAAATTGGCGGAGGTACGTTGCCCAGTGAGTGCTTCCGTCAAAGGTTGGAGCTTTGACATGAACTGTCCCTACTGCAGGCAAAGTGACTTTCTCTGTTAACTTATTTTCTGTGTATTTTTCTGTCTTGATCACTGGTACAGTCTGTTCAGAAATTTGTTTTGGTTGAATCTTCATGCACTGTTCAACTTCAATTTTAATTTGTTCTCTTATGTTTGCCATTGAGTTTTCTACTGCAGATATTTTTGTTGACATAACTTCTTCCACAGTCAAGACAGATTTTTCTACTTTAGCTATTTTATTTGACATGGATTCTTCTACGTCAGATATTCTGGTAATCTGATTGTTGAGCTCACCTCGTAATTCACCTACGTCACCTCGTAGGAGACCCAATTCTGCGGTAGTATGTTCTTGCATCTGCTTTTGTTCATGAATTAATGCTTTGATGTCACCTGCTTCATGCTTACGTTCCTCTTTTTGTCTTTCTTCTGTTTCTAGCATTAGTGCTTTCTGACGTTCCTCAGCTTCTTCTCTTTTCTTGTCTTCGTTCTTCTTTTTGTCGTCTTTCTGCTTCTTCCGCCTCCTGTCTGCGTCTTTCCTCTGCTTCCAGCAGGAGGGTTTTCTGTCTCTCTTCCGCTTTCTCTGCATCCTGTCGTCATCGTTCTTCTGTCTGCAACAACAGCGCCTGGAAATTTTCCATCATCTGACTGGCATCCATTGTTTTTCGATTAATTACGAATTACACTCATCTTGTACAAAGTATCCACTGTTTCCACTGTTAACCGTTCTATCCCAGTTCTGACACCACTGTTACGACTGTCTATACGATCGTCGTAGGTACAGTGGAAACAAAATAAGTACAAGACACCAATTAAGTCACTAATCACACCTTTAATTGTTACAGTAAAACAGTTCGTAATTAACAACACAGTCTCTACAACAAATCAAATGAAAATTGTACACACGCAATAAAATGTCCACAAATATTAAAACTCAATTGTATTACAATTATACCGTCCAAATATAAAACGCAATGCTTCACTACTAACTACTTGCACGTACACAGTAATAACCCGAACCGCTCTGTAAATATATCGCACTAATACTCTCGAACCGCACTATCCAAAATCTCGCATGGAACTCAAATACTAAGGCCGCTACCCGATGTATTTATAGTCACGCTCACACACCAGAAGCTTCCAAACTGCGTCTTATCTCTCGCGAACTACGTAATTGCTACGGCCTTGACACAGTCCGAGCGCCCGAGCGAAGCCCAGCACAGTCGAGAAAATTCTCGCAAAATGCGTCTAGTAGCACGTACACCACACGCTTACATCGAGATCTTCCTGGCACATTCGATAAACGCGTAGATTGTTCTGTGCTGTCGTAGCAATATGTAAACAGTGGCGTATTTACAATTTTATTTTGGGGGGGGGCTAAAATTTCTTTTTTGCAATACCTCATATCGAATCTGAATTGATCCATATTGTTTTAATGCCTTAAATTTTAAAATATAGTACTATGGCATGGGTTTGCATTTGTTTAGGCCTATATTAACATACTAATTACATTATGAAAACAATTTTTAAGGTTGCAAAGTTAAAATGATTCTTGTATAAAATATAATCCAGTTCTTAAGAGAATTTTCTGTAGGGCTTAATCTATTAATTGCCAATTATTTTATAGTTTAGGCCTATATTAATTAACTTTATTTAAAATCAATGATTTAAACATTTACAAGAAATTTAAAGTACAAAAGGAAGACGGCGGTTTCTTTGTTTTGACAAGTCGTTTATCACAGTCTGGACATCAATCCTTTCTTCTCGATGAATTGTCATCATGGCGAGCCCATTCAGACGTGCCTCGCTAGTTGTATTTCTTATATATGTCTTGATTCTCTTAAGAGTGGAGAAACTCCGCTCGTTCGTGGCTGTTGTTACTGGTAGAGTTGCCAAGAGTTGTAGCAAGCGAAACACATTAGGATAGATCTGACGGTCGCAGACAGACAACGCTTCCATTGCATTTTGTGGCAACTGCTCCAATCGACTCAGACGTTGATGAAAGAGTTTTAATTCAGCCTTTGTCATTGTTAAATCGGCGACTAATGGATCTGAAGCATAAAATTCATGCAGTTTTTTAAGTCCATCAATGACACCTATGTCTTCAACTTTCTGCGGTAGAAGACAATTAAAGCTGTTAAAAAGTTCACAATGTGTCAAGAACCGTTCCTGCAATGAACAAATGAAGGCATCCAGAAAGGGTATGAACACAGACACTTTGTAGTAACCTTCAACATCATCACCGGTATCCTGATTTGCGCGATGTGCTTGCTTGGTAGAAATGCGTGGTTGCTTGATTTCAACTCCATTGGACGACGCTAATTTCTTGGCTTCTAGGAAAAGCCGGCTGAAAGTATCATAAACATTTTCTCTCATTGCTAGCAATTCCCTTTTGAGAACCCTGGCAATGTTGACTAACTCTGCAAAATCGATATCTTGGCACTGAAGTTGACGACAGATGGACTCACCCAACGCGAACAATTCTCAAAGTATTACTGAGCAGACGACAAAATCTCCCTTGGTGATGGTTACTAACAGAATCATGTCATCATGGGATGTGGTTTTGTTGTCAAATTCTTGAATCTTCTCCAGAGCCGAAACAACGCAACCATATAATTCCTTGAAGTCTTGTGCGCTGCGAAGATGCTCGATCCATCTAGTGAGAGTGGTACGTTTCAAACTCCGGGCTCAAACATCTGTTAATGATTCAAGGACATCATTTAATATTTGCCTACGCTTCGGTGGCCCAAAAAAAGTACGTACCATTTCCAGTGTTCCTAGTGAATTCCTTATAAGTGGAATGTTGCACATGTCGGTGACTACCAAATTAAAATTATGAGCTGCACAATGAGAATATACAGCTAATGGGTTGTCCTGTTGTATGAATGCATGGGCCCCACAGACTTTTCTCGACATGGACGCAGCACCGTCATAGCCCTGTCCTCGTAAAAATGAGACATCAAGACCAAATTTCACCAAGTTTTCAATGATCGATTCAGCTAATCCTTTGCCAGTCACATCGAACACTGGAACAAATTGCAGAAAATCTTCACGAATCTTGAGATCTGCGGAAATATAACAGGCACAAAGAGAGAGTTGCTCTATTCCGGCAACAACAGCAGTTTCATCCGCAAGTACCTTGAAACCTTTGGCATCATTTATGCGCTGAACAATCCTTTCCAGAAGTTGATTATTGATACAACTGACGATCTGGTTTTGGATTGGGGCACTAATGTATTTGTCGCGTTTACCAGTTCCTTCCAAACTTGCTCGTAGGTTTTCGTCACCTTTAGCGTGATATTTTAGAATGGCGAGAAAGTTACCTGTATTCATGTCATCTTCTTTGCCCACTTTAATAGGCCTGAAGTCCCTGTGTCCCCTTAATGCAATCTCCTGACATCCACAGAGAATCACCGCCTCGATGATAGGGACTATTCGTTTCCGATTTTTGTCCACTTGCTCCACCAAGACTTGGTCCAGGCAATGTTTTATGTCTTCTGTCTTGTTCGCCATCATGTGAACACCATTGATTACGGCAGCCTTATGATAAGCATTGTTCACATGGGTGTTGAAATATTCAAGAGCGTGCTTCCACTTCGAAAACTTACAGGTTACGGTTACCCGAACTAGTCTTAGCGAAAAACACACAGTACTTACAAAAGGCACCGTCTTCTTTGGGAGAGTATACTAACCAAAAATACTTCTCCTTCTCGGTCCAACTTAGGTTGAACTTACGATATTGGCCATTTTGCAAAGTGAGGGGAAATTTGTAAGTTGTATGGGGCACAAAAATATTTTGGAAATGATGTAGCTTTATGTGGTCATCAACTTTTTCATTGTTTGATGGTATACAATCAGTTATGTCATACATACAACCTGATGGTGGATTCTCAAAGCTTGATGTGTCAATGAGAGATATTGATTTTGCCTCAGGACCCGGTAAAAGTGATTTCGAATTATCAAAAACACTTTTATTATTTGAAAACATCGGCGGCGGTGACTGTGGTGGATCATCAATTTTTCCCGCCTCAGAGGACGGAGTTTCCTCTAGTCGTGGTGTTTTGGAGAAATAGTTCAAAATGTTTCCACTTTTTGTTTTGCGATTCATTGTCATAAGTTATCAGAATCAACACTTCACTGACTTCACTACACTAGTTTCAATAACACTCGTTTTCG
This sequence comes from Magicicada septendecula, assembly GCA_034769895.1. NCBI lineage: Eukaryota > Metazoa > Arthropoda > Insecta > Hemiptera > Cicadidae > Magicicada > Magicicada septendecula. Next base: position 265,385,416 of record CM068368.1, on the reverse strand, counting down.
CAACACTATCCTTTGTTTCAATCAACAATATTAACATGTGGCTGACGCAGAAACGCCTCTACGAACGTTCGAGACGAACTAGTAAGTTTTCTGGTCAGCGCATGCTCTGAGAGTATGTGCCCACCACTTCAGTAGAATTAACCAATCACAACGTACAACCACGCCAGTTATCGGCGATTCTCTTTTGTGCGGAGATTTGTTCGTAGCCAGTGCGTTGTTGACATATTCAAGCGGCCACTGTTGTAGCAGCATACAGCCTGCTTCTTTGCATAGTAAAGCAGTGATGAGGTAAACCCTTGTTTTCCACTCATAATATTACGATATTGTGTGCATTTGTTTATAATCCTAAATTTTGGGGGAGGGGGGGGCTTAAGCCCGGAAGCCCCCCTTTAAATACGCCACTGTGTGTAAACATGGAATATGCAAATGTAAGTGGATTGATAAGAAGGCAAAGCTCACTAGTATGGTCATCTAGCCACATACCTTAAATGAGATGACCATATGACAAGTACAAATAAGCTTGTTGTTTGCACCTTTCCTCAGTCATAGTTTGACAATTGTTGAGACTCAGTAGCATTAAAGTCATTAATTTTGATCTAAATTGAGGTTATTACTTTGAAGAAAGGAAAGCCTCTATTCTTCACGAGGTTTTCAGTACAGGGTGAAACATTCAAATCAGTGTATTGCATTCTGGATGTGTACGAAGGAAAAACCTTGGTGTGTTCAACGATAATCTGAGTACAGCATTTACTTTTGAAAATTTCAACATTTTAGGATGTCAGGGCCCAAAAGTCAGTCAAAATTTTGATAAAACCACAAAAATCCATTTGGGGTATCAAAGTCAACCAAATTTTGAATAGTTTATGGTTTTCGAAATTTCAAAATTTTATGACACCAGGGTCACAAAAAGAGATAAAAACTTTCTAAAATCCAGCTGGATTTTAGTGTAAAGAGTATGTGAATCCATAATTCTAACAATTTTTACTACAATTTTTTTTTAACTTTGGGTGCCAAGGGCTGAAAATAGACGTTAAAAATGTTAATAAAATTGTAAAAGTTTATTTGTACATAAAGTTACAAGAGATTTTTGTAAAAATACAAAATCTGTATCTGTAGTCTCAGTATTTTGTATGTGTAGTAATTTGACAGAATTAATATGTCTCAACGTTTATTGCAAATTTTGAATCACTTTCAAAAAGTTTGTAAACTATGTTTCAATAAAAAAAACTTGCATTTTTTTTGTCAGTTATGTATATTTGTGAATAATGTTATACATAGGTCTATTATAGATATCTGTGTAAACACATGTAAACTGACAAGTTATGATTAAATTATTTGTCATTTAGGTATGGTATTAACGTTACAAATGTAATTAAAAAACCAATGCAGTAGTTCAAAACTTTTAGTATTTCTTTATGATTGTCTGCTGTACAGTGATATTACTAATAAAATAGTAAAGTACCAGTAGTTATATTTTCATAATTTTCATAATTTTTTTAATACAAAAAATTGTCTGATATTAAAATTTAACTAACTTAATAATAAATGTATTCATTCAAAATAGTGAGCAAGTTCTGCAGCTCTGGGCGTTTACTAATGCTGTGATAATGTCTTTAATAATGACTTGTACAAATTTTCATAAGATCGCTAGTGTTGGCTATGGAGTTGATGAACAGCAAATAGACAGAAATGTAGCAAGGTGCTACCATGTCTAATGATATGTATATAAGCTTGGCACACAGAACATGGGCTTATCAGTATGGGTACACAGAACATGATTTCAGTGTTGGCGCACAGAGCACAGGCACTCTAAAGATACTATCAAATCTTCAAACTTACAAAGCGGAGGTTTCATGTTTTAACAGGAAAGTGAGTCATCTTTTCTACCTTTGACTTATAGAGGTTTACATGACTAAATTTTGAGTTATAATGACTTTTTATTAGAACTTCAAGTTGCCAAGGTCCACATGTACATTACTTTGAGTTATAGAGGTTCAATGGCATGAACAGAAAGGACAAAAATGTTGAATTATGAAGGTTTCTTTTAAAACATATTAGAGTTAGCTAGGTAAAATAACATGGAGATATTTGAGGAAAGTAAAGTGAATTTAAAAAATTCAAGATGTACAGAAGTTTGAGTTATTGACATTGAACTGTATTGTTAGGTAAAGCATTTCATTATTAATCTCATTAAAGTTAAAATAATAACATGACACATTCTAGAACTGTAGAAGTAAAAACTAGACACTTAACATATAAATATTTTATTATGTAAGGTTTTCCATTCTATAGAAATTAAAATAATACACAGTTAACAGTTAGTTTAATCAGAAGTCTTGATATGGTTGAAACAAAAAAAAAATATGAATATTTTAATAAACTCTTTTATTTAAAATATATATTATGTTGATGACAATGTTTAAAAAAAAATCAATCTGTATTTCGCAAACGCCCATACCACACACACACACACACACACAATAAAATTTTAAAAATTTATTACCTGATCATCCAAAGATTTTGTTTCATCATGCCCAATCTTTTCCAAAGCCTTATCAGATTTTGACAATAATTTTGTTTCTACAAATGCTCGCAAATCGGCCATTTTCATTCTTTTTTTAACCTTTTCACTAGACCTTCTAACATGACTACTTTGATCATCAGGAGGCTTACGTGAGAAGTATGGTGCTTCTGAAGTAAAAAAGAATAATGATAAAATTATAAATTTTAATTATGCAAAATTATAAAATGCCTTCAAGTGGTGCAATTATGTGGAAATCAGTGTTCCCAAAGGAAGAGTTTTATTTTTGTCCCTTACAATGTAACTCCTATCTAACAGTAATAAACCACAGACTTTAGTTATAACAACTCTGTTTAGACCTAACAACAACTGTTAAATGAAAATTAAAAATTTAGTCTAGTTCTTTAAATCAGAAACAAGTGATTAAATAAATTACAATTACCTGTAAGAATAGACATGTCCTTAACTTCAGGGACTTCAATAAAATCCTTATTTTCTTTCTTTTTTGTTTCTGGACTTTGATAAAGAGATACCTCAATTTTTGGAATTGGTAAAGAGTTACTACGGCGCCTTGTTTGTTGTTGATTATTCGAGTCTTCACTTACGTCTCTCAATCTGCAAAATAATACATATTCTACTACAAAACAAAAAAAGAATAAAAGCATACTATAAATTTAATAGGCTATAGCACTAACAACCATGCTTATAAATACATTTCGGTACAGAGTCTGTTAGATTTTAATAAAAATTGTCAAAGCTTAAATTCTTTAACGGCAAAAATTTAAGGATGTATAAATGTATAGTATGGGCAGGCTTGATTTTACATATCCTGATGTAAACAGCCAAACCACATCAGACGTCTATTCGATTTGAAGGACTTGCTGAAGCAAGTGAGTGGTTTGAAGGTCTTCAGTACACTGGATCTCAACTCTGGATATTGGCAAGTTGAAGTTGAACAAAGCTCCAGGCTGATGACATTTTTCATGATACTAAGAGGGCTAGGGCTGTACCAGTTCAAGGCTATGCCATTTGGTCTGAAGAATGCAACAGCCACCTTCATGTGGCTGATGTGTGTAGTATTGTCTGGCTACAATGGAGAATTCTGCAAGTACAAGTATATCTGGATGACATTCTGATATATAGTAAGAATATACAGTAACACTTTGAACACCTCAGTTGAGTTTTGGAAAGACTCAAGATTCATGGTCTAACCTACCATCTGAAAATGTCATTTTTTGTAACCAAAGTTAGGATATTTAGGACATATCATAACAGCTGAGGGTCTGGGAAGGCAGCCAGAAAAGAACAAGGTTATTGAGAAAATGGGGAGACTCCATAGTAAATACCAAATTTGTCAAGCAGCTTTGTACCTCGTTAAGAGACAAAAGCAACTTCTCTAACAGACCTATTGAATAAGAAATACCCTTTCAAATGGACTGACAGGGAGGAAGAAGCCTTCCATAAGATAAAGAAAACAATCTGTAGTGCTCCTCGACTTGCCTACCTGGATGCCAAGCAGATCTGTCTGTAAACCGATACCAGTGATGTGGGATAAGAGGCAGTAGTATTCCAAGAAAAGGAGGATGAAAGAAGAGACATAGTGGAATATTCCAGTAGGGAATTGTCCCCACCAGAAATTGATTATTGTTCAGAAGAGAAGGAAGCATTATCATTGGTATGAGTTGTTGGGAAATTTTGGGGCTACCTGGACATAGGAAATTCCAGCTATTTACTGAAAGCCTATGTCTTCAGTGGCTCCTCAGTATGGTATAAAATCAAAATTGATGCGCTGGGCCTTACTGTTGGCAGATTTCAATTTTAATGTGTGTCATGTCCTTGGGACAAGCAATCAAGCAGCAGACATCCTTTCAAGACACTCTGTGGGGGACCTGATCCATAGAAAAGAGAGCTGTTGGAAAGAGAAATGCTAAAGCAAACACCAGATGTGTTGGAAGGACCTGTTTTAATGGTTGTTAAAGATGGTGTTTGTTATTTTTAGTGCATGAAGTATTTACGTGCTTGAACAAAATACTTACTCTGATCAACTCGCATGCCCTAGCAACTGCCTTTTGCAATTTGCTTGGTGCATGCACATTTTAGGTAGTTCAGACTTGGACACCGAATGGGCAGCACGTAGCTGGGACTGACTTGTACATGGCCATAATATCCATCTAAGGAACCAGGTTTCCACATTCGCCCCCAGACTGTTGCTATATTATTTATTTTTTCATTAATGCAGGTAAACCCTGTGACTGCTGATATCTATTATTCCTGCAGGGTCCTGCTTCCCTCCAATTAATTTTCCTTTGAAGCATGGGGAATTTCCAATACGGTAAGCTGAATTTATGATTTGAATATTCTTTTTTGGCAGTTCATCCCTTGCTCGAGTCTTGTGAGATGAGTGAATTATTAAAACTTTCAGGTTTTCATTATGCGAGTTCTCATCATTTTTACCTGTGACCAAAAAACTTCACATAGTTCCTACCAGAGGATGACCAACATATGACCAAAATAATTCACATTCCAGAGGATAATTCAGGATATACCAGAGGATTTACTTGTAATTTGTTATCATAGGTTACCATTAAGGTTACGATTTTATCATATAAGATCATTTTTTCATCTACTCAAGCTTAATTACATTAATTACAATTTTTTGGCATTACCTTTTTTTTTTAATAAGGCTTTGGTCTGTTTGATCTGGGAAGATTACCTTACGATATGGGATCGCAATTTTTTGGTGTGTTTGTATATACAAATGTTAAATTATATAAATAACATCCATTATATGGTCCCTTGCATTTTTTCTTATTGCCGTTATCACAGGCTGGGTTTGGGGTTATGCTTAGTTCATTTTCAATAAATTTGAATTTTTTGTTAACATGTTCCTCTGCGAAATTTGGCTGAGTTATTAATATTTGTATTTTCTGGGTATTCTTGCAATTTGAATATAGATTATATTTTGAAAACTGAATATTAATTTGTTACTTGCAGATTTGCCATTACAGGGTTTTTTGACTTTTGATGTTTGTGTGCTACTTATAAATATTTTTTTATATTACTTTATATAGTGTTATGACATCACAGAACAATCTACGTGTTTATCGAACGTTCCAGAGAGATTCAGAATGTAAGCGTGTGGAGTATGTGCTTGTAGTCGCACTTGCTAGACGGTGCAGGAATTCAAACGGCCGCTCTCACTGTGTCATGGCCCCAAGCAATTACGTCGTAGTTTAAAGGTAATACATAGTATGTGGAATCGTCTAGATTTTTGGCGGCTATAAATACCAGTACTCAACGACGTTCAATTCAGTATAGTGGTGATTTACATTGCGGTTTGAGAGTTATTCTCGGGCGATATTACTTTGTGTTTTATAATCGGGCGGTATATTGTAATACAATTGTGTTTAATATTAGTGACATTTTATTGCATATGAACAATTTTTATTTGATTTTGTAATGGGGCAAAAATAGGGGGATTTTATTTTATTAAATTTATTTAAACTTGTTTATGGTCAGCATTGCAAGTCCCCTGTAAATTAATGTCGTATTCAAACGATGAACAGGAACATAACTTTTTGAGTGGAGTGTAGTTGAAAAATGCCAGACTCGCTTGTGAATTCCATATTGTCACGTACAGAGACGCACACGCACTCGACGGCGCACCGCTATTACGCCTAAACATAAAACTGACGCTAAGAAAATGGCTAAGCCGTAAGATTTCCTTGCCATGTGCTTTCGAGATGGCGGAAGTCAATTGAATGCTCCACCTATAAAAGCCTCCTATATCGTCAACATTTAACAACCTTAGCCCACATGGCTCATAGACAAATCCATACACTGTATGCGGCTACAAAAAATTTATAACATGAAGGCAGTGAGTTCCTGTTTAGCAACAAACAATAGTGGGGAGCGTGTTTCGCAGGTGCGAGGGAGTCGACGATTAACATGAAAATGTAATGGACGCAAGTAGTGGCTAGTGGCGTGCGTCACCGGCCGGGCAAGTTTTTTTTAACAAAAATGTGAAAATCGTAAAAGGCAGTTCAACTAACAACTTTTACCCGGCCGGGTGGACAAAAGAACTAGTGTGCACCAAATAATTCGTTTAACTGTAGACGGTGACAACCAGACATAAATAAGTGACCCGATATCTCAGAATGAAGTAAATGGAGGGAAGAAAGGAAAATTAAAATGTGTTGAACTGACAAAACATTCGGACATATATCTAGTGCGGCACGTGGCGAGGAAAGAACGCCGAAAGTTAAGTAACCGACGAGCAATTTCCCTATATAATTATTTTAAATTAAAAGAGCGCTCTAAATAAAATAAATGGGGGTGCTAAAGGTACGAGTGTGAGAGTGTAGCAAGCTGGGTCACCTTAATTAAGATAAGGATTAGAATTAAGTATACTATATTGTAACAAATGTTTTGTGTTATTCATATTTTTTAACATTTAACAGTAATAGGCTATTTTAATTTTGAAAGAAAAGATGAGTAATCCATAAATTTGAAGGAGCATAAAAACTGAAATAAAATTTGAGTTGTTTCACATAAATCCGAGTCGAGTATGTTACTGATATAACCCCAAACCCTGCTTGTATTTCGCAGTTCGTGTGACGGACCTTTGGACTTTGTCAGGTAAGTTATCCTGGACAAATAATAATTTAAATGTTATAAGTCTCTCAGTAATTTGTATTTGTACAAATGGCGCCACGAACTAAGACAAGTTTTATAAAGTAAAATTTATACAAAAACCTCACCTACGGTAAATACAAGCGTGGTTTGGAGGTTGGGTAGGAATACGTAAATTACGTACAGGTTAAGCGATGTGTATGCTATAGTTAAGTAAAACATACAAAGTGAAAAAATATTAAATATATGCAAGATTGAAATTGTGTTAAGATTAACAAATCTCATAAAGAATAAATAATGGCTACTAACGGAAATGAAATTGAAATAATTGTAGGCGACGAAGCAGAAAATAAAGCGATGTTTGAAAGTATTGTAACGGGACATTTTGGGCCTATTTTTGGAGTAATAAAGAAGTTTGTATTTTTTTAATAAAACAAATAACATTTTTTTACTATGATAGGGACAAAACGTAAACAAAAGGTATATTTATTGTTAGCGACAGTGGTAGCGGCAGTGGTAGCACTGCTGGTGAAAATTATTGAAGCGACAGAATCAACAAGCTGGAATTGTGCCAAGGTCAACCAATGACACACAAAACAGCGTAAACAAGTTATGTAATTGAGCATCAGGCGATGTTAAGTCAGAGCCTAGCCTAACGGTGGAATGCAGTTGGCGTAGTAATACAAACTTAAAAACAATGAGAATTGGTCATACAACAACAGCGACTTTAAAAAATAGTGCCGTTCAGGGCCCGCTCTAGCGGTTACGTCGCCCCGGACAAAAAGACAAATTGCCGCCCCTTAAGAATATATATATATTTTTTAAATAAAGGTAGGCCTACCTATTTTTTATTTTCAATAAAAATCAAATCATTTTATTTAAATTTTAATAAAAGCATATATTTAGAAAGAAACATGTAACATAACATAATATTGACAATCAAGTAGTACAAAACAGTAGATTCTACTTTTTATGTTAAATAAAAGTCAAATCGTTTTAAATTATAATCAACACATACATATATACATATTTAGAAAGAAACATGTAACATAACATAAAATTGATAATCAAGCAGTACAAAACAGTAGAAATTAATTAAGAAATATCTGTACCTAGCCTGTACAATTGTTCACCATATAATTTTTTACATTTTTAAATGCTGTTAAAAATGTGTATTATTGCACAATCAATCAAAATGCCATTATTTTGAAAATAAAACAAGGTAACATCAACTACGCTAAAATCACAAAAAACTTTTTTTTCTCACTTTCAGTTCTGCAAACTTTTTTATTACATCTTTTAAATTTACTTGATCAGCAATTTCATGCTCAATTGCCAAAATGGCCAAACCATTAAGACGATTTTGTGTAGTAGTCGAACGTAAAAAGTTCTTAATTAATTTTAACTTAAAGAAACTCCTTTCGCCACTTGCTACAGTTATTGGTATCGTTAGCAATATTCTTAAAGCAATAGTAAGGTTTGGGGCAAAATTTAACTTTGTAATTAAGCTCAGTACATTGCTTAGGCTTTCTTTTTTGCCCAAAAGCGCAGAAATTACCTCTGCTATTCTACCCCATTTATGTCAACAGAATCACCATCAGTTAAAATACATTCTAAATTCTTACAGTGTTTTAGTAGCATTTCTTTGGACATGGTATTTAAATCGTATATATTATATAAGAATTTAAAATAGTTACTATGATTACTAAGTTGTTCAAATCTAGCATCTAGTGCATTTAGTGCTTGATCGAGTGTAAAATAAAAAAAATCTATTTTACATTTTTCTTTTGGATCTTCGATCGGTTCATCTCGTGTTTCGTATGAGAAGTTCCTTTTATTCTTCTTTTGCGGTGTTGTGTTATTGTTGATCCAAAATTAGCCTCCACGTCAATTTCGGTAGCAAGTTCTTTTGCATCAATAATAGTTTCATCGAAGGACGAATCCGATCGAAGATTCTTGAAAAATATTTTGCAGTTTTGTAAAAGATTTTTGCAGTTTTGTAAAAGATCAAGTGCAGAGGCTAGATCAAAATCTTTTGTTTGCATCAACTTGCTTATTGGATTAATGCAATTTAGTATTTTATGCCAAATAACTAATGAACACAAAAATTAAATTGTTTAATACAATTTAATAAACCCGAGGCCTCGTCTCTTATTAAATTATCAATTTCTTGGTTTTCGTAAATGCTTAGCAAGGCATCGTATACGTCTCCCAAATGGAATCTCAAAGGCTTTAAGGCCTCTATCCTACTCTCCCATCTAGTGTCACTCAATGGTTTCAAAGTTAAACTGAACATGTTTAAAGTATTGCCCATCGAAAAGTAGATGCCGAAAAAAATAAATATATTTTTTGGACCATGTTGAAGAAATTAGCGGCTTCCAAGGATGCTTCTGCCATATCATTAACAACAAGATTGAGAGAGTGGCTACTACACGGAACATACAATGCTCGCGAATTATATTGTTTAATTTTAGACTGCACTCCTGCTTTATCGCCCCTCATATTGGACCCGTTGTCGTATCCCTGCCCTCTGATATCCTGCAAATTTAAACCCAAGTCATTAAGTTCTCCAATTATACCCGTAATATCAGTCATTTGTTTTCCTGTGGATCTTTCGACTGGTAAGAAGCCTAAAAAGCTTTCATTAATTTTAATTTCAACATCAGCGTCAAATTTATTGATTGAAACATATCTGATTACAAGAGTCATTTGCTCTACCTTACTAATGTCAGGAGTACAGTCTAAAATTATGGAAAAATATTTGGATTTTTTTATTTCATCAATAATATGAGACTTTACACTTTGATGCAGCAGATCTATTATCTCGTTTTGTATATTTTTCCCGAGATAGTGAGCTTTAGTCTCTTCTTTTTTGAGCACTCTACGGACGTGCTCTTCCATAATGGGATAAAATTCAGATAGCAACTCAACTATTTTTAAGAAATTACCGTTATTATACTCAAACAACTTGTCGCTTGTACTTGTCGCTTGTACCTTGAAAAGCCAGACAACTTTTACCAAGCATTTTAGTAATTGCTACGATTCTTAGAAGCACCTCGTTCCAATGCTTTGTTTCGGCATTAATAATTCTTTGAGCAGCCGCATCTATAGTTTTACAACACTTTAACCTTTGGTTCATTTCTAGCCATGATTTTTGGGCCTGAATATGATTTTTGGACATTTCATGCTCTTTTAAAGTTTCACCGAGGTGCTTCCAACTTTTAAAACCCTCCTTTGAAAGAGAACTAACTATACAGCAGAAAATTTTGCAACAGAAGCAGTAAACGCAGTTTTGTGAAAGAGAGTACACTAGCCAGTCTCGTAAAACTTGCTCTCCATTGCTTAAAATTCGTGTATAATAATTTGCGCTAAAATGTCGACCAGTGTCATTGGAAGGAAATTTGTAATTATGCAATAATTAGGTGGACCTTGTCTTACTAAAAAACTTCTTTCGGCGTCTCCTAAAATTCTTGGCCACAATGCTGGATCTGTACTCAAAGTTTCGTTTGTAGAACGCTTTCTGTGGGTGTCACACATTGGTGTCAATTTTTTCAATGCTTTCATCTGGTGATGGTAGAGTCAGAGTGTCGTCAGTTCCAATTGATTTAGAAACTTTGCCCATTTGTTTGTCATCATCATTCTCTGACGATTCCGTATTTTCTTTTATAACCGGACTTGATGTTGGATTCTCAGAGTCGTCATTTGTTTTGGTACAACTCTTGATATAATTGTTTAACGCGCCAGCTTGTTTTTGCCTTCAGCTTCCTTTTCCAGCCTTCTTTTTTTGTACTGGTAACCAGACAGTTTTCTTAGACCGTCAGACATTCTGGAAGAGGCACGCACATAACTCAAATTAAACTATGTAAACTATAAAATAATAATTAAAAATAAAGATTTAACCTTGTTCTAAATAAGCTAAAACCGTAATTAACATAACTTCAAAATTATATTCCGTCAACCGACATAAAAAATATTTATGCGCTACACTACACAAAATATTTTTCATATCCTGTGAACGTAAAGAAAGTCTAGTGTAATTACAGTATATATATATATATTTTTTATATAATAACAAATATTTCAGCAAATCATAAATAGTCATTAAAAACAATTTTATAATTCTTGATTTTGAGATTTTATTCTGTTCAATTATTCAAATATATTATTATAAAACGCGTTTTATCGAAGCAATGAACTTAATAAATGTCTTATATTATTGATTCAAATAATTATTTTCATAAAACAAAAATATAAATAATTATACCTATAGAATACATTCAAATTTGATACAATATTTTATTGATTCAATAAACAGCCTTTTTGGATAAATAAAATATTTATTTTATTTAAAAACGCTTTCATTGTTTCGATTCGATAATCGATTTACGATAAACTAGTATCTATCAAACTAAACAACAGCTTAATTATAGATGTACTTACCTTTCAAAATTAAGAAATCGCACTGAAGTAAATTTTATGAACTTCCACTTGTTATCACTACCGACGTAATAGCAAGAATAATGCTATTGTGTAATGAAATGGCTCGAGTTAGTTAGAGGTAATAAGCACGTCTATGCATGTTCAAACACAAGTTGAAGCAGCGCTCTGCTCGCGTGCTATTCTGTTCAGAGAAGTATATGCATTGCATGTTCAAACAAGTTCAAGCAGCGTCATTTACAAATTCTGCGTTAATTTATTAATAAAATAAATTATTAGTTTATAAAATGTTTCCTTTTCGGAATTATAAAAATTTACTAGATTTTTGTAAGTTTATAGTCAACTTTTATTGTTTAATGTTTAACATAGATTGCCGTAATAAATGTTTTAAAAAATGAATCACCGTCCAATCTTTCATATCTCTGAAATCTTTAAATATTGTGATATGTATCACAATCTCACGAAATTAAATTAATTCTGGGATTTTCCGTTCTCCCCTGAAACGGGAAAACGGTTATTTATACCCTGATTAACGAAAGAAAGTGACTGGCGGAGCGGCCGCGCGGCGACCGAGTTTGTAGTAAAAATATTCCACGTAATAACCTCGTTGAAACGTAAAATACAGGGCTAGAAATGTCTAATGAACTGTATTTTAATCATGAATTAAAGACGTTTTTAACAAACTTTTCTAATTTTTAAAATCTTTTTTCAATTAATTTACATTGAGAGTTAAATAAAAAATACACGAATTTGAATTAAAAATTTAGGGTTTATCGTTTTATTACGTAAGAACTCAGAGGTTAAGCATCGGAAAAACATTTCTTGTAGACAAATGGTAGTCCACCTTCTTTAGTACAATATATCAAAAATTGAGATTCCTACGAATAATATTAACGACGTTATTAATTTTTCCAAATGTACTGTTAACTCCGTTATTAATAATTTTTTTCATTGAGTTTTTTCACAGTAAGCATAACAAAATTGTATTCATCAATAAAAAGTGGTATGTAACCTTCAAATATTACGAAATATAACCGCAATCAGTTAATATAGGAAAATTAGAACCAACATCGCTCAACGGCGCGCCATCGAGTCAAGGTACAGTAACAGCCCAAAAAAAGTGGTGCATACGCTCACGGCTCACACATTGACACAGCCAACTTGCTACGAGTCACCAACCTCTCTCATATATATACAGAGATTTTAGTTAGCTGTCTACTTATTTAATCTAATCTATCTACCTGGAGATCTGTCAAAAACTTACATCTGACCAGACTTTTGTGGTTTAGTTGAACTACATGCTTTTTATAACAGATGGTCTTGAATGATTGTTTATCACTCTTTTGCGGTACGGTATTTATTGTTTTCTTGTTAATAAACTATTTTTGTTTAGTGATCAGCTTTAATACTACTAATTGAAGTGCAATGTAATTACTGGGAAATTGTTAATGCCATTCAAATTTCTCAACAACTAATTATTTAACTATGAAATACAGTTTACAGTTTAAAACTACCGAGCAAAGCTCGGTCTACCAGATATTGCATAATTATAACAGTATTTTACTGTTATAATGTATTGAAATGTAAAAACAATTAGTACATTACTTGTTATTAGCATTGACAAATAAATAATAAAGACAGTAAGGTACTTACAAGTATTGTAGTGTTCTTCAGCTTTTATGGAATCCGCTCATAAAATATGTGTATAAATCATAAACATACACTATTAAAACACTCTATAAAAAACACTTATTAAAACACTTATAGCTGTGAGTTAGTAGTCTTCAAACGAAGACGGTAGCGCGCGAATAAAATGGGCCCACTAGGTTCTGACTGTACTTCCGCCGCAGAGCGCCGCGCACTGCTCTCTGTGAAATTCACTTTATATATTAATCCATTGTAGTATTCCTATCACGTACAAGGTGTAAGTTGTATATGCCTTCCACACTTAGTTATCTAAAGAGAGCGTCACGCAAATCTCATTCATGTACAACTTTTAACAACTGAGTTATTAGAAAAAAATTAATAACGTCGTTAATTTTAATCGTAGGAATCTCAATTTTTGAAATATTGTACTAAAGAAGGTGGACTACCATTTGTCTACAAGAAATGTTTTTCTGATGCTTAACCTCTGAGTTCTTACGTAATAAAAATGATGAACCCTAAATTTTTAATTCAAATTCGTGTATTTTTTATTTAACTCTCAATATAAATTAGTTGAAAAAAGATTTAAGAAATTAGAAAAGTTTGTTAAAAACGTCTTTAATTGATGATTAAAATACAGTTCATTAGACATTTCTAGCCCTGTATTTTACGTTTCCACGAGGTTATTAAGTGGAATGTTTTTACTACAAACTCGGTCGCCACGCGGCCGCTCCGCCAGTCACTTTCTTTCGTTAATCAGGGTATAATTAAACATACCGCTCTTTAATGATTGTTTTCTTTAGAATCAAGAATTGTAAATATTTTTAGCTTTTAGACATAAACAATATAAATACGCTACGCACTGTAAATTTTTAGCGAACGAAACAATCGATATGTGAAATTTGCTATTAATTGGGTATTTAACACATCAATATTTTTCTCACACTTACAGCCAAAATGCCGCCCCAAAATTTTCAGTCTAACTTCACCACTCGCGAGTGGCATATGTAAAAGTTCCGGAACGTAAATTGCGGGCCCGCAGTACAGAAAAATGTGATATAAAATCGAAATTATGAGTAAATAATGTAAATGAACAGTTTTCTTGATACAATGACAGTTTTCGGAGATGTAAAACAAATTATTCATTAACGTAAAATGTGTGTGTGGAGAAATGCGACGTCATCTGGACTCAAACTCAACCAAGTAGTCTACAAGAATGAAAACAAAATTTTCAATTATGATTTAAATATTCGAAATTGTAATATTCACATTTAAAGATTTTCACGATTAATAGAGCGCTCTTAGAATCCTGGGGTAGATATGTATGTGTGTGTGAGTGAAAGCGCTGGTTTCCGTTGTGTTAGTTAAGTTAAGCATTAAGCGAATTATTTTGTATTTATATTTCCTGTTTTATTTTGACTATTGCTGAACAAATTATATTCAACTTAATTATGATCCATTTTATGTCTATATTTTACTTGAATTACTATGGGAACAAATTGTAAAAGATGGAGAAAAGAATAATTTGTTTGATAAAATTGAGATACCAATAAATTTTAAATCATGGGAAACAAAATAAAGTTTTCTTTATTTTGAACAACCATTCTGATATCCTGTTCGCTGAAAAGAACCCGAGAAAAAATGGTAAGTACAAATTTTTTTTTTGTTCTGTTTCTTGTAATTAATAAATACAAGATGGCGCCCGAAGAAACTCTAGACAGTAAACAGTGAACAGTAACCTTAAAATAAGTTCAATTAATTATCAATAAAATGATATAGTACAATGGCTTCCGAACTTAGGGACATTTATATAAAAAATATTTTTTTTATATAAATATAGGCCTACTTGGGAGAACAGAATGGTTGTTTAAGGTAACTAAAAAATATGTAAACATAAGTAGTAAGGTTATAATATGATTGATAGATGTGTATTATAAATAAGTAAGAATTAAATAAAAATGATGAATACTAATGAAAATATTAACAATGAAGTCAGTTTCACTGATAGTCAAACTGAAAGTCAAATAAATAGCAATTTAAGCGAGACTGAATCGAGAATAATGGAAGGCGTAACGAGTCAATCGACGCCGACCTCAGTTAAGAAAGAGAATAATAGTGATATGATGAGTATGATGCAGTTATTGTTGAATAAATTTGATAGCAAATTTGAGGAACAGAAAAACGAGATGCAAGAATTTAAAAGTAGTGTAAATGAAAAATTAGATATACAGAATACTGAATTAAATAAACGTTTTGACATGAATGATGCTAAGTTTGATGTATTAACTAATTCACTGTGTAGCATTGATGACCGAATGAATGAAATACGTAGTGAAACAAAAAGAGAAACAGATGAATTGAGAGAGTATGTGTGTGTGGTAGACAGCAAAACAAATATGTTAGAATCCAATCAGAAAGAGATGGGACAACAAATAATTACAGTAAATGACAAATTAGAAAATTTTGTAAGTAAGGTAGATGATAAAGTTGAGAGTATGGAAAGTGAGATGCAGTGCGTAACTAATACAATACATGTTATAGATAACCGTAGCAGTGAATTAGAATCACAAATAGCAATAGTAAAAAATGTTAGTAAGGAGGTAGAAAGTAATTGTAAAACAGAGATACAAGTTATACAAAATACAGTAAATACTATAGATAAAAACAATAAACAATCTTGTGTTGATTTAACTATTTTTTCTTTACATTTGGCCGGAGCTAGTTCAATCCTAGGCACAGTTTAAATAACAATAAATTTGTGTCAATTGATCAGAGTATAGTTAATGTTAAGGATGAATTGAATATAGCTATAAACGAAAAACTTAATAGAGTTACTGAACACATAGTCATTGCTAAAGATATGAATAGCGATATCGATTTGGAGTTATTTAATTGTGAAAACAGGGGGGTACACCCTATGCAGTTTTTGAATAGAGTCAGAGAATTTAATCAGTTTTGTAGAAGTAGCTGGGAGGTACAATTTTTAAAAATCATGAAGTGTTTTAGAGGGAATTCCGCGGTATGGAGGGGGATAACATTTAGAACACATAGAATATGTATTAGATAAGCTGCAAAGAGGGGGTTTAACAGTGAATTGGGACAAATCTAAGTTTCTGCAGACAGAAATACATTTCTTAGGATTTATTATTACACAGGAGGGGATATTAGCTAACCCCGACAAAGTAGAAGCCATAATGCGATTCCCCGAACCTAAAAACATTAAGCAATTACAAAGTTTCTTAGGCCTGTGCAATTTTTACAGGAAATTTCAGGAGAACTACGCACACACAACATCCAAACTGAGTGCTGTACTGCAGAAGAATAAACAGTGGAGATGGGGCGATACGGAACGAACTGCGTTTAATGAAATTAAGAGAAAGTTTAGTCACATGATCATGATGAATCATCCCGATTTTAATAAAACTTTTTATTTGCAGACCGACGCCAGCAATGTAGCGCTAGGGGCGGAGCTCTACCAGGAGGGTTGCGACAAGGAACATCTGACGGTCGCCTTCGCCAGTAGATCGCTGCTGTCGGCTGAAAAAAATTATACGACGACGGAAAAAGAACTTCTAAGTATTGTGTTCGCCGTGGGTAAATTCCGGACCTACATCCTAGGCAATACCACGATAATCCGGACGGACCACAAGGCACTGTCATTTCTTAATTCATGTAAGCTGACACATAGCAGATTAACCAGGTGGGTATTAGCTTTACAAGAATATAACTTTTCCTGGGAGTATATAAAGGGGTCAGATAATAAGGTACCAGATACACTTTCTAGAGTCGATGTTATAGACAATAAAACTGGTAGGGATCTTAAAGAAATAGAAATTTTTAGATTAACTAGAGAAGATAGAATTTTTGGTGAGGAATTAAGTGATATTAAAAACATGCAAAGATCTGATAGCAAACTGGGTAAAGTAATTGTTAGTTTAGAAACAGATGTAGAGGGATCTGAATATAATGAGCGGTTTCAAGTCTATCAAGGTATTTTGTTTAAAAAGGTAGAAGGTGGGGAGCGTGATTGGAGGTTAGTTATACCCGAGGGGTTGATAGATAAAATTGTTTGGGATTGTCATATAAGGTATGGTCATTTTGGTGCGAGAAAATGTGCAAATGTTTTGAAAGAATCATGTATATTTAAAAATATGGAGAAGAGAGTTAGAAAAGTGTTGAGAGTGTGTGATTTATATCAGAAATCGAAAGTAGTGAATTATAAAGTAGAGGGGGAGATGAATTACATAAAAGTTGAGAAACCGTTTGATTTAGTTGCAGTAGATTTATATGGACCATTACCCAGAGGTAGAGGGGGTGTGTTTTTTTTGTAGTTCTAGACACCTTTTCAAAATTTGTAAAGTTATATAGCATTAAGAGAGCGACCAGTAAAGTGCTCAGTGAGAAAATAGTAAAAGACTACATGCTTAACGTTGGAAAACCGAAAATTATATTATCTGACCACGGTCCACAATTTATAAGCGGCAAGTGGCGGCAGACGCTTGGATGGGAAGGCATCATACCCAAGCATACGGCAGTGTATCATCCTCAGTCGAACCAAGCAGAACGGGTGATGAGAGAGATTGGTAGGATATTTCGGGCGTACTGTCACGCCAAACACACAGAATGGCCATCCTACGTGAAGAAAGTAGAGGAGTGGCTGAATTGTACCACCCATGAGTCCACGGGATTTACGCCGCATGAGTTGATTAGGGGAACAAGGATATTGGAACAACTTTTCAAATACCCACCAGAAGGTCAAGTTTTGGACAGGACCATGAAAATTAGATTGGCAAACGAGAACTTACTCACGAGAGGAGAACGAAGGAAACAGAAACATGATGCCAAGGGTAAATGGACCAAGTATGAGGTAGGTCAATTAGTGTTAGTAAAAAGGCATGATTTGTCCAGTGCTCAAGATAGAGAAATAAAGAAGTTCTTCTTGTTGTATGAAGGACCCTACGAAATTGTAGAAATAAAAATGCAGAATGCGTATGTGCTGAGGAACCCAGCAACGCAGGAAATAGTAGGTACTCAAAATGCGACGAATCTAAAATTATATCGGTCACTTTAATTATGTGTATAAATAAGATTTCAAATATTGTTGTCTGTTTACAGAAGGGATCCTCCCCCATTTTCGGGCGGTCATGATCTTACCAGTCCTGGCCGTGGAATTCGGAACTCGGAGGCGGGCCATGGTTGGAGGATCTTCCTTCGGGCGGTGAAAACAACGATGGTCCGGCTCCACCAAAATTGGTACAAACTAGAAAATTTAACTACATATTTGAACGGGGAGGGGGACCCCAACAGGTACATGACATGAATTAAATTTTTAATACACTCCAGGTGCAGCGGTCTCGGTGTACCTGTCACGTGCCTGCACTGCCTTAGAGTGTTGTATATAATGGAGGCTGCACTTAAGTAAAAGGCAGTGCGTACAAATTTAAAAGTTCAGAACCAATGGCAAAATTGAAATTAGCCATTGGTTATAGTTCTGTGTAGTCTGAAAGGACGAATTTTGGGGCAAGAGGGGTTGGCGCAAGGTAGAAAACGGGTTAGAAAAAATGGTGGGAGAGGGGGAGTAGTGTGTTTCAGAGGGGGGACGTGAATTCACGTGGTGGATCTACAGAGTGCCAATCCTTTTTGCAGCAAGACCCGGCATTTCGGGCGACTGCGACCTTCCTAGACATGTTGAAAGTTACGATAGAGTCAGCCTTCAATGTAAATAGAATTTGAAAAAAAAAAAAAAAAAAAATACCAAAACAATTTTGGATGTTTATAATTTTAAATTTAAATAAATTTTAGAATTAAGTGACCAAATATAATTGTCAAGTTTTAGTATCAGTGAGTATAGGAACGCTTTGAAAAGATGTGTAATAAAATAAAAACTTGTTATCAATACAAGATGTGGGAATAATTTTGGGGGGTAGAATGGTGCTCAATGAAGTGATAGAACAGTGGAGTGTGGAACTGCAATGGTAGAAAGTTTAGTTATCATTCTAATTAATTAGTTATTAAGTTGCTGTTGCTGGGGTGGCATGTGCCCCAGTAGATAGCGGAAAGTGTTGGGGGTAACAGAGAGTGTTACCTCCATCGGAGGCCAACATGGCGAAAATGCACGGCACACCCTTTTGTACAATTTTATATTGTAACTTGATAAATTGCCGTGCCGTGCAAATTAATGATGACGAATACATGCCTGAAGGAAGAGATGATTTTCCCGACTTTTCGGGCGATTACTGCCTTACCAGCACTAATCGTGGTTTTGGCTAGCGGTCAGCTATGGTCATATCAAGTCCCTTGACCATAGCTGACTTGAAATTGGTTTATATTAGAAATTAATGGGGGTGAATTTTAGGGGAAATCCAAGCACTATGGAACAGCGGCTACCACTCTGCCCGCTTGGGGGCAGCAAAGCCAGGGGGTAGACCCGCATTAAGGGCGCATAACTATAGAACAAAGATATGTTGATATCTAAACCTTTCAAATGTAACGCAGAAGCAAGGACACGGAGATGTCAAATTCCTCCAAAACTTCAGTCCTTGCAACTGGACGCCACAGTCCAGGGGGGGTCATAGTGTGTGTGGCAGGGAGGTTACCCAGGGGGGTAACGAATTAGAAATTTGTTGTATTTTAATAATGATGACTCGCTACTAAATAATTTTGTTTTGATTTGAAAAATAGACGCACTACATACTTCCTATATTGTGTTTATTATGTATTATTGTGTTAATTGCATGTAGTATGTTAGGAATAAGGATTATAAAAATATAATAATATGTTTTCAATGTGTTTATAGATTTCAAAATAAAATGAAATAAAGTTGTGATAGTTAAAATTTTCGATGAGTTGCAAAAGATAGAAGTTGGGTGATAGTAATTGTTTGAGTAAAACGCTAGAGTCAGTCCAAGTTGAATATATTGGGGTATTAAAGAGAATAAGAGATGAAATACAAGTAATAGAGAATTTGAGTATAAGTGGAGACACAGTAGATATGGAGAATTTATGTAGAATATTGATTGATATATTGATGTTTATAATTAATGATGTTATTTTGTTGTATTGGTAGTGAGGTAATGAGATTGAGATTTTTGGGGATGGCAATTTTGTAGTAGGGGGTAGTGTAATGTGGGAGTCCGCAACATGATGATCAGTTGGGACGGGATTGGGATCGATTTTAGTGAGGAGGGGCCGCCTTAGGTAGAATCCAGGGGCCAGATAAGGGAAATTGAGTTTTTTTTTGGGGGGGGGGACACTTATCCTATGTACAAAGGGTTAGAGAGTATTTTTTTTTATATATAGAGAGAAGGTGGCGAATTGAGTTAAAGTAGTAAGTAGTTGGGTGTAGAGAAGGGTTAGTAGATTTTGATAGAGAGGGGTGTCATACTAGTTAAAGATTTTGTAAGGGAGAGTTAGAGTAATAAAAGGGGTAAGATTATGAGTAAATGCCAAGTTGATAAAGTGAATTATGATGAATAACTGAGAATCACCCAAATGAATGAAATGGAATAATAATTGCAATGTTATAAAAAAAATAAAAAATAAAAATAAAAAAAATATAATAATTTTTTTTGAAAGAGAATTAATAAAAGTCAATTGAGATTAAAAGGTAATTTTATGATTTTATATGCAAATTTAATGATGTAAAGTGTGTAAATTTTTAAATACAAATTGTTTATTTTAAGATAATAATAACCATGTGAATTATGAATGTACTATGTTTTCTTATGTTATATTGTGTTTGTTAGTGTAAGAGAATTTTATGAATTTAAATATTTTAAATGCAAATTGGGGAAGAGAGAAATGTGATATGGTAATGGGAAATGTTTATTTATATTCTGATGGGAATCAGGGCAATAATTTTGAATTTTGGGATAAAAGTTAACAAGAGAAAGTAGATAGAATGAGATTATGGAATTTTAAAATGGGTATCATGTTGTTGTTAGGTATTTTGATATATATGTTAGAAGTAAGTGAAAAAACAAAACCAGTGCTTCTTAGCGCAAACCAGCACCGCTAGGGGGAAACAGATCAGTTGGGGATATGGTGTGGTATAAGGCCACTGTACACTTACGTTTATTTTGAATTTATAAATACGATATATCTCACAAATGTGGTTATGTATACAAAAACTAAGACGCCATCTTTTACTACCTAAGTCATGGGCCAGAAGTTCGTTACGCGAAGTCATAGGAAACGGAAATTGCTTGAAATAACAAAACAGCTGTTCTAATTGTTACCAATGAAATACCCCTTTTTATTCTTTACTTTGTTACATAACATTTTTTAAAACCAACTGTAACCCTTCCAAAAACATAATGTGTAATAATAACTTTGATTAAGTTAATGATTATATGTTTAAATGATTTATATATACAATAATAACATGTATATATTTATATAGTGGTGCTCAACCCAGCACTTAGAATAATTATGCACGCACACAACCACTCACCCTTTCATTATCATGGTACAACTTATTTAAATTTTGGAGCTCCTTAAATTTAGATTGAAATTTTGAATAATTTGTTAAATGATTGATTTCTACAATAACATATATTGGGAAAGAAAGGATTCAAAGTATTTAAGGAACGCTCTCACCAATTTCCGTGTTGCTGTGCGTCCTCGTTTTGCACGAACTTCGCGCACCGCGAGTTCGGCGAGTTTTTCCCGGTCACATCTTGAAGTTGGCGCACTGTACTTATTATATTTATATTGTTTATTAACCACCTACAGTGGTCTAAAAAGTTAAAATTCACTCGTAAGTGAATGGGCGGCCGGCCGGCTCAAATCAGAGCTGCAGATGAAATGACGGCAATTTCTGGTTGAAATCTGCGGAAGTGGGGTGTATTGACGTCACATTCCTTTGTCTAAATTGTTGACATCGCTGTTTGTAGTTGTCAACACATTCTCCGCCTCTGACGTAACGAAGGCTTGGCTCTGCTTATCTCAGTAACTGCACACTGTTTTTGTGATGTGACACCGTTTTTTGTCATGAATTAGTTCAAATCCTGGCAAATACTGTAATATAGTCCACTCACCGTAAATTCTATATCGGGTGTTTGAGGTTGGATTGGGTATGTCAAAAAATAGGAAAATACAATATTTATGATCTCTTTACCATATTTCAGGTAATTATGAAATGTACCATGATTGTACCATCACAAAACCCCCTCAATGAAAGATGGTGTGACGAAGCACACAAACTTTCATTGACCCTTTCATACTTCCTAAAGGGATCAGCCAGGACAAGTCGCCACAACCCCCTTACAATTTTACATAAAAAATAACAATAACTCACCCTTGGTCTGGTGATGAGGACCGTACCTTCATGACCTTACTGGACTTCTCCTGCGAGATCCCAACACCATAAGGCCACTTAGGCTCTTAACGCCCCTGCTCTGACGCGTTGGCCAGCTCAGGACCGCTGTCACACCCCAAACACTGAAACAATTTATAAAAAATTATGAACCTAGTGGCTTATTGAATCACTACCTCCTTAACTGATATGGTTCCCCTTAGCTAAGTGCTGGTTTGTGCCAATAAGCACTGGGTTGGCTTACTATTTATAAAATTATAAATTATATTAAATAAAATTAGAAAGTATAAAAATTATAAAAATAATAAATCTCAAGGATTAAAAAGAATATCTTGCCTGCATATTACAAACCCTAGCTTGAATAATAGTTTCGATTCCTATCGATAATAATTATCTTCGTTCTATAATTACTATAATTGTAACATAAGCACAAAATTATAAAAAATTGAATAAAATATATTTGAAAATATAAAATATATATAATATAAAATATAATTATCTATCTCCCAAACTTGGAGAAAAACAAATCAAGAAACTTAATGAATCGATTTATTTATTTATAACCCTTAAAATAAACTTTTATTATGATTATTAGTATTATTATTATTAACAGTTAATCATCTGGCTGATAAATATTATTAACAGCGCCATTTAAAATTTTTTCTCTTCCTACACATATTATAAAATCATGTTAAAAAGTTTTCAAATAAATACATAATACATTAATAATTAACACTGATATATTAATAATACAGTTAATACATTTTAAATACTCAATCATATTTAATCATATCTAAGATATGCATTAACATTTGTATAATTAAAATTTAAGTTATATTTAAATTAAAATTTACCATTGCAGTTATTAATTAAACATCAAATTTATTTATTTATAATAATAAAATACATTTTGAACTTATTGTTACTATTCATATTACATTATTATTTCATTATTCATTTTCTACTACCTCTCTCCTCTGAACTTTCTACCTCCTTAACTACCTAACCTTTCACCTTCTATATCTGTTTAGTCTGGATAACTCCTATATTCACTATACCTCATTATATAATTTTACTCACCTTCTTCTAACTAACCATCAAATTTACCTATCATTGACACCAATATCTCAATTATATACTCCATTACTACTTCCATTTAAATCTTATGGCACCGCTCGTCTTTGCACTGGGTTGGGTGTTCCCTAACTGGCTATATACATCTCTAATATTTTGCCCTTCCAAATAATTCGGCAAACACTCCCTTAAACTACGCTATTACCTGCCACAACACTATTGGTTGGCTACTCTTTATCACCTCACCCCCACTACAGAATTCATCAACAACAAATATATGTATGTACCTTTACTTACACACCTTCTCTACAAATAATCACTAACTACTGTGTCCCTAAATATTTAATAATTCTCTTTGTATTTTCTTAAAATTCTTATCTTTCTAACTCCATTTACATTAATTGCATTACTCACCTGCACTTTATCTATACCAAGGCTCTATTCCTGTTTAAACACTTACTATAATCATTGACAATTCTCTTATAAAATTCCTCTCCTACCTACTTATAACAATACCTCTTTTCAAAATTCAAATATAATAATTATTTAAACATTCATTATTATTCATTAGTAATTAATTAAAATATTATTATTAAACATGTTACATATATAGAATATATAATAATACACACTAGGGTACCTGTAATACATAATACACATCAAAATACATGGATAAATACAATAAAATATACACTCCAACTTCATTATTGTGTCATTAATCGAAATCAGTCCATAACAGTCCAATTCAAAACCACTTTGCACATTATTATTTAATGTTCATATCACAATATAACAGTCTATCCACCATCATTAAACAATAAACGAATCTTAGGTCTATATAAATTCTTATTTAATACATAGATTTTATTATTTGCAACATTATATTTATATTCCTGTATGCAATTGTTATTAATCAAATACTTCCAGTTACTATCAAGTAGAGTTCCGTTTGTCTTAGTATCATATGTCATTAATCGGTTTATACTATAATTATCCCCATAATATTCCACCACAGGTAAGTACCTAATGTCTTTATTCTCATTTCTTGTTATTTTCAATTTATTGTTATTATCAGGTAAGTAGTCATCATTTTCATATACCACATATAACCCTAACCTTTCTAACAGTTGTCTGTAATTTCTTTTTACTTTAAATATTTTTATTACACTCTTACTCTCACAATATCTCTCTATATTTTCTCTCTTAATACATTTCTCTCCATAACACCAAAATACACTTTCTCTCTCCAAATATACAAGGGTCCCTATCATAAAATCGTTGCACCTCTTAGGTACACAAAAACTAAAAGAAACTTTATTTGTAGAACTATCGTCTATCAAACTACATGAAGACTTGTCTTCACCCCCTAATACAACATTAAAAGAAAATTCTACCCCCTGCATTCCTTGTACTAAAATACTTTCTCTCAACTTTCTTTCTGACTTCATAAACTCAAATATTTCATTGTCATGCATTATATTTTCATTATCATGTTTATCCTCTTCTACCGCCACAATCTTACTACCTGTATTATTTGTATTATCTAGAGTACATTCATTTTTGGAATTATCAGTTTTAAATAGGTTATCCAGTACAGCATTTTGCTGGGTACTACTATCTAGTACTTTCTGACTTTCTAATTTACTTTCTACCACATGTAACTTATCTAATTTTGTAATCAGCTGGTCACATTTCTTAATAAGTTTATTGGACTCACTTTTATTTCATTCTTTAATTCATTGAATTTAATATTAAAATCGATTTTCTGTTCATCTAGTTTTTTATCAAAACTGTCAAATTTATTTAATAAAAGTTGCATCATTGCATTAGTTTCATCCTGCTTACTATCTAAACTAGTTGAAATGGATGTATTGACTTTCGTTATTTCTACAGATACAGGCGTATGCACCTCGTCAATCTGACTAGTTTGAGGTGTTTGTACATCCATCTCGCCAGTCAAATTTACATTAGTTGTACCTGTTTCTAACGTAATATTGTCATTAGTACTCATTTTGGCAATTGTGTAATGCACGCATGCATACAATTGTATAACCTAATTGTGGGGTTATGTTTACGAATTATAAAATTTTGTGTCCGTTACCTCAAGCAATTTGTTCCGTTCTTTCTAGGCGTACATTAGGTAATAATATGTTTAAATAATACCACCTAATGTCCCTGTTCCAGAAGCCACCTGTACACTTAAGTTTATTTTGAATTTATAAATACGATATATCTCACAAATGTGGTTATGTATACAAAAACTAAGACGCCATCTTTTACTACCTAAGTCATGGGCCAGAAGTTCGTTACGCGAAGTCATAGGAAACGGAAATTGCTTGAAATAACAAAACAGCTGTTCTAATTGTTACCAATGAAATACCCCTTTTTATTCTTTACTTTGTTACATAACATTTTTTAAAACCAACTGTAACCCTTCCAAAAACATAATGTGTAATAATAACTTTGATTAAGTTAATGATTATATGTTTAAATGATTTATATATACAATAATAACATGTATATATTTATATAGTGGTGCTCAACCCAGCACTTAGAATAATTATGCACGCACACAACCACTCACCCTTTCATTATCATGGTACAACTTATTTAAATTTTGGAGCTCCTTAAATTTAGATTGAAATTTTGAATAATTTGTTAAATGATTGATTTCTACAATAACATATATTGGGAAAGAAAGGATTCAAAGTATTTAAGGAACGCTCTCACCAATTTCCGTGTTGCTGTGCGTCCTCGTTTTGCACGAACTTCGCGCACCGCGAGTTCGGCGAGTTTTTCCCAGTCACATCTTGAAGTTGGCGCACTGTACTTATTATATTTATATTGTTTATTAACCACCTACAGTGGTCTAAAAAGTTAAAATTCACTCGTAAGTGAATGGGCGGCCGGCCGGCTCAAATCAGAGCTGCAGATGAAATGACGGCAATTTCTGGTTGAAATCTGCGGAAGTGGGGTGTATTGACGTCACATTCCTTTGTCTAAATTGTTGACATCGCTGTTTGTAGTTGTCAACACATTCTCCGCCTCTGACGTAACGAAGGCTTGGCTCTGCTTATCTCAGTAACTGCACACTGTTTTTGTGATGTGACACCGTTTTTTGTCATGAATTAGTTCAAATCCTGGCAAATACTGTAATATAGTCCACTCACCGTAAATTCTATATCGGGTGTTTGAGGTTGGATTGGGTATGTCAAAAAATAGGAAAATACAATATTTATGATCTCTTTACCATATTTCAGGTAATTATGAAATGTACCATGATTGTACCATCACACCACTAGTTGATATTTGATTTGTTGTTTCAGTGTTTGGTGATGCTGTGGCGGCGGACCTGAGCTGGCCAGCGCATCAGAGCAGGGGCGTTAAGTATCTGTCTGACTCTACGGTGTTGGGATCTCGATAGAGAAGTCCAGTATTGTCATTCAGGTGCGGTCACAGTCACCGGACCAAGGGTGAGTTAATTATATTTGTTTTTTGTAAACCATAAAGGGGGTTGTGGCGACGTATCCTGGCTGATCCCTTTAGCAAGTATGAATGTGTCAATGAGATTTTTTATGCTTCGGCATAAAATATCTCATTGAGGGGGTATTGTAACGGGACATTTTGGGCCTATTTTTGGAGTAATAAAGAAGTTTGTATTTTTTTAATAAAACAAATAACATTTTTTTACTATGATAGGGACAAAACGTAAACAAAAGGTATATTTATTGTTAGCGACAGTGGTAGCGGCAGTGGTAGCACTGCTGGTAAAAATTATTGAAGCGACAGAATCAACAAGCTAGAATTGTGCCAAGGTCAACCAATGACACACAAAACAGCGTAAACAAGTTATGTAATTGAGCATCAGGCGATGTTACGTCAGAGCCTAGCCTAACGGTGGAATGCAGCTGGCGTAGTAATACAAACTTAAAAACAATGAGAATTGGTCATACAACAACAGCGACTTTAAAAAATAGTGCCGTTGGCCTAGTGGCAGTCTAACTTCACCACTCGCGAGTGGCATACGTAAAAGTTCCGGAACGTAAATTGCGGGCCCGCAGTACAGAAAAATGTGATATAAAATCGAAATTATGAGTAAATAATGTAAATGAACAGTTTTCTTGATACAATGACAGTTTTCGGAGATGTAAAACAAATTATTCATTAACGTAAAATGTGTGTGTGGAGAAATGCGATGTCATCTGGACTCAAACTCAGCTAAGTAGTCTACAAGAATGAAAACAAAATTTTCAATTATGATTTAAATATTCGAAATTGTAATATTCACATTTAAAGATTTTCATGATTAATAGAGCGCTCTTAGAATCCTGGGGTAGATATGTATGTGTGTGTGAGTGAAAGCGCTGGTTTCCGTTGTGTTAGTTAAGTTAAGCAATAAGCGAATTATTTTGTATTTATATTTCCTGTTTTATTTTGACTATTGCTGAACAAATTATATTCAACTTAATAATGATCCATTTTATGTCTATATTTTACTTGAATTACTATGGGAACAAATTGTAAAAGAGGGAGAAAAGAATAATTTGTTTGATAAAATTGAGATACCAATAAATTTTAAATCATGGGAAACAAAATAAAGTTTTCTTTATTTTGAACAACCATTCTGATATCCTGTTCGCCGAAAAGAACCCCGAGAAAAAATGGTAAGTACAAATTTTTTTTTTGTTCTGTTTCTTGTAATTAATAAATACAAGATGGCGCCCGAAGAAACTCTAGACAGTAAACAGTAACCTTAAAATAAGTTCAATTAATTATCAATAAAATGATATAGTACAGTATGTCAACTGAATCGGCTGATAAGAGCGATTCAGGAATTCAAACATGTGAAAGTAACTTTGACGAATCAAAAATAATGCATGAAGTTGAAATTCATTCAACACCTATTTCAATTAATCAAAACAAAAAAGCTGAGGACAGTAGTATGTTAAAAGACTTGTATAGTTTATTATATAGTATGAAAGAAAGTTCAGAGAAGCAACACAAAGAAGTAAATAACAAATTTGATAAATTAAGCAGTGAGATACATGAACAAAAAATTAAATGCGAAAATAATTTCGATGAATTAAAAGAGCAAAATAGTGAATTAAAAAACCAGATTAATGAAATCAATAAAAGTGTTGAGAAAACCAATGAAATATTTGAAACTAACTTTAACAAATTAGAACAGAGTATTGAGAAAATGGGAGAGTGGCGAACAGATACAGGTAAGAGCAAAATAAATGAAAATAACGGAGATATATGTATTAACAGTAGTGGTGGTAGTTTAGATGCAAAACAGGTAAGTGTTTGTGGTGGTAGTAATATGACGAAAATTAGTGAAGAAATAATTAATAAGGTGAGTAATAACAATTATTATAATGAGGTAGGTAGGGGTGAGAATTACGATGATATAATTAAACATGTGGTGTTAGAGAATATGGTTGTGAATATTGATAGTGCTGATAAAGTTTTAGTGGAAGTAGGATGTAATAATGGAATGTTAATGTGCGTTAATGAATCAGAGAGAAAGTGGAAAGATAGTATAGAGGTAGAGGGGTGGCAGAGGGTAAAATTTTCCCGTGGTGTTGTGGGGGGTGAAGAAAGGTCTTCACGAATGTATTGGGTAGATAAATGTTCTACCAATAATTGTCTTTTGAAATTTTGTGTTGTTCCTGGAAGAACCAGGAAGTGTTTTAATATAGCAGTACCCTCTGCATGTAGTGATAGAGAAAGAGTGAAATGGGGTGAGAGAGAGTTGTATGTTGATGGAGAGATAAAGGTATTTAAGGCAAATAGAGGTTATGGAGAGTTGATAGAGAGAATGAATATTGAGAGAGTAAGTAATATTGTAGACTTACCTTGTTGCGAGAATAGTGCAGTAACAAATAATGATAACGTTGATAATTATATTGAATACTTACCTGTGCATAGACGTGGAGTATTAATAATAGATGATTCTGAAATTGAAAGGTTAAAATACTTAGGGGTGATAGATAATAATACAGACGGTGGCAAGACCAAAATCAATGATTCAGACAGGGTATATGATTTGATAATAATGTGGGATAATCCAGTAGATTATTATGTGGGTTTTATGGAACAATTTGAAATATTAGAGAATTATTATATAAATAATAATAATGAATTGAGTGTGAGTAAAAATGACAATTGTTATATAAAATTAAGATTATTATATGATGATGGGGGTTAAATAAAAATCAGTGAATGGACATTTTAAATATTTTAGTGTATGGTAATGACCTGGCTAAATTAGGAAATGAGATGTGGTAAACAGAAAAATAATGACAAGAAATTGTAAATAAACTGATAGTGAAATTAATTGTGTTTGTGTTGTAAAAGGTATTTGATGTAACCAATGTGTGCATGGAGTAGAAATTAATTTTAATAATAATAATATTTTATCAGACAAAATAAATAATGAGAGGTGGTAATAAACGAATTGTAATTGTTTTGGAGGAAGGTAATTAAAATATGTTGTGTTTTAAATAATTGATTGAATTAAAGAATTTGAGATTAATTAATTAATTAATATTGTATAATTGAATTTTGCTAATAAATTTAAATGATTTTATGAGATTTAAACTTGATAATAAAAAGTGAACGAATAAATGTAAAATGTGTTTATAATTGTGAAGTCATATGATTGCTATAATGTTTCAGAAGATACATGGAGTTGTGTACATGAGTTGGTGGTAATAAATGTTTATATTTTGTGTCTATGGCAGTATATGAGTGATGTACTGTAAGTATGAAGTTTATAATACAATATAAATAAATTAAAATGTTTAATGTTTGAATGGTAAAGTATAGATGAACCTCACAGATGTTAAAGTAAATAATAATATAACCAAACATATAAGAGTTTACCATCCGGGAATTGTAGTAACGGTATCAGTGTGAACCTTATATGTCTTTTGGTAGTTTCCCCTATATTTCGGGCGGTCACAGCTTCACTGAACCCTGACCGTGGATTTATAATATAAATATATTCTAAATTGGTGATCTTGGAAATTAACCGGGGGGTAACTCAGGGGAAACTACATAACTATGGAACAGCGGCTATCATCGAAGGTGGTGATAGTGCCGTTTTAAGGGTGTGTGAATCATTATAGTAGGATTGCTGGTGTCCTTGGACATCAGTAATGCCGAATTTTTATATAGCGTTGAACCAGGAACGGTATAGGCAGT
The DNA here is from genome assembly GCA_034769895.1 of Magicicada septendecula. Lineage (NCBI taxonomy): Eukaryota > Metazoa > Arthropoda > Insecta > Hemiptera > Cicadidae > Magicicada > Magicicada septendecula. Next base: position 265,354,583 of record CM068368.1, on the reverse strand, counting down.
GTCTGTACCCTATATAAACTTCAGTTCTTGGAGATGCAGGTGGGCGCCGCAGTCCACCAACAGGAAACAGTGGTGTGTGTGGAGGGGGAGCTCGCCGTTGCAAGCCGGGGGTTGGATCACCCATATATATCACTGTTGGGACCAAATTTTGTTTTGTTATTATGGGCTCTTCTCCCACCTATCTCTGTTGCTCATTGTCTAGTGAGCATCCTCTTATTTTAATAACTCCTGATGAGGTTTGCGCCTATCAGCTCCACGCAGCATACCATCAGGTTCCAGTGGCTACTTGTGTAGTATTGACAGCATCTCCACAAGTTTATGATCCATTATTTTTGTGCAAAAGGTTATGGGAGGCCAATGAACCTCTGCCTCTTCCAGCTCCAAGACATCCAGATGAGGTTATGGCTGAGGATTTCTATGAACAAACAACTTTATGATTATCTTCAGACTGGTATTTGTTAAATATCCATTCCAGGCTAATCCTCTGGTGGCTCTCAGGGACTGCACAATGGTTGTCTATCCCATTTCCTGAGCCTGGAGAGGAGATTTGCCCTGAACCCAAAGTTTAAAGAATTGTATGTTAACAGAATTATCACTGTTGCACACCACTATAGAAAATTATTCTGATTAGCGCTTTCAAGCTTCTCAGCTCATCATCGGATCGGAAATAACAACAACAGAATAAAACAGACTCTTCACATCCCCACCCTCCCCACTGTCCACACACATCCCCCCAAACAAGATACAGTGGAACCCCGCTGGTCCGAACTAATTGGGACCAAATCCTGTTCAGATTGGCGTAAATTCTGATTAACCAGGTTATAGGTTATACAGTACTGTATATTATAAATATAAATTGTATAACGTGTATAAAGAGTACCACATTCGTGCCTGCAATCAAATTACTGTACTACTTTTTGATCTTGCACTCTCTCTTTTATACTATAAAAATACAGTGAATACCAGTTAAATATTGCATTGACTACTGTTAATTCCGATACAATACATGACTCGCTTCAATAAACAACACTGAACAACTATAGAGACAGTCCAGGGATAGTTTAGCAATTTTTTATCTCCAAACATCACTCCATTACTGCAGCCAATGGATCAACAGGTTCTTCAGAACATGAAGTGTGTATATAAGAAATTGCTTCTAAGGTCTCTAATTGAAAACGAGGACCCTACACAAACAATTCTTCAAGTCCTCAACGAAGTCACCATAAAAGACCTAATATACTGGATAGCCGAAGGATGGGAAAATGTCAAGCAACAACTCATCAGACAGTCTTGGTCTAAGTTATGGTCAGACCTTACCTGCACTGACAGCCCTGAACAAGCCGATGAGAGAAGTGAAGTCTTGCAGCTAGTACAACAAATCCCAGGCTGTGAAGAAGTAGATGACACAGATGTCAACGAATGGCTGGCAGCTTACATCGAAGACCATCAAGTTTTGACTGATGAAGAAATCGTATCTTTAATACAACAAACACGTGATGACGATTCCAATGAAAATGAAGAAGCAGACGATCCTGTGCCACAGATCTCACACGGCGAAGCAGCGAGAGCCTTTGAACTATTGTTAGCCTATGTAGAGCAGCACGCCAATGCTACACTGGCAGACGTCTTATTTTTGAGGTGCTGGCGGAACATTGCGGTGTCTGCTGTATTTACAGCTTTGCATCAGAGAAAAATTACTGATTTTGTGCAACACCTTAAGTAGTGTCTAGTTATGTAGTGTGTATTTATTGTAGTGGTTTGTGTTTTATATACTTTTACTGGCACTAAACTGTAAGTACCAATATGTTTTTCCATTCATTTTACAGACACTAATTTCTTGATAACGTAATTCAAAACATTATTTTGCCATGTATTTAAAACTATCTAAAGTACTTAGTTTTAATAAAAAATTCACTAAAACTTCATTAGTGTGTATTTATCTAAGCTTTTTATGTACAAATTATATTGATACGTTCCAGTTATTTTGTCGTATTTTTTTATTTCTTTGTCCAATTTTTAGACCCTTTTTTCAAACTACCGGTTCGGATTAAGCGAGTTTTCGGACTAGCGGGGTTGCACTGTATAAGTCAAATGTCCCTTCCCAACCTCCGAGCCCTGTCACCCTCGTCTGTACAGTTACATATTTTTCTAGCACATTCCGTGTGTATCAAAACTGGTGGAGGGAGCATCAACTGGTTAGCCATTAAGTTGTATTGTTTGCCTGTTGAGGATTCTCTCTCCCGGGTCTCACATGTGTCTGCCATGACTGTGGGGGAGGGGGGTCTAGTTTTTTGTCTTGCTGTTGTGTGATTTAATGTTTATTTTTTGGGTCTTAGGATATGATACATTCTTTCCAACTCACTGACTTCTTGTGTACCTCACACACACACACACACACACACACACACACACACACACACACACACACACACACACACACATTCCTAATATATATTGTTGTTATGATTCATTGATCAATTGGCAACTCAGGGTTCTGGCTAATGGGGGGCAGTGTTCAGTATTTTAGCGTATGAAGTATTTACATGCTTGAACGAAATATTTATGTACTTATATTGACTCATGCGCCCTAGCGACTGTCTTTTGCAATGCACTCAGTGCATGCACGTTTTAGTCAGTTCGGACTCTGACACCGAATGGGCAGCATGTTGCTGGGGCTGACTTACACAAAGGCATAACATCTGTCTAGGAAACCAGGTTTCCACATTTGCCCCCGGACCATCACTAGATTATTTATTTTTTCAACAATGTAGGTAAATCCTGCATACCATTATTCCTATAGGGCCCTGGTTCTCCCAGTTTGTTTTTTATTTGAATCATTAAAGATGTGCTATAATGTTTTCTATGTGGAGAATACCCTTCTTATGTATTTATCACATCTGACTCAATCACAGCCTGTTCTAGTTGTTCCCATGTCATGCAGTACCCAGATCCTGGAGATGTTTCATGACCACACTGAGACTGAACATCCAGTTGAGATAAAAACCTACCAATCCATATGTTGATGGTTCTTCTGGGTTTCCATGAGGCAGGAAATTGCCAGCTACATCCGGATGTGCTTCATCTGTGCCTGTACAAAGCCCAGCAACCTAAAGGCTTAAAACAGGATGCGAGGGAGATGGAAATAACAGCCTTGAGGAGTCATCGCACTTGACTTGATGGGCCCATACCCCTGAACATCACTAGGAAAGACGGGAATCTTAGTGATCACAGACCTATTCAGCCATGAGTAGAGGCTTTCCTGATTCCAGAAGCCACGAATAGACAGATACTGACTATTTCAAGAACCAAAGTCTTCTTCAATAGCTATGGTTATCCACAATATCTGTTGACTGACAATGGCTGTCAATTCACTTCCCATCAATGGCAGCAAGCAGTAGCAACATGGAGCATTGAACATTGGACAACTCCCATCTACAGCCTAAGGGCAAACCAAACAGAGCAGTGAAATAAGAGGTAAAGAGAATGTTGAGAATCCACCTGGTGGACAAGGAACATAAAATTTCGGACAACATCAACCTGTCACTTTTCACTCTATGCCAAAGAATCAGCAAAATCACAGGCCACTCAGCAGCTGAATTGTTTCTGGGTTGACAGTTATTCAGAACCAGTGATTTTGGGATCAGTGAATCTACAAAAGAAGGTCATGCAAATCCAGAAGCATGGCTGAAAAGACATCAACCAGAGGCTGATAAGAAATGAAATGAGGTGAATACTCAGTATACCTCCCTCCCAGTATGGTCTGGATATGGATAAATTGGTTTTCTGTCAATCATGGTATTAGTTAGTATCATAATAACAGCTAGAGCTAAATACAGGTAAGAAGGCATTGGGTGCAAAGATCTGGTATCATGGACACCCCAAGATGTGTTACACCACAGATGTTACATTGGCAGTGGGATAATATCATACATGTCTCAACAGATTTTAAGAACATTAAATAAACAATCCTCACAGTGTTCGGTATACAAATACATGGATGTGGTCACACACACACACCACATCCATGATGCATGCATGGGAGGTCATGTACAAGTGTGACTTCAGTTAAAAACATACAATGAGAATTAGTGGCCAAAGCTGTAACCTTACACAGTTCAATTTATGTAGCACTGTATGAACTAATATTCCAACTATAATCATTAGTTTTGCATCAGAGAAGGCCCTGATGTAATTCTTAATGTGCACTCATGATACGGCAATTATCATTACTCATGGCATGTCAATAATAGAGGCAACTGGAATGCTTCGTTCAGAATTAGGCTGTAAAGCTATTTAGAAGAAGAAGAAATTACTCGTATATGTTAAAGAAATGCTAGTAGGAACATGTATGCCATCAATCATCTAAAGAAAAAGAATAGATGCTCCTTTGTAACTTGCCCCCTCCCTATTATGCCAGCCTGAATCCAGGCTTCTCCAGAAATATAAGCCCTTTTCTTATTAAAACTTTTAATTATGTACTATACCTACTGTTTGTTACTACATGTAACTGCAAATTATTTTTGTTATATGCAAAGCACTATTTTCAACTATGGAACATTTATTTTCAGATACAATTTTTGATAAAGTTTTACCTTTGGATGATCTAGCTTTCACTTTTTGCAAGCTTAATCAATGGTGGGTGTTGGAATCACTGTCAGTTCTGATGCTTGAAGTAATGCTATTGTTTGAAATTTTTATAAGATCTTTGTTATTTGTGCCGTATGTTCAAAAACTGTATGTAATTTAAACTGTACCTGTTCATTCAGGATACCATGATGACACCCCACATTACTTTTATGTTTGATTACTATTGTTATCCCTCTTCCTTTTACAAAGCTTGGCCCAGATTCGGATCTCTAGAACTGTCACTAATTGTTCGCCTACACAATTATTTTATCATTTATATTAAAATTACTTAAACTTTTATATAAAATAATATTCAGTTATAAGTTACCTTTGAAACAGAAACTGTAAAGCCCAGTAAATGCCTTCTTCTGGCCATTGAGGAACAAACAGACAACGTAACACAGCAACATCTAAAAATGTGGCTGCTGAGAGGTCTTGAGGAGTACATGCTTCCAACAATGGTCGTTCCGTTGTTCTAACACTTGCAACTGAGTCTTTATCTGTTGAAGACCTATAGACAATATAGTTAGTCATCAGTATACTTACAATTAAAAATTAGGCAATACATTATTCTAGCCTCATCATATATATTTTTGTGCCTTCAGTTTATAAACATGATTTTCATTTTATCTGTGTAGTGCTATGTTACAGTTCACCACTTTCAAATTCAAAAATTTTCACTTTCTATGCTAAAAAAAATAAGTATTTATGTTCTATATTCTGCAGTATATGAACTTCTACCACAGAATGAGACATTGTAACTAGTATCAGGCCTAAAAACATAATAAAAAAAAGTAGTAATTTCATGTTTTATACCTCAATCATCTGTGATGTTTTGACTTTGAAAAGCGATACTAGCAGACTCACAGCCTATTTCAAGGTAGCAGTAATTCATAACATAATTAGAAACTTTTAGATTTAGATTTATGAGTTTTGGAATTTATAGTGTTGGTCACTTTGGTTATAGATTTAACAAAATAGAGCCACAACATTTAATATTATGGAGTCTATAAAACAGATTTAAATGTTTACTAATGATTCAATATAAAACTGGGAACAAACTTAACATAAAATTATAAATCATTTACTTCATCAAGATTTATTGTTTCATAAAATTAATAAATGAAAATACCCTGAATAGACTGTTGAGACTGTTAATGAATTTATCTCCAACACATCTTTACCCAATTGCTGTAACTGGTATAAACTCACATGAATTTTATAAATGGCAATTTATAAACACAGAAGTGAATAACTATAGCAAGTGCAAACCTTAGAAAAAATCATTACACCTAATGATAACGATATTTCTTACTAGCGTTGTTACCACATAGTACTTTATGCCCACTCCCATTTGTTTTATCTCTGTTGATGCTTTAAACATGCATACAATGTGTTGGCTTTCTGCACTCATAATAATCGTGACTAATGAATAACATCAATTCAGCATAATACACGACCTTGAGCATGTGGTAGGGTAAGTGTATTATTCAGTAATTGCAGCTTATCACCTTCAATAAAGCTGACCCATGTTATGCTGCCCGCATTTTGCTGTCAGTTTCGGCCTTTGTTTAAGTGATACAAGAACGTGTTAATAAGATAGCTACATAGGCAGACATAAGAGAATCATTAAAGTTGATAAGATTGCTTTCATAGTTGATGTTAACTGTTTCAGCAATTTAAACATGTCTGTTTCATTGTTAAATGAACACACACATACAAGTGTTTAACTTACTGACAACTACCGCTCACTGCTTCGTGCAAACATTACTTGCATGCATGTAATATGAGAGAGAGAGAGAGAGAGAGAGAGAGAGAGAGATTAGGAATAGATACTTTACCCCATGGCTTGAACAGTAGGTTTCTGACGGTGTTTGTCTAGAGAACCAGTAGTAGCTGTTGTTACTGCTGCAGATGTGACTGAATGACTGTGGCTGAATGTAGGTAATTTACCAACTCTTGTTGCTGGTACCTGAACTTGTTTAATACTTGTTGACGTCTGGGCCTAGACAAGTATATACTTTATAAATTAGTTCAGAAAATTAATACTTCCACGAAATATAAATAAATATACATGTTAGGTATATAAGCTGTTATGTAACTTTTGTAACTTTAGTAATATACATTCTTTAATTATTGCTATCACACACACACACACATACATTTTTTATTTAAAGGTAAATCTTGACTGTTTCTTGCAGTATTTCTATATAAGATACATGTTTTCCAATAATAAATACTTCTGCAAGTATATTTTGTTTTAATTATTCTTGCATTTTCACATGAAGCATGTTTCACAGAATAGAACTGTATCATAAGAGGTTTCTTTATGAATTAATGAATAATCAATTGTTCCAATATAATATAAGTTAACGAATAATCAATTTTTTAATTTAAAATTTTGATTGTTGTAATGTTTATTTAAATAGTCAGGTGTTTTATTAAAATATTTAATGATTTTATTTTAATAAAGGTAGAATTTTAAATAAACCATCTTGCTTTGATTTTATTTGAATTTGTTCTTTAATTAGTAAATTATTATTATTGTGCTTGTAAATATTGAGATATATCCAGAGTCATTTTATTATCTTTTTGTATGTTTTTAATTAATTTGACATTTTGAATGTTTATAGATGTTTATTATTTAGACTGTGTGTGGCTAAATCAGACTTGTAAATATTGGAATAAAAAAAACATTACAATGTTTAAGGAACCTATTGAGTTGCTTTCTCTTTGTCTGACCTACATAAAATTTGTTGCAATATGGACATTCTAATTTTTATACCGTATACTCCACTTTATTGTGAACATTAGATTTAAATTTTGGTTTTATTTTATTAAAAATAATATTACCTGTGTTATATTTTACAATTTGTATCTTTAAACAGTTTACTTGGTGTTATATTCCCATAATAAGTAAAGGTTGTATAGTATTTTATATTATAAGTAATATATGGATTTTAAGGTGTAGTTTTATTAGGTGTTTGTTTAGTGAGTTTGTTTTATTTTATTTTATAATTTTTGATAGTTTTTACATTGTATCCATTATCTATTGCTATCTGTTTGATAATAGTTTCTTTCTACGTTTCTTTCTTTTTCATTTAATTGGAGTCTATACATTTATAGACTTAAGGAATTAAGGAATTTTATACATTAAGGAATTAAAAGCTGCAACTTTATGTTTAGGTGGATAGTCAGAATTATTTGAAATTACTAAATAAGTTTGACAAGGTTTTCTGTATAGTGAGTACTCGAAATTAGTTTCATTTCTATTTATGGTTAGGTCTAAGTAATTTAGTTTATTATTTGGTTCTTCTTCCAATTTTAATTTTATTTTGTTATATAAATTATTAATAGAATTTAATATATTAGAAATGTTAGTGCCTTGATTATTTGAAATATATAGAGTGTTATCAACATATCCCCAAAGTAATATCCTATAATGGGTCATTCAAGTTTATTATATGTACCTATTATTTCTTCAAGTTTTTAACAAAGATTTAGGATTTGATATGTAGGTTGGGGGTCCTAAAAGGCCATCTGTTTGGTAGTATAGTTTATTATTACATTAAAAATAATTTTGTTTTAAAATAATATTTGAAATATTAGTTAATTGCCTAATGTATGTGTCATTTCATTATTTGTTTTCAGTGAATATTTATAGCATCATCAGTGGGAGTATTTGCGTACATGTCTGAAATGTCGAAAGAATGTAATTTTGTATCTTTGTTTACTTGTATATTTTTTTAGTTTTCCTGTGAATTTGATACTGTTTTTTATATTGTATCTGGCTTAAGGTTTTATTTAATTTGAAAATTTGTGATAGTAATTTACCTATTTTATAATTTGGTACTGTTCTGTTGTTTATACATTATAGACATTATACATTAAATACATTATAGATTTATCAATTTTATATAATTTTATTAAGGAATTTAATTTTATTGCAATTGGAGTATCCACTTTATATTTATATGATTCTTTAGGATTTATAATTTGAAGATTTACTATTTTTATTTATGAAATATACATGAAAGTAGACTTTGTTATAATTGTACTCACATTATTCCCTGGCATGTGTGTAAATTTCACAATAACCTGAAACTAAAGATCATGTTGTTAATATTTACAATATTCTTGATCACTCATCACTCATAAGTCTACCATAAGCCTCATGTGCCAATTTCACACTGATACAGAACTACTGCAGATTTATTGCATGTAAAATTAAATGTAGTAATTTTATATCAGTAGGCCTACAAACTTGTGTAAACAATTTTTTTTTTTTGCCCTCATGTGCTATACTGTACTTATTATTACTGTTACTGTATTATAATTTTAGAGGCATTGTCAGGATTTTTTTGGAGGGGGTTTAGATTTTTGTTAATGAAACTACAAACATTAAATGAAAAATAACTCATTATTTGCTATTTATTTTGCTATAATCAAGAAGATAAGTATAGAAACACAAGTTTCATGGCTGCCAGAGATTAAGTCATGACACCCAGGTCTAATGTTCATTGAAAAATTTTTAATTTAATCAGATAAGATTTCATAGACATTCCGTGACATTTCAGGCATTTTAAATAGTGTAAGGTGTGTAATACCAATCAGTGAAACTTTTATATGTGCAGATTTATTGAAGCAGTTAGCAGCTCATTATAGGTGTGACGCAGATTCTTTGGATGTGAAAAATAAAATCTTAAAGATTCTGATTTACAGCATGATAAGAAAGATAGTAGAAATTAATACAAAATCTCAAAAATTTATCTGCTCTCATTTAGCTACTGGAAAGGTACCAATAAATCTACATTAATTTATTAAGAGGAAATGTAGAAGTTGGCAAAAGTAGTCTTTACTATTCCTTTATTAACTACATCCTGTCAGAAATCTTTTTGTCCTTTAAAAGACCAAAAAACTACTTACAGGACATGATGTATGATAAACAGCACAACAGCATGCCTTGAAATTACAACAGACAAAAGGCAATTGGCTGAAAACTTGACCTAGCCAGTATAGTAGATAATATAAGGGTCGTTCCATAATAATAGGAGAATTAACCTGTTTTAATTAAACTGATTCTATTGGATATGAGTGTAAAAAGTGTATATTTTGATGTTATTTTTATACATTTTACTTCTTTTACATTTTCATTGCTGACTTCCATACTTTGAGGTAGAAGATAATAAAACTAAAAACTCTTGGCCCCTCCCACCTTTGCAATGTTGGAACTGCCACTGCTACACATATAAATGTTTCACTGACTGTATCTAAACAACTTATTCCATTAAGTGTCCAATTTGACAGTGAAACATCTCTGAAGTCTTGTCTAATTAAACTTAAAATGTTGGAATAAACCCTTAAATTTTTAGTGACCGTCAATCAATCAACGTTTTAGTGGATGGTTAGTGAGGATCGGTCAATAATACAAATTTTAGCTATTTTGCGTCGACATTTCGACAATATTTATTGTCATCTTCAGGACCTGTGTATAAAATACAATAGAAATATCAAACATAACGAAACAATTAAATATTTGGTGATCGTGTTGGTGATGTGAGTGTGTGCGTGCGTATGTATGTATCATTTTATATGTGAAGACTTATGATAATTAAACAAACAATAATCAACAATTGGATATTAGATGGGCACATAAATTGTTTATACCTACAACAGTCAACATATAGCAAAGTAATATATTACCTATAACTAAAACAGATTAGGGGATGTTCAGTACGTAATTATTAAAAGCTATTTTTACCATGTTTCACTCCCTACTGGTATTAACAAACAATCATAATTTAGAAACACACAATTTACACAATACTGTAAAACATTACGACTTAAATCAGATAGTTGACAAAGGTTACAAACAAAAGTTTCTGGTAAATTTTACTAACAGGTAAACTTGGATAAAAATTATAATCATATTATAAAATATAGTCAAGAGTACTATAGAATAACGTAATTTATGTATGTCCACAATCACCCTTCTCTCTCACCCATTCTCCCCCTGCCAGTCATTCTCACAGCCTCTCACTCTAACCTGAAATCGATCTATCACTCACTATCACCCCACTCACTCTCTCTCTCTCTCTCTCTCTCTCTCTTGTTTAATTAACTAAAATAACATTTCATTTAGTAATTTAAATTGTAATACTGTATAAATTAAGTTCTCTCATACTATAATTTGCTCGTTTTCTTAAAGATAATTTGAAGATGTAAACAAACTATCGTAAGTCTTCACATATAAAATGATACATACATACACACGCACACACTCACATCACCAACACGATCACCCAAATATTTAATTGTTTCGTTATGTTTGATATTTCTATTGTGTTTCATACACAGGTCCTGAAGATGACAATAAATATTGTCGAAACGTCGACGCAAAATAGCTAAAATTTGTATTATTGACCGATCCTCACTAACCATCCACTAAAACATTGTTGGAATAAACATTAGACCTAAAGTGTTAAGAGGTTACACAGTGACAGTAATCCAACCTTGCAAGACACTCTAATGTTTTGCTAATGATTTGGTAGCGAGTTACTCTTCATTTTGCAGAACAGGTAGCTGGGGACGTCAGCCATTACTATTTCTGCAAATTCTACACTTACATCTCACACATCTTTGAAATTCATTTCTCATTTAACTATCTGTTCAAAGTTCTCCTTCCTAGTGCTAACTAAGCCAGGGGCGGCCCTACCATACGTGCAAGTGGTGCACGGCACCAGATGGCCGGGCCCAGGGGGGCGCCGAAGCCTTAAGTAGGAAATATACTCTAATTAATTTAGGTACGTATAACACATCAGGCATGATAATTATTCAAATTTCAACTTAAATTCAATTTTTATTCAATTAAATTTTGATAAGTGAAAATCGGTGCATATTTGCTAAAGTTATTTATCGAAGAGTTTCCCGACACCCACTGTTACGGGTGTAAAATCATAAAATTTATTGTGAGAAACTACACGGAATGCGATTTGTTCACTCAGAGCGACCACTGTGGAGATCTAGTACCCAGCGTCGTAGCTAGGGGCTGGCCGCGGAGACAGCCGCCAGGGGGCGCAAACCTCAAGGGGGCGCACTCACAGACCCACAGCCTGCGAGCCGCTGGGGCACGGGCACATTAAGAACTTACCCAAAATTAAAACACAAGTTTATGCTAACTTGCACTTGATTACGATAGCGCCTAAAAGAACCTTTAATCAAAAGTATTTAACAGATTTCTGTACAAAATATTCACTGCCGACTCACGCTGAACGAAAATATTGCTACCTATATATCTTTGTCACACTCATACAGAAAATACATCTATCATACTCTGTCAGAACGACCAGGGTAGCAAAACACTGCGTGGGGAATCCCCGCAATGTATTCGTTCTGATTTGTTGTTGCATTTGCCAAGGAAAAATTATTTGAATTTCATGGGAAAAATTACTGTCACAGACAGTAAATATAGGACAACCAGATAAAAAATAAATTTTACTGAAAGATACTAGAAAAATTCAATTGCACCATGTAAATTTTCTTGTGTGTACCAGAATTTATATAAATGTACAAGTCGTAACAGTAAAAATTTCCTGCTCAATCCTGTAAAATAGTATATTGTGTGACTAGGGATGAAACAAGGCGATTTCAGACGAGGGATAGTGTTGACTGCCCAAGCAAAGTGAGGGCTGGCATTACCCGAAGTCTGAAATCGTGTTTTATCCCGTGCCATACACTATATTTTTCATATTACCTGTAATGAAACTGGGAGTTTTAATGTCTGGAGCCAGTCCGAAATGAGATAATTTCAGAGTAATAGCGCAGCAAAAAATCTTATAGTATTTTAATGATAGGAAAATTTAGATATTATAATAGAAAAAATAACATTTTATTATTATTTTAATAATTTTAATTAATTTATTAATTTATTTCTGCCTGCCAAAATTCGCATTGGTCTGAAATTGTCTTGTTTCGACTGACTAGCACGCGGTTATTTATTACCGTAGAATTGGCAGCACTGTGCGATGGATCGAGCGATGTGACGACGCTATTTTCATTTTTAGCTAAAACTTACGAGTGAAAAGTGTAAAAAATACGTCATCAGTAGAAAAAGTAGATAAAGTGTTATAGTGCGATAAAAGTAAGTTAAGATTTAGTTAATACTTATATTATTTTCATTATTTGTGAAGTGAACACAAAACATTGAAAGTATTTCCAACCTAGTCGAGAGATTTAAGTTATTATCTTTGTTTATCTAGAATGCCACCACCGAAAAAACCGTCTGGTGCCGAATTCCGAAAGATCAGAAATGCACGCAAAGAAGAACAAAAAAATTTAGCCCATACAATAAATAAATGGATATTATCGAATCCACAACAAGACAGCGCGGCTAGTACATCACAATTACAAACTGACACCACAGCTTCTCCTATAGATGTTGATACCCCACTGGATATACTCGAAAAAAAACAAACAAAAGTGACATTGACGATGAAGCAGCTTCAGATGCAAAAGAAAATTATGGTATGCATTGACTAATTTATTATATTAGGTTAGGTACTTGGTTTGGTACCTATACAATAGACTCTCGATAGTTTTCTCATGTTTTCGCTGTGGGCAAAAGCTACTATTTTGTATCATCATGTGAAACCGCATTCATATTTTTATAATCACTTTTTCTTTCAGGCGTTGAACCGATATTAGATATATTGGATTCCGAAGATGCTGATTTTGATAAGTCAAAGTGCATAAATTATAATGACCCTAGGTCATGGCCCCAGATAGATGACAAGGTTAGGTGTTTTCTCATTGAACATGGACCAGAGCAAGGAAAAAACTGAGATTTTAGGTTTTCAATGACTGATGATGGCAGAACTTTTTCAGCTGATTGGTTTCAGAAGACTTTGTCAAATAATGAGAAAATAAAGAGGAAGTGGCTCATTTACAGTAAAAATGCCAAATCTATTTTTTGTTTTCCTTGCTTATTATTCGGTACGAAAGAAACAATTTTTTCAAAAGGTTTTTGTGATTGGAAACATTTAAATCCAAGGATCGGTGAACACGAGAACTCTGCAGAACACTGTAAATGTTACATAACATGGAAAGAAATGGAAATGCGACTTATAAAAGGTAAAACCTTAGACGATGAGTTGCAACGTGGAATATCTGCAGAAAAAGAAAAGTGGAGATACATTCTAAAGGTTATAATAGACGTGGTACTGTTTTGTGCCAAAAACAACCTGGCACTGAGAGGTGGAGTCGAAAAAATAGGACATCGTAAATCTGGTATATTTTTGAGTACTGTAGAGCTCCTGGCCAAGCATAATCTACAAATGAAAGAACACGTGTCCTCTATTACAAAGGGAAGCCTTTCTTACTTCTCACCAACTATACAAAATGAAGTAATTTCTGCACTATGATCAGCAGTCAAAAATAAAATTATGGCGAAAATCCTGCAAGCAAAATATTACAGTATCTCATTTGATTGTACTCCAGATATCAGTCACCAAGAACAAATGTCAGAAATTGTGCGCTATGTAGATACAAATAATGGAAAGTGTACGGTTGAAGAAAGTTTTTTAGCTTTTATAAAAACTGACGAAAAAACCGGTAGTGGACTTACGGATGAAATTGTAAATAAATTAAGCAAAGATGGTCTTATACTATCAATTTAAACATTTTTCTTGCCTCCAGAAACGATTAAGACTATAAAATAGGTTAATTACCTTCTGTCAACGTTTCTTAAAATCCTTTTAGGATGACTCGAGTTTCGACACCATTTGGTGTCATCATCAGATCAGAATATGAATTACGTCAAAACATTTTGATGCATATACATCGCGTCAGATAATAAAAAAATTATTAAAAACAACACATAACATTATATAAATAATAAATAAACTATATCACAAAATAACATTACAACAATAAAATATAAAAACAACGCGGCCGCAAACGAACCTGTACAGGAACGCCCCCACGGTAAGACTAATCAATGCCGGTTTAACCTTTGTTCAATTTCATCGATCTGATATAGCCAATTTCTCGCTCTATAAGATCGATTCTATTAAATAAAACATTATTGGTATGTATTGCTTTCTCATTTAGGATACGATTGTGATTGTTCTTTATGGCTTTATATATCTCGAACCTTTCAAGGGTGTCCAGCTTTAGTGACTTTGCACTAGTGATTGTGCAATTGCAGACAATTAGAAATGCTTAAAAAACATATGAATACAATTACAAATAATTTACAATTCACATTAGAGACTGAAATGAATAATAAAATTAATTTTTTAGATTTAACTTTAACTAAAATAAATAATAAAATTAACTATAATATTTACAGAAAACCAACAATCACGGATCATGCTATTCACGCCTCATCGTATCACCCTATTTCACAAAAAATCGCTTTTTTCAACTGTATGATTCATAGATTGCTGGCATTGCCCTTATCCACAGATGATTATAACAATGAACTAAACATTATCAAACACATAGCATTAGCCAATGGATACAAAAGTCATATAGTAGATAGAATAATTAATAAAAAACAAAATAAACCAATTGATGTATCCAAAGAAAAAGTAAACAAATACATTGCTATAGAATATGGTGAAAATCTATACCATACTTTAAAAAACCAATTAAAAAAGCATAATATTACTTTGGCCTCAAAGGCAAGTAATAAACTTGAGAAAAAACTTACATTTACTAACAAAAATATACCCTCCGATATATTTGATGGTACTGGTGTATATAGACTTAATTGTTCTGATTGCACACAGTTCTATATAGGACAAACAGGTCGTTCTTTCAAATTACGCTATAAAGAACATATCCCAAGCTCCAAGTCAAATGTAATAAGATCTACATTTGCAGAACATTTGAGCTCATATAACCATAATATAAAGAGTATTAATGATAATTTGGATATCCTACATAAATGTAAAAAGTCACTAAAGCTGGACACCCTTGAAAGGTTCGAGATATATAAAGCCATAAAGAAGGATCACAATCGTATCCTAAATGAGAAAGCAATACATACCAATAATGTTTTATTTAATAGAATCGATCTTATAGAGCGAGAAATTGGCTATATCAGATCGATGAAATTGAACAAAGGTTAAACCGGCATTGATTAGTCTTACCGTGGGGGCGTTCCTGTACAGGTTCGTTTGCGGCCGCGTTGTTTTTATATTTTATTGTTGTAATGTTATTTTGTGATATAGTTTATTTATTATTTATATAATGTTATGTGTTGTTTTTAATAATTTTTTTATTATCTGACGCGATGTATATGCATCAAAATGTTTTGACGTAATTCATATTCTGATCTGATGATGACACCAAATGGTGTCGAAACTCGAGTCATCCTAAAAGGATTTTAAGAAACGTTGACAGAAGGCAATTAACCTATTTTATAGTTATACTATCAGACTGTAGGGGACAGTCATATGATAATGGCGCTAACATGGCGGGTAAATATCAAGGTGTTCAAGCGTGAATCTTACAACTGAATGAACATGCCAGATTTTTACCATGTAGTGCTCACTCACTAAATTTAGTTGGAGTTCATGCGTCTTGTGTAACACCAGAAATGACTACGTTTTTTGGCACAGTGCAAAATATTTTAAATTATTTTTCTGGATCGATTGAACGTTGGCAACCTTTATCAAATTTAAAATTGACTTTGAAGGGTAATTCTGATACGAGATGGTCGTCAAAATATCATTCAATTCACTCATTACATACTCAACTACTGCAAATAATAAAAATATTACATACCATTGCAGAAGGAAGTGATGAAAGGATGAAATATACAGCTGATTCTGTATCTTCAGCTAAAAGTATTTTAAAAATTATTAATTTTGAATTTATTTGTTTATTGGTCATATGGGATCATATTCTTAGAAGCATTGACAATGTTAATCGCATTTTACAGGAAAAAACCGTGTCCATTGGGGTTGCATCAAAACATTTGCAGGGCCTTGTGGATTTTTTGAATGATTTCAGGAAAAATCAAATAGAGCTATGTATTGATTCAGCAAGAAATCTAGCAAATGAGCTATCGATAGAACCAGAATTTTCTGAAAAGCGTAAACAAAAGGTTAAACCAATGTTCGACGAAAGGGCCAAGGATAATGCGGCCATAATGACTCCACTTCAAAAGTTTAAAATTCAGCTTTACTGTGTACTGGACACACTTATTCAGCAAATGGGGTGGAGATTTCAAAGTTTAGCTGCCGTAGCTTCTGATTTTGGTTTCCTAACAGGACTTTCGTTACATGAAACCTCCACTGAAGAACTAAAGAAATCTGCAGCTGATCTCGCATTAAAATACAAAGATGATTTAAATGCCAACGAGTTATGTTTAGAGATTGAAAGCTACAAACACCAAATGAAATCATTATTGCCTGATTTAAAAAATGCAGATTACATTGCACTTCTTAATTGCCATGAAGAATATGGCTTAGTGACCAGTTATCCAAATATAGGGATTGCTCTTCGCCTAGCATTGACGCTACCTGTTACTTCTGCCAGCTGTGAAAGTCTCTCAGCAAATTAAAATTAATAAAAAATTATTTACAATCGCAGATTGGTCAAGAACATTTGAGTAATCTCGCTATACTATCAATTGAGTATGACATTGCAAAAAGTATTGATGTAGACCATATGATTGACAAATTGGCCTCAGAAAAAGCCAGAAAAGTAAACTTTTAACATATTTTCAAATTTCAGTGATTTCATATCTACTTTATACCTAAATGTATGAGGATAATCGTAACTTATATTACACTTTAAAGTTATTGTATTGTTTTTTTTCCTACAAAATAAGTAAGAACTAATTTTATATCTAATGATTAAATGTATAACTTAAATTACACTTTAAAGTTATTGTATTGTTTCTCTTCCTACAAAATAAGTTTTGGGGGGCGCAAAATTCAAATCTTGCCCTGGGCGCTCATGATCTTAGCTACGACACTGCTAGTACCAACTATGCAAAGTCGTTAAAAAAACACCAGAGCTGTTATTTTCGTAGCGCCAAAACGGTGTTGTTTACATTCCACACTCAAAGCACTACGAATGAACTACCGTGGGTGAAATTCGTTCATAGCGCTTCGAGTATGGAATGTAAACAACATATACTTTCTTCTAGATCTCCACAGACGTCGCTCTGAGCTCTGAGCAAAGAAGTCGGTTATCACCATTATTCAACCGGATCGATTATTATTTGAAACCTGCTGAAAAGTAAGTAAATTTCATCGATTCTACTTATTTATATAGTTGAAGTTAACCTGAACTGAAAATATATGGCAGTGGAAACACGGGCTAGCGGCGAGAAATACAGATTATTTGCATTAACTTTAATGTTTGCAGATGGCTGATGTGGATGTGAAAAAAAAACTTTCCTGTGCACAGAATCAAAAAAGAAAAGTTGAAAAAGAAGTAAATGCGAAGAAATTTACAGGTTCCATAAAAAAATTTCTTCAATCCAGTAAGTTGCGGTAAGTGTTCTAATTTATTAACCCTGTAAGGAGCGGTGGGAGGTAAACGTTCCACCTTTATGTTTTTAGTTTTTAAAGAATTATTTAACTATTTCACTAATAAATTAACGCTTTTTTGAAAAAATGCACTTTGTCCCCTCTTGCCCCATATGAAGGGCAAGACGGGACGACCTATTCGTAATATCAGTTTTAAGGGATATTATTAATTGTTTGTTACATTCTTTCCCAAAATATACACACGTGATGACGTGAATGTCTACCTCATCACTATCAACACCCGCGCACTTATTGAGAGCCCATTTGTGACCCATTTGTGACATAATAGTTTTTTGAAGTCGAACATAGACTATCCCCTTAACTCCTCAAAGGGTTAAGAACTAAAGAAGAAATAGCTTTTAATCAAAACAAAAGAGGCCAATTTTCATATATATTTATAGCTGATTAGATATAATTTGATCTGTACATTTATAATCAGATCTGATTAGATTTGACAAAATTTTGCCGAGACGTCATTCATAAAATATAAACGATTTTTTATAAACAGACAAATTACGATTTTATTTTTTCAAATAATGTCTACCAAAAATGCTTTGGTTTTATCTCAAATTAAAGCAAACCTTTTTTGATAAATTTATTTACAAAAATAATAAATTCTAATTGTGTGTTTTGATTTAATGATTTTCTCATTTAATTTGAAGTTTGATGGATTATTACTACCTAACGCTATTAATGGCGTATATTGTTTATTTCTAGAAATTTTTCTCGAAATATTTTGATACCCTGATCTGGCTCATTGCCCTCATTGGAATAAAATTCTTTTAAAATAATTTTCTTCTTTTTTTAAAAATTAAAGAGTTTAATATATAATTTATTTTTTAATAATATTTAGAACTGTATTCATTATAATATATAAAATAAATGTAGTAATAACAATATTTTTTGTTGTTAACAAACAATATATTCTATTAAAAAAAAATTTTTGAAATAAAATGTACACTTCTTAGGGTTAATTTACCTACTTTTTGTTACCTTTTCTTTAACAGGCCCATCTTCAGCTTTCGAAAATCTAGTTACAAAAGAAAATCAATAAGATATTGAAGATTCTAGTCCTATTTTTGCAGTTCCGTCTGCAGAGTCTTCCCCTCTACCAGTTATTGAATGTAACCCAGTAGAATGCGCCAATTCCTCTTCAGAAATGGAAATAGGATTAATTCCTACAGATGCAATGAATGATCTTGCCTTATGGCATGAAGTAATATCAGATAACCTAAGGATATGTTTAGTAAATCACGGACCAGTACAGTTAAACAATTTTATTTTTCCGAAGGATAATAAAAACAAGTCATTTTCAAATGTATATTTTATAAAGAAGTTACGAAATAATGAAACTGTTGAAAGAGACTGGCTCGTCTACTCAAAATCAAATGATTCTGTTTATTGTTTTTACTGTAAACTTTTTAATGTTAATGCCACTACTTTTAATGATAAAATGGGATATAAAGATTGGCAACATTTGTCTAGAAGTATAGAACTACATGAAAAAAGTTATAACCATTTAATGAGTGTTAAAAAGTGTCTTGATTTTAAAAGTTGTATTTTAAAAGGAAACACTGTAGACTCCATAAAACTAGCTGAGATTGAGCGCGAAAAAAAAAGGTGGATAGCTGTAATAGAAAGAATAATTTATCTCATCCAATTTTTAGCGAAGCAATTTTTAGCATTAAGAGGAAAGACTGAAACTATATTTAAATCCGATAATGGAATTTTTTTGAAATTGGTTGAATGTATTTCTAATTTTGATAATGTATTAGAGGAACACATTGCTCGCATCCAAACAACTCAACATCGTATGCCTCATTATCTTGGTCATAAAACTCAGAATGAAATAATCTATATAATGGGTGAAAAAATTAAAACAACTATTGTTAATGACCTAAAACTTTCAAAAATACTATTCAGTTATTTTAGATTGGACTCCTGATATCTCACATGAGGAGCTAATTTCAGTCGTTGTTAGATTTGTATTTTTAAACCCATCTACAAAATATGCTGAAGTGAAGGAACATTTTTTGGGTTTTTTCCCTATCACTGATACTACTGGCCAAGGGCTGTCGACATTTCTTTTAGAATTTTTGACATCCTTGAATATTGACTTAAAGGATATGTGCGGTCAAGGGTATGATAATGGCGCAAATATGAAAGGCAAAAATATCGGCCTTCAGAAAAAAATTCTAGAATTAAACCCACGAGCTTTTTATGTTCCTTGTGCGGGACACAGTCTTAATTTAGTCGTTAATGATGCAGCTAAGTGTTCACTAGAAATAACAAATTTCTTTTCTATTGTTCAAGAAATTTATATATTTTTTTCAGCATCAACTTCGCGTTGGCAGACACTTATGAGCATGATTCCTACTTTAACTTTAAAACCATTACCTACTACTAGATGGGAGAGCAGAGTCGAAGCATTAAAGACACTTCGTTTTAACCTAGGAAAAATTTATGATGCTTTATATTCAATTTATTCTGATGACGAAAGAGATACTGACTCAAAAAACTTAGCTAGTTCGTTAATATCAAAACTAAAGTCGTTTAAATTAATTTGCTCTCTTGTTATTTGGTATGATATATTGTCAAAAATTAATATTATTAGTAAAGCTTTGTAAAAATCTGACGTTGCTCTTTCAGAGGCAGTCAAAATGATATCTCAAATAAAAGATGATTTAGTCAAAACTCGTACCGAGTCTGCATTCAAGGAAATGATAAGTAACGCAAAAACTGTTGCCAAAGAAGTTGATGCAGAAATTGAATTTCCCTTAGCTACCCGTCCCCGCCCCAGAAAAACCAGAAAAAGATTTTTTAATTACGAGGTTGTGGATGAACCCATCTCTGATCCAGAAAGCAATTTCAAAATAAATTTCTACTATTATTTGCTGGATACCGCGATATCAAAATTAGATGAACGATTCGAACTTTTAAATGACAACAACATGTCTTTTTCCTTTTTACAAAATATTAACAATTGGAAAAATTTAAACTCTGAGAAAAAAGAATGCTGTGTTTAAATTTACAGCAGAAATTGAGCAATGGTTCAGAATCGGACATTGATGGAGAGGACTTATTCAATGAACTCGAAATTTTACCAACGTTCGTTGACGATTACACAACCCCATTAACTATTTTGAATTACTTGCTTTCAAACAGTTTAGTTTCAGCATTTCCGAATTTGTCAACCGCACTATGAATTTATTTGACATTACCAGTCACAGTGGGCCACAGTGAAGATCTTTTTGAAAATTAAAATTAGTTAAAAATTATCTTAGGTCAGCAATATCTCAAACTAGATTAACTAATTTATCAATAATTAGTATCGAACATGAAACTCATATAGAAGTAAGTGACATTGTTAAGGATTTTGCTAATGCAAAGGCTTGAAAAGTAAATTTTTTGTAACTTTGTATGTTATATTAGTTGTTTATAATAAATAAACATTACTTACTAATTCAATTTTTAATTTTGTTCATTATACTTTGTATAAATGGCGCAATAAACTATTTAACAAAATAAAACAAAAGTTGGTTTCTATAAGACCCTAGATATCCTCAATAACGGCTTACTCCTATTTTTCCATCCAATTTTGTAAGTAATTTGTGTGATGTGGGATGGTGTTTGTAGTAACCTGATAGGTTTCAAATGTAACGACTGGATAAAGGTTTTGGGGGGGGGGGCACGATAGTTCTCGCACCAGGGCGCCGGATAGGTTAGGGCCGCCACTGAGCTAAGCTCATAGCATGGATGATATTCCAACTTTACACCTGAAGATAATCAAACAATGACTTACATGTTCCTACAATTTGTATGAATAAATTTAAAAAAAAATCTGAATGTACTAATTCCCTTTGGCATGTTAATACATTTTCTGTACAACACACATACTGAAACCCACATAACAAACAGTATAAGCAAAAACATAAGCTTTCATGGCCGGTATTTGACTGTAAAACAACAGCTGGGCTGTTAGGCGGTGGTCCAAAAATATTAAAATTATAGTTGCTACCATAAAGCTGGTCCATGATAGCAACCCCGTCAACATAAACTATATATAAAACTCAACAAATTCACACAAATAACAAAAACAGATGTTTCGGCCATGCCCATGACAACCTTCTTCCGGGTTGCACGAAAGAATTAGTAAGGCCCACAAGAGACTGAGATTGTGAATAAGCTTTCCCTGAAATGCACTGTTACTAATAAACTTTAAAAAACAGAAACACTGTAAAAATAATGCATTCTGATTGGATTGCGTTGCACCCTGAGTCAAAATCTGTCTCATCTCTGATTAGCTCGCTTTAAACATAAAAACCAGAATTTATTAATGGTCACTGTTTCTTCTCTTCTATTTATGCTTCAATCTCAACATCTGCAATATTCATGCCTGTTGATATTTGTTGCAGACAGGCACTGCAAAATGATACTGTTATTGCTTCACTGGTGTGTTAGGCTTACACCTTTCCAGTTAGCTTGAAGTGTCTATATCCAAAACAGAATATCTTGCACTTTTGTGGATAGCACACAATTATAATAACTACTGCAGTCACTCTATAGGATTTTGTAACTTGCACAACTGGCAGACCAAACGTCATATACCAGACCAGCATTACTCGTTATCGATTCCAAAGAGAAAGTTACTATTCAAATATTTATTTTAAAACTGAATTTCTTGTAATTTGATTGGTTCTTTGGTAACTCCTTCTCATGATCCTCTTAAAGATAATGTATTTTCCTGTGCAAGAAGTTTATAGAACAGAATAATTAATGTTCAAAACCTTGAAATATTTTACAAAACATTTTATGGGCTATAAAACCTTTTTACTTAAAAAACACATACATTCAGTTATTAATTTTTAACATAACTAATATCACCAGGTAGGTCTTTTTTTTACGAGTATTCTGATATAAACCACATCCCAAAATTTCTCATATTTCAGTTACTTAAATTAACGTGTGTTTTAAGAATATCCCATAAAATAATTACGTATTTGTCGGCGTACAAATCAGGTGGAAATAGACTGTTCATTTTTTTACTTCATGTGACGGTCAAATATTCTTTGAAGTGGACAGCATATCTGGTTTCAGTTTCTGACCTATGCTTTGTACATTTCGTGTACAAATCTTGTACTTGGCTTGTCAAATCTTTTATTCGAATTCGGCCAAGTGTACTCACCCTCGTGTTACTTCCCTCTGTTTTATTCTCTCCCTTGCGCTCTTCTCTTTTAAACTCTCTCCCCCCTACGTTCTCAGCATAACTTCTCTCGTCTTGGACATTAGTTTTGTTTCTGTAATCGGTATGAAACATGTTTTCAGACTGCGTGAGTAAAATTAATAAATCTTCAACAGTTTTAATTCCTTGTGTGTAAATAGCTAATCTAATATCTCTGTGGAATTGATGTGCTAATTTCAGCACCAGTTCATGTTGTGTAAATGTGGGTCTAATATGTTTACTTCTTTCTACAAGTTGGATTACATATTCTTCTAAGGTAAACCCACCATTATGTTGATATTTACCATATTCTAATTGATCTTGTACTTGTCTTTGTGTGTAATATTCCAATAGTGGCCTTCAAACGATTCTTTAATTGTTCATACGTAGTTAAATTATCTCTGACAATAGTATACCATCATGCAGCACAATCTTAAAAAAGCTTACTAACAAAATCAATTCTTTCTTTATCAGTTAACGCATTACCTATTAACTCCATTTCCCGTTCACACCGTAATAAAAATTATTAATGTTTTCCCGGATTTGTTCACTAACTGTTTTTATCCTCACATCTTGTTCCTGCTTTGAAACTCTAAACTTGTCATTCCAGTGTTCAGCTAATTGTTTAATACTTTCTTTTAATTCTTTCGACCATTCTGTTTTCTGATCTTTAAACCTATTCTCTATCTTTATAACTTGTTCATTTAGTGACTGTTCTACTCTAGTTTCTAATATTTCTATTCTGGTATTAGTTTCCTCGAGTTTTGTCGTCAATTGCCCTTTAAAGTCTTTGAATTCAGCTCTAGATTCTTCATTAGACCTCTTTAATTCTTTGAATTTGGCTTTAAAATTGACCCTAGTTTCGTCCATTTGTTTTGTATTAAATTCTTTTAACTCTAATATTTGTTTTCTATTATCTTCTTTTTGTTTCATACTTACTTCGTCCACTCAGGCACACATCATATTTTGAAGTGCTTCCATATCAAAACCTCCTGGTGCTGCCATGTTGAATTATTTTTATTTTAAAATAATTATTATTGGTAAACCACGACTCTATTGGTTTTTTATTTAATATTATTTATTTATATTTGTTATTATTATTAATTATCTCATACCAACAATTTCTCTCCTCTTTTAGTTTTGTTGAGCGCCAGTTGTGGAATACACAACAATATTACAATTACAATATAATAACATTAATAACAATATACTTATTAATTCTGAACCAACTTATTATGGTTCGTTAATTATCGAAGCACGCTAATTTATTATGGCTTCTTTGACTATCGGGGCCCCACTTTGGGCATGCAAATTTATTATGCAACGTTACAACAATTATACAAATATATTACCATGTACTCAATGCAACTAAATATGTATTACGCCGGCAAGGTCGCAGGATTTTGTTTCTCGTTGCGTCAAGTATGTGTGGTTGCACAATAATTAAATACTTTTTAAAGAGGAGTGAAATGTTGTTGACATGAAATAAATCATTTAAAATCATTTCAAATAATCATTCTAAGATTTATTAATTAACAGAAAAAAATATTTCAGTATTAAAATTTCAAACATTAGACACATAAATATTTACCTTTATAAGTTATCCAAATATACTGTAACCTACAATGCTATTCGTAACATACCACACAAATAAACACCCGTATAATCTTACTCACTACACAAACATGTTAAACAAGTTATTTAAATTATTTTTTATTTATTTTTTTGTGTCTGAACTTAACTCAAATTTTAACTAATGATAGCAACTTATTTACAAACAAACTAATATTAAGATTCGAGAATGAATTTATTGTTGCTATACACAAATAAAAATGATATTACATTTACTTTCAATCTATTAATTGATTTATACTGACACACCCAAAAATATGACAAAAGATTGGTATTTCTTTTCTAAATTTTGTTATTAAATTAACTTCTCTTATTTCTTAATATTTAAACTTACTAACTTTAATGCTTTAATGTTTATAGTGCATTTCTTTTAAGAGCTCTTTTCACAATAAAATTACTATAATTGTTTTTTATCACCTGCATACTGCTGCCATTACCGTTGCATGCATGCGTGTGTGTGTGTGTGTGTGTGTGTGTGTGTGTGTGTGTGTGTGTGTGTGTGTGTGTGTGTGTGTGTGTGTGTGTGTGTGTGTGTGTGTGTGTGTGTGTGTGTGTGTGTGTGTGTGTGTGTGTGTGTGTGTGTGTGCAGAATGCTGAGAGTATGATGATGATGATGTTGATGATGGTGCTGTGGTTTTTGTCTACAGTGTGTGTGTCCTGGTCGATCTGCAATTGGGCAGCATAACGTCGTCTGTAGATTTCTTGAGTCTGAGTGTGTGATCGCCCAAAGTTGCCAGTGGTATTTATACTGGAGGCGATTTGACAGGTTTAAGACTGTCTTTCGACATGCCAGATTCTGTCAATTCGTGCACAGCGTCCTTTTACTTACACTCACTTTTTGGTTAATTATCGCAAACTCATGACCATATTCGTCACATGAGCGATCTCATTGTTTGCGTAATTTGTCTCTGGTCACTCACATATACCACACATATTAATTACACTTCAATTACACTAGTAATTAATATTAATTAAATAGCATCTTTAATATTGCTCCTCTGGAAATAAATTTTACATTACCATACTCGTTACAAATCCCTTTACGTAATGGTGTCTTTATAATTGGCATAAATCTTTGCTTACAGGTTTAACACAAGTAATTAGTTTATTATAATCCTGTTAAGAGCTGAATAATTGGAACAAACAATTCGTAGCGTCACCCCAATATTCTTGTCGCAGCTGGCTCACACACGCACAAACACACACACACGCCGTATCTTACACTGGCACAGCAGGTGTTACTTTTGACAGGCTCCAGCCAGTCCGTTCTCGCACAAAACTGTATCAAACTGTTCGTCTTATACTTTCTATGCTAATTACATATTAAACATACCGCCCTGGGCAAATATGCAAATATATGTATTGTTGCAATATATATATAATTGCATATAGTCTTTTTTGGGGGGTTTTCTTCATTTTGTTTAGCAATCCTAGAGAAAAATTCTGTTATCATAAAAATTATTGGATAATGACAGTGTATGTCAAATTTGAATAAAGTTCATGTACTTTTAAACATATAAGGCAATTTAAAGAATATAAGGCATTTAGTAGCCTATATAAAATGTTCTTGCAAAATAGGCCTACCAGTATGCAAACAAGCAGTTAGTGCCTATTCCACAAATTTCATGACAACTGTAAACTCTCTGTAAACAAAATGGAAAGTTACACACTTACATTTTCCATTGATTCACTGAACCTCATTGAAAATTATTTGTAAGTCTTTTAGTACTTAAAAAAAGAGCAATTCTTCTATTATACTAAACTGATTACCAAAAGTAACTAATTTTGAAAACAGGGGTGTTACTAAATCTTATCACAATCACAAACACAAATCAAACAGACCCTCAGATTCATGTTACTTCAGCTTTCAGAAATGAGCATACTACAGACCTGCCAATAAACTGCCTTGTTTCCCTATGGTACAGTAGCATCAATTTATCCATTTTCCTGTCCAATTTGTGAAGTTATAAGACTGTTTAGCACCTTCCACTATTTTACAGATTATTTTTTGTTAATATTATTAAATTCTTAACATTATAAAATCTGTCTAAAATATTTCCCACTGTCTACATTGACATTAAAGTATTATTTACATTATGTATTACAGCTGCTACAATCTGGAGGAGCCAGAGGGGGTCCAAGAAAGTTTTGGGAGGCCCACCTGTGATGCTGTCCCTGATTACTACAATGATACCATGAAACTGGCACATGTTTTCTCCCATTTTATGCACACCCTGATAGTGCTGAATGCATGAATTTTGAAAACTTTGCCTTAGTGAGTGCAAGTCTGTAAAACCTGCAGTGAATGGAACTAAATTGGTTTACTTGTTTTGTCACAGGAATTAAGCAAAGATATTCATAAACCAGGTATATTATAGACCCTCAAAAAACAAACATTACAAAAGGCTACATGGTGAGCAAATACATAGTTGGCCACATGTTTTGTTAACATTGCCACACATATCACTTCACTTGTAGTGTGCTTGTAAATTCAGAAGTTCAGAATATTGCATTTGGTCTTACATTTACGTATATATGGAATAATGGCCACATAGTAAAATTTTAATTGTTGAATGTTTTCAAAATAGCAAAAAAGGTAACAAAAATGTGAACATATTATTAAATAGTATTTAAAAACTGAGTATGACAATACGTACAACTGTGCCTATAGATTCTAGTACAAAGTAAAAATCTGCTTAACGTATAAATTTTTTAAGTTGCTATGGAGTAAATTATTAGAAATACCTTAAACTGAGTTGGTTATACTGTGAATATAAACGTAATAAACATATGAATGCCACTTATTTCCTACTCAACAAGAGGAAAAAGGCAACCAGAATACTAACACTGTTATGGTTATCTAAGGACCTGAAGTCTGAATATGCCCCAAAAGTTTGAAATAACAATTTAATAAAAAAACATAAAAAACATAGTTATGAAAACACAAGTTAAAAAAAAAAAAGAATAGCTAGTTAATAATTTAAATTATGCTTTAATAAGTAAGTAATGACAATAATTATTATAATTTATATAAATATATATTAACACTTTCACTGTGAACTTACTTTTAGGTTTTGATTACCCAGACGTTTCGACGTAGTATTCGTCTTTCTCAATGCGTTTTTAAATACTGAATGCCTGTACAGTAACGGTTATGGGATGTGGGTGTGTGTGGTGGGGGTTGCTGGTGGGAGGGAATTGGCGCTGGGATTCAAATTTTGTGTAGGTATCAGTGTATCGAAAAGTATGTGTGATCTGTAATGTAATTGTTCATTTAATATGTTGTTTGGTTGTAGTGTGTGATATCTGTAAATTTCAAATTGTTCAGCTGTGTTTAGTTTTCTACTTTTAGGTAAGTAGCAGTGGCGGCAATAAGGCCCCCGCAGACCCCGCGCCGCGGGGGGGGGGCCCGCCCCTCTGGCCCCTAGAAAAAAATATGAAACGAGCTATAATAGGAAAAAAAGTTTTAATGGGGTCCGACTACCGGCAAATTTGTATTTAAAATACGAAATATATGTTTTATTTAAGTGTATAGACATGCAAAAAACTACGTTTTCCGAAATGACATTACTGTTTGTAGTTTGTAAGCGAAGACCACCATTTGTAGTCTTGTGGTGCCCGTACGTCCGGTGCGATGAGTCACTCGACACTGAGGAGACGTAAACAAACACAACACAATGTAATTCAGTACTCAGTAGTGCGTCGCATCTCCTGCGCGATAGTACTGTATTGCATTCACTTCGTAATTTAGTGCCGTTTAAGTTTAATGACTTAACATTTGATTTTAGTTTTTGTATTTTGTGTAGAGTTAGAGTGTTAGAAACAGAGTTTATAAATTGGAAAGTAAGCGTGAATATTTAAGTGGTGCTAAGAAAAGGAAACTGCAAAAACAACGAGAAGAATCTAAAAGTAAACTTTCAAAACTCGACCAGTTTTTAAAAAAATCATCAAAATGTGAAGCTGAACAACCCAAACCCGGGCCAAGTGCAAGTAATGAAAAAGAAACAAAAATCGGACTTGAAGTTGATTTTGACAGTGACAATAAACCTGATTTAAACATTAGTCCGTCGGATACAAGTGATACAACTACGGAAACAAATAAGCAACTGCAACATGAACAAGAAGAACAACTGCTAAGCATTGAATGTGTTCGCCAGTCCGAAGACATACCTGGACCAGAAAATAAGTTTGAACCAACTGAAGGTATAAGTAATCACGCAAATAAAACTAGTTTAGCAGGCCCTTCCGATCCAAACTGCCAAAGTTTTGAGACAGATATTGCATTCTATAAAAATCAAGCTATAATGACAGACGAGGTGAAAAAGTTAATAACGTTAAGTGAACCTTGTCAACCAAAGGGTCCTTTCCCGAAGGATTGCGTTTCTAAGCGGTCTTTCAGTACAGCATATTATTCTTTCAAAACTGCAGCAGGCCAAATTGTTCACAGGTTTTGGCTTTGTTACTCTCGTAATCTAGATGGAGTCTATTGTTTACCATGTTGGCTTTTCAGCCAAAGTGCTGATGCCCAAAGCTGGCATGAAGGCAATATTAGAGATTGGAAAGGTCTCAGTAAAAAAATTAAAGTTCATGAAAGTAGCAATGCTCATTTACAATCTTGTCTCACGTATGCCACTTGGAAAAAGAGTAAAACGGTAGCTGATCAAATTTCCGATGAGCGGAAAAAATGGAAAGATATTTTCATACGGATTGTGGATGTCATTCGAACCATGGCACTGTGTTCATTGCCGTTTCGTGGCCATAGAGAATCATTACATGAAATAAATCCTGAAAGTGGAAATTTTTTGAACATACTATCTTTAGTTTCTCGCTACGATTCTCTCCTTGTGCACACTTAGAAAATGAAAAAACCAGATCAAAATACCTCCACCATGACATTCAAAATGAAATCATTAACGTGCTAGGAAAATCAGTATTGACTGCCTTACTAAAACAGATTCACTCGTCTCCTTTTTTTTCTATAATTGTTGATAGCACACAAGACATTTCTAAGATTTACCAAATGAGTGTTGTAATCAGATACATTAACATAGTAGAAGAATCTCCTGGCAATTATAAAACTGTGATTAGTGAGTCCTTTTTGGGATTTCAAGAAATAAAGGATCCCAACACTGAGGGGTTTCAAAGTAAGATTTGACTTTTTGAAAACAAATGAAATTGACATTAGTAAGTGTAGAGGTCAAGGTTATGACGGTGCAGCAACAATGAGTGGGAAATACTCTGGGTTACAGAAAAGAATTATGGATATAGTGTAGCGGGTCGATTTTTGGGTGTTTTTGTTTTAACCGTTTGGGGCATGTATTTTTTTTTTTATTTATTTCATTTTGGGCGGATTGTCATTGTGCAACGTATGTGTCCGTATAACAGACCAGTGTTGAGAAACAGTTGGAAACAAAGCGAAACGCAATCAGTGGTGTAACACGGCTGAAGAATTCACCTCCACAAAATTCTTCGAACTTTGTACCTGTGTGTGGCAGCGCACATACGCAACTGCTCAATCACGCTCCAAGTGACGCTCTGACAAACAACTCAAGATGGCGAGAGCGTAAAAAAAATATTCGTCGTCTTCTATAAGACCTCACGGAAGTCGCATTAACTCCGCCTACTGTTGGTGACATCAGCGGAACCAAGTCCAATATCGGCCTCTGGACACACACATATACCAGCTCTATGCCACGCATAAAATGGTTACACGACAGCAGGAACAAGGAGCGACGACGAAAACATCATGGCATGGAAGAACAACTTCCATGCAGGAACAGGTAGTTATACCTGTTATGTACACAGCCATACAGTCAACAGGACGCCAACACCGCTACAGACAATGACCGTTTGGTTTAGGCCCCGGTCGGTGGTGTTCTAAATCCGCCTAACTCAATCATATCGTTAATACCGACCGGGACCCGAGGAATGGACTATGTTATAGACGAGTGCAGTGCAGTGGCCGTTGAAAAGCAGTTCGTCCCAAAGAGTACCGGCCGGTGCATCTCGAAGGGGTTAGCTCTTCTCAAAATTTAAAAAATGTGGCAGTAAAAGTGAATCAATCTTTTTAAAACAGTGGCAGTGATGCGGGAATAACTACAGAACAACAACATCCATATTTGTTATTTTTTTGTTTATTTTTCGGGACGATTACAAACTTAACATGGGGCGCCCACGAGGTCACGGATGAACGCGTTGCAGGCGGGGATTTTATATAATGCATTATATTAATCAATTAGGGTAACGGGGGTTGTTTTTAAGAATGTGAGAGTGTGTGAGCAGCTGGGCTATCTTCTTAGACGTAAGTAATATTATGTAAGGCTATTAAATAAGATGTATAAACAAGAGTTACCCAACCTTTAAAAACATGTAAGACAATTTATTTGGAAAACAAAGTTATAAAATCGCACTATTTGATTATTAAACAAAAATAATTTCTCTTCCAAAAAATTGAGAGTTAGTTTCTTTCAAAACCTTAGTTCGTTTTATGTACTGTCATAGTTCGTCAAACGAAATGGGTGTACCGCCACTACTCGATCCGGCCAGATCCAAGTTGAAAGGTAAGTGGGAGTTGTAATCTGAATAAAATAGAATAAAACCCAAAATAATAAAGTTACAATTGGTGCCGTGCCTGCAGGATGTAATACAACAAAAAAGTTGTATTACACCGGCCTACATTTTGACAGTGCATTGAATGAAGTACGGTTGTGAAAGCGAAATTTTAGTTACGTGAAATGTACGTAATTATGGTAAGGTTTATTTTATATATGCTGTAGTATAACGTTTTGGAAGGGAAGAGTAATCAATTGTAGTTAACACTTAAGTAAAACTAAGCTACAAACTAGAAAAAATGTCTGAGAATACTAAACAAAGCAATATAACTAACGTAGAAATGAGTGAAAGTGGCCTTGAGTCGCAATCACTGGATGAAAGTGGTATGTTGAGGGGGGAGACGGGTACTGTTACAGAAACAGCTGTCGGCAGTAATGTAATAGCTCATTCCACGCCGATTGCGTCTCAACCACAAGTAAATGAAACAGACATTGATTCGGGGATTCAATTGACCCCCGTTTCAATTAATAAAAGTAAACAATCAGAGGAAACAAATATGATGAGTATTATGCTCAGTCAATTCGAAAGAATGAATAATAATTTTGAGACCAAATTTAATGTAATGAATAGTCGTTTTAATGATAATGATATAATTTTGAACAATATGAATAGTAATTTCAATGCAATAAATAAACGTTTTGATGGTAACGAAATAATTTTAAATAAAATGAAAAGTGATTTCAACAATAAATTAGATGAACAGAGAAGAAAATGTGAACAACAGAATATTCAGCTTCAGCAAAAAATAAATATAAAATTTGACGAGTTGATAAATAACATACAAGACAAGAGTGTATGTCTTGGAAATGCCAATGAAATGACAAAAATTAGTTCTAATAAAGTAGAACAGAGTAAGAATAATACAAACGAAAGCTGTAATGACAGTGTTGTGTTAGGCAATGAGTTAATAAATAATAATGATGTTAATAATAACGAGAATATTAATGTGTTTGAGAAATTGGTATCAGAAAGTGATACGGTAAAAATAAAGAATGAGAGTACTGATGAGTTGGTGGAAGGTAGTGATTATGAAGTGTTAATGTGTGTCAGTGAGTTAGAGAGAGAGTGGAGAAATAATGTTGTGGTAGAGTGGGGACAGAGGGCAAAGTTTCCCTTTATTATTTATGATGTTTATGATGATTTATTGAGTCCACAAGTGTTGTGGTTGAAGGGCAAGAGTCCCGTATTGGTAGATGAATTGAGGTGTTTATTTTTGTGGAGTAATTGTGTACCCTCTGTCCGGAATAATTGTGAGAGTGTGATGTGGTGTTATGAAGAGAGAGAGGTAAATAGAGAATGGTATGTAACAGAATTGTATAATTTGAATAGAAAGTATGATGAATGGAAAGAAGGCTTAGAAATATATTTGAATAATAATGATTACAATGATTTGAAAAAAATAATTAGACCGATAGTGAATGAATGTAATGACGGAGACTTAACAAAAATACTTAACGTAGACTGGTTTAATGAGTATTCTGGTAAAATGAGTGAATTTGGTTGTTCTGGTTATGACACACAAAGTAACCATTTGTTTGTAAATAAAAAGCAACAGTGTTATCTAAAACCAAGATTAATTTTTGACGATGGTGGCTGAACTAGAATATCAGTGTATAGACCTTGTTAGATACTGTAAATTCTGGTAATGACCTTGCTGATTTGGACATCTGAAGTGAGATACACTTGAACAATTTTGACGTATATTTTGTAAATAATATTGAATTCATTTGTGTGTATTGTGAAATGTAATGTGTATATGTTTTAGAAAATGTTGTATTAATAATAATAATATTATTAATATTTTTGCACTCTAATTAAATAACAAAATAATTATGAAGACAATAGTTAATGATTGGTAGAATGTTGATAATAATTGAGATATGTTATTTTAATAATCAAATGAATTAAATAAGTGGAGATGTGTAGATAGTGTGATTGAATGTTATGTGTTTGAATTTTATAAGGTAATTAAATTGTTTGGTGAGATTTTGATTTAATAATAATTAATAAGTAAATAAATGTTAAATGGTTTATTTTGTGGAACATAATGATTAAAAATATGTATTAATAATAAATTTAGAATTGTTGAAAATCTGATTACAACACAGGATAAATTCATCATGATGATAAATAAAAAGAGTTAATGAAAAATTTTAAATCATAATGTTTATAAATTTTTATATAAATTATTTAAAAGAGAATTGTCTGTTTGATGTATGCTAATAATCCAGGTTTATTGCTATTTGTGCAATCATTTTATTGTTGTGTGGTAGATATAGTTGTTGATAAAATGTATTTTCATTATGTGTGTAATTTCTTTTCTAAGCCAATCATTAGACGCCTGGCAGGCAATCAACATAATAGAAGTAAGTGTTGATAATGTATTACATGTAATTGTCCAATTTTGAATGGTATTCATGGTGTTTTTATTATGTTAGGATATCAGCTGATCAGCAATACCATGTCACTGGTATAGTGGTTTGTAAAGGTTACAAGTAATTAATATTTAGTGTACTACAGATATTTTGAAGTAAAGATAAAAAGAATATGAGAAATAAAATAACAATTTATGCAAATTAATAAAAGATAATTTATGGGTGATAAATGTTTTATGGGACACGTAGACCTGTCCAAGTTGAATTAAAAAGTGAATGTGAAATAGTAGAGATGAGTATGATGTAATGTTGTTTTTGAGTTAATGTATGTTATAGAAGTTGGTGAAATATAGATGTTGACACAGTGGTAATGGAGACTTTATGTAGATTTTGAATGATATATGGTTGTTTTTATAGTTAATGAGGTTATTTTGTTGTATTTGTGGTAATGAAATGAGATTGAGATTTTTTGGGGATGGCAATTTTGTATTAGGGGGTAGTGTATTTGGGGGAGTCCGCAACAAGGGTTGGGACGGGATAGGAATAGATTTTAGTGAGGAGGGGCCGACTTAGGTAAAATCCGGGGGCCAAATAAGGGAAATGAGTTTTGGGAAGGAAACACGTATCCTATGTACAAAGGGTTAGAGAGTATTTTTTCATATATGTAGAGAAGGCGGCGTTTTGTGTTAAATGATAAGTTGGGGTTTAGAATGTCCTGATTAGTAGATATTTTTGATAGAGTTGGGTGTCATGATAATTGAGTTGATGAATATTAGAGTCAGAGGGAGAAAGTTTATATAGGTATAGAAATCTAATACAGAAAAACGAGAATAAATAATTTACATCACCCACAGTATATTAAAGTAAGATTGTTGAAAAGAAAGAGAGATTCATGATAAAGAATGTACAATTGTTTTTTAAACCAGTGACAGAATTTTGATAGAAGTGAAAATAATGTAAAGTCAAGAAGTGTTTAATTTAAATGATTTAAATGCCAATTTGATTATTATTTATATTAATATTTTGTTTATTATAAATATTCTATGTTACTATGTTTTGTATTTCAAGGTAGGATATTACAGATATCTAAAGTGTTTTCAGAAATCATACATAACATATGTAGGTCAAGGGTTTTGTACTTGACCTAGTTTTGATCAGCTGATGAGTTCATACACCTACTAAGCTTGTAGAGTGGGAATTCAATTTTAATTTGTTTGTTTGATTAATTCAAACTAATCTTTGAATAATTTTAATAAATGTTATTTAATAAATAAATTTAATAAATATTTAATGAATAATTTTTTTGAATTTTAAAATTTTGAAAATTTTAAATTTTTTTGAAAAAAAAAAAAAAAAAAAACTTGATTTGTCGCCTGCCAGCGAGTGAATATGTTAGATAATTATTATTTTGTTGTGTATGTATTAATGATGTTTCTTTTATTGTATTGCTTTATATTGGTAGGCTATAAATTGTTCTCATGCTAGAGTGAGGATGTATTTGTATGAATAGGAATGTTTAGGTTAAGTCATTGAAACAAAAATTAGAAAAAAGAGGAAGAGAATTTTTTGGTAAAAGATTTTTTTTTGAATATTGAATTTTTTGAATTTATAATAAATTTTAAAAGGAAGTTTTTATTTTAATGTGTTAGGGTATCATGTAACGTGAGTGTGTGTGAGCCCAGTATCTGCTAAAGGCAGCCCAGCTTGCAAAAAAGGGGAAACATATCGGCGGAGGAGCTGGGATAATTTTAGCCCGGGATTGAGGATTTTGGGGGTAGCATGTTAGAAGGCGAGGTGTGCCGTGGTGCGAGTCTGATCAATTTCTCGGTGTTGGGATCTCTTACGGAGAAGTCCAGTGATCTCGTTCAGATGAGTCCATGGTCGCTGAGCCAGGGGGGTCGTGTACCCATGCAGAGTAAGAACCAGGGGGTTGTTGGCACCAGTTCCTCACCGGTCCTCTTCGGGGTTTATCGATGAGATTTCTTCTGTTGTGGACAGCAGAATTCTCATCGAGGGGGTATTGTAGCGGGTCGATTTTTGGGTGTTTTTGTTTTAACCGTTTGGGGCATATATTTATATTTTTATTTATTTCATTTTGGGCGGATTGTCATTGTGCAACGTATGTGTCCGTATAACAGACCAGTGTTGAGAAACAGTTGGAAACAAAGCGAAACGCAATCAGTGGTGTAACACGGCTGAAGAATTCACCTCCACAAAATTCTTCGAACTTTGTACCTGTGTGTGGCAGCGCACATACGCAACTGCTCAATCACGCTCCAAGTGACGCTCTGACAAACAACTCAAGATGGCGAGAGCGTAAAAAAAATATTCGTCGTCTTCTATAAGACCTCACGGAAGTCGCATTAACTCCGCCTACTGTTGGTGACATCAGCGGAACCAAGTCCAATATCGGCCTCTGGACACACACATATACCAGCTCTATGCCACGCATAAAATGGTTACACGACAGCAGGAACAAGGAGCGACGACGAAAACATCATGGCATGGAAGAACAACTTCCATGCAGGAACAGGTAGTTATACCTGTTATGTACACAGCCATACAGTCAACAGGACGCCAACACCGCTACAGACAATGACCGTTTGGTTTAGGCCCCGGTCGGTGGTGTTCTAAATCCGCCTAACTCAATCATATCGTTAATACCGACCGGGACCCGAGGAATGGACTATGTTATAGACGAGTGCAGTGCAGTGGCCGTTGAAAAGCAGTTCGTCCCAAAGAGTACCGGCCGGTGCATCTCGAAGGGGTTAGCTCTTCTCAAAATTTAAAAAATGTGGCAGTAAAAGTGAATCAATCTTTTTAAAACAGTGGCAGTGATGCGGGAATAACTACAGAACAACAACATCCATATTTGTTATTTTTTTGTTTATTTTTCGGGACGATTACAAACTTAACATGGGGCGCCCACGAGGTCACGGATGAACGCGTTGCAGGCGGGGATTTTATATAATGCATTATATTAATCAATTAGGGTAACGGGGGTTGTTTTTAAGAATGTGAGAGTGTGTGAGCAGCTGGGCTATCTTCTTAGACGTAAGTAATATTATGTAAGGCTATTAAATAAGATGTATAAACAAGAGTTACCCAACCTTTAAAAACATGTAAGACAATTTATTTGGAAAACAAAGTTATAAAATCGCACTATTTGATTATTAAACAAAAATAATTTCTCTTCCAAAAAATTGAGAGTTAGTTTCTTTCAAAACCTTAGTTCGTTTTATGTACTGTCATAGTTCGTCAAACGAAATGGGTGTACCGCCACTACTCGATCCGGCCAGATCCAAGTTGAAAGGTAAGTGGGAGTTGTAATCTGAATAAAATAGAATAAAACCCAAAATAATAAAGTTACAATAGTCCCAAACGCGGATTACGTACACTGTGCACATAACCTGAACTTGGTGATCAATGATTCAGTATCAAATATTTCTGAAATAAGACAATTTTATGACATAGTTCAGAAAACTTATGTTTTTCAGTGAAAGCTTACATAGATGGCAAGAACTTAATACTGCCGTTAAAGAAAACAGCTCTGCCAAAAATCTAACTTTAAAAAAGCTATGTCCAACAAGGTGGTCTTCTAGACACGACTGTCTGTTAGCTTTAAGAAATGATTTCAAAAATGTGATTAAGTGTTTGACAGAAATTATTCTGTACAGCTCAAAATAACCCAAGGCAGAAAAAGCATTAGCAATTAGAAACCACCTGGAAAACTTTGAATTTATTCTTGTGCTCTGCCTTGAAACTAAGATTTTAGAGAATGTAAATATAACTTCAAAAGCACTACAGAGGCCAACTGTTGACCTAGGCAGAGCGTGGCAATTTCTAAGCCGCGCTTGTGATGAGTTAAAAGTTTTAAGAAAGCACTTTGCCGGCTTTCTTGCTGGTGCTAAACAGTTGGCCCAGTCATGGGACATAACTTGTAACATGAAAAATAAGCGTAAGCGAGTTGTAAAACGCTTCTTTGTTGAATTATCAGTTGACCATAGAATTGACGACCCAGTGAAATCATTTGAAGTAAAAGTTTTCAATGCAACACTAGATATTGTAATAGCTCAGCTACAAATGAGATTCGAAGGATTGCGTTGCATTGATGATAGGTTTTCATTCCTGACGCCTCAGAATTTAGTAAACTTCTCACAAGACACAATAGTGGAGAAAAGTAAGGCTCTGGTAAATGTGTATCCTGGTGACCTTTCCACATCACTGCCTGACCAAGTAATATCCTTCAAAGCTCTGATGGCCAAAGAAATTGTACACAAGAAAAGCATTCGAGAAATGATGAATTTACTGGTTGAAGGAAACAGCTGCCTTATGAGCTGCCTCCCAGACTTAACTACAGCTTTGCAGCTTTATTTTACCATACCTGTCACAACAGCTACAGCGGAAAGAAGCTTTTCAAAACATAAATTAATTAAGTCATACTTAAGAAGTACCATGGCCCAAACTTGGTTGAGTGACTTGGCACTGTGGCACTGTTAAGCATTGAGCATGAAGAGACACAGAAAACTAATATCAACGAAGTGGTTGAAAAGTTCTAAGCTATTAAAAAAAGAAGACTAGGCTTAGGAAAACAGTGAACTTTGGTTGATCCTCATCTGTAAATATTGTACATTACTTGAGTTCGAGTGTTATTGAATTGGATTTGACTTAAGGAGAAATTGTATAGAGTATATTCAAGAATTTTACAAATTCAGTTACAAACTAATTTAAATGTTTGAAAAAAGCTAGAATGTTACTTTGATATTCGTTTTTAAATGATAAATTTTTAACACTCTGTGTGCGCTACTGTTTCATAGTCTGAATTTAGATCTTTGACGTAAAAATAAATCATTCTTTTTATTTTGGTTTTTTTATAGTTTGTATAGAACTTTGTCTATTTAGCAACAATGAATTTTAAGAGTCTGTACACATGTAAAACATCCTTTGCAAATTGCAAACGCTTTGTGATAGACGAGAAAGTATTCACAAACCATTGTTGTGAAACACACGTAAATAGAAACTCATTTGAGTGTTTTCCCCTATTACGTGTACAAAATTTAACCGTTTTTATAGGGCCCCCAAATTAGTTTCGCGGGGGGGCCCCCGTTTCGTTAGCGCCGCCACTGGTAAGTAGTGTAGTATTCCATGTTGTGTTCTAAATTCCATGTTTGGAAATACTACACTACTTACCTAAAAGTAGAAAACTAAATACAGCTGAACAATTTGAAATTTACAGATATCACACACTACAACCTAACAACATATTAAATGAACAATTACATTACAGATCACACATACTTTTCGATACACTGATACCTACACAAAATTTGAATCCCAGCGCCAATTCCCTCCCACCAGCAACCCCCACCACACACACCCACATCCCATAACCGTTACTGTACAGACATTCAGTATTTAAAAACCCATTGAGAAAGACGAATACTACGTCGAAACGTCTGGGTAACCAAAACCTAAAAGTAAGTTCACAATGAAAGTGTTAATATATATTTATATAAATATTAATAAGTGAATGAAGAGGATGTACCAACAAGCTAATAATAATTATTCTAAGTACTTGATTCAATGTGCATAATTTAAGAACATCTGAAAAGTCATTTCAAATTGATGTTTGAGCAATTTTGAATTTTAGGCTGATTTATAAACAAATCTGAAATATAATTTTGGTTTTCATAACCAAGTAGTTTCTCTGAAATCAAATTTCTGACCCAAATAAATATTTTAGTTACTATCAGTTCTGACAAGTGTTTGCATAAGTTAGTATGCTGTGTGGTACTAATATAAAACTAATTATTTGTATACAGAAAAATATTTTATAATTACCATATGGTCTTCCTCTGTGCTGGAGCTCTCTTCTGGAATTGTTTCTGGGAATACTTTATCTTTTGGAGACGAAACCCATGTAGACTAAAACAGATATATGATCATGAACACAATAAGTTCCTTCTGTACAGGGGCAAACCTAGGATTTCATTCCGGGGGGGGATTTTTTCAACCACATACTGCTTTCTTAGAGTATTGCTTTTTCTCATATCATAATCAAAATC
Organism: Magicicada septendecula; assembly: GCA_034769895.1. Classification (NCBI taxonomy): domain Eukaryota; kingdom Metazoa; phylum Arthropoda; class Insecta; order Hemiptera; family Cicadidae; genus Magicicada; species Magicicada septendecula. The sequence goes on along the minus strand of CM068368.1, from coordinate 265,314,505 downwards.
GTAGCAACAAATTAAAAATAATGGAGAAATAATAGCTATAATTCACTAATTTCATTAAAATCAATTAAAAACATACATCATATAGGCTTCCAGCTTGTTTCAGAAGCCTAACAATACCTTTCTGTGGAATATAAATACTTTAAAGAGAAAGTTAAAATTAAGTAAGTGAGGGTAACCACGTACAAGAACACACAAAATTTTTAATGAACATGTGTTTAATTTTACAATATTTTGTTTCTTAGAGCTCGGTATTACAACAAACCATGTTGCTTATGAAAAATAATGTAAAAAAATTAAAACTCATTCACATTATTTGATTTTTGATTGAAGTTATTACCATATAAAATAAAATTAAAATCAAAAAAGATGTCCTTATTTATCATCAGTTAAAAATATAAAATTTTTTAGAAAGTTATTCCTGATAACAGTTTTTAAAGGGCAAATTTAACTCTTCATGATTTGTTTTGTGCTAATTTGTTGAGCACTTCTTCTGGGTCAACTAAAATGTCTCTATGAATTGACAGCAAAGCCAAACCATTTGGACGATCTTGACCTGTTGCACTTCTTGTAAAACTACCCTACTCTTCTAAGAGTAGAAAAGGATCGCTAACATGTTGCTGTAGATACTGGAATAGTGGCACCAATTTTTAAAAATCTATGAACAGAAGGAAAAATACTTTTTTCACATTCATTTAGGCAGGTGATAAAGTACTTCGGTTTTGTGGTATCACATTCCAACCATTTCCTCTTCCACATAACTATCTCTGATTCAAAAATCTCACTAAAGAATTGAATGCACTGCACTGCACTGAACTGCACCATCTTCAGGCCAAAACTCTGATAAAGTAGATACAATTTCCTTCACATCTTGATCACTGATGGAGAAATAGTCCTGAGGAAGAAGATACTGAAGAGATTCTAGCAGTTTTCTGTGATTAAGGAAGTGCTCATCAAGTTATTGCAGGAAGTAGTCCAGAAATGGGTTGTCCGAGGGATATTTTTTTTTCAACCTCCGAGATGCCACCCGATGAGACCTACATGCGATATTGGAATGGAGATACGCAGTGCATGCGCATTGGACTATTCCCTACCACACACCAATAGGTGCACTCCCTCCCTTCAGGCATTGTTGAGTAACAAGCGTGATAACATGTCTAATGTAATCGAATCGCCCGCCAAGTGTGAAGTGCGCGCCGTAATTCGCTTTCTTCTTGCTGAAAGGCGTAATGCAGCCGAAATTCATCATCGAATGAGTAATGTTTATGGCGACAATTTTATGAGTGATGGTTGTGTATGAGAATGGTGTAGAAAGTTTAAAGAAGGACGAAGTGACATCCATGATTAGGGTGGTCAAGGGAGGAAATCTGTAGCGATGGAATAAATTGTTGAAAAAGTGAATCAAGTGGTTCGCGAAAGGCACAGATTCACAATTTCTGAGCTGTCTGTCGAATTTCCTGAAATCTCAAGGTCAGTTCTGTATGACATTGTAAGCGTGAAGCTTGGCTACAGAAAAATTTGTGCACTGGTGCCGAAAATGCTCACTGACAACCATAAGACTCAGCGAATGGGCGCAGCCTTAGAATTTTTGCAACGGTATCATGAGAAAGGGCAGGGTTTTCTGGACAAGATTGTGACGGGAGATGAGACATGGGTGCAATATGAAAATGTCGAGACGAAAGAGCAGTCCAAACAGTGGAAGTATAGCGAGTCCTCAGGCAGACCGGTAAAGTTCAGGCAAATGTTTTCCAACAAAAAACTTATGGCTACTGTGTTTTGGGACCGAACAGGTGTATTATTGACTGAATTTAATGAACGGGGGACGACCGTCACTTCATCCTCGTACTGTGACACTCTTCAGCAACTACGAAGAGCAATACAGAACAAGAAAAGAGGAATGTTGTCATTGGGTATTGTCTTTCTTCATGACAATGCTCGCCCTCACACTGCAGCACAGGCACAGGATCTCCTCCATAAGTTCAAATGGGAGGTGTTTAAACATCCGCCATATAGCCTGGATTTAGCGCCGAGCGACTGTCATCTTTTCACCCAAATGAAGCTGTGGTTAGCAGGGGGGAGGTTTATGAGTGACGATAACCTGAAGGCCAATGTGAACGGTTGGCTAAGTGACCAGGTGGCAGCTTTCTTTGATGAGGGCATAGGAGAACTCGTGCCACGTTATCATAAGTGCCTAAATCGAAATGGTAATTATGTAGAAAAGTAGCTGAGAGATGTAGAAATATTTTGTATATAATACATTTTTTATAAATTATTTTCGTTTTTTATTCCTACTTTAACGGAGGTTGAAAAAAAAATAGCCCTCGTATATGGTAAGATGGTAGTAAGCTTCCGGGTCATCTGTACCATAATTGTCTCTTTTTGTTTGCTTTGAAGCTCTCTTAGGAATCTCAATGCTCACTTCAGCAGAACTGCAAACATCCATCACATCCATAAAGATATGGTGAAATTTTGGTTCACAATTATTCTTCATTTCCTGAATTTCTTTCCTAAGGTTGTCCTCATGTTTTAGGAAATAAACAATGTCCATTGCCTCTGCCTGCAGAGAAGTTGAAGGGTGGTGTGACATACTAAAGAGTTTACTTACAGTGGTCATGGCTGTCACAAAACTGCACTTCTCAATTATCGATAATAGAGCATATGCTTTGTTCGATGATGCATGATCTGAATTATTATCCTGTTGAATATCCACCAGAGCCATACAGTTAACATCAAACATGTCCTTAAACAGTATAATTGTATCTAAGTACTCAACCACCTAGTTTCGGAAAATTTGAGTAACCTTGTTTATTTTGGAGAATGAGTTGAACTGTTTTCTTGAACAATACGTTTAAACACAGAGGACGTTTGGGAGAAACTCTGAAAAATGTTATTATCTCTTCCAATGTTCCCATGTCTCCACATGTCTCAATGATATCATTTTGATTTTTGTACATTAAATATGAAGCATTCAAACTGCAGATAGATAGACGCATGCTGCTTCAGAACCTCATCTCCCCCATCTATTCTATACCTCAGAAGGGCCCGGAAATTACCATCATTATCAGTAAGTTCCTCTAGGCTTAAAGGTCCTTGATCCCTATTACCTCTTAATGGTTGTTCCTGTTGTCCACATAGTATGACGGTTTTTACAATGGGCAGGATTTTTTTGTGATTTTTCACAACTTCCACAACTTTTTTCTTGCAGAATTAATCTGAGAGGCCACATCGGCAGATTTATTTTCATGAACAGAAATGAAGTTCTGAACCATAACTGAAAACTTTTTGTGGTATTCAGTAACTTCATGAAGTCTGAAGTCATTATGATACCTTCATAACATTCATTATGATACCTTCATAACATTCATTATGATATACTTCTAGATGTGTAGACATACCTGGTGTAATAATTTTTGAAGGATGAGGTGTTTGTGCCACATCATCTTGGTTTTCAGTAGCAGAAGCAGAAGTCAAGTAATCAGAAGTAACCACAGGTTTTTTGTTTTTAAAAAAAGTCTTCAATTGTAGACTTCCTTTTAGACATGTTGAACACAAACAAATAAAGGCTATTCACTTTAAAGAAAACTACCTACACAGTCATAAAGGAAAAAAGAACACAAAACACAAGTGATATTCAGCAGAGTGAGGTTAAGTTCAGACCATACATAAACAAAGCAGTACTACCTCTGCAGCTGCGCTACGCCACAACTATGAACTAACATACATCTGGCAGGATTTCAAAGTACTAACACTATGTTTTTGGCCAAGGCCTATGAAAAAGACGAGGTCTTTTTTGTAGGCCTGGGTTTACAGCCAACTAGCGAGTAAAAGCAAACAGCGCCTTCGTTGCAGAATTAAATAAATCAGCTGACATGACTCAAGCATAATGTAAAGTACATCGTCACATGAATCATATGTTTCAAGTTGCTTGTAACCAGCAGAAAATCATGTACTCCTACTCTCTTTCAAGTCGACTTCTTCTTTTCATTTTTCAACATCTGTTATATTTATTATTGAGTATAAAGCCTATTATTGTAGATTATTTAAACTTGACATTGACCTAAATAACAATTTTTTAAAATTGACAAAACTTGGAAGTCAATTAATTATATTTTAAAAAATTTTTGCTCCAACATTTTTTAAATTTTTTCAAATTTTGGGGGGATATATTCCTCATATCTCCTCTAGGTTCATCCCTGCTTCTGTAAGTATAAAATTGTTTACTGACTAACACCATCTTTCACATAATTACTCTGTTATAGATAACACACACACACCTAATACAAAATACAAACATGTTTTATTTATTTGTGTGTACTTATTTTATTTTGTATAACAATCACATAAAAGTCAGCTTTATCTTATTATACATCTCAGTGGATCAAAGCCAGTTTTCTACATTTACCATTACACTATATTAAATTTTCTATATTTACTTTGGTCACCCATTATAATCTCATAATTTTCTGTTTGCACATCAGAGAAAGAACGTAGATTCATTGAAAAGCTACAGTGGTAAAATTCAGGTATAATTAAGTATATTACAAATTTAGTAGAACCCCATTAAAATGCACCTGCCTATTGTGCTATCTCATGTAAGACGTGCTTCTTGTCTGGTCCCTGCCAGTGGCGTATCTAGAATTTGGTCTGAGGGAGGGGGTCAGATCAAGTCGGTTTCATACAAAAGAAAAAACAAGTGAAGACTAATCAGTATTATTATCTTTAAAGTTGTTGAAAACGTGATAATATCCTGAAATGAAACCCATTAAAGTAAACAGTAATAACACAATAGAAATATGCGATATTGAAACATTGTCTAGAAGATACTTATTGACTAGACTGATTTTCCTATATTTCATATTTCAAATGTAAATTGCAAATACTGTATGATAAACCTGTTTGTATATTTAAAATATCGGTATGGAGAACCATACATGACTTCCATATTCTAAGATTTATATTTAAATCTTAATATCGCCTGCCAAGCCCGATATTTTTTCTCTTATACATGATTTACATTAAAATGAAAAAATTTTAATTTTATTGCCTGGCAACAAAATTATTTTATTTTTAACAATTACCATTGTTTGAAAAAGTTTAAATAAATTTTCAAGTACTTTACTCTTGTTAAAATGTAAAAGGTTGCAGGTAAACTACCCCTTCCCCTTAACCGATCTTCACCAAAATCGAAAGTCCTTGAGACCTCTACAATTCAGGGACGTATGCAAAAAATTATTTGATTCTGTTTGAATTTGCGGCAGTTATCGTTTGCCATAGAAAATACGCTTGATAAAAAAATGTTGCAGGTAAACTACCCCTTCCCCTTAACCGATCTTCACCAAAAACAATAGGTCTTGAGTACTCTACAAATCAGGGCTGTATGCAAAACATTATTTGATTCTGTTTGAATTTGCGGCTGTTATCGTTTGCCATAGAAAATACCCTTGTTAAAAAAACGTTGCAGATAAACTACCCCTTTCCCTCAACCGATCTTCACCAAAAACAATAGGTCTTGAGAACTCTACAATTTAGGGCTGTATGCAAATAATCGTTTGATTCTGTTTGAATTTGCGGCTCTTATCGTTTGCCATAGGAAATACCCTTGTTAAGACATAAAACGTTACAGGTAACTACCCCTTTCCCTTAACCGATCTTCACCAAAAACAATAGGTCTTGAGAACTCTACAATTCAGGGCTGTATACGAAACATTATTTAATTCTGTTTGAATTTGCGGCTGTTTTCGTTTGCCAAAAAAAAAAAATTTCCCTTGATAAAAAAAAAACCGTTGCAGGTAAACTACCCCTTTCCCTCAACCGATCTTCACCAAAAACAATAGGTCGCGAGTACTCTACAAATCAGGGCTGTATGCAAAAAATTATTTGATTCTGTTTGAATTTGTGGTAGTTATCGTTTGCCATAGAAAAAAAATCTACAGACACAAAGACACACACACAGACACTTTACGGAAAACGACTTTTTTTCATGTTTTGAGTGTAGTAGAATCAGAATCTGCAATAATCTCGAACACGATTTTTTCTGCCATCACCATACTTCCATTCCTTAAGGAATATGGAAGTAAAAAGAGTTACTACTATACTAGTGTACCCAAGTGGAAAAGAAATAGTCTAAATATTATGTGAGGTGAAAAAATTCATCAAATTTTTTCAACCCTCCAGGGGGGAGGTCCGGTCCCGTTCGTCCGGACCATTTACTACACTGAAATCCCACATAATATGCTGTTTTTCATTTCACAGTAAAACTTGTTCAAAGATAATTGCATAGAACCTACTGTCAAATACAGTATATCTCTACGACTGTGGGAGCATTTACTTTCTCAGCCTTTATATTTATCTTTACATGATATAACTGAATGTCACCTGATCATGAGAACAGCAACACAGGATGTACAAACTTCAGTTGTATTCTACAAAATGATGAAAGCTGGATGCAAGATTCTGTTACTCATAGACAACTGCCCACCCTAAGATTGTGGATCTTAAAACTACTGAGCCACCTTTTTACTTTCATGTACAACAAGTAAGCTTAAAAATGCTCAAACATTTGTATTGCAAGTGGACCATTCTGCGGTATCTGCAAGATATTGACAGTGGGGAATCAAATTGTGTCATTCTTCTAGATGGTCTAAATTTTGTCAGTGCTTTATGGGAAGAAGTCCAGCCTTTCACCATTGCAAATTTCTTCAGAAAAGCTGGATCCAATAAGGTAAGAAACTTAATTTTATGCAAGTTTATTTTCCTCTTCCCACAGTTACTACGCTTTTTTTAATTTATAGGGTCCCATTGATTCAGTTTCTCAATCTGATACCTCTTCTCATTTAATCCATGTTAATGAGAATTGGGATCCTATGTGTGAAAGGCTGGAGACATTAACATGGAGGATTTCATATCTATAGACAATGGAATCAATTATCATTTCGAAAATGATTTTAAATATAGGGCTAAATCTTAGAACACGGAAGTCATGCGTGGTTCTCCGTACCAAAATATTTATTAAGCTGTACTGCACTGGATTGTAATTTCAGAATTAGTTGTCATTCAACAGAATGTACAAGCGTTATTAATTACTTATTGAATGAATTTATTATCAGTTATTATCTTCAAACATTTTTTAAAAATTTGTTTTTAATGTCAAACTGTGATGTCAGAAATACTCGATGTGAATAATATCATCGACAACCAAGCTGCAGGTGACAAAATGGGGATGGAGAAGACGAATTAGATGATGAATCACCTCCCAAACAGCAGGAAGTCCTCACAGTGCTAATATTGATAAGACAATTTATAAGTGTTCCTTCTGACATAATGTCAGTTGGCAAGAATTCATACTTGAATTGTGTAGATATTTTTTTATCTAACTTCATTGCAACTAGTTATAAACTATCTAGCAATTTTATTATAATACATAAGTTAACAGTGTGTAGGATAAGCTCCCACTGGACCAATCTTGAGTACAGTTACACTTTGTTCATGTGCTGAGAATTACTATACATATTTAGTTCACTAGTTCCAACGGTTTCTGTCTCTGCAATCAGCATTATCAAGCAAGTTGTAGCACTTCAATGTATACGTGTTCATGAAGTCTTCTTTCATATTTATCTACCACTTGTTTAATCTCATCAGCAACTGTAGGGATTTTCAGGTCCGATGGATGTCATCATTTCTTATGTACCATGGTGCATCAACAGTACTGCGGAGAACCTTATTTTGAAAAGCCTGAATTACTTTAATATTAGATTTCTTTGTGCAACCCCAAAGATGTACACCATACACCCAAGTGTAGAAAATGTGATTATTTATTGCACAGATTTCACATATGAGGGAAACATCTATCAATGAATTTTCTTTTGAAAGAAATAACTGAATATTTAATGTTAAGTGGAATAAGTTTAGTGAAACAATTACTGAAAAAATTTGATAAAATTTTGTACTTAAATTGTTGCTAAAAAGTTCTAATGTGTATGTTAAAAATGTGATTAGACAGTAATACAGTATACTGTATATCTACTACTATTACATGGTCAACTCCTGATTAATACGTGGCCCTGCTTAATACGTGGTTTTCACATAGTCTCTTAATGAGGAAAGAGGATATTACTGTATATAATTATGAATTATATTTTATACTTTTTAAAAACAAGAATATATTTCTTATTGTTTTACAATGTTTTGACAGTTTTAAATGACTCTCATCATCAGAAATATAATGTATAATAAATCATAATAAAATTGGAAAGAAATTGAATTCAAAACAAGAAAAAAATTTATTCTTATTTTTTTTAAATATAAAATATTATTTATTATTAATTTAAATAACAAGAATAAAGTGAGTAACTATGAACGTAAATTTAATATATAACTAATTATAAATATATCACTCCTGACTCAGATCACTAATTTTTTAATGGTAAAAAAAAATACTTTTAACTTTTGCCAATAAAAAAATTAATGATCCAAGTTAGTAGTGATATATTTATAAAATTAGTTAATCAACGGACACGTCATGGACAACAAAATCCAGAAATAATATATAATTATGAGACACAAATTTACAAGTTTATTTTCTTATATAGAGTACTTTATGTAACTAACATAAAGCAGAGTACCATTCTTATGTAGAGTACCATTTAAAAATTCCCTAACACAAAATTTGTGGCATTACTCATTTGTGATCATGTACAGATGCCACAAACAACTTTAACTTCTGCTAAAAGCTTATATCGCCTATATAAGATATCTGAAAATACAAGAACAAATTGTAGGTTAGTAATATTCAGAACAATGTGTTTTCAAACTTAACAGTAGAAACTGTCTGATCATTTACTCTACATTATGATAACCTACCATGATAAAAAGGTGTGATGTCTAAAACGACACCTCCAAGAACCATTCTTTTATCCATAATACAAAAAAATTTTCAAAGTTTATGTACTTATGATGATCTTCTGTTTTTCTATTTGACTGCCATAGCCTTAGCATGTCTATCATGAAACCATCTTCATCACCTGCGTGTAAAGTAATAAGATAGGTGGTATTTATCAGTTGCTTCAATAGCACCAAATTCATCTTCTTGCCAATAGTGATTTTGTATGGGTTGCATTAATGTACATCTGATTTATGTAGATTAGGTTTCTTCCATATTATTTATGTTGGAAACTTTATCTTAAACACTTTTATTCTCCAAGATAAAAGTGTTTGGATTTCTCAATAAATATTTTCTTTAGAAATACGTGTCACCAATCAATCATAATTTTTTGAAGCAGCTCAATTATAAAAGGAACAGATTCATCACCACTCTTCTCTGGATTAATCAAATTGAATAACTGTAATTTGAGAATAACAAATGCTCCTGCTTGCATTCCTCTTGGCTAGCCCTCGATTAGGAACTTTTCGTTAAAAGATTCCATTTCGTGTAAGATCTCTTCATTCACTCTTTCGACGTTTGCCTGACTTACGTTACTTTTCGTTTGGCGGGATTTTATAAATGGCTCAAGAAAATCCATAAATTCTGCCAACTAGTATGGCTTCTTATTTACAGTACCTGATCCTGATGGCGTATATTCTCGCAGGTGTTTTATGTATCTTCCTCGCAGGTTTTTCCACTTTATGTTGCAATCAGGCACTGCAATGAATCTACCGTTCTCCTTGATTTCATTTGCTATTGCAATCCAAGCTTGATCTTGGGCTCTGGTACGGTGGTAATCCGGCGAGGTGTGGTCATATAAGCACGGATGCTGCTCAACGAGTTGCATAAAATTAATATTGAAAACCTGGTCATCGCACATGATTACACTTTATTATTATTTATGATTATAATTATTTATTTGTGAGTATTAATTCTCAGTCTGTTTTGCGAATCACTCTGAAAACACAGTACAGAAACGGACGTGGACGTGGCGAAAATAGAACACGATGTAATCGAGTGGCGGAGACGTGGCGGATGTGAAGAGGCGCAGCCGCCACGTCTCCGCCACGCCACTTCTTTTAGCGTTAGTCTATTTACTAACCAATGTTATTTATCCCAGCGACGTCACGCCTCCGCCACGCCACGTCTGTGGGCCTTAGTTCCTGTTGTGTGAAGCCATTTATCTTCTAACTCCTTCTTAGTTTAGCCGGTCATGTTCTTCGTATGTACTCTTCCCATGTTTTCACCTGGACTACACAGTTACTAAATCATTATGTAATTTGGTCACTAATTTATAACGCTAATGGAATTAGGCCATTACAGTCACAAATTTTTGTCATCTTCTAGGCAGCGATTGAAATAAAACACTCATATTATTGTCGACAGCTTGTTTATTTTCCAATACCGTATCACAAATACTTTTCAACAAATAAAAAAAAACACAAACAATAACACAGAAAACTACTATAGCCCAGAATATTTCAAGTGCCCATTCCATAACATTGCAGAATAAACTATGTTAATTATAAACGTAAATTCCATCCATTGGGACAGAACATTCTAGTATATTCTATAAATAGTGTGCATCACTATACATAAGTTATACATAAATTGTGGATAATGTAAATACATTTGAATAACATAACCTAGCACTTAACCTACATGTATTCTAATTACTAACATTTTTAATAATACCAATCACAGTATCACTTAATATACTATATTATGTAATATTTATAATATTACTTTCAATGTGGGTTGGAGGTTCTCTAGTATACAACAAGATATAATTCAAATTACAATATTAATTTTTGTAGTTGTAAAGAAACCATACTGGTTTTGATAGTAATAAAGCTATTTCCCTTGTGTTTGAAAGGAATATAACAATTGTGCTTTTCAACGGTATAATAATTTTTGAAGAAAATTGGGGGCTACAAGGAATACCTGAATGCAGATGAAAGTAGAGTATATAAGTGTAAACATAAAATCATACATTCTATATATAAAAATTTATACATTCTATTCACAATTATACAAAGTTAAAGTTATCTAAGTGTGAAAGATTACTTTTGATTTCTAACAGAATTTAATTTATATGTACATACCCATAGGTGTGCATATTCTCACATGCAATTGATTTGAACTCTGTACTCTGTGTGTGTGTGTGTGTGTGTGTGTGTGTGTGTGTGTGTGTGTGTGTGTGTGTGTGTGTGTGTGTGTGTGTGTGTGTGTGTGTGTGTGTGTGTGTGTGTGTGTGTGTGTGTGTGTGTGTGTGTGTGTGTGTGTGTGTGTGTGTGTGTGTGTGTGTGTGTGTGTGTGTGTGTGTGTGTGTGTGTGTGTGTGTGTGTGTGTGTGTGTGTGTGTGTGTGTGTGTGTGTGTGTGTGTGTGTGTGTGTGTGTGTGTGTGTGTGTTCTCTGTCCTTGTTGTAATGAAGCCGTCATGTCTATTTGAAACAATCTTGTTACAAAAAAATACTGCATACCTCTTCTTCAGTGTGTTGTTTGGATAGCCCAGATGTAGATGCACCAGGGTCAAAAAACGGAACAGTAGTAATCTGCACTGGAGGGCTTTCAACATGTCCACCACTGTCAGCAGCACCAGTTTCTAAAATAAGTTTTTTTAATAAAAATTTTTTTGATCCAAGATAGCTATCATATTTATTGTTTTGTAAATGAAACAACAATTATAAAAGAGATATTTTTTTCCAACCTCCCAAATAAGTTCCAAGTGCAATACACAATTCTTTCACCACACAAGACAAGATACATTTTTTTCTCTCAGTCACTGTTGGGTAGCAAACATGTAAACATCTCGTATATAAACAAAGTGAAATATGTGTTTTGTTTTCCTTTAACAGCGGCATAGTGCAGCTTAAATTCACCATTGGATGAATAACGTTTACATCTAAAATCTGATGAGCAAAACCTGTGTGTAAGAAGGTTGTAGAAAGTTTAATAATTGATGACTAACATCCCAGGGTTGTCAAGAGAGGAAATCTGTAGTGATTTAAGACACTGTTGAAAAAAATGAATCAAGTACATTATTATAATAATGTACTTCATTAAAGGCTGTTTCTGACTTCCTTCAAATTTCATAGTCAGCTCTATGGTATTTTAATGAGAAAAGCTTGACTACAGCAACATTTGTAAACATTAGGAGCCAAAAATTCTTCCTGACAACCATAAGTCTCAGCAAAAAATGCATCATTTTATTTTTACAAGGATACTGGGATTTTCCTGGAAAAGACTATGACAGATGATGACACATGAGTGCAATATCGAAATGTTGAATGGAAGATAGTCCAAGCAATGAGATAGAATGGCTAAAGAGTCCTCAGGCAGACCAGTTAAGTTTAAGCAAATATTTTCCAACAAAAAACTTATAGCAACTATGTTTTGGGACCAAAGATATGTTAAGCGAATTCAATTAATGTGGGATGATCTTCAGCATCATACTGTGACACTCTTTAATGACTACTGAGAACAGTACAGAGCAAGAGAATGTGAATGTTATAATTGGATACTGTTTTCCATGAAACACTGCAGTATGAGTTTCCTCCAGACGTTCAAGTAGGAGAAGTTTAAAAATTCACAGTACATCAAGATTTATAACCAAGTAATTCCATCTCTTCATCTGAATGAAACAGAGGTTAGGAGGGCAATAGTGTACAACTGACGAAGAGCTGAAGGCCAACTTAGTTGGCTAAGTCACCAGGTAGAAGCCTTCATGATGAGGTCACAGAAAACTTATGTTATGGTACAATAAGTGTCTTAATCAAAATAGCAATTATGTAGAAAAGTAGTTGAAAGAGTACTAGTATTTTCTATGCAATAATTGTTCACATTCATTCTTGTTCTTCATTCCTACATTAATAGAGGATAGACAGTGCCTGTAACAATATATAGTGCTGACAAAAATAATGCTCGTAACTATGGGCAACTTGAAAAACTTGAAACTTTAATATCATTGATTGCTATTAATTCAATTACAAATTATGTAGGTTTCATAAGCCTACAACAATCATCACCATACGGCCATCAGTCCAAAGATAGATTGGCTGTGACTCTTCATTTATTTCTATCTTGTGCCAAGGTTTCCCATCCCTTTAACTCCTTCTATGGATTTCCCTCAATAAAAGGCACCAATAGAGGATGCCTTTATGTGTCCAATCATTTTGTCTCTTCTAAGTTGGATCTGTTTCCAAAGTTTCCTGCTTGCTACACTCATGTGAGAACTTCCTCATTGATACATTTTCTACTACGGTAGTACCACACTTCCAATCTGTGTCTTCAGCTGATCAGATTTAGATTTTACAATTGTATAGTGCCACATTCCACACATATGTTTGGATGAAGTTCTTTTTCACACTAAAGCTCACTTTACTGGAAGTCAGTAGACGTTTTACAGTGAAAGTCTACTGTAAAGTAGTCAGTAGACTTTTTATTTTGGGAAATCATTTTGAATTTTGCTTTTGCTTCTGCTATTGTGCTACTTAGGTAACAAAAATCTTGCACTCGTTCTGATTTATCTCCACCCAGTGTTATACTGGTTACTTTGCAGTTATTTCTAGCATATACCATTATGTCTTCTTCCTACTTACTTTCATGATATATTCATGTTCGATTATCTGATCCATTTCTTGAAGTAATTCTTACACATCAATAATACATAAATATATTAAAGGTGCATACAATTACAACTACAAAACATATTTCTGTCAAAAACATTGTTCAGCCTTGAATACTCTAAAACTCATGAAAATTCCACTTGAACAGATACACCACAGGAGTAACACAACAAAACCTCCTTCATATGTGTTGCAATTAAACATTTTTTACAAATTATAAATATATCACTACTGACTCAGATCATTAATTTTTTAGTGGTAAAAAATGTTAAATTTTATGTTATAACCTGAATCAGTTTTCGCTTATTACATGTTTCATCAGAGGCTGCCAGTAGAAGCACTGTCCAACTTGCTTTTGGTGATATGTTCAAATAGTATGTGTGATTTAAATTGTGTCTGTTCGTTTAGGTTGTTGTTTCTATGTGTTCTTGTGTGTTTGTATATTTCTAGTTGTTCAAGAATGTCTTTTTCGGCCTTTTGTGTGTACGTGTAGAATTCCATGTTCTTGTTTATGTTTGTGTATGTGTGGTTTTCCTCAATAAAGTGGTTTTCAACGGTGGATTCAGTGGTGGAGTGTAGTGCCTTTGTGTGCTCAATGAATCTCTGTTTTAAGCTACATCCTGCCTGGCTTATGTAGAATTTGTTACATCCTGAGCTGTTTAGTTTGTATACACCAGGTAAACCAATTTTTTTTTTTTATGCGTTATATTGGGTTATGTTTATGTGTGTTGTATTTGGTGATTGGAGGAGTTGTGTATTAGGGTATCAGTTGCAGTAGGTTTTCTGTATTTCTTATTCCATCATGGGTTTTCTGTATGGTTTTATTCAATCACTAAAAATGAACAAACACTCCTTGATAAAGGTCTAAAACACAACCTACATTACAAACAAACCAACAAAACACTAACAGGACTCACAGTTGTCACTGAAACAAATATACAAAACACAGCACCTGAACATCAAGACACACTAAGACATAACATAAACAATATAATAGGAGCATGTAAGACATCAAACAACATGAACCACACCTCAGAAATACACACAGCCATCAAACTAAGAGAAAAGGCACACAAACACAACGTCACCTTTGTAAAACCAGACAAAGGCAATACTACTGTAATCATTTCCACTGATGACATACACAAGTAAAGTACAAAACTTCATGAAACAAAAGAATGTTACAGAACTGAAACATGACCCCACTGACAGATATTTAAAAAAAATCAAATAATCAACAGAGCCAAACACATAATGACAAATAAACAAAACCCCTACCTGAAACAAATCTGACCATCACCCCCCTACCCTCCAAGCACTTCCCAAAATCCACAAAGAAGAAATCCCAATCCACCCCATAATCAACTACCGGAACGCCCCTGCATACAAACTTGCTAAACATTTACACAAAATCATCACACAGTTAGACAACAACATTACAGTAAAAAACAATACAGACCTTGTAAAAAAAATAAATAACATTTACATTAGCATCTTTCCACATTAAACCTATACACAAACATCCCTATCTCCGAAACAATCACTACCAGTATGCTACATGACAAACTCAAACAAAACAACACACCAGAAGAACTAATCACAGAAATAACTGAGATCTCAACCTAATCACAAAACAAAACTACCTCACATATAACAATACATTTTACACACAGAATAACAGACTACCCATGGGCTCATCCACATCCAGCATACTAGAAGAAATCTTTCTACAACACTTGGATAAAATAAGTATCCTCACCAACAATTACAGACACTCACATAAAATACTATATTGGCACAGGTACGTTGATGACATCATACAAGGGAAACAAAAGACAATGTGAACAGCTAAAAGATAAATATAATTATAATTTATCTGACCAGGTAAAATTATGTTATAAATACTTAAAACTACACATAAAATTACAAAAAATAATAAACAATATACATTATAAAAGAAGACATCACAACAAGAACATTTTAGTGTGAACTGATGATGAAATTATAATAATTTTGAAAAGGCCTTATTCAATAATTTAAAAAAAATTGAAACTACTGATTTTGGTGGTATATATATATAATAATAATAAAAGATAAATGTTTACATTTAGATGAAAAAGAATACCAAGATGAATTAAACACGACCAAATATCTAGCAGAAACCAACGGATACAATAGAACAATAATATTTGAACATATCACCCCCACACACACACACATACACCCACCCACCCACACACACACACACACACACACACACACACCATCAATCTTTTGAAAGAAGACGCTGTCACCAAGAACAATATGGACAGCACTCCTATCGGCAGCAGCCTTTGATGAAGCTTGTAATAAATGAAAACTGGTTCATTCTATAAGGTAAAAGTTTAACATTTTTCATCAATAACAAATTAGTGATCCGAATCAGTAGTGATATATTTATAATTAGTTAATCAACTGACACATCATCGACAACAAATTCCAGGCATTTTTTACACTTCCTGATTTTCCCTGAGGAAATTCTTATTGTTTTTCATACTTTTTTTTGGATATATATTTTTTTGTTATTCATATTTTTATACTTACATGAACTAGAGAGTTTTTTACTCTTAAGTTACTAGAGATACTAAACATTATTTACATGTTTAAAAATGAATGCTGATTTATAAATTAACATTCCTATATGTTTCCAGGAAACTGCTTGCCAATATCAATACATTACTGTTTCTAGCAGAGCTAAAATCATGAACAATAAAATCAATGAAAGAAAGAGTGATTACAACTACTGAGAAATAAGACATTTTGAAAGTAGTGAATGAAAACAGTAATGAGATGTCTAGACACACTCAAAGAATTAGGGATTGCTCTGTCCATCTTTATTAAAGTAACTGAAACTGAAGAAAGTGACCCCTAAAACCTAGCAACAAACAAACATACACTAAGGGTAGAAATTTTGAATGAATGGAAAACTATTTGTTACAACAGTTTCAGCAATACAGGATGGAAGGCATGGGAGGCATTTCCATTAGTGGGATAATACTTTATAAACAAACAAAAATTGGCAGTCAAGCTCAATAATGAAAGCGATACTGATACTCCCATTGATGATGAGTGAAGCAAAACAGACCAGGATCATTTAATAATTATGTTGATGTGTTGTGCTGACAAAAGCATGGATACTGCAGAAGTCATGACCATAGCCAAGATTGCTGATAGCAGTCAGTGAGATTTGTGCAAGGAAGATGACGATGACAAATGATAATAGCTAATGTATATTTCTGTGGATTTTAATAATGCTATCAATGTCTTAGTAACAATCAAATGTTTTTTAACATATCATGATGGTCTGATATAAGTATGGCTGAGTTAACATAGTTTATGCTGTAGCCACAGATAAGAAAAAACACAACAACAGATTTTGGGGGAATGTAATTACCTTTTCTGTGTAGTTTCTAGTAGTTTACACCTCAACCGACTCTGTAAGTTATCTGAATAAATTTCTGTATACTTTCAAAGTTGTAGAGTCCTTTTTGAATCACCCTGTGTATATATATATATATATATATATATATATATATATATATATACACCCTCAGCCCATCATATATCTACTATATAGTATATATACTGTATTACTGAGGCCTCTAAAAACATAATCGACACTTCTCTGTATTTTATATTTTTAGAATATATCACTACTATGTACCATGACTGTTGAGAGAAGTTTCTATTATGACTGTAAATATCTAGTGCAATATCTAATAAACACATTATATCTAAATCAAACTCAGCTTTTGTAAAATAAGATACAAACTGACGGATTGGGCTCTTTAAATCCAGGATAGAATTTCTTTTAGCATTTATAGAATTAGTAACTACCAGTTAATAGTTTAGCAGTTACAGTATTAGTAGTGGGGTACAGTTTAACAGTTAATGGGTTAGTATTAATTTTAGGAGGATTGTGTTTAGACACAATCAAACACAAAGTAGTTTAGTATGAGATACAATACAGGACTTACAGCCATATTTGATAATGTTATGTACAAATAGCTGATCAAAATAAATTATATAAACAAAATGTCATACTTCCAAGGAAGACATCACCAAATTGTGTGTTTGGTTCTCTCAGCAATTTATTCCAAACAGATTTTGGTTTAGGCTTGCAGTGTGCAGTGAAACACAGAGAATCAGGATGGCGATAATCCCACATTGCTTGCCACAGTTTCAGTCCATTTTCTAGTCTAAACGTTTGCAAGTCTGATTCTTTAATTTGATGACACAAAGGTGCAAACAGGTAAATGAATAGCTGGAACAAAGCAATAAATGTATGTTTTAAAATTAACCAAGTATTGATTAGTATTTATAATGGACATATTGAAACATTATTTTACATGATTTATTATGCTAGTTTATACACCAATATTGTGTGAAACTATCAACATTTATCTGAAAATACGGAGGTTAAAGTTCTGTAGTAGTAAAGAACTACAAATGTATACATGGAGTACCGGTATATTCTGAAAGTGAACTGTAATCTGAAAGACAACATACTGCAAAAGGTTTGTAAATTAAAATGTATGATAATAAAATGAATGTATTCCACAATGTATCATATATAATTTGTTGTGTAACTGCTAGATTTGTTTTGATTAAAGAAAACTTATAAATGTAATGAAATTACTGACATTTAAAACTTATTATAAAAGTATTGAATCAGAATACTATAGGGTGTACTCCTGTGTACTCCTAATATAATACAAGAAATTAACATAATAAAAATTAAGTGTAAATAATTTGAAAGACCTCATACCAGACTGTCATTAAAAAATTTTAAGAACTCATTGTCACATAATTTACTTTCATGTATATGTAATTTACCTTATTCTAAAACATAAACTGTCTGGTAAAAAATCTGTAATTTATTGTATTATGTAATATAAAACTATGATATAAAACACTAATTTTAAATTAAGCACAGTAATATAAACCTACAACTTATTATCTTTGAGAACAAATATATACAGTTTACTCAAGTTAAACAAAGCTTCAGAGAGCATGCAAAAGTCAAATGATAGAAGTTCAGAAAAACACTAAAGTTGAGGGGTGTCTTAAAAGAAACCAGCAGCCAAAAACATTAACAAAATGAATAACAAACACTAAGCTTTTTCAACACCAGTATATTTCAAATTCTTCTGTACCAAGAATAAATATCAAAACTTACAATTTCAGACTAACTCTACTAAACAAACAAAATAGAGATATAAATAGGTTAGATAGATATTTTTTATTTCCATTAAAAATTGCATATTTTTACAGTGGCGTAACTCCTTTGTGGGCCTCCCTACTACCCTTTCTTAATTCATGGTATTGTTCTCTCTTAAATACTAATCCCTTCTTTTAGCTGCGGCAACTTATACCATATCATATCTAAACCCAAGCTAATGTAAACAGAATATATTCTCCTCATGGATGTTTTAAATCATTTCTTCTAAGCCTAAGTCAGTTTGATCAGTCTATTATGTAAATTCAAAAAAACTTTAATTAACTTTTAAGTTGATGGGCCTTCCAGCTTCTTCTTCAGAAACTGAGACATATCTGATTATTTGACAGAGTTGATCTTTTCTGTTAATGTCTTATACATTATTACAGAGAAAAAACTGAGCAAATTCAATCTGTTTCAAAATAATATTTTTATTTTTTTTTTTAGATAAAACTGAATGAGTTTGTTAGAATTTTGCAACTCATATACTTCTCACTATTCTTCAGACCGCTGATTATCTATTGGAACAATGGATCGTATTTACTTAAAAGATTAATAATTGCCAAAATGTTTCCACTATTGGGCTCACCTGGTTTCTCTTTGATGCCTCTAAAGGCTACATTTAAAGCTCCCAAAGTCAGAGTAACATTTACAACCCAATCCAGTACTTTGACTCATCTATTAGTTTCCTTTCATAGCTTATAATGAATAATGATGCAATGCAGGTCCAGCCAGTGGCCTTGGTGTATTCTTTGGTTGGAATCACCCCCCCCCCTATTGTGCAGTTACCAAAACAATTTGTACTCTCAAAGTACATTATTATGTACTGGTAAAATAACAGTAAAAAAAAGTAAACATCATTTGTTTTTGACGTTAAATACATATATCCGTTATTAAAAAATTAAAGGTAATGTTTATACAGGCTCCCCTCCATTGTGGACCTTGTGGGCCTGGTAGTTATGCCACTGCATTTTTATGACAATTTCAATAGGAAATTAAACCAGCCACCTATTCCAGTATATGGTTGTTGGTGAGCCTGCAACATACAAAGAATACAAACGAAATATATATGCGATAGCAATGTGGTGGTGTTCAATTTATTACAATATAAGCCTCGTACAACTAAATAAACAAAAGAGAATTCTCAACAATATAAAACAAATCATTCATGAAAGTGTTTTAGCAGTCAAACCTAAATAAACATAATTTTGTAAGTGTAATTTTGTAAAAACTACAATAAATAATACAGAAATTACTCAGAATTAATAACCAAAATTTTTATCAAAATCCTTATAACTAAATATATGAGCACTTGTTTGTCAGAGATGAACGATATATTTTTAATTTAAATAATTCATCAATACTATCTTAACCAACAAATTTTAATTTTTATTGAAAATTATTTAATTTTGTTAATCTGTTTTTTAATATTACCAAGCTGAAAATTAAAAAGTTTTGGTCCAAAAAATACTTTTGAGTTTCAGTACCTTATTGAGTTAATTATTTACTTTAGGTCTAGTGGAAATTACCTTGTTGTTGGTTTCGGGTTCTATAATATTTATCAGGAACTATTTGCATAAAGTATTCTCAGTACAGTAAACAAATAAACCATAGAAGTAAATTTTACTTTGAGAGAATAGAGGAAATGTAGCAAATCTGTTCTGGAAAGTAAGAATACAAATAAAAAAATGTTGGGTCAAGATCAAGGATCTGAGACTGCTAAGTAGAGAACTACCCCATAACTCAATTCCATACTGAATACTTAAATGAATGAGAGTGTTAATATAATAACAAATAAAAAAAAGATGTATTGTGTTTATGAAAATTAAGATTAGAAACTATTACCGTTATAGATGGTATGGAGAACAAATAGTAAAATGATGATGTATGAAAAATTCCCTTATCATAATCAGCATCTGCACATTCTTCAGCTGCATCAAGTAGTATCCAGTGCAAAACATATAAAAGTTTGGTTTCTGCAGCTCCAAGATTTTGTAAGTTTGTATCCTTTCTAAAATGTTTAATGATAATTAGATAACTTGTAACACTGTTTGTAATAAATAAAATAAAAACAACGTATGTTTCTATATTCTGTTTTTACGTACTATTCTATCTACATATCACAGTAATTATAGATAAAAGTTATTAGGAACAAAAGTTATATTTGGATTCTGTTTACTAATATTTAGAACATTCCCAAACACTTATGCCAGTGATTCTTTGGAAAACCATTGTATAACACTGAAAATAGATCTTTACAAATAAGGGCTCAGACAAATAAATATTATTCTTCGTATTGTTTAAATTAGCAGCCATCGTTACTATTTCTTTTATAAAATTGCTAAACTGCTATAATTTTTATTGTTTAGACAAAGCTTTTCGTCATCACTGTCATCTTCAGGTCTTAAACAACCAAGACCTGAAGATGTCAGTGATGACGAAAAGCTTTGTCTAAACAATAAAAATTATAGCAGTTTAGCAATTTTATAAAATAAATATTATATTTGTATAATACAATATTACACAAAGATTACAAGTATTTACAAAGAATAGCCAAAATGACTTCTGATTGAAGTTTGGAAATAATATCAAGCAGAGAGCATACTGTTGAAAGGCTGAGAAAATTATAAGGATTGGTATAAACTATGTCAGCTTTCTCTTTCTGAAGAAGAACCATAGTCTGCCTACTAATAATCTAAGCACCAAATGCTAGATTTACCTTAATCTTGAACAATTCAGTGAAAAAACTATTAGAAATAAAACTATTTCATTTAAATAAAAAATCATGATTATTTAGATCTCCCAATGAAAAAATGATTGGTAAGAACTAATATGGTGTTACAAATGACAGTCAAATACTGGTCTATACTAGTATGTGATAGTACAGTGACATTACAAAATATTAACAGTAACAGGCTAAGAAAATACAAAATATTGATTAAGTTCAGTAATTTATTTAAATGTTCTACTCAATTGCTTCACCTCTTACAATACCAACATTTCTGAAAATATGGATCTATGGCATGATAAGTACAGTCAATCACATAACCATTTTTATAAATAATATAATTTCTCTGTAAGAATTCTGCACTTTATTTTTTAACTTTTACTGTGAGAGCAAAAAAATTTGAACACACTGCTTCAGATGCTCATGTGAGATAAAATGGAACATAAAAATATTACAAGAAAAGACACTGGTAGCATTCATTATGTAAATTACCGATTTTGATAAAGAAAAACAAACAAAATGTATACTATTTTACCAACCTAACCTGTTTAGATGCTGACACAGAAGTTACATGTAATACGTTATATATATAATAAAAAGAATATACAAAATTATACTACTTGCAGAAGAAACAAATTGAAAACATCATAAATTATATATATTGCAACGATACATTTAGCATAAGTCTCCGTATCAACCCCTGACTGCGGTATGAGAACATACGAACGCATGTATGAGTCGTGTGAAAGATGTAAATAATGAAAATAATGTAATAATTAAGCGTTAGGTATAAGACATAAATAAAAGAAACAAACATATTAATTAATTTTAAATAAGGAAATAACTCTAAGGAACATGCATATGGAATTGCCAAGCCTTGTTGGTTTTAAACGCAGCGAAGGAAGACGAAACACGCCTAAACCGGCAGCTGTGACGTCATTGCTGCAGGCAACCGTTTGGTATCAGTTTGTGAGTGTGTGTGTGTTAGTGTTAGTATGTAAATGAAGAACAAGTTGAATTATGTATACGATTATAGAAAATTTTACACAGTTTTTTAAGTGCTGAACGAAAACCAGAAGTCACACGAATCAGCAACATATGTAGAAACACAGCTGGTGCCTGGTGCTACAATTCGATACTAAGAGGTCTATGATCGTGGGAACCGTTCAGCTACCGTGTGAAATTTTGCCATAACTTCCATAGTTTACACACCATAATGTTCATAATATGCATAGGTTAAGTTTATTAATGTACCTAATGATTTGTCAAATAATATTTATAAAAAAGTGTGCGCTTCATAGAAAGACGCATAGGTTGTAATTAGTTAATAAACCGACGCGCTGACTTGTTCAACTCTGGCCGAACAGTTTTCAACAGGAGTTGAATGCCGGCAGGAGTATAAAACCCCAGCGAGCGACATACTCTTGCTCAGATCATCAACAGACAGCACATGAAGTCCACGCATCTCACCACCGCAAATTTTACAAAGTTTAAGTAATGTTTTAAATCGATTTACGTAACTTGAAGTGCGATGGAACCGGCAGTACGTCGGTGAAAGTAATTAGTGATATACACAAGTGATGTAAAAGACAATAATACCGTAAACTACGAGGAGTCGAAACGTCATCGATGAACTTCAAGAAGTCCACGTAGAACTTCGAGACATCCACGAGGGAAAAGACGAGGAGAGGAGAGGAAACAGAGCAATACACTAGAGGACGCAGGGACAGCCACATGCAGCTACAGCCAGCCATACATCATCACGACCAGAGGTCCATGTCAGAACTCAGCATCCATTAGACAGATAGAGTAATTCCAAATGACGCAGAGACAGAGAAGGTGATACCGGAAGGGGATCCCAAAACTCGAGAGTCCAGGTGACGGTAACAACACAGTTAAATGGTTGCAGAAATATGCAGGTGAAGTCAGACATTTATTCAATCTTATAAATGACCCTGAGGTTGAAACGCCCCCTTGATCCTAGAATATTTTTTACACCCTTTTTCTAATCACCAAAAAAAAATAATTTTTTTTGTGTGGTTTTTTTTCTGGGAAGGCGTAACTTAATATTTAAGACTAGGCACATGGCCTAGATGGAAATAAAATGTGCTGAGCCATAGTTGTGATCTTATATAATAATAAGATTATAGACGTATAAGTCCCTGGTCGGGCGCAAATGTGTACGATATTTTGTATATTACACTTATGGATATGTTTACTAAACTCGGGCGCCATCTTTGTATACATATATTATAGGCCAGGAATCCGTTACGCGAAGTCATGAAGCACGGAAATTGCTTTAAATAATGAAACATCTGTTATACTTTTTACCAATGACATACCCTTTTTATTTGATCTACTTCTTACAGAACAGTTTTGAAACCAACTCTAACCCCTCCAAAAGCTTAATGCAAATAAATGTACTTACGTGACTATATCCTTATTAATTATAATATAGTACTATATGTATAGTTGCTCAACCCAGCACTTAGGAATTACACAACACACACGCAATCTCTCTCTCTTTCACTCTCATGGTACAAAAATTTTATTAATGTTGGAGCTCCTTTTAGGTAATTGAAATTTTAAATATATGATTTCTAAAATAAAAATTTATACTTGGAAATACAATAAGGATTCAAGGTACAAAAGGAACGTTCTCACCCATTTCGTGTCGGCCTCCTCGCACTTCTAGCATCATCCCGATCGGCACAATCGGTACAATTTTACGGCGTTTGATGGTGCAATTTCGTGTCGACCTACGTAACCCACCGTCGTGGGACCGATTCTATACGCCGATCTTCTGGGACGATTCATCGGCCGATGACGCCTACACAAAGCCGAACTGTTTAAAGTTCCTTAGCACATTTTGACGATATTTATATTGTTTATTAACCACCTACAGTGGTCTAAAAAGTTAAAATTCACTCGTGAGTGAATGGGTTGCCGGCCGGCGTTGATCACTGCTGCAGACGAAATGACCAAGAGTCTTTGTTAGATTTTGCGGAAGTGGGGTGAACCTACGTCACACTTCCATTGTTAAGCTCGTGTTGTTGATGTAAACACATTCTCCGCCTCTGACGTAATTAAGGTTCGGCTCTCTTATCGCAACAACTGCACACTGTTTTTTGTGATGTTTCACAGTTTTTTGCTATGAATTGGTTCAAATCCTGACAAATATTGTTATACACTCCACTCACTGTATATTCGTATCAGGTGTTTAAGGTTGGGTTTAGTATGACAAAAATAGAAAAATACAATAGTTATGTTCTATTTACCATATTTTAAGTAATTATAAATGTACCATGATTGTACCATCACATAGTGACAGGTCTTGCAAGAAAACAGCTGATCAACAATAACAAGATTTTTATTTTAAGTTTTTTTTTTTTTTGAACAATTAGTTTTACAATCATTTTGTTTGAGTTTTCTTAAATCTTGACATCCCTTCAGATCTCTCTTTAAATTCACATGCTGGTTTAATTACATAAAATATGTCAAACTATTTAAAGTCACCTGGTGGTTTTAATTACAACAAGAATATGTGAAAGTATTTTCAACAATTGAATAATCGCATGCCAACCTACTGAATTTATTATTTTTATTATAAACTTTTACTTCTTATATTTTACTTTCAAAAATAAAGTTTGTATTGCATTAGTAATGCAGGAACCATTCATTAACATATGATAATTATAAGTATCTGGAGCAGACAATCCATGATCATTAGATAATACAAAAATACTTGAATCAATAATTAATAATTAAATTCAAAGAACAATTACTTAAGTGTGCAGCAGTACTTTCATCTACCTGTTCCCCATCACTAGCATTAATCACATTAATTGAAAGCAGTGATCACAGTAAACCGAGGTTTAAGATTATTACCTAAATATTTATTAAAAATGTAGAAATTAGTTGTTAATTAAAAATTAACCTGTGTCACATCCATTTTGTAAAGTTAATTAAATATAGGACACTTATAGTATTATAATTATAAATTGAATAGTTAAGCTGGACCAACAAAAAAAATAACCGAATGAAGAAAAATTTAAATTTAGAAAAACAGAAAACAAATTGAAATGTGCAGGATCACCGGCCATATGTCAGGCAGATGTAAGCACTCTCCGAGTATTACATTTTCTTAAGTTCTGAATATTGTCAAAAAAGAGTTTTAAACTCAGTTTTCTCTTCCACAGGAATAGAATTAAATATTTAGATAATAGAAAGGTAACCCATGACTCTATGCAAATCAAAACACAAATACTTATAAGTTACTTATAACCCAATCAGTAATGTCCACCCTTTAGCATGTCTTCACAAAACATGTTCAGTAATGTTAACCTTGAAACATTAGTCTAATATCTAGCTATAGGTTTTAGCGTGTGTGTTACCCGATAACCTGCAGAGCACTTCGTGTGTGAAGTTTATTAGATAAAGGAAAGTTCCCACCTGATCTTTCAGATGGCACTAAATACGTTCCTGCATTTTCGGTGGTGTGTGAAGGACGATGTCGGATGGCGTGATGGCGTTGGGGTATCTTACGCAGGCTCTGCGGATGGGCGAAGATGTAGCGTGCCCATCATGTGGACCCCCTTTCCTCTCGACTAAAGCGGAGAAACCTGTGAAAATTTTTACTTGTATATTCGATTCAGATATATATATATATATATATATATATATATATATATACACCACCCCAACATTCCCTCGTCAAAGCACTCAGATCACACACGTCACTATAATTTCAAATCCGCAAATGCCGGTCATTAACTCCGGTCAAAATCACCCCTCGGGTTTTTTAATTTGAATTCTAAATTTCACCTTATTACACAGAAATCATACATATTAAGCTTAAACAATTTTCTGGGTTACCTTATATGTTTAAGTTCACATAATGATTGACTGACGAGCACGTGGTCTCGGCTACAACATTTATAACTATTTCAATTAATAACCAGACTTCATGGAACCACAATTATAAATTCATACTTGCTTTAATTCTTATGTTTTTAAATTTTGAACTGTCTACAACATTATTTCTTTATCTTGACTGTAAAATAATTTTACCACGTGCTTGTATATTTACCGGCACAAACATGGACTGCCTGAGCCACACGCACACACGATCGTTACATTTCACACACACAAACCCTAATTAAATTAATATTACATATAAACTCGCAATACTGGCTCACCTGAAGCTCTTTAATAAAATTTATCTAGGCATAGTGGTGTCACAATTTACGCCGTCACAATCCAAGCTGCACCAAAGTTGAACGAGAAAAGAGAGCAATGAAGGCTCAGCGCTAACTTATAAAAACTCAGACATTGCTGACTAAATTTCATTGACAAGCGAACTGCCTGCCAAATGACGTCACCACTCAAGGTCGCAGCGAACAACTTGCATCTCGATATCAAAGTGGGCATCATAACATGCAGCGATAGTGCACCGAACGCACGGAAAATAAAATTAAACTGGCCGTGGTGTTTACCTTTCAGTATAACCACGGCACAAGGTCTATCAAAAGAAGGCTCTAGATTCCATATCCAAGTTTACATAAATTTTATTGTTTTTATTTGCATAATGAATAATTAATAAAAGTTTAGAGAATAATAATTTATAACAAAGAACATAAAACTTATTAATCTCATAAATAAATGGTAATTAGAAGAACCATATTTTATTATATTTTTATATTATAATTAAATAATTAAAATCAAGTAACTGTAACATAAAATCAAGTACGAAAGTTTACTTCAATTGTAGATTTTAATTAATTGAGACATTAGGAGTATAGTTAAATAAAGTAATAGAATGGTCTCTATTAGAATTTTTAATTTTTTTTTTTTTAATTAAGTGGTACATAATAAAAAAAACCACACTTGCTAAGTCAATATTAATATTCAATTTCGTATGTGTAAATCACGCATTGTAATAATTTATGTGTTATGTATTATATGTCTCTGTAAATATTCCAGGTCATATATGTCTTATTTTTGTGTATAATGTGTCTTAGACTATAAGAGCTAAGATTTTGCCACGTTATAATTATACGATATTCGTATAAGTGAATATAAGGGTTTCAATATTAGTTAACCCACACACTAATTAATAACATGACAATTTGCAGTTTTTAATTAATAAACAAAATGAATATAATTTTATTAACAAAGTCGTACTAATTTCACAACCAGTACTAAATCATCTGTACTCTTTACTTGTAACGATATTCACGTGCTTATCCACCTTCAATTAACTACCAAAGCCTGCGACCTAGCTGGGAAACATCAAGGAAAATACTGCAGAAGAAGAGTATACCTTCGAGATGTGGGTAAGTGCACACAAATGAGTAATAGCATATGTGCAAAAGTGAGCTGTTAAGAGTATCGTTGCATAATTAATGTCGCTTCCAATGGTGGGGCCTGACACAAAAAAAAAACGAGAATAATCATTACAAGTAAATGGGGCCCAGAATATAAATAAAGTCAAATAAATAATTAGTACAAGTATTGTATAAAAAATAATAGTAAATTCAAGTAATAAGTAATATTACATATTGTTAAATTTAAGTACAGAGAGAAAAAAAAGTTGTGAAATTAATACTAATAAATAAATAAAATAAATTATAAATAAAGAAATATAAAGTCACGGTGGACCAATAATTAAACACATAATTAGTATAACGAATCAGTTAGGACACCGTAGTCTACGATGACGAAGCAACCAACAATGGACTTCGAAACTATGTTTCAACGACTGCAAGAGGAGTTGAAAACGAATAGTGCAGAACTAAAAACTCAATTAGAAAGTAGCAATGAAAAATTATAAAATAAATTAGGAAGATTAGAAGATAGTAATACGAGATTAGAAACTCAAGTAGAAGATAGTCATAATAGATTAGAAATCACTACTGAAGAATTAAAAACTGAGTTAGAAAGTAATAATGATGAGTTAAAAAGTACGATTGATAGTAATAATACGAGGTTAGAAGCTAAGATATAACTCGTCAGTAACACTTTGAAAACAGAGCTTATTGCACGCGTTGAAGCCATCGAACAGCGTGTTCAACAGTCACTTAATGAACAAGCTGTAAAGATCGATAGCAAGTTCAGAGAACAGTGTGAATATACAACACGTGAAATAAAAGAACAAATTAAACAACTGGCTGAACAGTGGAATGAAAAATTTAAAATTACGAAGCAGGAGCAAGATCTCAAAAACAAGGACTTAAATGAGCGCATCCTGGACAACGCAAATAGAACAAAGGAACTCACTGTGAGGACCCAGACAGTAGAAATAGCCGTGGAGGAGGTAACTAGGAAAACTACGCACCACTCCATGGAAATTAACAACATGAAAGATGGACTGCAAGAGGAGGTAGAAAAACTACGAGCGGAGGTCAAGAGACGACCAAGTGCTATAATGATGTGTGCTGCAAAAGTAGAGGATCAAGAGAAGATCAGCTTTAAAGGCAACAAAAGGGAGAACCCCATAGAATTTTTACAAAAGTGTGAACGAGAAATGGCAACAATAGGGAGCAACCTAAGCGACAGAGAACGTATAGATTTTGTAAGTCGACAATTCCAGGAAACACCATCCAAATGGTATACGATTGTTCGGGACCAAACAGAAACTTATGAACAGTTCAAGGCATCCTTTGAAAATTGGTACTGGAATATACATACCCAGAGAGAGGTACAAGACCAGCTGGAGTATGGGCGGTATTATGTCAACAGCAAACGATCCATGGAAGACTACATCATACAACTCGTTGAACGTTGTAAGCACCTTAGACCAAGTTTCACTGAGCACGAATTAGTATTAAAACTGAGCTACCATTTTGACAGACACATTAGACTCGCTGTACATACCCAAGGAGTTAAAACCATTGAGGAACTTCTTATCCTTGTGACGCAATCATCACAGTTTTTTAATAAAGAGTACGAAAGGAGAGACAACCGGCCGCAGCAGCAGCAGTACTCTATGCAAAATCAAATACACCACAAATCGCTGCAGTTCGAGACTAAAGAAGAGGACATATGGAAAGATACGTGGAAAGAGTATAAACAACCCTATGAAAAAGGTAATAATAATCATAATAATAAAAATAATTATGAAAATAAAATTGTGCAACAGCCGACACACCCGTCAACATCCAAAGAGGAAGGGGGTGAACATAGAACACCAACCGATAAGAAAACTGTATGACTACAGAATGGTAACAAAACGCCAGTACGTACAGGTTTAATAAACAACCTGCACACACATGATTTGCGTGACACCCTAAACAATACAGATAACACAACAGGAAATAAGGTTATCTAAAACCTATTGTCCTATGTTAGGGGGAACAATAAATAATTTAAATATGAAAATCCTTGTCGACACTGGAAGTGAGGTATCCGTAATCAGCCGGACCTGCATCAACAAGAACCGGAACCACTTCAGACATGCACCAGTGTTACCGATAAGCAATTATTATATAACAACAGCGACAAAGATTAAACAGATTGCCACACAACACATATATGTTAATTTTAAATGTAATAAACTTGAATGCGATATTCCTATGATAGTAGTAGATAAGCTTACATATGAGTGTATCATAGTTATCAACGTATTAAATAAATTAGGAGCAGTTATTAATTTAGAAAACAATTCAATGACGTGCACAGTTAAGGGAGGACTCCATGTAATTAAATTTGAAGAAAGTCAAAACAACTTGGAAGAAGAACAGGAACCAATCGTCATCTCCAGACCAGCTATAAAACACGCTGCAAGTGACATCAATACACAAGAGGACAATCAACATGAAGGAATAGAGTTAATAGAAGACTTGATACAGGAATATCAAGATATATTTAGCAAATTGCCTACAATTACGAATACTTATGAACACAAGATTCAGGTCACCGATCCTACTAAGTTCGTACGGAGGACATATCCGATCCCCATGAAATATGCGGAACCTGTCGAAAAGGAAATCAGAAGAATGTTGGATAACGGCATAATAGTGCGGTCCAACAGCAACTTCATCAATCCTCTCGTTGTCATCAAAAAGAAGACGGACGAAATAAGACTGTGTTTAGACATGCAGAATCTAAATAGTGTCATCGAAAAGGATTTTGATTGTGCACCGAATATTGAAGAATTATTTAACAAATGTCAAGGAGCAAAATATCTAACCAAGTTAGACTTGACTTCGTCGTTTTGGCAAATTCCCATTCGCAAACAAGATCGCAAATACACCACATTCCTGTACAAGAACAAAAGCTACCAACATCGAGTAGTGCCCTTTGGATTAAGTACAAGCCTCGCAGCAATTGTAAAGTGTTTGGAAAATACACTAGGACCAGAGGTGGAACCATACACCATGATCTTCGTGGACGACATCCTTGTAATCTCACCAACGTTGGAAGAACACCTTCAGCACCTGAACACTATATTTCAAAAGTTCAGAGACGCTAACCTCTCACTGAAGTTAGAGAAGTGCGAGTTTATTAAAACTTCAATAAAATTCTTAGGTCACATAATATCTGACAAGGGAATACAAACAGACCCTTGCAAGCTAAAGAGTATAACGGAGTTCCCAAGACCCAAGAACATAAAAGGGTTAAGAGCATTCCTAGGACTCACAGGATACTACCGACATTTTTCATCATTATATGCGGAGAAAATCCAACCACTTCTAGAACTCACTAGAAAAGAAAGCAAATGGAAATGGGAGCTACATCATGAAGAAGCGTTCCGTGAAGTGAAAAATTTATTTCTACATAACATTATGCTGCATCACCCACAACGGGAAGGACGATTTATAATCTACGCAGATGCCAGTGACTATGCAGTAGGGAGTGTCCTGTATCAAGAGGATAAACACGGAGAGCTACGAGTCATCGCATACGCCAGTCGAGTCTTCAAAGGATCAGAAAAACACTACTGTACGTCAGAGAAGGAAATCTTAGTGATAGTATACGCCTTGAAGCAGTTTCGTTATTATGTGTATAGAACACACTTCGAGATACACACGGATCATCAAGCGCTTTCATTTTTATTAAGTTGTAAAGCAACAAATGCACGACTAATGAGATGGATACTGGCCATACAAGAGTATTCATTCACAATAAAATATTGTAAAGGCTCGGATAATATAATTGCCGACACCCTAAGTCGTTATCCACCGCAAGAGACACAAGAATCTCCTGAAGCTAAGTGGAACGATGTTAGAATATTAAACATAACATATCAAACAGATGATAAAGTTAAATATTTATTAAACAATATAGCAAATGAACAAAACAAAGATCTTCAAATAAGTCACATGAAGTTATCACCACTATCTAGTAGATATACAATAAAAAATAGTACTGTACAAACTCGTCAATTACGATTGGAAAATAGTCCTATCACCAGAGATGCTAAAAACATTAATTATACCATGTCATCAAAGTCTACTACTACTACTACTACTACTACTACTACTAGCCAACGCCCACCCTTGGCTGTTGAGCCATTAGGCGACGCGCTGACCAGTAGCGTCGGGCTTTGGCGATCTCGGTGTCCTCGTTGGACGGGGCGTGGTCTAAGGCCGGGCAGTCTCTCAGATGGTCGGCGTCCATCGTCGCGTGGCCGCACAGCTGGCCCTCAGAGGTTGGCAGCGCGTGGAGGCGGTGCAGATGTGAAGCGAGATAGTCATGTCCGGTTTTTAGTCGGAAGTTGGCGACACACACTGCACGAGGGAGGTTGGGGTTGATATTGGTCCCTCGGTGACGAGGCTTTCCCATTTTTTACCGGCGGCCGCCTCAGACAGTCTTCGCTTATTCCATATGCTGACGGCAGAGTTTATTTGAGCTTTGGAAGATTGTAGGGACTGCGGGCAGGTAGGCTGGGGTAGGGTTGTGCCTTGCTTGGCCAGTTTATCGGCCTCCTCGTTGCCCCAGATGTTGACATGACTGGGTATCCATTGGAGTTTTAGGATCCACCCTCGACTCGCCAGGGTCTCCGGTTTCCTTCTACAGTCGATAGTTCTTTGGCAGTCGGTTTGAGAGTTCCGTGATAGACTGCGTATTGCGGCCTGCGAGTCCACTAGGAGCACGGCTTTTGAAGGGGGAGTGATTTTTTCCAGTTCATCAACGGCAGCGTGGACTGCTTCAATTTCCCCATCGTAGTTACTAAGGGGGCTGCCCACGGCTAAGTGTCCTTGGAAAAGGTGGCTATAGTACCCAGCTCCTGTTTTTCCATTGCCCGGAATTGATGAGCCGTCAGTGTAGATATGGATCCACTCTTGCTTGGGATAATCTTCGTGGATGGTTTGCAAAGCTGATTGCTTTAGTTCTAAATCTGTGGATGCATGTTTAGGTGCTGAGTGGTTCTTAAGATGGTAGCTGGCTTGGGGTAAGAGACTAAAGAAGTCCTGATGGGTATTCAGCGGCGCTGTTTCTGTGAGGGCAATATCGTATTTTTCGGCGATGTTTTTGTACATGGTTAATGGGGTTATTTGTGTCTTTAGCCTGGGAGTAGGTTGTCGGTAGTCGTTCCATAGACGCTTGTAGACACGCCTGGAGTGCTCCCAGAATCGCAGTGCTGACCTTTCTCTATATGACTGTAATGGTTCTATCTGGGTTTGTGCCTCCATGGCCTCGATGGGGGTGGATTTTGCAGCGCCTGTTATTACTCTTAGGGCTGTATTTTGTGCGAGATCGAGTTTGTTTTGTACGCTGGCGCTTGCTGTGACGGTGACTTCGCTTCCATATTCTAGCATGGGTCTAATATATGCTTTATAGGTAGTCGTTAGGACATCTTGGTTAGCTCCCCACTTAGTGGATGTCAATCTCTTTAGTAGTCATGTTCTTTTTAAAGCCCTTCCCGTGCTTTGGTCCACATGAGGTTTCCACGTTAAGCGCCTATTCAATTGTACTCCCAGGTATTTAGAAATGGTGCTTTCTTCTAGCGCTGTCCCGCTGTAAAATAGGCTAATTGGCGGTACTTTTGTAGAGAGTGAGAACAGTTGAAAGGTGGTTTTGCCAGAATTTACTGTCATTGCGTTTCGCTTTGCCCACATCTCGAGTTTTATTAAGGCCTCGTTCAGGCACGCCTCAAGTGACTGTGTGTTTCCACTGGTTGCCCAGATGAGAAGGTCGTCGCTTTGACGCCTGGCACACTTCTTACTGCTTCGAGAATGTCGTCGATCATGATATTAAACAGCGAGCAGCTCAGCACTGCTCCTTGGGCTAGTCCTTGCTATTGGATACGAAATTTCGATGTGCAATTTGAATATCGGACTCGGATTTGTCTTTGGGACAAAAACGACTTAATCCATTTGAATAGTTTGCCAGATATTCCGTGTATGGCCAGCTTATGGATGAGCATGGGTTTCCATACCATATCATATGCAGCTTTTATATCGACTAGCACTGCTAACATTGACATTTTCCTGTGGAATCCGTCTTTGACGTGTTGTGTGAAATTGGTTACGTGATCCATCGTGCTGCGGTGTCTGCGGAATCCGGCTTGGGCGTGGTCAACAATTTGTTTAGCCTCAACTAGTTGATTCAAACGGTTTGTGATCATCTTTTCTGCTAGTTTACACAGGATGCTCGTCAGGGAGATAGGCCTGTAGCTTTCTGCTGAGTCTGCTTGTTTTCCCTTTTTTAGGATAGGGATGATTTCGGCCTTCTTCCATATGTGGGGCACGTGTTTTTCCCATGTCAAATTGATGGCGGCTAGCACGGTTTTCTTGGCTGTATTGCCCATGTGTATGAGGAATTCGGGGAAAATTTCATCCACGCCAGCAGACTTCTTTTCTTTGGTTTGCACAAGGGCATTTTCTAGCTCAACAATAGTAAAAGGATCATAGGAGAGATCTTGGGTTTTCTTATCTAAACATGTGGCCGAGGGTAGTTTTAGCAGAGTTCTGGCTATGGCTTTATCTCCGTGTACTCGGCTTATATTCGCATAGTGCTTGCATAAGGCATTGGCGAAGTCAGAGGGATTGGTGAGTGGGCGGTTGGCACAGAGCAATGGTTGTTTTGCCTTTGGTGGGTTGTCGTTATTAAGCCGTGTAGGCTTGGGTGCCGTTATTCCTAAAGTCAAGTTTGGCTATAAAAGTATTGAAGGCAGAGCGCTTAGCACTCTTTATTTCTGCGTGCAGCCTGGCTTGGTGTCTCCTGAGGGAGATGAGGTCTTCAGTTGCTCTCGTCCATTCGGCTGTGCGGCGGCAGTGGTCTCGTTTTCCCTTCAAGTAGGACAGAGTAGAGTTCCAAAAGGGTTAGAATTTTTTTTCCTGTCCACGGGGTATATATTGGAGAGCACAGTCGAGCAATGTTTTATTTACCGCCTCAATAGTCTTCTCAGGAGAGTCTGATACTAACGTGAGGGAAAGAGCTTCATCTGTAAGTGTGCGGAATTTTGCCCAATTTGTCTCCTTAAAATTCCAGCGCGGGGCCCTGCAGTTACTGTAGGGTGTCCTTGTAGTAAGTGACGTGACTAGGAGGGCTCTATGGCCATGCCCGCTGGCGTCGTCAAGTAATCTGACTTTTGATTTGTCGGAGATGTGTGGGTGGGTGATGACTAAATCTGGCCTTGACGTTTGACCCGTAAAGGAAAGGAAAGTTGGAAGTGTATCCAAAACATCCAATTGGTTATTGTCGATTAACTCCTCCAGGCATTTTCCAGATGCAGTACGTCTTGAGTATCCCCATCTTGGTGACTGACTATTAAAGTCTCCGACAATTATGCTATTTGCCTGTATTGTCCTCTCAATCACTTCTAAAGAGGGTACGTTGCCGGGTGGGTTGTACACATGTATTACACTAAAGTGTTGCTTGTTTTTCCATGCCTCGACCAGGACGGCCTCCAACTTGTCATCCGCTTCCATTTCATGCAGAACTTGTAGTTTTGTTGTTAGGTTATTTTTAACACCAATTACGATGCCAGAGGCGATCTGTCTCGATCTCTTCATCATAGTAACGGTGTAGCCGTTCGTCTGATAATAATCAGGGGTTTCAGTAGCGGCTCCTGCTTCAACAATAAAAAATAGATCCACGTCTAAGTGGTTGACATTTCGTTTGAATTGCAAAAATTTTACATCATTGAGGCCTCCTGCATTCCAATAAATAATACGGAGGCTAGTGTCAGAGCTCTTAAAAGAGCTGTTTTGTGTTTGTGTGAGGTTTTTTGAAGCCATCTTCATTTTAGTCAGCGCGTTGAAAGGCGAACCTCGTGTTGATCGTTTAGATTACGCTGGGGGCACCTCGTGCAGGCGATCAACTTCACCCCCCTGTCATCAAAGTCTAGCACATACGTCTGCTTTAAAATGTCATTTAGCTTTAAAGGAAGACTTCATTTTGAATAATATGTTTAGAAAAATAAAACAATCTTAAAAGGATGCTACGAATGTCAAACAGCCTGACATCCGAATCTTCACACCTACGTAGATATGCAAAATATCAAGACACAGGAAAGGGAGAATTAGTAGCAGTAGACTTTCTGGGCCCGTTTCCGAGAGCTATTCACGGGGGTACAAAACACATACTTGTATGTATAGATGTGTTCACCAAGGCAGTTCGACTCTACGCT
The DNA here is from genome assembly GCA_034769895.1 of Magicicada septendecula. Lineage (NCBI taxonomy): Eukaryota > Metazoa > Arthropoda > Insecta > Hemiptera > Cicadidae > Magicicada > Magicicada septendecula. Next base: position 265,278,397 of record CM068368.1, on the reverse strand, counting down.
ATTCGAAAACCCACCACTAAAAGTGTACTGAATGTCATACTACGCAAATATGTACCGAAGTATGGTCAAATCAAAAAGATATTGAGTGACCAAGGTAAACAATTCCATAATAAAGCATGGACAGAAACACTAACGCAGCACGGCATACAACCAGTGTTAATGTCAATACGACACCCACAAGGAAACCTTGCTGAAAGGGTAAACAAAGAGTTAGGAAAACATTTACGCATCTACTGTAATGAACAACATAACCAATGGGCAGAGTGCTTATCATTTTTCGAACAAGCCATAAATGCTACATACAGTGAAGCTACGGGATATACACCAGTGGAACTGGAAACGAATAAAAGACCTACTAGATTCTGGTCGAAAAACATTGATAAACCTCCAAACCAAAACCTGCAAATTCCACTGATTCACAAGTGCGACAATACAAAGAAAAGGATGGAAAAACTTGGAGAGAAGAGGATCGAGAGGTTCAACAGAACGCACAAACTCATCACATTCCATGAAGGAGAAATGGTGCTACTAAGAAGCAATCCAGTGGGAAAACGAATCGACAATACAGCAAAGAAACTATTTAGACTGTACGAGGGACCCTACTTATTACAAAGAAGGAAAGGATGACACACCTTTATCATCTACGATCCGACAAAAAGAAAGACTACTGGAAAGTACCATGCATCGGCATTCCATAAATTCTATGGATAAAGAAAAAAAAACCCAAAGTCAACTTATAAATCCATGGGAGGGACGGACGTAATCCACTCAGGGAAAGAGTGGAAAAAAAAGGAATAATTTCTGAGCAAAGAAATAAAATTTGAATAAAATTCAAATTTTATTTTACCCAGCAGGGGAATTTATGCAACGATACGTTTAGCATAAGTCTCCGTATCAACCCCTGACTGCGGTATGAGAACATACGAACGCACGTATGAGTCGTGTGAAATGTAATAATTAAGCGTTAGGTATAAGACATAAATAAAAGAAACAAACGTATTAATTAATTTTAAATAAGGAAATAATTCTAAGGAACATGCATATGGAATTGCCAAGCCTTGTTGGTTTTAAACGCAGCGAAGGAAGACGAAACACGCCTCGACCGGCAGCTGTGACGTCATTGCTGCAGGCAACCGTTTGGTATCAGTTTGTGTGTGTGTGTGTTAGTGTTAGTGTGTAAATGAAGAACAAGTTGAATTATGTTACGATTATGGAAAATTTCACACAGTTTTTTAAGTGCTGAACGAAAACCAGAAGTCACACGAATCAGAGACATACGAGGGGTAACCTGAAAATAAGGTCTCCATATTTTTTTTTAAATAGAAAAAAAATTTATTACCAAACTTTTTACATGGTTGTGAAGCATAAGAACACACTATTTTTCAACATAATCGCCGTTACGTTCAATGCATTTTTCGAGCCGCTGTGGCAGTTTTAGTATGCCAGTGCCATAGAAACTCGCCGCCATGTCATTGAGATAGCGTTTGACCTCGTCTTTCACCTCGTCATCGTCGTCGAATCGCATTCCACCCAAATGTTCTTTCAAATGTGTAAACAAATGATAGTCACAAGGTGCCAAGTCCGGACTATAGGGGGGGGGTGATTATGTCCCATCCAAATTGGTTCTGAAGATCGGCGGTTGCGCGGGCGACATGAGGGCGAGCATTGTCATGAAGAATGGACACGCTTGCTTGGTGAGCATTCCTCTTCTCCGGTCCTGAATCGCCAGTTTGAGTTTTATGAGTGTCTCACAATATGTATCTGCATTTATTGTGGTCCCAGTAGGCATGAAATCGATCAACAATACACCTTTCCGATCCCACAACACAGTCGCCATGATCTTGCCGGTAGACTGTGTTTGTTTGAATTTTCGCCGCCTTGGCGAAGTTGGATGCCGCCACTCAAGTGATTGTCGTTTGGATTCAGGTGTGAAGTGGTGAACCCACGTTTCGTCACCTGTGACAATGGAATTCAAAAAGTCGTCTCTTTCGTCTGCATAGCACTCAAGAAATTCGCGGGCAGCTTCGATGCGTTGCCTTTTTGTGGTCTTCTGTGAGCATTCGCGGAACCCACCTTGCGCACACCTTCCGATATTTCAACTTTTCAGTCACAATCCTCTGAATGGTGGATTTTGAAACGTCAGGAAGGAAACAAGAGAGCTCGTGGATAGTGATCCTCCGATCTTCACGCACGACTTCGTCAAGTTTCCTGATTGTCTCGTCTAACACTGACGGTCTCCCGCTTCTTTCGTCATCATGAATTTCTGTACGACCAGCTTTAATCTCTCTACACCACTTGCGGACATTTTTGACACGTTTTGCGTTAAGAAATCGAATGACTTCGCGAAGTCCGCACTTGGCGGGAACAGCGATTGGGAGCTCCATTCTTAACGGCTGCCAAGCCAAGACTAATCGACCGAGCGAGCTCAGCGACCGCTTGTTTGAAAGAGGGGAGATGGGCGCACACAGTAGTGCTGCCAACTGCCAACCAAAATATTTCCCTGAGGCTCTAGTCCTTTGGAGACCTTACTTTTGGGTTACCCCTAGTATGTACAGTAGAAACACAGCTGCCACCCGGCGCTACAATTCGATACTAAGAGGTCTATGATCGTGGGAACCGTTCAGCTACCGTGTGAAATTTTGCCATAACTTCCATAGTTTACACACCATAATGTTCATAATTTGCAAATTTGTCAAATAATATTTATAAAAAAAGTGTGCGCTTCATAGAAAGACACGTAGGTTGTAATTAGTTAATAAACCGACGCTCTGACTTGTTCAACTCTGCCAGAACAGTTTTCAAAAGGAGTTGAACGCCGGCAGGAGTATAAAACCCCAGCGAGCGACACACTCTTGCTCAGATCATCAACAGACAGCACGTGAAGTCCACGCATCTCACCACCGCAGATTTTACAAAGTTTAAGTAATGTTTTAAATCGTATTACGTAAACTAAAGTGCGATGGAACCGGCAGTACATCAGTGAAAGTAATTAGTGATATACACGAGTGATGTAAAAGACAATAATACCGTAAACTACGAGGAGTCGAAACGTCGTCGATGAACTTCAAGAAGTCCACGTAGAACTTCGATACATCCACGAGGGAAAAGACGAGGAGAGGAGAGGAAACAGAGCAATATACTAGAGGGCGCAGGGACAGCCACACGCAGCTACAGCCAGCCGTACATCATCACGACCAGAGGTTCATGTCAGAACTCCATTAGACGGAGAGAGTAATTCCAAACGACGCAGAGACAGAGAAGGTGATACCGGAAGGGGATCCCAAAACTCGAGAGTCCAGGTGATGGTAACAACACAGTTAAATGGTTGCAGAAATATGCAGGTGAAGTCAGACATTTATTCAATCTTATAAATGACCCTGAGGTCTATCAAAAAAAGGCTCTAGATTCCATATCCAAGTTTACATAAATTTTATTATTTTTATTTGCGTAATGAATAATTAATAAAAGTTCAGAGAATAATAATTTATATCAAAGAACATAAAACTTATTAATCTCATAAATAAATGGTAATTAGAAGAACCATATTTTATTATGTTTTTATATTATAATTAAATAATTAAAAACAAGTAACTGCAACGTAAAATCAAGTACGAAAGTTTACTTCAATTTTAGATTTTAATTAATTGAGACATTAGGAGTATAGTTAAATAAAGTAATAGAATGGTCTCTATTAGAATTTTTAATTTTTTTTTTTTTTTAATTAAGTGGTACATAATAAAAAAAAAACCACACTTGCTAAGTCAATATTAATATTCAATTTCATATGTGTAAATCACGCATTGTAATAATATATGTGTTATGTATTATATGTCTGTGTAAATATTCCACGTCATATATGTCTTATTTTTGTGTATAATGTGTCTTAGACTATAAGAGCTAAGATTTTGCCACGTTATAATTATACGATATTCGTATAAGTGAATATAAGGGTTTCAATATTAGTTAACCCACACACTAATTAATAACATGACAATTTGCAGTTTTTAATTAATAAACAAAATGAATATAATTTTATTAACAAAGTCGTACTAATTTCACAACCAGTACTAAATATTCTGTACTCTTTACTTGTAACGATATTCACGTCCTTATCCACCCTCAATTAACTACCAAAGCCTGCGACCTAGCTGGGAAACATCAAGGTAAATACTGCAGAAGAAGAGTATACCTTCGAGACGTGGGTAAGTGCGCACAAATGAGTAATAGCATATGTGCAAAAGTGAGTTGTTAAGAGTATCGTTGCAATATATATATATATATATATATATATATTGTATCTGTGTCGTGTGAACGGCTACCGTTTTATTCTGCAAAATGTGAATAATGTACAATTTGTGTATGATGGGTGTATTGTGTCTTCTCTATCCGTAGTTCTAATGCGTGCAACTTCCGCAGATTTCGTTCGTTGCGAATGTACGAATAACCAGGTCTTGATGTTCTTACCTGATGTTCATTAGGAGTATGAAATTCCCGGTGGCGCCAAATTGTTTTCTTAAAACAATTAAAATAAAATTCAAAGTTGTATGACCAGCGCAGCTCAGGCGGTTTGAATAATTCAAATATTTCTGCCAGCTAGGCCCACTGGAGCACACAGCAGTTCGATGCGTGGGCTGTGTAAATCGTTAGTCATCTGCTAAAATGTACATAAAATATTGTGCACCTCCTAATGAAATTATAACACCGTGGTTACACTCAATACTTACACATTTTTTATTAGTGATTGTTATTCATTTAATACAAATTATTCTAATACAAATGCTCCGGTTGTTTATATGAGACAATTACAGGGTTTGACAATCGATATTTGAATTGATAACCAGACGTTTAATGATGGCGTCTGTTGAAAATTGTATACAAGTTATTAATGTTGGTTTGTCATAGGTTCTTGAGGTTACGTTCAAAGGATTACAAATGTTTAAAAACAATAAAAATACACACCCTTACATCAAGTAAACTTAACTAACATATTGTGTAGGTATAATTTGTTTAGCGCAGTGTAGTAAAAGTGTTTACAAGTTATGGATCATTAACAACAGTTTATATTGGTTAGTTTATAAATTGTCAGTGACTTAGTATTCTTTTTAATCTTTGAAAGTAATTAATTTCAGTTCAGTGAGATTTCGACCTTTAGTGAGATAATTAACGTGAGTTTATTTATATATTTTGGGTAATTTAAGAGGTACTTATCACTTCCGTAGTTATGGCGAATTCATACGATCTGTTATTCATGGGTTATACTATAATCTTCTTTAATTTGCTGGGTTCAGGACATCAGGCATCTTTTCCAGTTTAATTGGTAGTAATTTATTTTCTTTTTTCGTTAATTTGGCCTCAACTTCAATAATATGATTCCAGTCCTTGTCTTATGTCTTGGTATACACTTAGTAGTAACTTTTTCTGATATTTGCTATGTTTTAATTGACAATTTTGGTCACTCGAAAATTAGCGTCTATACCATTAAAGCGTCATGCATTCAGTAAAAAAATCTAACGGTATTTTTTCTTGTTACTCCACAGTTTCCATGGTAACGTAATTATTCTACCTGGTCGATCTCAAAATAAACACATTGTTATCAAACTTTGAATTTTTTGTTTAATTTGAATAAATATTTTATAATGGCTATATTTACTTGGGGATAATTTCAATGGTTGTAATCTTTACGTAGATGTTTCTATTTTCTTTCAAAGATTAGTTTGATATCTTACAAGATTGGTCTAAGTCATGTATTAATGTTTTAGTCCAAAATTGATAATACTATGTTAATACATAATTTACTTATTTCTAAGTTTTAATATAATTCTGCCATGTTCCCTTTCGTTACACATAATTAATATAATTTGCCTATTATTTCTTATAAAGGTATTGCTATTATTTTCTTTATAAATTCCTTACTTACTTAAAACATACTAACATATTACTGTAAAACTATTTCTTCTGGTAATTATTGCCTTAAACATTAAGCCAATAACTTCTTTCTTTAAATTAACAAATGAACAAATTTGGTGAGTGTTATACCTACACCATCTCTTTTATAACAGTAATCACCCTGGTGATTTTTATACTGAGATAATATTTTTTCTGTTTATTTTTTTTTTTTACATTCACAATTATTCTGTGTCTTTCAGTCTAATATACTTAACTTAATTGCTCATTTAACATGTGCTTATGTTTTGGGTTTGTCACACTTGTTTAACTCTTTTTTCTTAAGATTATATGCTGTTTATTTTATTACACTTATCACTTCACTGTTCATCTTTGTCACTCCCTACCTATCTCTAATTACCCTTATATTTCTCACGATCTCACTATTATTACAAAGTTTTTGTATCTAATGAGTTCATGTCTCTTTTGTTAACTTCAGACTGTCACATATCATTTTATAATATGCAAACAACATGGTATTGTAAATACATCTTTCAAATAAAACATAACTTTGTATATATTGTCATTAAAGTGATAAAAATTGGTCTGAAATGTCATAATTAGTAATAATAACAACAATTTAACAATGTTAAAATATATTGTGTTAATTGAAACCTACTACATCTGTAGCAACAGCAATAATATTAGCGAATAAATAAACTCTCCAAAACCTTATACTTTCAAATACATAATGCTGAGATAACATACATACTGCTGAAATAATCCTAGTAAAAGTTCCAAAGTATATAGTAGACTATACAATTTGTTCTCTGATTGAGCCATGCACACATTTCTATTCCCTGTCTGTATGAGTGTAATTTTAAACATAACAGCTGACACATCACCTATAGATAAGGATGTACATACAATCATATCTACACATGGTTTTTTTATGTATAACAATTGCTGAGATACTGTCATTTTCAAGTTGCCACTAATAAAAATTTAAACATAAATTATTAACAATAATAAAAAATTATGCTCTTTTAAAACAATCTTGTGAGTTAATTGTTATGGCCATGTAATTTTTTTTTTTCTTTTTTCTTCACTGTCTTCTTGTCTCGCTTTACTTTGGTTAATATCTGGCCAATCTCTGGGGTTGGGTCAATGTCAGTTGTCTGTCAGTCTAGTTCGTATTTTCTTGTTTTGTAACCACCTTTGGTTGTATTCTTCCTCCTTCACTATTGATTATATTTACTACTTTCATTCTCGTTATCATTTATCTATCAAAATATATGGTTTCTTGGCATTTTTTTACATACTTATTTATATCAAATGTGATCAGGGTTTGGCAATGTTATATAATGCCCTTCCACCAAAATTGATCATTTTATAAAACGTGAATTTAAGTTTGATGAAATTATCAATTGTATCGTATCAATTTTTTTTTTTTTTTTTTTTTCAAATTCTGCTTCTCATTCATTTTTTATAATTAATTCGGTACCTTTTATTTCTATTCTTCTTAGTCTTTTCTTCATTATTTTCTCACATTGCGAACTGGCTTATTGATTTTTTATTATAACTTATTCCCTATAAATCTTATTTTTCATCAAAACTACTCTTATACTGATATCAGGGGAACATCATCCCTGCTCAGTAAAATGATTGCTGGTTCATTCAACAGACAATCTCAATTAATAATTCTTAAATATAGTCAACTCGTGACTCAAAATAATAATAATAATAATCATAATCATAATATTTGTTGGGAATCTTTTACTTTTATACTTCATTATAGCTCAGTTCGAGTCATATATTGTTTCATCTTTCTTTATAGATACTATTTGAAGCATTGTTTTTTATTGATACAATTCACATTTTTATTCATTTTTAATTACTCTTTGTTTCATCTCATTTCACATTATAACTCTTAGAACGTTTATTTCATTTATATTGTTTTGTGATCATTGGTTTGGGTAATTTTACTTCCCCTCTTTCTAAATAGTTGTGGAAGCTGATCATTTTGATTGATTTTTTTTTTTTTTTTTTTTTTTTTTTTTCAATATCATAGTAAGTTATGGCTTCTTACTAGTTAGGAATTTTTTGTAGCTTATTCCTTTACAGTATGTTATGCTTTTTATGCCTCATTTTTTGGCTAAATATTATGGTAATTTAACCTTATTTTGTAGGAATGTTTTGTAACTACACTCCTCTAGTGTTAATTTTTATTTAAATATTGTAGTAAGTTGGTTGCTCTTACTTTATCTGAATGCCTTGTGACTTTTATCTCTCCATTTTTACTTGTTCGAAAATATTATTGAGATATTTGGGTAAGCTTTTCTTACATATCTTTTTGATTTTTTACAATTTTTTATTCATCATAATGGTTTCTCTAATGCTTAGTGTAAGCTGTACTTACGAATGTTTTGGAATTTTGACATTCTTTAGAGATCTTTTCTTTATGACATTGGCAGACTTGTTTGTTTGTCACGTTATTTTTTTTTTCTTTATTTAAAGTATTTTTGTTGGTTTTTTACTTTAAATTGTTTTTTTACAGTTATTGTTGATTGTCATAATATTTCTTAATTGAGGCTTGATTGTATACCCCCTTTATTTTCTTGGTGATGGGCTGAGTGATCTCGTAAGTGTTATTGCCCTTGTCTTTTGTTATAGTGTATGGTCCCACGTATAATAATAGTAACTTTCTAGTGATGCCTTCTATGGAGCTGGGTAATTCTCTGTTTTTTAACAGTACCCTTTCTCCTACCTCGTACTTAATAGTCTTTTTCTGGTTCTTAGCGTATTTATTCTTTTGTTGCTCTACCTTTTCGGCTATTCTGTTATAGAATCTTTTTTTCTCGAATTGATATTCGGTGTTGGTGGGGAATTGGATCATATCGGTTATCTCTCTAGGCGGTGGCCGCTCAAACATCATTGTGTATGGGGTAGCTTCCGTAAAGTCGTGGTAAGCTAAGTTTATAAATTCTTCTTTCTTCAGTAGCTTTGATTATTCTTCTTTCTTCAGTAGTTTTGGTTATTCTTCGATCAAATCGTCCCTTATATTTTTCAAATAATTAGTACATATTATTGTGATCTTCTTGTCATGTGTTGTCTTATATTCACCCAGAGATTGGTCCAGTGATGGGCTGTCCGCAGTTTTCACTGGCCTTAAGCGTTTAAATGAGGGTTGACCTCATTGCCCCCAACATCAGTAGTGTTTGATGGTTGGTTAGCGTTCGGCTCCTGTTGATTATTCCGGTTATCCCCGCTGTGCCGGTGATCTTCTTCGAATGGGTGACTTCTCGTATCGGGTACCTGGTTATAGTACGTTCGCCGATAGTTAGATGAGGGATAGTTTCTTCTTGGGCTCCTTTGTCTTTGCCCCCTTATGTAATTTACCTGTGGCCGGTATCCTGGATTATTGTTCTGATTACTGTTGTTTCCAGGGCGATAATTGTTGTTGTAACCATTCGACGGGAAATTACCCCTGTGGTTGTTCCTGAAGTTGTTATTATTATGGTTTCCACTTCTGTTAAAATTTCTGGGCGCGTTATTGCCCCGTGTGTTCCCTTGGTAATTGTTAGGGTTATTTACCGGTGGTTTATTATCTCCCTGTTGATTCTGTGACAATTGTCCCTCATTGGTTCTATTATTTCTGAAACTGTACCCTCTATTTTTCCTGTACTGCCACTCATGTTCATGGCTTTCCAGTAAGCTAGCCATATCTTGGATGGTCTTTACCTGGCTGTACATCCGTGCCTTTTGGATGGCGTCGTCGTAGTGGTAAGATAACTGTATTACCAGACACTCTTCAGGTATACGTGGCTCCAAATTCCTGGCCATGCAGATTTTTCCCAAGAAGTAGGAGGTAAGGGATTGTCCATTCTGGTTTTCATACCTTCCATTGCTCAGGTTATTGCGGACCATATTCTGAGTTGATTCAGACCAGTATTTAGCCTTGAGCTGAGTCTTAAAGTCTTGAAGGTTTTGGATGTCTGGTCGAGTGGCAGTCCACCAGTTGTCGTATGTCTCCTTGAACATTTCGTCCAACATCCCTCTTATTGTAGTCCATCGAGTCTCTTGATTCTTGATGATTAACTCTTCTACCCTCTTCAAGAATTCAATAGGGTTTCTTTTATAATTACGGAAATTAATAGTATCTCTGTTGTCTGTGTTCATGACATGATTATTATTACATGGTCGGTCACGCCAGGCATCCACTTCTTCCCGTAATGACTCTTCTATTCTGCGCATTTCGTCAATCCTCTGTTGGTTTTTGTCTACTTTGCTATCTACTTTATTTAAGTTACTGTAAACTCCTTCCATTCGTTCTCCCAAGTCTGTTCGTACAGCTGCTACCTCTTTCTGGTTTTCTTCCCGGACTTGGTGTATGTCCTGGTCTATCTGGGTACATCTTCTGACTGTTTCTTCATGACCTTCCTCAATTCTTCTCTTATTTTCTCCTTCGAGACGGTTCATTTTATCGAGTACTTCCTTGCGGACTCCAGAAACATTTTCGTTGGTCTTCTCTAGCTTCTCCAACGTTTCCTCTAATTTGTCATTGATTTCCGTAACCTGCTGTTTTGCTTCTTCTCGGTACTCCATTAATTGGTGTGCCATCTGTAGCTTCATTTCTTCTTTATTTTTCTCGTGGTCCTCCTTCAGCTGTTCCTTCAATTCTTCCTTCAAATCTTCATTTCTTTGCTGAATTTCCTCCAGTAATCGTTGTTGTAGTGTTTCATTATTTTGGTTGACTGTTTTCCTCAATTCTTCCTTAGTACTCACTATTTTTTCATTGATCTGTTTCAAATTGTCACTGGTTTCTTTCTTCATGCCGTCGAATTTATTGTTCATCTCCTTCAAACTCTCCTCATTCTTGTCGAATTTATTGTTCATCTCCTTCAAACTCTCCTCATTCTTGTCGAATTTATTGTTCATCTCCTTCAAACTCTCCTCATTCTTGTCGAATTTATTGTTCATCTCCTTCAAACTCTCCTCATTCTTGTCTAATTTTCCATTAATCAACTCCCATAATTTTTGTAAATCCATTCCTCCTCTGGCTTCCCCCCTATCTCCAGCCTGTGTTTCCATTTCTTCGTCTTGGCTTGGTTCTGTTGTGGTTATTACTGTCTCCACTTCTTCAATCGGTGTTCCTTCCTCTTCTTCCCCTCTTTCTTCCACCTCCTTCTCCTTTGCCAATTTTTTCGACACTCCTCTGGTGTGCATATTGTAACCTTTCGTAATCGCCGCTAGAATTTATAGGGTTTAATTGTGTAATTTCTTTATTATTCTAGCCCTACTAGTTGGCACGCCACTTTGTATCTGTGTCGTGTGAACGGCTACCGTTTTATTCTGCAAAATGTGAATAATGTACAATTTGTGTATAATGGGTGTATTGTGTCTTCTCTATCCGTAGTTCTAATGCATGCAACTTCCGCAGATTTCGTTCGTTGCGAACGTACGAATAACCAGGTCTTGATGTTCTTACCTGATGTTCATTAGGAGTATGAAATTCCCGGTGGCGCCAAATTGTTTTCTTAAAACAATTAAAATAAAATTCAAAGTTGTATGACCAGCGCAGCTCAGGCGGTTTGAATAATTCAAATATTTCCGCCAGCTAGGCCCACTGGAGCACACAGCAGTTCGATGCGTGGGCTGTGTAAATCGTTAGTCATCTGCTAAAATGTACATAAAATATTGTGCACCTCCTAATGAAATTATAACACCGTGGTTACACTCAATACTTACACATTTTTTATTAGTGATTGTTATTCATTTAATACAAATTATTCTAATACAAATGCTCCGGTTGTTTATATGAGACAATTACAGGGTTTGACAATCGATATTTGAATTGATAACCAGACGTTTAATGATGGCGTCTGTTGAAAATTGTATACAAGTTATTAATGTTGGTTTGTCATAGGTTCTTGAGGTTACGTTCAAAGGATTACAAATGTTTAAAAACAATAAAAATACACACCCTTACATCAAGTAAACTTAACTAACATATTGTGTAGGTATAATTTGTTTAGCGCAGTGTAGTAAAAGTGTTTACAAGTTATGGATCATTAACAACAGTTTATATTGGTTAGTTTATAAATTGTCAGTGACTTAGTATTCTTTTTAATCTTTGAAAGTAATTAATTTCAGTTCAGTGAGATTTCGACCTTTAGTGAGATAATTAACGTGAGTTTATTTATATATTTTGGGTAATTTAAGAGGTACTTATCACTTCCGTAGTTATGGCGAATTCATACGATCTGTTATTCATGGGTTATACTATAATCTTCTTTAATTTGCTGGGTTCAGGACATCAGGCATCTTTTCCAGTTTAATTGGTAGTAATTTATTTTCTTTTTTCGTTAATTTGGCCTCAACTTCAATAATATGATTCCAGTCCTTGTCTTATGTCTTGGTATACACTTAGTAGTAACTTTTTCTGATATTTGCTATGTTTTAATTGACAATTTTGGTCACTCGAAAATTAGCGTCTATACCATTAAAGCGTCATGCATTCAGTAAAAAAATCTAACGGTATTTTTTCTTGTTACTCCACAGTTTCCATGGTAACGTAATTATTCTACCTGGTCGATCTCAAAATAAACACATTGTTATCAAACTTTGAATTTTTTGTTTAATTTGAATAAATATTTTATAATGGCTATATTTACTTGGGGATAATTTCAATGGTTGTAATCTTTACGTAGATGTTTCTATTTTCTTTCAAAGATTAGTTTGATATCTTACAAGATTGGTCTAAGTCATGTATTAATGTTTTAGTCCAAAATTGATAATACTATGTTAATACATAATTTACTTATTTCTAAGTTTTAATATAATTCTGCCATGTTCCCTTTCGTTACACATAATTAATATAATTTGCCTATTATTTCTTATAAAGGTATTGCTATTATTTTCTTTATAAATTCCTTACTTACTTAAAACATACTAACATATTACTGTAAAACTATTTCTTCTGGTAATTATTGCCTTAAACATTAAGCCAATAACTTCTTTCTTTAAATTAACAAATGAACAAATTTGGTGAGTGTTATACCTACACCATCTCTTTTATAACAGTAATCACCCTGGTGATTTTTATACTGAGATAATATTTTTTCTGTTTATTTTTTTTTTTTACATTCACAATTATTCTGTGTCTTTCAGTCTAATATACTTAACTTAATTGCTCATTTAACATGTGCTTATGTTTTGGGTTTGTCACACTTGTTTAACTCTTTTTTCTTAAGATTATATGCTGTTTATTTTATTACACTTATCACTTCACTGTTCATCTTTGTCACTCCCTACCTATCTCTAATTACCCTTATATTTCTCACGATCTCACTATTATTACAAAGTTTTTGTATCTAATGAGTTCATGTCTCTTTTGTTAACTTCAGACTGTCACATATCATTTTATAATATGCAAACAACATGGTATTGTAAATACATCTTTCAAATAAAACATAACTTTGTATATATTGTCATTAAAGTGATAAAAATTGGTCTGAAATGTCATAATTAGTAATAATAACAACAATTTAACAATGTTAAAATATATTGTGTTAATTGAAACCTACTACATCTGTAGCAACAGCAATAATATTAGCGAATAAATAAACTCTCCAAAACCTTATACTTTCAAATACATAATGCTGAGATAACATACATACTGCTGAAATAATCCTAGTAAAAGTTCCAAAGTATATAGTAGACTATACAATTTGTTCTCTGATTGAGCCATGCACACATTTCTATTCCCTGTCTGTATGAGTGTAATTTTAAACATAACAGCTGACACATCACCTATAGATAAGGATGTACATACAATCATGTCTACACATGGTTTTTTTATGTATAACAATTGCTGAGATACTGTCATTTACAAGTTGCCACTAATAAAAATTTAAACATAAATTATTAACAATAATAAAAAATTATGCTCTTTTAAAACAATCTTGTGAGTTAATTGTTATGGCCATGTAATTTTTTTTTTTTTCTTTTTTCTTCACTGTCTTCTTGTCTCGCTTTACTTTGGTTAATATCTGGCCAATCTCTGGGGTTGGGTCAATGTCAGTTGTCTGTCAGTCTAGTTCGTATTTTCTTGTTTTGTAACCACCTTTGGTTGTATTCTTCCTCCTTCACTATTGATTATATTTACTACTTTCATTCTCGTTATCATTTATCTATCAAAATATATGGTTTCTTGGCATTTTTTTACATACTTATTTATATCAAATGTGATCAGGGTTTGGCAATGTTATAATATATATATATATATACTGTTAATGATTTCGAGGTTCGGTCATGACCGAACCTCGAAATCATTAACAGTATAATAATACGGTCGATAATTAACATTCCTATATATATATATATATTACATTTAATATTTATAACTAAATTTACCTCAAGATTATAATAAAAATTATAATATATTTATAATAAAAATAAATACAAAATCTAAATAGCTCACACAACAAAGATAATACAACAACTAACGGTATATACAAAATCGAATGCCAAGATTGCAATAAATGTTACATAGGACAAACAAAAAAACAGCTGAAAAAACGTTATTTTGAACACCTAAACGCATACAAAAAACCAGAAATATATATTCTTGGATTTCGTTGTCCATGACGTGTCCGTTACTTAACTAAATATCACTATAATATTGACGACTCGGAACACAAAGTTTTTTATAAGCAAAAACGTAAAGTTTTACCTTACAGCCTAAACCGGCTTTCACCTATAGAAGGCTTCATCAGAGGCTGTCGTTAGTAGCGCTGCTCGTCTTGTTGTTGGCGACGAGAAAGTGTTTCGAAAGATTGAAGCTGTGTGTGTGTGTGGTGAGATGTGTTCGAATAATGCGTGCGATTTGAATTGTGTCTGTTCGTTTAGGATGTCATTTTTATTAACACGATAAAATATCTAGCAGAATCTAATGGTTATGACAGAACAATAGTCAGTAAACTCCTACACAAAACACAAAACAAACAACAGACAAAGACAGAAAACAACAAATTCATAACACTAACATACATCAACAAACAAACAGAAAAAATTGCCCACAAATTCAAAAAAGCAGGATACAGAATCGCTTACAAAACTACTAACAAAACAGAACACACACTATCAAAACGCATGCCCAAAGCACAAAACAAATTCGATCTACCCGGTGTATATAAACTAAATTGTTCAAATTGCAGTAAATTCTACATAGGCCAGACAGGACGTAGCTTCAAACAGAGATACATTGAACACACTAAAGCACTCCACACCACTACAGAATCTACCTTCGCAAACCACCGCATTGAAGCAAACCACACATATAAAAACATCGACAATAACATGAACATACTACACGTACACACAAAAGGCCGAAAACTAGACACTCTAGAACAATTAGAAATATACAAACACACAAAAACAAATAAAAACGACATCCTAAACGAACAGACACAATTCAAATCGCACGCATTATTTGAACACATCTCACCACACATACACACAGCTTCAATCTTTCGAAACACTTTCTCGTCGCCAACAACAAGACGAGCAGCGCTACTAACGACAGCCTCTGATGAAGCCTTCTATAGGTGAAAGCCGGTTTAGGCTGTAAGGTAAAACTTTACGTTTTTGCTTATAAAAAACTTTGTGTTCCGAGTCGTCAATATTATAGTGATATTTAGAAATATATAAATCCAATTTAGCCACACATGCAATAAACACAGACATGAATTCCCAGACATAACCAATGTATCACTAATAAAACATATACCACACAAAGGCACCATAATGAACATTTGGGAAAATTTACAAATATACAAACATAAAACACAAAACAAACTAATACCAGAACAAATAAAAATCAATACAAAACATGACACAATATTCAATGCACTCAACATCGAAAATACACAAAATACAAATACATATACTACAATCACACACAATAATACAACTTTAAAATACCAAAGACCAACAAACAACCTTAATAGCATCCAGCAGCCAACACACAAATACTTCACCAGACAAAAGATCGCGAAGGCTGAAGATGAGAGCACAGGAACTCTCAAAACATGTTCCAAATAAGGAAAAATAACATCTTAAGGTAAATTTAGTTATAAATATTAAATGTATTATATACATCAAGAAACGGACTGTAGCAGAAAGTGATTGAATATATATATATATATATATATATATATATATTGTAACGGTACATAACCCGGTCCCAATAAAGTAAATCATGAGAATAAAAGTCAGAAATGGGTAAAACTAAAGCTCGCTCAAAATTTAATTATATCACTCAACATAATAAACAATTCGAGTGGTATATAGTGCGAAGTGAGTTCTAGTGTACCCATTGCGGTGAAAAACCAAAGTGAAATTAATGTATTACTAAACTGTGCTGTATGTTTTGGATAGGATAAAACTATGGAAGTAGTATGTAATAATACTAATTGATTTTTGTAATTTTATTTATTTATTGTAATTTATATTGTATGAACCACAATTTGTTATACCCAAGTTAATATTATATTGTTTCAAATAATTGTGTTAGATTGTAAGAAAACCCAGGGTTAATTTTAAAAGACATAAAAATTTTAACTACCAAAGATAATATAAAATTAAAATAATCCTATGAAGGAAATGGCAACAGGAAGTAGTACCGGGTATGAACACTATTCGAGACTAAATAAATAATATATAAATTTATTTAATGATAATAAAATGATAAAATATTTATATACAATGTCATAAAAAAATTAACCAAAACATATTATGTAAATTAAATTAGTAAAGAAACCGGAATGGAAGGGAATTATTTTTCCATAAATAAAATATAAATTTATAATAATCACAAACTGCCTACATAATAAAAATACTATGTGTTACTAAGAGTGATGAAAAATAACAAGTATTGTTAATAAGATATAAAAAATTTTGAACTAAACCGGAGAGTTGAAGAAGCGATGCGACAAAAATTATAAAAAATAACCTTTTTTGGACGTTGGAGGAGGCGAAATTCACGCAAGAGTAATAAACAAAGTGAATACTAACTAATTATACCTGAGGAATCCAAATTAAATGGTGATATACATTAAAAACCAGTGGATGAAAACATTCTGAGGATCCAATATAGTTCGGCCTACTTCCAGTAGACACTTAGAAAATACTCCAAACGAAAAGGAAATAATAACGCAAGACGTACCTCATCACAGAATAAAACTTCAATCCAGTAAGGACAACACGGAGCGAGGTAATATAAACATTTTTTCGTAATAAGTCCAGAAGAAAACTCGTTTTTTAACAGTGAAATAGAACAAAAAATATTCATTTTATCATATGTTTCTTTCAAAGTAAACAAATACATGCTGCTCTCTTACGGCAATTCCGGAAACTACGTAATATTTGAAAAATAAACAAAATTATTTATTAATTTTTTGATATTTGTAAAGCGTAGCAATTATCCATTTCTGACACTCTCATAACACAAAGAATTCACCCTGAACCCTGGGGAATTATTAAGAATTATGTAATAACTGATGTTTTTTATTATAGCGTAATATTGGGTAAATAACAACATATATGTTTTGTTCCTTAGACAGATCTATGTTTACTCGGTAAAGTCGAGATGATGTTTTTTTTTCAAATAAGATTAATTGTGATACCTATATTTTGGTGGCAGGAGACAAAAGTCAATAATCAATAAAGCAATATTATTGAAAATTAATATTGAATTATAACGTGTTATAATTTATTGTAGTGGGTAGTTAATGAAAATTTCAGCACAACATACAGAAGAAATCGTCACAACTGAGGGGCAATAATGATACTTACTCTCTCTTCTGCATAAGGCTGAACAAATTACCTCCTTGACCCCAAATCACACACTCTCGATTTCTTTTAGATTGAGTAAAACAAGATAAACAAAATCCTTTATTTATACCTTTTAAAACGTCAGTTAGTATAATTCAAAAGTGACGCATACTGCATGAGGCATATAATAACACTTTCGCACGTGCACACCTCACATTAAGCGGAACGTTACAGAATTGGCATCCATCGCGGGGCTTGAAAAATAGCGACTGCTCATTTTACGTTACAGAATTGGCGAACCCAACATTTGGGGCTTGAATGAGAAGGACGTTTCGCTAACACCCGCCTCTCGCAGAAACCGCACGTTACAGATTTGGCGAACCCAACATTTGGGGCTTGAATGAGAAGGACGTTTCGCTAACACCCGCCTCTCGCAGAAACCGCACGTTACAGAATTGGCGTACAACTGTGGGGCGGAATTAACGAAGCTGGTAATTGCAATATACTAGTAAGTGGTGAATGCCTCTAAAAAGCGGTACGTTACAATATATATATATCATTTTCTATATAAGTAACTCGATGTTTCTTGCAGTAATTATATAATTTGTGATGTTTTCAATTTGTTTCTTCTGCAAGTAGATAATATTGTATATTTAAAAAAAAAAAAAAAAAAAAAAAAAAAAAATTCTACTTGCAGAAGAAACAAATTGAAAACATCACAAATTATAAAAAATATATATATACTGTATATATTATAATGTATCGTCTACTCCCGTTCTACTTAGGTATTGTAATATTTAAATATGCTCCACGTTGGAAACGCCAATTTATAATGTACCGCTTATAGCGTCTTTTCTTACGCGCGCGCGCGCGCGCGCGCGTGTGTGTGTGTGTTACTTCTTATTATACTCCTAGAAGAGCTTTCCCAATTACGCCCCACTGTTGTGAGTCAATTTATATTATATCTTATCTCAATATGGGAAGGTATAATTATGTTAAATATACCCCAGTTTCTCCCTATTTGATATATTTGTGTTGTTGTGGTTAAATTTATGTATTGAGTGTGTAATTCTAATTTTTCGTTCAAGCCTATCCCGCGTTGAAGAGAAGAGAAGGACTTTTTATTGGTTTCTCATTCTCTTTAATACCAAAGCAGTCCGCGAATAGCGCTGTGGTTCCAGACAGCTGAAAATTGTAGGTTAGTCCACCGCGTACAATGATTCTAAGTTACACTCTCTACTTATATTATATCTTGTTCACACTACACTAAATATTATATAAATGAGAAGATATCGTTAAATTATGAAAGGATGCTTTATTAAGATTTTAATATTTCTTGCTAACAAAGTTATTTCTTTACGGAGATACAAAAGTCTATATGTTAGAAGTAATCGATTATCGATCGGATTCAGGGTTTTATATTATTTTAGTAATGATTTTATATTTCTTTAAACACAGGGAGTGAAGGTCAACTGTTAGTAAGGTCAGAAAATGCATAAATAGGATACAAGGTATTACAATATAGAATTAAGTTCTTATTTCTATCTATATTATTATTTAAAATAATTGCTGTTTACCGTCCGCTGGGCATCGTGACTCGATAAGGCAGTGTACAGCTAACCTCTTTGTAGTGTTTGGTCAATAGCGAATGCAGATGAATTTATCCTCGCCAATCTTCTCTCCAAGTTTGAAATAAAAGTTGAATTCTTGGTCCTGGGATGATGCAGAAATGCCGCTCCTTTTGTTCACCAATGTCCGAGTTTTGTGGTTACGTGCTTCAACGAGTTTCATGTCCAACTACGTTTTTTCTATTGAATTGTGGAAACTGAAGTTCAAATATAATTTTGTGTTTTATTTTCGTTTTTTATGTTATTGGATTATATTACTTTATTCAGGTAGTTATTTCTGTTTTGGTTGATTAATTAAGTTAATATTGTATTGAGACGAGTACGTGTGTCTCGTTCGTATCACGCAATGTAAACATATTCGTTGCTATGAACGGGTATGCTCCCCTGTCTTTCCTCTCTTCGGTTGTTTTAATTTACTTCAATTATTTAAATATCTGAGATATTTGGATTTGTGGAATATAGTAATTTAATTAACTAATATTAGCTTATCTCTCTAAGAAAAATATCAGTGTTAGTGTGCTTGAAACTTAAATAATTAATGTGTTATTCTATAATTTCGTTCAACCCTATTATACCTCGAAGAGAATTATGTAAATATTTGTATTTTAACGCTCTTCTCTTTGGTGTCGGAGAATTCCGCAATAAGCGCTGTAGTATCGTGGCAACGAAACTTGTAGGTTAATTCAATGTTTACGTTAACCAATTATTATATATTTAGTCAGTTACTTTTTATTCCCAACTCATTAAATAATACTCCAAATGATAAGATTTTGCAACTATACAAGGGTTCTTTATTTATTCACTCCTTCAACATTAAATAAGATATGTTCCAATTGGCATATACAAAGGCTATAGATTGCGTGAATCGATTATTGTTCAGTCCAATACTTTATTTAGATTCGGTTATATAATGTGTTTTAGTTTGTAATTAACTTAATTCAGGGTGTGAAGGTTCTTGTAACTGTGGGGAAGATTAAAAATACATAGATAAGAATGCAAGATTTACAAATTTGAAGTGTTGTGTTGTTAATATGATTTATACAAATATAATTTACCAGACTAGAACGAAGCGACTCGTGTAGGCTGTTGATTGATAACTTCACCGTTCAGGATGGATATGTCGTACGAGTTCTTTCTTCGATTTAATAAAATGGAATTCTTGTCCTGTTCACCTCGGAAATACAGCTCCCTGGATTTATTTACGGCCAGACTGATGTTCCTTCTGCAATTTCTGGATCCAAATACGTTCTTCTCTCGTTTGAAGTAATTAGTGATGTTCCGTGTATTTAAAAGGTTATGAGTTCCAGTGTAGTGTATATTATTGGTTGTGACACAGTTAACTCTTTGTAGTGGTTTTAATATATCGTCAATTCCTTTCGGGTATAGGACAATTCAAGTCCTTCCTTGTAGAACCCAGTTATTTATTTTTTATTGTGATACTATACTATGATCTCGTTTGGTTAAACTGTACTGGCATAAGTCAAGAATATTATCATTAGAATTTTGTGTATCATAAGAGTTTCAAAATAATTTAGAATATTCCAATTATATTAGACATTTCTTGGGTTTTTTAATCTCATCACGTTCAGATCATAAAAGGCAATAATTGAAAATCAACAACTTCTTCATTCCTGTAGTCCTTAGCAACGCATTATTTTTCTTCTTTCTCCATGTTTTGTATATAGTGTTTATTTCATATATTTTTCGTCCATTCCTTATTAATTTTCTATCATATCGGAATATAACTTTACCTATAGTTTGTTTACTATTTTCTACATATATTCTGCTGGTTTTTTGATATTAGTCTGTTTCTTTTATATTTCTTACTTTTTCGATATCAAACGTTATCAATCGATATCATGGCATTGTGGCATTATCATGATTTGTATAAATTGAGGTGATTTATTATATATCATTACTTATTAAATGTTTTTTCCTAGCTCTTTGAACCGTATTCATTAAGTATTATTAACTTCCGTACCTAACCTTTATGTTATGAGTGGTTATATAGTGTTATTGGCTGTTAGGCCTTTTATTGTATATTGACCTACCTTTGTTTATAACCGGTGAACAACTATAGCCCTTTTACATAAGTTCATACATATAATCAAATCTTAACTATTAACATTTACATAAATAATTATTCTTTCCATAACTAATAACAATTTTGTCTTGATCTATTGATCACATATAATAAAATTGTGATCTATTAACATTAACTCTGTTTCCCACATCCTTCTATAACAGTAATTGAATAATACATTTTGTTTCATTACTTTACATTAACTCAACAAGTAATTAGTATAACATAACATAAACTTTAACACAACATTCATCGTTACAAAATAATATCATTTAATTCATAGTCCTTACTTACTATTGCTATAAGGTAAATTATTGTCTCATTTTTGTTTAATTTCATTGTCATCTACTTTGACATTTTCTGTACTATTTTCTTTCTTACTATTCTCATTAGTATTATATTGATTTACTTTTCACTGAACATGGATCACTAACTATTGTCTAATTTACAGGTTTGTTCATCATTGTTATTTCTACCTTGCATCCTTATTTATTTTTATCTATAATTATAAATGTATTTATTAGACCTTTGTTTTATCATGGGGTTAAATATTGATTTACTTATTATTTTGTTAATATAATATTTATGTAACATGGATGACTGCATTTCTGTTGCGTTACAATATTTGTTCATTTTATCGAGTTTTACTATTAGAGTTCTTCCTTTATATTTTTCGTTAATTTTCATGTACAGGTTTATGATTGTTCAGTTATATAAGACGGTTGAATGTCAGTGGACCATACTATGGTGATTTATTACTCAATTCGCTTCCCAATTGTATTGTTTTAATTTAATTTAATCAAATCTTTTCTGAATGTATCCAAACTAAACCGTCTTCGTTCATGGAAAATTATTCAATAATCGAATCAACAAATTCTACCTCTCTCGTCGTCCCTGACAACCATTTTTTCTACTCTTATTGGATATTATATTACACTATAACCATTATCAAACAATGTTCTTACACTCATCAAAATAATCCTTTACTAAATTTCCATTATATCCTATTATAATTTTACCTATTGTTTGTTACTAAATTTTATATATTTTGCTGTCGTTTCCTCTTAATCTACTTACTTTAACAAGTATTATTTTTCTGTTACAAAACATTATCTATTGGTATCATTGCACTATTGCATTACGAGAATTTATTTAAATTGAATTTATTTATTTGTTATTAGCAATTATTATTAACTTCTCCTAACTCATTAGATTTTATTTAGTATTTGTTACAAATTTCTTTACTTAACCTTTCTGATCTGACTTACTATACAATTTAAACATTGTATTTGCCTCCAAAAGCGTTTTAAGACTATAAAACAGGTTAATTACCTACCGTCACGCTTTTTGAAATCCGAAAACAGGATTACTCGAGTTTCGACACATTAAGTGTCATCTTCAGATCCTCGATGAATATAAGTTAAAAATACATTTGTTGATGTATGCACATCCCGTCAGATAATAAAAACAACACAAACATAACAACAAAAATACTTAAATAATTTAACACATATTAAAACCGAGACAAAACAGAACGAAAACACGATACACGCGGTGATTTTATCGCATAACGTGTTCCTGCGCAGGTCCGCGTCGGCCGCGTGTATCGTGTTTTCGTTCTGTTTTGTCTCAGTTTTAATATGTGTTAAATTATTTAAGTATTTTTGTTGTTATGTTTGTGTTGTTTTTATTATCTGACGGGATGTGCATACATCAACAAATGTATTTTTAACTTATATTCATCGAGGATCTGAAGATGACACTTAATGTGTCGAAACTCGAGTAATCCTGTTTTCGGATTTCAAAAAGCGTGACGGTAGGTAATTAACCTGTTTTATAGTCTTACTATATAATGTTACGGGTTGTTAGGCCTATCATTATACTTTTATCTACTTCTGATTTTAATAGAATCCTTCATTTGTTTATGACATGATTACACTAAACCCTTTTGTATCTCGTTAACACAATTATAATCAGCCTACTATCTAAGTACATGTATACAAACATTTAACTATATAAAGTCTAACAAAAGCATTATAATGATATACTGATAACACATAAAATGAAATTAATTGGTAATTAATTAAATATCACTATAGTATTGACGACTCGGAACACTAAGTTTTTTATAAGTAAAAACGTAAAGTTTTACCTTACAGCCTAAACCGGCTTTCACCTTTAGAAGGCTTCATCAGAGGCTGCCATAGGTAGCGTTGTCCGTCTTGTTGTTGGCGACGGGATACTTATTCGAAAGATTGAAGCTGTGTGTGTGTGGTGAGATGTGTTCGAATAATGCATGCGATTTGAATTGTGTCTGTTCGTTTAGGATGTCGTTTTTATTTGTTTTTGTGTGTTTGTATATTTCTAATTGTTCTAGAGTGTCTAGTTTTCGGCCTTTTGTGTGTACGTGTAGAATGTTCATGTTATTGTCGATGTTTTTATGTGTGGTTTGCTTCAATGAGGTGGTTTGCAAAGGTAGATTCTGTAGTGGTGTGGAGTGCTTTTGTGTGTTCAATGTATCTCTGTTTGAAGCTACGTCCTGTCTAGCCTATGTAGAATTTATTGCAATTTGAGCAATTTAGCTTGTATACACCAGGTAGATCGAATTTGTTTTGTGCTTTGGGCATGCGTTTTGATAGTGTGTGTTCCGTTTTGTTAGTAGTTTTGTAAGCGATTCTGTATCCTGATTTTTTGAATTTGTGGGCAATTTTTTCAGTTTGTTTGTTGATGTATGTTAGTGTTATGAATTTGTTGTTTTCTGTCTTTGTCTGTTGTTTGTTTTGTGTTTTGTGTAGGAGTTTACTGACTATTGTTCTGTCATAACCATTAGATTCTGCTAGATATTTTATCGTGTTTAGTTCATCTTTGTAGTCTATTTCATCTAAGGGGATGTTGTTAAGTCTATGTATCATGGTTCTAAAAGCAGCTAGTTTGTGTTGTGTTGGGTGATTGGAGGTGTTGTGTATTAGTGTGTCAGTTGTAGTTGGTTTTCTGTATATACTGAATTTGTGTCTTTGTTCTAGTTTTGTGATGGAGAGGTCTAAGAAGTTTATGGTATTGTTGTGTTCGTATTCGGCAGTGAAGGTTATGTTTTTATGTATTTTGTTTATGTGCGTTAGTAACTGTTCGCATTGTCTTTTGTTTCCCCTGTATAGTATTAGAATGTCATCAACGTATCTGTGCCAATATAGTATTTTATGTGAGTGTCTGTCATTGTTTGTGAGTATTTTTGTTTTTTCTAAGTGTTGGAGGAGGTAATTAATTAATGAGTTTAACAACAGCTCTCTAATGATATATTGACAATACATACTAATTAGTTAATTGGTATTCTATTAAAAGAATAACTCCACTTGTTACACACAAAAAATAACATAACTATCATGATAATAATACAACATGATACAACGTAATAACAGGTACATTTTTATGAAATAAGTCATGTAAGAACTACTCATTCTCCTCTCATTTAAAACATCAAATATTAAAAAATAGTCCAAGCTAGTTTTTTACATCATTTGTCAATGTCTGTTGTTTACACCTTTCACTGAACTTTGAGGTTTGTATTTATTAACATTATTAATTTTTTTTCTTTCTACCTTGTATTCTTATTGGGGATAATTGATTTATTCAATAATGGATTGGGTTTCTGACCTTTTACGAGTATGTATAATTATTATTTTTATTATATTTTAAAACTTATAAATTGATTTATGTAACGTAGGGGACCATATTTTCGTTACGTTACATATGCTTCCCCTCCGAAAGAAGTTTAGTTTACCTGAATATAATTTGGGTCAAAATAAACTTATATCTTTTCATGCCTTGGAATATCCTCCTTTTATTCATTGTAAAGTTTTAATGGTAATTGATGGGAATTCTGAATGTAACATTTTGGACTAGTATTCACCTTTCTCTATTGGATGAAAATTCATTAATGATATTAATTCTCTTGCCTTGTTTCTTTTAAACATTACTTGTCAATGATTGGTCACAATAATTAGTACAATTAGTTTTAACACTCTCCTATTTCTAGTTACTTCTACAAATGCGTTTCTCCATTGATCTTCTGTCAGCTATCTTCCTTCTGGTTTCTTCCTTCGTACTCTTGGAATCTGATGTCAATCTTCGCAGCGGTTTTATTATCCCTTAAATATTCAATTTCCCTAACATTCCCTAACATGTGAGCCGGGACAGTTCAGAGAGGCACTTTTTGACTTCATACTCTGCTGGCCATACTACACTTTAATATAATACTGCTGGAATTCATCTACAGACAGTTATAAAAAATACAATAATATCATAATAGCCTCTTTATTTGACTAATAATAAACATCTTGGGGATTCGTTACGCTGTTGCGTTTTATATTTAATTATATATATATTTCCTTTTCTTCTTGATTCCTTCTTATTTTCAGTAGCTATTTTCAGATAACATTTTTGACAGTCCTTATTTGTAAACACCTTTGACCTTCTTTCTTGTGACAGATGTTCTCCGTACTATTTCTTCCTTTGTCATTTTCATTTCCAAGAAATTCTAAATTGTATTTGCATTAATTATCATCATTCTTTAGTTTCATCTTAATTATAGTAATTAAATTATCCATTGTTCTTCTTATTTTACCATCTTGTCTGATCACATTACCACTAACCGTGTTGATATATATTTTTTCTTATTCCATTTAAAATCATACTGGTTATAAACAATTATGTAATCTGTTCTTCAATTCTCTTGGCATTTTGGCATTTATTTTAAATCACATTGTTTCTAAGTATTTTGAGTAAGTTTTTCTTATATAGTTTTTTTTTAATTTTTGGGGTTTATTCTTATATATTTAAAATAATTTCTTCTTAATACATATAGTAAGACGTTCTTACTTCCTTTAGAATTTTGGGGTTTATTCTTATATATTTAAAATAATTTTTTTTTAATAAATTCAAAATAATTTCTTCGATAACACATAGTAAGACGTTCTTACTTATTTTAGAATTTTATGGTTTATTCTTATATATTTAAAATAATTTCTTCTTAATACATATAGTAAGACGTTCTTACTTCTTTTAGAATTTTGGGGTTTATTCTTGATATTCTCGTCCGTCTTGTTAGTCATTGATGATTGGTGATGGTGTTTCGTCATGATACTTTTTTATAGATTCTTGATTGTATGTTCCCTTAATCTTTTTTGTGATAGGGTTCATTATTTCGTAAGTATTATTGTTATTATTTTTTCTTATCACATAGGGTCCTGTATATAATAATAATAATTTTTTCGTTATTCCCTCTAGAGTACTGGGTAACTCTCGGTTTCTTATTAATATCCTTTCACCAACCTGGTAATTTATTGGTTTTGGGTGATTCTTTTTATACTTATTTTTCTGTTGTTCTGCCTTTTCCATTATTCTGTTATAGAATTTAATACCTTCAAATTGATACTCTGGGTTAATTGGAAAATTGATGATATCCTGGATTTCCCTAGGTGGAGGCTTTTCAAACATTACCGTATAAGGTGTATTTTCAATGGACTGATGGTATGATATATTGAGAAATTCTTCGGTAGGTAATAAGTATTCGTGCCATCTCCTCTGTTGGTCATGACAGTAAGTTCGGAGTATCCTGCCAACCTCCCTCAACACTCGCTCCGCAGGATTGCTGCTGGGGTGGTAGACTGATGTCTTATATGTTTTAATACCATGTCTTAGAAGACTATCCCTCCATTTACTTCCTTTAAACTGCGTACCATGATCTGTGATAATGGATGTAGGTTTACCAATCTCCGGTATGTAATGTCCAATGACTATCTCCAGTATTTTCTTGGTAGTGGCTCTGCTGATAGCATAAAGTTTAGTGTACTTAGTGAAATGGTCGAAAATAATAATAATAAATTTGTATCTATGTTTCCCTCCACTGCGTGGGAACGGTCCACATATGTCCAGGAATACTTTCTCCAGTTTATGTTTGGATATAATGGAAATCATTACCCCCTCCTTCTTCTCATTGTTACATTTAACCATTTGGCAAATGTGACAGGTTTGAATAGATTTTTGTACCTTTCGGTTTATATTCTTTATGTATACTTGTTCTTCCAGGGCTTTAACTATTTTTATGGCTCCCATGTGTCCATATCTTATATGGTAATCTAATATTAATTTATTTTCCACAGCTGGTGGAATTACTAACTTCCAGCTTTCTTGATTTGGGGTAACTTTAATGAATAACCTATCATCATATATACAATAATATTTCGTAAGAATTTCGTCTGCATCTTGCACTCTCTGGCGTATGTTCATTAATTTGGGATCCAGTTTTTGGTGTTGTTTAATTTCATTTGTTATGGTTTCCAAATCTTTTCTACTCTTAATAATATTGTAAACCTTTGCTATTTGCTCCTTTTCTCCATCGAACGATTGGTCTTGTATGTTGATTCGGGACAAGATATCGGCTGCTATGTTCTTCCTTCCAGGTATATATTCCCAATTAATGTAATATTCTTGCAGTGCAAGGACCCATCTAGTTAATCGACCATGACTGAGCTTACATCGTTTTAGGAATGAGATGGATTTATGATCACTCCTTATGGTCACTGGGTATCCAAGTATATAGGTCCTGAACTTATTGCATGCATATACTACACTTAGCAACTCCTTTTCAGTGACATTATAGTTGTGTTCGCAGTTGTTCAGCACCCTGCTGGCGAAACTAACAACCATGTGATGTCCTTCTTCATCTTCCTGATACAAAGTGGCTCCTAAGCTTACATTGCTTGCATCACAATTTAGATAGAAGGGTTTATTAAAGTCAGGGTGGTGCAGCATAACTGTCTCTAGAAATTTCTCTTTTATTAGTTGTAGAACTTTATTTTGTTCCGGTCCCCATGCCCATTTGTCCTTGGAGGATAGCTGTTTTTGGAATTTAGCAGTTATTTCTGAATAATTATCTTGGAATTTGCGATAATAGTTACAAATTCCGAGGAAAGATTGTAACTGTTTTCTGTTTTT
This sequence comes from Magicicada septendecula, assembly GCA_034769895.1. Taxonomy (NCBI): domain Eukaryota; kingdom Metazoa; phylum Arthropoda; class Insecta; order Hemiptera; family Cicadidae; genus Magicicada; species Magicicada septendecula. The sequence continues at coordinate 265,249,975 of CM068368.1, read as the reverse complement.
TGGAGTAGGGAACTGCTGAATTGCTTCTACATTCTCTTTTGAGGGCGATATACCCATCTCTGTTAAATTAAAACCTAAAAACTTTACTTTGTTAGCAATAAATTTTGACTTGTTTAGTTTAAGTGTTACATTATTCTCTGACAGCTTTCTCAGTACTTGTTTCACCCTTGTGCAATGTTCATCCCAATTAGAAGATGTTATCAGTAAATCGTCTACGTATACTGTGGTGAATTGCAGAGTTTCTTGTCCCAATATCTGGTCCATACATTTCACGAATATCGCAACAGAATTAATCAATCCAAAAGGTAACCGTTTAAACTGGTAGTTCCTTCCGTCGAAAAGGAACGCCATATATTTTCTACTATTTGGATGCAGCTCAACCTGCCAGTATCCGCATACAGTATCCCAAGTACTGATGTATTTGGTACCGTGAAATTTTTTCAGAATTTCTTCGATCTCGCCAGGGGAAGTTCTATCGTTTATAATCATTTTATTTATCTCCCTAGCGTCCAGGCAAATTCTCACCTATCCATTCTTTTTTTGGGATCGCCACTATGGGGCTGGTATAAGGTGATTGACTATATTCTATGATGTCATCTTTGATCATCCGATTTATTTCTTCCCGAACTTCGTTTTTTATTGAATAGGCTATCGGGTAGGATTTTCTACGAAAATCTACCGGTTCCTTGAAATTGATTTCACATTGGTAACCCTTAACTTTACCTGGAGCGTTGGAGAATATATGTTTATAATTATTGTATATTTCAATTAAATTTTCAGCCTGTACCTTACTTATCTGTTGACCTGTTTTTTCCCTTTGGAACTCTCGTATTTCTTCCAACTTACTATGCCATAGTTCTTGATCGTCGTCCTCATACTGGATTGCTTCTTGCAGTTTATTATCCTTACAAAAATAGCTCTTTATGACATGACGTTTGTCATTAATTGGAACGGTTCTACTTGCGTCTACTAATTCTGCTGTCCATACTCCTTCTTCGGACATTAATGATACTATTCCTCTATTTAAGTCTATTACTGCCGAATGTTGTCGTAATAGGTCACATCCAATCAGTACGTTGAACGGTAACCCCGTTGCGACTAAGAATCCTATTGGTATTATCACATTATTATTTGTGAGGTCGAGCGATACTTGCTTCTTAACAGTTTTATTTTGCCATCCAGTGGCTCCGATTATTATTATATTATTCACAGGTAAGGTGGGTATAGGTATTTGACCTTCTCGCTGGATTCTCTCCAGTTCGGTACTATCAATTAACGAGATGTTGGACCCCGTATCTATCATAATTGTCGACTGTATTCCATTTAGTTAAGCAATTATATATATAATTTCATTATTATTATTATTATTGTGTACATGGGTATCCTCCTCTTCTAATAGGTCTTCCCTAATATTTTTCAAATAATGGTTGGTGATGATGGTTATAGTCTGGTCATTGGTACGTTTGGTTATTGGTCGTTGGTCCCCAAGAGATTGGTTCAGTGATGGGTCGTCTTCAGTTCTCACTGCCTCTGTTAGTTTAAATGAGGGCTTCCCTCATCCTCCCTGTTTTCCGGTGGGTTTTGAGGCTGATTCTGTAGTGGTTCATGTCTGTCCTCTGGATCATTGTCCGTTGGTCTATAATTTCTTCCGTATTGGTATTCGTACTCGCGTTGTGACTGATTATAATAGTGGTGGTTATGGTGTGTCCTCGGGTAATACCGTCTCTGATTATTTTGAGGTCGAGAGTATATATAATTCACATTGTGTCGGTAGTTATTGGGTCGGTTGTCTCCATCCCCTCTATTATTCCGATTATCGCGGTAATTGTAATGGTTATTACCCCGATAATTATTATTCCTCTGATTATTATTTGGGTGGTTATTCTGAGTTCTGTTCAGGTTACTATTCTGGTTTGTTTGATTGTTATTAACATGGTTTGAATTTTGTTAATGGTCGTTGCCATTGTATTTAGTGTTTAACATTCGGTTCCGTTGATACTGGGTCTCATGTTCATAATTTTCTAAAAATTTTGCCATGGCTTGGATAGTTTTAATCTGGCTGTATATCCGAGCGTTCTTTATCCCTTCATCATAATGGTATGAGAGTTGTATTACCAAACACTCCTCAGGAATTCTGGGCTCTAGATTACGGGCCATGCACACCTTGCCTAGGAAGTATGATGTGGGAGATTGTCCTACGTTTGCCTCATATCGTCCATTGCTTAAATTATTTCTTACCATATTTTGGGTCGACTCCGACCAATACCTTTCCCTGAACTGTTTTTTGAACTCTGTTATATCTTGAATATCAGTACGCACTGCCGTCCACCAGTTGTCGTAGGTATCTTTAAACATTTCGTCGATCATCCCTCAGATAATATTCCAATGGTTCTCTATATTCCGTGTTATCATTTCTTCTAACCTTTTCAAAAACTCCATAGGGTTACGCTTGTAACTCCGAAAATTGATTGACTCCCGGTTATCGTTGTTGATGATATGATTATGCTGGCATGTTCTATCCCGCCATGAATCCATTTCTTCTTGTATCTGTATTTCGCGTCGACGGATTTCCTTGATCTTCCCTTTATTCGTACTTACACGGCTTTGGACATTGTTTAAATTATCATATACTCTCTCCAGTCGTTCACCCATGTCAGTCTGTACTTGTGTTATTCCTTCCTTATTCTCCTCCCGTATTTGAAGTACCTCTTGTTTAATCTTCTCACCTCTTTCTACAGTCTCCTGTTGGAGTCCTTCAACCATCGTTCTATTTTCATTTTGTATGTCATTAATTTTATTTTGTATTTCCTCACGGACCTGTATCACTGTTTCATTGGTTTTTTCTAACTTCTCATTTGTTTCGGCTATTTCTTGTTTCCTTTCTTCATTGTTTTGGTCCACCTTTTGGTTAATTGTCACATGGATATTCTCAATTCTTTCATTAATTCGCCTTAAATTATCTTCATTTATTGTGAGTCAATTTGTATTATATCTTATCTCAATATGGGAAGGTATAATTATGTTAAATATACCCCAGTTTCTCCCTATTTGATATATTTCTGTTGTGGTTAAATTTATGTATTGAGTGTGTAATTCTAATTTTTCGTTCAAGCCTATCCCGCGTTGAAGAGAAGAAAAGGACTTTTTATTGGTTTCTCATTCTCTTTAATACCAAAGCAGTCCGCGAATAGCGCTGTGGTTCCAGACAGCTGAAAATTGTAGGTTAGTCCACCGCGTACAATGATTCTAAGTTACACTCTCTACTTATATTATATCTTGTTCACACTACACTAAATATTATATAAATGAGAAGATATCGTTAAATTATGAAAGGATGCTTTATTAAGATTTTAAGATTTCTTGCCAACAAAGTTATTTCTTTACGGAGATACAAAAGTCTATATGTTAGAAGTAATCGATTATCGATCGGATTCAGGGTTTTATATTATTTTAGTAATGATTTTATATTTCTTTAAACACAGGGAGTGAAGGTCAACTGTTAGTAAGGTCAGAAAATGCATAAATAGGATTACAAGGTATTACAATATAGAATTAAGTTCTTATTAAATATTATTTAAAATAATTGTAGTTTACCGTCCGCTGGGCATCATGACTCGATAAGGCAGTGTACAGCTAACCTCTTTGTAGTGTTTGGTCAATAGCGAATGCAGATGAATTTATCCTCGCCAATCTTCTCTCCAAGTTTGAAATAAAAGTTGAATTCTTGGTCCTGGGATGATGCAGAAATGCCGCTCCTTTTGTTCACCAATGTCCGAGTTTTGTGGTTACGTGCTTCAACGAGTTACGTGTCCAACTACGTTTTTTCTATTGAATTGTGGAAACTGAAGTTCAAATATAATTTTGTGTTTTATTTTCGTTTTTTATGTTATTGGATTATATTACTTTATTCAGGTAGTTATTTCTCTGTTTTGGTTGATTAATTAAGTTAATATTTGTTCATTTTATCGAGTTTTACTATTAGAGTTCTTCCTTTATATTTTTCGTTAATTTTCATGTACAGGTTTATGATTGTTCAGTTATATAAGACGGTTGAATGTCAGTGGACCATACTATGGTGATTTATTACTCAATTCGCTTCCCAATTGTATTGTTTTAATTTAATTTAATCAAATCTTTTCTGAATGTATCCAAACTAAACCGTCTTCGTTCATGGAAAATTATTCAATAATCGAATCAACAAATTCTACCTCTCTCGTCGTCCCTGACAACCATTTTTTCTACTCTTATTGGATATTATATTACACTATAACCATTATCATACAATGTTCTTACACTCATCAAAATAATCCTTTACTAAATTTCCATTATATCCTATTATAATTTTACCTATTGTTTGTTACTAAATTTTATATATTTTGCTGTCGTTTCCTCTTAATCTACTTACTTTAACAAGTATTATTTTTCTGTTACAAAACATTATCTATCAGTATCATTGCACTATTGCATTATGAGAATTTATTTAAATTGAATTTATTTATTTGTTATTAGCAATTATTATTAACTTCTCCTAACTCATTAGATTTTATTTAGTATTTGTTACAAATTTCTTTACTTAACCTTTCTGATCTGACTTACTACATAATGTTACTGGTTGTTAGGCCTACCATTATACTTTTATCTACTTCTGATTTTAATTTGTTACTACCTGCATTATTATAGAATCCTTCATTTGTTTATGACATGATTACACTAAACCCTTTTGTACCTCGTTAAGACAATTATAATCAGCCTACTATCTAAGTACATGTATACAAACATTTAACAATATAAAGTCTAACAAAAGCTTTATAATGATATACGGATAACACATAAAATGAAATTAATTGGTAATTAATTAATGAGTTTAACAACAGCTCTCTAATGATATATTGACAATACATACTAATTAGTTAATTGGTATTCTACTAAAAGAATAACTCCACTTGTTACACACAAAAAATAACATAAATATCATGATAATAATACAACATGATACAACGTAATAACAGGTACATTTTTATGAAATAAGTCATGTAAGAACTACTCATTCTCCTCTCATTTAAAACATCAAATATTATAAAATAGTCCAAGCTAGTTTTTATATCATTTGTCAATGTCTGTTGTTTACACCTTTCACTGAACTTTGAGGTTTGTATTTATTAACATTATTAATTTTTTTTCTTTCTACCTTGTATTCTTATTGGGGATAATTAATTTATTCAATAATGGATTGGGTTTCTGACCTTTTACGAGTATGTATAATTATTATTTTTATTTTATTTTAAAACTTATAAATTGATTTATGTAACGTAGGGGACCATATTTTCGTTACGTTACAATATATATATATATATATATATATATATATATATATATATATTTTGCGACAGTACAAATAAGTGATGTACTGAGCATGGAATATAAAAATTTAAATTTACCTAATAAACTGTAAATAATTAATAATATATTAGAAATAAGCATGTCAGGGAATGCAAGCTTGGCTCAGACAAAAATATGAACAGGTGTTTCGACCTGAATCGACGTGCACACACACACAAATGTAACTGAAAGTGTGTACACCAGTATTTTGCTAGTGTGTGTGAACGCAGGTCTCTGCAGGCGAGTTTGCCACCCCAAGATGAATAATTGCACAATTACTGTTTTTCCGTAATTATTCATAAACTATAATTAAGAATTAAAATCCAAAAGCACAATAAAATGTAATAAAATTTACTAAATACTGTGTACGAAAACCACGCGAAAGTGACACACCGTACGAGTGTAATAGTGAAATAACTGTGTACAAATCGAAAGGGTTAAGTTGCAATGTCCAAAATTACAATGAACATGTGTTGTAAAAATAGTTATAAGATAAGTATAAGAGTATACTTACAGGACTCTGCAATTCGCAGAAATATAAAAAATAGCGTATTTGACAAAGAGTGGGGGAACTGAAGGCAGAGACAGTTTCTAACATGTCGATTTCGTACCACTGCAGGTGTCGACCAAGACATGGGTATAAATAGGACACGCAAGCTACAGTGGTTCTCTTTCTTAAATCATCCACGATGCAGCGGGAGCCTATGCCCGTCAGCACGGCGTATTTATTTTTTTTAATTTTCCAGTTACGTACAACTATGTAAATAAGCTGTAAAGACAATCATTTTAATTAATAACAGCACTACATAAGAAGATCCATTAATGTCAGAAACAGCACGAGGAGAGTTCCAGAGAATGATTCGACACTAGACAAGAGAGTGATACGACGCTGAACAAGAGGAGAGTTCCAGAGAGAGATACGACGCTGGACAAGAGGAGTGTTCCAGAGAGAGAGAGTGATACGACGCTGGACAAGAGGAGAAGAGAGACAGCCGACGCTGGACAAGAGGAGAAGAGAGACAGCCGACGCTGGAGGCGAGACGAGAACGAATACCGATGGATCAAAAAATGATCGAGTATGATTGACAATAAGGTGATAAACAACTTATTTATATCTTAATCATACAAAGAACTCAAAGACAATTAAAGACATTTCTATTTTATTTAAAAGTAAGAGCAATGTTTCTTGTAAAGTAGAATTAAAATCATAGATGTTTTAGAAATACGATTAACGTAACAAGAGCTCAAATTAATATGATATAAATGATTACAAAGCATTTAAATGAAAACAATTAGTATTTGAGAAAACAGTACTGAGAAACAAAAGATAAATTCAATAACTATTAATATTTTGAGTACATTACAATATAGAAAAAGAGATTTAAATATTGATATTTTGAGACACATTAATTGACTGAGTAGTCTGAAAATGAGATTTTTCTTTTATACAATAATTAGTAGAATAGAATATTTAGTCAGTAAGGATGTATATAGCTTAAGCCTTACGGCATAACAACAAATAATAGCGAATGTTTTAAATCGAAGTCAGTGCCATGTGCACATTTTTTAATAGTATCAAATAAATTTTAATTACGGTTTCAAGTTACATAGGGTTCTTATTGCAGATACACCTGACACCCAATTTAAATGTTATATTGTTAAATAATTTGTCAATCTTGAACGTGAGACAGGTCAGGCCTATTTTATGTATATGTAACGTTGCATATAATGTCGCTTCCAACGTGGGGCATCACAAACATAAATTACATGTAAATTTGTACACATACAATATAATATTATGCAACTTTGCAACGTTGTAATGTTATATAAAATGTCGCCCTGGACGTGGGGCACGACATGCCTAAATTTATGTACAAAAATTTGTTACATAAATTGTAACCCATGAACGTATGGCCCGATCCCCATCATTTAACTATTAAAATTTTTTATGTAGCTAAATGGTGTAACTCTACGAATTAATTACAAAAGTATAATTATATTTATCTCTTACCTTCGGGTTTCTATTCCAAGGGTCGTTCAGACGAAAACAGCTGCAAAAAGGATTATTTGGATTTGATATAGGCAAAGATCAAATACACCGTTTGAGCTAACACATTGCCTCTGATTTATTATTCAAAACAACTACTTCGTCTCTCTTTCATAACATTTAGAGCAAATACTTGTAGAATGAGCAACAATTTGTGAAATCAAATTTAGTAATAAAATATTTCTTAATTAACTAGCTTATTACAACTATGGTATACCCCAACTATTTACTATCTGCAATGAACCAATACGTGATTTAGCTACACACTCACACACATTCATTCTTTGATTTCATCGTTCTATTAAACCCCACTTCGAGATCTCTGATTTACATTTTAGATTTATAATTTATTTATGTTGGATTATACTCTGGAAAAAAAAAGGGGAAATAATCTTGTTTAAAACTCAGTTAATACTTAACGTCTGAAGAACTCCGCTGTTTTGCACCTCTGCTGTGAATGCACTGTTTAACACACCATGATTTAGTTTTTCACTGTTTAACCGCGGTACTGTTATTGCTTATTTCAAATTAAGTTGATGCGCCACTATTACTTTAGTTCACTTTAAAATAGCATTTAGTTTTGTTTTGTCGGCCGACATATATTTTCGAACACTTAGCTCGCTTAGGTTGGCCGCGCGTTATACAGTTTTTTGTATTAGTTTTAGTATTTTCAAAGATAGGCCTACTCTTAACTGCGGCCTATCTTACACCCGAGGCCACTATGTAATTTTTATCTGCACTGTATGCTGCTTATTACCACTCTCTCTGATGACACACAGCAGACTGGGTTTCACACAAGCCTGCTGCTGGCGGTTACGCAATGCGTCTGGCAGTTGTTTTGGCTGACTGTATGTGTGTTGCATTGCTGTACTGGAGGCTCCTTACAGATGAAAGTCTGGCAATTTGGAAAGTGCTTAAAATGATATTTGAATTAATATGAAATTAAACTGGGGTGGCTCACAATTCCGTACCGTTACAATACCCCCCCCCCAATAAGAGATTGAAGGCCGGAGCGTTCAAACTCTTATTGCCTAAACCTAAGAGGATCAGTGAGGATATGGCGCCGCAACCCCCCTGAACACTCTATGACATCATGGGTTCTTACCCCCCTAGTCTGGCGACTGTGACAGCACCCATCCGATCTTACTGGACTTCTCTGTTCGAGATCCCAACACCGAAAAATCGAACAGATACCAGACCCAGTATCGCCGGACTTTATACCATGGAATTAAAAAATTGACAAACGGCCTTCCATCACTCCATATCCTACAACTGGTTCGTTTCCTCTTAGCCGTACTGGTTCATTGACAACGTACTGGCTCATTTTATATTATAGACCCTAAACAATGATATTAATAAAACAATATTGGTTTACAATGGTATACATAAATTCCAGTTAAATTGAATAATATTCCCCGTACAATATTGCCCAGCCAAAATGACACATTAATTATACAAAATAACATTAACTCACAGTAAATACAAATTATATTCTTATTTGCCTACTCATGTTTATATAGAATAAACAAAAATTTTTTTTCTTTTACTAGATATATATATATATATACACCCCCCTTTTAATCCCTTAACCCCTGATACCCGTTACATTTTAATGTGTTCTGCGCGAGGCTTCTTGGCCTTTTTCAGCCTTATCCTCGCCGTAACCCACATCTCCCTCGTGACCTGTAACTGGGTCACCGCCCATCCACACTCACTATTACCCCCCCTAGACTGTGGCGTCTAGTTGCTTTCACAAGGACTGATGCGGAAGGGGTGGACATTTTTTTCTTTTATTTCACCCCCATCCTTGCTTCGGCGTTACAATAAAATTCGGTATACATATAACCTACTATTCTTTTTATATTATACACCCCTAATGGACTACCACCCCTATCGGGGTGAAAATAGACCTGTTCCAAAATTTGGTAGATTCCCCAAAAAATAACCCCCCTACTAAATATAACAAACCACCGGATTGACAAAATAAACAAACCACAAGCCGGTTATATCAAGTAAAATTTATGATTTGTCACAATTAACTACTTTCACGGTCATGATCCGGTGAGGTCATGACCGCACTTAGGTGGGGAATCTACAGTTAAAATATAAAATCTAGATTAGCATTGATACAAGTTACTTGGACAGTAATATACACATCTTATTTTCCAAACACCACTTCAGCTCAAACATTTCCTTCAGTTTTCAGTGTTAAATAAATGTTTTAATCATTATTGACATCAATTAGCATTTAATTTATAATTCCAATTTGAATTTAAATGAAAATAAAGTTAAGTTCATTGTTAAAAATCATTGTTTCTATTAATTTTATTACTAAATTAATTTAATTGTATTTAATTTACTTTAACTAATTCAATTAATCTCAAAAGTTACAGTAATTGCCTCATTATTATTTGGTCTGTAAAAAAATTTAATTTCAATTCTTTTCTATCACAATAAGGTTTTACTCAAGATACTGATTCAGCAGACTACAACATTCTTTGTTATTGTCACCAAGCGTGACTCCAGACATTAGTCTCAACATACCACACCTGTTTATATAAACACTAGTCTGCAAGACTCGCATAGTATAAACATTCTGGTTACATCATGTACTGGCATATATACTTCCTGCAAAATTTTCCTTTTATAAATCTTTTAATGTTAACATATTTATCAAAATCTATTTGTTGCAATTCGAACCAAATATAATTTTAATTCACCTTTCAATTATTATTACCTTTTAATTACAGTTTCTATTTAATACTATTATCTCAATACCATTATTATTATTATTACACTCTTTTCACACCTGTAAGCTTTTTATTCTATGATTAGTATTATGAACTTTATACTTACAATCCACTTATTGACATGAATACAAAATACACACCACACACACACCAATATCTCCGTGTAACCTCTGAAACATTTAACAACAATGTTATTTCATACAAACCATTCAACATTTTATAATACATACAATTAATTTCACTACACATGTATTTACAACTCTTCAACAATAATTATTCAGTTATATCACCCTTCAATATCAAAAACAGCTAGGTCATTATCATATATTGACATATTTAAAATTGTTCATTTATGAATTTCAACCTCCATCGTCAAAGATAAGTCTTTGTTTTATATAGCATTGTTCAGTTTCATTAACACACAAATTACAATCTTGTGTGTCGTCACCATAAAAACCCAATTCATTCATCTTACCCAAATAATCATAAAACAGGTCAACATTAAGTACATCGGTTAAGTCTCCATCAGTAATATTGTTTAATGTCAGGTAATTTGTTTTCTCATCAAGTAAGTCATTATCATTTACAGAAATATTCTCAAAATAATCCACCCCTACTACTCTTTCTCTCAATTGATCATAATTTCTTTTTAATGTATATAATTCGATCTCTCTCTCAATACACAATTCTCCATTTAAATCTCTCTCATCATAATGCCATATCACACTTTCTCTCTCATTCCATGCAGAGGGTACAAAATTATTCAACAAAATTAAACAACTCAAATCTTTCATTAATAAGGGTCTCTTACCCTCCAATACTAACAATTTTGAACACTCTGGTTCATCACAAATAAGGGGAAAATTTACCCTCTGCTCTACACATTCATCTACTCTTTCTTTCCATTCTTTTTCTAATTCAACAACACTAATTATTACTTCATTACAACTTATCATTTTCTCACTCTCACTTACTGTTTCACTATCTATTTTCAACGTATCACTTTCTGATACCACATTCTTAATTATATCATCATTTTCAGCATTATTTCTCTCACTTGTTACTTGTTTATTGTCATTATTACTATTACTTTTAATCTGTTCTCCTATTGACTCTATTATTTGTTCTTTAAATGTATTGAAACATTCATTCGTCTCATTTAAACGTGTATTCATTTCACATAAACGCTTATCAAATTTTTGGTCAATATTATTTATATCACCCTTTAACTCATGGAATTTAATATCAGAATCACTCTTCTTTTCCTCAAATTTAGCGTCATTACTATCAAATCGTTTACTGAGAAGGTTAAATAGGTCATTCATTGACATTTCTTTGTCTTTTATATTTGTTTTAATTGTAATAGGGGTGGAAGTTGCTCCCCTCTCATTAATTAATACAGATTCGTTTACATTACTGTCACTGATTGACAGTGACTCTGTCTGAATACCTGAATCGCCTTTATTGGCCGACTCAGTTGACATATTTTCATTTACCACCGTTTCGTTTACTCTTGTTCTTATTTGATTTTCAGCACTAGTGCTAGTTGAATCAATAGTGTTTTCCATTTTTCTAGTATTTACTTATACACGCTTTATATACTTATACTGACAATATCGCCCTCACTCCCAAATAACCCGTTCTGCAGCTTAATTAGGTCTAGCAAATATAGGTTGTAACCTATACTCGTGTCCCTGTTCGGGCGCCAAATGTAACTCTACGAATTAATTACAAAAGTATAATTATATTTATCTCTTACCTTCGGGTTTCTATTCCAAGGGTCGTTCAGACGAAAACAGCTGCAAAAAGGATTATTTGGATTTGATATAGGCAAAGATCAAATACACCGTTTGAGCTAACACATTGCCTCTGATTTATTATTCAAAACAACTACTTCGTCTCTCTTTCATAACATTTAGAGCAAATACTTGTAGAATGAGCAACAATTTGTGAAATCAAATTTAGTAATAAAATATTTCTTAATTAACTAGCTTATTACAACTATGGTATACCCCAACTATTTACTATCTGCAATGAACCAATACGTGATTTAGCTACACACTCACACACATTCATTCTTTGATTTCATCGTTCTATTAAACCCCACTTCGAGATCTCTGATTTACATTTTAGATTTATAATTTATTTATGTTGGATTATACTCTGGAAAAAAAAAGGGGAAATAATCTTGTTTAAAACTCAGTTAATACTTAACGTCTGAAGAACTCCGCTGTTTTGCACCTCTGCTGTGAATGCACTGTTTAACACACCATGATTTAGTTTTTCACTGTTTAACCGCGGTACTGTTATTGCTTATTTCAAATTAAGTTGATGCGCCACTATTACTTTAGTTCACTTTAAAATAGCATTTAGTTTTGTTTTGTCGGCCGACATATATTTTCGAACACTTAGCTCGCTTAGGTTGGCCGCGCGTTATACAGTTTTTTGTATTAGTTTTAGTATTTTCAAAGATAGGCCTACTCTTAACTGCGGCCTATCTTACACCCGAGGCCACTATGTAATTTTTATCTGCACTGTATGCTGCTTATTACCACTCTCTCTGATGACACACAGCAGACTGGGTTTCACACAAGCCTGCTGCTGGCGGTTACGCAATGCGTCTGGCAGTTGTTTTGGCTGACTGTATGTGTGTTGCATTGCTGTACTGGAGGCTCCTTACAGGTGAAAGTCTGGCAATTTGGAAAGTGCTTAAAATGATATTTGAATTAATATGAAATTAAACTGGGGTGGCTCACAATTCCGTACCGTTACAATGGTTGCTCTAAAATATAAAGAGTATGTTAAATGAAAAATGTATAATATGTAATTATTATTTATATTAAACAGTAACTGAATGTAATGTTAATTGTTGTGTAATCACACAGCTGGCGCCCACGAATAATATTGTTTGTCTATGTAACAGGTGTAACTGTAATGAGTATTAATAATAACTATTAATAAAAATACAGAAATAAATAAATAAGTAGGGAACGGTTATCAATAATAATTGTTAAAGAATTACTACTAAGTAAATATTTTAATAATACTTCAACATGACGACTCCAGGAAATTTAGACGTCGAAGCATTCCAGATGATGATGCGTGCCTGGGTCGATGAATTAAGCACAAAACAGACAGAAAATTTAAATAAACAGACAGAAAATTTAAATGCTAGAATAGACAAATTAAAAGAATCTAATAAGAAACAATTAGAAGAACAAACTGAAAATTTTAGACAGGACACCATAAAAATTACCGAGAGTCTAGAAGAGTTAAAAATTGATAATCTCCAGTTGAAACAAGATAATATTGAAATAAAACAAAGTATAATCGACAGTAATGCACAATTAACCGAAAAAATTGTTAATACAAACAGACGTATTGACACGATCGCAGAAAATGTCTGTGGAATAATTAATAAACAAACGGAGCTAATATGTGAAAAGATAGTATGTGAAGAATTCATACTAATTGAAAATACGTGTGTAATTAATAACGATAATTATAAAAAAGTAATTAACATTAAGGAGGAGAAGCAAATAAAGGTTAATAAAACATACCTTATTAATGGCGATATCCCTATTGTGAGTCACACACACACTAGTAAGTCAAATAAGGTGAAACACTGAAGGCACTACACTTACGGAGATGAATATCACTGTAGGTATAACAAGAAACGTAGTAAGTTATCTAGACGAAACACTACGCAAAATTGTGGTAAATGTGATGTTAGATATACGCACGATAATTATAATAACGATAATTATAACTGTAAGTATGAAAACTACAGAGGTTATCATAAACGACGAATGAAAAAACCGTCGACAGCTGTTCAGGTAAGTTCACTCAACCAAACTAGTGACGAGAGAATTGAGAAAGAGCGAAGCATTTGTAACGAGAGAAAGAGGGTAGATTTTAAGTGGCCGACAGGCAAAATGAAAACGTTGCACTATAAACAGGTGACTTATATGATCCAAACAAACGTTCACAAGGTAAGTACGCACACAAACGAGGGGGTAATACAATGGAAATTTGTCGCGAGGGTGAACACAATGAATTTCCTGTGTACAACAACCAATTGTTATAATGAAGGGTGTCAGTTCAAACGACACACCGAACCGAACTCAATACCCTAAAATAAATAATTATTTTTAAATGAGAAAAATAATATTACTATTAATGATTAACAATAATATAAGAGAGTATAATTAAGAAATGTTATAAGGAATATTATTTGAAAGGGTTAATTAAGAAATGTATTATTGATGGTAAGGAATGCTATTGTAGAGAAATATTTAAGAAGAAATGGTAAGGAATGTTATTATTGATATGTTATAAATATGAAGAAATGATTAAGATGAGCAATAATTGCCATAATTGTTAGAACGACTGATCAAGCGAACACTTATTGAAGATACAAGGACACAGAAGAAAGCGAGAGTGAAAAGTCATAAGGGCAGAGAATACTTAGGATTAAGGACTTCGAGAAAAATATCATTGTTTTCCAAGACAGTTCCTCTGTAACCGATCATGCGACACACTACAAGCTAAAAGAGTATTCTGTTACGGAAGTGTATTTCAAGAAAGTAGTAGCGATCAGAAAGGTAATGTTAAAGAAATGTAATAAAAGGTAATGAATGTTAATGTAGTGTATAAGTAATGTATTAGATAAAGTAATGTCATGTTAAGAAAAGAGCTAAGGAAGATTAGAAGCGAAGGTAAGAATGTATGAGTAAGATAATGTAAAATTAAGGACCGAATTTACACACATATGTAGGAATGCAGAGTATACAGAAGGAGAACAAAGGAGAGCTAATTGCAGTGGATTTTCTGGGACCATTACCACGATCAAGTCGAGGTGTGAAGCACATATTGGTATGTATCGATGTGTTTTCCAAGGCAGTCCGACTGTACCCAATTATGCGAGCCACAACCAAAGTTGTTCTAAAGATACTACTGCAGAAATATATTCCGTTATATGGAAAAATGAAGAAGGTACTCAGTGATCAAGGTGTACAATTCCAAAGTGAAAAATGGGAGAGGACGTTAAGGGAAAATGGAATACAACCAGTACTCACATCCATAAGACATCCTCAAGGAAACCTTGCTGAGAGAGTTAACAAAGAATTAGGTAAATATTTACGAATATATTGCCATGATCAACACAATAAATGGGCAGAATATTTACCATTTCTTGAAAAAGCCATTAATGAAAATTATAGTGAAGCAACAGGATTCACTCCAATGGAATTAGAAGAAAATACGAAGCCAAACAGATTTTGGACTAAGTATATAAACAAACCTAATAACCAAAATGTACCTGTACCAATAAGTGTGAGAATTGGATACGCAAGGCAACGGATAATAGAAAGGGGTAACAAGAGAGTAGAGAAATTTAATCTAACTCACAAGCTACAACAATTCAACGTGGGAGAAAGTATACTACTCAAAGCAAATCCAGTGGGAAAACGGAGTGATAATACGGCGAAGAAATTCTTCAGACTTTATAATGGACCGTATACGTTAAGACAGCGAGTAGGACAGAACACTTTCATCGTATATGATGAGATATAGAAGAAAGAAATTGGTAAATTCCACGCAACGTCATTTAGGAAGTTCTACACATGAAACAACGAGGTCAATGAAACCAGTCAGATCAGCTGTTTGTTGAAGCCACCCTACTACAAGGTCACGAGCAGTGAGCGTACGAAGAGGGGAGGTAAGACATTTATATACACTCCAATTAAGGGTGAAATGACGAATATTATTCTTTATTATTTGTTACATTTTTTTTGCAAATAATAATAATAAATAAATAAATAAAAAATTATAATAAATCAATTTATTAAATTTTTTTTGTTACCAAGCAGAGGAATAATGCGACAGTACAAATAAGTGATGTACTGAGCACGGAATATAAAATTTTAAATTTACCTAATAAACTGTAAATAATCAATAATATATTAGAAATAAGCATGTCAGGGATTGCAAGCTTGGCTCAGACAAAAATATGAACAGGTGTTTCGACCTGAATCGACGTGCACACACACACAAATGTAACTGAAAGTGTGTACACCAGTATTTTGCTAGTGTGTGTGAACGCAGGTCTCTGCAGGCGAGTTTGCCACCCCAAGATGAATAATTGCACAATTACTGTTTTTCCGTAATTATTCATAAACTATAATTAAGAATTAAAATCCAAAAGCACAATAAAATGTAATAAAATTTACTAAATACTGTGTACGAAAACCACGCGAAAGTGACACACCGTACGAGTGTAATAGTGAAATAACTGTGTACAAATCGAAAGGGTTAAGTTGCAATGTCCAAAATTACAATGAACATGTGTTGTAAAAATAGTTATAAGATAAGTATAAGAGTATACTTACAGGACTCTGCAATTCGCAGAAATATAAAAAATAGCGAATTTGACAAAGCGTGGGGGAACTGAAGCCAGAGACAGTTTCTAACATGTCGATTTCGTACCACTGCAGGTGTCGACCAAGACATGGGTATAAATAGGACACGCAAGCTACAGTGGTTCTCTTTCTTAAATCATCCACGATGCAGCGGGAGCTTATGCCCGTCAGCACGGCGTATTTATTTTTTTTAATTTTCCAGTTACGTACAACTATGTAACTAAGCTGTAAAGACAATCATTTTAATTAATAACAGCACTACATAAGAAGATCCATTAACGTCAGAAACAGCACGAGGAGAGTTCCAGAGAATGATTCGACACTAGATAAGAGAGTGATACGACACTGGACAAGAGGAGAGTTCCAGAGAGAGATACGACGCTGGACAAGAGGAGTGTTCCAGAGAGAGAGAGTGATACGACGCTGGACAAGAGGAGAAGAGAGACAGGCGACGCTGGAGGCGAGACGAGGACGAATACCGATGGATCAAAAAATGATCGAGTATGATTGACGACAATAAGGTGATAAACAACTTATTTATATCTTAATCATACAAAGAACTCAAAGACAATTAATGACATTTCTATTTTATTTAAAAGTAAGAGCAATGTTTCTTGTAAAGTAGAATTAAAATCATAGATGTTTTAGAAATACGATTAACGTAACAAGAGCTCAAATTAATATGATATAAATGATTACAAAGCATTTAAATGAAAACAATTAGTATTTGAGAAAACAGTACTGAGAAACAAAAGATAATTTCAATAACTATTAATATTTTGAGTACATTACAATATAGAAAAAGAGATTTAAATATTGATATTTTGAGACGCATTAATTGACTGAGTAGTCTGAAAATGAGATTTTTCTTTTATACAATAATTAGTAGAATAGAATATTTAGTTAGTAAGGATGTATATAGCTTAAGCCTTACGGCATAACAACAAATAATAGCGAATGTTTTAATCGAAGTCAGTGCCATGTGCACATTTTTTAATAGTATCAAATAAATTTTAATTACCGTTTCAAGTTACATAGAGTTCTTATTGCAGATACACCTGACACCCAATTTAAATATTATATTGTTAAATAATTTGTCAATCTTGAACGTGAGACCAGTCACGCCTATTTTATGTATATGTAACGTTGCATATAATGTCGCTTCCAACGTGGGGCATCACAAACATAAATTACATGTAAATTTGTACACATACAATATAATATTATGCAACTTTGCAACGTTGTAATGTTATAATATATAAATTAATATGTTTCAAGTTAATAATTTTGTCAAATATTCAGTTCATACTTCAATATGAAAAACCCATATAATTTACTCATAAGCTCTTATATTATCTACTAATTCAAGCTAGGCCTTAAATAAATTACAATAATGTTCAATTACACACACGAATTTCCAGCAACAAAGTACTGTACATGATACTCAAAAACTCTATACAAAGACCGTTTTGCAAATTCTAACACAATGCATATGATACACAGTTTTAGTGCAATGACATTTAAGATATTTATATATTCACAAGGTCGGTATATTATAATTAATTAATTAATTCACCTGTTGTGAAGTAGTGATGCTGCACAATGCATAACATGTGGGAATGCTGCTTGAACAAGTCGCCATCTTGGAATTGTTTTAATTGCTTCTGTTAGAGCAGGGGATAAGCCAAACTGTATATTCTGCACTAGAACCTTCTCAAAGGACTGAAATACAACAAACACACATTATCAACTCTAATGAACTGAACATAAAGAAATAAACAATACTCAACTAAATAATATATTTCTGAAATAATGAGATTACCAGATACAAAAGAATAAATTTAAAAATCATGGTAAATTGTAATTAGTCTTATTGATGTTCTTAGAATAACATGTTCAACTACAATTAAACTTCATTAAACTACTAAATTATTTTACAGTTTGAAAATAATTTTCAAACTCAAATTATTAAATTTATAATACAACCTAAAACTATAAAACTATCAAGAAGCTAATAATGCTGTAAACTACGAAGTTAACTTAACACATGCTTGAAATTATATACCGGTATTATTTATGTCATTAAAATTCTTTAATATAGCCTGCTTTTTTCTAATTTTATTCATAAAGTTGTTTATATTTATTTACCATTATTTATATGTTAAACAAACAAACATAATTAGATACATTATTATGAGGAATATTATATGTAAATAGTAGAAAATAAAGTAGGCCTAATATTATGTTAGGAAGGACGAAAGGTCATTGATGTACTAGAGGTGAATGTTCTCATAACCAGTGGAAAAGTGCATGGGTAAGAGTTTCTCTGGAGAGTTCCGTGATGACCATCCAGCATCACAATACTAAATTTGTAGCTGCAAAATGTAGCATCTTCTATCAGAAAATGTTATAATTATATCTGGCAAATTAAGAGCTAACTTATTCAGTAGCCCATAAAAAGGTCACCTGGCAAATGTACCAGATACCAGGATATTATGGTAGGAATTATGCTGAATAATTCAAGAAATGTAAGTCAAGAGAGATAAGAGTCCTTTTGCTATAAAAACACAGTCAGCTTCATATAGGTGAATATGTGTGAAACAATAAATGTGTAGGCCTATAAAATTGGTATATACAATTTAAATTATTTTTAAGTTAACAAAAAACAATTTAATTGGGTATTATTTCTTCACATGTATTCAGAAACAGTCTAAATTAAAACCAGTGGCGAAGTTACATGGAGGCAATTGAGGCAATGCCTACCCTAAAAAATTCTGTAGAATAATAATTATAAATATGTATGAACTACGTAATGTAAAGATTATACATTGTTACTGTGACTATCGAATTTATTAAGCCGAAACGTGCTTTACTGAGCAACCGCTAGATGGTGACAGGTGAGATTCGGCATAGCTTGTTTAAAGCGAATGAGGCAACGTGAACTTGCCTCAGCGATTTTTGTATACGTCGTATGTAAGCAATGTGCTGTCGTGCGATGGAAGTGCGGGGGAGGGGGATTGTCCCGCGCTGTACACATAGAGCATTCAGGCATGTCTCACTACTAACTGTGGTGCAAACAGTTAAGTAAGTTAAAGCGCGCTGTGTTGTTTATAAGTGTGTTTATTTTATGCGGATATTGAAAGTGTGCCTGTTATTCCGCTGAACTAACAGATGATCAAGATTGTTATTTGAATTATTTGTAACATTATACATATATAGAAACTAATCAAGTTTAAAAATTTGAAGTTCAATCAGTTGTATTATTGTGTATGACTTATACAAGGATTGTTCAACAGAAACACGTTTAGAGCTGTAAAGCATTTTTTATTCAACGATTTTAAAAGAAGTCTCCATTAACATTAAGACATGAGTCCCACTGTTGCACTAATCTGTAGATTCCATACTAGTCAAATTCTTACGTCTGTCTGCGGAACCATTCGCTAACAGCAAACTCTACCTCAGTGTCTGATTTAAACCACCGTCCTTTTATTGATTCCTTAAAAAAATTTAAGGTAAGATTTTTGCCTACCCATTCATTAACTACTAGCTTCGCCACTGATTAAAACAAAAACTTCTCTTATGAACCAATTTCTCAATAAGGGACACTTGGCATTTTTATGATATTTTAAGTTATACCACAGTTATAAATTAAGAGATAGTTCAAATTTACTATAAGTATATCTGGTTGTGTCAAAATCACAGTTGCAAATAATTTAATTTTTTACTATATAAACAATCTCCTGTAACTTTTAACTTGTTTTGTTAATTACAATCTAAAATTATATATTTAAACTGATTTAAATGTCCAAGGTTTAGTGATAAGAATTCTGCAGTCTTAAAAATCATCATCTGAAAAAATGAATAAACTGAGCATCTATTGTCATTATATTTACGTCAAGTAGGAAGAGTGGAAATGAAAATAATTTTGGTGTTTTAAAAATAGTTTACTTAAATGCCATTAATTAAGTTATTATTTAATGAATGGAATTGGCATTTGTGTTTCATCAAATTACTTTTTACCTAACCTTCTGTATCATTACCGGTAAGTGTTTAAAGGAAACAGGAAGTATTTATTATTATTTCAGTAAATATGATCGTTGAATATCTAAACAATATATTAAAATAACTTCTAACAAATTATTCATATTTGATTCTTAAATATACTTACTGATATATTAACAAAATAATTAATTAACAATTACTAATACATTACTAGTATTAACACAAATTTACTATGATTGAACTAACATTAAACTTACTTTGCAAGCTTCTTTTAATTCCTTTTCATGGAAAGCAAAATATGTAAAAAGAAGGCAAGAGCATGAGAGTTAAATCAAGACAGACTGAAAGAATAAATAACTGCAACAAATTTGATTGTTACGGTATATTTTCTTCAAAAACAACATTAAACACATAGTGGTATAAACATATTTGTACATGTTTCTGCTATACAGAATGACAAATAAAAGAAACACATGAACTAGTGTTTTGGAAGATAATCACTTTGTAATGAAAACAAAAAATTTGTTGTGATTTTTATAAACTGTCTACGTGAACACAGGATGTAAAATATACTATGATTTATGTAATTATGGTTATATTACTGTACTGCTATTATTGTTGTTGTGCAATAACAACTGTTTTGATAAACTGTTATTAATGTTTAGCATTTTGTTACTCTGTTAATAAAATTATGTGTTTTACGCAAGTAAGTTACTTGTATGGTTTCCTGTGTTCCATCACTCTCAATAATTGTCTGTTGTCACCGCTCACCAAATTTGTCACATACACCTATTTCACATGTGTAAATCTTAATAAATCTATGCCAAGTGCATAATAACAATTCATGAAAAAATTTTCTATTTGTGTATGGGCTGAAACAGCACATACTGTAATTTATAAGTATCTGATTCAAGCTACAATTAACACTTTAAAATATAATTAACATCTGAATTACAATACCGTATTCTAAAATGTTAGTATTTGTATCAAGCTTTAATTGCCTTAAAAATGCAGCTGGCAACATAAGTTACATTTTATATATTTATTTCAGCATTTACAACTAATGTGCGGTTTTTGGGTGTTAATATAAGTGATCTCATTACAATCCTGGTCTTACTATAAGTGACCAAGCTTCTTACCAATTGGTGCTTGATTGAGTGTATGCCCATTGTTCTTTATGAGTGAACATACACTTCAATTTTGAAAATCTGTTCCCTCTGCATGACAACACCATCAGCACAAAACTCATATATTCATCTTGTGATATACAGGAACACACGCAATACATTGCCAACTGTTTAATTTATAAGAATTTGTGCACTCTTGTCATTGATGCATGTGATTAATCAGCTACTAATTATAACTAACTGCAAATATTAGATTTATCATTGTATAAAAGTTTTGCAGCTACTGAAAATTTGACCAGTGTACTAATTAATGTTACTTGAAAAGGTCTCTACATTAAAAGTATTCGGACTTTGTAACATACTGCAGCAAGACTGCTATTCATTGTTTTCAATTGTACATTGTATGGTTAGAACTTTTAATAACAACACTTTTTTGAGTTGATAACCACTTTTTATTGAATAATTATAAGTATAATACTACTGACTCGGAACATTAAGTTTCTATTGGTAAAAATATAACATTTTTACCTTGTAGCCTGAACCAGTTTTCATTTATTATAAGCTTTATCAGAGGCTGCCACTAGGAGCACTCTCCATCTTGTTCTTGGTAATGGCGCCATTGTTTGAAAGATTGATGTTGTGTGTGTGTGGTGTGATATGTTTAATGTTTGGTCTATTCTATGATGTGGAAATTTACTACTGAGAATTCCAAATCAAAGAATAAGCAAAATGTTTGGTATTAACAATAATATTAATAACAAGTGGCCATCTCCAAAAAAAAGTATTGTATTAGTCAGTGTTCTGAAGTTTTTCTAGAAGTGGCACTGTAACTCATTAGCACAAAACTATCACTCTCTGTGGAACCAACACTCTCAGTAGGATGGTTAAGGGGAACTAGAAACAAATCATTAAAACTAAACATGGTATATGGTAGATACATAATGTGATAATTTATTTATTCAGGTAAGTATGGTATTCTGTAAGAAGATACTTTACTTCAGTATGGAATGCTGACTAGAAATAAAAAGTAGGTGAAACTGTAAATTATAGGACAGTAAATGAATAATAATATACCAACAACACTTATGAAATATTAACAATGTAACAAACCACTTATGAAGTATAATACATGGAACAAATTTAAAAAACTATATAATATAATGTCACAAGACATTTTGAAGAAGTGTTTTTGTACATAATTTTACGATAGGATTGGAATTAAAATTTGACATATGATTGTTGTTGAAACAACACAAGTTGTTGACATATGGATTGCAAATTATTTGGTCAATATTAGGAAGTGACGTTTGAGGAAAAATGGAATCTTACAGCAGAATAGATGAGGGAAATATTATACTGAAGAGAGTGAAGAGACTGTATTTGATACAAAGTACAAGAGAAGTGGATATACAGGTGACTGAAACACCTTGGACTGAACCCTGAAGTTGCTGTTAGTACAAAGACTGCTCATGTTTTACAAAATATGAGGTATAGGATTTGTTGCAAGCAGGGCAAGGTGTATACAGGAGATTCAGGTAAAAAACTTGATCTATTTGACAAAACTTTGGAAAGGTAATTGTGTATTAAATTTCATTTATGCCAGAAATTTCATACATGAGGGTTATTAGCTTGTTAACTGGGAAGTTACTTATCTATAGGCTGCCCCAGGTTTAATTTTTAGTACTGGCTCATATGGGAGCTGTCATGCTCTCTCTCACCCAGGTGTTTTCCCTCTACTTCTCTCCTTTTCTGTCTTTGCAATGTTACTGTTCATACTGTAGTCCCTGAGCAAATTATTAGGCCACCCCTTTAAGAAAATGAAACCTGACAGTTTTTGTCAATGACTTTGTTTAGATTACATAGCAGTTACATAGTGTCAATTTAACTTTATATTTTATTATGAAAATATCTTTCTTATGCCTACAACACATGTTGGCAAGGTTGTGAGATTGTTTACATCCTTTGTTTTGTATTACACAACATTTCAGTCAGACATAAAATTCAGTAAAGTTCTTATGAAGTTATTTTATTACCAGTTCATGTTTTGAATTGTTACCTTTATTTTAAGTGTTAATCGTATACTACAGTCCTAAATTTTTTTTTTACTTAATAATATTAACCTCAAATATTCAGGATAACTCACATGGGCAAAGTGAAAGATATCACTAACAAAATTATATTAAATTTGTATCTGATGATAGTTGGATTACTATCAAAACATATGTAAATTTACAAAATAATAAAAAATATATTCTTGTAAAAAATTTTATTATTATTAAAATATTAAAAATATATATACATAAAACTATAATATATAATATAAATTTTATATTTCTTTTAATGTCATTTTTTAAACTTTGTTGTAAAGAATAAAGAGTTTTGCATGTTTACAATTCAGGATTATTACTTTACGTAATTACTCTTTTCATTGTACAAATGTTTCGTCCCTGCTCTCCCTGAAAGTTACCTTAAATTTTTTAATTAATTCTTGGATTTCGTTGTCCATGACGTGTCTGTTGATTAACTAAATATAATTAAATCACTACCAACTCAGAACACAAAGTTTTTTATGAGTAAAAACATAAAAGTTTTACCTTGTAGCCTGAATCAGTTTTCCCTTATAATAAGCTTCATCAGAGGCTGCCACTGGGAGCACTGTCCATCTTGTTCTTGGCGACTTCGAAGGATCGATGTTGTGTGTGTGGGGTGTGATAGGTGTTTGATATTTTCCAATACTTAGAAAAAACAAGAATCCTCACAAACAATGACAGACACTCACATAAAATACTAAATTGGCACACATACATTGACGACATCATAATTCTATACAGGGGAAATAAAAGACAATGCGAACAGTTACTAACCCACATAAACAAAATACACAAAAACATAACCTTCACTGCCGAATATGAATACAACAATAGCATAAACTTCCTAGACCTCTCCATCACAAAATTTGAACAGACACAATTTCAGTATATACAGAAACCCACTAATACACAACTCCTCCAGTCACCTAATACAACACAAACTAGCTGCCTTCAGAACTATGATACATAGACTTAACACCATCCCACTAGATGAAAAAGACTAAAACACAAAACATGAACTAAAACACAGAATGCCTTCAGAACTATGATACATAGACTTAACACCATCCCACTAGATGAAAAAGACTAAAACACAAAACATGAACTAAAACACAAAACAATCAACAGACAAAGACAGAAAACAACAAATTCATAACACCAACATACATCAATAACCACACTGAAAAAATAGCCCACAAATTCAGAAAAGCAAGATACAGAATCGCATATAAAACTACAAACACAGACTATCAAAACATACACACAAAGCACAAAACAAATTCGATCTACCTGGTGTTTATAAACTAAATTTCTCAGTTTGCAACAAATTCTACATAGGCCAGACAGGACATAGTTTAAACAAAGATACATTGAACACACAAAGACACTACACTCCACTACCGAATCCACCTTTGCAAACCACCTCATTGAAGCAAACCACACATACAAAAACATTGACAATAACATGGATATTCTACACGTGCACACAAAAGGCTGAAAACTAGACACTCTTGAGCAATTGGAAATATACAAACACACAAAAACGACACAATTCAAATCACATGCATTATTCGAACATATCACACCCCACACACACAACATCGATCCTTCAAAAGTCGACACCGTCACCAAGAACAAGACGGACAGCGCTCCCAGTGGCATCCTCTGACGAAGCTTATAATAAGCGAAAACTGGTTCAGGATCTAAGGTAAAACTTTTACATTTTTACCCATAAAAAACTTTGTGTTCTGAGTCGGTAGTGACTTAATTATATTTTATTAATTGTCTATACTGCTTATTTATTAAATAATAACCCAGTTATAAGTAAAGCTCTTTTTTGTGATTAATTTCATGTTATTTTCATATTAACACTACTTCAGGTAACACATGAAGTATTTACATAATAAATAAAACACTAATAAAATTGTACAATAATTTATAGTCCCTCATTGCAAAAGGTTCACTCAGTGTAGCAATAAATCAATGTCATTTTTCATGTGAAATTTACTTCAAACGCCTTCAATGCGTGGATGCACTATCACCACACACGAAACCTAGCAACAGTGTAGTCAATTTAACCAATACCTGAAAATTAAATCTGGGATGACATATAGTTAAAAATATTAAGGAAAATAAAACATAACCCACTAGACTTATTAACAAGGATTAGTTTGACAATGAGTAGATTTTTTATGATGTGTAAAAAGCATAATTGTGGTAGTTGTGTATCTTAGTTGTATGGTAGAAGAATCTAAGTTAATGAACTGATTAATGCTATAGGAGATAAAGAGTTTGGTTACATTTATGCTGCCAGCAGATAGTTAACTAGTCTTCAAAGGGCATTGTTTGTGTACAGATTGAAGAGCTGCCATGCAGGTAGTGTTGTGCTGAATATCATAAGTGTTTCTATAATTATTTAAAACTTCCGGGCTGAAAGGCCGTGGTCGAATGCTTGATGTTCTGCAGCTAGACGTTTCGGCCACACCACCGGTGGCCATCTTCAGTAGCAAAAAATGTTCAAAATAGGGTGGTATGCCGAACAAGTCGCCCAATGAACTGGGAACAAGCAACAGTGAGAGAAGGCTACGTTGTTTCTATTTATAACTTTTTGGCCGCTTAAGGTGTATAACGCGAACCAATCAGAAGCCAGCTCATTATTCTCCACTCTGATTGGCCATGGAAAATAAACCATGCCAGACACTATTTAAGGCGATGCTTTCACCTCGGCGGTTCATAGCAACGGACGCATTCTTATGGATATGGATGGACTCCAGATGCAGGCGAGTGAAGTAACCCCGGACAGAAGACAACACCCGGCCTTCATCAAATCTTTTTGAAAAAGATCCAACAGTTCCTGCGACCAGTAAAAGACGCCAGGGAATCTGCTCTCATCGTGCGGGGTGTACAGTATTCCTTGTACGTGTGGCCAGGTATACATAGGCACCACGAAGCGTAGTGTCCGGACGCGCCTCTCTGAACATCGGAGATACTGCCGCCTGGGCCAGCCGGAGAAGTCCGCAGTTGCTGAACACGCTCTTTCCCACGACGATCACCGGGTAAGGTTTGATGAAGCCCGGGTGTTGTCTTCTGTCCGGGGTTACTTCACTCGCCTGCATCTGGAGTCCATCCATATCCATAAGAATGCGTCCGTCGCTATGAACCGCCGAGGTGAAAGCATCGCCTTAAATAGTGTCTGGCATGGTTTATTTTCCATGGCCAATCAGAGTGGAGAATAATGAGCTGGCTTCTGATTGGTTCGCGTGATACACCATAAGTGGCCAAAAAGTTATAAATAGAAATAACGTAGCTTTCTCTCACTGTTGCTTGTTCCCAGTTCATTGGGCGACTTGTTCGGCATACCACCCTATTTCGAACATTTTTTGCTACTGAAGATGGCCACCGGTGGTGTGGCCGAAACGTCTAGCTGCAGAACATCAAGCATTCGACCACGGCCTTTCAGCCCGGAAGTTTTAAATAATTATAGTGACACTGGCCGTGAAAGCCTACGTACTAAAATCATAAGTGTTTGTTTTATATGTATTCAGAGCCATAGCGCATTATGTGTCATTTGATCTGAGAATAATGTGACTGTTGAAATGTGTAATGGTATATACAAAGGCTTAGCATGAAACATAAGGAGGAACATGTTATTGAATTATTATAAATAGTTAGGGATATATTGATGGATTGAATAGGAAAACTTTCAGTATAATAATGATCAGTAATACTGTGTGTAACTTGAAAGCCATGCTTGACAATTTTATAAATACATGTATATATTGCAATCTTGAACTGTAAACCAAAAATACTGTACGAATAATAATCTGTTAGAAGAAAGATTCTCTGGAATGTAGTGATAAAAATATTTAACTACCAATTACCAGAGGCTCTGAAAGTAATTTGGTTTTCCAGTAACTGCAAAAGTTGCTATACCGGTATACATGCATTTATATGTATACACAGACACACATATCTACATATATATATATATATATATATATATTTTTAATATTTATAATCACTTTACCTCAAGATATTTTCTCCTTATTTGGAACATGTTTCGGGTACCATCTTGTACCCATCCTCAGCCTTCCGGTTTTTGTGTCTAGTGAAGTACATATGTGTTGGTTGGTTATTATTGTGCCTTCCTGTTGGCTTCTGGTAATTTAAATTTGTTTTATTGTGTGTGATTGTGGTGTATGTGTTAATATTTTGTGTATTTTCGATGTTGAGTGCTTTGAAAATTGTGTCATGTTTAGTATTGATTTGTATTTGTTCAGGTATTACGGTAGTTTGTTTTGTGTTTTATGTTTGTATGTTTGTACTTCACTAGACACAAAAACCGGAAGGCTGAGGATGGGTACAAGATGGTACCCGAAACATGTTCCAAATAAGGAGAAAATATTTTGAGGTAAAGTGATTATAAATATTAAATATATATACATCAAGAAACAGACTGTAGCAAAAAGTGTTTGAATATATAAACATATATATATATATATAAATAAATAAATATATATATATGCACACACATACACACTCACAAACATAAAAATTTTGTGTACACAAACACTCTACTCTCACTTCAGCATTATATACAAAAACAATTACAAAGCTGCACTATATATGTATAGTGTTGCACTTACATGGTGACCAGGTGCATGTTGACAGAACTATAGCATGTTGTGGTCGAGTAAGCATAGTGACAAACAAACAGAAGCATAACAAAGTACACCATTACAAAACACATCACATTGCTTACATATTCAGGATTGTGTAAAGGTGAATCATTGAGAACACAGTACTCTTTAAATTATAACCGTATGTACAAGTGATGAAGTTACTACACAAATTTAATTGACATTTTATTATTCCATTGATACTTTTTTTATTTATTTTAAATTTATGTGTGCTCATCCATTTTGAATTACACGCTATTTTTGCTATGTTATAGCATTTATTAATATGAGTAGTTATTTTTATAATAATTTATTTTTTGATAATTACAGTTTTCATACTTTATTACTAATGCTGAGTTAAAACCTGCTAGGATTGTTGAAGCTTCTGTAATATGCTCACATGCATGAGCTCTCTCACACAACCTCCACACACACATACAGACATCATAATAACTATCTTGGTGCAAAGTGTTACTTATATACAATATGCTGAAAAGGTATGTTTATTTTTTAATTAATAGGTACTCAAAATAAAAATGAATAAATTTATTTTCTAGTAGGGAAATGAATTCAAATTAACATATTCAGTAATAACCAGGTGATTCCATACTTTATGAATTGTTTATTTATCATTTATTGAAATTAAAAATAATCTACCGTGTGCACATGTACAAACTCGCACAAGTCAAATATTTTAGTTTTAAAAAATCTTTAAAAAAATCTTTCAAAAAGTTTTTAAGATTCTTAAAAATTGAAATATTTTAAAAAGTCACATTAATCATAAAAATATTATAAATGAAGATGACATAATTGAACATTAAATATCATTTAAAATCTAGTGATAATGTAGTATTTGAAATCTGGTTATGTTGGTGTAGATATCAGTATGTGTGTATCCTTTATAATTTTGTAAGTAGCAGTAACATTTTATCTAATATTATATCTTTGTAAATCATGAAGTGATTACTTTCCACTTCCAAAGTAGCAAAGCAAATATACTGTTTTGTTGTGGTTTCATTTTTGATACATACGATTACAAATGATTTCAATACATTTATGATTCATAATCAAACAGTACAAATTATAGTAACATTTTGTAAATGGTCACAGCGATGATACACTTTCTGCAGTAGTTTAGCAATTTCAAGAAGTATGGCTAGTTGGCATTTCCTTCTTTCTCTAATCCTGCCACTTCTAACTTGTAACACTCATTAAACTGTTAGATAGGCAAATTAGCAGGTACAATATTTTAAACAAAATTCCAGAAACTTAGAGACTTACAACAATCATACGTTTCTACAGTTATGCATAATTATTATCAAAACTAGATAAGAACTAAAATAATTTTATACCAATTTTGTTGCTTTTGATAAGTGTAGACTTCTTTAAAAATTATATTATTGAGAATTTAAAATATAGCCTATATTTGATTTATGGTACAAATTACAGAGACTGACCACTTTTCAGTAGTAGATTTCACAATGCAAATTAAGAAAAAATGTTAAAGTGTTTAAACAAATATCTACACATTCTCTATATTTATAATTATTTTGTTTCATATAACCTAAATATTAATATTTCTAAAATATACATTGTTTTATAAATATTTATGATTCATACATTTTTGACTGACTACTTAACTATTTTTGATGAATTTCCTAACTACTCACAAATTCCTTAACTTACCTACAACTGAAAACTAACCTAAAAATGATTTATGATCAACAAAGTTTCCATTACGCAAGAAAAAAATTAATAAATTAGGTAACTTAAAAAAAGAAATAAAAGTGGTAGAGAAAAAACATTATTCCTGAAACAGTCATTTGACTTTCAGTTAACAAGTCTATGAATACCCTGTCATACATATCCATTTCTCAGAGAATGATGAATATACACTAATTATACAGGATAGCATTCATATTATGTTAAATATCTTTATATCAATATCAGCTTAGTCTTGTATGCATATACCTCTGTGTGTGTGTGTGTGTGTGTGTGTGTGTGTGTGTGTGTGTGTGTGTGTGTGTGTGTGTGTGTGTGTGTGTGTGTGTGTGTGTGTGTGTGTGTGTGTGTGTGTGTGTGTGTGTGTGTGTGTGTGTGTGTGTGTGTGTGTGTGTGTGTGTGTGTGTGTGTGTGTGTGTGTGTGTGTGTGTGTGTGTGTGTGTGTGTGTGTGTGTGTGTGTGTGTGTGTGTGTGTGTGTGTGTGTGTGTGTTGATAATGAAAAGTTGCCTTATATTTAAATAACAGTTATACTACATTTGTTAAACTTGTAAATAACAATATTCACTGTACATTTAATAAGGGTTTATAATGCCAACTAAGAAATCTAAGTTTCAAGAATTTTGCTAATTAAAAAAAATTATCTGGTAACTTTGAAAGTACAATTTTCATCAAAACTGTAATAGGATTTGCTAGTACGATTGTTTCATAAAATTTTATTTACTTCTCTGAGTATTAAAACATTCATGGAAAGTGTATGTTATAATATTGTCATTAGAAGTGTATTGTACAAACTGTAAACTATTCTAACAAAATCTAGCTTTTTCTGTAGCAGTATATTTTGTTCATCTTGGTATGTGTTAATGCTTATCAAAAGAAAATATCACAAATTAATTTCTGAAATACAATTTACAATAAATAAACAAATAGTGTCAATGAAAACTTATTAAGAATGGTTATTATAATTAACAGACTTTACCTTTGAAAGTTACTTTTCTCATAATTATGTTACTTTTAAACAGCAGTAAGTTATAAAATGAATGAAAGTCATATTAATGAAAATATTCTGTCATGTTATTTCCATTAAACAAAAAGATATATAAATGTCTGTATGTTAATCATAGTGATAAACAGTAGTGAGATATGTAAAGACAGAAGCATGCAAGCAAACAACACAGTATCATTGTTACATGAATGAGTTGTCTAAAGTAATAAGGAATGTGTGTGTAATATTTATACATGTGCTCTACTGCCACAGAGTGATGATGGTGGTTGTCATTCACGGTCCTAAATACTCACCATACATGATGCTTCATGCAGTTTGCCCAATTTTGGACGCGTAAAAGGGCTGTAAAAATTTAAAGAAAAAAATCAAATTAAAATTATTATGTACACAATAAGTGACAACTAAATAATTACATTATTTTTCAACTGCAGTGTTATGTATAGAACATAATTCTATGTTATAAAAACAATATGTTTGTATATAGTTACGTATGCACATACGTATGCATGTTTGCATGTAATTACTTTGTTGCTGTGACCGTCTATCTTTTAGAACATTTGTAAAATTTTCAAATTCAGTTGGTCTTTTTTTATTTTTAATGTGAGCTTTACAAGATAGTTTTTTTTGTTCAAATGCAGTCCCAGATACTTTACTACGGTACTTCTGTTTCCACAGACATGGGTACATAGTTTACAGTGACTTGTGGACAAGAACCATGTTTTGTGGTGAATGTAATTTGGATGGATTTTCTTGGATTGACTTGTTTCAACTGCTTAAACAAAGCAGTTGTTTAAAAGTTGTTAAAACTGGGGTATCATCAGCAAAGATAACTGCTGTAGTGTCAGCTGTCACTGGCCAGTCGGAAGTAAATACAAAGCATAAGGATGGTTCAAAACCTCTCCCCTGGGTCACTCCTGACATTATATGATGAAGGGTGCTCACAGTTTTGATGAGAAAGTACCTATCATGCACATAATGATTTCACCAGTAAATGTAAAGTTATCCCTCATGCCAGATTTTGTCAAGTGGTTCGTGAATATCCAGAAAGACTATTCCATATATTTTCTTCCCTTCTAGGTGTCCTTAATCTATTTTAATATTCTATGGCATTGCTGCATCCAGGAGTGTTTTCCCTGAACCCAAATAGATGATGTAGGATTACGTTTAATACGGACACTACTTCTTTTAAAAGATACTTTTCAGATATTATTAACACTAAAAGTGAGATTTATTGGCCTGTAAAAAATTGGTCATTTTGAGGTTTACCATGTTTTGTGTTAATATCAGTTTGAGCACTGGCATAGTTGTAACATATGCTTAAATAGCTGTTAGCAGGTTAGCAGTATGAGTGCTAGTGCCCTTGGGGAAATCTTTTACAATGTCTCAAAATATTAAGTTATATCCATAAGCTTTGAGTAATATTATTTTGAATGTTCATCCCTTCTTTCACAGGACTTAACAATTATTATTTAAGGCACTTTCACTTGTGAAAAACTTACTTGTAGTTATTTCCTCAAACGTCGTTTCGGAGTGGTTTTCTCTTTCCTCAGTGAGGTTTAAATGCGAGTGAGGTTTAAAAGAGAAAACCACTCCGAAACAACATTTGAGGAAATAACTACAAGTAAGTTTTTTACAAGTGAAAGTGCCTTAAATAATAATTGCTTTGAGTAAGCTTGTAAGTGTTATTTAATTGAGAATTTCAGATGAAGCAAATGCTTTAACTGGCGAAGCTAATTGTCATAAAGCATTAACTTAGATTTGGACTTATGTTTTGTCAGTTTCTGATTAGATTTGAGGGAACATCTGAGAGAGAGGCTCTGTAAACACACGATTTTGTCTACATTTGATCGAACCCAGCTCACAAGCTGTGATTTCAGGTCTTAGAATTTTTCCCTTAAAAAACAGTGATTGTTATGTGTTCGCCATTATAATGGCATACAAACATAATTAAGTCAGTTGTTACAGCTGCAAATAATTTCTGTGTCCTATAGAAACATACATCTCAGATGTCCACTTTAATTTTCTTCACTTTTAAAGCAACAGAAAACTTAAGAGCTATTTGAAACTCAATTGTTTGGATCTTTCAAATTAATTTTTTCTTTATGTTTTATTGGAAAATGTTTAATTTCTCGTTTTCCACAACTCCAGCATTTAAAATTAAATATCTTTTTATTTTTGTATTCTTAAACCTTATTCTTATATAGTTCAGAAGCTTACCCTGTAGATTTTTAAGTAGTTTCATATTTATCAACAGTGGCGTAGCTAGGTTTTTTGGTGCCTAGGGCAAGGAGATCGTCGGTCACCTCATCTTCATAATTAAAGGGAGACAAAAGAGAAAAAATGAAGGCTCACCCAGTGAACTAATAAATGCAAATGGTTGATTTTTGTATGAAAGCATGTCCAGCAAACGTCTTAACAATATTTGTTAAGTCAAAATTAAGAATTTGTATACATTTATTATTAACATTTATTATTATAAAGACTATAAAAAATGTAGTAATATAAACAAAATTATAACCTATAAATGTTCTAATAAACATGCAAATTCCTTGTAGGTCTAAAGCGCATCGTCAAAACAACATCCTAAAGCAACATAAAGTTAAACAAAGAACTACATTAAAAGTAATAAAATAAATCACTTACCATTACAGGTTAATGGTTCCATCTTCTATTAATAAACACTTAATATTTATTTTTAATATTTAATAAATATTTAAAATGAGACATTTTAAAATGTAACTTTCCTGGTCTTAATTGCTGCAAAGTGGGTTATTAAATCATTATAATCCAAAGATGAAGCAATGTCATTTTCAATTTAAATTATCGCTAGATTTGATACCCTGTCTTGAGATATTGTTGATCGTAGCTATGATTTAATCAATTTAAGCTTACTAAACGATCTTCCACAAGAAGACACAGACACTGGTAAAGTAAGAAAAATTGTTAAAGCTGTTGGTAGTGTTCTGTGGGCTTCTAATCCCATTGAAGAAATGTATTGTAGCAGTCCTTGAGGTGTAAAGTCTTTTTGTTCTCTGTTAACTTTTCCCCTTTTAAATAAACTATGACATTTTTCAAATCACTGAACAAGTCTTCACTGTTTAGGTCATGTGGATACAGTTTTGCAAGCACTGTGCATTTAATATTTATTTGGGAAAGCTGTTCCTTAAAATGTGTATCCCCATTATTTACGTATGCCTCAAATTTACATAGGAACCCAAAGCGTTTCTCTAACTCCTTTATGTTAGAGAAACAGCTTGAAATTTTAACTGACAGTTTGTTCAAATTTCTATTAGAGAACGTCGTATTTCTTGCCAAACGGTTAATGCAGAATCATGTGTATACTCCCCTGGCATTGTGCGCTTCCTTCTTATCCTTTTTGTTATACTGACACTCCATTTATTACATACCTGCCATACCTGCTCTGCCTTAGTAACGACATTGTCACACAGCTCATTCCTCCAAACTTTTAATTTGTCCATTAGCGTCTCCAGAAGTGTCAATGCTTTATTTATCCAACTCATAACAAAGTATTTTACCATGTTATGCACAAACTATATTTTTATACATAGAAATTTATCCAAGTATTCTAACAAAGCCAGAAATTTTCCAGGATTTGAATTGTTAGTAATTGATTCTCGATGTCCTATCAGTGCCAGCTTTTGTTGTGCAAGAGTCTACTGTGGCAATGTTTCACATGTTTCCTTGAAACACGTTCAAGGATTTCTTTCCATGTCTTAACTGGTTTACTCATTTGTTCCTGAAGTAGATCATCAATAAGTTCCCCTTTGTTTAAAGAACATTCCAGTTCCAGTTCCTTCCATTCAAAAAACGCAGAGCGATGAGCAGAACTATTTTCATGATCCTCAATTAACTTTCACCACGACGAAAACCCATTTTTACTATTGAAATGGTTTCTTTGATAGTTTTTTTTTTTGTGGAAATAAAGTGCAACAAAAGCAAAATAGAGATATTTTAGTTGGAGAAAAACACATCCAAGTGCGATTTACCTTTTTGCCAATTTGCAAGATTTTATCAAACCAATCCTTGTTTAAGGATCGTCCAGCTTCATCTTCAGGAAAATGGCTGTCCTTGTTTTGCAACTGACTTGTTCCTCTATTCACCATTATATCTTGGAAGGATTGAGATATCTCGCTTGGCCAAACTCCCATATCTTGTAGAGCATGCACCGAGAACACGATCTACATTGTTGCTAGTAATGTTCTGTCCTTCATCGCCTGTAATTTCAATACTGCACGATGCAACATAATCCATTGTACTAGAACTGACTGAATCTTGTAACCGTACTTTGACACTTTCACAATTTGAAGTATTCACGTCATTAACTTTACTGTGTTTATCAACAGCCTCGACGCTAATAACATCCATTTTATGATCGTAAGTTGATTCTTTGTTAATTGTAATATTTTGACACTCAGGGTTCGATTTTCCTTTAATAAAAGACATCATAAACTCTTTGGAACTTGTTGTAGTTCTTAATCGTACATTCCTGTAGTTCTTAAGGAACAGTCATATCAAAGAAACAAGTTGTGTGTAGTTTTATAAACTGAAAACAATTTTTTCAAGTCTATGCTCACTTTCCTGCCCTCCTGGCTATGCCGCCCGGGGCAGCTGCCCCCTTGGCCCCTCTAGCTACGCCTCTGTTTATCAATTCTTCTATAATTTTTGCACCCAAATTTTTAAAAAAACCCACAGTTTTGTGTTAGGATTCATTGTGTAAACTCTACCAAACTTCCCTATTTTAAAAACTGTTTCATTTTAAGTGTATACAGTTAACATTATTGTGTCAACTGATTCGTCTATAGTTCAAACTTTTATCACATTCAGGTAACAACTTTTCTAACTGTATCCTTTCTAATCACCTGAATCTTAAATGGTTTTTCTAAGTCCATTTGATCCTTTTTTCTGCTGATCTCACATAAGATTAATTAATTCGAATGCTGCTTAGGATAATTTCTATCATTCCATCCTCATATAGTTTTTGTCTGTTATTATATCTCTAGAGCCATCTAAATGTAGATACATTCCTTAATTCTAAATTTCTATGACTGCTAACTTTTGCATCCAAATAATTTTTCAATTTTATTGAGGTACGCTTGATCTGCTCCTGTTGTACACTTATACAATACAACTTATTGATAATTACAAATACAACTTGATAATTATTCAAGTAAGAATAAAAAAACAATGACACACCACCAATGCTGCTTAGGATAATTTCTATCATTCCATCCTCATATAGTTTTTGTCTGTTATTATATCTCTAGAGCCATCTAAATGTAGATACATTCCTTAATTCTAAATTTCTATGACTGCTAACTTTTGCATCCAAATAATTTTTCAATTTTATTGAGGTACGCTTGATCTGCTCCTGTTGTACACTTATACAATACAACTTATTGATAATTACAAATACAACTTGATAATTATTCAAGTAAGAATAAAAAAACAATGACACACCACCAACTGTTGATTGTGAAAACATAATGTTCCATGGTTATCTTTATCTGTATTTCACCAATCCCTATTTTCCAAAGTTAAATTCATTTCTAACACAGAGATTATATTATGCTCACAAAATAGCATCTAGGCCTATAAACAGATGTTAAGGGAGCTATAGATAGATAAAACTTTAATGTATTCTTTATGAAAACATTACAAACCTACCATAAATAACGAGTAACCTCCTGAAATAACCTAACGTCTAATGGTTACCAGCCATAATGTACGATTTTGAAAGGCACAGATAAACAAAAGTCAGTAAAACAATTGTAGCTATTTTGCAAATATTAAACATAAAGTGCCATTTATTTACAGGTTAATATTACTTTAGATATTTTTCTTTATCTTAAAGAACCTACGTTTAAAATAAAATAAAGTTTACTGGAGCTCTGAAAACGCGAAGACTATGAGTAAATTTAATGGCTTGTACTTATTTATGATTAGATGTTGAATTATTTCATTAAAATCAAGTACTCCACTTACCTTATTAGTAAATTTGACTAATATAATATCTCTAATCTAAAAATATTCCTTAAAATTATATTTAACGACCCGAATAGTTCGTATATCTTCAATCGTTTTTAGACAATAAACCTAATTAAAAAAAAAAATGTACAGGCATTGCACAAATGCAATGCACAGAGAAGGGCATTGAAAATGCTTCAATAATACCAATCAATGAATTCATTCTTCATTTACCAATGCACAGATTATAAGTTAAATGTAGTCGCATTCGTAAGCGAAGTTTTATATGTGTACTACGTTATTGACAACAAAGAAGTAGTTAGAGGTGGGCCGATATACCTGTAACAGGTATTTTGGAACGATATTTTTGTGGAACGGATTTAACAGTGACTGAAAAGTTGAAATACCTGTTATTCGCGGCGACGCTGTTCCGAGTCGAGACATGCCCCCCTCGCTGTTCCGAGTCGAGGCACGCCCCCTACACTCCTACACACACACACACACACACACACACACACACACACACACACACACACACACACACACACACAAAGTACGCAAGTAACAAGTAAACGAATACGCCAAGGCCAAATACTAGGCGTACAAAAATATCGCTGGTACGCAAGGAACAACCAGTATTTCAAATAGTAGGTATTTTAAATACTAGGGGTATCACCGATACACAAGGAACAACGCGTATTACAAATACTAAGCGTATCAGAGGAACAGTAGTATTTTAGGAACACCTAGTATTTTAGGAACAAGTAGTATTTTTATATCAAGCGTATTTCGAGTAGAAAGTAGTACGAAGCCACTTTTTCGTCCTGAATACTTCATTCTGCGCAAAGAGACGAAGCTGTTTTTAATAAAGGAAATAATTCATCCTGCTGTTACATTTATTCTCGTGTGGTATGCAGATATATAATACAGATTATATGCTAATAAATTATATATTATTGTTACGACGGTCTACTCGATCGTCGTAGGTACAGTGGAAACAAAATAATTACAAGACACCAATAAAGTCACTAATCACACCTTTAATTGTTATAGTAAAACAGTTCGTAATTAACAACACAGTGTCTACAACAAATCAAATGAAAATTGTTCATACGCAATAAAATGTCCACTAATATTAAAACTCAACTGTATTACAATTATACCGTCCGAATATAAAACGCAACACTTCACTAATAACTACTTGAACGTACACCGTAATAACTCGAACCGCTCTGTAAATATATCGCACTAATACTCTCAAACCGCACAGTCAAAAATCTCGCATTGAACTGAAAACTAAGGCCGCGACGCGATGTATTTATAGTTACGCTCACACTCAGAAGCTTCCAAACTGCGTCTTATCTCTCGCGAACTACGTAATTGCTGCGGCCTTGACACAGTCCGAGCGCCCGAGCGAAGGCTGGCACAGTCGAGAAAATTCTCGCAAAATGCGTTTAGTAGCACGTACACCACACGCTTACGTCGAGATCTTTCTGGCGCATTCGATAAACGCGTAGATTGTTCTGTGCTGTCGTAGCACTTCCACCTCCTTAAGCCTGTTCGTCCCGAACTGGCAAAGCGTCTTCGAAGTAATACTCGACCAGGCGATCTAGGTGGCCATCCTTGCGAAGGATAATTTTCCCGTTCTTCGAATTCAGTCTCGTGTGATCCGAACATCACGTTCCCAGGAATGCGAATCTTTCGCACAACCACTAGCTTCGCTGGAATTACTCTCGTTGCGTCATGTACTAATGACCTAAATACCACTGGCTGATCCAAGTTTGTTTGGTTCTCGTCAACAACCTCTTGCGTAACCTCATCTTCAGCCACTTTACCCTCGGCCGCTTCTATCAGCTCAGGAACAAGCAAGAGTTTTGTCTCGACACCCATAGTTGGCTCTCCAATCACTTCTTTTGTCGTTATACTTATTTGTACTTCCTCTGCTAGTTCTTCCTCCATTTCCGCTTGCAACAGGGAGGTTTCCTCTTGACCAGACTTGTTGAATTTTTCTTCGACTAATGCCACTCGCTTAATCGAATGGTTGGTAGACCCTGTCATTTTAGCCATGCAAAGCTTTATCTTCTCTTGGCCAACTTTCAGGACATTCTCTCTTAAGTCCACAACGAATCCGTAGGCATTCATAATGTCCGTGCCAAGAATCACTTCATCGACAATGTCTGCAACGAGTATTTGGTGGCTAAACTCAAGAAGACCCAGGCGTACACGTACGTCTACCTTTCCTAGCACCTTGACGGGGCTTCCAGTCACAGTCTGTATTGTACAAGAGCTAATTAGAGGATGGCGGTTACAGACTAAGTCAGGGCGCACAATGGACACTGTTGCGCCCGTGTCAACTGTAAATGATGTTGGTTTACCATCCGCAAATCCATTAACAATCAAGTTTCCACTGATCTTATGTAGCGTGGAAACTGTGTGCTGTTCTGGGCCTTTACTTCTCCAATTGGTGCGATCAGTCTCTTCTCTCGGTATCTTCTTCTCCCAACAGTCTACCTGTAGATGACCACGTTTTCCACAGTTGTACCATTTCGGTCTTCTGTCTTTTTCAAATCGTTGCGACTCTCTTGAACTTTTGAATTGTTTGTCCGACAACACTGTTTTTCTGCACCCATCGTAACGGTAATGTGATACAGGGATCTTCTGACTGCAACGTGATGGCACAAACCCATTAATGTAGCGGGACGCTGACTTGGCAGCTTCAAACTCTAGGGCGTGAACAAGAGCTTCTGAGCTATCTCGGTGTCTTGCCATTCGTAACACTTGCTGAAGTTCACAATCTCCGATGCCATCAATAAATGTCTGCACCGTAAACCTTATTCGGAAGTCTTCTGGTGCTTCAGGATAGGCCAATCTAATCAATCTGTCGATACTTGCTTCAAATTCTTGAAGACTTTCCCCGGAACGTTGTCGTCTTGTTCTCAACTGAGCGTAGT
Source organism: Magicicada septendecula (assembly GCA_034769895.1). NCBI lineage: Eukaryota > Metazoa > Arthropoda > Insecta > Hemiptera > Cicadidae > Magicicada > Magicicada septendecula. Next base: position 265,209,820 of record CM068368.1, on the reverse strand, counting down.
ACACCTCTCGCAAATGTTTATCACCGTAGCGTAATTCTAGAGCTTTTATCAACTCGGCATAGATGTTCTGGCTGTCAGGTGGCACTTTCTGTAGTAGTTCTGCCGCGGGTCCTTTTAATGCAAGAACAAGTGAAACAGCCTTGTCTTTTTCTGTCCAATTATTTGCGCATGCAGCAGCTTCAAATTGGCGGAGGTACGTTGCCCAGTGAGTGCTTCCGTCAAAGGTTGGAGCTTTGACATGAACTGTCCCTACTGCAGGCAAAGTGACTTTCTCTGTTAACTTATTTTCTGTGTCTTTTTCTGTCTTTATCAATGGTACAGTCTGGTCACAAAGTTGTTTTGGTTGTAATTTCAGACACTCCTCGACTTCATTTTTAATCTGCTCTTTTATATTTGTAATCGAGTCTTCTACTGCAGATATTTTTGTTAACATTGTTTCTTCCACAGTCAAGACAGATTTTTCTACTTCAGCTATTTTTAATGTCATTGATTCTTGTACCTCCGATATTTTAGTAACTTGTTTATTAAGCTCACCTCGTAGGATACCCAATTCTGCGGTACTGTGTTCTTGCAACTGTTTCTGCATAACATCGAAGAGAGCTTCCGTTTTATCTGCTTCTTGCTTACGTTTTTCATCCTGTCGTTTTTCTGCTTCTTCCGCCTCCTGCCTGCGTTCTCATCCTGTCGTTGTTCTGCTTCTTCTCTTTCTTGTCTTCGTTCTTCTTTTTGTCGTCTTTCTGCTTGCAACAGCAGCGCCTGTAAATTTTCCATCATCTGACTGGCATCCATTGTTTATCGATTAATTACGAATCACACTCGTCTTGTACAAAGCGTCCACTGTTTCCACTGTTAACCGTTCTATCCCACTTCTGGCACCACTGTTACGACGGTCTACTCGATCGTCGTAGGTACAGTGGAAACAAAATAATTACAAGACACCAATAAAGTCACTAATCACACCTTTAATTGTTATAGTAAAACAGTTCGTAATTAACAACACAGTGTCTACAACAAATCAAATGAAAATTGTTCATACGCAATAAAATGTCCACTAATATTAAAACTCAACTGTATTACAATTATACCGTCCGAATATAAAACGCAACACTTCACTAATAACTACTTGAACGTACACCGTAATAACTCGAACCGCTCTGTAAATATATCGCACTAATACTCTCGAACCGCACAGTCAAAAATTTCGCATTGAACTGAAAACTAAGGCCGCGACGCGATGTATTTATAGTTACGCTCACACCCAGAAGCTTCCAAACTGCGTCTTATCTCTCGCGAACTACGTAATTGCTGCGGCCTTGACACAGTCCGAGCGCCCGAGCGAAGGCTGGCACAGTCGAGAAAATTCTCGCAAAATGCGTTTAGTAGCACGTACACCACACGCTTACGTCGAGATCTTTCTGGCGCATTCGATAAACGCGTAGATTGTTCTGTGCTGTCGTAGCATTATACTAGTCACCAACTTGTAACTAAAATCGGTTGGTAAAACTTTGTTTTTACTCAAAAAAAATTAAACCTGGTAGTCGTGGGACTACCGGTAGACATGGAATCATGGGCAGACTTGTGCTTTGGGAAGGAACGAAGGGTTGGTTAAATACACAGCTACATATCGCCGTATGATTTGCACAGCGGCGGTACTTTGCCTTGTTTGAGACTTGCAACACACGCCTTCCATATTACTCGCACTTGAGTACTCGTCCGCTCCGAACACTGTGGCCAAGAGACTTATGTATGATGGTACGCACGGTCTTAGATCACTCTTGAACCACAAGCGATCGCAGATCCCACACACCGAGCCGAACGGATTGTTAATAAAGTGCTTAGAGAATTCCTCGTCGACTCCTTTGAAGCGGCGACTTGGACCGGGCTGTTCTGCGCAGAGCATCGAGGGTCCAATGTTGTCGAAGCACAAGTTATTAATGTTCTCATCGTCTGTTTTCTTGCTAGCTAGCCGTACGCTCGATCTGAGTCGCTTTGGGGGCACGCCGGATGACCCAGGTATCGGAGATGCGGCCGCTTGGGCGCTGACGGGGTTTCGTCAATCTTCAAATGGTTGCCATTTTCTAAGTTCTCGGCCGATTTCTTTGATTTTAGTCTCAAACGATAGGCCCGTTGACGCTCTGCATAGGATTTGCCGGTTTTCGGTTTGAAATTTTTGGTTCGAGTTTTATCGCGATTTTTAGGTCGAGGCATTTCAAATTTTTGAGTTCAAATGTTGTTATTATTTTCTGTGAGTGCTTCTGGTACTCGGAATTGATGTTATTGAAGAGATTTAGTTCTGAAGATCACAACGCATTTTGTATTTTCGCGATCGGACTTGTAGTTCCCGAGATATTTAAGTTTTAGTGGAGCAATTTAGAAATTTTCGGCGCTAAAACACCCTCACGCAGACAAAGCCTAGAGGCGACTGAAGTCAGTTGTCAAAATTCTCAGTACTATTGTTGGAAGGGGGCCGAGTGACTCGATCACCTGACACCTGGTTTGCTGGGATTGGTTAAGCGGTTCGTGAGATAGTGGTATGCCGAAAGTACATTTGAAACATAACGGTCGATTTTCGCGAAACGTGCGAGTAAGACATTACATACCTATGGATTCCATGTCAAAACTTTGTGTTCCGAGTCGTTAGTGAAATAGTTGTATTTAATTATATTGAGTTATAACCTATAGAGTGGCTGATGTTGATAAGCTATATTATACTTTTTATTAATGTGATTTTAACTTCATTACACATCTCACGTAAATGATGAGATTGTTGTAATGGACATTTATGCACTTTATCTAGTCCTGTTCCTTAAATATCTGAATGCATTTAATTTACTTTTGTTGTTGCTTATTATTTATAAGTTTTTATTTATGTATTTATATTTATTTTATTACAATTTGTTTTTTTATTTTTATTTGTAAAATTTTGGTTATTCTCATTCACTCTTGTGGCTTACTGTTATGTTTTTATTATACGTTTCTGATGTTTTTCACATTATTTTTTGTGGTATTACGTGTAGGCCTACCTACTCTAAATTATTTAATTGCCCCGAGTTTCGCAACTGATTTGTCTAACCAATGTTAGTTTGTTTACTACTAGTGAAAACTTAAATTGGTATTCCCAAAGGGAGATAGGCCAATAAATTCTCTTGTTTCTTATTTTCATTTAAACAGTAATAGTTTAATAAAGTCACAGTGTAAAGTAACACTGTTAATACTTTTAGTAATTTATTTCTTATAACAAATTATATAGTATAGGTTATATATCTTCAAATAAATACACAGCAAGTAGGTTTATTAATATATTAATAGGTTTATCTAGGTGAAAATAAACCTACTTGCAGTGTATTTGAAGATATTACATAGGAGACCTGCAGGAAACTCAAAACGAGTTAATTACAAAGGATAATATAGGTTATGTATATATAGTATATAATAACAGGTATTTGTACCTGTTATTTTTTTTGGAACGGTATTTTCATACCTAGTATTTTAAAATAACAGTTTAACCCACCTCTAGTTTCTATGGAAACTCACCGGTTCCCATTTTCGATCACGCACCAGCGATCCGCCGCAAATGTGCGACACGTCCTTATAAACATTTTCAATGTTAAAAAAATGCATCCTAGTGAAGTATTATATAAGACCTATGTATGATTCTGTGTATAACACAATGAGTAAACGTAAATATTGGGAATGTATTTGAAACAATGCACACTCATACTATCACGTCCGTACACACAAATAGACATCCGTAAACAAATAGACATAGGCTACCCAGTATGTTATTTGTTTTACTTATATATACTTACTTACTTACTTTATATTACTTAAAATATACACAGAAGAAACAAAAAATAAATGAATCACTATTCAGATTTCAAAAGAAATGTTGAAAAACTGGAATGTATTAAAAAAAATTACCTAATTTGTTGCCACAAGAATATCTGTATGGGTACGGGTAACGCTTGGTCGTTGTAGGCATCACTGATGGAGTTCTGTAGGTCGCTGTCTTCCGCCCGTTTCTGTAACAGGCACAAACATAGGCGTTGCCCGTCAAAAAACAACAGAATAGTATTAATTTACTAATTAGACGTCAGTCGCGTGTGCACAATGATGTTATTTCGAGATTTATGTCTTGTTATTTACATGAAATGTTCATTTGTGTGAAATTCTGCGTATTTGTACCAAGTTATTCGAACACCAGCATTACTAGGCTAATTCTACCAGCTTTACCTTGTGTACGACAGTTGTATTTCGTATAAAACTGTTAAAGGGGCATCCGTAATCGTATAACTGATAATGAATTATTATTATTATAACATTCGTCGATCTAAACATGTAATAATTTTTTTTTTACGTTTAAGCAATCTGTTAATACATAACAGTAACCATAATTGTTCACAGGATACATGGTATGAGTAGTCCGTTGACTAGTTCTCCTTAATGAGTATTTAAAAATAACATAAGTTATTATGTACAGTATATTTAGAGCGTTAAAGTCTAAGTACAATGGAAATATTAATTTTAGTCATCTTATCTGCATGCTGTTGTCTAGTAGATTTACGGCTAGAGGATTTGTGCGCTCTTCAAGCTTGGCCGACTCTAGTAGAAGGCCAGAATATTAAACGTGGCAACGTTGCGTCTGAGACCTATAAGCATAGCCTAGTGTCATAAAATAGCTAAAGTGAACATGTTATAATTTGATTTAATTTCACAGCATTACTAAAATCATGAGTAGGCCTATTTATATCTAAATCTAAATTATAGGTCTGTACGCACTTAGTAGATACGTTTAAGTTGAAGAAATTAGTGTTAGCCCTAATGAATTAATTTTGTTAAAAATTATTGAATACGTATCATATGAATGAGTTAATTATTATACTTTGTAATTAATATAACCGTACTTTACTTAATAAACTTCTAATTTGCAAAAAGTGAAGAATTATAAAACTGGTGTTAATCGGCAATTAAAAATGACACGATTTGATTATTGAAATTCATACATTAAGAGATCGACTAGTCGGTCTCAAAATATCAGCTGGTTCCAGTGTTGCCACGTTTAATATTCCGCCCTTCTACTAGAGCCGGCCATGTTTCAACCCGTTTCACATATCTTTCGCTGATCATCGCAATGGTTTTACTGAGGGCGGGTCCATGTCGCTATAGATGTCTTTGTTGCTGACGAACCACGGTGCGTTGGTTATGCCACACAGCACCTTGGTCTGAAACTTCGTAGCGATGTTGGATTTTGATGCAATTCCTCAAAGTTGTAAGTCCACACAAACTTGAAGACAGTACATCAACAGCTTGTTTCGCATTGACAGTAATGATTTTATGCCCAGGAACGGCAGGAACTAATAATAAACATGTAATAATGACATAATAATACGTATTAATTAGAAAGAAACATCACGCCGGAAATGGAAATGTTATCCTGTTATTTTTCTGCGTGTTACAAAAGTAAATAAAAACTGGCAATATAAGATACTGTATACATGGAGAACAGCAATATAGTCTATTACTTTCCGTTAGTTTTGACTTTAGTTCTACTTTGTTTCTTTACAATGTTATTTTCTTCCTTCGTTTCTTCTTAAACTGAATTTCCCCTCCAAATTATGAATTATTACATAGTAATCCAAACTTTATTGTTGAATTTACACATTACAGTTATAACTTTTTTACGAGCGAATGACTTATATCCATAAGAAAGGCTAAGATAAAACAACTTCATATACGCAATTTCTAGTTCTTCTTATTTTTAAATTTACGTTTCCGTATAGCAATAATTTCTCCGATAAGTTTATACTATTTAATTTTAAAATAAACTTCGTTCTATATTTACCAAAATAATAAATTTTGTGATCTTAAAACGTCGAATTAATTAATTACAGATATCTATATTAGGCTAATAAATCTGCAGGGAGGGGAGATGTTTGGCTGAGCTAATCTCAGAAAGTACTGGGACGATCTTAACGAAACTTTGCAGGATTATAGTGGCTACTTTGAAGGTTTTAGACTTTGCTTCATTTTGATATTTCAAAAAGGAGCCGACTCGAGTTACACAAAGTAACAAATCACGTGCCTATCTCAGCAGAAATGGTCAAGGGTTTAAGTCCCAGCAAGATATTCAATATTCTTAACATACAATCATGTGCCTTGCTTACATATACAAACTAATCTATGCCACATCTTCGGTCATCTCTTCCATCTTTACCCATTACTACAGTTACTAGGAGTAGGGAGTGCTTTATTACGAGTGAAAGAAAGATTAATGCTGGAAGGGAAACACGATTTTAATGTTTTTTCTCAACGCCTTATTCTCGTTATTTATTCGTTTGTTGTGCTACTATTTTGCTTTTCATTGGCAAGTCAAGTAATGTTCCAAATAGTAACGTATAAGATTGATTAATGAGTTTATACCAATTATTTTGATTTCCAGTTACTCATACTTCACAATGCCAAAGAGAAAATCATCTTAGGAAAGTCGACGATAAACGCAAAATGAAAAAGACTTTCCATAACACTTGAAACGCAACAATAACGTGGCGAAAGGTTTACAGCTCAATGAAGTAGGCCAATAGATGTTAGAGTTACTGCAAAAACTGGACAAAATTCTTTGAGATAGAAAATAAATTAAATAAATAAATAGTGGTTTGATTTATAATCCATTCATCGACTACGCAAATGAAACTGATATAGAATCAATGAAAATTGTTTGCCCTTACTGTAAAGCTTTGAAATGGAAAGGAAATCGGATATTTTATGTTGCTTTTCCGGAAAAATACGATTAGATCCCCATACTTCCACCTCCAGAACCTTTAAAATCATTACTGAATGGAAAACATCCTTTTTCAAAACAATTTTTAAATCCGTTACGGTCTTACAAGTCTTCTTTGCAATTTACATCATTCGGAGCCGTTCCTAAATTTCTTCAAGTGTATTTCGTCGCAGATTATTTGTAACGGGTTCAAACGAGAATTAATCGCATTAGTAATTTAGGTCGAATATTAGTAACAGAGCTTCAAAATTTACTTCACGAAGTAAACCCGTACGTTCATGAATTGAAAAGTACTTTGAATTTGTAACTGGTTGTTAAGATAATGAATATAATACTGTAATTCATGCTGATCCAATAGCGAATAATACCGGGGCCGCTAAATGCACTTACAACGAATGAAGTTGCGGTAGTTATATTTAATCAAGAGTGAGACAAACGCGATATAGTAATTCGTGCTAGGGATGATAGACTACACTGGACTGCAGAAACAAACTTTCTGCTTTCAATACCCCTTAAATGATTTATCGAGGAGACGATCGGTATCACTTTACACTGAAACTATGGAATTCTAATACTGGAAGAGAAACAAACAAGAAAGTTTCCGTTTTACAATTTGTTTCGTGTATGCCCATGGTTAGAAAAGATGAGTAAATAATCATTAGATTTATTTCAAGAAACTGCTGAATCATTATATTGTAGACATGCATGCTAAAATAATAAGGGAAAGACGTATAATCATTTGGACCAATCAAACTAAGTTAGGAGCTGAAAATTACATACGTTTGCAAGATGCGTTGAGAAATGATGAAGCACTGAGACTTAGGCCGTTTGATTATTCTTCGGTCGAGCTTTACTGATGGATCGCGATACGTACACGAACGAACTCAAGACGCTTTTGCTAATGTTCGCAAGTATTCCCGTCCTGACTTATTTATAACGTTCACTGAAATACTAAATGGAAAGAGTTTCTACGGGAGTGCAGCAGTGTCACTCATCTCATGATCGACACGAGTTAGTAGCACGAGTATTTCATTTGAAATTGAAAAAAATTAATGGATCTCTTAGTGAAGGACAAGACTTTTGGACCCGTTATATGCTGTATTTACAGCATAGCATAGGAGAAAAAGGTTGCAACATGCACATACAGTATTTTGCTTTTGGTAGAAGAAAACGTTAGACCACATCAGATAGATGTTGTTATTAGTGAAAAGCTGCCTCACCTAGCTGTAACTCCAGAGCTCTACGATATAGGTAAAACTCAAATGATTCATGGACCACGTGGGGCGCTGAATCCATACAATCGCCATAAACGACTGTGAATGTACTAAACGGTATCCAAAATAGTTTACGTCAGAATCGATTACAATAGATGATGGGTAATCAAATTACCGTCGGTTGAGGCCTGAAGATGAAGGTTTTGCGTGTGAAATTTGTTCGGGAAATGAAATATTAACTATTGACAACAGATGGGTAGTTCCTATTAACCAGTACTTTCACGAGCATTTGGTACCCACATAAATGTTAAATTATGTAGCAGTGAGAAATCCATTAAAATTTGTATACAGATATGTGAATAAGAGTTCTGATCTTATTGTACGAAGATGTGCCGTCGTATTACACTTACAATAAGCAACATGAAAATTTTCAATGCAGACGTCGAGGATCTTTAGTAGAAGGCATATACATAGTGAGCACGTAGTATACATTCGGTCAAGTCTATACTTTACAGTGCATCCAAATAATCATGAACGTTACTCTCTACTCTTTCTGATAAACAAGGTACGTGGTCCGACTTCGTTTGAAAATGTCAAGACTGTTGCTAACATACTCTATCCAACGTTTCAAGGGGCGTGTCAGGTTCTGGGTCTCTTGCAGATGACAATTATTGAAATGATACGCTTTCGGAAGCAAGGATATCTCCAAGCTCTGAAAAAATGAGAGAACTTTTCGCAATAAAGTTGGTGTTCTGCAGTATTTCCAATCCATCTGAATTGTGGCAAAACCTCAAAGACAACTTTTCTGAAGATATACCATAGTTCGAAACAGCACACGCCAAATGCCAAACGCCGATTTCAGCTTACACAAAGAGAACATTAAAAATCGTTGTTTATTGCTTTTGCAACATTTTCTCATATCCGGTGGTGGAAGTCCAATCGCTGAGTACGATTTACCAGCTCCCAATCTACAGTGCAAAACATTTCAAAAGAATATCTTTCTGAAATATGACAAACAACAGTTACTTTCCATAGTTCAAGAAAGTGAAATATTACTTACGAATGAACAAAGATCTTAATATGAACTCGTCATTAACAGTGTCCGCGCTAAATCCCGCAATTCGGGTTTTCTCGATGCGCCAGGGGACACTGGGAAAACGTATTTGATTAAACTGATACACTCAAAGCTGAGAAGCGAAGAAAAAATCGCGCTTCCTCCGGAATCGCTGCTACATTGTTACCCGGTAGAAAACTGCACATTCTTTGTTTAAAATGCCAGAAGGTTTTAATTGTAGTGAGTTTCCAGTGTACAATATTTCTAAAAACAATAAACATGGTGAATTAATTACAGACTCAGATCTGATTGTTTATATGAGTGCATAAAAAGTCAATGGCAAAACAAAATCAATAGATGCCCTTGATCTAATCCTCCCAGCTTTGCTTAATGATTATGGAGTTATGGGCGGGATCACGTTTCTTTTCTCTAGAAATTTCAAACACTACCAGTAATTACGCGAGGTACCAGAGCTGATGAAGTGAATGTGTGTGTCAAACTATCGGTTCTATGGAGTAACGTACAAGCAGTGTCGCTCACAATCAATATGAAAGTCCAACTGGGAAGTGATGCGAGTGATATACAAACCTATTACACCTTGGAGACAGCAAAATACCAGATGTAAATGGTGAGATACGCTTAACGGTATCACTATGTCACATTGTTCTTTCACTGGAAAAATTGATGGAAAAAGTCTACGGGCATATTGAGGCTATAGATTCTCACGGAGATTCGTGGTTATGTGAACATGTAATTTTAGCACCAAGAAAATGCCATAAATAACTGGACACTGCAACAATTTCCAGGAAAATAAAATAAAAGTAATTGTTTTGTCACTACAGTATCAAATGAAGAAGATGCAGTACGTTAACCTACTGAGTTTTTGGATAATTTATCAGTATCATGATTGCCAGAACACGTGTTAGCTTTAAAAGTAGGTGTTTCGATTGTACTTATGCGAAATCTGAAGCTACTACAGTTGTGCAATGGTACAATGTTGAAAGTTACATCGCTGAAAAACATCTTATTGAGGCAACTTTCTTAACAGGCTGTGGTAAAGGAGATACAGTACTTATCGCGAGAATTCCCATCATACCCAAAAAAATTGCATTTTAATTAAAAGACTTCAGTTTCCGGAGAATGTCAATGAATCACAAGAGCAGACTTTACGTACAGCAGGCATAGATTTAGGAACTGAATGCTTTTCTCGCCGACAATTGGATGTAACACGTTCTCGAGTCTACAAAAGTAGCAATCCATGTGTTCTTAAGCCTCCTCCTCCTATGGCGCTACAGCCCAAGTCGGGCCCTGGCCTCCACCAATCTCCGCCTCCAATCCACTCTATCCACTGCAACCCTCCTCCAGTTTCTTATCCCCATGTCTCTCGCGTCCTCTGCAACGCCATCTTCCCACCTCTTCCTCGGTCTACCTCTAGGTCTCGTTCCCTCCCATGTACCCAGCAAAGCCCTCTTGGGGTTCCTGCCATCCTCCATTCTCATAACATGTCCGGCCCAACGCAATCTTTGTATTCTTATAAATTTTGAGACTGGTATCTCTTTATATATTTGATACAGTTCGTTGTTGTATCTCAGTCTCCATGAGCCATTTTCTTGTATTGGGCCTATAATGCGTCTGAGGATTTTCCTTTCAAAGGTGTCTACTATGTCGACTGTTTTCTGTGTGATTGTCCATGCCTCACACCCGTAGCATAGCACCGGTCTGATGACAGTCCTACATATTTCCCTGTGCACATCCCCAGACCTAAATGATAGCAGCAATGCGAAGTATGCCTTGTTAGCCATGGTGGTCCGACTTTGGATCTCCGGCTCCTCTGATCCAGTTTTTACTAGATTCACTCCGAGATACGTGAAATTGTCCACCACTTCAATTGTGTCCTCCTCTATCTCAATATTGTTATGAACCTGGTCTCTTCTTGTTTGGATAAGCATTTTTGTTTTATCCGTATTTATGGCTAGCCCAATTTCCTTGGCTTTGTTTATAAGCTCTATAAATATTTCTTTAGCTGCCGTGATCCGTCTTGACATGATGTTAATGTCATCTGCATATGCAGCTATCTGTACAGTTTTATTTGTTAACAGATTGGAGCTATTTATTGATAAGCCTCTAATTACATATTCCAATGCAATATTAAATAGTGTTGGGGCTGACCCATCTCCTTGCGTTAGTCCTCGTGTAATATTTATGGGTTCAGTTAGTTGGCTATCCACCTTTACTTGGGCTTCAGTCTGCTGCATGGTCACTTGCGTTAATCTTACCAGCTTGCCTGGTATTCCAAATTCATGCATTATGGTGTAGAGTTTGTCTCTATTAATAGAGTCATACGCTTGCCTGAAGTCCACAAAGATTTGGTACACATCAATATCACGTTCCCATCCGCATCTTAATATCTGTTTTACCGAGAAGTGTTGGTCGATTGTAGACCTTCCAGATCGGAATCCAGCTTGGTATTCCCGTATTATATTTTCTGTGAGGGGTCTCACCCTTTGGTTTAAGATGTACGTAAAAACCTTGTAGGAGGTGCACAGCAACGAAACGCCTCTGTAATTTCTACATTGAAGTTTGTCGCCTTTTTTATAAATGGGGCATATAATGCACTTATTCCATTCCATGGGGATTCGTTCCGTTTGCCATATGTCCACGATTAAGGAGTGCAGTGCGACTGTCACATCAGTACCTCCAGCTTCAAGTAGTTCTGCAGGAATTAAGTCTTTACCTGGTGCCTTGTTGTTCCTGAGGGCACTAATAGCTTCTTCTATTTCCTAAATTGATGGTGGGTCAGATTCCATCTCCCCAATGTTTGCATTCCGCGGGGTGTGAGCAACAATTTCTCCTCCCTGTACCATACTTCCCAAGGAGGCCATCGAAGTATACTCTCGCCAGATAGTTTTAATTTTCTCTGGATCACTGACAATTGTGTTGTAGATGGTTTATAACCTTTCCTGAGATGCTTAAGATATTTATAAGCATTCCTTATTCTTCCACCTGCAAAGTCCTGCTCCATTTTGAGAAGCAGCCCGTTTTCAAAAGTTCTTTTCTTTTATTTACATACTTTATTTGCCAGTCTTCTATTCTCTTCATATTCTTGCTTCCTTTCTCTAGTCCTACACTAAGAATACTTCCTGTGAGCCTCATTCCTCCGTGCAATACTCTCCCTGCATTCCTCATCAAACCAGTCCTCCTGCCTCCGTCTCTCCTCTATTCCTAGCATATCTCTGGCGGTTTCCAGGAGTGCGCACTTAAGGCTCTGCCATTTCTCTTCCACTGTTCCTGCGACGGACCCGTTCAATTTATTCCTCACTTTCCCAGCATATTCCTGTACCTTTTCTGGGTCCTTTAAACTCGCTGTGTTAACCTTTTCCTGTCTTCTGAGTCTGTCCTTCCTTATACGGCCACCCTGCATCTAAACTTTATCTGCACCATATAGTGATCAGAACCAACTGACGCTCCTCTCCGGGTTTTGACATCAATTATACTTGTAGCTGCTCTTTTATCTATGATCACATGATCTATCTGGTTGACTGTTTTCTCATCTGGGGCTACCCACGTTCCCTTATGGATATCACGGTGTGGGAATTGAGTTGAGCTGATAACCATATTCCTGCAGTTCTTAAGCAGTATCAAAAATTTATTCTATAAGGAAGCACTTCAGTAAAAAAATATGCGCAATTATGTATGAATGTATGCATGCAAATGTATATTATCAACTTGTATACATATCACATTATATGTTAATATATTGCGAACGTAATGTATTTAGTATCGACTCTGTTTTAAAATTTGATTGATATATCCTGATGAATTTTGATGTATGTAAAATACAGTAAAGCAGTAAACTGTTTACAGAAAAAGTAAATTTTATGCCAAAAACTACTGCGAATTAAATGTAGACATACACAATTAAAATATATTAAAATACATATTAAAAATCGCGTGGGAAGCCGTGGGGAGATAGTAAAATAACAAATCTGTAGAGTAAATATGTAACATGAATTTACAAAACGTCAACATTGTATTATTAATATATTCGAGTTCGTCTACCTGTGCACATTTACTTGCGGATCACGAAAAATAACTGCCTCTGCTTGAAAAATTGTAAAGAAATTTAAGATTGGCTGACTGGTAGTTACATGATAACGAATATTTTAAAACTAAATTTTAAAAAAAGTTGCATTCAGAATATAGAAATTTGTAAAATGCTTACCACTATTACCAATCACTAAAGTACACACGCGTTCTTGTGCTCATTTAAAATTTCTTCTATTGGGAAGAAATTTAATGCTAATTTCTTGGGCGTGTATAAATAATACGTAAATAATGCGTATGTCTTGGGTTAGTATAAATAAAAAGATAACAAAGTATATTTATAAAGTTATTTTGTATAACACTGCGTAAATATTCACCGATGTTATCCATGTGAAGGGAAGTGCGTGTGTTCAAATCTGTTGGGGAGAAGACATTATAGTGTGCTTGATAACACATTAAATAGTTGTCTTTATAATTTTTGTTTGCAAACGATCCTTTATCAAGGATAAATATCACTGGTCAACAATTATTTTTGTTGAATGCTCACGTTTTGCTAATTCTTATGTATTTTTGGATGCTGATTCTGAATATGTAGTCAGAATTTGTCTATCAGCCTTATTTTTTTGTGACTGCCCTTTTTATTTTTCAGTAAGTACCATGCATGAACTCCATATGCATAGAATTTTGTGAACTTAAATAATATCAACTAAATAGCTTTGGCTTTTTTATTGCAACAACTAAATTGATAAATCAAATATAATTGTTTGGGTTAGTGAATAGTCATCATTATTGTTATTTACACAATAATCAGAACAACCAAGAATGTATGAATCATCTCTGTTATTTTCTTTTAAATATAAACATTTCATCCATTAGTCACAACATATTGTTTGTCATTTTATTTCTGTAGACTGGTGACTCGGAGATGTAAATTATACAATAAGAAAATTAAACAATAAACTATCACGCAGGCTAGAGCTAGATTTTGGAATACTGTACTTCATTCGAGCGCGAGTTCTCGCGCGTCTAAGATTTGTTTGTGTAAGCTGCAGCTAGTTTTTGTATCTGTATGCGTTTTAATTTTTATTTCGTAAAGCGAGTGAGTGTATATTACATTAGTGTGAGTTTATAAAGTGTTTGTTTTTATACAGTGTTAGCTACCATAGTGTTACTCCATTACACAACATTCTACGTGTTTCTCGGCTATTCCAGCGGAGCCTGGCTATAATGTGTGTGCGACGCACACAGGGTTGGAATGAAAAAATAGTTTTATTAATTTCGATATGTAATAGTGATAAAAAGTTGTCTATTGCCTTTGTTAAGACAGTGTTAAAGTATGCTCACAAATATAATAATATATTTAGAGGTGCCGCAAAAGAGTTGAAAATATGTATTTTTAAGTAGGCCTAGATTTTACGAATTTTGACAAATTTGGTATAGTAAAAAAAAATTATTTTAAATACCAAATGCCTGTTTTAAAGGTTGAAATTATACACATAAACTACTCTGTAGTAGATAATTACAGTATTATACTGCAAAACTTTAATATTTATGCTACTAAATCTTGCATCTTTTAAAATATTTTTTTTAATTTTAACAATATTTTGCAATAGTAAGGATTCACCTTACTTTTTAATTAAAAACATAGCAAAACATTCTTTAGTTCTGTAAACCAATAGCCAGAAGCAGAACAGTAGGTGGATTGAAGTGACCTTGAGCTAGGTATATTGTTGGTTGGTGTAGGGTGGGGGGACGGGGGAGAGAAGCCTGTTGCAACTTGTCTCTGTCAGTCAGTCCCACAGAGTACGAATATATATATACTCAGTCAGTCCAGCCAGACCAAGCGTTTGAGTAGCATGTTTTTATGCTGTTGTTTACTGGTTTTGTTTTGTATTATGAATGTGTTAGCTTGAATATCAGTATAATAGTTTATTAGTTAATACTTGGTTATTAGTGCGATGGCAGTGTCAAAACCAGTTCAGACTAGACAAAAGTTAGAATGTCCAATTTTTGGACACCCTAAACAATTAAGTGAGTTAAGTTTGCCAACTTATTATGACATTATGAAATATTACCTTTATATTCGACATGAGCTGAAACCAGACGCAACATCAAAAAAACCAACGATGAGTGAGATATTAGATATTCTTATTAAGAAAGTTGAAACTATTTGGTCGAAAGCATCAATTCCTGTAGTGTCTCGCACTCGCATGTTGCAAATGGGAAAAACCTATCATGATAAATACAGAAATATTTTAAGATCAAAAGATAGAAAAGGTACAGAAAAATATGATTCAATCGTAGCATCGTTTTTAAATGAAAGCAAACGTCTTTTTGATGTGGCAGCTTGTAAGTGCAAAGAATTTTCTGAATGTAAGTGCGAAAAAGAAAAAAAAGTACCTAAACTTGAACAAGATTTTTTACTTGACCAGAGAACATTGAGAAAAATGAGTATAAGTAGAGTTGATAAAGTTGTTTCAAAGGTTTTAACACAAAGAGAACAGAGGAAGCAGAAGGTAATACAACAACAGCAACAGTTAAAGTACAATCAACAACTTCCATGCTGAAGATTTCATTGATATGATTAAGTGGACGGATATAACAATCACAGAGCCCCCAATGACAAAACACATAACTGATGAGGACTTAAAAAAGTATATAAGTGAAACAAGAGAACCTAGTTGCCAGATGCAATCTATAGATTTCCCTCGTTTTCCCTGTCACACACAAGCGGTAGAAAGAGTTATAAAGCTTGTGACAGAGTCATCACTCTGTCTGTCTGTCTGTGGTCCTGAAGCAAGAGATGGCTTTGTTAAAGCAAAAATTGCTTCGCAAAAGATGATGCCAAAATTTGAGACCAAAAAACATTTTATCTAAGTCTCAAGAAAAGTTGAAAATCAAAGAAATGTGAAACTAATGAACTAATGGAATATTATTATTATTTTTTAATGTTTACTTTGTTTCAATGACACTGGTTATTAATTATGTCATTACCTTTGTTCTTTTTTCTTCAATTATAGTGAGTTGGTAACTGTTCATGTTGAATGTTTAAGTTTAATCCCTTTCTAAAACCTCTTTATAAAGCAAAACACCCGAAACAATCGGTAAGTTTATTATTATTATTATTATTATTATTATTAATCAGTTATTTTAAGTAGTTTTAGATACTATTATTTTAAAAACTGTGTTTAAACAACAATTTGAAAGTAAAAAATTAATTATAATAGATCAATTCAAATTGGATTTTACATTTTGATTTTTAGGTAAAAAGCCCATTTTGCGGAAAAGCAAGGTATAAATTTAGAGCAACCAAACTTCATATCATTGTTTTTATAGTAAAGAAGCATCTATTGATTGCTATTAAAAACAATATTTGATTAAAAAAATGTAAAACTAAAGTAGAGAAAAAATTTATAATTTTATGTTAAATTTGGTTTTTTTGTAAAAAAAACCTTATTTTTAAGGCTCTTGCGGCACCTCAAGATATAAATATTGCAACGAATCGCAGGATCATGATATGCGGGGCAAGCTCATATATTACAGAGACTATGGACATTCATGTTATATTGGTAGATGGTTAAGTTTGGTTATGTTATCAGTTGTATTTAGTAAGGATAAGGGTTTAGTTTAGTAAAACTGTGCATTATTTATTTATTGTTATTCATGTACTGTGTTTGTGGAAATGTGCGCGCGTGCGCGAGTGGTAAACGTTTCCCAGGCTGTGCGTGAATTGATTATCATTGTGTTTGACATTGTACTGAACATAGACATATGTATTGCTACAATCCCTGTATATTTCTGACTATTATTTACGTTCATATATGATATTAGTAAAGTATGCAGTTATGCATGAGATAAGGGTATTCTGATTACCGCTATGCATGCTGTTACAAAGTAAATGCACTTTACTGCATGAAAAGTGCATGTCACGGTGTACTAACCATGTGACTTCCATCCACCAATAGAATGCTGAGTGGTGGTTGGAAATTTTCTTAAGCCTGTCGTTACACAGGCAGTTCTTCTACGCCATCTACCGCTAACGGGACGTGCACTCCTTGTACAAGATTCTACCGCTTGCAAGGTGCTGTAAAAACTATTCGTCGTTAGTGAAACGGGAAGATTCAGAACTGTGTGTGTAGTACATCTGCACAAAGTATTGTTTTAACGCATTGCGCGTATAATTACGACAGTTCTTCTACGCCATCTACCGCGAACGGGACGTGCACTCCTTGTACAAGATTCTACCGCTTGCAAGGTGTTGTAAAGACTATTCGTTGTTAGTGAAACGGGAAGACTCAGAACTGTGTGTGTAGTACATCTGCACACGGTATTGTTTTAACGCATTG
This sequence comes from Magicicada septendecula, assembly GCA_034769895.1. Lineage (NCBI taxonomy): Eukaryota > Metazoa > Arthropoda > Insecta > Hemiptera > Cicadidae > Magicicada > Magicicada septendecula. The sequence goes on along the minus strand of CM068368.1, from coordinate 265,192,384 downwards.
CGCGTATAATTACAGGCAGTTCTTCACTGCTGCTACCGCGTACGGTACATACAATTCTTGTTCAAGATTCTGTCGCTTGCAGGGATCTGTAAAGACTATTCGGGGATAGTAACGCGTGTGACGCAGAACGGTTGAATATTAACTCTTTACACACTATATTAATATTGTAGTATTACGTGTGTAATAAGTGAGTGTAACTGTATCACTGTGCGTGATTTTCCGCAGTGTCGGTATCATTAATAGTTACGCAATAGTAAGTTGTTCCATCAAGACGTTTCCGTGTTAGTGCAAGATTTCCTCATAGGGTGGTCTGCTGATCGCGGTAGACCTTGGTATTCGCGTGAACACTTGAAGAAGCCGGAGTGGTATAAGTTCAATATACCGTTATTAGATTAAACGCACTGTCACCTGAGATATTACTTGGTCATAAACTCTATATTAATTTTACGAGTAATAAGATCCGTAGTACCGTTGTGTGTGCGAAGCGTCAGATTCATCGTGGGAATTATAGGACACCAGCCCAGCTGTTACAGGACGCCAGCCCAGCTGTAAACGTTTCTGGGGAAACGTCTGTCATTTATAAGCCGCACCTGACGAACCAACTACACCGCAAAGACCTGCCCTTCTCTTCAGCAACATCATCGTGGGAATCTTCTTTATGTAACGTATCACGTCTTGCGTATGAACAGTATTTAACATTTTAAAAGAAAGACTCTATATCAAACATTACATTCTGAGTAGAGGGAAAGTGAGCGTTAGAAAACACTTCCGGGTTCCAGTTGAAAACACTACCGGGTTCCAGTTCATGACGTCATAGAGGCACTGGCAGCTGGTGTCCGAGCTGTCCATGTGACGTCACTGTTTTGTGTGTGTGTGTGTATGTGTGTGTATGTGTGACTGAAACACTTCCGTGTTCCAGTTCATGACGTCATACAGAGGCTCAAGTCGCTGGCGTCCGCATGGCTAAAACCTGTTTCAAGACGTCACGGAGGCCGTGGTTTCTGCATGTTCAAAATTTGGTAGCCGAAAACAATGTGTAGCGGATGGGGGTACCCGGAATTCGGCGATTGCCCGGACGCGCAGAGGCTATGTCATCGGGTACCGTTACTCGAAATTTTGGGGGCATCGGGTACCGTTATCCGAAATGTTTAAATCAACGGATGGGGGTACCCGAAATTTGTGGGTACGCCCTAACCGGGTTCCAGTTCATGACAGAGGCCCTGGCAGCTGGTGTCCGAATGTTAAAACACTTCCGCGTTCTGGTTTATTTTGATGTAACAAAATAATCGTTCTCTCTCGACATTTTTTTAATGTCAGAATTTTGGTACCCTAAATGATTAAAACAACGGATGGGGGTACCCGAAATTTGTGGGTACGCCCACATGACGACGACGTAGAGGGCGTGATGTCTGAAATGTTTAAATCAACGGATGGGGGTACCCGAAATTTTCGGTGTCTGAAATTTAGTACCCGAAATGTTTAAATCAACGGATGGGGTTACCCGAAATTTTTGGTGTCCGAATTTTGACACCCGAAATGTTTAAATCAACGGATGGGGGGTACACCCTAAAACAAGTCCTGTATGTCTAAACTCTGGACGGGGAGGAGAAACAGTTACGCGAAATTGATCGGTTAAAATTTGGGACAATAGGTACCTGACGGGTTCCGAAATTTGGTGATTAATGACATCCCGACGCGGTTCCTCCGGTACTCAAAACCGGATATTGTATTATTATAATGTTTATATTGTGTTAATATAAAACAGATGCATCGATTTGAATACTGTTTAGAAAACATATATTCTTATTATGCGTTACTAAAATTGTTAACTGAATAAATATATTTACTCCTGTGACGATTCTCCTGTAAACCAGTCAAACAGCATCTAAGCTGGTACAAGCGGTGTGTGTGTGAAACACTACCACGTTCCGTTAATGTATTCAAAGAGGAACTGATAGCTGGCGTCCGTGTTTTATAAAGCTGTGTGTGTGTGTGTGTGTGTGTGTGTGTGTGTGTGTGTGTGTGTGTGTGTGTGTGTGTGTGTGTGTGTGTGTGTGTGTGTGTGTGTGTGTGTGTGTGTGTGTGTGTGTGTGTGTGTGTGACGTAGAGTTGGCTCAGGCAAGCTGTTGTAACTTGCAGCGCTCTTTCTCTACTATAAAAACCGGTTTCTTTGCTGTTACATTCCATATGAGAGACTTACATCTCTACTGCTTTTGCGATTATTCAAGTATGATAGGAATAATTGTTTTGTATAAGGGGTATAATAATAAAAATAACATAGGTTATGGTTTATATGTATATATAATTTTTAATAATATCAAAAGCTTTTACAATCAAATCATAAGCTATAAGTTTTTTCTCTCTCTACACACACATGTTCTATATTCACAAGACAATTATAATTGAGCAAAACATACGCCCTCTCTCTATATACATAACTAAACAAAATAGACACTTTATCTATATATATATATATATATATTTACATAATTATACAAAATAATCTTTTTTCTCTCTCGCTTTCTCTCTCTTTTGCAGCCTTGAAGGTTCTCTCTCTCTCTCTCTCTCTCTCTCTATATATATATATATATATATATATATGTATATATACACACATACACACACACACATATAATTAACAAAATAATAATTACATTTACTACAACCAAAACAAGCCTTATATGTCTAACAATAATAATAATAATTAATAACATACAATATTACAATGTTGATGTGTAATATATTAATAATAACATACTGAATGTAGACACACATCAAATGATAATTAATATGGTGTTAACTACATGTGTAAAATGGTACACCAAAACCTTGGATTCAACTCTTTTTAGCATTTTAGATAATAACAGTGGTAACAACGCTTATAAAGCGCACATCCAGTGGAATTATGCCTTAACCAATTACATTTTTTCGTCAAAATAATTTTTTAAAACAATTGTTCTTCAGAGTGTAAATTCTCTCCACTCACAAGCACTCAGAATGTTACAGTGGTCACCATATGGTGGTGAACGACATACATCTCCCTCGCATTCGCACAAACACATAACATCGAAACAAGGTTTCTGTAACTATGAGAGAAATCTTTTAAAAAATTTAATTACACATAAAAATTTAACTAACACTTTAATGATTGTTTATCTCAACTTTTTATGTTATAAACCACCTACGTTTTTTAATAATTAAAAATAGAATATAATTTCCTACAATTAATAATACTTGATCAAATACAAAAGAATGTAGACACATCAAATGATAGTTAGTGTGGTATTAAAAAAACATGTATTCTGAATTAAACTCATTTTGATATCTTAGATAACAACAGACGCGACAACGGTTACGAAGCGGACATCCGCTAGAGTCATGCCTTGACCACTCATATTTTTTTACTAGCGAGGTATACGCTGTACCAGTAAAATTATACATCATATAGTATATCTGATTAACCAGCTTTGTTTTAGCAATTAGCAAATCTTTTATTTGAAGATATTCAATATTATGGTTGTTACAATAACTAATTGATGTTTTGAAGAGTTTGAAAAACTCATTACGAATAAATACTTTCATTTTGTAAATATTCTTTTCGTTTCGTATTGATATCCATCTACTCAGTGTCTTACGATTATTTCTAAAATTATAATCGAATTTAATCATGTTGCATTGACAATATAATCTATTATTACCATTTATTTCTCTGTTTAAAAGTTTTTCTACAATATTAGATCCAAGCAACACCTTGTTCTTTCTCTGAAAATGAATAGTTAACATTAAAAAACGACAAAAAAAAATAGAGAAGTCTACTTCATCATTTAAAAACATTTTACTATTAATGTTATTATTACTATTATTATTATAATAAATCAATCCTGTTCTCGTTTATTTGGTCTGGAAAAAAAGAGAAAAAATTAATACATAACCACTTCTGTATAAGTAATTATTAGTGGTACTGAAATATCATACTCACATAATCAATATCCAACTGCACGCTCACTTTCTCGTTCGCCAGCGGAGTGTGTGAGGTTACGCATAGTGATAGGACACAAGGCTTCACAGCTTTCAATTGCTCCTCTGTAAATACGTCACACCATCTTTTAGGTAGGTATACATAGAAAAGTTTATCCTCCGGCTGAGGACAGGCTCCGGTATCTTCCAAATCTACCACAACTGACTCCCCGAATTTCGTTTTCACAAATTTCATGTGAATTATATGATACTTTACTCCTAAAGAAAGACTTGACAAGTCTCTTTTTGGTAAAAAATTTTCAACTGTCTTCGCGTTCGCAACGATTCCTTCCATGGCGAGTACTGATGACTGCACAGGGAAACACTGGCGTATTTATTCTGTTTCCCCCGACCACGTTCCTTCCTTCTAAAGCGTCATCTCCTTCGGTCACGACACCCTACCCCGCACCTCCACCGCAATGGTAACGGCTATAATTTTGCTTCCTACCCCACCCCGCGTCGTCACGGGCCACCATCTGCTTTCGGTCACGACCGGACGATGACATCCTACCCCGCACCCCCACACCACACCCAAAGCCTCACCACCACCCCGCACCTCGCCTACATATTTTGTTCAATTACTTTGTCTGTCGCTCCGCAACGACAGGGTTTCCCCCACCCCACCCCACCCCGCACCCCACTCGAGTCCGTCGGTCACGGTCACCCCGCACCCCACCCCGCGTCGTCTCGGGCCACCATCTGCTTTCGGTCACGACCGGTCGTACAACCCAGCCCCCCGTACCCCGCACCCTACATCCCGTGGGAGGCGACTCAACGAGCGCGTTTCGGTCAAGGTCGCCGGCATCCTGTACCCCGCACCTCGCCTACCTCTCGGTCACGGACACCGGCTGCAACCTAGCTCCCTACCCCGCACCACCATCCCACACCTTTACCCCGCACCGCATCGGTCACGGACGTCAGCTTCCTACACCGCACTCCCCACCCCACCCAGCCCTCCGCAACGCGCGTCATCGGTCACGACCGGACGATGACATCCCAGCCCGCACCCCCACCCCGCACCTCCAGCACACACCGCATCGGTCACGACAACCCCGCACCCCACCCCGCGCAGCTGCTCCTCGCGAGCGGAGCGCGGCGACAGAGTTACCGGTCACCGGACTGTCTATATAGGGAACCGACTACGCGAAGCCGGCCTCACTCCTTTCACAATGACCGACAGCAGCAGCAGCAGCGGCGGCAGCAACAGCGAACACAGTGCTATCAATGGTAATGTAATTACTATAAAATTTATGATACTTGACAATACACTAAACACACAAACAGTATTATTAGATTACAAACACACGGTTATTGATAAGATTTGTAGCGAAGCCGTTGCATTAAATAATTATATAAAGTGGTATTTAGCAGTTCGTGTATCTTTTAAAAAATTAATAAACACCGAAAATATTTATTGTAATGCGGTATTTAGATCACGTACAGAACTTAAGTCACAGTATGACGATATCGATGAACAGTATTCGATAGCTAGCGAGAAAATAATGGAATCCGTTGACAAATTCACGCGTGACGGAAGCGGGTGGGTCGAAAATGGTGTCGAGTCGGTGGAAATAAATATTACAAAATACAATCCTCTTGTGGGGTCGAGCTTTCTACCTACACCATCGAAATTGTCACACAGTAAGAAAGGAATTATTAATGTGAAAAATTTAGAAGATGAAAAGTGTTTCTTGTGGTCTGTGCTCGCCGGTATACACCCGATCGCGTGTAACCCGCATCGCGTTAGCCATTACCTTCCGTACGAAGAAGAAATAAACATGAAGGACATACCTTATCCCGTCGCAGTCAATAAGATAAAACGTTTTGAAAAATTAAACGAAAACATATCCGTTAACGTTTTTGGCTACGAAGGCGAGGTATATCCTTTACGTATTACTGAACACCGCGGTCGAAAGTACCACGTAAACCTACTGCTACTGTCCGACGCGAACACTACTCACTACTGCCTCATACGGAACCTTTCGCGTATGCTTTCGTCGTTGTCAAAACGAAACGGCGCTTCGCTTTACTGCAACTACTGTCTACACCGATTTTCGGACAATAAAGATACTAACGCGGCGCGAAAACGAGTTGAAGAACACGAACGCAACTGTTCTCAGCATGCAGTACAGAAAGTAAAACTTCCTGACGAGAACGAAAAGTGGATGTATTTTAAAAACTTTTCACTTTGTCACCGCGTACCTTATACGGTATACGCTGACTTCGAATCGTTTATTGTTCCGACCACCGGTAAAAACGTGGCACATCATATACCAGCCAGTTTCTGCTATGTGATAGTTGACTGGATGGGAAACGCTGTCAAGGAACCTGTAATATACCGCGGTAAAGACGTGGTGGACACGTTCCTTCGTGTGCTTTTAGTCGACGTTCAACGACTCGATAGAAAGTTTAATAAACCGATCCAAATGACAGCGGCCGATGAACGGTCATTCCGAAACGCTACGCACTGTCATCTGTGCAAGCAGCCGTTAACGGACGACACGGTTCGAAACCATTGCCACATAACGGGAAACTATTTAGGCGCTGCTCACAATGCGTGTAATATAAATTACAAAATACCAACACACGTTCCGGTTTTTTTCCATAATTTAAGTGGCTATGACTCGCATCATTTGATGCAAGGTTTCGGAAAGTACAAGGAAGATGAAATAACGTGTATCGCTACTACAACCGAACGTTACATCTCCGTTACACTCGGTCAGCTCCGGTTTCTCGATTCTCTGCGGTTCATGAACGCGTCACTTGAAAAACTCGTCTCCAACTTATCCGCGGATAAATTTAAAATCCTTAATCAATTTTACACGCGTAATGTTAATTTACTGTTGCGTAAAGGCGTGTACCCTTACGAATACGTTACGGACGATTCAAAATTTGACGAGAGGCAGTTACCGGACCGCGAACATTTTTACAACGGGTTGACAGAGTCGGATATAAACGAAGAAGATTACGCGCACGCTCGAGCGGTTTGGTCGGCTTTCGACATGCAAACGTTCGGTGATTATCATGACCTTTATTTAAAAACGGATGTACTACTGCTTGCTGATGTATTTGAAAACTTTCGAAACATGAGCCTACAGTACTACGAACTCGATCCGTGTAACGTTTTTACCACCGCCGGTTTAGCGTGGAACGCGATGCTGAAAATGACAGGAGTTAGGTTAGAGTTACTCCGCGATATAGACGTACACCTGTACATCGAAAGAGGTATCCGTGGCGGCTTAGCAGCAATTTCTAGTAGGTACGCCAAGGCCAACAACCCGTACATTCCCGATTATGACGCAAGCAAGCCGCATAACTATTTACTTTACCTCGATTGTACCAACCTGTACGGAACGGCTATGACACAGCCTTTACCACTGTCCGGTTTTCGATGGTTGGAACGTACAGTGATCGATACGTTGAACGTGCACACGTTACGCGACGATGGTGACACCGGTTATATCCTGGAAGTCGATCTGGGGTATCCACATTACCTACACGACTTACACAGTGACTACCCTTTAGCACCTGAAAAGCGTACTATTACGGACAGTATGCTTTCACCGTACTGCTATCGCATGAAGCTGTTAAAAGACTTTGTGTGCAGTAACGGTAAGGTAGAGAAACTGATAACGTCCCTCGAGGACAAGACAAAATACATTGTTCATTACAGAACATTGAAACTCTACCTCGAACTAGGAATGGAGTTGAAAGCGATTCACCGTGTGTTAGCATTCACACAGTGCGTATGGTTGAAACCTTTCATCGATTTTAATACGGAGCGACGAAAGGAAGCCAGAAACACCTTTGAAAAAGACTTTTTTAAGTTAATGAATAACGCACCGTACGGAAAATCGTTGGAAAACGTACGGAAGCGAATCGATTTCAAGTTAATTCCAAACGAGAAGAAACTTCACAAACTAACCGCTAACCCCAGGCTACAACATTTTTTCATCTATAACGAGGACCTGGTAGGTCTCACGATGAAAAAAATATCCATTACACTGAACCGACCTTTGTACGTTGGGTTCAGTGTATTGGATATTAGTAAGCTGATTATGTATCGGTTCCATTACGGATTCACGATGAATACGTACGGGTCACGTGCACGTCTATGTATGACGGACACTGACTCTCTGTTGTACGACATTCGCACCGACGATGTGTACAAAGACATGGAGGAGCATCTCGAACTCTTTGACACGTCGGAGTACCCTAAGGCACATCCGTGCTATAGTGAAACAAACAAGAAAAAGTTGGGTACTTTTAAAGACGAAACAAATGGAATACCGGTACTTGAATTTGTCGGGTTGCGCGCAAAATGTTATTCATTAGTTACGGCAAACGATAAAGAGAAAAAGGTAGCGAAAGGTGTGCCACGTTCCGCGATAGCTACACAGTTGAAACATCAACTTTATAAACAATGTGTAAAGACCACTTCTCAAACTTATACTACGGCGCAGACTATCCAAAGCGAAAAACATAACATATACACAAGAAAGCTTACAAAATTATCGCTGTCACCATACGATGACAAACGATATGTCTTGGATGACGGTGAAACAACACTGGCGTACGGTCATTATAAACTCTGTCAACCCAGACGCGAGATAATTCAGCAAGCGAGAAAATCCGTTATAAATTATGCGTTCGATATACGTTGATATAAGACTCGCTTGCAGGAGCAACACACTGTCAGTAACGACGATGAAGTCGGTGAGGTTCAGTGAAAACGTAACGGTATATCTCGTACCAAAATTTTGCGATTCGCGTTTCGGGTGGCGATATGGAAAACGTACGCAAAACTATTGCAAAGGAATTGCACAGACCGGTGAGAAGGAACTTTCCCAGACGTGCGGTGGAGGTGAAGGGGTTACACGATCTCTACCAAGCGGATTTGGTGGAAATGATACCGCATGCCAAGTTGAACAAGGGGTACAAATATCTAATGACGGTAATAAACGCATTTAGCAAGTATGCATATGCGATTCCCTTAAAAACTAAATCGGGTGTTGAAGTAGCACATGCTCTCGAACCAATAATTGTAAAAAAATATCGGTATGGAGAACCATACATGACTTCCATATTCTAAGATTTATATTTAAAATCATTTTCAGCCAAACAGCCAGGCTGTGTCTTACCTGCCTTTTTATTGCTGTATTAAATGAAAAATATTATATTACATTAAAATGAAAAAATTATAATTTTATTGCCTGGCAACAAAATTATTTTATTTTTAACAATTACCATTGTTTCAAAAAGTTTAAATAAATTTTCAAGTACTTTACTCTTGTTAAAACGTAAAAGGTTGCAGGTAAACTACCCCTTCCCCTTAACCGATCTTCACCAAAATCGAAAGTCATTGAGACCTCTACAATTCAGGGACGTATGCAAAAAATTATTTGATTCTGTTTGAATTTGCGGCTGTTATCGTTTGCCATAGAAAATACGCTTGATAAAAAAACGTTGCAGGTAAACTACCCCTTCCCCATAACCGATCTTCACCAAAAACAATAGGTCTTGAGTACTCTACAAATCAGGGCTGTATGCAAAACATTATTTGATTCTGTTTGAATTTGCGGCTGTTATCGTTTGCCATAGAAAATAAAACGTAAAAGGTTGCAGGTAAACTACCCCTTCCCCTTAACCGATCTTCACCAAAAACAATAGGTCTTGAGTACTCTACAAATCAGGACTGTATGCAAAACATTATTTGATTCTGTTTGAATTTGCGGCTGTTATCGTTTGCCATATAAAATACCCTTGTTAAAAAAACGTTGCAGGTAAACTACCCCTTTCCCTCAACCGATCTTCACCAAAAACAATAGGTCTTGAGAAATCTACAATTCAGGGCTGTATGCGAAACATTATTTGATTCTGTTTGAATTTGCGGCTGTTATCGTTTGCCAAAAAAAAAAAAATTTCCCTTGATAAAAAAAACCGTTGCAGGTAAACTACCCCTTCCCCTCAACCGATCTTCACCAAAAACAATAGGTCGCGAGTACTCTACAAATCAGGGCTGTATGCAAAAAATTATTTGATTCTGTTTGAATTTGCGGCAGTTGTCGTTTGCCATAGAAAATACGCATGATAAAAAACGTTGCTGGTAAACTACCCCTTCCCCTCAACCGATCTTCACCAAAAACAATAGGTCTTGAGTACTCTACAAATCAGGGCTGTATGCAGAAAATTATTTGATTCTGTTTGAATTTGCGGCTGTTATCGTTTGCCATAGAAAATACCCTTGTTAAAAAAACGTTGTAGGTAAACTACCCCTTTCCCTTAACCGATCTTCACCAAAAACAAAAGGTATTGAGAACTCTACAATTTAGGGCTGTATGCAAATAATCTTTTCATTCTGTTTGAATTTGCGGCTGTTATCGTTTGCCATAGGAAATACCCTTGTTAAAACATAAAACGTTACAGGTAAACTACCCCTTTCCCTTAACCGATCTTCACCAAAAACAATAGGTCTTGAGAACTCTACAATTCAGGGCTGTATGCGAAACATTATTTGATTCTGTTTGAATTTGCGGCTGTTATCGTTTGCCAAACAAACAAAATTTCCCTTGCTAAAAAAAAACCGTTGCAGGTAAACTACCCCTTTCCCTCAACCGATCTTCACCAAAAACAATAGGTCGCGAGAACTCTGCAAAACCGGGCTGTATGCAAAAAATTATTTGATTCTGTTTGAATTTGCGGCAGTTATCGTTTGCCATAGAAAAAAAATCTACAGACAGACAGACACACAGACAGACAGACACACAGACACACAGACAGACAGACACACAGACAGACACACAGACACTTTTCGGAAAACGACTTTTTTTCATGTTTTGAGTGTAGTAGAATCAGAATCTGCAATAATCTCGAACACGATTTTTTTTGCCATCACCATACTTCCATTCCTTAAGGAATATGGAAGTAATAAAATGAAATACCTGCAAACGGATAAGGGGAAAGAGTACTTTAACACTACCGTACAAGCTTTACTAAAGAGATTCAACGTCAAACACTATTCAACGTATAGCGAGAAGAAAGCGTCCATCGTAGAGCGATTTAATCGTACGTTGAAAACGAACATGTACCGCGCGTTCAGCGAGCAAGGCCATTATCGGTGGTTGTCGCTTTTGCCTAAACTGGTGATGGAATACAACGACAGAGTGCATAGAACTATAGAGATGAAGCCGCGACAAGTCGACAAGAGCAACGAGCAAATTGTGTTGGAACGAATAAGAAAAAATATCGTACCGCGGAAAGTGAGCAAGAAACATAAGTTTAAAATAGGCGATCGAGTGCGTATCAGTAAATACAAAATCACATTCGCTAAAGGTTATACACCAAACTGGACGAACGAGATATATACAGTGCACAGAGTTCAGCCAACCGTACCGGTTACGTACTTGTTGAAAGATCACACGGGTGACGTTGTGGAAGGTGGGTTTTATGAACAAGAATTGAGTAAAACCAGCGTTGGTGATGTGTATCTCGTTGAAAAAATATTACAACGTAAAGGTGATCGCGTGCGAGTGCGCTGGCTCGGCTTTGACGGTAAACACGATTCGTGGATACATAAAAAAGATCTGATATAATAACATTACCACAGTATTTAACCGAACGTAAACGAGTTAAGATGAAGATTGAACAACAATCGTTAAAGTTAAATGTTAAGAACGTAGACTCTGCTAAGTACAACGGTGAAGTTGCATATAATAAACACAGTCCACTGTTTCCAAACACAGTTCGATGTATCGTGTGCGGCGGGTCATGTAGCGGGAAGTCAAACGTTGCCTTTAACATGTTATTCGATTCAAACGGACTGCGATTTCAGAACCTGTACGTGTTCTCCAAATCGTTATTTCAACCAAAATATCGTATTTTGGAAGACGTTTTTAATGCTCTCGCTGACGAAGGAATGATGTACTTCACATACAGTGAAAACGATGAAGTACCACCTCCGCACGAAATTGTACCTAATTCAATCATGTTGTTCGATGATGTGGTATGTGAACGGCAGAATAACATACGAAAATATTTCGCTATGGGACGGCATAGCGGTGTGGACACTTTGTACCTTTGTCAGACGTACAGTCTGGTGCCAAAGCAACTGGTGCGTGATAATGCCAATTTCTTGGTTTTTTTCAGGCAAGATGATCTCAATTTACGTCACGTTTACAACGATCACGTTAACACAGATATGAAATACGAAGAGTTCAAAGCGATGTGCGCCGAAGCGTGGAAGGATCGTTACGGATTCATAGTCATCAACAAGGACTCACCGATAAACGCGGGTAGATACAGAGTGGGTTTCGATCGTTTTATACATAAATAGAATAGTTTGTGCGAGAAAGTCATCAGTGTCAAGATGGATGACAAGCAATTGACACATGAAATCGATGCAATTAGCGATAACATAAGACAAAAGTATCGCGCGTTGAAACATGACATCAGAGAGAGCGATGAAGCGTTAACGAGAAAGTACAAACCTCTTTTGGAACCGTTAACCCAGATTTCGGAAAAGTTGAATGTCTCCGGTGATAAAATTAAAAAAATAAATGTTGAAGATGAAGATACGAAGACAGCTGTCGAGATGACACCACCACCATCACAACCTCGATTCCTTAGAACGGAAGTGTTGGCACAAACTCCTGATGTCGAAACATCGAACGTGACTCTTGAAGAGTTTTTAGCAACACCCGAAGGTCGACAGGAAGCACAAGAATACGTTGAACAGTCTGTCGAAGGTCCGCTCGCGAGGAAATACTTACTACTCGCTTTATCTGATGATCGAGACAAAAAGATGGATCATACGTACGGTATCCGTAACGTTGCAGACAAATGGATGGTGGGAAATTCGGTGTTGGAGATCAATCAAGACGACAGCTTCTACATAGCTGGAAAACGATACAGGGGTACACCGGGTCTCTACGAACTTATGTTTATGAAAGAACCCAACAAGAGCGTCTATGATGAAAACGATTTAGCAGCGTACAAATCTATACTGTCGGACACTAACGCACATAAACATTATCATTTACCCGGTGCTAAAATAAATACAAACAAAGGTGTAAAGTACAGAGAGATAATCGCCCGATTGTTCCCACCGCGCAGCGGACGTGGTATCGATTACGTACACTGGAACGATCCCAACAAACTGGTTGAACGGTTGAGACTGCTGGTAAGTTCAAAACGCGCCGGTCACACCGGACACGACAACGAAATCATCTCCGTTGTGGAGGAATTACGTGAAGCCAACATTATCGTATAAATTTTATGAACGTCGGTGTAACAACTCATTGACGTCAACACTGTCAACATGTGCGGGTTAGATTTGACACCTGACTTTGAAGTCGAAAACGAAAGACTGAAAACCTTTACATCATGGCCTGTGCATTTCATCAGTCCAACCGCTATGGTTGCCGCAGGCTTTCATTACACAAATGAAATTGACAGGGTTCGATGTTCATTTTGCGGTATAGAAATCTTTCGTTGGAAAGAGGGTGACGATCCGATTGTGTTACACACGCGATGGTCACCACAGTGTCGTTACTTAAAACGGTTAGCACATCATTTGTAGCGTGCAGTCGTACAATGGTTGTGGACAAGTTCGGGAGACATCAAAGCGCCGTGAGCGTGCGACGAGAAACAAAAAGACAATTACGCGATACTGTAGGATTTAAGATTACGAATGATGGGCATATAGATGTTGAAAACAAAAAGATCCGCAATCTGAACGAACCGGATGCAGCAAAGGATGCTGTATCTCTGACTTATATGCAAACACATTGTCTGCTACTCGATGATGAACGTAAAAGCGTGGACGTTAAAGGGTGTAGATTGAAAAATGTTGATACTCCTGTAGACGTTAAAGACGTAGTCAACAAATATTACGTTGATGACAACTGTTATACAACACTCGAGTCAAGAGAGAGGTGAGGTCATCGATGCACGAGATCGATGGGTAATCAACGTTCGAAGTCCGGAACAAGCGACCGATGCGGTTAACAAAAACTATGTAGACTCGAACGTCATTAAAAAAGTATCGAACAGCTATTTGTTTGGGCAGAGCTGGTTGTCGGGAGTGAGTTCACCGATTTTTGGAGATGACGCGGTTAACGTAAAATACATGTTGCAGAACACCGTTAGCTTGGGCGAAGATGGTGTTTTCAAAGCAGCGGAAAAGAGAATAACAGACGTAGCGGATGGTTTTGCGGAGAGCGATGCTGTTAACTTACAACAATTAAATGACGTGAGACGATACGTAAAGAGCGAGATGTATAAAGTCGTTAAAACATTTCAGTATCAACTGGATTACTACTTATTGAAATTGTCTAAGCCACGTAGTTCAGAAGACGAGTGGACACTTAGCAGAGTCTACGTTCTTAACATTTAACTTTAACGATTGTTGTTCAATCTTCATCTTAACTCGTTTACGTTCGGTTAAATACTGTGGTAATGTTATTATATCAGATCTTTTTTATGTATCCACGAATCGTGTTTACCGTCAAAGCCGAGCCAGCGCACTCGCACGCGATCACCTTTACGTTGTAATATTTTTTCAACGAGATACACATCACCAACGCTGGTTTTACTCAATTCTTGTTCATAAAACCCACCTTCCACAACGTCACCCGTGTGATCTTTCAACAAGTACGTAACCGGTACGGTTGGCTGAACTCTGTGCACTGTATATATCTCGTTCGTCCAGTTTGGTGTATATCCTTTAGCGAATGTGATTTTGTATTTACTGATACGCACTCGATCGCCTATTTTAAACTTATGTTTCTTGCTCACTTTCCGCGGTACGGTATTTTTTCTTATTCGTTCCAACACAATTTGCTCGTTGCTCTTGTCGACTTGTCGCGGCTTCATCTCTATAGTTCTATGCACTCTGTCGTTGTATTCCATCACCAGTTTAGGCAAAAGCGATAACCACCGATAATGGCCTTGCTCGCTGAACGCGCGGTACATGTTCGTTTTCAACGTACGATTAAATCGCTCTACGATGGACGCTTTCTTCTCGCTATACGTTGAATAGTGTTTGACGTTGAATCTCTTTAGTAAAGCTTGTACGGTAGTGTTAAAGTACTCTTTCCCCTTATCCGTTTGCAGGTATTTCATTTTATTTTTTACAATTATTGGTTCGAGAGCATGTGCTACTTCAACACCCGATTTAGTTTTTAAGGGAATCGCATATGCATACTTGCTAAATGCGTTTATTACCGTCATTAGATATTTGTACCCCTTGTTCAACTTGGCATGCCGTATCATTTCCACCAAATCCGCTTGGTAGAGATCGTGTAACCCCTTCACCTCCACCGCACGTCTGGGAAAGTTCCTTCTCACCGGTCTGTGCAATTCCTTTGCAATAGTTTTGCGTACGTTTTCCATATCGCCACCCGAAACGCGAATCGCAAAATTTTGGTACGAGATATACCGTTACGTTTTCACTGAACCTCACCGACTTCATCGTCGTTACTGACAGTGTGTTGCTCCTGCAAGCGAGTCTTATATCAACGTATATCGAACGCATAATTTATAACGGATTTTCTCGCTTGCTGAATTATCTCGCGTCTGGGCTGACAGAGTTTATAATGACCGTACGCCAGTGTTGTTTCACCGTCATCCAAGACATATCGTTTGTCATCGTATGGTGACAGCGATAATTTTGTAAGCTTTCTTGTGTATATGTTATGTTTTTCGCTTTGGATAGTCTGCGCCGTAGTATAAGTTTGAGAAGTGGTCTTTACACATTGTTTATAAAGTTGATGTTTCAACTGTGTAGCTATCGCGGAACGTGGCACACATTTCGCTACCTTTTTCTCTTTATCGTTTGCCGTAACGAATGAATAACATTTTGCGCGCAACCCGACAAATTCAAGTATCGGTATTCCATTTGTTTCGTCTTTAAAAGTACCCAACTTTTTCTTGTTTGTTTCACTATAGCACGGAGGTGCCTTAGGGTACTCCGACGTGTCAAAGAGTTCGAGATGCTCCTCCATGTCTTTGTACACATCGTCGGTGCGAATGTCGTACAACAGAGAGTCAGTGTCCGTCATACATAGACGTGCACGTGACCCGTACGTATTCATCGTGAATCCGTAATGGAACCGATACATAATCAGCTTACTAATATCCAATACACTGAACCCAACGTACAAAGGTCGGTTCAGTGTAATGGATATTTTTTTCATCGTGAGACCTACCAGGTCCTCGTTATAGATGAAAAAATGTTGTAGCCTGGGGTTAGCGGTTAGTTTGTGAAGTTTCTTCTCGTTTGGAACTAACTTGAAATCGATTCGCTTCCGTACGTTTTCCAACGATTTTCCGTACGGTGCGTTATTCATTAACTTAAAAAAGTCTTTTTCAAAGGTGTTTCTGGCTTCCTTTCGTCGCTCCGTATTAAAATCGATGAAAGGTTTCAACCATAGGCACTGTGTGAATGCTAACACACGGTGAATCGCTTTCAACTCCATTCCTAGTTCGAGGTAGAGTTTCAATGTTCTGTAATGAACAATGTATTTTGTCTTGTCCTCGAGGGACGTTATCAGTTTCTCTACCTTACCGTTACTACACACAAAGTCTTTTAACAGCTTCATGCTATAGCAGTACGGTGAAAGCATACTGTCCGTAATAGTACACTTTTCGGGTGCTAAAGGGTAGTCACTGTGTAAGTCGTGTAGGTAATGTGGATACCCCAGATCGACTTCCAGGATATAACCGGTGTCATCATCGTCACGTAACGTGTGCACGTTCAACGTATCGATCTCTGTACGTTCCAACCATCGAAAACCTGACAGTGGTAAAGGCTGTGTCATAGCCGTTCCGTACAGGTTGGTACAATCGAGGTAGAGTAAATAGTTATGCGGCTTGCTTGCGTCATAATCGGGAATGTACGGGTTGTTGGCCTTGGCGTACCTATTAGAAATTGCTGCTAAGCCGCCACGGATACCTCCTTCGATGTACAGGTGTACGTCTATATCGCGGAGTAACTCTAACCTGACTCCTGTCATTTTCAGCATCGCGTTCCACGCTAAACCGGCGGTGGTAAAAACGTTACACGGATCGAGTTCGTAGTACTGCAGGCTCATGTTTCGAAAGTTTTCAAATACATCTGCAAGCAGTAGTACATCCGTTTTTAAATAAAGGTCATGATAATCACCGAACGTTTGCATGTCGAAAGCCGACCAAACCGCTCGAGCGTGCGCGTAATCTTCTTCGTTTATATCCGACTCTGTCAACCCGTTGTAAAAATGTTCGCGGTCCGGTAACTGCCTCTCGTCAAATTTTGAATCGTCCGTAACGTATTCGTAAGGGTACACGCCTTTACGCAACAGTAAATTAACATTACGCGTGTAAAATTGATTAAGGATTTTAAAATTATCCGCGGATAAGTTGGAGACGAGTTTTTCAAGTGACGCGTTCATGAACCGCAGAGAATCGAGAAACCGGAGCTGACCGAGTGTAACGGAGATGTAACGTTCGCTTGTAGTAGCGATACACGTTATTTCATCTTCCTTGTACTTTCCGAAACCTTGCATCAAATGATGCGAGTCATAGCCACTTAAATTATGGAAAAAAACCGGAACGTGTGTTGGTATTTTGTAATTTATATTACACGCATTGTGAGCAGCGCCTAAATATTTTCCCGTTATGTGGCAATGGTTTCGAACCGTGTCATCCGTTAACGCCTTCTTGCACAGATGACAGTGCGTAGCGTTTCGGAATGACCGTTCATCGGCCGCTGTCATTTGGATCGGTTTATTAAACTTTCTATCGAGTCGTTGAACGTCGACTAAAAGCACACGAAGGAACGTGTCCACCACGTCTTTACCGCGGTATATTACAGGTTCCTTGACGGCGTTTCCCATCCAGTCAACTATCACATAGCAGAAACTGGCTGGTATATGATGTGCCACGTTTTTACCGGTGGTCGGAACAATAAACGATTCGAAGTCAGCGTATACCGTATAAGGTACGCGGTGACAAAGTGAAAAGTTTTTAAAATACATCCACTTTTCGTTCTCGTCAGGAAGTTTTACTTTCTGTACTCCATGCTGAGAACAGTTGCGTTCGTGTTCTTCAACTCGTTTTCGCGCCGCGTTAGTATCTTTATTGTCCGAAAATCGGTGTAGACAGTAGTTGCAGTAAAACGAAGCGCCGTTTCGTTTTGACAACGACGAAAGCATACGCGAAAGATTCCGTATGAGGCAGTAGTGAGTAGTGTTCGCGTCGGACAGTAGCAGTAGGTTTACGTGGTACTTTCGACCGCGGTGTTCAGTAATACGTAAAGGATATACCTCACCTTCGTAGCCAAAAACGTTAACGGATATGTTTTCGTTTAATTTTTCAAAACGTTTTATCTTATTGACTGCGACGGGATAAGGTATGTCCTTCATGTTTATTTCTTCTTCGTACGGAAGGTAATGGCTAACGCGATGCGGGTTACACGCGATCGGGTGTATACCGGCGAGCACAGACCACAAGAAACACTTTTCATCTTCTAAATTTTTCACATTAATAATTCCTTTTTTACTGTGTGACAATTTCGATGGTGTAGGTAGAAAGCTCGACCCCACAAGAGGATTGTATTTTGTAATATTTATTTCCACCGACTCGACACCGTTTTCGACCCACCCGCTTCCGTCACGCGTGAATTTGTCAACGGATTCCATTATTTTCTCGCTAGCTATCGAATACTGTTCATCGATATCGTCATACTGTGACTTAAGTTCTGTACGTGATCTAAATACCGCATTACAATAAATATTTTCGGTGTTTATCAATTTTTTAAAAGATACACGAACTCCTAAATACCATTTTATATAATTATTTAATGCTACGGCTTCGCTACAAATCTTATCAACAACCGTGTGTTTGTAATCTAATAATACTGTTTGTGTGTTTAGTGTATTGTCAAGTATCATAAATTTTATAGTAATTACATTACCATTAATAGCACGGTGTTCGCTGCTGCTGCTGCTGGCCATTGTGAAAGGACTGAGGCAGGCTTCGCGTCGTCGGTTCCCTATATAGACAGTCCGGTGACCGGTAACGCTGTCGCCGCGCTCCGCTCGCGAGGAGCAGCTGCGCGGTGTGGGGTGCGGGGTTGTCGTGACCGATGCGGTGTGTGCTGGAGGTGCGGGGTGGGGGTGCGGGCTGGGATGTCATCGTCCGGTCGTGACCGATGACGCGCGTGGCGGAGGGCTGGGTGGGGTGGGGAGTGCGGTGTAGGAAGCCGACGTCCGTGACCGATGCGGTGCGGGGTAAAGGTGTGGGATGGTGGTGCGGGGTAGGGAGATAGGTTGCAGGCGGTGTCCGTAACCGAGAGGTAGGCGAGGTGCGGAGTACAGGATGCCGGCGACCTTGACCGAAGCGCGCTCGTTGAGTCGCCTCCCGCGGGATGTAGGGTGCGGGGTACGGGGGGCTGGGTTGTACGACCGGTCGTGACCGAAAGCAGATGGTGGTGCGAGACGACGCGGGGTGGGGTGCGGGGTGACCGTGACCGACGGACTCGTGTGGGGTGCGGGGTGCGGGGTGGGGGGTAAACCCGGTCGTTGCGGAGCGACAGACAAAGTAATTGAACAAAATATGTAGGCGAGATGCGGGGTGGTGGTGAGGCTCTGGGTGCGGTGTGGGGGTGCGGGGTAGGATGTCATCGTCCGGTCGTGACCGAAAGCAGATGGTGGCCCGAGACGACGCGGGGTGGGGTAGGAAGCAAAATTATAGCCGTTACCGTTGCGGAGGAGGTGCGGGGTAGGGTGTCGTGACCGAAGGAGATGACGCATTAGAAGGAAGGAACGTGGTCGGGGGAAACAGAATAAATACGCCAGTGTTTCCCTGTGCAGTCATCAGTACTCGCCATGGAAGGAATCGTTGCGAACGCGAAGACAGTTGGAAATTTTTTACCAAAAAGAGACTTGTCAAGTCTTTCTTTAGGAGTAAAGTATCATATATTTCACATGAAATTTGTGAAAACGAAATTCGGGGAGTCAATTGTGGTAGATTTGGAAGATACCGGAGCCTGTCCTCAGCCGGAGGGTAAACTGTTCTATGTATACCTACCTAAAAGATGGTGTGACGTATTTACAGAGGAGCAATTGAAAGCTGTGAAGCCTTGTGTCCTATCACTATGCGTAACCTCACACACTCCGCTGGCGAACGAGAAAGTGAGCGTGCAGTTGGATATTGATTATGTGAGTACGATATTTCAGTACCACTAATAATTACTTATACAGAAGTGGTTATGTATTAATTTTTTTCTCTTTTTTTCCAGACCAAATAAACGAGAACAGGATTGATTTATTATAATAATAATAGTAATAATAACATTAATAGTAAAATGTTTTTAAATGATGAAGTAGACTTCTCTATTTTTTTGTCGTTTTTTAATGTTAACTGTTCATTTTCAGAGAAAGAACAAGGTGTTGCTTGGATCTAATATTGTAGAAAAACTTTTAAACAGAGAAATAAATGGTAATAATAGATTATATTGTCAATGCGACATGATTAAATTCGATTATAATTTTAGAAATAATCGTAAGACACTGAGTAGATGGATATCAATACGAAACGAAAAGAATATTTACAAAATGAAAGTATTTATTCGTAATGAGTTTTTCAAACTCTTCAAAACATCAATTAGTTATTGTAACAACCATAATATTGAATATCTTCAAATAAAAGATTTGCTAATTGCTAAAACAAAGCTGGTTAATCAGATGTACTATATGATGTATAATTTTACTGGTACAGCGTATACCTCGCTGGTAAAAAAATATGAGTGGTCAAGGCATGACTCTAGCGGATGTCCGCTTCGTAACCGTTGTCGCGTCTGTTGTTATCTAAGATATCAAAATGACTTTAATTCAGAATACATGTTTTTTTAATACCACACTAACTATCATTTGATGTGTCTACATTCTTTTGTATTTGATCAAGTATTATTAATTGTAGGAAATTATATTCTGTTTTTAATTATTAAAAAACGTATGTGGTTTATAACATAAAAAGTTAAGATAAACAATCATTAAAGTGTTAATTAAATTTTTATGTGTATTTAAATTTTTTAAAAGATTTCTCTCATAGTTACAGAAACCTTGTTTTGATGTTATGTGTTTGTGCGAATGCGAGGGAGATATATGTCGTTCACCACCATATGGTGACCACTGTAACATTCTGAGTGCTTGTGGGTGGAGAGAATTTACACTCTGAAGAACAATTGTTTTAAAAAATTATAAGCGTTGTTACCTTTGTTATTATCTAAAATACTAAAAAGAGTTGAATTCAAGGTTTTGGTGTACCATTTTACACATGTAGTTAACACCATAGTAATTATCATTTGATGTGTGTCTACATTTAGTATGTTATTATTAACATATTACACATCAACATTGTAATATTGTATGTTATTAATTATTATTATTATTTTATATTGTTAGACATATAAGGCTTGTTTTGGTTGTAGTAAATGTAATTATTATTTTGTTAATTATGTGTGTGTGTGTATATATATATATGTGTACAGAGAGAGAGAGAGAGAGAGAGAGAGAGAGAGAGAGAGAGAGAGAGAGAGAGAGAGAGAGAGAGAGAGAGAGAGAGAGAGAGAGAGAATATATATGTAGAGAGAGAGAGAGATAGAGAACCTTCAAGGCTGCAAAAGAGAGAGAAAGCGAGAGAAAAAAAAGATTATTTTGTATAATTATGTAAATATATATATATATATAGAGAGAGAGAGATAAAGTGTTTATTTTGTTTAGTTATGTATATAGAGAGAGCGCGTATGTTTTGCACAATTATAATTGTCTTGTGAATATAGAACGTGTGTGTGTAGAGAGAGAAAGAAAATTATAGCTTATGATTTGATTGTAAAAGCTTTCGATATTATTAAAACTTATATATAAACCGTAACCTTTGTTATTTTATTATTATACCTTTATACAAAACAGTTATTCCTATCATACTTGAATAAGGTATACGCCAGCGAAGATAACAAGTTTTTATAGTTGAGATGCAGCCAACTTATTGATAAAGAGTCACAGCTGGATTGTGGTATGCGCCAGCATGCGAAGAAAACCGGTTTATAGGGTTCAGATGCATCTCTCTCTAAAGAGAAAGAGAGTGAGAGAGAGCGTATAATCTGTTTGTATCAACACACAGCGATTCAACCAGACCTGTTTGTTACAATTTTGCAGGTACACAGAGTAAAATATATTTATACAATTACACAATTTTAGTAATGCATAATTTTAATATGTTTTTTCTAAACAATATTCAAATGGATGCATCTGTTCTATTATAACACAATATACTCATATATAATAATACAATATATGGTTTTGCGAACCGCAGATCCAGGTTCAAATCCCGAGGAGTCAAAATTTATTTTGTGGAAACCAACACCTGTCGGAACCCATCTGTATAGCCTCCTGTTTCGTCGTAACCAGTGTTTTATACATGCGTCATGTGGGCGTACCCACAAATTTCGGGTACCCCCATCCGTTGTTTTAATCATTTAGGGTACCAAAATTCTGACATTAAAAATTTCGAGAGAGAACGATTATTTTGTTACATCAAAATAAACCAGAACGCGGAAGTGTTTTAACATTCGGACACCAGCTGCCAGGGCCTCTGTCATGAACTGGAACCCGGTTAGGGCGTACCCACAAATTTCGGGTACCCCCATCCGTTGATTTAAACATTTCGGGTAACGGTACCCGATACCCCCAAAATTTCGAGTAACGGTACCCGATGACATCGCCTCTGCGCGTCCGGGCAACCGCCGAATTCCGGGTACCCCCATCCGCTACACATTGTTTTCGGCTACCAAATTTTGGACATGCAGAAACCACGGCCTTCGTGACGTCTTGAAACAGGTTTTAGTCATCCGGACGCCAGCGACTAGGGCCTCTGTATGACGTCATGAACTGGAACACGGTAGTGTTTCAGTCACACATACACACACATACATACACACACACAAAACAGTGACGTCACATGGACAGCTCGGACACCAGCTGCCAGTGCCTCTATGACGTCATGAACTGGAACCCGGCAGTGTTTTCAACTGGAACCCGGAAGTGTTTTCTAACGCTCACTTTCCCTCTACTATTCTGTACATATCAAATATACCATATAAACAATTACTTGTGTTTTGTGCAATAAATAATCTTATAGACTTTTAATTTGAGATACACATACTATCATATCCTATGCGCCAATAGTTTAGTAATTTGTGTTGTCGCAATATAGAACAAAACTTCGTAGTGTTATTGTTGACATAAAAAAGCAACTTTGAAATGCTATTAGAAAGTTATTTGCTGAAAAAAAATTTTGCCTTATACTTTCATTCCACACGAGACTCGGACTTCGCCGGTTCGCGCCGCACTGTGTTCAAGGCTGCAAGCAATTACGCTCTCGTGTAATGTTGGCGCGTATTACGGATTATTCTGGAATCTCAGCGGGGTATAAATATAATAATTCAGCGACGCTTAGTTTCAGTTGAAGTGGCGATTTATTCAAGTGAGGTTCGAGTTATTGTCAAGTGATTTACACAGTGCGTTTCAAGTGACATTATACATAGTAAAAAGTGATTATAGTGCGGGACTCTTTATAGTAGTTGACATTATTATTTGTGTGGACAGATAAACTTGCGTTATTATACGAGAATAATCTTGTCGAATAACTTGTTGATTACAAACTGTTAATTGGGATATTTAAAGCTGGTTTTTAGTAACTTTGTTGGTGTCTCGTATTTTGTTTTCCACTGTACCATACGACGATCAAGGAGACCGTCGTAACAATATATTAACAATGCCTCGCAATTGAATCAGTCACCCAAACAATTTCTGCTACGTATGTGGCGAGGTAACGTTGAAGTCTCAGAGAAGAAATATAACTGCATTGATAAAACAATCGTATGAACTGTATTTTGGATGTAAATTAAGTGATCAGGACAAATCTTGGCCTCCTCATATTTGCTGTGCTTCATGTCTAACGCTGTTGACTGGTTGGCTAAATGGATCTCGTCACGAGCCATTTGCAGTTCCAATGATTTGGAGAGAACCGAAAGGATCACACCACGGACTTTTTTTGTGTAACACAAATCTCTGGGATAACAGCTAACACTAGACGTAATGTTTAAGACCCCGATATTCCGACATTCCCTCTGCTATAAGGCCAGTGCCACACCGTCCCAGAGCTTCTAATTCCGGTATCACCAAAAACGTGGAACTTAGGCAAAGATGAAGCTGTTACTAATGTTGAACCTTATGCAGACATATCAGGCGATAAAGAAAGAAAAGATCCATATTTATTAGAAAATACATATACTGAACCTCACTTAATTAATCAGTCAGAATTAAATGACATCGTTCGTGATCTAAATTTATTAGAGAGTCAAGCAGAAATACTGGCATCAAAATTAAAAGGATGGAATCTTTTACAGCAGAATAAGTGTTTTCTGTAACAGGCAGTGTGAATCTGAACATTTTTTCTCCCAGTACAAGGACTTAGTGTACTGCAATGACGTGGATTATTTACTGGAAGCTTTTGGGACATATGCACCATCCTGAAGAATGGCGTCTATTCATAGACTCTTCAAAGCTTAGTTTGAAAGCAGTCCTACTTTACACTGGAAATAAATATCCATCAGTTCCTTTAGCTTATGCTGCTAACATGAAGGACTCATACAAAAACATGAAACTTGTATTGAGCAGGATTCAATATGAGAAATGTTCATGGCATATTTGTATACTTTTACTTGGATTGGAAATTGGGTACATTAAATTTTGTTGTTTCTTGCGTGAATGGGACAGCAGGGATAAGACGAATCATTACATAAAAAAGCAGTGGCCAAAGAAAGAGGCACTGACTGTAGGAGAGAAGAATGTTGTAAGTCAAAACTAAAAAGTTTATCTTCCGCCTCTACACATTAAGCTCGGTTTAATTATACATTTTATTAAAGCAATGGATCGTAATGATGCAGGATTTCAGTTTCTAAAAAACAAATTCCTAATGTAAGTGATGCTAAAATTAAGGAAGGTATATTTGTTGGACCACAAATAAGAAAACTAATAAATGTCCTGCATTTGAAGAAAGTTTGAATGACTTACAGGTTACTTCAAATTTTGAAAATCATTTCAAAATGTGGTTAACAACTTCCTGGGAAACCATAAGGCGGATAACTACAGAGAACTTACAACTCAGTTTCTTTTAAACTACAGAGAACTTGGATGTAATATGTCACTCAAAATTAATTTCTTAGATTCGCATTTGAATTTTTTCACTAACAATCTTGGCGCCGTGAGTGATGAACATGGTGAACGTTTTCACCAAGAAATATCCACCATGGAAATACGCTCCCAGGGAAAATTGAACCCAAAAATGCTAGCTGACTATTGCTGGAACCTAAAGAGGGATCTTCCTATAGCAAATTACAGCAGAAAATCCAAAAGAAGCAGATTTTAGGTAAGTACAAATTGCATGTAACATGTTATATTACCGTCACATAATTTTTTTCTAAAAGAAAAAATGTTAATTACTAAAAACTATTCCCTATAGGAAAAAACTATTGACATGTTTGAAATCAGCACTAAATATTTTATAAGAATCCGTTATTCACTTTCATTTAACAAACAAAAAATTAAATGTTGTTGAACAGTATAATTTGTTGATGCAGACTGAAAGACGACAACATAACTGTGAAGATTTATTTTCATGTATGAAAAACAAACATTTGTTAACAGTTACCGTTTCACATACGAAATCTATTTGTAATTACCTTACGCTTTTGTATGTAACTGTATACAACTACAGCGCACTGTATCATGTAGAAACGGATTGTCTTTCAAAATTAACATTAATAACAACTTTTTATCTGTATTTATATTTTTAAAAATACATTTCGATATTTAAAGTTACTTCACACGAAAACTGTTTTTAATATTAATTTTAACTAAGCCGGCTACGCACTAACCATCCCCGCTGGACGTCATGACGGACAGCAAGTCAAAAACGACAGTGCGTAGCTTTGACATCCATCCGCACGTCGTGTATTTTTTGAAGGATGTGGACGACGAAAAATTAGTCCAGCAAGACCATCAGCTCAAACCGCACGACGTGCGGATGGATCGTGTGTAGTGTTGACGGATGTCAAGGAATCGTGCATCGTGCATGTTTGATCATGAATACGCTTGCTGTCTATCAAATCGTCATTTTCGAGCAAGTACAGTACATGTTTTTAGAGTACATTCGTTTAATAAAGGTTTACTGTTTAATTTTACGTTACATTCATTCTTTATTTAATATTTAGTAAGTAACGATTCAGATTAAATTTCAGTTTAATATTTAGTTTAGTTTATTCTTCGTTTACATAATACATTCAAATATCGTTAGCAGTTATTATTTTAAATATTGTTATTATTAATTTGTTTTAATTACAATTTATAATGGACCGTAAAATAAAATCAAAATTTATCGAAAAATATAAATTAAATAGATGTCTGTGGGACGTATCCTCGGCAGATTACATGAATAAAAATAAAAGAATGACAGCATTGCAAGATATGATGCCTCTGCTAGGAGAAGGTAGCATGATTTTCAGCAAATTTAATTATCAGAAAAAGTTTTTAATTTTAATACAGAAAAAATCAATACAATGATTTTTAGAAAACACAAGGAGAACTAAAGAACGTCTGGAACGCTGGACGAGTTGCACGACAGTGTGGTGCGCACATCCATCACCGACGTCGGGCATGCTGGACAGCTGCGATAGATAGTGCGTAGCCGGCTTTAGTGAGCGTTATGAACAATAAGAACGCCGAGTTATTTCAGACAGGCTACGATAAAGTGCTCATTATGTAGAAAACTCGTCTTTCGATCAAGTGATTTAAAAATCGTTACAAAGTACTAAGTTCGTTCTAAACTCTCTTCGCTTAGAACGAAACTTAGTCAGATGATTATAATTTAAAGTCACAGAATTTAAAATTCCCTAATCATCGGGGCGGCTCGTTCTTAGGGCGCTAAGGCGCGCGCCCTCCAGTTTAAATCATATCACTAAACAATTCATATCACTCGCTCGTGAAAAGTCATATCACGATATCCATATCGCTCGTGGAAAGTCATTATATCATCTTTATTTAATACTTCAGACGAGAAAATGTTTGTGTTTTTGGTAGTAGCAGAAATGTTTTCGGAACAGTATCACGGCGCTCTTCCAATCGCGCCCATTTCTTCATCCCGCACTCTGTCCAACGTAGAATTAACCTGTAAGCTTATAGGCGGTATTTCCACTGGCAATTAGCGCGTCTCCTATCGCGCCTCGTTGAGTAAAAAGTGACGCGATTCACTCCGTACAACTAATCGCAGACTATTGATAACGTGAGATTTGCTCTTTTAGGTGTTTAGACTTTCTCCGCTGTGATTAATTCAGTGCAGGCTTTTGGTTAGTGTTTAGGTTTTGAGTGTGTGTATTTATTTAATAGCTTCACGAATAATTTAGGCAAATATTGTAGTGTCGAATTATTAGGTTTTGTTTTATCATTTTACCCAAGTGTCTGCAGGGAAGAAATAGAAAAGAAGATGCAAGCTTCTGAATTTGTGGCAATCGAATGTGACTAGACAACCGATGTGACAAGCCACTGCATATGGTAGGCTATTAGTTTTTAGATACGTGTTTAAGGGATCGGTAGGCTATACGAAAGGTTTCGTGGATTTCTCAGTCCTGAAGGTAAATGTGCAGAAACCTTAGCAAAGTTCATAATGGACAACATAAATCCTCTTCTGCACACGTCACAAGAAACGTCAATAGCTGAGACTTATATGGCGTTAATGTTATGTGTGGTTCTGTTGGAGGTGTACAGACAAAAATTAGAGAAGTGTATACGCTCGCCGTAAATATAGTGTGTTACTTTTTGTGTGGGAACAGTATAGACATTTTTGTGGACACTTTCGACAGACAGTGAAATGTGTCTAGTTATGTTTATTAATAAAATCGCGGACTATCTACAGCAGCTCACAATGTTTGAGGTGAGTTCAAATTTTTATAAAGCCTAAAGGCCGCGCCCTCCAGCCTCTTAAGTCACGAGCCGCCACTGCTAATCATAGTTTTTCCTAAATTTAAAATTTCATTCTAAAAGAATTAACTTCCGTAAATAGTCTACAGTAACTTTTCGTCACGCTGATCACTTGGTTACTTTTAATGCTAGCAAAGCACAATGTCCTTACCATATTTCGTAACAGCGAAGACATAAGGAATAAAGTAATAGAGGACGTTCTTCGAGATACGATGTTTTCAGGGTGGCTAGTAGCGCTTTCTGTCTCATTTAAAATACGTGGGAAATGTTTTATAGTGGTCTCAACTAACACCGAACAGCTGTAATATAGTAAATGACAACGTAAGTATAATGTAGCCTACTACTGGATAAATAATGCAGCGTCTAAATGTTTCCGTGTAACGTGAAAAGTTCAGTGTTGCAATGACAGACGATTTTTTAATTTAAATTTCATTGGCCGGTATCATTTGAAGCAAAGTCGTTGATGAACCGTTAATTCAAGTGTGTAAAAAACTAATCTAATAAAGAAAGACTAGAATTTACGATAACACCAATGCAGGGAACGACATGCATCAGATCCCGGGAAACACAAAAAAGAAAATTACTGAAACTGGGAAAAGTACTCCTTGCTTGTAAATTAAACTTGAAAATGTTATTGTTCAAAATGCATCTACTAGTACAATTTACGGCATAACTTTACAAATTACAGCAACAGAGTCCTAATTTTACGAATGATCGTTTAGGTACGATAATCTTCAAAAGTTTATCGGATCCGAGCTAGAACATAATGAAATCCAATTTCATTTCATATTCGAAAGGAACCATTGGCTACACTTCTTCAGTTGACTAGCCTAGTATGACTATGCTCCTGTTTAGGATGAACATATTTCCATTACTTTCCTACTGCGTTTCGTGCTCGAAAACGTTTCATTTTTAAAATATTCATTTACTCTCACAGATTCCATACATGACAAGTTGAAGCTTATATTTTGATTTTTATGTGTTGTGTATTATGTAATACCGCTTCAGCCAAAAGAATGAAGTCTGAAGCCTTTGATGCAGTAATGTGTTTTTAGAACTGTGGAATTGTCCCGATTAGATTCTCTCCACCAGTTAGATGTCTCGGTAAAATGACGTTATCATGTTTTAGTCAACGTGAACTTCTCGTTGCTACAATTAATATGCATCAAACGCAGCTTATCACCTTCAGTGTAGCCAGTCCGTCGTGTCGTCATCATTCTGCTGTTGGTGTAACTATTTTAAGTGATTTGCACAAACTGTCAATAATGTAGCTACACTGGTGGAAATAAAAAAATAATTACGACTGATAACAGTTGCTTTTATTGCCGATGTTTACAGTTTTAATGAGGGAGTAACACCCTCTTGTACAATCACGTTACTTTACGGTGGCCTCTCCATAGCTGCGCGAAAAGTGGGGGTAGTGGGGAGTCTCAGTGTGCTAAGTTGTAACACTTCATTTCAAAAACGTCCGTCTTACTGTTGCTACAGTCGGCTGTATGGGTGCCCTTAACTATTTAATTATTACAACTCGGGTTTTACACATTGTTGACATTTCCGGATTTCATTCAACTAACTAGGCCTACTATTTATAATTCTACTCAGTATTACTCGAAATTGTATCAAATATGTATTTGTAATACCACAACAATGTTATTTGTTACATAATGTAAATAATAAATAATTACTAGTGTAAAGCTAGCAAGTGGAATACTAATAGAAGAAATAGAGAAATATAAATCTAAAATGACCATAAATATGCTTTATGCAAGTACTGCTAAAATAGGACCTAAACGAAAAAAGTGGGTAACCACGCATGAAAATATGCATACTTTATATAAAATATCACATAAAATCGAGCCCATTAATTTTTCTTGCATTTAATACAATTATTAATACAAATTTTAAAATTAATATGTAAGTAATGAATGTAAGTAACTTACCGACTTATAAAGAAGTATATACGAAGTCAGAATGAACTGGGAATTCAGTATCATTCTCCAAGTCCGGCGATGTTTCTCTGTCCAAAATTGCTTCAACACCGGAGATATAGCTGCCATCATCTGAAGAAGATTCAGCGCTTGATAGGTCATCGTCGTCGTCATCGTCATCATCATCTTCGTCTAAGTTAATTACAAGCCTATCTTGCATTTCATCTCTTAATCCTTCTCTTTCCAAATATTCGTCTTCAATTTTAATTACATGTTCACACACTCATGTCCATTGTTGTTTTTCTATTGATTGGCATGCTTGCCTAGTTAAATCTATTATGTTTTTATTATCAAAAGTGGTGTTGTTTTTTGCAACAGAGTGTTTAAGTTGAGGCCAAATAAGTTCTATGGGGTTTAGCTCAGGATGATACGGAGGTAGACGAATAACATTGTGGCCGTGATTTCCTAAAATACTATCTATTTTATAGGGTTTCTCTAACGGTTTATTCATTTTTACTAACTTATGTAGCTCTGGTTTAAACATGTTAGGTGTAAAAGGAATTATTGTATTAGAAAACCACTGCATTAACTCACTTTTTGAAGAATTTGATGTGGCACATTTTTCAGATTGCTAATTGTGGTATGGTGCATTATCTAATACTAACACTGAGTTTTTTGGTAATCCCGGAATTAGCTTGTCAACTACCCATTTCTTGAAATTTGTACTATTCATATCCCCATGATAATCACCTGTTTTCTGTCCCGATTTAAAAACCAATAAGGCACCATCGATGAACCCTTGATCTGTACCCGCGTGAACTATTATGAATCTGTCTCCTTTATTTAACGGTACACTCGCTCGTTCACCACTTTCGTCGTACCACGACTTTTTTACTGCATGAGACATGTGTATATACGTCTCATCTGTGTAACGATTGGCCGGTTTTCTGTCCTGAATTGTTTTATTTTCCTAAGGTATTCAATTCTTTTTGCCCTTATCTCTTGACGTTCATTGAATATACTTTTATTATTTCTATTCTTCTTCCACTTAAACCCTAAGTTTATAATAACTTTCCTTAAACATGATAAGCTACCTTGAAAGTTCACACTAGACTTCAGAAGTTGATGAAGTTTTCGTAGCGTAGGATATGTTTTTTCTGTTGTATTAAAATTGTAAATTGTTCGTCTTATCACACATTTATCAAAGTCGTCAATATTAGATTTTGTTGACCTCCTCTTTCTTTCTTTACGAGGTGTTATAAAGTGTGGTGACTGATCATTTTCTATTGTTATACACTCACTTTTAATACTGCGAATCGTTCTTTCAGAAACTCCTGTTGCTGACGCTATTCGTTTTTGAACCTTTTTTAGTGGAATACTAATTCCATTTTTTTCACTTTCTATAAATTTACATACATTAGAAATGA
Organism: Magicicada septendecula; assembly: GCA_034769895.1. Classification (NCBI taxonomy): domain Eukaryota; kingdom Metazoa; phylum Arthropoda; class Insecta; order Hemiptera; family Cicadidae; genus Magicicada; species Magicicada septendecula. The sequence continues at coordinate 265,160,938 of CM068368.1, read as the reverse complement.
CTTCCCGAGCTTGGCTATGCACAGTCTTTTTACCTAACCTCGATTTAATAGGAGGCATTATTTCTGATTACGTAATGAAATAAAATGTACTGTAAAAGTAAAAATACGTTAAGAAAAATAAAATTCAGTTTAACTTAACGTGATGTCTGAAAATACAACCACAGACAGTATTAAATGATATTAAAATGTAATTGGATTATTTATCACATGTCACAGTCCCAAAGTAAACACTAGTAACGATACAAACTAAATAATTAAATGAAATACAGGCCTACACGGTAAATGTTTTTGAAAACACATCAACACTTATGCACTCAGTGAGACGTGCCGTTACACTGACAAAAAACAGGGTTCTGCGCACACTGCTTTCACCAAGGTTGGCGGCCATCATAAAGTACACAAGTTGTACATCTGTTGACATGTCTGTTTATAAACATATGTAAAAGATATATAAAGATACATACAGTTTGGAAGCACTCACATCCAAATTTCAGATATCATGTTCGGATAACTTGAAATGTAAACTTCACATGAAAACTCGACTCAAAATTTAAACAATAAATTACTTTTCTACTGTACGTTCTGCAAGAAAACAAAGTAAATTGTATGAAAAACGAAACACTCTCACGACAATGTTTTGCTGTTCAGATTTGAGATTTCATTCAATAATAAAATTTTTACAGCTTCAATGATTTTTCAGCGTCCGAAGGATTTACAGTTCTCCAAAAATATTTATTGTCAAAAAGTAATTTGTTTAATACAAGAAATGATAATTTACTTCCATGGTAATGGTGTTCATGGTCAAATTAAGTAAAACTTCTGTAAGCATTTGCTTAAAAATAATTTAATATTTTTAAAGCGAATTGAGTAATTTATTTGAAACAACGAAGAGTTACTTATTTTCTTTTAAACATATTTGCCTAAAATGTTTCCATTAATGTTAACTAAAAACACTGACATCACTGTCTAGAGCTTTCATGTCGTACTGCTCACTGAACAAAACACCACTCTCCCAACTAGAGTTGAAAAATGTATTCGATAAAATTAATTAAAAATATATAATGGACGTAGCTGCAAGTAAAAGAACTGAGTTATATTCATTTACAAAAATACGTAACTGCTGTACGCCATTCACTTACGTGAACGACTCCGTCTTTTATCTGTTGATCTCTTTCCCTTCACGTCGATTTTCATTCGAAGTAATAAGTGCTAATTTTAACACTAAAAAAGAATATTATTACTGGGAAATTTTAAAAACAAAATAAATATATAATGACGCATACGTACAAATAAAATAAATTAAATACGAGATTATCTTACGGGTTTATTGGGGTTAATTGACACTTGTAATGCCCCGCGTTCTTTGGGCGGCAATTTTATACGGTGATAATATGCAAATTACTTGCATAAATTAATAGATTACCTTAATTATATAAAATTTGACTTTAGATAGCCCCGTGTTGTTGGAGCGCCAATTTTATATGGTATTAATTGGAATTTAAATGATATTTGCAATTTCTGAATTGTGAATAATGTAAGGGTTAATGAGTAGACCCTCCATAAGCTAACTACCACAATGTAATTAAGGCACAAATCTACCAATTTACTTAGGTTGCTTCTTTAATATTAAATTATAATAGTGATGTGAATTGTGAATTACACAGGGTTTACTGAGAATGATGAACGCATTATTGATTACTTAGGTACTAATTTATTATATGTTAAACATTTCGTATTCAATAACAAATATATATATATATCTTCCTGGTACCTGTAAATACATACAACATATATCTCAAAAACATAAATTCCTCCTTAATGGCTCCCTGTAAATACATACAACATATATAAAATGCATACAACAAAATCAAATAATATTCACACTACCTAATGCGTTCATTCACCCAGATGGATTGGCTTTAATAGAACATAATTATATATATATTGAATGCAACCTTCTTTTAATAACTTTTCTCATAATTGCTCAGGGTTAGATTCTTGGAAAAAGACAGGACAGTAGTTGACTATGTTAACAAGATCATAAAGAGTTACTTGGTTTAGTTAATCCGTTAATCCATCGGCGCTATCTCCAGGTGATGACGATCGTTGGAAATGTTGCTCCATTGAATAGTGATGGTGATGATCACTTTCACTTGTTATTCGCACTCGCGTCGTTAACAGAATAGTGTTTTGTGTTATTCTATGTTCACACGCTCCAATTTGTCTCCGCGTATATCCATGCTTGCTTAAGTGTTCTGTGTGTTCTTTGTGTGACTACACAAGGTATTATTGTGTGGCTGTCTAATATTTCCTTTGAATAAAAGTGTCTTGGTTACAGTAATTTATAGATATTATTACAACGTTCACGCACATTGTGAATTACTGTTCGTTATACTGTTTTCTAAGTCGTAAACAATTATATATATTCTTAGTTAAATAAAGTTCAGTTCACCATTCCGCGTACTTTGAGAATTCACGGTTGTTCGATATACCGATTCACTTCGAAATTCACGTGGCTGTTCTTAATGGAAGTACGACACTTAGTAAACTTGCGAGATTGTTTGTAACATTATAAAGTTAATTACGAGAGTTATATGTCGCACAAATACTCTTGTAGTCCGATTTAATATAAGACTCTTCGCGAACTGTTTGGTAAGTTATGTTAGACACTCAAAGTTTCTAAATCAGACTCCTCGCGGACTGCTCGAGAACTATTATAAGACTTTCAACATTATTATATCACTGCCGAAAATTGTAATGAGACCGCCGAAAATTATTATGTGACTCCGAAAATTATTGTAGACTGCCTCTTCCCGCGTTGGACGCTTGGTTTTTATTAACGTCTTCCTACTAGAAATTTGGTCTCTGGCTTGTCCACGCCTAAGATTACTATGATAGGCTGAAACACTACCCTCTCTCGAAGTCGTTTCCCACCATTTCGAAGTCTTCCAGTCTTCTACCCTCTGATTTGTTCTTCTGCTAGTTGCTATGGAAACGGGCTTCTTTTCCGCTCTCTCTCGTGAAATACTTTGTTCTGATAGGTAGCTAGGGATGTCCTTTGAATCGTCTTGTCCAGGCGTCACTCTCGTTCTGGGAAATGCAAGCTATTCCCCGCGTGTCAATCAACTCATTGTTCGAGTTTCCAGCAAGGGTTTACTCTTAACATCTCGGTTATTGTTCGTTTCTGAAACTCTGCGTCATGGCAATTAACAGTTTTCCATCCAGTGTCGACAGCTGTAACCTCCACGCTTTCTCGTTGTAAATCTCAGCTTGTCACTTAAGCGTATATCCCACTGTGACTTGACGCTGGTTCTCTTCATAGTTTGTCGTTCGGATCGTTTCTAAAGACTGCAGTACGTCCTGAACCCTTTGTCTCTCGTCTCGTTTTTTGTATAGTGACCTCGTTCCTTAGCTACACCCTAAAATGTATGTTCGCTTCGATTCTGCGTAAACCTACGGCTGAGCCAAGTACATTGTTTAAATTGTTACGGTGTCATAATTCTCCGTTGGCACGCTCCTGTCAACTCAAGTCGTCATTTCTATTGTCGCCTCGTACTGAACGCGCTTCTATTGTCTGATAGGGCGTTAGTTGTCACCTACCTCAATTACTTTGTTTTATGGCTTTGTTCTTAGAGTCACTGCCACCGTAGCGTGAGAACAACTGGTCAAGACCGAAAATTAAATTTTTAATTTTTTTGATTGCTATAATCTGAAAATATCTGCCAACTCAAGTTATCCTCTAATTACTCTGGACGCCAAATAAAGGCCTACCTCTTAAAAAATAAAGAATTGTCCAAGAAATCCTTTTTCTTTTTAAGGGGCATATTCCATTATTTGTCTCGAGATGCAATAACACGATTTCAGTACGCTCTTTCTATAGCGACGAGCTGAGCTTAGAAACTCTTTAATTCTGTAAAAATTTAAAGCAATTTTATAAAAGTTGATACTTTTTTTATAATGCTGCTCATAATCACTGTTGCTCACACTATTAATACTTGACCTTACTTTTGTCACCTCTATGGACTGCATTCAAGCCATTTTCAAGATTCTTGAATCCATTTTGAGTCCATTGTACTCTGAACTTTGCAAAGTGCTGGCACGGCCATCGTCATTTAAACCTGATTTCGGTGTCTTTTCAGCCTTTACAGTATCCTCAAAAGTTAGATTACATCCTATATGGCTAAAGTGTAATATCTATTTTAACACTTTGAAAAATATTCTTATATTCAAGTGATGTTTGTGTGTGCGCGCGCGCGCGCGCAACGCAAATGTGAGATTTTTAGACCCGTATCCCGTACCTATCTAGTCCCCTAGAATGAAAAGAATTGGAAGTGTCGAACGAATTATATACAATTATCACTGCTCATCAAATGTTCTGCCCTCTTGATGAAAACAGGTTTTTTATGTGTATTTTGCACGAAACTTCCAAATTTAAACTTAGTTTTCCGCCATCACCTACCTTTTTTAAATTACAGTAATGTTTTGAGCCTTACAATTAGGCCTTTAATGTTTCTCCTAACACATTATTGTTCTTTCACCAAAAAATTACGTCGCAAGAGAACGGTGTAGTTTGGGACGACCAAGAACAAGGTGGATGGAACAGGGCAATGTGGGCCAGGACGGATGTTGGACCATAATCCGTGGCGTAACTAATGATGATGACGATTAAAAAATTATTAAGAAATATTAGTTTATTTAATCTTGAATGAACTGTTATTAACTGTTCTGAATACTGCAGCTATCTGTGAGATCCCCATGGAGCTAATAGGACCTTCCCGTCATCTTGAGTTTGTCAGTAATGGTTTGTGCTGTTTAGATGTGAGACAGAAGCTTAAAGGAAGGGTATTGTGTTATAATAAGAGTGTTAAAAAATTTGTGACATATTAGTTTATCTAAATGAATGTAAATACACGTTTCAAAATGTTGAGAAGATATGTAAATAGCATTTTGTTATATTTGTGAACTAACATTAGAAACATTATCTCACCCATGTCGCAGAATGTTATTTTTGCCTTACGAGAATGAAAGGTTCCTCTGCTAAAGCAAAGCACACGATTAACTATCCGAATTTAGATTCTGAATTATGACCTGTGCTACATGATGAAAGTATTCTGATTTCGACTCCTCCAGGAATTTAGACACTTGGTGATGACAACAAGAAACATGGAAACATGATAGCGACCGAAATAATGATCCCGACATTGCACCTTCCATGTCATCTATGGAATCTTATACATCAAGAAGAGTTACATGATTGGTGAGAGATCTAATCCTCTCAAAAGCCCAGTCAGAGCTATTAGGATTCCCGTATGAAAATACGCACCAGTTAAGTTTGCTGGACTACAAAAAGCACAAATGGGATATATGTGGAGACTTAAAAGCTCCTGCTAGGAATGCAATCACATCAAGTTTTTTTTTCCAAGTGAATGGACCAGTCACGACAGAACCAACGACTTTGTTCGTTAAAGTGGCCTCAAAGGAACAATTTTATTCCACGTTTAAAGAATATTTCCCATAAACCGTTATTGAATACCAAAGGTGTTTATCTTCTTCCATTACACGTCAAACTGAGGTTGAGGAAAATATTTGTGAAGGGCCTAGTAAAGAATGAGAAGCTATAATGTACTTAAGAAACACGTTCCCACGAATGAGCGAAGCAGAAATTAAGGAAGTTGTTAATACCAAAGGTGTTTATCTTCTTCCATTACACGTCAAACTGAGGTTGAGGAAAATATTTGTGAAGGGCCTAGTAAAGAATGAGAAGCTATAATGTACTTAAGAAACACGTTCCCACGAATGAGCGAAGCAGAAATTAAGGAAGTTGTTTTCATCGGGCCACAAACAAAAATCAGTGTTAAAGGATGAATAATTTTAAATTAATTTAAATAAAATTAAATAATTTAGAGAAAAGAACTTGGGCTTAACTCAAGTTTGTCTGCAACAACTTTCAACAGAAGTCTGACGAGAAATAGTTAGCTAACTAACCAAAGCCTACGAAAAAATTAATTGCAATGTGATTGAATTTCATTCACTCACATCTGGATTTTTTCCTTCAAATCTGAGTGCAGTAATCGACGAACATAGGGAAAGGTTTCACCAAGATGTCGTCACCATATCACCATACGGAAGTGATACACAGGGAAGTGGAACGTCACAGTGCTTGAGTAATATTGTTTGAACATGGCAAGAGACACTCTAGAAGGTCTACAAAACGAAACGACCAAAAGAAATCATTTTAATAATCATTACTTCCCTTGTACTAATGTAACAGAATTATGTGATTTTGTAAATTAAAATTAAAAAGTAAAGAAATAAATAACTGTTATTTTTATCATTCGAAAAATACGTGGTTGAGCCATTCTGAATACAGATTCAGAATTCAGCATCCACAAATTAATAACGTCACCTGATTCCATCAAAAGAACAGAAAGTCGGTTTAAATTTGTTGTCCAGTCCAGTTTAAATCACGGGAAAGGATGCTGATAGCCAGTCTAGTAAGTGGAATTTCGACTTAACTAGTCTCTAAAAGAAGAATCCTCGCGTATTATAACGATTCGTAGCACGTTTTGTAATATGTAGTCTCATTAAATGTAATCAATTTTAAAAATTCAGGAAGGAGCCGAGATCAGTTCGCTGCAATTCATTGACGCTTGTGTCCGTGTGACGTCCCCGATTATCTTGCAATGCCCGAGTGTCTTGTAAAATCTTGGCCTCGTCTAGAATATTCTCAAGTGATAAAAAAAGTCGTTGCAAAATCCAGGAGAACACCAGCAAGTTGCTATGACAAGTTAAATTTTGACTAAGGACTGCATGTTTAGTTCGCTCTTAAAGCTCTTAATTTCGTAGACTGTATTTCCTCGAGTATTGTACTCGTCCACTTTTGTTAGTACCTCAATCGCCACTGAGCTTATCTTACCAGTGCACCTCATGGAGCTTACCAAAGGTGAATACACTCTCCTTCTTGGAATTGGATTAAAGACGTCTCCATTACGATAAGGAATTCATGTGCCGTACTCAGTAATTTACCCAAAGTAAAACAGAACAAACAAACGTCATTTACTAAGGCTCGAGAATCGCGCTTACTTCTTTCACCACAGCAGTGTCAGTTGTAAAAATGCAGGAAGTAGCCGAGATCAGTTCGCTGCAATTCATCGACGCTTGTGTCCGTGTGACGTGCCCGATTAATGTCACCGCCACTAACTTGTCATACAGACTGTCAAATAATGTCATTTTATTATGAAAAGACATTATCAAGTTGAGATTAAGTTATTACTGCTAGTGCTGATACGAGAAGAACTCTACATCTTTCTGCGCTGAAAGGCGCGTAGGAGGACGCAAGTTTCAGTCATTATCATGTTCCTACTACACTTCCGCTACGAAGCTAAAAGCCACGGTGTATGAATATGTTTATATACAGAAAAAACTCGTCACCTAACAGTCTTAGGCCTTGGCCATACTGCACTGCGTTTAATGCGCGTTTTCAACTTTATTGTTTATTGATAATAAAAAATAAATAAAATTTGGTAGGCCTACAACCGTAAACACAGATTTTGGTCAATTGTTTACAATACAATCTAAAACTAAAATTAAAAATGAAATTGAATTCTTGACCTTTTTACCAACGTTTGTTGACAGTTGTCCCTTACATTAATTTGTTTGTACAATGGTCTTAATTGTACAGTAGACCAAATTTTAAAGATCCATTATTTTACAAACTTATAATTTATAAGTAAAAATAAAATACAACAAATTAAATAATATATTTTTTTAAATGGTGAAAATTTTCGTGAAGTGTATAATTATTTTATAAATATTACATTTTTTGACTTCGAACTTGTTTTTGAATGACTGGAAAAATGATGTAGAATTATTGGAACGGAAATACTACTTCCTCTTCAGAGACATTTTATTCAAATACGAAGAATGTTTAAGACCACGCGGACAAACTTAACGCCGTAATACTGATGGTGAGTTGTAGAGCATTAAACAAAGGTCAGTCAGTTCTCAAAGCGTGGTGACTGGTGCGTGAAACATCTGTGCTCTAGAAAAATGACAGCGATTCGTATGCAAATAATACGCTACAGACTAAATGGGGCATGTGAATAAAATATGAGTGTTTATGAAAAAAAATACTGTAAGCCTAACCTTCACATTACTTTAATATAACGTGTGTGTGTGCGCGCGCGCGCGCGCGCGCTTATAGTGATGTGACGAGCGTTCTGCGGTATATGTGTACAAAAGAGATCTTTTTTCGAACCTTTTTTATGATGGACTAACGATTATCAAAGACAAAGATATCAACGTATTAAGATCATAATAAGTTTAAGAACTTAAGAATCACAATAGGATTAAGACAGTAGGATTACAACAGTAAATTTTACAACTGTACATACAGAATAACTACAACATTGTACAGCGTGTAGCATACCATTTCCTGCAGTGTGCCGTGTACCTAACAGTGTACAAATGGTGATCCGTGCGTATCACAAGAAGTGTTTGACAAGAGTATGGCACTACGTCCATTCACAGACTTTAGTGACGTCTATTCACTTACATTAGTGAGACGAATGGCTAAAGGCATAACAATAAGCCTAACACTGGATTAAAATTTATACAAATTAATGTACAATGTGGCTTCGAACATGCTAGAAAACGAAAGTCGGACATCCACTTCACGTGGTTGATGCTTTAATTTACGAAGTCATGGTTTAATGCTTAGTGTTTTACGGACGAAGTTCGACATTTTTCGTGCGTCAATCTTTAGACAAATAATCTGCAAAAGTTCGATTTTACTGCGTCGCTAGACACTTGCCGTTATGAAATTACTTAATTTCAGTTTATAAACAGGCGAGAGAGAGAGAGAGAGAGAGAGAGAGAGAGAGAGAGAGAGAGAGAGAGAGAGAGAGAGAGAGAGAGAGAGAGAGAGAGAGAGAGAGAGAGAGAGCAAATTTAGGGAAGGCAGAGGCAAGGCCGACGTTTGACATCTCCAGTAACAGTCTGGGAGAAAGAGAGGAGTACACGGAAAATGGGAACTTCGAATTGAGCTCTTCATGTGACGGAATCCAGAAATATCTATAGCCACCGACAAAACAGGGAATAAAAAATATAATTTTATATTATTAATATTAGGCCTATATGGAAACAAACTGAATGATATTTAAAGACAATTTAAATGTTTTTAAAGACTATATTAATGAACATTTTCAAAGACTCTAATTTTAGTATAATTTATATTGCAGTATAAATTTTGTAAAAATCATACATTTTCGTATTATTGTATCATAAACTTCCATAAGGAAAGTTTAATAAATTAATTTTAAATTATTAAATTGTGTTAAATATTTGGAGTTGTTTCACCATATTTAAGGACCCTTATTAAAAAAAAATAAAAAAATAAATTGCAGACTTCATTCAAGCCTATTTAAATTTCTTATAGACACAAATAAAACATTTTTACGTGTATAATATTAATTACCAATAAACGTGTTAATCACTCCCATAAAAAGCTTTTGCAATCTGATATACAGATTTCAGCCTGTTTATACATTAATATAGCCTATAGACACAGCCGTGGAAGTACTGTAAGATCATACGATCGCAATTTGCAACAGTCTATGAAACGTTTTGAGCAATAGCAGAGAAATCCAGACAAATCTACAAAAAAAAAAAAAACAAGAAGTAGAACACACATACAGAAAGTTTTCAAACAACGTGTTATGTGGATCACTTTTCGAAATTTGAAGAAATAACTTCATTTTGTGACTGTGACTGTTGGTATCACAGGTAGAAGAACGGCAGCTCATATAGACAACGATAGTGACGAGCGATGCTGCTCTATTTTTTATACTCATTTCAAAAGTAAATTCTAAAAACATAGACCATACGACTGTTTCAAGGGCTCTGATAATGAACCGGGGCATAAATTTGAAACCTACGGTAGATTTGACTTTTTCTTTCCAATTTCCTTTTTTGGATATCGAATACTTTGATATTTAAATTTTTGACTTGATCAGGCCTATACGAAGCACAGCACGATGTTTCCAGTTAGGCTAGTACACAGAAAACAGCGCGATTCGCTTTCTGAGCTGCGGTGTTGTGTGAACCTCTATTCCTGGTTCCACATTCGGATGAGACAATGGGCGAGATAGGGAAATACATTGCGCTTATGGGGTTTTAAGTTCGCTACTATTACGCGACTTGAAAAACTCGACCGATAAAAATGAAGTACTAGATAAGTCTACAGAATGCCCAGAACTTGAAGAAATTCTGCTGGGGCGGGTACTACTCCTTGAATGACTTGGATGAACTACTGGTTAAATGCACTATGAGGGGCTTTATATCGTCTTGCATGTTGTCTGCACCCCAGAAAGTTTGTTCCACTTTTACTATATGGTCGCAAGAATTCTTCCACTGGGCTTCAGTAACATGGGAAAGAGCATCATTATGAGGCCATCCATTAAGTTTTCTTTAAATTACGTGTTTTTCTTGGCTACAACACGTTTCACTTGACTACAGACTAATTCAATGGGATTCAGTTGATACGGTAATGCGGTAACCTACATACAATAAGCCCTCTCTCTCTTAGGCCAGTTTGTCAATTTTATAAACAGAATACTGTTCCCTCACAGCATTTACGAGTGCCAGTAATTCCCTCTTTAAACTGTCCTCGGTGAATTTTGTTTTTCGATGACAGCCACTCCTTAATGTTACCCACAGTCCATGCTGTTATTGGCAATTTTTCAACTTATCTGGAGTGGTAAGGTGCATTGTCTATTACAATTACACTTCCTTTTTCCAAAATCCACTGCTCCAAAAACCACTTTCCAATAACTCACCGTCCATTTCGTCATGGTAGTCAGTAGTAACTTTTTTTTTTGAAAGAAATAAGAGTTTTTCATTTTCTACAAATCCGTTACGCCTTCTAGCATGACAAAGAACAAAACGAGGCCCCCTTGAAGTTGGATGCTTAAGACCGACAGTCAGTCAAGCTGCAAAGGCATCTTTCGACGAATTAATTTTTATATCTCTCCACGCTTTCGTTACAGAATGGCTTACAGTCATCCAGGTTTCATCGAGGAAAACGATATTCTTATTTTTTGCCCTATAACGTTTCATTTTCCTCAAATAGGAATGTTGAAAAACAATTATATCGTTCCGTTCAACTAAGATGCCTTTGTTTCCCCTTTTTTATATTTAAACCCTATTTCTTTTAATAAAAGGTAAAACGTTGTTCTTTTAAAAATTGGTAGGGTGATATCACTGTTAACACTGCTCAGCACTGAATTCACAGTTGGCGACCCATTTCTTCTAAAAAAATCGTCGACTTTTTGTCGAAGTGCGCTCCTAACAAAGTCATCGTATTTGATTTTACGGCTGCTTTTAAGTATAAGTCCTTTCCTAGCTTTTTTGGTTTAACAACTAGCCCTTCTTTAGCTTGTATCTTGATTCTGTAAAACGCTTCCCGGCTTATTCCCGTGATTTAACAAGTCTCTTTAATAATGTGACAGTCTAATTTGTTGAGGTATTTCGTTTTTAAAGAGTTCTAAACACCAAAATGATTCCGCGTTCCCCTCTTTTGAAAACATGACGCATTTTTTCAGCCTCTTGTGACGCCATCGTAAATATTTACACAAACTATATATGCACACAGAATATATATACGAGGGTAAGTCAAAAACTAAAGGCAAATTTTTAAAAAGGAACTTTTTATTGTGAAAACAAGATGACAAGTAACATCATTTCTCTACATAATCTCCCTCAACTTCTATGCACTTGGTCCATCTCTTGACAAGCTTCGTAATTCCGTCCTGGAAGAAGATTTGTGGCATCGTGCACAGCCACTCGCGCACCGCCTCCACAACCTCGTCATCCGACGAAAACTTGGATTCACACAGGTGCTCCTTCATCGGACCAAAAAGGTGAAAATCACTTGGAGCTAGGTCAGGACTGTACGGCGGATGCTCCAGCAGCTCAAAACCAAGATCTTGAATGCACTGGATCGTTTTCCCCGCAGTATGAGGACGGGCATTGTCCTGAAGCAAAAGCACACCTTTTGAAAGTTTTCCTCGCCTCTTTGTTTTGATTTTGGGTTTCAGATCTCGCAGTAGCTGTCACTATTCACTGTTTGACCTTTAGGAGTGTAATGAATTAGAAGTGGACCTTTCATATCCCAAAACACTGTCATCATCAACTTTCCTGCAGAAACTTGTCTTTTGAACTTTTTTGCTGTAGGCGAGGATGGATGTTTCCACACCATACTCTGCCGCTTACTCTGTGGTTCGAAGTGATGGACCCATGTCTCATCAACGGTTACTATGCGACTGAGAAACTCTTCTCCTTCCTCTTCTAAACGCCTTAAATGTGATTTCAAAATTTCCAAAAGTTTCTGTTTGTGCTGGTCTGTCAGTCGATGTGGTACCCAACGAACACACACTTTGCGATAATTTAGTGATTCGTGGATGATTGCAACTGCTGAACCGTGGCTAATGTTCAACGCATGCGCAATATCATCAATTTTGACACGACAATCATCATGAATCATTCGCTCAACTGTCTCGATGTTCTTGTCCGTCTTCGAAGTGGATGGCCTACCTGAAGCTCTTCATCGCAGATAGATACACGACCATTTTTAAAGCGATTTATCCACTCATAAATTTTGCGTTCACTAAGACAGCTCTCACCGTACTGCTGCTGCATTCTGCGAATAATCTCCGCAGGTTTAATCCCTTCAGAGTGCAGAAAACGTACCACTCCCCTCATTTCTTCCTTGGTACACACGGACAACGGGGCACTCATAATAAAATGCCCTGAAATCACTACGAATGGAGCTGATCACTGAAACAACACAGCTAAAGAACAAAAAAACTTTGAGGTTATGATATGTCATTGTTCAGTCAGTGCTGCCATCCATTGCAGCAGGGAAAATAAAATTTGCCTTTACTTTTTGACTTACCCTGTATATACATATATATTGCAACAATTTTAATATTTGCATATTTTCGATTAATATTAATAAACCATAGAATGATTATTTTAAAACGGTTTAAATTAATTATTTCATGTCATCAACATTTCACTCCTCTTTGAAAATTATTGTTTTATTGTGCAACTACATATACTTGACGCAACGAAAATAACAAAAAAATCCTGCGACCTGGCCGGTGTGATACACTTCATAGTTGCGTTGAGTACATGGTATTGTATTTGTGTCATTTTTTTTATAATACTTGTAACGTTGCATAATAATTTGGCGTGCCCAACGTGTGGCTCGATATATGTTAATTATCGTATATGTTAATAAGTGTATTATTATTCTTGTTATTAAGATTATTGTATTGGAATTGTAATATCGTTGTGTATTTCACAACTGGCGCTCAACAAAACTGAAAGAGGAGAGAAATAGTCTGTTATGAGATAATTTATAATAATAATAAACGTAAATAAATAAGGTTAAATAAAAACCAATAGAGTTGCGGTTTACCGATAATAATTAATAAAAAAAAAACTAATTTAAATTTAATTCTAATACAACGAAATGGCTACACCGCAGAAACGAGTTGATATTGAAGCTATGTTTAGAAGTCTCTAGGAACAAATCCAAAAGAATAATGAAGAATTAAAAAAGAATAGCGAAGAAACTAGGGTCGAATTTAAAGCTGAATTCAAAGAGTTTAAAGAGCAACTGACTACAAAACTCGAAGAAACTAATACCAGAATATAAGTATTAGAAGCTAGAGTAGAACAGTCACTAAACGAACAAGCTTTAAAGATGGAGAATAAATTTAAAGAATATAAAGCAGAATGGTCAAAAGAATTAAAAAATAGTGTGAAACAATTAGCTGAACACTGGAATGAGAAGTTTATAGTCTCAAAGCGGGAGCAGGATATGAAAATAAAAGCAGTCAGTGTACAAGTACATGAAAACATCAATAAGACACAGGAGTTGGAAGCCAGAACAATGATGTTGGAAACTGCCATAGTAGAGTCTAATAAAATCCCAAAGGAATATTCAAGTGAAATAAATACGTGGAGAAGTAGAACGTCTAAAAACGGAATTGAAGAGGGGACCAACGCAAGTGATAGGGTATCCAACACAGATTGATGAAAGGACAAAATTGTTAGTCTTCAAAGGATTGAAGGGAGACAATCCAATTGAATTCTTACTGAACAGTGAACAAGAAATGGAGTTATTAGGTAATGCTTTAACTGATAAAGAGAAAATTGATTTTGTTACTAAACATTTCCAAGATTCTGCTGCACGATGGTATATTATTGTTCGAGATAATTTAACTACTTACGAACAATTTAAAAACTCATTTGAAAGTCGCTATTGGAATATTCACACACAAAGACAAATACAAGACCAATTAGAATATGGTAAATATCAACATAATGGTAGACTTACCTTAGAGGAGTATGTCATACAACTCGTGGAAGTAAACACTTAAGACCCACATTTACACAACACGAATTGGTACTTAAATTAGCACATCACTTTCACAGAGATATTAGATTAGCCATTTACACACAAGGAATTAAAACCATTGAAGAATTGTTAATTTTACTCACACAGTCCAAACACATGTTTCACACCGAGTACGGAAATAAAACTAATTTTATACAGAGAGAAAACAATTGTTGTGAAGAGAAAAACACCAATGACCCTCCGAATGCAGGTAAGGGCGAAAAAGTGAGAGAGAGACAAACAAAACTGGTGTAGTATAATTGATTCTCTTAATGCAGGAACGTATATGAAGAAGAGGAGAATTAACGTCCTGAGAGAGTGTGAGAGAGATACTGACCGCACTGCACAATATGCCACCAGTATGGTAGGTTAGCGTGTCTTTAAACACAACAATACAACAATAGAAAACAGGATGTAAGTATGTTTGTATAGGTAGAGGGAAAGAAACTAATTTTAATTTTAATAAAACTAATTTTATACAGAGAGAAGAGAATTGTTGTGAAGAGAAAAACACCAATGACCCTCCGAATGCAGGTAAGGGCGAAGAAGTGAGAGAGAGACAAACAAAACTGGTGTAGTATAATTGATTCTCTTAATGCAGGAACGTATATGAAGAAGAGGAGAATTAACGTCCTGAGAGAGTGTGAGAGAGATACTGATCGCACTGCACAAAATGCCACCAGTATGGTAGTTTAGCGTGTCTTTAAACACAACAATACAACAATAGAAAACAGGATGCAAGTATGTTTGTATAGGTAGGGGAAAAGAATTTTGTCGCCCACCGCAAAGGAGTTTGTTCGTACATACCGATAAAAATATTTACTTTTATAAGGAGTTTAGAACCAATTGTACTATAGATAATAAGATGAAATTATATTTATCTAGTACACATATATATCTGTGTAAATAAAATTTTAACAACAGTCAAATTTTATTTAAACCCACCTGGGGAATATATGCAACAATACATATATTTGCATATTTGCCCAGGGCGGTATGTTTGTAAATATTTAGCATAGAAAATATATGATGAACAGTTTTTAACAATATTATGCAGGCTAAGAATTGTCAGAAAGCGTACACCTGCCCCGCGAGTGAATACAGCGCTTGTGTGTTTGTGTGTGTGAAAGCAAGCTACGACAGGCAAAGTCTACGATGGGGTGATGCGTACGAATTGTTGTTTTGTCTGTAATCAGGTTTTAACCGGATAAAAATAAACTAATTAATACATTTTAAACCTGTGAACAAAGACTTACCTCAATTATAAAAACACCATTACATTAAGGAATGTTTAACGAATATAGTGATGTAAAATTATTGCAGAAATGTGCAATAATAAAGACGCTAGGTAATTTAATGTTAATTACTAGTGCAATTAAATAGTAATTAATAAGTGTGTTATATGTGAGTGACCAGAAAAAATTACGCAAACGATGATATCGCTCGTGCTAGGAGTATGTTTACGAAATCGCGAAAATGAACAAAAAAGTGATTTGTAATTAAAAGGACGCTTTGCACGAAGTGACAATATCTAACAGGTCGAAAATAGTCCTGGACTTGTCAAATCGCAGTTCAGTATAAATACCACCGGCAATTTTGGGGCGATCTCAGAGACTCAAGATATCTTTACACAACGCCACGCTGCTGGTCTGCCGACCGATCGAACATCTTTACCACACACACCAAGACTTATGGAGGAACTCTGGACCATCACAAACAACAAACCGTAGAGACAGAGAACACTGCATCAGCATAATCATCATCATCAAATTCTCAGGATACAGGACACACACACACGCAACGGTAACGTCGGCAGTACGCAGGTGATGAATAAACAATTATATTTTTTTGTTTGTGAAAAGAACTCTTAAAAAGAAACTTATATGTGAACGGTAAAGACTTAAAGTTTTAAATATAATCACTGTACATACATTTAAATGGTAGTTAAAGAAAATAATTGAATTTAACAAGAAAATTTAAAAATACTAATCTTCTGTTGTATGTTAAAATTTGGGTGTGTCAGTAGAAATAAATAATAGGTTGGAAGTAAATGTTATATTTTTTATAGCAACAATAAGTTTTATTCTTGAGATTTAATATTATTTTTGTTTGTAAATGAGTTGCTATTATTATTTAAAATCGGAGTCAGAGTCAGACACACTGAAATAAAAAGTGTTTAGATAATTGTTTAACGTGTCTGTTTAGCTAGTAAGATTATATGGTTGTTTATTTTTTATATGTCATGAACAGCATAGAATATTATATTGTATTTTTGTAAACTTATAAAAGGGAATATTGTTTTTCATTTTTATAATTCGAAATTTTAATATTTGAATATTTTCGATTAATATTAATAAACCATAGAATGATTATTTTGAAACGATTTTAATTAATTATTTCATGTCATCAACATCTCACTCCTCTTTGAAAATTATTGTTTTATTGTGCAACTACATATACTTGAAGCAACGAGATTTAAAAAAAAAATCCTGCGACCTGGCAGGTGTGATACACTTCATAGTTGTGTTGAGTACATGGTATTGTATTTGTGTAATTTTTTTTTATAATACTTGTAACGTTGAAAAAAAAAATATATATATATATACACCAGATAATTTATACACTAAATGTATACACTAAAAACACACTGAACACACGCACAAAAGCAATCTATCAGTGTTACAAAAAATAGATTATACTGAAAAAGATTAGCACAAAATAACAGCTATAATCTGAATGCTCCGGTTGAAACACTTCAACAAACTGATGGTATATTCCCGTTTAGCAAGTATGTATTGCCTTATATGCTACGCTAGTACTTGTAAAAAGACTTTCATGTTTATGGTCTTTTTGACAAAAGCAAAGCATTCTTGCACTTTCCCAAATATTGCCGACTTTCACTAACAGACCGGTAGAAACTAAAGCTACTAAAGCTACAACTTGTGTACCTTATGATGGCCGCCAACCTTGGAGAAAGCAATGTGCGCAGAACCCTGTGTTTTGTCAGTGTAACGGCACGTCTCACTGTATAGCAATCAAAAATTTTTAATTTCATAATTTTATGATCGAGAGCACAGGTCAAGTCACCGACCCAAGCCAGAGCAATAAATAAGAACAATTTAACAACACGTCAACCCGACGCCAGCTACAAGACAATAAGAGTACGCCTAACATAACACAACAAAAGGGAAATAGGATCGACGGTGACAGACCAAGCTCAGCTCAGATTTACAACACCACAACAAACTGAACAAAAGCAGAGCATAGTGGCACGGATACGTGGAAATTGAAGCGAGCGCATGCTGTAGGGTTAAATTCGGAGCGTGCGAGCTTTAAGAAAAGGATACTCACTCACAAAGGAATTAGAAAGGTTTTACCCAGTATGAAGACAAAACAGCGTACACCAAAAGAATACAGTCAAGAGTGTCACACAGCATGGGGCAACGTTAGGATGACAGATATTTATGACGACGGACCGTGGAGGCATCTTGGGGTGATGCCGGGCAAGAAGCTGTTAATTGACAGAAAAAATCGAAGGGAAGTCAAACAATGAACCAGGCGATACGTATTGTTAGTAAAGGAACAACAGCAGACCTTGGGAGAGTCACAAGAACAAAGGTTTGACAGACAGGCGAGCAATTGCCCTAGATTCTAAGAAGTAGTGTGAAGCCCTTTCGCCGTGTACGTTGGGGGAGGTTCGATAACCAACCAGAGTCTAGCATCTTCCAAAGAAGCAGGTGGAGAGGATTGTCGTCATGGTGACAACCAGAACAGCGAATCAGGATGCCGAGAAACACAGATGTCCAGAGTGGAAGGAAATATTAGACCTATCGAGGACGACCAGAGGCGTGTTCGACAGAAAATTGCATTCTGGTAGATAACGCTTAATAAAAACTGTTTACGATGTACGCGGGCCCTCAGTTGTTAAGAATTACTCACTCTCTCAGTCTCTTGGTATTAGTCAGTTATTAAAAGTTTTTGCAGTCTATCAGTTACTCAGTTATTCGAAAATCATTCAGTTACGCAGTTTTCATGGTTACTCAATAGTTCTCAGACAGTCATGCGGTTTTTCAATCAGTAAATCGTATTTCACTAAGTTACGGAAGTCTACCGCAGTAACGCGAAGTGTGAAGTGATATAAGTGTCGCTAGAATCTGAATTTGATACTTTAAACTTTAAGTGCATTCCGACATGCAAATTAAACATTAATAAGTGAGCGAACGACTCGATATTAGAACTTTGGCGCGACAATTACGAACACAGTGGTCGATATCGGAACACACTGTGATTAAGGTATCGCTATCTCTGTCGTGCGAACTCAGAAACAATAAGTGACTTAACGATCATAACACTCGTGCTGAATATTGCACACAGTCATGATACAACTACATTAAACATATATAATACACGAAGCAAGTCAACGACAGACAATTATCTGTATACAACTACTAATATTGAATACACGTATGCAACACAAGACTTTATAAACTTTCATTATTAACAATAACACTAACGGGAGCGAATATACCCGCGAGTGCAAAGTGATGACAACACAAAATCTACGGAACTTCTACTTACACGGATCATCAGTGAACAGGGATTATCACCGATGGAATTATGGATATTCACTGTCTCAAGTAAAATCCTCATGTTATTAATATTATAGTAAAAACTACTGCTCTGTCTCTTTTCAAAGAAACCACACTTTGAGAATTTAGATCAATTTATGGTAATATTAAACATAAAAGCTATTCATCTGAGGCAAAATGAACGCATTAGTGTAGGATAAATTAATACTTGATGTCTATGTTTATGTATGTCTATTGTTTTGTATGTTTTGTTTTACAGCAAGCAACGAAACGGATATATTGTGATTTATATTCATGTATGTTTTCTTAACTGTATTTACAGGTCATAATTTATATTTATGTCTCAGAAGTTCATTTGAATGATGTTTAATAAATAAGCATTTATTTGTTAAGTATTCATGCGTTCATTATTGTCACTACCTCAGTAACGAAACACTAACATTAATTAAATTATTTGTAATAAATTTTCTAATATTGTTTAAACAACACTAAAGAGTCTTAGTAATTATGCTAATCATTAATGAATACAGTTAATTATATTAGAGTAATTAATAGATTCACGTAAACAAAGCAATTTTGACACATTTAATCTAACTGGATAATTGATTAATTGGATTTGCATAGATTAGCATAATTGCACGTTGTAGAAATGGCGCCCATCGCATGGCAAAAGAGCAGGTAGTAGTAGAATAAGTAAATTTACATGTTAGTTATTAGAATAAGATTTATATGTGTAAGGCTAGTTTGACTGAATGCTAACGCGAAGTAAGGCGGCAAAAATGACTAGCAGTTCTGATAGTATGAACTTTGAGGTCAACAACCCACAAGGTGTGCCCGATAACGAAGGTGAAGATTCGCCGATTGAGTCACAAATGACTGAGGAGTCGTCAAACGTCAGAGCGCGGGGACAGGAGTCCCAACCACAAGAAGAGGTGACATTACGATCATTAATGGACTTCATGCAGAAGCAGAAGGAAGAAGCTAATGACAGCCTTAAAGTAATTAATGAGAACAATCTCAAAGTAATTAATGAGAATTTTGCGGAAATCAGAAGAGAACAGAATGAGAACAACAAAGTACTCAGCGAAAAGCTAGACAAACATAAGGAAGAAGTTAAGCAACAGATGGCCGAGCAGATCATGCAAATGCGCGCGGAAATGCGTGAGTACAAAGTGCGTGTGACCAGAAAATAAACGAAGTTCAGAAGCAGCAAGACGAAACCATAAAAGAATTGAAAGACGACACTGACAAGAAGTTCGAAGAGATACGAGAAACCAGAGAAGCAGACCGTCAAGAATTAAAAAATATAGCCCAGAACACACAAACAAATATTAAAAAGATCAATAGCAAATTAGAGACGCACATCAAGGACAACCACAAGAAACAGGAGGAGTTGAAGGTCGAACTATATCAGACAGTAAGACTGTTACAACAAGAACAGGGTGACACGAACAACACAATACAACAGAAGATTGACGAAGTAGACGGAAGACAAAAAACAACGGAGCTGAAGCTGGATGAAAACGCCAGGGAGAAGACAACTCGTATAAACGAACTGAAATGTCAGATAGAACGATTACAACGACAGCTAATCGAAGGTGAAGTTGGACCGATTAACAGGGTCAATGGACAGTTGCATGTCGAACTCAAGTACAACGGGACCGATAGATTCCCGATCGAATTTCTCAAGGAGTTATCGGAGATCCACAAACTGTACTACGCTAACAACGACATCAAATGGATAGGAAAACATTTGGAGATGGATGCTGGAATATGGTGGCGTGTGATACGAAACCAGATATCTACGTTCGAGGAACTCAAGGAAGCATTTACCTTGAAGTACTGGGGACAGGAGCGTCAAGTTAACATCCGCGATAACCCCGAGTACGGTAGGTACGAATGGAATGGACCGATCACAGCCATACAGTAGGTCGAAAGAATGTTATTGGAGAGCAGGCAGTTAACACCTACGTTGACTGATCGTCAGCTAATCAAGAAGATATCCCGCCATTTTGGAAGAGATTTACAGCTTGCCGTAATTACACGCGGAATTACGACCATACCAAATTTCGAGGCATTGATTACTGAATACACGAACATCCAGCCGTGTAACGAAAACAATCGTAGGTTACGTTACCAACATCAACCCGCTAGCGAGGAGAAAGTGAATAACAGGGGGAGAGAAGGTTTTTACAACAAAAGTGAAACCGACCAGAAACGAGTTTGGGCGGATCGACAGCAGAAGGGTCGTTTTGAAAATAAACACCACGTCAACACTGTAAATACCATGCAATTTACTAACGGAGGTGCGAGCACGAGTGGGACAGTTAATGACACTACCCCAAGGGCAAGCGCCGGCGAGAATAACAAAAAAAAAAACACCCCGACTTAGTAAATAAGATAGACATTTTCAACGACCCATTCTCACCCGACAATATAAACATTTTACTATCAGGAGTGATTTATTACAAGAAAACGATGAAACTATCACTAAGCAAATATTCAAACGTCCAGAAATCGTCATTAAATTTAATAATAATGTTACAGTATCAGATTTGATTGACACAGGAAGTGTGATTAATGGATTGTCTGAAGCGTGTTTAACAATCATAAGAAGAGCATCGAACCTTATGAAACACTACCTATGACTAATACTCTTATTATAAGTGCTGTAGGGAATAAATCTAAGTTAATTAGAAAGCAAATATTGTGTGACATCGAAATTGATGGTGTTCGAAACGAGTGTGTCTTTTTAATAATACCAGAGCTTATTAAACCGTGTATCTTAGGAATTAGTTTTTTACAAGAAATAGGATGTCGTATCGACATCGGAAATAAGGTAATCGAGTTAAAGAATCCAGCTGATGAGGAGGAGTACACTATATCCATCATGAACATTAAATGGCTAAATGATGAAGAGGAGGAGGAGATACTGCGATGCATTGATGAGAAGATAGGGAATATAAATTGTGTGAATGAAAGCGTATTGGAACGTTTGAAGGAGATTTTAAAAAAGAATAGGAATGTCTTCAGGGAATGTCCAGGGAGAATAGAAGGGTATGCACACGAATTTCAAGTTACGGACAGGACGCCTTACTTTCAAAGGGGTTGGCCTGTGCCGCTTGCCTACAGGAACAAGGTGAATGATGAGATCAACCGGATGCTGCGATATGGAGTGATTGAACGATGCGCCAGTCCGTACGTCAACCCAATCGTCACGGTGATCAAGAAGGATGGAAGGGTTCGCCTGTGCCTTGACGGAAGGAAAGTAAATAGTGTGACAATACCAGACTACGAAGGCGTTTCCCCGATAAACGAGGTATTGGCGAGATGTAGTGAGATGCGGTATCTATCAACAGTTGATTTATCCAGCAGTTTTTGGCAAGTCCCATTGAAGACAGAATGCAGGGACTTCACGGAGTTCATGTATGAGGGAAGGTGCTACCGATTCACAGTAACACCATTCGGACTCAGCACCAGTTCTGCGGCGCTGACGCGAGGATTGGATGTACCCCTAGAAGAAGAAATTAAGAAGAACACGATAATCTACTTGGATGATTATGTTATTCCAACGACATCCAAACACACTTGGAGCACTTAGAAGCATTATTGAACAACCTCAATAAAGCGAACATAACCGTCAACCTCGCCAAGTCACAATTCTTTAGGCAAGAGATCTCAAACCTTGGATACCGTTTAACGACACGAGGAATCCAAGCAACCGACGACAAAATAGAAGCCATTATGAATTTCCCTACACCCAAGAACCAGAAGCAATTAAAAGGTTTCTTAGGCCTTACCAATTTTTATAATCCATTTACAAGTAAGTACGCGGAGGCAACGCAACCGTTGCATGAATTGTTGAGGAAGGGATGCAAGTTTTCATGGACAAAAAAACTAAGTGATTGCTTCCAGAAGGTCAAGAATTTATTTATAGATACTGTAATTTTGAGATTTCCACGACCGAACCAAAGATATTACATTCAATGTGACGCTAGCAATTTTGCGTATGGTGGCCAACTTTATCAACTAGACGAAGGGAAGTTTGGTGTGATTGCTTTTACCAGCAAGACATTTAAAGGTGCGGAAAGGAACTATTATACGACGGAGAAGGAACTCTTAAGTATCGTTCGTTGCTTAGAGAAATTCCAAATGTATATCCTTGGCCAACCACTAACAGTAATTACCGACAACAAGGCATTAACGTTTATGCATAAATGCCACTTAAATAACTCAAGAATTACACGATGGATTCTCGCCGTGCAAGAGTACAAATTTGACATTATCCATTGTAAAGGCAAGGATAATGTAGTTGCAGATATTTTAAGCAGATACCCAGCCGACGCGAAACCAGATGAGGTAAACGACGACACACACGAATATTTAATTAACCACTTAGTCATTAAGATGAATAATAATGTAGGTAAGATTATCAAAGATATTGGAAGACACCAGCTTGAGGACGACAAACTTAGAATAATAATTGATAAGATTAAGGACAAGAATTTAGACTATAAGCTAAATAAATTTTATAAATATGTTAACAATAAATTATATAGACGACAGCGAGATGAATGGAAGCTGTACATACCCAATAACGTGTCTAATAATTTAATTGCGGAAATACATAGGATGTATGGACATTTAGGTCCGAAAAGATGTATAAAGATGTTACAAGAACACTTTACGCTTGATCGGATGCAAAAGAAAGTGAAAGCGTACGTTCAAACATGTGACATGTGTCAGAAGTGCAAGGACACTAACAACAGGATGCTGTTTGGAGGGACCAGGGCTGTGATACCCACAGCAAGAGGAGATCTCGTAAGTGCAGACTACTATGGACCCCTACCAACAGGAGCAGGTGGTGTCAAGTATCTACTCGTAATGGTAGACAATTTTACAAAATTCGTCAAGTTGTTTACGCTGCGGAGAGCGACAACTACTACAACGCTACGGAGAATAAAAGATTACTGCGAGGAGTACGGACGACCAAAGGTCATTATGACTGATAATGGGACTCAGTTCACATCCAAGAAATGGGTCGAGGGACTCAAGGAATTTAACATACAACCAAAGTATACAGCAATACGGAATCCTTGTGCCAACCTAGCCGAGAGGATCAACCGTCAGCTTGGAAACCTATTCCGAATTTTGGTACATGACCAACACAGCAAGTGGTCACGGTACATAAGAATGATCGAAACGTGCATAAATGAAGTGTACCATGAGACGATTGAGATAACCCCTCATGAGGCGCACTTTGGCAAGAGACCGACTCGTGCATGGGAGAAACGGTTAGATAAGAATGTTATCGACGTTAAGGGAAGCACGAACAGCAACATATTCGTGAAGATTAAAGAAAAAAGAGAGAAGCATGCAAAGCGCAGCAACGAAAATAGCAATTGGCGATAAAGTACTGATAAGGACCTATCATCAATCGGACGCTGCAATGAAGAAAATTGATAAATTTTTTGAACTGTATGCAGGACCGTACAAAATTAACCGAATCCTCGGGGATGCTACGTACGAACTTGTTGACTGCAACAACGACAGCAAAGTACGAGGAAAATTCAACGTACGACAGATCAAGAAATACTACGAGCATGCGGAGGAGATACAAGTTACGTAACGATGTGAAAATGACATCAGCAGGTAGTTGACTGTGGGGAGGGGAGCACACGCATTAGGTGATTGTCCCGCGAAGCAGTCCAACTAGCTAGATAATAAGATGTGTGACATAGTAACATACATAATTTAAAATTCACGTGATTTCTTAGATCACAATGTATCTAATTAATGACAATAATTAAATGTCACGTGACTAGTATATATGAAACATTTCGATAGCACGTACCGTGAATATAAGACACTTATGGTGCGAAACTATAATCGAATGTGCAGCAATAAATTGCTGAGAAAGCACAGTGAGAACGTGAATGGACATATAAAACAAACAAGTAGCGTAGAGTCAATTATTCAAATATAAGGTTGAACATTCGAAACTTTATAAAGCAAAGTTATCAATGATTACAATAATATGAAATGAACCTTTAGTTGTTCATAGAGTATGTATATATCTTGTCAATTAATATAAACAATGATAATGCGTATTGTATGTAATGTTTAATGATGATTAGTGATTCTATACATATATATGTTTATTTGTTTAGAAATTATAGTTTTGAAACACTTGAAATAAGTTAAAAAATATTATTTATTGTAGTATGATCAACACCATACATGGGTAATTGCATGTAATGATAAGAGATCATTATCTCATTTATTATGTTGTAAATGTATAACATAGGTATCCTCATTTATTATTATTATAAAACGATCTTATATGAGCTATTTACACATGTATCATATGTAAAATCCGTTCATTCTTACTTAGATGCATGGCAATAAATTCCTATAGTCGATTTGTACCAACAGTTAGGGAATATCTTTTAGTATACGCCAGACAAAGCTAATTAGGTCAACTAACCGTAACCTTTCCCAAAGAAAACGCCCACAACTAGGACAGAGCGCAAAAATTGGATTAGATTGTCTCCTAAGAACCCGACATCCAATCAAATTTGGGGACGCTATAGCAATCAAAAATTTTTAATTTCATAATTTTATGATCGAGAGCACAGGTCAAGTCACCGACCCAAGCCAGAGCAATAAATAAGAACAATTTAACAACACGTCAACCCGACGCCAGCTACAAGACAATAAGAGTACGCCTAACATAACACAACAAAAGGGAAATAGGATCGACGGTGACAGACCAAGCTCAGCTCAGATTTACAACACCACAACAAACTGAACAAAAGCAGAGCATAGTGGCACGGATACGTGGAAATTGAAGCGAGCGCATGCTGTAGGGTTAAATTCGGAGCGTGCGAGCTTTAAGAAAAGGATACTCACTCACAAAGGAATTAGAAAGGTTTTACCCAGTATGAAGACAAAACAGCGTACACCAAAAGAATACAGTCAAGAGTGTCACACAGCATGGGGCAACGTTAGGATGACAGATATTTATGACGACGGACCGTGGAGGCATCTTGGGGTGATGCCGGGCAAGAAGCTGTTAATTGACAGAAAAAATCGAAGGGAAGTCAAACAATGAACCAGGCGATACGTATTGTTAGTAAAGGAACAACAGCAGACCTTGGGAGAGTCACAAGAACAAAGGTTTGACAGACAGGCGAGCAATTGCCCTAGATTCTAAGAAGTAGTGTGAAGCCCTTTCGCCGTGTACGTTGGGGGAGGTTCGATAACCAACCAGAGTCTAGCATCTTCCAAAGAAGCAGGTGGAGAGGATTGTCGTCATGGTGACAACCAGAACAGCGAATCAGGATGCCGAGAAACACAGATGTCCAGAGTGGAAGGAAATATTAGACCTATCGAGGACGACCAGAGGCGTGTTCGACAGAAAATTGCATTCTGGTAGATAACGCTTAATAAAAACTGTTTACGATGTACGCGGGCCCTCAGTTGTTAAGAATTACTCACTCTCTCAGTCTCTTGGTATTAGTCAGTTATTAAAAGTTTTTGCAGTCTATCAGTTACTCAGTTATTCGAAAATCATTCAGTTACGCAGTTTTCATGGTTACTCAATAGTTCTCAGACAGTCATGCGGTTTTTCAATCAGTAAATCGTATTTCACTAAGTTACGGAAGTCTACCGCAGTAACGCGAAGTGTGAAGTGATATAAGTGTCGCTAGAATCTGAATTTGATACTTTAAACTTTAAGTGCATTCCGACATGCAAATTAAACATTAATAAGTGAGCGAACGACTCGATATTAGAATTTTGGCGCGACAATTACGAACACAGTGGTCGATATCGGAACACACTATGATTAAGGTATCGCTATCTCTGTCGTGGGAACTCAGAAACAATAAGTGACTTAACGATCATAACACTCGTGCTGAATATTGCACACAGTCATGATACAACTACATTAAACATATATAATACACGAAGCAAGTCAACGACATACAATTATCTGTATACAACTACTAATATTGAATACACGTATGCAACACAAGACTTTATAAACTTTCATTATTAACAATAACACTAACGGGAGCGAATATACCCGCGAGTGCAAAGTGATGACAACACAAAATCTACGGAACTTCTACTTACACGGATCATCAGTGAACAGGGATTATCACCGATGGAATTATGGATATTCACTGTCTCAAGTAAAATCCTCATGTTATTAATATAGTAAAAACTACTACTCTGTCTCTTTTCAAAGAAACCACACTTTGAGAATTTAGATCAATTTATGGTAATATTAAACATAAAAGCTATTCATCTGAGGCAAAATGAACGCATTAGTGTAGGATAAATTAATACTTGATGTCTATGTTTATGTATGTCTATTGTTTTGTATGTTTTGTTTTACAGCAAGCAACGAAACGGATATATTGTGATTTATATTCATGTATGTTTTCTTAACTGTATTTACAGGTCATAATTTACATTTATGTCTCAGAAGTTCATTTGAATGATGTTTAATAAATAAGCATTTATTTGTTAAGTATTCATGCGTTCATTATTGTCACTACCTCAGTAACGAAACACTAACATTAATTAAATTATTTGTAATAAATTTTCTAATATTGTTTAAACAACACTAGAGTCTCAGTAATTATGCTAATCATTAATGAATACAGTTAATTATATTAGAGTAATTAATAGATTCACGTAAACAAAGCAATTTTGACACATTTAATCTAATTGGATAATTGATTAATTGGATTTGCATAGATTAACATAATTGCACGTTGTAACTGAGTGCATAAGTGTTGATGCGTTTTCAAAAACATTTACCGTGTAGGCCTGTATTCATTTAATTATTTAGTTTGTATCGTTACTAGTGTTTACTTTGGGACTGTGACATGTGATAAATAATCTAATTACATTTTAATATCATTTAATATTGTCTGTGGTTGTATTTTCAGACATCACGTTAAGTTAAACTGAATTTTATTTTTCTTAACGTATTTTTACTTTTACAGTACATTTTATTTCATTACGTAATCAGAAATAATGCCTCCTATTAAATCGAGGTTAGGTAAAAAGACTGTGCATAGCCAAGCTCGGGAAGTCATTTCTAATGTATGTAAATTTATAGAAAGTGAAAAAAATGGAATTAGTATTCCACTAAAAAAGGTTCAAAAACGAATAGCGTCAGCAACAGGAGTTTCTGAAAGAACGATTCGCAGTATTAAAAGTGAGTGTATAACAATAGAAAATGATCAGTCACCACACTTTATAACACCTCGTAAAGAAAGAAAGAGGAGGTCAACAAAATCTAATATTGACGACTTTGATAAATGTGTGATAAGACGAACAATTTACAATTTTAATACAACAGAAAAAACATATCCTACGCTACGAAATCTTCATCTACTTCTGAAGTCTAGTGTGAACTTTCAAGGTAGCTTATCATGTTTAAGGAAAGTTATTATAAACTTAGGGTTTAAGTGGAAGAAGAATAGAAATAATAAAAGTATATTCAATGAACGTCAAGAGATAAGGGCAAAAAGAATTGAATACCTTAGGAAAATAAAACAATTCAGGACAGAAAACCGGCCAATCGTTACACAGATGAGACGTATATACACATGTCTCATGCAGTAAAAAAGTCGTGGTACGACGAAAGTGGTGAAGGAGCGAGTGTACCGTTAAATAAAGGAGACAGATTCATAATAGTTCACGCGGGTACAGATCAAGGGTTCATCGATGGTGCCTTATTGGTTTTTAAATCGGGACAGAAAACAGGTGATTATCATGGGGATATGAATAGTACAAATTTCGAGAAATGGGTAGTTGACAAGCTAATTCCGGGATTACCAAAAAACTCAGTGTTAGTATTAGATAATGCACCATACCACAATTAGCAATCTGAAAAATGTCCCACATCAAATTCTTCAAAAAGTGAGTTAATGCAGTGGTTTTCTAATACAATAATTTCTTTTACACCTAACATGTTTAAACCAGAGCTACATAAGTTAGTAAAAATGAATAAACCGTTAGAAAAACCCTATAAAATAGATAGTATTTTAGGAAATCACAGCCACAATGTTATTCGTCTACCTCCGTATCATCCTGAGCTAAACCCCATAGAACTTATTTGGCCTCAACTTAAACACTCTGTTGCAAAAAACAACACCACTTTTGATAATAAAAACATAATAGATTTAACTAGGCAAGCATGCCAATCAATAGAAAAACAACAATGGACATCAATGTGTGAACATGTAATTAAAATTGAAGACGAATATTTGGAAAGAGAAGGATTAAGAGATGAAATGAAAGATAGGCTTGTAATTAACTTAGACGAAGATGATGATGATGACGATGACGACGACGATGACCTATCAAGCGCTGAATCTTCTTCAGATGATGGCAGCTATATCTCAGGTGTTGAAGCAATTTTGGACAGAGAAACACCGCCGGACTTGGAGAATGATACTGAATTCCCAGTTCATTCTGACTTTGTATATACTTCTTTATAAGTCGGTAAGTTACTTACATTCATTACTTACATATTAATTTTAAAATTTGTATTAATAATTGTATTAAATGCAAGAAAAATTAATGGGCTCGATTTTATGTGATATTTTATATAAAGTATGCATATTTTCATGCGTGGTTACCCACTTTTACCCACTTTTTTCGTTTAGGTCCTATTTTAGCAGCACTTGCATAAAGCATATTTATGGTCACTTTAGATTTATATTTCTCTATTAGTATTCCACTTGCTTGCTTTAAACTAGTAATTATTTATTATTTACATTATGTAACAAATAACATTGTTGTGGTATTGCAAATACATATTTGATACAATTTCGAGTAATACTGAGTAGAATTATAAATAGTAGGCCTAGTTAGCTGAATGAAATCCGGAAATGTCAACAATGTGTAAAACCCGAGTTGTAATAATTAAATAGTTAAGGGCGCCCATACAGCCGGCTGTAGCAACAGTAAGATGGACGTTTTTGAAATGAAATGTTACAACTTAGCACACTGAGACTCCCCACTACCCCCACTTTTCGCGCAGCTATGGAGAGGCCACCGTAAAGTACGTGTACCTATCCTTTTGATGACGCTCTGTCAGGGTCGCTCTTTCCCTAAGCTATGCTCACGTTCGCTCTGTGTATACGACTTTAAAACTTATAATATTATTTCGTTATGAATTTTTATATGCAGAATACGGTTTCTGTAAGCTGTTTGGTACAGATCACAATGTTATTATGAATATTCGTGTAAATGTATAATGTTTACAACATTTGGTAGTGTCATATTTTGTCAATTAAAAACATTATATCATTGTTCTTTTGTTAGGTATTGTTTTGTTTTCCTTGATTAGTTTATTTATTTGTTTTTCGTATTTTTGTGTCGGGTTCTATTCTACTTTTATGCATTTGTTTTGTGTTTTGTCTGTCTTCGCTATTGTTATATTGTTGTTTATTTATTTTATTTTGTATGTTTCTTATTATTTTGTTATTATTACCGGTAGTTTGTTTTTATTACTTTTTTTCTCTTATTTGATTTATTTAATTTGCAAAACTATACATCCTATATACTTTCCTTCAAGTAATAATTATTTGTATTTATTAAATAGTCTATTTCAATTTACGATTTCCTACATGATGCGGACGAGATTTATTGTTTTAAGTCTTAAATTACAACAAATATATTTTTAACGATTTCTGTAACAATACAATGCGTTAACTGAAACACGTCCTGATTAGCGCGGTATGAATAGTACGGGAAACGACGTACGGCAGTACGCAGCGCGCAACCCCTGAAATATGTTCGTACGATTCGCTCAATAATTTGGAAACAAATAAAGATAGAACATTGGCAAGTAGATTAAAATTATTAAATTTGAATCTTTCTGTACAATTCACTTGGTTAATATATGCATCACGACTAAAATAAATTAAAATTTGGTGTGTAAAATTTTATTTTTTATATTGTTATGACAAGCATATTATTAAATTTAAATGGCATGTGCATTATATACGTGATCTTGAGTACACGCATAGAAAATAATATTGTTAACGACTAAGAACATCTTGAGTAAGGACAGTTTATATTGTAATACGTACCAAAATTGAGTGTGCAATGGTTTTACCACGTTTTTTATTTTTACCGACTCAGTTTTTGTGCTAAATTTATTTAAAATATACCAAAATATGAAGAATTAAAATGCTGTTACTACTGTGTACATTCTGTATTCTTATCTAGTGCTTCATTTTTATCGGTCGAGGTTTTCAAGTCCCGTAATAGTAGCGAACGTAAAATCCATAAGCACAATGTATTTCCCTATCTCGCTCATTGTCTCATCCGACTGTGGAAGTAGGAATAGATGACATCTCAATATCTGTTGCATTCTCCAGGCAGTAAGGCCTACCTTATGAACTGAATATAGACAATACTAAGGAATGTAAATTGTCCCATAAACAGAATAAATTTTCAGCATGACAGACTTTTGAGCAATTCTATATGATGGTATTTCAAAACGAGTTTTCGTGATAACCTGTTAGTGGATTAAAACAAACAGTATTTTCAACACTGAAAACAAATTCTACATATATGGCAAAATACGTCATTTAGTTTTCCTGATTAAATGACCTGAAACTCATATTACGCAGAGAGTAGAGTTCCTCATGAGGAGTTTCGACGCTGTTTTCCTTTTGAAATCCAGACAATAATTTACATTGATGTAAAGTTAAACACGGGAAAAAGTGCACCCTTCCTAAGTCCTGCCATGTTACATATTCTGGGTGCAGTGCACGCCTCTGGCTATCGGGGTTTTGTAGGAAAATTACGACAGTTTTAATAAGGTCTCCGTAAACTTAGTAATATCAAGTATTTTTGCACCACATGGCTAGCGTAAAATACGATTAAGGACAGAAGTTCGTTGGATTGTTCAAAAATGATTTTTTTTCATTTCATAAACATTCTGCATCATATCTCGAAACTCTGATATAAAACAAAGTAGGTTACAAAATATTTTTTAATGCGTTATTCGGTTTTAAAATATGTTTACGCCCAGTTTTCGTGTTTTCGGATCAACATATGGATAATCAACGTGCTGTGGTGAAGAGTCATGGTGTCGGCATCAAGAAGCAAGAGTATTATCAACCCAGGTGTCAAGCTTATCATCACAAAAATTCACTAACTGAAGAAATTTAATAAAAATTAAAACCATCAAGCTTTATCGAGCGATGAATTACTAGTTAAACGTGCATTCGGTAAACCTGTAATGAAAATTTTAATAATATTATTTGGTACAAATATTTTTGTAGGCTACAAGTCATTAGAATTAGGTGTACTGGATGCGACTGTAACATTTAATAGAAGACAAAGTGGCTGAGTGAGAGTTCTAGAAGGACTGGGGATAGACGTCGGTCAAAACACAAGAGTTGCTTCTAGGATGGCTGGTGATCTTTGCATCAATAAAAACTGAACACGAAGTTTTAGAAAACAAACGCAGAGAGAGCAGAATAAAAAAAGAGACAGATTAAATAATAACTAATATATAATAAATATATATGATTTAAATATAAGAAATGATAAGCCTTGACAACACTAAATACGAAGCTGGAGAATTAATATTCAAGAATACACACTAAATTATTTATAGACCCATAGTTAATTTTTATAATTTTCAGAAAGTATTATGTTTTACTACAAATGATCATAGATCTCTACTTCTGTTAAAGTCGCAAAGCTGAAGCATTTGTGGCATGTAAAAATATATCTTTCATACAGTTAAAATTAAAAATAAAGGTACAACAACAATTTTTTCCAATTTATTGTTTGTTTCTTATTTTTAGTTCTGTCATTTTTCATGGTATTTTTTTCAATTTTACTATAATGGCTCCAACATATTTTTTAGAGTTTAGAGCAAAAATTTGGTTAAGATTTTTTGTAGATATATGTTACATACAGTTGCTACGAAACCCACTTTAATTAGCATTTGACGGGTCGTCTGACCGTGGGTGACCGAAGGATTCCACCCGCAGGAGCTACGAGCCGCGCTGGCGTGGACGATCTTCTTCTACCTGGTAACGTACGACATTATAACTCTTGTACTTTGTGATATAATATGACTCATACCATATGATACCACACCTCTCGTAACATATGATGAAATAACTCTAGAGACATGTTATGTGCAGCTCTCGTAACGCACGAACAGTAAATGTTGGAAGATGCGATACAGTAACACTATTAAAACGGTTACAAGAAATTAAAAAGCATCAAGTCACTTTAACATAAACCCATTCTACTTTGTGCTACAAGAGCAATGAAAAACCACTAAGCGAGAAGGAGTAGATTTCTCGAGAAAGTAAACGTTCCTGCAAAAACAACACTCTTTAAACACATATTTGCTTTATTTATTTAATATGTTAAATTGTAAATGATACTGACCGGCATTTATCTACAGAAATAACATAAACTCGTTAACAGCAAGTTTTTGACTTGTAGCCTACAAAAATATTTGTACCAAATAGTATTATTAAAATTTTCTTGGATTTCGTTGTCCATAACGTGTCCGTTACTTAACTAAATATAATTATTTATTTCACTACCGACTCGGAACACAAAGTTTTTTATGGGTAAACACGTATGTATCATAGTTCTGAAGACGGCTGGTTTGTGTTGTGTTGGGTGATTGGAGGAGTTGTGTATTAGTGTGTCAGTTTTACGTGTTTACCCATAAAAAATTTTGTGTTCCGAGTCGGTAGTGAAATAATTATATTTAATTGAAATTTTCATTACAGGTTTACCGTATGCACATTTAACTAGTAATCATGGCTCGATGATGCCGTTTATCAGTTTCTCGCAGATGAAAAACTTTATTGATATCAAGTGAATAAATTTTGAAATGAAATAAATAAATAAATATAACAAATGAAATACTTTTCCAAAAGACATGACGAGTATTCATGAGTATGTGAAATGGTGAATATACCTTCATATGTTTTGTTTCGATCTGATGGCACAGTTTACATCTGCCTCAATAAATAACGGACACAATTATTGTTATCTTAATCACCGTCGCTTCGCTATCTTCCCTTTGATCACTGTGGATTGGAGAGGTCTACAAGTCGTATTAAAGAACCCACAGACTTTAAAAATACGGAAAATAATACACGTCAAAACAAATTAGAGATAATTAACAAACTTTATTAATTATACATTTTGTAATCAATAAAATTTATTTAGTAATTTTATTATTGATAAAATTTATTAATAAATGTTATTACTTTTATTGTTTATATCACACCTTGGTGAAATCTGCATGTTAAGAAAATCTCTGAAAATGTGACATGTTTCTTTTTTCACGATTACATTTAATTATAATGGTTTCTATGTAAGTATTAATACTGTCCTAACATCTTTTGTACGTCGAAATAAGTTTTTGATTAAATAACACGTTTCTGTACTGTTTGGTCTATGGAATTGAATATTATTACAACTTTAATAACAGTTTTAACAAACAAAGACACTCCGTTTCCCCAGTTTACAATTCTCCAACATACAATATCGCAACAAGTAATAAATTTACCAATTACAAATGTCCACTTACAATAATTTAACGACGAACAATTTACATTAAATGGCTCTGTCACATACACACACCAAATCGCAGTTCACAAGAGAAATCATTCAACCTAAACTTCTAAGCCGTAACCGTAAAATATAGCCTACTATACTATTCAGTATTCTTCTTGTATTAGACTATAATTGAGTCACTCGTCCACCGTAATATGTTACGCCAAAGTATACTGTGAAACACGTTATGTGAGAATAAAAGTTCATGAAAACCAAAGCCGTATCTAAAGAAAGAAATACCTTCATCATTCAAAATTTATGTCTAAAATTGTTTTTAGGGTTCTTTTTGCCGGTTTCATTACTAGATACATTTCATCTTTTAATCCATTCTTTCTGAATTAAACTTACCTAAAAAGTCTTTATTTTATCTTACATCCTTCCACGTGACTAGTGGTTCTCTCGAAAATCCACAAACCGATTGTACTTTAATCCAATTTGTAGACTACGCCCAAAATATGACGATAATCTTTGTCTTTCTGTTCATACCGTTAGAGCTATAATGTGTTGTTGGTTTTTTGTTACTGACATAATAAAATTTACTCTGAGTGATTACTAAGAAGCACAGGGATCTTCTGAGTCTTATATTTTAAAATAAATAACTGGTACGTACGCAATTTATTACAGATGATTACAGGTGATTCATGAACTGTCTACTTTGAATCAATACATCTGCAGTAGCAACAGACACTACAAGACACTAAGTTCATTAAATATATTATAATTAAAATTAAATCTTCATTTCTTCATAGGAGTCAGAGCCTACCCATTTGTATGTTAATGAAGATATAATTGATTACTAAGCCCAATAGAATATTACAACATTTTAATACAATATGTTGTAACAAAAAGTTAGTAACTGTCGGTATTTGCAGTAAAAATATCACAAGTCCATTGGTTTACATTACTATCCCATGAAGAAATATAAATATCTTAATTCGAAGAGATATAAAAACTACGTTATATATTGTGCGACAATTTGCTAAGTTCAGTCCAGTGAGACTGCGACATATGCATTACGCTTATCACGAAAGTTTAAGTGGCTGCTACAAATCACCGTATACCACCGTGTGTTATGCAACATTCTACCTAGCATTTGAAGGCTAATCACTTACATATTATAGCTTTTTTTTAAAAAAAAAAAAAAAACTGTTATATGGGTACTAATAGTAATTGATTTTATGAACCTGAATTTCGCTTTTAATATTTAGTTTGTTTTTTAATTTTTTTAAAGCTGCTGAAGCATCAGAATAAATCAATTTACGAATTTTTCAAGTCACTGCGTGCATTTACGTGTAATAAAATTAGTATTCTACACGGTTTTAGATTTAAAGAAAATAACTTTCTTTATTACATATGAATTTATGTTAATTCTATAAAATACGATTGCTAATTGCTTACACTGTAATAAACACAGTGAAAAAGTAATGTACAAAATAAAATTAAAAATTTGTTGAATAACAGTAAGCGTCCAACAAGGGTCAGGTCAAGGCCACCGACCAAACTTCTTAAAAACCTTAGAAACTTTTTAAGAAAGTTTAGTTGGACAGGTACGGGGACTAATATGATGCGAGGGATAGAGGTAGAACTGCAAAACATAATTTAGCAGTTGCGTTGAGAGTCCAAATAGTAGGTCTTGACATGACTGTACAAACGTTCTTATAAGACTTCTTTCACCTTGCTTCCCAAGATATCAGTATATACCATCCGATTGTCCAAGTTAACAGCTTTGTAAACTTAGGGCATACAACTGGAAATGCTAAAGAAGACTCAGGAATATAGATCATAAGGATGGCTCGCGTTTCAAAAAACATACATCATTATTTCTCAAAACTAAGAAGTTCCCATTGTATCTGAAAGCAAAAATATTAGACTATCGTAACTTCTGGTATTATTGTACCGAATCCACAAGTCTGGCAGACAGTGTAGTAAACAATTTCGTAGAAAAACGTAAACAGAACTAATAGCTAAGGTGATTATCTAAACTACATACAAAAACGAGATCAAGCAAAAGACGCTGTAAAAATGGCCAAGAAAACAACATGGGGAGAATTTAGCAGAAACGTCGAAGAAAAATATTGACGAAATCAAAAACCAACTACGTTTTGGAACATAGTTAAAAATCTAAGTGCAAGTAGAGCTAAAAAATAAGAAATATTAAAAATGAAAATGATATTCTGGAAACTCAGCAGAAGGTCAAACTTCCTAGCACAAACAATATGTGATAAATTTAAGGAGGAATATGAAAGTTAGGGGAAGGAGAAGTAGACAATTCAAAAACGGAAGCGGTGCAAATGAAAAAAAAAATAGAAGTTGAACGAATATGCTGGAAAAAAATTAAAAAGCTTTACACAAAACGAGGAATGGAAAAGCTTTTGACGAAGCTAGTACCTGACCTTGTGAATGAGGAGTAATTCATAAGTGTCTACATAAAATAGTCCAACACACTTGGAACTTCAAGAGATTTTTTCAACAAAAAGGAGAAGTATCAACGTAGTACTGTTTCAATAAAAAAAAAAAAAACGAAAATACGAACTGTGACAAGAGACACCATAGAGTTATTTGTTTAACTTTTGTAGTAGTAGAGGTACGATTCCGAATAATCGAGAATCGCCTCAGAACATAAATTCAACACAAACTAGAAGAAACACAAGCAGTGTTCCTGCCAGGTAGACAAACACAGGACCACATCTACGCATTCACTATAATACAAAATCTGATAGCAAAAATAGAAATACGTATCAGGATTTTCTAGACCTTAAAGAAAAGATAAGATTTCAACTCGTCAAAAACTTGAGCTAAGATTTTAAAGGAAAAATCAGAATCAGCGGTCAAACGTCTAGAGAATTTCTAATTGAATAGCAGTTAAATAGGGGAACATCCTGATTCCCTTAGTGTTTATTATATTTATGGATAGTAAAATTAAAGAGTATAAAAACGGCAGAAGAAAAAACAACTCGCATACTACAGTGCACAATCTACATACGTGATACATGCGGATGACATTTTTCCGGTAGCCACAAACATAAGACAAGTGCAGAACAACATTAATGTCTGCAACGGAACAAATTATGAATAATGTACTACGTTACATATGTAAAGTACAACAAACATAAAATAGGAACACTCTGTAAGGTTTTAAAACTAACAATCTCTGACAAATATATCACCTGACGTGAATTCAAGAAGGGTGAGATCTCTGTGTGGCATTGTTCATATTATTACATTGTATTATTCTTATTACATTGTAAGTTATTAGAGTGAGTAATCCAAATACGGACATGAATACTAGACGTATGCAAAACTACACATTTGTAAAATTGTGCAAAACCGATGTACTGCATGCGAAAACGAAATGTACCACAGTAATTATTCGTTACTTACTCCGATACAGAAATAATTACGGAGTAATAAAAAACCACACCCATGAGTGAAAAATATAGCGAATCAAGAACAATTATTGTATTTGTTAAGAGTTCCTACAACCGATGACCTATAACCCAAAAACCATATCCTCTCTTTTCAGTCAGATCACCACGAGTGACCGTAATATGAGTAGCGCTTGTTATCGAGCGTCCGACGAGGCTGGGCCACTCTCTCTCCCCCCTCCCTCTCTCTCTTGCGCGCGCACGCGCGCGTCAGTAATGAAACAGAGATAATAATACTCTAAAAAGTATAAATGTGTTAACAGTTAATTGTAAATAGTAAAATTGATATAACATTGTTTATTCAAGAAAATAAAGTAAGAAATTTGATATAAACATTTAATTGACACGCTACACATTTAAATTCTTTGGGTGCACATAGTTGCTATTAGAATGATGTTCTTTAGAAAATTTTAAGGTCTTAAATTGTTACTTCAATTATTAATTGTTAATTGTCAACAATCCTTTACTGTCTGTCAAGCACCCAAAATGAAATAAATGGTATTTGTATGGTACAGTATATCAATACGAGGTTCACAGTAAGTATAAATTACTTCATTGATGATTATCATATACATGCATTATGATTATAATACATGCACACTTATGAGGAGCATATATTTTTCAAATTTTCAGATTTTTAAAAATAAAACGCAACTTTGATGTTTTTGAACCCATCTTAATCGTTTCACCACAAGATACACTGTCCTCTCTACAAATTTAATCTTTACATATG
The DNA here is from genome assembly GCA_034769895.1 of Magicicada septendecula. Lineage (NCBI taxonomy): Eukaryota > Metazoa > Arthropoda > Insecta > Hemiptera > Cicadidae > Magicicada > Magicicada septendecula. The sequence goes on along the minus strand of CM068368.1, from coordinate 265,122,085 downwards.
ACGTAGTGTTTGAATGTAACTCAAATTAGGTCAAATCCCACGGGCTGGTTGGGTATGTAAATATATTAGAGATACGTTCAACACTCGAACATGCGTGCAACAGAACGTAACGTTTCCATTTAGAACAACAAGTTATAGGAAAACGGGTTTCGGTGTTTTATTAACTCCTAAAGGCAATGCCTTGTCGCTGTAGCCACGTCACTCTATCCCTTGCGATATTCTTAATTTCTTCATAGGACCCACTATTCACGACACTCATTGTGCTGCGGAAGCATGCAGTTCCTTCGGGCTTCTTCCCCACTACTTTGCCCTCAAAGATGTTAGTTAAAAAAGCACTACGTCTGATCACATGCCCTATCAACTTAATCTTCCTCACCTCTATACTCCTAAGCAGTGTTCTATTCTCATTTATTTCCTCTAAGATCTGTTCATTCGTCTTCCTATCTGTCCAACTAGTTTTTGTCATTCTCCGCCAAATCCACATCTCCATTGCCTGAAGTCTGTCACTCTCCACCTTCCCTAAGGTCCACGATTCACACCCGTAAGTTAAAACACTCCATACAAATACCTTAACAAACTTTTTCCTTGTTTCAATACTAATATGGTTGCTTGTTAATAAGTTCCTTTTGCTCTGGAATGCTTGTTTTGCCAGAGCTACTCTCCTCTTAATCTCTGCCAGACACTTATTCCCACTTGTAACTATGCTACCCAGGTAACAAAATTCAGTAACGTTCTCCAATATTGTGTTGTTCAACATAATGTTTGATTTATGTCTTCTCTTTTTTTACTTACAACCATTATTTTAGTTTTCTTAACATTTATCCTCAATCTCCAAGCGTGAAGAATTTTGTTAAACGTACCTAACATTCGGGTCATATCCTTTTCTGAGTCAGCCATCAGTACAATATCATCTGCGAAGCGAATACTGTGTATCTGTTCCCCATTTATTTTAATGGGGTTTCGGTGTAACATCGAAAAAAGCAATGTAATTCGTATTAAAAGGATGGCAGTATAACAAATGCTCCAGTAACGATAAACTAACATTAGCTAAACTGTGAAAAAAATTAGTATTGAGAATGGCATATTAATTTTACTGACAAATGACAAATGACTTTGCTACAACACAACACACTAAGAAGAGATATATGCTAGAGGAACAGAAGAGACTATGAACTTCAATTTTTTTTTTAATAGTATTGTTTTGTTTCTCAGTAACAAAGATCTTTTTTAAACGTAAAGAACGCCATGCATAGAACTTGAAACAGTAACACTTTTATTTACGGCAGCCTGACGATCAATGTCGTCATGTCGTCTCGTTGTTCTCGATGGTGTCTGTATAGCAGGACCTTGGATACATCGCAGACTTGTTCCCGGCGGACGTGACAGCTCTATTCCGACAAGTCCTCACGACGACGTACTTCCAATACAACAGCGATTTCTATGAAATGATCGATGGTGTTGCCATGGATCGCTCAGTCCTGTAGTGGCCAACGTTTACGTGGAGAAATTTGGGCGGCTGGCCAATGTCATCTGCCCGACTGAAGCCGAGATGTTGGTTTCGCTTCGTTGTCATCTGGAGCCACGGAGCTGAGGAACTCGGCCGGTTTCTGGCACACCTCAATAGTGTTCACCCGCGGATCTTGTTCACGTCTTGACGTGACCTTCCTTGACGTCTTGGTCCTTAGAAGGGCCGATGGCAGCCTGGGTCATAAGGTGTACAGGAAGCCAACACACACCGACAGATACCTCCACAAGTTGTCCAATCACCATCCGAGTCAGAAACGGGTAGTTTTGAAGATCTTGGTAGACCTGGCGAAGACGATCTGTGAGCCTCGAAACGAGGAGCTGCGGCATCTCGACCAATCGCTGCAGGCAAACTGATATTCAGTCGGGGAGATGAGACTACAGTCCGGCCGAGAAAAAACAGCCAGGCCGATGGAGTCGGTGTCTCAGGAGACTGTTGGCTTCGTTGTGTTGCCCTATGTCTATGGGGTGACTGATCGTGTTTGCAGGTTGCTGAGCCAGCGCGGCGTGAGGCGAATCTTCAAGCCGACCAAGACAATCCAATTGTTTCTGAGACCAGTCAGGGACCCACTCTCTTTGTGCGGTGTGTATGGAGTTCCTTGCTCGTGCGCCCAGTTGTACATCGGAAATACGAAACACAGTGTCCGTGCCCACGTGATGAACAACACAGCCGCTACTGTTGTTTGAGGAGCCGGAGAAGCCTGCTATAGCGGAGCACGCACTCGCCAATGCTGACCATCACATACTCTTTAAAGGCATCGATTCCAATGAATCGGCGGGGTGAATCCCTCTCATTGGACAGGAGTTGTAGCGAACCAATAAGAATTTGCCTTTCTTCTGCTTGGCTGGTGGTGTCAGACAACATATTCGTGCGGACTTCAAAAGTTTATAAATGTGGGTGTTCTACTCGTCAGTGGTCACTGACTGCGAAACCTTGGTCAGTGTGTTGCAACCTTTTGCACTGAAATCGAAGGCATGGCCGAAACGTCTGCACCCAACAATCTTGGACCATGGCCTTACAGCCCACCACGCCTAAGTTCTGAAAGTTCTGATAACAGTAACACTTTTAGATTAAATTTATTAGTATTTTATTTCCACGTATTTTAGTATTTTATAGTCTTTGTGATTATACATGATCTATTTTGTCGATATACCCTATATAGGCCTAAACTGTATGCTGGTAGTATCGAAGTATAGTAAAAACAATTTACAATTCTGTTGTCTTTATGAGACATATTTTAAATTAGTATTCGTACACTGCTACTAAAAGTTTTAAGTAACTGTGAAAACAAAGCAAGTGGGAAATAGGGTAGTGGTGTGGGAGGTAACGGCTGTGGGAGGAACGTAAACACGACTATAACTCCAAACCGATGTCTATACTCGTGAATTTAACTTTTCCGTCTTCAATATTTCTATTTTGAGTGAGGCAATCATTACCAGACACGAACACTCAGTTGGCCGGATCCGATCTAACACAATTATCGTTTGTTTTATTTAACACTTTTATTTTGAAATTCCTTTTACGTATTTCGTACGAATTAAACGAGGAACAGTATGCATTCAACTTCTTCAGAAATCTGATATTTATTGTAACGTTACGTGTATAGATTGAATGCATAGATATTAATTTCTTAATGTAACAGCACATTCTAATGTAAACATGGTCTAAGGTAAATTTATGCCTTATTACTAATAATTTGTTAATAGCATTTAACAGTGTTCTAACAGACAGTTTACTTTTTGATAGCCTAATCTTATATTCAGAAATTCGTTAATAATACCTTTATTCTACGGTTAAGATAATACGGCGTAATTACCTTATTTCACAGTAAATATTAAACAGATGACATACAAAACGGTAATCTTGTAATAAACAAATGAGCGTACCAAGATCTGGATGTGTGTTAAAAGCAATGTCATTTTCTTGACAAACTAAATAAATCATCCAAATGAAAAACAATAAATTACGATTTAATACGAAGAAAACACTTTGGATGAAATATAAAACAGTAACACTAAATGCAGTTTGGAAACGTATAGTATCTCGGCTATAACAACATGTTACATGTTGACATCTGTGTTGTTAAAATGTAACTCCAAAGATTCTTGTAGCTAAATAACAATTGTCACATTAATAATAATTAGGATAAAAATTGCTTTGTCTTAACTATATTTCACAGAATCGTTACTTGCATCATTATAGGCTTATGTATCAATTTTTATGTTTCTGGAGTAAACAAATTATTTTTGTGATAATTGTTAAACACACACACACATGTATGTGTAAAGTTTAAAAAACAGAACTGACCTTTCCGTCTTTTTGAGGCTTTGCTGCCTTTACAGCAGTCACTAATATAATGCTTTTGTTATATTATACATGTTACGTCACAGAATGTTGTCAATGTGCTTATGATATGTGAGTTGGTGAATATCCAAAATGAATTATGTATCTTGTAATGTATTGTAATAGTCTCACAATATTAATAAAATTTTTGAATTCAAAGTACCTTTACAACACAGTGGTGATATACACATTTGGTATTTTTATATATTATCTATTGATGGAAGTACGAGTATATTGTGCTTTCATATTATGACTGTTTTTGTACATTATCATTTTGTTCCTAAATTATGTTGTGTTTGTGTATCATAATTGTATCCCTACAGTATAACGGTGTTGTATATTATGATTGTGTTCGAATATAATAATTGTGTTAATATATTAAAACATAAAAAGTAAGTAACACAAGTTTATGGGAAATACAATTTGTATTGAAGTTAATGTAATATTCACCTGTGTGTGTGTGTGTGTGTGTGTGTGTGTGTGTGTGTGTGTGTGTGTGTGTGTGTGTGTGTGTGTGTGTGTGTGTGTGTGTGTGTGTGTGTGTGTGTGTGTGTGTGTGTGTGTGTGTGTGTGTGTGTGTGTGTGTGTGTGTGTGTGTGTGTGTGTGTGTGTGTGTGTGTGTGTGTGTGTGTGTGTGTGTGTGTGTGTGTGTGTGTGTGTGTGTGTGTGTGTGTGTGTGTGTGTGTGTGTGTGTGTGTGTGTGAGGGGGGGGGAGATTACTTACAAAATAATTTAAAGTCAAATGTAGTTACTGCAATATAATCATATCTTAAGGCGCGCGCGCGCGTACGGGAGTATATACGTGCGCGTGCATGTTCTTTACGTGAAGTGCAACAATCGTTGGTATGACACACGATGTCCACTAATTGTATTGCTTACGTCAACTAACCAATATTGGATTATCATATAAAGGACGATCGGTCACGTAATGTTACGTGCTTGAACAATAATAATCAGACTACTTAACGATGGATTCCAATATCTGTGTAGCCCGTGTATGGAAATAGACATCAGCTGTTTATGTATTTGTAAAGTAATATGTAGAGTCTATTAATTTCAACTTTGTGTTATTTAAATGAAAATAGAAAGAATTAACTACAATATTTGTTGTGTTTACATTTAATGTAACTCACCGGGGAAACCGGAGGTGATCTGCGCTTCATCCCAGCGAGCTCATCCGCCAGCCGTCATCGATCTACTGGAGCCGTTGAAAACGTAGGTCTCGCGCAAGGATGCTGCAAACACGAATCTAAGCGAATTTTTCCGATAACGTACGATCATTTGGCGCCGAGAATGCATGATAATTTATTTAAAATAAGTGTTTATTGGATCACACAATTCCGTTATTTCTGAAAAGTTTCACAAAGTTTACCATTTTTATAGTGAATGTTTATTATACACACGTTAGGAAACGACGTACCGTATGTAAACACAACTTAATTACTTAAAAGATAGTTGATGTATGTAAAGTCCGGAAAAAAATTCTGAAATGCGCAAAATAGAAAGGAACACGTCCTCACAGTTGATCAGCAATAATACAAAAATAATAATTACATTGAGTGAACATTTTTTGAAATATTAGTTTTAGAATGCTAATATTAAAATTATTATAAAATAATAATTTGTTAAACTTGTAAATATATGTTTCGTGGACGGTGGCCCATGAGTGCGAAACTAAAACCAAATCGAAGATAATGAGAACAATCTAAAATACCAGCAATTCTTCCTAAATTACGATCTCATATCTCAAGTAAAAATGTAGTCTTCGCTAGTTCCCTCTTCAGAGTACAATACAGTTCCAACTCCAATCATCCGGATTACCAATTATCTGGATCGTCTGTTGGTACAGAACAATATTAATTCCCAACGTTCATTCTCACCTTTTCACCCCCCCCCCTTATATAATACACTCATCTGTATGTACTATGTAGAATCAACTGTCGTTTAACGTTCTCCCCTTGTACTACATGTATAGTAAAAGTACAGTAAATGCAGGGTAATATAGTACGTTTCATATACCGTCATATTTGAATCTGAATTCTAATTTAATTTATATTCCATCATATTCCATTACGAATTTAAATCTTTAATAGTGGCATTACAGGGAAAGGAAATACAAAATGTTTATTATACATAATAAACATAATTCACTGTAACTCTTAGTACTGAAACGACTATGTGATTTATTGGCAAGGAAAAAGGTAACCATTGCTAAATATAAGAAAATTTTTGAAATTTTGCTTGACCCCAAATTTTTAAAATCTTTGCGTCTGGTCAAGCGTACAATTATGTTATATCTGTTGACATTTTTTTTAATTATATTTTTAAATACCGTTCTTTTTTACATTAAGAAGCGTTTAATTTCGAATTTCGCGTGTACTAAAACATTAAGAAAAATTGATGTTGTAAACAAATGAAAAAATTTCCTTTAAAAATACATTATTAGTATTCAAAAACCGATATTTTTTAAATTTTCAAATTATCCGGATTTCCGTTTATCTGGATCAGTTCCGATCCCGATTAATCGAGATAATTTAAGTTCTACTGTACTTCTTTTACACTTTATTATTATCATAAATTTCTCTGATTATGCTTGTGCCCAAACAAGCAATCGTCTGTCGGATACGGCCTCTTAATTTGCCACGGACTTACAGATTCCTTGTTGGTAGATCTTGGCCGAACGATACCCGACGACATTTTCCGGGTAAGAACAACAAATTCGGCCAAGATCTGCCGTACTTGTTTGTTCAACACTCTTTCGCTTTGCGACCTGAAGAAGATCCCTGAGGGCGGGATTGAAACGTAGCCGACGATGTCGCAAGCGACCACCGACCACAGCCCAGTTTATTATCAATTTTATAATACTGTATTGACACTGGCCGTGTGAGCTTACGATATAAACTATAGTCAGTTTGTTGTGTGGTCATAATTCTCTTTAATTTCATTTGCCATAATGATTTTAATTTTTGTTTTTAATTTTGTCCCCTCACAGTTTCGTCCCTTATTCTTGGAGGGTGGGGGGGGGGGGCTAAAAGTGTAGACATGCATGTCAAGATTTACAAAAATCGGTAAATGCTTTCAAAAGTTATTGTGAGACATACTACAAATAGACAGATAAACAGTCAGACAAATGCCGAACAATTGTGTTAAAACTGAGATCTGGCTTCGCTCTCTTTCAATTGAAGGCATTTCACTCTACCTCTGAATCCACTTTTGCAAATAGCCTCATCGTAACAGATTACACATGCACGAACATCAATAAGAACAAGAAAATCGTACACATAACACACAAGAACAAGTCAGACACGCCTGAACAACTTGAAATATACAAACACAAAGAACGACTTCCTAGTTCTAAACAATCAAACACAATTTGAATCTTCTTCGTCACTATAGCCCAAGGTGTGTCCCATACCTCCAACACCAATCTTCTCCGTCTCCTATCTGTTGCCATCTCAGAGTAACCCCTTAAGTCCGTTCTTCTGAGATCCTCCAGCACATCATCCAACCATCTTATCCTAGGTTGGCTCCTCTATCAGCTTTTGTACACCTGTGCCTTCAGGATTCTCTTTGGCATACGCTGATCATCCATCCTTTCTATACGACCTAGCCATTGTATTCGTTGAGCTTTTACCAATCTTACAATGTCCTCATGCTTCAGTAGCTGATCAATGCCTTGGTTGTTTCTTACTCTCCCATTCATCATCTTCTTTGACCGGGCCATTAACATGTTGCACACTCTATCTTTCAACCTTTCGAACCTTCAAATGTTTCTTGTTCCTTTTTTGATAATGCCCACGTCTCACGTTCATAGCGACAACCGGTCTAATGTGTGCCTTATATATTTTCACTTTTGTGTTGTGACTACCCAGCTTGATTCTCAATAGTCTACTGTTAGCATAGTGTACGAGTACAATCACGTTACTTTACAGTGGCCGCTTCAAAGCTGCGCGAAAAGTGAGGGTAGTGGGGAGACTAAGTGTGCTCAGTTGTAACACTTCATTTCAAAAACTGAAATGCTACAGCCGGCTTCATGAGTGCCCTAACTACTTAGTTGTTACAACTCGGGTTTTACACATTGTTGACATTTGCGGATTTCATTCAATTAACTAGTATTTGTAATTTTACTCATTATTACTCAAAATTGTATCATGTATGCATTTGTAATACCAGAACAATGTGATTCGTACATAATGTAAATATATATAATTACTAGTATTGACCACTTTTCTGACCTGAATTTTTTTATTTTCTGAGATATTCAATTCTTTTTGCCCTTCCTTATCTCTTGACGTTCATTTAATACACTTCTATTATTTCTAATCTTCTTCCATTTAAACTCTAAATTTATAATAACTTTTTTTAAACATGATAAGCTCCCTTGAAAGTTTACACTAGACTTAAGAAGTTGATGAAGTTTTCGTATCGTAAGATACGTTTTTTGTGTTGAAAGTAATAATTGAATGAAATACAGGCCTATACGGTAAATTTGTTTGAAAACGCAACACTTTGCACCCCCAATGCAAGAGGGCCACAACTCAAAATTCACTTTTTTTCCAGGAGAGCCATTTGAAAACTTTCATAACCATTATAAAATAAAATTTTCAGTACAATACACTTTTATCTTTAAATTTTAAACCATTTAGTTATTCTTAATGTCATGTATATGTTTTATTTTATTTAAAGTTTAAATTGACTAATATTTTTGACTTATGGCCTTGTTGCACTGCATAATTTGATGAGTTTGTAATTGCATTTGGACTTGCACCTTAACTTTTTATAATAAAGTTCATCTTTAATTTCAATGTAAAATGATAATTAATAGTTAACAAGATAAAAAAGGTAAATTAAAAATACAATATTCTTATTTTAAACATTTTTTAATTAGAACTATTTTAATAGATTCAAATATTCTAAATGTCAAAATTCAAATTATTTACAAACAAGAGAATAACATTTTCATAAGGCTAGATTATAAAAAAGAAATGTTACCTAATTAAGATTTTCAAAACATAAAACTTACCATTAATAATATTAATTACTTTTTTATCTCCAATAAAGTTTTAGTCTAAACTGGTTTCTTTATCACTTTAATCTTATTCGCCTGGCTGCAAATTTAAATAAAATTGGTGGTATACAGGTGGTATGACATTACTTTTACATAGTTCTACAAGATCTAAATATTACTATTGTAATAACGACTCAGAACACTAAGTTTTTTATAAGTAAAATCGTAAAGATTTACCTTACAGCCTAAACCGGCTTTCACCTTTAAAAGGCTTCTTCAGAGCCTCTGAAGAAGCCTTTTAAAGGTGAAAGCCGGTTTAGGCTGTAAGGTAAATCTTTACGATTTTACTTATAAAAAACTTAGTGTTCCGAGTCGTTATTACAATAGTGATATTTAGTTAAGTAACGGACACGTCATGGACAACGAAATCCAAGAATCTACAAGATCTTTCACTTTGGGAGTAGGAATTTTAGGAACTGTAATATAAGCAGGCTTCAAACTTGGATCAGATGGTCGTCCACGCAATCTTCTTTTTGTATTAATTTGTTTGAACTCTGTTTCACTATAATCCGTTTTATAAAAAATTGTTGGGCGATGTGTCTTCAAAACGCATAACTTTTATGTCATTCCATTTTACCTTTTCATCATTTGTATTGATGGTAAAATTTGGTCCCATATCCCATGACAACAATTTTAAATCCATTACATCAGATGTACTTATTTCCTTAACATCATAAGGCTTGCCTCCTTTTTTGGCTAAACGCAGAATTGGTGTCCATTGTGTTGGATTGTATATTGGTCCAGATCTAAGCATCCTCTTCTTCTGTTGTTCAATTACAGAATGCATAGAATCCCCTTCATTTTGGGTGTGACCCACAATAAGAAATTTATGTTCAATTGTTGAAATATTAAAATTTTGAACTGCATGGAGATATAAACTTGCCATTCCCTTATTCTTATTCTGACCACAGCAGTTGTCAGAATAAAATACAACATTTTTCCCTACGCAGTATTCTCTGATGTACATAAGAACACAGCTACCAATCTCATTTACACCTCTTTTAGCCACAGACTCATTCCAGAAGTAGCACGTACCATGTTTGTTCGTAGTATTGTAAACAGTGAAATTGTAACAATTGAGTTTTCTTTTATAATATAGAACTGAAATGTCTCCACATGGTGCCTGAAGTACTGCTTGTAAATCATAGCATGCCACCAAAATATTTTGAGATTCTCTTGCTGCTTTTATATCATTATTTTTTTTTTAATCTGCTCAATTCCTTTTGTTGTATGTGGAGTTTGTATTTACTTTTAAGCCCTTCATCTGGATCATTAGTGTTTTTATAGCTCTCACATAAACAACATTGATCTTTCTTCGGGGAAAAGAAAGATATATTAAATTCTGTGGAAAAAACTTTTTCATACATACATTTTTTAGCACATTCTTTCCCAAGAGCCTTTTGGTGCTAAGTATATAAACGATACATTTCAGACAGTGTCAAACTCCCATCCAAATACTCTCGACTACTTTGAGCATTACTAATACACACTCGGTGAGATGTGCCGTAACACTGACAAAACACAGGGTTCTGCGCATATCACTTTCACCAAGGTTGCCGGCCACCATTAAATACACAAGTAGTACCATATTTCCATAGTACCATACAGTAGTAGTACCATATTTCCTATTTGTATCCTGTCATGCACTGTCGTGTTTATGTGCCCTTTATTACTATCATGTTACCTAGATATCTAAACTTATTAACCGTATCGAATGAATTACCCTCTATGTATATACAGAGTCCTTATAATTATTATTCTGATTTTAGAAATTAGCATATATCTAGTTCTGCTGATATTTACATTCAATTCCATTACATTATGATTCGCTATTCAACTGAAACACCTGTTACTGAAATAGACACTTTATGGATACTACATAACTTCTTGTATTCATGATATAGTATGTAGTGTATGGGAGGAAGAGACAATACCAAATGACTGGAAGACTGGAGTAATATGCCCAGTTTTTAAAAAAGGAGATAAAACTGTATGCAGTAATTATAGGGGGATAACACTGCTAAGCTGTGTCTATAAGATATTTTCCATGATTCTCCTTGATAGGCTAAATGTATATGCAGAGGAAATCCTAGGTGAACATCAAAGTGGATTTAGAGCCGACCAGAGCACAGTCGATCAAATTTTCGTCATGAGGCAGTCACTCGAAAGATGTTTCGAATATGGTATTGACCTTCATATACTGTTTATAGATTTCAGGCAAGCCTTCGATAGTGTAAATCGAAAAATGTTGCGTATAGCATTGGAAGAATTGGGAGTACCTCAAAAGATTGTGAGACTGGTACTGCTCAGTCTGAAAGATTTCAAAGGAAAAGTAGTTCTGGGAAGAAACAAAAGCCAAGATTTTACGGTTGGTACTGGAGTAAAGCAGGGTGATGCACTATCTGCAACCCTCTTCAACTTGGTACTACATTATGCTATAAATAAGATAGACTTCAGAGGACACATCTTCAAAAGGACGAGGCAACTAGGAGCATATGCGGATGATATTGTGCTGGTAGCCAGGAACAAAAATGTATTAAAAGATACCTTTATTGAAATGGAGAGGGAAGTAAGCAAAATTGGTTTGGAAGTCAATGAGGCTAAAACAAACTACATGAAAGTGTCTGCGAAGGAAAATAGAGAACTGCTAGACCTTCACACAGGCCATTACTGTTTCCAAGGAGTTACAGAATTTAAGTACCTAGGTGTTATTCTGAATAATGAAAACTGAGTGAGCAGCGAAATAGTAAATAGAATCATAACAATATTATAGCAATAGAGCCTACTATGCAAACCAATCATTACTAAAATCAAAGCTTCTAACTCCAAGAACCAAACTGATGTTATATAAAACACTGATCAGACCTGTTGTTGCTTATGCATCCGAGACATGGACTCTCGTAAATAAGGATATAAGCACTCTAAGAATTTTTGAAAGAAGAATATTGAGACAGATATTTGGACCGGTGAAGGAAGGGAATATGTATAGGATCCGAAATAACAGTGAAATAAATGAGTTGATTGGTGGACAAGACCTGGTGAGGCACATAAAATCAGCTAGAATTAGATGGCTGGGACACGTATCCCGTATGAATGTTACGAGGATGCCCAAAACTATATTAAGTGGAACGATATTGGGCAAAAGAAGAAGAGGCAGGCCTCGAAGAAGATGGCAGCAGGATGTGGAAGAAGATCTGAGAAAGATGGGCATTAGGAACTGGAGACTGAGGGCAATGGACAGAGATGAGTGGAGACGGGTCATAGCCGAAGCCAGGGCTCACCATGGGCTGTAGTGCTGGAGAGTAGTAGTAGTAGTACATAACTTCTTGTAGGCCTACATTTAGTTTCGCGGTCATAATTTAATCACACTTTTGTTTGATATTTTCCAGGTGAGAGACCGAAGTTGGATGGTTTTGTTACCATGTACCAAACAACATCAGAGGAGTCCTAAGGGATGTGCAGTCACTCAAGGCCCTGCGCTCACTCAGTAAATAAAAAAAGGAAATGAAAGAGAATTAATGATAGAAAGAGAAGGAACAAATTGGTTATTTTCAATTATTCCAATTTTTTTTTAACTCCTTTTTCAAAAAATTTTAACATTGGTTGCTGAATTAAACATGGAGAGTAAAATGCATCGTTAGGAGTATAATAAAATCATACCTTTCAAAGTGCAACAGTTCAGTTCAGTGTTCACTCTAATTCGATTTGTATTCACAGAAGATAAATATCTGATTCATAGGCACATTCTCTTTAGCCGTTGTTAGCTCTTGTTCTTACCGTCTAACGAGGCAATATAGGCCTACCTATTAGCTTAGTGTGATTAGAAATGCATGTTGAGGTAGATTAAGTAGGTGACATAATACGAAATCCGACAAAGTCTCTCCTTCTGCAAACCCATTTTGGAAACGCATAGAGTGTTAAGAAGCTTCGAATGACGACTCTTTCACCATGATCTTAAGCTATACACACATTTGACCACGTATAGGCATATAAAAACTTTAATAATTTATTCAGATCGTTTGGAAATATTATATTTAGACTAGACTACGTAATTAAGAAATACAAATAAAAAATTACTACTTGTATATTGAATTTAAAGGTTTTGCTCTTTTTTCCACCCGTTGATTGTTATATTGGCTACTCAGTAGACGAAGTAGGTCTCGAGTTTCTACGCGTACATGCTTTAAACGTTTCCTGGGCCTTCAACAGTACACAGAGTCCTGTATTTTACATTATTATTATTATTATTTTATTTTGTAAAGAAAACCCTTTTCCTTTCGGTTGCAATTGTTTTTTAAAACTGTCAAGCCAAAACCTTCTCTTTTCAAGCTTTTTGTAATTACTGAAATGGGCTTTACTGAAAAAAATTGGAGTCCTAAAATACACGGTTGGATCTAAGGCAGCTGCTGAACTTTGCAGGTAGAAACCTGACACCTTTCTGGAACGATGAGCTTCGCCGACACTACCCCCCACTTAAAAGTATAGCGTTAGGCGTCTATTTAGAAGCGAGTTGTAAACGATGTAACCACGCCTACTCAAAATTAATGGAATCGAAAGCACTGAAAAATTAGATACGTTGTAACATATACATGTGAAACCTAGGTATTAATACAAAAAAGATGACAGTATCTAACAATATTCGAACGAATAAAACTGAGAAATTTTTTTTTGGACCAGTCGAATATAACAATGGCGCTCATGGATAATATGAAGTCATGAGTTGTTTTCTAGGCCAGCGATTGAAATAAAACACTCGTATCACTGTTGACATATTGTTTATTTACTGATAACACAAATAAAAATGACACACAAAATACAATTTCGATCCACAACTGTGATATCGAATATTAAAACAACCGTAATCCATACAAGCAGAAAGATAACACACAAATGTAATATCGATCCAAAAATTTGATATCAAACACGCACTAATTCTGTAACTCACTAACTGAACTCTCAAGTCTCAATCTAGCATAACTTTTCTCCGTCTTTTACTGTTCTATGTAACTTGAGTCTGCAGACTGACAGCGTGAAGACACTCGGGCAACTTCGTTACTGTTCGTCCGCCTCTATTGTCTGCTCCAGGGGTAGGACAGTTAAATAGGAGTTGTTGGTCATAAGTTTTGTCATAATCTCGTCAACCCACATTCCACACTTACGTGTATAATGAAATCCACGTATTTTTATCCAAATCGGGGTTTTCCTGTGTGCATAGCGGATGAATTGAATATTAAAATGAATATTGATTGTGGTCACAGTTAAATATTAAAACATAATATAGAATTAATTTAACCATATCGTTGTACTCCATTTATTACCCTGAATTGTAGTTTTTGTTTTAACCTTTGTTTCCTCCAGAAACAAACACAATTTCACTGGCTCCCCAGATAAACATGAACCTTTTGACTATATTGTCGCATTAATATATGAAATAAAAGTTTATTAAGAAAACTTATTTTATACTGTTTTGCTGGTTTTTAAGTTCTGTTTTTTGTACTCACAATGTTGGTTTTGATATAGGGGAAGTTCGTGTGGTATCGGACAAGAGCAGTTTAGGGCATTTGCTACATTAGGCAGCACTTGTCACGCGGTCAGTGTGTTCATCAAAACCAACCAGTTGAGCCATCGCCATATTGGATGTGTACGCCAAGCCGTTCGTGTCGTGCTTCGAGTTTCCTGGCTTTTGCTGTGTGGTGTAGTGCACGAAAATAACTTTGGAGTACTAAAACTTCTCTTAGAGTAAGTGTATTTAGTTTCTATTGTTACTAGCGTAGATATTATATTATAATTGTCACGTTGTAGCCGTATAATATCGTTCGCGTCATTGCTCTCTGTTTAGTAGCCATCGCAATGTTGCGCGTTATTCGGGTGGTATCGGACAAAGTGGGATCGGATGGTATCGGACAGCTTGTTGGTCAGTACATTTTGAATTCTAAGCCTAATAGAGGTTTTTGTGTTTTTTTTTCAGTAAACGATGGGTAAAATTTGTGGAAAATGGGATGAAACGAATATGAAGGAGGCAATTGACAGAGTAATTTCAAAAGAATTGACAATAAGAGATGCCAGTGCTACATATTCTGTACCAAAGAGCACGCTAGCAGATCGAGTTAAAATAATCGCAGAAGGGGGTGAAGTAATAGCCAAGCCTTGTACAGAGAACAGAGGCACTTTCCAAAGAACATTTGAGGAAAATCATGAAAAAATATTATATAATCATGTAAAGGCTTTGGACAGTCAGCTGATGCCGCTAAGCAAAGTCGAGTTTTTGAAATTAGCCTACCAATTAGCTGAAAAACTAAAAATTAATCACTGCTTCAACAAGGAGAAACAAATGGTGGGAAAAGATTTTTATTATCACTTCACGAGCCGACATCAGGACTTACGTTTGAGGACAGCCGAGTCGACAAGTTTACAGCGTGCAGTTGGGTTCAGTAAAGACCAAGTCACTGGTTTCTTTGACAAGCTGACTGAGCTTATGGACAAACACAAATTCAGCCCATCTAAGATATTCAATGTGGACGAAACCGGTGTATCATGTGTACATACAAATAGCCTGAAGGTCATGTCCATAAAAGGGAAAAAACAGGTTGGGAAGCTGACTTCTGCAGAGAGAGGCAGAAACGTGACAATTCTCTTGTCCATAAATGCAACGGGGGACCAATTCATTCCTCCGTTGTTTGTTTTTCCACGTGTTAGAATTGACAATGATTTAAAAAGAGATGCTCCGTTAGGAAGTATTTTTGATGGGCAAAAGAGTGGGTGGATCACAAAGGAGGGGTTCCTGAAATGGTTACACGCTTTTGTTGATCGGGTAAACCCTAATGAAAAAAATCCTGTCTTGTTGATTTTGGATGGACATGGAAGCCACAAGGACCTTGATGTGATCCTTTATGCCAAGGAGCATCATATTCACATGATAAGTTTACCTCCGCACACTTCTCACAGACTCCAACCTTTAGACAGGTCAATTATGAAACCATTCAAAAGCCTATAATGAGACATGTGCATTGTGGATGAGGAAGTATCCTAACATGAAAATATCTCTTAAAGATATAGCTGGTTTGGTCAACACTGCCTTTTCCAGAATCTGCAGGATGGAACTGGCGCAATCTGGATTCAGTTGCACAAGGATCTACCCACTGAATCGCAATGTATTTTGTGATTTGGATTTTGCTGCCTCACTCTATAACCAGTCACAGGAAGTAGAAGAGACGTCCACTACTATGAGTCAGACCTCAACCAATCTTAACAAAGAAGCTTTACCTCAACCACCGACAGTTTGCAGTTTACCTGGACCCTTGAATCAACCTATCAATCAAATACAAGACCAGCATTCAACAGCTGGAACTTCTACAAGTTGCAGTTTCCCTGGGGCCTCAAGCCAACCAGACAATCAGACCCAAGAACCATCAACCATCTTAGAACAAATTTCACCATTACCAAGCACTTCAAGTGTGAAGTACAAAGAAAGAAAAAGTCGCAGTGAAAAAAGTGAAATTTTGACATCTTCACCTTACAAAAAGCAGCTTCTAGAGAAAAGAAGACTCTTGGAAGAGAAGAATGCTAAAATAGAAGAGAAAAAGAAGTTAAAAGAAATCAAACAAAAAGGCAAAGGTGCGATTAAGATATCAAAGGGGAAACGTGGCAAAACAGCAAGAAAAAAACTTAAATTTGACGACTTCAACACAAGATCTGCTTTGGTTACCAACTGCATCTTCTGTGGAGAATCATTTGATGAAGATTCGATACAGGGTCAGGTCTGCAAAGGATGGGCACATGAAAACTGCGCCAATGTTGAAGGGGACAGCCTTTTTTATTACTGTGACATTTGTGAAGCAAAAAAATGAACAAAAACTGTATCACTTTTTCTCATAAAACTGCCATTTTTCTACAATGTTTATTTTGTACTCATGTAGTCTAATAGTCTAAGTTCCTTTGTTTTATGTAATATAAATTATACACCCATTAAAAAGTGTATTCATGACCAATAGTTTTAATTAAAAACTCAATAAAGTAATTTTTACTTTACTCTTACTTCTGTCCGATACCACACTCCACTTTTTGGAAAGGCTAATTTTTTATAATTTCCTTTTTTGCCAAAAAATCATAGTATTTTTTTCTTTAGTTGAACAGCTTCAACGCAGTGTGTGGGTAAGAGATTGAAGTTTTATATTATGTATTTCTGATCGATTCTAGCTAGTCTGTAAAAATAAATCTTAAGAAAAGCTAAGGTGTCCGATACCACCCGACCTTCCCCTACATGTATATTGCTGTAATCAGTTGTGGTAAAACCCCTCTTTACCTGTGCACTAACTTCGCAGGTTGGTTTTGTATTTATCTGGAGTCAATTTAATCAATTATTTTAGTTTCTGGAGTGATAAACGCTGAAAAAAAATATACTATTCAGGGTAATAAATGTAAGAAATGATATGATATGAATTTATTCTCAATTGTGTTTATTATTTATCTTCGAGAATTATATAATTACCTTTATACCTTTACAATCAACATTCATTTTAATATTAAATGTATTTTTTCTCTGTAAACACAGAACTGAACGTTCTACAGTTGCAGACGATAACAAAAACGATGACCAATCAGAACACAGGAACATTAGCTACTGGTAAAAACCCCGTTGGGACAAATATATTAGGTCTATACGCAAGTGTGTGAATTAAGTCTGAGTAGCAGACAGTATGTGAATAATTGAAGTTTGAAGAAAATGAGCTGCTTTCGTATTTGCATTAAGATTAATTTCTTAATTAAAATATAAAACATCATTTATACTAACTTTTCCAGCAATATTAAAAATTAGGATAACTCACAGAACATTCTCACTTAATTTATTACGATTATACAGTAATGTAGACTTACCGTAGTTATAGCAGCTTGTATGTCCAGTAATGAGAGAGCGTTTATTCCTTTGTCCACCCAGTTTTTGTTCAGTAGAAGAACGTTGTCACTTGCAGGGTTAATGATGTTACGATTTAAGTCTTGACTGTTTTACAACATTACGATTTAAGGCTGTACGATTTTACAGCTTTCATAACTATATAATCTTTTACCCCTGACGGCAGGCTTTAGAAATACTTGATTTACACTTTGCACAGAAGTCCTAAATTCTCAAAATAAATAGTCAACGCTACAACTAACAGGCAGCAGTAGTCCCTTACTCGCTCACTCTGTTTTTTTAACTAAATATCACTATAATATTGACGACTCGGAACACAAAGTTTTTTATAAGTAAAAACGTAAAGTTTTACCTTACAGCCTAAACCGGCTTTCACCTATAGAAAGCTTCATCAGAGGCTATCGTTAGTAGCGCTGCTCGTCTTGTTGTTGGCGACGAGAAAGTGTTTCGAAAGATTGAAGCTGTGTGTGTGTGGTGAGATGTGTTCGAATAATGCGTGCGATTTGAATTGTGTCTGTTCGTTTAGGATGTCGTTTTTATTTGTTTTTGTGTGTTTGTATATTTCTAATTGTTCTAGAGTGTCTAGTTTTCGGCCTTTTGTGTGTATGTGTAGTATGTTCATGTTATTGTCGATGTTTTTATATGTGTGGTTTGCTTCAATGAGGTGGTTTGCGAAGGTAGATTCTGTAGTGGTGTGGAGTGCTTTTGTGTGTTCAATGTATCTCTGTTTGAAGCTACGTCCTGTCTGGCCTATGTAGAATTTACTGCAATTTGAACAATTTAGTTTATATACACCGGGTAGATCGAATTTGTTTTGTGCTTTGGGCATGCGTTTTGATAGTGTGTGTTCTGTTTTGTTAGTAGTTTTGTAAGCGATTCTGTATCCTGCTTTTTTGAATTTGTGGGCAATTTTTTCTGTTTGTTTGTTGATGTATGTTAGTGTTATGAATTTGTTGTTTTCTGTCTTTGTCTGTTGTTTGTTTTGTGTTTTGTGTAGGAGTTTACTGACTATTGTTCTGTCATAACCGTTAGATTCTGCTAGATATTTTATCGTGTTTAGTTCGTCTTTGTAGTCTATTTCATCTAAGGGGATGTTGTTAAGTCTATGTATCATGGTTCTAAAAGCAGCTAGTTTGTGTTGTATTGGGTGATTGGAGGTGTTGTGTATTAGTGTGTCAGTTGTAGTTGGTTTTCTGTATATACTGAATTTGTGCCTGTGTTCTAGTTTTGTGATGGAGAGGTCTAAGAAGTTTATGGTATTGTTGTGTTCGTATTCGGCAGTGAAGGTTATGTTTTTATGTATTTTGTTTATGTGCGTTAGTAACTGTTCACATTGTCTTTTGTTTCCCCTGTATAGTATTAGAATGTCATCAACGTATCTGTGCCAATATAGTATTTTATGTGAGTGTCTGTCATTGTTTGTGAGTATTTTTGTTTTTTCCAAGTGTTGGAGGAAGACTTCTGCTAGAATGCTGGATATGGGGGAGCCCATGGGTAGGCCATCGTTCTGTGTGTAGTATTTATTGTTATAAGTAAAGTAGTTTTGTTTTGTGTTTTTTTTGTTAGTAATGTGCACATTTTTAAGGAATTTAAAGTTATCTTTATTTTACACTTCCGTTCATTAAACAGAACAACACTTGAAGAATTCTTAACATCAAAACATATTTAAGTTCACTTGGTTATTACACTTACAGGAGTTTATAAAACTTTAAACAGTTACTATAGCAATAGCTTCTTGCTCGCTCACGGTAGGTTTCGATATTGATAACGACTTCTTTTTGGGCACTTTAGTTGAAAAAAGCCGTCGTTGTGGTTCAAACTTCATTTGTTTTGAACACGACGGTTCCGATTCCAGAGGAAGAGCTCGTTTGAGTTTCCTGGCCTCTAATGTAGGTATAAAAGGCTGAAGCAGCCTATTAATTACTTCAACGTCTTCAGCACATTCCATTTTAGCAAGAACGGTTTCAAAATGCTGTCTGAGTTTAACCCTACTTTGCTCCATGTCTTCATTGGGTAAAGTATGTATTAATTCCTTTAATATTGCCTCTTGTTTTGCAAAGTTGGGATGTTCTTCTATTATTAAAACTCCTTCAGAATCACTTTTTTGTTCTTCACAGCTCTCATTTATTTTCCTTCTGACTGCATGGATATGTTTGCACATATTACATTTTATGGCCGAGTCGGGACAGCTGCACGCATAAGCGTGAATACACACTTTGCACTCGGTACACCGCAGGTCAGTTGTAGTTGTCTCTCTCCTATTTCGTATATCTCGTTTCTGCTTGTCGACTGCAATTTCCACAGAGTTCCATCAAAAACAATTTCTTTGGAGAAATTTTTAGTGACTCTTTGTGTCTGTAACGAAGGGCAGAAATCTTACTCGTTAATTTACCTCTGGTTAGGTAAATTAATCTGTCGTAAAGCTTGCCTCTTACGAAGCGCATTAACGTATGCAGTGCAATGTCAAGTCTTTTGGGTTTCTTCCCGCTCATATAAATATGTTTTAGAACACCATGCATGCGTTCCAAGTGCATATTGGTGTTTAGACGTGCATGAAGACGGAAGCAGTACGCCCAGCTCTTGACAGTATCTTTATATTCGTGTTCAAAATACAAACCAAAGTCTTTTGTGACCGCGTCACTTTTCATTTTAACGATACCTTGTGCAAGCATGCGGACAAGTGCAGCTTGGTCTCTTTCTTCTAATAACGTTCGAATCAATTTGTACGTCACTGCTTGATTCTCACGACCTTGATTTTGATCAAATTTTTCCGCCAGGCGCGGAATAAAACTTTACACGAATACACACAGACACTTGAATACACGAAAAATTTACGTATTTGAAGCCGTGAACTTAAATAAAATTATTGTGCTAAAATAAATACACAAACTTTAATCAAACGTTTACCTAACTCACATCTGACAACAGAATATAGGCGGGCATAGATGAGAACGAAGGTAACCGAAGTTGCCCGAGTGGCTTCACGCTGTCAGTCTGCGGACTCAAGTTTCTATGTATAGCTGGTAATGATGTCATTCGCAAACATGTAGGGATAAACGATACCATGAAAGTATCGATACTTATACTCGTTACAATACTTCAATGAAAATATCGATACCTGAGCAGTATCGAAAAAAAGAAGCCGATACTTGCAAGTATTATTGTACTCATATGAGTAAATTTAGCGCTAACCACAAACGCATTAAAATGTTGTGGATTTAAAAATAAAAAAAAACACAATTTTCAATAAACCCAATAATATATTACAATTAACATTTTTATAAATTTTTTTAAATTTATTTCCCTCATAAAGAAATACAAAAATAAGAAAATACACAATTAAACAATTTACACATTATTAAATAAAAGAATTAAAAAACATGGTAATTATAATAATAAAAATTACTACTACTATTACTATAAAGAAATAATTTTTAAAAAAACTTTAACAATAAATAAAAAAAACATTAAACAACATTAAATAAAAAATTAAAATTATATGTTTTTAGTTGTACATAAAAGAAAAACTAAACAACGAAACTAAAAAAAAAGAAACACTAAAGGCCCCACTCTTCTTCATCAAGGCCACTTAAAAATGACAAACGCCCTAAATGTTTGGGAGACAACCTATTTCTCGACTGGTTCAATATGAAACCAGTTTTTGAAAAGAGGCGTTCACATGGCACCGACGTCACCACAAACATTAAAACAACTCTGGCATTTTTGTATAAACCAGGGAATATGTTCTTCATATCATCCCACTCCTTTAATGGGTCTGTTTTCAGTGGGGATGTAGGATTATTCAGATAACGAGAAAGTTCGTCATTGGACTCGTCTTTGCGCTGGCTTCGTTTTCCATGGACCAACTCCTTGTGGATCTCCCAAAAGTCGAAATCAGATGTTTTTTCTTCGTCTGACGAACTGGCTGAGTGTGCAGCATCTATGGTAGCTGCTTTTACCTTCTTGCGCAAAAAACTGATTACTTTAGCACAAGCTTGTGCATCCTTAAAGTGAAGGTTTTTGAATCTTGGATCCAAGACAGTAGCAACTGCCATATTCAAATTATTCTGTATATGTTCAAACCTTTTTTTAACCTCTCGGATCACTGCTTTCTTGGCCTCTTCGATTCTTGATGCTGAATCGGATTCGGAAATTGTAATCTTTTCCAGCTGTTTGATCAATATATTTACCATTGGAATAATTGTTGACAACGTCGTGTATTTTTCCCCTGATGCCTCCCTTGTCACGTATTCAAATGGCTGGAGAAGTAATAAAATATTTTTGATGTCGATTAACTCCCGATTAGTTGTGGCATTTCTGGAGCAGACATGTCCTCAATAGCAAGTTGACTAATGGTCGAAACCATTTCTAAAAACCGTTGCAACATATAATATGTTGAGTTCCACCTCGTTGCTACATCCAGGATAAGTTTTTTTATGTTCTCCTTCAGAAATTTCATGCGTCGATTGAAGCTGACGAAATTTATCAGAAACCTTCATGCTATTCTTCACTCATTTCACGATGGCCCTAACTTTTTGAATGGATGGAAGAGCATTAATGTTTTTCAGAGAAGACTCAACCACTAAATTAATCATGTGGGCGAAGCAGGCAATGTGCCTATTTTTTCCAATAAACAAGTTGATGGCAGATACCATATTTGCGCCATTATCGGTCACAACATTTGAATTTTTTTCTTTTGGTATATCCCATTCACTCATTAGATTAGTCAAAACATCTGAAATGTTCTCTCCTGTACGGTATGTGTTTTTTGTAATGGAACGACACCTAAATTAGTAGTCTTAAGATTTATACTTCCATCATCGAAATAGTGAAGACTAACCCCTAAGTAGGCACGTTCGTTCATGGTGTCTGTCCAAATATCGGTGGTTAAACAGAAATGACTTATCTTTGTGTGACCCACTTTCACTCGGAGAGCGCACATTTCATATTTTTTATTCATTTTTCTTTTTAGAGTTGTTCCTGACGGAACAACATACAAAGGAGAGACCACCTTCATTAATTTCCTAAACCCACAGCCATCTACTATAGCGAATGGCATCATATCTCTACAGATAAAGTATAAAATTGCCTGTATAATCGCATGGTATTTAGCACCACCGTCTTGAAACGATGAGGCCTTTTGGAAAGCTTTACTATAGGCTTAATAATTTGTTGATCATCATCATGACTACGAGATTCGGTAGAACTAGAAGTAGAAGGTAAACTTGAGCATTCGCCTAATTTCGGCCGCTTCTCAGGCAAAGTTGGTTGCTTTACTCGATCTTCTAATTCTGAATGTATGCGGGCATGATTTACCTTTAGATGTTTGAAGAGGTTGGATGTGTTTCCACTATACTTTATCTTCTTTCCGCAAGTCTTGCATTCTGCGATAGTTCCGTTCACTTTAGCAAAATACCCCCACACCTTGCTCTTAGAAGGTGACATTATTTAAAACTCAACAAAACAAACACTAAAACAGTAGTCGCAATTCTCAGTGGTAAAAATAAAGAGTAGAAACTGAAGTCTGAACTCTGAATAAACCTGAAGCCAAGAAACAAAACAACAAAAGCGTAGCACTAACAGCATAGGAAGGTTATGCAAATTCCGGAATTCGTCAGCCGTTGCCAACATAAACTCTTGGGCCACTTAACACTTAAGAAGTTAAAACTTAAATTATTATCACATTTCCCCCTGTTTTTAGCAAGGTACATTCTTTTTAATTATTAAAATAAAAAAAAATTTCGTTTGAGTATTTTTTCCGATACCGGACCTCTGGTATCGATACCAGTACTCGTATCGAAAACCTGGTATCGATACCAAAATACTTGGTATCGAAAAAAAGTATCGATACCATACTTATATCGATAGGTATCGTTTATCCCTACAAACATGCGTTATTTGTGTATCAATACTTACTAATATACGGTAATCGATGTCATTCCAGGCGCATAATCTAGAATCTTGTAGAACAAACTATGCTACCTATAAATGGATTGTACATTGACACAATGTATTCTAGTGTATTCTATAAATAATGTCCATCAATATACATTGGTTATATATCAACAGTGGGTAATGTGAGTAACATAACCTACATGGCATTAGGTTATTTATATGGCAACCTATTTATACATACCGGTATTTTAATGTATGTATGTTGGTATGTATTATTTTAATAATATGAATCAATATTATTAATATTACATTGAATTTGGGTTAGGGATTCCCTAGTATATAACAAAGTAAGTAATCTAATAATTGGAACTGATATAATAAGGTTTATAAACAGAAGGATAGCCTGGCTGAGACACACAATGAGGATGGTGCAACACAGAGTTTAAGAGAAAGTTTAGTATGGAGACCAATAGGTAGGAGATCAAGAAGAAGGCCCAGGAAGAAATGGATTGGAGATGTTTAGGAGGATCTAAGGAACATGTGGATAAAAAAATGGAAAAAAATATGTAATGAAAGGGCTGAGTGGTGAAAAATAGATGAAGAGGTGTTACAACCCATACTGGGTTGTAACGCCAGTAGAAGAAGAAGTTAGGCGTCTAGAGAGGAGAGGGGAGACAACGGGATAACAGTTCGCTGTCTTACTTACACACTAACTATCTCTGTCACTTCACAACGACACTAGTATGCTTCCAACGAACTCGCCAGCGTTGTTGCAGCCGATGTTCACACTATGAAACATTATACAAGAAGAGATGTGTGTCCACTGAGCATCTCTAAGCGATAGTTCAAAACCTATCGTCAGGTCTAATAGACAAATCTATGCACAATGGACAAACACCTCGTTGTGAGGCTGACAAATTTTCATTCATTTCGCGCATGCGCACAACAGAAATTTTGCGTCAGTGGTGTGAGAGAAGTATGAAATTGACAACTGCGCATCTCTTTGTCAGTCGCCATGTTTGAGCAAAGTACCTATACACAGTAGGCTGGAACTAGCGAATCTCCTACTACCAGCATTTCTATAAACCTGACGATAGAAATTGAACAGTTGCTTAGAGATACGCAGTGGACAAACACCTCGTTGCGAGGCTAACAAAATTTTCATTTATTTCGTACATGCGCACAACAGTCTTGTACAGTGTTTCATAGTGTGAACTTCGGCTACAACAAGACTGGCGAGAACAATGGAAGCATGCATGTGAGAGAGAGAGGGAGATAATGTGGAAGTGAGACAGTGAGCTGTTACGCGTTGTCTGCCCTCCGTCTACTCTAGACAACTTAGCTATACTTGTAGTAAGTGGGGGTAATTCATACGCTTGGTCGGCGCAGCTCAGCGACCAAGAAAAACTCACGTTTCTACAGGCGGTTATCGTGAATAATCCGGCGCTATGGAAAATTCCTGTCAATAACTCCCACGAAAATTTTGGTCAATAAATCCCCGATGGAAAATTCTGGCTACGACAATATGATAGTTATAAGAAGGCTCCAATCTTTAACTATAAAGAATTGCTGCCAGTTAAGGAAGGTAGTTTTTTTTTTGATAAACATATGGAAGTATTCCGGTAATCCAGGGCAGTAGAATAGTGGAGACACCAACTTTGCTCTCCCTCCCACCAACAGAAATGCTTAGATCCAATGATGGTTTTTCCAAGCAATACGATTTCCCGAAAACAACAAAGAAAAGCATTTGAGACATTACGATGTTGATCAAATTTTAATAATCTTGTTATAAATTTTTATGGCCAAAGTTTAATTTTCGCTTCGTTTTATTTTCCGAAAGTTATGCCGTGGTCTGCCGTGTCCGTGATCAATTCACAGAACAAACACGGAACTTCAAAGAAGCCAAGGCTTCAGTTATATCGTTGTTACCATTCTAAAGTCAGCACGGTGAACTAGGCAAACTATTAAGAATAGGCTATTAGGCCTACACAAATAATGTCTAAATGTATGGTACAAAGAATAGATAAGTAGTTTCCGCAGAACCTTTTATATTTATATATTTTTTTTCACTTAGAAAATATACAGGTATACACTTACGGATTTGTGATATTCAGTTTGTGATTAAGGTTAATTTTTCTACGTTAAAAGTTTTATGTCAACGAATTAAAGGGGTCTGAAAATGTGACCATCTCCTATCAAGACGGCCGTTTTAGTTTGTAGTTACGTAGTTACCAAATGTCATGATCAGCTGTGATTGAAGTTAGTAACCTAACATGTGTTATAACCGTTATTGTTGTCTTGAAACTTTCTTTAAACAGATAATAAAAAAATGATTTGATTTTTACAAATTTTTATAAATTTATGGTATATTAGTACTGTATGAATTTGGTGAAAATATGTTTGGGGATGATGATGATTTTGCATCAGGAGCAAGGTATATCTAACACATACTTTTCTAGGAGTGTAATGTTGAAAAGTTCATTATTTAAAAATCTTATATTATTTTTAACAATGCGTAAATATATAACCTATCACTGTAATGTTGTGTATTCAACAGTGTGTTGTTCTAAAGCGAAAACTATTTGGTGAAAAGTTATCAGGTATATGGGTTAGCTTTAGTTTATTTTTTTGTACAACAAACTAAAAACTATCTTTACTAATAAATACAGTACTGTTAATGTTGTGTGTATGTTGCTGAAAGATTAAGCAAGAAATATGGTTATTATAACAAGGAAAACTTTGTTTAAAATGGAGTGTATAAACAATGAATTTTGTTTGTAGTGGATTTCCTAATGTCCACAGTGAATTTATAATAATCGGATTTTAAAATAAGTGGTAAATTTTTGTATTAATATACAAAACTGGTTTGTGAAACTATCTAATGTACTTAACTATCTTTAAGTGCAACACAAAGAACATTACCAAAAATGAAAGAAGACACTTGTTGTTGTTTTAAAATTAGTATTACATTGAAAGTTTCTTTGCTAGTATAGTTTTTATCCTGTTAAATATGTTTAGTGTAGAAAAAGTAAAACAGTTTGGGAATTACACTAAACAGGTTTTGGTACCTGTGGTATTTGATATGTGTAGTTTTTTCTATATAGGACACAGCAAATTGGTGTTCTCAGTGCTTTTTTATAACTCAGCTGCAGAAAAATAAAAATGTTCCTTTACCAAGAGTAGCTATATCACATCCATTTTTGTTTTTAATTTGAAAATAGACACTGACTATAATTAAAAATGTTTGAATATGTTTCCATTGACTTTCTAGTAATTGATTTGCTGAACCTATACCATTACAACAGATATTTCAGTACAAGGTCTGTTGTGTTATACAATAAGTTTTCAGTAGTCCAGCAATGTGTGAAGTGAATTCTTCCTTCTGTCAGGTGAATACTAAGCTACACATGATGGATTATGTCAAACTATAGACCCAAAGAGTTAACCACAGCAGAATACTTTCTCATCTCAACCTCTGCTGCTCAGATTCAGAACTTCTCTATTCAAGTCTAAAACCACAGAGGAATTGTGATGATCTGTCCAAGAGTGAAAACAAAGATTCTGGGACATTGTTGAATTCCTAGATTTGATATTTTTATTTATTATTTCTTTATTATAGAATACCACTTTTAATTTTTTAAAAGACAACTCATTTTTGATATTTCTTGGAAAACACACACACACACTCTCTCTCTCTCTCTCTCTCTCTCTCTCTCTCTCTCTCTCTCTCTCTCTCTCTCTCTCTCTCTCTCTCTCTCTCTCTCTCATGCCCAAATCTTGGTAAATGGAATATAGTTCTGTTAGCTCTTTGTATTTCAAAGTTTTGCCATCTGTTTTGGGAAAAGAGTCCTGATCTTACCAACATTTATTTCCATTAATTACACATAGTATGAGGTGATATCAAAAAGTTATTAAAGAAATTTTATGGAAAACAGAAGGCATCATGAGGATATATACACAGTGGTCATAAATATCAGCCCAAATGGTTGTGAATTTAGTTAATATTCCGAATGGTGTCATTCTATGGGGATCACGAGTTATGCTACATAAACACAAATGCACATTTTTAGACTATGTGCAGCGATACATTTGAGATTTCAGTATGGTCTGCAAGCTAAAGCAGAGTATCAGATTCTGCATTTAGACTTGGTAAAACTGTAACCGAGACCTGTCAAATGACTCGACAGGTCGTGTCATATGTTTTGAAAGCACTTGTTCTTCAAGAGTTGCAGAAAGCTACTGGAAGATGAGGAGAGGTCAGGCAGTCTTCCATGAGCACAAAATCTGAAATTGTTAACAGCATTAGAGAAAATAGAGAATTGTTGGAGAAACATACAGAACATGCTGCTATCTTCAGTAAGTCATGTAGTAATCCTCACTCTTATTTGAACATGTACTGCATTGCTGCAAAATTTGTGTCCAGAATTCTCATCTCTGAACAGAAGATCTCGAACTGTGTCAGAATCTTAGCCAGCAAGTCTTCGGTGACCTTCATCACTACATCTACTTATCTCTACAGTTTTGATCTGGAGATCAAACAACAGTGTGTAGTGGAAGAACATATGATGGCGAAGAAGGCGAGGCAGGTCAAAAGCATGATCAAGAGCATGTATATCTTTCATTTTGTTTAATATTTGCGGGATTGTAAACCATGTGTTTGGCCAAGAGGGCAGACTGTCATTGTTTAGTTATATACTGCAATATTCAGATAGAAATGAAGGAGGAAATTCAGTAAAAAATACCTGAACTATGATGCAGATGTAATTGGATACTCTATTGAACAATTTGCCTGCTTACAGACTATTCAGATGCAACAGTTCCTGCAACAGCATGATAACCCTTCCTCACTAGCCTTACTCACCAGACTTGCCCCCCCCCCCCCTGCAATGTCCTCCTCCTAACTATTTTAAACTGTGGGAGAAATAGACCATGAATGGTAGATGGTAAATAATAGGATTAATGGAGCTTTCAAAAAGTAGGAAAAGTGCTGGGAGCAGTGTATTGCAGCCCAAAGGAACTACTTGGAGGAAAATGATAGTCAAATTTAAGTAAAGTAAGTGCATTGTTATATATAGGCCTAGTCCTGAATTTTTTGATACCACCTCATGATTAGTGTCAAAGTTAGAAATATAATTTGACTTAGGCCTATAAAAATTTTGTAAAATTAAAGATGTAATTTAATTTGTGTGGAAATTATAGTTGGAACACAACATCAGGCTGAGTTTAGTTTGACTGATTATTTGAACCAACATTTTTATTAAGATATTACTACAAAATAATTTTGGTGGAGTATATTTGTGTATGTGTGTGTGTTTTCAAAGTAGTATAGGATGCATGTTTATGATATATTGAACAGTGTAGTAGTAAAAATATTTATGGTTGTTCACTGTAAATTTATATATATATATATATTGCATCAGTACGTCTGCGTACGTTACTGTGCATTGTCGCAGTTGATTAAAAAAACTGTTAAATTAGAATAAATAATTAATATTGTCAATATTTAAAAAAAAATGCGTATTGAAAGCTGTAAGTAACCAACGAAGGGGAACACCGAATGTGCAGGATGGTACATGCAGATCACGCCACACACAGCTAAGTTTGTGTACACTGTATTTTATGTGTGTGAGTGTGAGCCAATAGAAACCGGCATAGCATCACCCCTGAATAAATGTGAATTAAATAAGTAATTTATTTAAATTTTGGTAAGCGTGCGTAAGATATGACAAAACAAATTACGCCACGTTGTTATTAATAATATAAAGACGCGCACATGTGCAATATCTAGTGCAAAAACAAATAATACATATTAATGCAGTGTAAATAAAAGTGAATAGAACCAAGAACAATTAAAGTATATAGAAAAACTGTTAACATACAATTATACATAAAAAAATTACCAATCATATGAACATCGAGTAATAAACAAAAGACTTCGCATGTTGCGAATAAAATTAAAAGAAGTACGAAAAATAAACGAATCAGTAAAGGGATGCTCGACAAACTACAACAATATAAATCATGCACAGAATGGTTGAAACATGATTTTTGCGCCCGACAGTATAAATAAGCGAGGAGTACCAGCCTCGACTTCATTCATTGGAACACAGCTGCAGCCGAAGGCTATTCCCGATGGTGGAGCATCCAAGGTCGATATCCTAGCAGTACCGTACGAGTCATCTGAATGCTGAGTGGACCAGGAGGACCGGACGACGGACTCCAATAGGATTAGACGACAACGGAGGATCGATACAGGACTCAGGATCATGACGAGAATCACTGGGTATCATCACACAGCAATAAGGTGACATAAAACCATTTTTACTCGTCAACCGAGTCATAAAAGACATTAAAAGGAAAAGAGTAAAGAGACATTGATAAACTTTAATAGTGTAAATAATAATTGTAAAATTTAATTGGTTAAGATGTAGTAATTTATAATGATATTTAACATTTACGAAATTATTTTTGAAATTATAACGTACCATAAATGTTTAAGTAATTCTAAAATTGATTGATATTTCGTGAATACGATATTCGTGTGTAGGCACACAAAGCAAAGTAGTAATAGCCTAATATAAAAAAATATGGAATTTAAAAAGAAATACAATCTGAGCAAGTCGAGAGTACATTATACGTATATTATAAAAATTTCTATTTATATGTCAATTTATATCTTGTGTATTATATTTATGAATATTTGTGTAATGTTATTTGTATAGTGACAATAATTGTGTGTATGATGAGCACACGCAAAAGAAAAATATTATGCGAATAATAATGACAACATTTTAATTAGTAATTTTTGAAAATTTCATTTAATAAACTTTTGAGTGATTTTTACAAAGTCAATATGATATAAGAAGTGTTATTATTATTTTAAAAACACACCATACACCTTTTCTCGTTAATAATTTGTCACCCAAGAACGTGGTGCGCGACCATAAGTTAAAAAAAATTAAAAGTTAAATGAATACTCTACTAATGAATATATGTTAAAAAATATATATATATTTTATGTGCATATTATATGATAATTATTATTCATGTTTAAATATTATTTGTTTATTATATTTAAATTTTTGTGTATTATATTCGCACAACTGGCGCTCAACAAGTAATTGTATTGTAAATGAAAAGTATTATATATGGAAAAGGTGTAATAATAATAATAACAATAATAATAATTATTATAATAAATCAGACTATTTTAGAAACGCGATAATCAATAATAATTATTTAAAAACATAATATAAAAATACGTTTGACATGGCGGAACAGGGTAGCTTCGATATGGGGGTGCTTCAAGACATGATGCATTCCATGATAGCGGACTTAAAACAAGATAATTTAAGACTGAAGGCAGAAATTATAGAAAGTTCTACACAGTTAGCTGATAAAATTGCGGACACTAACACACGCATTGATGTACTCGAAATAAAATGTCAACAAGAACTTCATGAACAAGCTGTTAGAATGGAAAACAAGAACAAAGAACTATGTGCAGAGTGGAAGAGAGATTTAAAAGACAACTATAAACAAATAATAGAAAATTTGAATGATAAACTAAATACAGTAAAACATGAACAAGACAGCAAAGTATGTGATATCCATGATCAAGTTAACGCAAACATAAACAAAACGTGTGAACCAGAAACATAAACTAATATAATAGAGAATAAAATAGAAGAAACGTCCAAAACTACTAAGGAGTATTCTGGTGAAATAATTAATATTAAAGAAGAGTATGAAATAATATCCAAACTATCTTACCACGTTCATAAATATAACCAACTTGCTGTGTACAATCAAGGTATTAAAATGATTGAAGAATTTTTAATACTTGTAACACAATCTGAGAACATCACTCGCGATGAGAATAAACAACACCGTTATCAACCACACAGTAATTATAATCACAATGGTAATAATTATAAACAACAAACACAACACACGCAAAATGAACCATACGTTAACACGGGTGCACACAAACCACTGGTTACCCTAGCTAACTATAAGTGGGTGGAACAAAATGTAACGACACAATACGCTCGTCAAAAGAAAGAGAGGGAGAGCGATCAGAGAGAGAGAGAGAGAGAGAACGTGGAAGGATGGCGTTCGTCTTCAAAGAAATTCTCAACACCATATGATCACCCGCTCAATGCGATACAAACAAAAAGAGGATGAGGAGTGGAAATAGCTGTACAGTTAGCTTCTCAACAATAATGATTGAAAACACATACACAGCAACTTATTTCCTGCCAACATACGTGAAGAAATCTACGATAAGGATGAATAAGGGGTGCGATAGTAGCCCTACCTATACACGTCGAAACAATTAATGAAGTAAAAAGAATGCTACAGAATCTAGTTGAAGAAATTAAATGCAATTAAAAGATATTATATTGTGGAATTTAAAACGTCAGTCTCATCTACCAGCTCAATATAAGCTATAAAATAATATTCTTTTCAAATTAATAAGACATGACTGGAAAATTGTGTTGACAAATGAAATGTTATTTAAAATGATTACACCAACTCATGAGAGCTTAGCTCATGCCTCAGCATTAAGATGTTATTTATCCCTACGAGAAGATTTTACAATTAACAACATGTTCAGAAAGATTAAAGGTGAGTTGAAGAAATGCTATGATTGCCAGACTGCTAAGCAACCTAATCTTCACACCTACGTGGAAATGCAAAGTGTACAGAATGAGGCGAAAGGGGAGTTGCAGTGGACTTCTTAGGCCCATTACCACGATCAAGTCGTGGGGTTAGACACACACTGGTCTGTATAGACGTATTTTCTAAGGCAGTTCATCTGTATCCTGTTATGCGACCCACAACAAAAGCTGTCCTAAAAATTCTGATACAAAAATATATTCCGATGTATGGTAAAATGAAGAGAATTCTTAGTGACCAAGGAGTACAGTTTCAAACCGTCATATGGAATAGAGTATTAAGGGAAAATGGATTCAGCCCATACATCCATCAGACATCCACAGGGAAATTTAGCCAAGAGAGTGAATAAAGAGTTGGGTAAGTACCTACGTATTTACTGCCATAACCAACAGAATAGATGGGCAGAATATTTACCGTTCTTTGACCAAGCCATTAATGATAATTATAGTGGTGCAACAAGCCACACCAACAGAGCTTGAGCAAGGATGTCAACCTTCCCGACAGATTCTGGAATGAACCACAGGACTTAGGACTTAGTTCACAAACCTGCTAATCAGAACTTACCTGTACCTTTAAGCATTAAAATTGATCATGCTAAAAGTAGAATAATTGAAAGAGGTAATAAGAGAATGGAAAGATTTAACAGAACTCATAAGTTACAGAATTTTAATATTGGAGAGAGAGTGTTATTAAAAACAAATCCAGTTGGCAAATGCATAGGCAATACTGCTAAAAAATTCTTTAGACTGTAAATGGACCTTATACTTTGCTAAGACAAGTTGGCAAGCAAATTTTTATTGTACATGATGACACACAACAGAGAGAGATAGGCAAATATCATGCGAGCTCTCTAAGGAAATTTTATGAATGGTAATTATACACTATTACAATTAAAGGAGAACGCACGCTATAAAGTTAAAGTGGATATATTAACGAATCAGCACAGCACTTCAACGTGTAAAGGGGGTGGAATATTTTGTTTAGTCCACCCTACATAAGGATAAATTAAATAATGATTATACCGTTATTATGAGCATAATTAATTAAATTAAATTAATATTGTAGTAATAAAATGTGATGTAAATTTATTAAGTCGATTTAATCGATTTTTACAAAGTCGATATGATATAAGAAGTGTTATTATTATTTTAAAAACACACCATACACTTTTTCTCATTATAATATAGGCTATATATATTTTTTTTTATATAAATAAATATGTGTATGTATGTTAGTAATACAAATGATATGTATTGTTAGTAAAACAAATGACAGTTATTTGTGGCGGCAGTGAAACCTTTGTGAAATTAATTTCAAAATATTACACTTGTCTGTTCTGTGTGTCCATTAGCTCTAATTTGGCTGCATTATTTAATAAAGCAAGAATTGAAAGTGGAAATCCAACCTTAACATATACACCACCAAAGCAGCCAAAGGCTACAGGGTCTCCAAGATCTAAAGCACCACCTACCTCTGCAAGTAGTACATTAGACCTTCTCTTCGTAAAGACTGTAGACAGTTTTAAATTGTAAGTATCTGTGGTTTGATTATTTGGCTATCGGTATTAATAAACATTTGAAAGTGTAGTAGAGTATGAGAAACACACACACACACACACACACACACACACACACACACACTCACTCACTCACTCACTCACTCACATTCAAACATACATATACTATATAATTATTATCATTATTGTTATTAACTCATCTTATTATTTTAGGGAACTATTAACTACTTACAATGATTGTATGAAACATCATTCTGGCAGTGTTGTATAAGAGTTTGTTATTACTATACAGTGTGAAACATAAAATGTGTCCTCACTACATATTTGGATTCTATGTATCAATATGAGAAAGAATGTTCCTATTATATATATATTGTCACCGGACAAAAGGCTTGCCGCATGACAAATGGCGCCAATCGTACACTAGTGCTTTTGGTGGCCCTAAAAAGCACCTTGTGGCGAGAATGCTGATGTTGGTTGTGCCGCACTAAGATGTTCGGCGGCTGCGCCTGCTGTTTGTGGCATACTACAGTCCTCCTCTTCTTTCAGCACCAGTTGTAGAGTCAGCTGCCGGCCCAGCGAAATCCATCGCTGTCGCGGAACGGGAGTGCGAAGTCGCAAGAACGGCGGCGGTTCTATTCTTCGGCTGTTCCTTCCGGCTGACTCCGCCCCGATGTCGTCCGAGAGAGGAGAGGAGATGATGAAGTGCGTCCGATGGTGTGGCAATGAAGTGTGTGTAAAATTTTCTGCTGGCCCGGGTTTTATTAACTAACCGGGATCGCTGATTGGCTCGCTCCGAATGCTGATGCCGGATTGGCTCGCTCCGAATGCTGATGCCGGATTGGCTCGCTGTGTCCACCGCTGGTACCGGAGAGCAGATGTTCGCATACCGCTGCCGTCACAACTCCACCGGGTCTTGAATGCTCTCCGGTAGCCAGCCTACTGCTCTTCTCCAGATGTGGAGGTGTTTGTTGGGCGCCATGTTGATTGGTGTGCCGGCTGGTGTGGCTGGATCTTGCATCCGCAACATGATCATCGCCCCACGTTGGGCGCCAGTTGGCACCGGGCAAAAGGCTTGCCGCATGACAAATGGCGCCAATCATACACTAGTGTTTTTGGTGGCCCTAAAAAGGACCTTGTGGCGAGAATGCTGATGTTGGTTGTGCCGCGCTAAGATGTTTGGCGGCTGCGCCTGCTGTTCGTGGCGTACTACAGTCCTCCTCTTCTTTCGGCACCGGTTGTAGAGTCGGCTGCCGGCCCAGCGAAATCCATCGCTGGCGCGGAACGGGAGTGCGAAGACGCAAGAACGGCGGTGGTTCTATTCTTCGGCTGTTCCTTCCGGCTGATTCCGCCCCGATGTCGTCCGAGAGAGGAGAGGAGATGAAGTGCGTCCGATGGCGTGGCGATGAAGTGTGTGTAAAATTTTCTGCCGGCCCGGGTTTTATTAACTAACCGGGATCGCTGATTGGCTCGCTCCGAATGCTGATGCCGGATTGGCTCGCTGTGTTCACCGCTGGTACCGGAGAGCAGATGTTCGCAAACCGCTGCCGTCACAATATATATATATATATATATATATATATATATTACATTTAATATTTATAATTAAATTTACCTCAAGATGTTATTTTTTTCCTTTTTTGGAACATGTTTCGGGTACTATCTTGTACCCATCCTCAGCCTTCCGTTTTTTTTGTCTGGTGAAGTACATATGTGTTGTTGGTTGACTATTATTATTGAGGCTTCCTGTTGGCTTCTGGTATTTCAAATTGGTTTTATTGTGTGTGATT
Organism: Magicicada septendecula; assembly: GCA_034769895.1. Classification (NCBI taxonomy): domain Eukaryota; kingdom Metazoa; phylum Arthropoda; class Insecta; order Hemiptera; family Cicadidae; genus Magicicada; species Magicicada septendecula. The sequence continues at coordinate 265,086,355 of CM068368.1, read as the reverse complement.
GTGGTGTATGTGTTAGTTTTTTGTGTATTTTCAATGTTGAGTGCTTTGAATATTGTGTCATGTTTTGTATTGATTTGTATTTGTTCAGGTATTAGTTTGTTTTCTGTTTTATGTTTGTATATTTGTAAATTTTCCCAAATGTTCATTATGGTGCCTTTGTGTAGTATATGTTTTATTAGTGTTACATTGGTTATGTCTGGGAATTCATGTCCTGTGTTTATTGCATGTGTGGCTAAGTTGGATTTATATATTTCTGGTTTTTTGTATGCATTTAGCTGTTCAAAATAACGTTTTTTCAGCTGTTTTTTTGTTTGTCCTATGTAACATTTATTGCAATCTTGGCATTCAATTTTGTATATGCCGTTAGTTGTTGTATTATCTTTGTTGTGTGAGCTATTTAGATTTTGTAATTTATTTTTATTAGTTTTGTATGCTATTTTTATATCTGTGTTTTTAAATAGTTTTGTTAGTTTTGTCATTTTATTATTTATGTATGTGAATGTGGCCCATTTTTTGTGTATTTTTTGTGCTGAACAAATACAAATCAATACAAAACATGACACAATATTCAAAGCACTCAACATTGAAAATACACAAAAAACTAACACATACACCACAACCACACACAATAAAACCAATTTGAAATATCAGAAGCCAACAGGAAGCCACAATAATAATAGTCAACCAACAACACATATGTACTTCACAGACAAAAAAACCGGAAGGCTGAGGATGGGTACAAGATAGTACCCGAAACATGTTCCAAAAAAGGAAAAAAATAACATCTTCAGGTAAATTTAATTATAAATATTAAATGTATATATTGTAACATCACAAGATGTCACCTAACCTAAGTGTATGTTATCAGATTTCATAAAAACAGAATAACCATGTAAATAGGTATAGAATAGTCAAAATAAACAAGAAAGAAGAAACCAAGAGAGAAGAATAAAGCAGAAGTGCCATGTGAAACAGTAACCCAATAGCTGTTTGACACTACAACTAGACTGAGACTAAAACGAACTAATGGACAGAATAAATGTAAATTCAACTGTCAATTCAGTAAATGGTTAATGTAAACCGAATGTCATTTATAAACAAAAAACAAACGAATGAGCAATTAAATACTGTGAAAGCAAAATCAGCATTTTTCTGATAATAAATGTGACAATGAACAGTAGATAATGAATGCCAAAACCGATGTTAACAATGGCTATATTGTAGGAACTAAGATGTATTTCTGCATCAAATATACCTGTCAGAAAAGAGAGCTATTTATATAAGAGAATCTTATACAAATAAGATGTCTCCATAATTTACCGAATTGAGAACCAATAGGCATTATTAAGGCCAAATTTCAGTGTAGGCGATACACTTAACAAACTTAGACCAAACATTAGTCAATAAAATGACTATCAATAATTATCACCAGTGCAAACTAACATGCACAAGAACTATGGTTATGCATTGACATAACGAAAAATGTTATTAAAACGATAGATTTAGCCATAATTTTAATTGTAAATAGTAGCTTAAAACAAACTAACGGTGAACGAAATGTCATAGTCAGTAGGATCATTTATTACTATGTATAGAATTAAGGTGTACAAGTAAAGTTCAGTGAAAAAAACGTCAGTACAGTATTAATGGTGTCCGCACATAAACATTTGATTAATAAAATGTTATGTGGATACGAGCAAGGTTAACCAAAAGTGTAAAATCGGCGACTCATAAGGAGCAGACGACAGTAAGAATAGTGTACCCGAACATTGATTTTCTAACAATGTCGGTTAAAGTGAAAGTAATTCGAGATCGAGTGATATCAATTTAAAGGAAACAAAACAATCTTTAATTTGATAATAATATCAACTCAATCGTGACGGTATTAAGCGTATTACAACTGTTAGCATCATTTTCTAAATGTACATCAGGAATCTGAATACGAATAATAATAACAATGACAACAGAAGCGACCTGTCAATCATCTCAACATTTGACAGTTAGAAAAACCGTTATCAACCGCCAAAAAGTGATACGTCATCCTCGTCTCACCTGTCTGGACCAATAAGAAAATTAGTTATTAAATAATAATTTTACCTAAGCCCGATCCAAGAGAAGGGTATATAAAGACAAACCAGCGAATTTTGGGAGAAGACCTTTACTAACTAGCGAGCAGAACAGACGTACGCTCGTCTCCGCTACGTTTTTCTTTATAATACATAGCGTCAGTTACCTTGTACTCCGGAACCAATAGTTAACGACAAGAAATTTTACTTCAAGTTCATCATCAACCAACGACAGTGTTTAAGTGCAGTTTATTTTAATTTGTGCGGGAATGACGAACAGAAAATAATTTATTGTCATTATTCACGATCCATTTTAATCAGAAGAGGATCGCATTATTCTGTTCTTGTGCGAATTAGTGCCGAAACAAAGTAATCACTATAATCCGATTACTTAAGTGATAAAAGGTTTTAATTAAATAATTAAAACTCTGAAGGTAAAAGTGCAATTATTATTAATCTTGATCTGAGTGCAATAACTTGTATTTTTGCTACCATAACCTGTACTGACGCAAAACACAAAAACAGTATTTAAGATTACACCACGTTTCGATTTATTATTCAAATTTTGTTATTAGTAAGTAAGCTATATGTTAGTTGTAAGGGCTCTCAATTGATAAAGATTGTCATTAAAAAAGCAAGCGTTGATGAAACGCACGATCTTTCAATAGATCGTTTTTTTTTTTCAATTACTTGGTAAAAGTAACCTAAAACTTTGTTGATCAATTGTATCATTGGATACTGTGTAGGCATAATTGTTTTCTTTCGTGTCTCAAAGAATTCACAACTGAGATAATAATAATAACAATAATAGTAATAATAACATTAATAATTGTAATAATTTTATATTAAAATAAATAATATCTGGACTTAACCAGATTTATAATTCATGTTCTGAGCAAGCCGTATGAGGCATATAATAACTAACTTTTATTGTACAACTTTGTATGTTTACATTATGTGTATTTTTTTAATTCACTATAAGGGTGCAAATAAACCCATTATTAACAGCATCACCTGATTTGATTTATTTTTTTGAATAATTAAATAGTTTCATTTAATAAACTTAAACAACCTTCTGTTGTGTTTGACATATTGGAATAGCATTGCCAAAAAGTGGTACTCAACTATTTTAAATTTTCTTTTCATCTAATAATTTTTATGTATGGGATTTTCCCCGAATAAATCCGTGTGGCGCCCACTAATTTAATAAACAAGGTGACATAACCTTGCAACCAAAGGGAGTTGATGAATGTAAGCTGAGTTGACAGTTTAGTGAACTTCAAGTAAACGCAATCAGGTACGTAAAAGTACATGTTTGTTTATAATATTGTCCAGACTTTACGGGACTTGACTTACTCAGACTACCTGTAATCAGAAGAAGTTTCTACTACCAGTTTCAACCAGACGAGATCTACTATCAAGCAATCAACTGCCATACTTCATGTTTTAATTTAAGTTAATCTAACATTTAAATATAATTAACTTCATTATTTATTTATTTAATACAAGGGAATTCTTTAAAAAACAAGTATAATTAAACCATTGTAAACACTGTGAGTAACTTTGAATGTTGTATGGTAAGATACTTTACTACATTAGTCACCTTCAAGTAGAATTAACCATTCTCAACATTGAGTTATCTCAAAAGAACACTTCACCCATAGAGGAATTTTGTTTTAATGAGACTTTTAATATTTTAACCACGAATTTAAATTTAAACAACAACCACTCTTTTATTTTACTTCAAGTTAATTGTAAACACACGCGTTTTCATTTTATTACAAATAGATTAGACAACCCGTGTGGCTTTAAACGGAATTTAACTATTATTTTAGTACAATTACTATAAACAAATAAACATAATAATTTTAAATAACAACGTGTAGCAAGCGTTTGATTATAAATTGGCGCATCCAACGTGTGGCAGATTTAACCACGAAACACACACATATAAGTTTAATTTTATAAATTGACGCATACAACGCGGGGCATTAACATTAAATAACAACCCCTAATAAGCGTTTGATTATAATATATATATATATATATATATATATATGTGTATGTATTTTGAGTATATGATTCAAGTTATGATGTGTAAATAGTTGTAGTTAAATTTATTAAGGAAGTCTGGGACACAAAAATAAGAAGTCAGATTTTATGGATAGAAATAATTGTTCTATTAGGGTAGGCTGCTTTCCACCATAACTCAGTTATTTGTTATCAGATTTGAAAAAACAAGATGTCAATGTGCTCACAATAAGGTGCTTAACATTTTACTTAGTAAACCATAATTTGATAAAATAAAAATTTACAGAGCTGCTGGTGGTCAAAAAATTGTTGCTGCCATTTTGTAATTTGAAATCACAAAATAACTGATTTATTTATATATTAAAGAATGTTAAAGTAAACATATACCAAATTTTATTAAGATATCTCAGTACCTTCTTGAGATGTAAAGTTTTCCTTAAAAAACATAAAATGGTGGCTAGACGGAAAATGAGATGTTTATACAAACATTCTTTCTTATATTGAATGTGTATGGTGTATAGTGAGGACACCTTTTCCGTTACACCGTGTATGTATGCAAATAACACAGTTTAACCCTAGTAGTTTGAAGCAAACTGTTCAGCTGTTTTGGAATATCTGATTACTGAAAAATTATTTAATACTGATGTTAAATAAAAATATGTTATTAATACTGGAAAAATTAAATAATATTGATTAAGTTACATTAATATTTTATATTAAATTAGTAAATATGAAACTATATATTATACAATTCTATGTACAAGTAAAAGTGTTGTATTAATGTGCAACAAAAAAAGCACTGAATGATTTTTACCTCAGAAACTTTTATTTTACTTGACTTTAAAATAATTTTTGTAATTTAATTTCTAGTTTAGAATAAGTTTTTTAAATTTGTCACTGAATATATTTTTCCTTTTTTTTTAAATAAACGTTATAAATATTACACGCATTAGTGTACCTAATATTAAAAGAATGAGAACTTTAGTCGTTTCAGTTGATTGAGCTTCTTCTTTCCACAGCTTCTTTCAAATTCACAACAGCAACAGGATTTGTCCCGTTAGTAACAATTGAAAGCAAAAATCGCTTCATTGATTTTGACACCAGCTCTCTACTTGTTCATCACCATCCTCTGTGTCAAATTAATTGTCTATTATGTTAGTTAAGAATTTCAGTGACGAACTTTGTGTTGTTTTTCTCTTTTTTGTTTATTGAAGCTTGTATTTGTTTTGAATTCCATTTCTCGCCTTGAGTGATTTTATTAATAACATATATTATTAATTCTGTGCCCTTCTTTAACTGTCATTTACTTTCATAAATGATCACTTTCTTCCATACTTTTAGTGGAACAGAACCTTTTTTGAACTAACAGATGGAGTCATTATAGTGAATCCTTTAAGCCTGTAGTTAGTAATTTGGGTACAAAGGAATTTGAACAGACATCACTAACTTCTTCTTATTATTATTATTACATGTTTCCGGATTGTTCTCCGATGACACGATGTATCCTGTAGATCCTCTCTGCCACCGCCCAATGTGAGTTGTCGTTCAGTATTGCGTCCATACCAAATCCCCTCAGTCTCGGAACTCCTGGGATGTCCGTCTGGCAATCCACCAATATGTACTGTAAGGTCTCCTCATGCAGATGACACAGCAGACAGGTAGCGGCCTGGGTCAGGTTGAATCTGTATAAGTATGACTGGGTCACAATATGGCCAAGCCTTCCTCTGGAGCCGAATGTTTGAACGCTCCTAGGGATGTTTCTATATATGGAGACATCTCGTGCACCGAGTTGCTGTTTGTATGTTGAACCTTTGGTAGAGTTTAAAAATGCATTCTTCCATGTCTCCATGAGTCTTCTGCTGAAATCCGAAGTAGCAGCCAGCCGGGAGTGATATTACACTTTCCTGCAGTGGCGACAGCATAGTTGTGTCCTTAGCCATCCTGTCCGCTTTTTCATTACCGGCAATATCTATGTGGCCGGGTATCCATTGTAAAGTTAACTCAATTTTGCTGCTTTCCAGTTTTTTGGACACTAACATTAGCGTCATTGAAGCCCCAAAATGTTGGTTATGGTATGAGGATGATACCTTTGCTGTTTGGTGCCACATAGAAGAGGAGCTTCACTTTTTCATGGACTGCCTGAACAGTGTTCATCACAGGAACAAGTTCTTCTTTTTTTTCCATCCCTTTATGTCGTCAGTCATCTGGGTGCTTCAGCCACTCTTGATATTCCGTTCTGTCATACTCTGTTGGTCTTTGTCTTACTCTCTCTCTGTCTGGGTGCGCTTCTATAATGAAATGTGACTTCCTTTCGTCCATCATCATTACATGACCAAACCATTGCAATGCTTTTCTCTCTACTATCTCAAAAACTGATTCCTGGTTGAACAGATTTTTAATTATATTCGTAAGTCATTCTCTCCTAGTTCTTCCAGCTCAGCTGCCTCCTCAAAAATCTCATTTCACTGGCTTGCTCTCTGCTTATTTGCTTGTCTACTAGTGTTTCTTCTCATATATATAACTGCTGTATATAACAGTATAGAATGAAGTTCATGATGGAGACAGGGATTTCTTATTGGAAGCTGATCGTACAGATTGATACGTGCATCAGGACTCCAGTCACTATTGTAACGTAATGTTCGATCGTACCTGCAAAATGTGTACAATTTGTATGTGTTTTGTATGATTAGTGCGTTCGCCTTGCACCGGGTCGTTACAGTAATTTTGATGGCTAGCGATGTTCGTAGCGTAGATATAATCACCTGTATACTACGGCAGTAACCTTACCTATTATTTATAGGGGTGTGATAATCCCGGGTGGCGCCAAGTCGTTTTACAAAAACAACTAAAATTATTGTTAAACAAGTTATCAGCGTTTCGGTATGGTGCATTCAAATAGTTCCCGCTTGCACGGCCGTCCCAATCGTTGCTTCTGCTGTGTGACTGACAACCTGTTTGCTGCTACGATTTATTCTTAAACACAAGTAATTGATATATAGCACTCCCTATGAAATGATAACGACGGTTACTTCCTGTAATAATTCTTTTTTAATGGGTGATAACTGAAAACATTCACATTTACAATAATACAATTATAAATTCGCACCGACTGATTACATGAGATCTTGCCTTCAGGGTTAGCGAAGTGATTTAGGGACCATTTAACCTTGCGTTGCTGCTTACGTTAAGCGTATTACAGTTATTATTGGTTTCCCAAATCGTGGATCCTTTTGGCTATGAGTTAAAGAACTCCAATGGTTACAATAAAAATATATATTACCTTAATCTAAGTGTACATAAATAATAATGTGTGCTGTTACAATCTGTTGTGTTGTGTCGTAAAAGTGTTTTGTAAGTTCGTGTTTAATTCATAGGTTATTCAATGTTAACAAGTTTCCATTAAGTTTTAACTTGCTCAAATATTCTATGAAACAGAAATATTGTTTCTATAGTGCGGTAAATTTACCTTATAAAATTATTTAAAGTGATTAGGGTTGGTGGAAAATAATTAATTTGATGGTACTTAACACCTCAACGTGTCTAGGTGCCTTCGTTGTTTAATCGGGTAGGATGTGGCTGCATACATTCAGTTTTCATGGATTTTGGGCTTCAAAAGATTGAGCGTCTGTTTCGTCATGGGTCTTGACATTCTTTTCAAGGATATTTTCTATTTAATTGGCCTTGAGTCTTGAATTATCTGCTACAACGGTCATCTGCTTCTCCAACGATCAAGTTCAGCAACTTTTAACAACTATTTGCATGATTTACACTGAAAAAACGCTCTTCCAAATATTTGCATCTGCATTGGCTTAATTGGCTTCGCTTTTTTTTAATTCCAACGGTAATCTCGTCTTCAACCGCCCCGTTCCCATGGCAACGGTATTATTCTGATTGGTTGATTTTGAGATGATGTATTGTTATCAAAATTCGAATTCTTCGTATATCTTCTGATTGCTGTTCTTCCTTCATCTTCCTTCCTGGTTATTAAATATTGTCACTATAGTATTTATTCTCGTTCATAGATTATTTTGATACCCCACAAGCTTGGGTAATTTCAGATTTTAAGTTTTTACAATTATGTTAATGCTTGTTAATTACATTTCTTTTTGTATAATAATGCCTATTACAATATTTTGTGTTATAAATGATTTACAATTTATTCTTGGTGATTCCTTCACCTCAGATTTTCTAAATTCTTATTCAATTTGTTATAATTTTTGGTTGTTTGGTTCTGACATTTATGTTTTTTCTAGGCCTGAGTAGCCATTATAGTATTTTACTTATTTCATTCAAATCACATTTTGTTTCAGCCTATTGGGCTTTACTTTGTTATTTTTATTGGTTGTGTTGTATTTTGAGTCTGTTGGTGTGTTGTTTACTTGTCAGTATTGCTTCCTCTATTTTAATCTTTAAAACATAACATTAGGCTTATGGACTGCAAATTTCATTCAGCCATATCCTATTCATAACATTAACATGAACAATTTTTTATAAGTTATTAGAGTTATTATTTTGATTAAGAAATATCATCACTTCCTTCCAACTTATCCTTATTTGCTAATTTTTTGATTAGTTATTTCCCTGTTTTTGATTAGTACTCTCTCTCCCTTGTGGTACTTTATTATTTTAATTTGGTTTTGTGAATACCTTGCTCTTTGTTTTTCTATTTTCTCCATAATACGGTTATAACATTGGTTTTCATCATAGGGGTCTTCTGGGTTGACTGGGAAGTTTATTAAGTCTTGTATCTCTCTGTGGGGCTTTCTTCCAAACATCATCAAGTATGGGGTGTTTTCAGTAAATTGGTGGTAACTAATATTTAGAAATACTTCGGTAGAAGCCAAGTACCTTTGCCATTCTTTTTGGTTGTTGTGACAATGAGTTCTTAGTATTCGTCCAACTTCCCTTAGCACTCTTTCTGCAGGGTTACTACTAGGGTGGTATTTGGAAGTTTTATAGGTTTTTATTTTCTCTTTTAGTAACTCGTTCCGCCATTTCTTTCCTTTGAACTGCATTCCATGGTCAGTTATTATCATGCATGGTCTTCCACTTCCGTTATATATTTAGCTTTTATTATTTCTAGTATTTTCTTAGTAGTAGCTCTGTTTATTGCATATAATTTCGTATATTTTGTATAGTGGTCTAACATGATTACAATAAATTTGTATTTATGTCTCCCTCCGCTACGTGGGAATGGACCACATATATCGAGGAATACTGTTTCTAACTTTGTTGTTGAGGTGATAGGTATCATGTTATTGGTCTTTACCATTTGACATATTATACACGTTTTAATATTTTGGTTGACTTTCTTACTATATTTTTTATAAAGACTTCCTCCTCCAATGCTTTTACAATTTTTACAGTTCCCATATGTCCGTATCGAACATGATAATCCTCAATTATCTTATTTTCTAATGTTTTTGGAACTACTAGTTTCCATGTGCTATTATGTTTTCTTGTTTTAACAAAGAGTATATCTTGGTGGATACAATAATATTTATTCACAACTTCTTCATCTTCTAACAGTCTGTTTCTTATGTTTAGTAATTTTGAATCTTGTTTCTGCTGTACCACTCCCTCGTTCAGAATATCTTCCAGGTCCTTTCTATCCTTTATTATACAAAACACTTTGACGATCTTCTCCTTTTCTCCTTCAAATGTCTGATCTATGACATTTATTCTGGATAATACATTGGCGGCAACATTTTTACGTCCTGGAATGTACTCCCACGTTATGTGGTACTCTTGTAATGCGAGTATCCATCGTGTAAGCCTCCCATGACTTAACTTACACTGTTTCAAGAAGGAAATGGACTTATGGTCGCTTCGGACGGTGATGGGATATCCAAGGATATACGTCCTAAATTTTCCGCATGCGAATACAATACTGAGTAGTTCCTTTTCAGTAACATTGTAGTTACGTTCGCATCGGTTCAGTACCCTGCTGGCAAAGCTGATAACCAGGTGGTGTCCGTCCTTATCCTCTTGATATAACTCGGCGCCCAGGCTCACATCACTGGCGTCACAATTTAAGTAGAATGGCTGTTCAAAATTAGGGTGGTGTAGCATTATAGTTTCAAGAAATTTTATTTTGATTAATTTTAACACTTCATCTTGTTCCTTCCCCCAAGTCCACTTTTCTTTAGCTGATAGTTGTTTAGAGAACTTTGCTGTTAAACAAGAATAATTGGTTTGGAACTTTCTATAGTAGTTACAAATACCTAAGAAGGATTGTAGCTGCTTCTTATTCTTTGGGGTGGGGAAGTTCTGAATAGCTTCCACCTTCTCTTGGGATGGTGTTATCCCCTGTTCTGCTAAGTTGAACCCCAAGAATTTGACTTGGTTTGCTATGAACTTGGACTTGTCTAATTTTAATGTTATATTATTTTCAGATAATTTTTGTAATACCTGTTTGACCCGATCGCAGTGCTCATCCCAGTCAGATGATGTTATTAGAAGGTCGTCCACGTACACTGTTGTGAACTGCAATGCTTCCCGACCTATGACCTGGTTCATATACTTGACGAACACTGCGACGGAATTAATGAGGCCGAAAGGTAACCTCTTAAACTGGTAATTCCTTCCGTCGAAGATGAATGCCATGTACTTCCTACTGTGTGGGTGCAGCTCCACCTGCCAGTACCCACAGACAGTATCCCAGGTGCTTATATATCTGGTGCCATGAAATTTCTTGAGTATCTCTTAAATCTCTCCCGGTGATGTTCGATCATTAATGATCATCTTATTGATCTCCCGGGCGTCTAAACATATTCTGACTTTACCATTCTTTTTTGGTATGGCGACTATAGGACTCGTATAAGGAGACTGACTGTATTCAGTGATGTCCTCCTCCATCATTCTATTTATTTCCGTCCTCACCTCGTTTTTTAGGGAGTAGGCGATTGGGTAGGATTTTCTGTGGAAGTCTATGGGTTCTCGAAAGTTGATTTTACATTGGAATCCTTTACCTTCCCTGGGGTATTTGAGAAAACGTGATGGTATTCTTGATATATGGCTATTAGTTTTTCAGCCTGTTCACCCGTTATCTCTTGCTGAGGTCTCTCTCTTTGGAACTTTCTAATTTCTTCGACTTTTCTTTTCCACAATTCTCCCTCTCCTTCTTCCTCTTCTATGGTAATTGATGGTTGATATGTCCGGCAATAATAGCTTTTTAACCCCTTATTATGATTTAGGGTTATTTGTGTTGGGTTACTGTTGATTATATTGGCTGACCACACTCCCTTCTCAGAAATAAGCACTACTATTCCCTTCTGGATGTCAATAATTGCTGAGTGTTGTCTCAGTGCGTCGCATCCAATCAACATGTTAAATGGTAATCCATTTGCGACAAGGAAAATAATAGGTATTATTGTGTTCTGACTGGTTAGCTCTAAAGAGACCTGTTTTCTGATGGTCTTATTTTGTCTACCTGTGGCACCAATTATGACAATATTATTTATAGGTAGAGTCGGGATAGGTATATTGGAGTTGGCCTGGATCCGCTCCAATTCAGGTTGGTTTATGAGAGATACATTTGACCCAGTATCGATCATTATGATAGTGTTGATTCCATTAATAATGGCTTTTATATGCACTATTTCACTATTTGTTGTTGACAAGGGGTTATCCTCCTCCTCCAGAAGTTCTTCCCTGATGTCTTTTAAATAATTGGTTGATATTATTGTTATCTTCTTTTTTTCACTTTCCGTCGTGGTTTGTCGATTTAACCCAAGTGATTGGTCATGTGAAGGGTCCTGGTGGTTTCTCACTGACCTTTTTAGTTTAAAGGTTGCTGGGAACCACTTGCCAGACTATTTACTTGGTCTGCCATTTCATTGGTTGAGGTTGATTGATCATTTATGTGATTCCTCGGCGTTTCTATTGTTCTTGTTCCTGTAGCTTGCTGGTTGTCATATTGGGAATCGTTGTACACTGTGCTGGTTCTCGTAATGGGACAATATCGCCGATGGTGGTTCTGTCTCCTCCCGCTGATAAAATTGACTTGGCGCCTCATGTCGCCCCTATTCTGGTTACTCCCGTTTCCCCTGTTATAATGGTAATTCGGGTCGTACCGGTTGCCATAGTAATTGTGATTATTTGGGTGGCCATTTGAGTTCCCAACTTGTTCTATTCCCCTGTTGTTATTATATGGTGCACTAGGGTTTTGTGCATTTCTGTTACTTGGTTGGTTCCCCTGGTTGTAACTCGGATGATCTCTGTTGCTTGGTTGGTTCCCTTGATTGTAGTTGGGTTGATTCCGATGGAATGGCTGGTCTCCTGGGTAACGGTTTGGGTTTCGGTTTATTATGTTCCGGTTGTTGTTCTGGGTATTACTGTAGGGCAAGTTGTAGCTTGGCACATTGTAATTTTCATTTCCCCGGTTGTACTTTTGGTTGATCATACGATTCTTCTTATACTGGCTGTCGTTTTCATGGTCTTCCAGCAAGATGGCCATTCCCTGTATGGTCTTTATTTGTCCCTGTCTCCTGGCCCTCTGTATGGCGTCTTCATAGTGATATCCCAGTTGAATGACTAGGAACTCTTCGGGTATCTTTGGTTCGAGGTTTCGAGCTAGACAGACCTTTCCCAAGAAGTATGATGTTAGTGTATGCCCAGCCTGTGGCTCATATCTTCCGTTGCTTATGTCGTTCCTTACCACATTTTGGGTCGATTCTGACCAGTATTTTTCGCGGAACAATGTTTTGAACTCTTGTGTACAGCTGATTTCTGGTCGTGTGGCTGTCCACCAATTGTCGTTCGTGTCTCGAAACATCTCATCGATAAGACTTCTCACCGTTGTCCATCTGGTATCTCTATTTCTCTCTATGAGCTCCTCCACCCTTTTCAGAAATTCTATGGGGTTTCTTCGATAACTCTTAAAGTTGATCACTTCCCTATTTTCATTTGTAAATATGTGAGTGCTACTGCAAGGCTTCTCCCTCAAAGCGTCTAGTTCCTCTTGCATCTGTTTCTCCTTCTGACTGATGTCTCTAATTTTTTCTTTATTTTCTTGCGTTTTTTCGTCAATCTTGTTGATAGTGGTATATACCCTTTCAACGCGTTCGCTGACATCAGTCTGGATTTCCTTGTGCCTCTCCTTCAGCTCCTGAAGCACCTCCTGTTTATTTTTGCTACACTCATCGGTGGTGGTCTTCTGCATTTCTTGGTTCCTGAGAATTCCTTCCTCTTGGACGTGATTTATTTTTTCAGTCAGCTCTTCCTGGACGTGTATTACTGTTTCGTTCGTCTCAGTGATAGTCTGTTTGATTTCATTTTTGCACTCCGCCAACTGTTGCCTCCATTCATCCTTTGATTTCTCGCCTTCTTCCTTCAATTGTTTTTGGAGTGTTTCACGATTATTATCAATCTTGTTATTCAACACTTCAAGATCCTTTTTTATCTGCTTCTTCAGCTCCTCACTCTTCTTTTCTAACGTCTCTTGGCTGCTTTCCATCTTGTTATTCAGGAGCTCTATGTTCTCCAAAAATTTCCTGTCTTCCTTCCTTCCCTCTTGCAATGACTCTAATCTTTTATTCAATTCTTCTTTGTCTGACTCTAATTTTTTATTCAATTCTTCATTGTTTTGGTCCAGTTTTTCTAACTTTTTATTCAACTCTTCCTTGTCTTGTCTTCTCTCTTCCTTGTCTTGGTACATTTGTTCCATCATCCTCCTGAGCATCTCCTGCGTGCTCAGGTCTTCTTTCTGAGTGGGTTTGCTAGGTTGGTCCCCTACCATTACTTCCACTTCCGGTTCTGGTTGAGTTGGGTTTCCTGGTTGGTTTTCCTGAACGTCCTCTTCGACTAGCTCCCCGATTATTTCTTCAATTTCTTCCATCTCTTCTGGTTGATCTTCCCCTTCAATTCCTTTCTGTTTGTCCTTCCTGGTAACCATTGAGTGTCTCTTCATAGCCGCCGTTGGCCTTCTTTTACGGCCTCACCGGTTGGTCGCAAATCTGTAACGTAATGTTCGATCGTACCTGCAAAATGTGTACAATTTGTATGTGTTTTGTATGATAGTGCATTCGCCTCGCACCGGGTCGTTACAGTAATTTTGATGGCTAGCGATGTTCGTAGCGTAGATATAATCACCTGTATACTACGGCAGTAACCTTACCTGTTATTTACAGGGGTTTGATAATCCCGGGTGGCGCCAAGTCATTTTACAAAAACAACTAAAATTATTGTTAAACAAGTTATCAGCGTTGCGGTATGGTGCATTCAAATAGTTCCCGCTCGCATGGCCGTCCCAATCGTCGCTTCTGCTGTGTGACTGACAACCTGTTTGCTGCTACGATTTATTCTTAAACACAAGTAATTGATATATAGCACTCCCTATGAAATGATAACGACGGTTACTTCCTGTAATAATTCTTTTTTAATGGGTGATAACTGAAAACATTCACATTTACAATAATACAATTATAAATTCGCACCGACTGATTACATGAGATCTTGCCTTCAGGGTTAGCGAAGTGATTTAGGAACCATTTAACCTTGCGTTGCTGCTTATGTTAAGCGTATTACAGTTATTATTGGTTTCCCAAATCGTGGATCCTTTTGGCTATGAGTTAAAGAACTCCAATGGTTACAATAAAAATATATATTACCTTAATCTAAGTGTACATAAATAATAATGTGTGCTGTTACAATCTGTTGTGTTGTGTCGTAAAAGTGTTTTGTAAGTTCGTGTTTAATTCATAGGTTATTCAATGTTAACAAGTTTCTATTAAGTTTTAATTTGCTCAAATATTCTATGAAAGAGAAATATTGTTTCTATAGTGCGGTAAATTTACCTTTTAAAATTATTTAAATTGATTAGGGTTGGTGGAAAATAATTAATTTGATGGTACTTAACACCTCAACGTGTCTAGGTGCCTTCGTTGTTTAATCGGGTAGGATGTGGCTGCATACATTCAGTTTTCATGGATTTTGGGCTTCAAAAGATTGAGCGTCTGTTTCGTCATGGGTCTTGACATTCTTTTCAAGGATATTTTCTATTTAATTGGCCTTGAGTCTTGAATTATCTGCTACAACGGTCATCTGCTTCTCCAACGATCAAGTTCAGCAACTTTTAACAACTATTTGCATGATTTACACTGAAAAAACGCTCTTCCAAATATTTGCATCTGCATTGGCTTAATTGGCTTCGCTTTTTTTTAATTCCAACGGTAATCTCGTCTTCAACCGCCCCGTTCCCATGGCAACGGTATTATTCTGATTGGTTGATTTTGAGATGATGTATTGTTATCAAAATTCGAATTCTTCGTATATCTTCTGATTGCTGTTCTTCCTTCATCTTCCTTCCTGGTTATTAAATATTGTCACTATAGTATTTATTCTCGTTCATAGATTATTTTGATACCCCACAAGCTTGGGTAATTTCAGATTTTAAGTTTTTACAATTATGTTAATGCTTGTTAATTACATTTCTTTTTGTATAATAATGCCTATTACAATATTTTGTGTTATAAATGATTTACAATTTATTCTTGGTGATTCCTTCACCTCAGATTTTCTAAATTCTTATTCAATTTGTTATAATTTTTGGTTGTTTGGTTCTGACATTTATGTTTTTTCTAGGCCTGAGTAGCCATTATAGTATTTTACTTATTTCATTCAAATCACATTTTGTTTCAGCCTATTGGGCTTTACTTTGTTATTTTTATTGGTTGTGTTGTATTTTGAGTCTGTTGGTGTGTTGTTTACTTGTCAGTATTGCTTCCTCTATTTTAATCTTTAAAACATAACATTAGGCTTATGGACTGCAAATTTCATTCAGCCATATCCTATTCATAACATTAACATGAACAATTTTTTATAAGTTATTAGAGTTATTATTTTGATTAAGAAATATCATCACTTCCTTCCAACTTATCCTTATTTGCTAATTTTTTGATTAGTTATTTCCCTGTTTTTGATTAGTACTCTCTCTCCCTTGTGGTACTTTATTATTTTAATTTGGTTTTGTGAATACCTTGCTCTTTGTTTTTCTATTTTCTCCATAATACGGTTATAACATTGGTTTTCATCATAGGGGTCTTCTGGGTTGACTGGGAAGTTTATTAAGTCTTGTATCTCTCTGTGGGGCTTTCTTCCAAACATCATCAAGTATGGGGTGTTTTCAGTAAATTGGTGGTAACTAATATTTAGAAATACTTCGGTAGAAGCCAAGTACCTTTGCCATTCTTTTTGGTTGTTGTGACAATGAGTTCTTAGTATTCGTCCAACTTCCCTTAGCACTCTTTCTGCAGGGTTACTACTAGGGTGGTATTTGGAAGTTTTATAGGTTTTTATTTTCTCTTTTAGTAACTCGTTCCGCCATTTCTTTCCTTTGAACTGCATTCCATGGTCAGTTATTATCATGCATGGTCTTCCCACTTCCGTTATATATTTAGCTTTTATTATTTCTAGTATTTTCTTAGTAGTAGCTCTGTTTATTGCATATAATTTCGTATATTTTGTATAGTGGTCTAACATGATTACAATAAATTTGTATTTATGTCTCCCTCCGCTACGTGGGAATGGACCACATATATCGAGGAATACTGTTTCTAACTTTGTTGTTGAGGTGATAGGTATCATGTTATTGGTCTTTACCATTTGACATATTATACACGTTTTAATATTTTGGTTGACTTTCTTACTATATTTTTTATAAAGACTTCCTCCTCCAATGCTTTTACAATTTTTACAGTTCCCATATGTCCGTATCGAACATGATAATCCTCAATTATCTTATTTTCTAATGTTTTTGGAACTACTAGTTTCCATGTGCTATTATGTTTTCTTGTTTTAACAAAGAGTATATCTTGGTGGATACAATAATATTTATTCACAACTTCTTCATCTTCTAACAGTCTGTTTCTTATGTTTAGTAATTTTGAATCTTGTTTCTGCTGTACCACTCCCTCGTTCAGAATATCTTCCAGGTCCTTTCTATCCTTTATTATACAAAACACTTTGACGATCTTCTCCTTTTCTCCTTCAAATGTCTGATCTATGACATTTATTCTGGATAATACATTGGCGGCAACATTTTTACGTCCTGGAATGTACTCCCACGTTATGTGGTACTCTTGTAATGCGAGTATCCATCGTGTAAGCCTCCCATGACTTAACTTACACTGTTTCAAGAAGGAAATGGACTTATGGTCGCTTCGGACGGTGATGGGATATCCAAGGATATACGTCCTAAATTTTCCGCATGCGAATACAATACTGAGTAGTTCCTTTTCAGTAACATTGTAGTTACGTTCGCATCGGTTCAGTACCCTGCTGGCAAAGCTGATAACCAGGTGGTGTCCGTCCTTATCCTCTTGATATAACTCGGCGCCCAGGCTCACATCACTGGCGTCACAATTTAAGTAGAATGGCTGTTCAAAATTAGGGTGGTGTAGCATTATAGTTTCAAGAAATTTTATTTTGATTAATTTTAACACTTCATCTTGTTCCTTCCCCCAAGTCCACTTTTCTTTAGCTGATAGTTGTTTAGAGAACTTTGCTGTTAAACAAGAATAATTGGTTTGGAACTTTCTATAGTAGTTACAAATACCTAAGAAGGATTGTAGCTGCTTCTTATTCTTTGGGGTGGGGAAGTTCTGAATAGCTTCCACCTTCTCTTGGGATGGTGTTATCCCCTGTTCTGCTAAGTTGAACCCCAAGAATTTGACTTGGTTTGCTATGAACTTGGACTTGTCTAATTTTAATGTTATATTATTTTCAGATAATTTTTGTAATACCTGTTTGACCCGATCGCAGTGCTCATCCCAGTCAGATGATGTTATTAGAAGGTCGTCCACGTACACTGTTGTGAACTGCAATGCTTCCCGACCTATGACCTGGTTCATATACTTGACGAACACTGCGACGGAATTAATGAGGCCGAAAGGTAACCTCTTAAACTGGTAATTCCTTCCGTCGAAGATGAATGCCATGTACTTCCTACTGTGTGGGTGCAGCTCCACCTGCCAGTACCCACAGACAGTATCCCAGGTGCTTATATATCTGGTGCCATGAAATTTCTTGAGTATCTCTTAAATCTCTCCCGGTGATGTTCGATCATTAATGATCATCTTATTGATCTCCCGGGCGTCTAAACATATTCTGACTTTACCATTCTTTTTTGGTATGGCGACTATAGGACTCGTATAAGGAGACTGACTGTATTCAGTGATGTCCTCCTCCATCATTCTATTTATTTCCGTCCTCACCTCGTTTTTTAGGGAGTAGGCGATTGGGTAGGATTTTCTGTGGAAGTCTATGGGTTCTCGAAAGTTGATTTTACATTGGAATCCTTTACCTTCCCTGGGGTATTTGAGAAAACGTGATGGTATTCTTGATATATGGCTATTAGTTTTTCAGCCTGTTCACCCGTTATCTCTTGCTGAGGTCTCTCTCTTTGGAACTTTCTAATTTCTTCGACTTTTCTTTTCCACAATTCTCCCTCTCCTTCTTCCTCTTCTATGGTAATTGATGGTTGATATGTCCGGCAATAATAGCTTTTTAACCCCTTATTATGATTTAGGGTTATTTGTGTTGGGTTACTGTTGATTATATTGGCTGACCACACTCCCTTCTCAGAAATAAGCACTACTATTCCCTTCTGGATGCAGGGTTCATACGCGTCCTGGAAAACCTGGAATACCTGAAATTTGATAAATGTCCTGGAATACCTGGAAATGTCATGGAATTTTCTGATTTGTCATGGATTTTTGTTTTTTGTCATGGAATTTTCTTCATATTATTGCTAAGAGTTGAAAAGGATGTTTTTTCACTCACGTCCTAGAAAAATTATGTTTTCTTGTATACAAGTTAATTGACAGCAGTTCATGTGCTAAATATGGGAGGATGGTTGGGTGATCAACAGAATCAAAGAAGCTAGTTTGTCAAAATATTTCCATTTGTTTTTACCAAAAAATTCTTGCAATGGCCTCAACAACCTTTTTTCAGCAATGTTTCCTGACAGTGAAATTGCCAAAAGCTTTTCATGTGCACCAACTAAGTGTTCATACTTACTTTGTTTTGGGATTGCACAGTACTTTAAAGACAAATTGTATCAACACATTTCTAAGTGTGAATTTTTCTCGTTGTGCTTTGATGGCAGTATAAACAAGTTTATTCAAAAAGATCAAGTAGATATTATCAGGTCTTGGGATGAAGAAGCGCAGATAGTAACAAGCAGATACTTGGATTCTCAATTTCTGGGACATGCCAAAGCCGCTGATTTAGTCAAAGCTCTTCAAGGGGCCATGGAAAAATTGAATTCAGCAAAGTTGCTTCAAATAGGTATGGACGGGCCAAATGTAAATTTAAAAGCATTGAAGGATCTTATTATGAATAGAGAAACCATGTACCCTGAATACCCCCGGCTCATTGATATTGGTAGCTGTAGCATTCATACTCTTCACAGATCCTTTGAAGTTGGAGCTGAGCATACAGGTTGGGACTTAGCCACCCTCTTGAGAGCATTGTGGCAAATATTGAAAGATTCACCTGCTAGGAGAAGCGATTTCTTAGCTCTCAATGAAACTGGGTTGATGCCACTTAAATTTTGTGCTACAAGGTGGGTTGAGGATGTAGCTGTGATTGACCGAGCCATAACAATTTGGCCTTCTGTAGTAAAGTTTATTGACTCTTATAAAGACAAACCACGGTCTGAGGTGGTGTCAAAATCTTTTCAGATTGTAAAAGAGGCAACTAAAGATCCTCTAGTAGTTGCCAAGCTTAGCTTCTTTTCTTTTGTAGGCAAACAAATGCAGCCTTACCTGAAAGGTTATGAAACAGATGAGTCTATGTTACGTTTCCAAGCTATTGATGTTTTGAAATTGCTCTACAACCTCATGTCTCTATTTGTTAAGAAGGACGTTCTTGATAAAAGTAATACTGATTTTGCTCTGTGTTCAGTTGATTTTGATAAAAAAGAAAATCTGCAATTCTCTAACAAAGTTGAGACAGGGTTTGCCATCAGAGAAATCTTAAGCAAGCTTTAGAAAGAAAAGAAAGTCAATGAAAAAGAAGTGTCGGTGTTTAAGTTGGAATGCCAAATGTTTTTGAAGGCTGTAGTAAAGAAAGTAATAGACAAGAACCCCTTGAAATATCCAGTCGTCAGATTTGCCAGGCGTCTCGAACCTAAGTCAATGGTAGTAGATAAATCAAAAACCATTGAAACTTTCACAAAATTACTACAAGAACTTCAGAAAAGAAAAATTATGCTCCCAATAAACTATGATAGTGCTCTATCTGAACTGAAGCTGCTTTTTACAGAATGCCCAATAACAGAGTTCAGCAAGTTTGAAAAGTCCAAAGACAGGATAGATTCCTTCTACTATGACGTCATTGGGGCTAAGAAACAATATTCCCATTTGTGGAAGGTTATTAAGATAGTCTTAACCCTCTCCCACGGACAGGCTTTGGTTGAACGAGGGTTTTCTTCAAATAAAGAAATAGTTGTGGAAAACTTCAAAGAAGAAAGTTTGGTAGTTCTTCGATTGGTGTGTGATGAATTGAAAAGTGTTGATTTACATGAAGTTCCTATTACCAAAGAACTTCTGTCATATGCCCGATCTGCGAGAATGAGATATCAAAACTATCTAGATGACCAAAAGAAGAAAGAGGAAAAAACCAAGAAAAGAACTTCAAAAACTGAAAAATTAAAGTCTATGAAGAAAAGAAAGTTGGATCTTGAAAATGCCATTGAGACAATGACAAAAGAAGCTGATGCAGTGGCACTGAAAGCTGAAAACAAGAAAGACTTTACATTGCTGGCTAAATCAAATTCTTTTAGGTTAAAGACAACTCAAATGGCAGTTGATGTTGAAAAAATAAACAAAGAGATTATTGAGCTATCCAAAGAATGTTAAGTTGTGCAATACTGTAGCAATTTAAGTACCGGTAGCCTGATATCTCCCTCCTTTAATTAAAGACTAAAATAACGTGATGTAGTTAAGTCGTTCTAGAATAATAAGAAGGGTACCTTTAAGATATTAAGATTTTAATTAAGATGTTTTTGAATAATAAACTTTCCCTTGGCCATACCCCATCCAGAAACAAAATTTCAATGACTTGCCCATTTTATCTTTTAAAGATCTTAGTTGTTATGTATGAATATAATAATTCCTGTAATTCTTGAGTCTTTCAGTTATATGTCAGCCAAACCAGTTTCCTATTTCAACATTAAACTCAATGCAATATTCTTATATTCAAAAATTAAAAAGAAAAGTTTGTAAAGTGCATTGAAATTTTGTTTTCAACCGGCCTCTTATGGTTGGGGATATTTTATAAAAAAAATATTTTTATTTTTGACTTAAAATAGCTTGACTGATATAGATGTATCTTAGGTTTGTATATAATTATATACAATGCAAGAAACAAAACTATTTATCATTAAATCTTTGACTTTGGGTATTTTGAATGTCGCGAGTGTGTATTTTGAGTGCCGCGAGTGTCCTTGAAAATCTAGATTTTGTCATGGAAATGTCCTGGAATTGTCATGGAAAAAATATTTGTTAAACCTGTAAGAACCTTGGGATGTCAATAATTGCTGAGTGTTGTCTCAGTGCGTCGCATCCAATCAACATGTTAAATGGTAATCCATTTGCGACAAGGAAAATAATAGGTATTATTGTGTTCTGACTGGTTAGCTCTAAAGAGACCTGTTTTCTGATGGTCTTATTTTGTCTACCTGTGGCACCAATTATGACAATATTATTTATAGGTAGAGTCGGGATAGGTATATTGGAGTTGGCCTGGATCCGCTCCAATTCAGGTTGGTTTATGAGAGATACATTTGACCCAGTATCGATCATTATGATAGTGTTGATTCCATTAATAATGGCTTTTATATGCACTATTTCACTATTTGTTGTTGACAAGGGGTTATCCTCCTCCTCCAGAAGTTCTTCCCTGATGTCTTTTAAATAATTGGTTGATATTATTGTTATCTTCTTTTTTTCACTTTCCGTCGTGGTTTGTCGATTTAACCCAAGTGATTGGTCATGTGAAGGGTCCTGGTGGTTTCTCACTGACCTTTTTAGTTTAAAGGTTGCTGGGAACCACTTGCCAGACTATTTACTTGGTCTGCCATTTCATTGGTTGAGGTTGATTGATCATTTATGTGATTCCTCGGCGTTTCTATTGTTCTTGTTCCTGTAGCTTGCTGGTTGTCATATTGGGAATCGTTGTACACTGTGCTGGTTCTCGTAATGGGACAATATCGCCGATGGTGGTTCTGTCTCCTCCCGCTGATAAAATTGACTTGGCGCCTCATGTCGCCCCTATTCTGGTTACTCCCGTTTCCCCTGTTATAATGGTAATTCGGGTCGTACCGGTTGCCATAGTAATTGTGATTATTTGGGTGGCCATTTGAGTTCCCAACTTGTTCTATTCCCCTGTTGTTATTATATGGTGCACTAGGGTTTTGTGCATTTCTGTTACTTGGTTGGTTCCCCTGGTTGTAACTCGGATGATCTCTGTTGCTTGGTTGGTTCCCTTGATTGTAGTTGGGTTGATTCCGATGGAATGGCTGGTCTCCTGGGTAACGGTTTGGGTTTCGGTTTATTATGTTCCGGTTGTTGTTCTGGGTATTACTGTAGGGCAAGTTGTAGCTTGGCACATTGTAATTTTCATTTCCCCGGTTGTACTTTTGGTTGATCATACGATTCTTCTTATACTGGCTGTCGTTTTCATGGTCTTCCAGCAAGATGGCCATTCCCTGTATGGTCTTTATTTGTCCCTGTCTCCTGGCCCTCTGTATGGCGTCTTCATAGTGATATCCCAGTTGAATGACTAGGAACTCTTCGGGTATCTTTGGTTCGAGGTTTCGAGCTAGACAGACCTTTCCCAAGAAGTATGATGTTAGTGTATGCCCAGCCTGTGGCTCATATCTTCCGTTGCTTATGTCGTTCCTTACCACATTTTGGGTCGATTCTGACCAGTATTTTTCGCGGAACAATGTTTTGAACTCTTGTGTACAGCTGATTTCTGGTCGTGTGGCTGTCCACCAATTGTCGTTCGTGTCTCGAAACATCTCATCGATAAGACTTCTCACCGTTGTCCATCTGGTATCTCTATTTCTCTCTATGAGCTCCTCCACCCTTTTCAGAAATTCTATGGGGTTTCTTCGATAACTCTTAAAGTTGATCACTTCCCTATTTTCATTTGTAAATATGTGAGTGCTACTGCAAGGCTTCTCCCTCAAAGCGTCTAGTTCCTCTTGCATCTGTTTCTCCTTCTGACTGATGTCTCTAATTTTTTCTTTATTTTCTTGCGTTTTTTCGTCAATCTTGTTGATAGTGGTATATACCCTTTCAACGCGTTCGCTGACATCAGTCTGGATTTCCTTGTGCCTCTCCTTCAGCTCCTGAAGCACCTCCTGTTTATTTTTGCTACACTCATCGGTGGTGGTCTTCTGCATTTCTTGGTTCCTGAGAATTCCTTCCTCTTGGACGTGATTTATTTTTTCAGTCAGCTCTTCCTGGACGTGTATTACTGTTTCGTTCGTCTCAGTGATAGTCTGTTTGATTTCATTTTTGCACTCCGCCAACTGTTGCCTCCATTCATCCTTTGATTTCTCGCCTTCTTCCTTCAATTGTTTTTGGAGTGTTTCACGATTATTATCAATCTTGTTATTCAACACTTCAAGATCCTTTTTTATCTGCTTCTTCAGCTCCTCACTCTTCTTTTCTAACGTCTCTTGGCTGCTTTCCATCTTGTTATTCAGGAGCTCTATGTTCTCCAAAAATTTCCTGTCTTCCTTCCTTCCCTCTTGCAATGACTCTAATCTTTTATTCAATTCTTCTTTGTCTGACTCTAATTTTTTATTCAATTCTTCATTGTTTTGGTCCAGTTTTTCTAACTTTTTATTCAACTCTTCCTTGTCTTGTCTTCTCTCTTCCTTGTCTTGGTACATTTGTTCCATCATCCTCCTGAGCATCTCCTGCGTGCTCAGGTCTTCTTTCTGAGTGGGTTTGCTAGGTTGGTCCCCTACCATTACTTCCACTTCCGGTTCTGGTTGAGTTGGGTTTCCTGGTTGGTTTTCCTGAACGTCCTCTTCGACTAGCTCCCCGATTATTTCTTCAATTTCTTCCATCTCTTCTGGTTGATCTTCCCCTTCAATTCCTTTCTGTTTGTCCTTCCTGGTAACCATTGAGTGTCTCTTCATAGCCGCCGTTGGCCTTCTTTTACGGCCTCACCGGTTGGTCGCAAATCTGTAACGTAATGTTCGATCGTACCTGCAAAATGTGTACAATTTGTATGTGTTTTGTATGATAGTGCATTCGCCTCGCACCGGGTCGTTACAGTAATTTTGATGGCTAGCGATGTTCGTAGCGTAGATATAATCACCTGTATACTACGGCAGTAACCTTACCTGTTATTTATAGGGGTGTGATAATCCCGGGTGGCGCCAAGTCATTTTACAAAAACAACTAAAATTATTGTTAAACAAGTTATCAGCGTTGCGGTATGGTGCATTCAAATAGTTCCCGCTCGCATGGCCGTCCCAATCGTCGCTTCTGCTGTGTGACTGACAACCTGTTTGCTGCTACGATTTATTCTTAAACACAAGTAATTGATATATAGCACTCCCTATGAAATGATAACGACGGTTACTTCCTGTAATAATTCTTTTTTAATGGGTGATAACTGAAAACATTCACATTTACAATAATACAATTATAAATTCGCACCGACTGATTACATGAGATCTTGCCTTCAGGGTTAGCGAAGTGATTTAGGAACCATTTAACCTTGCGTTGCTGCTTATGTTAAGCGTATTACAGTTATTATTGGTTTCCCAAATCGTGGATCCTTTTGGCTATGAGTTAAAGAACTCCAATGGTTACAATAAAAATATATATTACCTTAATCTAAGTGTACATAAATAATAATGTGTGCTGTTACAATCTGTTGTGTTGTGTCGTAAAAGTGTTTTGTAAGTTCGTGTTTAATTCATAGGTTATTCAATGTTAACAAGTTTCTATTAAGTTTTAATTTGCTCAAATATTCTATGAAAGAGAAATATTGTTTCTATAGTGCGGTAAATTTACCTTTTAAAATTATTTAAATTGATTAGGGTTGGTGGAAAATAATTAATTTGATGGTACTTAACACCTCAACGTGTCTAGGTTCCTTCGTTGTTTAATCGGGTAGGATGTGGCTGCATACATTCAGTTTTCATGGATTTTGGGCTTCAAAAGATTGAGCGTCTGTTTCATCATGGGTCTTGACATTCTTTTCAAGGATATTTTCTATTTAATTGGCCTTGAGTCTTGAATTATCTGCTACAACGGTCATCTGCTTCTCCAACGATCAAGTTCAGCAACTTTTAACAACTATTTGCATGATTTACACTGAAAAAACGCTCTTCCAAATATTTGCATCTGCATTGGCTTAATGACGCTTCGCTTCTTTTTAATTCCAACGGTAATCTTGTCTTCAACCGCCGTTCCCATGGCAACGGTATTATTCTGATTGGTTGATTTTGAGATGATGTATTGTTATCAAAATTCGAATTCTTCGTATATCTTCTGATTGCTGTTCTTCCTCCATCTTCCTTCCTGGTTATTAAATATTGTCACTATAGTATTTATTCTCGTTCATAGATTATTTTGATACCCCACAAGCTTGGGTAATTTCAGATTTTAAGTTTTTACAATTATGTTAATGCTTGTTAATTACATTTCTTTTTGTATAATAATGCCTATTACAATATTTTGTGTTATAAATGATTTACAATTTATTCTTGGTGATTCCTTCACCTCAGATTTTCTAAATTCTTATTCAATTTGTTATAATTTTTGGTTGTTTGGTTCTGACAGTTATGTTTTTTCTAGGCCTGAGTAGCCATTATAGTATTTTACTTATTTCATTCAAATCACATTTTGTTTCAGCCTATTGGGCTTTACTTTGTTATTTTTATTGGTTGTGTTGTATTTTGAGTCTGTTGGTGTGTTGTTTACTTGTCAGTATTGCTTCCTCTATTTTAATCTTTAAAACATAACATTAGGCTTATGGACTGCAAATTTCATTCAGCCATATCCTATTCATAACATTAACATGAACAATTTTTTATAAGTTATTAGAGTTATTATTTTGATTAAGAAATATCATCACTTCATTCCAACTTATCCTTATTTGCTAATTTTTTGTTTACAACACATATTATTTTTGTTGTGATAAACAACATCACTTTTTATTAAATTGATAACAGTCCCTTATAACTTAGGTGTCTTTGTTAGTTTTTGATTTCTTAATCTTTAAACAATTTTTACATTCTCTCCATGTTAACACCTTCAATTTATTCTTATCTGGAATCCTCCCTTTTTACTTACTACTGGCTATAATTAAACTTAACTCTATTGAACATCTTTTCTTAAATAATAAAGTCGTCATCACTTCTAGTGTTTACCATACCTTATTCTATAATTCACACTTAATACTATTTTTCACCAGCTATTTATTCACTGTTAATTTCCCACTTTTATCTTACCTTCACTTTTAAATTATTTATTGTTAATTATAATTTAACTAGCGTAACACTTCACTTTGGGGTTTTTACACCTACACCATTGCACTGTATCACTGTTTATACTATTTGTTTTCTGGTGGGTGATCCCTATACTTATTTCTCTTTCATATCCTTAATACTAATGACAATTAATACTTAATAATTAATACTTAATAACTAATAACAATTTTATCTGTGGTTTAGGTTGCCTTTTTATCACCTTAATCCTTAGTAATGTTTCTTCACTAGGTCATTTTGTCTATTAATGGGTAGTAACCATTACCTTTCCTTTCTCCGGATAACCATTGTTTTGGTTTCAATATTCTTCTTGAGTGCTTTATTACTTGTTTTGTGAACCATTATTGGTTTTCACTTCTGCTTGTCTCCCTCCTTCTTCATTTTCATTATTTGCTTAATACATTGGGTTTTTCCATCCTTTTCCTTGGGTATTTTGGGGTCGTTTAAACCCATGAACTTGTTTCCTTTTGGTTTGGGTTTATTACTTTCTTATTCTCGTTGGTTATTTGTGTGGTTCCCTTCTTCATTTGTTTCCTGTTGTTGGGTCAATCACTTGGGTTAGGTCAAAGTCGTCGTTTGTCGAGTCATATTCCTCATATTTTAATTAAATCAATCAGTTTATTTGATAAGAAGTATTTTTACATTTATAAATATATTTTTTATCCCTGGTACTGGGTTGGCTATTTGTGTCGTAACACTATCCTAAGCAGAAGTGCGCTTTGGTGGAGATGGTGCTGGATTGAGTGTTGCACATGTGTGAGCCTTGGTATCTTGGTATTACTTCGGGTGAATGGATAATCTTCTAAAGAAGTGAAGAGAGCTCTGCAGACACATGGATGACAGTCAGATGCATTGGAAGAGTATCAGGTACTTACTCTACAGGCATGGCAGCAGCAGCAATTGTTTCTGGCTGCTGGCTTTAAGGAATAATCAGATACATAGCCCAGTCAAAAGAGACAGTGATCCAATAGGTCAGAATGTCAACAAATAGGCAGTGAGCATTGGTTAAGAGCTCTTACTGTCTTTATACTCAGAGTCATACCTGGACAGTGAGATGGCTACTGTGGAGACAGCTGAAATATCTGGGATCCCACAAGGAAACCGTAGACCTTTAAATAGGGGAGACTTGTTAAATAGTCCAACAACTTTAACCAGTGGTGAAGCTTTTAAGTATGGGTAATATATGAGTAGATACAAATTTTTACCAAAATGTTTGATACAGTTGTTCCATACGGTGATTTTCTTGCTTCCAAAATTGTCAGTCACATGGTTCTTGAACAGCTGGTCATTTACGAGTTCCTTCACTAGCTTTTCTTCAGTAGCAATGTATTAAGACATTGTGATTCTTTCATTGCTGTTGTATTGTACTATAATGTTTGTATCCTTTACAGAGTATTCATACTCCTTTCAGAAGGAGCCATGGTCCTAGAAAAAATAAAAATCAAACAAATCAGTTTGGACACTTCCACTTACATTGGCTATAAGTCATTAAAACTATATAATGTCTTTGAGGGAACAAGTTTTTCCAGTATCAGAGTAACTTTTTATCAATTCATTTTTAAATTTTTCTGTATTACAAAATGGGTATTTATTCATAAACATGTTCAAATTAGTGGAAGATAAACTCTCTTGTAAGTAATTGAGTGATGTGGATCAAACACTTCAGCAAACTGGATACTTTCAAAATTGCTAATAGGTGTCTAGCTGCATAAGCAGAACATCAAGTACTTTATAAGTTAAAGTTTTCAGCAGTTTCCTGTCAGTGTCAACTGTATTTACTTCACTATTTATTAGGTAAGATTTTCTAGTTAAAGACTACACAGTGTTTTATGATCTCATGTCCTTGAAGATAGTAGGCTTCTTAATTTCAGTGTTGCACAAAACTATGTCAGAGATAGTTCTGTGTTGCAGTAGAGCAAAGAGATGACCAGTGTAAATAAATATTTATCTGTAGAAACAAAGACAAATAAATGCAATAGGTTTATTTGAGTATGTTAAGCAACCCACCAGCAGAATTATGTCTCACTATACAGGCTACGTTGAGAATCGTAATGTCCTCGTAAACCCGACTGAAATAATTATAGTGGGAAAAGCAATATGAATTGCTTTGGAATTTTCCAACAGATATTGCATGAATCCTTTAGATTCCAGAAGCTGTCCTCTCTTTGAGGATCTGCAAAAAAATGAACAAGGTGCTGACAGAATATGAACAAAGAGATTAACTGATTTATGATTTTAGAACACTGAAGAACAAGGTTTAACTGTGAGTAAGCAATATAAAATAAAATGCTTGTGGGCATTGTTTGTTTTACATAGTCCTGAACACTGCCATGCTTTCCAGCTGTTGCAGAGGCTGCATTGTATATATGACAGCTACTCTCTCAGTTACTCTCCACTTTTGTAAAATGTTAACCATCATTCCTAATAAGCCTGATGTTGTTATATCTACTGAAATGTCATAAGACTTTGTAAGTCTTTCTTTTGGATTTCTTGTGAATAAAGTGTGAAAATTATTCTGACTTTGAATTTAGTTGGTACGTGCAGAGTTTCGTCTGCCTGAATTCCAGTGAAAATGCAAGGCTCTGACTCTGCTTTAATCTCCTCTTGAATTGTCCAGTACAAAAACAAAATAAGTGGGACATTTAAATATTTACTTAAGAAAATAATAATTATGATACTGTTGCAGCTTAGTGGTTTCCCCTCCCAAATAGTATAGCGACTTGGTTTTATTAAATTCAGTGTCGTGTAGAATTGTGTAGAAACATTTGCATGAGGAAAAAACAAAAAGAACTCATGTATTTTCTGTACACAACTATACCATGTAAAGAAATTATCAGTTACACATTCAACTAACTTGTTAAGTGTAGCGTGATATACTATTAAAATCTGATGCAGACTAGAGCTGATGTCAGATGTACTGATTCTGCTTAGAAAGAAGATCTAACATTTCATGCCCTGTTGATCTAAATTATTATCATTGTTGATGGAATCTTTATGTTCATAATGACCTTGAAATCCAAACACCCTGTTTAAAAAAAAAAAAAAAAAATCAAGTCATGAAACAATGAGGCTATTCTGTTCTTGCCCCCCCCCTCAGAGAGAGTATGGTGAATGCTCTTGCATTCCTGGAATTCCTCATCGTCCTGCATGTTTTTTTTTTTTTCTGATGTTTCTCTGCTTTTCTAAGACAGTTTTTCTAACCATACTTCATGTGTAATCATTCTTTTTTACCACCAAACAAAATACACATATAACAAAACAGTTTTATGGTTTTTGAACAGCCCGTGAAAGCATGAATCTCATGCATACCAAGAAAACTGGAATTTTGTAGCTACAGTCAAAATGTGTAATATCTAAATTAGCTTTAAATCTTTTGTTTTTGGCATCACATCTTTTTTTTAAATCCAAGGAAGAAAATGACATACTTTTAATAAGTTCAAAAGACTTGATAAGGCTTAAAAGTTGCAACACACAACTAACTAAACCTCCAAATTTGATAAACTAGTTTTATTGCTATTTTCATTTAATGTCATAAATCATGCCAGTGTCTTGATTGTCTATCTGTTCAGAAGAATGGTGGGGGCATATTTATAATCAACCACATAACACACACAACATGTGTTAAACCTTACAACTGTTTGGTTTGCACCAAAGAGACATGCACCACACCACAAAGAGAATAGTTAAGTGAGTCATGCCTCAATAGCCATGTAGAGTAGAGTAGGACAATAGTGAAGTAAAGTTACATAAAGTTACACTTTTCACCATTGCATGCTTTAAATCCTTAAAACTATACAAACTAACTTCTAGAGAAGCAGGTCGAATTTGCCTCAATCACATTACTCATAGCTATGTCAAAAATCACTATTTAGTGGCTGTTCAGTGAAATGTGTAGTAGACTATATTATACAGACAAATCTAGATGCAGTTTTACAGTCACAATAACTGTAGACACTCTTTGTGTTTTACAGAATTTCTGTAGGTTAGGCCTTGTCTCAATTGCCTCCATGTAATTTTGCACTGCTTTTAAGTACACATTTTAATCATTCAAACATTCACAAAAATGTTACAACACACACAAGTATTACAAGACTTGGTGATAGATTTTGTTATTAATTCTTCATGAAGTGGAATAATAATTTTTTATATAAACTATTTAAATCTGACCAAAACTTGGAATTTTTTAAGCAACAAAAATTGGTTACAAACAAAAATCTTGTCTAAAGTGCAAGAAATATATAATTCTTGTGGTAAGTATTCACAAATTATAGTAGTTTGTTTCAAGTTACAAGTGTACAAGAGAGAATATCAGAATATTTTATTGTGTTCAATGGTGTTATTTTTGTGTGCTGTATGGTGAGATTTGGTTGAAGTTGTGATGAGTAAAAGCCTGATTTGACTACTGATTACCAACAGATTTTGACAGATTTTGTGTAGACAAATTGTTATGAATATGGTGCACGAGTACACAGTCTGTGCATTTTTGCATAACTCACACATACACATATTTAGTGTGCTGTTATTTTTAGGGAAGGAAGTGTCTTTTGTATGCAAGGGAAGGCAGGTGCTGCTATAGTGGGAAATAATAATACAAAGTTTTATCAGATTCTTCTTTATAAGGATAAAAATAATCATTTATGTTCTGCTAGAATTAATAAAGACTTCAAATTTATGGTGAGTACAAAATTCTTATATTCTAAAATGATTGACACTTTATTGTATACAAATTGGGCAGCATGTTGTTCCTTATGTTGTTTATAAATGTTGGATAGTGGATATACATACTTCTTTACTTGGGCTGTTATTACTATGACTCTGACAGTCCAAAGTGCTGTTGCCAAGTGTTTGGTGTGCATTTAAAGAGTAGTGTAAGGTTGAACTGCTGTAAGGTTAAACTGCTACAAAGTACTCATAAAAAACCATTTTATCGCAAACACATGTCATAAATGAGTAGTATGTTTTAGGTGACTTACAAAGCAAATTATAAGCTCTAAGTTTACAATTATGCTTCTATGATACAAACAAAAAATTAAACTTACATACAATGGGTGACTATAATAATGTACAGTTGTGTCTCTCTTTATGATTGATGAAACATTTTTGAATATTAATCAAATACTTGAAAAATGTTGTTATGTTTGCCAGTTGTTTATTATTGTGTTAATTTTACAAGCAGTTCAGACTTAAACAAATGTAGTCATAAAATAAACTCAATCAAATATATTGCAACTTACCGTCTGCGGCTTTTACAAACAACGTCTTCACTATAAAGTTGACATGTTTCGGGACACTTGTCCCATCATCAGAACTTAAAATAATCATGTATCATTTAACGTTGATACAGTTGTCAAATAATTAAAATATTAAAATCCAATATGAAACAAAATCACAATACTTAAATGTTTAAAACGAGCGCGACGGTTAAACGATGTACATCGTACGGTGATTGACCGTGCACTGAATTACGTCTGGCTCCCTCCCACCACGACAATAGCACAAGGCAGTGTCGTACAAAATGTATTTATATACGATGTACATCGTTTAACCGTCGCGCTCGTTTTAAACATTTAAGTATTGTGATTTTGTTTCATATTGGATTTTAATATTTTAATTATTTGACAACTGTATCAACGTTAAATGATACACGATTATTTTAAGTTCTGATGATGGGACAAGTGTCCTGAAACATGTCAACTTTATAGTGAAGACGTTGTTTGTAAAAGCCGCAGACGGTAAGTTGCAATATATTTGATTGAACAACACGTGGCTTGGTACTAAAAATTTGGGATTTATTCCTTTTAAATATAAAATAAACATGCGTACTGGAAACATGTGGTTGAGCTATGTTCAAATAATATGTGGTTAAAACCAAAAACTATACAATCATACTAAAAGTAATTAATCATTTCTGATCATTTGTGGGTGGTGATAGACAAAACAACAGTATTCAGTCATGGCCAGATAACTGCAAATCCTGTACCTGCTCAGGTACAGATACAGGCATTAGTTACTGTGGTGTTGACATGTGATAGGATTTTAATCTCTTGTGTAAAATATTTTCTGTTAGAGCAGGTTGATGGGTTGATGGATTACTCAGCTGTCTGGAAAGTCAGGCTTTAGTTGAAGTGGGGAATTCCCACTATATAGTTGTCCTATACAAATTACAGTCTTGCAGTAAGAAAAACAAGAAAAACTTAAGCTAAAAAGTTTAAATAATTAGAAGATCCTATAAACTTTTTTTATTCTCAATTGTTTTTTAGTATGCAGTTGCTAAGTGTATTACACATTTTATGTAACAGGTGCCAGTGAAAACATTGATCAACATATCACATTACTCACTTATATTTCCACGTATTAAAGGAATTTTCTTCATATGAGTTATTTTAGTATACTGTATTAGTTTGCATTTTATTTAGTTCATGGACATTTTGGTTACTGTGATTTGGGTTTTTGTTTTATCTATCACATCCTTCTCAACCATTAGTTTGGGTAATTGCGTTAGCAGAGTCTGGAAGTTTGAGATTTATTTGACCAGTTTCATAAAGTGTCTGTTTTTTGAAAACTGAATTATTATTTTTATTCTACCCAAACCACAATTAAGCCATTTAAAATAGGCTGAGGGAAGTTCTGTCAAATTCACTGCAGTTCAGACCTTACCTCATCATACTTCTTTTATTTGGCTCCTCAAGTGGTCAAATAGGTGATAGCAGCATAGGTGGTAGGTGTGATAGCAACATAGAAATAAAGACAAATGTCCAAAGCAAGTTCATTATTGTGGTTACAAAGAGTTATTTGATGCTGGAATTAAGGAAAAAATAATAAATTGATTGGACAAGTGCAAACTAGTAACGGGTGATTATCTTGGAAAATAGCTAAATATTATATTCAATGGGAAATTTTGTTTTGATGGTTTATGTGATTAGTCATTTTGAAGTTGGCATTTGCTCCAAATATAGTTAATGTTTTGTTTATATAGGAATGAAACGATTGATTTAGATATGTATCCATTATAATGAATATATTTGCAAGGCTAAAAATAAAAACTGAAGTATTCAGGTATGATGTACATAAAAGGAATTTAATTATTTTGAAAATTATAACTTGTTTATTTACAGTTGCACGTAAAATTATTTTTTTAAATCAAATTAAATTCTTTATTTAAATTGCACTAATACTGTGAAGAGAAATTTTGTGAGTGTATTTGTGAATTCAGTTTAAATTAGTGCATTGTGTAAAAATTACAGTATAATTTGTAATAGCTATGTTTCATAGTTCAAGTTAAAAAATATATTTCTTTATAGGTACAAGCCAGAAATTATGCTACATTTTATGATAAAAATAAGTGCGCTTGGTCAGTATTATTTGAGAGTGAAGAAGATATTGTGTCATATGGAATAGAGGTAATTTTTGTGAATTGTATTCAACTGTGTATTTGTATGTGTAATTGTATTCAACTCTTAAGTGTGCATATGCTTAAATATTTATTATACATTTAAGCATTGTAATTTAGTGGGTATAGATTGTGCTGTTCATAGAAGAACAGTGATTTTTCTTTGCCAAGTTCTTTTCATTTTTATGTATTTATTGACTGGTATTATAAATACATTGTACATAGTAGATTGAACAAATATGATTGTATTTGCTAAATATTGCATTTGCTGTTGGATAAACATTTTTGATTGGTCATTATTTATTGCTTATCAATTTCCTTGTTTAGGTTATATCAAAATTCTTATTTAATCCATTTAAATATGCATTAAACATTTAAATTCATCAAAAATTGTATTTCTTCCTCTGATAATTGTCTTTTCAGTGTGTATATTGTTAAAAGACGAAATCCTCCCCTCTCTTAAGCCCCGCGATGGAAGCCAATTTGTTAAAGAGACGAATATTCCCGTCTGTTTATTATATTTTATTATTATTAAGTAGTAGTCTCAGGGTTGATTTTTACTTAATATGGGTCTTGCACTCGGCTGATTATTATTATTCAATCTTGTATTTTATTATTATATATCTGTTTATTGACTTATTCCCCTCAATTCAACCTATTGTTGAATCCAGGATTGAATAAGTCGGTTACTTACACTCTTTTCGACGTATTAACTATCGGTTTAATTGGTTTAATTATATGTATTTTATTCACTGCTTAGAATTATTCCAATCGAAGTTCCGTCGACTCTTCGTTGATCAGCGGTGGTGAGAAGATCAGTAGTTTTCTTCCTATATACTAACATACACATACATAGACATGACATTCATGGTAACTCATACTTTATAATATTATATATATATATATATATATATATATATATATATATAGGTCAGTACGGTTGTAAACAAAATATAAAATCATTCAATTTGAATGATTCGCACTTTAAGCATGGTACCAACCGCCTCGTTCTTCTCCTCTAAGCTGTATTTACTGATACAATAAAGGTCAACTCTTTCAATGGTAAAAATAATAATTGTTATTTATTCAATTCTAACACAATGAAATTTAGTACAATAATACGTGTTGCTCTTCTTCCTGGTTAACAATAAACATTTAAAATTGAACATGGACTCTAAAACGATTGATAAACTCAAGTTGGCATGACTGCCTTTGGTTAGTTACAAAATGTGTGTTGACAAACATACAGGTTGTGTCATATTATTCGACTTGAAATGTCATTAATAATTATAATAATAAAAGTAGTAGGTTCTTTTAGACTGCAAAATACACTTATTTGACAAAATTGCTATGGCTAGAACAAACATATAAGATAAGAATTCATTGATTGTTAATTAAAAAAGACAAAATATGAACGACTGTTCATGGTTAGACATAGGCTTTAAATATCGTTTAGTGCAACCTTGTTTGGTTAAAAGTGGTTAACTAGTTATTAATAATTGATAATAATTGTTATAATCCAGTGTCAGGGACTAAGATCATCTTTAAAATTGGATATTCCTATTTCAGGTAACGGTAATTCATTTATGGTAGTTACCACTCTCTGGTGTAACTCTTACTTAAATTTAGCAACAAAATATTCAATACTCTTATCTGCTAATAGCATAAGAGCACATACACTCTTCATTGATGGTACAATGTCTTTACTTATTCTAAACATTTATAGTATACAAATCGTTGAAATTGTCGTTACTTAAATCGTTCAACTTCGACATTGTTTATTTATATTCATTAGATCCCTTCTTTTAAGAATAGGGAACTTAATTGTTTACCATAGGTTAATTTAAATCGCTATTAGCGTCCAGTTATCTTTCTTATCATCTAATCTTAACCTTATAGCTGTGGGTATGAATACTTGCGTATCTTGTCGTTCGAAGGGTTACACTTTTTCTTATTAACACTTTTTAATTAATTAAAATTTCTTTTTTTTAATTAATTAATTAAATTTTATCACTGCACTGCACCCACTCCTATGCGCATTAACTCCGAATAAAGTACACTTAGAAATATACTGCACTGATTCTTCAATGGATGTAACCTATATCTCGGTTTGAGGTTAACGTTGTTTATACCTGGTTGCTGTCAAAAGCACGTTTTTCTGGAGCGGCGACGAGCATGCAGCTCGCTTCGTGAATGTTGAAAGACTGTCCCTGGTTCCTCTGTCGGAATGATGAATTTCGGATTTTTTATGAGTTCTGATTGGTCAGTTTATTTTAATTCGTTTATCTCCGGTGGGCTTCGTCAAAACAGACGCTTCCAACGGCGTCACTTTTTGGTGTCAAGATTAAGAAATCGTGGCTGACATACCCACGCGAAAGGGCACAGCATAATACAATTATTCTTAAAAGTCCAATATCTTCCTTATAATTGTACTGAGGACATTGTGATTACCCTCATTGTTCATGATTTTTAAAGACGATTAATTTGAACCCCCTCATCATATATTTCTGATTCGGGGTTGCTGAATTCACACTTAGTATTTATACTTAGTGTCCATTAAGCCATTAATTATTAATATTATATTGTTTTTATTCCATTTTCCATGGTAATAACTTGTTCTTAAACTACTGTACAATTTTCACTTAAAACTATGCCTTAATATTAACACTATGTCTGTTTTCATAGATTCAAACTTAAACCTACTGTTATAAATTTTTGTTTTTCTTATTCTCTAGCAATAATAACATTTAATTGAATTCTAACATTGTATAATTAAACATCGATGGGTTAAGTCACTACTGACAGTATTCTTTTTCCCTACATTATTGGTTTAGTGCCTTAACTATCATTTATTAATTAGGCTTGTCATACCTATATGGAGTTACCTTGTTGTATGTTTGGTATCCTACACATATTATTCATATTATTCTCTAACTGATAATTAAAATAGTTACAATGGTCTTATTGTCATTGTGATGCAGTTCATTCTGCCTTTGATTCTGTTATTATCTAGGTTTAGTGGCTGTCCACTTTACTTGCAGCTAACTGTTACAATGGTTTAGTTGTAATTACATTTATATAGATTATTTAGATAGTTATTTTGGTTGCATTTGTTCATCTGAACAGTATTCTGTCTGACCTCAGGTCATTAGTTGAGTTACTATCTTTGTATAATGTGTTTATAACATGATTTTGGTTGCATAATGTCTCGTTGCCATTACAAGCATATTGTCATATTTGTATTACATAAATATAGCGTTTATATTCAGTTATACTATTAGCTACTGTGTACAAAACCTTCCTTATATGATCTAGTTACTTCCTAGCTCATTACATTTTGGTTTAATATTGTTTTGATTTAGTTTTCATTAAGTTTTACTGAAAACTGGATGCCCAGATTAGGTTATGTTATAGGTTCAGTAAGCAGTAATGTGTTGCTGCTGGCTGTGTATTTGTACATTAATCTGGTTGACTGGTTTTCATTCAATGTTTGTACATTGGTTATTGGTTATTATTATTTCACATTTAGTTTACTCTTGTATTGTCTTATTTATTTTTACTTAGTGGGTTTGTATTAACATCATTCCCACTGTACAATTGGTCATTCATTATTTTGGGACTTTTTCTTCTGTTTATTTTATAACTACACATCATTTAGCTATCATAAACTTATCTTGTCCTTATTCAGTTTGCTTGTGACTCTTTATTTACAATATTTAGTCCTTATTTATAATAATGCGTTTCACATAGACAATGAATGTATTCATTAAATGAGTTGTGGTCAGTGTTGACTTTACCATACAGCTTAGGGATTTATATCATGTAATTAATTAACATTTCTTCTTTCTTCTTAATACAATTATTCTTTCAAAGGTTTATGTTAGTTTGTTATACTTCAATTTCCTTTCCTTGTTCTTGTGTTTGGTCTGGATATCTTCCTTCTTCTTTCTTCACTGATCTCCTTCTCACTATTGTTCATTTTCGTACATGATGTGGTTTTCACTTGTCTTCTTCACATTGTTTCTTCCTTCTTCTTTCTTGAAGTTGTTATTGTTGTGTTCTCCTCCATGATTCTTCTTTCTTCTTTTGTTATCTTGTGTCCTTCTCACTGATCTATTGGGTAAAGTATGTCAGTCGTCTCGTCTTTATTCTTCTTTTCTTCTTTATTGGTGCATTTACTAGTGATTTCCTTTCAATGATGCTTCACTTATTTAAACTTATGGTACTTTCTTCTTCTGTATACATGGTGGTATTATAGACCTTTTAATGTATTTTTACTAGTGGCGGCCTTTAAATTAATTTTCGGTACGTAGGTGGATGTGGTGTTATATGTACCGTTACAATATTCTTCTTAGTTTCCCTGGGTTATGTTACTTTTTCCTAGGAAAGCATATGTTGCTAAATTTATGAATTTAGTGTTTTATCACAGATGATAGAAATACATGTATAAATAAGTGTTGATGTATTCAGGTATTGCAATCTGATACTTTTGAGATGTGCCAAATGTAATAAACCTTTTTCTTCTTCTTTCAAGCACTGGGCATGCAGCCTGTAGTGTTCCCTGGCCATGGTACAACTCAAATTCCACCCACTGCCAGATAGAAATCAGCCATCTAGTGACCATGTGGTGTGGCAAGCAGCATGGTGGAGAGAGAGTTTGTATGTGTGTGTGTGGGCTCACGCATACATGCACGTGTATAGTGTAAGGCTGCTGACACACGGGCCACTCAGTCACGCTTGGTTGTTTTCAATGGTATTAAATTGTACCCTTGCACACGAGTGTTAGTGGCAAGTGACTGTGGCAGGCAGAAGCCAATCCCCACCTAGTGGCGATGATTTGTGGTATTGGAGCTTGCACACGGGCCACAGAGTAGCACTTTCAGTGTAGTAATGTTGTCATGGTTGTGTGAGGTTGAGTAATGTTGTAAGGTTGTGTAATTGAACTGCTATTTATTTATTATAGCTATTGAACTGTTACAGTTAAGTTTTGAAGCTGGTACTAGTGACTTAGTGACGCCACTGAGTGGCCCATGTGTTAGGAGCCTAAGTGTGCCTGTGTTACTAATATAGACATGCCAGACAAGACTGCTGTATTACTGTCTCCAGTGACAGGTGAGGGACATGCAGACCGAGTTGTGACCTTGACTCGATTCCACAACCACGCCACATCAATCACAATAAATCCACTGTGCCGGCATGTGCCACAATAATATAATGTTCTTGCTGATTAATTAGGATTATTTAATTTTCTTAAAATGTGTTTCTTAACAACATTTTTGTAAATAAGTGAAACTGTGTCCTTTTTACAGATAGCTTTAATGAGGTGGAATTCAGAGGAGAATCCTACCTTAATAGTGCAGGACTTATGGGTACCAGAAGTCACAAAAGAGATAACTGCAGATTATGGGCATTATGTGCAATTCACATATACTGCATACACTTTAGAGCTAAACAAATTAGGCAAGGTTAGACACTATAAATTTGACAGATCTGTGTATTATTATTTTAAAAGAGATAGAAATTATTAAGGCAAAAAATAGAAAAAAAGGATAGGTAAGTGTTCTTTATACTGTTGTTGAAATTATGGTATATTGTATTTTGAAACCTGAAGGTTGTTTTATTCAGAAAAAATCATTCATCTACAGGATGTTCAGAGAAGTCTGATTTATCACCTTTACATTGAATACTTCTAGTTTAATGTTTCATCACCTAGCTGATAGGTGCATTCTTCAGAACACTAGTCAACAAAGAGTTGGGTTTATTGTAATCTATGAGAAAATTATCTTTTTCTATATCGTGTGTCTGTCTCTTCTTTGTTATTAGCACTTATGATGAAATGCAATGTACACTATGAAAATGTATACTATGTACACTTATTATCAGTAGAAACAATTTTATTAAAACATGTTGTCAACCTATAAAGTTGACAACAATTTATCTACTGTAAGAGTCAGGTTGGGTGTTCACCGAGTTGGCTTTCAATTGCTAATATTTCAAGACGGACTGTTGAGCTGATCATTGTGCATTGTTTTCCTTCATTAGGTTCCTTGAGTAGGTAGAAGATCAAATATGACCTCCCATAAGATGTAGTTGATACAGGAGTAGTATTGACTACTTGTGCCAACTTGTACATTTTGCTTAATGTTAATTTATATCTGTCTTGTAGCTGAATAAGAGCAGATACATTTTCAGTTACTTTACTATTTTGCTGCCATATCTGTGAATCAGATTCTTTAAGATTTTAATTTCCATATCTGAATAATGTGTATGTTTGGACACATATATAATGAATAATTGCTATCTGTTTCAATAGTCAGTACATGTAAAAAAATTTATGGATTGAGCGTTGAAAACTTACACCATTAAAAATGTCTGAATTGTCATTGTCTGAAGTCTTGTTTAATTAGCTTAAATTTTTTAAATGAACGCAGGCCTGATATGTGTAGAAGGTAGATGTTACTGACTGACTTGTAAGTTATAATGACAAGCAGTATATAAGTCGTACTGCAGATGATTTGGCAGTATGGTATTCTTGTGTGCAGAATAGTCAGAGGGAGATGTTAGCACTTCCTGTTTTTGCAAATTCAATACTTAGATCTCATACAGTTTTGAAATTCATACCTGATTTAACCACCTGTTCTCCTAAACTCATAGCTGAATTCATAACATGGCTTATATTGTAATTTTATACCTTACTTACTTACTTCTTGGTACGTGCATCCAATTCATCCGCAATCGATGACACGATGCACCTCGTACACTTGAGCAGCCAGAACCAGTAGTTTTTTATCTCTCAAAATTGTTTTTATTTTTGTGTCTTGGTCCAATTTACTAAGTTGCTCCTTCACCCTTATTTTCTTGCATGTCTGGTGATGCGTACATTCCAGGAGTATGTGTTGCAGTGTCTCAATCCCAGTGCCACACCTCTTGCACAAGGGGGACTCAGTCAGGTTGAATTGGTGAAGGTAGTGTTCTGTGATTATGTGCCCTGTTCTGGCTCTAGAAATGAAAGTCTGGATTTGTCTGTTCGTATTTTTATACATCTCGAGATCACTGGGTGTTTGTTGAATCTCGTAAAGTTTTCGTGCAACTGACGATGTTTTCCATTCATGTGCCAACACGTCCTTATATGTTTGCTTGATGTAGTTTATGCTGGATATAAGAATTTCCACCTTTTGTGTGGGTTCCATACTAGCCGCCAACTTTGCGAGTTCATCTGCTCTCTCATTCCCCATTATGTCTATATGACCCGGAATCCACTGGAAGCATATTTCTTTCTTTAAGCCTTGAAGTAATTGTTGAATGCTGTGTATATAGTAAAAATAATGTGTTGGTCTGTAAGATGAAATCGCCTGCAATGATGACTTGGAATCAGTAAAAATGCAAACCCGCATGGCCTCTAATTCAGTGCAGAACTGTAGAGCTGTGTAGATGGCCAGTAATTCTGTTTCCAGGCTCGATAATGCCAACAGTGGAATGGGATATTCAATTTTTAAATCCGGTATGAACACACTAGAGCCTGAATGGTGATTACTTGTATTCAATGAGCCATCTGTATAAATATGAAGGTAGTTCTTGTATCTGGATTTGATCACTTCCATGGTAACTTACTTCAGTTCTTCTCTACGTGCTTGCTTTGTTAACCCATAAGGCAGTTCGGTCTCCATAATCGGCACTGACCAGGACCAAGGTGGTATTGGGTTGACTGGAGGTATTTCTCTAGGTTCCTTCCTATCTTGTTCCAGTATAAATGAGGCAGTTCTAAATGTAAACGACTGAAATTTTATACCTGAAAATAATCAGATGATGACTTACACATTCCCAAAATATGTGTAAATGACCACAAATGAGTAAGAAAGAAAACTTAGAAATTCTGTAAAGAAGTTCTGAAGCTTCTGTAACTTTCAAACTTGAACTGAAAATTCCTTAATGTTGTTAATTCACTTTTTTATATATTTTAATAAATACTCTGTACAATGCACAATACTGAAACTCACAATACCAACAGTGAAAGGTTAATAAAGTAGAGCTGACTTTGGGCAATTGTCAGAGATTCTCATCTTTGTGGGGTGACAATTTTCTCAAGACGACAGTGAAAAGTTATTAGAACATATATATCTTTTAAAAGAGTTATTTGTTTTAAAATGCATTCTGTTTTGTACTAATATCTGAATTCTTTAGTGTAAGGTCAAGCTCATACTGGAAAAAAAAAACAATTTTACATAGAGGGAATATGAACTTTTCAATCAGCAACTACAGCAACAATAATGTATTATCTTCAAATACATCTTCATGTTTACTGTTTTACTAAACGTGTGTGTGTGTGTGTGTGTGTGTGTGTGTTTTACTAGGGGACCTTGAAAACATTCATATATATTTATGGAGCCAGGAGTAGTAAGAACCAATGACTGGATTTTCGTGATTAACAGATTAGCTACATTAAATTTGTCCCTTTATGTTTTTGTAGATATTTGAGTATTGTAAACTACCTTTTACAAACATGTCAGTTGATAATTCTGAATAATTAGCACTACTTATTTAACGTTTCTCATTTTTACACATTTTTCCATGATAAAATTTTTTGAAACGAATAAAAAGTTTGTATTCAGTAAACTCCGTTAAAATGCTCCCACTTCATATTCCGCCATGTTTTGTCCAGCGGAACTTTTATAAAATACCCTTTTATTATTATGCATTCAAATCCTGTAGAAGATGCTTTTTACTTCCATGTTCCTTAAGGAAATGGAAGTATGGTGATGGCAAAAAAAAATCGTGTTCGAGATTATTGCAGATTCTGATTGTACTACACTCAAAACATGAAAAAA
The DNA here is from genome assembly GCA_034769895.1 of Magicicada septendecula. Taxonomy (NCBI): domain Eukaryota; kingdom Metazoa; phylum Arthropoda; class Insecta; order Hemiptera; family Cicadidae; genus Magicicada; species Magicicada septendecula. The sequence continues at coordinate 265,043,518 of CM068368.1, read as the reverse complement.
AGTAATTTTTCAAAAAGTGTCTGTCTGTAGATTTTTCACTTCCATATTCCTTAAGGAAATGGAAGTATGGTGATGGCAAAAAAAATTGTGTTCGAGATTATTGCAGATTCTGATTGTACTACACTCAAAACATGAAAAAGTCGTTTTTCGAAAAGTGTCTGTGTGTGTGTCTGTCTGTGTGTAGATTTTTTTCCTATGGCAAACGATAACAGCCGCAGATTCAAACAGAATCAAATAATTTTTTGCATACAGCCCTGATTTGTAGAGTACTCATGACCTATTGTTTTTGGTGAAGATCGGTTGAGGGAAAGGGGTAGTTTACGTGCAACGGTTTTTTTTTTATCAAGGGAAATTTTTTTTTTGGCAAACGATAACAGCCGCAAATTCACACAGAATCAAATAATGTTTCGCATACAGCCCTGAATTGTAGAGTACTCAAGATCTATTGTTTTTGGTGAAGATCGGTTAAGGGAAAGGGGTAGTTTACCTGCAACCTTTTACGTTTTAACAACAGTAAAGTACTTGAAAATGCATTTAAACTTTTTCAAACAATGGTAATTGTTAAAAATAAAATAATTTTGTTGCCAGGCAATAAAATTATAATTTTTTCATTTTAATGTAAATTATGTATGAGTTAATGTACGAGGTGTGTTCATAAAAAGACCAAACGTTTTGAGTAACACATCAATCCGCACAAACGACGCGCCGCGACTTTGCGTGCACCTAGCGATAGTTTTTGACAACAAACTACCACTTATTGTGTTCCGCTATTAGCAGTAGTCTTTGAGGTATATCACATTGAGTGGGGACGTGCACACGCTGGCCGGCGGATTAGTGACAAAGCGATTAAGAAAGACCGCGAGAACAACGTGTGCGTATGAAATTTTGCAGCAAAACTAGGTTAAAACTTTTCAGAGACATTCTGGTTTTCAATTAAGCATACGCGGAAGCCTGCGTGAGGCGAACGATTAGTTTAAGAATTTTTAAAGAGGGAAAAACAATGGTCGGTGCATCAAAGCGATATCGAAGATCATGGGAAGAGAGCTCGTGATGTGGTAATTGTAAATCATCGTTTAAATGCCGATACTTTCTGACAGAATCCATTTAAGATCGTAAAATTAAATTTTGGTAGAAAAATTTAAATGTATCGTATCACTGAAAAATTCTTACTGTGTTTGTTGACGACGATCAGAAAGAGACCCGTTTTGAAATCGGTCAACAACTGCGTACCAATGCAAATGGTAATGAAAACTTTGGAAGACAATGGAAATAGCTCTGTAAAGATTTTACGAAGTCAGCAGCAAAATTGTATACACACACGATGTGTTAAGATCTTCATTCTCACTTCGTTATAAATCCGCCGGACGGTGTGTGCCCGTGCCCACTACAGCGCGTGTAGCTCGAAGACTGAAGATCGTGACGGAACAGAGAAAACGGCATTCAGATGTCAAAACCTGTCGCTAGCAGCAACTTAATTCTGCAGCTCGCTCTATGCGCTAGTTGACGTGCTACACAAATAGTTCCGTCTTTTTTTGAACACACCTCGTACATGTATAAAATAATATATCGTTCGTGGCAGGTAAGCATATCTCAGTTATGTAATGTTTATGTTTCCATTTTATTATTATAACTACAGCAATAAAAAGGCAGGGAACACACACACACACACACACACACACACACACACACACACACACACACACACAAAATTCGCGTTATTTCTGGCCTCTGTGGATCGCTGGGGAGTGTAACTGCACGTGTTTACAGAGGAACGATTCATAGATAGACTTTTCGTCTTTAGGGAATGAACCCTCTGCAAGATGCTGAGGGTCCATGAGTGACTTCGGAGCGCTCCTTCTTTTTCGCGTGTTTGTTCTGTGAAATATACGCTGTAGATTCGCAGCTTTACTCTAAGCAACGCTCAATAGGAAATGTTGAAAATTTTAGTCCACGGTGTACCCTCATTCACACTAAACCTGCTCTGATATTTTAATTACGGACATCATAATATTAAAACTTTGGAAACTTGAGCAGTGCTTAATGGAGATCAATCATTAACTTATACAAGCCATTAATTTTATGCATATTTTATATATATATGTGTACAACGTTATCGGCAACAAAGAAGTAGTTTTTGTTAAAATTCCTTCCCAGGATATTTGGCCGTAGTCCAATGTTTTCTACAAAACCAGACGTTTCGGCAATGCCATCGACTTCCATCATCAGTGAAAATCGAGTGCGATAACGTGAGGTGGTATATGTTAGTGACCACAGTACTGTGGTTAAGGCTGAAGCAGTAAGTAGAATGAAGTAGTTTCTATGGTAATATTTCATTTCGAAAATGATTTTAAATATAAATCTTAGAATATGGAAGTCATGTATGGTTCTCCATACCGATATTTTTCTATGGCAAACGATAACAGCCGCAAATTCAAAGAGAATCAAATGATTATTTGCATACAGCCCTAAATTGTAGAGTTCTCAAGACCTATTGTTTTTGGTGATGATCGGTTGAGGGAAAGGGGTAGTTTACCAGCAATATTTTATGTTGTAACAAGGGTATTTTCTATGGCAAACGATAACAGCCGCAAATTCAAACAGAATCAAATAAATTTTTGCATACAGCCCTGATTTGTAGAGTACTCAAGACTTATTGTTTTTGGTGAAGATCGGTTAAGGGAAAGGGGTAGTTTACCTGCAATGTTTTACGTTTTAACAAGGGTATTTTCTATGGCAAACGATAACAGCCGCAAATTCAAACAGAATCAAATAATGTTTTGCATAACTTAAGGAAATGGAAGTATGGTGATGGCAAAAAAAATCGTGTTCGAGATTATTGCAGATTCTGATTGTACTACACTCAAAACATGAAAAAATGTCATTTTCGAAAAGTGTGTGTGTGTGTGTCTGTGTGTCTTAGATTTTTTTTCTATGGCAAACGATAACAGCCGCAAATTCAAACAGAATCAAATAATTTTTGCATACAGCCCTTATTTGTAGAGTACTCAAGACCTTTTGTTTTTGGTGAAGATCGGTTAAGGGAAAGGGGTAGTTTACCTGCAACTTTTTTTTTTAATCAAGGGTAATTATATGTGTACTGTACTACGTTATCGGCAACAAAGTAGTAGTTTGTTGTTGAAATTCTTTCCCGGGCTGTTTGGCCGTAGTCAAATGTTTTCTGCAAAACCAGACATTTCTGCAGTGCCGTCGACTTCCATCATCAGTGAACATCTAATGCGATAACGTGTGGTGGTATACGTTAGTGACCACAGTACTGTGGTTAAGGCTGAAGCAGCAAGTGGAAAGAAGTAGTTTCTATGGAAACATTTCATTTCGTAAATGATTTTAAATATAAATCTTAGAACATGGAAGTCATGTATGGTTCTCCATACTGATTTTTAAAATTAGTTGTCGATTAATTTTTATAAATATTTGAAGCAAATATGTCTGATATGGCAATGTCTTGGGCTCACTTGGTTCATCACCTACTTCATGAGAATTTATTAAATTTATGTATATCCCAGAGTGTAACGGTACAAACCTATGGGATTTTGTAAATTAAATCTTTTCAATTTTATTCAACCAAGTATATGTTGTGAACCAACTATAGCTTTGAGACGGGTGTGACTTGGTAAAGGAATGCAGGTTATCAGCGAGGGGGCGCGTTCACCCACAAGAGTGCGCACCATCGGCCAACGTTCTCACAAAAAACGGCACGTACATACATTCCAATGCCGAACCTGTGATGGGAACAAAGCAATACAGAATATACGTTGACGGCGACGCCTAACACCTGGGCGGTTAAGCAACCAACGCACACACACAGTCAGTCATCGCATAGCAGAGCAGTTCTCTACAACTCATCAAACAGTGCAGACGTAATTTCACAGTAGCCTCGGAAAAACTTTGGTAGACCGAAAAAGTTAAAAGTAGGTCTACCAAAGAGTGTATCGTAATAAAACAACAGTGGTTCAACCGGAGGAACAGTGTATAAAAGAGTGGAGTGAATGAAAACTGGGAGTTAAGTGAAGAAGATGGAGTAGACATAGTGCGCAATACCGGGGACTTCATACAGTTAAGTAAAAGTGAAATTTACAATAATTGGCCAAAAGTTTATCGTAAACAGTAAATTCATAATGAGCTCAATAACGGGGGTTTATTCGAATACGTAAAGAGAGTGAGAGCGTGTGTGTTTGAGAGAGAAAGGGAATAAAGGGGGAGAAAGAAAACGTTACTGGTTTGTATAATCTATAGAATTTATAATATTGTAACCCTATTAACCAAATAATTGTAAGAGTAAAGAAGTTAGTTGTTATAATAAATAAAATAATGTTTGAATCGCCATAAATATGTGTTAGTTGTAAGTTATTACGTCATTACCATTTCCTAGTGTTCTGTGCTGAAAATTCGTCTAACGTTTCCGGGAATCTTCTGAATTGGGGGGAAGTCAGATTGCAAAATTATCCCGTTTTAATTAAGGTAGAGTATAAAGGTTTCCATATCTGTCCTGTAAAAATATTGGTGGCGACTGAACTTCTGATAGGAATTTATAAAAAGGTAAGTCAGCGAGAAAAGATCGCAGGTAAGGTTCTGGCAGAATATTTTTATTTTTATTAATTTATTTCTAATTTGAATGTTTCATAACAAGAAAAATTATACGTTTTTTGAAGCAAAATTATCGGAGGGGGGCATCTGGTCCCCTGTGGTACCAAAGCCATCTTGTGAGAACAAAATTGCTTTGAGCGACGTGATTTAATAATTTTTGTATTTTCTAATTTAGTGCTTTGTTGCCATTTCAAAAACAAATCAACAATTGAAACTATAAAACGTGTTTGTTATTCTGTTCATACATATACCTAAGATCGATTGTCATTTACAGATGCTCCATACCCTTTCGCACTGAACTGATTTGTTTGGAAATAAACAAAAAAATAAAAAATAAATAAATAAACATGCAGAAAACCACATAGATGCATACTGTAGTGTGATTTGGAATTTTTTAATTTTTCAGGACCTATAGTGTTCATTTTGTGAAGGTATTTTAAATTAATTAAAAAAAAAATCATGAAATCCATTAACATTATCAGCACCTGGAGAAGAAGGAAGAAAATTTGTGCTAGTTCCCTGGTACTGTTCATTTTATTTATATTGTAACTAATATGTAATTTTGTTGTTTCATAACTTCGTTAAATTTTAAATACATATTAATTACATAAATATTAATGTAACCAACATTTTCTCACATACCTGCTTAATTACAGTAAAGTAAGTAGCAAATAATGAGTTCATTTTCTTTCAAGTTTTGTAGTTATTCACAAACATTAAAACCCCGTCAGAAGGAAATCCTGACTGTGCGCCTGCCTTCATTCCCATCTTTACAAGGACTTCGCATTTCTCGTTCTATGCATGTAGGTTATGTGTAACAGTTGTCTGTATTATTATGCCCTGAAGGTTTTCAGACTTTTTGTATCTTCAATGGTTGTAATTCACATCTCTTATCTATGCTCTCCAGATAAATGGTTTTATAAGTAGTGTTGTGTTTCCAGTTGATACATCTTCAAGTGTTAAAACATTTCTCTCTTAAGAAATTCTGGTTTTGCCTGTTGGATTCTCATTCTGTGCTATTTGTCACAACTTCTGCACTCTATTGTGTTAATTTGGGTGTAGGAGAAATCCTTTCTGCATTGTGACTGTAGAGTTCAATACTTGTGTTGGTTTTTAGTGTGCACACAAATAATTATTTTTCCTGTGTTCACTTTCATCTTGTAATTGTACAGAATTGTGTTCATTTCAGTGATAATTTCCTTTAGGAAGTCATAATTTTCTGACAGTAGAACTTTGTCATTAGTACACCTCAGCATTATTAATTCTTAAATTTTAATTTCCACTCGTTCTTTTTAATCATAATTTTAAGCCTAATGATGGCCACATTTTATTTGCTGTGTTCACACAGCTCAAGTTGGCAATTCATGTTGGCTCTGGTAAAACATTTCCGTGGTAAGCCTATATTAAGAAATTATTATTATTTGAAATGCATATTTTGTTCCTTCACTTTGTTCTCTTATATTAATGTTCTGTGTATTTGTTGCAATATAGTGATGAAACTCTGGTTGACTCTATTGTTGCCACTGCAAAAGCGGCAAGAAGACTCATTGTGCTTTGCCAGTGTGTTGTGTTTTACTGCTTCTCATTGTCCATTTAATGTCAACTTGTTAGTGTATCAGTCATGAACATACCAATAATTACTGTTTAGTGTTCTGATGGTATATGAAAGGAATATAACACGCCTTTTGTTAAATTTTGGTTGATTATAAAAGTCATTTGGTTTCTAACAATTTGCTGAAGAAGAACAAATTTTTAAATGTGGGAAATTTCCACACAGTCCCATGATTAAGAGAAGTTGAAGTATTTCAACAAGGTACCTTTTTTTCATTCTGACCAAGTTTAGTCACATGTGGTAAATGTTTTTTCACCAGTAAATAAAAATGTGTAAAATATAATTGACGATGGTTTACATTTATGGTTGAAGTGACAGTAATGTTGGTGATTGTAATTGCATGTAGTAATAAACTTAAATATCATTTCGAGTGGTATAAAGTGAGATGTTAGTAGGTAATAAGTCAAGAATAATTCTCATATTTGTTTGTATGAGTGTCATGCTACATAATCACCAGGTTATGGGTATGTTTCTGCTGAAGATAGTGATACTGATAGTAGTGAAAAGTTTTACAATGGTGAAATAAATGATTTTACTTGTTATTTCTAGGAACAGGGTGATGGAGCAATAAAGACTGCACAGGTTGCCAAAACTGGTTGGGAGCAAGGTTTGTTACGAGCCATTGCAGATATGCAGCGTATTGTCATAGTACCACCTTCACAGTTGGTAATTCTAATAAGTTTGGTTTATGTGTTGTTTTGGTTCATGTAATTAAGTGCAGAAAATAAATACTGTGGTTGTAAAATAGTGTGTTGTGTAAAGTAATAGGAAATTAATATTTTATGGCATATGAGTATCAGTAGTGTGGGTGCGTATGTGTTCTATGTATAACTGAAATGTATAATATAGGATTTCTATCACATAACATAAAACTGAAGAAATAAAAGACACAAAACATTGAAATACAAAACAGAGATACAGTTTGTTTTGAGCTGCAAAACTCTTTATATCAAGAATAATTTTGTAAATGTACCTAGAGAATGAGTTACCAAACATTAGGTGATAATAAAATGCTTACTTTTGGTGCTGATACACCATCAAAATATCGATTTATACCATCAACACTTTCTAAATGACAGTTGTATATAACACAAGTGGTATCTTAAAATATTGCTTGGTTACCATGACGCATGCAGGCACATAAATCTCATCGCTGTAACTATGTTTCCACAAATCTTACATGATTTTTGACCACCATAAAAATAGATTTTTTCATTATAATAATGCAGCTTGTAGTAGCTGCCAGAACTGACACTTTTCTTAGATAAAAATACAGACATAAACTCCAGTGGCCTGCAGATAAAGGAGCTCTGTTAGGCTATAAACAATAGTAATAATCTATGTTTTTATAGGACTTACTAGACTTGTATTTCCAGGGTGGTGCACCAAAAAAATCAAGGTGTGTTTTTCTAGGCTCCAGTTTGAATCACCTCATGGAAATGGGTATCTGGGATAATAATGGGCGGCTGAAGCATAGTGCTGGCCATACTATCTTCCGTATACACCAAACAGCTCACATAAGATAGTCTACCCTGCCCAATTCATAAACTGGTACAAAAAGAAGCCATTTATTTTTGTTAGTCTCTATATAGTTTCCATGTACTGTTTTCAGCAGAGTCTACATTTACTGAGGCAGTTTCACACAGTTATCACAGTAATTTGTGTGTTAGACCATGGTCTCTTGTTGTTTCTTCACCAAGACATTTTAACTCTGTCTAAATACTCTGCTTCAGTGATTGTCTTAACTTTGTCAGTGGTGAACTTACTATTTATGATGACTGAACCAGCTCAAGATTTTACTGTGGAGGATTGACCAATCAAATGGCAGATACATTGCATTGCCACTGATGAAATAGGTTTTCCCAGTTTCATTAGTAGGTGTTGCACTGCTTCTTTCTACTTCATAGCATCCGCTAGGTGTTGTTGTTGGTGCAATTCATAAGTTATTAATATTATCTGTAGTTTTCGTGGTGAGACTTGCTGACTTTTTGCTGGCTGCTATAGTATTTACCCAACACACATCAACTCATTGTGTTTTTTTACATTCTATTAATTGATGATGGATCAGTTATTCGTGTGCTAGATATTACAAATTAATTAGATAGTGTTGGAATGAAGTTAACAAACAATTGGGGTTAGTCATAAAGAAATGCAAGTACCTATGCATTCCACTGTGCAATCCATAACAGATTAGAGGAATGCAAACAGACAACTAAATGGTCTATTAACATATGTAAAAATTTGAATGAATTAAAAATGTGGCTTTACAAAACCATACCAAGAATACCAACGAATAAAGGTGCAGATGCATGGAAAATTAATGCCTTTGGCAAGACAAGACAAGATAGGGCATGAATTGCAGAGGTATGGAATAAAATTGGAAGTGCCATGAACATAGTGAAATCAAATGGAATGAAGAGGTTAAGATGGTATGGTAAAGAGAAAAGGATGTCAGAAAAAGGGTGGCTTAAAAGGGTAAATGTCTGGTCACCTCAAATTGAAGGAAATGAGGGAGACCAAAGATGGGTGTGGAAGACAAACTTTGAGGAAGCAATGCTGGATAGAGGAGGGCTCATCATCAGCATTCTTTGAATAAACAAAAGTGAAAGCTAGGATGTGCTGAGGCACAGTTTACAAAAACCAACATGTTAGCTTCAACACCCATCCTGACCTGTGTACGAGCCTTGCCTGTCTCTGCTGTTTGATAACTTAAAGCCATTTACTGTGCTCACCTATCAGACAGTATTGGAATTGCAGTGGGTAAAGCTCATAACTACCTCTCTTCTGCTCTTGCCATATTGTAAGCCACTGGTTGTGTTTGAAGGGGGGGGGGGGACAAACAGTATCTCATCATCAACCATACTTCCTAGTGAATGTAATGTTATCATGTGTGACCTGCACTATAAATTTGTTAAATCATTATAAAACTATTTAAACCTAAAGTGTATAATTATTTTAAATATAATAGTTTACAACAAAGTGGATGAAAGGAGTAAAATAAATGACCGGAAAATATGAAAGAAACCTAGTCTTAAAGTTTGCATCTTTTTTTTAATTTTTAACTTAGTTTTGTGCAGAACAGCCAATAATTTTACCGGCAGGCACCACATATGTGAATACAACAGGATTAATACCTGCATTATTGTGAAGACATTTTATATATTACACATACAGTTGTCCTTAGTTCATCATGTTTTATGATATAGCGTGTTGCAAATGTATAATTGTGTAAATACATTTCAATAGGTGATACAGATATCAAAAATTCAACTAAGAAATATAAAAAGATAAAGAATAAGACTAGAGACTGCTTAAACAAAAATTGTCTTTATGACAGAAGGCGCACACAGTTCTATAATATGACAACAATAGAGAAGAGAATAATTAACGAGAAAATATATGTATATAGAATACCTGGAAAATATGATAAAAAAATTAGGAGGAGTTAGGTATGGGAGGCATTGATTGAGGAACAGTAGATGTACTGAAAACAATTAAGAAAGAACACTTAATGTAGTAAGAATCAAAAATAAAGAATTATTAGACTTTAAATCAAACAATGGATTAAACCCAAGATTGTGTGATTAGACTTTTAAGTAGCACGTGATGAAACAGTAAAGAAGGTGAAGCAGAGAATGAGATTTTTTCAAACCAACAGAGAATGGTGGAACATTTTTCTGTTTACAGGCAAACGTTGATGGTTAGAAATGTTTTTAGGATGTACATTAACTTCAAAACATATGAAATGTGTAATTTAAATTATTTAAAAAATAAAATTATTTTTGAGGTAAAAAGTTAATTAAAGTGAATAACTGTAAATTTAACTAAGTTACACCCTTGCTTTTAAAACAAGAACTAACTAGTTATTTTTTGAAGTATCATTCTGCTCTCTGATGATTTGTACGTAGGAATAATTACATTGTTTAAAATCTTTATATATTTTATTTTATTTGTTTATTACACAGTGTAAATTTAAATATAATGATAGTAATTTTAATATAGTTTGGCTACTCAACTAATGCACAATATGGATTAAGAAAGTATACCATTATTTGAATTTTCTGTCTTTACCATTTATTTTTTCCTTTTCTCTTTTATGAAAAGAATTCACTGCATGTAACCTATACAAAAAAATTGGTTCATTACAACTAGCTATACTTCTAAAGTAAACATAAGTGATCAAATAACAATTATTTTTATAGGGAATTTGGAAGTCACTGGTTGGTGATAATACACCAGTTGCAGTAAAACTGACATTTATATCAGTAGGAACTAATAAACCTGAAGAAATCCAAACTATTGGTTCAGACTTACAAAACTTAGGAAGCAGGTATGAAGCTGTTAGGTGCTTGATGTGGAAAATGGTCACTGATGTGTGCATTGTAGTGTTTTTGGGAGAATTTAGTTTTTGTTGTTGTTTTGTTTAGGTTGTCTAGCGTTTTATTTGTTATCACTAGAAACACAGCTGTCTTATCATTAGATAATGTATCAGACAAGTACAAAGTGTGCTTGATTTATTTGAGCAGTTATTATTGTAATGGCATTAGCACACACTGAATTCTGACAGTTCTCTTATGTGTAGTGATTGATAAATGTGTAGTTCACATGTAACTTAATCATGTAGTTTTGTTTTAAAAATTAAAAATGAGGTACTGTTAACTTATCTTCTCACATAACTTGTAGATATTTTGTATAATTGTTTGCCCAACATACTATATTAATTAATGAGTGACTGTAAAAGAAAAAAGAATTAATTTTGAAACAGTTTTGAAAAGATATTTTGCCAGTAATTTGTATCAATAAGAGGATAGTTTCACGTCATCGTTGAAACTATATGGAAACAGTAATATTCATAGTTTTAAATCTTGTAAACCTTTCTTGTATTTGCTTTAAATATGAAATAAGAAAGATGTAATCTTTGTAAAGGTCCTCGCCTTCTACCCTTTTAATTACTAATACACTCATCATAAAATAATACTTACCGCTGCCAGAATTTCACTTACCGTCATGGTCCCCGTAAAACTTACCTTTAAAAATTACCCAAGGTCGCCACGATATTTTCTGGTTTAATATCGAAACCATTCTACACACTTGCCCTTATAAAAATCCCGCTATCTGACCATAATAAAACTCAGAAAATCCCAAAGATCGTTAAACGAGTTGTCAGCACAGAAAACTAGGAAATGGTTATGGCATAATGACTTACTCTAACACATACTTTATATTAAATAAAATCTGAATTTATTTTAAGGTGAAATTTTATGAATTAATAAAATTAACATTTCTTAATCAACTAGCCTCTAACAAACTATTATGAACCAGTAGTAAATTTTTCCCCTTAGAGATCTCGTTTGAAATTTAATATGTTATACATGACAAAGGAAATTACTAAAAATGGTGTTTGATTTTATTCAATTGATTATGTTCTTTAGTTGGCTACTCATCTGGTCAATGCAGTCCACAATTTCCGCCACCACGTGTTACGCACGTTTTGTTTGTAGAACACTCCGAAAACTGATTTTATACTGTTTAACTTGGATTATTTTCTCAATCACAAATTTTAAGGCTGTTTCACAAATACCAGCACTATTCTTTTCAATCGGTCGGCTTACATTGTTCGCAAGCCCATTTTTTGGCAAACTGCGCGTTAACACTTTACTTGATAGGCCGATTAGATTATTTTCGGCCTATCTTGCGCCCGAGGCCACTGTTTAATTTTAAATTACAACTTTACTGTCTGATGCTGGCTGTCTGTTGTTCACTCTCTACTGACACACTGCAGACTGGGATTCACAAAAAGCCTGCTGCTGGGGTGGTTATGCAATACGTCTGGGCAATTGTTTAGACTAGCTGTATGTGCACTGCTGCTTGGGGCTCCTTACAGGTGAAAGACTGGCAATTTGGAAAATGATTGAATTGATAATTTAAATTAATATAAAATTAAACTGGGGTAGCACACAATTCTGTACCGTTACAATACCCCCCCAATAAGAGGTTGAAGGCCAAAGCGTTCAAACTCTTATTGCCTAAACCTAAGAGGATCAGTGAGGAATATGGCGCCGCAACCCCCCTGAACACTCTACTAAATCATGGGTTCTTACCCCCCTAGTCTGGCGACTGCGACAGCACCCATCCGATCTTACTGGACTTCTCTGTTCGAGATCCCAACACCGAAAAATCGAACAGATACCCGACCCAGTATCGCCCGACTTTATAAAATTTGATTAAAAAATTGACAAGCGGCCTTCCATCACTCCATATCCCACAACTGGTTTGTTTCCTCTTAGCTGTACTGGTTCATTGACAACGTACTGGCTCATTTTATATTATAAACCCCCAAAAAATATAGTGTTAATAGAACAGTATAGGTTTACAGTGGTACACATAAATTTCAGTTAAATTAAATAATATTCCCCATACAATATTGCCCTCCAAAATGATACATAGATTATACAAGGTATCCTTAACTACTATATATGTATAGGACAAAAAATTCATAACATATGAAAATCTATATGGACAGTAATATACACATCTTAATTCCCAAACACTATCTCAGCTTTAACGTTTTTTTCTTTCCAATTAGTATTTAATTTATAATTCCAATTTGAATTCAAATGAAAATAAAGTTAAGTCCATTGTTAAAAATCATCGTTTCTATTAATTTAATTACCAGATTAGTTTGATTGTATTTAATTTACTTTAATTAATTTAATTAATCTCAAAAGTTACAGTAATTGCCTCATTATTATTTTATTTGTTCAAAACAGTTTCATTTGTTTTACTTACATTTTACAAAAAGGCCCTACAAAAATATTACCTACATTATTCAAAAATTTACATTCCTTACTTCACATATGGTATGTCTTTTTATTTCATAATAGAATCTGCTCAATGGTACTGATTCATCACACTGCAACAGTTATCAACTTCAACACATCTGGCTGTAAACATTGGTCACACAACCTACCTGTTTACATAAACACTCTCAGTCTCAACACTCACATAGTCTAAACATTCTGGTTACATCATACTAACACCTGTACTTTTCAGTTTTTATAAATTTTTTAGATAACATATTTGTCTCTTAAATTTTTTTATTCCAATTCAGATCAGATATATTTTAATTCACCACAATTACTTTAATAACATTTTATTAAAAACATTTTAACTGTATTTATATTATTTAAAACACTCTGAATATAAATACACAACACAAAATAGGCTTCATGAATATCTGTTATTATTTTAGTGGAATAAAGTATTATTATTTATTATTATACCTTCCCCTCTCATTGCAAACATAGGTTACACATAAGCTATAATATACATTGCAACAGAATACTATTAACACAATACATTTAACATTAACACATTTATTTATTTACAAATTTTGTCATATCCAATTATTATTTGCCGTGCTTCAATATCTAATTCAGCCAGGTCATTACCATATATTAAAGTATTTAAGATGTCCATACACTGCTTTCAACCTCCATCATCGTATAATAGTCTTATTTTTGTATAACATTTGTCAATTTTATTTGCATTCATCATATGGCTCTTTTCTGTGTAATGGCCATAAAATTTTATTTTTTCCATTATATCAAAATAATAATCTATAGGGTTACCCCCCAAAATTATCTTATCATAAATCAAGTCAACATCAGTATTTTTTATAAAGTCTCCGTAAGTATTTTTTCTTAACATCAAGTCAGTTATTTTATCATTTATAACAGTTTTATTCACATATTCCTCTCTCTCTGTTTCATAATACAATTCACTTTCTTCATCTCTCTCTATATCTAACACCTGCACCAACATTTCATAACCTCTATTATCTCAAAAATTTTTATTTCTCTCTCTCTTTCATTACAACACCTCTCATAACCATACTGAACTCTCCCATTCCATGCAAAGGGCAATACTACAAAATCATTTAAATACCATCCGGCTCTACCAGATAAACACAAAAAACCTATTTTATCTTCTGAAGAACTCTCGTCTTCTACAAAATTTATTGAGGAACTCTTGTCCTCCATCAACACTTGTGAAGTCTCTGCTTCACATTTAATCCCATAAAAATTTGCCCCCTGTTCAACTTCTACACAACTACTACTATACTCCCTTTCTAAATCATAAGCACTAACTAACAATCCATGATCAACCTCAACTCTTACTCTACTCTCATTTTCACTATCGTCTACTGCATCACTATCCAATACTTTATTCTCAACTATATCATTATTATTATTTAACATTATTTCATCATTATAATTACTTGTATTACTCCCACTTACCTTGTCTCCTATTTCTTCATTATTTTTCGTTATATTACTACCATCACAAACACTTACCTGTTTTGGTTCAACTTCTGTACTCTCCTTTAATTTCTCTGCCTCTCGTTTCCACTTCTCGTCGCGTTTATCCAACTTTGCGTTCAACTCATCAAAATTTTTATTCATCATAGCAAAACCCTTATTCATTATTTCCATATATTCCTCCAAACCTTTCTTAATAATTTGCAACATATTCGTCTTATAATCAGATTCACTCATATCATCATTATTTACCTTATTCTCTGCCACCTGATCGACTGTAATTTTAAATTTGTTAAATTGATTTGTCTCTTCACCGTTTTCTACTCCCCTTATACTATCATCCTTATCACTAGGTCTATTTACTGCATTATTTTCTACCCCTATTACTTCAACTATCTTACCTTTATCATTTGTTATCTTACCCCACTCCTCGTCAGTCATTTTGTCACCTACTTCACCCATATTTATACTCGTACTTCAAAATTTATTTATAAACCCCACATTTACGCTACCAAAACATAACCTAATTTCCACAACGTAATTATATACGATTAATTTTACAAATCCGCCGTTACCAAATCCTACTTTCTGTGCTTTAAAACAGGTCTAGCTCCTATAATATTTATATGAACATCCTGGCAGGGTCGCCACTTGTAAAGGTCCTCGCCTTCTACCCTTTTAATTACTAATACACTCATCATAAAATAATACTTACCGCTGCCAGAATTTCACTTACCGTCATGGTCCCCGTAAAACTTACCTTTAAAAATTACCCAAGGTCGCCACGATATTTTCTGGTTTAATATCGAAACCATTCTACACACTTGCCCTTATAAAAATCCTGCTATCTGACCATAATAAAACTCAGAAAATCCCAAAGATCGTTAAACGAGTTGTCAGCACAGAAAACTAGGAAATGGTTATGGCGTAATGACTTACTCTAACACATACTTTATATTAAATAAAATCTGAATTTATTTTAAGGTGAAATTTTATGAATTAATAAAATTAACATTTCTTAATCAACTAGCCTCTAACAAACTATTATGAACCAGTAGTAAATTTTTTCCCTTAGAGATCTCGTTTGAAATTTAATATGTTATACATGACAAAGGAAATTACTAAAAATGGTGTTTGATTTTATTCAATTGATTATGTTCTTTAGTTGGCTACTCATCTGGTCAATGCAGTCCACAATTTCCGCCACCACGTGTTACGCACTTTTTGTTTGTAGAACACTCCGAAAACTGATTTTATACTGTTTAACTTGGATTATTTTCTCAATCACAAATTTTAAGGCTGTTTCACAAATACCAGCACTATTCTTTTCAATCGGTCGGCTTACATTGTTCGCAAGCCCATTTTTTGGCAAACTGCGCGTTAACACTTTACTTGATAGGCCGATTAGATTATTTTCGGCCTATCTTGCGCCCGAGGCCACTGTTTAATTTTAAATTACAACTTTACTGTCTGATGCTGGCTGTCTGTTGTTCACTCTCTACTGACACACAGCAGACTGGGATTCACAAAAAGCCTGCTGCTGGGGTGGTTATGCAATACGTCTGGGCAATTGTTTAGACTAGCTGTATGTGCACTGCTGCTTGGGGCTCCTTACAGGTGAAAGACTGGCAATTTGGAAAATGATTGAATTGATAATTTAAATTAATATAAAATTAAACTGGGGTAGCACACAATTCTGTACCGTTACATCTTGTAATATCATACAAATTTTATCCAAAAAAGTGTAATGATACTTTCTTGTATTTGGTTTAAATAAGAAATAAGAAAGTTGTAATCTAGTAACATCAGACAAATTCTGTCCAAAAAACTGTAAAGATACTTTATGCTCACATAATTTAAGATGTGATGCTTATTTACAGTATACAGGTTGTATAGATATAAATTAATTAATTGATTTTCAAGACTTAGAGTCAGAAAGGAGCAACATACAGTTTATTTTGCTAATATTGTAATATAACAACTATAGATGGGATCGGCAATGTATCAAATCCGTCATTTGGATTAAACCACTGTTTTCCAAATACAGATTCAAAGGAAACAACAATACTTTAAACATTTTACTGTGAATTCCGGCTTCATCAGTTTGGAGATTACCATATAAAAAATAACGTAAAAAAATAATTCTCAGTAACATTAAAAAAATGAACATTCTTGTTATGTGAACTGTGCATCTCTTCTTTATGTGCAGTACAATACAGTGACTGAGAGTGGGAGTCACAGTAAAATATTTCAAACTGTAGTGTTATTATGCCTGTATTTTGAAAACAGTATCATATGAATCTAAAAAATTTTCTTTTTTTTTGTACTTTGTAAAGCTACTTAGATTGGATTACATTCTCAACAAACAATATAATTCAGGGTACTTAAACAGACTCTAGTGACAACAAACTTTTGTGTAAATTTCACATGTTTAGTTCATATTTATACATTTTTGTGAATAAAATACTTGTGTTAGCGTGCCAGTATGTGTATTTTGTTAACTGTCTGTCTCTTTGCACAACCATAAACTATAAATGTGTGAGACTAAAGATATAAACAAATTATTAAATGTTTTATAATGCAAGTATTAAATTTTATGTAATGTGATGAACATCTCACAGGACCAACAGATCAGTTTGTGGATCATTAGATACTGTGAAATGTACAGCTATTATAAAATGTAGTAGTAGTAGTTTCTTATACAATTATAAGAAAATATTTTTTTAATATTGTATAAAGTCTGCAACAACTCAGGAGTTAAAATTTGACAAAATATGTGTGCACGCACGCACGCACGCACACACACACAATTGTAGTGTGCACATAATTGCAATATTTTCTTGCTATACAAATCAGAGGTGGTGTTTAATCCTGAAAAGGAAGTTATGTAACGGTGTTTATAAAATAATCTTCTATGCCAGCTAATGGTAATTGGTGTTTAGTTGAATTGTTTTCAGTGATCTGAATCTGAAATTAAATCAGCTTCAAAATACCTGAAATGTTGCTTATGGTAGCTTGGAATATCGTGATTGGCTCTTTACTTATGCTACTTATGTTGTCCCATGCATGACTGTTTCACTTGGTTCAGTATGAACAGGGGGTGCTGGTGACGTTTGTAATAACTTTGTTGGTATGAAAACATCTTGCTCATAACTGTGTTTCTAGCTTGGTGTATGGCAAGACCTTCATCCCATTTGCTAAGCGTATTAGTAGAACTTTTTTCAACTTCCTGATACCTGTTTTTTTTTGTCTTGTCATTTAAATGTGGATTTGATGTTTCTTGTATGATAGTGATTAGTGATATCTAATCATTTCATATGCTTGCAAGTGTGGCTTCACTTCAGGACTTGCTGATATGCTGTTGGCCTGGATGAATTGTTCCAAAATATTTCATACCCAAATTATTCAAGATATTCCATACTTGTCGTAAAGTATTGATCTGTAATTGTTTGAATGTTATGTTGGTGTAGTAAAACCAACAATATGCATTCTTTGATTTGTGGTCATATGGAGGTAACAGAATGTAATTCACCCTTCTGTGGTGGATCTGTGTTGTTTTGTTTAAATGCTGTGTTAGTATTCCTATGAACTTTTGTTACTTGACCACACTATTATTAATATTGTAACGGTACATAACCCGGTCCCAATAAAGTAAGTCATGAGAATAAAAGTCAGAAATGGGTAGAACTAAAGCTCGCTCAAAATTTAATTATATCACTCCACATAATAAACAATTCGAGTGGTATATAGTGCGAAGTGAGTTCTAGTGTACCCATTGAGGTGAAAAACCAAAGTGAAATTAATGTATTACTAAACTGTGCTGTATGTTTTGGATAGGATAAAACTATGGAAGTAGTATGTAATAATACTAATTGATTTTTGTGATTTTATTTATTTATTGTAATTTATATTGTATGAACCACAATTTGTTATACCCAAGTTAATATTATATTGTTTCAAATAATTATGTTAGATTGTAAGAAAACCCAGGGTTAATTTTAAAAGACATAAAAATTTTAACTACCAAAGATAATATAAAATTAAAATAATCCTATGAAGGAAATGACAACAGGAAGTAGTACCGGGTATGAACACTATTCGAGACTAAATAAATAATATATAAATTTATTTAATGATAATAAAATGATAAAATATTTATATACAATGTCATAAAAAAAAAAATTAACCAAAACATATGTGAATTAAATTAGTAAATAAACCGGAATGGAAGGGAATTATTTTTCCATAAATAAAATATAAATTTATAATAATCACAAACTGCCTACATAATAAAAATACTATGTGTTACTAAGAGTGATGAAAAATAACAAGTATTGTTAATAAGATATAAAAATTTCGAACTAAACCGGAGAGTTGAAGAAACGATGCGACAAAAATTATAAAAAATAACCTTTTTTGGACGTTGGAGGAGGCGAAATTCACGCAAGAGTAATAAACAAAGTGAATACTAACTAATTATACCTGAGGAATCCAAATTAAATGGTGTTATACATTAAAAACCAGTGGATGAAACCATTCTGAGGATCCAATATAGTTCGGCCTACTTCTAGTAGACAATCAGAAAATACTCTAAACGAAAAGGAAATAATAACGCAAGATGTACCTCATCACAGAATAAAACTTCAATCCAGTAAGGACAACACGGAGCGAGGTAATATAAACATTTTTTGTAATAAGTCCAGAAGAAAACTCGTTTTTTAACAGTGAAATAGAACAAAAAATATTCATTTTATCATATGTTTCTTTCAAAAGTAAACAAATACATGCTGCTCTCTTACGGCAATTCCGGAAACTACGTAATATTTGAAAAAATAAACAAAATTATTTATTAATTTTTGATATTTGTAAAGCGTAGCAATTAGCCATTTCTGACACTCTCATAACACAAAGAATTCACCCTGAACCCTGGGGAATTACTAAGAATTATGTAATAACTGATGTATTTTATTATAGCGTAATATTGGTTAAATAACAACATATATGTTTTGTTCCTTAGACAGATCTATGTTTACTCGGTAAAGTCGAGATGATGTTTTTTTTTTTTTAAAGATTAATTGTGATACCTATATTTTGGTGGCTGGAGACAAAAGTCAATAATCAATAAAGCAATATTATTGAAAATTAATATTGAATTATAACGTGTTATAATTTATTGTAGTGGGTAGTTAATGAAAATTTCAGCACAACATACAGAAAAAATCGTCACAACAGAGGGGCAATAATGATACTTACTCTCTCTTCTGTATAAGGCTGAACAAATTACCTCCTTGACCCCAAATCACACACTCTCGATTTCTTTTAGATTGAGTAAAACAAGATAAACAAAATCCTTTATTTATACCGTTTAAAACGTCAGTTAGTATAATTCAAAAGTGACGCATACTACTTAAGGTGTATTATAAAAATTTACAAGACCACATCATAAAAGTAGCACGTTACAGAAATGGCGCTCAACGTAAAAGGGCGGTAATTAGAAAAGAATTTTGATATTTAATAAAAAATATACCAAAAAATCTAATTATCGTTGGCAGTTATGAGAAAACAAGAAATGCCTAATACCCGAGGAAAATCGAAGAAGAGAGCAGAAGAAAAGGAGATTGAAGAAGGTGGACAGGAACAAGAAATAGAGTTAGTCACGGACAGTGAAATGGACCAACAGACAAGTGATACAGAAGAAACCGAAGTAGTTATGGATACGGAAAAGGAAATAGTGGAAGAGGATGCCCAAGGGGATCAACCAGATAAATCCAACCAAAAAGAAGATATAAGCATACAGGAGATGTTAAGAATTATAATGGAAGAAAATAAAGAAAATTTTAGGAGACAGGAGAAAAAATTTGAAAAAGTAGATGAAAATTTTAGAAAACAGGAGGAAGCCTTGAAACAAACCAATGAGGAAAATAAGGAGAATTTTAAGAAACAGGAGGAACAAAATAGACAGACCAATGAGAAAATAGATAGCATTCAGGAAAGTTTAGTCAAACAACTAAATGAAAAAATAGAAACCATTCATGGAAATATCAAACAAACCATGAATGAACAATACAATGAACTGAAAGAAACTGTTGAAGGACAAAGAGAAGAGATGAATGCAAAATTTGAAGAGAATAATGAGAATTTAAAACAATTTGAGGGTAAGATGGAGAACTTCAACAAGGAATTAAGAGAAAATCTAGAAGGTAAAATTGAACTGGTCAGTAATACGTTAAGCCAAAGAGTAGAAGAATATAAGGAAGAGGCAGAGAAGAAATTAATAGAAACTAACCAAAGATTAGATAAAACTGAAGAGAAGATGGAACTAATTAAAACTGGAGTCGAGGCACGAATGGAAAAAGGAGAACAAGATAATCAAGTTCGTGTAATGGCCATACGACAAGAAAACAATGACCAGTTAGATAGTATCAAAAGCAGTCTAAACTGTAAATTTTCAGAGTTTCATAAAACTGTAGAGAATGTAAAAAATCAGTGTGATAGCCAAGCAGAGAAATTAGATAGTTTGCAACAAATACAAACCAATTTTCAATGTGATGTAGATAGAATAAGTGCTAGATCTGCATGCAGCAGTCATCATGTTTATCCAGACAATAAGGAAAGTGTAAACTTTCGGGATTATCGCAGAAACCCACTTGAATTTTTAGGGAGAGTAGATGAAATTTTGAACAGATCAAAGGAGAATCAATGGAATATGATAAAAGGTCTATTAGACGAATCGTTCAAAAATATCAATGATAATTGGTGGACAGCAATTAGGAACGAGGTGTGTGATTATGAGGGTTTCAAAACTATGTTCAAACTTAAGTACTGGTCAGAATCAGTACAAAACATTATTAGGGACGATATCTGTCATGGTAGGTATGACCGTACAGTGGGACAAACACCTACTGCTTACTTTTTGGGGAAGGTGTGTATCGCCAAGTATCTAGACCCTAAGATACCTGAAGAGTGTCTAGTGACCAAAATGGCGTATCATTTTGAAGAAAAGATCATAAGTGCACACTTGAGTGGACAAATCAAAACTATTGGAGGCATGGAAACGCTGCTAGAAAATTATGAACAGGAATCTTATTATAGGAGAAGTAGATGGAGGTCAGGGAATACCGAGGAGCGGAAGAATGAACCACCAAGAGAGAATCGGCCCAGAGTTAATTATGTACATGCTAATAACAATTATTACAGTAATAGTTACCAAGGAAGACGTCCGTATTTTAACCAGAGACAAAATTATGATCGAAGAGATGAGAGAAACAACTACAACAGACAACAATGGAATGATCATGACGAATATAGGAGGTCCAGAAGTGGAGATAGACATAGGGACATACCTTCAGGAGATCCACCAAATGACAATCAGGGAACTAATCAAGCCCAAGTAAATTATCTAATGGCTGATGAGAGGGATTCGAGAAGACCCGAAGAACAGCAACAAAGAAAAGTGGACAAACGAGTTGACCATGGGAAAAATCAAGGGTCTAATCTTGGTCCCAGTAATAAAGATGAGAGGCTATATACATACGATAATATTGAAATGTATGGTAGTGATCCGCAATGGGGCAATCCAATAGCGAATTTTATTGACAAATTTAATCAACAGAATCCACGGGAAAAATATAAGAGTGGATCAATCCGTGTTGTGAATGATACCGAAAACGGTTAAACTCATGTTAAATGAGATATTGAGAAAAGTATTGAAGAAACTAAAACCCCAAAATTCTAAAAGCATGTAAGAACAACTTACTCAAGTTATTTCGAACAATAATTTAAAATGAAGAAACTAAAAAACCCCAAAATTCTAAAACCATGTAAGGACATCTTACTCAACTTATTTCGAAACCATATAATTTAAAGTGAAGAGACTAAAACCCCAAAATTCTAAAAGCATGTAAGTACAACTTACTTAAGATATTTTGCAACCATTAGAATTAATAAAAAAGCATGTAAGAACATCTTACTCAAGTTATTTTGAAACCATATAATTTAAAATAAAAAGACAAAACACCAAGAAAATGTAAGAACAGATTATATAATTTAATTATAAATAACTGATTTAAACTGAAATAATAGGGAAAAGTAATATTTTTAATGGTAACAAACAGAAGGAAAATTAAATGAACAAAAACAATTGATGGTAATGTGCTCAGATAAGAAGAATAACGAATAATTTAATGACTCCAATGAAACTGAAGGAGGATGATAATTAATACAACAATAGTTAGAATTTCTCTGAATTGAAGATTTTATAAGAAGAAAGGATACGGAGAAATATGTCACAAGAAGTAAAGTCAACAGAATTTTAACATAAGGCCTATCAATAATGTTATATGCTATTAATTAATGGAAAAGAAGAAGGAATCAAGGAGAAGAAGAAATATATAAATAAATACAAAC
This sequence comes from Magicicada septendecula, assembly GCA_034769895.1. Lineage (NCBI taxonomy): Eukaryota > Metazoa > Arthropoda > Insecta > Hemiptera > Cicadidae > Magicicada > Magicicada septendecula. The sequence continues at coordinate 265,020,574 of CM068368.1, read as the reverse complement.
AGCTACAGTATGAAGAATCCCAAAAGTGTTTGGTACTAGTCGCTAATTGACTACTACTTATAAGTTTTTTATTTTTATGTATTGACCGTAGAAATGTTCCGGCAATAATTTTTATGAGCAGGGATGATGTTCCCCTGGTCTCAGAAGGTGTAAGGATGGACAGCGGTGTATGGACCCAGAGTGGCCACCCGACTGGAACCACCGCACAAGATAGGGAAAAATGTTAGGGAAATTGAATATTTAAGGGATAATAATTATAAAATAGCTGAAAAGAGTGATATTGGATTCCAGATGTATAAATGAAGAAAATAGAAGGAAGATAGCAGACAGAAGCTTAATTGATAAAGCGAATTTATAGAAGCAAATAGAAATGAGTGTTGAAACAATTTTAATATGATTAGTGTGACCAGTCCTTATCAAATAAAATGTGGAAGTACCACTAACCCCGAGAAATAATTGAAGAATTTGCCTCCAAGAGAGAGAGAGTTAAGTAAGAAAACGACAATTACCACAAGTCTAAATTACCAGAGTTTATAATCAGTCAGCAATGAAACACTATTATGAAAACAAAGTCAAGACCATTAGGAGACTTGAACAAATCAACAATTTATTTCTATCAACGAGTTGAACTAAAATAAATTTGTTCTAGTGGGGGGGGCTTTATGTAACGGTACATAACCCGGTCCCAATAAAGTAAGTCATGAGAATAAAAGTCAGAAATGGGTAGAACTAAAGCTCGCTCAAAATTTAATTATATCACTCCACATAATAAACAATTCGAGTGGTATATAGTGCGAAGTGAGTTCTAGTGTACCCATTGAGGTGAAAAACCAAAGTGAAATTAATGTATTACTAAACTGTGCTGTATGTTTTGGATAGGATAAAACTATGGAAGTAGTATGTAATAATACTAATTGATTTTTGTGATTTTATTTATTTATTGTAATTTATATTGTATGAACCACAATTTGTTATACCCAAGTTAATATTATATTGTTTCAAATAATTATGTTAGATTGTAAGAAAACCCAGGGTTAATTTTAAAAGACATAAAAATTTTAACTACCAAAGATAATATAAAATTAAAATAATCCTATGAAGGAAATGACAACAGGAAGTAGTACCGGGTATGAACACTATTCGAGACTAAATAAATAATATATAAATTTATTTAATGATAATAAAATGATAAAATATTTATATACAATGTCATAAAAAAAAAATTAACCAAAACATATTATGCGAATTAAATTAGTAAATAAACCGGAATGGAAGGGAATTATTTTTCCATAAATAAAATATAAATTTATAATAATCACAAACTGCCTACATAATAAAAATACTGTGTGTTACTAAGAGTGATGAAAAATAACAAGTATTGTTAATAAGATATAAAAATTTCGAACTAAACCGGAGAGTTGAAGAAACGATGCGACAAAAATTATAAAAAATAACCTTTTTTGGACGTTGGAGGAGGCGAAATTCACGCAAGAGTAATAAACAAAGTGAATACTAACTAATTATACCTGAGGAATCCAAATTAAATGGTGTTATACATTAAAAACCAGTGGATGAAACCATTCTGAGGATCCAATATAGTTCGGCCTACTTCTAGTAGACAATCAGAAAATACTCTAAATGAAAAGGAAATAATAACGCAAGACGTACCTCATCACAGAATAAAACTTCAATCCAGTAAGGACAACACGGAGCGAGGTAATATAAACATTTTTTGTAATAAGTCCAGAAGAAAACTCGTTTTTTAACAGTGAAATAGAACAAAAAATATTCATTTTATCATATGTTTCTTTCAAAAGTAAACAAATACATGCTGCTCTCTTACGGCAATTCCGGAAACTACGTAATATTTGAAAAAAATAAACAAAATTATTTATTAATTTTTGATATTTGTAAAGCGTAGCAATTAGCCATTTCTGACACTCTCATAACACAAAGAATTCACCCTGAACCCTGGGGAATTACTAAGAATTATGTAATAACTGATGTATTTTATTATAGCGTAATATTGGTTAAATAACAACATATATGTTTTGTTCCTTAGACAGATCTATGTTTACTCGGTAAAGTCGAGATGATGTTTTTTTTTTTTAAAGATTAATTGTGATACCTATATTTTGGTGGCTGGAGACAAAAGTCAATAATCAATAAAGCAATATTATTGAAAATTAATATTGAATTATAACGTGTTATAATTTATTGTAGTGGGTAGTTAATGAAAATTTCAGCACAACATACAGAAAAAATCGTCACAACAGAGGGGCAATAATGATACTTACTCTCTCTTCTGTATAAGGCTGAACAAATTACCTCCTTGACCCCAAATCACACACTCTCGATTTCTTTTAGATTGAGTAAAACAAGATAAACAAAATCCTTTATTTATACCGTTTAAAACGTCAGTTAGTATAATTCAAAAGTGACGCATACTACTTAAGGTGTATCATAAAAATTTACAAGACCACATCATAAAAGTAGCACGTTACAATATTTATTACTTTTATTATTTGGATTGTATAAATAAAAATAAAACTACTTTTAGCTAGATTTAATACAGGTTGTAAAAGATTATTATACTTTTACCAGTTGTCCCTTTATTTTTGATGATACACTTTTATATCAGTTGGGCACACAGTAACTATAACAAGTGTTTAAGAATTTGTAAGTGATATAAATGTACAGTAAACCCTCGATTTAACGGACTAATTGGGGCTGAGGGGTGTCCGTAAAATAGAAAGTCCGTTAAATCATGAATTTTGTGTTTAGAGGATAGATTTAAATCAAAATAGGCCTATAACACTTGAAATTTTAATACTATTAATATCATGCAAATATTTTATGTACACACCTTTGTTTATTTATGCTGGATAAAAGCATCAAGAGTCAGTTGTTTTTCATCAGAATGTTGCTTCTTTATTATTAAAGATCTAAACTGTCTAAAGTGATCATAGTAAGCACACACTTCCGGATCTGAAGACTCCCCTATGTACGTGATAATTTCGTCCATGCTGTTTCTTATCGCTGATAATTTAGGACCTCCTGTAACAGATGTTTCTTCATCGTCATCATCATCATCATCATCATCTCCATCTTCTTGATTGTCAAGTAGAACAGATTCCGCGATCTCTTCCTGACTCAGGATTTGGTAGCCTGGATCACCCTCGTCCAAGTTTAACCACTGTTCTATGTCATTCTCACTTACTTCTTCACCAGCCTTCTGTACGGTTTCACAGAAATCAGATGTTTCAAATCCTCTGAAATCATACTCCAATTCAGTCCCATTCAGTAACTGTGTCCACCCATTAGCCAATGTTGTTTCCTTCATCTCCTTCCATGCGGCAGCAAAATTAAAGATGGCGGACTTGATATTGTATGCACACAGATTTGCAGTGTTCTAGCTCCTCTCGTGTCATTTTCACGGTCTTGTTCGTCCTACAAGACAACCATCTCCTCTTCAAGAAACTTCTTGTACAGCCTTTTGCAGGCAACAATGATCTTTTTGTCCATTGGCTGTAAAATTGAAGTGGTATTCGGAGGGAGGAAGATGCATTTTATTTTTCTGTCGTTGCTAACTAACTTCGCGGCGTTGGGATGGGCTGGTGCATTGTTCAGTAGTAAGATGGCTTTCACTGCATGCGATGGAATTGTCATAGTCTCTTCTTTATGTTCTTTATGGCACGAGGTTTCTTTGCGTTTCCGACTATGACTGGAGTAAGTCGATGCAAACCATCAGCATTCGCACACAGTAGGGCAGAAATGCGCTCCTTATTGAGTTTATGGCCTGGTGTGCTAGTTTCATGTTTGTGCGCCAGAGTATTTTCAGGCACAGCACGAAAGTAGAGACCAGTCTCATCAGCATTGTAGACCTGAGACAAAGTGAGACCCTCAGATTCGATTGTTTCCTTTATATGTTGACGAAAAGGCTCAACTGTTCAATGTCTGCACTCAGCGCTTTACCACATGTTGATCTATTTGTGATGCCATGCCGTTTACAAAAACGCCAAAGCCACCCATTACTCGCCTAAAACTGGATGCCCATATGTTTCACCAGTTTATCAGCAGCAGCCTGCAACTCCACACTACGAACAATGATGCCACTAGAATGTTGATGAATAAACCATTTATACACAGCATCCTCTAATTGTTTGTGTTTGGCTAATTTAATGTGTTTTATTTCTCACTCATTCTTCGAACTATCAACACTGTACTTTATCGAAAACTGAATAAGTTTATCTTTATTCTTTCGAATGTCTGAAACGGTTTGTTTCCTTATGCCGTACAGTTCACAAACATGTGCAACAGATGCGCCACCTTCCTGTTTACTTATTAGTCCAAGCTTTTGCTTTATACTCAAGTTCACACGTTTTTTCTTAACGCTAGACGTACTTATGCTGTAATTCACTGATAAAATAATGGACCTTGCAGTAACAATGCAAGTATAAACTCGTTAACACTCTCTATTTAACACGTGCAAGGTTCATACTATAGGAACACATGTAGTGTACACGCTGTGTTCTCTGAATTCTGAATAAACTGATGCGACGCTGTACGAACGTGAACCGCGCGTGCATACGAATTATCACGAATATTCAAGAGTGAAAATGTGCATCTGGTGCTATGGTTACGAACTACCGCCAAATTTAAATCACAACCACGGACTTCAAAAACTTAATCGTGATTTTTTTCGTCTCAAAATGATTTATTTTTTTAAAAATCTTTTTGGCAAATTCTGTCCGTTAAATCCAAAGTCCAGTAAATCGAGGTCCGTTATCGAGAGTTTACTATATGTCTTTTATTAAAATACCTATAATCAGAATATAAGTATTATTAGTTACTGTATATAATTTTTAATGCATTATTCCCAATTCTGTAGATCATTGTCAACTGATGATTTTCATCACCATGAAACTCAAAGTATTAATCAGTGTGAAAGATGCCTGTATACAGTATTTTGTCCATATTCAAGGTATATTATATTATATTATAAATATAAATATCATAGTTTAATTGTGAAATGATGAGTATTATTTTATATTTTTTTCATATAGAAGAGATGTAATTACCATATATCTTAAAGGGTGTCTTCACTTTACAAGTTTGGATTCTATGCACCCTTACAAGAAAAAAACAAACCTATAAACGTGGGTCCAAAAACAACTCATTTTCCACCTGACAGCCATTTTGTGTTTTTATAAGTAAACATTTTTATCAAGGAAAGATAAGTCATCTTAATGAAATTTGGTAGGCATGTTTACAATAATATTCTTTATTAAATAAAAAATAATGGTTATTGTATGATCTCAAATTTCAAAATGGCGGCTACTTTAATGTTTTGATCAGTAAATTGTAATTTTATCAAATTATGGCTTATTAAGTAAAAGCCATATCATTTTGGACACATCCTTAACATGAATAGGGTCTAACTTAATAACAACAGTGAAATGGGAAAGAATGTTTTACCATATAAGAATTCACAATCAATGTTGAAAGTGTCTCTATTGTTTTCAACATGGATTTGTACTCAGCAATGTACGGAGCTTCTCACTCATTCAAGAACTCCTGGTGTATTTTGGATTTACTGGCAACCTTCCAAAATTTGTTGCTGTAAGTTATAAATGTTTTGAATTACAGTTGAGTACTCTGTGGTTTTAAGATGCCCCCTTAGATAAAAACCTAATGAATTATCTAGGAGGCACCACATGTTTCCACTATGGGCAATTCACCTTTCATGGGTTATGTTTTATCTAAAGTATGTGGAATGTGACTAAAGTATTCTGGGCACCATCATGAATAATAAACGTTTGATTTCTTGTGACCAGTGGAACCTCTTCCATGTAGGTTGGTAATGGTTAGAAGAAATTGAAGACAATTCTGGCTGTAACGTCTTGGTGGCAAAAGAACTGGACCAATCAAGAAGTCACTAATGATTCGTACCCAGATACCAACAGATAAGAATTGCTAAAATCTAGACTGGAATGTATGGTGAGGGGTTTCTTCTGTCCAGTGAGGTTATTGTGGAGATTAGTAATACCATTTCGTGTGAAATGTGCTTCATCAGTGAACATGACAGAAAAATGCAGTTTAATTGCAATTTGTGTAGAAAAGTAACACAAAATATTAATCTCTTCATCGTCAACATCTTCAAGGGCTTGTGTGCTTTGTAGATGGTATGGTTTTAGTTACTGCTTTATAAATCCTGAATACAGTCATATGATCCATACCTGTAATCTTCAAAATTCTCCTTGTACTCACTTCAGGATTTTTCCTTAATTTAATTCAAAACTTTTTCCTCCAAATACAGCATTTTTTGTCAAAGTTCTACCTCGATCAATATCTGGGGAACAAAAGATCTGGTTTCTCTTAACAGATTATGCAGCCTAACATTTTCTCACTTGGTAAGTTTTGTTTAAAAATCTCCATGTAAAGTCTCCATGCTTTCTTCCATTGCACTGTGGAAGTCCATACATGAGGTGCATACCTGACATTTCAGCAAAACTGTAATTAGCCATTCATAAAAACTATACAATAAACAATGAGTAAAGAAACACAGGTAAATAAATTTAAGAATTTTTTCAGAAAAGTAACAACCGTATTTAATTAAACTACACATGTTATAACCAAACTCACTGAAGCAAACAGATGATTAACCAGTCTCAATATGCCATTGTTGTTTTCTATTAACTGCAAATAGTTTTATTGTTGTAATTCAAATTATGATATGTAAATAGTTGTAGTTAAATTTTTTAAAAGTGATTAATTTAATTAACAATCGATCTTTATTAATTTATAATAATCAGTCATTTATTTTGGTATAAATTACTGTTAGTAAGTTAATTAAAAAAGTAAATATAACTTCAAATAAACGTATCCAATACTGGAGGAATCAAAGTATAGCACAGAAAAATTCAAGCAGTCAGAATTTATGGGTTGGTTATTTTCTACCATAATTCAGTTATGTGTTGTTGGATTTGGACAAAACAAGGTGTTCTTGTGCAGAGCCGGGTCTAGCCTACCCAGTGTCTGGGTGCAAGGACTGCTGTGGCACCTCCAGCCACCACCCAGCCCCTACAATCGAAACCTATGAGCCCATCACCAACACCTTCCACCATCACATCAACTTCATAGATACGATCTGATAAATACCTGTCTGTGGTAATCGAACTCGGGACCATTGGAACAGCAGTCTCGTAGGTAACATAGTGTAGTGAACCGGTTTATTTCCATTGATCACTGCCAAAGTCGCCACGCCACTGGTGGTGGATGGGAAACTGGGAGTAAACCGTTATTGAGGATTTCTGGGGTTACACGGAAACTAACTTTTGTTAAACAGTTTATTGCATCATTTGTATAGTATACATTTTGTAACACAAAAATAAAAATGAATTAGTAAATAATGTTTGTTTTTGATAAATAACTAAAATAACTCATACAGTTACAAAAAATTAACTTCTTGTGCCTTTGATTCGCAAAATATCTAACAATGTGACTGATTTCAATATGAGTTTCGTGTTCAATACTAATTACAGATGAATTGGATAGTCTGCTTTGGGACATTGCTGACCTTAGATAATTTTTAAATAATTTTAATTTGGTAAATGAGCCACTGTGACTAGTAATGTTAAATACATTCCTAGAACAGTTGAAAAATTTGGAAATACTGAAAATAAATTGTTTGAAAACAAATACTTCAAAATATCTAACGGGGTAGGGCAATCATCAACGAACACTGGTAAAAAGTTCGATTTCATTGAATAAATCGTCTCCATCAATGACGATTCTGGCCATTACTCAATTTTTTGCTGTAAATTTAAACAGAACATTCTTTTTACCAACGTTCAGAATTAAAATTTTTCCAATTGTTAATGTTTTGTAAAAAGGAAAAAGAGATGTTTTCATTTAAAAGTTCGAATTATTCGTCTAATTTCGTTATGGTGGTGTCTAGCAAATAATAGTAGAAATTTATTTTAAAATTGGTTTCTGGATCAGTGGTGGGTTATTCACAGCCTCATAATTAAAACATCTTTTTCTGGGACGGGAACGGGTAGGTATGGGTGTACAATTACTTTTTTCTTACCAGTTACTTTATTTATTTTTTACATAAACACTGGTGAGCGTCTACGCTGTCCGGACGCCATATTGCTGGTGTACCAACTATACGAAAATTTCATACTTGCCAGGGTTCGTATAAGCGAACCTGGGGAGAGCAGAATATGGTGGTTTAAAGAATAACAATCATTTATTTGTTTACTAAGCATTAAATTTTATTGATCCTTTATTATTTTTCATATTTCTTTTACTCAGCCCCTTTTAATTCAGATAATTCTTACTTTTTTTTACATATTCAAAAGAAAATCGTTCATACAAAAACTTGTTAATTTTCCATAATTACTTATACACACGCATACATTCATACACACCCCATTCCCTTATGTGAGATCTCAGTTAAAAAAAAAATATATAATAGTGCTGCAATTTGGTTTGTCCCTTATTAAAATATTGTTCTACCCCCCATTTTGTTACTCATCTGAATTTTCGTCCACATAGTCCAGCCTCCTTACGTTTTTTACTTCATTTCGCACTTTCCCTTTTCAATTTTTTGTTCACCACTCTTACTGAAATTGTTAACTAAAGATGCAACTGTCACTTCATTTTAATTAATGATATACATGTTGTAAATTTACATATTTTGCTGTTACGGGCGCCCGTATATTCGTTCCGGAACTTCGCGGCCGCACAGCAAGAGTTGTTATTGCAGACGGGGGTGAAATTTAATGTCTCAATTTCTGAAGTAGTGAGGGAAGTCACATGATGTCAAACTATTGTTCTTTCGTGTTTTGAAGTCAGTTTTGACGGGATTATAAATTTGAATCTACATTCCAGCGACGATATGAAGCTGGGTTGGCTCTGACGTCATATGGTATGACTTGTGATTTCATAGGTTGTAGGTCATGTAACTAAAAATAACTGTTCCTTTTGCGTGCTGGATGTGACCTTGACACAAATTCACTCACACTGCATATTACGTTTCTTGTTCCCAAATAAAATTTACCATTATTATTTCTTTTTATGTTTCCCCAAAATATTCTTATGTGGGCTTAAATGTCCCGTTACATGGGAAATTCAGTTTCGGCAACAGTGTTTGGCAGTAGTATTTTGCATTACTAATCATTTCGTTCAACACTGACTTAGTATGACTTTGGATAAAAATCCTTGAGATATTATTTTGACTGCCTCTGAAAGAGCAGCATCAGATTTTTGTAAAGCTTTGCTCACAATATTAATTTTAGACAATATATCGTACCAAATATCAAGAGAGCAAATGAATTTGAGACAGTTTTTTGTGCGACCTATCTCGATTATTTTTTTAGTCCTGCAATTGTTTGCTGTTGAGACGTACTACCAGCTCTTATCGGAATGGAATGGAATGTGCAAATTATGCATTTGTGCACTTCCGCTTCTTAATTACACTCGACTATCTCGGTAGTTTATCATAAAGGGACGACTTCTTCCTATTAGCGTACTTGCAGAAATTTTCTAATGCTAGATAACAAAACTCTGTTTCAAGAAGAAGGAAAAGTCGTGTTATTTTAATACAGTATTTTAGGAAATAGTAACTATTAAGAACATCTTTTAACCCCACAATATTAGAACCCGTAAAAGTAACAGATGAGTGACAGAGAGATCATTTATGTTTCACCAGCTGACAAAAAAACATTTAATTGTAAATAAAGCGAAAAGTTAAAGTTACAACATGCGACATTCAATATTTTAATTTTTTTTTCATTTTAATATTCTAATTCATTTTATTATTACTCAAAACAAAAAAACGTGTGCTCACACACACGCATACGTGTTATATCATAATATAACTAATATTCTACTATTATTTCTGTACTGTTTGTTTATACTTGTTTATTTTTAAGGTAAGGAAGACAAATAAAAAACCTTCAGACTTGCTCAAATATGTGCAAAGCTAGCATGAATAAATTCGTTTTTAAAAAAGCTTAATTTTGAGTCAGTTGGTGTTTTGACACTCACTTCTATCTTTATCTAACTTTTCTTAGAAGAAGACGGAGGTTTCCCTGACTTTGCTAGTCGAGTTTGAAGGAGCAGTATCCATTTTAACAAATCGCGTTACTGGGTGATAACACAAATTATGAAAATACATAATTATAGAATTTAACCACCAATAGAAATTATACAACAGAATTAAATAACGATTAAAATGAAACATATAACAACAACATAATTAATAATAAACTGAGATATTATTACCAAAAAGCAACACAGTAATTAACAACGTTAACTGAAATGTGACACGCATGTTGGCTGTTGCGTTCGCTTGCATACCAGCTGATTCTCCGTTACTCTCCCGCCATTCACAATTTCAAAGTGGACTCGTCCATGAAGAAACTTGTTTCTCTGTATGTGCCTTTAGCTTTCGATTTTGCTATACCTGGACTTCAGAATACATTTCACGTGCAGGTAAATGTCACCATCTAATAACATTTAGGTAACATACACTGGCATATCAGACGTAATATGCGTGCATCGCATATCTTTATAATAAGGTTGATTTTGCAATAAAATGTTACACCTGATCTGCTATACCTACGTACAGACAAATAACGATTAGTAGAGTGAAATTGCGTTATGTTGTACTTATGAAAAATTAGCCTAAATTAATTAGAGTACATTGCCTACCTAGGGGTTTTTGGCGCCCCCCTGAACTGTTGCACCCCCTGGTAGAGCCACCTCTGTTATTGTGTTCACAATAAACTGCTCACCATTTCTTTGTAATAGACCGTAGTCCGATGAAATTAAAATTTTCAGTTAATTAGTGATAGTTAAAGTTAACACCAGTTTGAAATTTTAGTTCACAAAATAACTGTGAAAGTACACCATTGTAAACATGTGTACAAAATTTTATTGAAATATCTCAATTCATTTTTGAGATGTCAATGCTTCCTTAAAAATGCAAAATGGTGCCCAGATGGAAATGATAAGTTCTCAGAGGTATGTTTATAACTTTTTTTTTATATTGATTCATAGAATCTGGATATGTGTAGTGAGGACACGTTTTACATTGCTCTCTGTATAATATAATAATTCTAAGGGTGGGAGCGTAGTAGACTAGAGAATATGACTCTTGATTCCTGGGATTTATTCCTGTGCAACACAGAAAAAGTCAAGGTGATTTTTTAGCCCTAGCTGTAATAATAAGTATCTGAAGAGTAGTGATATCACTTGAAGATTAAAACAAGCAGCCTGCTCAGTCTCTCCTATATTGTTTGCTATAATACCAACATGAGTGTATCAACATCAACATCATTGTTGTTGTCGTTTTTGCTACTGCCATTGTCATAATAATTGACACCATTTGCACCACTAAACTAATCATAGACTAAAAAAACATTTAAATGAGAATAAAAAACATAAGCCATTTTTCCCATTAAAATCAGATAAGTCTGTCTAAAACTAGAGAGCAGGTCTTGTTGGTGACAAAATAAATTATTTAAAACAAAAATATTGTAGCTTTATGTACAGTAATAGCAATAAGTTACATTATAGGTGCAGTACTGCTGGTTTAATAGTGTACAGTTGTGTGTCAGGAACTATACATTAGTTACCGAGTAATTACTGTATGTCAGCAGAGTAGGTATTTTTATTTCACGGTTACTAGAAATAAACCCAAAGCACAAAATTATACTGAATCATTGGGAATTACTTAGGGCTCCTCTACCTAATAGAACATTTATACTGTAATATTACTGTATGTGTAGAGTTGTATTGTTTGCAGTTGTTGATAAAGTAATGGTAATGAACAGTACATTTTCAGTGTTGAAGGAAATGTGAAAACTCGTGGACCTTCAATTAAAGAAGCTTTAGCAAGTAGTCCACAAGCAGCAAAGGCCAGTCTTATTTCAAGAATGGCAAAAATGGGACAAGCACTGCCATTCAAAGGAGCCGTCCCAACACCATCTGATTCAGATGAAACAGAGGTATTGTGAAAATATACAGTTCTTTCAAGCACGTATGGGTATTCATAACTATATCTTCAGATGGGGAAGCACTGGTTTTGAATTTTAAAATAATATTTTTGTGTGAAAATGTTGGTCAGATATTAAATCAGATGTGTCCAAAAAGTTGTGACATAAATATTCAGTGGTAACACCTTCATATCTTAATATCGTGTAATTTTACATTTGTATGTTTAAATTGTTTTCTGTTATTTTTAAAATGAAAGTTTTTATGTAAAGGAAGCACCTGCAAAAATAACAGTCTATCTGTCTGTCTCTGTCAGTCTGCCTGTCTCTCTTTCCCTTTCTCTCTCTTTCTCTGTTGGTGATACAGCCCCCTGTTCATGGTTCCAAGCCAACTTTATCCAACTTTAAATGTCCAGATTCTGTGTTCTGTGGATTATCTTCAGTTTTATTTATCCACTTTTGTCTGCCTCCTTCCCTTCACCCACCTGGATACCTCATCATGATTCTTTTCCTGCCTGGTTCAGCCCTGTGATGGACAATATGTTCAGTCCACTTAGGCTCCTTGATTTTATTAACTGACTTGCTGATGGTTCCTTATAATTTCATGTAGTTCATGATTGAACACAAAAAATAAAATGGAACATAGTTTATGTGAATTACAATTAAAACATTGTTTGTTAATATAAATGTTACAATAAATAATTAACTTGAGTTTTACTAATAAATTACTAGTGATTTCATGCAACTAAATATGGTAATTATTCAGTAAGTATACTAACTATATATTTATTGGATACCAAATAGGAAGACCAGAGTGTTAAAGTTGATGGGGAAGTTAGAACTGTACCTCCTCCCAGGCCACGTGTTCGTACTACAAATCAAGTTGTTACTCATACTGCATCAAGTGTAATGACTCAACCACCTGCTCCATGGTTTGCTCAGAGCCCTTACATGGTATTGAACTTTATTTAAATTAATAAGTTTGAAAGTAATTTTACTATTATGTGATATTTATGAAAATATTTTAAATAAGTATTGGTAGTTAATTACTACATAATTACATTAAATACTTAAATGTGTTACATTACATTAAACATGTTAAAATATTACTGTGAGTACAATGGAAACACAGTTATCTAACCTTTACTTATTTGCCTTTGTTTCATGTAACTTGGCACTGAAAAACTTAATTAATTTTAATAAATAATGGCCCAAAATTATTTAATTTTCATGAATTAGGTTAGTAACATATGGTGGAAAAATATTTGTTAGATCCTTGGATTTCGTTGTCCATGACGTGTCCGTTACTTAGTGCAGTAAAAAACAACACTGACGTAGTAACAAAAATAAAAGACATACACATCCCCCATAATGCCACATTAGCCTCCTTTGACATTAAAAACCTGTACACAAACATCCCAATCTCTGAAACAATCACCATCCTACAAAACAAACTCAAACAGAACAACACTCCAGACGAGCTTATCAATGAAATAACAGAAACTCTGAACATTATCACAAAACAAAACTACTTTACTTATAACAATAAATACTACACACAGAACGATGGCCTACCCATGGGCTCCCCCATATCCAGCATTCTAGCAGAAGTCTTCCTCCAACACTTAGAAAAAACAAAAATACTCACAAACAATGACAGACACTCACATAAAATACTATATTGGCACAGATATGTTGATGACATTCTAATACTATACAGGGGAAACAAAAGACAATGTGAACAGTTACTAACGCACATAAACAAAATACATAAAAACATAACCTTCACTGCCGAATACGAACACAACAATACCATAAACTTCTTAGACCTCTCCATCACAAGACTAGAACACAGGCACAAATTCAGTATATACAGAAAACCAACTACAACTGACACACTAATACACAACACCTCCAATCACCCAATACAACACAAACTAGCTGCTTTTAGAACCATGATACATAGACTTAACAACATCCCCTTAAATGAAATAGACTACAAAGACGAACTAAACACGATAAAATATCTAGCAGAATCTAACGGTTATGACAGAACAATATTCAGTAAACTCCTACACAAAACACAAAACAAACAACAGACAAAGACAGAAAACAACAAATTCATAACACTAACATACATCAACAAACAAACAGAAAAAATTGCGCACAAATTCAAAAAAGCAGGATACAGAATCGCTTACAAAACTACTAACAAAACAGAACACACACTATCAAAACGCATGCCCAAAGCACAAAACAAATTCGATCTACCTGGTGTATACAAGCTAAATTGCTCAAATTGCAATAAATTCTACATAGGCCAGACAGGACGTAGCTTCAAACAGAGATACATTGAAAACACAAAAGCACTCCACACCACTACAGAATCTACCTTTGCAAACCACCTCATTGAAGCAAACCACACATATAAAAACATCGACAATAACATGAACATTCTACACGTACACACAAAAGGCCGAAAACTAGACACTCTAGAACAATTAGAAATATACAAACATACAAAAACAAATAAAAACGACATCCTAAACGAACAGACACAATTCAAATCGCACGCATTATTCGAACACATCTCACCACACACACACAGCTTCAATCTTTCGAATAACTATCCAGTCGCCAACAACAAGACGGACAACGCTACCTATGGCAGCCTCTGATGAAGCCTTCTAAAGGTGAAAGCCGGTTTAGGCTGTAAGGTAAAACTTTACGTTTTTACTTATAAAAAACTTAGTGTTCCGAGTCGTCAATACTATAGTGATATTTGTTAGATATTAGTATGTCCACATTACTGTATTTAAGGAATTGGTGTGGATGGGACATACATGTAACATGCTTTTCTGTCATAATTATAAGTCTTTTATATCTGATGCAGAAATGGTTTTAAAAAAAAACGTGGTCATGATAATAACAAAGTTGCCACTAAATTATTATGTGTATTTGTTGTCTATTCAAATAACGTCTTAACAGCCATGACTGGTCAGAAATTTAACATGTAAATGGTGTAAACTGTAATTCTTAACAGCATCAACATTTTTTATTAGTCGTTTTTGTACAGTAAAATGGATTATTCACAAAAATTATCTTTCTTGTGATGCAAGCCAAAAGTACATTTAAAATTAGTTTCAACTAGTTTAATTAGTCTAGTTTTCTTATGTATGTGTTGTTTGTGTTGTGTGCTGTATGTGTTGTTGTCAATAAATGAACATAAACAATACAAAACAGATAATAGATTATGTATAAATTAAAATTTCCTTTTTAATCTTAATTCTTTTTTTGTTCTAGCTACCTAAATGTAAGGGTGTGCACAATGACATGGAGATACACAATATACAAATAAATGTAGTAAAATGTGTATACCATATATTTTATGGTGTGTATAATCATGATTATTACATATTTATACAAATAACACACCATACAGGTGAAAAAGTTGTTTTAAAAAAATTTTCCTAATATCCAGCTTTCCCATTTATGTTGTATAACTGTGTCTCTACTGTACTTTCACATAAATGTAACTTGTTTAGATATTTTTTCCACCAAGTATATTATGCAAGATTAATACTGTAAAGTTTTTCATAGTTAGGTTGTAAACAAAAATTAAATTTTATAAAATATTGTCATTGTGCTAGCATTGTTCTAATATGTTCCTAGTCATTTAAGGTAATGCAAACAGTATTCAGTGATATATAATTTCTCATTTACAAACACTTATAGGCGGAGCTTACCAAGATGGCACCCCTCCTCACCTAGCTCTTCCCACAATAGTTCAAAACTTGATCATCAAAGAGAGTAGTATGAGCGATGCTCACAAGACATACTTTGTAAAATGTGTGATAAAAATTAAAATTTTCTTAGACAATGAAACGAAAATTACCTCAGAGTTCTTCATAAAGTAAAAATAGAGTTATTAATATAAACTTACCAAACAGTCGATCACATTCAAAAATTTATAATTATTTATTTAAACATAATGTAGATTTCAGACATTTTATGGTCCATCCCCAGGTGCATCGGTACACAGGGAAGTCACATACTTAAAAACTTTGCAAATAGTAGCTTGTGTCTCAGAATAAATTAAAAATGAACAACACACTGAAACATCAAAATATTAAAATTACTATAAAAACGGAGTGCTTTGCCCAACATGAGACTGTGACGGTACTGAAGTAAAAATATGAAGTAGGCAACAACTTTATAAGTTTAAGTTTTTTAAAACTCTTATAAAAAATATTCTGAAAATTCTTACTTGAATAAAACTGACAGCTGTCAACACTTTGTCTTTTGAAGTAAAACTGGTGGGGCATAACCTTTTGAGTGTTCAAGAAGGAACATCTGCACTGACATCCTGAAGCACTGACTAGCTATGTTAGGACATTTGCATTACAAAAATGAAAAGACAGTCAAAAATATCAGAAAAACTGCCAACTTCAAGACTCCTTTAATTGCATCCTTCACTATGAGACTGAGAGTACATGTAGCACAATGGACGTATTTTGTTCTATTCCAGCTTCTTGATTTGGGCTTGTAAGCCATTTGTATGCCAGACATCACAGACCCCTACATTATTCATTATGTCATAAGCTTGACCCCTACATTATTCAAGCCCTTATTTTTTTGAAGTAAATCTGAAATAAATCCTTCGACTAATGATTTGTGTTGACCAGTTCTTTTACTCAGACTCGTCCAGTCATTAACACCAGTCAGTAAATAGGAACTTAATTTACTCCTGTTGGTGAACAATCACCAAGGCTCAAAATAATACCTGTCCAACTGGGAAGAGTAACAAAGGCAAGGTCTCTGAAGTTCCACACCTCCTTTCCTCTTAAATTTGTATTAATATTCTGAAAAAGATTGTTTTTTACATGACTCATCTTTAGGAAACAGTCCTCTTGGTTGACATGAACCATAATGTACAATATTTTTTTTAAATTTTGGGTCTTTCATATTACTTGAGTAAAGTCCCTAATCACTTGGATATTTTGTATTTGCAACATTTATTAAAAATGTTGTGTTCCAGTTTCTTCAACTTCTTGCAGTGAATCAGAGTCTGGTCTTCTAATACTATCGTCACTTCCAAAGGCAGTGGACATGACTGAGATTGAAATATCTATGCTGGACAAAATATAATTTGTGAGTGAGGTGCCAGAGGAGGTGATTGCAATAGGGATTATTACTTAATGGTAGAGATGTTGCTGCTAAATAGTGGTAACTGAACACTGTGAGTTGTTAGGTCTGTACATGTTTCGGAAGAGTCGCTCACATGTGATAACTTTATAAAATTCCACTAATTTTTGCTAGTTTTGAAGTTTGTTCATGTTTTTCTTTTTTTACTTTTCCAGAATTCCAAACCATTTGTTTTATCTTCTCAGAGATTTTATTTTGTAATGTGGCTGTTTACACGGTTTGTTTATGATGTAATTTTAAAATATGATTTTAAGAAATTTTTAATTCACCGTAGACACTATACATATACTGCCATGTTTATCACCACACAGCAAAGACAATGACGCACATAACATACAGTTCAACTATGAAACTGAGCCACTATGAAAATATGTTACCTATCGCACATGTCTCTACAAACTAGCTTCTATCATAACATGACTATCACACACTGACAAATTAGCTTTCAAATTGTTTATGCAAATATGCATAGCTCTTTTCAAATGCCATTCCAGGAAATGTTTATAAAGAATTGTTATCGCCAGCATGTCTTGGAAGCAAGAATTGACAAGAAAGACCTATGAAACAAGGAGTGATGACTTTATACTTTAGTGAAGATATATTTGTCAGCGTGTGGTGTCTCATCCTAAGAATACCGTTGGTGTCAGTGGAAATCAAAATCGTAAGAAAAACATTGGTGTCAGTGGAAATCAAACAAAACAGAAACATGTGCTGTTTGTTTGTTTTTCACATGTGTCATACTGCCTTTTGCATAATGGTGCCACAGCAGGGCCAGGGTGGGCCCAGGTCCCCAAAAGATTTCTTGACCAGCCTCTCTGGTCCTCCCCCAGATTGGAGCGGCTATAGTGGATAACGTGATAAAAGTCAATGTAGACAGTAGAAAAAGTTTTAATGACAGAAATTTTATACTATTAAGATTTTAATATCATAAGTGAAACCATATTTAGTAAAATATAGCTACAAGTTGAGCACAAAATGAACATAATTGATGTTGTAGCAAAGCAACACAGCTTATTGGTAAACATAGAGTATGCACGTTTTTGAAAACTGAAGTAACTTGTATCCGTGTGTCCAGTTGATTTGTGTTTGTAGTTGTAATAAGACTATGTAGTGTGATCTTCTTTTGAAATTACTTAGTTTTTGTAATCAATATATTGGTGTACAAAAAAATTCTCCAATAATTTTCACTCATGATACTTAATTTTAAATCTTATTAAATTAATTCAGAAAAATTATGAAATCTTGTTGATGTAAATAGCAAAATAAATGAAGTATCCGGTGCTTTAACTTGTTGGAGACTCATAGAATTATCAGCATCATGTTGTGCTAATGCAGTCAAACTTTTAAACATGGATTTGGTGTGTAAACTGTTTATGTAATAATGAATAGAGATAGTGTTAGTTTTGTTAGAAGGTGTGTAATTATTGTGATAGTGTGCCCAAATGTGACATCGAGCAATTCCAAAGTTGAAGCAGCATTGAAGCGTATGTTTATTTTTAAACAAGAAGCCTCCAGTTGTAAACAAAAAGTAGATAATTTTGAGTCTTGTAGGCCTAAAGTAACAAAATGACGAGACTACACTGCTTTATCCACTTGTGAAAGACTGTAAACATTATTATGGTTGTGAACTGATGAAGCCTACTGTCAAATACCTAAGAAGCTTCCCCAAGAAAGCTATTATCCAATATTGCTTTTGCCACCAATCTCAAAGGTATTCAAGTGACTTCTGTTCGAAGAGAAGGTTGGATTTAAGCAGGGACACTTGACTACTCTTCAGCTAGTGAGGATCATTGGCCACCTAGCAGTTACCACCAATAGCCATCAGTCCACAGGCACTGTCCTGTTGGACATAAGCAAAACCTCAGAAAAGTTGGCCATGAAGACCTGCTCTTCAAACTAATCTACATACCAGTACTATTGTCCACTATGCATCTCGTGCAGTTGTAATTAACTGATGGAACTCTTGGGGTGTGTTGATGGGGCATTCTCTTGGGTTCGTCCCATCACTGCAGGCATTTGGTTCCTCTCTGTCCTCACCCTGTTCTGTACTTAGTGTACACAAATGACCTGTCAGTGTACCATGGAGTCATATTGTCCCTCTTCACTGACAGTCCCTGTCTTCATGTGAGGTGAGCATAATGATACAATGTCAGCTGGACATTCTGCACTGGTTGTGGAAGTGACGCATAGTGATCAACACAGTCTAGTAGAAAACAATCTGCTTTACGTGTAAGTCCAACTTCTACTGTGACAGTACAAAAAGCCTGATATAAAAAGTATGGTATACAAGGTAGTAAATTATGGTATTTCGATGTTTTTAATTTCATTTCTATGGGTAATACAATTTCCCTTGGTTTTGCCGGCAACGACGCAGTTCCGAGACAACGAAATAATTTCAAGGACAGCAGTGTACGTGCAGATAAAGACACTTAGAATGGTTACAGCAACCAATACCGGCGCTACATGCTTCTGTTTCATTGGCCGACAACGCCAAATGTCATTAATACAACAATGACGTGATTAAAATATGTAACAAACAAGGCGATTATGTAACAAAAGACAAAGAACAATGACGTGTATTCACACACACATACGAAAATATTGCGTAGTGTTCGCCCCAGTCTTCAGAAATTCATCATGGCGATAACACATTAAAAATTGTGCTGGCCTAAAACAGTCAGCTTAAGTGCCTTAAATAATTCAGAAATGTAATCAAAATGTGTTAACTACAGGAGAACTCAGACAGTGTGAAGTAATAGTTTTCAAAAGTATACTTATTGTTGTGAGAATATTTAAACCTACATGAATTAAAATGTATACTTAAAAGACCCTAGAGTCAGTGAATTCAGTAAAATGTAACCACGCCGTTTGGAAAACAACATGTGATCCACTGCTAGAACTTCCAGTCTACCTAACAAGGGAAGTGCAAAACCAAAATTTTATTTAAAGAGCTCTTTTAATCAAAATTGCAAATATGTGTACACAACAAAAAGTAAATTGAAATTGTATGTATGAATGTGAGAGAGAGAGCAGTGCGTGCATGGTAAAGGTCGACATCCAAACGGGGTGTTGGTTTGCGTTATTGATAAGGAAATATCATTAAAGTCAATTAATCATGAAGCTGCTTCATAGTCAGTATATAGAATTTTGTAAACTAACGTTTAATAAAACATAAAAGAGTTTTATGATAAAAGAGAGTCAGTATAAGTAATGGCCGCCATGTTGAAATTTTATCCGGTGTACACAATTAACAAAATTGCTGAATAAATTAATATTAATGGTCAATGTTTCAATTGAACATATTCTCATTTCTATGCCTGTCTCTGTCAGCAATCACGCTGAGTCGAATCCTTGGACCCTAGGTAATAATAAAAATAACAAGATTGAAACAACCAGATTTTCTAACTATGGTAAGTACCATAATTATGGCGTGCGTGACATACGTGTTTAAGATGAATAATGTAAACAAGCCCAAATATAGGTTACTTGTTATTTCTGATCACAAATACATTTATATTTATTTAAATATATGTAATTTAACACTACATGCCAACCAAATGGAATTGTGTTTGGCTAGACATGCACCTCAACTTCAACAACCTCTTGAGTAATACCCTAAAAAACCTCCCAAAGGCTCAAGACATCATAGTAATGCATTCTTGCAATATTATATACTAATTTAATGAGAATTATTCATATTTTTATTCATCACCTATATACGGTAATTTTGGTAATTGGTATAATTTACAAATTGTTACCTTCATGCTCTCATATTAGAAGCCACTACTCTACGTAATTTGGAACTGTAGAGTAAAACAGATAGTATTTGCTTCCATTAAATCAAGTCTTACTCTCTCTGCTTCAATTTCTCTCATTGGTTCCTACTCTATAT
Organism: Magicicada septendecula; assembly: GCA_034769895.1. Classification (NCBI taxonomy): domain Eukaryota; kingdom Metazoa; phylum Arthropoda; class Insecta; order Hemiptera; family Cicadidae; genus Magicicada; species Magicicada septendecula. Next base: position 264,999,472 of record CM068368.1, on the reverse strand, counting down.
TTACAGTTTTCTATTACCACTGTAATACATGATCATCTGGTTGGATTTCGTTTCACTCACTTTTCTAATATTAGGGTCTTTTAATATTTCTTATCTTCTCTTGAGAAACAATTCACTTTCGAATTCACTTCTTTGTGAGTTGACAGAACTGAGTTTGAAGTATCGTTCCCACAGAAATCCATTATTCCATAGCATGAAATATCTTGACAAAAAGTACCTAAGTATTTGGCTACAAATGTTTTGTTTACATCTTAATGTGATATTTGACTGTTTGTGCACTGTTCTGGACGAAACTCTCACTTCCCTTTTTATTCCTTGTGCAAGGTTGTGAAGTTCTATTCACATACAAATACACAAATTTTATTTTATTTTCCACCTACCTGTTTTGCCTTCCGCCAGGGTCCGCACCACGAACATTAAAATGCAAATATGATTATAGGTTATCGTAAGAACTTACACAACGCATTTTTAAAGAGAAATTAATTAAAATTTTATTTTTTACTTCAAAATATCCTTCAACTAATAAATTGGTATTTATTTGGCCTCTTGGCTCAAATCATTGAAAATGCATAAAACCCTTACTGATAGTTACATGATGGTATTACACTTATACTTACAGAATTACAATACACCTTACCTTAATTAGACAGCCCCAATCTGCTATTTACTCTCACATTCACACCTTTACAAAACCAACTACTATTATTTAATTAACATGTTTGCACAAAAAACCCTTTATAAAAATTTGTTGAAAATACGGTTACTGGTTACCCGACGGCTCACTGCTTTCGTTGCCACGTGGCTCGTATGTTTATTAATCTTTATTAATAAATGCCCGAAAGTGTATTGTTCACTTGATTTTGGCCCGCTCACTTCACTAACTCTGTTTTGCAATTTTATATCTTGGTTACCACTCTTTACATGATGTAATTGAACTGTTCTGTGCACACGGTTTTTTACGCACCCGTTATATTCAAACGGCCGCCGCCGCCTCACCACAACACCACTGCTGATTCACATTTTGCTATATATGATGAAACTTTGTGTCCAGTCGGCGGACGCACTACTATTCGTGTCCGGCAGGTTAGGATGTTACTTTCCGACTGCCTTACATGCTGCTGGGCATTACTGACTCAGGTGAACAAATTTCGTCACCGTACACAGCCTTCGTTGTCGAAGTTTTAGTAGCTGCATACCTGGCGCACAGGATTTTCGTGTGCTGTGCGACGACGATATTTCACAGCCTTTTGCGTGGATTAGGCGCTTCACAGATGCTGGTATTTGTGCATTTGTGAGTGGACGTCGCACAGACGCAAAGTTCTAGGAATCGTATTATCGTCAACAGCACGACATTCCTTTATATTGTTACATCACCCCTTTGCAGTGTACCGTTTCTTTGTTTAGACTGCGAGTTAAATTCAACCTGGTGACTAGCCACATGTATGAAATGAATTGTGCAATTTAATAAAATCAAACCCAAAATTAATAAAAAAAAACCTTCTAATTCGCCCCATTACAAGGTACCGTAACGATTTATACTTTGTTCACTCACTACCCTCTGTTGCAAATTGTAAATGTAACAATGTTTTTTCACACCACCACTCTAACAAAAACACAAGGTTACGCGACTATCCACAACTATTTCTATGACAACAAGGGTTTCACATGGGATACAGCTGTTCCTCTTACCAAAAACAGACTAAAAATGTAAATTTCATAATTCACTAAGTCTGAAGGAATGTACTTTTAATCGCTAGCAAAACAATGCCTAACATAAATGTTTATAGTTGTTGAACGTTTTTCTGTTATTACTAAAACTTTCTTTTTATGGTACATATAAATCTACTATAACAAAATATAATTTAATTCTATAATTAATATAATATAATAATATAAATTAATTTGTGCCTTACAAAATGTTGTGTATTTAATAGTACAGTAATATGTGTACATTGCGATAATATGTGTATCAAAGGTTTTATTTGGTTTTAAATTGTGTTTTCTAACATTACTTTTATATTTAATATGCCACATTATATTACCAAGTGTGTGTGTATATATTATATAGGCCTATATACAATATTTAATATTTATACTGAAATTACCTCAAGATATTTTTTTCCTTATTAGGAACATGTTTCCTTAGGGCAAACAGCATAAAATGACAGCATTCTATTCACTATTTAACAGAATGTACAAAATACCCCTAAGCAAACAAGAAACAGACAAAGAAAGAAATATAATTTACCAAATTGCTTATGAAAATGGATATAATAAAAATACTGTAAACAAAATAGAAAATAAAATTAAATATAAAATAAAAACTGAACAATTAAGAGTTAATCAAAATGAACAAAACAAAAATAATAACAACAATAAAAAATGGGCCACATTCACATACATAAATAATAAAATGACAAAGCTAACAAAACTGTTTAAAAACACAGACATTAAAATAGCATACAAAACTAACAAAAAGTTATCTACATTAACTAAATAACCCACACAACAATGATAATACAACATGTTAACTTACCTATTTGATACTTTTAATTTCGTTAACATTTTACACTATGTTTACACTTTATTTACTTTTGGTTCGGTTAGCCACCATGTGGCATTGCACCAACATAAAAAAAAATATACTTACGAGGGTCCAGGATTCTATAGACGAGCGGAGAAACACAATGGTTGCAGTGAAATAATAGACTTTAATTCCATTAGTAGTTTAAAATCATATTTATTAATTATTTGAGCATTCTCTATATTGATAACAAAACAAAATTTTCTTCTTCCACCTTCTACAAATTCCAATATGGTTGCGATACATTCTCTTTACTTCAAACTTATTCAGGGTATATTTACGCAATATATTTAGAATTCAAATTACCCTTGTTACATATTGAAATGAATACAGAAAACTACTACTGTGTTAATAATTCAAATTACTTAGTTATATAAATCACTTAACGTAAACCAATGCTTTATGTTATTTATATAGATAGGTACAGGTACCTACGCATGCTCACGCATACCCACACACATACTATTTTATACGGTACATTTTAGTTGTTAATTACTGAGCTCAAATTAATAAGGGGCAGTATTTTATTTGATTTAAAAAATGTCTACTTTCCTGTGTTCAGGTGTCGAAAATCGACCCAGGCGTCACTCATGGTTTACACTGTTCCTCGGCCGAACTATTAAAATGTTTCTTCTACCAATGTTACTCACTTCCTCTATTTATTTATAAAAGACTGTTTAAATATAGCAATATATCAAAAATTCACATTTTGTTACTTTGCTGGCCAGCAATTTATGTAACATGCCACTCGCACGAGCAATGTTTGTAGACTGAGAGAGACAGTATTGCGTTCATTTCTGATGTGGAGAGGGCTGTCACATCACCACTTTCATTGTTTTTGATGATGATGTCTCCACTTTTAAAGGCTAGGCGATTACGTACTGCATTCTTTATGTGACGTTTTCATAGGCGCGGCTTTTGACGAGTTAGTTTGGCGAAATTGAGTTGTTGTTTTCGCACGTACGCCACCGACCTTGACGCAATTCCTACTTGCTTGGTATTACGTCGTTTCACACTTTATAAAACTTTACCCTCATGGATTATGATTTTTGAATTTACAATAAAATTTCTATATGCTTTTCCCCAAAACACTATAGGGAGATATTTGTACCGTTACAAGACCCCCTCAATGAGAGGTTTTATGACGAAGCATAAAAACTCTCATTGACACATTCATACTTCCTAAAGGGATCAGCTAGGAAATTTCGCCACAACCCCCTTACTGTTTATATAAAAAGAATATAGTTAACTTACCCATTGGTCCAGTGATTGTGACAGCACCTGAATGACCTTACTGGACTTCTCTCTCGAGATCCCAACACCGCAAGGCCAGTCAGGCACTTGACGCTCCTGCTCTGACGCGCTAGCCAGCTCAGGACCGCCGCCACAGCATCACCAAACTCTGAAACATCATATTAAAATCAAATAGTGGCCTTGTATAATACCATATCCCTAACTGATTTGTTTCCCCTTAGCTGTGCCCTGGTTTGCGTTAAGTAGCATTGATTTCTTCCTTAACTCCTAACACAAATAATACTTGTAGTATATGACTACAAGATTCAGTATATAGACGTTTCCTTCTCTTATTGCACTCCCAGATATTTATAAAATTTTCGATTCCAATTGATAATAATTAATCCTTTCCCATTTTACAAGAAGAAATATAAATCTTTATACTAACACAATAAATTTCAACACAATTACTTAAGTTTAAGAGAATAAACAAAACAGCTCATTAATATAGTTCGTATATAGAACAAAACAAAACACAAGTTTACTACTTCGGAACAATCTATCTATTTGAAAATTATTAATCATCTTTCTAATTATCATAATATTTCTTAATATCAAATCATCTAATTATCTCTTCTGATCAACATCATCAACATAATACATTGAATATTCATTAAAACGTTACTACCAATCTAGTAACCTCCTTCCACACACTATGGCCCCCCTGGACTGTAGCGTCCAGTTGCTTCCACAAGAACTGAAGTTATGGAGGAATTTTGTCATCTCCTGTCCTTGCTTAGGCCTTACATTTTTAAATTCCAGATATAATAATATCTGATTTTATAGTTACAACCTTAAGACGGGTCTATCACCTTTTTTAACTGTTCCTACGCGAACAAGGTGATAGCCGCTGTTTGTGAAGTTATTTATTAATTAATACATTTAAATCATAAAAATATTTATATCTCCCACTTACCTTTCTTCTGCCCAGGGTTACATTACACGAACGTTGAAATGCAAGTGAGGTTCCAAGGTCATTTGAAAAACGTACGCTTACTCGCATTTATGAAAAAGCAATCAATATTTTATTGTATTCTTTTAGCTTTCAAATTTCAAATTATTACTTATTCATTTCTTTTAAGTTATCCATTAACTCCCAACAATTAATACCAACAAACAAAAATTTCTTTAAATATTGATAAACAAACTTATATAAATGAAAGTTAAAATAGGTACCTTATGTTAATAAAGCAACCCAGCCTGCTCGCACACACATTCATACCGTTTTACCCCCCCATTTATTTAATTTCGACAATCATTTAAAATTCTTTGCGTGAATACGTTTACTTGTATCGGCGTCTCCTCTGACCTCGTGGCGCTTCCCGTACAGAGTCCTCTTTTAGGTGTTTGATAGTTTATGAATTCATAATTTTTTCTTCTTTACTCAAATCAGGTCCGCACGGTTCATTTTTTAACTTGTTTCACCACTACACTTTCCTTTTAATTAATATTTAACAAAATTACTGATGAACACCGGTTGGTGTTCAGCCCGGCCAGGCGAAGATTGAGTGAAGACTGATTTTTTTACATGCGGGCGGAAATCACTGCCTTTCTTGCTACCAAATTTCGTCGCTGTTCATAGTCTTCATGTGGCAAATTGTTAGTAGTGGCACCGGGAACATGGTTTGTGAGTGCTCCCAAAGCGTTGACGAAATTTCACTGCCACTGTTTACGTCACATGAATAGGCGGGATCTTGTCAAGACATCCGTCGTCTCCCGACAGCATTGCAAACAGATTTTACAGAAAAGCCATCTTGGTCTCTGCGTCTCAGCGTCGTTTGTGCGCCCCGCTGGTGTTTGTGTGTTTGCGTACATCACACGGCACTGAAGTTCTTAGAATTGTATTGCGTTCTCTGGTCCCACCTTGCATTCCATTGTCTCGACTATACCTCACTGTTCCTTTCTTCGATAAAACTTTTATTCAACATGTGACTGGCCACACAGATGGAAAACAACTTTATGATTTTCTTTTAATAAAATAGAAACCCCTCTTTTTAGCCCCGTTACAATACCCCCCCAATGAGAGATCTTCTGTCGAAACAGAAGAATCTCATTGCTAAACCCCTAAGAGGATCGGAGAGGATATGGTGCCAACAACCCCCCTTAATTCTTAACGCATTATGGGTAAACTACCCCCCTAGCTTGGTGACTATGGCTGCACCTGAACGAGATTACTGGACTTCTCTACTAGAGATCCCAACACCATAAAATCGAACAGACACGCACCACAGCGCACCTAACCTTCTATCATGCCACCCCCAAAATCCAAACCCTTGGCCTTATACCATGCCAGATCCTCAACCGATATGTTCCCCCTTATCATGCACACTGGGCTGCCTTTAGCAAGTACTGGGCGCGTACACATATACATATGATTACATCCTAACAAAAAAATTTATTTTTAAATTCAAAAATTCATCTAAGTTTAAAACCAAATTGTTATATTTACATTACTCTCTCAAAAAATCAAAATTAAAAATCTGTTGCATGAATCCATCAACTCTATTCATTCTCTTCAGTACTACCTACAATCACAAAAATTTTGAATATCTCATTAAAACATGAACTCACTTATCCTAACATTTGATTATACAGATATACTAAACAATGTAATTCAATAAAATACTAGTAATACACATAAACAATAATATACTTGAAATTCAACCATCACCTATATGGCAGGCATAAAAATAAATTATTTTTTTCAAAAAAATTTAAATTTATTAAAGTATACTTTTCTCAATATTCAGAAACATTTAAACTCAGTTGATTCAATTAAACGACAAAATTGCATCAACCAATTGCTAGAAACTGGTCTTGTCTATAACCTCAACCATCAGCTGATCTCTCTGGGTCAAGTCAATGACCTTGACATACATATGACAAAGCTACATCATAAAGTACATAAAACATCTTTAAAATTCTTTACCTTCAAACATAGTACAACATAATAAAATACAACATTTAAAATTAACATGGTTATTATTATCTTACAATAAACAACAAAATTTACATTTAAATTGACCAAAATTACACATTTTATAACTTTACATTCCCCTCAAATTCTATTAAAATCTGTCACTTTTTTCAATTATTTTCTACATTTTGACTATGACTTTCTTTCTTTAACATTTTCGTTCTCAATTAGTTTGGGTGACTTAATTATTCATAATAATATTTCGATTTACAACTTGGCATTTATATATAGATAATCTTCCCCCCTTCTGACTCTAATACTCACTTAACAGCTTTTACCTAATATGACACCCGTCTATCAAAACATCTACCAACTCTTCTCTATCCCTAACTTACTACTCAACTCATATTGCATCATTCTACCCTTATATAAAAAAATACTCTCTACCCCTTTGTACTCAGGATGTGTGTTCCCTTACCACTGCTCATTCCCTTATGTTGGTTCCTGGACTCCCCCTAGGTAACCCTTTCCGACGCTAATCGGTTCCCTTCCCGCCACAACGCTTTTCGTTGAGGACTCCTTATCACACCACCCCCCTTACAAAATTACCCATCAACTAATTACTCTCCCATTACATCACTTTCATCTACAAAATATCTCCATTTATTTATTTCTTCAATATATCAATCACTAGCAGAATACCCGTGCTTCGCTACGGAATTTCACGTTGTACGTAATGAAAATGTTAGTTTAATTAATAAAGTTCAATTAAAGTAGGCTTCTTAAAAATAAATAGCTCTTGCCCACAACTTCGTTCGCGTGGTCTTCAATTTAATGCGATAATATATTTAGAACAGAATCTATTCTATTGGGTTGCCATAGTAACCAGATCTAATAGTTTTTTAAGACCGCAAAAGACCCCCCAGAGGATCGTATCGAAAAAAAACACCTGTCCTATGTTGGTTCTCCCGTTGCGTAAAATATTTGTGCCAAGTTTGGTTGAAATCGGTCCAATGGTTTAGGTGGAGACGTGGAAGACCCCAAAGGACCCCCCAAAGGATCATATCGAAAAAAACACTTATCCTGTGTTGGTTCTCCCTTTGCGTAAAATATTTGTGCCAAGTTTGGTTGAAATCGGTCCAGTGGTTTAGGAGGCGATGTGGAAGACCCCAAAGAACCCCCAAAAGGACCCCATCAAAAAAACACCTATCCTATGTTGGTTCTCCCGTTGCATAAAATATTTGTGCCAAGTTTGGTTGAAATCGGTCCAGTGGTTTAGGAGGAGATGTGGAAGACCCCAAAGAATCCCCCCCCCAAAAGACCACATCGAAAAAACAGCTATCCTATGTTGGTTCTCCCATTGCGTAAAATATTTGTGCCAAGTTTGGTTGAAATCGGTCCAGTGGTTTAGGAGAAGATGTGGAAGACCCCAAAGAACCCCCAAAAGGACCCCATCGAAAAAACACCTATCCTATGTTGGTTCTCCCGTTGCATAAAATATTTGTGCCAAGTTTGGTTGAAATCGGTCCAGTGGTTTAGGAGGAGATGTGGAAGACCCCAAAGAACCCCCCAAAGGACCCCATCGAAAAAAATACAGAAACCTTCGCGGGCGTGCGCACAACAACTCACCGAAGTTTCATCGCAATCAGATGAATGGTATAGGAACGCATACGGGACAAACAAAGAAACATTCATTTTTATATATAAGATGTAAACTATACCACTTACTTGACATAAACCGTGATAGCTAAGCTAATGTACAACATATATGTATTAATTATACACATAAATGTTCCTCGATAGACACTCTATCTATTGGCGAAAACTTGAATAAAATCCGTTCAGTACTTCCTGAGATTAGCGATTTCAAACACAGAGAGAAAACAGACTGACTTTACTTTATACTATGTATAGATAGATTACTCTACATATTTTCCCCATAGCCACTGTGTCACTATCAGTACTCAAATTCTACATTACACTTATTCATAACAATATTACTTTGTTCAACTCCCCTTCTAAACTCAACTTGGACTGATCTACATGCCCTAACGAAATAATAATCACCCAACTTCTAACCTTTACCACATTCTATATTATATTTACCATTGAAAATTCAAACTAGCTCAATTCATTTCACCCTTTAATTCAAAATCTCTTAAACACATTGAAAATCTATTATTCAGTCATTAATGATATTCAATTTTAATTATATTCAAATATTTAATTACATTGAAAAAAAATCTGCACACTATTTCTAAGTGACATAGTACATATATAACATCAGTAATCAGCTGATGTTCCTGGTCAGATGAATGACCTTCTCTGAATCTCTTTCAAGCAATTCTGCTGTGTAAAAGACATAACTTATGCTACAATCCTTACTATCTAACATGATAAAATAATAACACAATAACATATTAAACACAATATGATAAACATCTACGGCACCCTTTTCTTTAATCAAAACAAAATTATTTATTCAGCTCAGTAGCGAGTCACTATCATTAAGTTACAAAATTTTAATTCGTTACTCCCCTGAGTAACCTCCTTTACCACACACACTGTGACCCCCCCCCCTGGACTGTGGCGTCCAGTTGCGTCCACAAGGACTGAAGTTTTGGAGGAATTTTGTCATCTCCTTGTCCTTGCTTCTGCGTTACATTTTTCAAATGTTAGATATCATAATATCTAATTTTACATATTTACATACCCTTAATGCGGGTCTATCACCTGGTTAACTGTTCCCACGCGAACAGAGTGATAGCCACTGTTCCATAGTTCTGGGGATTTCCCCTATGTCACCCCCCATTAATTTCAAATCTATACCAATTTCAAGCCAACTATGGTCAGGTTTACAATTGCTGCCCATAGCTGGTTGTCGTCCAAAACCACGATTAGTGCTGGTAAGGCAGTAATCGCCCGAAAAGGCGGGGAAATCAACTTTCATCTCAGGCATGTTATACTTCATTTTATAATACACTGCATGGCAACAAATCAACATATAATATAAAATTATATAAAAGTTGTGCAGTGTATATTACGCCACTTTGGCCTCCGATGATGGTAACATACCTTGATGCTACCACCAGCACTCATCGCCATCTGCAGTGGCACATGCCACCACTGCAATAGCATACTAAGAGCTAAACTTAAATCCTTCTACTGATGCAGTCTCTACTTTCCATAATTATTCACTTCTATTAACACCACTCAACCCCCCAAAATTATCCGCACATCTTGTATGAAAACAAGTCTTTATTTTATTCCAGACCTGTCTGCACGTCTCACCTCTCACTGGTACTACAAACTTTTCAATTATACTTGGTCACTTCTTTACATAAATACACTATAACTACTAACATAATTTTAAAATTATAAACATTCCAAATTATATATTGATAAGTATTTACATTGGAGGCTAATTTTATCCTTAGACTGCTAAAGTCGTGATCGCCCAAAAATGGGGTTTTGCCATGAGGGAAACTTGGCGACCGAATAGACATACTACATGAATTCACGTTCCCCTTCTCCACCAAATCTACTCCCTCTATCCTACCATTTCTCCAAACCCGCCGTCTATCCATTCGCCCAGACTCTCTCCTAGCAAAACTCATGTTCAGAATTATTCAGAAACTACTGTCACTGGCTAAACTTAATTTTCCAAGGACACCAGAAATTTTTACTTGAACGCACTGCCTTTAACATATATATCCTCCATAACTATTTACAATCACTCGAAGCAGTGCTGGTACGTGATATGGTACACCTAGCCGCTGCACCTTGAGTGTTAAAAAAATAATTCGTATCACGTACCTTTATGGGTCCCCCTCCCCGTTCAATATGTGGGTAAATTTCTAATCTTTACCAATTTTGGTGGAGCCGGACCATCGTCGTGTCCCTGCCCGAAGGAAGTTCTGCCAACCATGGTCCGCCTCCAATTGCCGAAACCCACGGCCAGGACTGGTAAGGTCGTGACCGCCCGAAAATGGGGGAGAGTCCCTTCTGAAAACATAAATTAACATATTACAATTCAAAAAATAAAATTTTACCTTGACCAATACAACTTCAGATTCGTAGCATTTTGCGTGCCCACTATCTCCTGTGTTACCTGATTGCGTAGTACATATGCATTATTCATTTTTATTTCTACAATCTCATAAGGTCCTTCATACAATAGGAAAAACTTCATTATTTCTTTATCTTGAGCGCTAGACAAATCGTGTCTCCTTACCAATACTAACTGTCCTATCTCATATTTGACCCACTTACCCTTTTCATCATGTTTCCGCTTTCTTCTCTCTCCCTTGGTGAGTAGACTCTCGTTTGCAAGTTGTATTTTTACATTCCTGTCTAGAATTCTTTCTTCCGGTGGATATTCAAAAAGTTGTTCTAATATTCTGGGTGGACGGTTTCCCTTGATTAGTTCATATGGTGTAAATCCTGTAGAATCGTGTGTAGTGCAGTTTAACCAGTCCTCCACTTTCTTTACGTATAAAGGCCATTCTGAGTGTTTGGAGTGACAATACGCCCTGAATATCCTGCCGATTTCTCGCATCACCTGCTCTGCCTGGTTCGACTGTGGATGGTAAACTGCCGTGTGCTTGGGTATGATTCCTTCCCAGCCAATAGTCTGTCTCCACTTACCGCTGATGAACTGCGGTCCATGATCGGATAAAATTACCTTCGGCTTACCTACGTTGATCATGTAGTCCTTGGTTATCTTTTCGCTGAGCACCTTGCTAGTAGCTCTTTACGCTGTACAACCTGACAAACTTAGTAAAAGTGTCTAAAACAACAAAAATATTTTAGACACTCCACCTCTACCTTTAGGCAATGGTCCATACAAATCTACCGCAACTAAATCGAAAGGTCTTTCTACTTTAATATAATTCATTTCCCCTTCTACCCTATAATTTACTACTTTTGACTTTTGACACAAATCACAAACTCTTAATACTCTTCTAACTCTCCTCTCCATATTTTTGAAAACACAAGATTCTTTTAAAACATTTGTACATTTTTTCGCACCAAAATGACCATATCTTATGTGACAATCCCAAATAATTCTATCTACTAGATCATCAGGTATCATTAACCTCCAATCCCGTTCACCCCCTTCTACTTTCTTAAACAGAATTCCCTTATATATTTGGAAATGTGTATTGTACTCTGAACCATTTATATGTGCCTCTAAACTAGCTATTATCTTACCCAATTTACCTTCTGATCTTTGTATGTTTTTGATTTCCCTTAGTTCCTCCCCAAAAATTCTATCTTCCCTGGTTAATCGAAAAATTTCTATTTCTTTCAGATCTCTCCCTGTCTTATTATCTATTATATCTACCCTGGACAGAGTGTCTGGTACTTTGTTATCGGTTCCCTTAATGTATTCCCAGGAAAAATGATATTCTTGTAATGCTAGCACCCACCTGGTTAATCTGCTATGCGTCAGCTTACATGTGTTCTGAAACGATAAGGCCTTATGATCTGTTCTGATGACTGTTTGGTTTCCTAGCAGGTATGTGCGGAATTTCTTTACTGTGGAGACGATGCTCAGCAACTCTTTCTCTGTCATGGTGTAGTTCCTTTCCGCTGCCAATAAAGTCCTGCTGGCAAAAGCGATGGTCCGGTGCTCCTGATCCTCACCCTCCTGGTAGAGTTCTGCGCCGAGGGCTATGTTGCTGGCATCTGTCTGTAAATAAAACTTTTTCTGAAAATCGTGGTGATTCATCATTATCATATTTATAAGTTTCTCTTTAATTTCATTGAAAACAATTCTTTCCTCCTTGCCCTATTTCCATTGTTTGTTCTTTTGTAAAACCGCACTTAGTTTAGAGGTAATCTGCGCATAGTTTCTCTGAAATTTTCGATAATAATTGAATAATCCTAAAAAGCTTTGTAACTGTTTGATATATTTTGGTTCTTTGATATTTTTTGGTTCTGGAAAACGTATGATAGCTTCTACTTTATCTGGATTTGCTAAAATACCCTCTGGAATGATAATAAAACCTAAAAAGTGTATCTCAGTTTGTAGGAATTTTGACTTCTCCCAATTAACAGTTAATCCCCCGTTCTTCAGTTTATTTAATACATATTCTATGTGTTCTAAATGTTCTGAGAATGTTCTTGATGCTATTAATATGTCATCAACGTATACAGTTAAAAAATCTAAATCCTTGGGTTGGAGTATCATATCTAAACATTTTATAAAACTGGCTACGCTAGTGTTTAGTCCGAATGGCAGACGCTTAAATTGATAGTTCTTACCATTGAAGAGAAACGCAGTAAATTTCCAGCTCTCTGGCGCTAATGGAACTTGCCAGTATCCTGCTGTTAAATCTAAGGACGTCATATACTTGACTCCGCTAAACTTCTGAAAGATTTCATTCATGGCTTCCGGTGACTCCCGGTCAGGTATTATTATCTGATTAATTTTTCTAGCGTCTAAGCACAATCTTACCTTTCCATCCTTCTTGATGACCACTACTAACGGATTCGAGTACGGTGATATAGATCTTTCAATGATGTCTCCTTCCATCATCCGGTCCAACTCTTCCTGTACAGCTCTCCTCTTTGAAAACGGCACTGGGTAACTTCTCTGCATGTAGGGTGATGTTCTCGAACCTTCAACTCGCATACGTAGTCCCTGGCTTTTCCAGGCAACTCAGCAAACACACCTCTGAAACGTTCAATATCTGCCCACAGCTCCTGTCGTTGGGGACTCCCTATAACTCCACCCTCATTAAAAAATTTATCTGCCCTATTTTCCCATACTCTGTCATCATCCCCTACACTCTCACTCTCTCGACATACATTCACTCTGGTTTGTATAATTCCCTCGCCTACTCGGTTTCGTATCATCTTTAATCCCGTAACTCTAACTTCATCTAACACCCTCTTAAAATTTACCCTGACTGGTTCACGCCTCTTATTAAATTCTACTATTCTCTTGTTAAAATCAATTACTGCTTTATTTCTCTCCAAAAAATCGTTTCCCAAAATTATATCTAAATTCAAACCCTTAACCACTAGAAAAGTATTCTCAAATTCTATTTCATTAAGGAATATATTTAACTGTACTTGTTTAGTAACTCGTTTACTTCGTACTCCAGTTACCCCCACTACTGTTACTCCCGCAACTGGCAATGATGGTATATTTTTGTTTACTCTTTGTAATTCACCCAGTACATTTCTGAAATTACTGATATCTCACTCCCTGTGTCAATTAATGTTTTATAATTCTTACCTTCTATGGTTACAACTACCTCCGTCAATCCGGTTTTGGTTTCTGTCATTTCTGCATCGTCCTCCTCCAGTAACTCCTCCGCCATGTCCTTGATAATTATATTGCTTCGGTAGTTACACTCCTCTTGGACCCCCAGGTTCTCCTCCGACAATGGCTGGGCCCGGCTCCCCATTGTCTCTTCTAGTTTCCCATGGATGGACCTGCTACTGCTTGATTATATCCTTCTCTGCCTCTGTTGCCACTTCCATTTCCCCTCGGTGCTCCTCTGTTGGTCTCTGCTCCTCTCTGCGGCTGATTCTGTTGATGGTACGTTCTCTCACTGCGTTGACATTCTCTCGGCTTGTGGCATCTAAAACATGTTGTTCTTATAGCATAGTTTTGAACATTACAATCTGCACATCTCCAACCCTCACCTCTATTGTCATTATTTCCCCCACGTGCCCCTCAGTGAAAGTTGGGCATTCCCCTGGGTTGATTATAATTCCCATTTATATGTGACACTGGTGTGTTTATATGCCTACTCATGTCCCGTTCTCTTATATTCTGAAATATATCTAATATTTTTTCTAGTTCCGTGATTTCTATAATTTCTCGTGTCATTAATGTAATTTGTATTTCTCTCGGCAAATGCTTACTTATGTGACGGACGAATGATCGGAACGGTAACGGTGGCTCTAAATATTTTGCCTCATTATATAGTCGCATTACGTACATAGTCACGTTACCCTCTTGGGTCTCAAAATTACCTGGTCCCATAATTTTACTCCGTAATATTTCTTGTTCTTCTTCTGACCAATATTTCTCTCTAAATGCCGTCTCAAAACTCTGATAATTTACCCAGTCTATTTTATGTACCTCCGCCCATACCGCGGAATTCCCTCGAAAACACTTCATTATCTTTAACAACTGTACTTCCCAACTACTTTGACAAAATTGATTGAATTCTTTCACCCTATTTAAAAACTGCATGGGGTGTACCCCCCTATTTTCACAATTAAACAATTCCAAATCAATATCACTATTCATATCTCTAGTAATTACTACTTGTTCAGTAACACTATTAAGTTTTTTACTAATCTCTACATTTAATTCATCTTTGACATTAGCTATGCTTTGTTCAGTTGATATAAATTTATTATTATTTAAACACTCAGCTTGTGTGTTACGCTTATCCATAATATTCACTGTATTTTGTATAGCTTGTATCTCTGTTTTGCAATTACTTTCTATTTCATTTATTTTGAAATTGGTATTAGTTTCACATGTTTTAATCTTATCAACTACGCAATTAAACTTATACTCACTATCAGCATTACATTCATTTATTTTACATTCAAAATTTTCAGTTACCTCCTGTATTTGTTTATCGATTTTTCTACCATACTACTCTCTATTTCATCAACTCTATTATTCATACTTTTTAATGAATGACTCAACTTTTCGTTTAATTCGTATTTCAATTCGTTAAAGTTACTCTCACACTTAATTTTGACCTCATTAATATCAATTTTAAGTTCGTTAAACTTTCTACTCTGTTCCTCAAATTTACTGTTAAATTCACTTTTAATTTCATTCTTTTGTTCATCTAGCTTTACACTCTGTTTTTCTATCATTGCTTGTATTATTTTAAACATTTCATAGCTATCGTCCGGTTTTTTATTTTGGACCGGCGTCAACTGACTTTCTGTATTATCTGTATTATTGTCAGTGAAGCTGATTTCATTATCATTATTTTTAGTTTCCCTACTCAATTTTGGGGTTACTTGAATCCCCGAATCATCTATACTATTTGTTTCATCTGTAACACTTATATTTACATTTTTATCGTCTTTACCTACATTCGGAGTTGAATGTATTTCTAGGTTATTTATAACAACTGATTCGTCAAAATTAATTATTTCATTTACAATACTTTCATCATTTCCTGCCATATTTATAAGTTTATTAATTTAAATTTTTTTACATAAAACATCTACCACTTAACTCTTAACATTTGAACATTGATGTACCATTTTATATATCTACATTTTACTTGTAGGTGTGGTCTTTATATTTAAATTTCAATTTATAAAAACTGTCCCTGTTTCAGATACACCATTTGTGATTATACGATTATTGAAAAATAAATAAAGTCCCTGTTCGGGCGCCATTTGTGAAGTTATTTATTAATTAATACATTTAAATCATAAAAATATTTATATCTCCCACTTACCTTTCTTCTGCCCAGGGTTACGTCACACGAACGTTGAAATGCAAGTGAGGTTCCAAGGTCATTTGAAAAACGTACGCTACTCGCATTTATGAAAAAGCAATCAATATTTTATTGTATTCTTTTAGCTTTCAAATTTCAAATTATTACTTATTCATTTCTTTCAAGTTATCCATTAACTCCCAACAATTAATACCAACAAACAAAAATTTCTTTAAATATTGATAAACAAACTTATATAAATGAAAGTTAAAATAGGTACCTTATGTTAATAAAGCAACCCAGCCTGCTCGCACACACATTCATACCGTTTTACCCCCCCATTTATTTAATTTCGACAATCATTTAAAATTCTATGCGTGAATACATTTACTTGTATCGGCGTCTCCTCTGACCTCATGGCGCTTCCCACACAGAGTCCTCTTTTAATATATGATAGTTTATGAATTCATAATTTTTTCTTCTTTACTCAAATCAGGTCCGCACGGTTCATTTTTTAACTTGTTTCACCACTACACTTTCCTTTTAATTAATATTTAATAAAATTACTGATGAACACCGGTTGGTGTTCAGCCCGGCCAGGCGAAGAGTGAGTG
The DNA here is from genome assembly GCA_034769895.1 of Magicicada septendecula. Taxonomy (NCBI): domain Eukaryota; kingdom Metazoa; phylum Arthropoda; class Insecta; order Hemiptera; family Cicadidae; genus Magicicada; species Magicicada septendecula. The sequence goes on along the minus strand of CM068368.1, from coordinate 264,982,624 downwards.
AAGACTGATTTTTTTACATGCGGGCGGAAATCACTGCCTTTCTTGCTACCAAATTTCGTCGCTGTTCATAGCCTTCATGTGGCAAATTGTTAGTAGTGGCACCGGGAACATGGTTTGTGAGTGCTCCCAAAGCGTTGACAAAATTTCACTGCCACTGTTTACGTCACATGAATAGGCGGGATCTCGTCAAGACATCCGTCGTCTCCCGACAGCATTGCAAACAGATTTTACAGAAAAGCCATCTTGGTCTCTGCGTCTCAGCGTCGTTTGTGCGCCCCGCTGGTGTTTGTGCGTTTGCGTACATCACACGGCACTGAAGTTCTTAGAATTGTATTGCGTTCTCTGGTCCCACCTTGCATTCCATTGTCTCGACTACACCTCACTGTTCCTTTCTTCGATGAAACTTTTATTCAACATGTGACTGGCCACACAGATGGAAAACAACTTTATGATTTTCTTTTAATAAAATACAAACCCCTCTTTTTAGCCCCGTTACATGTTCCATAGTTCTGGGGATTTCCCCTAAGTCACCCCCCTTTAATTTCAAATTCACACAAATTTTCAAGGCAACCAACCATGGTCAGTTTTACAATTTCTGCCCATAGCTGGTTGTCATCCAAAACCACGATTAGTGCTGGTGACATGGTAATCGCCCGAAAAGGCGGAGAAATCTTCTTTCATTAGCTATGAAAGGTGGGGAAATCACTTCATCATTTCTATCTATACACTGTACGATAATAATTGATATATAATATAGTATTATATAAAGTAGGTGTACAGTGTATTTTACGCCCTATTTAGGGCTCTGATGATGGTAACATACCTTGATGTTACTCATCAACACTTACCGCTATCTACAGTGACACATGCCGCCACTGCAATAGCCTACTTATATCTAAACTTATGTCCTTCTGCATTTACTATTTCTACATTCCACAATTTATTTTCTCATCTATTGACACCAAACAACCCCCCAAAATCACCCCTTAATCTTGCATAATAACATAATAAACATTAACCTTGAACATTAACATTGCTACATTAAACTAAACAATTCACCTTTAAATAATTTGTATAGAAAATTATAAACATTACAACTTGAACTTTCTATTAACTCTTTTTATATCAACCACAAATTTCAAATTTATTATCAACATTCATTTTACATCACATTTCATTTATTATTACATTTCTACTATGAATTTTCTATTTAACATTTTCATCATCAATTAGTTTGGGTGATTCTCAGTCGTTCACAATGATTTGATTTATTGAATAGGCATTAACATATATACCCTTATTCACCTTTTTTTCTTCCTACTACCAACCACTAACAGATTTGCATAGGGTGACACCAATCTCTGAAGCTTTACGATCTAATTAGGTATTAAAATACTGAAATCGAGTCCCTTTTTAGGGCACCAACTGAAGCTGTACTTGTGTATTAATGTTTAAAATATTGAAATTCTAGTCACTTACCTTTACCGATAATTTACCAAGGTGTCATCTGATGTACTCTGGCAGAGTAAAACCACAGGTGAATGCAAATTAACAAACACATATTTTTATAAACTCAAATAATATGTTACTTTATTTTCTTTAGCATGACATTTTTTCTTTTTTATTTCTAGTTTGGATCTACTGATATACCCCATTCCTTTTATCATACGACCTAATACATAATGACAACTACTTCAAATTGTGACTTTTGCTGTTGAATTATGCTTTTTCTAGGAGTAACACTCCGAGCAATATTCAATTCACATATGCATGCTATCAAAATTCACTTACTACTGACTATAACATAATGATTAACTTATTCTCTACAAAAGCGACCCAGATTGCCACACTCTCTCACTCATACAAATTTACCCCCCATTATTATATAGCGCTTTTTTAATTTAAATGAATTAAGTCGGGAACTTAGTAGTCGGTTACTTAACTTTCGGCGTTCCTCTCATCGCCGCGTGTTGCACTGAGTTTATGTCCGAATGTTTTGTCACTTCAATTCATGGTTAATTTTTCTTCGTGCACTTCACCTACTTCATTCCGAGATACTATTTCACTATTTTTATGTCTGTTTGTCACCGTCTGCAGTTAAAAGAAAAATGTTGATATGCAAGAGTTCTTAGTGCTCCCGGCCGGGCAAGCGTGATTATTCGAACTGGGCAGAGCGTTAACACAGCGCCCACCTCCAACGATTTTTAAGACGGAAACACACACAGCCTGCATGCTACAAAATTTTCGTCAACACAAAATCTGGCTTCATCCACGTGCTTCAGGTGTTGACGATATTCCATTACCACGAGGCAGTAGACTCAGGTGGGCAGAGTCATCACAGATTTCCGGCATCACCCAAACATGTGGCGAACAAAATCTTATAATTTAGCCATCTTGTTGGCGTCCCTTCTGCGTGCGTGCTCATGTTGCGTGTATGAGTGCGTAATACAAAGCTTGATTTCCCAGAACTGTATTGCGTTGTATCGCCACACCTCGCTCTCTAAGCTATGTCATTGTTCATTGTCCGAATATAACCGTATTACGTATAGGACTTTCTGCGTTGATCACATACACATTAAAATACATTTAATAAAAAAAATAAAATCCCCCTTTTCGCCCCATTACAATACCTCCCCAATGAGAGGTCTTCTGTCGAAACAGGAGAATCTCATTGCTACCCCTAAAAGGATCAGTGAGGATATGGCGCCAACAGCCCCCCTTTAATTCTTAACACTTCATGGGTAAACTACCCCCCTAGCTCGGCGACTATGGCTGCACCTGAACGAGATTACTTCGAGATCCCAACACCATAAAATCGGACAGATACTCACCATAGTACACCTAACCTTCTAACATTCCACCCCAAAATCAAAACCCTGGCCTTATACCATACCAGATCCTCAACCGATATGTTCCCCCTTACATGCATGCTGGGTCGCTTTTAGCAATTACTGGGTGCGTTGACCTACTCATTATTGTATTGTACATAAACTCCCTACTCAAAATTCATAAATTGTTTTACATTTTAAATTTCATTTCCTTTCTCAATTTACTTATTCAAAATCTTTTAATTGAATTTATAACTTTTCTTACTTTTTATAATAATGAACAGATCATAATGAACAAATAAAAATACACAACTTATTTCTACTATAAATTCAAAATAAATGCACTTGAGTACAAAAGAGAACCTAAAATACACCTCATAAATCAGCTAACACCTTCCCTACTTATAATGAACATTACCATTTACAATAACGTTCTTTAATACAAAGAATAGAACAAAATTTGTTTTCTTCAAAAAATTTTAATTTCCCAAAATATTTCTTTTATTAATTTCAAGAAAAAATGAAATTATTTAATTTAATTGAAGTAACAAAATTCATGAGTTAATCACTATAAACCTATCCTGGCTATAACATCAGTTATCAGCTGATCTCTCTGGGTCAGGTGGATGACTTTACCCACCCTATATACATCATACAAAACTATATCATGAAAATTACACAACATCTGTTCATAATCCTTACAATCTAACATAACAAATTAATGACACAATAAAACATAATAAACAAAATCTGATAAACGTCTTCCACACTTGAAATAGTCTTTCCAGAATCAGTAAAATCCTTTATGAAATTATTACACAGAAATCAATTACTTCTAAACATCTACTACAGTAGCATTTCTAGAATCAAAAATAAAATCATTTGGTTAGTTTATCAGCTAGTCAGCATCATTAAGTTTCAAATTTTAGTTCGTTACTCCCCTGAGTAACCCCCTTACCACACACACTATGGCTCCCCACTGAACTCTGGCGTTCAGCTGCTTCCACAAGGACTGAATTGGTGGAGGAATTTTGGCATCTCCTTGTCCTTGCTTCTGTGTTACATATTTTAAAAGGGTCAGATATAATATCTGAAGTTTATATTTATAACCTTAGAGACGGGTCTATCACCTGTTTTGCTGTTCCTACTTGAACAAGGTGATAGCCGCTGTTCCTTAGTTCCGGGGATTTCCCCTAAGTGGCCCCCCGTTAATTTCAAATTTCACCAATTTCAAGGACAGCCAACCATGGTCAGTTTTTACAATTGCAGCCCACAGCTGGCTGTCGTCCCAAAACCACGATTAGTGCTGGTAAGACAGTAATCGCCCGAAAAGGCGGGGAAATCATCTTTCATTAGCATGTTTTTTCGTCATCATTTCTATACACTGTACGATAGCAATTAACATATAACGTAATATTATATAAGGTTGTACAGTGTATTTTACGCCCTATTTAGGCCTCCGATGATGGTAACATACTTTGATGTTACCCATCAACCCATAACACTATCTGCAATGGTACATGCCACCACTGCAGTAGCTTACTTAAATCTAAACTTAATATCCTTCTACTTTGCAGTCTCTACATGCCATAATTGATTTACACTTCGATTAACACCAAACAACCCCCCAAAATCACCCTTTAACCTTGTATGACAACAAGTTCTTTTATTTTATTTAACATATTTTCACATAGTCCAAGCTTTCATTTTTTCCTAACATTTTCTCTATGACCAAAATAGGAACTACAACAATGGGTCATCTTACAAATTTACATTAAAAATAAAATACATTTTGCTTACTGAAGGAAAGCAACTCCTTGAAAAGTTAAGTATTTAAGTTACATAATTTTGATTGTTTCATTTTCTAATTTTTCTAATTTCTAAAATTTCTCTAATTTTCTAGTTTCAATTTCTAAAACAAACTACTGTAGTTCGTGGAAAAATACTACCACCATCTTTTTTTTTTTTTTAATACGTACCTTATGAATATAGGTATGAGTACCTTACCTTCCCACGAAACTAGGGGTCCCCCTCCCCGTTCAGTGACAGTGTTAAATTTCTAGTTTACACCAATTTGTGGATTAGGACCATCGTTGAGTTCACCCTTTGTGGGGCTACCGTCAACCATGGCCTGCCTCCAGAATGCCAAAAACCACGATCAGAGGTGGTGAATCTGTGACCGCCCGAAAATGGGGGAGGATCCCTTCTACTTTTAATATACCATAATGTCTGTTTATGTATTAAAATTTTAATAATAAAAAAATGTCTAACATCTCTCAGCTAGATAATACTTTTTTAATTGGGTCACATTATATGTTCCTTTTATTTCTCGGGTTTGGAAATCTATTAAAACGTAAGCATTCTCCATTTTCACTTCGCTAACCTCATATGGACCGTCGTATAATAAGAAGAATTTTTTAATCTCTTTGTCTAACGGTGATGATTGATCATGATTTTTTGTTAATACTAATTGTCCTACCTCGTATTGTATTGGTGTTAAATTTTGGTCGTGTCTTCATTTACGCTGTTCAGCTTTACTTAGCAGCCGCTCCTTTGCAAGCAACAATTTCCTACCATGTGGCATCTCTGTCCGGTTCGGAAATTTTATCAGTTCTTCCAATATGCGTGATGGCCTTCTCTGAAACATCAACTCATATGGGCTGTAGCTAGTGGATTCATGTAAACTACTGTTAATATATACCTCTATCTTGCACACAAACGTAGCCCACAATGAATGTTTTTGTGGCAAAAAGTTCTAAACATTCTCCCTAACTCCCGCATAACGCGCTCACTAGGATTTTATTGTGGATGATACACTGATGTATGTTTAACTAAAATGTTTTCCCAACCTAGAGTTTCCCGCCAGGTGTTGCTGGTAAACTGAGAACCATGATCTGATAATACTATTTTGGGTTTACCTACTTCCGTAATGTATTCATTTACTATTTTCCTAGCTAACACTGAGGAGGTAGCTTTTTTAATCGGGTACAATTTTACAAATTTGGTAAAAACATCTAACACAACAAATAAATAATTTACCCCTCCTCGACCTTTGGGTAGGGGACCATATAAATCGACGGCAACTATTGCTAAAGGACTGTCTGGTATTACATGTTGCATTAGACCCTCCTGTTTACGATTATTTACCTTGGCTTTCTGACAAATTTCGCATGTTTGTAATATTTTACGCACCGTTCTTTCCATATTATTAAATTTACATGACTCTTTCAATATGTCACTACATTTCTTGGGGCCTATATGACCATACCTTAAATGACAATCTCTCACTACTTCAGATATGATAACTTTAAGGATGCATACTTTCCGATCATCTCCCTGTTCATTTGTATGGTGAAATAAATATTTAATATACAAACTAAAATGCTTTTCCCACTTGTGAGGTATGTTGGGTATTTGATTTAAGGCTAACATTATCTTGCCAAGTTCGGCATCTTTCTCTTGGTCGGTTGGTAAGTCATTTATTAATTTTTTCATATCTATTCCCCCTACTTCTTTTGTTATAAGCATCTTATACGTATTGGCTATGTCTACTTCAGTACTGTTATCAAAATCGGTTCTGGACAGGACGTCAGCTACTACGTTCTCTTTACCCTTACAATACTCGATAGTTAAGTCATATTCTTGTAATATTAGCATCCAACGCACCAATCTACCATGCGTTAGTTTGCAGTTCTTTAAGAATGTTAAAGCTTGATGGTCTGATCTTATTATTACTTTATTTCCTAATAGGTATGTCCTAAACTTTCTACAGGCGAAAACTATTGATGACACTTCCTTTTCTGTGGTTGTGTAGTTCTTTTCACTAAGTAATAAGGACCTACTAGCAAAAGCTACCACTTTATGATTACCATTCCCATCTAACTGGAATAATTCTACTCCCAAAGCAATGTCCGATGCGTCTGTGTGTATATAAAATGGTTCTAGAAAATTAGGATGAGCTAATATTACCGTATTTAAAAATTTAATTTTTATTAATTCAAATATAGTTTGCTCTTTTGCATTCCACTGGCATCGATTATCTTTATAATAAATGCTCCAATTGTACTGTTAAATAGGAATATTTGTCTACAAACTGCATATAATAATTGCACAAACCTAAGAAACTTTGCAACTGCTTAACATTTTTTGGTATAGGAAAATTCTGTATTATTTCTACTTTCTTAGGGTCTGTACTGATACCCTTTGCTGAAATTATATGGCCTAAAAAATTAACTTGTTCTTTCAAAAATTCTGATTTCTTAAACTTAACTGTTATTCCATATTCATGCAGCCTACCTAGCACTCTATCTAATCTTTCGCAATGTGTGTTAATGTCTGATGACGTAATAACTATATCGTCCACATATACAGTTGTAAATTCTAAAATCTCCCTCCCTAATACGTAGTCTAAACATTTAATGAAAATCACAACACTTACGTTCAGTCCGAAAGGTAACCTACGGAATTGGTAGTTCCTGCTGTTGTATAAAAACGCTACATATTGACGGGATTCTTCTTCCAGCTCTATCTGCCAGTACCCGGCTGTTAAGTCCAACGTTGTTATGTACTTGGTTCCACTGAAACGCTGAAGAATTTCACTCACTGGTTTTGGTGATTCTCTGTCTGGAACAATTATTCTGTTTACTTGTCTCGCGTCTAAACACAGTCTTATCGATAAATCTTTCTTGGTAACCACTACTAAAGGGTTGGAATATGGTGAAGTGGATTTTTCTATTATACCTTCCCTTAACATTTTATTTATTTCCTCCTGTACTAACCCCCTCTTGGAGTATGGCACCGGATAGGTCTTAGGTGCAAAATCTGTTTTTTCTTTAACGACTAATTTACCCTTAAAATTTTTTACTAAACCTGGTTCGTCTGAAAAAACTAACTTATTTTTATTTATTATTTGTACTACTTTTTCCCTATCTTGATAACTGAATTCCCCATCTTGATATAAGATTTTATTCATTTTTTCACCCCAACTATCTTCAATTTCAAATAATTCATTATTATTTACTCTCAAGTTACAATAATTAATCATCAAGGGGGGCCTACATTCATTTATATCGTTATCAGAAATTAACATTCCCTTATTAATTATTTTTAATGCTTTCATTTCTACAGTTTTCTTTTGTATAAATGGTATTTCAATTATATTATTATCATTGTTTAATTTCATAGTCTGTGTGTAATAGTTTAACTCCACTTTGAAATTATTTAAAAAATCATTACCCATTATAGCTCCCATATTTAACCCTGAAATGACCAAAAAAGGCACATTTATTGTGTTTTTATTTACCTTTAATTGTAGCATTATTTGTTTAGTTACCTTTTTACTGCGAACACCCGTTACCCCTATAACACTAATTCCCAGTACTGGTAGTTGTGGAATTGTCTCCGTAGTTTGATTTTTTATTTTTTAAAAATTTTATCATCTATTGCAGTCAGTTCACTCCCTGAATCTACTAGAAAAGTGTATTTAGAATTAAACACTTCGGCTTCAAATTCTGCCATCCCAAAAGTATTGCTGCTCTCCCCCACTTCTTCATCGGATAAATCATTATGTATGTTGGTGATAAGTGACCCTATTGTCATGTGATTTCTAGACGGCTGGGGGCTTTCCTTTTCAACCGCCCTGATTAGTTTAACTGTATTGGAGGTGGTGGTTCGCTGTAAACCCCCCTGTGATCCCCTCTATTGTTTTGGTTATTAGCATGTGCTTCTACACCCCTAGTGTCGTTCGGGTTACTAACATATCCCCCTCTACCTCTGTGGTTGAAATTTCCCGGCATTCCCCGGTTATGGTGAAGCCTCTCCCCCTATGATTCCCTCTAAACTCACTATGACCGAAACCCCTATTATAATTCTCTACTCTCCCTTGAGCACTACCCCTCAGACCCTGACACCTATAACATTGATTCCGCGAACTATTATAATTATTAGCTCCACAACTAGGGTTTGGACATAACCATGCCCCCTCCCCCGATCTATTCATATTACTAATAATATGGTTTGGTTGTCTTATTTCGGTATCTATTTGGTTTGATTCCTTAACTCTAAACTGATATTTATTGTCTTCTTCCTCTTTCATGCTCTGGTATGCTTCTAGTATTTTCTCTAATTCTGCAATATTAGTAAACTCCCGGGTTCTGATTGTGGACCGTATGTCCTTAGGTAAATGCTTACTGATGTATCTTATAAAAGATGAAAGAGGCATTGGTGGTTCTAAATATTTAACCTGACTATATAGTCTCGTCACGTACGATGTAATACTCATGTGTTTAATATTAAAATTACCCCATCCCATTATGGTACTGCGTAAACCCTCTTGCTTTTCTTCCGACCAGTATTTATTTTTAAATTCTTGTTCAAACTCATTAAAATTTGCCCAGTTATCATTATGAGCGTCCGCCCATATTTTTGCATCCCCTTTAAAATATTTTAAAATTCGTACTAACTTAATTTCCCAACTTTCTTGATTATATTTATTGAAACTTTTAATTGAGTTTAAAAATTGTATGGGGTTCACCCCCCTACTTTCATTACTGAAATAACCTAATTCAACTTCCACGTTCACTCTCTCACTCACATTAGTAAATTTTTGGTTAATTGCTACACTTAAATCTTCTCTGACTTTAATTATTTCTTTTTCGTGTTCTGTTTGTTTACTTTTCAAACTAGTTACATTAGTTTTAATTACATCAATCTGCTCAAAGTTACTTCTGAATTCATCATTTATACTCTCTTGTATTTTATTTGCTTTTTTAATTTGCTCACACTCGTCAATTACATCTTGAACATTACTGTCAATTTTGTCATTTTGTTTTTTAATTTTATCATTAAATTTATTAGTTAAAGCGTCAAATTTTTTATTTGTCCCTAGCATTTTCTCTTTTTGTTTTTCATTAATTATTTTTATATCATTTTTCATTTCGGATTGTATCTTATTTATGTCTATAGTGAGTTCATCTTTCACTCCAACAATAGTATCATTCATACATTCCAGTCGACTATTCATATTTACATCACTCAGTTTTAGTTCGCTTCTTATGTTCGCAAACTCGTTATTCATTTCTATTTTTACTACATTTATCTCTGATTTGATTTCAGATTTGATTTCAATTTTAAATTCATTTAAACTCGTTTTTAAGTTATCATTTAAACTCTTGTTTTGCTGGTCTAACTTATCATTTAAACTCGTGTTTAACTTCTCATTATCAGTTTTCATACCTGACATCATTTCCATCATCAACGCTAATTGGTTAAATATATTTACATTATGGCTCTTACTACTACATTCAACTTCAACTGTTTCGTTTACATTCGGTATTTCTAATTGTACACTCTCATCAATATTTTTGTTTGTTGAGATTAAATTGTCTTGCATAACGTTTAAAATAGCTTCCTCTACACTACTTTCACATAAATTTGCATTCTTGTTCTTCTCTGCCATTTTGACCAGGTTGTAAATTAATTCAATTTATATTAAATTAAAAATTAATTTACAATGTCAACTGTTACGGGTGCCAACTGAAGCTTTACGATCTAATTAGGTATTAAAATACTGAAATCGAGTCCCTTTTTAGGGCACCAACTGAAGCTGTACTTGTGTATTAATGTTTAAAATATTGAAATTCTAGTCACTTACCTTTACCGATAATTTACCAAGGTGTCGTCTGATGTACTCTGGCAGAGTAAAACCACAGGTGAATGCAAATTAACAAACACATATTTTTATAAACTCAAATAATATGTTACTTTATTTTCTTTAGCATGACATTTTTTCTTTTTTATTTCTAGTTTGGATCTACTGATATACCCCGTTCCTTTTATCGTACGACCTAATACATAATGACAACTACTTCAAATTGTGACTTTTGCTGTTGAGTTATGCTTTTTCTAGGAGTAACACTCCGAGCAATATTTAATTCACATATGCATGCTATCAAAATTCACTTACTACTGACTATAACATACTGATTAATTTATTCTCTACAAAAGCGACCCAGATTGCCACACTCTCTCACTCATACAAATTTACCTCCCCATTATTATATAACGCTTTTTTAATTTAAATGAATTAAGTCGGGAACTTAGTAGTCGGTTACTTAACTTTCGGCGTTCCTCTCATCGCCGCGTGTTGCACTGAGTTTATGTCCGAATGTTTTGTCACTTCAATTCATGGTTAATTTTCTTCATGCACTTCACCTACTTCATTCCGAGATACTGTTTCACTATTTTTACGTCTGTTTGTCACCGTCTGCAGTTAAAAGAAAAATGTTGATATGCAAGAGTTCTTGGTGCTCCCGGCCGGGCAAGCGTGATTATTCGAACTGGGCAGAGCGTTAACACAGCGCCCACCTCCATCGGTTGTTTAAGACGGAAACACACACAGCCTGCATGCTACAAAATGTTCGTCAACACACAAAATCTGGCTTCATCCACGTGCTTCAGGTGTTGACGATATTCCATTGCCACGAGGCAGTAGATTCAGGTGGGCAGAGTCATCACAGATTTCCGGCATCACCCAAACATGTGGCGAACAAAATCTTATAATTTAGCCATCTTGTTGGCGTCCCTTCTGCGCGTGTGCTTACGTTGCGTGTATGAGTGCGTAACACAAAGCTTGATTTCCCAGAACCGTATTGCGTTGTATCGCCACACCTCGCTCTCTAAGCTATGTCATTGTTCATTGTCCGAATATAACCGTATTACGTATAGGACTTTCTGCGTTGATCACATACACATTAAAATACATTTAATAAAAAAAATAAAATCCCCCTTTTCGCCCCGTTACATCTCTCAATAATAACCCCCTTCAACACTAATTCCACTTAAATCCTTCCCCTCTTAGAATAAAATACCTAATACCCTCTTTGTAACTAGGATGTATGTTCCCTAACCGGCAATTCCATTCATACCCTCTTGCCCTCCCCATGATCTCGGCAAGCACTCTTCGACCCTTCTCAATTACCTGCCCCAACGACGCACGTTGATCACTCCCTACACACCACCCTCACTACAAAATTTTACCATCATCTATTTACTCTCCATTTACATCACTCACTTTCTCTACATATATGCACTCCCACTATTGTGTCCCTACTACACCCTGTTTCTGTATTACTTTTATTCCAAAATTCTTATTTTGTTTAACGCCCATTAAAGTTAACTCTGACTAACTCAGTGCCTTATTAAAATAATCATTACCCAAACATTTTACAACATTTCACCTTAATATGATCATTGAAAATTACACTAGAAAATTCATCACTTACATCATAATACCCATATAACACAACACCTAAACATATTGTATGTTTAATCAGTTACTATTCATTAGAGAATCTAAATCTCAGAAAATCATTTATATTCCTCATCAAAGCTCTCTGTACAACATTAATTATTTAATTACTCTCCAATTATTTAATTCAATCAGTTTACAATTTCACAATTACTCTCATCATTTATTTAGTCTGAAAAATGTTGTAATTATTATTAAATCAATTCCTATCACTTATATACATTGTTTATATAAAATATAATACACAACATAATGCAATACACAAATACATTTGACATCAACATATAAAAGAATATACAATCCAAATTATTATCTGTTATCATTTACCATAAATCATTTCACAATACAGTCCATGTCGAAAGCACACTATTCACATAATTAAATGTTCATAAACAATAAAACATTTACCCTCCATCATCGAATAACAATCTGATCTTACTTCTACACAAATCATTTTTTATTAAATACTTTATATTATTATTATCAACATAATGGTTATTTAATTTCTCATAATTTTCTACAATATCATTATAATTAATAGGATTATTCCATATCATTATATCATATAATTGGTCACGATCGAGTATAGTCATGTTGCCTTTGGTATAATCTGTCACAACCCGGTATGTTATAAATTCATCGTTAACAACAGCATCATCTGCTGCTGCTGCTACATCAGCTTCAGTACAAGGTAAGATTTCAATATCATTTTCCACTATCTCTATACCTAACCTTTCTACAAATTCTTTATAATTTCTGTCAACCTTAAATAATCCTATCTCCTCATCAACACACAACTCTCCTGCAACATATCTCCAACCATAACTTCCTATCACACGTTCTCTACTAACCCATGCAGAAGGTACTACAACTTTATTACTGAACCATCCTACCAGATGCACAAAAAAATCAAGGGACAATTTGAAGACCTCATGTCTTCCTCTAAGGGACTCTTGCCCTTCAACAACAACAATGAACGCCTGGGTTCACAATAATCCCGGGGAAAATTTACCTTCTGCCCCATATGCACAAAATAACTCTCTTCACACTCTCTCTCTAACTTATATACATTTGTTTCTATCACTTCATTATCAAATTCTACTCCCACTATAACTTCATCAGCACTCTCAGTATTCACCACCTTACTCTCTAACACCACATTTTTAATTATATTATCATAATTCTCAACCCCACTTACCTTATCGTCTTTATTTACGTTTAATGTATCGGACTTTTCACCACTTTCTACCCCCACTATGATCTCATAATTGTAATTAACATTATTACAACCACTTACCTTATTTGATTCACCTGCATCCTCCTTTAACCGATATTTATCTCCTTCCCACTTCTCATCTTGTTTATCAAGAACATTCTTTAGTTTATTAAAACCCTTATCTATCACTTCCTTCCTTTCATCTAATACTGTTTTTAACTCGTCAAAATGTTTATTCATTTTAATATCCCTAACATCAAAACGACTGTTTACTTCATCAAAACTGGGCATTGAAATTACTGTTGATTTCTTTAATTTCGCTTTTTTGTTCTCTATTCTGTTCTTTCAATTCATTTAGATTACTATTTATATTTTCAGACATTGTTCTTATTAAGTTAAACATATTGTCCATCGACAACTCTTTTGTTCTAGTTGTCATTAGAGTAGATTCTGCCTCTACATTACTCATTATCATTGACTTGGAAAGAGTATTTTCTAGATTTATTTCCTTATTTTCCATTTTTTAATGGTGAATTTACAACTTTTTTGTCAAAATACTAACTTATAGTATAACACAACTTATTTTCTAACAAGAGATTATATTTACTTATTTTACATATGATCACAACATAACCTCATCTTTTATATTTATATTTCTAATTACATACCAATTCCACACAACCATTCTGCTTCTCCATTCAGGTCTATCTTTATATAAATGTCCAGCTGTAAGGGCGCCATTTGTTAACTTACCTATTTGATACTTTTAATTTCATTAACATTTTACACTATGTTTACACTTTATTTACTTTTGGTTCGGGTAGCCGCCATGTTGCTCCAACATAAAGAAAAATATACTTACGAGGGTCCGGGATTCTATAGACGATCGGAGAAACACAATGGTTGCAGTGAAATAATAGACTTTAATTTCATTAGTAGTTTAAAATCGTATTTATTAATTATTTGAGCATTCTCTATATTGATAACAAAACAAAATTTTCTCCTTCCACCTTCTACAAATTCCAATATGGCTGCGATACATTCTCTTTACTTCAGACTTATTCAGGGTATATTTATGCAATATATTTAGAATTCAAATTACCCTTGTTACATATTGAAATGAATACAGAAAACTACTACTGTGTTAATAATTCAAATTACTTAGTTATGTAAATCACTTAACGTAAACCAATGCTTTATGTTATTTATATAGATAGGTACAGGTACCTACGCACGCTCACGCATACCCACACACATACTATTTTATACGGTACATTTTAGTTGTAAATTACTGAGCTCAAATTAATAAGGGGCAGTATTTTATTTGATTTAAAAAATGTCCACTTTCCTGTGTTCAGGTGTCGAAAATCGACCCAGGTGTCACTCATGGTTTACACTGTTCCTCGGCCGAACTATTAAAATGTTTCTTCTTCCAATGTTACTCACTGCCTCTATTTATTTATAAAAGACTGCTTAAATATAGCAATATATCAAAAATTCACATTTTGTTACTTTGCTGGCCAGCAATTTATGTAACGTGCCACTCGCACGAGCGATGTTTGTAGACTGAGAGAGACAGTATTACGTTCATTTCTGATGTGGAGAGGGCTGTCACGTCACCACTTTCATTGTTTTTGATGATGACGTCTCTGCTTTTAAAGGCTAGGCGATTACGTACTGCATTCTTTATGTGACGTTTTCATAGTCGCGGCTTGTTGACGAGTTAGTTTGGCGAAATTGAGTTGTTGTTTTCGCACGTACGCCACCGACCTTGACGCAATTCCTGCGTGCTTGGTATTACGTCGTTTCACACTTTATAAAACTTTACCCTCATGGATTATGATTTTTGAATTTACAATAAAATTTCTATATGCTTTTCCCCAAAACACTATAGGGACATATTTGTACCGTTACATACAACCAATGGTATATACAAAATTGACTGCCAAGATTGCAATAAATGTTACATAGGATAAACAAAAAAAAAAACAATCAAATATATTGCAACTTACCGTCTGCGGCTTCCAGAAACAACGTCTTCACAAAGTTGACATGTTTCGGGACACTTGTCCCATCATCAGAACTTAAAATAATCGTGTATCATTTAAGTTGGTACATTTGTCAATTAATTAAAATTCAACATGAAATAAATAATTTAAAACAATATAAATACGTAAATGTCTAAGAGCGAGCGCGAACGTTTAATGATGTACATCGTATGGAAAAACAACTGAAAAAACGTTATTTTGAACACCTAAATTCATACAAAAAACCAGAAATATACAAATCTAATTTGGCCACACATGCAATAAACACTGGGCATGAATTCCCAGACATAACCAACATGACACTAATAAAACACATACAACACAAAGGCACCATAATGAACATTTGGGAAAATTTACAAATATACAAACATAAAACACAAAACAAACTAATACCTGAACAAATACAAATCAATACAAAACATGGCACAATTTTCAAAGCACTCAACATCAAAAATACACAAAATACTAATACATACACCACAATCACACACAATAATACCACTTTAAAGTACCAGAGACCAACAAGAAACCGCAATAACGACCAGCCAACACACAAATACTTCACCAGACGCAAAATCATGAAGGCTGAGGATGAGAACACAATGGTCTCGAAACAGGTTCCTAATAAGAAAAAAAAACATCTTGAGGTAATTTCAGATAAATATTAAATATATTATGTACACCAAGAAATGGACTGTAGCAAAAAGTGTTTGAATATACATATTATGTAGTGTTACTTAATAATTGTGTTATTTATTCATTAGTGTGTTTGTTAGCCCCAAGTTGTTGGCTCCAATTATGTAGTAATACCATTTGCCCTCTTATTTTCGAAGTACGGTTTAGGTTATATTAGGTATTTATAATTTATTATTATGAATTATGTTTGGTTGTTAATTATTTAATGTTTACTCGCCTCATTTATGGACTAAATTGATTAAACGGCTCTAATAGCTTGAGTTGCATTAAGTTCAATTGTCTTATGGACTAATACCACCCGCACTAATTGTCACTCAATGTTGTTGTGATAAATAATTCTGTTGTGGTTATAAATAATTATGTTGTTGATAAAAATAAGTACTTACTTCTATTGTTTATCCTTCACTGGTTACAACACTATTCATTTAGTTATAGTCGTTGATAATTAATTGAATGTTTGAAATACTTCAATTTGACGGGCCATGGGTGCTACCAACTGACCCAGATGTAAACATAACCTTAACTCAAAAGAAACTAATAGCTTGTTAACTGAATAAAATAAATTCATGCTGCATTAATTTTGTTCAAAAGCTTTTTATTAATCGTAAGATGTAATATTAAATCCTTTTTAAAAACAATTAATCAGTTTATTTTTACTAAAAACAATCGGTTATTTGGTTCGAAATTCATACTCAGGGTTGGTCATAATGTTGTATAAATCGTCTTTGTTGACAAAATTGTCTTAGTTATTTATATACAATACAGTTCTTTTAACTGGAACATACACAACTAAAATGCTGATTACTATTATTAAAACATCGTAAAAGGAGGGTGATTACAATATAAGTTGATTAAATTACTTAACCTAGTACAATAAAGTTCGTCTGAACACTGATGTCTAATTTGGAGATTAATCGGTGATGGTGAGGTTACCCACGTTAATCTCAACTCACAATTAAATTACGTTTAATAAGTTGAAAGTGCTAGAATAATAATGTTTTGTTGGTTGTGTAGTGTTACTAATTAGTTACAAGAGTTAACAATTTCGAATGGCATTATCATATAATGTACTAAATTCATTAAGTATTTTTTACTTACATGTTCCATAAGGAAATGGAAGTATGGTGATGGCAAAAAAAATCGTGTTCGAGATAATTGCAGATTCTGATTGTACTACCCTCAAAACATGAAAATATCGGTATGGAGAACCATACATGACTTCCATATTCTAAGATTTATATTTAAAATCATTTTCGAAATGAAATATTACCATAGAAACTACTTCTTTCTACTTACTGCTTCAGCTTTAACCACAGTACTGTGGTCACTAATGTATACCACCTCACGTTATCGCACTCGATTTTCACTGATGATGGAAGTCGAAGGCATTGCCGAAACGTCTGGTTTTGTAGAAAACATTGGACTACGGCCAAATATCCCGGGAAGGAATTTTAACAAAAACTAATTCTTTGTTGCCGATAACGTTGTACACATATATATAAAATATATGCATAAAATTAATGGCTTGTATAAGTTAATGATTGATCTCCATTAAGTAGTGCTCAAGTTTCCAAAGTTTTAATATTATGATGTCCGTAATTAAAACATCAGAGCAGGTTTAGTGTGAATGAGGGTACACTGTGGACAAAAATTTTCAACATTTCCTATTGAGCGTTGCTTAGAGTAAAGCTGCGAATCTACAGTGTATGTTTCACAGAACAAACACGCGAAAAAGAAAGAGCGCTCCGAAGTCACTCATGGACCCTCAGCATCTTGCAGAGGGTTCATTCCCTAAAGACGAAAAGTCTGTCTATGAATCGTTCCTCTGTAAACACGTGCAGTTACATTGCCCAGCGATCCACAGGAAGCAAATTGATGTCCATTTTTTCGGCTTGCACGCGTTATGTTGGTGTGTGTGTGTGTGTGTGTGTGTGTGTGTGTGTGTTACCTGCCTTTTTATTGCTGTAGGCATAATAATAAAATGGAAACGTAAACATTACGTAACTGAGATATGCTTACCTGCCACGAACGATATATTATTTTATACATGGAGGAGTTCAGTGACATACACACGTACAGAAGAATTATATATATAAAGATATTAACTCATACATAATTTACATTAAAATGAAAAAATTATAATTTTATTGCCTGGCAACAAAATTATTTTATTTTACTTCCATATTCCTTAAGGAAATGGAAGTATGGTGATGGCAAAAAAAATCGTGTTCGAGATTATTGCAGATTCTGATTGTACTACACTCAAAACATGAAAAAAGTCGTTTTCCGAAAAGTGTCTGTGTGTTTGTCTGTCTGTCTGTCTGTCTGTCTGTCTGTCTGTCTGTCTGTCTGTCTGTCTGTCTGTAGATTTTTTTCTATGCCAAACGATAACTGCCGCAAATTCAAACAGACTCAAATAATTTTTTGCATACAGCCCTGATTTGTAGAGTACTCACGACCTATTGTTTTTGGTGAAGATCGGTTGAGGGAAAAGGGGTAGTTTACCTGCAACGGTTTTTTTATCAAGGGAAATTTTTTTTTTTTTTGGCAAACGATAACAGCCGCAAATTCAAACAGAATCAAATAATGTTTCGCATACAGCCCTGAATTGTACAGTTCTCAAGACCTATTGTTTTTGGTGAAGATCGGTTAAGGGAAAGGGGTAGTTTACCTGTAACGTTTTATGTTTTAACAAGGGTATTTCCTATGGCAAACGATAACAGCCGCAAATTCAAACAGAATCAAAAGATTATTTGCATACAGCCCTAAATTGCAGAGTTCTCAAGACCTATTGTTTTTGGTGAAGATCGGTTAAGGGAAAGGGGTAGTTTACCTGCAGCGTTTTTTTATCAAGGGTATTTTCTATGGCAAACGATAACAGCCGCAAATTCAAACAGAATCAAATAATTTTTTGCATACAGCCGTGATTTGTAGAGTACTCAAGACCTATTGTTTTTGGTGAAGATCGGTTGAGGGGAAGGGGTAGTTTACCTGCAACGTTTTTTATCAAGCGTATTTTCTATGGCAAACGATAACTGCCGCAAATTCAAACAGAATCAAATAATTTTTTGCATACGTCACTGAATTGTAGAGGACTCAAGGCCTTTTGATTTTGGTGAAGATCGGTTAAGGGGAAGGGGTAGTTTACCTGCAACCTTTTACGTTTTAACAAGAGTAAAGTACTTGAAAATTCATTTAAACTTTTTCAAGCAATGGTAATTGTTAAATATCGGTATGGAGAACCATACATGACTTCCATATTCTAAGATTTATATTTAAAATCATTTTCGAAATGAAATATTACCATAGAAACTACTTCTTTCTACTTACTGCTTCAGCCTTAACCACAGTACTGTGGTCACTAACGTATACCACCTCACGTTATCGCACTCGATTTTCACTGATGATGGAAGTCAATGGCATTGCCGAAACGTCTGGTTTTGTAGAAAACATTTGACTACGGCCAAATATCCCAGGAAGGAATTTTAACAAAAATTACTTCTTTGTTGCCGATAACGTTGTACACATATATATAAAAAATATGCATAAAATTAATGGCTTGTATAAGTTAATGATTGATCTCCATTAAGTAGTGCTCAAGTTTCCAAAGTTTTAATATTATGATGTCCGTAATTAAAACATCAGAGCAGGTTTAGTGTGTATGAGGGTTCACCGTGGACAAAAATTTTCAACATTTCCTATTGAGCGTTGCTTAGAATAAATCTGCGAATCTACAGTGTACGTTTCACAGAACAAACACGCGAAAAAGAAAGAGCTCTCCGAAGTCACTCATGGACCCTCAGCATCTTGCAGAGGGTTCATTCCCTAAAGACGAAAAGTCTGTCTATGAATCGTTCCTCTGTAAACACGTGCAGTTACACTGCCCAGTGATCCACAGGAAGCAAATCGCTATCCATGCTGGACACTTTTTCGGCTTGCATGCGTTATGTTGGTATGGGTTCGGCACTTTCCATTTAAAAACCGTGCAAATGTAAGAAAATAAACATGAATGAGGCCAGAAATAACGCGAATTGTGTGTGTGTGTGTGTGTGTCTTCCCTGCCTTTTTATTGCGGTAGTGATAATAATAAAATGGAAACGTAAACAGTACATAACTGAGATATGCTTGCCTGCAATGCACGATATATTTTCTCTTATACATGACTAGCAGAATACCCGTGCTTCGCTACGGAGTTTCACGTTGTACGTAATGAAAATGTTAGTTTAATTAATAAAGTTTAATTAAAGTAGGCTTCTTAAAAATAAATAGCTGTTGCCCACAACTTCGTTCGCGTGGTCTTCAATTTAATGCGATAATATATTTAGAACAGAATCTATTCTGTTGGGTTGCCATAGTAACCAGATCTAATAGTTTTTTAAGACCGCAAAGGACCCCCCAGAGGATCGTATTGAAAAAAACACCTGTCCTATGTTGGTTCTCCCGTTGCGTAAAATATTTGTGCCAAGTTTGGTTGAAATCGGTCCAATGGTTTAGGTGGAGACGTGGAAGACCCCAAAGGACCCCCCAAAGGATCGTATCGAAAAAAACACTTATCCTATGTTGGTTCTCCCTTTGCGTAAAATATTTGTGCCAAGTTTGGTTGAAATTGGTCCAGTGGTTTAGGAGGCAATGTGGAAGACCCCAAAGAACCCCGTTCTTTCACCCTCAACCGATCTTCACCAAAAACAATAGGTCGTGAGTACTCTACAAATCAGGGCTGTATGCAAAAAATTATTTGATTCTGTTTGAATTTGCGGCAGTTATCGTTTGCCATAGAAAAAAAATCTACACATAGACAGACAAACACACACACACAGACACTTTTCGGAAAACGACTTTTTTTCATGTTTTGAGCGTAGTACAATCAGAATCTGCAATAATCTCGAACACGATTTTTTTTGCCATCACCATACTTCCATTTCATTAAGGAATATGGAAGTAAAAAAGTCATTTTTCAAAAGTGTCTGTGTAAATTTTTTTCTATGGCAAATGATAACCGCAAATTCAAACAGAATCAAATAATTTTTGGCATACAGCCCTGAATTGTAGAGTACTCGAGACCTATTGTTTTTGGTGAAGATCGGTTAAGGGAAAGGCATAATTTACCTTAAACATTTTTTTTTTATCAAGGGTAATTTTTTTTCTATGGCAAACGATAACAGCCGCAACTTCAAACAGAATCAAATAATGTTTCACATACAGCCCTGAATTGTAGAGTTCTCAAGACCTATTGTTTTTGGTGAAGATCGGTTAAGGGAAAGGGGTAGTTTACCTGCCACCTTTAATGTTTTAACAAGAATCAAAAAATGTTTTGCATGCATCCCTGAATTGTAGAGGACTCAAGACCTATTGATTTTGGTGAAGATCAGTTAAGACAAAGGGGCAGTTTACCAGCAACGTTTTATGTGATAACAAAGTTAATTTTTATATGACGAACAATAACTGCCGTAAATTCAAACATAATCAAATATGTTATTGCATACGTCCCTAAATTGTAGAGAATTCAAGGCCTCTTGATTTTGGTGAAGATCGGTTAAGGGAAAGGGGTAGTTTACCTGCAATATTTTATGTTGTAACAAGAGAAATTTTTTCATGACGAACGATAACTGCCGTAAATTCAAACAGAATCAAATAATTTTGTACATATGTGCCTGAGTTGTAGAAGACTCAAGGCCTATTGATTTTGGTGAAGATCGGTTATGGGGAAATGGCAGTTTACCTGAAACATTTTTTGTTGTAACAAGAGTGAAGTACTTAATTTTGATAAATAAAGTATCCTGATAAGAAGACCTTAATAATCCACTGTAGAAACGTAGATGAAATATCTATAAATGAAGAGGCTAGTTGAACGGGGTGGGGGTAATTTTCTCTAAATGAAAATTTTAGTTGAAGGGGGAGGGAATAATTTTACTTCCATGTTCCACAAGAAAATGGAAGTATGGTGATGGCAAAAAAAAATCGTGTTCGAGATAATTGCAGATTCTGATTGTACTACCCTCAAAACATGAAAAAAAGTCATTTTTCGAAAAGTGACTCTTTGTCTGTTTGTCTGTATTTTTTTCCTATGGCAAACGATAAAAGCCGCAAATTCAAACAGAATCAAATAACTTTTTGCATACAGCTCTGAATTGTAGAGTACTCACGACCTATTGTTTTTGGTGAAGATCGGTTAAGCGAAAGGGGTAGTTTACCTGCAACGTTTTATGTTTTAACAAGGGTAATTTTTTCTATGGCAAACGATAACAGCCGCAAATTCAAACAGAATCAAATAATGTTTCGCATACCTTCCTGAAATATAGGGAACTCAAGGTCTGTTGATTTTGGTGAAGATCGGGTAAGGGAAAGGGGTAGTTTACCTGCCACATTTTATGTTTTAACAAGAGTAATTGTTTCTATGACGAACGATAACTGCCGCACATTCAAACAGAATCAAATAATGTTTTGCATGCTTCCCTGAATTTTAGAGGACTCAAGACCTATTGATGTTGGTGAAGATCAGTTAAGAGAAAGGGGCAGTTTACCAGCAACGTTTTATGTGATAACAAAGTTAATTTTTATATGACGAACGATAACTGCTGTAAATTCAAACATAATCAAATACGTTTTTGCATACTTCACTAAATTGTAGAGAGCTCAAGGCCTCTTGAATTTGGTGAAGATCGGTTATGGGAAAGGGGTAGTTTACTTGCAACATGTTATGTTGTAACAATAGAAATTTTTTCATGACGAACGATAACTGCCGTAAATTCAAACAGAATCAAATAATTTTGTACATATTGTTATATCTCCTCGCCTTGCGGGTTTCTCGTTCGAGCAGCCCCAACGTTGCCGGCATCAATTTGTTATAAGACCGGGTATGTCTCTCTGTCTTTCCTCTCTTTGATTATGTTAATATAATTCAATTTCTTAAATATCTGGAGTTGTGGGATATAGTAATCTCGCTAATTATGTTTAACTTATCTCTCTAATTAAAATACCAGTGTTAGTGTGACTGTAACTTAAATAATTAGTGTTTTATTCTAAAATTTTGCTCAGCCCTAGTATACCTTGCAGAGAATTATTGAAATTTCGTGTTTAATGCTATTCTCTTTGGTGACAGAGAATTCCGCAACAAGCGCTGCAGTTCCGGAACAAACGAAATTTATAGGTTAATTCACCGTGTACGGTAACTAGTTATTATACACTTAGTCTGTTAATTCTTATTCCCAACTCATTAAATAATACCCAAATAATAAGATCCTGAAATTATACAAGGTTTCTTTATTACTTCATCTTGTTAACATTAAATAAGTTAACTTAGTTAAGTTAAATTGGTTTTCACTGACATACGAAAGGCTATATGTTGCGTTAATCGATTATTGTTCTGTCCAATATTTTATTTTAGATTCAGTTATATGTTTTGTTTTTTTATAATTAATTTAATTCAGGGTGTGAAGGTTCTTGTAACTGCGGGGAAGATTAAAAATACATAGATAAGAATGCAAGATATTACAAATTTAAAGTGTTGTGTTGTTTAATATTATTTATACAATTGTAAATTACCAGACTTAGAACGAAGCAGCTCTGGCAGGCAGTTGGTTTTTAACCTCGTGTCGATCAGAATGGAGATGATTTTCTTTATTCTTTTCTTCAGTTCAATAAAGTGGAATCCTTAGTCCTAGTTAACTCGGAAATACAGCTCCCTTGTTTTATTTACGGCCAGACTGATGGTTGTGTTCTTCGGCAAATTCTGGATCCAAATACGTTTTTTCTATCGTATGAAGTAAATAGTGATGTCCCATGTATTTAAATGGTTATGATTTTCAGTGTGGTGTGTAGTATTAGTTCTTTACACAGTTGGTTCTTTATATTTGATTAATATTTCATTAATTCTTCTTCTGATATTGGACAATCCAAGTCCTTCCTTGTGGAACTCAATTATTTATTATTATGAGACGATACCATTATATAATTTGGTTAAATTTTGCTGGCATAATTCAGACAAATAATTACTAATATATTGTGATTTATAAATGTATCGAAATAATTTAGAATAGTTGAATTACATTAACCATTTCTTTGGGTTTTTAATCTCATCACGTTCAGATCATCAATTGCAATAATCAAAATCAACAAATTGTATTAATTTTTGTTGTCCCTAGCAACAAATTTATTTTTATTCTTTTTCAATGTTTTGTATAGTGATTATTTCATATATTATTCTTCCATTCCTTATTAAACTTCCATTATATCGGAATATAACTTTATTTATAGTTTGTTTACTAATTTCTACATATATTCTGCTGGTTTTTCAATCTTAGTCTGTTTCTTTTTATATTTATTATTTTTCCGATATCAAACGTTATCAATCGATATCATTGCACTATGGCATTATCATAATTTGTTTATATTGAGTTGGTTTATTATATATTATTAATTATCAAATGTTTTTTCTAACTCCTTGAACTGTATTCATTAATTATTATTAACTTCCGTACCTAACCTTTATGTTTTGAGTTGTTATATAGTGTTATTGGCTGTTAGGCCTTTTATTGTATATGGACCTACCTTTGATTATAACTGGTGAACAACTATAGCCTTTTTACATAAGTTTATACACATAACCAAACCTTAACTATTTACATTTACACAAATAATTATTCTTTTTATAACTAACAACAACTTTATCTTGATCTATGGATCACATATAAGAAAATCGAGATCCATTAACACTAATTAACTGCTTTCCTCCACCCTTCTATAACAGGAATCAAATAATACATTTTGCTTCATTACTTTCTATTACTTCAACAAGTAATTTGCATAATCTAACACAAACTTTAACATAACATTCATGGTAACGAAATAACATCATTCAATTCAGAATCATTACTTTCGATTACTGTAATGTAAATTATTGACTCATTTTTATCTAATTTCACTGTCATTTACTTTAACATTTTCTATGTTGGTTTCTTTTTTACAATTCTTATCAGTATATTTGATTTATTTACGTTTCACTGAACATTGATTTCTTACTATTGTCTATTTTACAGGTTTGTTTTTTATTGTTATTCCTACCTTGCATCCTTATTCATTTTTACACAATTATAAATGTATTTATTAGACCTTTGTATTATCATGGGAGGTAAATATTTATTTACTTATTATATTTCTAATATTCTATTTATGTAACGTTGAGGACCGCATTTCTGCTGCGTTACATATACTCCCCCTCCTAAAAAAGTTTAATTTACCTGAATGTAATTTAGGTCAAGTAAACTTGTATTTTTCACATGCCTTTTCTTCATATCAACATTAATGGTTAACGATGGGATTCTCAATGTAACTTTGTTAGACTAGTATTCATAATTCTTTACTTAATAACATTTCATTATTCCTATTAACATTCTTGGTCATATACAGTTTTCTTTAAACAGTATTTGTTGATAGTTGGCTACAATATTCATTGATACTTTAGGCTCACTTCTCTTCTACTTCTAGTTACTGCAATCACTGTATTTCTCAATTATTCTTCTGTCAGCTATTTTCCTTCTGTTTTCTTTGTCATTCTTTTCTGGAATTTGATGTCATTCTTGCAACGATTCTAATATTCCTTAAATATTTAATTTCCCTAACAATCCCTAATATGTGCGTTGGTACAGTTCAGAGAGGCACTGTTTGGCTTCATACTCTGCTGTCCACACTACACTTTAATATAGTACTGCTGGAATTCATCTACAGTCAGCTATAAAAATATAATAATCTCATAATAATCTTCTTAATTAATTAATAATAAACATTTGGGAATTCTTTACATTGTTGCTTCTATATTTAATTATTCCTATCTCTTGTACTTTGTGATTCCATTTTATTTTCCTTAAACATTTTCTGATAATAATTCTGACAGTCATTATTTGTAATTAGTTTTGTTCTTCTTTCTTGTTGTGATAATAACACTAAGTATCATCTCTTCATTTGTTCTTCCAATTCCAATATTTTCTAACTTGTAATTGTTTTGATTATTACTATTACTGAATTTCAGTGTAGTTACAGTCATTAGCTCAACTATTATTTTTCTTATCTTATTTCATTACTTTGGCTGGTTATATTTCAATGAATTATGTTGATAAACATTTTTTTCTCGTTCTCTTTAATATTACATTGGTCACACTCAATCGTTTATTGTGGTTGTTCATTTCACTTGGCAATGCGGTAGGTATTTTAGGTCATATTATTCTTCTTTTATTATTTTGCATAGGTATATTGATATAAAAAATTTTTATCTTGGGGTTTCATTATTCCTTATTCATAATATTTCTTCGTAGACATGTAGTAATATTTCTGGTTTTCTTCTGTAATCTTGGGGTTTGTTATTAACTCTTCTTAATACCTTCTTCATAACTATATATATTAATTCGGACTTACTTCCTTTTGAATGCTGTGTTTTCTATTTATATAATATTGTTCAAAAAATTCTTTTTATTTACAAGTGTTTTCTCTTCAAAATTGGTAATAAGTTGTTCTTATTTTAATTTAGAATTTATTGGATTTTCTTCATAATATTTTTTTATGAACTCCTGATTGTATGTTCCCTTAATCTTTTTCGTAATAGGGTTCATTATTTCATAGGTATTATTATTATTATTTTTTGTTATCACATATGGCCCAGTATATAATAATAATAATTTTTTCGTTATTCCTTCTAGTGTGCTGGGTAACTCCCTGTTTCTTATTAATATTTTCTCGCCAATTTGGTACTTTATTAGTTTTGGATTATTCTTTTCATATTTCTTTTTCTTTATTTCTGCCTTTTCCATTATCCGGTTATAAAATTTAACGTTTTCAAACTGATATTCTGGGTTTGTTGGAAAATTTATGATATCCTGGATTTCCCTAGGTGGAAGCCTTTCAAACATAACAGTATAGGGGGTATTTTCGATGGATTGATGGTAAGATATATTGAGAAACTCTTCGGTCAGTGACAAGTATTCGTACCACCTTCTCTGTTGGTCATGACAGGAAGTTCGGAGTATTCTGCCAACTTCCCTCAATACACGTTCTGCCGGATTGCTGCTGGGGTGGTATACTGAAGTCTTATATGTTCTAATGTTGTGTTTTAGAAGATTATTTCTCCATTTGCTTCCCTTGAATTGCGTACCATGATCGGTGATAATAGATGACGGTTTACCAATCTCTGTTATGTAATGTCCAATGACTATTTCCAGAATTTTCTTGGTCGTGGCTCTGCTAATAGGGTAAAGTTTAGTATATTTAGAAAAGTGATCAAAAATAATAATTATAAATTTATATCTATGGTTCCCTCCACTGCGTGGGAATGGTCCACATATATCCAGGAATACTTTCTCCAGCTTATATTTGGATGTGATAGGGATCATGACTCCCTCCTTCTTCTCATTGTTATGTTTAACCATCTGGCAGATGTGACATGCTTGTATTGATTTTTGCACCTTTCTGTTTATATTTTTTATGTACACTTGTTCTTCCAGGGCTTTGACGATTTTTATGGCTCCCATGTGTCCATATCTTTCATGGTAATCCAAGATTAATTTGTTTTCCACAGCTGTGGGAATTACTAATTTCCAGTTTATCTGATTAGGGGTAACTTTAATAAATAATCTATCATCATGTATACAGTAATATTTTGTAATAATTTCATCAGCATTTTGCACCTTCTGGCGTATGTTTATTAATTTGGGATCTGATTTTTGAAGTTGATTAATTTCATTTGTTATGATTTCTAAATCCTTCCTACTCTTAATGATATTGTACACCTTTGCAATTTGTTCCTTTTCTCCCTCGAACGATTGGTCTTGTATGTTTATTCGGGACAGGATATCGGCTGCTATGTTCTTTCTTCCAGGTATATATTCCCAATCGATGCGATAGTCTTGCAATGCAAGGACCCATCTAGTTAGCCGGCCATGACTAAGCTTACATCGTTTTAGAAATGAAATTGATTTGTGGTCACTCCTTACGGTCACTGGGTATCCAAGTATGTAAGTTCTAAACTTATTGCATGCGTACACTACACTTAGCAGCTCCTTTTCGGTAACATTATAGTTGCGTTCGCAGTTGTTTAGCACTCTGCTGGCGAAACTAATTACCATGTGATGTCCTTCTTCATCTTCTTGATATAGAGTAGCTCCTAAACTAACATTGCTTGCATCACAATTTAAATAAAAGTGTTTGTTAAAATCAGGGTGGTACAACATAATCGTCTCTAGAAATTTTTCCTTGATTAATTGCAGAACCTTATCTTGTTCTGGTCCCCATGCCCATTTGTCCTTGGATGATAGTTGTTTTTGGAATTTGGAAGTTATTTCCGAATAATTATCTTGGAATTTGCGGTAACAGTTACAAATTCCAAGGAAGGATTGTAGCTGTTTTCTATTTTTTGGAGTAGGGAACATTGAATTGCTTCTACTTTCTCTGTTGAAGGTGTGATACCCTCCTCAGACAAATTAAAACCTAAGAACTTTACTTGGTTAGCGATAAATTTAGATTTATTTAGCTTGAGTGTTATATTATTTTCGGACAATTTTCTCAGTACCTGTTCCACCCTCTTGCAATGTTCATCCCAATGTGAAGAAGTTATAAGTAAGTCATCTACGCAGACTGTAGTGAATTGCAGTGTTTCTTGTCCCAATACTTGGTCCATGCATTTTACAAATATAGCAACAGAATTAATTAATCCGAAAGGTAGCCTTTTAAATTGATAGTTCCTTCCGTCAAAAAGGAACGCCATGTATTTTCTACTATCTGGGTGTAACTCAACCTGCCAGTATCCGCATACCGTATCCCAAGTACTGATGTATTTACTGCCGTGGAATTTCTTTAAGATTTCTTCGATTTCGCCCGGGGAAGTCCTATCGTTGATGATCATTTTATTTATTTCCCTAGCGTCCAGGCAAATTCTCACCTTTCCGTTCTTTTTCGGGATTGCCACTATGGGACTGGTATAGGGTGATTGACTGTATTCTAGTATGTCATCCTGAATCATACGATTAATTTCTTCCCAAACTTCGTTTTTTATTGAATAAGTTATTGGGTAGGATTTTCTACGAAAGTGCACTGGTTCTTTAAAATTTATCACACACTGATAGCCTTTTACTTTACCTGGAGCATTGGAGAATATGTGTTTGTATTTATTATATATTTTAATTAAATTTTCGGCCTGTACCTTACTTAATTGTCGACAAGTTTTTTCCCTTTGGAATTCTCGTATCTCTTCCAACTTACTCTGCCATAGTTCGGGATCGTCGTCCTCATATTAAATGACTTCTTGTATTTTATTTTTCTTACAAAAATAGCTTTTTATGGCCTGACATTTGTTGTTAACTGGAACGGTTCTATTAGCATCTACCAATTCGGCTGTCCATAATCCTTCTTCGGATGTTAAAGATATTATGCCTTTATGTAAGTCAATTACTGCTGAATGCTGTCGCAATATATCGCATCCAATCAATACATTGAACGGTAATCCCGTTGCGACTAAGAATCCTATTGGTATGGTTATATTATTAATGGTAAGAACGAGCGATACTTGTTTTTTAACTGTTTTATTTTGCCGTCCAGTGGCTCCGATAATTATCACATTATTAACAGGTAAGGTAGGTATAGGCAACTGGCCTTCTCGCTGTATTTTTTCCAGTTCAGTACTATCTATCAACGAGATGTTGGATCCAGTATCTATCATTATGGTAGATTGTATTCCATTTAATTTGGCTGTTACATATATAATTTCATTATTACTATTACTGTGTACATGATTATTATCCTCTTCCAATAAATCTTCTCTAATATTTTTTAAATAGTGGTTATTGATTATAGTTATGGTATTATTGTTCGTAGTTTTATTTACAAGTTGTTGTTCCCCAAGATTACGGTTCAGTGAAGGGTATTCTTCATTTTTCACTGCCTCTGTTAGTTTAAATGAGGGCTTCCCCCATCTTCTCTATCTTCATTTGAGTTATTAGGTTGATTTTGTACAGGTTCGGTTCAGTCCTCTGCATTAGGTTCCGCTATCCGATAATTTCTTTCAATTTGATAGTTGTCTTCACGCCGGGATTGATTATAATGACTGTCATATTGGTGATTCCTTTGGTAATACCGTCGCTGATTGTTTTGAGGTCTGGAATAAATATAATTAACATTGTGTCTATAATTATTGGGTCGTCTGTCCCCATCTCCTCTATTATTGCGACTGTCGCGGTAATTATAAGGATTATTGCCACGATAATTATAATTCCTGGTATTATTATTCGAGTGATCGTTCTGTGTCCTATTTGCATTAACGTTCTGAGCTGGTCGATTGTGATCATTATTATAGGAATTTGTTTGTTGCTCGTTATTATTATACTTATGGTATTTATAATTTAACATTCTGTTTCTTTGATATTGATTTTTGTGCTCATAATTCTCAAGGAATTTGGCCATGGCTGAAATTGTTTTGATTTGGCTACACATACGTGCGTTCTTTATCCCTTCCTCATAATGGTAGGATAGCTGTATCACCAAACATTCTTCGGGAATTCTGGGCTCTAAATTCCGTGCCATGCATACTTTTCCGAGGAAGTATGAAGTAGGAGACTGTCCTATGTTCGTTTCGTATCGGCCGTTGCTCAAATTATTTCTAATCATGTTCTGGGTCGACTCCGACCAATATTTTTCTTTAAATTGTTTTTTGAATTCGGTCATGTCCGGTATATCCGGGCGCACCGCTGTCCACCAATTATCATAGGTATCCTTAAATGTCTCATCAATCATACCGCGTATAATACTCCAACGGTTCTCTCTATTTCTTGCGATCATCTCTTCCAACCTCTTTAAAAATTCCATCGGATTACGCTTGTAATTACAAAAATTAATCGACTCCCGGTTATCGTGGTTATTTGTATGACTATGCTGGCATGTCCTATCCCGCCATGAATCTACTTCTTGTTGTAACTGTAGTTCGCGTCTACTAATTTCCTCTATTTTGTTCTTACTTGTGTTAATTTGACCTTCCATATTGTTTAAATTGCCATATACTCTTTCGAGTCGTTCACCCATGTCTGTCTGTATCTGCGTAATCCCTTCCTTATTCTCCTCCCGTATCTGATGTACTTCTTGTTTAATTTTCTCGTATTTTCCGACAGTTTCCTGTTGGATTTCTTCGACCATTGTTTTACTCTCGATTTTTATGTCATTAATTTCATTTTGTAATTCCTCACGAACCTGTACTACTGTTTCGTTAGTTTTTTCTAACCCTTCATTTGTTTTGGCTATTTCTAATTTTCTTTCCTCATTATTTTGGTCCACCCTTTGGTTAATTGTCACATGAATATTCTCAATTTTTTCATTAATCTGCCTTAAATTTTCTTCATGTATTTGTAGGATGTCTTCCTTCATTTGTTTTAAACCCTCATCATTCCTATCTAACCTTTCATGAATTTGGTTTATTCTTTCGTTATTCCTATCGAATTTTTCGTTCATTAGTTTTGAGGTTTCTTTAATTTCCTCATTTGTTTTATCGAATTTTTCCTCCAGTCTCTTTGAGTTTTCCTCCTGCTTCTTTGAGGTTTCCTCCTGTTTCCTAAATTGTTCTTTTGAGTTTTCCTCCTGTTTCCTAAATTGTTCTTTTGAGTTTTCCTCCTGTTTCCTAAATTGTTCTGCCATAAATTTCATCATCTCCTGCCAACTTGGTACTTCTCTGGCTCCCGCTTTATCTATTTGGTCCCCTTGGGCATCTTCTTCCATTACTACCTTTTCCTTGTCCGTAATTATTTCAGTTTCCGTTATTTCATCTGTCTGTTGTTCCATTTCACTATCTGTTATTACTTCTATTTCCTGTCCTTGTTCACCTTCTTCCTTCTCCGTGTCTTCTGCCCTCATCTTTGATCTACCTCTGGTATTATGCATGTTTATTCTCCCACAGTTGCCTGCTCTGGTTAAGTAATATTAATATAATTATAGTTACTTAACTTAAGCCCTACACTAGTTGAGCGCCAATTTGTTATACGACGAGTACGTGCGTCTCGTTCGAGCCCCGCGATGGAAGCCAATTTGTTATATCTCCTCGCCTTGCGGGTTTCTCGTTCGAGCAGCCCCAACGTTGCCGGCGTCAATTTGTTATAAGACCGGGTATGTCTCTCTGTCTTTCCTCTCTTTGATTATGTTAATATAATTCAATTTCTTAAATATCTGGAGTTGTGGGATATAGTAATCTCGTTAATTATGTTTAACTTATCTCTCTAATTAAAATACCAGTGTTAGTGTGACTGTAATTTAAATAATTAGTGTTTTATTCTAAAATTTTGCTCAGCCCTAGTATACCTTGCAGAGAATTATTGAAATTTCGTGTTTAATGCTATTCTCTTTGGTGTCAGAGAATTCCGCAACAAGCGCTGCAGTTCCGGAACAAACGAAATTTATAGGTTAATTCACCGTGTACGGTAACTAGTTATTATACACTTAGTCTGTTAATTCTTATTCCCAACTCATTAAATAATACCCAAATAATAAGATCCTGAAATTATACAAGGTTTCTTTATTACTTCATCTTGTTAACATTAAATAAGATTGGTTTTCACTGACATACGAAAGGCTATATGTTGGGTTAATCGATTATTGTTCGGTCCAATATTTTATTTTAGATTCAGTTATATGTTTTGTTTTTTTATAATTAATTTAATTCAGGGTGTGAAGGTTCTTGTAACTGCGGGGAAGATTAAAAATACATACTAAATATCACTATAATATTGACGACTCGGAACACAAAGTTTTTTATAAGTAAAAACGTAAAGTTTTACCTTACAGCCTAAACCGGCTTTCACCTATAGAAGGCTTCATCAGAGGCTGTCATTAGTAGCGCTGCTCGTCTTGTTGTTGGCGACGAGAAAGTGTTTCGAAAGATTGAAGCTGTGTGTGTGTGGTGAGATGTGTTCGAATAATGCGTGCGATTTGAATTGTGTCTGTTCGTTTAGGATGTCGTTTTTATTTGTTTTTGTGTGTTTGTATATTTCTAATTGTTCTAGAGTGTCTAGTTTTCGGCCTTTTGTGTGTACGTGTAGTATGTTCATGTTATTGTCGATGTTTTTATATGTGTGGTTTGCTTCAATGAGGTGGTTTGCGAAGGTAGATTCTGTAGTGGTGTGGAGTGCTTTTGTGTGTTCAATGTATCTCTGTTTGAAGCTACGTCCTGTCTGGCCTATGTAGAATTTACTGCAATTTGAACAATTTAGTTTATATACACCGGGTAGATCGAATTTGTTTTGTGCTTTGGGCATGCGTTTTGATAGTGTGTGTTCTGTTTTGTTAGTAGTTTTGTAAGCGATTCTGTATCCTGCTTTTTTGAATTTGTGCGCAATTTTTTCTGTTTGTTTGTTGATGTATGTTAGTGTTATGAATTTGTTGTTTTCTGTCTTTGTCTGTTGTTTGTTTTGTGTTTTGTGTAGGAGTTTACTGACTATTGTTCTGTCATGACCGTTAGATTCTGCTAGATATTTTATCGTGTTTAGTTCGTCTTTGTAGTCTATTTCATATAAGGGGATGTTGATAAGTCTATGTATCATGGTTCTAAAAGCAGCTAGTTTGTGTTGTATTGGGTGATTGGAGGTGTTGTGTATTAGTGTGTCAGTTGTAGTTGGTTTTCTGTATATACTGAATTTGTGCCTGTGTTCTAGTTTTGTGATGGAGAGGTCTAAGAAGTTTATGGTATTGTTGTGTTCGTATTCGGCAGTGAAGGTTATGTTTTTATGTATTTTGTTTATGTGCGTTAGTAACTGTTCACATTGTCTTTTGTTTCCCCTGTATAGTATTAGAATGTCATCAACGTATCTGTGCCAATATAGTATTTTATGTGAGTGTCTGTCATTGTTGACAACAAATTCATAACACTAACATACATCAACAAACAAACAGAAAAAATTGCGCACAAATTCAAAAAAGCAGGATACAGAATCGCTTACAAAACTACTAACAAAACAGAACACACACTATCAAAACGCATGCCCAAAGCACAAAACAAATTCGATCTACCCGGTGTATATAAACTAAATTGTTCAAATTGCAGTAAATTCTACATAGGCCAGACAGGACGTAGCTTCAAACAGAGATACATTGAACACACAAAAGCACTCCACACCACTACAGAATCTACCTTCGCAAACCACCTCATTGAAGGAAACCACACATATAAAAACATCGACAATAACATGAACATACTACACGTACACACAAAAGGCCGAAAACTAGACACTCTAGAACAATTAGAAATATACAAACACACAAAAACAAATAAAAACGACATCCTAAACGAACAGACACAATTCAAATCGCACGCATTATTCGAACACATCTCACCACACACACACAGCTTCAATCTTTCGAAACACTTTCTCGTCGCCAACAACAAGACGAGCAGCGCTACTAACGACAGCCTCTGATGAAGCCTTCTATAGGTGAAAGCCGGTTTAGGCTGTAAGGTAAAACTTTACGTTTTTACTTATAAAAAACTTTGTGTTCCGAGTCGTCAATATTATAGTGATATTTAGTTAAGTAACGGACACGTCATGGACAACGAAATCCAAGAAAAAATACATAGATAAGAATGCAAGATATTACAAATTTAAAGTGTTGTGTTGTTTAATATTATTTATACAATTGTAAATTACCAGACTTAGAACGAAGCAGCTCTGGCAGGCAGTTGGTTTTTAACCTCGTGTCGATCAGAATGGAGATGATTTTCTTTATTCTTTTCTTCAGTTCAATAAAGTGGAATCCTTAGTCCTAGTTAACTCGGAAATACAGCTCCCTTGGTTTATTTACGGCCAGACTGGTGGTTGTGTTCTTCGGCAAATTCTGGATCCAAATACGTTTTTTCTATCGTATGAAGTAAATAGTGATGTCCCATGTATTTAAATGGTTATGATTTTCAGTGTGGTGTGTAGTATTAGTTCTTTACACAGTTGGTTCTTTATATTTGATTAATATTTCATTAATTCTTCTTCTGATATTGGACAATCCAAGTCCTTCCTTGTGGAACTCAATTATTTATTATTATGAGACGATACCATTATATAATGTGGTTAAATTTTGCTGGCATAATTCAGACAAATAATTATTAATATATTGTGATTTGTAAATGTATCGAAATAATTTAGAATAGTTGAATTACATTAACCATTTCTTTGGGTTTTTAATCTCATCACGTTCAGATCATCAATTGCAATAATCAAAATCAGCAAATTGTATTAATTTTTGTTGTCCCTAGCAACAAATTTATTTTTATTCTTTTTCAATGTTTTGTATATAGTGATTATTTCATATATTATTCTTCCATTCCTTATTAAACTTCCATTATATCGGAATATAACTTTATTTATAGTTTGTTTACTAATTTCTACATATATTCTGCTGGTTTTTCAATCTTAGTCTGTTTCTTTTTATATTTATTATTTTTCTGATATCAAACGTTATCAATCGATATCATTGCACTATGGCATTATCATAATTTGTTTATATTGAGTTGGTTTATTATATATTATTAATTATCAAATGTTTTTTCTAACTCCTTGAACTGTATTCATTAATTATTATTAACTTCCGTACCTAACCTTTATGTTTTGAGTTGTTATATAGTGTTATTGGCTGTTAGGCCTTTTATTGTATATGGACCTACCTTTGATTATAACTGGTGAACAACTATAGCCTTTTTACATAAGTTTATACACATAACCAAACCTTAACTATTTACATTTACACAAATAATTATTCTTTTTATAACTAACAACAACTTTATCTTGATCTATGGATCACATATAAGAAAATCGAGATCCATTAACACTAATTAACTGCTTTCCTCCACCCTTCTATAACAGTAATCAAATAATACATTTTGCTTCATTACTTTCTATTACTTCAACAAGTAATTTGCATAATCTAACACAAACTTTAACATAACATTCATGGTAACAAAATAACATCATTCAATTCAGAATCATTACTTTCGATCCCCAAAGCAGAACAACGGGCGACAGTGCGACATTGTCGCAGAAAGGAAACGAGGCCTGCAGAAAGATTGTCCACCGCATTAACGAAAAACGCGTAAAAAATTTGCTGCAGTAAAATTTCTAAAAAAAATAAATTGTTGCATAAAAACAGATACGAATAAACGAATCAATTCAATAACAAAATCTATGTTTGTGACTCAATAATATACCGATAAATTTCAGATGAGAGGCGAGCGGTAAAGGTTACATGTAATCTATTGAAGTGAGAGCGCCGGCTGCAGCCGGAGACCTAGTCACGCGGCCGCGCTCCGGTGTAGTAATTCACAATCCGGATAGTTGTGTATTTCTGGACTGATTTTTTATATCAACCTAAAATCAATATCCTATAATATCAATATATTTAAATGTAATTTACAAATTTATTCAAATAAATCCTGATAGACCTTATATTTCCAAAAACCTAAATCTAAAAATATCTCAATTTTTGTCTCCTGAAATTTTAAGGATTATTATTTTAATACTTATATAGAACGGAGAGAGCCGTTGCATCAAACAATTTTAACTACGTTACTACTGAAATGCTTGCAGAAAGTATTTGGTTTTCTTAAAACCCATTGCAGAAAGATGAAAAACATTCTGCTTTTAGGCTTTCGATTACTGTAATGTAAATTATTGACTCATTTTTATCTAATTTCACTGTCATTTACTTTAACATTTTCTATGTTGGTTTCTTTTTTACAATTCTTATCAGTATATTTGATTTATTTACGTTTCACTGAACATTGATTTCTTACTATTGTCTATTTTACAGGTTTGTTTTTTATTGTTATCCCTACCTTGCATCCTTATTCATTTTTACACAATTATAAATGTATTTATTAGACCTTTGTATTATCATGGGAGTTAAATATTTATTTACTTATTATATTTCTAATATTCTATTTATGTAACGTTGAGGACCGCATTTCTGTTGCGTTACAATATATGCCTGAGTTGTAGAGGACTCAAGGCCTATTGATTTTGGTGAAGATCGGTTACGGGGAAAGTGTAGTTTACCTGAAACATTTTTTGTTGTAACAAGAGTAAAGTACTTAATTCTGATAAATAAAGTATCCTGATAAGAAGATCTTAGTAATCCACTGTAGAAATGTAGATGAAATATCTATAAATGAAGAGGCTAGTTGAACGGGATGGGGGTAATTTTCTATAAATGAAAATTATAGTTGAAGTGGGAGGGGATAATTTTTTAATTTTTTATATATGTACTTTGTTATTGGCAACAAATAAGTAGTTTGTTCTTAAAATTCCTTCCCGTCCGGTTTGGCCGTATATCAATGTTTTCTGGAAAACCAGACGTTTCGGCAGTGCCATCGACTGCCATCATCAGTGAAAATCGAGTGCGATAAGGTGTGGTGGTATACGTTAGTGACCACAGTACTGTGGTTAAGGCTGAAGCAATAAGTGGAAACAAGTAGTTTCTATAGAAACATTTCATTTCGTAAATTATTTTAAATATAAATCTTAGAACATGGAAG
The DNA here is from genome assembly GCA_034769895.1 of Magicicada septendecula. Classification (NCBI taxonomy): domain Eukaryota; kingdom Metazoa; phylum Arthropoda; class Insecta; order Hemiptera; family Cicadidae; genus Magicicada; species Magicicada septendecula. Next base: position 264,945,000 of record CM068368.1, on the reverse strand, counting down.
TCATGTATGGTTCTCCATACCGATATTTATATTCACTATTAATACTTTAATTAGCATTTATTGCTGTATTAATACACTACTTCACTACACTTGTACTCGAAGTCGGTTCACTTTACGTCTTGAAGGTTAGGTTGCCCGTGTTTACATTCGTTACCACACTGCATTATGGGTCAATCGCGAATTACTTTAGCGCAGAGGCTGTCATCTGTACTGCCTTAAAACTGGTGAAGAACTGTCCAAAATTTGCACGTCTCTCTCGCTGTTCCTACCTATGTCCACGGCGGAATTCTCGATATAGGTATTTTGATTGGTTGGAATGTCGAGCATTCCATTATCAACTCATCACCCCCCGCATTGTCAAAATAATTTAATTTTGTTCAAAGCGTGAGTTTTTGGGTACGAGAGTACAAAACTGACGCCAAACTTTTTTCTTAAAACTATTAAAATACTTTACAATGGATAACATTTCTTTATGCTACTTGTGAGCTCCAATCTAGCTTTACCATCATCTGGCACCCTGTCCTGAGCATTTAGACATCTCACAAGGCATAATTCTGTTCATGATTAACAAAGAAGGCATAATTCTGTTCATGATTAACAAAGATAACAATTCTAACTTATATCCTATTACAATTCTTTTATAAACTTATGTCCTATATTTATTTAATTAACATTTGGTTATCACTTATATTGGATACAATGCATTCCAAGTCCTTTGCTGTAATTATTTGACATTATTAACACTCAGTTGTGAATAAAACGCAAAGTCTGTTTCTAAACTTCATTAGGCCTATAGCACTATGAGTTAGATTTACTTCTTACAGTATAATGGTTGAATCTTAATAGTTTATAACATTTCATACTTAATTCTAAAGAACCATATCAACTTTTGGTTAACTTAGTTTTGATTAAGAGATGCCTTTTTTATTGTATTTTATCATTAAAATCACATGAGTTTTTGTACAACTAGGCATCTTGTTATTTACCCTTATTTTTACATTAAACAATCGTTATTCTGTCAATATCCTTTTCATAATTAACCCTCTTAGTTACTAGTAAGTTTTACAATATGTTGTTTCATCTTGACATTCTTATTTTCTTGTTATTTCAACTAATGAACCTTGCATATTGTTGCAACAGGTTATGTGCATTATAGGTATATTATAAATGGTTAATTTAGTGACAATTATTAATTGGTTTACATATCAATAGTTAGTTTACATATCACTGGTTATATTGATAGTATTTACTCTCCCTTTTTTTGGTATTTCTATGGGTTTTAATGTACAATATTACTCCTTTATACTCTGTCATTTTCATCCTGTTAATTTACATTAATTACAACAATTACAACATCTTATGGATCTAATCTCTGTCTTAGAATAGTCTTTATGTCATCTAGTTTCATCTAAGTATAATATATAATAGTTTTATATAATTTTTAATACATATTTTTGTATTTACTAGTGTAATTTCACAGCTGTTTAGGTTAGGTTGTCTACTTTTACTTTCACCGACTAAAATAAGTTCACATGTTTTTGTTTTTACTAATTATTTTACTCCCTTATTATTATTTATTAATGGTACTATCTATTATTTATCATTCTGATCGCCATTGTCCAGTTTGTCTTATATTCTAAGTACATTTTTATTTATTAATCAGTTCTGTCTGATATTTGGTTACATTAATTATATTTTTTGAAGATAAGATACAATCTTATTGTTTTATATTATACATTATCATATATTTCATAATCATATGGTTATTACTTCACTCTCCTAATCTTGTTGGGTATCTTTGTATTTTAAGTCCAAGTTATTGTTATTGTCATGTCATTTAGTATGTTTTGTCTGTTATTTTAATAATTATTTTTCATTCAATTTGGAGTTCTATTTTCTACTCTCTTTATCTTGTAGATGTTCTCTTCTTTATTTATAGTGGTTTAGTTATGTTATTTCTCCTTTACTTTATAAACTTAATTGTTTTTTATGATTCATTTGATCTCATTTAGTTTTAATTGTCATATCTCCTTTACCAGTTATTTTTGGGTTGTCCTGATTCTGTTCTCTGCATAGTTTCATAATTAGTCTACTCACTATCCTAATCTATTGGGTATTTTTAGTCACATTTTGTCTAGTCTATACGTCAGTTTGACTTCATTACTTTAGCATTCATGTTCATTTACTAAGGAGTTACTCTTTATTCTTTTAAATTAATTGGGTATTTAATCTCTTTCCTCTTTCAAAGGTTATTCTTGGTCGTTTCTTGTGGTATCTGAATGTTTAGGAGTGTTCAATTTGGGGTTTTGTGATATATATTGCAACGAATCACAGGATCATGATAGGCGGGGCAAGTCATATATTACACAGACAATGGACATTCATATTATATTGGTAGATGGTTAAGTTTGGTTGTTATCAATTGTATTTAGTAAGGTTAAGGGTTTAGTTTAGAAAAACTGTGCATTATTAGTTATGGTGATTCATGTACTGTGTTAGTGGAAATGTGCGCGCGTGTGCGTGTGGAAAACGTTTCCCGGGCGGTGCGTGAAGTATTATCGTTGTTTTGACATTAGCTGAACTGAGACATGTGTATCGCTACAATCCCTATACCTGTCGGACTATTGTTTACATTCTTGTATATTATTAGTATGTAGTCAGCATGCATGAGATACGAGTAGTCTGATTACCGCTATGCATGCTGTTTCAAAGTAAATGCACTCTACTGCATGAAAAGTGCTTGGTCACTTTACTAACCATGTGACTTCCATCCACCAATAGAATGCTGACTGGTGGTTGGAAATTTTCTTATGCCTGTCGTTACACAGGCAGTTCTTCTACGCCATCTACCGCGAACGGGTCGTGCACTCCTTGTACAAGAATTCTACCGCTTGCAAGGTGTTGTAAAAACTATTCGTCGTTAGTGAAACGGGAAGACTCAGAACTGTGTGTGTGGTACATTTGCACACACCAGTGTTTTAACGCATTGTGCGAAAATTTCCAAGCAGTTCTTCACTGCTGCTACCGTGAATGGTACATACAATTCCTTGTACAAGATTATACCGCTTGCAAGGATCTGTTAAGACTTTTCGGGGATAGTAACGCGTGTGACACATAACAATTGATTTTATATCTTTACGCACGATATTAATATTGTAATATTACGTGTGTAAGAAGTGAGTGTAACTGTTTCACTGTGCGAGATTTTCCGCAGTGACAGTAGTATAAATTGTTACGCAATAGTTCCATCAAGACGTTTCCGTGCTAGTGCAAGATTTCCTCATAGGGTGGTCTGCTGATCGCGGTAGACCTTGATATTCGCGAGAACACTTGAAGAAGCCGGAGAGGTATAAGCTCAATATACCGTTATTGATTAAACTCACTGTCACCTGAGATATTACTTGGTCTTAAACTCTATATAAGTTTTGCGAGTGATAAAATCCGTAGTACCGTTGTGTGTGCGAGGTGTCGGATACATCGTGGGAATTGCAGGACATCAGCCCAGCTGCTACAGGACATCAGCCCAGCTGTTACAGGACATCAGCCCAGCTGTTACAGGACATCAGCCCAGCTGTTACAGAACATCAGCCCAGCTGTTATAGGACATCAGCCCAGCTGTTATAGGACCAGCCCAGCTATTACAGGACATCAGCCAAGCTGTTACAGGACGCCAGCCCAGCTGTAAACGTTTCTGGTGAAACGTCTGTCATTTGTAAGCCACACCTGACGATCCATCTATACCGCAAAGACCGGCCCTTCTCTTCAACAACATCATCGTGGGAGTCTTCTTATGTAACGTATCACGTCTTGCGTATGAACATTATTTAACACTTTAAAAGAAAGACTCTATATCAAACATTACATTCTGTACATTTCAAATATACCATATAAACTATAACTTGTGTTTGTACAATAAATAATCTTAAACCCTCCAATATAGACTTGTAATTTGAAATACACATACTATCATATCCTATGCGCCAATAGTTTAGTAATTTGTGTTGTCGCATAGAGATATTTTGGCGCTTAGCAACGTAGGGCTCGTTAAATAGCGGTAAATTTACGCTATTACATATTTGTCTATGAATATAAAATTTGTTGGAAAAATCCGACGTATAAATATAATTAACGTAATAATTGTATGTGTATTGTTCATGTGAAAAGCTGAGGATATAATTTTTCAAGTGTGCATATTCTCTTGTATATCATATATGAACAGATTTTATCAGTATATTGGAGGTAGATTATTAGTTGTTGTATGTTAGATAAGGTATTTACATGTTGATATTTTGAACTGCTTTTTCTGCGTGCATATAAACTGGTTACCATATGTTCTAATCTTGTTGTGATAATAATAACTTGCTTTGCGTATAAATCAATAAATTTAAATTTATTAAATTTTAAATTAAATTTTAATCACTATGGCGGAGTCACAAGGGATAGAGAATGCTTTAGCGGCCATATTAGCGAAGATGAAAACCATGGAAGAAAAGATGGAGAAAATTTCAGCAGAAAATAAAGAAGAGCGGAAAACTGATAAAGAGGAAAATAAGGCCCGTCAAGAGGAGATGAAAGTGAGTATACAGAAGCTTTCAGCAGAAGCCAAGAAAAGAAGTAAATCGATCCACGACGAAAACAAAAGAATATATGCGGCCGTGCAGGAGCAATCTAAACAAAGCAAACAAATGATAGAAGCGGCAGAAAAGCGTATTAGCGAGACCGTGGAAGCTATGAAAGCTGATATAGAGGTGAGTTTGGAGGTTAATAAGTCACGACTTAATGAATATGGCGCGAAACTCGCTGGAGTGAAGGAGCAGGTAATACAACACAGATCCACGGTGAGTGAATTAATGGCTGAGCAAGACGTGCGGATTCAAGAGCTGCAACAGCAAGTGTCACGATTGCAAAGTACCTCGTCACCACTAAACTGTACTACGTATGTATATAAGACTTTGGATGACGTTAATTCACAGCAAAGATTTTATGGACGGCAGAATGAAAACCCCATGGATTTCATTCAAAGTTGCCAGCGGGATCTGGAGCAAATTGGTGATACCTTAAGTGAAGCGGATAGAATTAATTTCATAGTGCGGCGACTTAAGGGTACCGCTGCGGAGTGGTTTAGTATCGTCCAGGATAAAATCAATACGTTGGAAGACCTGGTAAGACATTTCAGAGCTAGATACTGGAATGAGGAGATCCAGCGGAAGATACGTACGCAGCTGGAGTTTGGAAAATATTCCAATACCAGAGGTCCTAAAGATGAATATGTGATGCAGTTGATATCCAGAGCTAGATATCTTGAGCCTAGCTTAACCGAACCTGACATGGTAAGTAAACTTGCGCACCACTTTGGACGCGGGATACAGGTGGCCGTCCTTACGCAAGGAGTTAAGTCGTGGAATGAGCTACTCACATTACTTGCAAAATGGGAAGGTATCGACAACCCGAATATAAATGGTAACAGTAATGAAACACCGCATAAAAGTTTTCAATATCAGAATCAAACCAAGCAAACACAGTCGCAACAACAACAACGACCTAAGATGTCTAATAGAAATACCAATCAAAAATTTAATGCCAATAAAGTAGCAGTAGTAGCGGAAGAGGATTCCGATATAGAACAGTCAAAAAACGTGTAAGGCTGCACGGCGTGAGTCCGTGCAACAAAATAACTAGTACATGTAAAGGTAGGAATGACGTTTCAAAAGCCCGGGGTAACTATAAAAAGCAGTTCAATAAATCAAATGTGAAAGATGTTAATTGTAAGAAAAACTTTGTAGTGTCCGGCCTATATCCTGCCGTAATTAGAGATAGTTTAATTTGCAATAACCATAGTAAAGAAAATGAGAAAGGTATTAGCGTTGAAAATGACACTGACCTCATTGTCAACGCGAAAATTAACGGATGTGTCGGCGAAGTTTTATTTGACAGCGGCGCAGAAATTTCGTTAATGGATGAGCGATTCCTAGAGAGGCACAGGAAACATTTTAAAAAAATCCCGATTCTGCCAGCAGCCCACAAAATCATAAAATCAGCGACGGGTGAATCTCAGAGGGTTGACCGTCAAGCTATGATAACAGTATCCATTCAGGGAATGGAAATAGAGGTCACCGTGCTTATGGTCAAGAAACTCGTGTATAATGTTATTTTGGGAGTGGACACATTAAATAAACTGCACGCGACCATTGATTTTCCAAATAAAATACTAAGATGTACAATAAATAATAGTAAACACAATATCAGGTTAGGACGCAGGAGGGGTAAGACGGGGTCTGATTGTGAACCTATTACTATAACTCGCCCAGCGGTTCAACTTGCCGATAAGATAACACATAATCTGCGGACTCACAGCAGGCAGATAACGAGCAATGAGGAAGATAAGCTGTCAAATATAAATTAGAAGACAGTCTCAAAAATAAGCTAAGAAATATTGGTATGGAACAGCAGCGTGACACAAAGTTGAAGCGGATATGTGACGCTATCCGGATACAAGAAAACCCTAAGTACAGAATATATAAAGACGTAGTGTATAAAATTATCAATGGCGGATGGAAGATTATGGTACCGGACGCCATGGTGGAAGACCTCACCTGGATGTGTCATGAGAGTCTGGCTCATGCGGGGCCTTATAAATGTTACCTGGCAATGCGGGAGGATTTTGTGTGGCTAAATATGACCAGGAAAATAAAGGCCATACTCCGCTCTTGCCACATCTGCCAAACAGCGAAATATCCGAACCAACATACACAGGTTGAAATGGGTAACATTGTCGTCCGTAATAAAAATGACCTTGTATGCATTGATTTTTTGGGTCCACTTCCTCGGGCGGCACGTGGAATGAAGAACCTGGTGGTTGTTACGGATGCCTTTACCAAACATGTTAGCCTATATGCTATTGGTAGACCTACTACGTCGGCTGTCATAAACATTATGCTAAATAAATACATGCCGAAAAATGGTCCCGTAAGGAAGATACTCTCAGATCAAGGTAAGCAATTTACGAACACCAAGTGGCACTCCGAGCTTGAGAAACACGGGGTCCAGACGGTCTTGACTGCGATCCGGAGACCGCAAGGTAACTTGGCCGAGCGGGTCAACAAGGAGTTGGGACGGTTGTTCCGTACGTACTGTAATACTAACCAGAGTAAGTGGCCGGAATTCCTAGAATTTTTTGAGTATGCCATAAATGGAAATTATAATTCTACTACTGGGTATACTCCGAATGAACTCCAAACCGGAGAAATGCCAGGCCGGGTCTGGGGTAAACACATTGAAAGGATAGCGACGCATAATATGCCTATACCAGTTGAGGTAAAGAAAATCGAAGCTAGAAGACGCATTAAAAAGTGCGCCGAGGAGCGCACGGAAAAATTTAATGCGGAACATAAACTAGTCAAGTTCAAGACTGGAGAGAGTGTGCTTTTACGAGCATTAAATGTTGGAAGAAGGGAGGACAACACAGCTGCGAAGTTTTTTAGGCTGTATAATGGTCCGTATACCCTGTCGGAACAAGTTGGGAAAAATACTTTTATCTTAACCAACCCAAATACCAACCGTGCGATTGGTAAATTCCATGCGTCCTCATTGAGGAAGTATTATACAAAGGATCCGTAAACTTAGAAATAAATGTCAGGATATAGGGGTAAGAATGTGTAGTGATTTAAATATGTCAATTCAGGTTTAAATGTTGTATGTAAGTTGGCTCTGTGAATGAACAATAATCTAGTTTTGATAAGGAATGTTGTCTGTGTACGCTATGATCCTGCATTAGATGTCGTTATCTGTGTGTCAAGAACATGTGTGTTTGTTTTGGTTTGAAGGTTACCACGTGTCTTTTGAATTGATGCTTCTGTCAATGTGACAGTTGGTAATGTTAGTATTAATTGAGGATGTTTATTTGATTTTAGTTTGAGGGTATTATTATTATTTCAGGATTAGGAAGTTGTTTTGGTTATATTGAAAAAAAAAAAATTTTTATTTTTTTGTTAGTTAACTAAAGAAAAAAAAAAAATTTTTTTTTTATGCGGGAGGGAGTTAATCCTGCAACGAATCACAGGATCATGATAGGCGGGGCAAGTCATATATTACACAGACAATGGACATTCATATTATATTGGTAGATGGTTAAGTTTGGTTGTTATCAATTGTATTTAGTAAGGTTAAGGGTTTAGTTTAGAAAAACTGTGCATTATTAGTTATGGTGATTCATGTACTGTGTTAGTGGAAATGTGCGCGCGTGTGCGTGTGGAAAACGTTTCCCGGGCGGTGCGTGAAGTATTATCGTTGTTTTGACATTAGCTGAACTGAGACATGTGTATCGCTACAATCCCTATACCTGTCGGACTATTGTTTACGTTCTTGTATATTATTAGTATGTAGTCAGCATGCATGAGATACGAGTAGTCTGATTACCGCTATGCATGCTGTTTCAAAGTAAATGCACTCTACTGCATGAAAAGTGCTTGGTCACTTTACTAACCATGTGACTTCCATCCACCAATAGAATGCTGACTGGTGGTTGGAAATTTTCTTATGCCTGTCGTTACACAGGCAGTTCTTCTACGCCATCTACCGCGAACGGGTCGTGCACTCCTTGTACAAGAATTCTACCGCTTGCAAGGTGTTGTAAAAACTATTCGTCGTTAGTGAAACGGGAAGACTCAGAACTGTGTGTGTGGTACATTTGCACACACCAGTGTTTTAACGCATTGTGCGAAAATTTCCAAGCAGTTCTTCACTGCTGCTACCGTGAATGGTACATACAATTCCTTGTACAAGATTATACCGCTTGCAAGGATCTGTTAAGACTTTTCGGGGATAGTAACGCGTGTGACGCATAACAATTGATTTTATATCTTTACGCACGATATTAATATTGTAATATTACGTGTGTAAGAAGTGAGTGTAACTGTTTCACTGTGCGAGATTTTCCGCAGTGACAGTAGTATAAATTGTTACGCAATAGTTCCATCAAGACGTTTCCGTGCTAGTGCAAGATTTCCTCATAGGGTGGTCTGCTGATCGCGGTAGACCTTGATATTCGCGAGAACACTTGAAGAAGCCGGAGAGGTATAAGCTCAATATACCGTTATTGATTAAACTCACTGTCACCTGAGATATTACTTGGTCTTAAACTCTATATAAGTTTTGCGAGTGATAAAATCCGTAGTACCGTTGTGTGTGCGAGGTGTCGGATACATCGTGGGAATTGCAGGACATCAGCCCAGCTGTTACAGGACATCAGCCCAGCTGTTATAGGACATCAGCCCAGCTGTTATAGGACCAGCCCAGCTATTACAGGACATCAGCCAAGCTGTTACAGGACGCCAGCCCAGCTGTAAACGTTTCTGGTGAAACGTCTGTCATTTGTAAGCCACACCTGACGATCCATCTATACCGCAAAGACCGGCCCTTCTCTTCAACAACATCATCGTGGGAGTCTTCTTATGTAACGTATCACGTCTTGCGTATGAACATTATTTAACACTTTAAAAGAAAGACTCTATATCAAACATTACATTCTGTACATTTCAAATATACCATATAAACTATAACTTGTGTTTGTACAATAAATAATCTTAAACCCTCCAATATAGACTTGTAATTTGAAATACACATACTATCATATCCTATGCGCCAATAGTTTAGTAATTTGTGTTGTCGCAATATATATATATATATATATATATATATATTATAACGAAACATTGTTATCAATGTTTATCGTTCTAACTGGAGTACGCATAATAAGCGTTATCTGCTACAATTGTACATTTAGAAGGGTACAGATGAGATTTTATATAGCAAACAAAACAGATAACAGTCCACCTGCATAAATATGTATAATTTTGTCGGCACATGTCAGAAGTGTTTTAAAACTTAAATAATAAAAAAATGACAAAAGATTAAGAAGAACTAGGTTGACCAGTGAATAGTGCGGAAATGTAGCTTTATTTAGACACCAAACACATAACGAGATAGTGAGAGTGTCGTGAACTATAAGCGTTTTACTATTTCACACCTTTCGCGGTGCTAATTAAAGATCGCGTGTATACATAGCTAATAACTGTGTTCAAGACACGTCTAACAAACAACTTTGTTACCTAAATAAATAAAGGATTGTTGAGATATTCGCCGATAGAAACTCATTTGCACACGTGGCTTTGCCCTATAAACAGTGAGCCAAAACGAGCATCTGGCTCATTCATAAAGTATTCGTTGAGTCGTACACACGGAACGATATGCTGCAGAAGACGCTTCAATGAGACCGGCAGACACCTGAGTTACTACAACTACGTACTACGGACATCAGACTATACCCGAGGCCAGAGACGCTGTGTCCATGACGATAAAGGAACGACGCCTAGCCTAGCTGTTCATACACCGCTAAGCGACGCTGACGGAGGTTTCGAGAGGAATAGCTGTACTCAACGCCGACGCCTGAGACCCGTGTACATCTGTGTAACATGAAATCATCAAAACAGGTGACCTGATATGGTTCAGGGTTCATAATAATGTTGTAAAACACAACAAGTAAATGAAAAGCCGCTATAAGCGAAATTGAACAGTTTTAAATAATTGATAAACATTTAATTATATAGGCGGTATGACTAAAGCCTAAAGACACTTTTAAATGTTGTACTGTAAATCATATAGAGACATTTATTCAAAAAGACAGAACATTTAGATAATGTGTGATTATTATAATAATATGTTAATAAGAGTGCAGAAAGACTCTAAGCAAATGTTTTCATGAGATTGTGCACTGTATAAAAAATTATATTTGATAAATTAAATGTGATAAATTAAGGGAGAGTGCAGAGAAGCTCTAAGAGTGTTCTCAAGATAGTAGATGTCACAAATTTTATTGTTTCATATTAATTATTGTTGATAGCCAAGCAGGCTGAAGAGTAGAATAATTAAAAGGGAGTTACCCTTAATAAAAGTGTTTATATTAATAATAATTACCATAGAGATAACGATAACTATAACCCTTGTTATATTCATTTAAAAAGTTCGTATTTTATTTTCTCATGTATAAAGAACAGGGTTACGGATTTCATAGAATGAAATCAATTCAGTATTTCCATTTTATTAAATAATTAAATTCAATATAACAAAAATGATTTTTTATAAATGAATTATAATTACAGGCAGACAGTGTGAAACTGCCCATATATGTGTGTATATTTCCATGTTATTTGTTTTGTGTATATACTGTGTATTGTATGTCTTATTTTCAGGAACTTATAAATGATGTACTAAGATATATGATTTTAATATGTGATTGTTAGACGTAAGCATTATAACAATATATCACTAGAGAAAATATGTGTAAAGTAATATTCAAGAAAGAATATAAATTAGTGGAACCCGCCGTAAATTGTGTTAAATATTTGAAATTCTTTTTATTATTATGATTTGTTTAAAGATAAGCACCTTGAGGGTGACAATTATAATCATTGGAATGATAGACTAAAAAGGTAGTTTTCATTTATTCACAATTTATACAACTCAGCTTCCTAAAATAATTCTTTTGGAAACACATCGTCCCAACTCGTTACCTGATACCTAATAAGCCCAAATCCCACACCTAATAGCCGGCAAAGCAGAAAAGTACCATATACTGCAGGTAAGTGTTGGCATGGTATACCCTAACCAGGTCCATGTAAAACTCATAATCCATAATGAAAGAAATCATAAAAAGATGTGTTGCAAAAGAAAATGTCGCTTCCAACGTGGGGCACGATTAAATAAATAATAAAAAAAAAAAAAAAAAAAAAAAAACATAATACGAAAAAAATTAAAAATTAGTTAGAAGTTAAATAAATATAAATTCACGTAGAACAAATATTTAGAGTTGATGTGTAATTATTATAAAACGTGCATTTATATGTTGAATGTAGCTGATAAGAACGTACAGTTAGCGTTATCAGTAGAGTAAACAAAGGGGAGCTTAGATAAATATTGTGGTTATCAGAAACTGATACTACAGGCGCCCAAGATAATGGTTGTATGTTGATGAATAAATGACTACCAATACAGTATTTAATAATAATCCAAATAATTAATAATATACAAATTAATAATAAATATTTTAAAATCGGTTCACCAAATTAAAATTAAACATGGCACATAAACAAGAGGTCAGTTTAGCCGACATAATGAAGAAGTTAGAAGCCAGCAACGCTGAAAACGTAAAAAGGTTTGAAGAAATAAAAACTAGTGGTGCTGAAACTATGAAGAAGTTAGAAGCCAGCAACGCTGAAAACGTAAAAAGGTTTGAAAAAATAAAAACTAGTGGTGCTGAAACTATGAGAAGATTGGAAGCAAGCACGTCAGAAATTCAGAAACTATACGCGTATAATGCTGAAAGTAAGGTAGAAATTATGGAACGAATGGAGACCTTAGAAGGTAAAGTTAAAGAGTCTCTAAAACAACAAGCGGTGGTGATGAATGAAAATTTCGAAGAGCAGCGAAAAAGACTACAACAAAATTTTAAATCTATGGCCGACACACTGGACCAGAAACTCGAAAAAATTACGCATCGACAAGATACCAAGATACAAGTCATCAGCGAGTTGGTGCAGAGTAATGTCAGGAAGACCATGAAAATTGAAGAAGAAACAAAAAGTCTCGCCGCAGCAGACGACACCATCAAGAAATCTATCCAACACCATGACAACAGGGTAGATCAGCTGGAAGTCAAGTTAAAAGGTGAAGTAGACCGACTTACACGAGAAGTGAGAAGACTACCAACACAAGCGTTAGTATACTCGACCGTACCTAGAGAAGAGAGACCCATTAACTATTTTAGAGGATCCAGAGGGGAAAATCCCATTGAATTTCGTATCAAATGTGAGAAAGAAATAGATAGTATTGGATCTATTCTCAGTGACAAAGATAAAATAGACTTTGTAAGTCGTTACTTAAAAGATGCAGCAGCCAGTTGGTTCACGATGGTGAATGACGATTTAAAAACGTATGAAGAATTTAAACTAGCATTCGAACGGAGGTATTGGAATGAATACATACAAATGAGAATACGAAATACACTGGAATTTGGTAAATATAATCCAGGTAAGCTGTCTGAAGATGAATACGTCATTATGTTAGTAGAGAGGAGTAAACATTTACGTCCCGCTTTAACACAAAAAGAATTAGTCATTAAGCTTGCTAATCATTTCAGCAGGAACATCCAACTAGCTATACATGTTCAGGGTATAGCTACCATTGAAGATCTATTAATACTTTTAACACAGATGGAGGGTGTAATCCGTGAACGAGACCCACCAAGAGGAGTTCAGCGAGATAACCGGAACCAAAATCAAGATAGAGGTACGTGGTATTCGCAAAGATATCGCCAAGAAGATAAAGGCAGAGAAGATAGACGTACAGACGAGGAAAAATATCCGAAAAACAAAAATGTATCATATGATAGACGCCATGAAGATGGACGAACATATGAGAAGCAGGAGCAAAATAATGAAAGAGGTAATTACAAAGGAGGTTACCGATGGCCGAATTCGTCGAAACGATTTTCGAAACCATGGACATCCGATAGGAATGCAAATACGCAGGCGATTACCGTTGAGAAAAAACAGAAAGAGACACCGAGAAACACTGATGAACGTAATAAACCGTCCACATCGAAGACTGAAAATCAATGACTACATTCTGGAGTCTGTATAGAAACACATGAAGCTAAACCACAAGATGTCAGGGTACTTAGCAACATAACATACAAACCCGAGAGAGAAGTACAAGAATTACTACGTAATCTCGCTAGAGAGCAAGATAAAGATCAGCGATTACAGAATATAAAAAATAATCCGTTACCTATAAATTATTGTGTGAAAGATGGAATTTTATTTAAGCTTATTAATTATGATTGGAAAGTTGTGCTATCTCATGACATGTTACAGCAATTAATTATGCCATGTCATCGTAGTCTAGCTCATGCATCTCCATTGAAGTGCTATTTAACTATGAAAGAAGCCTTCACCTGTAATAATATGTTCAGAAAAATTAAAATAATTGTTAGGAAATGCCATGATTGTCAAACAGCCAAACATCCGAATTTAAACACTTGCGTTGAAATGGGGAGTATCAGAACTAAGAAGAAGGGGGATATAGTTGCGCTTGATTTCCTTGGACCACTCCCGCGATCAAGTCGTGGGTACCGCCATATAATTGTGACGGTAGATGTGTTTACCAAGCTAGTAAAGTTATATGCTGTACGAAGACCCACCATGAAATCTGTTCTGAACGTCATCACCCAGAAGTATATACCAAAGTATGGAAAAATGGATAAAGTGTTGACAGATCAAGGTAAGCAGTTTGGTAATAAATTATGGAAGGACGCATTGACAAGACAAGGTATAAAACCTATACTTACATCCATAAGGCATCCACAAACTAATCTAGCTGAAAGAATAAATAGAGAGTTAGGCAAGTACATGAGGTTATATTGCTACAATCAACAGAGTAAATGGCCTGACTATCTACAATTTTTCGAAGATGCAATGAATCACAATTATAGTGAAGCTACAGGATACACACCGTTAGAATTAAGTGAGAATAAAATACCTAAAAGATTCTGGCACAACATGATAAATAAACCGAAAAATTATAATGTAGATTTGCCAATTCAAATTAAAATAAACAGAGCTGAACGACAGTTATATCATCAAGCAGGTAAAAGGAGAGACCGGTATAATAGAACTCACCGATTGACAAGATTCCAGATTGGTGATAAGGTATTGATAAAGACAAATCCTGTGGGAAGTAGTATATTAAACACTTCCAAGAAATTCTTCAGATTATTCTGTGGCCCATATGAACTAAGGAGTCGTCTAGGACCACACACCTACATGGTATATGACCCAGTGAAGCAAAAGGACGTCGGAAAGTACCATGCGTCATCTCTGCGTCATTATATCCAATAATACCCATATGTGATTGTTACTGTAAGATAAGATTTTATATTCTTTCTAATAAACATGTAATATAACTGACTGTGTATGTACTAAACATAGATAAAAAAAAAAAAAAAAAAAAAAAAAAAAAAAATGTTCTGTAAAGCACAAAACAATTTTTTTTAAAGCAAGTGGGGGAGTGTTATAACGAAACATTGTTATCAATGTTTATCGTTCTAACTGGAGTACGCATAATAAGCGTTATCTGCTACAATTGTACATTTAGAAGGGTACAGATGAGATTTTATATAGCAAACAAAACAGATAACAGTCCACCTGCATAAATATGTATAATTTTGTCGGCACATGTCAGAAGTGTTTTAAAACTTAAATAATAAAAAAATGACAAAAGATTAAGAAGAACTAGGTTGACCAGTGAATAGTGCGGAAATGTAGCTTTATTTAGACACCAAACACATAACGAGATAGTGAGAGTGTCGTGAACTATAAGCGTTTTACTATTTCACACCTTTCGCGGTGCTAATTAAAGATCGCGTGTATACATAGCTAATAACTGTGTTCAAGACACGTCTAACAAACAACTTTGTTACCTAAATAAATAAAGGATTGTTGAGATATTCGCCGATAGAAACTCATTTGCACACGTGGCTTTGCCCTATAAACAGTGAGCCAAAACGAGCATCTGGCTCATTCATAAAGTATTCGTTGAGTCGTACACACGGAACGATATGCTGCAGAAGACGCTTCAATGAGACCGGCAGACACCTGAGTTACTACAACTACGTACTACGGACATCAGACTATACCCGAGGCCAGAGACGCTGTGTCCATGACGATAAAGGAACGACGCCTAGCCTAGCTGTTCATACACCGCTAAGCGACGCTGACGGAGGTTTCGAGAGGAATAGCTGTACTCAACGCCGACGCCTGAGACCCGTGTACATCTGTGTAACATGAAATCATCAAAACAGGTGACCTGATATGGTTCAGGGTTCATAATAATGTTGTAAAACACAACAAGTAAATGAAAAGCCGCTATAAGCGAAATTGAACAGTTTTAAATAATTGATAAACATTTAATTATATAGGCGGTATGACTAAAGCCTAAAGACACTTTTAAATGTTGTACTGTAAATCATATAGAGACATTTATTCAAAAAGACAGAACATTTAGATAATGTGTGATTATTATAATAATATGTTAATAAGAGTGCAGAAAGACTCTAAGCAAATGTTTTCATGAGATTGTGCACTGTATAAAAAATTATATTTGATAAATTAAATGTGATAAATTAAGGGAGAGTGCAGAGAAGCTCTAAGAGTGTTCTCAAGATAGTAGATGTCACAAATTTTATTGTTTCATATTAATTATTGTTGATAGCCAAGCAGGCTGAAGAGTAGAATAATTAAAAGGGAGTTACCCTTAATAAAAGTGTTTATATTAATAATAATTACCATAGAGATAACGATAACTATAACCCTTGTTATATTCATTTAAAAAGTTCGTATTTTATTTTCTCATGTATAAAGAACAGGGTTACGGATTTCATAGAATGAAATCAATTCAGTATTTCCATTTTATTAAATAATTAAATTCAATATAACAAAAATGATTTTTTATAAATGAATTATAATTACAGGCAGACAGTGTGAAACTGCCCATATATGTGTGTATATTTCCATGTTATTTGTTTTGTGTATATACTGTGTATTGTATGTCTTATTTTCAGGAACTTATAAATGATGTACTAAGATATATGATTTTAATATGTGATTGTTAGACGTAAGCATTATAACAATATATCACTAGAGAAAATATGTGTAAAGTAATATTCAAGAAAGAATATAAATTAGTGGAACCCGCCGTAAATTGTGTTAAATATTTGAAATTCTTTTTATTATTATGATTTGTTTAAAGATAAGCACCTTGAGGGTGACAATTATAATCATTGGAATGATAGACTAAAAAGGTAGTTTTCATTTATTCACAATTTATACAACTCAGCTTCCTAAAATAATTCTTTTGGAAACACATCGTCCCAACTCGTTACCTGATACCTAATAAGCCCAAATCCCACACCTAATAGCCGGCAAAGCAGAAAAGTACCATATACTGCAGGTAAGTGTTGGCATGGTATACCCTAACCAGGTCCATGTAAAACTCATAATCCATAATGAAAGAAATCATAAAAAGATGTGTTGCAAAAGAAAATGTCGCTTCCAACGTGGGGCACGATTAAATAAATAATAAAAAAAAAAAAAAAAAAAAAAAAAACATAATACGAAAAAAATTAAAAATTAGTTAGAAGTTAAATAAATATAAATTCACGTAGAACAAATATTTAGAGTTGATGTGTAATTATTATAAAACGTGCATTTATATGTTGAATGTAGCTGATAAGAACGTACAGTTAGCGTTATCAGTAGAGTAAACAAAGGGGAGCTTAGATAAATATTGTGGTTATCAGAAACTGATACTACAGGCGCCCAAGATAATGGTTGTATGTTGATGAATAAATGACTACCAATACAGTATTTAATAATAATCCAAATAATTAATAATATACAAATTAATAATAAATATTTTAAAATCGGTTCACCAAATTAAAATTAAACATGGCACATAAACAAGAGGTCAGTTTAGCCGACATAATGAAGAAGTTAGAAGCCAGCAACGCTGAAAACGTAAAAAGGTTTGAAGAAATAAAAACTAGTGGTGCTGAAACTATGAAGAAGTTAGAAGCCAGCAACGCTGAAAACGTAAAA
This sequence comes from Magicicada septendecula, assembly GCA_034769895.1. Classification (NCBI taxonomy): domain Eukaryota; kingdom Metazoa; phylum Arthropoda; class Insecta; order Hemiptera; family Cicadidae; genus Magicicada; species Magicicada septendecula. Next base: position 264,927,292 of record CM068368.1, on the reverse strand, counting down.
AGGTTTGAAGAAATAAAAACTAGTGGTGCTGAAACTATGAGAAGATTGGAAGCAAGCACGTCAGAAATTCAGAAACTATACGCGTATAATGCTGAAAGTAAGGTAGAAATTATGGAACGAATGGAGACCTTAGAAGGTAAAGTTAAAGAGTCTCTAAAACAACAAGCGGTGGTGATGAATGAAAATTTCGAAGAGCAGCGAAAAAGACTACAACAAAATTTTAAATCTATGGCCGACACACTGGACCAGAAACTCGAAAAAATTACGCATCGACAAGATACCAAGATACAAGTCATCAGCGAGTTGGTGCAGAGTAATGTCAGGAAGACCATGAAAATTGAAGAAGAAACAAAAAGTCTCGCCGCAGCAGACGACACCATCAAGAAATCTATCCAACACCATGACAACAGGGTAGATCAGCTGGAAGTCAAGTTAAAAGGTGAAGTAGACCGACTTACACGAGAAGTGAGAAGACTACCAACACAAGCGTTAGTATACTCGACCGTACCTAGAGAAGAGAGACCCATTAACTATTTTAGAGGATCCAGAGGGGAAAATCCCATTGAATTTCGTATCAAATGTGAGAAAGAAATAGATAGTATTGGATCTATTCTCAGTGACAAAGATAAAATAGACTTTGTAAGTCGTTACTTAAAAGATGCAGCAGCCAGTTGGTTCACGATGGTGAATGACGATTTAAAAACGTATGAAGAATTTAAACTAGCATTCGAACGGAGGTATTGGAATGAATACATACAAATGAGAATACGAAATACACTGGAATTTGGTAAATATAATCCAGGTAAGCTGTCTGAAGATGAATACGTCATTATGTTAGTAGAGAGGAGTAAACATTTACGTCCCGCTTTAACACAAAAAGAATTAGTCATTAAGCTTGCTAATCATTTCAGCAGGAACATCCAACTAGCTATACATGTTCAGGGTATAGCTACCATTGAAGATCTATTAATACTTTTAACACAGATGGAGGGTGTAATCCGTGAACGAGACCCACCAAGAGGAGTTCAGCGAGATAACCGGAACCAAAATCAAGATAGAGGTACGTGGTATTCGCAAAGATATCGCCAAGAAGATAAAGGCAGAGAAGATAGACGTACAGACGAGGAAAAATATCCGAAAAACAAAAATGTATCATATGATAGACGCCATGAAGATGGACGAACATATGAGAAGCAGGAGCAAAATAATGAAAGAGGTAATTACAAAGGAGGTTACCGATGGCCGAATTCGTCGAAACGATTTTCGAAACCATGGACATCCGATAGGAATGCAAATACGCAGGCGATTACCGTTGAGAAAAAACAGAAAGAGACACCGAGAAACACTGATGAACGTAATAAACCGTCCACATCGAAGACTGAAAATCAATGACTACATTCTGGAGTCTGTATAGAAACACATGAAGCTAAACCACAAGATGTCAGGGTACTTAGCAACATAACATACAAACCCGAGAGAGAAGTACAAGAATTACTACGTAATCTCGCTAGAGAGCAAGATAAAGATCAGCGATTACAGAATATAAAAAATAATCCGTTACCTATAAATTATTGTGTGAAAGATGGAATTTTATTTAAGCTTATTAATTATGATTGGAAAGTTGTGCTATCTCATGACATGTTACAGCAATTAATTATGCCATGTCATCGTAGTCTAGCTCATGCATCTCCATTGAAGTGCTATTTAACTATGAAAGAAGCCTTCACCTGTAATAATATGTTCAGAAAAATTAAAATAATTGTTAGGAAATGCCATGATTGTCAAACAGCCAAACATCCGAATTTAAACACTTGCGTTGAAATGGGGAGTATCAGAACTAAGAAGAAGGGGGATATAGTTGCGCTTGATTTCCTTGGACCACTCCCGCGATCAAGTCGTGGGTACCGCCATATAATTGTGACGGTAGATGTGTTTACCAAGCTAGTAAAGTTATATGCTGTACGAAGACCCACCATGAAATCTGTTCTGAACGTCATCACCCAGAAGTATATACCAAAGTATGGAAAAATGGATAAAGTGTTGACAGATCAAGGTAAGCAGTTTGGTAATAAATTATGGAAGGACGCATTGACAAGACAAGGTATAAAACCTATACTTACATCCATAAGGCATCCACAAACTAATCTAGCTGAAAGAATAAATAGAGAGTTAGGCAAGTACATGAGGTTATATTGCTACAATCAACAGAGTAAATGGCCTGACTATCTACAATTTTTCGAAGATGCAATGAATCACAATTATAGTGAAGCTACAGGATACACACCGTTAGAATTAAGTGAGAATAAAATACCTAAAAGATTCTGGCACAACATGATAAATAAACCGAAAAATTATAATGTAGATTTGCCAATTCAAATTAAAATAAACAGAGCTGAACGACAGTTATATCATCAAGCAGGTAAAAGGAGAGACCGGTATAATAGAACTCACCGATTGACAAGATTCCAGATTGGTGATAAGGTATTGATAAAGACAAATCCTGTGGGAAGTAGTATATTAAACACTTCCAAGAAATTCTTCAGATTATTCTGTGGCCCATATGAACTAAGGAGTCGTCTAGGACCACACACCTACATGGTATATGACCCAGTGAAGCAAAAGGACGTCGGAAAGTACCATGCGTCATCTCTGCGTCATTATATCCAATAATACCCATATGTGATTGTTACTGTAAGATAAGATTTTATATTCTTTCTAATAAACATGTAATATAACTGACTGTGTATGTACTAAACATAGATAAAAAAAAAAAAAAAAAAAAAAAAAAAAAAAATGTTCTGTAAAGCACAAAACAATTTTTTTTAAAGCAAGTGGGGGAGTGTTATAACGAAACATTGTTATCAATGTTTATCGTTCTAACTGGAGTACGCATAATAAGCGTTATCTGCTACAATTGTACATTTAGAAGGGTACAGATGAGATTTTATATAGCAAACAAAACAGATAACAGTCCACCTGCATAAATATGTATAATTTTGTCGGCACATGTCAGAAGTGTTTTAAAACTTAAATAATAAAAAAATGACAAAAGATTAAGAAGAACTAGGTTGACCAGTGAATAGTGCGGAAATGTAGCTTTATTTAGACACCAAACACATAACGAGATAGTGAGAGTGTCGTGAACTATAAGCGTTTTACTATTTCACACCTTTCGCGGTGCTAATTAAAGATCGCGTGTATACATAGCTAATAACTGTGTTCAAGACACGTCTAACAAACAACTTTGTTACCTAAATAAATAAAGGATTGTTGAGATATTCGCCGATAGAAACTCATTTGCACACGTGGCTTTGCCCTATAAACAGTGAGCCAAAACGAGCATCTGGCTCATTCATAAAGTATTCGTTGAGTCGTACACACGGAACGATATGCTGCAGAAGACGCTTCAATGAGACCGGCAGACACCTGAGTTACTACAACTACGTACTACGGACATCAGACTATACCCGAGGCCAGAGACGCTGTGTCCATGACGATAAAGGAACGACGCCTAGCCTAGCTGTTCATACACCGCTAAGCGACGCTGACGGAGGTTTCGAGAGGAATAGCTGTACTCAACGCCGACGCCTGAGACCCGTGTACATCTGTGTAACATGAAATCATCAAAACAGGTGACCTGATATGGTTCAGGGTTCATAATAATGTTGTAAAACACAACAAGTAAATGAAAAGCCGCTATAAGCGAAATTGAACAGTTTTAAATAATTGATAAACATTTAATTATATAGGCGGTATGACTAAAGCCTAAAGACACTTTTAAATGTTGTACTGTAAATCATATAGAGACATTTATTCAAAAAGACAGAACATTTAGATAATGTGTGATTATTATAATAATATGTTAATAAGAGTGCAGAAAGACTCTAAGCAAATGTTTTCATGAGATTGTGCACTGTATAAAAAATTATATTTGATAAATTAAATGTGATAAATTAAGGGAGAGTGCAGAGAAGCTCTAAGAGTGTTCTCAAGATAGTAGATGTCACAAATTTTATTGTTTCATATTAATTATTGTTGATAGCCAAGCAGGCTGAAGAGTAGAATAATTAAAAGGGAGTTACCCTTAATAAAAGTGTTTATATTAATAATAATTACCATAGAGATAACGATAACTATAACCCTTGTTATATTCATTTAAAAAGTTCGTATTTTATTTTCTCATGTATAAAGAACAGGGTTACGGATTTCATAGAATGAAATCAATTCAGTATTTCCATTTTATTAAATAATTAAATTCAATATAACAAAAATGATTTTTTATAAATGAATTATAATTACAGGCAGACAGTGTGAAACTGCCCATATATGTGTGTATATTTCCATGTTATTTGTTTTGTGTATATACTGTGTATTGTATGTCTTATTTTCAGGAACTTATAAATGATGTACTAAGATATATGATTTTAATATGTGATTGTTAGACGTAAGCATTATAACAATATATCACTAGAGAAAATATGTGTAAAGTAATATTCAAGAAAGAATATAAATTAGTGGAACCCGCCGTAAATTGTGTTAAATATTTGAAATTCTTTTTATTATTATGATTTGTTTAAAGATAAGCACCTTGAGGGTGACAATTATAATCATTGGAATGATAGACTAAAAAGGTAGTTTTCATTTATTCACAATTTATACAACTCAGCTTCCTAAAATAATTCTTTTGGAAACACATCGTCCCAACTCGTTACCTGATACCTAATAAGCCCAAATCCCACACCTAATAGCCGGCAAAGCAGAAAAGTACCATATACTGCAGGTAAGTGTTGGCATGGTATACCCTAACCAGGTCCATGTAAAACTCATAATCCATAATGAAAGAAATCATAAAAAGATGTGTTGCAAAAGAAAATGTCGCTTCCAACGTGGGGCACGATTAAATAAATAATAAAAAAAAAAAAAAAAAAAAAAAACATAATACGAAAAAAATTAAAAATTAGTTAGAAGTTAAATAAATATAAATTCACGTAGAACAAATATTTAGAGTTGATGTGTAATTATTATAAAACGTGCATTTATATGTTGAATGTAGCTGATAAGAACGTACAGTTAGCGTTATCAGTAGAGTAAACAAAGGGGAGCTTAGATAAATATTGTGGTTATCAGAAACTGATACTACAGGCGCCCAAGATAATGGTTGTATGTTGATGAATAAATGACTACCAATACAGTATTTAATAATAATCCAAATAATTAATAATATACAAATTAATAATAAATATTTTAAAATCGGTTCACCAAATTAAAATTAAACATGGCACATAAACAAGAGGTCAGTTTAGCCGACATAATGAAGAAGTTAGAAGCCAGCAACGCTGAAAACGTAAAAAGGTTTGAAGAAATAAAAACTAGTGGTGCTGAAACTATGAAGAAGTTAGAAGCCAGCAACGCTGAAAACGTAAAAAGGTTTGAAGAAATAAAAACTAGTGGTGCTGAAACTATGAGAAGATTGGAAGCAAGCACGTCAGAAATTCAGAAACTATACGCGTATAATGCTGAAAGTAAGGTAGAAATTATGGAACGAATGGAGACCTTAGAAGGTAAAGTTAAAGAGTCTCTAAAACAACAAGCGGTGGTGATGAATGAAAATTTCGAAGAGCAGCGAAAAAGACTACAACAAAATTTTAAATCTATGGCCGACACACTGGACCAGAAACTCGAAAAAATTACGCATCGACAAGATACCAAGATACAAGTCATCAGCGAGTTGGTGCAGAGTAATGTCAGGAAGACCATGAAAATTGAAGAAGAAACAAAAAGTCTCGCCGCAGCAGACGACACCATCAAGAAATCTATCCAACACCATGACAACAGGGTAGATCAGCTGGAAGTCAAGTTAAAAGGTGAAGTAGACCGACTTACACGAGAAGTGAGAAGACTACCAACACAAGCGTTAGTATACTCGACCGTACCTAGAGAAGAGAGACCCATTAACTATTTTAGAGGATCCAGAGGGGAAAATCCCATTGAATTTCGTATCAAATGTGAGAAAGAAATAGATAGTATTGGATCTATTCTCAGTGACAAAGATAAAATAGACTTTGTAAGTCGTTACTTAAAAGATGCAGCAGCCAGTTGGTTCACGATGGTGAATGACGATTTAAAAACGTATGAAGAATTTAAACTAGCATTCGAACGGAGGTATTGGAATGAATACATACAAATGAGAATACGAAATACACTGGAATTTGGTAAATATAATCCAGGTAAGCTGTCTGAAGATGAATACGTCATTATGTTAGTAGAGAGGAGTAAACATTTACGTCCCGCTTTAACACAAAAAGAATTAGTCATTAAGCTTGCTAATCATTTCAGCAGGAACATCCAACTAGCTATACATGTTCAGGGTATAGCTACCATTGAAGATCTATTAATACTTTTAACACAGATGGAGGGTGTAATCCGTGAACGAGACCCACCAAGAGGAGTTCAGCGAGATAACCGGAACCAAAATCAAGATAGAGGTACGTGGTATTCGCAAAGATATCGCCAAGAAGATAAAGGCAGAGAAGATAGACGTACAGACGAGGAAAAATATCCGAAAAACAAAAATGTATCATATGATAGACGCCATGAAGATGGACGAACATATGAGAAGCAGGAGCAAAATAATGAAAGAGGTAATTACAAAGGAGGTTACCGATGGCCGAATTCGTCGAAACGATTTTCGAAACCATGGACATCCGATAGGAATGCAAATACGCAGGCGATTACCGTTGAGAAAAAACAGAAAGAGACACCGAGAAACACTGATGAACGTAATAAACCGTCCACATCGAAGACTGAAAATCAATGACTACATTCTGGAGTCTGTATAGAAACACATGAAGCTAAACCACAAGATGTCAGGGTACTTAGCAACATAACATACAAACCCGAGAGAGAAGTACAAGAATTACTACGTAATCTCGCTAGAGAGCAAGATAAAGATCAGCGATTACAGAATATAAAAAATAATCCGTTACCTATAAATTATTGTGTGAAAGATGGAATTTTATTTAAGCTTATTAATTATGATTGGAAAGTTGTGCTATCTCATGACATGTTACAGCAATTAATTATGCCATGTCATCGTAGTCTAGCTCATGCATCTCCATTGAAGTGCTATTTAACTATGAAAGAAGCCTTCACCTGTAATAATATGTTCAGAAAAATTAAAATAATTGTTAGGAAATGCCATGATTGTCAAACAGCCAAACATCCGAATTTAAACACTTGCGTTGAAATGGGGAGTATCAGAACTAAGAAGAAGGGGGATATAGTTGCGCTTGATTTCCTTGGACCACTCCCGCGATCAAGTCGTGGGTACCGCCATATAATTGTGACGGTAGATGTGTTTACCAAGCTAGTAAAGTTATATGCTGTACGAAGACCCACCATGAAATCTGTTCTGAACGTCATCACCCAGAAGTATATACCAAAGTATGGAAAAATGGATAAAGTGTTGACAGATCAAGGTAAGCAGTTTGGTAATAAATTATGGAAGGACGCATTGACAAGACAAGGTATAAAACCTATACTTACATCCATAAGGCATCCACAAACTAATCTAGCTGAAAGAATAAATAGAGAGTTAGGCAAGTACATGAGGTTATATTGCTACAATCAACAGAGTAAATGGCCTGACTATCTACAATTTTTCGAAGATGCAATGAATCACAATTATAGTGAAGCTACAGGATACACACCGTTAGAATTAAGTGAGAATAAAATACCTAAAAGATTCTGGCACAACATGATAAATAAACCGAAAAATTATAATGTAGATTTGCCAATTCAAATTAAAATAAACAGAGCTGAACGACAGTTATATCATCAAGCAGGTAAAAGGAGAGACCGGTATAATAGAACTCACCGATTGACAAGATTCCAGATTGGTGATAAGGTATTGATAAAGACAAATCCTGTGGGAAGTAGTATATTAAACACTTCCAAGAAATTCTTCAGATTATTCTGTGGCCCATATGAACTAAGGAGTCGTCTAGGACCACACACCTACATGGTATATGACCCAGTGAAGCAAAAGGACGTCGGAAAGTACCATGCGTCATCTCTGCGTCATTATATCCAATAATACCCATATGTGATTGTTACTGTAAGATAAGATTTTATATTCTTTCTAATAAACATGTAATATAACTGACTGTGTATGTACTAAACATAGATAAAAAAAAAAAAAAAAAAAAAAAAAAAAAAAAATGTTCTGTAAAGCACAAAACAATTTTTTTTAAAGCAAGTGGGGGAGTGTTATAACGAAACATTGTTATCAATGTTTATCGTTCTAACTGGAGTACGCATAATAAGCGTTATCTGCTACAATTGTACATTTAGAAGGGTACAGATGAGATTTTATATAGCAAACAAAACAGATAACAGTCCACCTGCATAAATATGTATAATTTTGTCGGCACATGTCAGAAGTGTTTTAAAACTTAAATAATAAAAAAATGACAAAAGATTAAGAAGAACTAGGTTGACCAGTGAATAGTGCGGAAATGTAGCTTTATTTAGACACCAAACACATAACGAGATAGTGAGAGTGTCGTGAACTATAAGCGTTTTACTATTTCACACCTTTCGCGGTGCTAATTAAAGATCGCGTGTATACATAGCTAATAACTGTGTTCAAGACACGTCTAACAAACAACTTTGTTACCTAAATAAATAAAGGATTGTTGAGATATTCGCCGATAGAAACTCATTTGCACACGTGGCTTTGCCCTATAAACAGTGAGCCAAAACGAGCATCTGGCTCATTCATAAAGTATTCGTTGAGTCGTACACACGGAACGATATGCTGCAGAAGACGCTTCAATGAGACCGGCAGACACCTGAGTTACTACAACTACGTACTACGGACATCAGACTATACCCGAGGCCAGAGACGCTGTGTCCATGACGATAAAGGAACGACGCCTAGCCTAGCTGTTCATACACCGCTAAGCGACGCTGACGGAGGTTTCGAGAGGAATAGCTGTACTCAACGCCGACGCCTGAGACCCGTGTACATCTGTGTAACATGAAATCATCAAAACAGGTGACCTGATATGGTTCAGGGTTCATAATAATGTTGTAAAACACAACAAGTAAATGAAAAGCCGCTATAAGCGAAATTGAACAGTTTTAAATAATTGATAAACATTTAATTATATAGGCGGTATGACTAAAGCCTAAAGACACTTTTAAATGTTGTACTGTAAATCATATAGAGACATTTATTCAAAAAGACAGAACATTTAGATAATGTGTGATTATTATAATAATATGTTAATAAGAGTGCAGAAAGACTCTAAGCAAATGTTTTCATGAGATTGTGCACTGTATAAAAAATTATATTTGATAAATTAAATGTGATAAATTAAGGGAGAGTGCAGAGAAGCTCTAAGAGTGTTCTCAAGATAGTAGATGTCACAAATTTTATTGTTTCATATTAATTATTGTTGATAGCCAAGCAGGCTGAAGAGTAGAATAATTAAAAGGGAGTTACCCTTAATAAAAGTGTTTATATTAATAATAATTACCATAGAGATAACGATAACTATAACCCTTGTTATATTCATTTAAAAAGTTCGTATTTTATTTTCTCATGTATAAAGAACAGGGTTACGGATTTCATAGAATGAAATCAATTCAGTATTTCCATTTTATTAAATAATTAAATTCAATATAACAAAAATGATTTTTTATAAATGAATTATAATTACAGGCAGACAGTGTGAAACTGCCCATATATGTGTGTATATTTCCATGTTATTTGTTTTGTGTATATACTGTGTATTGTATGTCTTATTTTCAGGAACTTATAAATGATGTACTAAGATATATGATTTTAATATGTGATTGTTAGACGTAAGCATTATAACAATATATCACTAGAGAAAATATGTGTAAAGTAATATTCAAGAAAGAATATAAATTAGTGGAACCCGCCGTAAATTGTGTTAAATATTTGAAATTCTTTTTATTATTATGATTTGTTTAAAGATAAGCACCTTGAGGGTGACAATTATAATCATTGGAATGATAGACTAAAAAGGTAGTTTTCATTTATTCACAATTTATACAACTCAGCTTCCTAAAATAATTCTTTTGGAAACACATCGTCCCAACTCGTTACCTGATACCTAATAAGCCCAAATCCCACACCTAATAGCCGGCAAAGCAGAAAAGTACCATATACTGCAGGTAAGTGTTGGCATGGTATACCCTAACCAGGTCCATGTAAAACTCATAATCCATAATGAAAGAAATCATAAAAAGATGTGTTGCAATATATATACATATAAATTTTATATTATTTTTAACATCGTGTATTTTAATTTATTAAGAAACAAAATTTTTGCATGTTTACAATCTAGGGTTATTATTTACATAATTAGGGCTTCTTTTTCTATTGTACAAATGATTTGTTTTTGCTTTACCCGTCAGTTACCTGATATTTTTGTATTATATATTAAATAATATAACAGCACCTCAAGTTATTAGTAAAACTCTTTTTTCATGATTAATGTCATGTTACTTTCATATAAAGAACTGAGTGATACTACTTCAGGTAACTGTTGTCTCAGAAGTATTTACACCATAAATAAAACACTAATAAAATTGTACAATAATTTGTAGTCCCTCTTTGAAAAATGTTCAATCACTGCAGCAGTAAATAGATATCTTAATCGGGTGACGTGTACTTCAAACACCTTCAGTGCGTGGAATCCACTACCGCCACACGTATCTGGCAACAGTGTAGCTCAATTAACCAATGCTGCAAATTAAATCTGGGGCGGATATTACCAAATTCTCTTTTCATGTAATCTATGCTTAGGCACATTAACTTTATGATAACTATCTGGAGACTTTGTAAAACTAAAAAGACCTATGCTTACTTCTGTAGGTAAATAAATTAATGGAGGCTGAGTGGGATATATTATATACACGTGTGGGGCTTGGGGAAATTGTGGAATAAAAATATGTTTATGGTTTTACTTATACTTATATACTCATATAAGTAGAGTAATCTGCACCAATGTAGTAGGTACATAACAGTCACATTGTGTTTACAGGTTGGGGGAATGTATGCTCAGATGCAGTCACCTGTATCAGACCCACAGTTACCAGTGTTTCTTTCAGAAGTAAGAACACATAATTCTGAATTACGCATGGGCATCACACGTGCCACAGATAAAATTGATACTATAATAACCAAAGTAAGTAAATAATCAAGTTATCATTAATTATAATAAAAGTATTACTATTACCTGTATTAACAGTTTTTGTACAGTTACATCATATATCCTTGAATATGTTTAGTTTATGTACATAGATCCAGTACAGAAGCATACTTTATTGTTTTCAGTTAGATCATGTACCAAAGGGCAATATAGAAAATGCTGTATTAGAAAGTATGAATAGGATTTCTGAAGATAATTTACTGCTTCGAAAAGAAGTACAATTAAAGCTGAGTACAGTGCAGTTACAAAATGAACAGTTATTAAAATTGCTCTCAGAATCTACTCAGGGAATGAGGTAATAATTATAATAGTTAAGGTCCAGTTAAGCCTTGTGTTTTATCCAATAATAATAACTGTTACAGTTGAGTTAATTTACAAGAATATTATATATTTTTTTTATAAGAGAGGGAAAATGCTTTATGCACCATCAGAGGAAACAGCGTGTCCCCTGGTGTGTGGGACTATCACCAAAAAACCCAACTCAAATGCAGGCTTTCGTATCCATCCTGGAACCACTAAGCATATTACTTCAGGATGGAGCCTATTGTGCTATTATCAGGCTTCCTCTAGTTGTCCCTTATCTTCTACTGCCCACTGATTGCAAGTTGGGCCTGTCTTTTCTAGTAGGACCCACTGAATAAATGGAGAAGTGCGGTCCCATTCTGCATTGCCTCGAAGCATAATCCCAACTACACTCTTGGATGTGAACTCCCTAAACTCCATCTCCAGTTCCATTGTCTATCTTCTGTATCTGGAGCACTTGGAAAAGATGTGCAAGGCATCTTCATGGGGAGAGTCACCATATTGGCATGCTTGCTCCTTTCCCATTTTGTGGTCAGATGGTAGTTAGCCTCACTGTGTTGGCGGTCACTCCATTCTTTCAAGTTCAATATGAGCCTTGCAGTCCATCTTCCTCTTCTTATTCAATGATATTGCCAGTGCCAGAGAGAGCAAGTTCCCTAGCTTCATGCTTTGCCACATGCCTTCTCTTCCAAATGAAGAAATGCTTTCGCTCTTGAGCCAACAGGTCTATGAGAATCACTCCCACTATCACCAGGACTACTGGCTCTGGCACTGTACTCTGAGGGCTCCTATTCTCTGCACTGATGCCATATGTTTCCTGTATTTCTTTGTCTTTAGTGCATCAGCCCAGATTTTGGAACCATACAGGACGGATTCCATGTTCTGTGACTACCATCAACAATCACCTCTTGCTTGGAGTGGGACCTCCTACATTGGCCATAAGCCTTCTGAGCTTTGTTGTAGTGTGAGCTGATGTATCTGCTGCATACTTGATTTACTCCTAATAGGAGAGCTTTGAATCTAGCCTCACTCCTAGGTATTTAACTGTAAGTATAGCTTCATCTACCACTTACAGTGGTATGATTGTGGGGATCCATCGCCAGGTGAACAGTACTGTCTCTGTCTTTTAGGTGGTTAGATCCAGGTCGTGTTCTTCAAGCCAGGAGCCTTCTCTCCTCATTACCTGATTCAGGCTTCTTTGTGCATCATCATTGTTTTTTGATACAATCATCTGTAGCAATATCATCTGTGTAACCTACCAGGAAAGTGACTGGGAGCATCTCCAACTGTAAAATTTTATCATAGGATACATTCAAAAGGCCCAAATTTGAACCTTGGGCAGCCCCGGTAGTGATCTTTTTCTTACAGGTCCATCTGTCATATCATATATTAGTTGCATGTCATTCCAACTGACAGAATTAAAAGCGTTCTTAATATTCAGCATTGCCAACAAGACTATCCTTCTTGAATAATGGTTTCCCTTTTAGGCCGCATGGAAAGTTCCTACTACCTCTTCCACTGTCCCAAGAGTTGATCAGCCTTTCTGGAAGCTGCATTGCCTGTTGGACAGGTCTCCTGCACTTTGAATGACTGCTAACAGACATGGCTTTAGTAATCTTTCCAGCTGTATCCAGCTTGCACAAAGGCCTATAGGCTGATAGCGTGCCTGGGTCACCCTTACATTTGCTGATATGCACCAACCTCTGCACTTTCCATCTTTGGGGATGTTTTTCCTTCTTCAGCATGTTATACATATTAAGGAATATCCATGGGCAGGAACGTGGATAAAAAGCGAAGAAACACTGTCTGGTCCTGGGGATTTGTGACTCTTCATCAAGCCTACAGCTTCCTTCAGTCATTCAGTTCTTCATCACTGACTAGCAGCACTTCATATGCTGCAATGGGACACAGCATGCACTTACTGGATGAGTTGGAAAGAATGCATCCCCAGTGGTACCCATACGTGGCACAACCATAATGGGGCTGATCGACTATGTAATAATAATAATAATAATAATAATGAAGATGACAATGATGACGATGACTTCTCTGATTCTGTACATGTGTACATCACAGTAATTATAATCTGCAACCCTGTGAGGTAAAAAAAGTAATCAGCTCAAGAATTTCTTTTTTATTTTCTGTCATCAGTGTTAATTTATAAGTATCGTCTTATCAGTACACTTATCATCTTATCATGCTCGTAATAATAGTTATAGTTTTTATTTTATTAAGTGTCTTTGTCTCAAGAAGAAACCATGTTTAATAACATTTGAAGATTGTTTAATAAGTCATGACATTTTCATTCTGAATTGACATTTTCATTGTGATTTATAGACTAAATGATAAATCACAGAGTCATGATGGGAAGAAACTGGAAGACATAAACCGAGGTATGACTGAAAATAAAAGTTGTGTAAATCACAAGGAGGTAATTGCTCAGTTAGAACAAGATAATTTAGAATTAACACAAAAATATGAGGATGTTCAAAGGAGGTTAACATCTGTAGAGGTAATGACATAATCTAAGTATCGAGTTAATACAGTAAAAATGAACATATAAGAATTTGATACTTCAAATTCATGTGTATACAAATTAATATGTATTTTAAGAAAAGCAGAAACTGAAGAGTTTGGTAAGTTTTACTAGTTTGTTTTCAGTTTTTTTTTGTAGATATTTATGTACATATTTTATTCATATAATTAAATAAATTTCATCCACTAAGAAATAACCAGTAAGGTAAACATAAATAAGCAAGTAATCATTTGTAATCCTTAGTAAACGTTTTGACACAAGTCACCATCATTACACATCCATTAAAGAAAACTTTTGAATTTCAAAATATTAAATACATTTTAATTGTGTGAAAGTTCTAAAAAAATTAAAGAATACTTCATAATGATGAAAAATTGGGAAGTCAAGAAAGTTGTTACAGTGTGATTAAACAGAAATCAAAGTTGTGGTTAGTGACTTTTCTCACAATCATATTTAAACTTGATTTTTTTAAATATGAACTACTTAATAAGTTTGGAGTTCATCGTTCATATAAAGTAAAGAAAGTCATATTTGACTTGAGAAGGTAAAAATTTTCTCTATAGAATAAAAAAAAATTATCTAGACTTTTCCCCTTATAGTATTGACGGCATTGAATCTGAATGCTTACTCAGAAAACAGCAACTAGTATAATGTAATGAGAATAAGAACTGTATTTGTCAGTATGTGTGTGTGTGTGTGTGTGTGTGTGTGTGTGTGTGTGTGTGTGTGTGTGTGTGTGTGTGTGTGTGTGTGTGTGTGTGTGTGTGTGTGTGTGTGTGTGTGTGTGTGTGTGTGTGTGTGACAGAGAGAAATGTGTGTGATTACTATGTTCCACTGAAACCTAATGTCTCACATCATTGATTTTCATATAGTTTAGTATTTTCTTGCTTGTGTCTTTATTTCATAACTTTGCTGTTTAGACGCCCTCTTGTCCAGCCACTTTGGGACCAGACCCTAGGCCAGATTACAAAATGGACGAACGAACCAACCGAAAGTATGCTATAATGATGAAATAACGCTCTTTAATGACTAATCCATATAATAAATGACCCAATACAGTACACATAAGTTACTAATAATTATAATTGCTCACCCTTACTCCATGGTAGCAAGTAGAAAA
This sequence comes from Magicicada septendecula, assembly GCA_034769895.1. Classification (NCBI taxonomy): domain Eukaryota; kingdom Metazoa; phylum Arthropoda; class Insecta; order Hemiptera; family Cicadidae; genus Magicicada; species Magicicada septendecula. Next base: position 264,912,087 of record CM068368.1, on the reverse strand, counting down.
ACAAACAAGGAAAATTACTACAAAACTCACAGAGATATTACTGTATTTGGCAAAAATAACTCAACTCTTTATAGAATATGAAAAACACATCAGTTATCTTGGTTCTGCTTTCTTTGTTAAACTGTTTTGTTGAATGTGAAATCACGCCATATCTTGATGAACATAATGTCAACTGCAGTTGCCTCTGTTTGTTGCTCGATGTACGTCTTTGCTAATTCCAGGGCTGCTCTTCCCTTAGCATGACTCATTTTTTCCTCGATATTTTCCTCTTCCTCATTGACTTATTCAACTTCTTCTTCATCTTCTTGGCAAATGACAGCTTGCTTAATTTCATCATCGTTTAAGATCACATTTTGAAGCTCCTCATCTTGACCAGCAATCCATTCTGCAACATCTTGTTGTACAAGATCATCAGAGTGAGGCAATCGTTGTAGATCTTTTAACAGAGATGCGTTGTCACCTGGTTCAAAACTCTGAAGATTTCGTTCATCTGCTTTAGGGTTGTCTTCTTTATTCTTTTCAATGAGAAGAAAATAATTTGGCCATGCATTTCTCCAAGACTTTGTAAATGTAGATGATGGCATTTCATCGTATGCCTTAGCTACCATATAGATTACGTCTTTCATGTTGATTGTCTTTAAAGCCGGAATGAGACCTGTGCTGCCTTCATTGTCCAGTTTACCGAGAATTTCCTAAAGAAGCTTTCTGTGGTACCTTCTCTTAAAAGACTCGAATATTACTTGGTCCATTGGTTGTGTAAGACTTGTGACGTTAGGTGGCAAGAATAATAATTTTACATCACTGTAACCTTCACATTCAGGTTCTTGCGGATGGGTAGGTGCATTGTCTAGCACTAAAAGTGTTTTAACTGGTAACTTCAAACTCGTCAAATGATGTTTCACTTTAGGAACAAATTCGCTTTTGAACCACTCCTTAAACAGACACGAATCTGCCCACGCTGATTTTTGTGCTCTGTAGTACACTTGAAGGGACGACATGTTTAAATTCTTAAAAGCTCTGGGTTTTGCTGATTTTCCGATTACAAACAAATGCAGTTGTGGGACCCTGAGGCATTTGAACACAAAGTCACCGTGATTCTCTATTTACTGGCTTTAAATCCTGGGGCTGAAGTTTCCTTAGCCGTAGCAAACGTTTTCTTGGGCAAGAGTTTAAAATTCAACCCCGTCTCGTCAATATTATAGACTTGTTCTGGACTAAGTTTTTCACTAGCAATGATGTCAATGATGACAGTTTTTTGAAAAATCGCTAGCTCCTGATGGGTCCGCCGACAATTTTTCACCACAAACGCCAATGAAATGGACTCCATGATGCTTTTTCCAGCGTGATAGCCATCCATCACTTGCTGAGAATGTACCGCCATCTTGAAGTTTGAGTGTAGGATAATTGTTTTTTCTTTTAAAATTGGTCCACTTATCGGAGTGCCTCTTCGGCGTTCCTGCATAAACCATAACCACAAAGCATCGCCTACTAATTCGTTATTTGGTTTCTTTAAAGTGCATTGCATCGAAAGCACTTTTTCAGTTTCAATTTGAGTGTAGAAAGTCTCAATCGATTTTATGTTTCTGCACCAGTCATTAACAATACTCTTGCCTACATTAAACTCTTGGCAAATAATCTGGACCAATTTGCCCGTATCGAGACGCTGAAGGACTTGTAATTTTGGTCCATAGTCACGAACGTGTGTTTTCATTTTGCACTCATGTCGGAAAACGTTTTTATTTACACAGATACATACAGTATTACTATATATACACATATATTTACACAGACTGTATACACAGACATATTTACACAGTCTATATACACAGAACGCACAACATAAGACATACATCTGCACATGAACAAAAGCGCGAGTCAACTGAGCTACATATATTTTCCGTTTAATAAGTTGGGGCCTGTTGCTGGAGGCTCGTCTAGACTGTGTGACTCACCGTATGGCTGGCCGAACCATCCGATGGCCAAACCAACCGAGGCCGGACTAGAGGGCGTCTGCTGTATAATTATACACAGTGTTTATGTTAACCCCTTTTATGAGAATATTTGTGTATTCTTAAATATATGTGTATATTTGCCTTGAAATTTTTATATAACAAACACAGATCTCTGAAGCCTATACTTAATATAAGTTTAAAAGAAATGACGTAATAAAGATTACATATTCTCAGTATATAATGAGCTGATTCAGTAATGATTTTGATTCCGATTTTCATTTGTTTGTTTGTTATTATTTTGTAACTTTTATTTAGATTTGTGTTATAATAACATCATGAGACATTAATTATGTACTTTTGTTTAGTTATGTTTAACTTTTAGAAATTAAAAGTGAGGTGTAGTTAACGCATTGTTTCTTATATAACTTGTAGATATTTAATATAAGTAAATCCTTAAATTCATAGTGACCATCAATAAATGAATTTTTTGGTGAAGCATTTGTGAGGATTGCTCAAAAATATAACACAAATTTTAACTTATTTGTGTCGGCGTTTCGACGTGTATTGTCATCATCACGACCTGTGTATGAATACAAAATAAATGTCACACACAACAGAACAATTATTTGAGTGAACGTGTTTGTGTATATGAGTGTGTGTGTACATGTAGGATTCCATGTTGTTTGTGTTTGTGTATGTGTGGTATGCCTTAATGAGGTGGTTTGCAAAGGTGGAGTGTAATGCAATTATGTGTTCAATATATCTCTGTTTGAAGCTGCATCCTGTCTGGACTGTGTAGAATTTGTTACATCCTGGACAGTATAATGGAAATCCTACACATACACACAAAAGGCCAAAACTAGACACTCTTGAACAACTAGAAGTATACAAACACACAAAAGCGCATAGAAACAACATCCTAAATGAACAGATACAATTTAAGTCACACATACTATTTGAACATATTACACCACACCAGACTTGGGAAAGTTAATAAAAATGTTTAACTGATTAAAGTTAAAGTTCGTGCCCCAAAAATTAACTGAGTTAAAAGTAATGCATGCAAAACATAACTGATTAAAGTTAAAGTTAAAATCAAATTAATTGATTGAAAGTTAAAAGTTAAAAATTTATGTTTTCTTTTTCTGTTTTATTGAGCAAGCTGGACTGGCTGTTGAAATAATTAAAATCATGTTAAATAAATCCACAAATTAAGCATTAAAAAAAAATTAATTAATATTTCTGTTGCAGAAAAAATGACAAAATATTTTGCACTAAAAACTTCAGTCATTAATAATTTAATAATTAAAAATCATAGATGATTTTATTTTAATTATTAAATTATATTAACATTATTTTAAATTGCAGCAGGTAATTAAATATAATTTGTCTATTGCATTTTTCAGTTCACAGTACTGACTATTGATTTTGTACTGTGCCAGCAGTGTGATGTAGTATTAAATGACTTAATAGAACAGACAATAATTAGGCTACTCTAATGATTACTTTTATAATCTACAAGTTGACGTGAAAAAATAATTGGGAGCTGGAGATACAACTGAGGCGGATTTGACGTGCAGACAAAGATGTTCTAGTATTTTTGGTTATGTAACAGAAAGTAGAATTTTAGAATCTAAATTCTTTTAGTTAAGGTGAATTCTGAAATCTAATGAATTTTAGATAAAATAAATTTTACCTCTTGTTTACTTCAAAATGAGAGTATTTAACACAAATTTTTGACTTTTATGTACTTCAAAAAATTTACTATTAAATTTTAATTGTTGTAATTTCTGTATGTTTCTAAGCAATTGAACGAAACTAATGAATGTATTTATTTTAATTCAAATTGTCAACGATTACAGACATATTCCGTTGGTGTCTCTGCAAATAAATCCAACTCGTGGAATGTTTACCCATTGTGAAATACTCGAGGTATACGGGTTTTTTGCTATTTTGATTGCTACGATTGGGCACAGGCACCACACTCACACACACCCGTTTGACGGACACATGCCTGCATTGCAGTCGGCGTGTTGGGGGTCAGTGCGAGCGCGCACGGCTTGCATAGACTCCAACACGTACTCTGGTATGCGCAAGCATGTGTCACCCATCCGTACAGACTCACACTGCACCGCTTGAGCCGACATGTCCCATGTTGAAGTCTGTGTGTTGTGGTTCAGTGCGAGCGCACACGGCTTGCAATTACTCCAGGATGCGCTCTGGCACACACGCGCGCATGTTGCACTCGTGGTGCACACACAAGCTTTGTTGTTTTGATCTTGGCACTCAGAGTAGTAAACTTTCCAACCTGAGTATTTTCATATTGGCCAAATACAACTAGGGTTGAATTTATTGCAGAGACTATAAACATCAAAACACATTACTATGCAGTCACATATCCTCAAACGAATGTATGAATGAGTAGCAGAGTTTTAACTGTGAAGTACAGAATGAGTGCCTAGGTTTGCTATAATATAAAAATCGGTATGGAGAACCATACATGACTTCCATGTTGTAAGATTTATGTTTAAAATAATTTACTTGAATTCGGTTCGGTAATTTCTAAAAAAATATCGCCCACCCTCAAACTAATTTCACTATTTATAGATATTTTTGTTATTATGGGGTAGTCGTTTAATATAATGTTATTTTCAGTCACTTTATCCATAAAAATTAGGTAGGCTTACTTTATTCTTATAAAGAAACCGAACTACACAGATAATCATCCCTCCTCTGAAGTGCTTCGAAGTCACTCATGGACCCTGAGCATCTTGTAGAGGATTCATTCCCTAAAGACAAAAAGTCTGTCTATGAACCGTTCCTCTGTAAACACATGCAGTTACACTGCCCAGCGATCCACAGGAAACAAATTGCTATCCATGCTGGACACTTTTTCGGCTTGCATGCGTTGTGTTGGTGTGGGTTTTGGCACTTTCCATTTAAAAAGCATGCAAATGTAAGAAAATAAACATGAGTGAGGCCAGAAATAACGCAAATTGTGTGTGTGTGTGTGTCTTGCCTGCCTTTTTATTGTGGTAATCATAATAATAAAATGGAAACGTAAACATTACATAATTGAGAAATGCTTGCCTGCCACGAACGATATATTTTCTCTCATACATGATTTAAATTAAAATGAAAAAATATAGAATTTTGTTAAAGTTAAATGAAATGTTTCCATAGAAACTACTTCTTTGTTTTCAATAACGTAGTACTCATATAAAACTTATAAAAATTTATCTCCTCCAACATCAGCTACCATTTTAATTTATAAAAAAAATTACACCCTCCCCCTTCAACTACCCTTTTGATTTATAGATATTTCATCTACCTTTCTACAGTGGATTATTATGACCTTCTTTTCAGGATATTTTATTTATCAAAATTAAGCACTTTACTCTTGTTAAAACGTAAAACATTGCAGGTAAACTACCCCTTTCCCTTAACCGATCTTCACCAAAAAAGTAGGCCTTGAGTCCTCTACAATTCATGGCTGTATGCAAAAAATTATTTGATTCTGTGTGAATTTGTAGCTGTTATCATTTTCCATAGAAAAAATTCTACACACAGACACTTTTTGAAAAATTACTTTTTTTCATGTTTTGATGGTAGTACAATCAGAATCTGCCGTTATCTCGAACACGATTTTTTTTTTGGCATGACCATACTTCCATTTCCTTATGGAACATGGAAGTAAAATTAGTGTAGAGATAGCAGACATGAAAAGTAGAATAATTTGTGCTAAACACTCTCAGGAGTTTTTACAGTAAATCTACACATTTTGATCATCTTTCATTAAACTGGCTATGTAATAATGATTATACTCAATGTGGTCAACCAAACATGAATAGGTGTGCATCTACTGACGCGTATACAGTGCAAAGGATTGTTAACCGATGACAACCTACGAGTGATATTTTATGATCTGGTGTTGAAGCATTTGCTTTGAAAAGCGTCATCTATATATTAAAAAAAGTCACAAGGCAGATTGAAAAGGTTACTTTGAGTATATTCATTCATTATTTTCAAGTACGTTATCAGTAGCCACCTCCAATAACAATCCCATGGTTTTTACTACTGTAGCTTTACACCTCTCTCTCTCTCTCTCTCTCTCTCTCTCTCTCTCTCTCTCTCTCTCTCTCTCTCTCTCTCTCTCTCTCCCTCTCTCCCTCTCTCCCTTCGCTCCCCTCCCCTTCCCCTGCTTCGCTACGGAGTTTCACGTTGTACATAATGAAAATGTTAGTTTAATTAATAAAGTTTAATTAAAGTAGGCTTCTTAAAAATAAATAGTTGTTGCCCACAACTTCGTTCGCGTGGTCTTCAATTTAATGCGATAATATATTTAGAACAGAATCTATTCTATTGGGTTGCCATAGTAACCAGATCTAATAGTTTTTTAAGACCGCAAAGGACCCCCCAGAGGATCGTATCGAAAAAACACCTGTCCTATGTTGGTTCTCCCGTTGCGTAAAATATTTGTGCCAAGTTTGGTTGAAATCGGTCCAATGGTTTAGGTGGAGACGTGGAAGATCCCAAAGGACCCCCCAAAGGATCGTATAAAAAAAAACACTTGTCCTATGTTGGTTCTCCCTTTGCGTAAAATATTTGTGCCAAGTTTGGTTGAAATTGGTCCAGTGGTTTAGGAGGCGATGTGGAAGACCCCAAAGAACCCCCAAAAGGACCCCATCAAAAAAACACCTATCCTATGTTGGTTCTCCCATTGCGTAAAATATTTGTGCCAAGTTTGGTTGAAATCGGTACAGTGGTTTAGGAGGAGATGTGGAAGAAACCTTCGCGGACGTGCGCACAACAACTCACCGAAGTTTCATCGCAATCGGATGAATGGTATAGGAACGCATACGGGACAAACAAAGAAACATTCATTTTTATATATAAGATGTAAACTATACCACTTACTTGACATAAACCGTGATAGCTAAGCTAATGTACAACATATATGTATTAATTATACACATAAATGTTCCTCGATAGACACTCTATCTATTGGCGAAAACTTGAATAAAATCCGTTCAGTACTTCCTGAGATTAGCGATTTCAAACACAGAGAGAAAACGGACCGACTTTACTTTATACTATGTACAGATTTACATTAAAATGAAAAAATTATAATTTTATTGCCTGGCAACAAAATTATTTTATTTTTAACAATTACCATTGTTCCAAAAGTTTAAATGAATTTTCAAGTACTTTACTCTTGTTACAACGTAAAAGGTTGCAGGTAAACTACCCCTTCCCCTTAACCGATCTTCACCAAAATCAAAAGGCCTTCAGTCCTCTACAATTCAGTGACGTATGCAAAAAATTATTTGATTCTGTTTGAATTTGCGGCTGTTATCATTTGCCATAGAAAATACGCTTGATAAAAAACGTTGCAGGTAAACTACCCCTTCCCCTCAACCGATCTTCACCAAAAACAATAGGTCTTGAGTACTCTACAAATCACGGCAGTATGCAAAAAATTATTTGATTCTGTTTGAATTTGCGGCTGTTATCGTTTGCCATAGAAAATACCCTTGATAAAAAAACGCTGCAGGTAAACTACCCCTTTCCCTTAACCGATCTTCACCAAAAACAATAGGTTTTGAGAACTCTGCAATTTAGGGCTGTATGCAAATAATCTTTTGATTCTGTTTGAATTTGCGGCTGTTATCGTTTGCCATAGGAAATACCCTTGTTAAAACATAAAATGTTACAGGTAAACTACCCCTTTCCCTTAACCGATCTTCACCAAAAACAATAGGTCTTGAGAACTCTACAATTCAGGGCTGTATGCGAAACATTATTTGATTCTGTTTGAATTTGCGGCTGTTATCGTTTGCCAAAAAAAAAAAAATTTCCCTTGATAAAAAAAACCGTTGCAGGTAAACTACCCCTTTCCCTAAACCGATCTTCACCAAAAACAATAGGTCGTGAGTATTCTACAAATCAGGGCTGTATGCAAAAAATTATTTGATTCTGTTTGAATTTGCGGCAGTTATCGTTTGCCATAGAAAAAAAACTACAGACAGTCAGACAGACAGACAGACACACACACAGACACTTTTCGGAAAACGACTTTTTTTCATGTTTTGAGTGTAGTACAATCAGAATCTGCAATAATCTCGAACACGATTTTTTTTGCCATCACCATACTTCCATTTCCTTAAGGAATATGGAAGTAAAAACTGCTCTATTTACAAAACAATCAACACAAAACTGTAGAAACACAACAATAACAATTACCACTACGTTGACTGCACAAATATAGATATCGGTATGGAGAACCATACACTTCCATATTCTAAGATTTATATTTAAAATCATTTTCGAAATGAAATATTACCATAGAAACTACTTCTTTCTACTTACTGCTTCAGCCTTAACCACAGTACTGTGGTCACTAACGTATACCACCTCACGTTATCGCACTCGATTTTCACTGATGATGGAAGTCGATGGCATTGCCGAAATGTCTGGTTTTGTAGAAAACATTGGACTACGGCCAAATATCCCGGGAAGGAATTTTAACAAAAACTACTTCTTTGTTGCCGATAACGTTGTACACATATATATCAGTGGCGAAGTTACATGGAGGCAATTGAGGCAATGCCTACCCTAAAAAATTCTGTAGAATAAAAATTATAAATACGTATGAACTATATAACCTAAAGATTATACATTGTTACTGTGACTGTCAAATTTATTAAACCGAAACGTGCTTTATTGAGCGACCGCTAGATGGTGACAGGTGAGATTCGGCATAGTTCGTTTAAAGCGAATGAGGCAACCTGAACTTGCCTCAGCGTTTTTTTGTATACATCGTATGTAAGCAATTTAGTGGTGTGATAGGGAAGTGTAGGGAGGGGGGATTGTCCCGCGCTGTACACATAGAGCGTTGAGGCATGCCTCACTTCTGTGGTCCAAACAGTTAAGTTAAAGCGCCTGTGTTGTTTCTAAGTGTTTATTTTATGCGGTTATTAAAAGTGTCACTGTTATTCCTCTGAACTAACAGATGATCAAGATTGTTATTTGAATTATTTGTAACATTAAACATATATATAGAAACTAATCAAGTTTAAAAATTTGAAGTTCAATCAGTTGTATTATTGTGTATGACTAATACAAGGATTGTTCAATAGAAACACGTATAGAGCCGTAAAGCATTTTTTATTCAACGATTTTAAAAGAAGTCTCCAATAACATTAAGACATGAGTTCCACTGTTGCGCTAACCTGTAGATTCCCTGCTAGTAAAATTCTTACGGCTGTTTGTGGAACCATTCGGTTACAGCAAACTCTACCTCAGCGTCCGATTTGAACCACCGTCCTTTTAGTGATTCCTTAAAAAAAATTTAAGTTAAGATTTTTGCCTACCCATTCATTAACTACTAGCTTCGCCAGTAAGCAAATTGATGTCCATTTTTTCGGCTTGCACACGTTATGTTGGTGTGGGTTTCGGCACTTTCCATTTAAAAAGCGTGCAAATGTAAGAAAATAAACATGAGTGAGGCTAGAAATATCGTGAATTGTGTGTGTGTGTCTTACCTTGAGATGTTTATTAATCCATTAAAAAATTAAATATATTAATATTTTTATTATAATAACTTCCACCTACCTGAAAAGTTCGTTTTGTGCGGGCCAGGATCCTTTCGTACAAACGCTAGATACAAACATGGGTTTCAAAGGAAGGTTCACGAAATAACTAACTCTACACATCATTAGGAAGAGAAATAATAATTTTAATGATCAACTATGGCATTTATACTTTTTCTCCAAAAATAGATTTTTTACATATTTCAAATGTGGTGCAACTCTGGCACCTTACTTAGACTGAACTTACTCACTATAGCTTACCTTTATCATTGATAATTACATAACTTCATTTACACACAAATACAGAACAGCCCAGCATTGCACACTCACAACTCACATTCCATTATAAAACCCCAATTACCCGATTGAATGCATGATTTTAGATCACTACCGGCAACGCGTTCTTCCGTGACCTCGTGGCCAGCCCACGGTAGGTCGAAAACGTCTCGAAAAAGGACGAAACTGAATCACAAATTTGGATGTTATTGTTCTACAACTCTCCTCCCATCCGGTCACTGGTTTTAGAAAATGACTACTTCACTTACATTATCAAATACTGATGAAATTATATGAGCATATTTAGCTCGCGTGTCGGCGCCGACACAGTCAGTGACGAACTGGGCATGTGCTTTTTCTGAGCGGGCGGAACAGCGTGTTCACGGCCACCTGCTTTGCGTCGTCGTTCATGCTTAATTGTTGTGTGGTAACCACTTTATGCATGGAATAGAGCTGGTATATGTGTGTGACCAGAGGACAATATTGACTTCGGCTCTGCTGATGTCATTAATAGTAGGCGGGGCTTTAGCAGTATTTCTGGATGATCTGTGAAGAGACGATGAATACTTTTACACTTTAGCCATCTTGTTTTTTATACTGATCGCGTCCCCGAGCGCCTGCTTGAGTAGTTGCGCTCGTGCGTCGACACACATGTACAAAGTTCTTAGAAATTCGTGGAGAGGCAAATTCCTTTGCCTAGTTACACAATGGAAATTGCGTATCGCCTTTGTCTCAAACTGTTCAGCTTACATGTGGTTTGTTACAATGAAAATAAAGTCGCACAATAATTTTCTAAGATCCCGCACAAACACGAAATAAATAAAAATGTAAATACCCCATCCTGAAAGAAAATAAAATGACCCAAAATTGACACGCTACAATACCCCCTCGATGAGAATTCTGCTGTTCACAACAGAAGAAATCTCATCGATAAACCCCGAAGAGGACCGGTGAGGAACTGGTGCCAACAACCCCCTTGTTCTTAATCTGCATGGGTACACGACCCCCCTGGCTCAGCGACTATGGACTCATTTGAACGAGATCACTGGACTTCTCCGTAAGAGATCCCAACACCGAGAAATCGAGCAGACTCGTACCACGGCACACCTCACCTTCTGACATGCTACCCCCAAAATCCTCCATCCCTGGCTTAAATTATGCCAGATCCTCAGCCGATATGGATCCCCTTTTTATGCAAGCTGGGCTGCCTTTAGCAAATACTGGTCTCACACACACTCACATTACATGTTGCCATAACACATTGAAAAATAAAAAAATTCTTTTAAAATTTATTAAAAATTAAAAAAATTCAAAATTCAAAAGAATATACTTGACAAAAAAATTCTCTTCCTTGTTTTTCTGTTTTTTTTTTTTTTTTTTTTTTCAAAGAATTAACATTTCCAAAAATTTTAAAATTCAAAAAAAAATTTAAATTTATTTAAATGTTTTCTTCATATTTATCGAAATTATTAAAATTTGGTTTAAATAGATTAACTAAACAAATTAAACTGACTTCCTACTACACAAGCTTAGTGGGTGTATGACCTCATCAGCTGATCGAAACTAGGTCAAGTTCAAGACCCTTGACCTACATATGTTATGTATGGTTTCTATCTGAAAATACATTCAACATCAATAATATCCTAACTGGAACCACAAAACATAATAAAATAAAATATTTAAAATTAACAAAATATTAATATAAATAATAAACAAATTGGCCTTTAAATTAGGTAAAATAAACAATTCTTAATTTTACCTTATCTCCACATTTTATCAACATTCTGTCACTGGTTTTAAAAAATGAAAATTTTATATTCTTTATAAATCTCTCTCTTTATTTAATAATCTGATTCTCCCTTCCTGTGGGTGATGTAAATTATTTATTCTCATTGACTGTACTAGATCTGGATACCTATATAATCTTTCTCCCTCTGACTCTACTATTAACTTTTACTACCTGACACCCACCTCTATCAAAACATTCTACTAATCAAGACACTCTAAACCCCAGCTTACCATTAAACTCAACTCGCCACCTTCTCTATATATATAAAAATACTCTCTAACCATTTGTACATAGGATACGTGTTTCCCCGCCCCCAAAAACTCAATTCCCTTATTTGGCCCCTGGATTCTACCTAAGGCGACCCCTCAACACTAAAATCTATCCCTATCCCGTCCCAACCCTTGTTGCGGACTCCTACCTTACACTACCCTCTAATACAAAATTGCCATCCCCAAAAATCTCAGTCTCATTACCTCACTACAAATACAACAAAATAACATCATTAATTATAAGCAACAATATATCACTCAAAACTCCACATAAATTCTCCATTAATACTGTGTCAAACTCAATACTTCTCAAAACTACATTACTTCAAAACAATATTACATTATCTCAAAACAATATTTCGATCTTTACTACTTCAACTCTAACTTCGACTTGGACAGATCTATGTGTCCCATAAAATATTTATCACCCAAACACTATCTCTCTTTTTTATTAACCTTCACAAATTGTTACTTTACTTCTCAATTTATCAAATTATTGTTATCATTACTTCAAAACATCTGTAATACCTTAACACTACATTGAACATCAATTACTTAGAACATTTATACCTAATATACCAGTGACATTTTATTGCTGATCAGCTGATCTCCCTAAGACAATTAAAACACATTTAAAAATGGAACCAATTACATGACATATATATATATTTATTTATTATTATTCCTCACCTCCTTGTTTCCCATTTCTCTGATTCTGATAATTCATATTGACTGCCTGCCAGACGATTTAATTATTGGCTTAGAAAAAAATATACACATAATGAAAACACTTTTTATCAACAACTATATCTAACGTACAACAATAAAATGGTACATTTAAAATTATAGTATGAACACCTTATATTAAGAGTCTGAGCATATAATTATTTGAACAGAGCACAAGCGGTTTTATTTGATCAAAATTTGAATAAAATTTTTTTTTTTTTTTTTTTATGTTATAAAATTTACATTCGTGGCTCATCGGAGCCACCTCCCAGCCACACACACTATTTCAAATTATGGAGGACTGTCTCGCCCTGGCGCTTCGGCAAAGACTGTATATTTTGGAGCAGGTTTTACCTCTCCGTGTCTTTGCTTCCGTTATTACATTTAAACATTCTCGAATATCAACATATTCTCGTTACATAATGACACACCCTTAATGCGGGTCTACCACCTGTCTGTGCTACCCCCAAGCGGGCAGATTGACAGCCGCTGTTTCATAGTTCCGGCAGATTTCCCCTAATGTCTCCCCCCATTGAATTTCTAATATGTACCAATTTCAAGTCAGCTATGGTCAAGGGACTTGATATGACCATAGCTGGCCGCTAGCCAAATCCACGATTAGTGCTGGTAAGGCAGTAATCGCCCGAAAAGTCGGGGAAATCTAAACTTGCATTTGACTGCCTGTTACAATCATTACTACTATGTGCGACACGGTCGTTTAGCAGTGTGTAAATCTTAATTTACACCAAAAAAATTTGTGCCGCACATTTTCGCCATTTTGGCCTCCAATGGGGGTAACACTCCCTGTTACCCCCAACCCATTTCGCTATCTACGGGAGCACAGGCCACCCCCGCAATAGCAACTTAATAGCTAATTAATTAACATTTATACACTAAAGCTTTCTACTATTGCAGTTCCACACTCCATTGTTCTATCACTTCATTGAGCACCAGGCTACCCCCCAAAATCATCCCCACTTCTTGTATTGATAACAAGTTTTTATTTTGTTACACATCTCTTTAAAAGTTCCCATACTCACTGATACTAAAACTTGACAATTATTTTTGGTCACTTAATTCTAAAATTTATTTACATTTAAAATTATATACTTATATTCTATATATATATTTTTTTTTTTATATAATCGGCGATGATGGACACACCTGAAACGGGGGTGTCCCGCGATGAAGTATATAAAAATGCCAGAGCAGATCTACTTTGTGTAGGTACTTCCCCTTTTATGCAACTTGTACTACCTTATCTCTCATCCCCACTAACCCGTCGTCTGTTCCGGCATTTTTCATACTTCCCCGCAAAACTCTTCATTTCGGGTGTAAGCGAAACTATTGTCAATGGCTCATTTTAACTTTGCCAGTGACACTAACAGTATTTAAATTTGTATGCACTGCCTTGTATTTTAGGTGTAGCCTCCTTTATATATATATAACACTCTCAGGCAGTGCAGGCACGTGACAGGTACATCAAAATTGTTGCACCGGGAGTGTATAAAAAATTTTATTTCGTCACGTACCTTTTTGGGGTCCCCCTCCCCGTTCAAATATGTGTGGTTAAATTTCTAGTTTGTACCAATTTTGGTGGAGCCGGACCATCGTTGCTTTCACCGCCCGAAGGAAGATCTGTCAACCATGGCCCGCCTCCGAGTTCCGAATTCCACGGCCAGGACTGGTAAGATCGTGACCGCCCGAAAATGGGGGAGGAGCCCTTCTAGAAACAAAAAAGCAATTAAATGACATTCATACATTCACTATTTAATAAAATCCTTATGCTGACCAAAATAATTTCAAATTTGTAGCGTTGTGCGTACCCACTATCTCCCTGGTTTCTCTATTCTGTAACACATACGAATTTTTCATTTTTATTTCTACTATCTCGTATGGCCCCTCGTATAATAAGAAAAATTTCTTGATCTCCTTATCTTGAGCGCTCGATAAATCATGTCGTCGTACTAATACCAGCTGTCCGACCTCGTACTGCGTCCACTTACCTTTCATATCATGTCTCTGTTTTCTCCTCTCCCCCTTCGTCAACAAATTTTCATTTGCTAGTCTCAGTTTAACATCGTTACCCATAGTGTTGGTTTCTGGTGGATATTCAATTAATTGTTCCAAAATCCTCTGTGGACGCTTCCCTCTTACTAGCTCATAAGGTGTGAACCCCGTCGACTCGTGGGTGGTGCAGTTAAGCCAATTTTCAATCTTCTGCATATAGAGTGGCCACTCGCTGTGTTTGGCGTGGCAGTATGTTCGGAAAATTCTTCCCAACTCCCTCATGACTCTCTCCGCCTGATTGGATTGCGGGTGATATACTGCGGTGTGCTTTGGGATGATACCTTCCCATCCGAGAGTCTGACGCCATCTCCCGCTGATGAACTGCGGTCCATGGTCGGATAATATCACCTTCGGCTTTCCCACGTTGATCATGTAGTCGCGTGTGATCTTCTCACTCAACACCTTGCTTGTCGCTCGCTTCACGCTATATAACCTTACATATTTGGAAAAAGTATCAAGTACAACAAAAATATGCATCACTCCACCCCTACCCTTCGGCAATGGGCCGTACAAATCTACAGCTACTAAATCGAATGGTTTTTTTACTTTAATATAATTTAGTTCTCCTTCTAACCTATAATTTACAACTTTAGACTTCTGACATATCTCGCAAACTCTAAGTATTTTTCGGACGCGTTTCTCCATATTTCTAAATAGACAGGATTCCTTTAACACATACACACACTTCCGTGCCCCAAAATGCCCGTATCTAAGGTGACAGTCCCACACTATTTTCTCTATCAACCCTTCAGGTATAACTAACCTCCAATCCCTCTCTCTCCCCTCTACTTTTTTGAACAAACTTCCTTTAAACACTTGAAAATATTGTTTATACCCAAACTCATCTACATCTGATTCTAGGCTAGTGATGATTTTATGTAACTTACTATCAGCTCTTTGCATTACATTTATATCCTTTAATTCTTCCCCAAAAAGCTTGTCTTCCCTGGACAATCTATAAATCTCTATTTCTTTGATATCTCTACCCGTTCTATTTCTGTCTATGTCTACTCGTGATAGTGTGTTTGGCACCCTGTTCTCTGCACCCTTAATGTATTCCCACGAAAAATTATACTCTTGAAGAGCTAACACCCACCTGGTTATCCGGCTGTGTGTGAGTTTGCAAGTATTCAGGAACGACAGCGCTTTGTGGTCCGTCCTGATGATGGTTCTATTACCCAGCAGGTATGTGCGGAACTTCCTCACGGCGAACACTATACTGAGGAGCTCCTTCTCGGTTGTAGTATAGTTGCGTTCTGCGGCTAGCAACGTCCGGGTGGCGAAGGCGATGGTTTTATGTTCTTTCGCCTCGTCTTCTTGGTATAGTTCTGCTCCAAGTGCTATATTGCTTGCATCTGTCTGTAAGTAAAACTTTTCATTAAAATTGGGATGATTCATTAATATCATATCAGCGAACTTATTTTTTATGTCGTTGAACGCTGCTCTTTCGTTATCGCCCCAGCTCCATTGTTTGTTCTTTTGCAGCACTGCGCTGAGTCGGCACGGCTGAGTCGGGCCGTCGTCTGTGCGTAGTTCCGCTGGAACTTCCTGTAAAAATTACAGAGACCAAGAAAACTTTGCAATTGTTTTATATTTTTAGGCTCCGGGAACGTCAGGATGGATTCTACTTTATCCGGGTTAGCACGTATTCCCGTAGGTGTTATTATAAAACCTAAAAAATGTATCTCAGTTTGCAAAAATTTTGATTTGTCCCAATTCACCGTCAAACCTCCCTGGTGTAACTTCTCCAATACATACTCTAAATGTTCGACATGCTCCTCAAACGTTCTAGAAGCGATTAGTATGTCATCCACATATATGGTTAAAAAGTCTAAATTATGGGGTTGCAAAATCTCATCAAGACACTTAATAAAGCTGGCTACACTAGTGTTCAAACCAAACGGCAACCGCTTAAATTGATAATTTTTTCCGTTAAACAAGAACGCGGTATACTTCCTGCTATTTACCGCCAACGGGACTTGCCAATACCCGGCGGTTAAGTCTAAAGAGGTCATATATTTCACACCGCTAAATTTCTGAAAAATCTCTTCTATCGCTTCAGGTGACTCCCGGTCTGGAATAATAATTTGATTGATTTTGCGGGCATCTAGACATAACCTCACTCTCCCATCCTTTTTGATCACTACTACTAAAGGGTTGGAATAAGTGGATACCGACCTTTCTATAATATCCCCTGCTAACATCCTATCCAATTCTAACTGTACAGCCTCCCTTTTCGACTATGGTACCGGATAACTACGTTGGACATATGGCGCATGCTCCCTCACCTTTAACTCGCATTCATAACCTTTTGCCCTTCCTGGTTCCCCGGCAAACACTCCCCTATAATCCTCAACTACCCGCCACAGCGCTTTACGCTGAGAACTCCCTATTACGCCACCCTCCCCGCAAAATTTAGCCTCTCTATCCGCCCATATTCTCTCTCCATTCTCTTCACTCACACTCTCTCTACACACATGTATACTAAACTCCATATCCCTATTTATGGTCTTATCTGGTATAACCCTTATACCCGAAATCTTTACTGTGTCTAAAACCCGTTCAAAATTAACCGTTATTTGTTTATTTTCATCGCTCAATTCTAAAATTCTTTTTCTAAAATTGATGACCGCATTATTCCTTATTAAAAAATCATTACCCAAAATCACTTCTAGATTTAAACCCCTTACAACTAGAAATGTATTCTCATAGCTTTCCCCATTTATTAACATGTTCAACTGGACTTGTGTTGTAACCCGTTTACTTCTAACACCCGTAATGCCTACAATTGGTACTCCCGCTACTGGCAAAGACGGAATATGTTTGTTAGTCTCTTTCAATTTATTCAGTACATGTTCTGCTATTACAGATATTTCACTACCGGTATCTATAAGTGTCAAGACTGACTTACCTTCTATCTCCAGTTTTACCTCAGTCAACCACGCCTCTTTTCTCCTTGTTTCCGCCTCCTCTTCTTCCATCAATTCCGTAGCCAAGTCCGTGTGGATCGTGTTGTTCCTGTATTTATTTTCATGGACCCCGTGATTATTCCTCGACAATGGCCGGGCCTCCTCATCCATTGTCCTCCTTAGTTTCCCGTCCTTTCGTCTGCATTACGGGGCGTATACACTCTACCCATATGCTGATTTCCTCCTTCGTTTCTCAGATTCTCTGCTCGTCGGTCACCGTTCCTCTGCGGTGGGTTGTTGAATCTTGGTTGTGTCCTTTGCTGCTGTCCGGGCCTCGCCCTTCTACATCTATAACAAAAATTATGGTCAGCATAATTTTCCACCAGACATCCGTCACATTTCCACATCGGGTATCGTCTGTCTCGTTCTCGCCCATTTTGTGTGGTTCCCCCGTTTGGTCCTCCTCTTGGTATATAATTACCTCCATTTTGTATATTAATTTGTTGTATGCGTCTGCTATCTTCCTGGTCCTTAATATTCTGAAAAACATCCAATATTTTTTCTAATTCATTTATATCGCTTACCTCTCTGGTCATTAATGTGATCTGCACTTCCCTCGGTAGGTGCTTACTAATGTGGTGTACAAACGACTGGAATGGCAGCGGTGGTTCTAAATACTTCGCTTCGTTGTATAGCTTCATCGTATAAACTGTAATATTACGGTTGTTCCTTCCAAAGCTCCCAGTTCCTATTATTTGGCTTCGCAGTATCTCCTGCTCCTCCTCCGACCAGTATTTATTTCGAAAGGCTTTTTTGAAATCTCCATACCTCTCCCATTCGTTTCGATGTGTCTCCGCCCATATCTCCGAATTGCCTTTGAAACATTTCAAAATTTTTATTAGTTTAACCTCCCAACTACTACCATTAAATCTGTCAAATTCCCGCACTCGGTTCAAAAATTGCATTGGATGTACTCTCCTATTTTCACTACTAAAAGTTTCTAATTCTATTTCATTGTTTGTGTCGCGTGTCATAAATATGCGTTCAGTAACATTATTTACATTTTGATTGTTTACTAAACTTAATTCGTCTCTCATACTACTAATGTTTTGTTCAATTGAATATAATTTTTTGTCATTACTATATTCAAACTGTACACTACTTTTTGCTATGACTTCAATAGATTCATTTACTGCTTGTATTTCTGTCTTGTAATTATTTTCAATTTCATTTATTTTAGAGTCTATCTTATTTTGGTGTTCATCAAGGTTCTGACTTAATTTTTTCAACTGTCATTACTACGCTACTCAACTTACATTCAGTTTCATTATTACATTTATTAATTTTAAATTCTATGTCATTGTTATGCTCATTCATTGAACTTATTAAATACTCGTTATTCTCATTTATCTGCTTCTCAACTCTATCTATCTGACTATCTATTTCCTTAAATTTAACATCTATCTTTTGCATTGAATCATCTAACTTGGTTTCTACTTGGTTAACTCTATTGGTAAATTCTACTTTGGTACTTTCACAACGTTTATTAATCTCATTAATATCATTTTTCAATTCATTATTCTGGTTTTTTAATATATTGAATTTAGCGTCAGAATCACTCTTCTGTTCACTGAATTTTAACTCTAACATCGCCTGCTGCTTGTCTGAACTCTCTTTCATACTACATACCATGCTACATAAATATTTCATCATATTATTGTTATCTGAGTTTTTATTCTGAATTGGCGTTGAATGAATTCCTTCATCCATAATTCTCGATTCTGTTTCACTTATTTCTGTTTCATTCTGACTCGCACTCGGAGTCGAATGAGTTTCACAACTACTCATCTCTGACTCGTCAAAAACTTCGACGTTAGCCATTTCATTTTTGTTACTTTCGTTATCTGCCATTTTTTTATAATTAGTTATATCAAATTAAATAAATTGATTAAATAAAGTAATTAAGTAAATAATGTAATTAATTAAATTTTGTAATGTAATATTATTTTGCTATGCTAACCTCAAACACATGTTTGTATCTTTACTGTAGGTACGGTCTTTAATATTTTAATTAATAAACTGTCCCTGTATCGGAAGCCATTGAGATGTTTATTAATCCATTAAAAAATTAAATATATTAATATTTTTATTATAATAACTTCCACCTACCTGAAAAGTTCGTTTTGTGCGGGCCAGGATCCTTTCGTACGAACGCTAGATACAAACATGGGTTTCAAAGGTTCACGAAATAACTAACTCTACACATCATTAGGAAGAGAAATAATAATTTTAATGATCAACTATGGCATTTATACTTTTTCTCCAAAAATAGATTTTTTACATATTTCAAATGTGGTGCAACTCTGGCACCTTACTTAGACTGAACTTACTCACTATAGCTTACCTTTATCATTGATAATTACATAACTTCATTTACACACAAATACAGAACAGCCCAGCATTGCACACTCACAACTCACATTCCATTATAAAACCCCAATTACCCGATTGAATGCATGATTTTAGATCACTACCGGCAACGCGTTCTTCCGTGACCTCGTGGCCAGCCCACGGTAGGTCGAAAACGTCTCGAAAAAGGACGAAACTGAATCACAAATTTGGATGTTATTGTTCTACAACTCTCCTCCCATCCGGTCACTGGTCTTAGAAAATGACTACTTCACTTACATTATCAAATACTGATGAAATTATATGAGCATATTTAGCTTGCGTGTCGGTGCCGACACAGTCAGTGACGAACTGGGCATGTGCTTTTTCTGAGCGGGCGGAACAGCGTGTTCACGGCCACCTGCTTTGCGTCGTCGTTCATGCTTAATTGTTGTGTGGTAACCACTTTATGCATGGAATAGAGCTGGTATATGTGTGTGACCAGAGGACAATATTGACTTCGGCTCTGCTGATGTCATTAATAGTAGGCGGGGCTTTAGCAGTATTTCCGGATGATCTGTGAAGAGACGATGAATACTTTTACACTTTAGCCATCTTGTTTTTTATACTGATCGCGTCCCCGAGCGCCTGCTTGAGTAGTTGCGCTCGTGCGTCGACACACATGTACAAAGTTCTTAGAAATTCGTGGAGAGGCAAATTCCTTTGCCTAGTTACACAATGGAAATTGCGTATCGCCTTTGTCTCAAACTGTTCAGCTTACACGTGGTTTGTTACAATGAAAATAAAGTCGCACAATAATTTTCTAAGATCCCGCACAAACACGAAATAAATAAAAATGTAAATACCCCATCCTGAAAGAAAATAAAATGACCCAAAATTGACACGCTACAACCTGCCTTTTTATTGCTGTATTAAATGAAAAATATTATATTACATTAAAATGAAAAAATTATAATTTTATTGCCTGGCAACAAAATTATTTTATTTTTAACAATTACCATTGTTTCAAAAAGTTTAAATAAATTTTCAAGTACTTTACTCTTGTTAAAACGTAAAAGGTTGCAGGTAAACTACCCCTTCCCCTTAACCGATCTTCACCAAAATCGAAAGTCCTTGAGACCTCTACAATTCAGTGACATATGCAAAAAATTATTTGATTCTGTTTGAATTTGCGGCTGTTATCGTTTGCCATAGAAAATACGCTTGATAAAAAACGTTGCAGGTAAACTACCCCTTCCCCTCAACCGATTTTCACCAAAAACAATAGGTCTTGAGTACTCTACAAATCACGGCAGTATGCAAAAAATTATTTGATTCTGTTTGAATTTGCGGCTGTTATCGTTTGCCATAGAAAATACCCTTGATAAAAAAACGCTGCAGGTAAACTACCCCTTTCCCTTAACCGATCTTCACCAAAAACAATAGGTCTTGAGAACTCTGCAATTTAGGGCTGTATGCAAATAATCTTTTGATTCTGTTTGAATTTGCGGCTGTTATCGTTTGCCATAGGAAATACCCTTGTTAAAACATAAAACGTTACAGGTAAACTACCCCTTTCCCTTAACCGATCTTCACCAAAAACAATAGGTCTTGAGAACTCTACAATTCAGGGCTGTATGCGAAACATTATTTGATTCTGTTTGAATTTGCGGCTGTTATCGTTTGCCAAAAAAAAAAAAAATTTCCCTTGATAAAAAAAAACCGTTGCAGGTAAACTACCCCTTTCCCTAAACCGATCTTCACCAAAAACAATAGGTCGTGAGTACTCTACAAATCAGGGCTGTATGCAAAAAATTATTTGATTCTGTTTGAATTTGCGGCAGTTATCATTTGCCATAGAAAAAAAATCTACACACAGACACACAGACAGACAGACACACACACAGACACTTTTCGGAAAACGACTTTTTTTCATGTTTTGAGTGTAGTACAATCAGAATCTGCAATAATCTCGAACACGATTTTTTTTGCCATCACCATACTTCCATTTCCTTAAGGAATATGGAAGTAAAATGACAACAAGCATATTAGAATGGACAGTAATGATAAATTTTTGGAATTGAAAATCTGTTTAAATTAACCTCCTTTGTGATGTCTGGGTAGTAGGAGGAATGAAATGTGGCATTCTTTTAACTAGCCAATCATTGCTAAACGTTTTATGACATGCCCACCTAGCAGCTGATAAATGTTGCTGGTTCGTGTCACCAAATGAACACTTGCAATATTCAGCACATGTAAAGCAGTTTCGTTTTAAATCTCGGCCTGTTATTAAAATGTACATTAGCAACACTGTATTTAGCATTCCCACTATTTCAGATGTCAAACAGAAGTTGTTTGTTGTCTACTTCACTGGGGCAGTCTTGCGAATAATTCAACAAAAGACAGAAAGTCATCCTTGCCTCCTGGATGTAGACAACAAAGAGACAAAGGAGACCTAACGGTGCCATGGACGAAAACCAGTCCATTGTCTGCCAAAGAATTAGGAATATTTAGAACAAACTTTCTCCCACATTGACTTCAACAACTACTTTGGCTACTGTACCACTCGAGAAGAAAAAAAAATTAACTCATTCATTTTTTAATCATTAACAAAAAATTTTAACGATTAATGATTAAAGTTAAACATTTAAAATTTAATGATTAAGTTAATAAGTTAAAAAAATTTTATTGATTAATTTAATCATTAATTTTTTTAATCGTTAATCCCAAGTCTGCAACACACACACACACACACACACACACACACACACACACACAAGATCTTTTGAATGACGGTGCCATCATCAAGAGCAGGACAGACAGCACTCCTGGTGGCAGCCTCTGAGAAAGCTCTAACGGAGTGAAAACTGGTTTAGGCTATCAGGTAAAAATGTATCATTTTTACCAATAATAATTTGTGGTCCAAGTCGGTAGTAACAAAACCTGAATTTTATACAACAATGTTTAGTTCAGTCAGCAGTCCATGATTGGTATCAGTTAAGTTCACTGAAAAACAAAAATAAATAAATAAACCAAACAAACTCAGTTAGCTCGGAAGCTAGTGGCTACTGTTTTCTGGAACAAAAGTGATGGCCTATTGGTTGATCTTATGGAGCCAGGAAACACATTACAGGGGATGCTTACTGTGAAACAATTTCAAAACTGAGGTATGCAATTCAGAACTGTTGATGTTGCTGCAATTCCGACATGGGATGCTGTTTTTCAGTAATTGCTTCCATTCATGGTGATGCGTCTATATCCTACTGCCTGCACATTTGAGAAGATTCATGAATTTAAGAAGAAACTGTTTGGCTTTATTCACCCTCTTTACAGCTCAGACATTGCACAGCTTCCTTCACCTCAAGAAGTAATTGCATCATAACAGTTCAAGAACTGTGAAGAGTTGAAAACAGCAGCATTTAACTGGTTAAAACTACAGGCAAGTGATTTTTAATAACATGGTTTAAAAAAACTTGTTCTTAGATACCAAAAGTGCTTAGAAAATAATGGTAACTATGTAGACAAATAAAAGACGTATACAAATATTAAATGAGTAATACATTTTTCTGTTTTTTTTTAGTGTCCTACCAACCCTGACTTTTGAAACATGCCTTGTATTAATTTGAATTATGTATGAAAATGCACAAACGTATTACTTATATAAGAGATTGATCATTGTACATTTCACTATGTTCAGTGGCATCTTATTGACTGTTGTTTTTGTATGGATGAGTGATGTGTTAAATTATGAATAGATGCACTTATATTTAGTAGGTTAAATATGTAGTTATGTATAGTGAATATATATGAATAGGTTTTAATATTTTGTAGGAACAACTCAAGAATACAGAACAGGAATTAAAATGTTACAGAGACAGTAGTGTTAAAAATTTAAATGAATGGGAAATGGAAGTGGAGAAGTTGAAGTCCATAGTTGAAGGTACTACATTACTTATATTCAAACATTATTTATATTTTTCCATTTGGAACAAGTACTAACAAAAGATTTTAACATAACATTATCACTGACTTTCTGTACATTCTATTAAATTCCATTATCAGTGGTCGTTATTATTAAAAATCAAAGGTATGATTCATTTTTAAGCAGAAGAGTTATTAAGGTTTTTAAAATGAAGATCCTATCTGGTAGTAAATTAAAGTTGATTCCAACTCATGTTTGTAGGTCAAAGTAGGAATACAGTTAGTCACTTATGAATTGTATTTGAATATTTTGAGCAGTAAAATTAAATTTAGGTTCAGAAATCACGTCTCTTATACTAGATGTGAAAAAGTGAAGGATATTTTCTCTGTATATGAAGTATGTCTATAGTCATAGTATATTATCTAAACTATGTTCATATAACATATGAACATATGTGATTAATTATGTTCATATCTCTTACTATCTAAGCTTTTAAATTAAAAAAATTTTCTATTCATTGTGCCATATTAATCATCAAAATGCTTTAAACGTGTTTTGTGTTCCTATCCTGTAAAAATTAACTTCTTATCATAGTTGGTATCAATCACTGTCCTTTTAAATGAAATTACAGTATTTAGATTTAAAACCAAACATTGGTATGAGATAATCAGCATTTTTTTCACTTGTCTATATACGGTACGTCACAAAAAGAAATAATAGGTTAGTTGTACATGCCTAATTAAGCAAATAAATAATTCACTCTGAAAAATATGAATAGGCAAAAAAAAATCGTTTTCTAAAGTCACTAATATTTTTAATATTTTAAAAACTATTATCCTGTCAGATTAAAAAATTTTTTTCAATAAAAGTAAACCACCTAAAATAAAAAAAGCTTTGTACTTACTCAAGGTGGTACAGTATTCTAGGTGGCAAGCAGAAGAATGCTGATAGACTTTTTTGTAGTTTTCTCTGTGTCTATGCTGTTTTGAAATTCAAGGAAAGTTATGACTAAATATTTTAACTTATTATTTTATTTTATGTGAATAAAACTTGACACGTTTATGTAGGCCTAAAGATCATTGTCTTGTATTCTCAAGTTTATCTCATCAGTTATACGTATAATCAGTTTATCTAATCCCTGTTTTCTCATAACTCTATAACTTGGGGACTGATTAACTGATGGCTTTCACCACAAAGCAGGTTTATAGATATCTGGATATCAGTATCAAAACAGGTCTTTGAATATTCAAGAGTTTAATGAAATTTGTGTCATTGGTACACATTTTGTCTAAAAACATGTTTTACAACTTGCAATTAAAATAACAGATGTAATAGTTATACTAAAATGAGTACAGCATTGAATTTAAATGGAAACTGGTAATTTGTTTTGTTGTATAGTGTCAGACTATCACCCCTGTACAGGGAATTGTACAGAATTTTAATTTCTTTAGTTCTGAAGTATGGATGTATGAGTTGATGTATTCAACTTTATGGATGCATGTTTTATGTATTCAACTTTTTATATGTGTTAAAAAATACATATCCTGTTCCCTGCTTCACATGTAACAAGCAGTTTTTCTTGGTATTTATTGATGGCTGTTGATAAAACTCTTGTTAGTGACTTTAGTCATTGTGTCTAATACCATCTACATCGTTGCTTTGCAATCACACCTTTACTAATTCTGAAAGTTAGGGAACTAAAAGTACCTGTTGGCTTTCATTGACTGTCATTCACAGGATTATGGGATTATAATCTTCATTTATGAGATTGTTTTGCTATAAGTGCTGAAGATGAACACTTTATCATTGTTCATGCCATTGACAAGGTTTTATTTCTGATCAGGTTGCATTCCCCAGTGAATACTTGTAATTAAATTAAAAATCTGTTACACAAGTAGTTGTAATACATGTTACATTAAAAACATATTATACTATATTTTTAAGGATTATATATTATTTTAAGACGTATGAATTGTGCATTTACTGTTAATAAAGAAAATAATATTTTTTCAGCACAGAGTGCTCATATTGAGTCATTAGATAAAGAAATGGATGAATCTGTAGATCAAAAGACTGTGATAAACAGTCTAAAAGAAAGAATAGTAAAATATGATGAAGAAGTGGAAACATTAACAATACAGTTGGCCCAACGTGACAAATTAATAGAGAGTCTAGACAAATCAGTAAAGGAAAAACATGATGTAATACAACAGTTATCAACCAATCTAGAAAGGAAAAGCATAGAGAGACAGCAGCTTGAGGATAAGATAAGTAAACTGCAATCCCATGACATTTCAAAACTGGCCATTGCAGATGAAATCAAATATGTAATGAACCATGTGTACCGAACTCTTAAAGTGCATTTCTCATCTCAAGAATCATATACTTATACTGATATTCATGCCATTCTTGCAGAAACAATTAAGGTATGATATATTGAAGTTTTTATGCAAGAATTCTAATATTTTCTATTTTTTATTCAAACATTTTTAATTTGTATTATTATAACATAAGTAGACTTGTTTAATGTTATCTATGTATGTATTCCATGCACTTGTGAGAGAAAAGTAGAGAAATAGATAAGTAGATAGATATATAGATAGAGGGGGAGGAAGAGCAGTATCTTATACTATTAAGCGAGCAATCTTTGTATGTATGTCCTTTTTTTCTCGGAAACGGCTCTAACGATTTTCTTGAAATTTGGTACTTAAGCGTATTTGGACACTAAAAATCGATTGGGCTAGGTCTCATTTTCCGCAAAAATCGCCTAAGGCCTAAACCGTAGGGTCTTTTAAATATACATTTTAATTCATGTAGGTTTAAATATTTACACAACAATTGCTATTGTTATAACTCTGTCACCCAGCAACAAATATTTAAAAAAAATATTTTTTATTTGAAATTAAAACGTTAATTTTAATTCTGTTCATAAAGAATAGATCTTATCGATGTTTATAAACAATATAAAAAGGCTGTTGCAATGAATGTAAATAAACAAACTAAGAGTTGAGACATACAATCCCAGTATCGATGTTTATAAATAAATATAAATAGCTGTTGTTATGAATGTAAATAAACAAACTAAGAGTTGAGACATACAATCTAATCTATGTATGTCCTTTTTTTCTCGGAAATGGCTCTGACGATACCGTAGGGTCTTTATAGGTCTTTAACCTGCGGCCTAAACGGCGCAGTATCGATGTTTATAAATAATATAAACAGATGTTGCTATGACTGTAAATAAACGAACTAAGAGTTGAGACATACAATTGTGGGTTTCTGCGCAACGATTTTTGTACAATCTATCTGATATACATTATCTAAACTATTAAGTGTTCTCTATACGCTGTTGTGTTTTTTGCATTCTCTGAGGTATATACATAATCTAAACTATTAAGTGTTCTCTATACGTTGTTGTAAATAATGCTTTTACGAAACTTGGACGTCTCTGAAGGGCTGTGCAATGGAACGAGATTGGTCGTGACTGAATTATGTAATAACATTATTAAAGCCAAGATTATCATGGGTGAATATTCAGGCCGAGAAGTTCATATTCCAAGGATTACAATAGATTCCAGCAAAAGTCAGCTTGGGTGCACTATGCAAAGGCATCAATTTCCCGTCAGAGCAGCTTTTGCTATTACTATTCACAAGGCTCAAGGTCAAACATTTGATTTGGTGGGAATTCACTTATCAATTCCTGTGTTTATGCACAGCATGTTGTATGTAGCATTTTCCAGAGTCAAAAGGCGAAGTGGCTTAAAAGTTCTTTTACCACCAAAAAATCCTCGCCATACAAGAATCGTTGTATGGAAAGAAGTATTAAATAATTGTGATTCCAATAACAGAAACCGTCGATAAACACAAACGGCGTAGTATCGATATGTTTATATATGAAAATAAATATAAAAAAATAAATAATTAATAAAAATAAATAAATAATTAATACTAAATAATGTTTTTTTTAATCTGTATATTTGTAAATAAATATGAAAACCGAGCAAAGCTCGGTCACCCTGATATTGTAGTATAAAGTTGTGTGTATGGTCACCAAGTTGCAATAGTTAATCTTTAAAATAGGTTAGATACCTGTTATTCCTTCATGCAACTTACTTTGGTCGCTAGGCATGACGCGTTTCAGGATCAAGGTCCCATCTTCAGGTGATGATCACTCGGGTCGAGCTCGTCAGTTCATAAAAACACATACATAAAAACACTGAATTCAACAAACACTCATACTGTGCGAGGGGACGATGCACATCGTCGAGAAAGTAAACGCGCACTGGATGTATACCACTGACACCACAATACACGCACATTCGTATCACCCGTGGTCCCAGAAAATGGCGGCATACAATGCATTTGATCATAGACTGTAACAGTACAGAATCAACCATACCAGAATAATGGTATGTAGGGATATTTTATTTGTAAATCTTATTATAATCATGAAGTTTAATCAGGGCAAGTTAGTTTTGACACAAGTCCCAGTAATACGCCAATTCACCAGAGGGGAGCCGATCCAAGGTCAGCGGCGTACGAGTGAAGTGAAACAACGATAATGGCCGTTTCAGGCGCTAAAAATTGACAATACTGACTTTCTATTGGTCCATTGTAACAAATCGTCATCAAAAACACAATGACGATATAAAACCATTACGTATTAACCAAGGCAGTGGTTGGAAAACAATAGACAATGACGTCAGATGCACGACCACTTACATAATAATTGTGTCTGCTTCCGCCCCAGTCGCCAGAACATCACTATGGCAGTAACACGTTAAAATTGTGCTGGCTTAAAATAGTCAGCTAGTGTTTTATTTGAATTAACAAAATGTAATCACAAGTAACAGTGTTAACCAGTAATTATAACCAACGTGTAAATTCAGTGCAAAGGACAGACGAAAGCTACGTAACAATTACGTCTAACCCAGTCTCAGTCGTCAAAAGTAACTCAGGGAGCATACACGCTCTAACAGTAGTGGGCAGTTTTCTGCTATAAAATGTAACATTTTACTGCTAAAAATGATCTAAATAATATCACAGTAAACACTAACATTTACTAGCATCAGTGAACTTTATAAAACATGTATTCAAAGTAGAGTCAGTGAAAATGGACAACAGCAAACTGGACAAACACCTGCTCACCGCATGGAGCCGCTGAGGAAGGAACTACGCCACGTCTATTCAGGAAAGCCCTACATTTCATTATTAAATTTCAAAAAGTAGAAAAAATGAGCTCAATTTCTATAAAATTTGTTTAAATTCATGTGAGAGAGGGAGAGAGAGGAAGCGAGAGTGTAACCGGTGTTGATCAACCCAATATTAAAATGAGGCGTTGGTTTGTGATCATGTTTAATCAGTATTCAGAGTAAAGTATTCAAGAAATCAAAACTAAAATTTTGTTCAATGATGAGAATCACATATATAAAAGAAGTCAGTTATATAGAATCATAAAGTGTGCACAATTAACCTTGAGTAAGGTCAAGGGCGGAATAGCCTAGCCGCCATTTTGAAATTCGAATCATTAACCATTGTTATGCTTATATTAATTTACCAAGTATCTGCTGAAATAAAATCAAAATTCGTTACAGTTATCTAATGTGTCATGTTATTTCCATACCCAACGACTTCTGCCGCTGTCTGCTTAACGCAATTCTGGACCAAAAGCCTAATGCATACAACTGAGCTAAGCACGTGTTATTCCGGTGATAAGATTTATTATTCAAATTACACAAATATTAACTATCATACATTCAGTATTAATAATTGTTTAATTTATACACATTAATGTGTACTTTAACAGATGGCGCCCGAACAGGGACTTTATATATAAATAAAAATATATAAATAAGCAGACAAGCAGAGGTTAGATGGGTAGTGAAATATACGAAAAAATAGAGGTTACCTGTATAGGTTATGTATGGTACGAATAGAGTACAACACAACAACTAAAATAAATTTATTATTGCTAATATATTAATAGTATAAAAAAAAAAGAGATGGCAAATAGTAATGAGACGAGTAGAACAGAATCAGAAATGATGGGTGATAGTATTCATTCAACACCAGCCCCAACAAAAAGAGTTGAGGAAAATGACATAATAAGAATGATGAAACTGCTTTTCAGTGAGCAGAACGTCAAATTTGATACTAAATTAGATAATTTTAATGAGAAACTAAACCAATTTGATGTACAATTTAGCGAGATTAAAAAAGAAATTAAAAAACAGAGCTGCAATTTGGACAAAAGATTAAGTGAAACAGGTACAAAGTTAGAAAAAATAGAATTAGAAAAGAAGAAATTAGAATTAAACAAATTTGAATTGAACAAAGACAAGGTAAGTGGGGTAGAAAATTATGATAATATAAATAAAAGTATGATATTGGAAAATGATTGTGTAAACAGGAGTAGTAATAATGAAATTTTATGGGGAATAGAATATAATAATAAGGGAATGATAGTGTGTTTTGAAGGTTTAAAGAGTGGGTGTAAAGAGAGATATATTGAGAGAGAGAAGTGTTGTTGGGAGAGGTATTATGAGAGATATTTTAATAGTGAGAGATATATTGAGAGAAACAGGGAAGTAGAAATTTTTAAGATATGTAGAGATTATGAAGAGTTGATGGAAAGGTTAGGAGTAGGAGATAATGAGAAAGATAACTTTACAAAATACCTGGCTGTAACAGACTATACCAAAGGCGACATGACCATACCCGATCATGAGTTATATGAGATTGTGGAAAATTATAGAAATTTGAATAGTATGTATATTGATTGTAATAGTATAAGACATTCAATATTAAACCATGTATATAGTTTTAAGGTTCGATTATTATTTGACGATGGAGGTTAGCTGTTCTTATTGTGTTTATGAACATTTAATTATGTGACCAGTGTTTTTTAAGATGGACTGTTTATGACTGAGTTTTGGTAAATGATTTAATGATTATGTGGATTGTATATTTTTGTGTGTATTAATGTCAATGTATTTGTGTATTTTTGCTGTTGTGTACTTTATGTATTTTTATGTAAACCATGCATTGCAGAATTTTAGATATTGAAGAATAATTAAGCCAATAATGATTTTGAAATGATATTAGGGAATTCAGATTCTAATGGTTAATAAATGAAGCAGGTTATATATTTGGATATGGAGAGGTATTGTTGTTAGTAGATAAGTGATGAATTTTCTAGTGGTATATTAAGGTGAAATATTGTAAAAGAGTTTGGGAATAGTGATAAATAGAGGCATTGGAGTTAGTCAAATAGAGTTAATGGGAGTTAGGGAAAATAAAGTGCTGAGATGCTGATAATATATAAAGAGGTGTTAGATATTTTAGGGACACAGTGGTTAGTGATTATAAGTAGAGTTGAGTAATGTGAGTGGTAATTATATTTGTTGTTGATGGTGATATTTTGTAATAAGGGTATTGGTGTAGGAGTCTGCAACGAGAGATGTTGAGACAGGAAGGGACCATTGTGTGCCAGAAAGGGTTACCTGAAAGGGTCAGGAACCGATAAGGGAATGAGTTGGTTAGAGGGAATACACACATACTAGTACAAAAATGAGCGGCGCCAGAGGTTTTAAATGGGATTTGTGAAGGGGGTTATTATAGAGATATTGGTGTCATATTATATTAATGGTTAGAAGCGGTTGTTAGTAGAGAAAAGGGGGCAGTAAGGTTAGATTGACAAATTCCAAAATAAGAGATAGAGAATAATGAATAACAGAGAGTCACCCAAACTAGTAAGGATAAAAGGGTTAGAAAAGGAAAATTCATGATAGGAAGGAAATTGTAAATGAAAGGTAAATGATAAATGTGAAATTTTTGTATAGAATCTAAATGAATGTTAAATAATAAAAGTTAATAGAGAATTGTTGATAGTAATGTCTTATTAAAGTTTTGCTTCAAGTTATGTAAATATGAATTAAGTAATGCGAATTGTTCAATGTTAGTGTTTAATGCTTATGATGTACCATGTTTTATTATGTTGATGATAGAGTGTGGTTAGGAGGCTACTGTAAGGGTAGTGACCATGATAATATTAAATTTTGTGTTAGAGTAACAAGTCTCTGGGAAAAAATGATTCTGTTAAAAAGGAATAAGATTAAAGTAAAGCAATGAGTAAAGAAATTTAGATAGTTAAAAATGCTGCCATGCTAGATAAATATTGATATTAATTAAAATAAATGAATAAAAATAGTAGTTGTTGTTTGAGAATCAAAAATTTTATGTTGTGTTTAGTATAAGGGTATAATTTTATGATGAAAGAGGCAATTTAATATTGACGGGAGTCAGAGCAATTGATACAAATATGTAGGAGTGTTGTCAAGTAGAAGGCTTATCCATCCTAAATCTTGTTATATTTTATTGTGTTATTTGGTATTTTATAAATAAATGAAACCAACGCCTCAAATCACAAACCAATGCATCTAAGAGGAAACATATCAGTTGCTGATATGTAAATGAATAAGGCCACTATTTTAAAATTTTGTATTGAATGTTTCAGAGTTTTTACGGTGTTGTGACTGCGGTCCTGCGCTGGCCGGAGCGTCAGAACAGGAGCGTGCAGTGCCTCATGGCCTTATGGTGTAGGGATCTCTCAGGAGAAGTCCAGTAAGGTCAGACGGGTACGATCGACACTATAGGACCAAGGGTAAGTGATTGAGATTTTCTTTTATTAACACTACAGGGGGTTGTGGCACATATCTGAACTGATCCTTTTAGAAAAGTATGAATGAGTCAATGAAAGTTTTTGTGTCTCGACACCAAACCTTTTATTGAGGGGGTTTTGTAACAGTACAGAATCAACCATACCAGAATAATGGTATGTAGGGATATTTTATTTGTAAATCTTATTATAATCATGAAGTTTAATCAGGGCAAGTTAGTTTTGACACAAGTCCCAGTAATACACCAATTCACCAGAGGGGAGCCGATCCAAGGTCAGCGGCGTACGAGTGAAGTGAAACAACGATAATGGCCGTTTCAGGCGCTAAAAATTGACAATACTGACTTTCTATTGGTCCATTGTAACAAATCGTCATCAAAAACACAATGACGATATAAAACCATTACGTATTAACCAAGGCAGTGGTTGGAAAACAATAGACAATGACGTCAGATGCACGACCACTTACATAATAATTGTGTCTGCTTCCGCCCCAGTCGCCAGAACATCACTATGGCAGTAACACGTTAAAATTGTGCTGGCTTAAAATAGTCAGCTAGTGTTTTATTTGAATTAACAAAATGTAATCACAAGTAACAGTGTTAACCAGTAATTATAACCAACGTGTAAATTCAGTGCAAAGGACAGACGAAAGCTACGTAACAATTACGTCTAACCCAGTCTCAGTCGTCAAAAGTAACTCAGGGAGCATACACGCTCTAACAGTAGTGGGCAGTTTTCTGCTATAAAATGTAACATTTTACTGCTAAAAATGATCTAAATAATATCACAGTAAACACTAACATTTACTAGCATCAGTGAACTTTATAAAACATGTATTCAAAGTAGAGTCAGTGAAAATGGACAACAGCAAACTGGACAAACACCTGCTCACCGCATGGAGCCGCTGAGGAAGGAACTACGCCACGTCTATTCAGGAAAGCCCTACATTTCATTATTAAATTTCAAAAAGTAGAAAAAATGAGCTCAATTTCTATAAAATTTGTTTAAATTCATGTGAGAGAGGGAGAGAGAGGAAGCGAGAGTGTAACCGGTGTTGATCAACCCAATATTAAAATGAGGCGTTGGTTTGTGATCATGTTTAATCAGTATTCAGAGTAAAGTATTCAAGAAATCAAAACTAAAATTTTGTTCAATGATGAGAATCACATATATAAAAGAAGTCAGTTATATAGAATCATAAAGTGTGCACAATTAACCTTGAGTAAGGTCAAGGGCGGAATAGCCTAGCCGCCATTTTGAAATTCGAATCATTAACCATTGTTATGCTTATATTAATTTACCAAGTATCTGCTGAAATAAAATCAAAATTCGTTACAGTTATCTAATGTGTCATGTTATTTCCATACCCAACGACTTCTGCCGCTGTCTGCTTAACGCAATTCTGGACCAAAAGCCTAATGCATACAACTGAGCTAAGCACGTGTTATTCCGGTGATAAGATTTATTATTCAAATTACACAAATATTAACTATCATACATTCAGTATTAATAATTGTTTAATTTAGACACATTAATGTGTACTTTAACAAGACTTCTTACTGTACCTTTAGAGCAAGATTGCTTCATTGATGAAGTAAACACTTTAAAACACATCGCCATATCCAACAGTTATAACGCTAATGTAATAGATAAACTTATCTCCAGGCACAAGAACAAAACTTAAATTACGAACAGTGCGGTGCATAATACTGACAGATATATATCGGTGGAGTAGGCTACACATCTTTGTTGCCTAACATTATAAGAAACCACTTTAAGAAGTACAATATCGCAGTTATCTTTAGGACAAAAAATAACACTGAAAATGCACTGCGCCCCAAGATACACAATAGCGTAGAGACACGCTCTGGCGTTTACAAAATTGTGTGTGATGATTGCGACATGTTTTACATTGGCCAGACCTGGAGACGTTTTGAGAGAGGTTCAAGGAACACCTGCCCATGAAGAATGAAATAAACAGTAAATCGACTTATGCGCAACACCTGATTGATTGTGATCGCAGTTACACTGACTTCTTTGTTAATCTTAAACCCATACACTATTGTAAAAAAGGCCGATATATGAATGCATTAGAAGAGTATGAGATATATAAAGCGGCTAGGTCACAGAAGGAGTGCCTTTTGGACAATATGGTGTCGTTCAAATCTAACGCGCTCTTCGATACTGAGATACAAAAACTGGCACAGATATGAGGAATACTACCAACTTATCTCTGCATTGGACTTTATACGGGCCAGTGCGCGTTTACTTTCTCGACGATGCGCATCGTCCCCTCGCGCAGTATGAGTGTTTGTTGAATTTAGTGTTTTTTATGTATGTGTTTTTATGAACTGACAAGCTCGACCTGAGTGATCATCACCTGAAGATGGGACCTTGATCCTGAAACGTGTCGTGCCTAGCGACCAAAGTAAGTTACTTGTAGGAATAACAGGTATCTAACCTATTTTAAAGATTAGTATAAAGTGTCGTAAATGAATGTCACTGAAGTTACTTCAAGGATTCTGAAAGTCATGCTGATTTCATCCAAAAGTATCTTGCCTATGTTTGATTTGCCTATCTGTGAAGAGGCCTTACGTCTTTTTCTTCAACAAATTGACTTCTTTTGTGAAAATGGGTTCTCATTGCATCAATGAATTGTCTGGTTATGAAAGGCCTCTTGTCGCATTGTTGTATTTACAGCTATGTTCATTGGTGGCTCGTGGTTCTGACAGTTGGGGGTTCAATGTCTGAATGTTTCTACCAAGATAAGAGCAATTATCCCATTCCAAATAACACATGGGGTGGGTCTCAACATGAAGACATAACTATTGACAACTTTTAGTAGGCCTAATATTAAGTTGTGTTTATGCTGTTTGTAAATTATCCTAAAAATATATAGTTCAAATAAAAGGATAGTTAAATATTTCTGTTTAATATTTAAGACGGGAAGTGGCCTACCGAGTTCCTTAATTTTGCATTTATCTTTAATGGGGGAGAGAGAGAGAGAGAGAGAGAGAGAGAGAGAGAGAGAGAGAGAGAGAGAGAGAGAGAGAGAGAGAGAGAGAGAGAGAGAGAGAGAGGGTGATGGGGGGAGGGGGAGAAGCAACATTTGTTTTTAAAATAGATAGAACACTATTCGTTTTACCAAATCAATGAACTGAACACAAAAATAAGAACTACCTGCACACTTAACACACAAAAATACCAGCACAAACACTTTGAAGGTTATACACTCTTCGATCAGTTTATAGCAGACAGCAGCTAAGAAGGGACTTGGGGGATAAAAACGTGTCAACAACTAAAACCGGCCACCCCTTCAGTCATGCGGTCGTCATCTCTGTGAGTCAGTGGATGTGCAAAGGTCAATGTCTGCGAGACAGCATTGTTTGCCCTCCACCACCACCCTCGTCCACCAAGTCTCGCTGGGCCCAAATGCCTTCTTACCTGCGTTTGAGTGTAACATTAATACAATTATTCATTACTACATTAAACACACTTTATTTTCGGAATACAATACTTCACTATTTTATTTTATTTTAAGACTTTACTGCACACATTTTCATTGCATTCTAAATGAAATAGAGAAATCTGACACAAAACTGATGGTGAAAGGACAAATCATGTCGTAAATCATAAACAGACAAATCATAATAACGGCGAATAGCGGTATTATGAAAATGTTAAAATTCCCGGTCAGTGCGGTTCGGCCCTCATCGGAACTATTCGACTCTATCTCTAATATTCGTGTTAAGTGACTGTTGAATGTAATTTTGCGTATACTGATTTCCCCCGCCACAGCTGTCTACACAGTCCAGGAGGTGCTGAGAGCTGTTTTGCACCTCCAAGCAATAGTAGCGAGCAATTTGCCTACTACGCGAATCCATTATTGTTCAGTCAACAAGATTAATTCCACAAATCATGTTATTTAAATATGAAACCATTATCTCAACGAATCCTTAAACATATTTAAAATATTTAGGGTGGTTCACTGAACCATTGAACATCATGGATGAGCCGCCACTGGCTGTGGTCCATATACGTATACGAGGTATGACAATAAAGTTCGCGGACTAATGCTGTAAAAATCATTATTGAAAAAAGTAAATAATTACACATTGCACCCTTCAAAGTAGTCCCTCTGAGCTGTAATGCACTTCTCCATTCACCTTTTCCAGGCTTCGAAGCACTTGCAAAATTGTTCCTCTGTTACCCCTGACACACCTCTGACGATGACTCTTTAATGGCCTCCAGAGTCTGAAAATGGTGCCTTTTCAATTTTTGTTTAATTTTTTGAAATAAAAAAAAAATCACAGGGGGCCAAATCCGGTGAGTAAGGGGGTGTTCAAGGACCGTGGTGGCCGTTTTGGCTAAAAACTGCTTGACAATGATGGCTGTGTGAGAGGGTGAATTGTCGTGGTGAAACACCCACGACTGGTCTTGCCACAAATCGGGTCTCTTTCTGCGAACTCTTTCATTACTTCCAGGTAGTAAGCAGAATTAACTGTCTGACCCTGGGGAACCCATTCTTGGAGGACAATTCCACATGAGTAAAAAACCCATCAGCATTGCCTTGATTTTTTATTTTGACATCCTGGCTTTTTTCATCCGTGGCTCATCTGGTTTTTTCCATTCCATGCTCTGCTTCTTCGTCTCAGGATCATACTCATAAATCCAAGTTTCGTCTCCCGTAATTACGTTTTGAAAGATGTCTGCATTCTCCAACATCTTGACAAACATGCAAACGATTTTCCTTTTGTTCACCTGATAATTTTTTTGGAACGATCTTTGCACAACGCTTTGACATCCCCAACTCTTGTGTGAGGATGAGGCGCACAGTTTCTCGGTTGATTCCGGTGACCTCAGCGACATCTCTGACCGTGAGACGATGGTTTGAGTTGATGGCTTATTCAATTTTCTGCACAGAAACATCATTTCGAACAGTGGAGGGGTGCCTTGAATGTTCATCGTCCTCTGTTGAGGTTCTCCCCTCTCTGAACCTTGCCACCCACTTGCAGAACGAATTTCTTTTCACAAGACGGTCTCCGTAAACAGGGTTCATCATTTCAAGAATTTTCGAGTTCGTTTTCCCCGCTTTCACAAGGAATTTCATCACAACTCGCTGCTCTTCAAAATCACAATTGATTTCCATAGTCACAATAGCAAAACACACGTGTACAAAAAACAGAGCTACACTCAACACGATGTTGTTGAGAGAACTGAAAACAATTGCATGACTGCGTGAAATGTCAACAATCGCTGTACCACTACTGCCGACCTCACAGTGTTGCCATCGCGCTCACAATAAAATGAGCCCACGAACTTTATTGGCACACCTCGTATGTTTATATTGGAAGGGCTCAACTCATGATGAGTAGGCCTTTCATAAATAAGTGTTTCATTTAATTACCACTGAAACAGATATAAAAACAGTTAGTAATAAAAAAAATATTTCACACATACTAAGCTGCTTTAATATAATTAGTTTCAGCATGTGATAGGCCATAACAATTAAGGTATGTATCTAATTACAAGCAAACTATAAAACTATATTCAATTATGTATACTGAATGATAATGCTTTTTCTCCTGTCACTTTGTTAATCTTTTCCAATATGTAATTAACAGTAAAACATGCAAAGCCATATTTGACTTTATTCCAAAGTTATATAAATAACACATCTGTACAAACATGTAATTAAACACTATGGAGTGTGTAGTTTTCTACAGAACTATGTAATATATAGAAACAGAAGATCAACTATAAAATACCTGCCATTTGAAGTAATTTTTCCAAAATACCAGCAGTGCATGAAATTATTGTGAGTGCAAATCTACTAATTTATTCATACCTTTTGGCAACCTTTGTGTTACATGAAACAAATTTTTCAACACCATGTGCTTTAGTTTTGATTCAGTGTTTTTTAACAAATTACTAATGTGTTCCTGATCCAATGCTTTCAGAATGCAACTGTACAGTATTTGCAGCAGAGTGTCATGTGCATGGGTCCTTCAGGAATACTACATACAACGTCAACAAGGGACAGTCATCGTGTTTCATCACCTTCCCCAGTAGCATCAGACATAAGAAGTCAGAGTCCAAAGTCAGATAGTTCAAAAGCTGGTACTGCACAGCCACTGAGTAGTACTCAGAGTCCTAAAATTGAGTATACTAAAGAACCTGCAGTAAATAATGAAACAGATGAAACACAGTCACAGACACAGACTAACATGTTAAATACTGTATTTGGTGAGTATAAAAATCTACAGCAGAGACAGGAAATGGAAAAAGAACAACTGAAGAAATTATCACCACAACAGTCTGTATCAAGTAAACCTGTTGTCGATGAAAACCAATTGCCTGATATCCCTGTAACAATTTCTGATAAGATAATTTCATCTGAAGGAGGTAGTGTGGCTAATAAAGAGAGCTCTAACGATAAAGGAGAGACTCTAAAAGTTCCTGAAGAAAGTAGTAAGTACTGAATAATGTGTACTATTGTTACAAGTCACATTTTAATTGTGTACTTATTAAATGTTTTTCAAGAGTTTCATTGACATTTTTTGTGAATTAAAAGTGCGACTCTGCATTCTCAGCATTTTTGTACTATATAGTTTTGTATTTTATGCTGAAACATTCTTGATCTCTTTGTGAACAGTCACTTCCATCATATTACATAATTTCTAAGTATGTTACTAAAAAAACACACACACACACACTAGTAATTTTAGTTTACACGTACAGTACACAGGAATCTCTTAGCATCTTAGTAGTTAAATATTTCTTCTAATATAATGGTATCTTATGATGTAATATAATTTCTACTTATAATGTCTACTGTCCATAATACCTTACTGTTCATATTTATGTTTGTATTTCATTTCACGTAAATGTTATAAGCTAGGAAAAATATTGTGCCTCAAAACTCTAAGTAGAGGAAACATTTTTATATTTCTTATATTTTGTTTTTTATCTAATATAATTATGTATTGTCACTTAGTCATTGTACTGCGCTTTTACTTGTTTTACATTTTTTAGTTACCTAAATATACAGTGAGTTACAGTGGCATAACTCATTTCCTGGGCCCCTCTACAGGAATCCATTGTGGGCCTCCCTAGTACCCTTACTTTATTCATGCTTTCGTTTCCTCTTGAATACTAGCCCCGCCTTATAGCTGCAGCAACTACTAAAATTATATAATCTAAACAGAATAACTATTCTTGCTTGTATGATGTATACTCATTTAATAAATCCATCATTTTCTATATATGTAACTCGAAGTTTCTTGCAGTAATTATATAATGTTTTGATGTTATTCAATTTGTTTCTTCTGCAAGTAGTGTAAATTTCGTATTTTCTTTGAACACCTGATGCACGTTTCACTGAAAAATATCAGTATCATCAGAGGTTTGTAAGTAAATTAATAACAATCGAAATAATTCTGTTAATATAAACATTTATATAACATTTGTTAACAATAAATTATTGTTATTGTGTTTGTAAAAACTACGTGGGCCAGACAAAGAAAAAACTAGATAGATTCCTTCAACACCACAATGCATATTTAAAACCAGATATTTATAAATCTAATTTAGCCACACATTGTCTAAATAATAACCACCAATTTTCAAACATTGAAAATATAAAATGAATTAAAAACATACAAAAAGGTCAAAAAATGAATATTTGGGAAAATCTTAATATTTACAAACACAGTAACAATAATTATTAAAGAACAAACCCAAATAAAAATAAAACAAGACGATCTATTTAAAATATTAAATTTACTAAAAAATAAAAATTAATAAAATATAAACAATAAATATTTCAAATATAACCGAGAAAACAGCTGCTAAAGAAAATAAACATTAAAACAATTGTTAACTAATCGACCTTAATCGATTATCAGTTATTTTACATTAAAATCAATACAAATTCGATTATTCGTTAATGTTTATATTAACAGAATTATTATATACATCCACCAAAATCAGTAAAGTTTCAATTTTTTTAAATTATTGAATAAGGCCTTTTCGAAATTATTATAATTTCATCATCAGTTCACACTAGAAAATGTTGTTATTTGTGTCTATTATATCTCACTGCACTTCATATTGAATCTTCCACTGCCATCATTATTTGGTGTAACCAAGCAAGTCATATATTGAAATAGTTGATCATTTTCGAATATTGTCTGCTGATTCATTAATTTGTTATATTTTTTATGTAGGTATATATATAATTTTTCTAACTGTATAATGTCATTTTTATTATTATTTACTTCTACTATTTCCATATTGTTGGTTATATCTGTTATACTATGATTCATATCAATAAGGTGATCTGCTATATTGGAGATTCCCATTTTTTTTATTATTAAAGGCTCTGATATGTTCCATAAATCTCTGTTTGAAATTTCTATATGTTCTACCGATGTATATGTAGTCACAATCATTACACTTTATTTTGTATATTCCACTTAATTTGTATATATCATAGTCTTTTCTATTTATTATTATGTTGTATATACTTTTATTTGGTTTGTATGCATATTTATATTTATGTTTATCCAATTTTGTATTCTTTATAATGTATTGGAGATCTCTATATGTGTATTTGTAACTTAGGTATGTTATATTTTCTACTTTTCTGCCTGTATTTATACTGCTCAATGTTGTTTTGTTGTTTAATATTGTTTTTTCTTTGTACTTTTTATTTAATTTGTTTATAAATTTACTGTCATATCCATTTTCTATTGCTATTTCTTTTATGATGTTCAGTTCCTGATATAATTTCTCTTCGTTATTTATGTATTTGTATGCTCTATTAATCATATTATTATATGTATTTATCTTGTGTATCCAAGGATGTGATGAATCTTTGTGTATTGTTGTATTATTATTTGTTTGCTTTCTATATACATTAGTAATAATTATCTTTTCCAATTTGAATATCAGTGTCCACAAAATTGATTTTTCTATTAACTTCTTCTTCAAATGTAAACTTCACATTATCATTGTATGTATTTAATTTATTTAGTATTATTAAATGTTCATTTTTTATGTTAGGATTATATATGACCAATATATCATCCACATATCTGTTCCATAATAACACATTATGCATATTTATGATACCTAAAATAATTTTGTTTTCCAAATCCTGTATATAAATTTCTGACATAATTGATGATGTGGGTGAACCCATTGCCAATCCTTTGGTCTGTGTATAATATTTGTTATTAAAAGTAAAATAATTTTGGTTACATATGTTTCTTATTATAATAATTAAGTTATTTATGAAGCTGTTGTTTTCATTATTGTTTTTTAATTTTTTCTTTATGATTTCCAGTGTTTCATTTATTGGTATATTATTATACATATTCAATATATCAAATGATATTAATTTTGTTTCATCTGTAGTATGTATTTTCTTTAGGTTTCCTATAACTGTATATCCATTTTTTACATTTTACCTATTTTCCAATATTATTTTCTCTCTGAGTATTTTTTCTATTGCTTTTGCTATTATATATGCCGGTGCAGTCTTGTAATTTATTAATGGTCTTATTGGTATATCTATTTTTTGAATTTTAGGTAAACCATTAAGTTGTGGAGCACTTGTATTGTGTGATATAAGTTTTGTATGTTTCTTTTCTCTTATATTAATTTTAATTAAAAATTTTCTTTTATAATATTTTCCATGATTTTCTTATATTTATTTGTGGGGTCCTTTATTTCTATATATCCATTCTGAGTTATATATTCTTGTACTTTCCTGTTGTAATCATCTATGAACATTATAACTGGTGTATATGTTTTATCTGATTCCAAAATTGTTGCATTATTATTTCTTAATTTATTTTTTAAATCCAATATGTTTTTGATAGGTATTAAATGTTTTATTTTTATTGCTTTTGCATTTATATCATTATTTTCTAATTTTCTTTGAATATTTTCTTTAATTGTGTTCCTTATGTTAGTTTTGTCATCCTCATTATCTATTTTATAAATATTGTTTTCAGTATCTGTTATAATGTTCTTTATAATTCCAAATTTATTGTTATTGGAAAGATTATATTTGAAAATATGTGTTATGATTTCTTTTTTGGTATTATTGAAATTTATGTCAGTAAGGTTTTTTATTTTATTGTTGTCATATATAATATTGTTCCTTATTTCAGTATATGTATTTATTGTTCTTTTATCTTCTTTCTTTGCATATATAAGATTATATAATTTCTTATTATGTTTTTCTTTAATTTTGTGATTTATGTTGTAGATCTTATGGAAAATTAATTCTTTTATATTCTCATGTATAACATAACCTAGAATATGTAGTATCTCTAAATGTGTGCTGTATATTTCTAAATTTATTTTATTTTTATTTTTATATGCTTCTCTGATTTCTTGTCGTATCCTGTATTTTTGTGCATGTACAATGGTCTTCATTGCTGTAGGATTTGTGTTCTTGTTCCTTATTACTGCATAGTTAGGTGTAACTTCAAGGTTAATACATTTTTTATTAAATTTAATATTGTTTATTATTTTTTGTAATTTTATGTGTAGTTTTAAGTATTTATAACATAATTTTACCTGGTAAGGTTCCATTATTATTTTGCTAAACATTATGCCACTGATTTGTTATAATATTATTATATACATCCACAAATAATGATGGCAGTGGAAGATTCAATATGAAGTGCAGTGAGATATAATAGACACAAATAACAACATTTTCTAGTGTGAACTGATGATGAAATTATAATAATTTCGAAAAGGCCTTATTCAATAATTTAAAAAAATTGAAACTTTACTGATTTTGGTGGATGTATATAATAATATTACAACAAATCAGTGGCATAATGTTTAGCAAAAAAATATTAACAGAATTATTTCGATTGTTATTAATTTACTTGCAAACCTCTGATGATACTGATATTTTTCAGTGAAACGTGCATCAGGTGTTAAAAGAAAATACGAAATTTACACTACTTGCAGAAGAAACAAATTGAATAAAATCAAAACATCATTTAATAAAATATAAGTTTTCTTTCTTAGGGTTTTTGTTTTTGAAAATATCAGTTTTCGTAGGGGATTTAACAAACGCTTTCTTTCAATTTAATACCAGTCTGTACCCATTAGGGTATAAGGATCAGATAGTCTCATACACACTGTGTAGATCATGCACAATACAATTAACGTGTATTAATTTCCGATAGCTGGCACAGAGTTTCTACTGCTTTCTTCATATACAACACTGCATTGGCAATAAATTATTGTATTTAATATGCTTTGGTCACAACAAATACATACTTTGATTGAACAACCTAGCAACTGCAATATGATTTGTTACTGAAATTT
The DNA here is from genome assembly GCA_034769895.1 of Magicicada septendecula. NCBI lineage: Eukaryota > Metazoa > Arthropoda > Insecta > Hemiptera > Cicadidae > Magicicada > Magicicada septendecula. Next base: position 264,868,153 of record CM068368.1, on the reverse strand, counting down.
CTTTACAAGCCATCAAAATGAATGTTTGGAAACTACTTCGTCATTTTTAAGAACCCCAGTAACTACATTTCCCACTTTTCTTTCTGTCAGGTCCATAGTTTCATCAACACTTATCCATATTTTCTCATTTTCACCCACAGCTCTGTTATTTTCTGTTTCTGCATAACAGTGCTGAAGATAGTGTTTTCTTAAAACAGACTCATCTAGAGGATCTAAGTTCATGTACTTCACCAAAAAATTTGTAAGCACTGGGTTGTTTACTGTGTGTAGAGTGATGTCTGCTCATATGAAAGCTCTGCACAAATCAGAATAAACTTCATGACACTTCGTAGGTCCCAATTGTGAGGAGGGAGAGGGATAAAACCACTTGTTTGAATTAGAACACAGTCACAGTTGTTGCCACAAGGCTGACACTTTAGTTCTCTCCATCTGAGCTGAATACACCTTTAAATTCTTTAAGATACTGCTATAACTGGGCGCACTCACTACATTTTACCTTCAGCATTCTGACAAACAATATGTGACACAACAAGAAAACTATCATATAATATGAGAACCAATGTACAAAGACAACAAATTAGGTAGTTAGCAGCTTTAGTGCTTGCAAAATGAAGAATCATTTCCCACCCTACATTGTGACTACAGCACTGTTTCCAGAGTATTACTGAGTTGTCAGTTGTGTTGTTTGTAATCTTTTCTGTTGTAGTAGGGAAACAAATTCTTTTTTTTATGTTTGAACTTTGGCCACTTAAACATGAAACTACGTCAATTTTAAATAGCTACAGGGAGTATACCTATAACAGTGTTTAGTCTGACACCATAGTTATGTTAGGAAATGCCTACTTTATATACGAATGACAGGAAATTGACTGAATAAACTAAAACGTAATTACTACTCATTCTGTTGCAGAAGTGAATCATATAGAAGGTACATGAATATTATGCAACACTGTGTATGGCATACGGAGGTTATTTTCGGAAAAACTTTTCCCCTCTTCTGTCTCTTGGCACACGAATGTCGACACAAAAATTAAAAAAAATAAAGTGAAAAAAACAGTGCACTGCATTGCAATGTCAAAATATGTGTTAATAACTTATTTATAAAAAATATTTAATTATGTACAAAAATGGGTAACTAAAAATCCATTCCCCAATCATTAGGTACTGGTAAAATAACACTAAAATAAGAAATATGTGTATTCGATGTTAAATACGTACGGGAAAATTTGTTTTTCCTTAAGTTCAATGGCTTATACCCTTTCGTAAAAAATTAAGGGTAATGTTTGCCCCCCCCCCCCCAGTTCTCAGGCCTCTCCTGCGTTGTGGGTCCGGCAGTACTGCGACTGGTGACTTATTTGTATTTTTCTATATTTCCCTTTTTATCTTCATCTTTCATTGTCTTTTGTGTTTTTATCTTACATAGAATTATTACTTTTCAATGCCTTGCTGCATAACTTACATTTATATATTAAGTAATTAAAAATGGTTTTTGTCATATTTATCAGTTTCTGATAAACTGTGAATTTTGTAATGCATAATAAAAAGCATCAAAACATTTTGTCATGTAACGTTATTACTACAACAATAATAATGATTGTTATTATTATTCAGTTATTGTACACACACACACACACACACACACACACACACACACACACACACACACACACACACACACACACACACACACACACACACACACACACACACACACACACACACACACACACACACACACAATCTTTGTAGTACAGAGAGTAAATACTATAATTAAGAAAGCATATTACAATTTAAAATATTTTTCAGCCAAAGAAACTGATTCAACCAAAGAAAGTGATAAAACATCAGAAGAAAGGGGAAGTAAACCGACTACAGGTGTAATTGAAATTACACTTCCACGAATGGAAACAAATGATGATTCTGCAGATGATGTAAGAGTCCAATGCATTCATTGTACAGTTTTCAAACGTATTAATTTCTAATTTACATCATTAATATTGTTGTACATGTTATTATTATTACAATAAGAAGAGTTTTTGTGGTTGATTAAATTTTGGTATTGAAATTATGTTAATGTCTTCCTTAATCTAATTATTAAGAGATAATGTATTATTCGTAATAAGAGATTAAATGGATATAAATAACATGTGTAATATATTATACATATAATTTATTTAATGTTTTAACTTCTTACCTCAAGATATATTATTTCCTTATTTGGACATGTTTTGGGAGTTCTATTTTACCAACCTCAGCCATCTTAATTTTGGATCTTGTTGCGTACTTGTGTTGTGGTTGGTTGTTACTATGGTTTCCTGTTGGCTTTTGGTTTTTTGAGTTGGTGTTATTGTGTGTGATTATGGTGTATATATTTGTTTTTTTGGTATTTTCAATATTGATTATTTTGAAAATTGTTTCATGTTTTGTGTTGACTTGTACTTGCTCAGGTATTAGTTTGTTTTGTTTTTTGTGTTTGTATATTTGTAAATTTTCCCATATGTTCATTATTGTGCCTTTGTGTGGTATGTATTTTACGAGGATTGTTCAATAGAAACACGTTTGATCTGTGCAGCCATGACTGCGTCACCATGGCAGCGGAATTCATTTGTTTATATTGTCTGTTTAAGTACTAGTGACACGTCTGTCAAAAATATTTGCATTTTGCTCTTTATAAGCGTTGTGACTGGTTGAAAAATGTCATCTATGATAGAAAATCCATCCAAAGATAATCTGCGTGCCGTTATTCAGTTTTTGGCTGATGAGGGGCGTCAGCCAATACAAATTTATAGGAGAATGAAAGCTGTATATGGTGACTTTAGTTATTCTCGACTATAGACTATAGTTAATGCTCAACCCCATGTAGCCCAGACGATTCAAGATCTGCTTGGTCGTATGAAGTGGGAAGTCTTACAACATCCATCTTACAGTCCCGACTTGTTCCAGTACGATTATCACGTTTTTGGACCATTAAAGAAATCACTAAAAGGATGGCGGCTCAAATCGGACGCTGAGGTAGAGTTTGCTGTTAGCGCAAGTTCCACAAACAGCTGCAAGAATTTTACCAGCAGGGAATCTACAGATTATTGCAACAGCGGGACTCGTGCCTTAATGTTAATAGAGACTTCTTTTAAAATCATTGAATAAAAAATGCTTTACAGCCTCCAAAACGTGTTTCTGTTGAACAATCCTTATATTAGTGTCATGTTGGTTATATCTGGGAATTCATGTCCTGTATTTATTGCATGTGTAGCCAAATTCGATTTATATACTTCTGTTTTTTTGAAACATTGCCACTTATCAAAAATTTAAACGCATAGAGAAAACCATAAATATATAAATCCAATTTGGCTACACATGCAATAAACACAGGACATGAATTTCCTGACATAACCAACATGACACTACTAAAACACATATCACACAAAGGCACAATAATGAACGTATGAGAAATATAAAAACACAAAACAAACAAAAACTAATACCTGAAGAAATACAAATCAACACAAAACATTTTCAAAATAATCAACATTGAAAACATAGAAAGAACAAATATATACACCAAAATCACACACAATAACACCAACTCAACAGGAAACCATAGCAGCAACCAACCGCAAACAAGTACTCAGCAAGATCCAAAATTAAGATGGCTGAGGATGAGATAAATAGAATTCCCAAAACATGTTCCATATAAGGAAATAATATATCTTGAGGTAAGAAGTTACAAATATTCAATAAATAAAATATGCATCAAGAAATAGACTGTAGCTAGAATATTTGAATATATATATATATATTTCAATCACTTTCTGCTACAGTTCGTTTCTTGATGTATATAATACTATAATATTTATGACTAAATTTACCTCAAGATTTTCCTTTAGGAACATGTTTCGGGAGATCTTGTTCTCCCATCTTCAGCCTTCGCCATCTTGTTTCTGGTGAAGTATTTGTGTGTTGGCTTCTGGATGTTATTGAGGTAGTTTGTTGGTCTTTGGTCCTTTAAAGTTGCATTATTGTGTGTGGTTGTGGTATCTGTTTTTGTATTTTGTGTATTTTCGATGTTGAGTGCTTTGAATATTGTGTCATGTTTTGTATTGATTTGTATTTGTTCTGGTATTAATTTGTTTTGTGTTTTATGTTTGTAAATCTGTAAATTTTCCCAAATGTTCATTATGGTGCCTTTATGTGGTATATGTTTTATTAGTGTTACATTGGTTATGTCTGGGAATTCATGTCCTGTGTTTATTGCATGTGTGGCTAAATTGGATTTATATATATTTGGTTTTTTGTATGCATTTAGGTGTTCAAAATAACGTTTTTTCAGCTGTTTTTTTTGTTTGTCCTATATAACATTTATTGCAATCTTGGCATTCAATTTTGTATATACCGTTGGTTGTTGTATTATCTTTGTTGTGTGAGCTATGTAGATTTTGTAATTTATTTTTATTAGTTTTGTATGCTATTTTTATATCTGTGTTTTTAAATAGTTTTGTTAGTTTTGTCATTTTATTATTTATATATGTGAATGTGGCCCATTTTTTGTTGTTGTTATTATTTATGTGTTGTTCAGTTTGATTAATTCTTAATTGTTCAGTTTTTATTTTGTATTTGATTTTATTTTCTATTTTGATCATAGTATTTTTATTGTATCCATTTGCATAACCAATTTGGTATATTATATTTCTTTCTTTGTCAGTTTCTTGTTTGTTTAGGGGTATTTTGTACATTCTGTTAAATAACGAATAAAATGCTGCCATTTTATGTTGTGGTGGGTGGTCAGAATGGTTAGGTATAATGATGTTAGTGGAAGTTGGTTTTCTATATATTGCATATTGTATGTGTTTGTTGTATCTTGTGATGGTTATGTCTAAATAGTTGATTTTGTTATGTTTTTCTTTTTCTTCTGTGAATTGTATTTTGGGATGTATGTTATTGATTTGTTTCAGTATGTTCTCTGCATTTGTGTTTTTGTTATTTGATACATATAGTCCATCATCTACATATCTTATCCATATGCCCTCTGGGTCATGTGTTTTTATGATATTTTGTATTTTGGTGTCTATGTGTTGTAGGAATATTTCTGCTATTATGCTTGATAATGGTGATCCCATTGCTAAACCTTCTTTCTGTTGATAAATTTTGCTATTAAATTCAAAGTAATTTTGTTTTAGTATTAGTTGGAGACTATTTTTTATTTCGGTTATATATTGTTTGTTTTCATTTTGTTCTATAAGTTTGTTTATTATTATGTCAATTGTTTCTTCTACTGGGATATTAGTGTACATGTTTGTTATGTCATATGATGTGAAAAATGTATTTTCATTTATATTTATTATTTTTAGTTTGTCTATTAATTCGTATGTATTTTTTATGTTATGATGGTTATTTGTTAGATGGTTATTTTTTAGTTTTTGTGCTATTATTCTTGCTATTTTGTATGTAGGAGCTTTTTTGAAATTGATTAATGGACGTATTGGGTTGTTTAATTTGTGTATTTTTATTAGGCTGTTCATTTTTGGTGGTTCTGGATTATTGTTTATATATATGTCTATGTTTTTATTGTTGAAAATGTTTTTATTTGTTTTTATTAGTTTTATTGTTTGTTTAAGATAGTTTTCTGTGGGGTTTTTTTTCTAGTTGTTCGCATTTATTATTGTTGATGAAGTCTTCGGTTTTTTTTATGTAGTCTGTTTTATCAATGATTACTGTTGCTTGACTTTTGTCTGCTTTAGTTATTATTAAATTATTGTTCTTTACTTTATTTTTAATTTCTTTTATTGTTTTATTGTTTTTCTTTTGTTTATCTTTGTTTTTCATTTCGCTAGTGATTATTTTTTTAATTATATGTGTTGCTTCTGTTCTTTTTTCTTCTTGTATATTGTCTTTTATTAGGTTAATGGCAAATTCTGTTTCTACTATTAAATTTTCTAGATTTTTGTTTGCATTTTGGGTTATGTTAGTTTTTGACATATTGTTTAAATATTCTGTTTCTTTTTTGTTAAATTCTGTATTGCTGAGGTTAATGGTTCGAGGGTAAAATGTGTTTATTTTTGTTTTTTTGTTCTTGATTTTTGTTTTGTTGTTTTAATGTGTTAAGTTTTTTGTTGATTGTATAAGTCTTTTTGTTTTTTTCAAATCTTATTTTATTTTCTATGTTATTGTATTTATTATTCCAAGTGATTGGATGTAATAAACTTGTTAGCTCTAAGTGTAGTTTGTATATGTCTAGTGTTATGCTATTTTTCTTACTGTATAATTGATTAATTTCGTTTTGTATCCATAGCCTTTGTGCTTGTTTTATAGTTTTTTGTGCAGTCATATTTTTGTTGTTTGTGTTTATGTTGATGTATTTAGGTGTTAATTTATGTTTTTGGCATTGTCTATTGAAGTATATGTTTATGTTTGTGTTCATTAGTTGTTTTTTTTCGTGTTTAAAATTTGTTTAACAATTTGGTAATGTGGTTATATGGAATTGTGGTTATGTTGTTTGTGTACATGTTAATGTATATTTATGTGAGAGATGATTTGTTCTCTGTTATTTGGTAGTTGATTTCACTTATTTGATATTCACTTCACTATTTTTTTTTTCTCACTATACACTTTTGTTTTTGCTTTGTTTTATAACCTCACTTTTCGTTTTTTCACTGTAGGCTTATTTACCTTGTATGGTTATATTATTTCAATCACTTTCTGCTACAGTTCGTTTCTTGATGTATATAATACTATAATATTTATGACTAAATTTACCTCAAGATGTACTTTTTTCCTTTAGGAACATGTTTCGGGAGATCTTGTTCTCCCATCTTCAGCCTTTGCCATCTTGTTTCTGGTGAAGTATTTGTGTGTTGGCTTCTGGATGTTATTGAGGTAGTTTGTTGGTCTTTGGTCCTTTAAAGTTGCATTATTGTGTGTGGTTGTGGTATCTGTTTTTGTATTTTGTGTATTTTCGATGTTGAGTGCTTTGAATATTGTGTCATGTTTTGTATTGATTTGTATTTGTTCTGGTATTAATTTGTTTTGTGTTTTATGTTTGTAAATCTGTAAATTTTCCCAAATGTTCATTATGGTGCCTTTATGTGGTATATGTTTTATTAGTGTTACATTGGTTATGTCTGGGAATTCATGTCCTGTGTTTATTGCATGTGTGGCTAAATTGGATTTATATATATTTGGTTTTTTGTATGCATTTAGGTGTTCAAAATAACGTTTTTTCAGCTGTTTTTTTGTTTGTCCTATATAACATTTATTGCAATCTTGGCATTCAATTTTGTATATACCGTTGGTTGTTGTATTATCTTTGTTGTGTGAGCTATGTAGATTTTGTAATTTATTTTTATTAGTTTTGTATGCTATTTTTATATCTGTGTTTTTAAATAGTTTTGTTAGTTTTGTCATTTTATTATTTATATATGTGAATGTGGCCCATTTTTTGTTGTTGTTATTATTTATGTGTTGTTCAGTTTGATTAATTCTTAATTGTTCAGTTTTTATTTTGTATTTGATTTTATTTTCTATTTTGATCATAGTATTTTTATTGTATCCATTTGCATAACCAATTTGGTATATTATATTTCTTTCTTTGTCAGTTTCTTGTTTGTTTAGGGGTATTTTGTACATTCTGTTAAATAACGAATAAAATGCTGCCATTTTATGTTGTGGTGGGTGGTCAGAATGGTTAGGTATAATGATGTTAGTGGAAGTTGGTTTTCTATATATTGCATATTGTATGTGTTTGTTGTATCTTGTGATGGTTATGTCTAAATAGTTGATTTTGTTATGTTTTTCTTTTTCTTCTGTGAATTGTATTTTGGGATGTATGTTATTGATTTGTTTCAGTATGTTCTCTGCATTTGTGTTTTTGTTATTTATTCGTTATTTAACAGAATGTACAAAATACCCCTAAACAAACAAGAAACTGACAAAGAAAGAAATATAATATACCAAATTGGTTATGCAAATGGATACAATAAAAATACTATGATCAAAATAGAAAATAAAATCAAATACAAAATAAAAACTGAACAATTAAGAATTAATCAAACTGAACAACACATAAATAATAACAACAACAAAAAATGGGCCACATTCACATATATAAATAATAAAATGACAAAACTAACAAAACTATTTAAAAACACAGATATAAAAATAGCATACAAAACTAATAAAAATAAATTACAAAATCTACATAGCTCACACAACAAAGATAATACAACAACCAACGGTATATACAAAATTGAATGCCAAGATTGCAATAAATGTTATATAGGACAAACAAAAAAACAGCTGAAAAAACGTTATTTTGAACACCTAAATGCATACAAAAAACCAAATATATATAAATCCAATTTAGCCACACATGCAATAAACACAGGACATGAATTCCCAGACATAACCAATGTAACACTAATAAAACATATACCACATAAAGGCACCATAATGAACATTTGGGAAAATTTACAGATTTACAAACATAAAACACAAAACAAATTAATACCAGAACAAATACAAATCAATACAAAACATGACACAATATTCAAAGCACTCAACATCGAAAATACACAAAATACAAAAACAGATACCACAACCACACACAATAATGCAACTTTAAAGGACCAAAGACCAACAAACTACCTCAATAACATCCAGAAGCCAACACACAAATACTTCACCAGAAACAAGATGGCGAAGGCTGAAGATGGGAGAACAAGATCTCCCGAAACATGTTCCTAAAGGAAAAAAGTACATCTTGAGGTAAATTTAGTCATAAATATTATAGTAATATATATATATATATATATATATATATATATATATATATATATATACTATATTTAATTTTTGTAATGAATTTACCTCAAGATATTTCTTTCCTTATTAGGAACATGTTTCGGGTACCATCTAATAAAGCACATATCACACAAAGGCACCATAATGAACATTTGGGAAAATTTACAAATATACAAACATAAAACACAAAACAAACTAATACCTGAACAAATACAAATCCATACAAAACATGACACAATTTTCAAAGCACTCAACATCGAAAACACACAAAATACTAATACATACACCACAATCACACACAATATTACCAATTTAAAGTACCAGAAGCCAACAGGAAGCCACAATAACAACCAGTCAACACACATGTACTTCACCAGACACAAAATCCGGAAGGCTGAGGATGGGTATACAATGGTACCCGAAACATGTTCCTAATAAGGAAAGAAATATCTTGAGGTAAATTCATTATAAAAGTTAAATATAATATATACATCAAGAAACGGACTGTAGCAAAAAGTGTTTGAATATATATAATATATCTTATACTATTAAACGAGCAATCTTTATATGTATGTCCTTTTTTTCTTGGAAACGGCTCTAACAATTTTCTCGAAATTTGGTACTTAAGCATATTTAGACACTAAAAATCGATTGGGCTAGGTCTCATTTTCTGCAAAAATCGCCTAAGGCCTAAACCGTAGGGTCTTTTAAGTACATTTTAATTCATGTAGGTTTAAATATTCACACAACAATTGCTATTGTTATAACTCTGTCACCCAGCAACAAATATTTAAAAAAAATATTTTTTATTTGAAATTAAAACGTTAATTTTAATTCTGTTCATAAAGAATAGATCTTATCGATGTTTATAAATAATATAAAATAGCTGTTGCAATGAATGTAAATAAAAAAACTAAGAGTTGAGACATACAATTGTGGATTTTTGTACAATCTATCTGATATACATAATCTAAACTGTTAAGTGTTCTCTATACGCTGTTGTGTTTTTTGCATTCTCTAAGGTAAGTGTTAAATATCGGGGTGACCGAGCTTTGCTCGGTTTTCACATTTATTTATAAATATACAGATTTAAAAAAACATTATTTATTATTAATTATTTATTTATTTTTATTAATTATTTATTTTTTTTTTAATTTTCATATACTGTTGCTTTTGCTTCTTTGTGACTGTCTGAGATGCCTACCAAGGGACGTCCTCCAAAAAAAATGAACTATTAACTTTAACCAGCGACCACAGGAACAGCCAGAAGATGAACGTCAGGAGCAAATGGAACATGTGACCAGTTCGGCTGATAACCCTGTTCCTGGTACCTCAAGGGACTTTGGACCTTCGAACGAAGAAAATTTTCCCACTTCTGTAAGACCGGGCCAGAAAGCAAAGACGACATGTATCAATAGATTAGTTGGTATCATTAATGATCTCATCGATTCTCAATCTCAGGAGACTAACGATCTTAAAAGAAGAAAACGAAATGTTGAACCTGCTGAGGATCGTCAACTACGCGTAGATCAGATGCGCGAACGTGCACTTCAAAGACGAGCAGGAGAACCAGAACAACAAAGAACTCAGAGGCTCCAAGACATGTGTGAACTAGCAGCTCAAAGACGAGCAAATGAAACTGATGATCGCCGGCAGCAGCGATTGGAAGAAGAACGCCGTAGAAATTCTAGACGTCAACAAGCTCTTCGACTAAATGGGCTAAGTACCTACAAAGCAGCCACGAATGCGGATACTTCTTATTACAATTTACAACCTTTTAATGTTGCTTGCATTCACTGTGGAGCATTACATTTCGCTGAAGAACGAATAACGAATCGAATTCAAAGAGACTCCTTTGGGAGCTGTTGCTTGCATGGTAGGATTGATGTACCACATCCAGAATTTCCAAATGAGCTGGTGCGACTGTTCCTTCGACGTCATCCATTTTCTGGTGAATTTCATAAACGGATTCGAAATTTGAACGCATGTTTCGCAATGGCTTCCTTCACCGTAGATGATGACCGAACAATTAACAACCGAGGTGTATATAGCTATATTGCCACCGGTCAAGTTTATCATAAACTTAATGTGGCAGCTCATCCCACTCAAAATCCTGACAGTGAATTTGAAAGACCTCAATATGGACAAATATACTTCTTGGATAACGACGATGCTGTTAGTGAACGCATAAACAGTCGTATCAACCATGGCATCAGCGAAGTTCTGATTAGTTTGTTGGAACATATTGTAAGATCTCAAAATCCTTTCATACATGGATTTATGATGATGCGAGAAGTAGAGGAAGAGGCTAATGGACGTGCTGCTGCAGAAGGAAATGAGCCACCTTACATTAAGCTTTTTTTTGCTGTACCTGATGTCGTTGACCACAGAAGATTTAACATCCCCTTTCAGAATGAAGTATGTGCCGTTGTTACGCTGAATGCCGACCAAAGCTTTCCGGATAATGAGTTAGTGATTCGTCAGAGAGGAAAATCTGTGGTAACCATGAAAAATATTGACAATCATGTTGAGCCATTTACATATCCATTATTTTACCCAAAGGGTACTTTAGGGTTCTCTATAAATCTACCTTTAAGAAGTCCGTATGCCAGTCGTCAAGATTTGACTAGACTTGAACTCGCTCAATACCGAGTAGCATTTAGACCTCAACTCACCAAACAGTTTTCTTCTGAAATGAATTCAAGCATTCCCGATCTCCGCCTTTTGAAGTTCAACGCCTTACACTTTGGAGGCCGGCTTTTCCAACAGTGTCTGGTTGATACTTTTATCAGGGTGGAACATGACTGTATCCAATGGATCAAAGCAAATCAGAAAAAACTTCTTGCTGATAACTACAGTGGAGTCATAAAATTTTTGAATGAACTGGCTGAGAAAAAAAATGCTGTTGTTGGTGAAAAGGTTGTCCTGCCTTCTTCATTCCCTGGATCTACAAGATATTACACTGAACACTTTGAAGATGCCATGGCCTTGGTTCGTCGTCTTGGATCACCAGATTTCTTTATCACGATGACTTGCAATCCTGAGTGGCCAGAAATGAAAGAAGCAGCTCGTATAACGTTTGAGGATGGATCAACTTTGCAACAACTAGCCCAAGACTGACCTGACCTGGTGGCTAGAATCGCGAAGCTCAAATTTGACGAATCGATTGATGACTTGGATAAAAAACAAATTTTTGGAAACGTTTCTGCGTACGTTTATACTATAGAATTCCAAAAACGTGGGCTGCCTCATATCCATCTCTTGCTGATCATGTCTTCTGGTGATAAAATTCATAATACTGAAGAACTCGACGATCTAATTTCAGCTGAAATTCCTGATAGCGATGATCCGGAGCTGCGGGAATTGGTAATAAAGTGGATGATACATAATTCGTGTGGAGATCTGAATCCTCGCGCATTCTGTATGGTCAACAAGAATGGACGTATGAAATGTTGATTTGGCTTTCCAAAACCACATCTGGAAGTAACATCCTTGGCTGATGATGAGAAGCCTAATTATCGTCGTCGTTATGATCTGAAATTAGATCCACGCAATCCATATTTTTCTCATGAACATGCCATTTATCGCAAGGATGCTCAAGGTCATCGGATAACAAGAGATAACCGCCATGTAGCTACATATAATGCATATCTTCTCAAAAGGTTTAATTGTCATATATCAACGTAGAATATGTAGGAAGTATCCGCGCAGTTAAATTTCTTTATAAATACATCTATAAAGGACATGACTGCGCATTTATTAAGGTTGTCGAACATCAAAGAAGACTCAATTACAATGAAGCAGATGCCTACATTCAAGGACGTTGCATTACTCCACCTGAAGCATGCTGGCGTCTATTTGGTAACGAAATTCAGAAAAAAAGTCACACTGTTCAGCGTTTGGACATTCATCTTCCTGGTAAATTTCAAAATTTAAATATTGACCAATCTCAAGAAGATCTAGCTGATATTGGGCAGAAAGGGTCAACTTTAGAAGCATATTTTCGCCACAATCGAGCTCTCAGGCAACAGCAACAAGGAAATCAAGAAGAAATTATATACCACTACTACTGGCAGATGCCCGAATATTTTAGATGGCTTGGAAGGACAAGCGAGTGGGTGCCTAGAATTAGAAGCATTCGTGTTATTGGTAGAATACACAATGTCAATTTTATTTCGCAACCAGAACTTTACCACCTATGCTTGCTATTATATCACGTCAAAGATGCTGCGAGCTTTGATAATCTACTAATGGTAAATGGTGTTAGGCATGCAACTTATAAGCAAGCTTGCCTTGCTCAAGGACTTGCTTATGACGATAAACAGTGGATTGAAGGTCTACAAGAATCTACTATATCCAAAATGCCTAGGGCCATGAGAACACTTTTTATACAGATTCTTATTTTTGGATCTCCGGAAAAAATCCCAAAGCTTTATGGGATACATTCAAGGAAAATTTAGCTGAAGATTTTATACGGGATGCAAGGCGAAATGATAGTTCTATTGCTGAAGCAATAAAACGAGCTTACAGAATTATTGCCTATAAACTTAACACTGAAACAACAGAAGGCAGGAACTTTCGCTTTTGGGTTCAACGATACAATATGGATGATATTGAAGATTATGAAAATGAACAGAACCAAGAGATATTAAACATTGATGAAAATGCTGCCCTTGGACAACAGATGTTTCAACTTCTTAAAGGTAGACAGTTAGAAATTGTCAATAAAATTCTAAATTCATGTAACAATGAGCAGTCTGCACAAAGATGTTATTTCATCGATGGACCTGGTGGGACGAGCAAAACTTTTGTATACAAAACACTGTATTATATTCTTTCTGGGCGAAACTACAATGTCAAATGTATGGCGTTTACAGGAATAGCTTCGATTCTTCTTCCAAACGGACGAACTTCTCATAAAACGTTTGGACTTCAGGTAATAATTTTTAATATGATTTATTTTAATTTTCTTTGTATTTTGTAGCAAAATAATAATATTTTATACTTGCATTACATTGCAGGTTCCATTAACTCCTGAGTCAAAATCAAATATCAAGCCAGGGTCTGCTAAAGCCAAAGAACTTGCCATAATCGACGTTTTCCTAATGGATGAAGCCCCTATGCTACCTAAGTATGGATTAAACAGCATGGACCAGCTACTACGCTCTATTGGCAATCCTAATTTGACCTTTGGTGGCAAGATCATGTTACTCGGAGGAGATTTTCGGCAATGTTTGCCCGTTCAACCATGTGCTAACCGAAGTGAATTAGTGGACCTTTCCATTAAGAAAAGTAATCTTTGGCACCATTTTCATTTCTTTTCATTAACAGAAAATATGCGTGTTGATCCGGAACAAAGAGATTTTGCTGAATATTTATTAAAAATTGGCAATGGGGAGTTACCAGTAAATACTATGGACGAGGTTGAACTACCAGAGGATATTCTGTCTAATGGAAATCTTATTGATGAAGTATTTGGTGATTGTTTGGCAAACAACAGATACGAAGATATGAAAGACAGAGCTATATTAGTGCCTTTGAATAAAGACATAAATAAAATTAACGACGAAATTATTAAAAAGCTTCCTGGAGAATATTATAAAGTATATAAAAGCTACGATTCTGTTAAAGATCAACCAGAAGGAGCTCTTCAATTCACTTCTGAATTTCTAAATTCTGTTGAGATGATAATCTACTAATGGTAAATGGTGTTAGGCATGCAACTTATAAGCAAGCTTGCCTTGCTCAAGGACTTGCTTATGACGATAAACAGTGGATTGAAGGTCTACAAGAATCAGATTTGTATATTATATAATTTTGTTTTATTTTATTTTATTTTATTTATATTATATAATCTGTAATTTTGCTCAGCATAATGTGGGTACAATGTCTATCTCACTTACCACCAAACGAATTAAAGCTTAAAAAAAATACAATAATAATGCTTTTACGAAACTTGGACATCTCTGAAGGGATTGGTCGATTGCAATGGAACGAGATTGGTCGTGACTGAATTATGTAATAACATTATTAAAGCCAAGATTATCACGGGTGAATATTCAGGCCGAGAAGTTCATATTCCAAGGATTACAATAGATTCCAGCAAAAGTCAGCTTGGGTGCACTATGCAAAGGCATCAATTTCCCGTCAGAGCAGCTTTTGCTATTACTATTCACAAGGCTCAAGGTCAGACATTTGAAGTGGTGGGAATTCACTTATCAATTCCTGTGTTTATGCACAGCATGTTGTATGTAGCATTTTCCAGAGTCAAAAGGCGAAGTGGCTTAAAAGTTCTTTTACCACCAAAAAATCCTTGCCATACAAGAATCGTTGTATGGAAAGAAGTATTAAATAATTGTGATTCCAATAACAGAAACCGTCGATAAACGCAAACGGCGTAGTATCGATATGTTTATATATGAAAATAAATATCAAAAAATAAATAATTAATAAAAATAAAGAAATAATTATTAATAAATAATGTTTTTTTTTAAATCTGTATATTTATAAATAAATGTTTTTTATATAAAATGTAACTCACATTTTCTTTGTATAATATATATAATATAATATATATATTTTAATAATTACAATTACAAAGATAAATGTTTTTTATTATTTAAGCACTTTTCGATACCAATAATTGGGTATCATCATCAGAAGTGTGAAAACCTAGCGAAGCTCGGTCACCCTGATATTATATATATATATATAGATAGATAGTTACATAATGCAGAAAAAGTGTTACACCATTACGGAACGTTCTGGTATATTGGAGAGCATTGTTGTACTCTATTCCTGCAGCTGTAATGCATATGTGACGCTTCACACGCAAGGGAGTGTTACATAATCGAAACAATCTCGTACATTTGATAGCGTTGTTCGAGAAGTTTCTCAGTTAGCCCAATGGTGCGTGTTTCTGTGAAGGTCGCGCTGAAGTGTCCTCTAGAATTTTCGATGGCTTGTTAAGGACGCATATTATGGAACCCTGCAGACTATAATACCCCATACATGCTGCTTACTTTTCAGTTATTGTCGGGCGATTACTCTGCACGTTAAAATGGTTATTAGAGAAAAATAATTCTCATGGCGAAGTGTTATATGTTTTTATAATTGGGCGGGATGATTGTAATACAATTGTGTTTTATATTAGTTGACATTTTTTATTGCGTGTGAACAATTTTTATTTGATTTTTTGTAAGAGATTATCTTGTTTATTACAAACTGTTTAATTGTGACAATTAAACCTGGTGATTAGCGACGTAATTGGTGTCTTGTATTTTGTTTTCCGCTGTACCATACGACGATACAGGAGACAACACACACACACACACACACACACACACACACACATTGTAATATACAGTATTTGTGGATTTTCCTAATAATTTAAGTATTCAGTTTATTGACTTTTTTAATACAGTAGAACCCCTCAAATCCGAACCCCAGAAATCCGAAATCCCGGGAAATCCGAACATGATTTTGAAGAAAAACAACATTTGAAAAAAACACATAAAGACATAAGAAACACATTTATTATTACATAAAACCATTATTAAAATACATGTAACCTAATTTTACATAAAGAATCATTGAAAAATTAATAAAGTATGTACAAGTATTGCTACTTACATAAAACAGGATTGAAATGTAAAAAATATTGGAATTAACACTGTATAAAAACAACAACGTCATACAGCATTTCATTAACATCAGAGCTGAATGGCCAAGGAAAAACACAAAAGAAACACACACAAACACTACACTACATTTTTTCACTTAAAATCAGTGATCTTCATCTGGCGAAGTGACATAAACCTTCCCGAGGATGCGATGTTGCGCCAGCATCGCATAAACATGACATCATTGGGTGTAGCAGCTGCGTGTTGTTCTACGTAGCGCAACGCGATGTCGAGAGCGACGGCAGCGTCAGAATGAGTCACGTTTGTTGAGGCATCTTCTCCCTCGCTATCGCTACCTGATACATTGTCATGTTGATCCTGGACCACAGACACTATGTCATGCTCGGTTCATTCTTCATTGTCGTCTAGTGCTGCCCACTCCTCCAGACAACCTTTTTCAGCATCCTTGATCCTGGTACTTTTTGAAAGAGATGAAAGAACTCAGTTTCATCATCTCGTGTTGTAAGTGGTGTTTCCACAAATTCGAGGCTGGGCCAAAGCTTCGTCCAAGATCTCTGCAGTAAATTTTTACTGGTATTGTTCCAGGATTCTGCAACCCAGTAAATCACATCTTTTATTGTTATCTTCTTTAGCTTCTCAAGAATAGAAAGAGAACAATCTTCTTCAATAAGAGTTTGCAGAAGCATTTTTCTGTACCGTAGTTTTATGTTCTGTAGCACACCTTGATCCGTAGGCTGCAGCAGCGATGTCACGTTAGGTGGTAGAAAAATTGCTTTTATGTCTCTGCACACCAACTGCATGTCTGAAGGATGTGACGGAGCGTTGTCTATCAAAAGTAGAGCTCGAGGTGGCAGTCCATTTTCTTCATTAAATCTTGTTACCGAAGGAACAAATTTCTTTTCAAACCACTCCTTAAAAAGATTACCAGTCATCCACACCTTAGTCTGATTTCTGTAATAAACAGGGAGAGAATTCACGTTCATATTTTTAAGGGTTCGTGGCTTGGCAGATTTTCCAATCACCATTAATGGTAGCTTGTTTGTTCCCGCGGCGTTACTGCAGGCCAAAACTGTGAGACGCTGTTTGTTCATTTTAAAGCTTGGAGCAGAAGATTCCTCTTTAGAAGCAAGACTTTTAGTGGGAAGTGCTTTAAAATTCAATCCAGTCTCGTCTGCATTATACACTTGCTGGGGCGAGTAATTTTCCGACGAAATCAAATCGGCGAATTCATCTAAATATTCTTTTGCAGCAGTATTATCAGTTGATAACTTCTCTCCGCTTATCGTCAGTTGTCTGATTCCATGCCTTCTCTTCCATCGATCCAACCACCCATTACTAGCAGTAAATGCCAAGTCTCCGTTCATTAGTTTGTTCAGCCGCAATGCCTTTTCTTGAATTAATGGACCACTAATAGGAACTCCTTTCTGCCTCGCTTGTGTAAACCACAAAAACACTGCTTCGTCAATTTCTTCATTTACAGAAACTTTTGCGTGATGGCGTTGTTTCAAAGTTTTTTCACTTGTTGCACTGCAAAACTGTTCAATTTTCGCACGATTCTTTTTCCAGTCACTGATTGTTGCCTTACCAACACCAAATTCAACAGCCAACTTCGTCAAACTTTCCCCTTTGTCTAGTCGGATTAACACTTCGAGTTTTTCTTTTAAAGTACAAGAACTATGTTTTCGTTTGCTTGCCATAATTTAAGAAAACTAAAAAACCCGATCTACACTGCTCACTTCAAATGCAAAAACAATAAACCTTAAACAAAAACTCGAACAAACTATGTACACTGGATGGAAACAGTAACAGCAGACAAACGCACAGGACAACAAAGGCCAGAGGACTAACTGTAATACAAAGATTTCTAGACCTATTGTAGTAGGACTGGGCTATTTTTAGCGAACTTCCCCCCCCCCCCCGACAGCAACAGTGATTCACGGGCAGTCAAGGTCAGCAACCCCTGGCGGCTTCGTCTCACCCCTACGCAACATTACCGGGCGGCGCGTACACCGTAACTAGTGTTGAGTACTATGTATGCAGATTTTTCGGCTAATCCGAACTTTTCCGAATCCGAACAGGCTACAGCCCCAATTAGTTCGGATTTGAGGGGTTCCACTGTAATTTAAGTATTCAGTTTGACTTTATAGCCACATATTGTGTGAGCCTAATATTTAATATAATATTTTTATACTTATCTAAATGATTAATTAAGAATGATTAATTGGCACTCACGTGGTGGGTGCCAATTCTGTAATGTTATATTTTTGTAATTATCCTTTAATTAATCAACATTGACAAGCTTCACATTCTGTAATATAATGTTTTAAATTGGGGTTCTAACTATGATTGTGGTTTATTTTAATATATGTTCTTTTTTAAAAGACTGATTAAAGTTGGTAATTAGTTTTTAATTCAGTTATAATTTTTGCTTAATTTATTACATAAAGTGTGTACTAGGTGGCACCTCAAATCTTCACAAGGTTATGCAAAATGCAGTTCCGTATGTAATTCGTTAATAGTCGAAATAAGTACACAATTCCCCATTCAAAGTAAATAATAAATTTTCTTTATTTATTTCCTTAAGTATTTGTTCTTTCTCTTCCACTAAATAATGTAATAATAATAATAAATAAATACCTCAGCTAATAAAAAAATGTTGCTCAGCATAATGTGGGTACAATGTCTATCTCAGAGATTTTAAATAAGTTCAGAATTGATTATGATTTAAATAAATTTACATGAGTCCTTTTGACTACAATTGATTTTACGATTATGCCTTTTGGAAGTACAAAATAATTACAAATATCTTAATACATTAATTCACAACATCAAAATTATTTTCAACTCAATGACGTAATGAAGTTTTCTATGCATGTGTGTAACTATACACACTTGTGGACGATACAAAGATGTCGGACAATGTTACTAAGTTTTTAACACATTACAATAAATTTCTTATCTACTTACACAACAAATGAAAAACAATGATATGGTTATATAAGTTTCTAGTGTGCAGTGAGCTATAGTGTTCGATTCAAATGCTCACTCACAAATATAGTGAGTGAGTCTAGTTTCGTGTGTCACTGTTTGTAGTTACGTTCAAAAACTAATAATTTGGATTAATCTCACCCAGTTGTGATATTCTTCAGATTTGTTATATAATATTTTCACTTTACTGTATAATTACAGTAATTCTTCTTTATTCACTCATACTAGTTTATCATTTAATTATTTTTCACTGAGTTATCTTTGTTGTACCGTACATAACCTGTCTAATATCTGATGCCCAAACTCAATTTTGTGACCAAAAGTATTACAGAGAGTGCTTCTTTATACTTCGGATTCCAACAATAGACGTCACGATTTAGTGAATGTTTCTAGGTTCTCTGTACAAAATTAACTAAATTCCGATTGGTCCAAATCATATACATTGTTTGTTGGCAATTGTTTCCTTCTTAAACAGAATAAATATTTGATTACTAGTTAAAAAACTCTCATCTTATACTTCATACAATCTCAATGACATGACTATAAATGAAATCCTTGTTTGGCTGATTAATTTGACATCTCACAAGCTAGGTTTTTGTTAAGTATTTTGTTATGTTTCATTTATGATTTCCTACCCAAATTCACTATTAATGCCTAAAAAGTCCTTCCCCATACACTTGATATTAAAAAACATTTGCTATAAACATCTTAGATATAACATGGATAGTTAAACAAGTTTATATACTAGTATTTGTTATGAGAAATATTAACATCCCTTTTTTTAAATTTAACACTATTCGTTTTTTAAGATACATTGCTATTTTACAGTATACAATAATTATAATACAAACATATTCTCTGTCGCATCAATAAAGTTAGTTTAAGATTTACAACAATAAATCAATATAAGTTTTACATAACAAAAATCAAACATTCCATCTAAACATGCCAACATTAACCTTCAATTACATTGAACTAAATACTAGAGTATCTAGTTTATAACTATCATTTTTATAACAGGTGCATTCTTTTAAAATCCATAAAAATAGAAAACAATAATAACATAAGGTCAGTTATCAACTTCTATTTACTGTCTTACACATTCTTGTAAACCGTATTTCATTTCTTTATGACTTATTAGTTGACATACCCATTACTATTAAACAAACCTTATTCATTAAGTAAAACAAGTATAATAATGATCTAATGTGACTTGTAAACATTTACTTTTAACATAATTATGAAAAATTTTTCCTTTCCAATATTATATATATATAACATTAAGTAGTTATACATTAGGTGATGTTGATCTTACAGACATTCAATAAAACGTGAAACAAAGTATTTTACACTGATTAATAAACTGTAAAGATCTCTTTCATTAACTTCAGACTGTCAAATAGCAGTTTCTAACATTAAAACAACATGGTATTGAACACATCTTACAAAATAAATATAATATTCTATTTTTTAAAATTTTTCATTAAATTCAGATTGTCATATAGCAGTTTATAATATTGAAACAACATGGTATCTTACAAAATAAAACATAATTATTTTTAAATTTTTATTTTGTACTTCAGTTATCTGAGTCACAAGTAGTTAAGTTATCAATTTTTATTCATAAATCTTTACTTTTAAATGGGTAAATTACTAGGGATTATGTAAGAGAAATCATCATGTTATATAATATATATAAAACACTACAATAATATTATAAAATGTAATGTGATTTCCCAATCAACTTCCATAGTCTTAATTTGAGTCTTAGTCTTATATTTTATTATAAATCTAATTTTAGTCTTATATTGCTATACATATACAAATTTGAATCTAACCTAACTTTTCCAAACATTAAGTGTATAATAACTAAATAAAAGACTTTAAATTTGACTGTACAAAGCATGACTAATCACCAAAGTGTAAAATAAATTGAACCGTGTTATGCATCACTAGTCTTAAGCATCAGTTTTGGAATTTTGACTTAACAGTGCGATCTAGTGCCTTTAGTTGTAAACTTTCATAAAAAATTGAAATAATAGATATCGCAAAGCACATGTTTATTTTTTAACAATAATCTAAGTACCATGTTCTATGATCTAGGTATCATAGATTCTAAAAAATGCATAACTAATCCAAGCGACTGAGGAAAATTTTGTTTTGCATTATTAGACCAACTGCCACTGTAGCTGTCGCTTACTTCATTGATGCAAAATACAACTAGCACGGCACTCTTTACTGCTATTTACACATTGTCGATCAGCTGTTGAGTGCGGCTCTGTGTTCTACACTTTTTACATTATTATACAAAGTGTGTTGATTTACGATAAATTATTATTTTGGAGTTGAAAAAAATGGAAAAAGTATTTTAGTTTAAAAAAAATTGAACGAGAATATTAGTTGAAAAGAGCCTAAAACCTTTTTTTAGAACAAACTAAATTAGAAGGGATAAAGTGTGGTTTTCAATTCCTGGCTTCAGTTTTCTACCAAATGACCATGATTTTGGAGACATCGAATTTGCATTGAAAATGCAACAGTGACTGTATACTCCTGAAGTTTATATATACGTCATGAAATGTTGTTGTTTTCTAATGGCAGAACATTGAATCATTCCATTTGTCTTCTGTCATCCCAATAGAGTTTTGGTAGATTCCCTGTCTCTTGATAAGAGTGATCCAATCCCGAACACACAAGAAGATAATGTCATGAAATGTTGTCACAGTAAATGTTTATTGAAGGTACATAGAGTGCTGGCAGTGGATTTAATTGGCACATCAAAAATTAAGAAAAAACATTGCAAACCAGAAAAAAGATGTAATGAGTGAAACTTTAAATTGTCTAAAAGTACGTGAAATAATAATAAAAAAAGTAAACAATTCAGTGTTTTTCTTAGCAGAGATTTTGGTGATGACTATTCTGAAGTAAACATTCAAAAGAAAGTTGGTCAACCTAGTCTTATTCTAATTTCAGCAGTTTCTTATAACCACTTTGGCCTAATGGGAAACCTACATCTGATGCAAAGTTGAGTGATATTAAATCCCTAATGAGCCTTATTCCTAATGACTGCCAGTAATTTTGCAAAAAATGATTTAGCAATTCGACTGTAGATGATGATATTGATGGATTTGAAGGTCCATTAGATTTTCAAGTTCAGACTGATGATTTATAAAATATTTCCATTAAAGCTGTATTATTATTATTATTGCTATTAATATATTAGTATTATTATTTTTATTTTTATTACTGATATTAAGCATAGATTTTTTTCATTACCAAAAATGTTAATGTCTTAAAAATCTGAGTTACTGTACGCGTATTACTGCTACTGAAGGCGTAGAACAAGTTCTGAACTGAAGTAGTTGTTGATTGTTAGAAAATGAGTACATTATTTTTTATAACTTTGTAACATGATGCTATATAAGCAAATATTTTCAAGGGAGTATTATATGCAACAGGTATGCACATTTTTATATACTAAGTTTAGTATGTAACTATTTTTAATCAGATATTGTTGAAGATTTTTGTAAGAAACAAAAGACAGAAAACTGTATCCATTTTGACGTGTTGTTGAACAATGAAAATGATTTTTTCTGTTTTATCAACACATGATATTGCATAGTATGATAATATTGTTTTATCTACATGGTTAATGTGCAATAATAAGAATAATAAAACTTTTTTATTTCATGAAGAGTGTGTGTATTATTTTATCATGTTTTAAATTCTAATAAGCCAATAGCTAAACTTTAGTTAAATCTTTTTTTTATTCATATGCTGGTATTATAAACTGCATCACTAATCCAAGTGAGAAATCGGCACTTGAACTATTGGTGCAAAATACTGTTGCAGTGATTCAGCTGAAATCAAAGATATCGTAAGAGACATTTTTGTAGACAGAACCTGTTTTAGATACACATTTGTCAGTTTTTTTTGTACTATCTAAATTATGAGTATATTTTATATAATAGTACAAAAAATTATCTTTGTAGTTTAAAAAGTAGTAGTTTTAAATTAGCCATAACTTTGAATGCATTTTTCTCAAAACATGATTTTGGCACTTACACTAGTGATCCATAATACTGTCAGATTATGAATATCTTAAAAGAGCACCTGTGTAAGAAATATACCAGACAGTTGTGCAGTATGCATTCAGAAAATGTAAACAAGAGCCAATGGTTGAATGTAAACCATATACTGTATTGTAGTTAATATATACGTAGCATGAAATTTAGGGTTCTTGCAAAACCCAGATTAATCACTTAACATAATTTTTGTATTTACCAATGGTAGTTTACATTTCAGACTATCTATATCATTACAAGGACTTAATTTGTATTCCAACAGATACGTGTAAACAAATGAACAAAATGTTAATAATTAATAACACCAGATTCATAAGGAAGGCAAGTAAGCAAATTAGCAGATCATCCCAACTTTTTGTAGATTCTAACATAATGTATAAATAATACCGGCTTCTTATTGTTAGTATTTCCATCAAGTGCGTATTAAAGTGACAGAAGCCAAAAGTGAGTCCCGTATGTGTTGTAACTTCTTTTAGTCACATAAAAAAAGAAAGGGGCAAAGTAAAACAGTGGCATTAGTGTAATAGTAACGATTGAAAATTAATACCTGCTGAGAGTTAATAACATTTCATTCTAGTATAACACTGCATTAGATAATTGTATGAGTGTATGAATTTGTAGTTAATACTATTTATGGATTTATGGTTTGGACCGTTCAAAGTTAGTATTGTTGAATAATTCAGTTCAGCATAATCGAACTATGTAGATGAAGCTTAAAGCATTTTTATTTACAAATTTTTCTTAATTTTAAGTGAAATGTAAAGTGTAAAGTATAATTTTCCTTGCTGGTGAATTAAATATGAAGTTACAATCTGACATGATTTGAAATATGTAAAATATGGGAGATTGGCTGTCATTTTCACTTACAGAAATTGCAGGTTTGGTTACTTTTGAGTTTCAACTGGAACATTTATTGTAAGTCATAATGAAAGAAAATGTAAAACTTAAATTTACGAGGGGGTACCCAAAAATAACAGGAATTTTTTTTTAAAGCTATGTATTTAATTTTTTTTACAAAACAACCTTATCCCTTATCACCTTCAAAGTACTCTCCATTACACTTAATACATTTGTCCACTCTGCGATCCCATTCCTGGAAACATTTTTCAAACTCGTCTGTTGTGATGGCCGACAGTTCCTGCCTCGTTTTTTTCTTTACCGCTCCACGTCGTCAAAACGTTGTCCTTTCATGTCCCTCTTCATTCGCGTAAACAAGAAGAAATCGCACGGAGCGAGGTTAGGTGAGTAAGGGGCGTGGGGCAAGGGAGTCATGTTGTTTTTTTACTAAAAACTGGCGCACTGAAATGGACCCGAGGCACAAATTTTGCAGTGACCCTTCTCATCCCCAAATATTCTGACAAAATTCGCTGAACCGAGCTCCAAGTTATTCCAGATAACTTACTAATCTCTTCAATGGTCCGTCATCGGTCTTCAAGCACGATTGCATGAACTTTTTCAACATTTTCATCAATTCTGGAAGTTGACGGACGTCCAGAACGAGGTTTGTCATCAATTGACATTTCACCTTCTTTGAAATGAGAAAATCATTGGTACACTTGAGTTTTTCCCATAGCACTATCCTTGTAAGCTGTTTTCAACATCACAACAGTTTCTGCGGTGTTTTTCCCAAGCAGGAAGCAAAATTTCATAACAGCACGCTGTTCACTTAAATCTGCCATGACAAAAAACAAGGAGCAAGAGAAACTGCTTTTACAAAACGAATTACTGTGACCAGACACAACCTTCCCAGGCGACAACAATGACGGCACTGAACTCGGAACGAATTGCGCTACGCTCGCCTAGCGGGAGAAATGCATACGACGTAAGCTCCACCAATCGCAGCGCTATTCCGGTTATTTTTGGGTACCCCCTCGTATTTGTTTTGTGGATTATTGTAAAAGGTGTTATCTTGTTGTAGATGTGGCGACCCCAGCCTCCACCGCCTCCATTGTTTGATGAAGATGAGAACGAAGATGACTGGTTAAATACGTGATGCTTCCAGTCAATGTTACCAACATTGTGATTATTATTATTTACTTGTGAACAAAATATTAGAACAATTAATATTGGTATTTGCGCATGTGTGTATATAATGCAGATACTTTTTGTGCTGTTGTAATTATGAATAATGTAATTATAAAATTATCTTTTTATAAAAAAGACATTTTCTAACATATGAATTTTTATAACTGCTTATGTATATTATGACATTAAAGTAATAACACCAGTAACTACAGACTTGAATGATTCTATACAATCTTACAATTTATTAACTGTCATTGAAATATTCTGGACAAATATAATTTAAAATTATAGCTTTTTGGAATACAAATTATTATTTTGTATGATCTTCGTGTACTTTTTTAATTTGGATTCAAATGAATTAAATAAATTGTATACACGATACAAAAGTATTTTGTCATAAGAATTTACTGCATTTATAATTGGAATTGTATCTTTAATATTGTAATATAACAGTGTATTTGTGGGTTTTATTTCTGTTTGTTTTTGAAGTGAGTTTTGTAGTGTAAATTGACCCCACTTGTGTCAAGTACAGATTTGGTTCTGCAATCGATTGTGTTCTCGAGCGCCCCGTTATTCTTCTAAGTACTTTGGTCCGTTCGCTGCTCACTCTCCTGTTGAATTACCTGTAATTGTCCTGTAAACTTTCAAATTTTCTACAATGATAATTCCCTGGATCCCAAATAACAATATTTATTTTCATTAAAGTTATTTAGAGAAAATGAACAGTCGACTTGTGTCGAAACAAATATTGGTCGGGTCGACTCTAGCGCTCAATTCGACTTTTACACTAACAAGTTTCAAATAACAAATTATTTATAATAATATATTAATTCTCAGGGTTTAAGGGTTCTTTGAGACTGTCATTGAATTCAGAAGATACATACAAAAATACAATATATTACAAAGGTAAGTAAAATTTTAAAATCTTAATACTATATTTCGTTATTATTAGTTGCTATGGCAACCAGACTATTGGCAAGATGGCCACTGAAAACGTTTGGCCATGTGCTGTTACAAATTATTTTAAAATAAATGTTTCAGTGTTCACAGTTTTAGTTTTCAAGGTTTTCCTTCAATAAATGATCACTGGTGTTTTTCTGTAAGTATAGATAGTGCCTACGATAGTGTTGTGTGATCGTACCTGTAGTGTGGTTATTAATCAGGCGTGGCGTCACTCACAGAAGTTATAAAAGTGCATTCATTATAGGCCATCAGGATTTTCTGCGTTCAATTGTAGTTTTATTTTAATTATTTTCGTCTTCTTATCTCCCACAGTGTTTACAGCTTCTGTTGGTAGTTAATTTTTATCGCCAACGGTCCAAAAAACATTACTATTATTTAATTAAAATTTTCTTCATCAGAGCTCATCTGCCCTCTGCAATGGTTAACAATACAATTCTAAATTCCTGCTTTTCCATCAACGGTTTCGTGCCCTCACAATACTGGCCTGTGATTGGTCAAAACTGAGAGTTCATAAGGTCACATGGTCAGTTTACAAGATTTAAATGTTCATTTGCCTATAAGAAAAATACTCCTTTTTTAGCTTTAAGTCTCCTAAAATTTAAAGTGCATCATGTTTTACTTTATGTAATTGTGAACATTTTGATACCTTATTTTATATAAATTGTTTATTATAAAGGGTGGTTTCCCACCTTACAAAATTTCTAACTCTGGGCCTACACTTTTGGTTTACTGACAACATTTACTAATTTGTTATATTTTATAATTTACATTTGTTATTACTGAATCTCTGATTATGAACCCTTTTTCTGATTTAAACTATTCCCTAAATAAGTCTGGACCCTTAACATTATTTGAACAATGGTTACAATAAAATCCTTTAACATATTATTTAATACATAGCCTCTATGGCCTTGTTTACAATTATAAAATGATAAATAATATACGTAATGTTAAAATAATAATTTAATAAGTATAATGACTTAATAGGAACAATAACTTGATAGGAACAGAATCATCCGGCATGCTATGTTTTACCTACATGGTGTAATATTGTATTTTATGATTAGTCACAAACATTAGTTGACTGGCATACTATTCAGTCATCCCATTAATCTTAATCATTACTAATTTTAACTAAGCAATGATTATTTTATTGTTCATGGGTTTTCTGTCCCTAATGTATCACCTTCTGATTCTGTTCGTAGGCTCTAAATATTTTTAATAACATAGTTTATGAATGTCGGTCATAAGCCCTGGCATAAAACATAAACATCTTAACTTTATTATAAACTCCCATCACAACTCTCTATTAATATGGTTCTTGGGTTTTCTTTTTACATAAAAGTACTTAACCCATACCTTTTCCATTTCCCCCTCACTGACACTTTTAGTTTGGGAATATCACTTATACATCACTATATAATATCAGGGATCACTAACTTTATTCCCCACTCTTTCACGTTTACATAACTACACAAAGGTTTGTATGTATATTATATACTTATAATACATTATAATTAGTTATTTTATTATTTGCATTGTAGTTTTTTCTCTTATCATTTATATTGGACAGTCTTCTTTTCTGTAACTACAGGTTGTTTATTTTTATTTTTATTTATGTGGATAACATAGGCAACTTTGCCTACTGAATTGAGCAGTTTTGGTTTTGGGATGGGGCTACTATTATGTCGCATTACATATGCTCCCCCACCAAAACATGTTTATTTTTCTTAGCTGAAGGTCTATGGAAAATTAACTGTTAATCTCCTGTTTCTTACATCATTCAATATACTTTTTCATTTTGGACACATTGTATGTGCCCTTCACTTTGTTATTGCTTGGATTGGCCAAAACATAGGTGTTATTACTGTTGTCTTTGATTACCACAAATGGTCCATGGTATAGCAGCAGAAGTTTTTTCATTATACCTTCCGTACCACTGGTCTGCTGTCTATTTCGTATAAGCACTCTTTCTCCGACAACAAATCTGAGATCTGTTATCCCACTATTTCTTCGCTTATTTTTCCTCAGCGCTATCTTGTTTCCAATTCTATGGTATACTCGTGTAATATCCAATTCTTCTTCAGGCATCTCGGGGAACGTAATTAATTGAGTGAGCTCACGTGGTGGTGGTCTTGAAAACATCATCTGATATGGGCTGAGTCCCAGCATCTCATGGTATGCTATATTTAAAAATAGTTCGGTATTCGTCACGTGCTCGCTTCAACTTTTGTGATTGCTGTGGCAATAGGTCCTGAGAATGCGGCCCACTTCTCGCAATACTCTTTCTGCAGGGTTGCTTGAAGGGTGATATATGGAGGTTTTGTAAGTTTTTATCCTTCTAGCTAATAACGCTTCTCTCCATCGCTTGCCCTTAAACTGGGTTCCATGGTCCGTTATCACTGATTCAGGGTTTACCGACATCACTGGCGTACTTTTCCAGTACTATTTTGACAATGACTTTAGTTGAGGCCTTGCTGATTGGATACAGCTTGGTATACTTGGAGAAATGATCCCATATTATTACAATATATTTGTATCGGTGCCTGCCACCGCTTCTTGGAAAAGGTCCACAAATGTCGAGGAACACCTTCTCTAATCTTCTGTTCGACGTAATGGTCATGAACTCTCCTTCCTTCTTGGCATTGTTTACCTTCATTTTTTGGCATATCACACATTTCTTCACTATCATCCTTACCTTTTTGTTCATCCCCTTCATGTACAAGTGTTCTTCTAACGCCTTGACTACTTTGGTTGGCCCCATGTGCCCATACATCTGGTGATAATTATTCACTATTGATTGTTCTAATGACTTCGGTACACTTAACTTCCATCGATTAATTTTAATACTTGACTAGCCCATCATGAAGTTGATGGTATGCTGTTACTATAGGGTCGTTATTTTCAATGCGTACTATAATTCTAGCCAGTTTTTGGTCTAATGCTTGTTCTTCTCTGATAGTGCTTAAAGTGTTCGCTAATTCTTCTCTGCCTGCTAATGAATAATATACCTTGCCAATATCCTCTCTGTCAGGTTCGAAAGTTCCCTTTTCTAAATTTATCCTTGATAAGGCCTCCGCAACCACATTCTTTTTCCCCGGTACATACTCCCAGGTGATGTTATACTCCTGTAGAGCCAGGACCCAACGAGCTAGCCTCCCATGGCTCAATTTACATCTTTGCAGAAACGAAATTGATTTGTGATCAGATCTTACTGTGACCGGGTATCCCAAGATGTAAGTGCGAAATTTGTTGCAAGCGATACTAAGCTTAGAAGATCTTTTTCTGTAACATTTTAGTTACGTTCGCAGTGGTTTAGTATTTGACTGGCAAAACTTACAACCCGGTGATCTCCTTCACTATCTTGTTGATAGAGTTCTGCACCTAAACTTGTATCACTTGCATCGCAATTAATGTAGAACCCTTTTTCGAAATTGGGATTATGTACCATGACTTCTTCTAAGAATTTTTTCTTGATTAGATTGAAAGTTATGTCATCTTCACTACTTCATTTCCATTTGTACTTGGATGATAGCAGATGTTTGAAATGGGATGTTAACTCAGAGTAATTCTTTCAGAATTTTCTGTAATAGTTACAGACCCCTAGGAAGGACTGTAACTGCCTGATGTTCTTAGGTTTGGGGAACTTCCGAATGGCTTCCATCTTCTCTGGAGCTGTGGTTATGCCTGCTTCTGAGAGTACAAATCCTAAAAATTGTAATTGGTTAGTCAATAATTTTGATTTTTCAATTTTTAGTGTGATATTGTTGGTAGCTAGCCTTTGTAGAACCATCTCTACATGTTCACAATGCTCCTCCCATGTGGTGGACGTAATCAACAAATCATCTACATACACCGTGGCGAACTCTAGTACCTCTCTTCCTAATATCTGGTCCATGACCTTGACAAAAACAGCAACCGAATTTACCAGACCAAGTGGTAACCTTTTAAACTGATAGTTGCGGCCATCAAAAATAAATGCAACATACCTCCGGCTGTTGGGGTGTAGCTCAACTTGCCAATACCCACATATGGTGTCGAGTATGCTCATGAACTTGCAGCCTTTAAATTTCTTCATAATTTCCTCTATTTTGCCCGGTGATGTTCTATCGTTCACAATATTCCTGTTTATCTCCCTGGCGTCTAGACACAACCTGACCGCCCCATCCTTCTTCTGCACAGCAACAATTGGACTGGTGTACGGTGACGAACTGGTTTCAATAATGTCTTGTTCAAACATTCTGTGTATCTCTTTTCTGACTGCTGATTTATGTGATTGAGCAATGGGGTAGGATTTTGTATTAAATTTTGTTGGGTTGTGGAATTCTAATTCACAAACAAAGTTCTTCGCCTTCCCAGGTAGATCTGAGAAAGTGTTTCTGTATTTCTTGTACACATTTACCAACCGTTCCTTCTGTTCTAGTGTAATTTTTTCTCCTCTGGTGGCTTGGAATGAGTATATTTCGTTCAATTTTCTGTTCAATTCTTTATTTTCAGGATATGTTGATCTTTGAAGTGGTGTCCTAAACTCCTCCCTCTCATCTTGGATCAAGGTGAATGAATGTCTATTGTGTGTGGCACTATTCTGGCCTAAAATTTCACTTGACCATTCACCCTGTTCGTTGGTCAGTGTTATTTTCTCACTGCCAATATCAATAATTGCTGAGTGGCGCCTTAAAGCATCGCACCCAATCATAACCTTAAACGGTAACCCTTGGGCCACCAGGAACACCACTTGGATCACCCTTCCGTTGCTCGATACATCTGTTTGTACCTGTTGTCTTACTGACTTGTTCATTTTGCCAGTAGCACCTACTATCACCATATTATTAATTGGTAGGGTTGGTATTGGTTCCTTACTTATTGTTTTAATTCTATTAAACTCCACCTTGTCAATGAGCGATACATTCGCTCCTGTATCAATTATAATTTCAGTTGCTACCCCTTGCAATTCAGCATTGATAAAAATTATTTGATTGTTATCTTTCTTTTCTGAGTATTGTCCTTCTTCCATAAGGTCATTTCTTATGTTCCTTAAATAATAGTTTTCATTGATCATCTTGACTTTATTTCTTGCAATATCTTTGTTTATTCACCCGTCCAATTCTCGCAGTGATGGGCCGGTCATAGTTCTCACTGCTGTGTCTAGTTTTCCGCCCTGTCTACTTGCTGATTACTTGTTGTGGTTTCTCCAAGGTTTCTTGGAGAACGATCTCGGGAGCTTCCCTTCCTGGGTTGGTTTCCTTCCTCTTCATCTCTTCTATTGCTATTATTCGGATACCTCCGGTCATTGTTGATATTGCGTCTCCATTCTTGGTTTCCGCCACTATTGTTATTATTATTTTGGCTGCGGCCGTTATTTTGGTTGCGGCTATTGTAATTGCCTTGGTTATTTCTACAATTATTATTATTATAGCCATTACCACTATTTTGATTATTACTGTTATTTTCATGGTTCCCATTTCGGGGCTGGTTTGACCTTGGTTGTTGGTCTCTCCAATTATCTCCCCTGTCCATCTGGGACTGGTCATACTGCCTCCTTGATTTCCTATAATAATCTTGGTGTTCATAACTCTCAAGCAGTCTTTCCATATCAGCTATGGTCTTGATCTGGCTGCATAGGGTGGCTTGGACAATCCCCTCATCAAAGTGGTGTGGCATTTTGCTAATTAAGCATTCTTCAGGAATCTTTGGTTCTAAATTGCGTGAACACACACCTTCCCGAGAAAGTAGGCTGTCGGTGACTGGTAATTGGTGGCGTTGTACCTTCCATGGCAGAGATTATCACTGATTATATTCTGTACTGACTCTGACCAGTATTTTATTCTGAAGGTTTGTTTGAACCCCTCATACGTCGTTATTTCATTTATGACGGCTGACCACCAGTTGTCGGTTATTTCCTTAAAGCTGTCATCCAGTAGATTTTTAATCATAGTCCAACGGTTCTCTCGGGTTCTCAGTAGACACTCGTCCACCCGTTCTAAGAATTCCACTGGGTTCCTGCGATAATTTTTAAAGTTTATATTCTCTCTGTTGTCCAGCATATTATGTTGAACACTGCAGGCTGGTCTATAGCTCACTCTGTTGAGGTCTTCTCTCAGGTTCTTTAATTGCACTTCCTGGATGTTATCAATTCTTCCTGTACTATCATTCATTTGGGTTTTTTACTCTGTTCATTTCCTCTTTAACTCGTTCGATTTTTTCTGAGGTGTTAGTTTGTAGTTCTTCCAATCTTTCTTGTGTTCCTTGCTGTACCTCCGCTATCCTAACGTGGTTGATGTTGTCTGCTTGGCCTATTCTGGCGTCTAATCTGCCCTGACTTGTACAATTGTTTCTTTGTTTTGTTCCACTTGTTCGACTATTTCGGCTGTTTGTTGCTTTCTTTCTTCATTATATTCCTATACCCTTTTGCTAAGTGTTTCATTGATATTTTCAATTTTTTCATCAATTCGTTTTAAATCTCCCTTTTGTCCATCAATAATTTCTCTCAACTCTTTGTTAGAGCTATCAGTTTTCTCGTTTATTTTCCGAAAGTCTTCCTTAGTACTATCATTAGTACTATCTATTTTCTCGTTTATTTGTCTTAAACTTTCTTCATTTCGGTCAAACTTTTCGTTTTTTTTCTTAAATCTTCTCTCAATATCTCGTTTTGTTTCCAGGAGTTTTCATTTATTTTTTCCTCCATACTGTCTATTTTCTCATTTGTCTGTTTAGTTTGTTCCTCCATTCGTGTAAAAATCTCATTGGTTTGTTTATTATCTTCTTTAATACTTCTCATTAATTCCATAAATTTATTCCAATCCGGTCCTACTCTGGCTTCCTCCTTGTCACCCGCCTGTTGTTCCATTTCGATGTCCGGTACTGTTTCAGTCTCTTCTTCCCGTTTATCTTCTTCCGTTTCTTGGTCCTTTGCCAACCTTTTCGATACTCCTCTTGTATGCATCTCCGTTTTTCTGACAGTCGCCAGCTGAAATTGGGTTTCCCGTATCGTTAATAATTACGTTAGGATCGGTAATGTTCCCTAACTTCAGCCTCACTGGTTGGACGCCATCTGTAATATAACAGTGTATTTGTGGGTTTTATTTCTGTTTGTTTTTGAAGTGAGTTTTGTAGTGTAAATTGACCCCACTTGTGCCAAGTACGGATTTGGTTCTGCAATCGATTGTGTTCTCGAGCGCCCCGTTATTCTTCTAAGTACTTTGGTCCGTTCGCTGCTCACTCTCCTGTTGAATTACCTGTAATTGTCTTGTAAACTTTCAAATTTTCTACAATGATAATTCCCTGGATCCCAAATAACAATATTTATTTTCATTAAAGTTATTTAGAGAAAATGAACAGTCGACTTGTGTCGAAACAAATATTGGTCGGGTCGACTCTAGCGCTCAATTCGACTTTTACACTAACAAGTTTCAAATAACAAATTATTTATAATAATATATTAATTCTCAGGGTTTAAGGGTTCTTTGAGACTGTCATTGAATTCAGAAGATACATACAAAAATACAATATATTACAAAGGTAAGTAAAATTTTAAAATCTTAATACTATATTTCGTTATTATTAGTTGCTATGGCAACCAGACTATTGGCAAGATGGCCACTGAAAACGTTTAGCCACGTGCTGTTACAAATTATTTTAAAATAAATGTTTCAGTGTTCACAGTTTTAGTTTTCAAGGTTTTCCTTCAATAAATGATCACTGGTGTTTTTCTGTAAGTGTAGATAGTGCCTACGATAGTGTTGTGTGATCGTACCTGTAGTGTGGTTATTAATCAGGCGTGGCGTCACTCACAGAAGTTACAAAAGTGCATTCATTATAGGCCATCAGGATTTTCTGAGTTTCTGCGTTCAATTGTAGTTTTATTTTAATTATTTTCGTCTTCTTATCTCCCACAGTGTTTACAGCTTCTGTTGGTAGTTAATTTTTATCGCCAACGGTCCAAAAAACATTACTATTATTTAATTAAAATTTTCTTCATCAGAGCTCATCTGCCCTCTGCAATGGTTAACAATACAATTCTAAATTCCTGCTTTTCCATCAACGGTTTTATGCCCTCACAATACTGGCCTGTGATTGGTCAAAACTGAGAGTTCATAAGGTCACATGGTCAGTTTACAAGATTTAAATGTTCATTTGCCTATAAGAAAAATACTCCTTTTTTAGCTTTAAGTCTCCTAAAATTTAAAGTGCATCATGTTTTACTTTATGTAATTGTGAACATTTTGATACCTTATTTTATATAAATTGTTTATTATAAAGGGTGGTTTCCCACCTTACAAAATTTCTAACTCTGGGCCTACACTTTTAGTTTACTGACAACATTTACTAATTTGTTATATTTTATAATTTACATTTGTTATTACTGAATCTCTGATTATGAACCCTTTTTCTGATTTAAACTATTCCCTAAACGAGTCTGGACCCTCAACATTATTTGAACAATGGTTACAATAAAATCCTTTAACATATTATTTAATACATTGCCTCTATGGCCTTGTTTACAATTATAAAATGATAAATAATATACTTAATGTTAAAACAATAATTTAATAAGAATGATGACTTAATAGGAACAATAACTTGATAGGAACAGAATCATCCGGCATGCTATGTTTTACGTACATGGTGTAATATTGTATTTTATGATTAGTCACAAACATTAGTTGACTGGCATACTATTCAGTCATCCCATTAATCTTAATCATTACTAATTTTAACTAAGCAATGATTATTTTATTGTTCATGGGTTTTCTGTCCCTAATGTATCACCTTCTGATTCTGTTCGTAGGCTCTAAATATTTTTAATAACATAGTTTATGAATGTCGGTCATAAGCCCTGGCATAAAACATAAACATCTTAACTTTATTATAAACTCCCATCACAACTCTCTATTAATATGGTTCTTGGGTTTTCTTTTTACATAAAAGTACTTAACCCATACCTTTTCCATTTCCCCCTCACTGACACTTTTAGTTTGGGAATATCACTTGTACATCACTATATAATATCAGGGATCACTAACTTTATTCCCCACTCTTTCACATTTACATAACTACACAAAGGTTTGTATGTGTATTATATACTTATTATAATACATTTTAATTAGTTATTTTATTATTTGCATTGTATTTTTTTCTCTTATCATTTATATTGGACAGTCTTTTTTTCTGTAACTACAGGTTGTTTATTTTTATTTTTATTTATGTGGATAACATAGGCGACTTTGCCTACTGAATTGAGCAGTTTTGGTTTTGGGATGGGGCTACTATTATGTCGCATTACAATATGCATCTGTTGTAACAGCTGTAATTATTATATTTTGTATTAAAACATACATTTAAAATATTTTAGATTTGATTCTGTCCTTCCTCATAACGTATACATGATTTTGAATGGTATTGTTGGTTTTGTATATTATGTTAAAAGTATGACATAAATAGTGCATTACGTACTTTTATAACAAGCAATAATCCCCTCAGATTGGAGGTTTACCAATCTGCCATCTGTATTGCCTGCCACTACTCTTGTCTCTCACAGTGTGTGTTATACTATTCTCATTTGACATACTAATTGATAGTAGTGTAATTGCTTAAATGTATTGTGAGATATGAATCGAAGGGGAAGCAATATATGTATGGTAGCATGTAAATTTGAAAGATTATTTATACTAGACTGTAACAGAAAAATTCTTTTTGACCAGAGCCTGTGTGAACCAAAGTGCATTTGTTTTTTCATATTTGAAATAGTATATTTTAAATATTTCATTGTGTGTTATGTGATAACATAGTTTTTCACATAACATCAACAAATTCTTAATATTCATGTTTGTATATCTGCATCTCCCTTTCTTAAGGGGACCCGGGATCGAAAAATCGATTTTCCAATTTTTGTCAAGCTGTAGTCTTGGATATTTCCTAATTAGAATAACACAAAATTCATAACTGTAGGCCAAATATTAAATACATTTTTAAAAATATTGCTATTGTAATGTTATTCTAATGTTCATTTTCACTTCCTGTAACTTTTTTAGTACCGTATAGCGTGTAGTAACGTGAAACGCTTTCCACTTGGAAGGGGAAGTTTGTAGTCTGAAAATGAAAATTTAAACTTACTTTTTGCATAGCTTTAACCCTATAGTGACTGTAAAATTTCTAAACTTAAATGTGTTGATCATGTGCAGAAGCGTCTAGGCACATGTTTGAGAAAGTTGGTACATGATATGAGTGGCAAGCAAGACGGACAGTTGTTATCTGCAACAGGTAGACTAACAATAATGAGATTGATAGTTTACAGAATTATTACGGACAAGCTATACGAAGGAATAGAGGATCTTGACAAAATGAAGAAAGATGTATGGGCTATATATTTTTACAAACTCTCTACAGATGATGACCTGTGCCATGTATTGTGTCCAGAAGGT
Organism: Magicicada septendecula; assembly: GCA_034769895.1. NCBI lineage: Eukaryota > Metazoa > Arthropoda > Insecta > Hemiptera > Cicadidae > Magicicada > Magicicada septendecula. Next base: position 264,831,238 of record CM068368.1, on the reverse strand, counting down.
GAAGATTCATAGTATAACTACAACAGATCTTTGGCTATAGGCGGAGGGGATCATATTTACGTAAGTATTCCTTACCATCAGTAGTGAAGTCAAAAATCAAACCAATCTTGAAAGATATATCTGATCCAACACTACTGAAGAAAAGTCTTCATGGACGCACTCAGAATGAGTCATTCAACAATGTCATCTGGACAAGGCTAACAAAAAATATGTTTGTTGGATTTGAAACACTAAAGCTTTGGTTCATGATGCAATACTTTCTTTCAATGGTGGAAATGTTGGGAAATGTGAAGTACTTAGTAGGCTAGGAATAAATAATTCCTGATATCAAGATGGTATGAGTATCATGAATATTGATGAGCAATCCATCATAAACAGCAAGACAGATTGCCAGATATGTGAGAAAAAGACTGGAAGATCAAAAGGAAGCCCAGAGTGATCCAGAATAAAGAGCAATATTATTTTTAGTATTGTAAGCAACAAATATATATATATATTTATATATATTCAAACCGTTTTTGCTACAGTCTATTTCTCGATGCATAATGTAATTTATTAAATATTTATAATTTTTCTATTATTTGGAACATGTTTCGTGAATCCTATTGTTCCCATTCTCAGCCATCTTAATTTTGTGTCTTGTTTAGTACTTATGTTGTGGTTGGTTGTTGCTATGCTTTCCTGTTGGCTTTTGGTTTTTTGAGTTGGTATTATTGTGTGTTACCCGACACCAATATGGTATTAGGGTATTTTGATAATAAATAAATAATTATTGTGTGTGATGTGGTGTATATATTAGTTTTGTTAGTATTTTCGATGTTGAGTGTTTTGAAAATTGTGTTATATTTTGTGTTGATTTGTATTTGTTCATGTATTAGTTTGTTTTGTGTTTGTGTATTTGTAAATTTTCTCATATATTCATTACTGTACCTTTCTGTGGTATGTGTTTTATTAGTGTCATGTTGGTTATGTCTGGGAATTCATGTCCTGTGTTTATTGCATGTGTGGCCAAATTAGACTTATATATTTTTGTTTTTGTATGCATTTAGATGTTCAAAATAACGCATTTTATTAGTTGTTTTTTTGTTTGTCCTATGTATTTAAGTATGGAATGTGACCCATTTTTTATGATTGTTGTATATTATTCCATACATATTGTTCATTTTGATCATTTCTTAAATGCTTAGTTTTTATTTTATATTTGATTTTATTTTCTATTTTATGTATAGTATTTTTACTGTATCCATTTTCATCAGCAGTTTGGTAAATTATATACATATTTCTTTGTTTGTTTCTTGTTTGTTTAGGGGTATTTTGTACATCCTGTTGAATAGTGAATAGAAAGCTGCCATTTTTTGTTGTTGTGGGTGGTCAGAATGGTTAGGTATAATGTTAGTGGAGGTTGGTTGGAGGCAAAAACAAAAAGACCGTAACAATCAACAAGAAACTTAACACATTAAAAAACACAATAAAAATCAAGAAAAAAACAAAAATAACCACACATTCTACCCTTGAACTATCAACGTAAGCAACACATCATTCAACAAAAAAGAAACAGAATATTTAAACAATATGACAAAAACTAACCTAACACAAGACATCAATAAAAACTAGAAAATTTAATAGTAGAAACAGAGTTTGCCATTAACCTATTACAAGACAATATACAAGAAGAAAAACGAACAGAAGCAACACAAATAATTAAAAAAATAATTAAACAAATAATTAAAAAAAATAGGTCTCAGAACAAACCATCCTTGGTTTAATCCTTGAAGATGATGATGATGATAAAAAACAGATCTAAACAGAAGCAAGATACTAAAGCAATAAAGTAAAGTAAATAGCAACAATTATATAACAATATAATTGTATTGTTATATAATTATATTATACTATATATAATATTACATTATATTGTTAATTACAATTACATATAACAACAAACATACCTAAAGCCGAAAAAAGTGAAGAAACGTATCAAAAAAACTGAAAGACTTCATCAACGATAATAAATGCATAAAACTAAATAAAGACCCAACAGAAAAATATTTTAAGCAGACAATAAAACTAGTAAAAACAACTAAAAACATTTCTGACTATAAAAAACACACACACACACACACACACACACACACATATATATATATATATATATATTTGTGGCAGCAGCGATTCATTACGTCTGCTCTCCGGTACCAGCGACACGGCGCGTGACACCTGAAGAATACGAGGCGAGCCAATCCAGCATCAGCATTCGGAGCGAGCCAATCAGCGATCCCGGTTAGTTAATAAAACCCGGGCTGGCAGAAAATTTTAGGCACTCTTCATCTCCACGCCATCGGACGCACTTCATCTCCTCTCCTCTCTCGGACGACATCGGCGCAGAGTCAGCCGGAAGGAACAGCCGAAGAATAGAACCGGCGTTCTTGCGTCTTCGCCCTCCAGTTCCGCGCCAGCGATGGATTTCGCTGGGCCAGCAGCCGACTCTACAACCGGTGCCGAAAGAAGAGGAGGACTGCAATACGTCGCCTAACATCTCAGCGTGGCATTACCAACATCACCGTTCTCGCCACTCGGTCCTTTTTAGGGCCACCAAAATAACTAGAGTGTACGATTGGCGCCATTTGTCATGCGGCAAGCCTTTTGCCCGGTGACAATATATATATATATATATATATATATATATATATATATATATATATATATATATATTGTAACGTTACATAACCCCTGTCCAAATATGATAACACAATCACCATCGTTAAAACCAGTAATCACCCAATTCTAAAAGTCAGAAATGGGTATTATGTACCAAGCTATAAAAAACTTTGTACTCCAAAACACTGTAAACAATAATAATAAAAGTGCAGTGTACAAAGTGAAATATAGTGTACTTAGTGAAAGTGTAAACCTTTAAAAAAGAGCATCTCACAGATTGGTACTGAAGATGAAAAACAATCAATATTGTAGCAGTGGACTATATTGCTGCTGACAAGTTTTGTATTTTGTGTAATTTTGTATTGTGTAGGCCACAAAGGTCTTGTACCTAGGAATAATCTTTTGTGTTTTAATAATGATTTTGTTTAAATATAAGGTAACCCAGGGTTAAATATAAAATAATACTATGTTAGCAAGATGGCATAGGAAAAATATTTTAGAGTAAAGATACATTAAGTAAATGATAAATCATAAATAAATCAAATTAAAAGGGATTAAAATATAAAAATACCAGTGTACAAGCTTAAGGAAAAATATAAAGAAAAACCTTAAATAAATTAAATTCGATTATAAATAAAATCTAAAAAGGATTATTTTTCTAAAAAGAAGAAATGAATTTATAATAATTAATAATAGCCTATATACTAAAAAGTATATAGATTCACCAATAAAAAAAACCATAAAAATTCTTGGTTACTAAGAGTAACCAACTAACAAGAATTTTAATTAATTGTTAAACGATATTGGAAGTGAACGTTTGAAAAAGTGTAATGCCTATAAAAATTTTAAGAAATTAATAAAACCCATTTGGAATAAGCAGTGCAAAATTAATAAAATTAACGAGTGATGTCCACTACATATTAGAACTCCTTCAAATAGAACAATTCACGCCTGTAATTTGATGAAACCTTGAAAAATCAACCTTCGATGTCCAGGCCTAGCCCACAGAACTTCAACATTTTCGTGAGATCGTTACCGAGTAAAATTTAACTAAATTATACCTCAACTATAACTTTATAACACTAGAAACAGCACCATTTCTTTAAATACTTCAGGAAAAGAGGTGAACATAAACTTTATTATTTAGTTAACCCAAAAAACCAGCAGAACGGGTTCTTGTGAACATTCCGGCCACCATTAAATAATTTTCGTGTTTTCAGTGAAGAAACGTAATCTGCGCTCTAGCGGTCAACCAATAAACTACATAATATAAATAGTACAAATTATAAAAAAAAAAAATTATTTATGTAAAGCTTGGTATTAACCCATATTCATTTCTGACTTTCTCATAGTACAAAGAACTCTATAATAACCCTGGGAAATTAATAAATTGTTTCTTTATTGTTATTGAAATAAAAAATAAAAATATTTGTTATATATTATGTTTGAAAATAAGATCGAACTAATTCTGTGTTGTCAGTAAGAATCGATTATCCCTTTCTGTTTTGGGAGAAGATAAAAAAATATCGGTATGGAGAACCATACATGACTTCCATATTCTAAGATTTATATTTAAAATCATTTTCAGCCAAACAGCCAGGCTGTGTCTTACCTGCCTTTTTATTGCTGTATTAAATGAAAAATATTATATTACATTAAAATGAAAAAATTATAATTTTTTGCCTGGCAACAAAATTATTTTATTTTTAACAATTACCATTGTTTCAACAAGTTTAAATAAATTTTCAAGTACTTTACTCTTGTTAAAACGTATAAGGTTGCAGGTAAACTACCCCTTCCCCTTAACCGATCTTCACCAAAATCGAAAGTCATTGAGACCTCTACAATTCAGGGACGTATGCAAAAAATTATTTGATTCTGTTTGAATTTGCGGCTGTTATCGTTTGCCATAGAAAATACGCTTGATAAAAAAACGTTGCAGGTAAACTACCCCTTCACCTTAACCGATCTTCACCAAAAACAATAGGTCTTGAGTACTCTACAAATCAGGACTGTATGCAAAACATTATTTGATTCTGTTTGAATTTGCGGCTGTTATCGTTTGCCATAGAAAATACCCTTGTTAAAAAAACGTTGCAGGTAAACTACCCCTTTCCCTTAACCGATCTTCACCAAAAACAATAGGTCTTGAGAAATCTACAATTCAGGGCTGTATGCGAAACATTATTTGATTCTGTTTGAATTTGCGGCTATCGTTTGCCAAAAAAAAAAAATTTCCCTTGATAAAAAAAACCGTAGCAGGTAAACTACCCCTTCCCCTCAACCGATCTTCACCAAAAACAATAGGTCGCGAGTACTCTACAAACCAGGGCTGTATGCAAAAAATTATTTGATTCTGTTTGAATTTGCGGCAGTTGTCGTTTGCCATAGAAAATACGCATGATAAAAAACGTTGGTGGTAAACTACCCCTTCCCCTCAACCGATCTTCACCAAAAACAATAGGTCTTGAGTACTCTACAAATCAGGGCTGTATGCAGAAAATTATTTGATTCTGTTTTAATTTGCGGCTGTTATCGTTTGCCATAGAAAATACCCTTGTTAAAAAAACGTTGTAGGTAAACTACCCCTTTCCCTTAACCGATCTTCACCAAAAACAAAAGGTATTGAGAACTCTACAATTTAGGGCTGTATGCAAATAATCTTTTCATTCTGTTTGAATTTGCGGCTGTTATCGTTTGCCATAGGAAATACCCTTGTTAAAACATAAAACGTTACAGGTAAACTACCCCTTTCCCTTAACCGATCTTCACCAAAAACAATAGGTCTTGAGAACTCTACAATTCAGGGCTGTATGCGAAACATTATTTGATTCTGTTTGAATTTGCGGCTGTTATCGTTTGCCAAACAAACAAAATTACCCTTGCTAAAAAAAAACCGTTGCAGGTAAACTACCCCTTTCCCTCAACCGATCTTCACCAAAAACAATAGGTCGCGAGAACTCTGCAAAACCGGGCTGTATGCAAAAAATTATTTGATTCTGTTTGAATTTGCGGCAGTTATCGTTTGCCATAGAAAAAAAATCTACAGACAGACAGACACACAGACAGACAGACACACAGACACACAGACAGACACACAGACACTTTTCGGAAAACGACTTTTTTTCATGTTTTGAGTGTAGTAGAATAAGAATCTGCAATAATCTCGAACACGATTTTTTTTGCCATCACCATACTTCCATTCCTTAAGGAATATGGAAGTAAAAATGCTAAATAAATCCAATGAATACTTTGTTGTTTGAATAAAAATGTGTATTATTTTCAGTAGATGGTAGTTGGTTACAGACTGTCAGAAGACTGAGAAGAGAACGGACAACAGAAAATATTATGTACCATTTGGAGTTAATTTAACCTCAAATGTGTTTGTAAACGTCACAGTCAGCTGGTCTCATGAGCGGAGAAATTTGAATTAATTAATCATATACTAAGAGAGTAATTCTCTTTCCACTCTCTCTCCTAACTACTGTCAAACAACGGTATTGAGTTCACCCAAATAAAATCTAGGGGAAATATTTGCATAATCACACACACTCGATTTTTGGAAACATTGAACATAAAATATAACAAATTCTGTGACTCTTATTAAAGCAAGATTTTCGAAGAGTATAAATAGACGTAAAATTACTACTACTCAGGGAAATAAACCGCGAGACGTTACAAGATGACGTACAAACGTGGTGTTTAAGTAGGAAAGTATATCAACAAGACGTAAATCGACTCGGAGAAAACCGCGAGACGTTACAATATATATATATTCAATCCCTTTCTCCTACAGTTCGTTTCTTGATATATATAAAGTAATATAAATTTTATGTTTATATTACCTCAAGATGTTATTTTTCCTTATTCGGAACATGTTTCGAGAGCTCCCGTGCACTCATAATCAGCCTTCGCGATCTTGCGTCTGGTGAAGTATTTGTGTGTTGGCTGGATGCTATTAAGGTTTCCTGTTGGTCTCCGGTATTTTAAAGTTGTATTATTGTGTGTGATTGTGGTATATGTATTTGTATTTTGTGTATTTTTGATGTTGAGTGCTTTGAATATTGTGTCATGTTTTGTAATGATTTGTATTTGTTTAGGTGTTAGTTTGTTTTGTGTTTTATGTTTGTATATTTGTAAATTTTCCTAAATGTTCATTATGGTGCCTGTGTGGTATATGTTTTATTAGTGTCACATTGGTTATGTCTGGGAATTCATGTCCTGTGTTTATTGCATGTGTGGCTAAATTGGATTTATATATTTCTGGTTTTTTGTATGTGTTTAGGTGTTCAAAATAACGTTTTTTCAGCTGTTTTTTTTTGTTTGTCCTATGTAACATTTATTGCAATCTTGGCATTCAATTTTGTATATACCGTTAGTTGTTGTATTATCTTTGTTGTGTGGGCTATTTAGTTTTGTAAATTATTTTTATTAGTTTTGTATGCTATTTGCACCTTACAATTGACAACAGGGCCCTGCGACTGAACGAATGCCCCAAATTACTTGGAGTCCACTTGGATTAAAAAACTTCGCTGGAAAGATCACGTAGAACATGTCATTGAACAATGCAGCAAACGACTAAATGCTATAAAAACTGTAGCTAGTCGAGAGTGGGGGGCGGACACTGTATCCTTGAGAACATTTTATTTGTCCTTTGTCAGATCCAAAATAACCTACTGCTGTGAGATATGGGGCTTTACTGCAGCTACACACATTAACAAGCTACAGCTCATCCAATCAGCAGCTTTAAGAATTTGCCTTGGCTGCCCCAAGTCTACTCCCATTACAGCTATGGAAATAGAGCTCGGCATTGAACCAATAGACTTGTATATTAAAAAGCAAATATGGAACAAACATCTCAAAAACCAAACCCTTCCACCAACCCATCCAATCTACTTGTTGGCAGCCACGACCATTATGCAAGCATTCAGTAAAAGACTGGATCTTCTCTCACGTGACATGCCCAATGAGACCCCAGAGCCCATTGCTGCATACTTCAACAAACCACCTTGGGGGATGATAGAAGCAGAAGTTAAACTTGACTTACCAATTAAAATGACCAAGGCTGACCATCCAGAAGCTCTTCGAAGGGAAACACTGGAAATGCTCAGTACCCAGTATCACAGCTTTGTGAAAATGTACACTGATGGATCCGTGGACAGTGGCAAAAGTAAATCAGGAGCAGGATACTATAACCAAAAGACTGGTGAATGCTTCTATGTCCCAGCAAATGCAGCATCAAGTATGGATGCCAAGCTATTGGCGTTGGATCCAGCCTTGGTGAGCTGTCTACAGATTGAAGACAGAGAAATATGTATTCTCACAGACTCAAAATCAGCCATGGAAGCTCTGACACAGACAGGCCAAAGTGACTATTACTTCCGCATCAAGGAATTGAGGGTGCTTCTATCGTCTCTAAAGATCAAAGGAAAACACATTGTATTCCAATGGACACCGGCCCACTGCGGGGTGGATGGAAACGAAAAAGCGGACCAGATAGCAAAAGAAGCTGCAAACATGGGACCAGTCAAACACCCCCAATACTCTCTGGCAAGATGCAAGAAAGGTGCGGCTGCTCGGATAAAAAAGGATGAATAGAGCGCAGGAGTGACAGGGAGACAACTATTTCGACTCCAGAAAGAACCTGCAGACCCTTCCTTATACCACGGCGTGGCAAGAGCCACGGCTACTTTTGCAGCAAGGACCAAAATTGGCCACATTGTCACCGGACATTACCTGCACCGATTCAACTTGAGAGATTCCCCAACCTGTGAGAGATGCCAGACGGAGGAGGAAACTCTTGAGCACATTCTGCTCAGATGCTCCGTACAGAATCCAGCCAGGGAGACCCTGAGGGCTGTGATGGGAGAGAATGGTGGCCTGGACCAGATTCTCAGGAACAAGCGCTTTTGGGTACTCGCTGCTGTGGTATACCATGGACCATCGGGGTCACTTGACCCTGTAAGTCCACTCCAAGAAGTAAGTATGCTATTTTTATATCTGTGTTTTTAAATAGTTTTGTTAGCTCATTTTTTGTTGTTGTTATTATTTATGTGTTGTTCATTTTGATTAATTCTTAATTGTTCAGTTTTTATTTTCTATTTTGTTTACAGTATTTTTATTGTATCCATTTTTGTAACCAATTTGGTATATTATATTTCTTTCTTTGTCAGTTTCTTGTTTGTTTAGGGTTAAGAATTAATCAAAATGAACAACAACAAAAAATGGGCCACATTCACATACATAAATAATAAAAAGACAAAGCTAACAAAACTATTTAAAAACAGATATAAAAATAGCATACAAAACTAATAAAAATAATTTACAAAAACTAAATAGTCCACACAACAAAGATAATACAACAACTAATGGTATATACAAAATTGAATGCCAAGATTGCAATAAATGTTACATAGGACAAACAAAAAAACAGCTGAAAAAAACGTTATTTTGAACACCTAAACGCATACAAAAAACCAGAAATATATAAATCCAATTTAGCCACACATGCAATAAACACAGGACATGAATTCCCAGACATAACCAATGTGACACTAATAAAACATATACCACACAAAGGCACCATAATGAACATTTGGGAAAATTTACAAATATACAAACATAAAACACAAAACAAACTAACACCTGAACAAATACAAATCAATGCAAAACATGACACAATATTCAAAGCACTCAACATCGAAAATACACAAAATACAAATACATATACCACAATCACACACAATAATACAATTTTAAAATACCAGAGACCAACAAGAAACCTTAATAGCATCCAGCCAGCACACAAATACTTCACCTGACGCAAGATCGCGAAGGCTGATGATGAGCGCACGGGAGCTCTCGAAACATGTTCCGAATAAAGAAAAATAACATCTTGAGGTAATATAAACATAAAATTTAAATTACTATATATATATATATATATATATATATATATATATATAATCCAGCCTAAGATGAATAGCCTAATAAAAATACACAAATTAAACAACCCAATACGACCATTAATCAACTTCAAAAAGCACCTACATATAAAATAGCACAAAAACTAAAAAGTTACCATCTAACAAATAAATTATCATAACATAAAAAATACATATCAATTAATAGACAAACTAAAAGTAATAAATTAGATGAAAACACATTTTTCACATCATATGATATCACAAATATTTACACCAACATCCCAGTAGATGAAACAATAGACATAATAATAAACAATCTTAAAAAACAAAATCAAAACACACAATACATAACTGAAATAAAAAATAGCGTTTAACTAATACTAAAACAAAATTATTTTTGAATTCAACAATAAAATTTATCAACAACAAGAAGGTCTGGCAATGGGCTTTCCATTATCTAGTATATTAGCAGAAACGTTCTTACAACACATAGACACCAAAATACAAAAAATTGTAAATTCATTTGATCCAAATGGCATATCGATAAGATATGTAGATGATGGGATATGTGGATCTAATAACAAAAACACAAATGCAGATAACATATTAAAACAAATCAATAACACGTCCAAAAATACAATTCACTGAAGAAAAAGAAAAACAACGAAATCAACTATTTAAACATAACCATTACATGAAACAATAACCAACTACAACATGCAATATACAGATAACCAACCTCCACTAACATCATTATACCTAACCATTATGACCACCCACCACAAAACAAAATGGCAGCATTCTATTAGCTATTCAACAGAATGTACAAAATACCCCTAAACAAACAAGAAACAGACAAAGAAAGAAATATAATATACCAAATTGGTTGTGAAAATGGATATAATAAAAACACTGTAAACAAAATAGAAAATAAAATCAAATATAAAATAAAAACTGAGCAATTAAGAATTAATCAAAATGAACAAAACAAAAATAATAACAACAATAAAAAATGGGCCACATTCACATACATAAATAATAAAATGACAAAGCTAACAAAACTATTTTAAAAAACACAGACATTAAAATAGCATACAAAACTAATAAAAATAATTAACAAAAACTAAATAACCCACATAACAAAGCTAATACAACAACCAATGGAACAGACAAAATTGAATGCCAAGATTGCAATAGATGTTATATAGGACTAACAAAAAACAACTGAAAAACGTTACTTTGAACAACTAGACGCATACAAAAAACCAGAAATATATAAATCTAATTTGGCCACACGTGCAATAAAATTCCCAGACATAACCAATATGACTCTAGGAAAACATACCACACAAAGTCACCGTAATGAACATATGGAAAAATTTACAAATATACAAACATAAAACAAACTAATACCTGAACAAATACAAATCATCATAAAATGTGATACAATTTTAAAAACATTCAACATTGAAAATACTAAAAAAACTTATATATATATACCACAATCACACACAATAATACCAATTTAAAATACCAAAAACCAACAGGAAACCATAGCAACAACCAACCGAAACAAAAGTACTCAACAAGATACAACATTAAGATGGCTGAGGATGGGAACAATAGGATTCGTGAAACATGTTCCAAATAATTGAAAAATTATAAATATTTAATAAATTACATATGCATCGAGAAATAGACTGTAGCAAAAACTGTTTGAATATATATATATTATATATATATATATTATATATATATATATATTATAACAAAGAAGAAATGTGTCTGTCTTTGTCGGGTGTTACACTCCGCGCACTTATACTTACTAATTGCCTTTTTCTCTTCGTAGATGTAGTCCTGCAAACACAACTTATGCTAATATGTATGTGTGTGGGCGCCACTTGGATATTTAGTCCAAGAAATTAATTAGGGCCTATTGTTTAAAATTAATTTTTAAATTGTTAAATTAGTTATAGAAAAAAATGTAAACAAGACAATTTTAGTTGCAAATAACATATGTTAATGACTTTTCTTTCATAAAAATCGTCTGAAGGACTAACAGTAAGATTGTGTAAAATTGCAGAGTTACAAAAAATTATTGACAAGATTTTATTAAGTATCGGCTAATAAAAATTTTATTCCTCAGTTGAGTTGTATGAATTTAATCTTTGAAAAAACTTTATACTCAGGACGTGACTCCTTTGAACTATCAAGACAAATCAGTGGGATGCTTTACAAAATTTGTGTGAATTGAAGGTGTTTGACATATGCAGTACAATTGTGTGACAAAGATACCAGGTAAAAAGATTTTAATTTTGGACAACTCACGTTCCGGTGGGTAAGTATTTCCTTCACTGGACACTGTTCTTGGGGACGATTCCAATCTTGCGCCTCTTCGTAATTACGTTCCTCATTCACTTGTAACTATTTAAAAGTCAAATTACGATTTGAAAACTCCGCACAATTTAAATAAAAATCGTACTGTTTCTACGCTTTAAATTGTTGCTAGTGAAAAAACAGCTGATTGAGTTCCGTGACTTCGCTATACTGCTGTCTCAGCGCTAGTTACAAACTCGATGTAGGCTTGCGTTAGTAAATTGTTTGGGGCTTTGTCAAAGTCTGTTTATGTCGCTAATACCAGCAAAATTTGATTTTTCTCTATTAAAATCGGTCCTTTTCAGGGCCGCTGGATATTTGGCTGTGTACGTTCTATTAGAATTGGCATGCTGTTGCTCTATTCAACATGCACGTTAGCGATTTAGCGATATACTCCTTTTTAGGTTAAGTAAGTCTTTCGTCTGGTACGGGGAAAAGCCTTTTTTGAGTTTCGGATTGGATTCCTCTTCTTCGAGTTCGCCTTGGATTAGATGTTCGGATTCGTATGTGAAGTGTCTCTCGTGGTTTTAAAGCATAAAGTCCTCTTGTGTCGATTTTGGTCTCGCTTATATACTCTTTGTAAGGTGCATTGTTTTAATTTTTATTCATGACTTCCGGTATTTTTGAGTAACATTTTCTTCTGGGACGTTCGAGAATATGCAAATAGAACATCATGGAACAAATTCGACTTCCGTAGAAGCTTTAGAACAAAAACTTCTTGTTCTTCATACTAATGGATATTACTGAAATTATTCTGGTATTTGTCAAACAATTTTACAGAACTACTTACAATCTGCATGTCATTATTATTTTTAGATTCCCTGCTTTCAACTGATTAAAATGATACCATTCATGATTGGTTTTAAATAGATTAAATCTAATAAATTAACATAAAATACATATCCTTACCTTGTAGTGTTTATACAAAATTCAAGTTTTCTTATTAATAAAATGCTATTAAGTTCCTCGGCTCTTACTATAACATTAACACATAATATAATTAGCTTTACATAACAAAACAAACAAATATTAAAGCACATAACATATAAACAATTTCATTTTTCTGTAGGCATAACATATGGCCTAGTTTCTTGTCACTGTTATTTATAGTAATTTGTCGTTTCTGGTATTATTTCTAGGATTTTTTGGGTATTCACTTAGAGTTTGTTATATTGTTTATCTTTGGGAATACCTGGTTTTTCCTAATACATTTTAATTTTATTGTAATCTCAATTAGCATCTCACTGTCTTTGTACAGATGAGCTATTTCATGTGTGTGACAAATTTCACTTTTATATTTAAAAATTCTCTATGAATTAAGCTTGTCTTCAATTGAGCAAGTATTTTTCCATTGTACATTATAGAATTATATCTTTTTTTCTATATTCCTTCTAATATTAAACAATTAATTTGTCAAATATGACTAATTTTGTGACTGTTTTTTGATCTCAGCCTAGTATGGTGTAGGTAACTAGTTTCATAACTTGACTGTTAAAGTGTTTTAGGTGGTAATATTTATAGGTATAGTTACTTTATATTGTGGTTCAACTTTAAAATACAAGTTTGTTGCATTTTGATAACTTTAAAGTCATAAATTTTACAATTTTACATGTTCACTACACGTTTTCAGTTTAACACTGTTTTTGATTATTTTCATTGACTTCTAATCAATTTACAGCTTTCTCTATTTGAAGTATTTTGTTTGTCTTTGTCTAGTTGACATTTACATCTAGTTTTTTTCTTAATTTCATTATAATTAATTTTCACATACATCTGAGTGATTGGTCTCAACTCTAAAACTGTGATTTTGTGTTATAAAATTACATATTTTTTGTTTTAATTTACATCCTATTTAATGATGTGTTTAAATCATTTGATACATCTATTTTATATATATCATAAAGTATAATAATAGATCTTGTCTATTATTTCACAATAAATTGGTTTTTATGCTCTATTCAGAGTTACATTTCTAACATTTCATGACCTTATTTTGGTAATTTCTGAGATTATTTGTTTCTCTTATTATACAATATCAGTTTTATTCTATGTGTCACTTAAACAATATATGGGGTTTGAGTCTTGGTCAAAGTCTTCGTCGTTTTTACATATTATTGATACTAACTATTGGACAATATTACTACATTTTTTGGACTACTTGGGTTTGATACTGTTCATTTCACCTTAATTTACTTTTGCACTTATTTTCTTTATGGAACTTTTGTGACGTTACTATATATATATATATATATATATTTGTTGCTTACAATACTAAAAAAAAAAAAACAGTTTCCAACAAAAAAAAACATGGGTACTGGAACACGCCTGACTGATTTAGAAAGAATTAAATAGGTCTAGGCTTAGAAGTCCTTTTAAAGAGGGTGCTTTGTTTATCATACAGAAATAAGACAGTTTTCATTGTCATGATACAATGATAGAGGAAGACTTATTTTTTCTGTCTTATAATGAAATTCATAAAAATTTTTTTACGAGTTCTTTTGTCTTTTAGTTTATGAGTTCATTTAAAGTTTATAATAAAATATAGTCACTGTTATATATGATGACTGTAGACAGAGGTGGTTATGATCAAGTCTGGAATACAGTTGTGAGGTGTTCACTCTAGATACAGCTGTGCTCCTCCTGGTGTCTGGTGTTCAGGGTCGTCTTGGGTTGAGCAATTCTACAAATTGTAGTTAATTAATTTTCACCATAATTTATTTTGTGTTTTGAGCTTACACAATAGATCCTGCAAACTTCAAGTGTTTTTAATCCCTTTATGGGTATCTTGTACTTTCCTGGATAGCACTATTTAAAAATCAACTTCCAATCTTTCCAAGTTGTGTTTGTATGCCTTTGGTAGACCTAACGTCTAGAGTTGAGCGATATGTCTCCTGTTTTGAAGTTCAGTGAGAGACTATATTGACTGACTGAAATAAGAAATCAAATGAAATTTTGGGCTATTTCTCGAATGCTGATTGGCTACTACACACCCTTTCACTGCGACTGAAGTTAAGATAAATTTATTATTGTATAATATTGTTCGAGAGAAAATTTTAGCTTGTCAAAAAAACAGACTAATTTTATTACTTTTCTACAGGGGCATAAAACTTTATTAAAAAACTCATATATTCAGTTCTTTAAATTACAAACAAATACTGACACACGATAGGTCTTTTTATTAGGCATATTCTGGTGCAAGTCTCATGTCAAAATTTTTATTTCAATGAAAGTTATTTAATTTAATACGTTTTTTAAATTATTATCCTGTAAAATAATTATATATTCTCACACACACCACATGCCTACGCATATTTTCACACTACTTCACAACACTAATTGTTTTTTTTATTGTCTAAAATTTACTTAAAACTAACAAAATGAACATGTCTCTTATTGCCTATTATACAATGTCCAAACTGCAGTCTTTACTTATACAAATTTTCATTTCAACATGCTGTCATATGCTCAGAGTCCCATTACTAATTTATTTGTACATTGTACTCATTGCAATATATTTAATATTTATAAAGACTTTACCTCAAGATGTTTTCTCCTTATTTGGAACATGTTTCGGGAAGCCTTGTGTTCCCATCTTCAGCCTTCATGATTTTGAGTCTTGTGAGGTACTTGTGTATTGCAATATCATTGCAATATGTATATAAAAAATATGTTATAAAACTAATTGTAAAATATAATACAAATATTTATTATTTTATAGGTATGCACTTAACCTATACATATTCTAATGACAAATAGTTTTAATTCCAATCACAATATTACTGAATAATTATAATAATATTCTGTTGTACAACAAATAAATTCTGAATTTGTGCTATGTCTGGTGTGTATTTTTAAATACAATTTAACCTTTAGTTTTAAAGCTATACTTCACTCTCTCAAAGCTTCCCAATCTCTCCATTTCCCTTGTCTCCTTTATATGTCTCACAGGGGTGTATTTAAAGGGGAGAAACAAACAGAGGGTCAAAAAAGTTGACAAATTTTGTTAATCTCTTAAGTTCCAGGCTGTTTTATTATTTTTTAAGCTGTGTATGCTAACATTGACGTAGCTGGCCTTTTTGGCGTCCAGGGCAAGGAGATCATCGGCCGCCTTGCCTTCACAATTAAAAGGGGGCAAAGAGCAAACATGAAGGCCCATCCAGTGAACAGAGTACTTAGTAAATGCAAATGTGTAGATTTTTGTATGAAAGCACGTCCAGCAAACATCTTAAGAATATTTGTCAAGTCAAAATTAAGAAATTAGGTACTATAATGTTACCGGTATTCAGTTTGCATAGTAACAAATGTAGACTATAAAAAATTAAGTAATTTAAAATATTTATAACATAAAAATGTTCTAATAAACATGTAAATTCCTTGTAGGTCTAAAGCGCATCGTCAAAACAATATCCTAAAGCGACATAAGTTAAACAAAGAACTATATACTAAAAGTAATAAATCACTTACCATTACAGGTTAATGGTTCAATCTTCTATTAATAAACACTTAATATTTATTGTAATATTTAATGAATATTTAAAACGAGACAATATAAAATGTAACTTTCTTGGTCTTAATTCCTTCAAGTCGGTTATTAAATCACCATAATCTAAAGACGAAGCAATGTTGTTTTCAATTGAAAGTATCCCTAGATAGATACACTGTCCTGAGATATTGTTGATCGTAGGTATGATTTAATCAATTTAAGTTTACTAAATTTTTTTACAAGAAGACAGACACTGGTAGAGTTTAGAAATTTTTTTAACGCTGTTGCTAGTGTTATGTAGGCTTCTAATCCAATTGAAGAAATGTATTGTAGCAGTCAATGAGGTGTAAAGTCCATTTGTTCTCCATTAACGTTTGCCCTTTTTAATAAAAGTATGACGTATTTCAAGTCACTGAACAATTCTTCGCTGTTTAGGTCATGTGAATAGTTTTGTAAGCACTGTGAACTTAATTGGGAAAGCTGTTCCTTAAAATGTATATTCCCATCGTTTATGGACACCTCAAATTTACAGAGGAACCCAAAGCGTTTTTCTAACTCTTTTATGTAAGAGAAATGGCTTGAAATTTCAACTGACAGTTTGTCCAAAATTTCTTTTAAGAACGTTACATTTCTTGCCGAATGGTTAATGCAGAATCGTCTGCATACTCCCCTAGCATCGTGTGCTTCCTTCTTATCCTTTTTGTGATACTGACACCCCATTCATTACATACCTTCTCTGTCTTAGTAATGACATTATCACACAGCTCATTCCTCCAAACTTTTAATTTGTCCGTTAGTGTCTCCAGAAGTGTCAATGCTTGAATAAATTTTGTCCATAGAAGAAAAAAATAAGTGTCCAGAAAAAGAGCAAGGTCGTAAAATTAAAGTTTTCTATTGCATTAATTATTAATGCTACATCTTCCTTTGTATCGATTGTTTTAGTCAGTGTATCCCTTAATTTCTCCAGTACAGTGATCACTTCAACCAGCTGAGTGGATATTGCTTTCACCGTATCTGCTTTTGAACTCCACCTGGTATCACAGTGTCCTTTTAGAGTAATTTTTAAGAACACTCCATCTATGAGTGGAACAGGAAAAGAAGGTGAATAGACATTCTACTGTCCCAAAAAATGTCACTGCCTAAACATTTACGTGAGTTGCATGAACTCCAACCAAATTAAGTGAATGGTTGTCACAGGGAACAAACACAGCTAGTGGATTCAAATCTAATATTCTCTTCTGAACTCCTGAATGGATATCAGCCACTGTTACAACGTAATTTGTTATCATAATAAACCGTAATTATGATGCTTGAGTGTAAATAGACTAATATTGTTTATCATGCAAGGTTTATGACAACAGACAAGCTGGCTGGTTATGCTTCTTTAACGAAAGGAATAGTCATATCAAAGAAACAAGTTGTTTGTAGTTTTATAAACTGAAAACAATTGTTTCAAGTCTATGGTCACTTTGCCACCCTCCTGGCTATGCCACCCTTGACTCCCACTAGCTACACTTCTGTATGCTAATACAGTAGTAATTCTTTTTTAAATGTACAAACAGATTTATTACACAGCATTAGCATATATGTTTGAAATATAGGAAAATCAATTCAGTTAATAAGTATCTTGTAAACAATGTTTCAATAATGCGTATTTTTATTGTGTTATTACCGTTTACTTTAATGGAACTGTGTTCAGCCACTTTAAAGATAGTAATGTTGATTATACTTAACTTGTTTTTGTTTTATATGATGCCGACCATCCCCCGGGCCCCCCAAGGCCAAATTCTAGATACACCACTAATGTCTCATGTGTTTTGAATGGTTAAGATTCTGAAATAACACGATTGAATCTAAAGAAGTGCTAAAATAATTAAATTAACTAATTGAATAAAGTTAAAATTAAATAATTAACTGGAAGAGTTACAGACAAAAGCCAATCAGAAATGATAACAAATGCTGATGAAGAATCAAAGCATTATATTGTACTTCTTTGTTAATGTCATTTATTTGTCAGATGTATTGATGGGTATTCCCAAAGAATTTGAGAGAAGTCTGATAGTAGATTCAATGAAAGAAACGTAAGGAAAAATATGACTAAGACTTCTGTATTGTTTATTGAAAATTAACAAAATTGTATATAAGCATATAATACAAAGGAAAGCAGAGATTAATTTGGCTGAAGACTTGGGAAGTTGTACTCTAACATGTAATTGTTAAAAACTTCAGATTAAGTTTGAATGTATATATAAGTATTTTTGTGGTCAATATACTCAAAACTGGGAGTCTAAACAAAGAATAATTATACAGATTAGTGATAAAGGAAGACAATTTCTATTTTACAGACTATAAGACAGGGATTCACTTTATTACCATCTGTTACCTGATATAGATTCTTGTAATACTGCTCTAGTGCCAGATGAGAGAATTTTACAAAGAATGCATTGACCCCACGTTCGAGTATCAGAATCAACAATTATTAGTATAATCCAATTATTCAGATGAAGTAAAGGTCAGAATAGATGGAATATTAGTCAGACCAAGTCATGCAGATACTGAGGAAGTATAATAACAGGTGACGGGAAAAGCTTGGAACTTGTAGAACAAAGAATAAGGAAAGCTGAAACTATGTTCAACCAAAAATTGCTGCAATGTTCAAATAACATCAACATCGGTAACAGAAAACAAACTAATCAAAATTTATATATGGACAACAGTTCTCTAATAGTTGGTAAAACACAGATGCTTAAAGTAAAAAAAAATTAAAACCATCAGAAGCTTCTGATACCTAACTTTCAGTGCTGGGAATCCACACTAAAAATACAGTGGGAAATCACCAGTCAAAAGCTATATCCAGCA
Organism: Magicicada septendecula; assembly: GCA_034769895.1. NCBI lineage: Eukaryota > Metazoa > Arthropoda > Insecta > Hemiptera > Cicadidae > Magicicada > Magicicada septendecula. The sequence goes on along the minus strand of CM068368.1, from coordinate 264,811,936 downwards.
ATATGAGAGTAAACATTGTTACCATAAAATTCTGGAAAACATATGATAGTAACAGAAAATTTACAAAAGGAAGTTTGGAATGTCATCTATGTACAGTAGATGTACATAATGTACAGTAGCAGCGAAACTGAACATTGAGCATTTTGAAAAAAAAGTCTCCTTGGACACTAAGAGAACTGAGGCCAAATGAATGGTCTTTTATGTAGTGATGTGAAGGTGGTTTGGCCTCAAAGCGCAGAAAGTTTGGGCAAACATATTTTTGACTTAGCCTTCAGCCTAAAATTGTTACACCAGGACGTCCTTTTCACTGAAAATAGAGATAGTGGGTCGTTTCCATTTTTAGATGTAGAACTCTGAAACTATAAACTCTGGGGCATGTCTTTTATAGAAAATCGAGGGCCTCAACTACAGAATCACAGCACCATTGACAGAAAAGTCGTGAACATGTTAATCAGCAGAGCTATTACGTTTTTTTCTCGAGTTATCAGAACACTCTCGAGTCAGAGAAACAGTGTTCATAAAAAAAGAATGATTTTAACATAGATGAGAGTTACATTTTGTTGGGTGTTTGGAGACTCATGATAAAATGCTAAAATAAATAAAATTATAGAGTAGCAATAGAGGTCTGGATGCAAACTAACAGTTTCCTCAGGAAGGGGTATTGTCTTCTGGTTAACAAGACTTGGTTTCCCGCTAACACGGAGGTATGAGCTTGGCGGGATGGCAAGTAATCAAAGTTATGTCCAGTCAGAATCCAATAATGAGGAGCTAGTGTATATAAGAGCGGATTCTCCACCAGCCAGAAGAGCCTAAAGGCCGAGTAACGTCCTGTGGGGGAATGGGGAAACTGGAATATAAAAACAGAATAATTTTTCACAATTTTTCTATCCAACTACCTAATACAAAAATTGAAATACAAAGTATGAAAAACGTTTTTATCTAGAATAAAATAAGCAAACAAGCTTTTTTCGACAATGAGTGTTCCAATGTGAAAGTACGAAATGGTAAGTTTTTATTACAGGGGTGGAATGAAGGGGGCACTAAGTAGTCTTCGCTGTTGGTTCATACAGAAAGCTAAGGAAAGGTAAGTTGTGTCTTGTCACTTTAGCAAGCAACTTAGCAGGCAACTTTTACATCTCGATGTCAGTCAGCTTACGTTGCGCATGCCATGTGCATACGAAAGTTTGTTGCATATTTGTTAGGTTTTATTTTTCAGTAGGCTTTGTATTTTATGTAATTGTTAATTTAAATAATAAAAAAATGCATATTTGTGGCATTTAAAGTCAGCAGACTGCAGAGATCAACGTCGAAAAGGCAGCCCTTTGAAGGAAATAAGGAGTTCATAAACAACACTGAATTCAGGAAAGATAGCATGAACCAGAGTTTTTATCTTAGCTTAGCAATGAATATGAAGCCAAACTGACAAAATTTATGGGTTTCAGTGTAAACATGCCTTTCAACCCTTGACTGCAGCGCTACTGAATTGAATGATACTGCCAAGGGTACGGTCGTATGTTTTGGGGAATAAGTATGATTATGTTGCCCTAGCGCCCAGATAATTGTTTCTCAAAATAATAGATTCATTGAAAAATCATGTTGTGTTTAGTAATTATTTTTCTGCAGCTATGTTGTAAATTCGTGGACTATTTGGGCAAGAACTATGTGTTGTACATATTTATGCATATTCACGGGCATGTTAGTAAAAAATGTGGAATACAGGCACGGACTACAAAAAGGGGCCAGATCAGACATCCAACTAAGTATCTGTCAAGACATCGAGGATGCCTCATCGTTGCATGGGCGAAACGTTTGGTTCAAATAAGGAAGTACTTGTTTAAAGAAACTTAAGTTTTCCCTAGTATGATTAATTAATACCGCATGAATAATTATCTGATTGCAAGTTGACTTTTCGATTAAAGAAGATGTACTATGATCCTAGACATTCTACACAGATTTTGGTTTATTTGATAACACAAAAAAACATTTAAATATTAAATTTTTGAAGTGTTAACATAACGATTAGCTTTGTATAGAGTCTGACTTATACTATGACAGTGAAAAAGAGGTTTGGAATGTAAGCAAAGTGGACAAAAAAAGGCAGACGAAACAAGTACGGTACTGGATTGGTAACCAGATGGAATAAAGATGGATAGAAGTATATGTAGAGAAATGATAACAACTCTTGAGTAGTTATTAGATATAAAGCCAGAAAATAGAGAAATGAATAGGAGTGAGAAAGAGAGTGAGAGAAAGACAGATAGATACATAGATGGATAGATAGATAGGCAAAGAGAGAGAGAAAGAGGGTGAAGAGGAAGAAAGAAAGAGGGTGAGAGTGAGCAAGCGAGCGAGAGGACGGAGGGGGGAATTCAAATCTCAAACGTATTTCGTCTTGAGACATAGCTGAGTGCTGGCGAATTGGGAATGTGTAGTGAACGTAGTTCTCGTACATCATCAGAAGCTGTAATGCTTATAGCGTCTAAACAGAATATGGTTTCCATCGTGTAGCGACTGATTTATAAAGTGCAGCAGCTCATAAAATCTAACGGTCACATGAACATCATCGACCTGCAAGAATTAGGTGTAACACGTCTGTATTGGTTTCTCAGTCACTCCATCTTTTAAGCCATCTTCCTCTAAATTTCTACCATCTTCCATATATTCCGTAATTTGTTTTTGCAATTTATGGTTTAACAAATCTACACCATGGGACTGCCAATTGTACCTATAGCAATTTCACCACGTCATCGCGTCACGTTAAATGAATTTCTTTTTGTAACGACTTCTAACTTTTTAGTAAATCATGTTTGCAATGTAGTAATTTTATTTTTAGCTCCAGAATCAGCGATGTTACGTCAACTAACAGCTAAGACGAGTTTAATATTTTACATTTGTGAAGAACATCGAGGTATCATATTCGTGAAGAATATCATACAGTGGCAAAGTACTAACAGCATAGTTTTCAGTCTCATTGCCAGATTATTTATACAGAATAAATATTACGAGTTAAATTCAAAATTAATTAAGTAGAAACCTACTTCTAGACGTTAAAGATCTTTTAGTGAAAAACGTATCTATCAGGAAAGATCGAAAAACAAAAATACGTCTGACACAAGTATGCACGATCTTACTGGTGAAGATGGAGTTAAATCATTAATAGAAATTTGGTTGTGTCTAGGCGTAAAATTTATTGTAAACTGAACGACTTTTAACTTCGTTACTTACTAAGAGAACTGCATTTTATTAAGAGACTTGGTGAATGACACATACATTACCGCTATTGAATTTCAAAATTAAATTCATACCTTTACTGCTTAGTCCTTCACTGTGACGTACAGTGTCTATGCTAATTCAGAATTTAAATCTGTGATTGCTTTCCGGTAACTAAACATTAAACATTTAACAATATAAGTTCGACAAATACCGTAACGTCGAAACAAATGCTAAACAATAATAAAATGACGAGGAAAACTAAACAGAAAATAAAAACAAAAATAAAACAACGCTAAACAATTGTTAATAAAACTCATGTTAATTTTATTGTTTATTACTCTGTTTGGAGGACACACTACTTGGAGATTTTTGTTTTTATTAGTTTTTGTATTAGTTAAACTGTTTTCTCAGCTGAAAGTGACCCACAGGTTGACAGAGTGGAAACGTTGTAAATAAATTTTGTACTAGCTGGAGAGAATGTGATAAGTATGGTAACCTTGCACCACATTTTAGTTTTATTTATCGTTTACCATGCTTCATTAAAATGTGACACTGATTTAGAGAAAAACTCCGCGTGGCAGTGTGTTAATATCTGTTTGAGAATCTCCTCGGACATGAAGCTGAATTGTTTAAAGAAACCTGCTCAAAAAGTCTGCTTTTTTAGGTATGAAGTGACAGACACACTAACAATCTGGTTCACTCTTACTTTCCGTCACATTAATGATGAAGTTGTAGGAACTTACTAGTACACTTAGTTTTACCTGCAATTTTAGTTTACTTGTCCAGTGAATGAAACAGTAATGAAAGGAAACTGGTAGGACTGGAAACAAAACGAATCATTGTGTTATCGTTTAGGGAATTAATACCGCCAAGCACTTTCTGTAGTAGACGTTGTTCTCAATGGGGAATCGTTTCTAAGGTCTTGAGCGCGAGAAATTGTGTAATAAACGATAACGTAGGAAAGCGTTAAGTAAACGTAACGTGACGCTTCCATGCAACATAAATAATCTGGCGAGTTAGGTGTATTACGCGATCAATATTAAAAGGCACAGGTGTCCAGCGTCTTCAATACACATTTTAACTGTACTAAAAAGAGAAGCAAGAGCCTGCGGAACAGTTTCACTTTCTTTGCCGGTGTGGACCTTCACTTTCTTCCCGAGGTGGGTGGGGGTAGTGCCAGTAGGTACTTCACTCTCCGTCATTTTTAGTTGTATACATTTTTTTGTTCGAAGTATTTGATCGTGCCGGACATAAGTCATTCGGTTCGGAACTGTTCACGTCGTTTTGTAGAGCTCGCTACGATTTGTGATGTTTATTGTTAAATTTGTGAACGTTTGTTAACTGTGTATGTTTCCGGAAGGTATTAGAGTGAAAACATTACCTATTGCATATATATATATATATATATATATGATTTTTTTTTAAATTAAATTTTATTATTACAATTTAGTAGAGGAATAAATGGACAACTTGTTATAACAATTTTATTGTCAGATGTGATATTTACAAATGAAACATATTTTAAAATATATGTTTATTTGAATTTAATTTGCTGTCCGTTAAACAAATAATTTTCTAATTTTTCGTGTTTCAAAAATGTTTGTGATCAATAATTTGCATATCAAGTAATTTTAAATCTAAAACTCACCTTACTGAGCTGCTAAGTCGTAAATTTTGTCATACTATTTAACTTTTATATCAAATGTTGTAACAAATCATAACTAGGTTTTAATTTAATTTTTTTAATCAAGTTGGCATATAATCAAGATATAGGTAAATGATGGAAACATTCAAGATCTTTACCAATATGAAATAAACATTTCTGATCTTTTGCTGAACTTTATAATAAAATTGTTTTCAGTTTCATATTTACAAATATTTACTTTCAATTTAATTCATTTTTATTTAAAAATTTGGACATATAGCGTACTTACTGAAACAATTCCGTTACGATAATGTCGATGACTATTGTCCTTAATATTGACTGTTAAGGGCAATTAGGACTAATAAGGACTATTGACTATAAGTGCATTATGTTTATGCTTTCTTTTACTTATAATTAAATTAAAAGAAAATTAATGTTATTAAATTTATTTTTTATAACATCTTTCATCACTATTTGTATGTAATATTATTACTTTAGTAACTAAAACTGAAAGAAATTAAAATTTATTTAATGTATTATTAACTAATGTTGAATGTTATACAATTTAGTTATAACATTTAATTAATAATTTTAATTATTGACTGAATGGATAAATAATTTAATTATAAACGCTAAAAAGTGTATGTAATTGTGTGTGTGTGTGTGTGGGGGGGGGGTGTAAAGTAATTAAGAAACTTTTTTAAAATGTTTGTAGCCTTTATCAATTAATTTTAAGTGAGAACATTTTTTTAAAATTACATAGTTTCCTATATCAGTAAATGTGTAATTATAATTTTACGTTGCTTACCAATTATGTACAATATACTAGTGTTTATATTCCTATTGTGACACCCATAATAACAATGAGGGAGTATTAGGGTGATTGGTATTTGGCATTTGTCAATTTCTATCCAGTAAGTCAGTGGAAATTACCGGACACTGTAGCCTATAAACTAGTTTTTTATCACGTTTTTCAGCTCATTGAGTTGGGAACAACACTCTCACTGTGTGCGCGCGCGCGCACATCAAGCCACGGCGGTTCATTACATTTTCAAACACTGCAGTCTCTCCCAGCTTCGCGATTACATTATTTTTACCAAATTTTTTATTGCCGAGTCCAAATATTTGTTCAGTCCTTTCCGTCTTCTCGTTTTGTCACGTTCTCTACATTGTTAGTACAGTGTTCCTCCTTTATTTGTACGACCTTACGTATAAGACTAGTATTCACATTATTCATGTAATAAAATTACTACTGTATACACTTTTCAATAACGTTAATATTATAAAATGTTCGATTTGTGTAAATTCAAAATTTTTGGTTAGCTGAAACAATTATAAGAGTTCCACAAATACTGAATTATGAAACTGTTTAGATTAAGAGAGGTCAATATTAATAGTCTGTACTTGTGATAATAGTACAAAAACACATAATTTGAACGTTAGTTTATAGTGGCAGTAGAATTCCATTACATGGTAGACTATTGCGATTAATGCCATCCAATTATACGCGATTTTACTGCACTCCAGATTCACTTGTCTAACTAATTGAGGTGCTGAAATTACAAAAACGGAAAGCACTTAGGCTTACCACTTTAATTGAAATAAAGCTACGGCGATGACCAATTTCTGTTCTTGTACTGTCACGTTAATTCATCATTGAGGTCTTTTAAAGATAGAAATCACTTCGTGTATCCCACTTCCTTTTACTCAACAGGACTTTAAAAACTACGATAAATAATTAGTAATTCATGGATGATTTCTTTAGTTAAGGTCATATGTTGTGATATGCTTAGCCCAGACGGTAAATACTACTTGCCTTGTGAAAATAACTAAAATTATCGAGGTTACGTTACCTCAAAATTACGTTCTATATCGCGAGGTTTAAGCTCTGACAATTTATTATTATTACCAGCCTCGTTTATGTTTTCCATGCCTTCCGCTTTCACAGTTATTTGTCTCTAAATATGTAGGCCTATTTTTTGTTTCTGTTAGAGGAGATTAACTTCAGAAGTTACTTTACAGGTTTTAAATTCGTTTGTTTGGCCGGTTTCTCAGCTTTCGTTTCCGTATATTCTGAATCGGCAAACCTCGTTTCGTCAGTTTTTTGGGTCCTATCGTACTGGAGAATCTAGATTCTTACTTGGAACTTTTAGTTTTTCATTGGACGTTCGTACTTAATGTTTTTTTTAATGGATGCTAGTATTGTGTTCACACGATAACAGACGTTTTCAATTCTGCGAGTACATCTACTCTAGCTCATGAACAGGACACTGCGATTACGGGTTTATAAAAGTAATTTCTTTCACTTGCACAAAGTTCTTTTTTTCACTGAATTTCTTGGACTGAAGTTCTTAGACGCCCTTACATCGCTCCATTGGAGCAGAACTAGCCTATCTCCAAAAACACAGCTTTTCAGGAGAGGAATTTGAAAGTTTCCTTTGTCTATAGTTTTTTAAAGAAAGATCGCCTAATGCTTTATACACACTTTGTAATAGTCTTATACACATCCTAATTATTGTATAAACAAATTATAAGACACTTTTAAAAAATTAAATGGATATAGGACCAAGTTAATTCATGATGATGGACATATGCTAATTCGTAATAGGCAAAGTAAATGGTTGTTTGCAATACTACTGCACTCAAAAGATACACAATGACAGAATGTGACGCTCATAAAAACTAAAAACTGTTGAATTTTGACATAGGTTAGTTCTGCTCCAAGGTAGCGATATATTCTCTCTCTTCACTCTCCCCTCTCTCCACACACACACACAGACACACGCGCGCGCGCGCGCGCACGTAGGTACTACGTACGCACGAAATGAGTAAATGCAAGTACTCATCTGTATCTGATTATTAAATACAGACATTTTTTTAAGTGCCATTATGTTTAGCTATAAAGTTGGATGATCAGGATCATTAGGGAGGTACGGTGACTGCTGAGTTAATGTTGATTCTCGTATAACTGATTTAGGTAAGGGGTTAGCCTGTGACTGCTTGGAACAATATAACCTGGAATCGTAGAAGCAAAAGCTATGTAATTATTTTCTTGTCTAATACACTCGTCGAGAGAACATTTTTCATTCAGAGTGCGTATTAAAAAACTACAAAACTTCTGCTTAATTTGTGTTTAAAAAGAGACCTAAATAAAAGGTCGAATTATACAAAAATCCGTAACGTTATAATCCATTTTTAACTGGCTGTTTTACAGTTTGCCGATCAGCAGGAAGTAATAAAAATAGAAAAAACAAACTAACCCAAGTAGAATTGGTTACTGCGAACAATGCGGAGGAATAATTGTACAGATACCGACTTGTTCCTGGCAGTGAATGGGAGCGGTTTGTTTAAGACATACAATAATTATCGGTACAAAACCGCACACATCCTTTTCATATTTTTATATCCGCAAACATGCTTTTCATATTTTTATATCTGTTACTTATACTCAATCAGCAGTACAAGAACTTTAACTTTTCCTTTTCAGTATCGGTGTTCCGACTCATGTAGCCCTACTACCACACTCTGTAGTATTGTAAAGCACGTGAATTATATATGATTTACACGCTTCAGCAAAATATTTAAATTAACTATTACATATTCCAACTTGTTTTTTCCGCTCACTAGGCTGCGGAAAATTCATTAACTGGATGCTTACAACTTTCCAAAACCACATTTCTTTTCTTTAGTGTATTATGTATTCTGCTGCCCACTTGTAGCCTATTTCTCACTGTTGACATTTTTGGACAGTAAGTAGGCAGGCAGTATTGCTTGATATTATACTTGTGTGTGTGTGTTTATATATATATATATAATTTAGGACCTACCTTATATAATCACAAGCGCGCGCGCGCACACACACACACACACACACACACACAAATAACTGTAGTTCACATTTCTTTGAAAATAAATCTTTACTTCAATAAACCGCGTAAAGTGTGCATAATTCAGAGCAAGGAGTCGTTCCAAATTAGTACGTTTTTCATTGATCTAAAACTATTATCATCAAAATGATAAAACTGAATTGACATTTTTAGTTTATTCGTTGGTAAACTATGTTTTTTTGTTAAAAATAGTTGATCTGTATTTTTTTTAATGAAGAAATTTTTACATACTTGTGATGATGGTTTTCTACCATTAAAATATTTTATAAATCCTTGCCCTAAATTCTGTATATTGAACATAGTGTATAGAAGTAAAAACAAATATAAACCCGCTCGCGCGTGTAAATATGTACGTATATGTGCATGTATTTTGGTAATTATAAAAACCTGAAGTCTTTTGTTGCAAGCATATATTTATATCTTCTTTATTTTGACTTCTGAAAACCTGAAGCTATCATAATCAGAAGAAAAACATGTTTAAATTCAGGTGAATAATTATTCTTGGATTCCGTATTACAGTTTATAAAAAAGAAATTAAAATATACAGCTAATTTTGTATCTAAAGATAAAGAGCCTGGTTTTTAAAATAGCATTGCACATTCAAATAAAATTGTTGCAAAACGACTTGAAATATTTGTAATAATTGTTAATTACTAAACTGGAAGAAACAATATTAGTGTGTGTGTGTGTGTGTGTGTGTGTGTGTGTGTGTGTGTGTGTGTGTGTGTGTGTGTGTGAGCGCGCGCGCGCGTCTTTTGAAAACCAGAATTCTATTGTATTCTAACTTATAAGGTTAGATGTAATGCAGAGTCGTATACTTTATCAGTTCATGAGTGTACATATGTGTACTGTTGTAATACTGGAATCGGTGAAATGTGCAAAAGAATACAAACATTGTCTATATCTAACTAGGTATTTAGTTATCTATGTCTGAAAATGATTAACACGAACTTGGGGAAACCAATACAGGGATGATATTGGAGTAATGGTTTCGGAATTATTAATTTAATAGAAATAAGTAGGCCTATTTATTAAGTAATTACGACAGAAGCATTGATTACTTAATTAACTTATATTTCGATTTGATTTTTGTGAACTGTGTAAAAGTAGAGCATAGTTCTCTCTTGTCAGGTTCGTAATGGGTAGAAAGACTATTGACTATTACTCTTATGTTATACGGTATTTACAACTTTGGTTCGGTGCGTTGTGATTGTAGCTGCAGAATTTTATTTGACTTGTCCAGTGCCTTCCAATCATTTTGAGTTAAGATCTCTTAACTTATACTGTGGAATACCAGTACATATAAGGAGTATGCTATTCGTGTCATACTTCTTTTAAGTAAAAGGTGACGTTTAGTACGGATCTCAAGAATATCCCAATGACTGTTTGGCTTTGGCTTTCTTTATGTACTAAACTCTGGCATGTAAACACATTAAAAAACGTGTAAGGAATTTTATATTTACTCTTACTTTTTAAAGTTCATATGCGAAATAAGAAAGTAGGCGTGAAGTAAGCGGCTAACTCAGCGGAAGACGTATAATTAATAGACTGCCGTTCCGACACGGTCGCTAAGTTTATAGGCCTATGTTTCTCGTTTTCTTAATTGTGTTACGAAATCACGATTTGCCTATACAGTTATTATATAAAACATATGTCCATTGCTAATCTATTCTACAACATTATTACATAACGAAAGAGATGAAAAATTCAGAAACAACGAAATATTATATGAAAATACGGAATACGGATACAGATTACAGGGAATGAATTACTAGAATTATTTTCCTTGTTACAGTTTACTGGTACCAGTAATTAAGGTATTTCGTTTAGAAAGTCAATGAACTTATTATTTTTTTGTGTAAATTAGTGCAGTTTTTTATCAACTTCTGTAAAAAATTGAAGTAATGTTAACGTAAACGTAACCACTTCCTTAATTTCTTTTGTTGTAATTCGAGTTGAAAACTTTCGATAAACACGTGTAAATAATATATATATATATGTATAACAGATCTTTACAGCTGTCGCCGTTTCTCCGTCCCCAACTTCCATTGTAACCTATCGTAGCATGTAAGTTCTTCTCAATTTCTTGCAACCATTGCTTCCGCTACGTCATCTCGCCAACTCCTCCGTGGACGTCTTCTTTTCCTCCTCACCGGTGGTATCCATTCCAGTATTTTGTGGGGCCATCTGTCATCTTCCAATCTCTTCACATGCCCAAACCAAGTCAATTGTCTCCTTTCTATTTCATCTATTATTGTCCTGTCAATATACGTGTAAATAATACGGGTACTAAACATCTATATAGGCCTACTCAGAGGCGGATTGAGCCGATTGGAGGCCCCTGGCGATAAAAATTTCGAGGCCCTTAGATCCAAGCCCCAAAACAAAAATTGGGGACAAAATGAATTGACAATGCAATTTTCCCTTCTTACAAATTCATGACCTACTTCTTTGCTTTCATCAAAAAACATTTTTCTCTTCTCTGGCCTACGAACACAATGGATTACGTGAGCTCTGCAAGAGTTACAAGAGTGCAGTGATGCCAACGGTGGCTACCGATCGCAACGCGCCATCGCAATTTCATGCGGGATTTCACGCATTTTGTAAAAATCAATCACTTCTTATTACTAAGATGTATATTTGACATTATAGTATACTTGATGTAGATAATAAATTAACAGTTTCAGTTACGAGTCTTTCGCTTTTGGCTTTTGCGTTTACATGTAGAATAAGTGAATAATATTAAATATTGCATCTTTCGCTTTTCTATTGTGGCAGTTTTTAACTAGGAATCTATCGATCTCGGGGCCCCTTAGAGATTCGGGGGCCCCTGGCGGCCGCCAGGTCCGCCAGGCGCTTAATCCGCCCCTGGGCCTACTACTTCTTTGCTACTTTTTTTTCTGTCGCTTCTTTGCCACTAAGATTATATCAGTACAATTACTTGAAGTAACCAATGTCATATACAAAAGGTGGCATTCTCATATTATTCACTTCAGATAATACCAAATAACAAATCCGTTTGTTAAGAAATTTCGCTACTCATGGAAACTACATTTCTTACGACTCAGTGGAAATGAAAATTATCCTGTGTTTTGCGTTTGAAGAGAGAAGCAATTCTCCAGATAGAGAATCAGTTGTTAATTATTCTGTTGGACGCGTCAGTACAACACTAGAAAGCCAGAACCAATCCTAGCAGTTTCTTGGAATTCCGAATATTTTTGGTATTTTTCACTCTATTATGGATATCCATAACATAGAGGCGTATATCTAGAATGGTGCCTGGGGGGGGGGGGAGGGTCCGGTCGAGTCGGCTTCATACAAAAAAGAAGTTAAGTTTAATCAACATTAGTGTCTTTAAAGTGGTTGATAAACGTGTGAAAACATCCTGAAATCAGTCCTATTAAAGTAAACTGTAAATAAAAGTGTAATAAAAAATACAATAAAAATACACGCTATTGAAACAGTGTGTACAAGATATTTATTGATTTAATTGATTTTCCTATATTTCATGTTTCAAACGTATTCAGAAATGCTGTGTAATTAACCTGTTTGTATATGTAAAAAAGAGTTACTACTATATTAGCGTACACAGCTAAAAACTATTAAAATAGCCTAAACGTTAAGAGATTAACAAAATTCGTCAACTTTTTTCGACCCTCTTGTGGGGGGATGTTCCCGTTCGTGCCCCCCGCAAACACGGCCCTGCATAAAAGTAAATATCATAGTCAGAATATCTTCGTTAAAGTGATAGGTTTTCAACTTATTGTACGTTTCGTATGTAAAATAAAAAAATAATTACTACATTAACAAGCGATTACAAAACGTTTTAAAACTTTTCACTGATTAAAAATTACGTTATGTTGTTATCATACGTTATATTATAATGACATACGAAGAAAGTAATATTAACTCTTTTAATTTCCGTAACTTATTATGCATTAATTTTTTGAACGCTCAAATTCAAGCGTATAATGAACACGGACTGTAATGTTTATTTTTCCGTTTGTTCGATTATTTACTGACATTTTGACTAACATTTGACAAAACTAGTGACTCAACAATCTTGTTCAAACTAGTTTGAAAACATGACATATCAATCAGAGGGCCAATTAAATAAATGAAATGGACGTAATTATAATAAACAGAATGCTGTAAGTGAAAGGAAGCAAATCTGTAATGACGAAACATTTGTTTGATAAAACGCATTTGCTATATTAACGTTTATAAGCAAAATGAAGAAACGTTTGGTTTTGATTTTGCAGTTATTATACAATAATAACTGACTTTACAACTCGAATAATTACACGACTCATATATTTGCTTACAAAAAAGTTTCGTTCAATATCATAATAAGAAAATGAGAAATACTAGAAATTTAAATTTATCATTAGGTAAAGTACGGTGAGTAAGGTTATGAAGGCACAGGGTTGTAACGAAGTTTGTTGACAGTCATACAGGACACCTTCAAAACATTAAGTGTCAAAAAAGTTCCTTTTTGCGTTAACAATTTATACATTTGGATTGCATAAAACCTGTCCGGCTAGGAAATATCAAAAACTAAAGAGTCGTATGATGAGATACAGGTTTGTAGTGGTATGTACGGTTGGTGATTTAGTCCTACACTAAAGACTTGGGGTTTTCTGATTTCGGGTACCCGAGTTTAGTAGAAACGAAACGCCCAATAAACTGTTGCCATTATTACTAATTTACAGGAAATAAGAAAATACAAATAATACGGTACATATGCACATCAGACGTGAGCATACGTTATCAGGCGTAGAATTTCGTAATATAAACTAAAACGGAAACTTAATTTTGAGATTTGTTACTGTAAAATTTTAACAATAATCTTAACATCAACGTTACTGTCAACGCATGTCTACTAGTTTCAAAGACCACAATGTTTGTATCTATATAATAAATCCCTAGGGTGGGGGGGGGGTCTACGTTTGTCCCCGGTAATCTCAGAATCAACTGAACCGATTTCAATTAAACTTTGCACGCTGATAGCAGGTACCCAACGGAAAGTTTTCCACTTTATCTGATAACGATAGGTTAAAAAGAACCGAAGTTATTACAAAACAACTCATTTTTTTAAACCCGCGGCTACGACCGCGAATAACGATAGGTTAAAAAGAACCGAAGTTATAGCAAAAAAAAATTCATTTTTTTAAACCCCCTGCTTCGATCGCGAATATTTGTATATGATTGTTGTGGTAACTGTCGAGTTGGTAAATTGCTAATGGTACATCTGTATTAATAATATTCTTATGGAATTCTTATCAGCATATGGAATTCATATAAACAATACAATAATTCATTGTTTGATTATATTGTAACATTGATTATATAGTACACGTTGATTCTGACAAATCATACTCTTCGACATTTGAATACTCAGTAGGCCTATGTGCAGTAGGAATAATTAATTCCTGAAGATGATGAACAAACAAGACAACAATAATTAATTGTCGAGAATTATACTTCACCTACTTCATCGAGAATTATGCGATGAGCGTCAGTGATGTAGTAACAGTGCCTTTTTCGTTAATTTTACGTCATCGGTAAGTAATATGTGCAATATGTATTGTATTGTATAAATTAGTAATTGCCCCCTAGAGATTTATTAGTATAGATAAAATAAATACATTTCCACTTTTCTTAGCTTTGCTATGCCAAAAAGACGATCATCAAAGAGCATCTGAAAATGACGTCGAAGGAGTCGAAATGCAATCAGCTCCTGGAAACTCTTTAGAAAGATCTGGATTAGAAGTCTCACTGGTTGAAAGTCCTACGAATCGTGAAAATAGATTAGCGGCACAAAGACGCAGGCAAGCGACTCTCAGATCACGAGGTCCTACTTTTCGATGGGTGCAAAATTAAATAGTGGTTTCAATTATAATCCGGTTATTAACTATGCGAATGAAACAAATATCGGGTTACCGAGTGTGGTTTGCCCACATTGCAAAGCTTTAAAGTGGAAAAATGAATCACATGGATTATGTTGCTCTGCAGGAAAAGTGCGGTTAGATCCCATACTTCCTCCTCCAGAACCGTTAAAATCATTATTAAATGGAGAACATCTTTTATCGAAAAAATTGTTGAATGCATTAAGATCGTACAATTCAGCTTTTCAGTTTACATCATTCGGAGCCAATGAAATAGTCGAAGGGAGCTTCATGCCTACTTTCAAAATTCAAGGGCAAGTATATCACCTCATGGGATCATTACTCCCCACACAAAACGAAGTACCAAAATTTCTACAGGTGTATTTCATAGCTGATTATTTACAGCAAGCTGAAACAAGACTGGATCATATTCGTAACTTGGATAAGACATTAGTAACAGAACTTCAAAATTTACTTCACGCAATCAACCCATATGTTAGTGAACTGAAAAGTGCGTTTGAATTTGTAACATCTGCGAATAATAATCAGTACAATATTGTGATTCATGCTGATCGAAAAGAAAATAATGAAGAGCACAGGGGTCGCTACAATGCACCGACAACTAATGAGGTGGCAGTAGTTTTAGTTAACCAGGAATGCGATAAACGCGATATAATAATCCGTGCGAGGGATCAAACGCTACATCGAATTGCAGAAACACATCGAGCTTATGATGCTTTACAGTACCCTTTAATGTTTTGCAGAGGAGAAGATGGTTATCATTTTACATTAAAATTAGTCGATCCTCAGACTGGGTTACAAACTACTAAGAAAGTTTCAGCTCTACAATTTTATTCGTACAGACTCATGATGAGAAAAGATGAGTACAATCATTAAATTTATTACAAACAGCTTCTGAATCAATATATTGTTGATATGTATGCTAAGATAGAGACGGAAAGGCTTATATACATCCGTACTCATCAAACTCAGTTAAGAGCTGAGAATTACATACATTTGCAAGATGCATTTCGAAATAATGAAAGTTTGGATAATTTAGGCCGCTTGGTCATTCTACCCTCAAGTTTCACAGGAGGTCCACGATATATGCATGAGCGAACGCAAGACGCTTTTTGCTACGTACGCAAATACTCGCGGCCTGATTTATTTATTACGTTCACTACAAATCCTAAGTGGAGAGAGATCGTCCAGGAGTTGCATCAAGGCTTTTCAGCTCAAGATCGACACGACTTGGTAGCACGTGTATTTCATCTGAAATTGAAGAAATTAATGGATTTCTTAGTGAAAGGTAAAATTTTTGGCTCAGCTGTTTTCTACATGTACAGCGTAGAGTGGCAAAAACGAGGTTTGCCGCATGCACATATTTTGCTCTGGTTAGAAGAAAAAATACGACCAGATCAGATAGATTCTGTGATCAGTGCAGAGCTGCCGGACCTTGATAAAGATCTAGAGCTTTATGATATAGTTAAAACACATATGATTCATGGGCCATGTGGAACAATTAATGCACAGTCACCATGTATGAAGGAGGGTCAGTGTACTAAATGATATCCTAAATCGCTTACAAAAGAAACGACGATAAATGATGACAGCTACCCTAATTATCGCCGACTGTCCTGAAGATGGAGGTTTTCAGTGTGAAATCCGTTTGAGAGATGAGATTTTGATAGTTGACAATAGATGGGTAGTTCCACCGGTGCTTTCGCGAGCTTTTGGTGCTCACATCAATGTTGAATTGTGTAGTAGTGTAAAATCCATTAAATATATATGTAAATACGCCAATAAAGGCTCCGATCTAGCTACGATTGGTATACAAAATTCTTAAGACTGACTTAGCACGTAAGATTTCGACTAACTGATATCAATATACTTATGTGTACACTATTTGTATTATTCTATACGAATAAACATTTCATCTAATTGTGTTACTGCATGTTTGTAAATATCTACTTAATTATCAATTTGATTTTACGTATCGAGGAAACATGAATGATGGATCTATTGCTTCGCACTTTTTGGATATTCATAACTTACAATATAAGAATATTATTAATATAGATGTACCATTAGCAATTTACCAACTCAACAGTTACCACAACAATCATATACAAATATTCGCGTGCGAAGCCGCGGGTACCTGCTAGTCGGAAATAAAAATCTATCATTTGTGCGTCCGAAGCGTCTCGTAAATGGGCTAGACACTGTCATCCGCGGATGTTACTCAACATCAGTTAGCCTACTGTTCTCAACTTGAGATGCCCTGTACATGAAATGCTTTGTCGTATCTCGCATATGCCAGCAGGTACAAATGATAGCGTTAAGAAATATAATTTCATAGGCTTTCACGCTTCAAGTCATTTTGGTCATTATATTAAAATTCCAGGCTTAATGGCTGAGGTCTAAAATTAAAACCGATGGTATTAATCCCTTCTGACATTTCGGCAGCTTGCGCGGCAGCCATCTCCTTAGCGGGGAACGGATGGAAAACTTACTTCAACATGTTTGACAGAATTCTTGTTTATATTAACGTAAAACAGTGTTCCGTAAACAAGAGTGTCTAATTAAATAAAGTATCTAAGGTATCTATAATAGACAGAATATGCTAAGTTAAACGAAGCAGATGTGGAGTGGTTAGCAAACCGTTAATTTTGGGACAAATTTTCCATCTGTTCTCCGCTCTGGAGATGGAAGCCACTTAAGCTTAATAAGCTTAACAAGGAATACACAACAAATTTTAATTTTGGATCATTGCCATTAGACCCGGAAATTTAATAACTTTTATGAAAGTCTACCATTCTGTGAAATTTTTATTGCAGTTTCTGTAGAGAACAGATTGTAAATTTACTTTTCCTTCCTAAAAGTTCACTATCTGATGGGCTGTACGATTCACACGTCCATGAAGACTCTCGTCTAGAAGAATTTAACAGAAGTTTATTTCGTCACTTCTAGCTGTTATTTGACCTCTCTTTTCCGTGCGCTCTAAAGACATGTTTGTATTTCTACTCGCATTTATGCATTCTTACACACAATCGTTTCTGAGTAAAGATAACATTGATTCTAAAGAACGCCATTAGACGTTTTTATATATGGTTAGTATTCACAATATTAGAGTCCTGATAATATCATTTGAATTATTACAGACTTTACTATTTTGATTTATGCTACATATGATATTGAGGAAGCGGGTTGGCCTAATAAAACGAAATTGCAATTATTTCGGATTAAGAGCCTTAAAAAGGTAAGCGACAGCAATATGGTTTTTGTCTCTTCTTTGCTCCCTCTTAGGTTAAATTTTTATGTTCATTAAAATAATTGTCTATTTGATATTTGTCTATTTATTTGGTATTTCAGTTGTCTATTAGTTAGTGCTATAGTTTAGTACATATTTAATTCATTTACGGTAATATAATTGGACAGTATGAAAGAAAAAATAACTTCTTTGTATTAGAAAGCAAAAGTCACTGCTTACAGCAGAACGTACTTCTTTACATCAATAAATAAGCAAATTATTCTATTAACGTGTCGACAAATAACATGTTTATAATAACAGACAAAACTACAATGGGTTTTTTTAGGCAGTATTCTAATATACTTATTTGTTTTGTACTGTTCAAACACAATTTATTTTCCAAAGTGAAGGGTACACTCATTAATGTCGTTGCTGTTATTAAGACATTTCTAACCTATTGCGTTTGAATTTACGCTGAATTTAACATTTTACGCTAACGTTATTATTTACAGAAAACTAGCGTTCGTTACTTGTTAATGTATTCGATTTAGAGAGGTGCGTGTATTAAAATACTTCTTACTTATAATTTCACAGCTTTAACAATTTTCGACCAAAGTTGTTATCCTACGTATGGATAATTCCATTTGTTAATGTACCTTACAAAGTAATTGTGAAGGGCATAATCTTGCAAGCAGTTGAAGGTTTCTGTGCGCGAAGGTCTGAACAACAATGACTTACATAAATATTGTGAGGAGGACAAGAATGACCGCGTCCTTAGTGCTTCTCGTGCTGGCTCAGCTGACTGTCGCACAGACCGGTACCAACCAAGTTTCTGTGGCCGGGATAAACTCCAGTGTTAATATTCCAACGTATAATAATGTTAACGTATCTGACAGGACAGAGACCGAAAAAGCTGATGACAGCAAACCTTTTGCTTTCGAAACGGAATCCGTTGTAATCGGCTTGACTAACACGGACCACTACAAAACGGTGTCTGCTGACAGGCGCGCTTTAGACCTGTCGTCTATCGACAACTCAGAAACAGAAGATTTAAAGAAACAGTACGGGAGCGATTACTTTCTGAAGGAAGACAATAATTCAACCGCAGCAGCAACCGAAGACAGGAAACACAAGACGGACGTTATACAAAGATTATCGAAACCACCAAAACAGCGCCAACAACTTCACAAGCCGTATTTGGATAAGGCAACTGTAAGAACAGATGTCGAACTAGTTGGCGAGTCGGTATCACCCCACACTGCTACTGGAGTGGAATGGTTGTCAAATGTTTACAATCCTCATAGTTGGAATCCTAGACAACTACCAGGGGCTGCAAGACTTTCCAGTGGGTGTCGGGAGAATATGCTGATCTACCTGAAGGAACTGGAAAACGGAACGATATGGGCTTCTAAGAGTAAGTAAAATATATTTGTATGCAGTATACTAATATGCTATAATATGTGTAGAATATATTACATATAATTTTTCCAACACTTATATACCAAATATAATATATGAATAGTACTTCTACAGACATTCTATTTTATTATTTGTGACTTGTGTGCATAACAATTGCCATGTGTATTTGGCCTATATTTTGTTGATCTAAATGATATTGTCTGCCCGTGTTTGCGTCAGTTGCTATACTCTTTGTCAACAGACGTCTCTAAATTTGTGGCTAAAGGTATGTAAGAATCAGTATTATCTTGCCGGCCAATTCAAGCAACGCCTTCTCAACGCTCAACGTATATGCGAGAGAAGGTACGGAGATAATTCTGTCGAGCAATAACTTAAAAGTAATAACAATCATTTTAGCTCACGCTGAAGAAACTGACATTTATTGAAATTAGGTGCAGCATACCGTGGGAATGAAAGGTACACCTGACAATTTACGCTTCGGCCTCACTTGCGTTTCTTCACTTTGAAGCGTCTATGACCGTCTATGGCGTCAAGTTTTTTACTCACGGTTACTCACGCCGCTGGAAGAATGCTATGGCCAATTTTAAGTTTGGTTTGGTTGTGAACTAGCAAAAACATTTATACCTGTGTATATTTTGCACATTTTTTGAACGAAAAATCATTAAATATTGTAACCACCTTCACTTTGTGTATGTGTCTTATCTAGTTTATTTTTGGAATTGGAAGTTTTCGTAATGTGTTTTGCGAACGTAAATGGTGTCGTTCGGAAGCGTCTGGTAGCCTGTGTGCCTTACCTGTCCCTTCTCACTCTTTCGTAATTCCGGATAGGCGCCAAATTGTTTTTCGTGAAAACAATTAAAAGTTTTTATTTGTATAGTTTGATATTGCACTATTGTAAATTCGAATCGCTCGCCGTCTGGCTTGTTACTGATTCTCATCTGAGTGGGGGAAAACGTGTTGCCAACTTGAGATAGCGTTGGTTATGTTGACCCACTGCTAGTAAACAAAACATGCATAATATTCTCTACAAGTAAATAATGGGCAGTTGTTATCGGTACACACTCTTTTATTAGGCTTTTGACTGATTATTTTTTGTTAACGCTTCATAAAATTAATAATTTATACAATGATTTTAGCCTCGGCAATATTCACTCAATCAGCGGATCGCTGGGTTGGCAGTACAATGTTTATATTAGCTGCAAGACAGTGTGGTTATTATTTTACAAAATAAATCTGCCTATAGGGTTCTTTTAAGTACGAAACAGAGGTTTATCTAACAAGATAACAAAATTAGAACATATCATTTAAAGTACGTGATCATTAAAATTAAACAAGGTTTACTATAAATTAAATATTGTGGTGTTGAATTGTGACAGTGTCGTTGGTGTATACATAGGTTATCATTTGGTCATTCAGTGTTTACAAAGTTACTTTTTTATTTTATCAATCCTTGAAAATACCTTCAGTGATAGTGAGAGTTTTATCATTTAGTTATAATTTTGTGAAAGAGAATTTGTCTTTTTTATAAATCAATAAATTCAGCAATACTCAACGTTAGTAGATAAAAGATGTATTGTCAGTCGTCCAAGTGGTGTAATGGGTTGATGTCGGTTCATCCTTCTTCAGTCTTGGGCTTCGGGAATGGTTGGCGTCTTCTTCTGGTCGGATTCCATATCTTTTTTGGTCATCTAGATTAATTCCGCGCTGGTCCTTGGTATAGTTTGGTTGGAATGTCCTCTCGTCAGTTATTCTGGTCCTTCTTCATCGACTTATGGGCACTTATACTGTTTTAGAGTTAATAATTTGTGCCCTTCACGGCGTGGCTTCTCTCCAGTTTAGCGTCACTACAGTTATTATTGTTCCTCTGAAAATTAGTCAATACACGGTTGTTGTCATGGTAACTCACAATTTTTGATTGGCTGAAATTGGCTTGAGATCATTGTTAAGATATTTGAATTTTTATTTAAAATGGTCACAGATCTTCTAAATGTAATTAATCTTCAGTACTCCCTTTTTAGTAGTAAATATTATTATCACTGTTCATATTTTGGCTCAAGGATTAATTTGACATCCAATATTACAGTATTTACTTAGGTATCAACATTTTGACAGTTTTGTGGATTTTATTTAATTATACTGTTTTCTTAATTTACATTATTATCATAATATTCCTGCCTTAACATGATAGTCTAATTGTATTTCATAGTTTATGTGGCTTAGTCTTACTAATGTCAGTGTTTAATTCTAAAATTTGAAGTCTTTTGTAGTTTGACTGTTGGGAATCTGCCTAGGCTTAGATAGCAATTGACTATTTTTTTCTTTAATTACTGAGATTACATTTTATTCTCCCCTTGTATGGGTCCTGATTGTTTTAATACATGATTCTGTTTATTTGCTCAATGTTTATGTCTGTACCAGTAATTGTGTATGATTTTATTGGTTTCATATGTTAATTTGTATACTGTCATAACTGCCTTTTAGTGTCATTGTATCTGACTGTATTTATTTTGTTTCTTGTTTATTGCATCTTATAACATAGCATCTTATGGTTTTAACAATTCCCATAGATATAATTTCTATTCATTAAAACATAATTCTCTTGAAACATAAATCTTACTCATTAAAACATAATTATTTACCTTTTATTATCCACTCATACTCTTCAGTGGGTAATAATTATTTTATAGTATCATTAAAAGAAAACAAACATATAAACCTTAATTAATTATTTTGATTATTATAGAAAATCCTTATTACTAAGCTTATCTGACACTGTTTTATTAACTAATGGTACCTATACCATTTCACTATGTCTTATTAACTCTTATCATGATTATTCATTGTTTTTATCCCTTAATATTACTGACATTTTCTATATGGTGAATTGACACACTGATAGTCTATCTTTCTTACTTTCCTAATAATCTTAATAGTCACTTGTTACATTAATTGACACACATTTAAAACCATGATAATCAGTTATCACTAAAGCTAACTTAATTTTAACACTATTAGTTTATTTAGTTACATTTTGGGTGTCCACTCACATTGGCCTCTCAACTATCACAGTCCTTCCTGCGTTTGACCATTATCAGATCTCACTCATTTATAACTTATAACCTAGTTTATGCACTTATAAACTTTGATTACGGTTTTATCCGTGTTTATCACTTTTTAATGGGGCTTATTCTCACTTCGGGGTATTAACACTAACACTTTGCACTCAATCTTGGTTTAGGGTTACTGGTGGGTAAAGATTAGTGTATTGCTTATTCAAAACTCTCTTTCTTACATTTATTTTAAAATGTTCATCCTCCTTACAATTTATAACCTCTCACTCTGTGTGGTTTGACTATACATGATATGTTTGTGTCGTGCTAATGTGATTTGTCCTAGTTTACTCTATTTGTTTGGGTTAGTGTACCCTTCTATATCTCAAGTCCTTAACAATTAATATTTTTAACTTGTCTGTCTTTACATTTATTATTATCATATACAATTTTCATTAGTTAGTCTTTTTCATTGGTTTAACATTAGTTTTGTATTCTTTCTGGGCTCACTTTATTTTGCCATCGTTTACATGTCACTTCCTTGGTGTTGTGGCTGATTATACTTTCACACTTCCATGCTAATTCTTTGTTCATTATTATTCTTATTATTACTACACTCTTGTGGTAGTGTGGTGGCTAGTTCTAGTTCACTTACAGTTATCATTATTTATATTATTCTTTGTTTATGGGGTTGGTTCTACTCTCTCACTTACCATCTATTGGGCTACTCAGGTTAAATCGCCATGTATTACTGTATTTAACATTTGGTTTGTTTGTTTGTTACTTCTTTATTATTAGAGGTTACTGTTCTGACTACCTGGATATGTCTGATCGTGTTATTATTTTGAGTTACCCATTCCTTTAATCTCTGATTCATCCCTTTTTTATTTTAGTGTTAATGATTAAACAATTTATCTTGTCATGTTTTCTTCATTTTTTGTTAGGTGAAGATATGTACCATTACATATTGAGTGCAGTTCTTGTACGCGTATTATGTACCGCGTTAGTTGTTAATCGTTGTCGATGTAGGCATAAGATAAACTATTGGATCCTTTCCATGCTTGGCGACGTGTCAGCAAAGGGGAAACTGAAAGATAACCCGACAGATTTTTCGAGTGTTATAGACCGCCTGATAGTTCATCTGGAACCCCATCTCAAAACAAATACAAAGTTCTGGAAATACGTTAGCGCAGGAGAAAAACTTGCAGTTATATCAAGATAAGAGTTTTATTTTCAAGAATTAATTTGACACCAGTAGGAGATTACCAGTAAGAATCATAATTCAAACGTTGGTTGAAAAGTCGGAATATATGCTTGAAAGACATGTTTGAATTGGTATCCAAGTGATTTATTGACAAAATCTTTATAATATTTACCGTATTTCTTCCGTCGTGTGACTTCGTGTTGCGTTAAATTGATTTACGCGTTTCGAAACATATGTTTCGTCTTCAGAAATAAAAAATCACTCTTAGCGAGATCGTTAAATATTAAAATTGCAAATATTGAAAAACAATTCCACACATATCCGCGTTACATGAGTGCGCACTCGAGTCGAGGATATGTGTGGAATTGTTTTTCAATATTTGCAATTTTAATATTTAACGACCTCGCTAAGAGTGATTTTTTATTTCTGAAGACGAAACATATGTTTCGAAACGCGTAAATCAATCGAACGCCACACGAAGTCACACGACGGAAGAAATACGGTAAATATTATACAGATATTGGAATATATGCGTACGTTAAAAGAGGTAAATTAAAGGTTATAGCACAGTGGGACGTCGATTATCCCGATTGCAGGATTGAATCGTGATAATTAAAATTTTGCAGAACTGGATAATCGTAAATATTTTATGCCTTACATATTTTGATAGGCCTATCATTCATTAATTTTTAATAGGTAGGCTACTATACTTTTTTTAAACGATTATTTATGGAGGTTGTTAATACATAACAATAAACTTAATAGTTAAGAGAATGACTGTGTGACTATTTAAAATGACGTGGTAAAGTGTATTTAGAATCTTGAAGTATACGTAATTTCAGCGGAAATGTTAATTTTAATCGTCTTGTCTACAGGGTGTTATCTAGCAATTTTAATCCTCCTAGCAATAGAGGATTTGTGTTCCCTTCAAACCGTGTACTGAACATTGCAATGGTTTCACTGACAGGCAGGTCAAGGTCGCTATAGATGTCTTTTTTGCTGACGAACCACAGTGCATTGGTTGTGGTCGCAATACCTTGGTCTGACACCTTTCGATTATAGCGGTGTTGGATTTGGAAGCATTTCCCCAAAGCTCTAAGCTGTCCGCACCAGGCTTGAAGACAAATAGATGGCATACTGTAATGAAAAATACATTTTCTAATGCTTCACCCGAGACGCTGTTTTCAATTTTTCACAATACCTGCTTTGCCTTTCAAAAAAAGAACAATTCCTTTAGTTTTGCGGGCATGTAATGAACGTAACGATATCGATAGAATTGTTAGAGAGCAGTAAAGTAAAATGAGTACCGGATTCTAGAGGATGGGGTATTTATAAATAGATTTGACAAAAATAATTCAATTGACGGCTATAGGTTTACAACTTTAGACAAAACAAAGAGTAATGATGTAAAAAGAAATGTTGTAACTTGCAAGATTTATAAGGTAATTTACACTTTGAAGACAATACACAATATACAGAACCGTTACTTCAAAATTGACATACAATTTGCTATTTCGTTTACAAGAGCACGACATACAGGTGTGGCTACAAAGGTGAAGATGAAAACCACCCAACACGTTCTCCAGCCCTGTGGCCATAGTAACCTTCTTGCGGTGAGACAAACTGGACTTAAAAAAGGCGTGGCCGTAGACGTTTCTGGATTTCCAGCTGCATTTTTTCACGCAAAAACGCTCGTGAGAAAGCGCAAGTGTTGTTTTAGAGAATACGACCTTAAACAAATGTAGAGCACTGGTCGCAAACGTTACGACCCTTCGTTTCTTCTGAGTAGTACTAACACTAAAAATATTAAGTGAGTAGTAAGTGAATATTAAAAATCGGGCAAACTATATCAGACGTGCGAAAATTGAGGCAGCTAATATTTTTAACATAGACTGTAAGGCACCTTCATACGCCAAATCTATTAATTTCAGTAAGTGAAATTAATGTTCCTATATGTAGAGTCAGATATCAGAAATCTAATAATTACTGAATTTTACATAAATTAACGAGTTATTGCCGAATATAATCGTTTACGTCTGTGTAAGGTTTTACTGTTTTTTTAACACAGCTCTTTTTTTCAAATTTTATAGTAGCCAAGAAATTTTTTTACCAAAGATTTCTTTTAAATTAATTTGGTAATTGCAACATTAAAATAGCCTGCTGAGTAGGCACTAGAAATGACTCCGACTCCCTAACAATTTGCATAAATACTGCTCTGAGCCGAAGAATACATATTACGGTGGTCCTGTCTGAACGCACACGCGTGCCAGTTGCCATTACAAACCGTGAACAATGCAAACTGAAAAACGACAATTAATAAAAACATTTATTATAAGTTTAATTAAATGGATTGAGAATAATAATTACTTGTGTAGACAATGCAATAGAGGTTTTATTGTGAAATACGTAAGCATGTAGGCCTACATCAGCGCCACTATCTGTTACATTCTGCGTACAGAAACATGTCGAAACTAAATACGAACAGTTACGTATTTGCATTCGCCACGCATGTCAGTATCTCCGTTATGTGTTTCGCAAGTGGTGTGTAAACCAGCCGTTTGTTTGGTACGAGTAGGCCTATTTACAGCCAAGTGGAATCTATCGGCTATAGTTGTTTGCATTTTCTATATATCTTATGCTATTAAAATACTAAGATCAGAATATAACTTTCACAGCGACTGGGTCGTGTGCAGTGTAGGGCTATATCGTAAACTTTAAAAATTTCAATGGTAGCTTATACGATTAAGGAAGTAAACGTAATTTTTCTAGTTTGGAACAGCTGGTAATAATATTAATTATAACTAGGTTATTGGCAGACCGAATTTGACATTCAGGAGTCCCCTTGGCTACGAGTTGACAACGAATTTTACAAATGTAATGAATATGAAAACCATTTTTATACGATAATTATCGTATACAAGAAAGTTTTTGATAGTAGTCAAACTGCTCCAAGTTCTAAACATACACATTGTTAAATAAGTTACCAATAGGAAAGGGAGATAATCTGTTACCTAGGCTATTCTCGGCATTGTTGGGAGATGTAAATATTCTTTCCAATCTAAGGTTTACTGTTTTACTGTTCATATGGATAAAAGGGTTAATAAGTTTACATACAAAATTACAAAAATTTGTTTGAGACGAATTTTGAAAAGACAAATGTAATGTTTGATGAATGTGGTCCAGCTGAGGAGACGCAAGTAGATGGTACAGTATTTTCCACTACAGGAAAATATATAAGTAAATAGTAACAACGTATATTAAAAAATTTCAGTAGGTTCGGTTGGATTATCTTTAGATAGATGAATGTTATATATATTTACTAAACGTGAATAATAACAAACTGTGTTGCGTTTAAAAAATGAAGTTTAATCAGCGTAGCTTACAAACGCCGTGTATAATGGACATCAAACCTAACAACGAATTGCCTTAACGATCGGCAAAACCAAAACTAAAGTGATGATTACACTCCGGCCGTGAAAACTCAGAATAGATGAACACCACGACGGGCAGGGTAGAGAAAGTAGGGACATTACATGCACTTTGTGAAGGAAGAGAATAATATATTAATTTGATAATGGTAACATTTAAATGCTGACTGAGTAGTTTTTAAGAATTATTGTTTTTGACTCCATAACTATTTCTACCTATTAGTCACAACCATGCACACACCGTACTGAACACGCGCAGATGGGACAAGCTCGTGTAATCTCTCAGCTGGTAGATTACGATTTAAGGACTTTTATAAATTTTTAAATAATAACTTAACTTTAGCTCGTAGGTAATATTTACAAATATTTTTACAATTTTTATGTAATATTTTTAGGTAATATTACGAATAATAATATTACACAAATAATCGGTTTTTAAAATTTGAAACATTATTGAAAAATATACATCCCAAAATAACGTTTCTTATAATTTAAAATTTGAATCTTCCTGGAAAAATATTTCTACTTCAGGGTTCTGAAAGTAGGTTTGAAATATATTATTCTCCTTCGTCGCTTCCTGTACTCTTAGTAAACGCCATTTGTCTTCATACAGACTTCGACGTAAATCGTCCCCAGTCACATCGCGGGCTATTGTCTGTTAAATTGTTTCGCTTTCGCCAGTTTTTGAGGTAATATATAGTTTCACTTCTTTGTACATTGTTACAGGATTTTTTTTGTGTTTATGAAATATTTTAAGTATAGTGTAAGCTTTCTTTAGAACGTACCAGTGTGTTTCGTGAATCTACAAAGACGATCTTGCGCAATGTTCGTTAAGAAAATGTAGATAATTTCTAGATGTTCTTTCAACCATCGTTTATAGTCTTTTAATCTTTCATTTAATTTTAAAACTTGCAATTCTTCTCTTAAAATAATTCTTTGGCCAAATATAAGTCTGACAATATAAACCTATAGGACACAGTTATAGGACTCAGGAAGAATGACTGGAGGATCTTTGAAGACGGAACAGGCAGCCTCTTGCCTATGCCGTGATGTGTAAATGACGGTGAAGTGAAGCCTGTCAAAAGCCTATATGAATCCAATGTTGGTCATTAATCTCCTCCAAATCTTACCACGCTTAACGATTTCTGACCGTTCTCATCCATTGAAAGTTGTCTATTCCTTTAATATAATTACTTAACGCATCTGTAGCCTTCATTATTCCAGCACATCTGTGGATTACCGTACCACCGCGACGTAGGTAAAACAGTGGAGGGGGGGGGTTGAAACACCCAAAATTTCTACTCAGATAAAACGCATAATATCATGAATTTTAATAATCTAGACGCATATAGAAATTTGTTTGGAAACAAACGTTTAGTTATTTAAAAGAAATATTCTGATTCGTAATTTACTTCAATTTTTTTTTTGAATTAATGTAATTGCTCAGTAAATTCTTATCCTAATATTAAGGTCAATAAACTTCCTGGTAGAGGGCAGCAGTAGGAAGTTACGGTTACTAGGAAATTATGCGAAGTGATGCTTACCGGCTCATCTTTTGGACCAAGCGAGAATCATAACTTGATTTGCCTGGTACGATATTACGATTCGCAATGGCAGCGTGAATTTGAATACCAGTTACTCCCTCCCCCCAATCATGTAGTACTATTTAAGTAAAATCTTTAATTTAAAACATAAATTTAAGTGCACTTATCATATTACAGCTACACTACTAATTTTCTGACGCGAGACTCTCCTTAGGTATCAAGTGGCTTTTAAAATTATTTCTTTAAAGGCTAGTATGCGGTGATATGTGTTACAATACCATGCGATTAAAAGAACGTTAAAGCTTTTGGTGAGAGCGCATAAGATGTTTGTACAGCTGTCGTCTGTCTTTCTTCAGGCTAATGTTTCCTCGTCATTTTTATTATTTCCGACATATCTTTATCTGAAGACGTGGACATGCCTTTTACCGGAGATCGCTTAGATACGCTATTTGGAGATTGGGGACGCGTGCTTAATTTGTAACGGTAAGATGTGTTAACTTTTAACTTCATCTATTACGCATATGTATAGGTACTATCATCATTCTCTTTATCTTCTCTTGAAGTTCATGTACCGCTTAAAGGACCTCATGTTTTCCGTCTCCATATATCTTACTCTATAAAAATTTCGAATGTAAACAGTATCATTTTTTAAAATAGTTGTTGCTTCTCTTTCCGGATATTTAAAAATAAAAAATAAATCTTAAAATTGTGCCACTAACAATTCTTTGGAATTTTTACCTTTAACAAAAAGAGGACTTTATGTATTTGTGCCTTTATTTTCCTCAACAATATAAGCACTTCAGGTAGTAACACGTATTCAGCCACTACATTGTCAACACGTTTTAGACCTAAACCGAAACCGCCTTAAACAAAGGAAACTTGATTTCCTTTAGTGAAATTTTCACATTATATATGCTCCTTGACTCACTAGACGTAACTTATAGGCCTACAGTGTTCTTTATAACTTACTTTCACTAAGCTGAATAACTGCGCCTAATCATCGCAAATAAAAGTGTATGTTGCTCACTGATAAGCGTCATCACGTTCACCTGCCACGGTTCTTTCTTCCATTCCCGAACGAAATTGTCTACACATAATTAAACGATGTGGGTGACATACCGCATCCATAGATCATTTCACCGAAAGGCTAATTAAGATATTATGCATTTTGGTAGCATTCATACTGATAACTATAGTCTTCAAATTGTAAACTTAATTTTTGTAACCTGATATCATTATCTGAGGTTATAACGTGGTTTTCGTTATAACAACACTGACTTTCGGTTTAAAACCAAACGTTTCGCCCATACTACGATGAGGCAACATCAGCGGGTCAGCTGAGGCAGAACACAAGTGTTGACACACCCCTCAGTTAATCAGTAAGCCTCTGCTCACAGTGTTACAAACAAGACCATAATTGACAACAAAGTATTCCCCGTCCTATAACCCAAACAATTATAATAAACTATAGAATTTGCAGTATAATACACAACAAATATTCAAACACAAAAAAACATTTTTCCATTGTGATAGATCAGTTGTTATTTTTTATTACATCCATCACCTCACCTCACTTAAAAACGGGTTTATAAACTCCCGGTAACTTATATATAATAATAATCTTAACAGAGACGATAATCATAAGTTTATTGTTTCAAGTTTTACTATTTTATTGTAATTTTGGAGGGTTACTTTGGAAGGAGAAGACTTTGTTGTATAAATCCTTGTTTGATACTGATTAATTTGATACCTCACAAGCTAGCTTTTTGTTAAGTATTTTGCTATGTTTCATTTATGATTTTCTACCCAAATTCAGTATTAATTGGCTCGTTTGTAACACTGAAGGGGTCGCTTACTGTATAAATAGGGATGGATCAAGATTTTGTGCCCGTCGAGGGGGGTGGGTCTGTCTCACTCAAGATGCCTAATAATAGTATAAGCGAAAATTTTGGTTTAAGGGAAATAAACGATGTGTGTTAAACGGAAAACAGTGTTGTTACTGATATTATTGTAGCGGAAATGTAAATTTATTTTTAGTTATTAAAAGTAGTTTTTATGCATTAGGCGTATATACCGTACAACGGTCGGAATTTTATGTAGTTAGTACAAGAAACTACACGTTATTGCAAGAACGAATATCGAAACAGCAATGGAAAGGGTATCTGATACACCGGTCTACTCTAATAATGTTTCATTCAGTACGTGCAATAGCTGGCTGACAAAACAAGTTCAACGTTTACATTATTTACTATCGAGTAACAGTATCCAAGAGAATGTTACGAATTTTAAAAGAAATTCTGTCCTTCTTTGTAACTTATAAAACTTCAAGACCTAGTTGATAAATCAACTACACGTAAAACGAGTGTCAGGAAAACAACTTTCATTTTTTGTAACCAGTTTCTTTTTTTTTTATATAGCTTCGATGCCCAGGACTATTATGCATTACGTTTTCTGTGTCTAGACGTGTATTCAATTAACAGTGTGTTTTTACTGTACATTTCGAGACCGTTTGTTTATTTATAGGGTTTAGAATCAGACACAAACGGTTCAGTTAATAATTAGCTTTTCTTTTCTTAATTATTAAGTAAAGCGGTTCGCTGACGTTTGGAACTGAATGCGCCGACATCGTATTCGAGCTCGGCTGTGGATTACCGCCGTCGAGCTCACAGAGGAATTAATTCACCTGTGAACTCCATTCCTCTGTGAACTCGGTTCCAAACATGTTTGAAAAAAAGACTTATTTGACTATTACGAACGTATTAATATTTAAATATTTCCATGCTTTGCCTTTGTTTGTAGTGAACGATTACACAATAAAGTAATTAACATAGTTTACTACTAAATATGCTTTGTAAACAGTCGCGGTTAAAAAACATAAACACAATGTTTATTTACCACACACGCGCGCCCGCAAGCACACACCACACTCCACACAAACACACACACTCACACAGACATATAGTGTATACCAAGTTTAAAAAAAGACATCATTTATTAAAAATATTTGTGATAGTTTACTTTATCACTTATCAAAATATGTCAGCTGCTGACTACCAGAGTGAAAATAAGTTTAGTTATTAAACAGTTTTCAAGTGGAGATTAAGCCACAAAACGCGACGTGGTGAACGTGGATAATAACTGATACCGTTGATAAGTAGGCTTATTCTATTTGGCAGGTAACAACAAATATACAAATATTTTAATCCGTTGGGTGGCTTATATTTATGTTACGAAAAAGAGAGGGCAAATGTTATTTTGACGAAGGGAAACGCTAGTTTATTTTCTCTTTAGAAGCCAATCAGAAAAAAGAACAAAGGCTTACGACTCTCTTTCTTTGTTAAGATGCAAAGGGACAAGCAATTTTATTAACCGTTTACTCCTGAAGTCACTTTAAAATTAAAAAATGTAAAGAAACAACTTTTATTTATTTGACTAAAAAAGACAGATATAGCTAAATTTTTCGTGTACAAAAAAGGTATTTATCAAGACAATAACGAAGACTTGAATTAAATTAATTTTCTCTGTACAAAGCTGAAATAACCCAATTCACAAAATAATTGAAATATGAAATGAGATGAAAACCAGATGTTTTAAATATATATATATATTATAACGTTGCAGAAATCAGACCCTATAGGGTATCCACAAGTATTAGATAAATGATAACAGGGAAAATAGTTTAATTGATAATAATGAAAAAATATAAAATGGAATTAAGAAAGAAAAAAGGAGAATTGTAAACAAGAATAGAATAGACTAGACTGACAAACAAATGATTATGACCCAACCCCAGAGATTGGCCAGATAAAGACAATAAGATGAGAAAATATTTACAGAAATTAAGATGACAATTAATGATAAAAGACACAAATGAGTAAAGAAAATATAATAACTAACCATGAATAAAACAATAATAAAGAAAGTACACTAACCATAAAAAATAAGTAAGACAATTATTATTAGATAAAGTAGGTTGTTAAGAACCTTATTATAATAAGAAAGTAAGACACAAAATATTGAAAGAATAATCATAAATGTATGTTTAAAATATGATTGAAACCAAGAGTGAGAGATAGGTAGGGAGTGATCACAATAAACAGTGAAGTGATGAGAATATTAAAATAAACAACTTATAATCTTAAGGAAAAAGAGTAGTAACCAAGTGTAACAAACCAGAACCATGATCAAATGATGAACAGACAAATAAGTTAATTGTGTTAACCTGTAAGAAAGAGTAGTTGTGGGTGTAAGAACTAGAAGACATCTTCTATTACTAAAAGAATCACTAGAATGATTATCTTTAAAGAATAGATGGTGTCAATACAATACTCACCAAAATTGTTATTTTGTTAATTTAAAGAAAATTAGTTTGTTTGTTTAGTGTTCATAGGAGTATAAACCAAGAAGGAATAACTTTAAGGTAATATGTTTGTATTTGTTATGTAAGTAATAAGATTATAAAGAGATGAGTAGTATGTTCATTTTAAGTAATAACATACAATATAACAATTGTAATTAATAAGAAGGAATATGGCTGAACCATAGACAGACCATTAAATTATTTCTACATTATGTTTTGTTAATAGATTTAAGTGTTAAATAGGTGTGTGAGAAATGGGAGTAGGAATAAACTATCAATGACATAAACTTAACAAGCAACATATTAATAACTATTATATAAATAGAAAAGAAAAAATATCAGATAAGAGATAATTTTGTAAAAGTATCATAACACTAATAGATGGTAAAACAGTTTCAAAGTAATTCAAAAGCCAATAAGTGCGAAATGAAAATAAGCAGAACATATGTACTTAATAAATAATGTTTAAATAGAGCAAAATAAGAAATTCTAAGATGTTACAGTTTAGGCCTGTAAATGACATAGCTGTCTAACTTCAGAAAACCAATTGTAAACAATTGAATATTGTATTTGAATAATAAGACCAAGTAAATTATGTAATTAACACTAACTAACAATAATAACATGTCAGAATTATAATAAACAGTATAAATAAGGGAAATATGTAATAACATAGTATTAGCAATTTTGTCCAAAAACATTAATACATGACCTAGACCAGCCTTGTGAGATGTCAAATTGATCTTTGAAAGAAAATAGGGACATCTATGTTAATATTTCAAGCATTGGAAATATCCCCAAGGAACAATAACCATTATAAAATATTTATTCATTTTGAACAGAAACCCAGGATTTATAACAATAGGTTCAAATGTACTTAACCAATCAGAGTCAAGGCGGTTGCCATAACAACAAAACGTTATTATAATTTTGACCGTTATGTAACGGGAGTTCCATTATTAACTATCCAGAGGTATAGACGCTATATTGATGCGGACCTATTAAAGGCTAATAACGAAGAAAATCAAATATAAATGGAAGTAAATTGAACACAAGAAGTCAACCATAGTTCCAGCAACTCAAGGAGGAACAATAACCGAAATTTTAAAATTAAAACTTAAATAAAAAATTGAATAAAAAGAAACAGACGCCAGAAGGAGACGGCAACCATATCATTGAAAATAAACGAATGTACTATAGCAACAGTGAAGAAATCTTGACGATCCATAACACAAACAACATGGTTTTGTTAAGTATAAATTAAATTATCAATAATTACGAACTAAAACTGATTAACTTTTTCCACAATATATAACTCTCACTCTGAACTTTGAACACCAAATTCTTTCAAGGATTAACGAATCATATTTATTAACACTGTATGTAACTGTAAGATAACCTATGTCCGAAACCTATAAAACTGACACACACTTTTAAACAACAGAGTTGAATTTCATGTAAACCTTTTTAGTATTTAAGTACCACAATTGTAAGGTGGTGTACTTTATTTAACATCTTGTTTTAAATCTTTTCGTAACCAAAAGAACTCATTGGCAAATTAACTTGTGTAAATAAGAACGTTGTAGCCATTATAGCTTCATACGACTGCCGCCACCTTTGCTCTCTGCTGAGTGAAAATTAATTTGTTGCCGAGGCTAAACTTTATTATAATACTATCTATTGTACAACAGTTATTAAAAATTAGTCAATTATAGAATCAAATAAATAAGTACGAATCTTTACTAGCTGTCCTGTGCTTATTGAAATTGTATTATGTATGTTGTGTTCTTTAGCGGAGAATAGAATTCTTTGCCAAAAATTTATGTTGGCAACACGTCCAAAGACAAGCGAAATTCGAGTTCCCGCCAGTCTGCGAGGCAATTCGAATTCATCATCACCGTACAGGAGACAAACTAATTTTGAATCTTTTAATTGTTTTCTGGAAAACAATTTGACGCCTTTCTGGAAATAAATATACAAAATAAGGACAGGTAAGGATTTCGGTACTGGTTATTCGTGCGTTCGCGACGGACGTAGTCTGCGTGCGATACGTTTAAAAGCGACGACGACTTGGTAAGACCTGGAGAGTGCACAGAATACTTTTACCCTTTTACAAATAGGCGGACGACGTCTACATTACAATATATGTATATATATTTTTTTCAATTGGCGCTACAGCTCTTGGAGAGCCTTGGCCTCCTGGACAACCCGCTTCCAGTCGTCTCGATCCTCTGTGCTCTCAGTCTCAATCTTCTTACACTGAGTCATCAAGATCATCCAACCATCGTTTTCTGGGTTCATCCAACCATCGACCTCTCCTTCTTCTTCCACCAGGTCCCCCCTTAAACATTTTCTTTAATGTGGATGTCTCTGACATTCTCTGGGCATGCTCTGCCCACCGGATTCTACTTTTCTTTATGTCAGTGACTATATCTTGTTCTCCATAGATCTGCTGGATCTCTGGATTCGTCCTTATTCTCTATGTTCCTTGGACGTTCACTGCACTAAATATCCTCCTGAGGACTTTCCTTTCCCACCTGCGCAATCACTCTTCCTCTGTCACTGTCATTGTCCAAGTTTCGGACCCGTACATGACCACTGGCTTAAGAACTATTTTGTAGAGACGAATCTTGGTTGCTCTGCTTATGTTTGTACACGTAAATATTCCTTGTAGGGCGAAGTAACATCTCTTACCAGCAGATATCCAATCTTTTATTTCTTCGGCCATAATGTTGTCCTCAGTAACTAGTGAGCCCAAGTATTTAAATTTTCCAACCTTTCCTCCACTTACCAGGGGTGCTCTACTCTCTCGTGCATTCTACTGCCTGTTAACATGTATTTTGTCTTTTCTGTGTTTACTTGTAGGCCTAATTCATTGCGGCCTCTTCTAGACTCAAGAAACCCTCTTTTAGGTTTAGTTGGCTTCTTGAGATAAGTACTATGTCATCAGCATAAGTTAGACACTGCAGTATTCTGTTAAATATGCCCCTTGGGTTTATAGGCATTTGCGTTACCGCTTTTTCGAGAGCCAAGTTAAACAAATTGTAGAGAGCACATCTCTTTGTCTAAGCCTCCTTTGAACATCAAATTCCTCTGTAAGCTCTCCTTCTACTCTCACCTTCCGTCGTGTTCCTTACATTGTCATTTTTATCAGGCTCACCAGTTTCCATGGCATACCAAATTTTTCCATTATCTCTATTATACTTTGTCTTTCAGGCTATCGTATGCTTGTTTTGTATAATATAGGCCTATATTTTATCAAATTATATTAATTCTGCAAGTAGAATGTTCTTATTTTTTCGTTCTATTTCAACTTTAGGTTAAATAAATATCTTATTTAGGTTGATATAAAACGATAAAGATAAGAACATTTTACTTGCAAAAGTAATATAATTTAAAATGGAAATAACACTGTTGCACACCACTGTAGAAAATATTTTCCCGCTTAGCTTCACAGCTCATCATCAGATTGGAGATATTTCCGATTTCCGATAGCTATTAATATAGCTATATAATATGTCATCACTTCAATACTATTAATGTTATAGTATAATAGCGCCGAAATAATAATAATTGTTAGTGCATTTAATAATATAATAGTATAAAATAAAAGAGGACATAAAATATTATTAAAAACATAATAATATTATTATTTTTTATAATATGAACATAATGATTGTGTGTGTGTGTGTGTGTGTGTGTGTGTGTGTGTGTGTGTGTGTGTGTGTGTGTGTGTGTGTGTGTGTGTGTGTGTGTGTGTGTGTGTGTGTGTTATACTAGCACAACAATACATTTCTTCTCTAAGAATTTTTTTAAAGTTCCTTACGTATCTAGTTTATATGAAATAATAAAATAAAGTAAAGAAAATAAAACTTTACTTGTAGAAGAAATTTATGAATGTGCTGATGCAATATGTACCAAGTTACTGCAAGAAACGTAAAGACATTCACGACTTACAATAAACAGAAAGAGTCACACGCCCCTCAGAAACACAACTCTACGCCCGAGCCTACATCTAGATCTCGTGGGGAAAGGGGGCAACAGGTGTTAATGTTTAGCTAGCGAACAGAGCGCTGGTAAAATAGTTCTGACAAGGTTGTGTGTACCGCTTGAAAACATAGTGTAACCCATAGTGGAACCGATCGTGCCAATGGGTGGACGGCTCTACGAGGTGAGTCGCGAACGAGGGCTTCACAGTAGCAGAACGCACCCTTTTGTATTTGGTACTAGCTGCGGTACTCAAGGATTCTTCCGTGGTGGTCTGTTTACTTCTCCGGTACTCGTGTGATTCACATGCTATGTTCCCAAAATAATTCTGGGGTTGAAGGGTCCCTTAAAAACTCTCGCCCAGAAAAAAGCCCTCCTTGGAGGGTGATGAGAAGAAGGCACTGTATATGCAGAGAAGCTTTCGGCATCATCAGCCAGTACGATTGCGGTGCCTAAATATTTGTTAGTTAAAAGAAAAGAAGGGGAACTTACGAAAGCAAGTCGCTTTTTAATAGAAATCCGTAACTGCTTGTGCTGGATCGCCTGTCACGGACGGTAGAAAACGGCTGGTGAGCTGTTGATCGAGATCCTACCGGTGAAACGATTAGTTATGCTGAAGAAATTCGGAGAGTTAGAAGTTGAAGTGAATACCACACGCCACTCTGAATACCGCAAAGAGAGTGCTGGTGTGCTGTAACTTACTAAATTGCATTAGCAGATTACAACTGACACTTCCATCCGTCTCCCTCGCCTTGACGTTTAAGAAGACAACACTGCGAGAGAAAATTCGAGCAGGAACCCATCGGTTGAGCGTGAGACCTTTCATCCCTCAACTCATTCAGCGTTGTCAGTGTTTACGTTTTGGGCTCACGGCTTCCAGATGAGCCTAAGTCAAGACACGCTTTTGTGAAAAGTCGGCCCATGGTGATGACCCTTATGCCGAACCGACGAAGTGCAGTAACTACGGTAGCCAACACTCTTCCAGATCAAGCACCTGTCCTGAGTATACACAAGAGGTAGTCATTCGAGAAATTAAAACTTCACCCATAAAGCAATGATAAAACTTAAAATGCAAGTCGCTACAGAGACTTGGTTGAAAATGCTAACGGTATAGGCTTTTCTTTCATTGCAACAAAGACAAACGGTGTCCACTTCTGTCAAAAGTATATATATTTATTATTCTAATGTATTTATTTTCCTTTGAAGTTTTCTTCTTTTGAGATATCTTATAGCTTCTGTCTACTACTTTGTGAAAAGCTGTTTCCTGGTCTAAAATAACTAAAAATATTTTCTTTCACTCTTGTAATGCTTTTTGTGTTAGTTGGCTTATCACAAATGTATAATGTCACGCTCTTCTCCCTTCCCTAAATAGATTTTGAGTTTCTTCAAGAGTAGATTCTACCGTTGTTCTTACTCTGATGTAGCCTACAATCTGCACAAACACAACACAGCTATATATCAACAGTGTTGTGCTCCTATAATTATTACCTTGTCTCATATCTTGTAGATTGGTACTATTTTATAATATATTTTACCAGAGTATTTTACAAATCCTTTGAAATAACTCAACTGTAACATAACTTTATAATAGAATAAAATATGAAGTCGCATCAAAGAGCGTTAAATAATACGTATTGTGTTTAGTATTCGTTAAAGAATGATCATTAACAAACATGGTTTCAAAATATTCTTAGTACGCTAAAACGATGTGAAAAATGTATTAATTATGCAGATTACTAACGTTAATTTTCGTTATGAAATAATAATTTTTAGATAGACGTAAATGAATTTTTAAGAAATGGAATACATATTTC
This sequence comes from Magicicada septendecula, assembly GCA_034769895.1. Classification (NCBI taxonomy): domain Eukaryota; kingdom Metazoa; phylum Arthropoda; class Insecta; order Hemiptera; family Cicadidae; genus Magicicada; species Magicicada septendecula. The sequence goes on along the minus strand of CM068368.1, from coordinate 264,773,247 downwards.
TGAAAACACCCGGCTGCGGAAGGTTTAGCGGTTTGATTAAAAACTAATTTACTATTAAGCTTAAGTCAACTTACTTGACTGAACTTCCTACCACCGTGTACCATACAGTTTTCAGCGTATTGTTATATTTCTTATATTTCTGTTAAGTAAGACTATAAAATTTCTCATGGCATCGATGAGTTACAGGAACACCGACGAAATTTGGCCACCAGACGAAATTTCTGTGGACTTCCTACATTAATTTTGTCAACTAATGGAGAGTATTTAAATATTTAATGGAGGGTATTCATGAAAATGTAGTTTTATAAATACCTAACGTATTACGAAAAACTCTATTACCTAACGCACCTTCACACCTTCTTAAGGTATCTAACCTTAGAGTTTTAAACAAAAATACGCGTGCACAGGAATAGAATTTTGGAGGTCACTTCCATCACAAAAATTTAGACATATTTTATATCTGTAGTATGTACAAAATGTCTTTTTAATCTTCTGCCTTATGAACTCGGAATTGGAACTCCAATTAGCACCTGATTCATATAAGCTGACGATGATGATTTCTGTAGATAAGAAAATTGGCTGTATTAATTTTTGTGTGGTCCAGTTTAGCTTTTGATATTTTTATTTATCGAACTGTATATTGTGGAAGTGTAATTAAGGATAATAATAACAAAATGAGGTTTGTTTAATTACCCGAGGTAGGAGTTTCGGTATATAGTGTTCAAAATGACTGAGCAAGTTGTATAATTTTGCATTTTATGATATAAATGGTATTTTTGTAACCTTTTTTATTTCCATTGAAACTGATAATATTGAAATTCACGCGAAACCATGTAATAAAATAACTGTGTTACTACAGCAGACTCGTGCCTATCCGGTCCTCCGTACTTTCCAGCATGGTATTAATCATAATTTATAAAAAACAGAAAAACTGATTTGGTAGAAAAACAGAGCATATAAAATCTGATTTGTCGTAATATCTAATTCGAAGCGCCTAATCCTAAGAAATCAGCGCGAGAAACAGACAACAGTGACTTTTCCATGCTATACAGTTTATACTGTTTAAGTTACTGAAATTTTTGTCGTTTTCGTGTTTCATTCATTATAAAAGTGAAATTGTCTAAATTATATTTAAAATTAAATAGCTCAAATAAAACTTAGTAAAGTATGGAATAAAGTCAAGTGATTTTGAAAGGCACTTGGTATTATTCTGGGGATCTATTCTTCTTCAAATAATTTGTATTAATCACCCTTTGTGGTAACCACCGTTATCAACAACACATGCGCCTGAGTGTTACGTTACCCTTATGTACAGACGTATTCTTCAACTTAGTATATTTAGGTATTTAGTTTGAAATATTGTGCCGGTGGAGCAGTACATTGGAGGCTCACAATCTCAACGGCTGTGTTGCGGCCATGTGATCGAGTCAAGATCACGACTCGGTCTGCCTGCTCACCCGAATCGTGAGAAGTAAATAATGCAGCGGTTTTGTTTGCAAAGTCTGTGCTAGATAAGTAACAAAGGCACACTTACACTAAACACGTACTCACAGTCCGGCTCGCCACTGCACGTAACATGGGCAAACAGACCGCAGGCCTAGTGCTTGAAGGGAGGAGGAGAAGAAGAAAAAGAAAAAGAAATAGAAGAAGAAGAAGAAGAAGAAGAAGAAGAAGACGTTTAAAATATTCTATAAAAAGGTTTTCTTATTCTCAATGAGTGCATGTGCTTTTATGCAACACAGGCAGTACTCGCTGGCAACTCATGTCGTTGTACTTCATTGACTTGGCCGTCATGTCTGTTGTTTAGCAACCCGAGTTCTGTCATAGTTTCATCAATTTTATGCAATTGTTCACCCAACTTTCTAACGAGATACTCAATGAGTTGCCTATTCCCTCGTAATATTGGTTATAATATTTTAAAACGTTTCTTATCCCGCAAGTTTTATTTAATATTTAATTTTAAAAACATAGAGTTGTTTTTGAGAAAGCAGCAGAACTCAAGTTTACTTATTTCGTACACAGAGTGCAACACAATAACAAACGTACATTATAAGTTGTACAGTTTACAAGCAAAGTTCTGTGTTATACAGCGGACTACCGGAGTCATTTCTTCAGATATAATAGCGAAGTTAATGTTTGAGTATGCTATTGGTAGAAGGAGAAATGTGTATCGTAAAGTCGCGGGCTTTATTCAAACGATGTCTGAACAAACGAAAACGATTTACGTATATTTAAATTGCAAACGCTTTTATCTAATTGCAAAAGTGTATAGCAAAAAACGTTTTTTTGTGTTTATTGTTTGTATAAATGTGAAGAAAAAAAGAATTATTGACGTATTCTTTAATTTTACACAATACACACAAACACACACATATATTACTTGCCCGCCGACGAGTGAAAGCAAGAGACTGTTGTCCAGGTCGATTCCAGTAAGAAGTGGGTGAACCAAGCTGACATGTTTACGCCTTTAATGCAATTGTTGCCTAGTTTGCTGTTTCTGGTTCTGCAAACTGATATTATATTGAGAAACTAATTGCTTGACGTGTACAGTAAAGGTTACCTGTAAATTTTAGAAGTAGGCCTACTAGGCAGAGGCATGTACTCATGAAAGTATATAATAAGAAATTGTACAGTAGTGTTTGTACATGCAGTCTAGTGTTGTTCATGCTGACTATAATTTTTACGAAAAATTGATTTTTGATTCACGTATATATACAAATAAGAATCAATAGTTTTTTGTGGAAGCCATTAGAAGAATAAACATGTTCTTTTTGCGTATTTTTTCTGTATATGTTTGTATATGCATATTGCAACGTTACATAAAAAATGGAGATAAAATGTTTTTGTATTAAAACAACTCAATTTATATTAATTAAATAAATTCAGTAGCATTCTCAACAGAATTTAAATAATAACAATTAAATACCAGCACTTGCTATTATTCAAACAATAATTTTTTTTAAAACACATTAATACTATACTATTATTAATTTTAACTTGTCACTTGTTTAATATTTTCAAGGTCTATAGGTGATAATGTGTTGTGCCTCCCTCTATTGGTCTCTCCTGGAAGTCACTCCCAATAGTTTGGAAGTGCTGTAGTAGGGGATTCGTTTCTAACGGTTTATTGATTTCTACTGAAATCGTATGAACAGCTGACAGAATTGGAAACAGTGAAAAAAACGCATCAAACGGTGAAAGTATGAATACATTGAATTCACCCAATGGATTCCAATTATAAACTTTTTACCAAAAATATTACAAATAATGCTGTTTGTATACGTAAAGCCTCAACGACTAAAAGTATCGGAGTATAGGCCTATGGTAGACAATTTTTGATGAAAGTAAAAAAGAATATCATGAGACAATGGAAGGTTTTACATGCACGATAAGATACGCAGAGTAGAATACGTGGAATGTAGAACAAATTGATAAAAGTTTAAGTGACAACCTACGGGTATTTTCTCTTTCCAGTGGTGAATGTAGTGGTTGTGGTGTTGTCTTCTGTGTTCTGTTTCATCGTTACGACGATCAGGATGGTTCAGCAGGAAAGTGAATCCCGGTCCGCTTCACGTGTTCATCTGTCCAATTGTTTTGAACGTCAACGTAATCCTTATTCCACAAATTTTCAGAATCATTAAATTTGCACATAAATTTACCATAAACGTTTTGAAGAACTTGGAGAATTTTCAATCCAATGTTGTTTGGCAGTCGTTATTTACTTTTAATAACCAAGAATATGACACTGGTGCACGGAACAGCCATAGGTTGAAGTTTTTGCATTTTCAAAACATTTTTGAAGCCTTAGTGCTGTTCTGTTTTCACTATCTTCTCGTGAGTGCAAAAACCTGTCCTACAGCCACACATATAAAATACGTAATTAAAAGGGAAAGTTAATTTATAATATTTAGATGCACGCGTGCGGACAGAACTAGAAAAACACGCGCGCGCGCACGTACGTATTGTAGAGAATGCTATATTCCACGGCGACAGTGTAGAACCAAACAACAGAACATTGTATTGTAACAACTACAATAGTTTGTGACGTAACAATTAATCTACCTATCACAACTCGTGTTGTTAATTACTAACTCGGTCTTTTCACTCAACGATGACACACGGTGCTTCACGTTGATGGCCTGGTTTTTACGCAACATTATTACGTGAATTTTTTTATTTTCTAGTATTGTGTTTGCGACAACACCAACAGCAAGAAAACTACAACAAACTAATACTACTACCACTACTACTACTACTACTACTACTACTACTACTACTACTACTGCTGCTGCTGCTGCTGCTGCTGCTGCTGCCGCTGCCGCTGCCGCTGCCGCTGCTGCTGCTGCTATTATTCTTATAGCCAAGTACGTAAGCTTCTGATTAACTAGCTTTATCCTGGGCAAGCAGAACGCAGTAAGCAAATTTGATGTGTATGCCTCGGGCAGGGCAGGTGGCGTTTGATTACTAACTAAGGTATGGATTGGAGCCACAGGAAGTGAACACTGTCTTAATGTCGAATTTTTCTAATTAGCCACTTCGCCAAAAAAGTTACAACGTTTTAATGCCATTTTCTTAAAGACACTTCTGCTTTAGCCTGAAGCAAAAACGACGTCTCCATTGTTTTCTGTGACTTCCATGAAGGAACATTGTGTCCTTATATTTTGGTATTTAGAGGCTAAACGTTACAGTACATATTTGACGAGGCCGCGCGGTGACACAAATGTATCTTAGGGAGACAATTATATTCTTGGCACCTCACTGGTGTTCATTGTAGTGCAAATTCCTGTACCTTTAATATTCTCTGTTTTATTTATTTAAGTGTTAGGGTAATTTAATGTTATTATGGATGTACAGGAAATTACTAGAGCTGTCTGTAGACACTCAGCATGTCTGACTGAATGTCGATTACATTATCCGTGAGTAGAAGACACAAGCAGTCCGTGTGTTTTGTCACTGCAGTGCGAAGCCCCTCCTCTATATGTCTGTAGGCTATGTGTAGACACGATACACGATAAATAAATTTACTTCACGTTAAACGTACGATTGAACAATACATCGTATATACATTCCAAATAATTCTCTAATTTCAAGAACAATTTGTAATCCGCTGAGATACTGATCTGACAGTGGTCAAACTTCGGAGTGTTATTTCTAAAATAGCTTGAAATAGGAATAATTATTATAGAGATTATCTATATTAGTATTACGTGTATCATCATCATTAGGTCTTCTCTGGGCTAACGGGATTCCCAGTAAGTTCAGAGTTTGTTTCTCTAGAGCAATCCTGTCCAGTTCACAGAACGGAAACGTCCTTATCGCTAGTCCCGACGTCGTGGTGTCGTTACATCTCTCGCCCTCTAATCAAGTTATTTTGTGACACCTGCCATCTTATCGCCTATCCAAATGTCTCTTCCATCACAATTCAATTTCGATATATACTATTATCAAATAGGGAGTGCGGCTGGGCGAGGGTCAGGTTCACTCACAAACACGCAGCCCGCACACACTCGGGGGATGTTGAGTTAGGCCCACGGTCAGTGATGTCCATAAACAGGACGGTTGAGTTGGGCCCATGGTCAGCTCGGAGTGAGGGTCGAATTGCCCCCATGGAACTGCCCCCTGTAGTCACAACGTTTGGAAATCAGTTAAAATAAGTTTTAAATGCGGTGTAGAGTCCGTACTCAAAACTTCGTATTTCAAGCCTCCATGCAGGGGTGGGGGAGTCCCGGGTAACTTGCTGTCATTGTTTTGACCGGGCGAGTGGCATTCCGTTGGAATTCCCAGTACTGCCGCCCCCACACTCCCTTCAGCCCCTTGCACATTTCTTCACATTCAGTCTGTTACCATAAGTGAGAACAGTGCAAACATGTTTTCTATGCTAAGTGAGAAAGGTTTCAAATTAGTAGTTTTGGAGGGTTTTAAGTTTTCGAAAAATAGAAGAACACAGTGCGGTCAAAAGTGGCGTTGTGTTAAAAAAAGTTGTTCCGCGCATTTATTTACAGATGATGATGGTGATGTTTTGTTCAAAGCCGTTGGTGAGCATAACCATGAACCGTGCCCGAACTTACACAGGTAGTACATTTCCAACAGTGCGAAGCGCAAGGCGACCGAAACTTTATCCGAACCGCCCGCAAAAGTGATAAAACAAGAAATTGTGTCTGCGCCTGAAGATATTAGCAACCAAATGACACGTGATGACATGGATCGAGTGCGAAGAAACCTCAACCACGCAAAAAGAAGTAAGCTTCCTCCTCTTCCTAAATGCATCAGTGACGTCCACGACGCTTTGGACAGCATTCCGATCACGACTACTCAAGGTGAGGAAATGGCTGTTAATCTTAAGAGAGGAAAACGTTGTTTTTTGACCCAAAAGCAACTTGGAATATCTTGCAAAAATTGATAATATTTTCATGGATGGTACTTTTACCTATGCACCAAAGTACTTTTATCAATTTTTTACTATTCACGGCGTAGATAATGCCAACTATGTTCCGCTTGTTTTTTGTTTATTGCCCAACAAGACAGAAGAAACGTACAAAAGCCTATTTAATCATCTGAAATCAAAGTGCGAGAAGTATGAGTTGCACTTCAATCTAAAACACATAACAGTTGACTTTGAGATAGAGCTTCAAAATGCTGTCCGATCATCTTGGCCTTCAGTACATGTGAGAGGCTGCAGGTTCCACCTGTCCCAGGCCAGGTGGAGAAAAATTCAACAGCTTGGATTGAGCCAGGAATACAAAAATGAGACATCGGAAGCCGGAAAATGGTTGCACTGGGTGTTTAGTTTAAGTATGCTGGACGCTGGTCAGGTGGAGGACTTAATGTCCATACAACCCCCGAACGTCGAGGAGTTCTCTAACTACCTAGAAGAGAACTACATTGATAGCAGCTCTTCACTTCCCCCAAGTCTATGGGCATCATCGTCCACATCTTCAGAAAGGACAACGAATGCATGTGAGTCGTTCCATGACAAATTTCTATCATCCCCATCCTAATATCTTCGTCTTTTTCGAGGCTATTAAGAACGTCCAGATCGATACCTACATTGGCATTCGAAGTGCAGCAAGTACTCGAAAAATCACTAACGGACGGTACAAGAAGAGACTTCAGTTTTTGGAAACTCTGTACAATAAGTACACCTCTGGAGACATTTCTAGATTGCACTTCATAAAATGCGTCTGTTATCAGTACAAGAAAGGACCATCAACTTAGATTTCGTAATGAAATGCCCATCTACAAGGTAGGACCAACAAATATAGTTTTTCTATAAAAAGAAAAAATCAATAAAACACATAAAACAAAAAAAATACAAAAACAAAAACTAACAAAAAATTGACAAGGCCGGAAGGCCGCTCCTTACATTGGCCATATTGTCCTGTGTAATATTATAATGTTATATGTATATTAAACATTTTAAGTTAAAATGTCAAATAAAATAAATCAAAGTTTGATCAACTGAAGTCCACTAGGTGACTAATGAGGCGAGAAGCCGGCCGGTCCTAATCCCATGCGCTTGTGTGTGCGGGCTGCGTGTTTGTGAGTGGGCCTGACCCGCACTCCCTAGTTGATAATACTATAAAATATTCTCAGTTTATTTTGTGTAGGATTTTCGTATCAAAATTCAAATCAAAAGTGTGTGTGTGTGTGTGTGTGTGTGTGTGTGTGTGTGTGTGTGTGTGTGTGTGTGTGTGTGTGTGTGTGTGTGTGTGTGTGTGTGTGTGTAAATGGGGTGCACACTCGTTTAAGAGACTAAGAGAGAGAGAGAGAAAGAGGAGACCAGAATATAAGATGGAAGAGTTGTTTTGTTTTTAACTTCATTTCTCTGACGTACTTCGTAGAAAGTATTGACAAACATCGAATCTTACTCATGTAAATCGACGTCATCGTGCCTATTCTTGTACTTGTTCCTAACCAACGTGTACCTACAGTAAAACACTTGTGCTGTCCTTTTAAATAAGGAAGCGGTGTTTACCGGTGTAGAATAATCACAGAGTTTACTGACCACGCTTCTGTGAAGAGGAAATACTCGATTATTACTTTGTTATTTATAGATAGTTATGAGTCAAAGATTCATCGCCAAGTGCGGGGAAATACTTGCATTACTATTTAAATTCAATCAGTATCGAAGTTCAAATGTTATTTTGATAGTAAATTAACAATTTCACCGGACGCGACAATTTGAATATCGTTTACAAATTAATAATATAATTCTTAATAGGAATATTTCGTCAGGCTAGGGAGAGCACAGTGATAACAGTAGATTAAATCAAGAGAGGAGGAAAAGCTATGTAATGGGACGTATAAACGTGAGTACACACTCACACACGCGCGTGCATTCACTTGTTAATTTGCATGATTTAAAAGTGCTGCTAAGATGCGCAGCTGCAGTAGAAAAGTTTGGCTCTACAAGAAGAGGACCGCGGCCCAACAGCCCGGAAAATAATGTTACTGAAGATAATTCCGGGCGTGAAAACTTTAGTGTTATGATGTATTACTTTCTTGAAATCTATTTCATGCTTTATACTCCAAGCTTGTCAGGTATATTGATCAACGTCCGGTGATTAATTATATTTGGCTTGGTTTTTGCTGTTGGAGTTAATAATTGGGCTTTTTTAACTACAGGGGTTGTGATTGGGTTTGATGGATATTTTTGTTTTGTATTTCATACATTTAACGTTTTAGTTAATGTGTCATGGTTTCTATCGATTCGAATTTGTTCTGATATTAATTTGTTTTGTGCCTTATGTTTGTACGTTTGCTGATGTTTCCAAATGTTCATTATAGTTTTCTCTTTTGCTGTTTCATTAATGACATGTTATTAATGCCATGTATTTATGCCATTTATTGGTAAATTAGATTTGTTTGTTTTTTCAATATGCTTTTAATTGTTTGAAATAACGTTTTAAATTTGTTTTATATATGGTCTACATTTTTTACAAAACAATTACAACACGCGATCAACAATGTATGAATAAATTAACAAGAATAACCAACCCAAGCAAGATACTTCGCCAGAGAACGGGTAACCAAGACGGCTACAGCGTAGCCTACACGTATCTCAAGTAAGATTAACAAGACACACATCTTGACAGCATTTCAAACAATATCTATTAATTAGTATATCAACAAAAAGAATTTACCAAGTTAAATGAATGAATACATGTCCATTTGCTGTCATATTTCTCCTTGGGACATCGACTTTTGAAATCTAAGACCGTTCGTAGAACTGCGCTACGCAGTAAAGAAAGTGCAGTTCTGAGAACGTCTTAAATTTTGAAAGGTTAATTATGTTCCCAAAACAGATATGAGTACGATGATAAATGTTGCTAACGCGAGTACTACTGGAGCTTTGGGTCCGTCGGGTAGAATTTAAAGAAATAGGCCTAGCCTATACACACGTTTAATTTTCTGATTTGTAGTTTCTACTGTGTACTTGTTTGTCAACAATACTTTATTCAACTAATGACATTTTGAAATCAAATAATGGATCAAGTTTGAGATCAGTTGTGATTTTTTTAATATACTGATTATCTCTTGTGTTACGAGAGAAGATAACCACTTGGACAATGAGATGGTCAACGCACGTGACAGTGTACATCAAGTCAGTTCCATTACTAGGTTTGACGATGTTATTACGTGAGTTATCAAGTCCACAGTCTTCATACGCAGCGTCTAAAAACCCATAAAATCTTAGACACAAAAACTTTTAGTTTCTTTGTTATTGTATGTGTGTGTTATAAACAATCGGCAGTTACATAAAGAAATTAAAGCGGCGATAGTGACGTCTCATGGTAGGATAACGACGAAGACAATATTCTTTGTTGTGTCAGTAAAAAATATGACGTTGCTGACGCAAATGCTGCGTGTGTTAATTGATACGTCACCAACACATACATTACAATTTAAAACTTATATTTTTTTTTATTCTATCGAGTAAAAATTGTTCCAATGTAATTATATTTTTTTTATTCTATCGAGTAAAAATTGTTCCAATGTAATTATCATTAACAACTTAAGATACTGTGTACTTCAGTCAAGAATCAAACCTGTTTTGACCGAATACCGACTTGCTAGTTTCTCTCTTATTGACAGTTGGTATAGTACATTATGTAGGCTAGAAGGAATACATTTTAATTACACAGAACCAAACAGCTGATTTTGTATCGAGGGACTCTGAACTGAATATTCAGTCATGGAACATTAAGCACGATTGTAGTAAAAACGGTGCTGCGGGTCCGTGAAAGAAAGTGGAAATTATCCTTTTTTCCTACTGTCTTTTGATCCGACTGATTTTAGCGCAGACAGAGACGGAATTCCGTAAGAACATAATACGGGCCTCGAGCATATGGTCTCTCCCTAATTCAGCCCAAGATTAACAAGATTAGACATTTTATTAAAACTGTAAATGCCAATAAAGTGAAAGATAAATGTGTACATATTACGTTTTGAGTGTCGACGAAATTTATTGGGATTTTGTTGTAATTCACAGCTATAGGTTACATGATATTGCGTACGTGATACTGTAGTAACCCGGTCACGCAACTGCGTTTACTTACGAGGTTCAGGTGACTGATTACAGTTATCCAACACTACGACTTTCACCCGGTGGTTATGTTGCAAATGTATACCGTATAGAGGAAAGACGTACAATTATCACCGAGTATTTGTGTTGTGTAAGTGTATCGGCCTCGTGTAACATGGACTCACTGGACACGTGATTCTGACTTCGAGTTTGTTAGGTGCATCATCCACACCACAGAATTTGACGCCCTACAAAATGCGTAGTTTGTCTATAATAATGCATGCCATACGAGTACAAATTGATTAACACCTACGGTCTCGTTATAGGATACAACTTCTTGACTGAGATGTTCTGTTTTCTTATCGTGTAGAATGTATTCCCCCCCTCTCCCCCCCCCCCTCTCTCTCTCTCTCTCTCTCTCTCTCTCTCTCTCTCTCTCTCTCTCTCTCTCTCTCTCTCTCTCTCTCTCTCTCTTTGTGTGAGTGTTTTGTGTACGATGACAGCGGTGTGAGAAATCTGTGTTAATGTATCTCGTATGACTGTGTGAACGAGATAATTGGTTTTTGGTTTTTATCAATGAAGTGGTAACTGTTGATCACAGCCCCAGCCGGTGTATAGAATTATACATGCTAACAAGCTTCGCCAAACGAATACACGGTGTAGTCGCCGGTAACAATTGCTAGATTCAACAATATTCTAATAATTATTGCTGTAACATTTTAAACAGTTAACAATGCACTTACAAATCATATAATTAAAATGTGATTTAAAGGAATATGTATATATAGGCCTATGTGTGTGTGTGTGTGTGTACGTATTTAAGCCTGATTTTTAAAGTTTCAATTATTTTATTCCATACAAAAACTAATTATTTTAGAGAACCAAAGTGGTTGTGTCTACAGCTTTCTAAAGTTAAAGAGTGAGGTGATTTGTTGTAGATAAATTAAGCCGACGGGCTTAAAAATACAAAAGGTACCTTGTTACAGATGTTGAGTCATTAAAAAAAAAATAAAGATACCTATTTATTACTTGCCAGAAGTAGGGGAGTGTAAGTGTTCGGTAGTATCTCTGTTAGAGATAGTTAATGTCTTAATAATGCAGTTATGTAGGTTATATTGTTTCGATCAAGTCTACGTTGTAGCCTACATCATAATTCGTATCTGAATATCCAATTCTGATAATTCAGCTTTAGACACGACAATAAAAGTGCTACCATCTTCATAGTGAAATCTTGTAAGTGTCGTAGTGAAGAAACAGAAGGTGTAGGTATTTTTAATTAAGACAGTCCAGGTTACTGTAACCAAGCGGTAGAATTTATGGATATTTTAAGGTTGATTAGTGCGACTAAAATACTTAAAATTTATGTGAGAATCAACAACCGTACGGTATACAGACCAATAAACTAATTTATATAAACAATGGTTCATATTTTCAAAATTTATATGGCTGTTCGATGCAGTTCTTTATATGTAGATGGTGCAGCCATTTATCTGGAATACGATATTAAAAATAAAACCTATTCGACTTTGTCCTAACAGTAGAATTTCTAACGCAGTCGATTTTATAATGACCTGGAATACCCTAAAAACTTGCTTTTTTGCTTTTACTTGACTCACTCTTTGTAATGTCTTAATGTGCTCGTGCCATCTGAAATACAGTCAGACCCTAGTTACTACAAGTCAAAGTTGTGTTTCGTAATAACGTTTCAAGAAACTTAATATGATGTATTTATAAAAAAGTACTACAAAAACTAAAGCACAATAGAGAAAACAAAAGATATTCAGAGAATCACAATATTGATCACTGATATATGACAGTAACGTTTTGTCTAATGTTGCGATGTATAGAAACTCAGAGCATACAAACATTTTAGCACACAAATAAGTTTAAATTCGAATCTTATACAACCTCAATCAGAATTATATAAGCACTAGGTAAATTCACTGCTGATATGTGTGTGTGTGTGTGTGTGTGTGTGTGTGTGTGTGTGTTGGGGGGAGGGGGTTGCCAAGCGGTCTGTGAAATCAGGAATCGACGATCAGCCGGCCGTTACTAGCGGAAGTCGCCTTCACGTAGTTACGCCTATGTTTTTTAAACTGTATTTGTTTTTCTCGATGAGGTGGTATTCGTCGTGTGGATCACGTAGGCTTTCACCTGATACTGTCGACATGGCGCTCTTAGCAAACCTTTGTTGCATGATTTAATTTTACGTAATTCAGGCAAATGTATAAGCACCTGACAGAAGTGGAAAATAAAGTTTAACCTACAGGTGAGGTCAGTCTTAATAACACGTCTATGAATGTCTAACACGTAGTACGTACACGGAATTTTGGTTTTCAAAACAATTTATGATCTTGAGAACAACGGCTAATACTTAGTACGGTTGTTAATTGAGAACTAAATTTTTCTGTTGTTCAAGGGGAAGTTCCTTAGAATTTTACAGTAATTGAGTAAACGTGTTATAAGTAAAGTATACGTTCACATTTTTTTCGGCTCAGAAGATCCTTCCATATTTTTCCAGCGCGCGCGCGCGCGCGCGCACACACACACACACAGAAGAACTACCGTGAACAACGTCATACGCTTCACGAACAATACTCGTACCTTTGGACAACGATTTTACACTTTATTCTGTAGGCGTATTTAACTTCCTTGTTCTGCCCGAAACAATTATATCGCTGTTTCCTGCAAAAATTCGATAACTAGAAGTGTTTACGGGGACCAGAATGCTAAACTATACAATGTGCAATGTTCTTAAAACTAGACCACAAATTTTTGAATAAATTGAAACTTGATGTTTATTTGGATAAGATCCATCTAAAGTAAATGTCTAACCTTTCATTAATTAAAGCGTGTTGCTGTCTAACATGTTTCTTTTCTGTCTTATTGAAACAAGGTTCAGTCTTAGGTAAAATTAATAACAGTGAATTTATAACCAGCCTTATTTGAAAACAGCTAAAAATAGTATTTTGTGATTATATTGGAACAAATAGAAAATTATTTGTTTTTGAAAAAATGATTGACAATTTTGTTATTCTATTAGGAAGGTTTGTAACCCACTTTGAATAGGTTTTAATTTGAAAATTATGTAGACTATAAAATAAAACGTGGAGTACAAGTACCACTAACAACTTGTGTTCAGGGGGTCAAAGACTATAGCTGTGCGTTGACGCGGACTAAGACTACCAGTACTTGCTATAGGCTACCAGTACACTATTTGCCAACCACCAAGACGTCGCGGGCGTCGTTTGCATTCCAACCGTGCTGTCGTTCACATTAAACACATTTCTAAATACATTTTTTACAGTTGACAGTAATGTGCATGTAAGTTAATAAATATTAGCTGTACATGTGGCGTAATTGTGTCACCGGGTGGAGAAAGTGTCAGCGCGCGCGCGCGCGCACACACACACACAGAAACGAGATACTCATGTACGTGTTACTATAGTAGCTTAGTTGCTTGATATATGTGTAGTTGTGCTTCACATCAAAAGTAAATAGGATCATACGTATCTGTGAGCACGCGCAGATGCAATACCGTAGCAGAAATATTTTCTGTATAATGTAGTACATGCATTTATAATGAAGACAGTTTTGGGTCTGTAGCTACTTTCAGGCTCCTTTGCCTTTTGATAAATTGGAGAAACGAATTGAAATTATATAGATTATTGTAGTTATGTACCTCAGTGGAAGAGAGGCCGCTTTGATGCTTCGAATGTAATTCATGCACGGATCCAGCTCAAGAACGAGCCAAATCCTGTTTACCCAAAATAGGGGCATACTGAATGAGATAAGTGAACCTCAGTTAGTAACAACGCACATCTACACGTGACCCACCAAACACTGCAGACTGGTTTCTGGTATCATGTGAGCTGTACCACGGTTAGAGAGCGCGGCCCTAATGATGACGAAATTAAAATTATAAGTGGATATCAAAATACGCATCGATCGTAACTGAAAGCCATCGCCAGATTCCTAACACATATTCTGTTGTTAAAATTCAACTAAAAGTAAAACTAGTTCAGGTCACTAAAACATTTTGCAATATCATCACGTAACGTGTTAGGTAATTGGTGAAGTTGAAAAATGGATCAGAAAAATAAAGTTAGTGGATATTTCTAATCCCGTTTGCAAACTAAATGTAAGAGTAAAACGTTGTCTAAAAACATAAAGAGTTATTTAGTTTCATAAATAATGCTCTCTAAATAAAACAATCGAAGGCGTGCTAAAATTTAGCCAATATGAAGTGGCAAAAATGGAGCAGTGTTGCTTTTAAAATATTAGAGCAAAAATCGTTTTTTCTGATTAGAAAATGGTTTAAAACAATGAGAATTAATAGAGTAAGCAGAGCGATTCATAGGAAAATAATTGGAGCTAAAACATTTCGAAATATATTAGCATATAAATTTAAGTAGGTGATGCTAATTTGGGCTAAGGTAGTCTATTCTAAAAAAAATCACATTTCCTTCATGCGGGAGTGAACGATTTTAGGTTTTCTTCAGTCATTAGGCGAAGGTAATTTAGGAATGACGTGTTAAAACTAGTGTTAAAACTGTGCTTTACGCTTTCAGATTATAATAATCTTATGCATGTCCACCTACCTTCCTCTGAAAGGCGCCAAACGACGGTCACGATGATCCAGAAGCCGGTAACCTTCGGCCCATCAGTTTACTGTCAGCTATGTATAGCGGCGAGTACTGTGTCACCCAAAACGGTTCCATATTCTGGACGCTGCGCCGTGCAATTCTGATTTTATGCTGAGCACTCCACGACGCATCACTTGATGCGTTTCGTGGAAGCGGCTGCTCACGGAAATGAACAGACTGTTGCCGTCTTTCTTGATGTCGAGAAAGCTTCCTGTTTCAATCGTGTCTGGCGTCCTGGAATTCTGTACAAACTGACGGAAATTCTGCTTCCAGGGTGCTACGTTCACCTGGTCGGTAGCTTTCTTCGGAACAGAATCTATCGCGTGAGAGTGGACAGTGCTCTTTCTTCGGAAAGAGCAATCATTGCTGGAATACCTCAGTGGAGCGTTTTATGTTCCTTACTTTCCTTTATCTAGGGGTTCACGTTGACAGACATTTCACCTCGCGGACACATTCCGAAAAAGGAGGCCGCAAAATAGCCGTTCGTTTATACCAATTTCATCCCCTACTCTAGAGCAATTCAATGTCTCGACGCCTAGGCAAACTCATCGTTACCTACGTGATCCCCCAGTGAGGGTTACTTGGCAAAGATCTATAAGCGAAAGCTATACACTCTCAGTGACCGAGGTTGGCGTTAGGCCTCCAAAAATCATTACCTGACTCCTAATCAGACTATCCGCAAAGTCCTAGGTGTCCGTTCCCTATATGGACACTTTCCAGGAAGTTCTGCCGCCGCAGCGGCATTTCCAGGGCAACCCTATTATCAGAACCCTCGATCAACATCAATCTGTGCCAGGTGAATCTTCGACCTGTCCACGGCGAACGCCCACCATGCATTAGATATCGTCTAATTGAAACTCCACGGCCGATAGCAAATCACACCTACAAATCACCAGTTTTCATTGTCCCCGCGGCGAGAGCTCATCTCAAGCTCGGAACGTGGCTTAATAGTGGGCAACGTGCTTGACACCGTTCTCTCTCTCTCTCTCTCTCTCTCTCTCTCTTATTTTTCGTTTTCATAGCTTGACGATCGACGTGTAGTAATATTTCCGGTACATTTACTCTTCTAATATTCAAAATACCATCTACTCTTAACGAAGATGTTTCGCGGACTTGCGGACATGTTTCATGGAGAAACAGAACCTGTAATCGTTTTACTAGCAGTTTTTAATTTTGTCACCCAAATATTTCCAGAAGTCAACGGTAACGGCATCCCCTCTTTCTTTCTTCCTTTCATGCTCTCTGTCTGTCTGTCTGTCTGTCTCTCTCTCTCTCTCTCTCTCTCTCTCTCTCTCTCTCTCTCTCTCTCTCTCCCCCCTCAGTATAAAACACCATACACACACTTCTAATATTTGCCCTCGAGATAGCATAATGATCAAATCATACAAATCATAATCTAAAATGTTTTTCTTATTAAGAAAATGGTTTTCTTATGTAATATACGTAAGTGTAAATAATTACGAAAGCACACACAGAAATGTACACGAAACGACAATTATCAAACCTGTTACGAAAAGAAGTGCTGCAAATGGGGAAAGCTGTAGAATTTGTATGTAAATTATTTTCACTAAGTTTGTTTTGAACTAGTAATGTACATGTTACTGTTTTTTACGCTGTAAGTAATTGCTTTCTTTGTTCCATTGACAGGTTATTAGTTATGAAAATAACAATAACGTTTCACCTGAAAGTAGTAAACATATGTGCGCGCGCATACACGTAGGCACACAAAACAGCACCTAGACTATTAACTGAACAATATTTTATAATTCATGAACACAACTGGTATTAGCTCCTGGTTTGTAACCAATAGAGGATCCTCTGTCCATCTTCACTTTAACAGTTAGAACTATTTAACTGTGTAGCTGTGTGTATATGTTATTGTGTACAAAAAAAGCAGTTGGTTTACATTGTACATTTTAGTTGAAATTATATAGATTTTTTTGCATTTTTAATCATATATTATTAAAAGATCATATGTGGACGTGCATTCAATTCTAATTGTAGACTACTTATACGACTTAATGGAGTGCTATTTAACTGTTAGTCCATTGCTGTTGGTGAAGCACGAGAATACGAGTAGTTATTTCTTTATGGAAGCAATATTAAGTAACCTTCAGGTGGTTTATTGTTTTCATAAAAGTTTTGGCAACTCTGCACAAAAATACGGTCACTCTTCGCACAACATAATTGATTCATGTGCAAAGAGTGAGATATTTTGTGTTTCACTATCTTTGGTTTTTAGTCAGTTAAATTATTATGATGTTGTTGACAGAAAATACATTTGAAATTAATACAAAATCGCCAGTTGTGTAGAAGTAAAAATTACGATATAAAGACTTGCGGTGATATTGTTCTTTTGACAAAAAATTGAAAGATTAACGAATTTACTGAGTAGAACGGAAAAATTGAAGTCAGTATGAGAAGAATTGGGACAGAAGAGTAACAAGCGTAGTACCAAAATAATATGTTGTAAGAATGTTTCAACCAATGAGATGAACATCATAATAGGTTGAATGTAACATATAGTAATTTTCTGTCTGATAAGTAAAGTGAGAAATGCCAGGTGGATATCTGGAACAGAACAGTTGTTGCACAGCTAATAATCTGTTAACATCAGATAAGAAAGGCTGTTTAAAAATATACGGTGTGCAGTATTTAATGGGAGCAGAAAGAAGAAAATTATAGAAGCACTTGGATTGTGATATGAAAGGAAATTTATGGAGTCGTTCACGGAGTGAACAGACAAAATGAGAAACAACAAGGTTGTAGAAATACAAAGTGAAAATCAAAATGTAAAGAGAAAATTCACGAAAAAGTGAAACAACTTTGTGAAAACGAAGTGAAAACAGTTATAGAGAATACCTTGAGAGATTCTGGATTGGTTTATTAAAGGAACAGTGAAGTAACAAACCATAGTGAAAGATAAACATTAGAGTGCACAAAGGAGAATGTTGTAAGCGTGGAATGTGGAAAGTATGTATAAATGAAGAGATTAGCATGAGTCAATCGAAGCTGATGGGTAGCTTGAAACAATCAAGACGAAGACAAAAGAAGATGAGTTATCGTTATTTGTAGTTATGAAATTACTTTAACAGACGATACCTGTTACGATCATTTAATAGAAAGTTCACTTAAAACTACTAGAGGGTAGCCAGCAGAACTATGTCGTAATTGCAAATGAAAATATAGACGTCATGCTGTTAGTCTACGAAATGTACGTCAGACTGGTTTGTACTCATAAGATTATACAGCAGTTTGTCAGTTGCTGGTCCGTTTGTCAGCTTTTACGATTCTAGAATAATTTTTTATGGCGTGTGTAATTTGTAGACTGGGACTTCTCTAATGCAATCTGACCTGAACCATGCTTAGTGACCAGTGGCTTTGTGTTTCGGCACTATCAAACAGGTTACTGGCAGGTGGAGACTGAAACCTCTGTAATACAATCAGAACTGAACCGTTCTATAGTTGCTTCGTATTTCATCACTAACAAGTAGGTTATTAGCAAATAGAGTCGTTTAGACCAGAACATCTCTAGTCAAATCTGACTTGAACCATTCCTAATTGCTTCGTGTTTCATCACTATCAAACAGGTTGACTGTGATGTTTACTTTTTTTGTCACTTTTCACTTCACATATGGTCAAACGCAGTCACTAAAAGTTTTGTAACTTAGATGATACTTCGTTTGTACCTAATACAAATTTTCTTCGTTACTTCACTAATAATAACATCATTGCGTCCTCTGCTGTCCTGTGAAATATATTTACATAGAAAAATAATCACCGTAAAGAGATTCAATTTTACCTGCATAAAACCTGTTGCAATCATATTTGCACATTATGTATAACATGACTTAGGCCTATACAACGTAGGAACCGCATATTAACAGTGTCGCTAGTAGTAGTAGTAGTAGTAGTAGTTACCAGTAATAGTAATAGTAATAGTACCAGTAGCAGTAGCAGTAGCAGCAGTAGTAGTAGTAGTAGTAGTAGATGAGGAGTGGGAGGTTGAGGAGGAGCAGCAGCAGTAGTAGTAGTAGTAGGATGAGGAGTGGGAGGTTGAGGAGGAGCAGCAGCAGCAACAGAAGCAACAACGGAAATAACACAAAAGCAGAAAGAAAGTCAGAACGTAAAATATTTACGTTGAATTTTGAAGGAATGGAGATAGCCACGCGTACAAATTATGTAGTATACAAAGCATAAATTAGCCCACGTAAAGGTTTGTTGTAAAGAAAGTGAAGTGGGCGAAAAAATGGAAGTGGTAGCTTAGTTCAGGTAGGAGCAGTGAAGCAATTTGCTTTAACACACTACAATTACTTTTCATGATATTTCAATTTTTACACGCATACACAAGATTGTGTGTTAAGATGAGGAGCCCTTTAGAGGATCGAACATAATTAACGTCCAATTGTGTCGCATATATGACGTCTACCGCACGAAAACACGCCCAACTAATTAATAGGAACCGAATCTGCAAACAAACCTCTATTGTGTAAAAGCACTTGTCTACTGCATTGAAGAATGTGCCAAGATTAACAAGGCTGTGCCTACGCGAACACACATGATGCGTAAATTATATCCATCCATTGTTTTAGTCTTCATTGGAAAGATTATTTAGCATATTCTTTGATTTATCAATTTTATTAAAGCACTGTTCCATCAAAGAAAGTTAGAACAATACTGAATATATAAGTGAGGAATGTTTTGCATATTTTGTGTTTAACACGTAAATTATGGTAGTTAAATATACACACATGTACTTCTAGATCAGTAATAAATAGTATAAAACGTCGATACCATACTGTTAGAGGCTGGCTTCTATTATAGTTGATTAACACGTTACTAGTTAACCTTACTTCTACTTTCTGAAAACGGGGAAACTGAACACAGAACTGGTGACATAACTGGTTAGAATACAATTAACACCGTACGATGGAAGAGTCGGTTTCATAATATATAAAATTAATAAAAAAAAAGTAAAATAGAAAATCCAACTTAAAATTTAATTTCTAGGTTGCTAATAGAGTATTATTTCACTTTCTTTGTTTATTAAGCATTCTGCTATATGATAATAATTAGATAACTGTACAGAGATATGAGAAGGTATTGTGAAGATTACTATATGCTTTGCATAGGACACAGAGAATTACAACTTAACGATATCTCTGTAGAAAACAAAAATAATAACTTTTAAAGGATAAGTATCCAATCAGCTCTAAAGCTATGTCTTAGGACAAGTTAGTTACTTTCCAATGATATATCTTCTTGTTCTGAAGAAGATATCGACAGGGAAGTTGCTCAGTTCTGATATGAATATTGCAGAGGATGATCGTGAAAGAAACTCGCGGAAGCTTGAGTTTTTTTATGTAGTTTAGGAATGTATATAGTTAAAATATAGTATATAATTAAGATTTGTGCATCAGGGTTACGATTCTCTGAGGATTTAAAATTAGAAGACTCTATTAAAATGAAGAGGCCGGTACATTATCATTATCATTAATGATAAAATTAACGAGTACATAAATATGTGATTTCTGTATGGTGTTGGGCACAAGATTGTCAACATGGACTATACCAAAGCAGATAGACGGAAATAGGGAAAATGTTGCATGAATTATGAAACCGGAACAACGTGTTAGCACATGATCATCCAAGTTAAAGATGGTAACAGCAAATTACAGATTCAATGTTGAGCGGTTTGTATCCTCGCTAAGACCGTTTGTACATGATGTAACATACTGGACTGGTATATCTTTACCGGTGTGGTGTACATGGTTAAGTAATAAGGCCTAGCTTCTAGCGGACTAGATTCTACATATCGGACAATGGCTAGCAACCTGTAATCTAATGTGAGAAGGGGGAAATGTTAAAATAAGAAATCCAAAAGCAGAAAGTGTGTAAAAAAATTGACAAAATGAAAAGATTGAAGTAATAAAGAGTGTGTGCATTCCCTTGCTGACTTTCAGACGCCTTGATTTGAAGGTGTTCAACGTTACTACAGGCTTTACGTGAAGTCTGATTTACAAGTCGTTTTGGTATAATCTGTGCTTTGTGGTAGAATATTAAACGAACCGAGATACAATTAAATATTAAAGAAAATGACAGTGACGTAGTGAATAGACAACTTGGTGGTTAAAATATGTAAATAACTGTATCTACTAAGTACGCATCTAATGTCTGAATAAAAATATTAAATACTAAATACTAAATAATACACGAAACTGTCGAGCCTAAAGATAGTATAAACGGTGAGTGCCAGAATTAGAAAAAACTAAATTAGCGTAAACAAACTGTTTGTTCACATAAACGGGGCTATATACGTATTACCTTTCCAAATACGTATAACCACGCAAATAATAGGCCTATAGCCTACAGAATAGACATATGCAAAACAATTCAAAATTGTTGGCTTTAGCTTAAAACACCTCCTGCACTTGACTTTGTGGTCATTAAAATGTTTACAAAGAGAAACTGGACGTACTGCTGAAGGTATTTCACAGTACCTCTAAAAGATATCGTGATCATAATAAATGAGATACACAATGTAAATAGAAATAGAATGGCATATGCTTAACGAAAGAATATTAAATCTTTATGTAACCTTCAGAAGCAAAAGTACAAGTATTTGGCAGTCGATAATAGGTAATACTTGATTACAACAAACGTAGTTGGCAACGCCAGACAGTCGTGACGAAATTATTTTAATTCTGCTTCAATAAACCCGGCGTTTCCCTTTCTGTATTATATCACTTAGTATTGTGTAATCAGAATAAAGTTTCTTGGGAAATAGTATTAGCAGAAATAATAGTTTAGTTTAGTTGAAATAGAATTGTCAATCACGTTTTCAAGTATATTTTACTAAATTTGCATACGTCTACATTGGCATGTAGGCTATATGTAGAGGTTTGTGTGTGTGTGTGTGTGTGTGTGTGTGTGTGTGTGTGTGTGTGTGTGTGTGTGTGTGTGTGAAGTTAAAGTTAGAGACACACTTTTTACTGTTTACAAGAAAAAAGAAAATAAGTTATCTAGTTAAACTTTCACGGTTGGTTCTGTAGTGTTGTTTAGATTTGCAATTATATACATTGGAGTCGGAACGGGCCTTTGACGGTAATTCTTGAAGAGAAAAAAATGTTAACGGTACTTCCGGCATAACGCTAATACGGGAAATGGTGTGTTCATTTAGTACTTCTTCTCTTTACTGTTTTCTTGTCATAAACAATAGTTTAAAGTCTAAACAGGTGATAGATTTGTTCTTGAATTACCTATGATTGTCTCGGTGTACATCAGAGAAGATTCTGTCTTCGATAGCCTACATATTTAATATTTTCCTGATTGCTGAGATGATTGTTTCTGCTGACAATGGAGCGTAATCGCTACGAAAACCACTTGATCTCAAGAATACGTGTGATCTCAAGAAGATGTGTAATCTCAAGAAAATTTTTTGAGATTTTTCTAAGTTGTTTTTTTGAGGCTTGGATTTTTTTTTTAATAGATTTAATAACTTTTATAATTAATTGTGCACAGATAGTTTAAAAATCCAGTCTTCTTCTTTTATTTTGCAGTGGAGTTTACACACGCGCGCACGCACGCAAGCACACGTGCAAAGCAGCTGAGAAGGCGAGCGAGCAGTCGACGACGCGAACCATTAGACTTGCGCCCGCCTTGTTCAAAAAATTATCTCTAAAAATAATTGTTGACCAGACCGCTGTTATAAGAGCAACATGCTGATAATGCAGGGTAGCGTAAATTTGAACACACTTATTTGGCACAAACACTGTCGTGAGTCTCGAATTTTAATACGTTAATATACGTTACTACGTACGTTAATACGTCACGATACTCAATACGTTAATAGTAGGTTTATAATTTAGAACTTTGGGGTCTAGTACATAAGCGAGCAGTAGCGCGACTCGTCTTTTGAGCTGCCGGGTTAATCTAACAGTACACAAAGTAATATTAGTTTATTTGTCAGTAATGATTTATTTAAAAATATAAGGATTACATAAGTTATCAATATTATGTATAACAAAAGTATACATAGCAGAAAAAACTAAATATTTTGATATATCTGTATATTAAAAGTTAACATAAAAAATTATAGATATATAACATAAAAAACATAGGTAATAATGTATATGAATTTCCTTTACTAGTTAAATAATGAAAGTCGCTGTAAAATGTACAATATAACTGAACCTTGATTCGTAAATAGGTAAACTTTAATATTCTTTGTTATTGTGTCGTTCTTTCTGGGGAAATTCAGCCTGAATTTTTATATTATCATTGTTTCTTGAGGCTCTCGCTTTTTTTAAGGATATGCAAATGTATTCGTTCCTGCATTTCATTTGGGACGTTATTAGTTTGTTTTCTAAATGGGACGGAATGTAATCTTGATAAATTTTTGATTAATAAAGTTGTGTTAGTGGTTATAATCACAAACATAAATTACGCTGTTGCACACAATTATGTAAAAAAATCCCGAATATTTCAAGCTTCACAGTTCAACATCCGAGCGGAAATATGCAAAAAATAGGTAAATTTCCTATGTGATGATGAGCAACAGCGTAATTTCTGTTTCTTAATAAATTTTTGGGGAACTTAATGGTCGAATCATTTGACTCACTTGATACTTCAAAGTTTTAGTTGTGGAACTATCTTGAACAGTTAAAATTATTCTGGTCATAATTTTTCTAAGACATTGAAGGTAGCCTGTGTTTTTTCATTCTAGGCATTCTAAAACTTATTAATAAAACTTCGAATTTCTAATTTACTAAAACTTGAAAGTCTTCTCAGAATTCTTAGAGCGTTCACGCGTGTCATTACCAGTTGCCTTTTCTTTACTCTTATACAAGAAAGTAATATTGTGCCATTGTCACTGGTTGTCTAATTCATCTTCTCAAAAACGTTTATGGTATTGGGTAGTAATATTTTATTCCCAAACAAATTTTTGAACGTCTGAAGGTGTCTTGTGAAAATTTTAGTACGGATTTGAATACCAAATACGTGTCTGAGCTCTGAGGTAAAATTAAGGCAAAAACAGTCTAATAAAATTGCTGTTATTTATTTAAAACTTGAATTAGATTTCCAGATCGCTAGACGTATGGCTATTCCCTTTCCTTCAAGTATCGTATTTGTAAATGGTAAATAAATTAACACCAATATTAAGTTTAAAATTCACTGTAAAATGCCGGCTGTAACAAATTAAATTTGTTCTTCGACACTTCATATCCTGAAAAACATAACTCATATTTCTCTAAATAAACAGTGTAGTCATCTTCTTTTAATAGTATATCAACTCTGTTATACGAAATATTTGTTGGAAAGAATAACTGTCACTAATTTCCCACAGTACAAGTGGTTACAAATAAATTCCAAAATGTAAAAAAAAACAAATATACAAAAGTCAAGGATTTATTGTAATAATGATTTAATATAACGGGAACTTTTACGGGTTTGGTTTCCTGACATTTTTATTAGAATGCATTAAAACGGAATTTGAAAACAGTATAATGAATACATTATATACACACACTCAAACACAAACAAGCACGCGCGCTTTCTCCAAGCCGCCACACTTTGTCGCCTTCGCAAGTTGCATCCGTGATATTGTCTTCTACCATCACGGAGTTTCAAAGGTTATTTTTAGGACTTTTTCTGTTGAAATGGGCGCGTGGGCAACTAAAACATTTGTCTAATTGTATTTTAGTTTACCGCCGTACAATTCAGCCTAACATTATAGAAAAGACAATAGGCCTACTATTTTCCTATAAAAGATACCATAGCAAATTAGTCACGTTTTACATTATTTTGCACCATTTTTTTTATATTACGTATGTTATATATTTTTAAATCCCTCAAGTAATAGGATTAATTATTAATTTCTGTTTGCTTAAGTTTGTGCTGATATTTATACATCATTCAAAATGTAATATAACAGGTAACAAATAACTGTTCCTCCGCTCTAGAAGAATATTGCGTAGCATATGACGAAAGTACGATATACGCCTACAAAAAGTTCGAAATACATAACGAGAAAATTACCTGTAAAAAAATACGTATATTTTTATTTAACAATCACATTAGATAAGTGTGGCTTTTTAACGTTTCAACATTCATGTTGAAAGTCGGGTTGTTAGATGAAAAACAGACGGAAAGCTGCTAAGAATACTCGGCCGTATTTTAGACACTGCCTCACAGCATTACGATCTTACAAGCCTGAGTCAATGCTTCCCTCGTCTTTGGAAACGGGGGCGAAACAAACCCCACTTAGACCCTGCTAGAGGTGTTGTAGTAGAGGTTTTCAGAATTGGAAGATTATTATTACGAATCTTTTTTTGTTCTTAATTGGTATGAGAAACGTATGAAGCTTTACACCTGTGTTATCCAATGTTCCATCGCACCCGATGGAACATCAACTACTACTATTACTGCAGTAATAATAATAATAATAATAATAATAATAATAATAATAATAATAATAATAATAATAATAAGAAGAAGAAGAAGAAGAAGAAGAAGAAGACCAACAACAACAACAATAACAATATTCCAATGAAAAAAAATTAACATACTAAATATTTGTTAAATATGTAATTGGCCTATACAATCCATCGTTGTGTTAGGAATTAAAGTCACGCTGACTCAAATTGCGGTTGAGTTTAGGAAATGGTAAAGTTAGGCTAGAATTAGGTGCAGTTGTATCTCATAAGAAACATATCTTTTTGTCACAGAACGTTGTATAGTACCTTGAGTATAAATGTAAATCATACGAAAGCCGGAATCCTAGGAAATGTTACTGTTTTAAGGGATAAAGATACCGCTAGGCCAAATTGCATGAGACGCTTTCTCTAGTGAAAAAGGAAGATTTTAGGCTAGTGTCGTAGGCGAAGACAGTAGAATACAATTATTAAAAAGATGTACGAGACCGTGATTCATGGAAGTACTAGAAAAACATTTAAGTATACCCTATTATAATTAAAAATCAGCAAAATTACATTTGCTTACGTAGGGAGACCGAAAAATATACTACGAGCACCCTGAAGCTCGCCCTGAAGGCTTCTCTAAACGCCTACCCATTTGTTCCAATGGCCTGTTACCACTGCCGCTCATCTAAAACAGTTGCGTTTGTCCGTTATTTCTGAGAATTTCACTGACTGTCAAGTGGCTTTCTGAACAGCTAAAACAATGTGAAATTTCTTACTATGTTATTGTCATTTTCACTTCATTATTGCATTGATGTTAACATTATATAATGAAGAAATTTGTGTTAGTGGTTGAAATCACAATCAGAATGATCACAGTTGCACACCACTATATAAAAATTATCCCAATTAGCGCTTTCAAGCTTCACAGCCCATCGTCAGATTGGAATAGACAGGAAATATGTGAAAACAACCCCTTCTCCCCTCTCACCCCTCCCTGCTCACACACAACAAGCTATAATATAAAAGACCCTTCCCCACCCCCTAAACCCTGTCCCACCATCTGTAGAGTTACATATTTTTTCTAGCAAATTCCTTGTGTGTGTGTGTGTGTGTGTGTGTGTGTGTGTGTGTGTGTGTGTGTGTGTGTGTGTGTGTGTGTGTGTGTGTGTGTGTGTGTGTGTGTGTGTGCATCCTTTTAAACTACCCTCTTCCTCTCCACACACGTGGGTCAGTCATACACCCTTATTTTAAAACATCCAATTAGTACTATGCAAAATAATTCTTAATCTTATCTATCTGTCCTCTATCATTTACTTCTTAATCATGTTATAAAATATTTCTTCATTATCAAATTTAATTTTAATATTAATTAAATTGTCTAACCCTTTTTCTCTTTCTTTCAATATTTCTAACTCCTCTCTAAGCTTCCTTTCAACTGTGTTATTCACTACTTTTACAATTTATATTCTTCCAAAGGATTAACAAACTTATGGTTGTCTTCTATGAAATGTCTCGCATATAACGAATTGGTTGTTCTGTTACCTTCTCCACGTTTGTGGTCAGACAACCTGCATACGAATTTTCGTCCTGTCTCTCCTAGGTACACCTTGTTGCAGTCTTTACATTTTAATTTATAAATTCCGCTTTTCTGTAATACTGGAATTTTTTCTATATTCTTATTCCTTATCTTATCAAATACCGTTTCACATTTTTTAACAGCTATATCTACTCCATATTTATTAAAACATTTTATAATTTTTCTAGTATGTGAACCTATGTATGTCAATGACCCTGCATAATTCTTTTGTTCTGGTTCTATTTTATCTTTTTGTATGTTAACCCTTTTCATAACTTTATCCACTATGTTGGTGTTATAATTATTATTCCTTACAATTCCCTTTATCGTTCTTAACTCCCTATCTTTTTATTCGGTCTCTTTTAAACACTTCTGAGCTCTGTAACAAAATGAATTGATTGCCGCCATTTTATATCTATATGGGTGGTAAGACTCTCTTGGTATAATTATATCAGAATACGACTCTTTCCTAAATATCCCAAACTGTAGTTTCTCATTATCTTTAATTTCTATGTTTAAATCTAAGTAATTTATTTTCTTACCTCCTATCTCTTCTTTAAATTGTAAGTTTTTATCCTTATTATTTACCTCATTTATAAACTCATGCACTTCTTCTATGCTTCCTTCCCAAATTACTAATACATCATCAACGTATCTAGACCATAATTTTATATTGTTTTTATACTTAGTGGAAGTTATTAATTGCTTTTCAAAATCATTCATGTATATTTCAGCAAGAATAGGGGATAATGAAGACCCCATAGGTAAACCTTTTTTCTGTATATAAAACTTGTTATTAAACCTAAAATAGTTCTGATTTACACATTCTTTAATTACTTTCATCATCTGCTTTTTATACCTGTATTCTCCCATATTATTATCGTTTATTAACTTAATAACTTTATTTACTGTGATATTGGTAAACATGTCCTTAACATCCAGTGATATCAATTTTGTATTTACATTAATCCTAATATTTTCTAATTTTTCTATCAATTTTACATTATTCTCTATGTTGTATTTTGTCCCAAATTCATATTTCTCTCTCAGTACTCTGCTAACTTCCTTTGATAATTTATAAATAGGTGCATTAATAAAAGAAACAATCGGTCTAATTGGTTTTCCTTCTTTATGTATCTTAACCTGACTTTTAAAATTTGGTGCTGTTGGATTACTTTCCAATAAATACTTTTTCTTATTTTCTTCTATAAATGTTATCTGTTTCATCATTTGTTTTATCTTTACTGGTACTTACTTGTATAATCATACTTTATTTCCTCGTATGGTCCTTCCCTTATAAATTCTTCCGTTTTCTTTATGTATTCGTCCTTTCTCAGTAGTACCATTGTATTTCCTTTGTCCGCCTTCGTAACTATAATATCATTCTTCTTTATTTTATTCTTTAGTTTAGTTACAGTTGATTTGATTTTTTGTTCATTTTTTGAATTATACAAACTTTTCTTAAATATTTTATCTACTACATTCCCTACTTCCCACCTTATTCTTTTTTTATCATTTTCATTTCCTAGTTTTTGTATTATGCTTTCGCATTCAATAATCGTTTTTTCTTGATCAGAATGATCACAGTTGCACACCACTATGTAAAAATTATCCCAATTAGCGCTTTCAAGCTTCACAGCCCATCGTCAGATTGGAATAGACACAAAATAAGTGGAAACAACCCCTTCACCCCTCTCCACCACCATGCTCACACACAACAAGCTATAATATAAATGACCCTTCCCCACACCCTATACCCTGTCCCACCATCTGTAGAGTTACATATTTTTTCTAGCAAATTCCTTGTGTTTCAGTGTTGTGTGTGTGTGTGTGTGTGTGTGTGTGCGCATCCTTTTAAACTACCCACTTCCTCTCCACACACGTGGGTCAGTCAACACCCTTATTTTAAAACATCCAAATAGTACTATGCAAAATAATTCTTAATATTATCTATCTGTCCTCTATCATTTACTTCTTAATCATGTTATAAAATATTTCTTCATTATCAAATTTAATTTTAATATTAATTAAATTGTCTAACCCTTTTTCTCTCTCTTTCAATATTTCTAACTCCTCTCTAAGCTTCCTTTCAACTGTGTTATTCACTACTTTTACAATTTCGTATTCTTCCAAAGGATTAACAAACTTATGGTTGTCTTCTATGAAATGTCTTGCATATAATGAATTGGTTGTTCTATTACCTTCTCCACGTTTGTGGTCAGACAACCTGCATACGAATTTCCGTCCTGTCTCTCCTAGGTACACCTTATTGCAGTCTTTACATTTTAATTTATAAATTCCGCTTTTCTGTAATACTGGAATTTTTTCTATATTCTTATTCCTTATCTTATCAAATACCGTTTCACATTTTTTAATAGCTATATCTACTCCATATTTATTAAAACATTTTATAATTTTTCTCGTATGTGAACCTATGTATGTCAATGACCCTGCATAATTCTTTTGTTCTGGTTCTATTTTATCTTTTTGTATGTTAACCCTTTTCATAACTTTATCCACTATGTTGGTGTTATAATTATTACTCCTTACAATTCCCTTTATCGTTCTTAACTCCCTATCTTTTGACTCGGTCTCTTTTAAACACTTCTGAGCTCTGTAACAAAATGAATTGATTGCCGCCATTTTATATCTATATGGGTGGTAAGACTCTCTTGGTATAATTATATCAGAATACGACTCTTTCCTAAATATCCCAAACTGTAGTTTCTCATTATCTTTAATTTCTATGTTTAAATCTAAGTAATTTATTTTCTTACCTCCTATCTCTTCTTTAAATTGTAAGTTTTTATCCTTACTATTTACCTCATTTATAAACTCATGCACTTCTTCTATGCTTCCTTCCCAAATTACTAATACATCATCAACGTATCTAGACCATAATTTTATATTGTTTTTATACTTAGTGGACGTTATTAATTGCTTTTCAAAATCATTCATGTATATTTCAGCAAGAATAGGGGATAATGAAGACCCCATAGGTAAACCTTTTTTCTGTATATAAAACTTATTATTAAACCTAAAATAGTTCTGATTTACACATTCTTTAATTACTTTCATCAACTGCTTTTTATACCTGTATTCTCCCATATTATTATCGTTTATTAACTTAATAACTTTATTTACTGTGATATTGGTAAACATGTCCTTAACATCCAGTGATATCAATTTTGTATTTACATTAATCCTAACATTTTCTAATTTTTCTATCAATTTTACATTATTCTCTATGTTGTATTTTGTCCCAAATTCATATTTCTCTTTCAGTACTCTGCTAACTTCCTTTGATAATTTATAAATAGGTGCATTAATAAAAGAAACAATCGGTCTAATTGGTTTTCCTTCTTTATGTATCTTAACCTGACTTTTAAAAGTTGGTGCTGTTGGATTACTTTCCAATAAATACTTTTTCTTATTTTCTTCTATAAATGTTATCTGTTTCATCATTTGTTTTATCCTTGACTGGTACTTACTTGTATAATCTTACTTTATTTCCTCGTATGGTCCTTCCCTTATAAATTCTTCCGTTTTCTTTATGTATTCGTCCTTTCTCAGTAGTACCATTGTATTTCCTTTGTCCGCCTTCGTTACTATAATATCATTCTTCTTTATTTTATTCTTTAGTTTAGTTACAGTTGATTTGATTTTTTGTTCATTTTTTGAATTATACAAACTTCTCTTAAATATTTTATCTACTACATTCCCTACTTCCCACCTTATTCTTTTTTTATCATTTTCATTTCCTAGTTTTTGTATTATGCTTTCGCATTCAATAATCGTTTTTTCTTGATTTAATTCTGGTGGCTGTGCGTATTTTAAGCCTTTTGCTAACATTTCTTTTTCTTCTGTATTGAAATTTACCTCTGTAAGGTTTATTACTCTTTTTTCGTAGTTATTCTTAGAGAGGTGTTCCTTTTTTACTTCGTTCTTTTTTATTAACTTATTTAACTTATCTTTCCATTTTTTTATTTTTATTTTCCAATTTCTTTTCTACGTACCCCAAACCAAAATTATATAATATTTCTTCTAACTCTACATACGAGTATATTCTTAACAATTCTATGTGTCTGTCATATAATTCCCTATTATATCTATTGATTAAGCCGTAGAGTGACCTTATTTCCAGTTTTATCCACAACTTCTCGCTTTGTTCTTTTACTTTTTTGGCTACACTGTTCTTATTTTTAATTTTAACTTGAGCGTACTTTGGGATGACATTATTATCCAGACATTGTTTATTAAACCATATTTTACTTAAAACCCTCTTCAATTTAACTTTTAACTTAAGATATTTAAATACTTTACTTACCTTATTGTTGTCGTTTATTACCTCATTGTTGTTGTCCATTACCTGTAGTCGATTGCACATCTTAACAGACGTTTAATGAAGAAATTTGTGTTAGTGGTTGAAATCACAATCAGAATGATCACAGTTGCACACCACTATGTAAAAATTACATAGTGACACACACACACACACACACACACACACACACACACACACACACACACACACACACACACACACACACACACACACACACACACCACTGAAACACAAGGAATTTGCTAGAAAAAATATGTAACTCTACAGATGGTGGGACAGGGTTTAGGGGGTGGGGAAGGGTCATTTATATTATAGCTTGTTGTGTGTGAGCATGGTGGTGGAGAGGGGTGAAGGGGTTGTTTCCACTTATTTTGTGTCTATTCCAATCTGACGATGGGCTGTGAAGCTTGAAAGCGCTAATTGGGATAATTTTTACATAGTGGTGTGCAACTGTGATCATTCTGATTGTGATTTCAACCACTAACACAAATTTCTTCATTAAACGTTTTTTCTTGATTTAATTCTGGTGGCGGTGCGTATTTTAAGCCTTTTGCTAACATTTCTTTTTCTTCTGTATTGAAATTTACCTCTGTAAGGTTTATTACTCTTTTTTCATAGTTATTCTTAGAGAGGTGTTCCTTTTTTACTTCGTTCTTCCTTATTAATTTATTTAACTTATCTACCATTTTTTTATTTTTATTTTCCAATTTCTTTTCTACGTACCCCAAACCAAAATTATATAATATTTCTTCTAACTCTACATACGAGTATATTCTTAACAATTCTATGTGTCTGTCATATAATTCAGGTTGTCTGACCACAAACGTGGAGAAGGTAATAGAACAACCAATTCGTTATATGCAAGACATTTCATAGAAGACAACCATAAGTTTGTTAATCCTTTGGAAGAATAGGAAATTGTAAAAGTAGTGAATAACACAGTTGAAAGGAAGCTTAGAGAGGAGTTAGAAATATTGAAAGAAAGAGAAAAAGGGTTAGACAATTTAATTAATATTAAAATTAAATTTGATAATGAAGAAATATTTTATAACATGATTAAGAAGTAAATGATAGAGGACAGATAGATAAGATTAAGAATTATTTTGCATAGTACTAATTGGATGTTTTAAAATAAGGGTGTATGACTGACCCACGTGTGTGGAGAGGAAGAGGGTAGTTTAAAAGGATGTACACACACAAACACACACACACACAACACTGAAACACAAGGAATTTGCTAGAAAAAATATGTAACTCTACAGATGGTGGGACAGGGTTTAGGGGGTGGGGAAGGGTCTTTTATATTATAGCTTGTTGTGTGTGAGCAGGGTGGGGGAGAGGGGAGAAGGGGTTGTTTTCACATATTTCCTGTCTATTCCAATCTGACGATGGGCTGTGAAGCTTGAAAGCGCTAATTGGGATAATTTTTATATAGTGGTGTGCAACTGTGATCATTCTGATTATATAATGTTTTACAGTTGGGTTACTTTACTTTATTACGCGGTTTAATTAAAATTTGAAATGGGAATGTAAACACGTATGTCCATATTTTTGTTAGTATCTTGAATTGATAACACAGAAATGTATTTATTAAAAATTTATACCTAAAAATACAAAATATTACTCTTTAGCTTTTTCAATATATAGTCGTCTCATTAAGAGCTATCGTATCACTTCTATATTCTTCAATTCGGTATGATACACACTTTGTACAAATAAGTGTAGGGATAACCCAAGCTATAAAATCCTGTTCATTCATTACAGTTTTAAACTGTCCCCCTTTCCCCTAGAATTGAACAGCAGAGGATGTACCTACTACAAGTCAGAACATGAATTTGACAAAAAATCTTGTTTAGCTATCTGTTTCACTATGCTGACACGAAGTCTGTGGTACCCCATGTAAATAAAGTTAAAAATAAATGTTTAAAAAAATTTAATTGAAAGTTTCAAACTTTATAGGCTATAACATGTAAAGTTTCATCATATACTTTATTATAGTTTAGTGCAATATAAGACCTCATTTAAAAAATGAAGTAACTCCGGTTTAAAAATTTTCCTAGGAATAAGTAGTAAACGATTGATGGTTCCAGCGTTTGATCAAAATACACTCTTTGAGCTTTATTTCTTCCCAAGGATGTTTTGGTTTTGGTTCTCAGTGAATATACCTCTGTCGTTTGACATTCCCTGGTGTGGGAAATGAAGTTTGCGAAGAATCAAGTTATGGCCGAAATGGGACCTCTTGATGGCTTGCTGCAGTGTACACGGTGATGAAACCACCCACCGTCCCCTCCACACACACACACACACACACACACACACACACACACACACACACACACACACACACACACACACACACACACACACACACACACACACACACACACACACACACACACACACACACACACACACACACACACACACACACACACACACACACACACACACACACACACACACACACACACACACACACACACACACACACACACACACACACACACACACACACACACACACACACACACACACACTTTTTATGTTTTTAACGAAAGTTCCACAATAACATATTAACAAAATTGCACCCTCCCGAGATAACGCGAATTTACAATGATTAGTGTCAGGGTATTGATTCTGATGAAGTGTTTGTGTTCACGATAGCTAGGAAGATATGTTGAGTGACAAAATTATTAACGGTACCTATAAATGGATATACAAATTTTATATCTATAACGAGTAATAATAAGCTTTGTTTTGCACCACTAACAGGGTTTATTAGAGAGAGGGTAACTTGACAGTGCGACAATCACCACGGCTCAATCACCCATTGTTATTACCCTTATATGTTATACCGCTAGTATGTTGTCCTAGGTCCCAGTCGATCTGGACTCTAAAAAATCGTCTTGATTTTTATGGCACTGCTCAAGAAACATAAAAAAAATAAGATAAAATGAAGAAATAAAAAATTAATAGAACTTATTTATAACGCTCAAATTTCAAGTAAATGTTCATTTAAATCATTTTGTAGTTCTAGGTCTATCTATGTAGCTTTAGTTTTCTGAATGTCTGTAGTGTC
This sequence comes from Magicicada septendecula, assembly GCA_034769895.1. Taxonomy (NCBI): domain Eukaryota; kingdom Metazoa; phylum Arthropoda; class Insecta; order Hemiptera; family Cicadidae; genus Magicicada; species Magicicada septendecula. Next base: position 264,738,655 of record CM068368.1, on the reverse strand, counting down.
CTGTGCTATTAATATACTTCATGTATAGTTTTTTGATGTTTAAAGTTCTTGATACTTCTTGTGCAACATCTACCGTCATCCCTGGTCCCTTTGCGTAGTCGTTCCTATTCGTCTGTACCCAGCCAGTGTAATATTTTCCTCCTGCTGTATAGGCCTACTTTACATATATTACACTATATAGATACATTTTAAGATCTTGTACAGCTATTAATGTTATTAGGTAACTAAAGACTTTGACGATACGTTCTCTTAACCGTATGTTATTTACTTCCTAAAAGTAATGATTGGTTTACTTAAACAGAATTTTATCATATCTTTACTCGTAAAGAATTTAGTATCATGTCATTTGTATATAGAAGTAGTCCTAAGACTTGTACGCGGCGACATGAAGCCTATAATCGATCTACACGTTACAATCTCCTGTAACGAACAAGTTTATAATTTGTATTCTTTGTATGGATGGAGTAAGCACTTATGTCATAGAAGTAATTCCCGAATAATTTTGATGATACAAATATTACATTACTATTACATTACATTAACAGACTAGACGCTAACGTAACATTGTCCGAAAAACACATTTTTGAATCGTATTTGCGGCACGCGTATTAGTAAAGGTGTTGATACATGGGTTGTTCAGAAAGTAAGTTCCGTTTTACTTCCATGTTCCATAAGGAAATGGAAGTATGGTGATGGCGAGAAAAATCGTGTTCGAGATAATTGCAGATTCTGATTGTACTACCCTCAAAACATGAAAAAAAGTCATTTTTCGAAAAGTGTCTGTGTGTCTGTCTGTCTGTGTGTGTCTGTGTATAGATTTTGTTCTATGGCAAACGATACCAGCCGCAAATTCAAACAAAATCGAATAATTTTTTGCATACAGCCCTGAATTGTAGAGTACTCAAGACCTGTTGTTTTTGGTGAAGATCGGTTAAAGGAAAGGGGTAGTTTACCTGCAACATTTTATGTTTTAACAAGGGTAATTTTTCTTATGACGAATGATAACTGCCGCACATTCAAACAGAATCAAATATTTTTTTGCGTACGTTCCTGAATAGTTAAGTACTCAAGGTTTGTTCATTTTGGTGAAGATCGGTTAAGGTAAAAGGGTAGTTTACCTGCAACATTTTATGTTTCAACAACGGTAATTTTTTCTATGACGAACGATAACTGACGCACATTCAAACAGAATCAAAAATTTTTTTTTGTACGTTCCTGAATTGTAAAGGAATTCGCCTAAATAGAATGTCGCCTATTGATTTTGGTGAAGATCGGTTAAGGGAAAGGGGTAGTTTACCTGCTACGTTTTATGTTTTAACAAGAGTAATTGTTTTTATGACGAACGATAACTGCCGTACATTCAAACAGAATCAAATAATGTTTTGCATGCGTCCCTGAATTGTAGAGTACTCAAGGCCTGTTGATTTTGGTGAAGATAAGTTAAGAGAAAGGGATAGTTTACCAGCAACGTTTTATGTGATAACAAGGGTAATTTTTTCTATGACGAACGATAACTGCCGTAAATTCAAACAGAATCAAATAATTTTTACATATGTGCCTGAGTTGTAGAGGACTCAAGGCCTATAGACTTTGGTGAAGATCGGTTAGTTTACCTGAAACATGTTTTGTTGTAACAAGAGTAAAGTACTTAATTTTGATAAAGTATCCTGATAAGAAGATCTTAATAATCCACCGTAGAAACGTAGATGAAATATCTATAAATGAAGAGGCTAGTTGAACGGGGTGGGGGTAATGGAGGAGGGGATAATTTTTTATATATGTACTACGTTATCGGCAACAAAGAAGTAGTTTGTTGTTAAAATTCCTTCCCGGCCTGTTTGGCCGTAGACCAATGTTTTCTGCAAAACCAGACGTTTCAGCAGTGCCATCGACTTCCATCATCAGTGAAAATCGAGTGCGATAACGTGAGGTGGTATACGTTAGTGACCACAGTACTGTGGTGAAGGCTGAAGCAGTAAGTAGAAAGAAGCAGTTTCTATGGAAATATTTCATTTCCATAAAGATTTTAAATATAAATCTTAGAACATGGAAGTCATGTATGGTTCTCCATACCGATATTTTTAAATATTGCCCCGCGGTATCGATGCCGTCACGCTGTTGCGCATGCGCGGCCAGTTTGTTGATTCGTTGGCAAGCCAACAACGCCATTTGTAAACAACTGTGCACTAAGCTTCCTTGGACGTGTTTATAATGTCGAAGAAATTCGAGACGCCCGCCGTGTGTGAAAGTAGGTATGTGATTCGGTTCTTGAATGCGAAAGACATTAAAGCGATTGACATTCACCGTCAAATTTTCAAAATTTATGGAGAAGAAGCAGTGAGCGATTCAATAATACCAAGATGGATACGACTTTTTTGCTTAGTTCTGTCCAGAGTAAGCGACGTAGGATGCTTACCTGGGACATTGTGATGAATCATGTCACTGTACACACACTCCCGCAGCAACGCAACATCTCGTCACAAAGAGTAGCTGCCAACAATTTGATCATCCGCCATACAACCCAGACCTCACGCCAAGCGAATATCACTTTTTAAGCATGGCGAATCCTTCCTTGGTGGCCAACGATGTCAAACAAGCTGTTAATACATGGTTCAAATCACAGGCTGGAAATTTCTACGACGAAGGTATACAACGCCTGGTGCCTCGCTACGGAAAGAGTTTCAAAATGACGGAAACTATATAGAAAGCTAGTTTAAGGTGTGAACTTCAAATAGCAATAAAAATGTTTTGTAAATATATTCTTAGTTTTCTTTAATACCCTAACGGAACTTACTTTCTGAATAGCCCTCGTATATTGAGGAATCTCTTAAACCAAGTCAGTACCTGTAGCCTACAATTTGCTTATTCAATAATTAGAGCGAGTAATGTTTACAGATAGTTAAACTGTGCGTATGTGTATGAGTGCGAATATGTGTGTGTGTGTGTGTGTGTGTGTGTGTGAGAGAGAGAGAGAGAGAGAGAGAGAGAGAGAGAGAGAGAGAGAGAGAGAGAGAGAGAGAGAGAGAGAGAATGTCTAAGCGTTTTTGTGTATTTTTTTTTTACAACGGCTAGTGAACGTCTCACACTGAACAAATAGCAGTAATTATGAGGTAACATATTATTATTTGCGGTAAGCGTGTTCAACTACTTTATTATTAACACCGTAAATAAAATTATTAACTTTTCCAACAACGGATACGAATTTACGGCGTAAGCATATCTGGAAACGTTTACGCAAAGGCAACGATATTCACATTAATTTGTTTTGCAGAACAGTTCCAAAGAACGGATTGCTTCCAGCGAAAAACGGAAAACGAAATAACAGGGAAGTTAGCGGGAATGTTGACGGAATTGGTGAAACACGGCGTAATGATGTAAAATCAGTTATTTTGTCAAGGCCGATTGTTGAGTTCGCTAATGTACACTGCAGTTGGCAGACTACCTTTCAATCCGAGATTACTGAACTAACAACGTACAGTACTTGGATTTCTCTTACGAAATGCGCGCGGCCGGAATTCACACAACAGCAGCTGAGCAGAGAAACCAGTTGTTTCGTAATTCACTGCATTACGTCCTCCGGTTTCTGGAAACTTTATCGTCCGGTCAGAACGTGTGATGTTTGCTTAGAAAGTGGAAACAAGACACGTACAGGTAAATAAACGAATAAGTTAATGATATAGCCTGAACTAAAGTCTATTTCCCAGATATAGTACACATAATCGTGCTAATGTCTTAGACATCATTTAGCTACACTGAACACACTAGCCTATACACCATAGCAAAGACAAACAACATGAACTTACTTCTTGACGCAAGTGCTTACAATTTTATAATTTCATTTTTCGACTTCCATACTTACAGTTTTAATAGATTCCATATTTTCCAAAATTAAATTGTGTATAATAAACTTATTTTTCCTCTTCTGGTAAACAAATACGTTGTCTGGTAAACATCGTCTCTTACTCTCCATTTTTTGTGGATAAAAAACAAGTATTATTTCTTCCTGCTGGTCCCGTATATATTTTGATATAGACCTACAGGAGAAGAGAATACCCAAGATAAACGTAACCGTGGTAATTGGGCTAGAACCCCATTTTTACTTTCCCCGCAGGGATCCTTATGTTAACCCAGTGGTTGTACCCGTCTTTGTCAGAGAAACAGTACAACAAACATAAAAATTATCTCTTTTAATAGAATTAAGCTGTTCATCGTATAGCCTATTCTGTACGGGCTATGTCACAAAAGATAAAGCAAAATTAACAAAATTCACATACGAACTTGACAATCTCAGTTATATAATTGCCTTGAAAGAGCTATACATGGCCGGAACAGATATGTGCAGCATTACCATAGTCAGATTTCGTTACCGATAAACCCTTTCTACAAACTGAGAAACGGAGCACCTACATACTTAAGTGTAATGTAAATATGTAAAAAGTGGGTGAAAATTTGGATAAAATTACAAGAATTCGTGTGGAGTATCAAATTATAGAGAATTTTAAGTAACATCTGAATGTAGTGTTAAGTTTTAGAAATTTCAAAATTTTGAGATCAAGGTCCCAAAAAAGATATAAAAAATCTGAAAAAACGTGTAACATCCCAGCAGAGTGTCAGACTAAAGGAATTGTAATCAAAATCCGAATGTTTCTAATTTTTAGTGTTTAATGTATGATGTGTCTCTACAATTGTTATACTGGTAAAGAAATATAAGAGAAATCTGGATTTTTAAATCTTTTCCTATGATTAAAATGCTATCTAATATCGAAAGTTATGAAATAATAAATGTATTTCATTCAAAATAGTGAATGAGTTCTGCAGCTCAGGGAGCTTACTGGTAGAATACTAGTTTTGTATTCTTAGGTATTAGGCCTACTTTACAAAGCAATTTGAAAGAGCATATTAAGGCCTGTTTGATGATATGAGACTTGCTCTAATTTCCTCTAATACACCATTATTCGTCAATACACTATTAAGAATATCAAATTCTTAAACAATTAAATAAATAAATGTTTTTATTTATTAAATATAAATTAACTAAATAAATATTAAAGAAATTAAATAATTAAACAATTAAATAATTTTTCAAAGCTGTAGATGGCGGTATTGTTGACAAACGACATATTTGGCCTACGGCGTTTTCCTTCCGCCATTTACTAGTTTTTTTTTTACTGGTTTGTAGCTTATTTTTTCTTAAATGCGCCATCCACTACTAGAAAAGATTTCTCTACGGCCTACTTCTTAAATAATGTCCAGGGGCCACGTTACTAGTATATTACAATTGTCTTATAGAAACTTCATGACGGTATTTTTATGAATATCCGCTTATGTGAATATAAGTACAAGTATGTGTTTAATATAATTATTTTAACACACTGCATATGACTTCACTTGTGTATCTTTATTGGACACTTGACCCTATCTCGTATTTATCCCGAATTTTTCTTCCTGTCTATAGTCTGGGGTTTCAGATCATGAAGTTTTTACTTTCTTTTCATGTCACTCCATTGTTATTTCAAACGCTACGTTTAAGCTAAGATGCTCGACTCTACCCATGCATCAAAATATTAGATATTGCGGGACTGAAGTTACTTCGTGATTCGTTTCCTTACGTCTGAAGTGTCATCAAATCCATTATCTGGGTACAATTAAAAGCATTAGCATACGGGAAGAAGACACATGTGCAGAGACAACAGTAACTAAGCAGTACAAAAAATGTGCGTGTGAGTGCGCGTACGTGTAACGAGTCATAAATTCGCATTCTTTAGATTTCATAATCACGTGTAACGCTGGTTGCGTGAAAGCATTTACAAACTAGGAAGTGATAGCATTTAATAAATGATGCGTCAGTGTATCCATTATTCTATTGAAAATGAAACAACAGGTTGAGTGGCAATAAGAAAGTTGATTACGACCTATGGTGACCTGTGTGGCGCGGCATCTTCGCAAGTAACGGTGTCATCACTCGCTTCCTAGTCGCACCACTACTGTATGTTATGTCTCTAGTTAATTGAATCACTACACTCCCTAAAAGCAAACAAAATGTAACTATAGTTTTATTGATATGTTAAAAAATTCCAGCTAACGAATTAAATCAACAATAAGGAAAATGACGGTGACGTTTGGAAATTTTTTACAATACTCTAAACAAATAACATATGCATGTTAGTAGATTATGGAGACGGTATCAACTAAAACAGTATTAACGACATTTTACCGACGCTCGTAACTGCGCGAGGCAAAAGTTTGAACGCCAGTCACGCTTATTTTTGCTAGGCTTATACGATGCATTAAACACTATACTCCTTCATGTTAATACAAGGAATATTTTCTCAATTTGTATTTAACGTAAAGTTTTTTCAAATTTTTATCAGTGATATATTGGGTTAATATCTGAATTTTTACGATTTTAGATTTATATAATAGTCTACTTAATATTTTGTAAGAAAACATTTTTTATGAACAGTGTCGGAACACTTCTAAAATTTCATGCTTTACTGCTAATAACTCTGAAATATCACAAATATCTAAAAATCCTAATAATTAATGCTTGATGCCTTTACTTGGTGAAAATCCATTGTAAATTATAGTAAAAAATAAAACCATAAAATAGAAAAATTATTAATTGAAAATTGTAATAACTCCTTTATGAGAGAGGATATCTTGAATTTACTGAAGGTTTGCCTTAATCAAAACTACTTTGAATTTAATGGAAAGATCTATATTGGCAAAGAAGGGCTTGCAATGGGAAATCCACTTAGCCCTTTGGCAGCTGAAATCTTTATGGACTACATAGAAACTAAAATTAGAGCACACCCTTATTTCAAATTGTTTATTTTTTGGTATAGATATGTGGACGATATTTTAGCAATTTTTCTAGGTACACGTAGACAATTACAGATCTTTCTTAATTTTATTAACAATTTACACAAAAATATTAGCTTTACCTTAGAATTAGAAGATAACAATAGTATCAATTTTTTAGACCTTACAATAACAAAATGCAATAATAAATTAGACTTCGGTATTTTTCATAAGCCTACACATACAGATATGACGATACACATTATTTCCACACATCCATACTCACATAAATTGGCTGCTTTTCACAGTTTTATCCACAGACTAGTTAGTATTCCGTTATCAGACTCAAATTTCCAATCAGAACTTAACATTATTAAACAAATAGCTGTCAACAATGGTTACCAACCTAGCCTCATAGATCACTTGTTAAACAAAAAATTTTATTCACAAGCTTTAAAACTAGTTTACCCTCCCTCAACACAGATTAAAAGATATCACACTCTCACTTACATAGGTTCTGCTTCTGATAATATTGGTAAATATTTCACGCAAAGGAATGTAAATATAGCTTTTAAGACGCAGTCTTCTTTGGGAAAATATATTAAAAATAATAAGAGTAAAACAGATAAACTGCAAAAGTCTGGTGTATACAAATTATCCTGTGGGTCTTGTAATAAAGTGTATATCGGACAGACAGGTAGATCTTTCGAAAAAAGAATGTATGGTCACAATTATAGTTTTAGATATAATGATGGCAAATCAAATTATGCAAATCACTTGTTAGAAAAAGACCATAGTTATAATGACAATTTTGAAATTTTACATTTATCTGATAAAGCTCCAAAGCTTGATTTATTAGAAACCCTTGAAATTAATAAACACAAATATTTAAATGTATTATTAAATGATCAGTTAGATCTAAATAGCTCGCCTCTGCTTAATTTGTATAAATAGACTTGGTATATGTTATGTTATATATTTGTGTAATGTGTATAAATCTTATTGACACGAGATTACTATCGCTCTCTATACAACAGCACTTGTATTATATTTTATATTCTGTATTGTGTACGAAAATTAGTCAGCTTATACCATCTGATGAAGGCACTGTGTTGCCGAAACAGCTGTCATAGTTTTATGATTTTAATAAATTGACGAGTGGAAATCACAAAAACTATTTTATGGTTTTATTTTTTACTATAATTTAAAAATCCTAACGAAGATACTTGTAGTTACATTAGATGAGACTACCCTGAAAATGTCAGCCAAATATCTTGAACCATTTCCGAGAAAATGTTCCTTGTGTAACAAGAAAAAAATAATTTTTGGAAAACAACAAAATACTAAATCCACGTACTTTAGTTATTCCTACCTCAATACACTCCACTTTCATAATCTGAATCTTCATGAAATCTATCTTCAAGTTTATTTTTAAGAAGGTGTCTTTTTTCATGACTGGCTTTTCTTACAAAATCTTAAATCGGTTTTTCGCTATTTCTAATTCTTTCATTTTCTACTGTTTCGATTGCAGCAACCGTTTCATACTAAACACTTTTTTAATAGATTTCGATTAAAGAGATCTCTAAATATGGGATTTATTACATACATAATAGCTTCTAATATGTTATTCTTGTAAAGTAAGCGAGCTCAGTAGGACATTTTAATTTTATATTATATTTACGGCAGGTATCTAGACCTTTGGGGACAATCCGTGCGTTGGTTTCTCATTGGTCGACAGCTTGTGGAAATATAGCCCAGATTGGCCGATGCATATCATCTACTTTTTATAAGTAATTTAGACTATACATTTTTTTTAAAACCTACATAAATTGTATAATTTCTGAACTAGAAAATTCTTTATTATCGATGTCTGCAAAAGAGCTTAGACAATTTTTTTTACCTTACCCAACGTCCAATGTATAAAGCTCATACGTAAGACACCCCTGCACGAAGAAGTGAAATGAAAATTTACTAACCTATCATATACTAACGTAAAGTATTGAAATCAATGTTACTATCAAAAGGGAAGATAATCAAAATATAATAAAACAAATTAAGAAGAATGAAGGAAGAAAAGATGGCATAGACAAGCTTCTGAAAACTTACAGTTTGTGTGAGAATAATGTACACCCGTTATGCAGTACGCTTCAGTATATAAGTTTTATTTTGTAGTTGAGGGGTTATCGAGATGGAGGGTATAAGTTATTTCCATATAATACAGTAATCGATTCTTGCGGTAATCAGCCACATAAATGTTTAAGTATACAATTAAACGCAGCCGTTGCAATTAATTAGTGTACCCGCATTGTTTTGTATCGCTCGTTAAAAAATACAGATAGAAAACATTCAGCTATTAGTTGCTTAACGAAACTGGATCTCTCACACAGGAACAGTGTCACACAAACGAAACAAAGTACTTACTTTAAAGTGAGTTGTGTGTGTGTGTGTGTGTGTGTGTGTGAATAGAGCGTATGACAGAGTGGGATTAAAGGGAGAAAGTGGGTGGGTGTGTTTGAGGATGCCGTACACTTCATCGTGTTGAATAACAGTGTAATCTGTTGCCTCTATGTCCCTACGCGCGCGCGCGTTTCCATGTGTGTAAGACGTCAGCACGTACAATTAGTCACGTTTTCCAAGCGTTAAAAACAAGGTTGTGTGACAATTTTGCGGTTAAATTGCGTAGTCGTTTAGGAATTTTTACTAGTTATCTTACTTTTCTCCAAAGTTTAAAAATTTAACATACATCGCTACTAAAAATACTCTTAACCTTTCACTATGACTGGTCAACTACAAAATGAAATGTTTCTGAATTGAAAATATTTATATCATAAAGACGCTCAATTTTGTTTTAGAGGTGTAGCTCATATACGCCTACGTTTTATTGAATGTATTTTTATGAGTAACAGAAAAGATTGACATTTGAAGGTGGACAAAGTTAAGTAAGTACACTAATGAGATTTTCTGCCCAGAAACGGGCTACTAGCAGTTGTCTAAAAAGCGTACTATCATTAGTTTCGAGTCAACACAACTCCTAGGCATTTCATATTTGCTCCAATACGTGTTCATCACTGAATCTGGGTTCTAACTAAAGACAAAATAGAGCTTTTAGGATCAAAATCAAACCAAATTCAAGCAATTCTACGATTGATGTCAACGTGGCTTTACAAAAGAGGAGGCTAAAGATCTGATGACAAATTTTAAGAAGGAAAATAAATTTGTTGAAATGTCAATGGTCGAATGAAATGTTCGAATATAGCGTACAACCCACTGGTTTGGAGGCAATTCATGTACCCAAAGAAACAGAGTTTAAAAGCTGTTTCCATGCTGTGAACATGAATGAAACAATTGAAAAAATTAAGTTACGTTCTGGAAGTGATTAAATATGAAGGCCACTGTGAAAAAGATCTGTGGAGGCCTAACATTTGTAAGCAAGTATGGATACACTTGCGAGGATGTGGTTGGAGTACACAAAATACTACTGTTTTCTGACTGAACTGGTGCTACATCTTCTCATTACAAGAGAAAAATATGGCTAGTAAGAAGCCTGTGTCCCGGAGTTAAAAATGTCCGACACAGTCTTCTTATTGATTGAAGCAAAATTACTCTGCTCCCCCCGCTTATCAACAAAGTGGGTGTAACAAAGAATTTTGTAAAGGGGATGAACAGGAGTGGGGAAGGGTTCGAGTCTGAGAGGGAAAATTCCATATCTGAATGATGTAAGTGATGTAAGTGTTAAGCGTTAAGATTTCTTTCTTGGCGAAAATCCGTAAACTTCTGAACAATCAAAACTTCAAGCAAATCCTGATCTACAACGAGCAACGTGCACGACACGTTCGAGAGGAGCTTTGAATGTGATACTATTTACATATTTCTAGATAAAAGAAGACTTGAATTATGGAATGGAATACACATTGAGTGCACATGGAATACAGATTCAGTTAGTGCTGAAGTAATAAGCAGCCTCTTAGAAATGAATTAGACTGCACACAAAGTTCACTTTCTCCATTCGGATCTATACTTTTCCATGACAACTGTGGCACAGTGAGCGAAGAGCATGGTGAGTGATTTCTCCAAGATATCTAAGCAACGGAGCGAAGGTTGAAGGGTAGGTGGAATGCATTTGTTGTGGTAGACTACTCCTGAACAAGCTCCAGAAAAGGAGTACAAGCGTCAAGAGAAGAGAAGGTGATCTATCACATGATTTAATTTATGAACTATGTTACTTTAGTAAACTACTATGAACTATTATTTTAATAACCTATGTTATTTGAACAACTCTAAACGTTTGATGAATTTTATGTATATTTTTAGCTATAATTTTTATGTATATTTTCACAATGACTAGAGTACTAAGCTATGATACGGGCAAGTAGTTTATTTCTATAACTAACAAAATTATTTTAATGTAATTATTTATTTATGGAGCCAAATTAGTAGGACTTGACAATTTTTAGGAAGGGACCAAATTAAAGCTTTTTTTATTGTAGAGTGATAATTGGTTATAGATCAATAACGTCACCGTATTGTAAGGGACTACAGATTAAATTTTGTAACTACAAAACTCACAGCCCAAAACTGGAACCACCATAATGCGGTCGATAGTATGTTGTTTCGTTGCATTGTACGGTTTGGGGTTGAGTTTCGTACTAGGTAAATATTACATAATTACTCCTTTTATATTAAGCGATTCTCTCCTTGGAATGTGACGGTAAACAAATGAATAGCTTACATATTCCCGTTTAGTAAAGTTTATCTACCTAGCCTGTTGAAGTTGTTTCTAATTTCTAATACAGCTCAGTATAATAAGTCGAGGGCGTAAACATTAAGGATTGTGCTGAGCTCTGCACGCGTCTTCGAGTTTTTACATAGTATACGTTTTATTTTAAGCTAATGTAATTACGTGTAACTATTTATTTAATGATTATATTATAAAACTGAAATATGATTGTTACAATTATGAGAATGAAGTTATGAGAAGAAAAATGTTTTTTTATGACTATGGTAGAGACGATTTTGAAGACCGAGATGACGGACTTATTTACGAATTAACTGTATTTAATCATAGAAGAATTAAGTTTTACAATATACTTTCACTTTTCGTAACAGGAATTTATTTTTCTAAACATACCGTACTAAAAGAAATAGCGAGAAATTAATTTTGGGGGAATTAAGGAATCGGTAGACTGGTCAATCGTCATAAGAATAGTCAGTGACTTTAAAGAAGATTAATTTTTAACAATAGTGAACCATATAACCACGTCCTCAGTGTCTGACATACTAAACCATTACTACAACAATTAGTAATATCGAATTATGATTTTAAATATGGAAAATGTTAAAAAAAAGTAATTACGAATAGTGAATAATAAGTGAGGCAGTTGCTGGTAACATTTGTTTGACAAGAGAGTTAATAAGCAATTGTAAGCTCCTGAAGTCTTATCCGTTAAGATTGGTCAGCAACGAGGTAATGTTGTCCAATGACCAACTACAGACACAGATACAGTTACAGCGAACACTAATGTGTCGGCTCAGCCTGTTGGCGGTTTTACTTTCACCTCGTCTTCGCGGTCAACGCGATTTTACAGGTTAATCTCATCTTTTCATCTTTAGCAACCGTATTCACTTTCTCTACGAATTTCAGAGAATCGTAATCTATAGAAATTACAATTTCCGACAGTCGTCTTCATCAACCTTTACAAAGTAACGTCTGAAACATTCGAATAAGATGGTTACTTTGTAATATCAAAGAAATATAATTAATTTTCAAATGTCAGTTGTATTTGTAGAGCCCCAAGTTGTTGGTGCTAAATATGTTAGATTTGTACTTATTGTAAATGAGTATAAATGCTCAATTATTCTCAGCAATATTCTGAGTTGTATGTTTAATGATATTTATTTATAAATGAGAACACACTTCTTTTGCTGCTCTGAATCATTCAATTTTTATTCCTTAATTCTCTTTTTATAATAATTTTATTTTCTTCTATTAATTAATAACAACTTTTCCTTTTTTTAAGGTTCCTGCTCCATCTAGCTCTCGGATGCATGAAAAAAATTTTTATCTCAGGGTTATAACCAAGTTAACAATCGGTTTCAGTAAAATTATAAATACATACAAGTTTTACGCTAATAACATACATGAAGAAAAACTTTTAATGTGTAGTAATTAATTGTTGTTTATGTATGATTGTTTGGATGTGAGTTCTTGTGATTATACAAAAGAAATCAATTCAGATAATTTTACAAACTTAATATTACACATTACAAACATAAAACTAATAAAACAATTAAAATAATTAATAATTAGACATTAGTAATACAATTGACAAGAGAAAAAAATATCTATTCGATAGCTCATAGTTCATTAATTCTCAACATGGCGCGGTGCTGTTCCCTTTCAATACCAGTGAAATAAAACAATGGACGCCATTTTCCTTGAGTGGTACACACACACTGCTGAATGTTTAATAAAAATTAAATGAGTTCTACACTTTTGTTTGTTCAAAATAAGTTTGTGTCACTCACTTTGTATATGAATCATAGATTATGTATATAAATGTAGTCTCAATAAATGTATTCGTTATTTAGTTTGTATAGACGTGTTGTGTAAAACGTTGATAGTGGTCAAGATGGCTTTTAGTATTAAAACGATCTCACCAAATTCAAGATGTAGTACTCCATTTTAGGATATTATTTTCAGCTTTCCTTCCTCAGGTTGGTCGAATATATATTGTTCGTTAGTTCACTGATATCTTTTATAACTTTACTTGTCTTTTTACTATAACTTTCTTCTCTAATATTAGTTGGATTGGTAACTGATTCTGTTTGTTCTTTCTGCATCGAACGCCCACACAAGACAAGAAAGACCTTTCTTCCTTGTAAAACCAGCTTTAGATTCATCTATAAGAGGCCTTAATTTGTTTGGTGTATTTTTCGGTCTCAGGGCTGTTTTATCCGCCTCCAGTAAACATAACTTTTTAATATAACCTTACTTTTCCTAATTATTTTTACATAATCCCGTTTATGTTTTTATTTCACTTAATTTTATATTGTCACTCACACTAATGAAGTTTATTTTATTATTATATAGTCACTTTATACAAAATACATGCCATTCTCACCTTTTGGCTATACTAGGTTCACCACACTTTATATTTTTATCATTGTTTACACTGTCATTGCACTGTTTCATTATTATTATTTATCACTTTTCTATTCACTTATCTCACCTTGTATGTTTTTCGAATAAACACAATTATGAAAATAATTACTTTGTCTTTACCATAACACTATATATGAGCTAATTATAAATCCAGTCTTAGGTTAAAGACCTAGCTTGACTTTTAGGCTTGTGTTATACAAATGATTTTGCTTAACTCTAAATACATTTTTTACTTACATACTACAATCTTATTATTTACAATATTATAATAACATATTGCAATGTTACAACAATTATAAAAATACATTATCATGTGCTCAACGCACTATAAAGTGTATTACACCGGCCAGGTCGCAGGATTTATTTCTCTCGTTGCGTCAAGTATATGTAGTTGCACAATAATTAAATAATTTTTAAAAAGGAGTGAGATGTTGTTGACATGAAATAATTAATTATAACCGTTTCAAAATAATCATTCTATGATTTATTAATTAATAGAAAAATATTTAAATATTAAAATTTCAAACATTAGACAAATAGATATTCACCTTTATAAGCTTTACAAATATACTGTAACCTGCTATGCTATTCATAACATACAACAAAAATAAACACCCATATAATCTTACTAACTAAACAAACATGTTAAACAAGTTATTTAAATTCTTTTTATTTTGTGTGTCGGAAATTAACTCAAATTTTAAATAATACTAGCAACTCATTTACAAACAAAATAATATCAAAGCTCAAGAATAAACTTTAATTGTTGCTATAAACAAAATGAAAATAATCTACCATTTACTTCCAATCTATTATTTATTTCTACTGACACACCCAAAAATACAACAAAAGATTGGTATTTATTTTCTAAATTTTGTTGTTAAATTAAATTCTCTTATTTCTAAAATTTAACTTGCTAACTTTAATTATTTAATGTTTATAGTCCAGTTCTTTTTAAGAGCTCTTTTCACAATAAAAATAATATAATTGTTTTGTTATCACCTGCGTATATCTGCCGTTACCATTTGCGCTCGCGCGCGCGCGCGCGTGTGTGTCCAAAATCCTGAGAGTATGATGATGATGATGATTATTATTCTGATGCTGTGTTCGTTGTCTCTAAGGGTTGTTGTTGGTGATGCTCCAGAATTCCTCCTTACGTCTTGGTGTGAGTGTGGTACAGTGTGTGTCCAGGTCGATCTGCAAACGGACAGCGTGACGTCGTGTGTAGATTTCTTGAGTCTGAGTGTCCGATCGCCCAAAGTTGCCAGTGGTATTTATACTGGAGGCGATTTGACAGGTTCAGGACTGTTTTCGACATGTCAGATATTGTCAATTCGTGCAAAGCGTCCTTTTACTTACAATCACTTTTTGGTTCACTATCGCGATTAAGTAAACATACTCGTAGCATGAGCGATATCATTGTTTGCGTAATTTTTTTCTGGACACTCACATATACCACACATATTAATTACTATTCAATTACACTAGTAATTAATATTAAATTAATAGCGTCTTTAATATTGCACGTTTTTGCAATATTTTATATCACCATACTCGTTAAAAATTCCTTATTGTAATGATGTCTTTATAATTGGCTTAAGTCTTTGTTCACAGGATTAAAACGTATTAATTAGTTTATTTTAATCCTGTTAAAACCTGATTACAGCCGTAGCGTCATCCCATATTCTCGTGTCGCAGTTGGCGTTACACACACAAACACACGAACGCTGTAACTTACGCTACCAAAGCAGGTGCGCTCTCGATAGGCCAGAGCCTGTATTTACCCGCACAAAATTGTATAAAACTGTTCGTCTTATTCTTTTTACACAAATTACAATACACTCATACCGCCCTGGGCAAATATGCTACATGTATTGTTGTATAACATACCGTATATGTTGTTGATGCATAACATAACATGTACCGGTATGTTGATTTTGCTTAACTCTCAATACATTTTGTGCTTACATACTACAACCTTATTATTTACAATATTATAATAACATATACAAAATCACTTCCCTAATCTATTGGGTAATTAGTATGTCAAAGACACCGTCCAGTCTAGTCCTTTATTATGTTTGTTTGTAAAGTAATTTACTACGTTTTTTTACAAGGCTAATTCCTGTTTTTAATTTATTCATGCATCTGTAAAATACTTATTTTTTTTCATGGTTTATTGTTTTAGTTATTATAATTCTTCCTTATATAATTATTTTTGGTTGTTCTCATTTGATTACTCAGTCTTTATTGCAGTCCCCATTCAATTACACAGTATTTATCTTTTTGATTAGTTTTACTATAAATTTTGATGATTAAATTGAGTTAACTTTTTTGTATTATCTCGTGATGCTACAACTTTTATCTTTTATTTTTCACCATCTACTGTATATAATGTGTGTGTGTGTGTGTGTGTACTGTAATACAGTGAATCGGTCTGAAGACTAATACTGCAGCAAGCAAATTTAAATATTGATAATAACGGTGGCGATCATGGCGGTAATGATGATGATCAATATTTAATTCCAACAATTAGAATAATTCCACGTATATTTTTGTATGAATATGAGTTTGCATATATTAGGATACTGATGACTTTCTTTTACTAACCGTATATCACGTGCTCTTATTACCTGTGACTTTGTAATGCTTTGTACATAGTAATATACAGTAATATCCCGAGACTTTCCAGTAATTACGCGTATCTTAAAGTTAGTATGAGAGTCATACTAAAACTCTTCTGTAGATCTTTAGCTATAATAAGGTAAAAATGCGTATAATGAAACAAATTAGTAACACCGTGTGGTACCATATTATGTTTATAAAATCATATATTAATATTCTAAGAAAATGTATATACTCGAAAACTTGTGTGTTTGCATATAGTCTACACATTTTTATCGTCTAGAACGTTTTTCCCGAGTAATGTTGTATAAACATGTACAGACGTGAAAAAACACTTATTTTTATAAACACTTTACTTCGCATTACTTTTTAGCCTACATAATGAGAAAACATATTATACGTGTTAAACAACAATAGTAAATATATATGTACTGAAGAAATAAACAGATAAACACTGTAAAAATAAGACCTTTAATGTTCTAGAAACATTTTCACCGATTTTTAATAACACTCAGAACGAATACTATTTGAGTCAAAATACTGTACTCTGTGAAAAACTGATTACTGTTAACGTAAATAGTTGATAGAAATGTGTCAAGAGATTGTATACTTTAATGCTTATGGTAGAGAGAGAAAGGCGGTGTTAACGATGAAGATGATGATATGTAGCTGATAATAACAAAGGTGATTACGTGAATGTAATTACGTATACATTTCAAAAACAATTGCAATTGTTGATTGCATGTAAGGAAATCCATTTAGATAATGAAATAGGTAAAAATTACCCTGATACAATGTAATATTATCAAATTAATTTTAGGCCTACATAAAATTAAATACCTTATGTAACTTTTAGATGCAAAAACTTATCACTTTACAATTAACTGAATACTGGAAAAAATAAAATAGTTCAGTAGAATTTTTACGTTCTTCACTAAATATTAAGTAGTTTACTAAACAATAAACAAATAAATTAACAATGAATTAATGAAACTTGACGTTAAAGGCTTGACTGTAAACGAGCAAATTTAAAAGCTATAATATTAAGCAAAAAATGTATTCTAATAGTAGCAAATGTCATGTACATGATAGGTTTGGTGTGGTCGTTCAATATGTGTTGCTTGAAAACGAAATCGAATAAGTAATGTTTTTAGGGTAATCTGGAAAAGAATAAAAAGTTGTTCAATTAACAAATGAGCAAACTGGACAAGAGCTTTCGAATCTTTGTACATTATTGTATGTTGAAGTTAACATTCAAAGTTTGTGAGAACAACGCCTTAGGGTAGGCAATATGTTTCTATTCAAACAGTATTGTAATATATTCATCGTTTATATCCCTTTCACCGAGATTTTTTGCATATACATTCTCTGTATCTTTCTTCTGAATGACCTAAAGACTTTCATCTTTTAATTACTTCCCGACCGGTTTTTTGTGGTCGCGTGAGCTGAACAAACTGGTTTTAAGATCATGTAACTCAATTGTATCACTGTTTCCTCGATTAGCGTAGTTGCCTTAAAGCCTTTCTTGTCTGGCGTTTTTTATACCTATTGTTATGAAATTTAAAGCGTTACACAAGTACTAAAGAACGCAGACATTATAGGAAATACATGTTCTACACATAAACTACAATTTACAGCAAACACTGCCTCCCAGTGCAATGTAATAAGTAAACTCCCCTCCCCCTGTAACGTTCCACTCTTTAACGGAATACAGACTTAACACACAAAATGAACGTGTGTTAGCGGATACATTCACAAACAGAAAATAAAACTGCTTAACACCACTTGACTGACAACTCCCGCTTAGTGCGTTCGGAACTTACAGTTCATCTTCAGAACGGAAGTACAAAATAACAACGTACTGGATGTTTCCGGTCTGAAGGCGAGTTGAAAGGCTCTAATGCGCTAATCGGGAGTTGTCAGTCTAGTGGTGTGCAAACAAATTTCTGTGTTAGAAAGAAAATTATCTGAAGCATCTGTTACAACAGCATTCGCAGAATGCTGAAACTGAAACGTAGGATCAAGATACCATGAGCTCTAATTTAATTAATGCAGACTATTTACGGCAGACTGGTTTATATGTGGATTCAGAATTTGGTTGAGGAGAAGTTCATTTTTAATAAAATTATGAGATCGATCGGAACAGCTTCACATTCGCAGCTTTAAGTACAGCACTGAGTGTGTATACAGTACAGTATCGTTCATCCGATTGCCAACCCACATTATTTTACCACAGTATAGGCTAGTATCACATGCGAGAACAACGTTTAGTAGTTCGACGTACAAGTGTATAAGCTTCTTGACCATAAATACTTATATACAACTGTACAAAGTTTTAAAACGTTATACTAAGGAAATGTTTTATGGCTAATAAAACTCAAAATGTTTAAGTACAATTTTAGATCTTCTTTTTAAGTGAGTTTTATTAACATTAACTTTTATTCAAGGTAAAAATTCATGGCTTCATCGTTTACAGATTTTGAACATTTTAAATCTGCATCTGCGCTAAGAATATTTACAGAAGTGAGTTTATAGATGATAGAAAGAATATTTAAAGATGATACGCAACTTTTTTACCAACAAATATTTTATCATAACGATAGAAAGTAATACGATAATATGATCATATTATTTTAAAATAATTAATAGACTAAAACATGAATGTAAATTATATATAAACATTTTTGTATTGTTCATTTATATTGACAATCGCCTGAAAACCCGTTATCAATTTCTGAGTTTTCTACAGCTATGAATTATCAGGTATGTAACTAAGTAAAATTAAGCGACAGGATGCCCTGGTGACTGTTTTACAGAACACTGGTGAAATTTTTTTTGAGATAGTTAAAAATGTTATCTTCCCTACTGGAGGAAGTTAAATATGCATCGATAAATTATTAGTATAGGAGATTGTCAAGTTATATTACTGGTACTATTCGCACCGCTTATTACGCTTTAAATAATTGTGTCTGAATTAAAAGCACTCATTGAATTATATACTTTGCTACATTTAATCACAGCCACTAAACCGACTTTTGCCATTGGGGGTTTTCAAGCTGCGCGTGGCGGTCAGTTCTACTCGTTCTAAGTCAGAGGTGAAATGCAAAGAGGGGCGCTGTTTTATCATGTGTTATGTTGTTATTTTCGTGGTTGCTTATAAACTAATAAAGCCCAAAAATTAGCATATACGACGTGATTGTATTAAAAAATTAGCTATTTTTGCGTTGGGAGTCCTAATATATAATTATTAATAGGTAATAGATTAAAACACACAGTTTTCTTACAATATCTCTAGTATAGTGTTAGTATGAGTCATATAAAAGAGCAAATAGTAAAAAATATAAGATCAGAACATTACAGTACCTCCATACAACAATACAAAATTTAAACACTAAAATACACTAGTACAGAAAGGTTTACTTATTGTTATATACGGATCGTCGTGTTGTATAGTCAAAACAGAATGACTGACACCATATGAATTCACTAATCAGAACTTCAATTACAGTTAAAAATAAACAGTCACTCTAATACAAATCTTTAATAAAAATTTGCCCAACACACAACAATAAATGTCACCTTGTTAGAGTTTCACACTAAGTAACACAGTAATAGTCCGAAACGGACTGTAATACCGCTGGTCCAAAAACTGAACTTGGTCGACCGCTGGATGCTTATTTATAACTTGCTGAGGTTCGAAAAAAAACTGTCACTTTTCGGATTCTGCGTCGAGAAACACTACGTAAACATGTAGTTACAGCTGCTCTGGAACTCGCCAGAAACAGTGTCGAAGTTCGACATTGTACAACGAAAGCGAGTCTAGAGCGACGTCGAGCGTTGTCTTGTGTTAAGTGTCACGTAGGCACTTTCATTATCTTTAAGCTCAACGTAGATTATCTTATATGATGCTTTTTCATAAATTCTAATCTAGTGAATTTTTTTAACTAAATGAGACGATATTACTTTAAAAATTTTGCCTTTTAACAAACTTTGAGTTTAGAGTTTTTCTTATTGTTTTAGTGTTCATACTAGTGTAAATGGTAATATGTAAGACTTTCAAAACATCTACAAAAACAAAAACAAAACATTAGGGTCTAGGCACTCAACATGTTTGCTAGCGTTGAATGAAACTCCTCACAACCATTTGTGGTTTGTTCTGATGATAAATCAGACGACACCCATAAACATGATGGAAAGTAACTGTTCGGTTTGATGTAGTTGGCCACTACAGAAGGCTGCAAACGGTGTTACTTCTGTTGGAAGATCAGGCGTGAAATGCATCTCCCAAAGGCAAAGGCCAAGCGCCCAGCTCAGTCACTTCGCGCGTTTGAAGTTTTGTCCTATACTCCTTACGTTTTCGGAAGGCACCTAAGAGATTAGGAGACCCTCGCCCACCAACGCGCACTCACACACACACGCGCGACCAGTTTGACCTGCCTCTAATGGCGCTTCGATCTGTCACCTACTAGGCATTGAACGACAAAACTATGAAAATTTGTATTCTAGATTTTACATAAGTTATTTATGATACATGTTTTGGATTCTATATTCAATTTCCTTCAAAATGGGTCCAAACACGAAATAATTACGACATTTATGAGCTTTAAAAAGACGCCAAACACTATTTTTATAGTATATAGGTGCCTCCCGAAAACGTAAGGAGTATAGGACAACTAGGTTAAGCCGAGTTGCTGAATACGGCGATGCCATGACACAATTTGTATATGATTATTAAGTAATACTTCATTAAAAAAAATATATTAATTATCATTATCAAATGAGACTGTCAGGGTACAGGATTTTACATTAATGTTCCTCGAATTTTTGAAGTATGGAAGGTAATAAATTGAAGTATCGAGAGACCTGTCTCTAAAGAGAAGCTTTCGTCTTAATGCCCGTATTAATGGAGCCTCTACGGGGAAGCTTAAACGTTGGGTTCTAAACAAATATTGCCTCGCGCGCAGCAGTATATTAACCCATTCCCCTACTATTAGTCCGTTTACTCAAGGATTTAGTTCTAAGTCAAGCCTATGTGCTAAGTCAAGTGTGCTTATTATAATGTGATTGGGGCTTCGGAGATTCCCAACAAACCAGCGAAGGAAGGTGATGATGATGATTATCACGTTTATTTGCATGTGATTATTAAGCATAGTAATATTTGAAGTAAGTTGGTTAACATCTCTACGCGTTCTAAAGATTAACTGTTAATCGTCTTAGCCCACATGTTTTACGTCATAATGAATCGTCGTACCCTAAGCCTTATGGGATTAGCTATGTACCCCTTCACGATTTTTGTACGAACTTTGTCGGACACAAAAATTTCACAGCTTTACTATCTCCACCATCGATGTACGGTCACAACTGATTTTTCACTTATCCTTCATTACTCTCTCGCTTTCCAGCTCATGATGATCCTCGGGCGAACCCTCTCCATCCGAGAGAATATTACATGTAAGGAAAATAATATAATTATATAACAATAATAAAATTGTTGTGACAAAATGACCGATAATTTTTTTCAACGCAAAAGCAACAGTTAATAGTTACTTAATTCCAAACTAGTGTCTGCGTAAATCAAATTTCACCAGTGTCTATATCAGACGACTGTACCGACAAATCAAGCACTCATCTGATTTACGTAAGACCGAGTATAAGTGGTTATATCTGTTTCCAGTGACTGATGCAAGTGGCAGATACTCGTCGCAGTTCTTCTTCGGAAATGATTTCTGGTTGGGATCTCAGACGCTGTGTGAAGAGTTGCAGAACCCCGTCACCAACAAGATTTTGCCTCCGTTCGAAGCAACCTTTTATATGGCTAAGCTGAAACTTCGGCTCCATCCCTATCTGACCCCTACGGTGAGTAAAAACCTGTCCAAAAGAGACGTAAAAGCCGCTTTTTCCAACAGATTCATTTGTTGAATCATTAGTGGCAGTAGAAGTAGTGGTGGTGGTGCTGGTGGTAGTGGTAGTAGTAGTAGTAGTAATAGTAGTAGTAGTAGTAGTGGTAGTAGTAGTTATAACAATATACGAGCTAAACTAAATTCGTAATTAACTTTATAACATATATAAAACCAAGAATAAGAAAATCAAAAACAGAACTACGAGATAAGAATACCCACAAAGAAATTTGTAATTAGTGTACCTCAGATGTTATGGTTATATCTGGGGACATAACCTATCTATTGTTATCTATAAATAAAAACACTGTATGATTAAATCAGATATGTAGGCAATACACAGAGCAGACATTATTGACACTATACAAGAGACAATATTTATTTTATGTGTGCAGAGTCGGTCAATATCTCTAGGAGTATGTCTTCCAAGTTCGTGTAGCGGGTCAGACGTCGTGATTATGCTCCATCCAGAGACATCTACTACCTCAGCAGACGAACCGTATCACGTGCAGGTGCTTCACGTACGGCCCGTGCCAGGCAAATATTCGCTCTTGCTTGACTACAAATTTCGCTTACTAGCGTAAGTATTTTTTGTTTTCCAGATTATTGAATAGTACATTTCTCGTCTATGATTGACTTCTACATAAATGACATTAACATATTACGCACAAGGTCGACAAAAAGAATCTAAATAGTAATACACTCACTGGGGAATTTGTCAGTCTCTAACAGGATAATCCACTACCCTGTCTCGGACAATTACGCCCAAACCAATTTCTGGTTTATTTCAAATACAAAATAAAATAATTTAATTAAAGTGTAATCTGGAAACTGCAAACTGAAAACTGCAAAAATATCAATTGAGCATGGAGACTGAATTTGTTGTAGTACTTGAATTGACGTAATACTAAACTACTATGAAATATAACACCTGCATCACAGAGGATATGCGGGGCATGCGCCTTCAGCTATCTAGACAGCGTTTGCATTCTTGCACTGCCGTCTAAGTTACTTACACAGGACAAACAAGAACAGTTATATAACAGCTGGTTACTACACATTACAAACCATACAGTCAATGAGCCGAATTACTATTGGAACGTTTAAAAGTCGTTAACGTTTGAGCGACTGAGTGTGCGTGTCTTTAAACTTTTCATTTCAAGGAATCATCAAAAATGTGAAGAAGAACTGATTGTGAAAGACAAAAAAAGAAAATACATTCATATTCACATCAAATACAATGCATTTCACTTGAAAAATATATTAAAGTTTATGTAACTAGATTTCTTTACGTACCTTTCCACGGATTTCTAAGGAATCGAACATAATATCGATTAACGTTAAAATAGTAATCTATAATAGATAATAATATTTTCACATGTTGCGGCTGTATATATATATATATAATATATAAATTATATTAAATTCAATTTAAAGTATACAGTTAACTATAATAGTTGTTTTGATTCAAACTAAGTGGGATCGTCGGTACTTCGGAACATTAATGCAAAGAAATTAATTTCTCATTTCGACTTATATTAAAGTTGTCTGTAGCAGTCAATATGGGATCCGTTAAAATCTTCAAACAGACTCCAGTTTCTGTGTTTAATGACATAGGAATTTCTGTCACCTCCAACAAGATGTGTTTTCTATTTCTTCTTCTATTTTGGCGTTATCTCTAATAAAATTGTCGTTACTTATCAGCTTGCTATTGATCAAGTCTCCATCTTCTACGCTCCGCTCTTTCTTTTTGCACCAAATTCTTATCATCAGTGACAATATTTCGTCATTTGAACATGCGTAACCAAAGCAGAAACTGAGTAACCATTTCTGGTTATATCTAACAAGAGCGATTAATGTCGGCAAAGTGAGAATCTTTTCCAAATTATCGGCTGCTGGTTTTGGAGAAAATAATACGTTTGGTCTATCTTGCATCACGTTGTGCTTAATATGTATCGTGTAACATATTCTATATTTCGTCCGTCTAATATTATTTTACACTAAATCATCGGAACATGTTTTAGTATAAGGATCAGGTTTCCATCTGAGTTACGTGGTTCAAGAATGTAGTTGTATGTTTTGACGTTACAAAAGTAGTCCAAAATTGGTGGCTACAGACGTGAACACATTTAAATTGTAGGTCATTCCAGTCCATTTAGAATGTTACAACTTGATAAGGATAAACCTAGCAAAATTTATAGTCGTAATAATCTTTATAAATTAGTTTATTTTTGTCTCATTTGGATATGATTATTAATGTTTATGAGAATTACGAGAATTACTCGTATAATGGAATGTAAACTACTGTTTGTTCTTATTTCACTATTCTAATTACTGTTATTATAGTGTTAATTTTATTTCTCAACCATAAATATTTTTTACAATTTGTTAAAGAACAGACTTAAAGAACAACTTCAACACCTTCTACTAGTTACGTTGTTACACATTACGCAAACACTTTGGGCTTTGACATGGTCGAGGCTTTCATCCATTTTTTATAATTTATTTATCGTTTAACCGTTCTCCGTGCTACCCACTTAGATTTAAATATCTACTGGTCAAGTGTAAAATACGTGTGTGCAGAGTGGAAAGCTGATAAAGAATTTAGAGGCCTTTAATTGCGGTTTTAAGAATATTTGTGATTAAATAGATACCATAAATAACACACATACCATAATTATTACATAGAGTAATAGCAGAGAAACAGTCACGTCCGACTAGGAAAGGAAAATATAAACTTCAGCAGGTTTTTAAATTGTGTCTGTCAAACGCTAGTACGTCTGTGTTCAAACATCTATAAAGTTAGTATGACATCATATATGTTTATTCATTTACATTAAGCTATATCAGTTCATCTAAATAGTAAGAACTGACTCCTAGACTTATTTTGGTTCTCACAATTACAAATAATTACAAAATATGAAATGAAATATAAAATTAAACATGGTTGTAAAAAATAATCTTAACACTTAATATAATATTGAAACTTTCTCTTGTGAAAACTTACTTGTCTTTTTCGTTGAACGCGTTTCGGCGTCGTATTCGCCTTCGTCAGCTTAGAAACAGACTGCCAGTAGCTGACGAAGGCGAATACGACGCCGAAACGCGTTCAACGAAAAAGACAAGAAAGTTTTCACAAGAGAAAGTTTCAATATTATATTAAGTGTAGTGCTGTGAAAGAAGATGATGAACAAACAAGACAACTAATTTTAACACTTAAAAAGCAGACATCTACCGAATAGCTTTTCAAAAGGAACGGAACCGTTTTCTGTATTATAAGATTAAAGTCTACGGGGTGAAATATTTAGTGTTTATTATTTGTAGTTAAAGATAGTAATTACATAATAAGTCTTATTTATTAATAACAGTTCATTATCTACTACTTTTCTCATTGTTCTCTTGACTCGCTTGAATGAAATGCACCAGCCTCGTCAAATATTTGTCTTTGTTTATATTTAATTTTTTCACAGTCACTGGGACTAAGGAATTTAATTTATTCCTTCAGTCACTGGGCCTATACAAACTGATCCTATGTGTTTCAATAAATGCTCTGTTGGGGCTCCTGCAGAAGATAATCAACAGAAATTTGTATGGTTAACTCTTTATCTGACTCAATAATTTTAACTGCAGGTTAACATTAGAGAAAATTAGCTTGTAGCTAGTGTAACAGATAGGCTAGAAATCGGTCGGATAAGTCAATTATAAACAACAGTGACTGACGTTTGCAGGCACTCAGCCGTGACCAGGTTGTTGCGCACCTCATTGAAATAAATTCTCCCGATCTAGCAGTAACTGCAGTCGGTACTGGACAGGGACAGATTACTGCGTACAAAAAGCTTGGTCAAGAGCGCGCGTGTATTTCGGAAAAATAAAATTATTCGAGACGCCGAATGTTACGGTAACCTTACATAAGCGGCAGTTGAGTGTCTGCACCCCGTTATTTAGAGCACGCCAATTTACCTGTTCACCCAGACATAGGCCTATACTGTTTCACATAGTTTTCTCCAATAATACTATATAATATCAGTACTGTCAAATTGATTGTCCTACTTACTTTCCTTTGGAAACTTTCGACTCCATTAATCATTTAATATATTAAAAAAAATATTTAAAAAATGTGTTTTATATATACGAATATGATTTCATTTGGGAGAAGAAGAAGGAATCCCCTGGGATATCCTTCAAGGGGCTTTAAACGAAGCAGAAATTATGGTAATTCAAGCGGCACAGGGTCAGGATAGAGTTCACAATAGTGACATACAAGAGACGGTACCGGTTGAAGACCATGCAAGCACAGCTTGTTATACACTAAAACTATTTTATTATGCCCGAAAACTTGATGTATACTCAAACACAGGATGTATTGTGTCCTGTGTAAAAGAAGGCATGTCGGTCGGTAATAATTGAGGTAGGATGAATTTCGAGCAATAAACGATGTCTCTGCCTGGAAGGGCAGACGAAAAATATACATTCGCAAGGATACAATATTAGAAAACTATAATACATATTTTGTTAAGGAGTGATGATCTACCACCACCAGGAAGTTTTTGTTAAATTTAATTATGTGCAAGTTATAATCTTCGGTTAGTCAGAAACTAATAACGCGTAATGATGTTATAAACTGTAATCGTATAAAGTATTTTAAAAGTAAATGTAAATGTGAAAGTATGTAAAAACATGCGTAATAAAAATAATTAAATAGTAAGCAAGAAATACTGAATGCTGTCGTAACTGTTAAATAACCCTTTAGCAGTGCTTATTTACTGAGTGTAAATTTTGTATTTTATTCTTTACTGAGACTATCCTTATCTATGAACGTCGTGTTTTCGTCGCTTCAGTCGA
Source organism: Magicicada septendecula (assembly GCA_034769895.1). Taxonomy (NCBI): domain Eukaryota; kingdom Metazoa; phylum Arthropoda; class Insecta; order Hemiptera; family Cicadidae; genus Magicicada; species Magicicada septendecula. Next base: position 264,711,328 of record CM068368.1, on the reverse strand, counting down.
TGAAAAGAACTGATGACATATCGTAATAATGCAGTAACTATAGTTATTATTATAACATACTGTTTTGTAAGTCACTAAATACATTTGTGACTAAATGTATTTATTTAGTCAGACAGAGAGGGCAAGACACGGAGGCAGAGAGCGAGGGAGACCAAGAGTCATGTACAAATTTGTGAAATTTAATTCCATCATTGTAAAATGAAATAATATCTCCTAACAATATCTTACACGAGGAGACTGACTCTGTCCAACTTATGTAAATATGATAAACTGCAGAAGCATTTGTATATGCTAATCGAAAATGGTTAGGATGATTTATAAAGTACAGAAGAATCAGCTGGATAGGGCATGTAGAAAGAATGGACAATCAAAGACTCGCAAAAAGGATAATGAATGGGCATATAGATAGGCGCAAAGACGAGGTAGGCCAAGAAAACGATGGCAAGATGACGTGAAAGAAGACCTGACAGGATGGGTGTCGGCTCGTGGAAGACCAAGGCACATGATCGGACTATCTGAAGGCAGATCATTAGGGAGGCCAAAGTCCATCCTGGACTATAGTGCTAGATGTGTATGTATAAATGTATATAATATGTAATCGAAAATGGTATATGTCGCTCGTGACTTAATAAGAATGTGAACACAATGTTTATATACAACGATGTTGTAAAGAAATGTAGTAGAAAATAATTTTAAGAAGGGAATAATTTTTTAAAACGATAACAAATCTTTTTAGCTTTTAAGAGGACATTAATTTCTGGAATTTCTTATATACTTGTTTGCCACTTGCAGACACTTCCAATTCTTGGTATCTTTCTACTTTAAACCTGTCCTTACAACATCACTATCCCATAACCATTTCCGTGGTCTTCTTATTTTTCTCTTTTCTTTTTAAGCGGTCATTTCTTTTACCGCCTTATATCTGCAATTCTCTTTATGTGATGCAATTACTGTATTCTTCTTGACTTTTACCACATATAAATTTTTGGTTTATTGCGTACGGTATGTATCTTTTCATTTGTTCTTCTTATGCATATCCAGTATTTGATTTCTTTTTGTTTGGAATGTAGACTGTAACAGAATAAAGACAGTGAGGTTCCGTGGAAAAGTTAAAAGCACAAGATCAGATACAGGAACAAGTATAACCGTTCAATCACGTATGGAGTTATGTCACTTTTACAGAAATTTATGTTATTCAGAAATTTAAGTAGAACTTATCCTACAAAGATCCTAAAAGATGACAATATGTATTAGACAAATAATAGAAGGATTGATAGAACATTATACTTAAGGTATAAAGATGGAGTTTTGCTAAATCCCAATTATCTTCATTTTATTACGAATCAAGGTATTAGTGAGATGGTACTGCAAGGTGGTAAATTATGAGTAATGAAGAAAAAAGATTATATTCACTTCAGAAATAAAATTATTCTTTAGGAAATACTAAAATAAGCGAATGCCTCTAATGAAAGTACACCTAATGAAATTATTAAATATATTCTTAACAAATTATAAAACACATGAACAAGGAAAAAACTTGATGCTCATTTTGCAAGAATAGAAGACTCAAAAATTAGGAGATGGATCGAAATTATTGAAAGAAGAAGCAAGTCGAAATTCTTGTATCTCCGATTTTCGCCACGTATTCATGACTGAAAGTCTTACGGTGTGTTCAGAACTGATTGGATTGATTGGTATGTATTGGTAGACGTCCGTTGCGGGTCAGTTTTCTAAAAAATATTTTCTAATCCTTTTTTTCTAAAAAAAAAACGCGATTTCTACTAAAGATGCTTTTCTAAAATTAATTTTTCTAATAATTTCTAATTTCTAAAAATTATTTTTCTAATACCTTTTTATTTCTAAAAATCTGTACATAAAAGCAAAGTACATCTTCATCGTCAACATAGTCATAAATGAAGAAATTATCGCCTTCTTTTGTTTGCTTATACGTATCTGGAATTTCATTCAGATCTTTCAAATTCGTTTTTAAACGTTCACGAGTAATCGTTTTCCTAAGATTTGGCCGATTTGATAGTTGAGATAAGATTCCTAAATCATAAAAAAAATTACACATGCTCAAAAATATCCACGTTAAAAAATAATCCACGTTCAAAAATATTTTAAATGTACCTAATGGAACCTCATGAAGCTCATTTCTCAATACTTGTGCTGGTGGCGCTTCAGGGTGTTCGGTAGCAACTCGCTTTAACTTATTCACGATTTTCAACGCATTTACTGCTTCTAAATCAGGTTCATGAATATGTGGCGACTTATCTGGTCCTTTATGAACAATTATTTCTGCATCGCCACTAGATATGATATCTGTAGCTGAACACTCGGAACACTTTTTACATTTCCAATAAGTACGTCCTTTACTTTCTCTTCGGTAATAGTATAAGAACCCATCAATGTGTAGAAAATTTGGTTTTCGGGATGTACTAATTCAACCACCATCGTACAAACTTTACTTGATAATTTATTTTCCAAAAGCCTTGTTGACGTTAAAGGTTACGTTTGAAAGCAATGAATTTTTTGTTTAATAAAGCAAAGTTCACAACGTATTCAGAAACATACCCATAGAAATAGTTTTTAGAAATCACATATTGTTAGAAAATGATTTTTTAGAAATCACTTATTTATAGAAGATAATATTTTAGAAATCTCTTATTAGAAAATAAATATTTAGAAAATATGTTGTTAGAAAATTTATTTTAGAAAAACTGTACCCCAATCGTAGACGTCTTATACGACTGTCTTTTAATAATTCTGGAAAACCAAAATGATGACGATGAGATTAACGTGATCTCAAGTTAAAAGTGCCACGGAAGACTAGTAGGTACTGATGGTTATTATCATCATCATCATCATCATCTTCAAGGATTAAACCAAGGATAGTTTGTTCCGGTCTCAAACAGGAAAAGTCTAGAGTTGGTCACTCCAGTGCTTCCTCGGACATCCCACACCTCTCCGTCCCTTCGGCTTGTAGTTCCATAGTTGACCGATCAATGACGTAGGTTGTGGGAGGCAAGAAGAAACCATCACATTAAAGATACTTATGGATATCTCAACAGGGAAAACTGGTCTCCTTAATCTGGTAAGGCAGCCAGTGTATGGGAGAACACCCAGACAGAAAATCGGGCTGGACGTTAAACCTGAAGGTTGCAGCTCCACCGTACGTTTTACTCTACGATATGCTAGTAACATGTCCAGGGGACATATTCATTATTAAATTGTCTCAAATAAGGTACTGATGGTATTTTCAGATATTGATATAAGTCTGGGACAAAAAACTATTTAGAGAGCATTCAACGATACAAACGGAGAGCAACAGAACTTATCTGGAATTTATGGGCCTGGAGGTCACGTGGTGTACATGGTCTTCAGAAATGTGCAGCACCATAAACGAGAAACAGATACTGTGAAAATATTACCGCCAACATTAATTAATAAATAATAAAAGAGCACTCTTTTAACTTGACTACTAAGATATCGTTTCTTCTTCCTCTGGCTAAAAACTCAAGGTCTGGCTTCTACAGTCTTCTCTATAACTATCCATAATTTCAGATATCCAGGCACAATCATACATTAATTTTGTGTCTCATAAAGCTAGCTTATTTCTTCTTTGGTTTTCATCTTTTCTTATTCATTCAGATTTGGAATTCTTTACACTTTACAGGAAAAAGTAATCGATTATCTTTTATTTATTCGCTCGTCATAATGAGTCAACAATTTTTTTTTGATAATACAGCGTTTTCACGACTTCATGAATCCGAATTAACACTACAGTGGTGTTTTATCGATTTGTTGACAATTGTGTTATTGTGGGTTTTCAATGTATTGTTATGGTTTCAATAGTTTAGCGCTGAGCTGAATGCTCAGTAAAATTTCTTTTTATCGACAATGCTACGGTATTACACAATACAATTTTTATCATATTCACATTCACACGTTCGATTTCATAATCGTTATGTGCCTTTGAAGATGTAAACCGTGTGTTACAAAATAGCTTCAGCTTCATTGCTCTCTTCCGCGGGAAAAGTAATATGTGCACTTGAAATAATTTATTTTAGCTCAACTGTTTACGTCTTATAAGCTTGAAACGTCATTCTCTGAACCTTCTTAAATTCTTTCTTTCTAACAGACCAATCCATCTCGCCGCGTGACTAGTCAAAACACGTTTGTCATACAGGCACTGTTGCAATAGCATTAATGTAGGGCTACGTGCAGAACTAACAGCACCACTTAATGGAATACTTTATATAACATATAAATACATATTTTCATTACATTCAAGACAGATAAAATGTACACTTAACAAGGGAAAGTAGGCCTATGTCATTTGATAGTACAGATAATATAAGTAGTACACAACACCCCTTGTACAAGTAGGGCCTATATACACAACACACAACCCCGTGTGTGTGAGTGAGTGAGCGAGTGTGTGTGTTTAATAGAATCAATTCGAGTGAAAGCAAATGTTTGACGGAGCCGACCAAACCGAACGGGATTCAGGCAGGTGGCCAGTGCATGACCGTTAAAACATGAAGAGTTTCATCACAAGTTTACTTGGTGGCGCGAGAAGTCAGTGCTCTATTGCCTCACATGGGCACACATGTGCTCACCGAATGAAGCAGTTATGTAATTAACGAGTACATGCTCTGGATTATCTCGACTTTCTCTCGTATATTTTTCTTTAATAAGTGTTTCGTGTTACATAACGATTGTTTACATGAATGATGTACTGTCATGGTAACAACAATTCTTTATAGATTAGTCCCGTAACTGGGAAACGCGCCCACGTCTGTATATGTGGTACAGTTACTTGCAATTGCACAGTGTTTTATAAAAACTTTATCTAGTTACATCATCGTCGATCAAACTATGTTATCTTCAGTGCTTCTTTTTGAATGGCTTACGTTGTTTCTTGGCAATATTGTTTCCACACTTTACTAAGTTCTGTCGGTATGAAAGTACGCAAAAAAGTTCAACCACGCTGGCTGAATAATCAGTCGTAATCGTTGTGTAACACTGTACTCTATCCTGTGATCCAAAAGCTACAATAAACCTTTGATTGCTTCCTTGCCTTCGAAAGTAATACTTCGGCAAGATATTACGATGGTTTGGTACTTGACCTCACGGTTCATGCTTTGTGGTCCAGTGTAGTTAGGATTGGACCTACAGGTACATATGGATATAGTAACACAAACATACAAACCTTTGAGCGGACCATATTTTAAAAGTATACATGTACAGTGAGAGATAAAAGAACACCCGGCTTCAAAACCGATGTCAATGTTGCTAAACTTCCCGAGTGCTAGGCTGTGGTCCACATTGTCTGTACTGCGTGTCAAACGCTTCGTCAACTGTGATATCCTCAGTGACGCGCGAACAGAGATCTTGATTGATCTATGCTATCTCGATTGCTATCTCTGTGGCCAGGTCTTCGCCATACGACTAAGAGTAGGCCTAAAGATAGTCTGTGCCAGGTGCAGGGGCACAGGTTCATGCGTGCCCCCAGTGTTTGCAGTGTCCGGATGATCTCCGATGACTGCCTGATGCTTGTTAGTAGCTCGTGGTAGCGGGTCACGGTGCTTATGTGTATGATGGGTACCTCCGTTTTTATTTATTTAAAGATAGTCTTATCCGAACATGCACTTTTATTTTTAAACTTACGCAGGCATTAATTTGCTCTCGCTGCTGATTAGTTAATATTTCGGCATATTGCATCTCTCTTATTTCTGATAGATCTGGCTATCTTGGTGTCTCAATGCGGGAACCAGCATTTACTTAGGGCTAATGATTCATCCTAATTTAGAGAAATCCGAGGCAATTATCTTCTGCCGTCAACTTACTTCCCGATGCCAGCCCCTCTCCATTAACGGGAGCACGATCGAATAGAAATGGTCTGTGAAGTACTTAGGCGTCACTCTTGACCGGCGTCTCAGCTTCGCACCCCACGTCTCACAGTGTCTCCAGCGAGCCCGCGGGGTCAAAACCAAGCACTTCCCTTCTTAACAATTCAAAATTCAGTGCCTGTGCTCACTAAACTCTCTATTTACCTGTTCTTTCTTAGAGCCACATATGCAGCTCCCACATTTTGCTCCCTGCTTCGGACCTATGTTATTGCGCGCTTGGAAGGTTTCCAATCCCGCACCCTCCCGTTACATATGCAATTATCCCTGGTACGTTCGAATGACGTTATCAGGCGAAGGTTAACAAAGGCGAAAGTTCCTTCCGTCGATGAGTTTGTCCGCTCCCTAGCGCTCAAACTGTTCACACGAGACTCCACCTCGTCCTATCTTCACCTCTGCCGCCTTAGCACAGACGAAGGTCCACCTCCACGAAGACATAAGCGCTCCCGAGCCTTGCTCGATGATCCCTCAATCTTAAGCCCTTACGACGGTCGACCACCCATCCCTTTCCCACTAAACCGTAACTCAACAGTATACAAATAAGTCATTCCTTTCCCTTCAAGCTAAATAAAAAACAATATTCTTAACTATCGTCCCTCATCGTCCGTCTCAATCCATGGGTAAAAAAACCGTTGCGAATCGCTCTGCGGTTCAGAACCTCAATAACAGCATCCATCTCTCCAAACTAGGAGGACTCGTCCTCAAACAAGTGCATGGCTACTCAAGGTAGCATCAGGCAGTCATTGGGTTTGCCCGGCCACTGCAACCGCTGGGGCACTCCCGCTTTACTTCCTGATGCCACCTCCTCTCCTTCAACGGGAGCCCAATCGAGTGGAAACGGTCTGTGAAACACTTGGGCGTCATTCTTGTCCGGCGCCTAAGCTTCTCAAGCTAGATCTTCTAGAGTCTCCAGCGTGCCTGCGGCATCAAAGCTAAGTTATTTCCATTTCTTTCTCATCGGAGTTCAGTGCCTTTGAACGCTAAACACACAATCTATCTTCTCTATCTTCTCTTTCTTAGAAACATCCTTACATACGCAGTGCCTGGATTTTGCTCTCTGCCTAGCCCCTCCGTTGTTGCCCGAATAGAAGCATAACAATCCCAGACCCTCCGCTTCATCTCCAATTCTCCCTGGCTTGTTACCAATCAGGTGACGGTTGGAGGTTGCTTCTCTTGACCAAATAACTTGAACAAGAAAAGTTGTTTTGAGGATTTAAAACACATTATACACTGGTCGGTATGAGTACATTTATATTAGCTAAGTTACCGTCTGAAATATATCAGCGTTTTAGAAGAAATGATGTATTAGTCAATGCTGACTTAATATGTTAATTTTACTTATTAAATCAATCAAAAAATGATTTGTAAAATGTAAATTAAAGGATACGTTAACAGATGAAAAAATAGGTCATTCAAGACAACATGTGCAGCCAACTTGTCAGATTACAGTCTAAACCAATCAACATTTTCCAAATTAAATTATACAGATACCATAAAAATTTAAACCAAATCCTGCTACTCGGGTATTCCCCAGGTACTATCATAGTGATACCAATCTTGCAACAGCATGGGTAATGTGTTGCGGGTAGCGGATTGTTGGACATGACAGCAAATACGGAATTGTATGTACTGTACTATATACTTCTATCAGCAGTGTATTTATGAATAAATATATGAGTATCTCGTAATTTACAATTCATCACTTACGTAAACTCTAAGTTTAGTATACATTTAAACAAAACAATATTGTTTGCACTTTTGTACACTTAAACATGTTAATCTTTTACGTCTTTTATACACATCATAATGCAGTCCATAAATCAGTGAGTTTTATTAGCAGATTCTGCACTTGCTTAATGTTTTTGTTTGTATTGTAAATCCCCAGTAGAACGTAATCCGGAATAGAAAATGTTTAAAATATTTCTGTCCGAAAGACCTTAATCTTGTGCGACTGTGATTATATCCAGAAGTCATGCTGAGTCTAGACACAACACTTGTGCTCTTTACTGAAATACGGGACAAACAAAAACAAAGAAGTACTTAAGAATTACATGTTTGAAATCGAATCGTTTTGCAAATACCCCTGCTACATTCGGAGAATTCAATAACAGCGCGCGCCGCGCGCGTGTTAACCTAACACACTGGAATACATAAGAGTACTTTTTGTTCCTGGATAAACTATTGAGCCCTCATTTGTTACCTGTGGTCTGTACGCAGCTTTAGTGACATTATTTCCACGTCTTTTTTTCTGGACTGCCTTTCCTTTGTCTCTAGTACTGTATTTCACTGTTTGTGAGACTATTGTGTTTCTTCCACCTCTGGAAGACATCTGGGCATCCTCTACCCTATCTGTAACGTCCTTGAAAGCTTCAATTTGTTCCTTAAACATGGTACAAGGGGTGCGGCTGAGTGCAGATATTCTAAAATTTCTAATAAGTGCATAATTTTAAAATATTTGCATTCATTAGCTTTGTTTTTCACCTACCGAATTTTTACATTATAAATAACAATTTTTCCTTTAATAGTCCCTTTTCTTGGTTGGGTTTGTGCGTTCTTTTGTTATAGTTCAGTGTACAGTGACTTACGAACCATTATATTACATGTGTAGTGTCATATACTGTTAGTCTTTATGACTACAGAATATAGCTTCAGGATATTTATTATATCACTACACATTTAAGTAGTCACTGATCATTAAAACAACTACGATATAAAATATCTTTTGTCTGCAGAACTGTGACAACGATACTATTAGCACTGCTAGTGCTGGGAACGAGTTACGAAATGATTATCGAGAGGCGGCAAAAGCGACGAGAAAAGTCGCGTGCCAACAACAATGAAATGGAAGCGTCTGATAAGCTGGGTTCTCCTTTGAATAAGATAACGTCGACAGTACAGGTAGTGATGGATCAAGACAAGCAAAACCTCAACAACTCCAGATCTGACATTTCTTCAGCAGATTCTTTTCAAGGTATTCTGAAAGGACAGAATTATTTTAATAGTTATTAAGTTACGTTATATTAGTTTACAGTTTTCGAACATGAAACAATTTTATTATAAATACCTTTATGTTAAATTATAAATTTAACTCTTGATGAAGAGAGAGTTACTATAAAACCTTTAATGAAATTGATTAAATTTTATATAAATTATATTTTTATAACTTTTTATATCCTTTAATGTTTTTGTTTCTTTGCACCAGTTAGATATATACAGGTATAAGTATGCATAAATACTATTACGTAAGTGTATATTAAGTGTAAAATTCCATTCTTGGGCTTATTATTGCCACTATTCTTTATCATTTAGTTCGATTTTAATAACAATCGAAATGTATATTTTTAAAGTTTCCTAAATCATTCACTTACATTGTCTAAGATTTTCTGTTGGCAAAAATTCTCCGAATTTACTATTATATATTTCCTTGCCTTATGCATACCGGAATTAAGAAGATGTAAGTAATCCGTTTGCTGCCTTCGTGTTGGTTGGTAAGTTGCGTAATAATCATATGTAAAATACCCAAGTGAAGTGTCCAAGTTTCAGGTAAATATAAATTTGTGTTGTCATCAGATCAGTGATGACATCAAACACATTTCATTTACGATTGATCTAAGAAGAAAACGTTTGTCAAAAAGTAAGGAAACAAGTTTGAAACATCGTCGGAAAGTTTATTCATTTATTTATTTCTTCGTTATAATACAATACAAGGCTCTCTTCGAAGCTCCTTGTTTAGTTTTTAATGTCTACTGATAGTCGAAGTTGTGTTAACGTGCTTATTGAAACATTGTCTCTGGTCTGCTGAACACAGTTCATTTCTGTGACGGTGTTGTTTTCGTAATTTCTATTCGGAACTGTAACTGTTCCAGTATTTATTTTTAGCCAAAATGAAAGTGATATTATTATTTACACTTTATTTATTAATTTACTCGAACATGAAAATTTTATGCAACCCAACGCTTTTGCAACTGATACCTACCGCTCACTTGATTGTAACCCACTCTGTGATTAGCCAATAGAGTTGGTTATTTTAAAGCGCCTGTACTAAGAACAAATACAGTTAAATTATTTTAAAATGTACAAAAATGTTTCCTTGACAACGTACTACGCATTGAGTACTTTTGTTTATAGGCCTTAAAACAGACCTTTTACTTTTCAAACTGATTTGAATGTAGAGCTGGTTTTGTCTTAACAATCTGGGTATGTGACTTCAAAAACACGTAATTATTTTATGGTCTAATAATGAAGGGCGTTGATTTAACAAAATTGTTACTGCCAACTGTCTTCCATATTCATAGTGTATTCCTGTTGCAATGCTCTGTTTTTGTTCATAATGTGTTCATGTATATCTTCTTATTCACTGTTCTACTTTGTGAATTTCATCTACTATATAATTTGTTCTAATCCCTTGGTTAATTTAATTTTATGAAAACTAAATTATTGCCTACCAACCTAATTAAATTAGTAGGCAATAGATTCAATTTAATAGGTTCAATTAAATTAATAGGCCTATCCTGAAATATAAAAATAAAAGTAAGTATAAGTTGGGAGCTGATATTATTAGTAAAATACTAATAAAAGAAGTTAACAGATTTAAAGCGATTTTTTTCTCCTAATTCTTTGATAAATTCGAAGCTGGGACTGTAATCAATGGTGTTTATTCAGTAAAAGATAAAATTTATGTAAAGACAATAACAATTATAACAATACGCTGTTAGTTTACGTACTTTAATGGACGTGAAAACAATGCTTTAGTTTTCTTGTTTCCAGAACCAGTCAGTTTATTCGGACAAGTTCTCCTCTCGTTCTCGGCGATGTCGAACGGGCGTAAGATCCTAGACTGCGGAGAAGCTCCAAAGGATTCTATTACCTGCATCCACGGGTTGCGGTTTCTCAGTTTGGCCTGGGTTATAATGGTGCACACATATCTTCAAGTATTTGTTATTGCAGGTAACTCATCGAATTATTATTGCCGCTAATTTCTGGCTTCTTGGTTTGTCAAGTGATTGCAACACAAAAATTTCCTGCCTTATACACTTTTATTTGAACGTAGGTCTACTTGATAAAGCAGTCACAACATAAAGCATAATGTTTTCCAAATTGAATAATTTTGTTAATACCGATCTTTTGTAAGTGTATTCTATATTACCAGAATCGTAATGTCACAGCATAAATACAATTTTGACCCAAATAAATTATGACAATTTCACCACTGTGTGCAAGTATCAGTTATATGTTGATTGAGAGACTACCGCCAAAGTTGCGTAGTAGAGTACTTTAGACTACTGATGAACCACACGTCATATAACCAAGACAATGTGGCTGACACTATGGTTCAACCGTCAATAATTTACCAACGATCGTATCCTAATTATTCATTTTACAGATCGAGTTGAGCTCGAGGGTACCCGAGCTCGATATTGGTAAATCGCATCAGGGCCTTTGTACTAGTTATCACGTTTCCAGTGGGCCCAAACGTCTTGAGGGAAGTAATATAATGGGAATTTAGATTTACTAATTGTATGTTCTGACATATATAATTGTTAATTTAACGCAAGTCGTCTCAGAAATCAAAGAGATCATCAAGTAAGATTCAAGTTTTAACTATATTTTCTTTTACTTCTCTCTCTCAGCATGCTGCTCCCAGTTTAATCTAAACTGCAGTAAATCTCTCCACCTCTCCGATATCAGCATCTTCTTGATATATTGCCAACAAATATATTATCTTCTTTTATTAAAACTGAATTTGATAAAACAAACTCTTTTATTCATAAGTCTGTTATTTACTAAATCAATTTACTTTGTAAGGATAAGAAATTCAAGTAACAAAACAAAGGGGGGGGAGAACAAAATGTATGTGTATAGTTTCTGCGCTCAGGTAGTGGAACGCCTAACTGACATAATGTTTATTCTAACATTATTATGAATGAAAAATGGTTTCCTCATTTATGTAAGTGATTGGTAGGTAGCTACCAAACGTCTGGTAGTAGACTACTGGCGTTTTGTAAGGGTATTATGCACTTTAACCTTATGTAAAAGAAACAATGGGACTGGTATTTACGTCAAATAGCTAGCCCTAGAATAGGTCTGCAATCACTGAAGGAGTTAGAAGCCACTATTGTTATATAGAATCAATGCTGTACATATAGTACAAGATAACCATAGAACGTCGCATTGTCACTTACTACCGTTAGTCATAATTAAAACTGAACAGTATTGAAGCATTCTGGTCCATTGTTTTCTTCTCTTGCTATTACTGACTTTCACTAGAAGTATTATATTAGCTGAAATTATGTAATGAGGTGTGATGATATGTCATTACTTATTCATTTCTTTGCGATTATTTGTTTAGAAAACAAGACACTGCGCACGCTGACGGAGCGTAACTTCATGTTTCAGACGGTCAGTAACGCCACGTTTTCTGTGGATACCTTCTTTTTTATCAGGTAATAAAGAAGCTAACGTCGTTTAACAGTAACACTAAGAACTTTCTAGAAAAAATAAAGTAGACCGCTGGCTTAAAAGACAAAAAATTCAATTGGAATTAACATTAAAAGCAAATATTGCTTGTGTAACGGTGTAAATGTTTTAATTAGAAACTGTACTACATACGAGTATTAATATATTGTAGTATATTAATAATACATATGAATATCATGTAGCTTTACAGAATTATGTGTGTCAATACACTTCGATTCACTCAAGTTGTTTTATTGTATGTATTGTAGAGTGATGTTATTCGTTTCTTTCCATCTCGAGAACGCAGTTTTGCACGCTCGAGTTCTTGTGAATCGTATGTGGTTATACATGCAATAATCATTTAAAGAGTTTCTAAAAGTTTTGTTACATGTTCTAAAGAGAATCACTACATTTTCTAAAAGTTTTGTAATGTAGTTTCTAATTAGTAATGTAATTTTGTAATGTAAAAGTTTCTAATTAGTGAATGTAATTAGTCGATTCTCTAGTGAACCTGTAGGATTTGACACCGTGCCAGACACCACTCTGGAACCAGTCAACAATTAGCGCTTCCTTGATATGCCGGCATTTATTGCTGATATTTATAATTAAACACGTTACACCTTCATTCTTCGTTCAGTCTAGGAGCATGATTATTGGGTTCTCCTTTATTCGATGTTCGCACCCTTGGTGAGAGACAAAAGAATGAAACATTTTACAAAAATGTTTACTAATTAATTTATTTGGGATAATGTAAACTCTCTAATTTCGTTGACTGAAAAATGTTGTCCCAAATGTATTGTCAGGTCATCTGTTAATCTCTGTGTTGTTAAGTTATCTAACAGAATTACCAAACGTTGAGGAACGGAATATAACGGTCATTATTCCATCTTTATATTTAAGTAAATTTTGTATACTTCCTGTGCCACCAATCTTCAGGATTTAGATACGGCAGGGTAATGGGAGCAACAGGGTTTACCCCGAAGGCACGATCGTTGCCTTCCATCGTTTATGTGGTCAAACCGGGTGATTCATTCCAAGATCTGCATCGTTCTATAATCATGGTAATTTGCTTATTCCTGAACAATACAAATCTGGTTGGTTTACCTACCTGCCGGTCTGGATTGGAACAATAATGGAGCAATTGAAGAAACATGTACGGATTAATAGAACAATTTGCAGAGTACTGACCACTACATTTTTAAGGCATTGCTCGCTTTCAGTAAGCATTAGTGAAAAATTAGCACGTACCGATTGAACGTTTGTAGTGTAGTGACCACCACAGTACGATCGCTGCACTACGAACAGAAAGATTATATCAAATGTATTTGCTTCATCCCGACAATAATTTTTTTTGCATCACTTATATGATAATGTCTGTTTATGTAAAGTCGACTGTTCGATCTTGTCAACTGTAAGAGTATGAGAATATCGAATTTTGTCTGCATCACACACAATTGAACAGAACACAATACTGATACTTTAAACACTGGAAAACAGTGTTCACCTGCCTTTTTTTTAAGTTACTTTAATTAAGTTAACCGTTATAAATTTTTCAATTCAGTTTAAATTAAGTTTTAGAGATAATTCTAAAGATGTCGGAGTGCTATCGGAAGTTTTCTTCGACAGCACTGTCAATTTTCTGTCTACAAATCAAATAGAAACCAAATTGAAACACGGCTAAATTTTGTAATTAATTAAGTAAAATACTATGTGTTTAAGATTGTAGTATACCTTTAAGATGTTTACTACAGTTTGATGTCAACGATTGCTAGTAGTGTGTAAACATTATCGTCATTATGATTATCAACTTGGAGTCATTGTATAGTAACACTCATATTTTCACAAATCTTTTCGCGTCCTATTATTGCCCTAGCTGTCTGATGGAACATAATCTACAAATTACTTTGGTTCACACATTTCTTACTTACCCCTTTGACCTCTGATAATTAATTTTTTACCGACAGAAATATTTGTATTTTTTTGTAATACGTGTCTCCTTTTCTAATATGGTTTTCTTGCTTGCAAACTTTATCTCACCACAGTAAGCCCTGCCTGTATCATACTTATATCTTTTAATTACTCACGTTTCTGCAAAAAGCAGTCCACAGAACAATTACAATTATACAACATTTTACGGTCATAACTTTATAAAACTTCAACCATAAGATTTTGCTCCGCAAAGTCGGTGCGTACGATTCAATTCTCTATCCACTTACCGCTAAAACTGAGGAAACCTATTTTCGATAAATGTTATGTCCAAACACAAACGCAATTTGTTAAACACCTGATAATAGTTTCTACTTTGCTTATTCGGTTTACTTTACTTGTATGTATTTATTGGTTTTATTGATGTACAAAAAAAATTGTATGATTTCTTTTAGGACAGACATAATGCAGCGTGTTATAGTAGATGCCTATTGTACAAGAGGGTATTTTCAGTATTATGTCCACAGACTTCTACAGTTAAATTTAAAATAGTCAGTGGTGACGTAATACGTGGGGCTCAGAATACGCGACAGAGAATCAGCGACAACTGGGGTGCTTGTACAGAAGAAACTGCTCACGTCTGCATCTTCAGATTCTGCCGTACTAAGTTGTTCCGAAATACATACTGAGAATAAGCTATTGTAAATATGAACAGACATTTTCGCATCGTTAGTCTGCTCTCTACATTGTAAACTCTTTGTCCACAGCGATATTTTATTGTTCATGTCATCTATTGTAATTTAAATACCGTAATTAAAGAACACATAAATATACCTGTGTTACTATTACTGTGGATATAATTAATGTTTATGTTTAACTAATGTTTAACGTTGTTTGTTAGCGGCCTGTTGGTTACGTACCTGTACTACAAATCCCAACGAGGAGACTCAGCAGAGAAAACCACCCTGAGGAGACAAACAGACTGCAGTGCCGAAATCAAAACCGGGCTTGCGAAGTTCCTTACTCTTCTCAGCTACAGATTTAGCAGGTTTGTATTCTGCGCTCCAGTAAATTATTGCTTCTGTTAAATATCTCTTATCGCCTAGTATTTATTAACTAGTATTTTAAGATTTCGCATCATGTTTCTGCTACTCTGATGTGCACCTATTAATTATGACTATGTACTGTTTTAACGTACAAATTTTAATTTTCCGAGTATTTAACTTGTTAGATTATGGACTATAGTAAAATTTATATGATTTCACACACACACACACACACACACACACACACACACACACACACACACACACACACACACACACACACACACACACACACACACACACACACACACACACACACACACACACACACACACACACACACACACACACACACACACACACACACACACACACACACACACACACACACACACACACACACACACACACACACACACTTAGTAAACAAATAAGTAGTAGGTTGTTTGTTTATTTACCTACTTATTGTGTTAATAAAAAAATTCAAAACATATCTTGTTGTCACGTACATGACTAAGTGTCTAAGCAGCCTGGACACATGACGTAATATAATATTTTTGTCTATAATTGCATTATCTGTCTAGAAATATTAGACACTTCGCAGTGTGCAGCACTGGTACGACAGCTTCCTTAATACAACATCTGTCCAATCGAAAAACTGTTGGGATAGTGTTTGGACACTTGTTGCATTATTATGTTTTTATTTTCCTTGTTTTTCAACTACGTCTCCGTGCACGTCGAATCGTGCACGCTTCCAGGACTAAGATAGACATGTTTTATGATCTTTCAGTTTCTTCAATTCAGGGAAGCTTGGAAATTTTCTTTAGACGAAAGTCAAAAAGACTAGAAGTAACAGCTCTCAGTGAGGGAGGCCATAAATAAAGGTTCAAGAGGACAAAAGTTCTTCAAATCTTCTGCCAGATCGCATACCAAAAAGTCTGCAACAAGGAGATGCGTTTAAAATGCCACGAAAGTATATCTTGAGTTTGAAAGTAAAGATGGCATACGATCGTCACATTGTTCCGGTTTAACATCCAATCGTTTCATAGTTACATAACAGTACCTAGAAACAAGTGACAACAGTATTTGCCTCACCTGAACCATCAGTACTCGTTACTACTAACAATCAGTAGGCCTACATACATAGCGCAGCGCGCGGTGCATCGTAAACATAGTAGTCGTACTGAATAGTGTTACTTGTTGCCAGAAGTAAGCATTATTTTTCTTCTTTGTTTTTTTGAACATAAACAGTAAGTAAAATGTCATATTGACTCCTGCTTGTACTTACAGATTGACTCCTGCATATTTGTTCGTGATGTTATTCGCTGAAGTTGCGATGCGTTGGATCAAAAGCAATTCCGTGTTCGAACCAATGTCTGGGGATGATATCAACTGTGCTAAGTACTGGTGGAGGAACGCCCTGTACATTAACAGTCTGTTTCCACGGAAGGAAATGGTAAGTGAAGGCTACACCACTCTATAGTTTAGTGTAAAAACGTAGATTGATTGTGTTTGTGTGTGATAAAGTACTTAAAAAAATCAAAGTTGTTTATATGATCGGAGTGTGTTTAGATAACTGGACCAGCTTTCTTTGAAATGTATGTAATTAACTAGCTCCATCAATAGGCCCAATACCTTTAGTCCCGCTACTTTGTTTAGTGGGAGTCTATACCTTTTTTTTGGCACGTATAGAACTTATGAAAAATGAGAAACAGAGCCCTCTACATACTTGATATTTACAAACTCCGTTTTCAGAACAACGTAAAGACAGAGCTACAAGTAATAGCATGACTAAGAAAAAAACGTATAGGTGTACCCATAGAAACACAGGATAGACTCCCCTCTCTCCTCGTCCAACTGAGATAAAGATACCGAAAATTTATGTTAAAAGGCTTTAGCCGACTCATCCATATTTCAGAAATTTGTTGTACGTTATACCTCAACCGATGACGTTTGCTTCAAAACATTAATAATACCGGTAATTTTAAACAAACGAAACAATTAACATTTTATCTTCTAAGTAAAACTGTTTTTTCTAAATTAACGCTTGTATAGAGCTTTCTCTTTACAGAGGTAATGCCAATGATTTAAAATATATTTTCAAAATAAACATGGATATGTAGGGAACCTACGACATAGGAAATCTTTGAAAGAATATAAGAACACAAGAAGCAAGTTATTAAACTTCGAAAGTTATCATCTTTAGTAAAACGTCTTTAAACCGAGGAAGGGGCTTCGTATTGCAGGTTCCGTGGTTCTATTAGTTGTAACACACGTTCAATACTGGGTCTGCATGATATACCAAGCAAATAGAAGGTGTATCTTGATTCAGGAGGATCTTTATTCTTTACAGTTTTGAACATCATCTTGGAAAACAGAAGAAATATAATTATTTTAATGATAATTAAAAACAAACTGCTGGCTTTTAGTTCTAACTTTGAACGAAACCAGCAAACAAAAATTTTTGTTGTCTATATCGCTAGACATCGGTACATATATACAGTATTTCTTTTGTAACATTTTAATAACATATTAAAATAATCAAAAGTTATGGGCTTATGAATGAAACGAATTAGCTTCAGTTTTTTTTAATTGCAACGGAAAGTGTGTAGACACAAATGTGTATACGCGTTTCACGACTGTTTGAAAGTACTCGATCTTGGGGGGGGGGAATAAAAGGTATCGGGGGGCACTAACGCAGCCGCTTCAAATAACGCCGCACCGTCCTGTAGAATTGCCCAGATCTTATGGTTTTTGTGGACTTTTTTCATGACTATTGTTTTTTGTATGAATATTATTTTTCTTCGGTTATCCGAAACAAAGTTAATTTGTAGCTGATCTGAATGCACGAATCAGCGTTTGTAGTTCGTAACATCCTAACCTTACTTTACACTAGAATTTTGTCACGAAAAAATCATGTTGCACTCACATTTCGTCCAGGATATTACACATAATACAAATATGAATCTTTGGCAAAATGACAGTCTGAAGTAGTGTTTATTAGTTTCAAGAATTTTATAGTTTGTTCAATAACTGAGAGATGAAAATCTATTCCCTACAAAGTCTTGTATGGTACGAACAAGTCTATATGATCGATTTAGTGTCGTAACAACCAAATCTGTAAGATAAGAGTATGAAAGATCGATGGTGTGTGTGTGTGTCTGTGTGTGTAAATTAATGACATAGGTTCAATGTGCACTTGCCGCACTATTACCTACAACGCAATGCATTTACGCGTACATAGCCGTGTTTTACGATCGACGCGGCATATCTCTGGCTACACAGTGGATAAATCACCCTCTGAGAACTCGAACAATCAGTTTCTACCGATACGGGATAGATTCACTCCATGTATGGTGGCCGACTTACTAAGAGAAAATTGTTTTGATTAATCATTATCTCGTAATGATATACACTTTACAGCTGCTGCAAAAAACGTGTTTGTTGTAACAGGGATCTGAGATCATCAGTTTGTCGGTCCTTCCAGACTACTACCCTCCTCAACACAATGTGTGGTGTAGCACCTTAAAACCTAGGATAGACGTGGTGAAATTAATATAACGATGGAATTCATATGTTACATAGGAGCAAGAGGTTGATGTTAAGCGAGGTACTCATTTTCATAGTCCAGTTGATTTTAAGGCCCCAGAAACGTATTTTGATTTTATAGCGTTGTCAAATTTCAAACGCCAGGATCTCTAGATTAGCTGTTACCGCCTCTATTAGTACGTTATACTTCACACGTGTAGGTATTTCAAGCGCCAGGATCTCTAGATTAGCTGTTACCGCCTCTATTAATCTGTTATACTTCACACTTGTAGGTATTTCAAACGCCAGGAGCTCTAGATTAGCTGTTACCGCCTCTATTAGTCCGTTATACTTTACACGTGTAGGCATTTTAAACGCCAATATCTCTAGAATAGCTGTTACCGCCTCTATTAGTCCGTTATACTTCACACTTGTAGGTATTTCAAACGCCAGTATCTCTAGATTAGCTGCTACCGCCTCTATTAGTCCGTTATACTTCACACGTGTAGGTATTTCAAACGCCAGGATCTCTAGATTAGCTGTTACCGCCTCTATTAGTCCGTTATACTTCACACGTATAGATATTTCAAACGCCAGATCTCTAGATTAGCTGTTACCGCCTCTATTAGTCCGTTATACTTCACACGTGTAGGTATTTTTTAAAGTTAAGTTTTGGGTATGAGGTGTATTAGTATGTGGTAATATCTGATACGAACAACATTAAGAAGTGTAGTTAATTATCTGAATTTCAAGTCTCACTTATAGTGAATTCAAATTTTTTCGGTAAACAGACATTTTTGGTACCGTATTATGTAATTTAGTCTTGTCGCTATTACAAACGGAGTTTGTATCTGTTAGTAATGTTCAGTGTCTGTGATGCTATAGGTGTATTCGTTAGTTTATACGAGTAAATTCCATTCAAGGATTTAAGATTTCTAAAAGATTTAAATCTTTTATAATCCAAAAAAATGTTGTAGAAATTCAGCATTCAACTTTATTTTAAATCCACGTAAAGAACTTAACATTAGCAGCCAAGGAAAAGCAGTATTTGAAACGTTGTGTGATTGGCTGAACGACATAAATGTGTATTACTCATAAAATCTAATAATATTATCTTATTTGGAGTTGTTTTAATTAAAGTTTTATTGCTGTCATAAGTTGTTCTTCAAACAGTGGAAAGGTTTAGGTTTGTTTCATAAATAAGGTCAACAATGTTAAAACATAATAAACAGTAAAGCTTTTTTTAAATCACTTAGTAGTCTATATTTAAAAATTACATAGAAATCTTTAAAATAATCTTGACACTGCAAACACTACGTTCTCTCTCATCAATCTCCGCCAATGCTGGCATCGACGCCTACACTGCGGGAGCCATCGTTGGGTCCACCATAGGTACGCTCTACGTGTCCGCGGATCTTGCCATTGTCCCTCGATTCTTCTGTTGACTTCACCCCGTACTCTGGTGCCACCTCCTCGTTCGTGATTGACGTCCACGATCCATCCTCTTGGTCGCCTCCTGAATGCCCCCTGCCTGGCTGTAATCGTCGAACTCTCTCGTAATAAAAAGTATCTCAGTACTTCTGTAATCGTTTATACAATGTAACAGAATGTCTTTCTGGCCCAAACAGATCTATTCAGATGTACATTGCTGCAGAGGACATGGACATAGGAATGAACATCTAAATATTGTAACCAACTTTTAAATGATAGGGTTACAGTCTTAATTCTTTAAACCTCACTTTGGATTCGTCAATTTGTAACACGTAAATTGATGTTACTTGTGTTATTTAAATTACATACACCGCCCGTTGGAAGTGTCAATTTGTAACAAATAAATAATGTAGCGACTAACTCGCACTGGAGTCGTCAATCTGTAATTATTAATATGTTATGTTGAACGGCGAATGGTTTTGTAATTTGCCGCTCGCTCCCACTATACGTACCGTTTCCGTGACGTCACTCACCGTTGCCAACCGTCGTGGTGTCCTCTGTACTCGGTGAACTTATTTTATAAATGGAACAGCAATAATAACGACGCAAATATAACATCAAACATATATCCTTATAGAAATCCTTTATTCAGAAAAGCACTGGTTAATTGTTTCTTAAATTTGATTATGATAATCACAATTGTGGCGCAAATTATACGTCTTCTTTTTACCAGTTGGTACAGTAGTAGTAAATATTCAGTATTTTGTCAGACCAAAAGAATGCTTGGTTAATGTTTCTATTAAAAATAAAGTATCTCAGGGCGTATCTGGTTCGGGGATTACATTTAAACAAAATATTATTCTATAAATCAAAATACAAGTTTTACAGTTAAAGGATATTACAAGGTTAGAGTGTAACGTGCACACAGGCAGTCGTATAGTGATTACTAGTTATGATAGGTTATGTCCAGTTTAGGTGTTTTATAATTATTATCCAAATCAAAGGTTCTTGTGGTGTTTGAAAAGGTGTCAATCTCCAATCGTGTTGTTAGTGAGTGTTCTTAGTGTTGGTGTGATATGGTGTCTGTAGTTTTAGTTGATTAGTACTTAAAAAGTCGTGTATACAAAAGTGGGTGTTGATACACAATATAATAAGATGTCAAAGTCACCAAATCCTCTTCTTTGTATGGTTCGTGGTCGAAGATAGGGCCCACGTCTGCTTCAATCCTTCTCCCTGGTTCTTGGTTCTTCTATTTCATATACTGGATGTTCCTCACTTGGTGTAAAAAGTTCGTGTTATGTATCTCTATCTGTATCACTATGTCTGTATCGTTTTTCACAGTTTATTCTCAATTATGTTAGACGTTTTACAAACGCGTCTATCCGCTATGACCGTTGTTAAAGAAGTCTCATTTTATTTATCCGAAATTTCTGGTTGCTAAGGGTAAACTTGGAATCTGGTTGGTTGATTCGGATATACATTGTCATATACTTTCATTATTTCAAAATCTAAATTTGTTCAAAACCTTTAAATTAATATAACTTTTCTGTACTGATTGGGAATTTAAAACCATTAGTAGCATTATTTTGATCTTTACATTTGTGACATATAGACACTAAACATGCCTACTTTTACTTAAGAACTACAGATGTTACAATTTTGTTATTTCAATTCTTTCTTACATAACTTAAGATGGATTATTTTGTTTCTAGATTCGTTGTGTACACTATTAACTATAAATATATTTATCCTTCCACATTTGTTTTACAAAATTCCTAACATTATTATCTAAAATTTACAAAAATTGGTTTTACTGGTGTTATTTTCATCACCATGTTTAAAACCTTTAACAGTTAAATTAACTTTTAACAACCATAAAAACTGTTTAACATATAACATTATCTTAACAAAACAAAAGATATACTATTCTATTAGTTTAATTTCATGCCCACATGGCTATGATTCTACTGAACCTTTGAACAAATAAACTGTTTTTACTTCCATATTCCTTAAGGAATGGAAGTATGGTGATGGCAAAAAAAATCGTGTTCGAGATTATTGCAGATTCTGATTGTACTACACTCAAAACATGAAAAAAAGTCGTTTTCCGAAAAGTGTCTGTGTGTGTGTCTGTGTGTCTGTGTGTCTGTAGATTTTTTTTCTATGGCAAACGATAACTGCCGCAAATTCAAACAGAATCAAATAATGTTTTGTATACAGCCCTAATTTGTAGAGTACTCACGACCTATTGTATTTGGTGAAGATCGGTTGAGGGAAAGGGGTAGTTTACCTGCAACGGTTTTTTTTTATCAAGGGAAATTTTTTTTTGGCAAACGATAACAGCCGCAAATTCAAACAGAATTAAATAATGTTTCGTATACAGCCCTGAATTGTAGAGTTCTCAAGACCTATTGTTTTTGGTGAAGATCGGTTAAGGGAAAGGGTAGTTTACCTGCAACGTTTTATGTTTTAACAAGGGTATTTCCTATGGCAAACGATAACAGCCGCAAATTAAAACAGAATCAAAAGTTTATTTGCATACAGCCCTAAATTGTAGAGTTCTCAAGATCTATTGTTTTTAGATAAGATCGGTTAAGGGAAAGGGGTAGTTTACCTGCAACGTTTTTTTAACAAGGGTATTTTCTATGGCAAACGATAACAGCCGCAAATTCATACAGAATCAAATAATTGTTTGCATACAGCCCTGATTTGTAGAGTACTCAAGACCTGTTATTTTTGGTAAAGATCGGTTAAGGGGAAGGGGTAGTTTACCTGCAACGTTTTTTTATCAAGCGTATTTTCTATGGCAAACGATAACAGCCACAAATTCAAACAGAATCAAATAATTTTTTGCATACGTCCCTGAATTGTAGAGGTCTCAAGGCCTTTTGATTTTGGTGAAGATCGGTTAAGGGGAAGGGGTAGTTTACCTGCAACCTTTTACGTTTTAACAAGAGTAAAGTACTTGAAAATTCATTTAAACTTTTGGAACAATGGTAATTGTTAAAAATAAAATAATTTTGTTGCCAGGCAATAAAATTATAATTTTTTCATTTTAATGTAAATCTGTACATAGTATAAAGTAAAGTCGGTCCGTTTTCTCTCTGTGTTTGAAATCGCTAATCTCAGGAAGTACTGAACGGATTTTATTCAAGTTTTCGCCAATAGATAGAGTGTATATCGAGGAACATTTATGTGTATAATTAATACATATATGTTGTAAATTAGCTTAGCTATCACGGTTTATGTCAAGTAAGTGGTATAGTTTACATCTTATATATAAAAATGAATGTTTCTTTGTTTGTCCCGTATGCGTTCCTATACCATTCATCCGATTGCGATGAAACTTCGGTGAGTTGTTGTGCGCACGTCCGCGAAGGTTTCTTCCACATCTCCTCCTAAACCACTGTACCGATTTCAACCAAACTTGGAACAAATATTTTACGCAACGGGAGAACCAACATAGGATAGGTGTTTTTTCGATGGGGTCCTTTTGGGGGTTCTTTGGGGGCTTCCACATCGCCTCCTAAACCACTGGACCGATTTCAACCAAACTTGGCACAAATATTTTACGCAAAGGGAGAACAACATAGAACAAGTGTTTTTTTCGATACGATCCTCTGGGGGGTCCTTTGCGGTCTTAAAAAACTATTAGATCTGGTTACTATGGCAACCCAATAGAATAGATTCTGTTCTAAATATATTATCGCATTAAATTGAAGACCACGCGAACGAAGTTGTGGGCAACAGCTATTTATTTTTAAGAAGCCTACTTTAATTAAACTTTATTAATTAAACTAACATTTTCATTACGTACAACGTGAAACTCCGTAGCGAAGCACGGGTATTCTGCTAGTCATGTATAAGAGAAAATATATCGTGCGTGGCAGGCAAGCATATCTCAGTTATGTACTGTTTACGTTTCCATTTTATTATTATCACTACCGCAATAAAAAGGCAGGGAAGACACACACACACACACACACACACACACACACACACACACACACACACACACACACACACACACACACACACACACACACACACACACACACACACACACACACACACACACACACACACACACACACACACACACACACACACACACACACACACACACACACACACACACACACACACACACACACACACACACACACACACACACACACACACACACCCACACACACACACACACACACACACACACACACACACACACACACACACAATTCGCGTTATTTCTGGCCTCATTCATGTTTATTTTCTTACATCTGCACGGTTTTTAAATGGAAAGTGCCGAACCCATACCAACATAACGCATGCAAGCCGAAAAAGTGTCCAGCGTGGATAGCGATTTGCTTCCTGTGGATCGCTGGGCAGTGTAACTGCACGTGTTTGCAGAGGAACGATTCATAGACAGACTTTTCGTCTTTAGGGAATGAACCCTCTGCAAGATGCTGAGGGTCCATGAGTGACTTCGGAGCGCTCCTTTTTTTCCGCGTGTTTGTTCTGTGAAACGTACACTGTAGATTCGCAGATTTATTCTAAGCAACGCTCAATAGGAAATGTTGAAAATTTTTGTCCACGGTGAACCCTTATACACACTAAACCTGCTCTGATGTTTTAATTACGGACATCATAATATTAAAACTTTGGAAACTTGAGCACTACTTAATGGAGATCAATCATTAACTTATACAAGCCATTAATTTTATGCATATTTTTTATATATATGTGTACAACGTTATCGGCAACAAAGAAGTAGTTTTTGTTAAAATTCCTTCCCGGGATATTTGGCCGTAGTCCAAAGTTTTCTACAAAACCAGACGTTTCGGCAATGCCATTGACTTCCATCATCAATGAAAATCGAGTGCGATAACGTGAGGTGGTATATGTTAGTGACCACAGTACTGTGGTTAAGGCTGAAGCAGTAAGTAGAAAGAAGTAGTTTCTATGGTAATATTTCATTTCGAAAATGATTTTAAAAATAAATCTTAGAATATGGAAGTCATGTATGGTTCTCCATACCGATATTTTACTTAAACTATACAATTGTTTGACACTTAGCGATAACATCTTTTTTAGTCTACTTTGCTTTGCCAATCAATTGATCACTGTTTAACACCAGTTCTATGGTGATATATTTGTTAACATAAAAATGAAATCAACATCAGTTAATTGATATTCTCTTAAGACAACTGCTTCACCTGCTACATACAAAAAACAACATAAATACCATGATAATAAAACAACGTGGTAAAACATAATAACATGCACATTTTTATAAAATAAATTATGCACTAATTAATTAGTCTTCTCTCAGTTAAATCATTAATTATTCTAAAACTGTCTATGTTATGTTTCACATTACTTGTCACTATGTTTATCGTTTACCCTTCTCACTGAACACTTAATAGTTTGTATTTATAAACATACTTAATTGGTTTTTATAGGTTTTTACCTTTTATTTGTCATTAAAAGAACTTTACTCTTGTTATCAAATGTTACTGTGAACAAGTTATTAGTTATTGTTTTCTGGACAATCTTATGAACACTATTTGTTACAATTAGTTGTATGGTTCATGTATCTATAATAAGGTGTGTTATATTTTCATTACATCATTTAAATTAATCATTTACTAATATTTCTTTTACATAGTATTACATGTTTGGGCCTATTATCCCTCAATTTGTATTTTGATTATCTTGATATTATGATACTTTGAATGAAACCATTTGTTTCTTTATAGTACTGGTTCATAAGCCGTCTGTCTTTATAATTATTTATTTTGTCATTATTGAAAGTTCATGTCATAATCGGGGTTGAATGTATTTTGCATCACTTTGCCTAAATCATTAATTTGGGTACGGTCAGTTGTATTTCTAGTCAGTCTAAAATGGTTAGTCGTTCCTCTTCACGATCATCTTGGAAGATATTGTTCTTCTTGTTTAGCTTCTTATCCAAAGTCTTCATTAAATCAGGTACGATATTAAATTGTTCCAAATGTAATGTTACAATATGAATAGTAATTTGATAACCGTAACGTAATTGAAATTATAAATATTGTTTATAAAACTTATCCTTAGATCTCTGAAATAATAATAGGTAGATCGTCTGTTAGGGTACTAAGATGATTAAAATAGTATAACTGTGTATCATATTTTATCATATAAGTTACTAATAACAATTTCTAGTGTCCCGGGATGTATTTATTGGCCCGAAGTAAATATTGGCCTACAGGAAGATTCAGGGCAGATCAACACTAAAGCCTGGAAGCCTGATTTCTGTATTGAAGGTTATATATGTTAATAAATGACGTATAACCTCATTCACTAATAACATGACGTTACATATACCACACGAAGGAGCATAATGAGCACTTGGGAAACCTACGTAATGCTAACGTAAATTATGTACGAAATAAATTAATACCTGTCACATTCAAGTCAGTATAAAACCCAACATCAAAAACAATTAAAAACAACAGAATGCCCAAAGATTCTTTCAAAATATTACTGATAAAATCAAGAATAAATGTCTCAATGAAAGTGACATTAAAATAAAATGGGATGGAAATAACGAAAGGAAGAGTATTCTGGAGAACGGACTAAGTGTAAGATATCAGGTGACCAAATCAACTGTAGAAGATACATAAATATGGTAAACAGAGAAGCTGAGAAAGCAAGAGAAGACTGGCTTGAAAGAATAAATAAGAAAACTTGGTCAGAGGTAATTTGGTCAGAGAATTTGCATACACGGAAATAAGAAGACAGTTCAACAGGAGAACTGTGATGCTAATAAGCACACAATATAAACATAGAAAACAATAAATCATGGGGAAGTAATTTAAAAATAATAGCAAGAATATAAAGAAGAATTATACAAGAAACAAGATTCAGACGAAAACATTCTAGAAAATGTGAATGGTGTTGAAGGGGATGAGATCGTGCCACCCATTTTGAGAGAAGAGTTCGATAGGGCACTAGGACACGTTAGAAGTATCACAAAGCTCCAGGACCTGATAATATCACTAGGGAAATTTGGATTAAAAGTCACTTGCGTTAAAAGCCAACGGTGTTTGGTTGATAAACGAGATATACACAAACGGAGAAATGCCCCAGGACTTTGAACTAACGGGCATGATATGGATCCCAAGACCAGCACTTCACAGAAATGTGAAGAATGTAAAAATCTGAACCTGATGTCAAATGCAAACTAGAATAATTTGTCATCCAATGGAAAAGAAAACAGAGGAGAATTTACAAGAAGATTAATTTGGGTTTCGAAGAAATCGAGGAACGTGGGAAGCCATAGTCGGTACGAATAATTATGGAGAAAACTCTGAGCCTGAACAAAGAAATCATGATAGCCTTTGTTGACATCGAAAAGGCATTTGACAATATCAACTGAAATATAACGTTCAAAGTCCTCAGAGATGAAATGATAAACTATAGAGATAGAAGAATTATTCTGTAACTCTACAAAACAAAGCAACATCTGTGGATTATTTTCACTACTGTTCAACTTGTATTAGAGGACGCGATGAAGGAGTTCATGGAAACCAGCAACAATGGAATAATAGTTAATGATGTACGCTATAAAACTATTCCTTTTGCACTTTTAGGAAACACGAGTAAGAACTTATATAATGCACTTCACTAAGTGAACAAAATTCTATAGAATAAATGCGACATGACGCTAATTAAGGAAAAAACAAACAAAAGTCATCAAATGTTCCAGAAATGGAAAACAGCTGAGATATTTCGGGGCGGTAGGAGCTAGTGCAAGTTGTTACCTTTAAATTTCTGGAGAGCTACATTATATTAAATGGGTAACGCACCAGTGATGTAAACAAGTAGAACTGCACAAGCAAAAGGAGCATTTTTTAATTTATGAATGTCTTCTGGCGTCCAGAAACGTGTCCCTAGATATCAGGATGAAATTCGCAAAAAGTTTCATTTAGAGCATATGCACATATATGGTTCAGAAAGTTGGGTCCTGAGAGCGGCTGCCTTGAAGCTTTTGAGATGTGGTGGTGGAGGAGTGATTAATGATGAGGTTTACAAGATAGTGGATGAAAGGATTCTGATTAAAACTATTGCGGAATGGAAAACTGTATAGTCAGTCACCTGCTACGGCATTCAAACTGGTTCACTACCCTGATCGAGGGAATAATTGGGGGGGGGGGAGAAGGCGGTATATGAATGTGATAAAAGAAGGAAGAACGTGATTAAGTGGTATGTAGTGATTAAGTGACTGTTTTCGGAAGGGAATTCTTGCAAGCCCACCAACCTCTGGATTGAGGAAAAGAAGAAATAAAACGCGACACAAGTTTTAAAACACTAAATATTGGAAACAACTACAAAACAAAAATATAAACCAAACCAGTCATAACACCCCAACTACGTTAATACTAAACAACAACGATATTCAATCGAAACACAAATACTTCCCAGACAATGGACAACATGGCTGACGGTGATGAACATATTGCATAGTGAACGAAACATGTCTCATCACTTACGAAAATACTCCTCTTAGTAGTTTTATATAATATTAACTTACACGTACTTTGTTCTATTGAAGTATTATATGACAGTTAAAGTAGCTAATGATAATGTGATGTATTTTTATACTTACACTTATTGTTTTATTAATGGTACCTATATAATTCAATTAATTAATGGTCTATGACCGAAATCGATCGCTTTAAGAATATAAATAATAACATCATATGGTACCTTTAGGCTATATAAAAAAGAATACAATAAAAAAAAAAATTAAAGTACACTACGAATTTCAGTTATATGAACATGGCAGTTTACCATTACTACATATCATCTTTGGAAAAATTGCATTACGAGTTCCCGTGTGTAGAAAAGTAGCTGTAACAACGTTTGAATTTCTGATTAAAGTAACTGTGTGTTTTCGTAGTGCTAATACGATTATCCCAGTTACACTGCTAACAAAACACACAGAGAGTACACAAAACATTGTGCTGCCGCGGCTTCTCGTTCCAGGTCCAGACTGACTTTCTTAGAGTGATGTACTGTAAATGGAATTGCGGGGGCAATACTTTTTTCGGGTTAAAACGTCCTGCGACGTTGTCCGATGCCTAATTGCCAATATATCCTGTCGTTGCAGTTTTCTTCGGTTAGACCGCGTACACTCATTGATCTCCTTACACCCTGTATCCATGTTGCTTTTGGCCTTCCCCTTTTTCTGTTTTCCTGTGGTATCCATTTCATCACTCTCTTTGGCAACCTTTCCTCCCCCATTCTCTTAACATGCCCATATCAAATTAATTGTTTTTCTCTATGTGTTTGGGGGCAATGCTTACTCTGGAGAATTGAGCCTCTATCGACCGTGTTTGCCGACTCGCATGACGCTCCTGAACGGACATCTCATAAGTTTAGTAAAAAGGAATGCATATCTTGAAAGGCAAGTTAAAATAACGGTTTATATTTGACTGTCAAATTATATTTAATACGTACATGTAGTGATTTATGACATTAAACTACGTAGACCATATGCAGCTTGCTATCATTTTAAATCTGCTCATGTATTGGTAGGTACTGGACGTTAGACTGTAGTCAGTGCTTGTGCACAAAAGACGATGTAAAAATGTGTTGTTTGTTATTTTCTGCAAACGTGTTTTAATTAATAGAGGCGATGCAAATTTATTATAACGTACGTTCTAC
Organism: Magicicada septendecula; assembly: GCA_034769895.1. Taxonomy (NCBI): domain Eukaryota; kingdom Metazoa; phylum Arthropoda; class Insecta; order Hemiptera; family Cicadidae; genus Magicicada; species Magicicada septendecula. The sequence continues at coordinate 264,681,318 of CM068368.1, read as the reverse complement.
GTGAATACCTAAGTAATACATAATTATGTCTTTAAAACTAACTATGATGTGGGTCTAAGAAAACATGATGTTTCCAACAAATGATGTCTGAATAATATACTGAAATGTACACGATGAAAGAATTTGTCAATAATAATAATAACTAACATAAGGATTTCTAGCAGTAATGGTGTTTCAGGGCTTGATAACTGCCGAGAGTACGGTCGAGGAAATTCATACGTTCTCGGCTTTAATATTCTCATTTAATCCGTAATTTGTCATTTCTTACCGCTATGAAGGCTTATCGGCAATATTTTGAAATATTGTTTAACTTTTAATTATATTATATTTGAATCATTTTTATGTAATTATTTCTATCCTGAATAATGTAATTTTCTGAACAGGAGAGCTGTAATTGTACATGCTGCTATATGTACACATCGCCATATCATTTTCCAGTCAAAAATAACTACACGAAATATTTGTTATAATCTTGTCATCGATAATTTCTTTTATCAGTCTTGGAAAGGATTTGATATTAAGCTGATCCATATCTGAACATTTATTTACTAGTACAGTTTATTTTTATTTACAAAAGTTATGTATTCAAATAAATAATTAATTTCTTGGAAAGTATAAAAAATGTAATTAATAGTTTTTTGTAAGTTCCAAGCAATTCAGTGGTAATTAGATTCTTGCTGGTTAACACAACGCTGGAGAACATTAAGGATTCATAAGTCTGTCAGTATCGGTTACCAAGAACCACTAATTCTCCCTCCAATTCCTCTGCTGCGGGCACCATCGTTAGGTCCACCGTAGGTTCGCTCAACGTGACCCCGTACTTCACCACGGACTCTACCGTTCTTGCTTTCGATTGTTCTGCTGACCTCTCCGCGAACTCTGGTGCCGCCCCCACGTTCATGCTGTATATCTACGCCCCAGCCTCCTTGGTTTCCTCTTCCGCTGTTACTGTTGCTCGGGAAGCTACCGCCGGAATATCCTCCCTGTGGTTGAAAGCGTCGTACCCTCGCATGTTCCTACACAACAAATAGTGACTGTGTGTTATATTCTTCAGAAAAAAAAATCACTAAGTTATAGTAATACGATAACGGGTTCAAAAGGTCTGTTAATTAAAACAGTACAACAATACTCTAGAGTTTAAAAATATCTTAAGACTATCCAGGGTAGACAATAAAGCTACTCTCTTTAAAGAGTCTTATTCTTTTTTATGATGATTTTTTAATCAAACTCTTCTGGGTTGTAAAGGGGCGATACCCACGTTACTTGCGCAGACGCTTTGACTGCAGTTTCAGTGACTTCTCGTGGAATATGAACTGGACTTACAGCGTCTGACCAAAAATATTAAACATTGCTCCAAACGATTCCAGTAGCCCTAGTATTCCAGAATTTCAGCCCTAACTCCAATGTAGATGACTTCAACCATAAATGTGGTCAAAAAGTCCTCTGACAGTGACTGCAGCCCAGAAGATTTAATCTAATTATTACTAACTATGAAAACTTGAACGTTTTGGTTTGTAGCATTCTGAGTTATGTTACAGAATATTTTCAGCCCAACGCATTTACAAGGAATGCCTCAATATATCTGAATAGTAATGCTCGTTAAAATTGTGGAAATATCTTACCTGCTGTGGATACGGTACATCGTACTGGTTTGCCATAGCGACAGCAATGACAGCCAAAAGTACTAATGATATCTGCATTATGCTTCTGAAATAAATACAGATCATATCATTATCATTGTCGTTCTTTGTTATGAACGATAAAAAAATTAGTGCATGCAAACGATATTTTATTTGAGCAATCATAATGGTGATAGTTATGTGAAGAACTGAAGATGAAATGCAGAATGAAGAATTGAATAGTCAGCCTTAATTTAAGGCATCCTCCGCACAATGGAACAGATTTAAAACTAGGCGTTAAATAGTTTACAACGAAGTATATGATGAATAAAAAGTTGGGTTACTGCATGTGAACCTAATATAGCAAATGCCTAGGTTAATATTGTATTTAAATCGTATGAATATGTTCAGCTCAGACGAAATTGGAATTTCTTGCGCCATCAAAATTGTCACTGTCTTGGAGATAAACATATCAAGAGGGCCGTGGTTTATTGTGTGGAAACATGTCTGGTGAAACTGGAAGACTTTAGTTACTGGAAAATTATTCTGAGCCTAGATTTTTTAAATGCTATAGCAGCATTCGTTTACAATAGAACTGGTGTTACCAACGGTATTTCTAAGTAAGTGAAAGGAATATTGTTTATAGTATTGTTTAAATACTTATAACAATAGTGTACATTTCTTTACTGGGCTCGCCTAATTTTCTATAATCCATAACAAATTTTTGTTGCCAAGTTAATGTGCTAAATGTAAAACAAATAACTTTATAAGATAAATTAACTTAATAATTAATCATTAAGAACAATTATATTATTATTATTATTGATCAAATAAATAAACAGTGAGCGAATGCTTGTACTTACGATGGTATGATGTCCGTATTCAATAGAAAATAGTTGACTTATGCAGTTGCAACTTGTAACTTCACGTTATATAGAAAATTAGTTGCAGGAAAATTGGTGCATAGATCTGTAAATCACAGTGACACAAATACAATATCAGCTGGGAAATTACGTGTAGAAACCTTGATCCCTATCCCGTCTCGCTCATATCGCGTAATTTCCACATTTGCTATGCTTATTTCTGCACAGCTGATGCTGATAACATTTTATCACCATTAGAAACGTACGAATAAGGAAAACTAATTGATCAGTCAAATGTGAATGTCGCTAATAAGAAAAAGGGGGAAATCCTCCAAATGATGGTAAAAGAAAATCCAGTAAGTCTAATGCATGTTAAAAATGTAGTACTACTACTACTACTACTACTACTAATAATAATAATAATAACAACAACAAATTTTTTTTAGTGGGGGAATATGCTTTATGCACCGTCAGAGGAGACCGTGTTTCCCCTGGTGTGTGGTGTGTGGGACTTTCACCCGGTAAAAAAACCCATCTCTACTTCAGGCATTCATATCCATCCTGGAACCACTTAGCGTATTACTTCAGGATGAAGCCTATTGCGCCATTATCGTTCTCCTTCTAGTTGTCCCTTATCTTCTAATGTGCCCGTTGGGTACAAGTTTGACCAGTAGGACTCACTGAATAAATATAAATACAGAGATGCGGTCCCATTCCGCCTTGCCACGAAGCATAAGCACAACTACGCTCTCAGGCGTCGAGCTCCATTTCCAGTACCGTCCTCTCTCTTGTGAATCTGCAGCATTATAATAATAATAAAAATGTAGCACTAATAATAATAATATTAATAATTAATAATAATAATATTAATAATAATAAAAAACTCAAATATTTAAAAAGCAACATCTGCCCGATAGTTGTCTTGCCTATTCTATTTGTATTGTCTAAAGGCAAAGGTTATTTGCCTTTAAAGGCTATTAATTGAAGTTTTGTTTCCAACAATCCATAAATTATAAATTTCACAAAGGTTTATTTTTTACCCTAAAATTCCTTTTTCCAACTGATCTTTTGTTTCTTGGACAATTAAAACATCATTCGCATACAAAAGAATGTTACAAAATACTCCAGGATTCAGTCGTATTTCTGATGAAAGCCTATTCTCCGTCATCGTTTTGCGACATCGAAATATATATTTTAAAGAGTCAGAGAAATACCACAACACTGTCTTAAATCCATATTAGTTTTTATTCCTGCTCTAACACAACTGATGTATTCGCGTACAAATTCGTAATACGTGGAACCAAGGACAAATGGCAATTTCTGTTAATCAAATTATCAAAAAGCTTTTGTCTGTCCACATGATCAACCACTTTTATATAATTAATGAATGTCACATGTGTTTCCAATTTGAATTCTCTTTGATTTTTTACAATTTATTGGAGCGTAAAAATAGGATACATTGTTGGATGGCACATCCTAACACTTGACTGCTTCGCCCCTATTAAAATTTTCAGTAATATTTCTTAATTTCCTTTAAGAATATAGGAATAAATTGTATAAGCAGCATCTAATAAGCTACTACTTAAAAAAAGTTTACAATTATCTGTGTCCCCGTTTTAAAAAGCCGTATAACTTCAGGCGTAAGCCAATTTCTTGGAACTGTGTGCTGATAACCACAAAAATTAGAACAACATAATTAAAAAAAACACGAGGTCTTAGATGGAGAAAAGTAGCATCATACTTCAGGTTATTCCGACTAATTCGGGGGACTTCCTATTCCCTCAGTTACGTTCTGTATATTTAAGTCATCAAAACCTCTGGTATCGCTAAGTCATGTTCCCGAGCTTTCTCGTCATACTAAAGTTGCCTACAAGTGTCTTTCCGTGTTTCCTCATCAATAGAATTGAGACACGAGGTAGGCTTACTTCGCTGCTTACTACACAACGTTTGTAAAGCTTCATAAGCAAATTGCTGTCGCCCATGTGTATCATTTTTGATATCTCGTACAAATTTATCCACGATTCTTAATGACTTGTCCTAATTAAGCTTTTGGCCTCATTTTGCTTAATGCGATAATACTCTTTATTTTGTATCCAATACACTCTTATGTGCTACCTTTTATCTGAGATGCTTTACCACTTCCTCAGTACTTCATTTAAATTTCTTTTTCGCCTAAGAACCTCGTAAAAAAATTTTGTTCATACTTCCTCTAAGTTTTCATATAAAAAAGTTCAGAATTAAATTTCAACAATTTTTTAGCCTATTAATAAATATATCGCATAAAGGATTTTAAAATATGATTTTTATACAGCATTTGTGTGTTTCAGTCATAGAGTAATGATAAATGGAAAGACACCTAATTTTGCCTACTTCTAACTGCGACGAGAACAATAAGAAGGATTATCGGCCTTTAGAAATATTTGCAAGGGCAAAAATGATAAAAAATTATAAAAAATCAATATTTGATATAATTTTTTATAAACATAAATATATTATATAAAACTGAGTATAAAATTTTCCATACGAACATTGACTTAGTACGAAATAACAGTCATAAGAAAACGTTACTTTTCCAATCCTCATTCCTTATTCACACGCACAATTTCATTGCCAGATATTCAGTTATAATGACGTAGAATAAAATATCATATTTAGCGAAACTAAGACTGTACAACAAATGTTGAATAGGGTCCTTAAATTAATTTTTATGTTTTTATCATCATCTAGATTTCTAACATTAGATATAACACCCAATACAACTTAGGGTTGTGAAACAGTTTTTCATTTCGTAAAAAATTAAGCTTCAAATTAACTGACTATGGGAAGCCACGCAAATAGTGTTTTCTGTGTGGTTGAGATGGTGCCTTGTCACTGACTCAGAGCGGCACGCCAGGTTAAACTACCGTATTGTGTGTTTCCGACATTAGGAGGGGCTCGATTCCATCGAGGTACCTCCACCATGAGGTACCTCATCATACTTGCTGTTTGTTGTTACAGCAGTTTACTATACGTTTTAGCAGCAGCTGAAGTGTAAGCACAATAAAGCGAAGACGAACAAACGTTTGCACCTTTACATTAAGAAAATCATTGTTCGGGGTTTGTTATATTATTTCTTTTTGTCTGTAGATTTTTCAATTCTTGTTGCGTATAATCGATAGCCTACTGCATTTTGATCGATGGCTAAGAACATGTATACTCTTAAAACAGAAATTCTATATGGTAGTTCGGGGTTATTTCGATAATTTAAGTTTCTACATTATATTAAACAAATAATAATTATTTCTGCTGTAATCACAAATAGCCTTAGGTCTACGCTATTTTAAAGACACATGTTGCGGAACATTACATATATCACATTTCAAATGTGTTTTAGTTAAACTACAAAAATCTAAATAGCAGAATTTGCTACAAATCTATGAAAATTAAAATATACGGGGTGATGATGGAACTATTCTGATAAATGAAATTACAACTAATTTACTCAAGTTTCATTTATTTCAGCTTGATTTTAACAGTACACTTGATAAGAGTAATAAAATAATATAATGTAAAATATAAATTTATGGCTTCAATAAAACGAAAAAGAATAATTTGTTACGTAAAGTAGGAACACAAGTTTTTCGACATATGTTTTGGCAACTTGTCCTAGGAAAGGTTCTTGAATGTCACGGTCATATTGCATACAAATTGTCTGTGCATTAGCGTTAGCATTTTTTTGTTTGATCGGGTTTCTGTGTCAGGAAATTATCTTCTGAAATAATATTAGGGATTAAAAGATGTATGCTTTACATTCAAAACCTTTTTATAGTATTTCCTTTTGTTGAACCCTTATCCAAGCTTCACTTAGGAGTTTGCGAAACAAAAATTGTTTTGTAAGAGTTAATTTTGAAATTGTTTCATTAGGTTTGTTGTGAAAGAAAGACGAACAGTACGGCTTAGTGATTTAGAAACTTCACTTTTTTTGAAGAACATAGGTCGTCGTGAGGTTGGAGGTTACATGCCGTTTTCTAAACAATAATTCAAACATAAGAATGATGTCATGTCTGTCTAGAATTATGATACGTTTTACTATTAGCTACTTTTTTTTTAAATTCCTAGACTTTGGGAGGCTCACTATTGAGTGGGAAACCTGATTCATCCATATTAAAAATTATCTCAGGTCTCACATTTAGGCCTATTTATTCACAAATTGCCTTTAAGATGTGGAATTTAATTATTCAGGTGTCTTTAGTAATCCTTATGCTCTGGGACGAGAAAGGCTTTCAGGTTTTCTCAATGATAAAACTTCATGTCTAGAAACTCCCGAACCAATCAGCTTCCGCTTTCCGCGTTTTCCTTCCATTATCGTTTGAGTCTGCAAGCTTCTAAACGACCCCACAAATAGTTTTGACTGTAGGTTCAACTCCATAAAACAAACACTTCAGTCTTTTAGCTAGATCAGGGATTTGTTCAGCATTGAAAACTGTAGTGTAATTGATATTTGTTTCCGGTAAAGGATTGTTAACTAGCCCCTTGAAATTTTCTGTTTTAAATCTTTTTACTAGATCATAAAGCATAGAAGATGGGACCATAATTAAATCTGAAGCTTCTTTAGTGCTCATTCGACTTTGTGTTTCACTATTTACTGCTTGTTTCACATCCTCTTCTTTCCGCTGGAAATTTTTGTTTTTAGATTTGTCATTTTGAGCCATCTGTAGAATTAAAATACCGCATCTGCAGAAATACTGTACATCTCAATGATAAAAGAAAATCAATTTAAATAGTGATTACAAAACCATGAAACGAGTTCGTATGTCACAATATCTCTACAATTGTTGAATTAACCTCGGTAAAATTATAAATTATGCTGTGAATTTTGGAATTTTGTTGGGAAATGTTTTACAGTTGATAACACTGATTTAGCGGAAGAGGCACACAGACCAATGCCTATTGAACCGAACCTTCTTAGAATATCTACAAACATATAAATCTTTGTTCTCTGAAAAGTTACAGTTCACGTTATAATGTAAGAATATTATATTATGAAGCGAATGGATGATCTGACGTTATTTTGCTGAACAAATTGCTTTTTTTCAACTAACAAAAATATTCGAAGACCACTAACTTATAAAAAATGTCTCATTCACAGTATCATTTCTTAGAACTACAAACGCCCGTGCTCTGAGCGCCGATACTGATAAGCCCGTGTTCTGTGCGCCGACTTATCTATACATCATTAGACGCGGTAACACCTGGCTGCATGTTTCTGTCCGTCCGTTGTTGTCCAACTGCAAAAATTATTCATAGAATGTAGGAACAATATGGAGACTGTTGTTTGAATGAGTGCGTAGATTCCGAAAAGTTCGAGCCTTGTACGATCGCACCCGAAGCACATCTAAGGGCGCCTCTGGTCACATCAGACGTCACGCGTCTCATTGTGTCAATTCGGTCGATGATGATGATAATCTTGACCATGAGTATTACGTGCATTTATTATACACAAATTAGGCGAGCGCGTGCGCTGAGTGGTCTGACACCGAATAAAACTCCACATCTAATCTTATGTACACATTAGAAGTGTTGGTTACGGATTTGGCGAACAGCGAATAGACAGATATATAGCCAGGTGTTATCGCGTCTAATGTTGCTTATCTGATAAGCTCGGCGCTCAGAACACGGGTTTATCAGTCTCGGCGCACAGAGCACGATTGCAGCGTTGGCGCTCAGAGCACGGGCGCTCTGAGCACGCTACGCTACAAACAGGACCCAATGGTAGCGCTGCGGACACTTTCATTACTTCTCACGAAATAGGCCCGGTCTCTCACACGTGGCTATCAGAATGTACGATAATTCAGGTTAAAGCAGTGTGGATCAGGTTATATCATTTATTATAAGGGTTACATGAGTTGAGCGTGATGTATGTACTATTATTTTAAATAAGCTATATAGACTTTGTAAAAATATTTAGTATATTTAAAGATGTGAGCGGCGGGTGAAAGACCCTGTTGTTAGGTCTCTCAGCAGGGGTTTCCAATCGCTACTCAAATTTTCTGAGAACTATCTCGGATTTAGGAATCAAAATTCGTCAAATGTAAAATGTATTACGACAGAGGTAGTCCTAGGATTTACCTATTTGACTTAGGTGATCGGTAAATGTTTTCAGTTTGCGTTCTATTCTTAGAGATATTTGAGGTATATATATCAAAATATGAAAATGTTAGAGTGCCAATCAAAAATACTTAAATAAGTTATTGTTTATTTTAGTTACATTTACCTACTTTACTATCAGCCAGATTGCTTGTAAAATATAAAACTAGCTCTTTTGTTTGTAGTTTTAATATTTTTTTAACTAGGCCTATATTTTCCAGTTTTAACCTTCGGATATTTAAAGAATAATTCTTGACTCACTATCTGCAGTTGCTAATATTCTGTCTCTTTAATACACAATGTCCAAGAGATAAAGATTGTTCAAGGTCAAGCTTCACATTACATCTAACAGTATGCACCGTATGTGCTACGTATAAAGGTAAAGGCTAAAGAACGATACAACTACACAATTATGCCTCCTAGGTTTCCTAAACTATGTTGTGATATACCAGCATTGTCTGTAGTGCTGTGACCTCTCGAACGCTTCAAACACTATTAGAATTTAAAAAGTATAATTAATATTATTTTTTCTCCTAATAATATTAACAGAATCCGTGAGGGCAACGTAAAACAATACAGTATCTGGTTTCCTTCTTTACTACACATTTAGTGGCAAAGCCGTTAAAATTACTTGTGTAACCAACGCAAGTGTATACATGTGTAATTGACACTTATGTCTTCTTTCGTCTTGTTACCTGTCCTGTTCTTTATTATCAACTGTGTAATACACTTTTAAATAGGCCTTAATAAAAGTTCACGTTACTATTATACATACTACACTCGGCCTACGAGCATGTGCAAAGTAAGAGTTTATCAAGCTAATTTACCCAATGACAATATTAATATTTATAACATACTAATTATCAGCAACAGAATGTAACAATTACTTTAGTGTACCGACTCTTAAAAATTATCCCAGGGCGCCAGTAATAAATAAACACAATTTGACTGTTATTAATTAAGTTTTTAATAACTAATTTGTATTTACATATTACAAAATTTGTAGATCATTACCTTTAATAAGTTTGCTATAAAATTTGTTTGTGCTTATTTCTTGGCTATGAATTCTTTGACTAATTGAGTCACCAAGTATGAGTTACATACATTTAAATTTAATAGACAATAGTACAATAAGTGTTCATTTTATTATTTACTTGCATGTTGAATCCACTCTGCGCCGCGATGTAATCAATTCTACACGTTCCAGGCGGGTAGCCGACGTTAATCGTTGAGCCCTTATCCTTGTTAGTTTTGCACTAATTGATACACTTGTTTCACAGGTATTAAACACCATTCACTTTGACAACTTAGTGATAACTACACATGTGCCGTATGCTAATACACTTGTTGAATACACAGTATATTCTTTTAAAAAGCTAAGTGCGTCTAACACCAGATTAATAACTGCTTATTGATCGACTGTCCCGCACCATGACGTTGACACATTTAAATCGCAATGTATTTCGATTTAACGATTGATGCTGTGTTAAGTAAAACTTGGATATGTTACCCGATTTTAACTTATCTTCTCTAATTTCTCTGCACGTTATTCTTGTAAACGATTATTAAATGTTTATAATATGTAGCTTTCACAATACTTAATATCGCGTTACCGTGACTGACTTACGTGGCGATTGAAATATACTTAATCAAATTACTGAGAAATTATTATTGCAACTAATACGAGTCTAATATCTGTAATCTCTCCGTTGACTACCCTAACTTCTTACACTCCGTATTTTTATATTTCGCTAAAACTACCCTCACTCACTATCGACAAACTACACGCCTATTGGTCTGACTTACCGCTAAATTCAAAACTACCCAATCTGTTTAACGGAACAGCCCGCGCAAAAAATGACGCTATCCGCTATTCGTCCACAAAATGCGCGTGAACACGTGGTATGAAACTTCGCGTCACCTTCCATTTCACATATACGCTCTCTTTTGTTAGGTGCACTTAACTTTTACAACTTTAGTAAATGTTTCTTACATCCTAGCAAACAATACAGTTTTATGACGGTCCGACCCGTCCGTGACAAAATATAAATTCTTAGCCGACTTACTGGCGTCAACGCAAGGTCGTCTTTTGAATAGCTATCGCTCTTTACTACATATTTTAATGTTTTCTTACTTCTAAAGAAAACCACCGCTTTCTATAAATTTATCTTTCTCCCTGGGTACCATATGACTTTGTCCACGTAAAATTGTTAAGAATACAATTTTCCGTGATAACTGTTAATACAAACCATGTTTTATGTAAGAATAATCTTCATTTTCTTTTCGGTCTTCTTCGTATTTATATATTCTACTGAGTAAGTACCCAATATCAAAATTGGGAGTTGATTAGAAGCGAGTCATCTGTGTAACACAGAAATTGCTCTTATGTACTGGAGTTAGTTTATGTGGCATAGTATATGGTGGTTTATATTCTTTAACATCAGCTTAAAGAAATACTTTATTCCAGGCAGAAGATAATGCCAAATTATAAATGATTTGGGTATATTTGTAAAACTAGGAGTATTGAGATGTAACAATAAGATCGTACAAAATTCGCGTGAGCTGAACTTTCATCCTATGTCGTAACATCGGAATTCTTCTCAAATTATCTCCAAAACATACTTTAACTGCCGATAGTCAATAAATTAACTAATTCTAATCTAGATTCTAAGTTATCATGCCTATCAGGACAATGATGTGATAAGACGTATTGAATGCGAGGACTAAGTAACTAAAGTAACTAAGCGTATTGTTAGATCCAAATTTGGGTATGCTGTCCCTTTAATAGTATCTACAAACTAAGCCAATAGATGGATAAAATACAACAGAAAATCTTTGAAAACCCCTGATATGCAAAACACCAAAAACTTAGTAGAATTCCTAATTAGATCTACTTTGGCCAACAGCATCGTAAAGTATTGTATATAAATGCTCACGTCATAAATAACTCAAGGATCTATAAGTGAAATGGCGTCAACCTGCTATGTGGGTAAATTGATATAATTGTCGCGTCTATTAAAATGACTAGAGAATCTTAAAAGGAATAGCGAGTAAGAACGGATATATATATATATATATATATATATATATATATATATATATATATATATATATACCAGACAACAAATACAAAACCAAAGTATTTCAGGAGCATAAATCTAAACTAAGTCAATTTCAAAGAAAAGTGAAGCATGAAATTACAGCTTGCAGTTACTTGTGTTAATGGCATAACAATTTATAGCTAAACACGCCTATTGTCAACTTTAACTTTACTTAGAAATTCTGACAAATTGGAACTTTGAATTATCCAATTTATTTTTCTTCTGACACCAAAGCTTTAACTGATACTTAACGTTTTGTTGTATGTTTGTTACTTTGTTTTCAATCTATTATTCTGTCTTTATGTTAGGCATCAGTTACTCTTTTTGTTCCGAATACACTAATTAAACAAAAAATAGTTAAAAATTAAATGGAAAATTACACACACTTAACTATTATAAAATTGTCATAAATAAAAATAAAGTTAAAACTCCACAATATACTTTGAATATTTCAATACGTACCAGAACTTTATGATGTGGAAAGAATCATGTCTTTCTTTTGTTTTTACAATAGAATTCTCTACAAGAGTCCACATTCGTTTGTACAGCTTTCAGTATCCACGATATAATTACTCTGAGCTATAATTCTGTAGCTATAGTAGTTAAAGTAAACTAGATCCTGAACTAAAACACGAATGTCTTGTTTGTGATATACCTGTTTGTACCTAGTATACTAATAGCGCGAATAGACATACTGACTGGACTTATGTATATGTCTACCGTCTAATGTTTCGTGTACTTCCATACCGTAAATCACGAATCACAAGATGACAAGAGATAAATACAGAGTATTGTGGTTTCCGTGTTCTTTTGTGTAGTGCGTCTATTTTTCTTGCGTGAAGGTCATATACGGTGACGTTCATTAATTAGTAACGAGTAATAAAATTCAGGCTGAAAATTAGTCAGACTGAAATCAAAACTGATACGCATAGAAACTGAAGTCTATTTATAGAATACGTTGATTTATATTAAGTCAACTGAGAAATATTGAAAAGTAAGAACGTGTTCCACCGAATAGAAAGCGTTTATTACACCTGTGCGCTGTTTCCCGCGTGTTTCTACGTAAAACACGACGGTCATAACTACAGTAGTAATGAAACAAGGTTTACTAATTTTAAATCGCTATGTGTTTACATAAACACTATACTAAAACAAAGATTTAAATAAAGTAATATAACGTGTTAAGTAAAGTAGTTTTATTAAATATTTACTTTCAAACATGCGTCTTTCACAGTCTTAAGGTGAACATTGTATATGACTACAGTTAATGATTTTTTTATTGTACAAACTCGTAAGTACAACCACAGCAATGACTTGCTTTGGAAATATTGCAATAACAGAAAATATTGTTAACTGGAGTGATCATTGTGTACTGAAACAACAGTCTTATCACGTTTTTAAATAAATGACGTATATAGCAGTACAAGATAGTCCGTTGTTTAATGAATTTTTAGTGTTACTCAGGAAGCTGTTTCACATTATGTAGTGAATCATATTCACAATGAATGAGCAGAGTATTTTTTATCTTTTCATGAAATTACGTCGTCGTATGACTTTAGTAATTCTTTTCAACTTCCTACGTTACATGTTACAGAACAGAGTATGTAAACAGTTATAATGAAATATATTAATCACATATTCCTTCACTTGTTTATAACCCGAAAGTTCAATAACATATATTTTCATGACGAAAAACAAGGTACCACAAGGTAATTGTGATCATCGCTCAGAACCAGTCATCAGTAGAGACCGTATATTAGCCAAAATATCTATTTTTATCTATTTCGTCCACACGGTATATTTCTGTATTTGGTCTAAGTGGTGAGAAATATTCTAATACTTCTATAAGTGGTAAACAAACAATGGTATGACAAACTAACTGTGTCGACTATCGATTTGCTAATTAGATGGTATCATTACCTCGTTAATGCCATACATAATGTCCAGGTTTTGGGTTAGGGTTTTGAACTAAGTAAATACCATTTGCCATGCAAGTATTCTGAAATAAATACAATTTGTCATATGACTTCCTGAAAGAAAAATGATTGTGTTATTTGGCAAATTAAAAGTGTGCAGTATTTGACTTCACAACTTTTATTATTCGTATTAGGCACTGTAACAGATCCGTAACATACAGGTTTTCTTACAAACACGTTCTCGGTCCAAACAAGTAAGCAGTACAGTTTAGTTAAACTCTGTACATGCAATGATTCTTGCTGCTTATTGTAGAATACATACAACACTCACTGTATATGTTACCTTTTTCATCATAATTTTCTTTAACATGTCAATAAATCCTGAATGAAAAGACTATTTTCGTAGTATTTGTATTTCTTTAGCTATTCTGTTACATGTCTTCTTTATTAAACGCGCTTATTTTGAGGTATGTGAGCTTTGTTACAAGCGTTGTTTAACATAGCTCTGGGTGACCATTGACGGAAGCGCAGTTTTAAATTGCTTTCGTACTACTCAGACTCAGACTCAGACATGACTCAATTACTGCAAAGTTTATGAGCTATAAATCTTCATACTGTCGGTCTTGCCCTAAGTTGTCACTGACGTTAGGGAGTAAGAATCACCTACTTACAGCAGGTAAATTAAGTAAAATTGCGGCAGTGCGTACAGTGGCGAAACTTGATACCACCATACTTGTCGTCAGGGTTAGCAAGTGGACCAACGAAACAACTAGGTTACCATACCTACTGTCCGGGATTGCCTATTTACCTCTTTTTCGAAACTAATTTGAATCGAAACAGTTACAATGTAATAACCGATATTTTCTGATTGCATTATACTTTCACCCTATATCATGAAAATTTTACTTTTCATCTCCCTTATATTACCAGTGACCCAAAACTTGATTCTGTAAAGGTATGTTTGCTTTATTTGTGGTTACTATTGGCTCTTATTCTACACCATTAATTGACGGCTTTAGTTAATGCAAGAGTTTGTAGCACCCCAGCTTCAAACAGGTACTTGTCATTGTGCGTCAAGCTGTGGTCATGACTCAAAGGGACGGCGGGATATGGTTGACCTACTTTCTCTCAGTTCGCTACCCTCATCCCACTGAAGACTGGTATTTTGTGCAGGTAGTGTGACAATTCCTGAATACGGTAGTAGTTTCACCATGCCAAAAAAAACAAACTAATAATTTTGTTTTGGTAATAAATATTCAGTGGTGAAGTATTTTTGACTGATGGATGGCTGAATCTTGTTTACAAAAGTGTGAAATTCAAGTGAACTGAATAAAAAAGTGCCACGTTTTGTAGTAAGTGCAAACAATGAAACATAAATCTGCTCTGTGTCAAATAACAAAAGCAAATGAGCCAAAAGCATCTCTGATCTATTTATACGCTACCTCCCAATGCCTAACACAGGTTTTACTAGATCTCTGCAAGGCGTTTACTGATACAGGAACATCATTCCCTTTATGGAAAACTTTGAAGAGTTTCTCACACAAGTAGGCCTACAAAAAAGAACAAGTTCCAAGTGAGACCACGTTACGTCATCTACATGGTGCGTACAGTGATACAATTAATAGAATTAAGGAAGCTGCGAGTGAATTTGGTTTGATGAAAGTACAGAATGGTGTATCCGGTTCATTGCAAAATGTTGCGATTGGCACAGTGAACTATATGGAATCAGTTCTTTAAAGTACATCTTCTTGCAGGCGAACAATTAGATAAACCACAGTTGAACTAGAATGCATTCTAGTCAGAAGGAGTTAAGTATCAGATCATTCTTCTTATTTTTGATGCAGGCAGCCAACAATTAAAAAAAAACTGGCAAGATTCTCAAAGTCCTGTTCCCCAATATGCTTCATGCCATGTGCCTCAACTACATGCTGCACAGAATTTATGGCCAAATTCGTTATCTGTTCCCTAAAATAGATGCTTTGCTTTCAAACACTAAGATGATATTTCTTAAACCAATAACCAGTACTAGGTATATTGGGTGTTATATATTATATGGCTATATATAATGTGGTCAACCGGATACTATCTACAGCTTTATATTTCTAGCAACTTTAACAGGATACTGAATATTGTTAACAATATGTGAGAAGACGATATGCATTGGTCAATACCCAGTGTGGAACAGTTGCTGTTGGACACGGTACGAAATGAGTTGAGCTTTGTTGCTAACAACTATTCTGCATAGAACTGATTTCTTGAGGAAATAAACAGAGGACTGATAAATTCACTAGATATTAAGGACGACGTTGTGGAAAAAATGCAAGGGCTTCCAAGTGTTGCAGGTAAAAGGCAGCGAGGAAAATGTGAGTAGGTTCTTTCTGATAATGGGGTTTAACCCCATAACTTCAGCAGTTACAAGCATAGGATTTTTTCTTAGAGGAGAAAATAATATTTCAACTGAATACATCCACACACACTGTACCGTAGTTGAAATATGCTTCAATAACATCAGTGAAAGTGGAGAGATGATTTTCAGTACTCAGTTCTGTATTGTCTGTTCAAAGGCAAAAATTAAAAATGGAAAACTTGCAGAAATATGATGTTGTCATGTTCAATCATTGGTTATTTCTTAGTGTGCCAAGAAGGGTTGTAGTGTGCTTACAGCGAATGATTTATATAGTTAATTATTAATGATAATGCTCTAATCAAAATACCGAGCACGTTTTACTTTATTTAGGTTAGATTCTGTTACATCAAGTGTAAAATCCATATGTGTATTCAGACAATTAAATATAACATGACTTATATAGATCTGGCAATTAAAAAAGATTTTTTTGATTTGGTATAATTTTCTGTAACGTATGTTCATATTCCAAACATATTACGTCCTTGGTATACGCTGTAAAATATCGGTCATTTCGTAAGTCTCAGTACTAACTTAAAAGATAATGCCAATTTTTAAGATTCTAAGTTCCTTTTCCCCTCCCTAACCTTAAATTTGTAGTGCATAACGTCCAATTTCTACTCATCAAAGTAGCGTTCTCACATTATCAGATTTTTATTACATCAAGGTCGTTATTAGATTGTAGAAGATTACATCGTGAAACGTCCCAGCACAGCATTCTTTTATTGCTCAAATTAAGTTTCTACTTTTAATTTACACGAAATCATATGTTGTGTTTTGATAAGATGGTAAATAATTAAACTGGATACGAGAATCTTCGCTTCATGCTTTCGCTGTCAGGATCTGACTCTTAAGCTTGCGCCTGTAACTCGATCTCCCACTCGGTTGATATGCCCACGAATGCGACCATCTGGCGACTCGATGTGACTGGGAAAGCTACGGATAGGACCGTAACCTCCTCGCGGCTGGAACGATCTTCGCATTCTAACTGCACTCTCCTGTCAACAAAACGTGTTAAACAAAATTAATATAAGTGGTATTTTAAGAAAATTAAATAATAGAATATAATAATATTATTCTATCACAGTAAATAGACACTAGACGGCGTTCGTTACATAGGATCTCGCATATCAAGGCTTCGTTTCTGGTTCAGCATTTAATTTTAATGGTCGGAAAAGTTAAAAGATATATTTTACTATGCTAAATTTAAATATTTAGCTTCCGCTAACATTCCGTCAACTGAAAAGCACATTTTAGTTGGAGCGAAATGTTAAAAGAGTATAAAAAAGAACAAGAATGAAGATACGAAAGGACAAGATCAACTCTACACTGCGCCATGCACCGCTTGACAAAAATGCATTTTGTTTATCTTATAGTGACGAAAGCGTTTGTAAGGGGTCAGTTATTGAGTACGCACAATTATGGAACATTTTAAACAGAAGTAATTTATACACATAAAGAGCGTATTATTATATGTGAATATTATAATTAGACCTATACCTTATTAATCACAAATAATAATAAAGTCTATGTGTAATAGTTAAAATAATTATTTATATACTACACACATACATACACACAAAACATTCATTATAACCTATGTGTAGGTCTATTAATTATTTCTATACTGCCAGTATACAAGCTCTGATGACTGATGACAACAAATTTTGTGAAAACGTGGAATAAATGTTCAGAGTTATGTCTAGTTAATAAACGACCTTTACAAAACTTTTTATCATTTCACAATTCACGATCTGTACTCAATTTCTAGGGGAACCGACTCTACAAGCCCACTCTGTATTAATCAGTAATTTACAATAATTAACTAATACGTCGCGCATACACGACGAAATTTAATGAAATACAGATTAAAAAACCATATACAATGTGAACGTAGGCCTAAATATAATTTTTATAAGCGAATAAATATTTTCTATATAAATGTTATGTGAACGTATATATGAAAAATTATAAAACTACGTACATTGTTTAAATAATTTATCTATAAATTTCATACACTTAGGTTTAAATTGTATTAAACCTAAATTGTATTAAATTTGTATTTAAACCTAAATTATATTAGGTATTATTTAGACCTAAAAGCCATTTTTAAAAGGTTCTACAGCGACAATTATAATTTACGAAAAATGTCATAAAGTTTTTAAAGTCATTTTATGACTGTATATTGCTAAAAATAGTTTTCAACACTTACACAATTAGTCCAGTCGCCAGAGATTTTGACTTGAAAAAAAATTGGGGCAAAGCAATATTTGGTGCACGTGTTAAATAAACGTTAATAATTAATATAAAAAAATCTTTGCATGTTTACCTTTCTAGGGTTTTCTGAAAATGGTCTGGAAAAATCGTAAAGACAGATTTTCTTAAAGCACTCCGTAAATATGTACAGTTGGAAGAAATAAAAAGGTGTATATTGAAGAGCAAACAATTTCCTTCAGAAAGTCTCCTTACATATTTTTACGTTAATGGAACTGTTTTCCTGAAAATTGGTAATGATGAGCGCTGCGTTTTAAAAAGAGCGTTTGCCCCCGATCTTGCGTAATTCGCTAAATTAGCCAGGCGCGTCTATTCAAAAATATCATAACTTTCTTTAATCTAAGCGCTAAGGTTATAATCAAAACATTACAAATATTTTTGTTTTTATCATATAAAACAGGTAAAAAAAATTGCAGTTTAAAGTTTTTGTTTACACTTTTTATACATGCTAATATTTATTTATTTGTGAACACGTGTAGTGGAGTCAAAATAAAAATCAAATGTGAATTGTTTTGGGAGTCGGTTTTTTGTATGCTAAATTGGTTAATGTTTTGTTGTTAATGTGCTAATAGTTAAGTTTTGTGTAAAAACAACCCGTTTATTTTTTTATTAACAATTTAAGTTGCAAAATAGCGTTTTTATAAATACCTTTGGACCTAACAAGCCGATTTTAATATGAATTTTTTTCAGTATTCTATAATAAATTAAGAACATTTCTAGCCTTAATACGAAAGTCGATATTATTATTATTGTTAATAAATAAATAAAGTGGCGATGGCGTTTATAAACAAATTGCTGTTGTTTTAACACAATTAATGAAAGTTGATAAAACTTGAGGGAAAGGTAACCTCTGTGGAGTACTATAAACCCCACAAATTTCATATTGAAATGTTGAATATAACCTCAAAAAAATCGCAATTCACAAAACAACTTTGAGTGCTCATAAAGTATGGCAAGATTGTGGCACAAAGGTGTACGACGGCTTAAATAAAAGCTTATTAAAAATACTTTCGGGTGGTTAATTAACAAAATTTTTTCTTTCTGACACCATTTTTTGACTATTTAAAAAAATAAAACTTAAAGAACTGCATTTTTTTCTTAAAAAAAAAAATTATTTGTACTGATCATACATTAAGGCCCGGCGCAAATTGAACCCAGCCCACGCACACGCCACGTCTACCCACACTCGCTCAACAGTATACCCACGCCCACGGTTGTGCCAAGGCACCGCAAATTTGAACTAGTCCCAGCAGTCGAATCCCAACCCATGGACACGCGTAATATGCTTTTCCTCGATCTGGATTCCGAATCCGAGGAGGAGGATCTAGCTATTTTGTACTTATTATTCGGAAAAAGAAAAAAATGTAGGCGAAATAACTATTTACGTGAGAGAAGTACCCATGGAGAGTTCAAATTGTGTCGGGAAATTAGTGATAGTGTTTTCAGAAAAACTTTTCGGCTCAACAAGGACCAGTTTACAGAAATCCATGATCTGGTAAAAGAAGATGTAACTGGAGGAGAATGCAACGCTCAAAAAGCAATTAGAAGCGAAGAGAAACTAGCCGTGTGCCTCAGGTAAGATTATCATTTATTTTTAGTTTTCTACCTATTATAAATTTGTTATAAATAGTGGAAAACTTGGAATCGTTTGGTTGGGGTCAAAATTTAATACCCACTTTTCTAAACTTTTTTCACGTTTCAGATTCCTAAATTTTTCGTCTGAATGTGTGTGTGTGTGTGTGTGTCAGATAATACCAAGCCTATGATAGGCTCATTGCACAGTGTGATCGCAGCAGTTGTGAAATAGTCAATGTTGCCAACATAACCAAAAATATGTTGCAACCTTGTGGGCGCGATATCTTTAGAACCTTTGATCCGATTTAGACTAAATTAAGTATTCTACCTTTACTAACCTTTATTACTATTTATTTATCATACATTTTTACTATAACAAGCTGCACATGCATTTTTAGTTGTGGTAGGTTTTTGTTTATCAAAACATTATGCACTTTTGAAAAAACTTTATTTGAACTAATATCATCAAATTACAGTAAAACATAAGAAGTTGAAAAAAGTAAAATATGTAAATATCGCAATTTCTATTAATAAAAATACAGTAAAACATAAAAGTTGATAAACGCAAAATATGTAAATATTACATAAACAGTTGTGTGTTTGGCGTCAGCAACAATTGTCCTGAAGATGACAATAAATATTGACGAAACGTCGACGCAAAATAGCTAAAATTTGTTTATTGACCGATCCTCACTAACCATCCACTAAAACATTCATTGATTGACAGTCACTAAAAATTTAAGGATATATGTAAATATCGCAATTTCTATTAATAAAAATACAGTAAAACATAAAAGTTGATAAAAGTCAAGTTGATAATTTTTCAAATCTTCATATATACAAAAAGTCAAATAGGTAAACATTACAATGATGTATAAGAAGGTGTGGATGTGGATGACATCGTATTTGAGGCACTATCATTTTGAAGACTCTGGCCTGTTCTAAAAAATTCTGGAAATTGCACTGACAACTCGCCAGAAGCTGAGGTTGTAGGCGTAGCTAAAGTCGTCTGTACATCGGGCTCATATCTTGATTTATTTAATTCGTACTGTTCCTCTGTTTCTGAGACAACTTGGAATATTTTATTACGAATCTGCCTTTGGTGAGGAGCTGGAAGCTGTTTTGTCGTGCTGTACATTGCCATGAAAAATTGATGCAAAGCGTCTTTCTATGGCACTGTCTTACTCTCAAGCAGTAATTTTTGCCTGAGCTCGTCTCGACCTTTTGCTCGTTGCTCGCATTTTCCCAGGAATTGCTGGATTGGAGTAATTTTCCTAAACTTGATTCTTGGAGAGTATTCTTTGGCGACGGTCTTCTCTTTTCCATCGCTAACTGTTCCAGCATTTTGATTTGATGGTTCATCAATATCTTCATCTATTGCTTCACTTTCAGGAGTGAAGCAATATTTGAAGCAATACTTCAAATTGGTCCTCATTGGCAAGGTCCGTTGCAGGCGGTTCCACATTCGTATCTGTGCATCTGTTTTTCATGAACGGTATCAAAAATTCCATTTGCTGCTGGTATAACCACGGCTTTGGGGGATCTGCTTGCTGTCCACTTTTCCTCTTCTTTTGCCTTCTTAGGGCCTCCCGATAACAGTCCCTAAGTTTCCGCCATTGTTCCTTGACAATACTACCTGAAACCAAAAATAAAAATCATGCCTTATCATATTTTACATATCGACGTTTCCAAAATAGATAGGTATATAATAGCACTGTAGTTTAGACACCCTCTTTTATCAGAAACTGCAACTTATCACTTATGAAATTAGTTTTTTTTTCTTTGTTTCAGGTACTTGGCAACTGGTGATATGTTCAAAACTATAGGGTTGAGCTACAGAATGGGAGAAAGAACTGTGTCGAAGATTGTTTCCCAAGTGTGCAAAGCAATCTGGCGTCATTTGCAACCTATTTATATGCCTTCGCCAACAGTAGAAATGTGGGAAAACATTGCAGTGGATTTTGAAAGAAAGTGGCAAATGTATAACTGCCTTGGATCGATAGATGGTAAACATGTCTGCATTCGAAAACCGATTTGGGTGGCTCTTCATTTTATAACTACAAACAACACTGCTCCATCGTTTTAATGGCAACAGTAGACGCTCACTATCGCTTCACAACCGTCGACATAGGCTCTATGGGTAGATTTAGTGACGGAAACATTTTCGCAGAATCAAATTTAGGAAAAAATTTGAGAAACGGATCTCTTCAGTTGCCAGAACCGAAACCGTTACCCGGTCAAAATGAAGTTACTCCATATGTCTTTATCGGAGATGAAGCGTTTCCACTTTCGCCTTATTTAATGCGTCCATATCCTAAAGTAAGAGTCACAGACAACTTTGAAAATAAGGTGTATAATTACAGAATATCCCGAGGACGGCAAACAGTGGAATGCGCATTTGGCATTTTTGCAGCTAGATTTCGCGTTTATAAAATGCCTTTCGAATGCAAGTTAGAGACCATTGATGATTCTGTGAAGGCCACAACCGTACTCCATAATTATTTACGAACAAAGGTCTTATCGCGAGCAATCCCTACTGAAGAATATAACGAACTGATCAACAATCCTGCAGAAAATAACTTTGCCCCTTTAGCACAAAATCGAATTAGAAGCTCGAGACAAGCATTTCAGATTAGAGAACGGTTCAAAAATTGTTTCAATAGAGCACAAGGATCTGTTGAGTGGCAAAGAAGAGCCGTAGAAAGAGGAAAATATTGAGCACTACGATGTACTGTACAGCAAAACCTCGAAACATTTCGACAGGGCCCATGAAAAAAAAATTAAAATGGAAAACAACTTTATATCAAATTTTGAAAAATTATCAGTCTCTAATTTAAAAATAAGTACTTAATATTTATGTAATTACATTTATGCATAAACATGTAATAAAAGATTTCGCTAATTTCTCAATTTATTGCACATACTTTAATTACTATTACGTCATTTCACAATTGATTCTGAGATCAGGTAAAAGATATGGGTTCGTTTTCTGGAAAATGACTTTGGTAAAACAGTAAATGGTAAACAGAAATTTTCTCCGAACTTGTCCTCTAAATGGATTGCACCGGAAACGGCTCAACTCACTTGTATTGTTGGTTCGTAATTTTCTCCAAAATTAATTTATTAAAAAAAATGATTTTATTAGTCATCAATAATAGTTGGCCCCGAGATTTGTAACGTTATACCATGAAAAATGTAAAATAAAATGACGTTCTATAAAATTAAAAATTCCTTGTACCTATGATGTGTTTTGTATGAATTAATTAAAATGATGAAACTTACCTTCTGAATTTAATTCTTCTCCTATTTTGTCCCACAATTAATTCACTTTCAATTAACATCTCATGTAGTCGGGATGGCTTGTGCAATATAGACAGGGTGTTCTTGAACAAGAGAAATAAGTTTTTCCAGATCCATGGTTCACCCACGACCCACGAAAACTGTGCCTCTCGTACAAACTTATCCACGCGTGGGAGAAGACTGCATGGGCTGGCAGTGGGATAGGTCCAACATGCGGTGCAGTATTGAAAACTGTGTTTCACAGATTCGTCCACGCGTGGGATGGGCGTGGCGTGTGCGTGTGCTGGGTTCAATTTGCGCCGGGCCTAAAGGTTTATAAAAGGCACATATTAAAAAAAACAAATTTGGTAAAAACGGTGGATTTAAAATTGAAAATGAAAAAATTTTCAAAAGGGATATTGTGACTTCACTAGTGGTGAAGTTTTAAAGAATACTTTTACTGAACATAAGTGCTACATAAGGTTTTTTGATTTTTAGGTATTAAATATGGACCAGTGTGATACTGAAATATGTTTTATTTGTAATGCTGATCTTTGTATTGAAGATACAGAAAAAGTGACTCGAGGACTACCGAATTTAATAAGAGTTAGCTCTGAGAGAAACGATGGAAAATATGAAATGTTAAAAAAAGTTGTTTCAATTTTAGTACACAGGAAATGTCGAGAAAAATATACGTTAAAAAGGAATGATGTTTTGTGTTATAAGGATTTAGGCACTTTGTCGAAAAAAAGTAAATATAGCCCAGTCAAGAGTAAAGTCAGAAAGAGTAAAGAATTGTTTGATTTCAAATAACTTTGTATAATTTGTGGATTAGATGCCGATACAATTAATACGAGATTAAGTATTAATCAACGCAAAAATATTTCCATAATTCAAAGTCCTACTTTTAAAGAAAAATTATTAGAAATGATTGCAGAACATAATGACGAATTAGGAAAAGCAATTCTACGACGAATTTCTTGTGATAATTTGGTAGCTGTACAAGCGAGATATCACCGCAGTTGTCACAAAAAAGTGTTAAACAGTTACACTAGTGACACAAGTGATGCTAAAGGTCGACCCAAGGATGTAAAAATCTCACGTCAAATGGAATTGATTTTTGATTATTTAAGTGACAGTGATGGTACCCAGTTTACGCTCACAGAATTAATTGCATTAATAGGTAAATATATTGCTTAATTATAAATTATAATTATACTACTTTTTAAATTAAATTTTCATGTTATATTATTTAATATCTAATTTTCTTAAACAGGCCATGATGCTTGTCATCCAAATACCATTATTGCTAAATTAAAAGAAAATTATGGCGATTGTATAAGAATTATATCCATAAAAGGTGGCTCAACCCTCATATGTCTTGTAGATCGTGAATACAATGTCATGCGTCAAGTATGGATAGCCTCAAAAAAAGATGAAAATGAAGAAAAAAGAAAAATCTTAAAATCTGCAGCAGCAGATTCGAAACGATGTTAATCTGAAGAAAAGTAATACAGAATTTTATCCTCCAAGTGATAATATATTCCAAAATATTAATGAGAATATCCCAGAATCCCTTCAGTTTCTGATAGAAGAAATAATTTAAAAAAATTAAAAAGGTGATATTAGTTCATATGAAACAAAATGCACAGCAATTACTCATTCAATTATGAGTTGCATAAGACCTAGAACCTTTCTATCACCATTGCAAGTTGGTCTGTCTGTAATGTTGCATAGGAAATTTGCTTCAAAACGAATTACAGATATATTGTCGCATCTGGGAGTGTGTTCATCATACAAAGAAGCAACACTTTATGAGGATAGTGTATTGCTTAGTCCACGTTCTCCATTTAGATCTGGTTGTTTTGCACAATTGGCATTTGACAATTCAGATATTAACATCAATACTATAGACGGGAAAAATACTTTTCATAGTATGGGAGGTATTATGATTGTAAGTCCCAGAGATTGTTATTATAACAAAGTTCCCTTAAAACGATTGACAGTTAAGCCTACTGCAAAATAAATCAGCAAAATTTACAAAATACCATTCCCAATTTTTGAAAATATTAATACACATGCACTCCAAAACATTGTTTTTGAAAAAGTAGATAATCCGAGTTTTAATAATATAGATTTTTCTAATGCTGACTTGCTTTGGATTTATGGAGTGACCAAACCAGGCATTACTGGCTGGAATGCCTTTATGTCCAAGCTTTTGGAAAATATGACTTATACATTATCTAGAATTATTTGCTTGCCTTTTGTACACTCTCCTCCAACTGACAAAAATACAATACACACCGTTTTAAAATACGCTGTAAAACTAGTGAAAAACTTAAATCTATTTAATTGTTTTGTTACTTTCGATCAACCTTTGTATCAGAAAGCGTTTGAAATGGTCCAATCCTCACCTGATGATGATATACATAATGTCATAATGTTACAAGTCCAGCAATGGCTCGGCAATGATATAATACCAAAGACTGGGGTTGGAATGTTGGAGAAATTTTAACGCCTATAAAAATGACACAGCCAGCTGCCCCAAAATCTTTATTAAAAATGATCTTTTGTAATTGCAAAACTGGCTCCAAAAAAGGATCGTGTACATGCAGAAGCGCTGGTCTTTTATGTTCATCGGTTTGTGGTACATGCTCAACTGAAACTTGCAAAAACTTTCCAATTGTTGACGAGATTGATTTTGATGATAATGACTTTGATGATAGTGAGGAAAAAATCCTCGAAGAAGAAGAAGAAGAAGAAGAAGAAGAAGAAGAAGAAGAAGAAGAAGAAGAAGAAGAAATCACTAACTAAATTCTCAACATAAATAATTTTTAAAATTTAAAAAAAAATGTATATATTCTTGTATAATGTTATTTTGTTTGTATTCGTTTTACCTTTTATTAAAAAGAGAGCTTTTCTTTGAAATATTTTATTTATTACTGGAGGATTTGCCCGGCTTTGCTTGGGAGAAAGTGGTGCCATATTCTTACTTGCTAGGAAATTCACTTTAATTTGATACCATTTATGCTGTTTTTTTCACATCCACCAAGCAGGGGGGGGATATTTTTAATAATCCAAATTAATATGCACGTCAAATTGTTACTTACATTGAAATTCTCATTAATTTGATACCCCACGTGCGGTATTTTCATATTTTCCATTTTTGACATCACCCCTCCTCCAATTCCACCAATTTATTGAGCCCCGGAGACCAAAAATTTCAATAGTGCGTATATGCATGTCACATACGGTATTTCATATTTTCCATTTTTGACACCCCTCCATTACAACCCATTTATTAAGCCCCAGGGCCCAAACATATTCAATAGTACGTATATGCATGTAAAATTGTTACTTGCATTGAAATTCCCTTTAATTTGATACCCCACAGTATTTTCATATTTCATATTTTTCATTTTTGACATCCCCCCCGGGCCCAAAACACCTATCTTATGTTGGTTCTCCCGTTGCGTAAAAAATTTGTGCCAAGTTTGGTGGAAATCTGTCCAGTGGTTTTTCATATTTTCCATTTTTGACCTCCCCCAGAACCACCCATTTATTAAGCCCCAGGGCCCAAGAATTTTCAATAGTGCTTATATGCATGAAAAATTGTTACTTGCATTGAAATCACCTTTAATTTGATACCCTACGTGCGGTATTTTCATATTTTCCATTTTTGACATCCACCAGGGCCCAAAACACCTATCTTATGTTGGTTCTCCCGTTGCATAAAATATTTGTGCTAAGTTTTGTTGAAATTGGTCCAGTGGTTTAGTAGGAGATGTGGAATATAAATACACGCAATGACTTTTATGTATATTAAGATACACATATTTAATAATATTATTCAACAGAGGAAGATTTGTTAAAATCGACCATTCCGTCTATCGATTTAATACTCCTAACGATGAAATAATAACAAAATCGTTATTTTGATTTTATTACTATTAAAATTGGAACTGTTTTAAACAAAAAGAATGAAGACTTTATCATGAGAAAATGGTTTATTTAGTAGTAAGGAAAGAAATTCACGGAATGTAAACGCTTTTATCGATTTTACCGCGCGCTTCCCTTAAATAAGGGATTTTTTTAAAAAGCCTGACCTTATAAACATGCAAAGATGATTTTAAACCGATATTTAGACCTTTTTCAATAACTATACCAAATATCACTTTGCCTCAATTTTTTAAGAAATTTTACCGTTATTTTTACTCTGGCGACTGGACTAAATCGTTGTCATGGGGGTAGGCCAGAGAAACAGCTACGAAGACAATTGCTACGAAACACACTAATGAGAATTTCATTTTGTTCCTGAAACAAACAAGTTTAAATTATTAACGCTGTAAAGAATTTATGTGGAAGTACGCGCACACACATATTATAACGCAACCAACTATGAGGTACTAGCGAAACGTCCACCTTTAGTCAAGCCCCACGTTGGAGTCGTCAATCTGTAACGTAGCGGTTTGTGTAGAGGTAATAGCGAAAACTTTGTATGTGGCTTATTGGGTGTTCGTCTTATTTAATTAAGCTCCCAATGTTGTTATGCGCCAAATCTGTGACGTAACTCAGTGAGGTATAGTAGAGTTATATTATATGCCCCACGTTGTATGCGTCAATCTTATAACTTCGCGGTTTGAGATATTAAAGTTTCCGCCTCTCCGCAGTCGTCACTTATGAATTATAATAACTGACGTTTTAAAAAATATAAATAAAGGATTTTTTTAATGTGTTACTCAATCTAAACAGAAATCGAGAGTGTGTGATTTGAGGTCAAGGAGGGAAGTTGTTCAGCCTTATGAAGAAGAGAGAGTAAGTACCAATTATTTACACTCGGTTTAGACGATTCCGGATTTTTCAAATTGTTCGCTGTGATTTAAATCAGCTGATTTATAAGTTTCTACGCTTAGTTCAACCAGCCTACTCTGTAGCAAAATTTGATCCGATGTGTTGATTTCTTCTGTTTTTTGGTGCTGAAATCTATTGCAACTACCCACTACAAAAATTATAACACACTTTATTATTTAAGATTATTTTTCAATAATATTATTTATTTATATTATTGGTTTTTGTTTCCTGCCACCAAAATACAAGTATCACAATTGATCTTTCCTTAAATAAAACATAATCTCGACTTCACAGAGCAAACATGGAATTGTCTAAAGAGAAAACATATATGGTTTTGTTTACCAAATTTTACACTATTTTTAAAAAAAACATCACTTAATATATAATTCTTAATAATTCCCCAGGGTTCAGGGTAAGTTCTTTTTGTTACGAGAGTGTCAGAAATGGATAATTACTAAGCTTTACAAATACCGAAAAAATATTAAATAAATTTGTTTATTTTTTCGTGTAGTATGTAGTTCCAGGAATGTCCGTAAGAGAGCAGCGTGCCTTTGTTTACTTTAAAAAAACATGTGATTAAATTACTATTTTGTGTTCTATATCAACGTTCGGAATGCGTTTTCTTCTTGAACTATTAAACGAAATGTTTATATTACCTCGCTCCGTATGGTTCTTACTGGAATGAAGCTTTTAATCTGGTGAGGTCCGTCTTGCGTTATAATTTCCTTACCGTCTGGCGCATTTTTCGATCGTCAACTAGAACTATGGCGACACCAGGTTGAATCATCAGAAGGTTTTCTTTAACTGTTTATTAAGGAGTATAACCATTTAATTTTGATAAATCATGGATGATTATATAGTGGTCATGTTGCTTGTTAATTTTGTATTAATTTTCACTCCTCCAAAGTTCCAAAAAAGGTTATTTTTCTTATAATTGTAGTAGCATCATTTCTTCAACTCTATCGTTTTTAGTTCAAAAATTTTATTAACAATACTTGTTATTCTCGTCACTCTTAGTAACCCATAGTATTTTTATTATACAGGCAGTTTGTAATTATTATAAATTTATATTTTATTTACCGAAAAATAATTCTTTTCCATTCCGGTTTCTTTATTAATTTGGTTTACATAATAAGTTTTTGTTCCTTTTCTTATAACCTTGTATATAAATATTTGATAATTTTATTATCTTTAAATAAATTTATATATATTTTTTATTAGTCTCTCATAGTATTCCTACACTGCACTACTTCCTGCTGCCATCTCCCTCATAGTATTATTTTAATTTTTTATTATCCTTTGATATTTAAAAGTTTTTATGCTTTTTAAAACTAACCCTGGGTTATCCTATATTATAACACCAATATTTTAAAAAAATATAACATTAACTTATGTATAACAATTGGTTGTCCATACAATATAACTATTACAATAAATAAATAAAAATACAAAATCAGTTAGTAGTATTATAGCCTACTCTCATAGTTTTATAATTTCCAAACCTACAGCACAGTTCTGTAATAAGTTACCTTCACTTCTATTTTTTACCTCAATGGGTACACTATAACTCACTTTGCACCGTATATCACTCGAATTGTTTATCATTTTTAATGATATACTTTAATTTAGAGCTAGTTACAGGTTACCCATTTCTGACCTTTATATTATCATGAGTTAATTTATTGGGACCGGGTTATGTACCGTTACAATATTTACGAACAATTTTATATTAATTATATTTTTATGTATACATTACACACTGAAATCTTTAAACTAATGATGTACTGTAAGTTCAATTAACAATTTTTTTTATCAAAGACTCGATTGAGAATACTAATTAACTATAGTGCGAGTCACAAATTTAACAACACACACACACACACACACACACACACATAGAAAACAATACTACATACCTTTCAAAAAAAGTTACACCAATATAATAGTGCAAAGACACCAATCAAACAATAATACTTTGATAGGCCTAGTAGTAAGACATTTGATAGTGAAATGATTAAAGTAAGAGTATAGTATCCGCGGCGAAACGTGAAAAGCTTCGGTGCAATAATAATGTTCTTAAATGTGTTTCACTGACTCTACGGCAATCAAATTGCCCCGTTAGTAAAATGACATCGTCACATCGAGTCCACGCAGTCGCGGCGTTGCCACAATTAGTATTCATCAATTGCACCTTATTAACTTCAACGAAGTCGAGCCGTAGTGTTGTCGTCATTCTGCTATTGGTGTAACCCTTTTTCAGGTGATGTGGAGAAACATGTCAAGACCGTAACTACATTGGGAGTTGATAAATTAATTACGACTGGCATCAATGCTTTGATTGCCCCGTTTAAATGAGGTAAGAATTTAAATGAGGCAGCTGTTATTACAGGCATTAGTAAACTATTATTAATATTACTAGTGGTATCAGTGGTTATGATAAGCATCACAAGTCACTCTACTTAACATGACTAATGGTGAATGGGAGTTTTAAACCGCTGGTACGATCATTGCGCTCTGGATGATATTTGCGTTCTTCTAAAAACATGTTTCCAAATCTTGAAAACATTTTAGTACTCCCCAACTCCTTTATTTCAACTTGTACATTTAAGTCGATACGGTTGAACGACAACTGTAATTACATAGCGCGAAATTAGTTACAGTATAATATTTGCTACTAAGTAGTCTACACAGAGCAGTCACAGACGTTTAACTTCCCTTACAAGATAATTAGTGCACATAAAAAGACGATTGTTCCATTTTACGGGGATTACGTTCAGGTCTGATTATAATAATTTCGAATAACACTGAAGTTCTCGACATCCGATTCGATCAGCAAACACCTGCAGAAACGATAAAGGTGTGCACGCATCAAAGCACCCCTTCATTATACCATTCGTTAGAATCTAATAAGGCTGTTATTGAAACCAATGGCTATCAAGTTATGCCAAAGGCTGCTCGCAAAGGTATCAGACGTATTTATTTTGCAGAGGTTAGATGTTTGCTCGTTCTTCAGAATTTTCCTTACTGGCCTTACCGTGACCAGAGCTATACGCGTGGTTAAAGTGGCCAGAAATATGAGTTATAGTTAGTAACTCATAACTCTGTGTATATTTGCGATTTTCGAAAACCGTTTAAAGTCGTTTTTTCGCTTTCTAGCTTCCAAAATTTACGATTTCGAATAACACCATCCTTAGCTTCTAATCACCATCTTTCAGATTTCTCTGTATTCCTTACACCTTACATCCAAGTCTGTCGCGGCCGCTCTCTATTTCTACTTTCAGGAGGGGTCCATTCTAGCAATTTCTTTCACCATCTACCATTACCCACACGGCACACACGCCCATACCATCTTATTCTTTTAGCATCTATTGTGTCATTTATATTGGTACATACATTCATTCTGTCTCTTTATTTCTTCAACTCTGTGTATTATACCGTTACTATATCCTAAATATTCTATTCCTGCTTCTAGAAAATTCCCATTTCATACCTGCTTCTCGTAAGTACCTTTAAAATGGACGACAAGAGTGGATTTCCGTAATACACGTCTCGTAAGTTTCCGTGTCATACCCGTTTCTCTTAAAATTCCGTTTCATTCCCACGTCTCGTAACCTCCCGTTTCATAGTCGCTTCTAGTAAATTTACACTATTATAATTACCTTACACTACAACGTAAGATTATGTCATTTATTTCTGTACCTATTGTACTTATCAGTTTTTCAGTTGTATAACAATATGATTGTTACTATTTACTTACTTTTAAGTTCTGCCATTGGTGCACGAGAGATCTTGACCAGCTGTTATTATAGTAACGCTGCATAGCGGAAAATCTGCGGTAGTCCCCGGTTGGAAAATTTCTCTGATAAAAGTAATGAAATTACAATTTAATATCTGGGATCGCAACAAACTTTGATACGATAATTTTTATTGTTCCCCGTGTGCCTTGCATCAAAATAACAAACAAATTTACAGGCATTGCAATGCACAGAGAAGGGCATTGAAAATGCTTCAATAAATCTAAAAAATATATATATATATTTATGTTCATTCACCAATCAATGAATTCATTCGAGTTATCTATGTTTATTTTTAGATCAAATATAGCCTATTTGTTTTTGAAATCGTAACTACCGTAGGCAGGAGTAATTATTAAGTTTATGAAACATAAAATTTACAGTTTTTAACTCAATTGTATAATTCTAGAACTAGTATATACTTGAGAAAGAGAGAGAAGAGGTCTTTAACACAAATGTCTAATTCAGTAGTCCCCACGTTACTCTTAATCTATTCATATTATTGATAGTTTTTGTTTATATTTGCTAAATTACAATGTTTAAAGGTAAAAGTGTACCAGAATCGTAAAAAAATGAATCAAGTGCGTTAGCAACTGCTAGTTGAACCATTTCAACGGTGAGGATTGTGACAATACCTATGGATGGCTTAGCGTTAAACATGAGTTTAATAATTAGTTATTTTTAAAACCCTCTGTATTTAGTGCAAAGATGTTAATGTTGCTATGGCAATTACGTAACGCTCTCGGAAAGTCGAGAGCGTCATTCTACCTGATCCTCGGCTAGCCGAGCAGGTGAGCGTCCCGGTCAAAGCCGTGCACTCACGTAGCCTCGAGACTGTTCGAGCGTTTGTAACTAATTATGCTGGCACGCCGCCAAAAGAATGGAAAATTATTCAGGAACTTCTGCAGTGTGTGTGTGTGTGTGTGTGTGTGTGTGTGTGTGTGTGTGTGTGTGTGTGTGTGTGGGTGGGTGGTTGTATAAGGGTCTACGGCCGGCTTAGAAGTTAGTTACACCTGGTGATATTGTAGAGTGCGGATCAAATGAATGCGATTGTTGCGAATTAGTGGAAAGTGATTATTGTGTTAATTAGTGGGGTATTGTAATAGTTGACAAATATTGCTATGCACAAATTTAACTTGAATTATTGTTGGCTTCAGAGGATTGAATTTAACTTGAGAGTACCATGTTGATTACAAATTGTTATTTGCGACTAATTAAAGCTGGTAATTAGTGACTTCATTGGTGTCTGTATTGCGTTTCCACTGAACGATATACGATGATTCGTGAGACCGTCGTATCAAAATATATCCACCATCTTCTTTATATTTCAAAAAAACTTTTTATAGGCTTAATTTTTTTCTAAACAATAAATTTTATTAAAAAGAAAGTTAAGTAAAGATAAATTAATTTGGACCAGAGTTAATTTTAATATGTATTATGTACCTCATAGTTTCCCAAAAATACAATAAGTAAGAGGAAGATTTTACTGTGACTAAAAAATGAAGTTTTTCTCACAGTTTTTATTCGTAAAAGAAAGGTTTATCAATGTCATGCTTTTCGTATCATCAACATGCTTATTTATTTTTCTCATCTTAAAGGGCTGTAGGAAGTAGCTGTAGGACGTTGGCCTACGTTTAATCAAAGAAACTGATTAACAAAGAACCGGAAGTTCTACGGCCAGTGTCGATAAGGTTAAAAGTTGTAGACCTATTAGGCTCAAACTGGAAAGTCCTACGTGGGCAGTGAAGTTTCGGGGTTGCTGTTTCACTACTGATGCCTGTCGTGAGTACAGCCGGAACATCTGGTATCCTATACAAATAGAGCTTACATCATGGTCTAAGAGCACGGTAACTTTTATAAAGAAATAACGGTAAGCATAAAAAAATTGTTTTATTAATTTTTCTACAATATCTTAATTTATTCTGAGGATGTGTTAGGCAAAGAAACAATAGAATTAATTGAAATAAAATGTATTTATTTAAGTATAGACTAATTTTGAATCAATTACAAATTTTTTATTAACGTTGTTATTCGAATTTCGAGTATACGTTTCTTACAAAACACAAAATCATATTCACGCATTTGAGCGGCGTATCCTCCATATAGAAAGCTATGACATAATTGTGTTGTTCTTGATAAAGTATTATTTCTGCATTATTTAATGCATAATAAATATATTTATTATGATTTAAACATTAATTATTGTACTTGTAATCTAAATATGAAAACTGAGGTAATACTACTACAATTTTGTCCACTTTTTGAGCTGAATTTATTTGGCAGTAAACTGAAAGCACATTTGGGCAAGGTGAGATTTGTACGATAGATGAAACGTGTAAGGCCTTATCCTACGCGGGTCTATCGCCAGTCGCCTCCAATGCTAAGACCAATGCCTCTGCTGCGTGTACCGTCGTTGGGTCCTCCATAAGTACGATCGATGTGTCCGCGAATTTCGCCGCGTATCTTCCCGTTGTCGCTTTCAAACCGTTTGCTGACATCACCACGCACCCTGGTGCTGCCTTCCTGATCGTGGTTCACGTCTACACTCCATCCGCCGCCAGACCTTCGTTCCCGTAAATGCTCTTGGGGCCACTGTTAACAAATACATTAACAAAGCTTAACTTCAGTTTAAAATGTCTCAGTTTAGTGTCATTGTATCAAGAACATTCTTATTAAGTTCAACGTAATGAAGTGAAAGAATGATGTACATAAGTTAATCAGTACTAAAAATTGTGTTCACTTCGTACTTACACTTTCTCTAAATAATAATTCGAGTATGTAAGAGAAAATACTTCGAGAGCGGTATTGAAGTTGCGGATTTTCAGAAAAACTTGAGAACTCAAGCTTGAGAATTCATACTACAAAAATGCTCTTATTTTTCAATACAAACACCGTACGTATTTGCTCTGTGCGTGTGCATGTGATGTGGTGTGTGTGTGTGCGCGCGCGCGCGTGCAATTATATTATATTCTACAACCTTTTAGAATATAAAGTTTCTAAAAAGTTAAAAACCTAGACACTGTACATTCATATAAGTTGTGTTTTAAGTCAGTTGGCCGGAAGTATTGTATATGAAGTTGTTGGGTTTTTCCCACGTATGTGTTGCGTAGAAAAATAGTAAATTTAATCACATTTGATGGAATATACGTATAGGAAGCTAAAGGGAAAATGATCTTATTCTTTAAATAATTTTTCTGAACATCGTCGATGAATTATGACAAACGAAAGTAGTAATTCAACACTTGTTGCAGAAAAACCAAAAACAATATTTAAACAATATCTAGTACAATTAAAGTCAGTCTTTAAATAGTATATCAGTCTTTTGTAGTATATAGGCTACAGAACATAGAGATGAGATGTACGAGAAAGACCAACGTGTTTCTAACACTGTTTTACTTAATCAAAGTCAGGTGGTCGCCAAGCAACAATTCAATATTAATCATATGCCTACGTAAATAATAGTGTTTAGTTAATATAATTTTTTGAATTTTCATTAATTATACGCTCAATTCTTAATTCATAATTGCTGCCTTATGAAAAGAATTCGATGTCCATAGTCAATTACCTCTTCGTGATTTGGTTCTGAGTATGCCTGTTGCTGTTCGTAAGGGTACGCTGTGCTGAGAGCAAATAAAGCGCTCGCGACGATAAATGCCAATGAAAGTTGCATCGTGTCCTGGAAAAAAAAAGATTCTGCAGTCACTTACACAAAATTATTTACACAATAACTGGGACTGTTTAGGAGATACAGACAAGTTCAGAACACACGAAACGGAAAGGGCAGATGGTGTTGTCCATAATCTATTCATGCTTATCATGTTACTGGTACTGCTGACATTGTTGCAGTGCTTTGCCCTAGTTTCTTGCCAAGTCATTTTACACTAGAATAACCTGCAGTATAAGGTTGACTAGAAGCAAAATTTAATATTACTATCAATGTCACCAAACTTAATATTACAAATAGGTTACTTTGACGAATAATCGATATGGAACATCTTAAATTTTGACGTATCACACTTCTATGAGCTTATATGTAACAGTTTATGACAGGTAAATTGTCGTTGTATCGAATGCAACGTTTGCGGTTTGTATGTGTGTTTTCTGTATGCTCTCCGCATAGGATGATGGAACCAAATTTTTACGACAATTAAAAATTATATACATACTAAAACAAAAATACTTCGTTTATATAAGGAAAATGCATTTTTTATACAGTTTTACATTAAATCTATGATATTTAACAGATGCAAACGGATAATTAACATTAACGATTTTTAATTTCTAAGTTAAAATTATAAGCTTGTCATGTGACATATGGTGTAATTAACTCGTCCATAAGAATATGTTTGGAAATTACAATAACTGTTCTGACAGATGCGACATTGCAAATTCTAGGAGTACGTAAGGCATAAAAGTTCATCTTAACTTATCAATTTATGAAGTTGTGTATCAGTCTTTAGTGAATTAAAAATTAAATTGTTTAACTCTAACATTAAAAAAATAATGTTTGTACAGTAAGTATTATAAAATATATCTTTAATAATTATAATATTCAATATAGTTGAACTGATCAACTATAGGCTATAATAAAGCTAAAAAGTATATGTGAATTAATTCAGTACATACCTAACAGTAGTTATCGTATTGAGCAGTTATCAGTGTTTCTACACTTAACACGAAATCAAGTCTGAGGCGTAAATTGAAACCGTCACTTATATAGGAAACACTAAAGGAAAACCAGTTGTGGGTGTACCTTAACTACAGACAGGTAAGAAGGGAATCACTGTGAGTTTTCCCCTTAAGCCGTTGTTTCCCTGGAACTGAAATGCCGTTGTCTAACCTTGAACTTAAAAAAAAATGACTTTGGTCATCAGGGGATTTTTGTCTGGTCTGTACACAAAGAATGTGTATCTATGGCAGGATACTCAAATACTAGTCAGTATTAAATTCCTCGACGACAAAACTAACCAAAAAGCAACTTTATTACATTGAGAATAAACTAAAATTTAATAAAAAAAACTTAAATTTAATTAAAAGGTAAAATAAATTGAAACTGAAATTTAATTTAAGTATTATAATATAATTATAAATAATGAAAATAATGGCGTACCGTATATATTGCAAATCGATTTGAATCATTAATGAATTTACTTTCTTAGTATTGTACAATCTGAAAACAGAGATCAGTATCACATATTATAAGTCTAGCTACGATAACGCTACATGTAATGTCAAATGTTACAACAATTTATTTAAAAAGGCCTATAAAATCGGAAATTTGGTATTTATTTATATTAAGCAAAGTGATTAGTAGAAAGAACTGGTGTTTGTATAATAAAACTACAGAATGGATAGTATTTTATGCTCAGTAGAATATTTTTAAGTCCGACATAACAATATAGTAGGAAGTTGTTACGTACGTTCTCCATGAACGAATATAAAACTATCCTAAAATCAATTAGTGCTTTTCAATCACATCTTGCTGATAAGGAGGCACACACACACACACACACACACACACACACACACACACACACACACACACACACACACACACACACACACACACACACACACACACACACACACACACACACACACACACACACACACACACACACACACACACACACACACACACACACACACACACACACACACACACACACACACACACACACACACACACACACACACACACACACACACACACACACACACACACACACACACACACACACACAATTTATAACAGTTTATACAGCTAGCACGTTCAAGAAAAGTGGTCCTTGAAGAGAATCAAGGTGATTTTTGTAAGAGGTTGAGAAGTACACACTGTTTAACCTAGCAGGCTAAACGAAGAAAGATTTCTAAGTATGTCGACATTTTTCGTACAGAAACATTTATTAAAAATGAAAATGTTTAACGTCTTAAATAACAGAAGTTTTACATCCATGGCGACAAAACTAATCAGTAACGGTCAACTGGCAAACAACTGAACAGTTATGTTCATAAAAATTATTTTCCTCATATTTTTCTAAATGTAAAAAGCGTCACAAAATAAGATAAGTCATGAAAAGAACAGTACGTATATTATTTTTCGCTACTTTGGTAATGTTTATTTGTATTTGGTTTTACGTAATGCTTTGATTCTCCGTCTTGTATAAAATTGTTATTGCTCAACAGAATGTCATATCCATCATGGTGGGCCATGCGTACAGCTCAACATTTCTTTACTAAATGTAAATTTACTTTGAATATATAATACATAACTTATTAAAGCGATACATGAGTGACATGCGCTAATGTAATGTTCGACTGTAAAAATCTAACTTTCTGAATACACTTGACTACCCTTGAACCACGTTTGTTACAAGCTATAAATTCCGTATTGTTTTCAACTTCTTCTTTATAACTCCCAAATGTGATCTTACCGTTTTCTAAAATGTAGAATTGTTTATAGCTGGATAGTTATGTGCCTCACATAATTCAATAAGATCAGTATTAGTAAATACATATGCTTTTTCACTTAAAATTGATAATGCATATTTGGTTCAATTACTTGATTGTGTTAGGCTTTGTGACATGAGGCTTTGCAGGGTTAAAAACACTATCATTTATTCCGTATAAAAATATAATATACGGAATTATACATTAGCGACGGTCCGGTAATTCCACGTACAAAAGAGGAAACAACCGTCTCTAGGGCATATTATCGTCCACGTAGGACGAGAGGGAAATAAGGCGGCTTAATGTAAAAGTAATCATCATCATCATCATCATCGTCGTCGTCGTCGTCGTCGTCGTCGTCGTCATCATCATCATCATCATCATCATCATTTCCTTCAATGATAAACTAAAAACTCGTTTGATTTTGTCCAAAGCAGATAGATTAGAGCTGGTCACTCAAGCGCTTCTTCGCACCTCCCACATTTCTCCGTCCCTTCGGATTATAATTCAAAATTCGTTTAGGAATGTAGCAGTCATCCATTCGGTTAAGATGTTCGGACCATTTTAGCCGTTATTGGCCAATTCTATCTAGTATACTCATCATATTCAGTTACTACCATATATCTTCATTTCTTCTACGATCGTTGAGAGTATACACTGCCAGGTGCTTGAGAAATCTCATTTAGGTCGCTTGATTAATGAAAAGGTTCAGTTTATCGATGTCATGGAATAGGAAATTTCATGACATTCAAACATCGGCTAATTTATGAATTAATTTAGGTCGCTGTCATGTCCAAATATTAAATAACATGGCCGTTTATTTTATGCATTGGAAGGGGATGCGAAACATTTTCGCTTATTCTATGTATAGCCCCTACGTTCAGTATGTATTTTATTATGATTGTTACAAGCCTTATACATGAGATGAAATTATGAATAAGAGAATTACTACTGGATGTAAAAATAAAGGAGTGGCATATATAGAGATTTACATCCAGCTGCAGTTATATTATTCATAGATTATGCAAGAAAAAAGTAAATCAAGTTTCACGGTTCCTGTGAAGAAACATTTTTTTAATTTTAATTACAGCTAAAGCGAGGACATTTTGAAGACAGACAATTTTGGAATCGTATTTAATATAGATTATACTGAGAAAGCTAATGTTCGACCAGTTTATACATAATTGAGTAAACTAGAAACTAGTGACATTTTAATAGCTTAACACTTAAAGACGACCAAACAAATTGCCAGCTCAAGGACGTAGTAAGTCATGGTGAACATCACTTTTCGTGGTCCATGACAAAGATACCTACATAATAAATGTACAGACATTTAAGTCAGTTTGTTTCAGCACTCCTATTCTGTAGAATTCTAGTCATTTTTTATGCAAAATAATTTAAACTGTTTCGATTCATTTAAATTTTGTATACTTGTGGATGATCTTGCACTCAACAGGCAAGTGTCTGAAATCCATTATGGCTATGCAAATTGAAAACCAACTCGTTTGCATCTAAATTCGAATAAACACTGGCTGTTTGTATTTACTCCTTATTTATTTTTATATTTATTATAGTGAATTCCCAAAAAGTAGTTTGATGTGTCCATTAAAATAAAAGGGTACGCAGGGTCAAACTGAATTTCAACTAGTTTTCAAAATATTGATTATTCAAAAATCCGTGTACAACGCCTTATACTTCATTTTTAACAGGTGTCTAATACACACCCGTATATATTACTGTGTCAAATTTTGTGTGTGTTGGAATGCTTCCTCGACGGTGTAGGTTTTCTCGTTATTTTATGTAGGTACTTTTTTGATCTATAGATTTCCTTATCTTTAAATAAATACCTTTTATGTTTCTGTTATCAACCGTCGAAATTTGTAGGGTTAAATTCACAAGAGATAATTCGTACATCCAAGAACAGTCTCTAAGCACATCTTGTGTCTGCCTACACTATTTTACGAATAGTTCATACAGTACAGAAACCCGTACGTGATTTCACATCTGAATTCTGAGGACAGTAATAATTAATTAAATAGGTTATATATGGTCACAGTAAATTTCAGGTACAAAGGGGGTGTTTCACTGTTTCTTCGTGAATACATTTTTTCAATTGCATTTTATAAGTTGTTATCTAATATATATTTGACTCTGTGACTGAATGAGTGCGTGTGTGTGTGTGTGTGTTTTGTATGTAGAAAGGAACAGCGAGAGCCAGAGCAAGATATAGAGGTAAGGTAAGCATATAGCGAGAGAAAGAATCATTGTGTTCACGGCATTAAACGATCCGTTTATATTCACTAATTAAGGATACATTGAAAGAGATAATAGAGACCACATTAAGTATTGCATCCATTTATTGTATTTATAGTAACAGTAAAAAAATACAAATATGCGCAATACAGTACGTGTACTGTATTCAAAATTTTCATCAGAATTTATGAGTCTGTTACAAGTTTTCTGTAGAAACTCTTGTATAGTAATAGGAAGCATACTTCTATAAAGAGTAAATAACTGACATAGACACTTCACTTCACATTTTGTCAGAGAGACATTTTTGTTAAGTCTAACGAGAATACGCAATTTTATTGAAGAACATCAAGTCAGGTGCTTGACTGTCAAAAATAGGCCTATACATGTATATGCGTATCAGCTACGAACTGACGACTTTTCTCTTTATCTTAAACAACACACTAAGACAGGAATATGACTTTTATCTAGGAATCCAGTGAACACATTGGAGTACTAGTTTTAAAAAATAATTTTATTTTTTAGCTTTTACAAAATATGTTTATATTATCATCCATGCAATGATAATTATACCAGCAAACAAAATAAAAGACAAAGTTAAAGTAACATATTTTTTATTGTCTGTAACAAAAACTTTGTTCTCAAAGAAAATTTTCCAGTAACCGCGTTACGTTATTTATATTTGTATTTTATTGTAAACTACAGAATCACATTTGTGTATTTATACAACATCCTCTGCTTACATGTAAATAATTTATAGTTAACATAATTGTATTGTACTTGTAGGTTTAGTTTTATATTTTTTATTATAAATTAGTATCTTACTAACTCGTGGTTAACTGGAATTAGCAGTGTTCATAAATTATGCGAGAGATCGAGTTACTACTAGAAATACTGTTCTGTATGACTCGAATGCATTTGGCAGTGTAAACTTTTCAGGTCACGACGGACTCAAAGTGAATCTATCGCCAGTCGCCTCCAATGCTAAGACCAATGCCTCTGCTGCGTGTACCGTCGTTGGGTCCTCCATAAGTACGATCGATGTGTCCGCGAATTTCGCCTCGTATCTTCCCGTTATCGCTTTCAAACCGTTTGCTGACCTCACCACGCACTCTGGTGCCGCCTCCCTGATCGCGGTTCACGTCTACAGTCCACCCGCCGCCAGACCTTCGTGCCCGGAAATGCTCTTGGAGCCACTGTTAACAAATACATTAACAAAGCTTAATTTCAGTTTTACTTTTTAAGTTCAGTTTCACTGTGTTAAGAAAATTCTTCTTTACGTTAAACGTAATGAAGTGAAAGAATGCCGTACGAAAGTGAATAATTATTAAAAATTGTGTTCACTTCGTATTTCCACTTTCTCTAAATATAATAATACGC
Organism: Magicicada septendecula; assembly: GCA_034769895.1. Classification (NCBI taxonomy): domain Eukaryota; kingdom Metazoa; phylum Arthropoda; class Insecta; order Hemiptera; family Cicadidae; genus Magicicada; species Magicicada septendecula. The sequence continues at coordinate 264,639,436 of CM068368.1, read as the reverse complement.
ATACCGTATATACAAAAAAAAAAACCTTTGTGATGCTACATGACATTGAGATTTTTTGTGAGGAAGCATGTTTTGATAACTCAAGATGTAAAAAACGTTTTTAGAAATGGACAAGCCTATATATTTGTTGTCGCATGCTTTTGTGTGTGTGTGTGTGTGTGTGTAGGTATGTACGTGTTTTTTATGTAAATAGTTATACATTTTTAGTAAAACCTAAACACTGGACACTGTACATATTTAAGTTGGTGTGCCGGAAATACCGTATCTGAGATTATATGGTTGTTCATACGTTTGCCGTTGTATACTTGCTCTTGTGTCCTCCATATCGAAAAAGCTACCGATTTAAGTTTTAATTCCATAGCCAATAGTTCATTTGTTATACGATTAGGCCTATTCTCAGTAACAGTCTATTTTACTATGATGACAATGAATATATATACTGAAGCTTTTAACTGAAAATATCTGATTTTTGAAGTTTTTTCACATTTTACTTTGGTCAAATTCATTTTATTTTATCCATATTATTATTTTGTCAATACTAAAATTATTTTTCTGGCTGATTTTGAGCAACAACAACAACAACAACAACAACAACAACAACAACTACTACTACTACTACTACTACTACTACTATTATTATTTTACGATTTTAACAATTTAAATTCTTCATTATATAGACTATAGCATATAATAATTAATTTGGATAGCAAAAATGTTTACTCTAATTCGTTTTCTGTTTTTTAAAAGTTAAATTAGCCTAATTGTCAAAATTATGTTACCTCTTCCGGATTTGCTTCTGAGTATGCTTGCTCGTGTGGATACGCCGTGATGAGAGCAATGAAAGCGCTCACGACGATAAATGCCAACGAAAATTGCATTTTGTCCTAGAAACAAACAGTGTGCAATCATTAAATTAATTATTTTAACAATTCGTTGTCACGAGAGTCGAAATCTATTTAGGGAACACAACCCACACCGTGTTATACGTAGTCAGCAAGAAGATGACTGCTTTAAATGATAACGAAGGTAGCGTTACCGTATTCTGGTGTCTAGAACAATTCTTAATATTATAGTGACATGTTATTTTTTAAATAAAAATGATTAAGTATGAATTAAAAAAGTAATTAATAAAAGTAAAAAATAAAACACCAAACTTAAAATCCAAATATTCGTATGTATAAAGAGTAATTGGTATGAATAAAGAAATTACTACACATGCACATGCAAGGATTTCATTAAAACGTTTTTTAAAAATAGAAGCCTTCAGTGCGGCCGTAAAACAATTACCATAATTCAAGGAGAAACTGTCGTTCATATCTGTCGTTTTAATTAGATGATTGCATTATCTATGCCATTAACAAGTTTTAATTTCAGGAATCAGTACTAACAGTGAACTGTTTTTTCTTACGAATATAAAATTAACATTGAGTAGAGTTTTTGATAAGAATGCAATTCGTATTTGAATTATTCAGGTAAGACAACTATATAGGTTCAATTTCTACTTCCTTCTGTTTTTTTAGTAGATTAAAGAATTAAATATTTTAAAACTGTTTCAAAACTGTTTTGAAATTGTTTTAACTATAATAATATTTATTTTGGTATGTTAAAACGATTTCTGTTCATACAGTATGCAGTAATGAAAACTGGAGCCTCTAGACAGGTGAAGAAGAAGGATACAAGCGTAAGAAATTAAACTACTCAGAAGAATGAATGTTGTATGAAAAACAGATCGGATTAGAAACACTGAGATGAGAAAGGAACAGCAATGAGCACTTACAATGAAGGTAGAAAAGCAACCACTAACGGCAAAAAGATATACTTCTGAAAAGAGGCCCCCACGTGAAAGGCATCCCTGAATCAAATACTATAATAGACAATCTTGATACTCGACGATTTTAGCAAAGAAGAAGAAGAAGAAGAAGAAGAAGAAGAAGAAGAAGAAGAAGAAGAAGAAGAAGAAGAAGAAGAAGAAGAAGAAGAAGAAGAAGAAGAAGAAGAAGAAGAAGCTAATAAAAAGTAATATGCATTTTTAGCTACTGTAAAACTAAATAATATAGTAATTACATACATTTTGTATAAAATACTTACACGAGTGATTATATTATACAATTAGCGACGTTTCTACCTTTAACACGAAATTAAGTCTGAGGCCTAGGTTGGAAGCAGTATATTATATACAGACACTATAAAGGAAAACCACTGCAGATAGGTAAGGAGGGAATCACTGTGAGTCATTCCCTTAAGCCCAGGAAACACAAATGCTGTTGTCCAACCTTGAACTTCAAAAAATACATAGAGTGTTGTTTGCATTTTATCAAAATTTTTCTCTGACTTAAACAATGTTAATGTTGTAGAAAAAAGTAGGCGCCCTTTTAATTGCGTATTATTGCACAGGTCAGGACGAAAACGTATTTTAGAAATAAACTGTTTTATAGTACGCCCAGACTGGATAGAATTAAAATAAAAATTTCTGTAAACACAATAATATAAAATAAAATGTAGTTATAAAAGTAAAATTGTAAATATAAATAACGAAAGTCGGATTTAGTTTGTACGGACTAAACAAAATTAATACTGACGAATATTCATCAACAGTGAATTGGCTTTGATGTTAATATTATCGTAAGGTAAAAATGAGAACTAAACTCCTAAATTCAGAATATTTCTAATTATTTAAGAATTGGTGATATGCTCTATTCAAATTATTGAAGTATGGAATGATATACTTACAAAGCCAATTTTTGAAATGTTTAAGCATAGGTTATTGCCATTTACACAAATTATTCGTCGAACCTATGTTCCGGTTTAAAAATTTAAGACATCGTGTAAAATTAAAAAATTAATGATAATGTACAGAACACTGTTCATGTGTAAAAATATATAGCTTCGTCAACACATGTCAGATCTAAAGAGTAAGCATTAACTATTTTTGTAGCTTTCACGTCACCCTGTTTTTCCAAGTTTGTGATTAACATATTTCCTATCCTGATCTACAAATTTCGTGTATACATAACAATTTGATCATAAACAGAATGCTTTTAGTCTGACTGTACGTCTTCATGTTTAATATATATTACAGAAAATAACTTAAAACAACTCATAACTTTTTTCCAGAGGACTATTGTCTCTTATTTAATATAACTATATCTTCTGATCCACATGTAACACAAAAATTTCAGTAATTTATAAAACTTCAGCTGCTTTTCTGTTTTTATCTTCGTTCAAAACACCTTTGTGTGGGCCATGTGAAGATCTGGAGCAAAACAATATATCAAATAGTATATAACAAACGTAGGCTATATCTGTCTACATTATTTCCTTCGAAGCAGACAAATATACCAAAAAGCAAATAGGTCTATAGGAAATTACTATCTTGCTCTGGATTATTTCCTCATCGTCTGCGTACATTCCTGATGCATGAAAAAGGTGTATATCTGTTCTCTTATCAGGTAGTCTATTATATGTTAAAAAATAAAGGTGAAGGTACGGTACCTGTACATCGTTAGGTAGCTTCCATGTATTTATGCAAATATAAATCCCTATTTGGCCATGATCCTCTAAAGTAAATTTCTGTTTCTTTCTAAAAAGCGTTAAGTGTAATTAAATTGTTGTATTTATTACAGATCATTCTGTGGATCATGCTTGTAATCACGAATAAGAACCAATCTTATTTTTAAATTACATTTCAAGCATTTTATTTAATCGTAGCAAGTACAAACAAGTACAATGAGGAACAGTATCGTTTTCAGTAATCAGACACTTCTGTAGAATATATATAAGCTGAAGCTTAAAAGCCTAGGTACTGAAGCAAAGACAATCGGTGTACTAAACTTTCTTAAGGAACAGATTTCACAAAACTCATTCAGAACCTTCTGTTTATGTTGCTTGATGTGATTCTGTTTTCCATTATAACTGTAGCACTTAACACGATTTTAATATTTTTGTCTGACACTTAACATGTGACGATTAAATTTCAGTCGGAATTTATTCACTTGTCCTAAAAATAAATAAAAGGAACCTTATTGTATTCCGTCAGAACAAAATTTACTCGATACAAGCGAATTGTAATGGATACGAACTTTCCGCAGGTGTGGAAATTTGTTACCAACCAAATCATAGACAATATCACTTTAATGGAAGACGCGAGGCTTGTCTGGGCAAACCCTAGCCTGTTTTGGATTTAACATTTTAGACATGATTTTGTTAACATTTCCAAAAATGTCAATAAAATAATTTTTATTAGTTTTATCATACATCTACTTCAGATATAAATCAGAAATGTGATTTGTTAATTATAGTCTTTCCCTGGGTATAGAGTTTGTTTATTAAAATTGTTTTGTTTTCAAATAAGAGGCAAAACACCCATCTGTCGTTGTGAGCACTGTAACTGACTGGTTTTGTTAATTGTTTTTTTTCTCATGCAGAAAGAAACATGACAATACATAACCTTTTATATACTAAAATGTTTTAAACTTTTTCTTTTGAAAATTGTTTATAACTATTATACACAAAGTGTTCAACAAAAAAGTCTGTTAAACATGTCAGCGTATAAGTTGTTTTAATTCATAATTCAAGCCTCAGAAGTCCATGATCTGAAGCACTGACTGCACTTATTTTTTGATTTATTACATTTATCTCTTTCCAGCATGATTCTTGTGTCTGTTTCATGACGTATGTGTCACAGCATTTTTTAAACTAATTACTCGATTGTTTTGCCGATTAAATAAAAACTATTGTACCGAGTTGTTACTACTGTTTTAATGTTTACTATTGAATATTAACTACAATCTGAGACGAATAATATTTGTACCATAGTCATTTCATACAGATGATGAAGTCCTATTTAAAGATGAATTATCAGAGTATATTCCGTAGCAAATTTACAGGAAAATGCATTGTGAATTACAGATTTAATGAGCTATAAAAAGACTCCTAAAAAGAAATTACTCGATAAGGAAAACTGAACAGAGTCATCAGACCTTGAACTCGAAGATAATGTACAGCAACCGACTGGGTACCATACTTTATATTATTACCAAGTTTTCTTCACGCTGCTTAACTGAACGATAAGATTTAAAAAACTTGTTGACCTTACAGTCAACAGTAAAATTTGTGCACTGAACTATAATACAATAAGTACCGTAGCTCAACGTTTGAGTTTAAGGAGACTTTTTTTATTCAAATTCAACTGTTTCCACCGTAGTGCTCTGAAAGTATATAAAAAAAAGAAACATTCACCATTAAAGCAACAATAATAGATGCACAGTAGTAATAATGATAATAGAAATAACAATTTCGTTAGTAGCCTATTAGTTCTGTTTTGACGATGAAATACGTGAAAAACGTTTTGGACTCTATCGTTGAAGCTTTCAAACCAACGTAACGTTTCAGTTGCTGAAATCTGCAACAATTTCTAGCTGTAAATATATGACACCTATGAACCCTTTAAAACGAGCAATATTTCAGTACGATTATTGCAATGTAATCATTGCAATTTAAGGCAAAATGTTTAAAATATGAAAATTAAAGTGTAATACCGGAAGCAACCAATAAACAGTAAGGTAATAAACCTATCGTTGATGTCTACTCTGGCAAACAGAGAGTGCAATACATGCATTGAAGTATTCATGCATTAAAACGAACACTAGAACCCTACCGCAGGCGGTAGTTAGAACTCTACTCGAAAAATAAACTTGCTTGGGCTATAAACTATTTATGCGGATTAATTTTCACTTGTTAAATTTCTAAGTAACCATAAATACACAGAACTGAATCTCAAATAATAATATTCTGCTAAGACAATTTTATTCTTGAAGATTCGTTTACAGAATAAGCGAGGGACGTCGTTAGTAAACAACTGAATAACTACAAATTCAAGTGAACAAATTATTACATTTTTTGTGTTACTTTACGTTAAGCGTTTGGGGAACGTACTAGTAGTGACAAATTGTCAGGTTGATAGGAGTGCACAGTAGTTTTTGAGTAATCACTACCCCAGCAATAGTTGAATTCAGCAATCTTAGGGAATTACAATGTTATTCAGGGAGCTACCAACAAATTGATATGGCATGATGTACCCACTAGTTATGTGGTAATTTGAAATTATTGTGAATAATGTAAGTAAAAATGAATTCATTATGTTTAACAATGTCTGTGAAAAAGACAAACGTTAAACTTAAATCATTTCCTTAATTATGGGCGTGGTCATAACTTTTCTTAGCTCCAAATCTCTGGCAATTGTAGTTAACGATGAATTTTGATTGTGTAAGAACTTACCTTTTATGTATAACTCATTTTTGGATGTTTGCTTTAGCTACATCTTCAGTTATCTCGTTGTCTGTATCTGTAGAAAATATTTGTCTGATGGATATGTAATTTTTAACTTGTCTGTTTTTTTTTTTTTATATCAATGTTTGCACGTGGGAATGTGAATTTGTCCTTGTTCACATCCACAGACAAAGTCTGTGCTTTTGTTGTTCCCGAATTCTGTGGCTGATGATATACAAAATGTGTCATAAGTCCCTTAACACTAGTCTTGTTCTCTGGCCTTGGTGGACGACTTCTTTAGTGTCTTCAGAGTCCGCTGCTAATTTCTTAAACTTTTGATAACTCCCAATGATCACTTCCTCAGTCATTCCATACATAAACTGATTTCTTGGCTTCCTCTCCTTACTTGCAGGAGCCCCATCCACTTCCTCCTTATCCTGTCTGTAACTATTTCGTAACAGTCCACGTCGGGTCTGTACAATGCTATGCTGCCCGTGGCCTTTCACCTATATTACGTGGTGTCAGTTTCATTGAACCTCGTTTTTACCTACCTTATTCTATGTTTAATAGCCTTCTGCACCTTCTGTCTGCTGTAACTTTATTTCCCAAGTACTTGGAAGGTCCGTCTGATATAATGCCACACCTAGAGAGGGGAGTATTTTACTTCCAGAACACCTCCACAGCAGGCATGAGACTTGTGACCTTGACGATAGTTATTAACAAAATCATTTTTGTCAAGCGACAGTATTTGATTTTCATTTCGTTTTTTGCAATATTTTTTCACATATGTTTTCTGTGTACAAAAAGTAGATGTTCATTATTTATTTAGTCTGTATTGAGAAAAATAGAAACATTGTTTTTTTATTAAAATAGCCAGACTGTAATTAATTTGTATGGTATTATTATGAATTCTGTACGCTGCATATTGGTGATACTAAGATCTGTGCAATTCATTTGGTTTTGTAATTTTCTTGATGTGTGAGCACACTTGTAAAGAGTTCTGTACGCTATACATTGGTGATACTGAGCTCTGTTATATTCATTTGGTTTTGTAATTTTCTTGATGTGTGAGCACACTTGTAAAGAGTTCTGTACGCTATACATTGGTGATACTGAGCTCTGTGCAATTCATTTGATTTTGTAATTTTCTTGATCTGTGAGCACACATGTGAAGAGTTCAAAGCCTATAAAGAAAGATTCTAATTTCTTAATTTGCTCTTGTTTACCAGTTCCTTTTATTACTTACGCTTACGGTTACGGTTTATTTTTACCATTATTTGGTTGGCTCGTTCGTTATTTGATTTTGATTAGGCCTATGAGTGATTTTGTACACCACATTATTCTTCGTCCTGAAAATACTTTTCATTAATTCAATTTATAATTTGTTTAAATCTATTTAAACTCAATTTTATATTAGCAATTCATAGTAAACGTAGTTGAATGGCTGACTTGTCATTTCTGACATGCTGGCAAAACTGTGGCCACTGCCAGCGTAAGGATTATAAACGACATTTGAGGAAAGAAATCTGAAGGCAATAACAGCTCAGAATTACCGCACGAAACATGTAAAATGGTAAATGTAATACGAACACGTGAATAAACAAGCAAGAGTTTGTTTTCGTCTTATTAAGACGTTTTCCTTTCATCTAACAGTACAGTCACTGAAGGAAAACAATTCAAATTAAGTGGCTTCTATGAGATTTTTTGCATAAGGCTAGATAAAAGGGTGAGAAACAATTTTAAAAAAAAGTTTACATAAATTCCGCCGCGGTTTTTCGAAAAAGAGGAGGTGGAAGGTACAAAAAATTAGTTTTTCAATTATCTTGAAAAATAAAAAATTTACGAAAAAAAGACAAATTACAAAAATTTAAGAGCATTCAATTCTCTACAAAAAAGCTATTAATCATTTTTTTGTCAGGCCAATACTTTGTGAGAAAAATGGAATTGAATTATTAGAAAAAAATTGATTGTCGGAGTCCGCCCCGATGAGAGGGAAGGCTAATTTTTTCTGACATTACAACATACAAATTTTAATAAAATCCGTTATAATAGTCGTAAAGACAAAAATCAAAAAGCATTTTAAAGCTAAATGTTTGTACTTTTATGTAAAATGAAAAGTAAATAATTAAATTATTAATAATTTAATACTTAAAATAAAGTAATAACGTTTTTCCTTTTTATTTTTTTCAACTAATGCGTAAACATATTAACAATTAACAATTTCTTCGTATTGTTTAAATTAGCAGCCATCCTTACTATTTCTTTTATGAATTTGCTAACTGCAATAATAAAAAATTATAGCAGTTAGCAAATTCATAAAAGAAATAGTAATTAACAATTTATTACAAATGTATTTACATAAAGAAAACTTCACAATATGAACTTTACATATATAGGTCTTCGAAAAAAAAAATAAAAATTAGTATTGATTTATTGGCATAAAATGAGCGAGTTTTAAAATTTTACATTTTTTGAGTTCGCAAGTATACATCATTTTCTTAACTTAAAATTACTACAGAAAATTTCAAAATAAATATTTTTTAACAAAATTATGAACAAGTATTGGTCAAAGTGTCTTTTATAAGACCGCGGTGTAAAGAATTGTTAAAATTTAGTTAAATTTAAATAAATGTAACTTTTATTAATAAATGTAAAAATATGTCCATTGCGCGTATTAATATTTATAGTTAAAAACTAAAAAATAAATATTAAAATGTAACTATTGTACGTAAAACTACAATATTTGAGGTTTCTCTTCTACATAGTGAGAATTTATATCCGTGCATGGGCATAAAAAGAACAGACCCTGAAAGTTGAAGAATTTTAGGGAGAGTGAGCGTTATTTGATTTTAACATATTACATGCGCCATACAGATGCGCGGTGAGCTGACACACAAGCTTGTACGTTGTAAGTGTTCGTGTGTAAACCGTTGCCGGATCGACTGTTATTTTATTTCGGAGCACGTGTAGTGTTTATTTTTTGAAATTATCGCAACTTCTTAATTAATTTTTGAAAATAAAATATATGTTTATTGAATAATGCTTCACAAAAGTCAAATATATTAATGAATCTAGATATATTTCTTTTACAAAGGCAGTAGTTAAGAAAAGGGCAGTGAATTTGGCAACATTACCACCAACTGCAGATGCCGCAAAATATCATTTTTTCAGAGTATATTTACGACACAAAAATGGCTTGGCAACGATCTTTTACTTCAAGAATGGGGTTAGAGCGTTAAAAATGAAATGTTAACTCCAATACAAATGTCACAGTTACCCGCACCGAAGTCACTTGTGCAAATGATCTGCAATTGCAAAAACGATTGTGGAAAATTATGCAGTTGCAGAAAAAGTGGATTGTACTGTTCATCGGCTTGTGGAAACTGTGAATTTAATTTGTGCACAAATTTTTCAAATATTGTGTATGATAAGGGAGAAATAGAAATAGAAGACTCAACTTCTGAATCTTTTCAAGAAATTGGAGAAATTGGAGAAGAAATAGATTTTTAAATATATTTATCATTATAAAAATAATTGTTAGAATTAAATTTTATAAATAAATAATAAATGTACTAAAAAGTTATTTTCCACCTTGATAATTGTGAAAAAATCCGAAAAATCGAAGAAAAAAACGATATTTTAATAATTTTGTAAATCATAATAAGTTATAAATAAATAATTTATAATTTGTATAAATAAGAAATGTGTTTTAAAAGTTATTTTATTGTTAAAATCTTCAATTATTGGAAGAAAAACTATTTTCGAATATATTTATAAAGTGCATTTTTTAATAACATTTTTATTATAATGCGTAATAAATAAGTAAAAATAGGCCTACAAAATAATATATACATAAATGAAGAATAATGAGTTTTTATACTTATATTCCTGAAAAACTTGCATATCTATTAAATAAACATGTATTATATGTAAAAATCCACCTTGTGAAAAATTTGGGCAAATTTGAATTAATTATTCTACTAAAATTATCGCCCTGACAAAAAAAAGTTAATAACCTTTTTATGCAGAATTTTATGCTCTTTCTTTTTGGTCTTTTATATTTTTCTCATAAATTTAATATTTTTTAAGATAATAACGAAAAATGAATGTTTCGTACCTTCCCCCTCCCTTTTTTCGAAAACCCGGGACTGAAATTTTGTAAACTTTCTTTTTATATTCTTTCTTACATTTTTATCTAGCCCTATGCAAAAAATCTCGTAGAAGCTACTTAATTTGAAATTTATATTTTTTTCGGCTTCAGTAACTGTACTATAACCCACATTCAGTTAAATAAATTTGGTATAATTTATGTACCATCTTTAGCTTGTTTGTCTAACTTATGTTTTGTAAGCATTTTATATTTTATTTATTTGGTTGATGAATTAAAAACAGAAATTAGTTAAAAATTTTTTTTTGAAATTTCCAATTTCTTATAATGATGTTTATATGTTCTTCTAAGTTTATAATTTTTTTTGATTTGGTGAGTCAAGTATTTGATGTGATGTTGGCGGAACTTTAGGTGCTGCCATCTTAAGTAATGAAACAAGTTTTACCAAACTGTAGTGGGCTAACAGAAGGTATCAATAACATTTTATCAAACTGTAGTGGGCAAACAGAAGGTAGCAATAACATTTTTATTACACTTAAATAGAAACACATAATAAATATTTATTGTACTCGTTACTTAATCAATACTGAAAATAATTTAATATTATACATGCATTTTCATGTGTATATCGCAGTTATGCTTCTCAACGTTCTGAAATTAAAAATAAACAATTTTAAGCCTTTTTTCATATTCAACTTACTATTGAAAAGTTAGAACGTTCAACATTATTATTTTAATAATAGTGTAAAGGTTACGTAATGGACACAAAAATAATAACATAACTTTTTCAAACGATACAAAAACAACTTTTTACAGTTTAATGTAGAATGAATTCAAATTCAAGTTCGTTTTCGAGGTCACTGAAAACGTATGGGAATCGTTATAGGTACATTTATAAGAAATTAATATACAATCAAATTACATCTGTTTTTTACGTCAACGACTCTTAGTTGTTTCTCCTTAGTTTCCCATCTAGACTCTAGTTAACAGTTTGAAATGTATAGGACGTTATATCACTTGTTCCGAACAATACAAGGTTGTGTGCACTGTCCCTTATAAGTACACAGTGGTCACCAAGCGCCGTTTACTCTTGAACCGACACGACTGTTACGTGGTCCCAAACTGTGGCTTCCGTAAAGTTGACCCGTGTGACTGTACACGTCACTAAGAACTTTGAAGTCGGCACTTCTGACTTCTCCACGGTGTTGTCCGACAACGCCTTGTCTGGTTCCTGTATAGCTGTCTGCTCCTGAGTAACCACCGCGGGGTTGTAGCCTTCGTACTCTTATGTGCTCTCCCTAGAAATCAGCAAATTATGACTATAGATATTTAAAAACGAATTGTTAATCACTAGCGTGGAGCAAAACATAGACAATTAAGTTAAACTAATGAAATGATACCTTCTGCGGCACCACGTTATGGGCCGTATGAAAAAGATTTATTTAACAAGCATTCAACATCAAAACTATAGGCCTATTGTTTTTAATTCCGAAAAATATCGGAAATTAAGGGACAGATTGGTTTCTGATTAATTTCACTGCAAAATGTGTAGAAATGTAGTTTTATGGAATACTGTCAATAGTTATTCTAAAGTTAATATTATTAATAATAAAGTCTAGATTACAATTACTGACTACATTTTGACATTTTATTTTAAAGTTGAGGAAAATAAGAAAATTAATTTATTATCTATTTACTTGCATATTTATATTAGTTTATATTTATACATTTATATGTTTATATTTATTTAGTTATATTTATATTTTTATATATTTATATTTCTATATTTTTATATTTATTTATGTACTATATACAAACATTAACTGTTCGATTATTACAAATAAAATACAAAGATAAAAGGTATACTTACTTGGTATTACGTAAATGTTATACACGCTTTAGCATGCTTTTATTAAAAAAAAAAATAGTTCTTCAAATGAATAATTTGCCTTTTTTTAAAATACAATGTTACTTAATAAACTTAATTTTAAATTCATTTAATAAATTTTATGATTATAAATTAAAGTTATATATTCTATTTCAAGAAACTTAAATCTAATGATGTAATTATATATTGAGTAAGTAATATTTAATATTAGTGTTCAGGTAAATAAGAAATTACCTTCTCGATAGCAGGGTACGACAGGCCAACAGCTAGCAGGGCGCCAAGTATCAGGAATAATAACAGCGAGCTCATCTCTTTCTGAAAAAGATGAAACATAAATATAAATATTATAATACGTATTTACAAATATATATAATACAAATATGTTCACACACACACACTATCTATTAGGGAGCATACGCCTATATACGACTAGATAAATTCCGAAAGTGTAGCTGCACTTGCAGCGTTCAGTATGAAGCAGGTTTTCTTTCGCTCGTTATGCCAACCAACTGAAACTTAACTTTGTCCTTGTCATGTAGCTGCCTTATACCTTTGCATACAAACCCGTTTGTTTATAATCTTCAGATATTACACCTTTATGCGTGTTATAAATGACAAGTACTCTTCATTCCAATCCTAGTAAATTTGTCTTCTGAAATTATAATTAAAATATTTGTCTTTATATCATAATTAAATTATGTTTCCTACTTTGGGTTACTTTTAACACCTTCATGCAACAGTTGATTTAGAGAGATTGGATATCATTATTGGATATCACAAAAACTACGAAAGTGAGAAATTGTTTATTACTCTTCTTTACACTTATTTCGTTGCTCAAATAATTAAATAATATAAAATACTGAATTACAACTACGTAGCATTGTTAAATTGTTTACGTATTTATGGTGCTATACGTATATATCTGTGACTAAAAGAAATCAGGGTTTATTTTATAGAACTGAAAAATATAAGCTTCTCTTTCTGATAATTCAAAGCTACACGCTTTGATACCAAACAATATCTCCATTAATACTGACATGAATGTATTGAACTAAAGTAGATCTACTGTTAATGCTTTGTATCTGTGGAAAGAAGTAGAACCATCTAACATTACTCGTTAAAACAGAAAGCTTAACGAAATCTTACTTTGATTAGAAATTGAATTGGAAGGCGGTCTAGACGTGATAGTAGAAACAGAACGGCAGAGTCCGCGAGTACAGTTCCGTGGAGTTCTGCTAGTATGCACACACGAACTGAGCTTACGGCGCACAAGTGCCCCAAATAAATGGCTCAGCTAATATCTGTTCTTCACTGATTTAAACTGACTTTGAAGTAGAGATAATGATTTATTTATTTCTGAGTTGTGACTTATTAGTAAGAAGTTATCACAACCTTGAACTCTAGTTTTGATTCCTGTCTGACTTTATTTATATCTGTCACACCGCGATTTCTGCCTTGTTTTGCAAAACTTAAACGGCGAACACGCCTTCAGCGGTGGAATGTTTTGTAAACTCCACGCTTACATGAAAAACAACAACATTTTTTTCTCCAACACGTGATCAGCCATTAACCTCAGCTGTTGTAATTTAATGATAATATTCAATTAATATAGATAGTATTTTACTATAATGAGCGACTTGTAAGCACTTATAACAGCAGTTTCATATTCTGGTTTTACAAGCATGGAAGAAGTCGTAGGGATATTTCTAACAAAATCGTTAGGATAAAGATTATCCGTCAGCTGAATGGTATACAATTTTGAAATGATAAAACTCACAAAGAAACGGAAACTAGCAAACATAAAGTTACTGTCGAGAGTATTTCAAACTGTAGCTGCAAAATTTTCAAGCTAAGTAAAGAAACAGAATCCATTTAGAGGCAATGGGAAAGGATTACTGACTCAGATCTAGGATTTCAAGAACATAACACCGAAAAAACTAAGACATTAGGCATACTATGCGAATAAATGAGAATATCACAGACACAATAGACACAAAACAACTTATGAGAGAGAGAGAGAGAGAGAGATAGAGAGAGAGAGAGAGAGAGAGAGAGAGAGAGAGAGAGAGAGAGTGAGTGAGAGAGGTTTGATGAAACGTTCGTGGTACTAAAAACATTTGATTTGTGATGTTAGACACATGCCTATAACAGTTGCTTCCCTGTTGGATACGTAGTAGACTATAGATTTCAGAGCTAATGAGCAAGTTGTGTTTTGGTGTAGTAACGATTTTTAACATTTTCAATGCGACGTCAAAGAACGTGCTTCAGATTTTGAGTGAAGAATTAAATAAGTTCTCTAACGTGGTATACATGTTGCAGAAGGATCTGATGAGTCTAATATGGATGGTCGAAGGTTGTAAATTGGTACAAATGATTTCAAGACTGAAATGAATAAGTCGAAGAAGACGACAATCTGCTGGAGATCGTGGGATTACGCACTATAAATTTTCAGCTTCAAGGGTAAATAAAGATTACTGAGGTTTTGGGCAGTTTACGGAGTTTGCATAAAACTATTTGTAGGAAACAGCCGGGCTTATGGAAGGATCTTTTATGAAATTTGCATCACGATAATATAGGTCACACATTATTGCTTGTTCAAGAAACTAATACGCAGCAACCAGATAGTCGTGTGATATTTACTCTTCTCTAGAATAATGAAATAAAGTATAATGTTTCTGGGCATGTTGAAAATGCAAAACAAAAATTGCTGAGAGACATCAAGACTAAACCGGAAAGTCCATTCCAGAAATCTTTTGAAGGCTAAAGAAACGTAGGCATAAGCACATTCTATCTAAAGGAAAATGCTTTGAAGAGGACAATATAAATTTAGATTAAGACAGACATAATTTTTCCTATAAACGAAAATTGCTTGACTCATCGATTAGCCTTCGAATATATTCAAACAGTAAAGTTTCGAACCACCAAGTCAGTAGAGAAATATGTGGGCATCATTGTTGACCCAGCAATAATGTCAGTTATTTTCGTCACGTTTGTTACACCCACATCAACACTTCGTTTGTATCACCAGACTAAATCTGCCCAGATTCATAACCCAGATTATGAAGGAGCTTATCCTCAGAATAGCCCGAGACCCGCATTTCTTAGACATAAAATCTTAGTGGTTAGTGGTAAAATGTAACCACCACACACCCGTTTCTTCACAGGGCATAAAATTGTGGGTAATAACAGTAACAAATCATGAAGTACAGTATAATAAGGCTATTATACCCAAAGGATTAATGTACAAGAAATCAAAATCTAATGTATAGTTAGAATGCATTCATAATATTAATTTCAATTAATATTGCTTCATGAAAAATGAAACACTAAATTATGAGACGCAAATCTTTATTTGTCATTAGGTAAATTAAATTATCGTCTCTCCTGAACTAAAACATAATTATACATAAGCTTCTAAATAATAATGTCTAAAATTGATGATACAGTTTTGTTTATTATACTCCTCTTCTTTTGATACTGTTACGATGAAAAGGTACGATGATCCTTACTATGACTCTTTATAATTAATTAAGAAAGAGTCTTTCTTAATTAATTATAAAGAGTCTATTCGTAAAATTTTATAAATACTTGTACAGTGTTTTCTGAAGTGTTGCTTTCTTTTCAGTTCGGTGTTTTTTCTCAGTATCCTTGCCCGGAGTATAGTTCCCTTGCTATTTTCGAGCAGCTTGTGAAACAGGCAGACATCTTCTTTAGCTGCATCTGTTCCATAGCACAGGCTACAAAGATAAAAAAAAGTGTAAGGATAGAAATTATTTTTATTTTCTAGATTGTAGTCTAGCGATTTCGTTAATTTATCTGAGCATGACCAGGAAGATCCAAATAATGTTGAAAGTTGGGGAAAATTACGTCCTCTCGCCATCAACTTCCGTAACAGAATTAACTCTGTACTCGAACCGCGGTCAGTTGTGACTGACATGAAAATACTGAACCCGGCCAATTGCGATCGTAAACAAGATCCTATCACCTACAGATATTTACACTATATATCCTGGATTCCTATATGACAGACATCTACGCTTGCTTCGTTCGCCCTACATAGGCATCGAAACGGCGGCCTTAGGCCGTCTATCGACTTGCGGGTTACTAAAAACATCATTCATGTGTCACAGACATCGAAGCATTAGAATCGAAGGGTCGCAATGCTTGGCCATTTAACAAGCCGTTTTTGGTCACTCCGTTCACAGCAAGAGGTCAAGCAAGAGGTTGCCATGTAGTTCCTACGCCTAACAAAACTTATAATCACCTGTAAGTTCCAAATTTGGAACAGGAACTTTTCTACTCCGGATAAGAACAGGTAAAAACGTCTTTTGGTAGCAACTCATCGAGATAGCTCTACGCTTCCCCGATATTCGCCTGTCTACGAAATCTCTAACACGGACTCTTGTAACTGGGGAAAGTATTTCCAAGTATCGTGTAAACAGGTCAATGTAAAGCATTCACGTTTAATTTCATCAGTACAACCAACCGTACTAGTGTTGGAACGAGTCACTGTTACGCAATAAGCAATAAGTTGCTACCCAGGTTTCTTAACACCTACATCATAATAACTTTCCGAAGAGTTTAATTGCTTTTTTTCTAGACGACAATTAGTATCTCATGGTTTGGTTTCATATTAATCCATTGCTTAATAATCAAAATGTTCACAAAACCGAATAACACATTACTTCTTAATAAACACACATGTAATTCTTCTTTTATAAAACATGCACACACGCTAAGTACACAGATACACTCGCACTTAATCAGATTACTTGTCTACTTCCTAAATAATTTCCTAGGTTTTACATTGAAGAGTGACATATCTCTTCCCAATATCCAATCTTATCATTAAACTCAAAGTTCAACCAAGCGAGTATGCCGGTTGAATCAACAGAATGGCGGTGCTTTATTAAACTAGATTCACATAAGTGCTTTATACATGTACGTGTACAACATAATGTAATTTTACTTTTAATATTTTACTATAATATTTAGGCTGCATTTTATTTATTGTATAGTATAGAAAAAATATCTGCTCTATTGAGTTTTGTCTTTCCGTTAAAAAATATTAAATTGTACGTATATGAACGACACACACATATACAGAAACCGTATTCGCTCATAATGTAACTACAATATTTAGTCACACAGCAAAAGACCTCTTCGTGCCGCCTGCCATGTGATATTGGAACTCCGTTAGGCGAACCTGATGGTGAAATATTGCGTACTATGTCAATATCATTTTTAATGTCATGCGTTTCGGAGTAGTTGATAACATTTTTAATTGCAACTTATGAATTGTAGTAAAAAAAGGTTTCGCACAAATACTGAAAATATTTCAGAATTGCACGTCATTTTAAATTTATAACCTTCAAAATACCGAATTTTTCTTAAACTGTTAACCGTTTTGCCTATGATAAAGTGGTCAAAAGCGAGCAAATAAAAGTCAGCACTTTTGCGGTTTAACACACGTCGTTTTATTTTTCTTAAAACCAAACTTCTCGCCCATACTACGATGAGGCGTCCACTGACAATCCCTCATCATCGTCTTGCGTTAAACTGAAACTTAGTGTTGTTACTAACAATGAAAATCACGAAATCTTACAAGCGTGAATTGTTAATGGAAGTCTGCCCACTGTTCGTAACAAATCTCATCTTCAATAACAGGAAAAAAGTCTCCAGCAGTTAAAAAAAAATGTATTATGTAAATACCACTGGGATGAGGTTCATTATAATCAATTTTGTTACGATACGCTCTCTAACAGTCGAGAGTGTCGTTCTACACGTTTCTCGCCTAGCCGAGCAGGTACAGTGTGTGTGTGTCAAGGCTGCGTTGTTAAAGTACCCTCTAGACTTTTTCGAGTTTTTGTTAACTACGAAAATTATGCTGGCACACCGCCAAAAGGGTGGAAAATTATTCTGTAACACCTGCGCGACCTATAAGCAACAGCTGCCGACTTACTTATTGAGCTACAGTGGGCGATTTCTTTAGTGCGGATTGAATGGTTTTTGAGGATTTGTGGAAAGTGATTATTCTGTTATAATTAGTGCGGAACTCTGTTACTTGACATTATTATTGCGTGTGGACAAATTTAACTTTAATTATTGTATGAGAGTACTTTGTTGATTTCACATTGTTATTTGCGACTAATTAAAGCTGGTAATTAGTGATTTCATTGGTGTCTGTATTTTGTTTCCACTGTACAATACGGCGATCAATGAGACCGTCGTAACAATATTATACTTTGTGTTAAAGCATTACATAAATACACGTTTTGCGTACGCAGTAAAATGTACCTGAGTGAGTGCCCTGAGAAAACACTCCCGTGCGGGTTTAACGTTCCATAGCATTTCCCAATCACGATTGTCTACTGCCAGTTTTTCGGTTTTCGGTTTGATGGGAATTTTATAAGACTTAAGCAACTGTTCTTATTCTTGGATGACGGAAGTTACGTATGTGCGCTATATGTCTATGCCATGAATGATTTATTTTGTAGATAATTGGATAGTTGTGTAATTTTGTAATGGTTTAAAAAAAACTCAGTGGTTGTTTAACTTACACATTTAAGTCGGTGGATATTAAAATAATTGTGTGACAAAAATTCACATGCCGTTTATTACCTACAATTTGAATACAGATTTATTTCTTATTTGGGTATAGCGTATTGTGCCTTTGTTCGTTTAGGTTAGCTTTCAGACCTGAATATTGTCGTAAACACTTTATGTTCATATTATTTTATAAATAATTAAGGGCTTTTTGTGATTCTTATATTTATGAAGTTACAATGGAATAATATTCGCATTTAGGAGCAAATTTTACTGACAAGAGGTAGAAAAATAGAAAAATATGATTAATAAAACAAATTTTACAATATAAGAATCATTAAAAATTTTTAATTGTATTGAGGAATTGAACGTAACGAGTGTTTTATGGAGAGTTGTTTCTATAGTTAAAAGTCTATTTAGCACGTCGTTAAACAAGCTGTTGTTTAAGCATATCCTCCATTATCCATGGAGTCTGTACGTTAAAACAATATAATTTAGTTATGAAGGTGTATTTAATTTCTTCATGAAAAAAGTCAGTAATTTTTTGACGCCAGTAAGTACGGATCAGGGGATCGTCTGGCAGACTGGTGATGTACCAACATCCACCCATCAGCGTGTACATGTTACGTGATCGTTATCTTTACACATGTTTTACAGATTCTGACTTTAAGATTATGTATTAGACATTAATTAGCTTCCTTTACGTACACAATAGTGGCTAGATTTTAAGATCTGCCGTCAGTTTCCAATAATCAAATAAGTTGTTCCATCATGTATAATATTAGCTTCAAACGAATTCATCTAAAATTATTTATTGTGTTGACTTATCCTCTGATAACTTCTTGTTTATTTATTCCTTGTCTGGAAAACATATATGTATACGTACTTGAATGCGTCTATTAGTTGAATGTGGAATTTAGGTGTAAACTGATCCAGTTTCTTCTTAGTGGGAACTTTCTGTCCTTTTAATGTAAATGTGATGCTTGTATTTGGTATGAGTTTGGAAGTAAGTATAACGTGCGACCAGATTCCAAAACAGCCGTTTTCATTTTGTTGCATAATTTGAATTTGTAGATGTGACGGCTTTACCGGGTCATCTAAGGAGAATTACAAATAGTAGACTCCTCCTCCTCCTATGGCGCTACAGCCCAAGTCGGGCCTTGGCCTCCACCAATCTCCGCCTCCAATCTACTCTATCCATTGCAGCCTTTCTCCAGTTTCTTATTCCCATGTCCCTCGCGTCCTTTGCAACGCCATCTTCCCACCTCTTCCTCGGTCTGCCTCTAGGTCTCGTTCCCTCCCATGTACCCAGCAGAGCCCTTTTGGGGTTGCTGCCATCCTCCATTCTCAAAACATGTCCGGCCCAACGGAATCTTTGCATTCTTATAAATTTTGAGACTGGTATCTCTTTATATATTTGATACAGTTCATTGTTGTATCTCAGTCTCCATGAGCCATTTTCTTGTATTGGGCCTATAATGCGTCTGAGGATTTTCCTTTCAAAGGTGTCTACTATGTCGGGCTGTTTTCTGTATGATTGTCCACGCCTCACACCCGTAGCATGACACCGGTCTCATGACAGTCCTATATATTTTCATGTTTGTTTCCCTGTGCACATTCCCAGACCTAAATGATGGCAGCAATGCGAAGTATGCCTTGTTACCCATGGTGGTCCGTCTTTGGATCTCCGGGTCCTCTGATCCAGTCTTTGCTAGGTTCACTCCGAGATACGTGAAATTGTCCACCAGTTCAATTGTGTCCTCCTCTATCTCAATGTTGTTATGAACCTGGTCCCTTCTTGTTTGGATAAGCATTTTTGTTTTATCTATATTTATGGCTAGCCCAATTTCCTTGGCTTTGTTTTTAAGCTCCAGAAATATTTCTTTAGCTGCCGCGATCCGTCTTGACATGATGTTAATGTCATCTGCATATGCGGCTATCTGTACAGTTTTATTTGTTAACAGATTGGAGCTATTTATTGATAAACCTCTAATTACATATTCCAATATGCAATATTAAATAGTGTTGGGGCTAACCCATCTCCTTGCTTTAGTCCTCGTGTGATATTTATGGGTTCAGTTAGTAGGCTATCCACTTTTACTTGGGCTTCAGTCTGCTGCATGGTCACTTGCGTTAATCTTACCAGACAAATAGTAGACTACAGCGGAAAAATACGAAGAAATTGCACACACGCACGCACGCACGCACGCACGCACGCACGCACACATTGTGCATTAATGCGATAAAGTTTTAGTATATTTTGATAAGACAGTAATTGAAAATATCGGACCTCTCTTTTAGAGAACGTCTCCCAAAAGAGAACCATGTAATATATAGTCAAGGTTTTGTGGTATTTAATGTTTTTTAACTTTTAACTAGTTTGGCATTAGTGTAATTAAAGATTAAAATCATGCAGTCGTTAAATTTGAAACAGTTTCCTTTTTCAACTGTCACAGATTAAGCCAAAGGCTTCATCTACCTTAATAGTGATCGTTCTTCATTGGATCGTTCTTAATCCTCTTTGAGTATTTAGTGGAAGATAACTTACTGAAAACTGCAGTCAGTTTCATATCTTCTCAGTTCATTCAGATGTAGCCTTCAACTTTTGTTTGACAATCTCGTTACGATGGAGCGCTTGTCACGTCTCACGTATAAAAGGTGATTAAAATATAAATTAACTTACTTTATTGGTCACTTGTCATATAGTATTACAAATGCTCCAAAAGTACAACGAACTTAGATTGCATTTGTCAGGATTCTATTAATGTCAGTTATATCCAAGAGGAACTGTAACCGCAATTAATATCAAGGTCTGCTTGCATGAACAACATAGAGTACTGTAATGACACAGCAAGAGAGTGAAAGAATGAAGGAGAGAGAGAGAGAGAGAGAGAGAGAGAGAGAGAGAGAGAGAGAGAGAGAGAGAGAGAGAGAGAGAGAGAGAGAGAGAGGTAAAAACGTTACATTTGAAGTATCCACGTACGGGGTGTGATCAATATTGTCATTGTACGAACAGTAATCGCTGGCAACAGCCCAGCAGGTCAAACAGTTCCAATGAAACTGAAATGCCATTAATATTAATATCACTGGCAAGTTTGACAGTTTGCAAAGTGTGACAGTTTGAACTTTCTCCCCTTTTTAGTCTTTATTATTACGTGACGACTGGATTTCTTCTGCTGTCTATTTATTTTATGGCCAATTACTTTCAAGTTTCATTTTATTTATTTATTTTTAACTATCACTTAAGTTTTTGACTCAATGTATGTTACCAATTAGGTAATTGCTTTATCCTCGACAAGATCATTCAGCGGCTCTACTATTCTCAGATCCTACTCTGTAATACAAGGTAGCTGTAGATTAAGTACAGACTAGGAGTAGAAAATGGTGGTGACAACGAAAGGATTCGTCTAAAACGAAGGAATCAGCAAATTTATAACTTGAAGATAGAGACTGCAAATACTAAATATCTGAACTATATTCTTTAGTTATATTAATTGTATCAGCAAATTCTTAGCATGAAAACATACAAGCTTGAATAAATTACTGCTAATTTACTAGTATACTAGCTTAAAATATACATACAATAATATATAATAGGTTGTAATATATTTAGTATACTAAATATACTAGCTGTTAGAACGTAATAAATAATAAATTAGTAATACTAGTTATATTTTTAAATGATACACGATTGTTAAGAACATTGAGAATATTATCATGCCTAACATTTTGTGACGTGAGATCAACCTGTTATAATTCTTGGATTTCATTGTCCATGACGTGTCCGTTACTTAACTAAATACAACTATTATATTCACGACTCGGAACACAAAGTTTTTTATAAGTAAAAACATAAAGTTTTACCTTACAACCTGAACCTGTTTTCACCTTTAAAAGGCTTCTTCAGAGGTTGTAAGAAGCAACCTCTGAAGAAGCCTTTTAACGATGAAAACCGATTCAGGTTGTAAGGTAAAACTTAATGTTTTTACTTATAAAAAACTTTGTGTTCCGAGTCGTGAATATAATAGTTTCATTCTGTTATAATTTTTACTTATTAATGAAATTCAACTTATTAAAGAATATTTTTGAGTGAAAGTATTTAGGGAAAACAAATCTAGAAACCTAACTGACTAAACGAAAAGGTAAACGAATTTTTCGCTTCTACGATGTGTCACATACCTCAGCAAAAAATACATTTTCCCGTAAAGTTAGTTTGTATTTGATACTTTCGTACTCTGCCATATCAGACTCGTGAAGCTTGTAACATTCTAAGCAAAGGACTTCTATAATATGCAATTCAAACGATAAATGTGTTCAATATGTATGAATTTGTCCTCAATTGCACCAAAGATTGACAGTCAGATATTAATGTACGCGTCACAAATAGTAAGTTCATCTCGTTGGAGTTCTTGAAGAGTACGATATTTATAATTTTTGTGTTTTTTTTTAACTATTGATGAGCAATCTTCAATTCAACGATTGTCAAATTAAATTGAATGGTACCAGAGAAATTAATGGAAAGCTACACCACAAGTACACAATCAATATTTACCTAGTGAGTTTGGATTGTATCATTGAGATACAAATTCACCGTTTCCTTATTCGTACTCTGAAGTTTATAAAGTTAGTAATCAATTTTAAATAAAAATCGTAAACGGAATCCAGTTTTCATTCTTCTGCACAATGGGGAATAGGAAACTTGCCTATTCAGTGCTCTTTACCATTTGTAAATCAGTGCTGTTTTTCTGTCTACCAATATCTCTCTTCCCAGTGATAATTTTGTAGCATACAACTCTGAATGGAAACGAATTCAAGGTAGTAAGACAGAGCGTGCTTTTCTAAAGACTGACAGACCTTATGGCTCCCCATTGTTATTCGTATAGTGAGAAGCTAATTATACTTACGTAAACTTAAACCTAGTACTGGTGGCTGTCTAACGATTGGTCTAGTAGTCACGTTTTGCCACTTACCATATGCATATACAGTTAGACGTCATTCATACACGTAGCTGGTATAACGATGCGACGTGACATGTGCGGCCCATATGCACACGTCATGATCGTGTTAATATGATTAGTGCCGGTTGCGAACGTCTGAAATTCAGTTCTCACTGCTGAGATACGACAGAACGCAGACGTATGACTCCATAGTTACTTTGTGTCTCAAGCTTACATTAAGTCTTATGTTATTTTTCCCACGTTCAAATATTTAGCGACTTTATATTTACTTGTCACTATAATTTATTGATCATTACAACTATTTGTTGCTACTTCTGAAGCTAGAGAAAAAGAGTAGTAATAAAAACAGTTCAATTCTAAACGATATTTCCACCACTATCGTCGTAGATTTGGTTAAATGTTAAATTGTGTTAAATATTGAAAATCACAACTCATTCTTTCAGAAATTAGCATTTAATATGTGGATCTTAAAGCAAACCTTTTAGTATGCATTTCTCACAGATTTACAGCGAACCTCAGTCAGGTGACCTAAACCTTCTCGTACACAGCGTTCCAATGTTCCGTGTTCTCAAATGATCATTATCAAAATTTAACGCCTAATCCAGATGAGAACTAAGACATGCAAAAACCTCTTTTCAGGAGAATATACTATATCAGATTACCAATAATTGCTTTTATAACTCTTACTCAAGCTTTTTGATCTACCGGTTCTTTAAGTTTAAGGCAAGTTATCTAATGCTAGTGTTTAAGAGACCCAATTACTAATTCGTGTTAACCTGTTATAGGCTATCTACCATACAATATGTAGGACTAATATTAATTTTGTCCATTGTTACTTTACATCTTTGTTATAAATTATGTTTTACTTGTTTACAATATTGTTTGTTTTTATTGACAACTATTTTCTCTTTTCTGTTTCTATTTCTTGAATTGACAATTTCAGCGTCTCTCTGATAATATAATAGGAATAACTAATAATTAATAAATGGAAAAATTATTTCTTTTGTGAAAAACAATATTTTGAATTTACCTAAGGGAAAGATATGTTTATTATATTCAATCATTTCTGAAAATGTACGCGGTTTCAATTGCGTTAGCGTCTCTGCAAAAGGCAGTGTTGGTAGCGTAGTTCTATTCAATACAACACAATAACAATGCCCGCATTGTACTGTACTGTACATAGTGTAGGCGAGTACAATGCCTACAACACGTGTACCGCTCTCTGTTCTACACGTGTTTTGTTTGTCTAATCTCGCATGTTTGATTCTGCCGATTCACGTCTTTGAGGTGTGTCGGTTTCGCAACAACTTCTGTTATATACAGTTCATGAATCTCAGCGAGAGTGTGTTTAGAAATACATTTATAATATAATTTTTGAAATTTTGAGAACTCTGTATAATTATTCCGTATTTAATAAAAATTTCGATGTCCAAAATAACAGTGTGTGCTTCAAAGACACATCATTTATATAAAACTTTATAATTTTCCTCCAATCGAAACAAAATTGTGTAAACTATTTACCGCTTCTTTATCGGCAATTTATCAGCTTTGTGTTAATCACCTTGTTGGGAGTAAAACATTACAAGTACAAAAGTTACAGTTATTTACGTGATATTAGACACTGTTGGAACCACACTATTTTAAAAGGATGATATTATGTCATCATTAATTTTAAATTTAACCTATATCTTCCAAAACTATTATTGTTCTTTATTTTACGTTTCAAACTGGGTTTACATTTCTCCATTACCCAAAGCGAATGTTACAGTTACAAAAATTAGAGATAATGTTACATCGTCATTACTGAACAAACAGGGTAACTTTGGTAAAACAAGCCTTAACAATTTTCAGACAGTCTATTATTATTATTGTTGTTGTTGTTGTTGTTGTTGTTATTTCGTTAATACCAATATTTTTTCTTACTAAATTATAACAACAACAACAATACCAACTACTACTACTACTACTACTACAACACAACAACAACAACAACAACTACTACTACTACTACTACTACTGTTAGTACTATTGCTATCACTAGTTACGTGAGCGAATCTGCTTTTTGAGACAAAGTTATTTTTATGCTTTACAAGCCGGGATTTTTTATATCGACATACGGTC
Organism: Magicicada septendecula; assembly: GCA_034769895.1. Taxonomy (NCBI): domain Eukaryota; kingdom Metazoa; phylum Arthropoda; class Insecta; order Hemiptera; family Cicadidae; genus Magicicada; species Magicicada septendecula. The sequence continues at coordinate 264,613,548 of CM068368.1, read as the reverse complement.
TGGAGACAAATAAACAGATCTCTCTCTCTCTCTCTCTCTCTCTCTCTCTCTCTCTCTCTCTCTCTCTCTCTCTCTCTCTTCCTCCCCATTCTACACACACACACGCGCGCGCGCGCGCGTCAGATTAGAAACCAATCAGTTCTGAAGTCGACCATTACCCCACATACCTTGTGTCGAGACGACTGAGGCATTTTATAAAAAACATAATAAAATCATCTAAAATTTTACATTTGTTTTAACCATAAAAATATCTTTTCATTTTTGAAACAAATGCATAACTTTTATATGCTAAGAATCATTTAGTATGAAAGGTAAAACAAAATAAGGTAGATTACAATACAAATATTTTACAAATAAATAAGTAGAAATTAAATATATTGTGCAACCGTGTTCTGTAACAGTTATTGTAAAGTAGTAAGGTAAGTTAACTGGATCCTTAATATTAAATAAATGTATAGGACTGAATACTTTTCTATTTAGCTACTTACAGTACTTTGAAGGTATGTAATATTTTGATAGTCCTGTAGTCCTCGTACTTTAATGTATTTTTATTTTAATCAGAAATTTCATTTCATTTGTTTGAGTGATGGTTAGAGGTACGAATTTCCTCTACTTTTTTCGAATTGCTCGAAGACTTCTCCCTACAGACAACGATGGATTCAAAATCTTTTTGTTAAGCATTTAGAGGGCATTTATAACCATATTTTAAATCGTGACTTAGTTTTTTACCTTTTGTAATGACCATTTTCCCATTTACAGTTTAGTGATTGTACTTTACAGTTGACAATTTTGTGTCAAGTAACAAAAACTGATTACTGAATTTGTAAAATTCATCGTGTTTATATGGAAGAAAAATATAAATATAAGGCTTCAGATTCTGTGTGTAGGCCTACTCGTTCTTCTCATTGTTAGTTAAAATATCTTTAACTTTTCGTTATTTTGCTTATCGTATTTTTGTGTTAGTGATTAGTGGTTAGAACGCGAGTCACTCAGATTCAGCAGCAGATTCAGAAGTTGTTATAAAAAATTCATGATGACGGTGTAGAAAAGTCATTTTTGGTAAGTATTTAGTCACTTTCCTGTTTATTATGAACGATTCTTGCCTCTACATTTAATTTTCATTAAAGTGTTATGTATTCTTAACAATACAATTAACCATTCTGAATGCGTTTTATGTAACCTTAAGACTTGATGCGACTGAAACAAGACGTTAAGTACAGTATATTAACATCAGTTAGACTAAAAGGAACCACTAACAAAGGCGCTGCCACCAGCTTCGCGATAACCATCGTGGGCTCCACCGTCCACACGGTCCACATAGCTGCTGACGTGACCGTCGACGCTGCCGTCCGGCGTGCCGAATCTTCGGCTGGCTTCTCTGTGCGTAATCACTCCGCCTCCAGCGTCGCGGCCGTAACTCGTTTTCCAGTCCGACTGCGGCGACCTTCTCTCTCTTGCACCCTCCACCTACAAAATGAATACAGTCTTACCTGACGTTCATATACGACTACACAGACATTTAACTTGTACGCGAATTTCACTTATTTAAGTCATAATGCTGATTACAATATTAAAAATATTGGACGCTAGTGAAACTAAATACTATATTAAAAAAACAACAACATATTTTATAGTTTCAAAAACTATATCGTGAAGAGTTAAGGAGAGTAATCCAGTAAACAACTTGGCAGATGACTCATGTCAACAACAAAGTACCGCACACGAGACACATTAAGGCGCAAGGGCAAAGGAAACGAAAAAAAGTCTGAAATAGACAGGGAAGGTCAGAAATGAGGATCCGAAATGAGTAAACATACTTGTCATCCGTTTTGAGTACATGTTTACATGGAAATTGGGGTTATTGCTCTGCTGGAATCGAGGAAGGGGGATAATGTAACTCAAAAGCATCGTGTTTTTGATAATAATTAATAATAACTCAAATTTTATTCTAAACGACAACTGCTAGACGCTTCATCCGCTGTATTCGTGAACAGATACTGTCATCATATCAAACAATCATTATGTTGTCCAAAATAAAACATGGAATTACTCCAGTATGATGGACTTATGATGGCGTTATTTAAGAAGATTAGATTTAAATGTTATATATTTTTAGGCTATTTCCTTATTTTATGATATTGTTACACTTGAATATACTTAGGCCTATAGTCTAATAGTAACTATTAGAGTAATTTGTTTCGAGTCTAGGCGAAGGGTCTTATGACTTATTAATTGTACTTGAAAATGTTACTATTAAAAATGCATATGGAATAAAAACAATGTATATTGTAAATATAAAGTATATACATTTTTTGTTATGTAACCGCTAACTTTTCAACTGTTTTAACATAATTCCTCACGTTGGTGTTCTGTTTTTGAGTATTATTTTCCAACAAACTATGCAATTCATCGAAAGAATGTGATACAACAGTGCAGAACTACTAATGGTAAGACTGTCGTTTATTGGTGGGTAAATCTACGTTTCCCTGTTCCTTCGTTTCTTCTATTTCTTATTTTCAATTAATGCTAGAGCCAATATTGCAACTACTTCTTCGGGTTCAATCATATTTATGAAATACTGTATAAAAAAAGCAATTTAAAAAAATATGCTGAATTAGAGTGTTTACTCTTCACTGACTAAATTGAGACTGGACCGTTAGGTGCGAGGCAGACAAGTACAGTGTGCCGAGAGCAAGCTCTCATGAGCCTACTACGGCAGACGTCTGCCGCAGACTGGTTTACCGTGTGAAAGACGAAATTTGTGTTAATATGGAATTAAAGTAGGCTTACAATAAACAACTATTTCATTGTCAAATTCTATACAGAATAATTTCCACTATAATAACATAAGCAAAATTCGATTTTCTTTAACCAAACTAAAATTTACTTTCCCCCAAGAGTCTTACCATAAACTTAAATAGATATAGAGCCACTTAATCTAAATAACGTTTTATATGCAGAAAACTTTATCACATATGAACTGTGAATATTATAAGTTTAAAATCCATGCCAGAGGATGAAAAAACTAAATTATTTTGATTCGAAAATTTGCACGTACTAATTTAAGCAAAGTTTAAAAAACCCTATTACCAGTATACAAATTAAAGTTTAATATTTGAAACTGAAACTAGGAGTAAGAATATTTTACTACTCAATTAGTTCATCTGACTGCACTTATAGGCCTATAAGATATGTTGGGAATATAAAAAAAAGAAATTTTAAGTAAATACTACAAACCTATATTACTGTAAGTAGTAATAAAATTACTTTTAAGTAGTATAAAAGTAAATAAAGAATTAAATAGTGAGAGATGTGAAATTTAAAAAAAGTAAATTTACTATTATTTAGCCTTAAGATATCTTAGAAACACAAATAATACAAAGGAAAAATGTATAGAATACCAGTGAAATCTGTACAAATGTAAATAGACAAAGTAATCAGCAGAAGTCACACTTAGGGATATAAAAATAGTTTTTGCTGCCCAATTAGTCGTAAACAAATAAATACAATACACATACAACAATATATTATAACAAAGAAGAAAACCCGCAAGTAACTACAATAAAACTTATGATTATACTTAAACAGTTAGTCATGTAAAATTTTCAAGAAAACAAATTTACTATTTGGGACTAAAATTTTAGAAACACAACATGAATAATAAAATATATTAATTACAGATAAAAAACAAAGACTCTTAAGTAGGTACAATTACATTGTAATCAACGATTAAGCAATGAGTCGATTAAACTTGTAAAAGTTAAGAATGATAGATCAATTTAACATAAAATACACACGTTAAATTTAGAAAATTTAGAGTGACAAGAACTGCGATTTTTACGAAACAGTTGTATTCTACGTTCATAAATTTGTTATACAGTGACACATTTTGTTAAAGTAATAATGCTTTTTAAGTTTTTCAACATATAACTACTAACTTTCCCGTTATTTACAATAATTTTTGTAACGGTTTTATAAAAATAAATATCTTTTGTTGTAACAGTGAAATTACAGCAAACTTGCACTTACTCACCTCGGCGTCAATGACGTAGCCGTGAGCGATGCCCGCAGCTACGACTACAGTAAATGTCAGCAGCAATCTCATCTCTGTTAGGCCTACCTGTAAACAGTATTTAATATTTCCGACTTCACAAGCTTTTCGTGCTTTATTAGAATGTTACAGTAAAGCATCTACAGTATACTTGTATTAGTCTATACAGATAAACAACACGGATGATACATTTGCCTGTATCAAAACTTTTAAAAAACAATATATGATTTTACAGAAACTAAACTTAGAGGCATGGGTTTCATTTTTTACTGATTCACACACACACACACAACCGCATAATTTGGTGCGTATAAGTGTGATTTTATGATTTAGCTCTAGGTTTATGTTTAACTTAAAGTATTGTCTTCCGCGTAGTAAAATTTACATTCAGAAATGCCAATAAGAAGTAAATAAAGCAAATTTGATAGTGCTGTTTTTGCATCACTTAAAGTAAGTTTTGTAAGTGCTTATTGACTGAATCACAAATATCGTTTTAACGTTGACTGTTGCCGATTAATCGCACTACTTTTATTTTGATTATAATGTCTTTCCTTATAGAGTAACTTTCGATTTTTTCAGTTTTTGAGTAATCGAATATTGTGTAGTATTACAACAGCAAATAATAAATTTCTTCTGGAAGTATGTTTTTAAAGCACATAGGGCCTATGTAATAAAACATAGTTGCAGAAGAAATTTATTATTTACTAATGTGATATAAGATTATAAAATGCACAACAAACATTTTTCGCTTCTTTGACTTTGTTAAAATATTAGAAGTAAATAAAAAAATATTTACATAGCTCATACTATTGTAGCTCTTATGTATTCGTGTTGTGAGTAGGCCTACTTAATACCGCTATATAGCAAGAAGGTTGTGTTTTATTAATACTGCCAGCATTCCGTATTTTTGAAAGCTAATTTGGTAATACCGCATCAACGCTTCATTAGCTTTCACTCATCTTTTTTGTTATCCGTCATTGTACGAGATAAGCCTCACGTCACTTAGTTTTCTACGGCCTAGCGTTTACGAAATCCGCCGCTGTATGGAATTCTGAAAACGTGTCGACGTAAAGACACAATATAAATCTTCTGTTCATATTCCGGAAGTAATGATTTATTTCTTGAGATACTCTTTAGAATGCAGAGAAGTAAACGTTTTTGGTAATTCTACATGAAACAATCGGGGTATTTAATACAGACAGCGAGATCAGTAAAGTAGCGAGATCACAATAATACTTAAGATTAAAAAATATTTGGTATTTTGAAACTTACAAGTTTTTATTTTTTAAGTCATTATTGAATGCTTTCTCGACACGTAATCTTCATGTATAATTAATTTCACAGTTTACCATATTTGTAACGCTATGGCGTTATAAACAAAACGAATGCTGAACAGAGAGTAGCGAAATCCTCGATCCGCTATTGGGGTGAAGCTGCTTATTGGAGTTAAGTTTAAATTTCTTAAGAAAAGTAACTTATGTTGTGTATATTACATATAAATGTCACTAGTAAAGTGTCAGCCGGTATCAGGTTTTTAAATTGTAAATGTGTGGACGTTTTTCTGTTGTCTAGTGTTGATTAAATTCAAGATACGAAGTGCTGTCCGTTACACTAATCTAACGTTTTTCGGCATAAAACAAACACGAGTAACAAGATATTACCATCATATTATCATTTTTTATTCTCGTGTCTATATTATCATATCTATTACAGAGATTTTATATTATCTCTGTTCCATGACATTACTGAGCGTTTCATCATCATCATTATTATTATTATTATTATTATTATTATTATTATATAATTAGTAAAATAGTTTACCTTTTTCTTGTCCGTCTGGTGGCCTTTTTTCTATATTTAATTCAACGCGTTTCGGGACAAAATATAGTTTAAATTAAATTCGGGACGCGTTGAATTAAATATAGAAAAAAGGCCACCAGACGGACAAGAAAGAGGTAAACTATTTTACTAATTATATACTATAAGTGGCCTGGATACCGAAAAACATGGATCTATTATTATTATATTTTTCTTTGTATGTAACTCTAGATGTTTGTTGTATGATTTGTATATTCATATATGATATTAAATAATATTACTTCTGCAAGTTTATTTGATACATTTTTATCACTGTATATTTTTTATACTTGTGGACGTAATTAATATTAGATTATACATATGTGTGTGCGTGCGTGCGTACATGTGTGTGTGTGTATGTGTGTGTGTGTGTTTGGTTATTATATACTTTAAAATATCTTACAATCTGGGCACTTGGAGGATAGAAAATTACACATATAGTTGACTGAGACTACAAAACTTCAGAATTTCAGATGACATTAAAAATTTTAAATTACAAAATAAAAACAAAGATAATGAAGTTACTACCATTATTGCAACAAGAAAAATTTGGAATTATCATAACTGTGGTCGTGATTAATATTAAGAAAACAAGATATGAGAATAAAAGATATGGGCTAATTATTATTTTTTTATAGGGAACCTGATATAGTATATCAGTCGCAACGAAAGCAAATAGACGGCATAATTAAAAAAAAAAAATTGTTGATCAAAAGAAAACATTGATAACTGCAGGAACGTTGCACGTGCTGACAACGGACACAGTTTACGTTACGTTATTTAATTATGGTTTATAATTTTCATAGGATTAAAGTATTAAGAAAAAATTAAATTTTGTATTCGCTGATTATTTCCTCAAAATATAATAGTTATTAAAAAACTGTTTGAAAGTAATTTGCCTAATTAGATAGTACTCGGTTGCAAAACAGTAGTGTCTAACATAATGCCTGTTATATAACATGATTAGGAGTACTTACAGTTGGCTTGCGATCCTTTAACACCGGGTACACTCGATTTAAATGGTACCATCGTTTGGTATATATACGTTGGTGTGGTGAGCATCGTGAGCATATAAAAAGCAAAACCTGTTTGTTAGGTCACAATTCCGGGAATCCACACTGCATTGTGTTTGTTTCTTGTATTTGACGTCCGCTTGAAGCCATTAATTACTCTCACTGACCAAGGCTCCATGAGTTGTGTTCTCGGTCAAGGACAAGGACGTCCTCGATCTACACTTTGTTTCCATTGGCACTTCGTTTCACGCGAGTGGACGAAGTAGTAAGTAATTAATAATCTTTTAAATCAGTGTCCGAGTCAAAATTTTTAAAGGGGGGATGTAAAAAAATTCGTGAAAACGGTTCTATAAAGCCATACAATTCCGGACTTCATATTTTGTGTTATCATTGTTTAGTTTCACTTTCTCTTCCCTACACTAGATCCGTTGTGATTCTTTAAAACTTTACGTTTTTAAAAGAATTAATTAGTACACTCAAAATCTGATGGTCTTGTATGATGGTCTATTTACGAAGGAGAGTCCTTCAGCTCTCTTAATCTTCCGCAGTAGATCGGCCATTGACTAATAATTAGTGTGGCTCAATCTATTTTATTTGGAAACTTTTTGTTTATGGAAAGTCACCAGCCAGTTTCCTTTCACCCAGTTATGCGCAGATCCCACAAACAAAAAAATACGGTAGTTTTCTTTGTATTGTTCTGTAATCACTGCCTACATAACTTACTGTATATTAAGAAATAAATACCACAAAAAATATTTTCACTTTCGTGTTTCCAAATGTTAATATAATAGTGCTAATCTCACATTAATCTCATGTTGCAGTGTTATAATCTTTCGCTATTTGATTCGATATCGTCATTGGGCAAAGTCTGTTCTGCCTAAACATCATCAGACACACAAAACCACCATCATCACATCAGAGAGACATTCTGGTAAAAGGACATAGACATTGTGGACGCCAATTGTTATTCGATAATTGTCTTATATGCTTTTTGTAGCTTCATTCAGAAATTTCTTTCTTTCACATTAATGTCGAGTAATTCGTATCTGAGGCATGATACTTTCAAAATATACTGGTTGCAGAAGGATATTGAAGGTCAGATAACCAGACAGAGTAAACAATGAACAGATGCTGGAGAGAAAAGAAGTTTATGGACGTTTCTTGTCAGGAGAAGGGACAGTTTGATATTCTGAGGGACCTGAGCTTTTGCTTAGTGGAGGGGATTGTGAACGGTAAAAAGTTTAGGGAAAGACCAAATTGGCATATACGAATCAGATTATTGATGAGGTGGATTGTGCGAATTGTGTTGAGATAACGAGACTTCCGCGAAACAGGGGTGGCTGGCGGATCGCATGAAACAAGTCAGGAGGCCGATAAGTAGACGGGACTAGAAAGAGAACTCGTACTTAGTCTAACTAGACGCGTTATGTTACATTGCTCCGTGTATAGTCTCATCCGCCGCTTAGCAACTTTGATCTCGGTCTCAAGCTACGGTTTCCTGTATTCAGTAGGCCTACTCTTTTCGTCTGGTACGGAAATGAAACGGCGTATTTTTTACTGTTTCATAAATGTATTATATTGGAGTCTGATTCAGCATTGTACTGTTTTCTTCGATTTTATATCTTTTATAATAATTCCTTACTCAGTATGTATTCTATCAAAGGTTTTGTAAAATATATAAAAACACTTGGTAAGTTTCACAGATTTTATTTAACTCTAACAGCTGTTTCGGCTACCTAAGCCATTGTCAAAGAGGCGAATGAGTGATATTACTAAACACAGGATGTGAGTAAAGGTCGTGGTGGTGGTAGTGACCATCTGTTTAGGGCGTATCTGGAACATCTGTGTTGAGATGGAGAGAGGGTGTGCAAGAAACAAGGGAAGGTCAAGTGTTTTTAAAAATTAAATACAATCATGAATGCAAAATATAAAATTAACTAAACTAAATATAATCTGAATGTAAAATATAAAATTAACTGAACTAAAAAACAGATAATTTTTAGGTAGCCGAAACAGCTGTTAGAGTTAAATAAAATCTGTGAAACTTACGAAGTGTTTTTATATATTTTACAAAACCTTTGTAGTCTATTAATGTGTTTCACCAAGTGCCCAACGAGTCATCAATTAATATCGTGTATTCTATCATCTGGCATCTTCTTTGTCTACTTTCTTATTGCTCCATTCTTCTTTTATTCTCAAGAGTATTTCTTGTTATTTAATAATCCTGTCCTACTTCTGTGGCTTGTTGATCGAAATAGTTGTTCTGAAATCCGAAAGAGGGGCCCCTTTAACTCTAGAAGTGCTTACCGTAGAATAAATTCATATCATGACTGATCGCCTTTTCTAGGGATAATTGTAAGGATCTGAGATTTTCATTTTTTGCGTGATTAGACTTTTTTAAATAGTTTGAGCTTGTCCAGAACTAAGAAAAGTCCAATGTTCTGAGAGGAGTGAGGTTGTACAAGAAGCTACTTCAATCAGGAGGACGTCTAATTAAACTGAATGGATAAGAGAAGGCGGGCGGGACTCTCAGAGGTCTCTTCCTAGACATGCTGTTACATTGCTCGATGTACATGGTCTCTTCCTCTGGTTAGCAACTTGATGCTTGGTCTCAAGCTACAACATTTTCCTATATTCAATACTTTTTGTCTGATATAGAAATGAAACTGCGTATCTTTTACTGTTTGATAAATATATATTGGAGTTTGATTTATCATCTTACAGTTTTCCGTCGCTTTTTAGCTCTACTATAGTTTTTAATAAAACTCCTGTGTCTAACTCCACTTAAACTGAAGTTTTACGTTTTAATTATTGGCTTACATTTAAGTCTTACTATGCACGTTTCCTTCGTCGTTTTCTTTATCTTAACGTTTTAATCGATAATTATTTCGTTTTTATAGCAGTTTATCACAACGACATGTCCAAAATTATGTTGATTGTACCGGGGCCCTACTAAAAATTCTACAGAATTGTGCAAATTATGAGACTCAAACAAGTAATTTCAGACAAACCTACAGTTTCTCGACAGATCTGTTTTGTTCACATGTTGTTGACTTGTATTAATATTTAGTATCATGTCTTTTGTTCTTTACAATCATTATGGTGTGGTTTGCCATGTTTTTCATAAGAGTTTTACAGTTTCTCTTGATACCTTTGCACATTCATTTAAGTTCAGCTAAAAGGTGAGTCTTTGTAGAGATGGTCATATTCTTGATTTTTGCTTAATAAATGCCAAACCACTTCCCTATAGTATTTGGAAGAAGGCTACTACCTGGCCAAGGAAGGACGCTGACATTATTTTCTGCCAGAAAAGGCACGGCTGATCGGGCTTTGTGGCAAGGCACCTCATCTTGCATGAAATAAAGTCTCCATTACAGAATCAGTCCTTAAATTACGGAGAAAGTTGGATTTAAGGACTATTCTATACTAGTCCAGCTTCATAATTCCGTATACAATATATAGCCTTCTAGTCCCTTTAGAAGAGATGGAGCTTCAAATCATTATTGAATTTGGGCGTTTTACTGTCTGTGCAATACACTTATCTTTAATCTTTTATCTCCGAACACTCTCTTCATCTGTTTAGTACATTGATTTATCATAAAATACAAAATAATAAAGAAAAACTATATTTACCTGTTTGACTGGGGCTAAACTGATAGCATATTCTCAGATTTCTCTCACCTTTTCTATCAGAATAATTATGAAATTTATTTATATCTAATGTTAAGCTAATCTTAATTATTTATATTCTAATTAAAATATTATAATAGAGTACATCGCTCTGATCATTTACAGTCTTTCCTGTAACTTCCTTAGTCTAAATCAGTCTTTAATTAGCCACTGCAGGCATAATTTTGGCATTTTTACGTACATGGTCTGCACAAGAGAGGCCAGCGATAGTCGGCTAAGTTTCTCCGAACAGCAGTCGATAATACTTCCATGCTATATAACTTTGCATACATATAAATATATTTTCTGGTTGTAATTGCATTTTATTTAACCATTTTGACAGGTTTTCGCCCTATTTGTAAGTTTATTTTGGTTTTCAACCACAGTTGCCTTTCCGTTTTGAACGGAATCCTTGAACAAATCATTGACACCATTAATGTTCTAATAAAGGAGAAAACAAATTTATTCTAATAAAAAATCTAATTTCTAACAAAAAATATTTGTATTCACTCAAAGGAGATCAAGTCCTCTAAAAGGACTTGAATTTTTCATAATTTATACAATAAAACACAAAACAAGAACATTAAAGTTTTGTGTAAGAACTAGTGAATTGTGCACTAGTACAATAAACAAAACAGTTGCACGAACACACCTCACACATTCGAAGAAAGTTTTAAAACATTAATATTTCAAAACTGTTTTTTTCTATAAGGAAAGACTTTTTTATGGATTTCCCATAGGAAATTAATGAGAAAATTTCCAGTGTTTCAAAAGAGTTCTACAATCTTAATTAGTGGCAAAAAATCGTATGAAAACTACAGAAATATAAAAAACTGGCGTTGAGTAATAATTTACACACCTCTGTAGTGGCAGTCGCTAAGTTCTATAACTATACGCCACCCTGAGTTTGTTTGTGTGCGTGACGGTTGATCGTTAGATCGTATTACTATCATTTTCATTTCATATCGATGCAATTATTCTGAAAATGTTGCATTTAAATCCGGCGACTCTTAAGTTATTTTCTATCTCAAAGCGAAAGCAGCAGTAATCGTCATCATAACAGAAACGTTAAGCGTTTACAATATATGGTTTCTTCTTTTTATTACTAGCCCGACTGGTACAGTGATATAGTAATAAGGTCCATTTTACCTCATCCGATCTTATTGTACTCCGTCGATATGTTTTTGTAAGTTTGTTTAGCATCCTTCTGTCGTCAACTGTAAACAGCCGGATATGTTGCACTAAATTCCAGTAACGGTGGAAGCTCGTAAGACGCAAGTGAACGCCCTGGTTTAATGTAATCAAGACAGTCTATCGATTTGCGCGTATATTTACATCGTATCAGTTACATATAGTTGGGAAGTAAACATCACCCAAAACACATTTGCTACTTTTTCCAGATGGAAAACAGATTTTCAAAACACATGTCTATGTTACTGATGTCTTTAATTCATACTTGTCTCTTCATAAATTAAAGTGTAATTTTTAAATAATTTATAAATTTCAGTTTGTAGAACACATAAATATGAACTGTTGTGTTGCTTCGTGTTATATTTATATTCAAGTGAAAGTTTACATCATACGTACAAATTATTTATTGTAATGTACACGTGTGCAGCGAACGGTGACCATAATACCGCAAGTTGGCCATTATGTTTCGACGAATCAAGTTGCCTGCAGCTGTTTTCACTGCGTCATAACAGCACAGTGATTATTATGAAGATTACTATCTCGTTAAGGTTGCAAAACTGACTCAGTAGTTTCTTTTTATTTCACGTATCCTGAAACTCTTTGACAGCGTAGCAAGCTAAGCCAACGATTTGTGCCATTAAAGCATTTAACTTGTTCATTTTCTTTAACCATCATTTAGCACGTATCTACAGATGATTAAAAAATTTCTTACTTCTTTACTTGGGTGCAATGTCTTCCCTTCTCACTACTTTTGGCAAGAAAACTCAGCTTGAATTTTGTTTGACAAAAAATGTACAAACGCATTCTGTCTAGTTTGTACATTGGTCTCGCATTGTACATCGATCTACATTGTGATTGTGTGTGTGTGTGTGTGTGTGTGTGTGTGTGAAACTCTGTATGTATGACACTCGTACAACCGCTTTAGATGGTGAAGTGGTGTGAGCAACTCGAAGAGTTATGGTCATCCATGATCATCCGTCCTTTACTGATCTAAACCACTCATGATCAGCATCTGCATACTGGATGCTGGTTTATTATTACCGCCTTTTACAGCATCAACTCCTGATTACAAAAGTGAACAGAAAACATTAGTTGATTATATACATTATATGTACATTTTAAACCAAAAGAATATGACATTTGAAATTAGCTATTACTTTATTGCGCTATTAGTAAACAAAAATTAAGCGATATGATAGTTCAAGAGGAATAATTAAAAGTTTTTGAGTTCTACTTCCGTCAGAAGCCTCAAGGAGAGCCTACTGTAACGTCCTGGAGTAATAAAAGTTAGCTGAAGTACTGGATTGGCCACACTGCTCTTCTTGTACGTCGAACTGCTCACGTAAGCAACACATTAAACTTGAATCTTCTAGGCCATTCGTTGATACAGAAAATAGCCATTCTTAATCATAGAAAAAGCACTAACGTATGAGAGAATGATAGTCTTTTGTACAGAATAAACATTTAAGCACTGTAGATAAATATGCAATTCAAGAAGAATTCAAATATCCAGGGAAGAATTCTTATTCGAGGTGAAGACTAAAACGAATGAAGCTGTAAGCTGTAATACTTGAAAGTGGGAGAAAGTCAGAGTGCGGAGAACGCAGGAATGTCTATAAATATGTGGGTGTACTTTGATGTTCACAGTATATAATATTTACATGTTGTAATAGTCCTGTTTGTCCAATGCTACCACAGCTTGGTCTTCCGCGATAAATGATATGATGGTCGTTACTTATTAAAATCCCATTTTACGACAGTGTCTTCTCCACTTACTGAAGGCTGCGTTAATATAAATTTTGAATAAAGTAGGTGTGAGGTGCTACCCTTCCCTTAAACCTTTTGTTATTGCAAAGTATTGGAACACCATATTTCCAACTTCAACAGCATTTCAAGTCATAAAAGTTACGTACTTCTGTAATATAAGTAGCTCAAAACCAACTAAATACATGACTGGTGAAGTGTACGATAATAGAACGCTATCATATGATTTATGCATATCAATAAATATGAGGTACAAAACAATTTCACGGCTTGTCAGCCTTCTCACAAAGTTGTTGCAAGAAAAACTGTCAATACCAGACTTTCCCACATCAATCGTAGCTTCTACTGGACTCCAATTACGTGATCAAAAAATTCCACGAAGGGTGCAGATCTTGGGGCCTCAATAAACTTTAGAAAACTCAAGTAGCTGGTTACTGGAGGTGAAGGAGCCAATGTGACAGTAGATTCGCACATTATAAAAATACTGCTTTTTTGATGTCTTGGGGTGACATTATCAAAATATGGCAGGAGTGATGAAGATATCACCTACAAAATAAATGAAGGGAAAGTGATGATAGGGCAGCTGAATTCTGTCCTTCAGAGTTGGAAAATAATCCAAAAAGCTTATTTACTCTGCCATCTTCGAAAATATAATCACTTGTGGTTCTGGAAGATAAATCTCCCGTTGGTTTCAAGCAGTGAAAATGGACTTCTATTGAAGATCTTTTAGGGTGTCTAGGCTCCAGTACATTAGAAACGAGGATGTAAGGAGACAACTGTATGTTGACAGGACACTTTTTGACACCACATAGCGTCGCATTTCGTATGGCCACATGGAACGGATGCGTGATGTTGGCCAAAACGTTGCTAGACTGGATTCCACTGTGACAACAGAAACAGGTTAGACCGAGGATTTTATGGAAAGAAAATTAGTAAATTCTAAACATACCAAAATTAAAGTATTAATAAAACATTTCAATGGCAATATTCCTTTTCCACATTGCCAAAAAATATTTTACTTTATTATGTAATTTTTGATATCGCTTTTCTTACTCGTCTTGTTGATAATATGTGAGACGACGGACGCTTAAACTGCACAACAGATTCACATGACAATGTATAATGTTTGTTACATTAAACTGTCAATTGTTAAACATGAAATACATAAAAACTTGCCTATTGTTATTACAGTTTTTATTAGTACCAATGTGGTTTAAGTTTGAATGAGCAAAAGTTTAAATTATACACTTTAGGTTTACATCTATCAACTAATAAACGTCTCCAATAAACTTTATTTACAATGAAGACCAAGCAAATTATTAGTGGTAGGTTTTTGAAATCTAAATGCTTTATTATTAATTAAAATTTTTAAATATTAACTGTTATGAACCTTCTATTCGTATAAACGAACGATCGTCTAGAATATTGTTTAAAAAGATTAACTTTCAAGTTTTATTCAATGTAAATAAAAATACAGATGTTAAATATACAATGTTATGTTGTATAAGTTTACTGGATGTCTCTTTTCTCGGCGTAAATGACGGGAACATCGGCACTGTGGAAGTCAGAAATCAAACTCTTCACTAGCGCTGCGTGTACTCCTGGAGACATTTCCTCACCTCTCATTCCGTGTACTACAACAAGCTAAAAAATTCTACAAGTTAAAAAAAATCATAAAATATCAGTTCATTAAAGTGTATGGGTGTAATTAACTTACATGCTCCGTGATTTTTGTAACTATTTAAACTTAACGACACAAATTTGAACTACGGAAAATAATTTGGCAAAGTGGAATTGCAGTGAAAAATTAAAGAGAAATAGTTTCAGACCACGGCCAGTGCAGTGACCTCTGCTGACAAACTGGATTACGAGGATTTTGTACGTTTTTTTAAGGAAAAAAAGTGCAGTTAGAAACATTTAATTAGGTTTGGAATTGTGTTATTTTGATTGCAAGACAACTTAATCCATGATCTTTTAAGTCTGTGTCAACTCTCTTTCAACGCATAGTGAAGAATTTTATTGTGAAAGTATAAATGGCAATATAGACCTGAATGATAAAGAATTGAAAATTGAAAATATCCATTAGACTGACATGATAAAATTTAATTAATATTTTGCTAAACTGTTGTTGTTTTATCGATGAAAGATACTTCACATTCAGTCTGTGATTGTAGTTTATGCAAATAATTTTTACTGAAGAAAAAACTTAAATAAATTTTATAAAAATAACTACCGTATCTATGTTTGTATGGTACTGCATTAAGTAAACTGTGGACTGATGAATATTCATTACAGTAACTGTTGACTATTAGCGTTTGTTTATGATACAGTGAAATATCAAATACTGTATTATGGGCACAGTAGAAAATTTATTTTGAAATTAAAGAATATTTCATGGTGCTATGCTGCCATAATCACCCTAAAACAGCACGGGAAATTTATTGAAAAAAAATTACAGAATTTTAAGGGCGGTGACTACTCTTTTATGATGAAGAAAACAATTCGAATAGGCCTATTTTGTATTACATTATATTTGTGTGTATTAGTGTCGGTATCTGCTACTATATGAAATTATTATTGTGTCAATGCTACGGTAAATAATATGGTACATTGCCGTTAAGAGTTATTCTGAACGATTAACCATAATGTAGGGGGAACATGTACCTTGGGATCGAAGGTTTTCATAACGGCGTCCAGGTCCATGTTTCCCGCCATGTTGTTTCCCATCTCCATATTGTTGGGCACCGCATGCCGTGCTAAGCTACCCAACACACAGCACAGACCCACGACAACGATAATTCTGTTCATAGCGCCTGCAACAGTAGTAAATGAATAATAATAAATAATTTCTTCATGGCGTCTAGGATCTATGTACGTGCTACCTAAAATACCCAAACTAAAGGCAGTGTAAAGGGAACAGTACACTACATCTGCAAGAGTAACATACTCAGATGACCAATGTAAGGCAAGTCAGACGTGCAATTATTGTTGTGAAATGCAAACTGGCTTAACGTTGTTTCACATGGCTTCCATTTAATATTAATAAACTGAAATTGCAAAATTCTTATTTTGATTGTGAAATAAGTTTTCTACTAATACAATTTGTTAACATTCGATGTTTAATCCAAATTGTTTTAAAAATTATCTACATTCTTTCGACAGCAAACGTAAAAGATTAAAGAGTATATTCTAATTTATGCAGTAATTTACAAACGTATATGTGCGCCCGTGCATGTGTTTGCAAATTAATTTAATGTCTACTCAAATCAGCAATAGTCCGTCAGGTTTAAAAGACGGTTTAAGTTAATCAATACAAAATGTTTTTATTATTATTTTTAAAAAAGCGGCCAAACGTCTTGTCTACCATTTGCACAAAGTGAACAGGCGTTCAAGTTTAATTTTCTCTCTTTGTCACAACACGTCGTTAAGTAACATGTTCAGTAAATACACCTTTATTCACGTTTTTCACACAAAATTATGTTTACTGTAGTGAAATATCAGCTTCTTTTTTTCGCCTATGTACACACTTTTTGTTGTAGAAAATGTAAGTGGAATCTACTATTGGTAGATAAAACAAGTTTAATTATTTTGTTTAAAATAGAAACGTTATATAAATATGGGGGTTTTGAAAGCGATAAACTAAAACTGTACAAGGGTTTTAACTATACACATGAATATTTGAAATAATTTCATTAGGCCTATGTATAGCACTGGATCAACACCTGTAAAATGCTGAAACGCTTCGTTAAACGTTAGTCAAATATACCGAATAGGGTTGAAAACGTTTTCTACGAGCAAAACAGTAAGTTTTGTACAAATCTATAGACACGATCTTACATTATATTAACTATTAGAATGGGTTTAGTTTAAACGTCTACATTAAAAGCAAGGTGTTCCACCAAATTAAATGTTATTCCTTTTGCATTATTTCAGAATAAGAGCAAAACCTGAACGAATTACAGTATTAATTAAAATAAAATGAACCAAGTGTTTTACATACTCCATATGTCTCTCGTGCTCTTTTTTACAAACCTACTCAAGGAAATCGTATCAAGTACATTGTCTAGTATGTAACTAAGGAATATTACCTAAGCTGCTAATATCAAGATCCGAGCGTAAGAGTCAGGACAGGATTCCCCTTTACTGTGCACGAATGGACCACACTAAACTTTACTTATCGTTGTGTTAATCTCATCATAAACGTTATCTGATTCGTAAATAATACTGTTATCTATCTAAAAGACTGTAAATTGTTTCACATATTTTATTTCAATTACAGAACTATCGGATCTAGATAGTATTAGCTTTTTATTATTTAATTAAGAAACAAATCTTATGCAACAAATGTTGCACTGTGACAGATTTATCTCAGTTGTGATAAGAGTTGTTAATTTTTGTTGAGAAATAATATAATATTCGTCAAGACGTTACGCGTTACAGATTTATTTATTTCTATTAAACATATAAAAAATACTTTTACTAAAATGATAAAATTATTTGTTGTATTATGCACGCATAAATAACTTCCATGCTATCCTGTAACACACGCAAGTACCTAAACAGGCACCCACTGACTTTTCAACGTAAATGATTTAGCTTCGTCATCTGGTTATATAATATTCACGTGTATTCGGTAATTAAATAATTTCAGCTAGCTCCGTGAGCTGCAGAACTCGCTCACTGTTTTGAACGAAATTCACTTATTATAACATAAATTTCGACATTAATAATTTTTAAACTTCGGAAAAATTACAAAAATCCTTATCACTCTACTACTTCTTTAGTAATATATTTTAAAGATGGAAAGTTTAGCTAGGATCGGTAAATAAGTATAACAGAAATTTTATATTATTTGTGCGACGTTTCGACAATATTTATTGTCATCGTCAGGGCCTGTGTACGGATGGATACAAGCGAAAATATCAAACACAACAAGATCAAGTAATTGAGTAAATGAGTTTGTGTGTGTGTGTATTTGTTGTGTGTGTGGGAGTTGAGACAGGTTGTTTTACATCATTAAAATAATAACATTACTTACATATTGTTTTACGTAAATACATAGACGAAATTATAATAGCCCAGAACATAATTAATACAATAATACAATTTAAAACATAGATAATGCAATAACCCCAACGCTTTAGTATCACGTCATTTGAACACCGGCCATGAATTCGATTTCAATAACACAAAAATTAAAATTACGAAAATAATTATTTCAAAATCTGTCTTCTTGAAATGGTTCAAATAAAAAGTGACCCCCACTCCAGAAATTATCGTACAGATACACAAAATCATTCGTCCAGCTACGCTCAACTTATAGACACCGTGAAGGTATGATTTCATAGACGTATAGGTCTATAGTCAGTTTGTCCGTTACAGGATGCTCCTTAAATTATGCGTTGGTCATCTTTGTCGGCGTAGCACGTTGTCAGATATTAAATGGTGTAACTCGCCGTGGCAGTTTTAAATCTCACCCTAACTACCTTCTATACACGTGATCCTTTTAATTCCTTTACTAGTCAAACAAATGGTGTACAGTTGTCATCTGGTTGTGTTTATAAATAGGGCCATTGTTTTGTGCGACTTTGCGGTCGTGTGTTTGGCGTCGCCTCACTCATCATATTACCTAATATCAGTTAGTTTAAACAAACGAGTAATTAATTTATAATATCTCATATTCGATTAGTTTCAAACTCAGCGCAATTGTCATCCGCCTTTATGCATAATTTACGCTTACGTGAAAGACTGTATATACCTAAGTATGTGTGCGTGCGTGTTGTTGAGTGCTTGTGTGCGTATGGGAGTGAGGTTTATGTAGTGTTTTAGACTGTGAGTGAGAGAGGAAGTGGGAGAATGTAATGAGAGATAACGGGCTTGGAGTGCCAGTGCTAGAAGGAAATAAAGTGAGAGAAAGAGAGAGAGAGAGAGAGAGAGAGAGAGAGAGAGAGAGAGAGAGAGAAAATGAAAGGGAGAAAAAAATGTTCTTTTGTTTTTGTAAATTAAAGAGTCTATTATTCTTTTGTCATAACCATTTTGTTCTGCTATGGTTTTTATAATATCAATTTCTTTATTAAAATTTTCGTTGGAGAAAGGAACTATGAGGAGACGATTAACCATTACATGAAAACTGCTTAATTTTATGTGTCATGACGTTGGTGACTGTTTATGTATAACGGTATCTGTAAAAGTAGGTTTTCTATATATCTGAAAACTAAGATTTTTTGTGACCTAGTAATGGTGAGATCCAAAAAATTTAAACTTTTCATATTTTCTGTTTCAAGTGTAAATTGCACAGTACTATAAAAGGAATTAATATAATCTAAGAACATATGGAGCTGTTTAGACATAATTCGCTAAATTATGGATAGTGTTTTCAATACTAGTATTGAATGCTGGCAGTGAGTGGAAAATGATAATAATAACTTCTATTATATACATAATTGAACATCTATTGTACTAAGCTATATGTAGACATGATTTGTTATCTGTACCAATTCTAATATACGTACAGTCGATGATTACTGCTTCTATCATTACAAACATAATTAAGGAATTTAAATCATTACTCATTATCAATGTTTTAAATTGTAATATTGTATTAATTATGTTCTGAGGTATTATAATTTTGTCTATGTATTTAATTAAAACGACATGTAAGTAATGAAATTATTTTGATGATGTAAAACAAACTGCCTCAACTCGAGTCACATAGACACGTGCACGCACACACGCACACACGCACACAGTCACTCCATTATTTGATGTGATATTTTCTCTTGTATCCGTACACAGGTACTGACAATGACAATAAATACTGTTGAAACGTTTACACAAATAATATAAAATTTATGTTATACTTATTGACCGATCCTCGCTAAACTTTCCATCTTTAAAATTTATTGATCGCCGATCACTACTAAGTTAAGGATTTAGTAATATAACAAATTGTAGACCACACAATCATACAAAAAACACTAAAAATTCGAAAATTCGAATTTGGGTTACAACAACTTTTACAAGTTTTGATCTCTTTTTCCGGTCCCGGGTCCCAAACTTTTGACCGTAACGAGTTTTGACCGTAACGTAATGCTACATTTAAGCGTTAGTTAAAATTATCTTTAGTTTGATACCCCACATGAATTCTTGCGATTTTGTCACCCATTTTGGGGGTTTCTGACGTCCAACAATTTTGTAATTTTCATAAGTGAACAGTATATTCAGATTTCGGTTAAATTTTCCTTTAATTTGAATCTCTTTGATTTCCATAAATGGGCTTTTGAGATCTTTACATAATTTTGACCCACATTTTTGCCTTTGGGGAATGGATCAATCTGAAAAACTATAGGGTTCTGTAGGGTAAGTGTATGGATACGCGTGCCAGATTTTATGTAAATTGGTTGATGCGTTCAAAAGTTATTGTGAGATATACACCGAATAGATAGATAGCGAGACTGACGGACAGACAAATGCCAAACGGTCAATTTAAAACTGAGAACTCGTTCATTTAAACTCCTAACAATTAAACTCGTGTACTGAAAAGTGAATTTTGTATATAACGGTAAGCCACATAACAAAATACAAAATACTTTTCAATAGCATTACTGCTTTTACTTAAAACCTGCTTTCAAAGTTTTGATATTTGGTCTTTCTAGTTTATATTAATTTATAAATAAAAGTTTAACAGTTTTTATTACACTGATTGGACTGTTTATGCGGTAAATGTCGGGAACAATAATTACGTTCTCCTGTTTGCAACTTACATCTCAGATATGTATCGTGATACATTTTAAGACTGCTTATATTATACATTGGGAATGTAGATCATCTGGAAGGATTGATACGGATATATTGCGCATGACATGGATTGATTCGAAATATGTTCATGTTTAAATCAATGGTGAACGCGTCCTGCAATTATCCAATTACAGAAGTGTCTAATTATATAAAGTCAATTAATAATACGTAATATTATTGGACAACACATGAGATATGATATTAAAGATTATAAATAGTTTATAATGAATTCTATCAAAGCAATCAGAAATCGATATAATCACCATATCGTTTACGTTTAAAATAAACAGCTATAATCGCTTCCAGCCGAAGTCTTTCTGGTTAGGTGATCTGTAGAATTTTTACTATATGTTAGTCTACAAATTGCTTTAACTATTTCTTCGGACGAGTTTATACAAATTAAATAATATAGTAAACACTATCGATAATTAAAGTCATAGTCGAAAACGTAAAAAATAATCAAAATGACAAATAATCAATTAATGGTGAAACGTTGTGTCCACTGTGTTATATTAATGATGGCGGTGGTCGAAACAATATTGGACTACTTAATAATCACAATCGACTCTTGGCTTTAAGCGCTATGTAGCCTACATGCAGTAGTATATCATTTGTATTATAGTTTATAGTGCTGGTACAACCTTAATCATCGACTCCTAGTTGACTGCATTAATTGTTGACTCTAGGCATTGTTGTCTCTTCTAAATGGGTACCGTAACTTGTCGACCACATTCCTTCTTAACTGAAGACATGCCCATAATATAATTTCTCTAGTTTGTTGCTAATATATCAATTTCCAATCCCTCTCATATGATCATTGACCATTGCCCGGCATATGTCATATGTCTTGTATTGCCCGGTATAGCTACATCTATACTGCCAGAAAGTCACTTAAATCCACAAATCCACTACCTTGGCATTGTGCTAGGTTACATAAACAGTATAGGCTATAAGTGTACTAAAAATATAAATATATCACTATTACATGAATAATAGATGTACAGCCTACATCTTGTAAAATATGAACTGCGTCTCTTACAAGAATATTACGTTAACTGTATTGTTTAATTCATGTATTGACTACCTCAAGTGGTTTCAGAAGAAAGAAGTTACAAAAGGTCATCAAAAAGTCAACATTGGCCACTGGAGGATTTTCCGGATTATATAAATAGTGTGTTCAAGGTGGTGTGAAAGTAAATGATAACTGTGTTTTATTTCTATGTATTCAGTCAGGAGTTCAGTATGAAGATTTGACTAAACAAATATCTGAATTAGTGTTAAAAGAGGTGATTTCTAGGTTGTGACTTGCAAACGACTTCTTCTTTTTCTTCTTTCTCCGTCGATACTTATACATAATCTTTGGCATCCTCTCAGTGATCATTCCTTGTAAATGCTGTTTCTGCTTATTCCTATACTCTTTAATTTGGTTATTTAAGCTGGCAAGTTGTAATTATTCTCTTATTTCAGTATTCCTCATTCTGTGTCTCCTTGTGCAACCTGCAATCCTCCGTAGCATTTTCATCTCTGCTGTTTAGATTCCTTTTCATTTGTTTCACTGATGTACAGTAGCTCGGGTTAGCCACTGTTTTACAAACGTTTTACTAATGTAGTTTTCCTTACTTTAGTCTTCACGTTTCTACATATTGTACCATTTGTGTAGTTGAATCGTTCTACATTTTCGTCTATTTCTATTTCGTCCTTATATGATACATAGTTACTTCGGAAATTGAATTAACTTTCTCGCTCTATCTAAATACTGTTAACAATTATTTTGCTGTTAATAGGCTCGTTACCTTTAAATGCCATTATTTTGTTATTTTTGCGACCATGATTGTAAATTGTAATCTTTTGCTATTTCATATAATTCATGTACTGCTTTCTGGAGAGAACATTCGCTGTTTGTGATTATCGCCTGGCCATTACAAATTTTCTACTATTTAAGTTATGTGCTTAATGGACTATTTTTTAATTCACTGCCATAATACGTCGTCTATATAAATATAAAAAAGTACTGAGGATAGGCTACGCCCTTGTCTTAAATCTACATTATTATTTATAAAGTAAAATATTTGACCAACCAAAGGAATTACAATTAACGTTTCCAGCGGAAGAGGTTATTATACTGTACAAGATTGTTATTTTTATTTACAAAATTATTACAGGATTATTTACAAGATTATTGTTATTGTATAAGGGAATATTATTTTTTAATTTATTTTGCAAAATTATGAAACTTTATATTATTATATTATGGATAATTCCTTAAGTATGTGAAATTTTCTTAAAGTCAGTATTTAACTTGAAACTGCAGCTGAACACTTGGGTCAACGACTTCAATATTCTCTCCGTTTTGTCGGAACTTTGAGTCCAGAATAACGTGTAACTTTGACTTTTCGTCTCTGTACGCGTCAATGTTGACCGTGTTCTTGACCGAGAATTCAGCTTCGTCCTGGCTGGGAGTTTTCTCTCCCTGCCACATCGTCCTCACCTTGACCGGAAATTTCTCTATGAATTCTGGTATTCTGTCCAACACTTTCTGCACATCTCCGTTAGCCAGGTTCTGCTTAACGTCTCCGAAATCACCCAAAGTGTTATACTTTGGTTTATCTTTACCAATGTCTTTCAGCGTGTCCAGAGCGTTGATAGAGTACGCGTTACCGTTGTTCTTCAAATAGTCATTATAGTTCGAGTAAGTTCTTCCTTGTCCCTGAAACAGTACAAACAAATTGCATGTATATTATATTGGGGAAACATTTATCAAAAGACATGACTCTCCAATATAGGAGGCTACCCTTACTCGTAACCATTGAATTCGTGAGTGCACAAGTGCAGTGTTATAGGTCATGTTCGCGTAGGTTATGATTGTGTATAGGTCATCTATGTACAGGTAACATGTTTATATAGAATTTAAGTTACAACGTGTAGGTCTATTTAAATTAAAAGTCTATCAAATGTACTCTGTCTAAAATCTCATTCTTAAACTGGTCCAGAATCCAGATGCTGTATCACATTTGGCACATGCTTAGTTATAGTTTCTAACAATGAAATTAGTACTGAATATTTGCCGCGTTAGGAAAGCACATCACAGTATTAAACTGCCTCACTTGTATAGGCCTACTGCAACTCTATTTATTTTATGCAGACAATAAAGTAAGTGCAGGCAATGATAAAATTTCCGTGAAACTTCGTTCTGCCGGACACAGAGGCATGCAACTTTAATCATCTGAATAACAATAAAATTAAGTTAATTAAATTAATGTAAACACCGCTCTTAATGACAATTATAGCTCAATTACTTTTTCAGCAGGCTTTATTTACTTATTATTATTATTATATTATTATTTTTTTGTTATTGTTGTTGTTGTTGTTGTTGTTGTTGTTGTTGTTGTTGTTGAACATCAGTTCGAGAGTGGTCTAAAAACTTCACAGCGGATATAAGTTAACTCTCACTACTGGAGAAAAACATTTGTAAAGAGTAGTGGAGACAGCATACAATTTACAAAGACTATTGAAAATAATTAAGAAATTACAAAATGTAGAGTATGAGTTACACCAACAGATTAAATGTTCAAAATAAACATTTCTTTGAGGTAAACAAGTTTGTTTTGTTTAAAAGTGTCTATCCGATCAAGTTCAGATACTGAAATTCGGAAGAGGCAACGCTACCCAGGCAATTTTACGTAAAGGCAAATTACTGTGATTATAACTATTTAAATTTCCACATTTAAATAATACATAATTTACATTTCATACTGTGACGATTTAAAAAAATATTTAAATCGCACAAATAAAAAAATTGCTTTCAATATAAGTTAGAGTATTATCCACCCCTTACCTATGCCTAGATTCATGCCACAACGTGCATATTGTCCCGTACCAACACGTTAAGAAAGGTGTTATTTAGCTAATAATAATAATTACTTTAATTAAATAAAATATGTACAAAATAAATAAAGAAATTCATAATTCGTAACCAAAAGGTAAAATAATGTATTACGACTTAATTAGTAAATAATTAATATAACTTAAAAGAACGAACTATTTTCTTAGTGCGTAAAACCGCGCCAGCTACTGTCCCCTTGCCGCTAAACATTGCACTCACTCGCCCGATAGACACCGAGATGTAAGGATGTAGCTGCTGTGTTGTGAACATACACATAGGTGTATACCGTTAAACCATATTTAATCACGTTTATAATGAGTTCGAATTGACCTATGTAGTATAATAATAAAAACAAAATTATAATGTAGTGCGTGAGGAAACCTGTATAGAATAAAAAAGGAAACTTAGACGACACATCTCTTAGCAAGCTGTAAATGGTGAGAAATGTTAATTACCAGATTTTAGTGCTGATAAAATATGAACTGTAACCAAAAGTAAAATGTAAACTACCGACTCCGAAAGAAGATAACACAAACAGCAACCGGATGAACTTCTAGAACCCAAAATCTAATCGTCTAGGAAGAGACTACCAGAAACAATCAACCTCATGGAACTTCAAGAGCAACCGTGGATCACACCCTAGAAGAGGACTGAAGATGACCATCATGGACCCTACAGCATACACATTGTTATATTCAGGTGATATCAAAACATAATATTTGTAACACAAATTCATTGTAAAACAACAAGACCAGTCACAAAAGAACAGTAAAGAACTTTTGATAATTTAAAGTTTAATATATATATTTTTGTAATCACTGTAATGAAGTAGGAATGACATTACGATGTTTAGATTTAAATTAATTTTAAAATTTACAACCAAAATTATTCTTCTAATAATTTGGTTGAAGTTGTAATAAAAACATAACTAAGTTGAGTCCCGGATCCGAGGTACTAAAAACAATATCTAGCTGAATGATTTTGATAGAGAAAGAATAAAGAGTAAAATATACAAAATATTTAATGCAGAAATTTTTAGAATCTGAGTTTTAAAAGTAAAGTAAATTATGAGAGGTAAATATGTTAATAAAGAGATGTTTTTGCTAACACCCAACGAGCGAATAAATTTATACAATCCTTGCTTAATTCCTGAATAATAAAGTGTTATAATTTGTTAGTGAATAAGGTTTACTAACAACGGCAGCTAGTTCAATTAACAGGTAACAAATTGAACTGGTTCCCAACATTTGTGATATATTAACAAGGGAGACGTCACAATACGAATTTTTGTAAACAATTTGTACAGTTTTTCGAAATTTTTTGTGAAATAAATATTATCAAACCTATAACTAGCTTTTTTCTTAGAATGTTTATTTTAACCAAATGTATGGAATATGAACATTGTCATTTATTATATATATTACGTAATATTAAATAGGCAAACATTAACAATTTGTTAATAAATAACTTGACAGAGTGAAACTACAGACCTGCATATTTGGGGGCATTATTTGAACATTGGTATTTGGCGCTGACCACGTCCCCACCAGCACAGTACATAGCACCAACCCACAGTACATTTCTATCTAAAGTGGGCAAAAAAAAGGTACAAATCAAGTATATTACAAAGTATTCCCTACATACTATATTTACACTTTAAGTGTGCACATTTTCAATTCTATAAATAGTCTCAATTGCTTTTCACTTTCACCAAATTAACAAATAACTTCAGACGAATATTTACATGGCTATACAGCAACTAATATGTTTTTGAATGCTAATTCTTTTCAACGTTTCTTGCATTTATATTATAAATATCACAATAATAATTTTTTTGAAGATAGTATAATATAATCTATCATAACAAAACAATGTAATATAAACTGGCAGGCAAAATCAATTATTAATGAGACAATACACACACATTATATATATATATATATATATATATATATATATATATATATATTGTTATACGACGAGTACGTACGGTTCAAGTCCCCACTGTTGAGTTCGTTAATTTGTAATGGGACGAGTACGAGCGTCTCGTTATTTTCCCACAATGTAAGCCTATTCGTTGCTATGAACGGGTATGTTCCCCTGTCTTTACTCTCTTAGGTCGTTTTAATTTACTTAATTATTTAAATATCTGAGATATTTGGAGTTGATGGGATTTATTGATGTGTATTAACTTAGCTCTCTAAAAAATATCAGTGTTAGTGTACTTGAAACTTAAATAATTAATGTGTTATTCTGTAATTTCGTTCAACCCTATTATACCTTGAAGAGAATTATGTATAATTTTGTATTTTTACGCTCTCTCTTTGGTGTCGGAGAATTCCGCTATAAGCGCTGTAGTACCGGAGCAACGAAACTCAGAGGTTATTTCACTGTTTATGTTAACCAATTATTCTATACTTAGTCAGTTACTTTTTTATTCCCAACTCATTAAATCATACTCCAAATGACAAGATTTTGCAACTATGTAAAGGTTCTTTATTTGTTTACTTCTTTAACATTGAATAAGATATGTTCTAACTGACATACACGTGGGCTATAGATTACGTGAATCGATTATTGATTAGTCCGATCCTTTATTTAGATTCAGTTATATAGTGTGTTTTAATTTGTAATTAACTTAATTCAGGGTGTGAAGGTTCTTGTAACTGTGGGGAAGATTAAAAATACATAGATAAGAATGCAAGATTTACAAATTTGAAGTGTTGTGTAGTTAATATGATTGATATAATAATAATTTACCAGACTAGAATGAAGCAAATCGTGTAGGCGGTTGATTGATAAATTTACTGTTCTGGACGATTATGCCGTACAATATTCTTTCTTCGGTTTAATAAAATGGAATTCTTGTCCTGTCCACCTCGGAAATACAGCTCTCTGGATTGATTTACAGCCCGATTGATGCTTCTTCTGCAATTCCTGGATCCAAATACGTTCTTCTCTCGGTTGAAGCAATTAGTGATGTTCCGTGTATTTGAAAGGTTATAAGTTCTAGCGTGGTGTATATTATTAGTTGTGATACATTTGACTCTTTCTATTTGGTTTAATATATCGTCAATTCCTTTCGGATATGGGACAATTCAAGTCCTTCCTTGTAGAACCCAGTTATTTATTTTCTATTGTGATTTCATACTATAGTCTTGTTTGGTTAAACTGTACTGGCAAGATTCAAGAATATTATCTTTAGTATTTTATTTATTATACTTGTGTCAAATATTTTAGAATATTCCGATTATATGAGATATTTATTAGATTTTTAATCTCATCACATTCAGATCATAAAAAGCAATAATAAAAATCAACAACTTCTTCATTTCCTGTAGTCCCTAGCAACACATGATTTTTCTTCCTTCCACATGTTTTTGTATATAGTGTTTATTTCATATATTTTTTGTCTATTCCTTATCAATTTGCTATCATATCGGAATATAACTTTACCGATAGTTGGTTTATTATTTTCTACACATATTCTGCTGGTTTTTTGATATGAGCCTGTTTCTTTTATATTTACTACCTTTTCGTTATCAATCGATATCATGGCATTATGGCATTATCATAATTTGTATAAATTGATATGGTTTATTATATATCATTACTAATTTAATGTTTTTTTCTAGCTCTTCAAACCGTATTCATTAATTATTATTAATTTATGTACCTAACCTTTATGTTATGAGTGGTTATATAGTGGTTTTGGCTGTTAGGCCTTTTATTGTAAACGGATCTACCTGTGTTTATAACTGGTAAACATCTATAGCCCTTTTACATAAATTCATACATATAATCAAATCTTAACTATTAACATTTACATAAACAATTATTTTTTCCATATCTAATGACAATTTTATCTTGACCTATGGATCACATATAAGAGAATTCAAATCTATTAACGCTAACTAGCTGCTTCACACTTCATTCTACAACAGTAATTGAATAATACATCTTGTTTCATTACCTTTCATTAACTCAACACATAATTGGTATAACATAACATAAACTTTATCATAACATTTGTTGTCACAAAATAATATCATTTAACTCAAAATCCTTACTTGCTATTACTATAAAGTAAATTATTGTTTCATTTTTGTTTACTGTTCACTGAACATAGATCATTAACTATTATCTAACTTACAGGTTTGTTTATTCTCGTTAATTCTACCTTGCATCCTTATTTATCTTTATCTATAATTATAAATGTAATTATTAGATTTTTGTTTTATCATGGGGTTAGATATTGACTTGTTTATTATTCTGTTAACCTAATTTTTATGTAACATGGATGCTAGCATTTCTGTTGCGTTAAAATATATATATATTACGACGATACTTTTAGACACTTACTTTTGCACATATGCTATTACTCATTTGTGCGCACTTACCCACGTCTCGAAGGTATACTCTTCTTATGCAGTATTTACCTTGATGTTTCCCAGCTAGGTCGCAGGCTTTGGTCGTTGATTGAGTGTGGATAAGCACGTGAATATCGTAATACAAGTAAAGAGTACAGAGGATTTAGTACTGGTTGTCAAATTAGTACGACTTTGTTAATAAAATCATATTCATTTTGTTTATTATTAAAAAAAATGCAAATTGTCATATTATTAATTATTTTGTGGGTTAATTACTATTGGAACCCTTATAGTCGATACGAATATAATATAATTATAACTTGGTTAAAATCTTATCTCTTATATTCTAAGGCATATTATACACAAACATAAGACATATATGACCTGGAATATTTACACAGACATATAATACATAACACATATAATTATTATAATACGTGATTAACACGTACGAAATTGAATATTCATCTATCTTAGCAAGTGTGGTTTTTATTATATACCACTTAATTAAAAAATTAATTAATTAAACATTTATTAAAATTCTAATAGAGACCATTATATTACTTTAATTAATTATATTACTAATGTCTCAATTAATTAAAAATCTTCAATTAAAGTAACTCTCATACTTGAATTTACGTTGTCGTTACTTGCTTTTAATTATATAATAAAAATAGAAATATAGTACAATATGGTTTCTATAATGACCATTTACTTATGAGATTAATAAATTGATTCATTGTTATCAATTATTATTCTTTTAACATTTATTGATTATTCATTATGAAAAATAAAAATATAATAAAGTTTATGTAAACTTGTATATGGAATCTAGAGCCTTCTTTCGATAGACCTCAGGGTCATTTATAATATTAAATAAATGTCTGACTTCACCTGCATATTTCTGCATCCATTTAACTGTGTCGTTACCGTCATCTGGACACTCGAGTTTGGGATCCTCTTCGGGTATCACCTTCTCTGTCTCTGGGTCGTTGAAATTACTCTCTCCGTCTACTGGATGCTGAGTTCTGACGTGAACCTCTGGTCGTGATGATGTACGGCTGGATGTAGCTGCATGTGGCTGTCCCTGCGTCCTCTAGTATTTATCTCTGGTTCCTCTCCTCTCCTCGTCTTGTCCCTCGTGGATGTCTCGAAGTTCTACGTGGACTTCTTGAAGTTCATCGACGTTACAACTCCTCATAGATTACGATATTATAGTCTTTTAAATAAATCGTGTACCACTAATACTTTCACCGACGTACTGCCGTTTCCATCGCACTTCAAGTTACGTAATACGGTTTAAAACATTACTTAACTTTGTAAAATTCGCGGTTGCGAGATGGGTGGATTTCACGTAGTGTCTGTTGATGATCTGAGAAAGCGTGTGTCGCTCGCTGAGGTTTTATACTCCTGCTGTCGTTCAATTTCTGTTGGAAACTGTTTGGACAAAGTTGAACAGGTCCGCGCGTCGCTTTAATTACTTATAACCTACGCGTCTTTCTATGAAGCCCACATTTTTTTATAAATATTATTTTACAAATCGGTAGGTACATTTTTATACATAATTTATGCAAATTATGAACATTAAGGTGTGTAAACTATGGCAGTTATGGCAAAATTTCACACGCTGGCTGAACGGTTCCCACGATCATAGACCACTTAATGTCTAATTGTAGCGCCAGGCGCCAGCTTTATTTTTACATATGTCTCTGATTCGTGTGACTTCTGGTTTTCGTTCAGTACTTAAAAAACTGTGTAAAATTTTCCACAATCGTATGCATAATTCAACTTGTTCTTCATTTACACACTAGCACTAACACACACACGCAGACTGATACACACGCGGCTGCCTGTCGCTATGACGCCACCCTTGCCAGTCGGTGCGTGCTTCTTCTCCCCTCGCTGCGTTTAAAAACCAACTAGGCTTTTAATTCCATATGCAGGCTCACTTACAATTATTTATTTATTTATTTAAAATTAATTAATACGTTTATTTCTTTTATTATCTCTTATACCTAACGCTTAATTATTACATTATTTTTATTATTTACATCTTTTACATCTCATACGTGCGTTCTTATGTTATCATACCTCAGTCAGGGGTTGATACATAGACTTATGCTAAACGTATCGTTGCAATACACACACACACACACACACACACACACACACACACACACACACACACACACACACACACACACACACACACACACACACACACACACACACACACACACACACACACACACACACACACACACACACACACACACACACACACACACACACACACACACACACACACACACACACACACACACACACACACACACACACACACACACACACACACACACACACACACACACATAAAATATATATAATATTATATATGTATAGTATATATGTAATATTCGTATATAATAATACAGATATAACATAATGTCAAATAACTTGTTTTTATAATGTCCGAGTTTGGGAGGGGGAGACATAACGAAACCCTTTACGTACGATACACATTTACATAATTTTACATCATACAAGAAAAGTAGGCCTACTCTAACCAGTAAGTACTCTGCTGAAATGTTTGTTATGTTTCCGGAATCTTATCCCAGTAATTCAAGCGAGTCGACTACGTGGTTGACACAAGGACGTTGATATGATAGGGCTGCAGGGTATAGAACCAGAGACTTCTCATTTAGTAACCAAACAGCATCCTCATTATATAAAAATATGAGGTATAATAATATCAAAGAATAATATAAGAATATCTAATATAGACGGGGTGGCAGGCATCGGATAATAGGGAAAACCTGTTTAAATGTTATTTTTTTAACCGTAAGCTATGTTTATTTGTAGTAATATGCAATAATCATAATTATACATATAATGTACGGTACTCCATTAGTATTGACGTATTTATTCGTATCACAGGCACGCCTCGTGTAAAGTGTATATCATATACACCTTTAAACTTTGGCGGGTAAAACGAAAGAATGAAAATAAAAATAGGGAAGTTTTAATTTATGTACAAACTCTAAACTGTTTTCCATACCTTACATACGTTATTAGCAATTCGTTAACAATTCGACACAAGCGCGCGCGCACGCGCACACACACTCACACACACGTAAGCTAAATTTGTTACTAGTCTCCTTCTCCTTCTCAATACATGGCTTGGGCTATAGCCCGTTCCGACTCACAAAGTATCTGACCATTTTTTCCACGATCTATCATTCACACCGACCTATATTCAAACGCTTGTTTAGGAATACGCGGGTCTACCATGCGTTCCAGATGGGACTTTCAATTGTTACTAGTTAAATTCTAATTACTTTTGTCTTCCAGACAAGAAAGATGTTTTCGTCACTTTTCATCTTATCGTATGAAACAACTGCCGTAATAAAAAATTGTATGTAAGCTATATTAAAAATTAAAGAAACGCGTGCAGAACGCGTTATAATTTTCAATTACTAATAAAAATTGTAAAGTAAGAGATCAACAGAATAAACGTATCACTACGGCTGAAACACAAGTCGGTTTACACACACGCATCGGACGATTAAATTACGAACCTACAGTATACCAGATTTCTATGTTAGTAAGGAAACCCAGGACTCTTCACGGCACCACTTACTTTGTGTGTTTGTGTGTGAGTTGCTATGATTGTTCGTGGGGTCCTTACGAGTTTGAAATACGAGATACGATAGACGTATGTTTTCAGCCATACAGTACAGTAAATACGCGTAATGAGTTAGTA
This sequence comes from Magicicada septendecula, assembly GCA_034769895.1. Taxonomy (NCBI): domain Eukaryota; kingdom Metazoa; phylum Arthropoda; class Insecta; order Hemiptera; family Cicadidae; genus Magicicada; species Magicicada septendecula. Next base: position 264,580,190 of record CM068368.1, on the reverse strand, counting down.
GCAACGGCATAACTATTATTGTTTGATTTTGTTTACGAAACCATTTCTGTTTAAGAGGGTAAAATGTGTTTTAATTAATTCACAATGATTAAATCACTTTCGATCATTGTTTGTTAAAATTTAGTGTTTTTTCATAGGCTGATGAAACCAAAATTAAGGGTCAGAGACGCTACTATATGGAAACATTAAATACGGAAACACGATTCACCACTTATGATCATCCTGTCAGTGTTTTGGTGTATACAAAGAGACAACCATGACGATTAGATCTGCAATTACTTATTTTATTACTTTTTAAAAACGAACTTGATGTTTTATCTTTAATAATTTCCTCCTTAAAATGTTTGTAAGATACCTTACGATTTCTCATCTTTTTTTTGTTTTTATAACTGAACAAAAATAATTTAGTATAATCGTTTTTACAAAAAATTATCTAAAATAAATAAAATCATTTTATAACAACATTTTAACATCTGTATGCCATAAGTGTTTACAGAACAGGCGTTACTGTAAAGGACTTATGAGTGTGAATTTTATAAAAAAATCATGTGTTGTGTTAAGCGCCAGTAGCGTGTTAAAACTCGTGTTAGTAGCCTACTGTTGTATTTAACTTTATATAAACATATGTGTACACAGTCCCACTAATTGTGCAACGTTTACTTGTTTATTTGATTCGTTTCACTAAGGTTAAAGTTATCACACCTACTTCACGACTTGTAGACGTGTTTATCTATAATCATTTTATTAATTTATATATAACGATATATGTGTAAATAAAAATTAGCTCAAGTAATGTGTTTCAAGTATGATTTTTAAACTAGTTTTCTCTTTCCATTTTTTTTATATATTAAAACAAACATTATCGGTGACTATTTATTTTCCAGTGCAAACTTCTGACGCACCTTAATATAAAACCGGATTAGACTGAACATTAAATATTTGAAGATACAATTAACACTTATCGAAAGCATACATATATAGAACGATACATAATCGATCATTCCTAAAAATGCTCACGTACATGCTATCAAGCAGATAAACGGATCACACCATCACCTCATCATTTCTGTTATACCAAGCAATAATTGACACTGTCAAGGTTAAGTCTCTACGTACTACTCTATTGCACGGCTTACAGACTACATCCCAACTGCATGTAATATTTAATTATTGTAATAACCCGTAGATAAAATTTTGTTATAATTTACTTTTTCTTCAGATCCGATTTAATATTTTTATAAACATAACGTTCTTACAAAAAAATACAAATTAAAACAACCGTGTGTAACACATGCTTAATAAATATAATAAATTCATAAATGAACAGTATTGTTGATTCGATTTTATTAGTTCCAAAAAAACTTTCAAATTTACCCTGTCCTACAGGAGTCAGCAAAAAGAGTACTAACCAGACCAATAGAGACCAAACCATAGATCACAGAGACCAGACCAGACCATAGAGATGAAATTGCATCTTCCGATTACACAAAAATAAACTCTTTAAAAGAAAGAAACTTAATTATAATTTTTGGTTTAAGCTCATAATAAATGAAAACCTTTTGTAACTTCGTTATAAAGTTGAAACACAATGAAGCACATATTATACATACAAGCGTTAACTGATAGTAGAAATCTTACCATAGCAAAAAATACCCAACAAATACGACTTCTCAACACTATACACTAAAGCGCCTGATTAGAGAAGATCTGATATCTGAAACTCAAACTGATAACAGTTCATGCAACAGTCCAGTTAATGGCCGTAATGTATGAGACGTTTCAGGTCAATAATAATAATAATCTTGTTTACTTAGTTAGTTATCTACAGTTTTTTCTATAATATTTTTTTTAGTTGTGTTTTGTTATAACTATTCTCGATAAGGTCCGTTTCAATCGTTTCGTAGGACTATTATAAATGTCTCATTTACCGTTCAATTATACCCAACGCGTTAATTCATATCATCTTCTTTGGACTTGAGATAATGAGATATTTTAAATAATAGTTGACGCTTCACAAAGTTAAATTTTTCTGGCGTCTGCTACCTTAAAAAACAGTGATGTTTCTGCTAAGGAAACCTTAAAAAGCAGCGATGTGCGAGGACACTTTTATATTATAAATTGTATATTTTCAAGGTTTTTGTTAATAAAAATAATTAAAATGGAGACTACTTTTTTATAATACAGAAGAGTATAATACATATTATATATATGCGCGCGCGCGCGCACGCACACACACACACCACACGCGCGCGCGCGCGCGCGTGTAAAATTCATTCTGAACAATGAAATAAATTAATATTTAAAAAAATTCTTTTCGTCTTATTTAAGCCATAAGTCTTTACTGATATAATGGGGTCTTCCTTTTATGTAAGTGTGTCTAAACAATATAAGTTCACTTCCCTGTAAAGTCGACTGCAGATAGTTTAGACGACGGGTTGATCCTATTTGGAAGAATACATGGATTGGTTTACTCTATCCGGCTTCAGGGTGGCTTTCGCGTGTGTAGATATTTCTCGCAGGAACGGCTACGTACAATTTCACACCTCGAACCGATATTGTTACTGCATCTGGTGTACTGGGTTTACACCTCTCCAGTTAACTTGAAGTGTCTATATACCATAAACGGAATATCTTGCACTTTCGTGGATAGCACTTAATTAAAATAACTTTCACAGAAGCTTAACGGAAATTTCTAAAATGCGTTTGTCGCAACTGACAGACCAAACGTCTGGGCCAGAGCCACGTTTACTCATTATCGATTCCGAAGAGACTGATTTGTATTTCAAAGTCTTACTTTTTCAACTGAATTTCCTGTAATCTGATTTCAGTAGTCCCTTCTCATGCTTTTCTTACAGATAATAAACATTCTCGTCCAAGAACGTATGGTACAGAATAATTCATTTACAAAAACCTGAAATATTTTACGATTGGTTTTATGGGCTATACAACCTTTTTAAAAAAACGCAGCATACATTCAGTTACATATTTTTGGAACAACTATTGTCATTAGTTAGGTCTTTTTATTACGAGTATTCTGATTTAAGCCCCATCTCAAAATGTTCCATGTTTCGATAGTTATTTAAATTAACATGTGTTTAAAGAATATCCCGTAAAATAATTACGTCTACCCTCTCACATGAACATTCCACACACAGCTAAATATCATTTTGCACCATTTTTCTGAACTTAAGTTATTTTAAAAGTCTAAAAATACTTAAAACTAACATTTTTTACAATGTTCCTTATTAACTTATTTACAATGTTGAAATCTACTTATTCATATAGCTTCTTAATACGCTATCACATATATTTCATAAATCTGTATGTTTGACTGTGTGTGTGTGTGTGTGTGGGGTGGGGGTGCGTATTTAATAATATAGTAATACAATATAATACGGCATGTGATTAACCGGATTAGTTGAGGTAAGCAATTTTAATGATAAATTCTTCTGTCTGAGTTTAATAGCGCGTTTTCTACCGGCTATTCTCATAGTCTCTGGGACGATAATAAAAATACAGGTATACTTACTTGGATGTTGTCCGGAGAACCGATTTTCCAGATAAACACGCACGCATAGATAGACAGACAATCAGACACACGCTCGCGCGCGCATACAATATACAATACACTTTATAACTGGAAGGTTAGTTATTTTTTAATTTACAAGTGAAATTACAAATTTACAATTTTAAAAATTAACAATTTACATTAATGCATATTTTTTCTCAGTTTTTCTGAACGAGCGAACTGTGAGTCGAAATCACTTGGCGTCTCGACTCGACCATTTGGCGTTTGTCTGTCTGTCTATCTATCTGTTTGGAGTATGTCTCACGATAACTTTTGAATAACCAAGTTTCGTAAAACTTGGCATCAGGTTCAAACTTTACAATCCTGTTGTTTTTTAGATTGATGCCTCCAAAAATTACGGGAGGGAGGTAAAAACGTCAGGGAATCAAAATTGTAAAAAAAAAATCGCAAAAGCGATCAAATTAAAATTAATTTTACTACAGTGTATTCATTTTTGAAAATTTCAAAATGTTTAAAGTTCAAAGCTCAAAAAGGGAGTGAAAAATTTAAAATTGCAAAAATTCATGTAGGTTATCAAATTAAAAGAGAATTTTAACTAGCATTTGAATGTAGTGTTAAGATTTAGAAATTTCAAAATTTTGGGTCCCCAGGAACCAAAAAAAAAAGATCAAAAAACATAAAAAGTTTGAAAAAAATTGAAAATCCAGCAGGATACCAGACTAAAATGAATTATAACTCAAACACAAATTATTTGAGCTTTCAGAGTTCGTGTTTTGAGTTAATGTGATAGTGAGCTCTACAATTGTTATATTACTAAATAAATAGAGTATCTGGAATTTCTGTGGTTTTTCCTATAATTGAAAAATGATATAATATTGAGAGAGTTATGTAATAATAAATGTACTTCGTTCAAAGTAATCAGCGAGTTCTACAGCTCAGGGAGCACATTAGTACATAAGTATATGTTGCCTTAACAAAAATAACTAAAATTGTGATATGGTCAGCATACGTTTTCTCAAAAACAATCAAATCTTTAGATACGCCTAATTCTTCAAGCTTCAAGGTGTGAAGATAAATTTGTATTTTTCACGGTAATGACTTTCATATAGTCCCCCTTTAAACACGAAATTCGAAATTTATCGAAATTGCTTATTTTTATGACTTACAAAAAAATGTTTTTTTTTGAAATTTCGTTAAATTTTTGTTTATTAATATTTTTTCAAATAAACTTTTGCAATTAATTATGTTATATTTAGACTTAAAAAATTGCTAGACATTTTCTCCCTACACTGTTTTTTGGGAGTGTCAGAAGCATTTTTTCAGAGTAAGCCTAACTACCCTTTTCACCTGGTTTTGACCAACATTGAAACTGTCATAACATCGACAGTTTTTGTTGAAAGGAAACGTCCTTGGGCTCATTTTACAGCTAATTGTATGTACTTTCTTATAATAATAAGGATTATCATTTTGTTGTTTATTTATAACAATTAATTAACAATAATAGTGAAAATAGCCTATTCGTGTAAAAATTTGAATTATTTGGCAAATATCTGTGAAAATAATCTAAAACCTACTTGTCATAATGTTTCTTAAGTAAACTAATAGTAATTACTCGTTAATCATGTCATCAGAAGAAGACTTCTCAAATTGCGGAAACGGCGATGCGCTTCTTTTAAACTTTCGCGTTCTATATTTATATATATATATATATTTTTTATTTCGTATATTTATCAATTTTCGTCGTATCGGGATAAATAAAGGCTTAAATTGTAGTGAATTAAACATTGAAGAATTTTTGTTTTTTTGATAAACGAATTATTTTTTAATTGGCACGCAAACAGCGCACGCGCAAAATTGCGCTATTTCAAAATCTCGAAAAATACCTACGTTTAAAAATGCACATCTCCCTCAATTTTCGTCGTAGAAAGTCGTACGAAAACCCTAAATACGCGGAATTTCATAATCTACCACTTTTGTTTGAAACTTTGTTTTATAAAATTAACAATTAAAACGTTATTACCCAAAACCTGTATTTTCACCTCTCCCAACCCTTATAAAATTACCCCTAGGTACGATTTCGCTCTGAACTCTCTAGGTCCATAAAATATAAGCCAAAATCTACCTTTTTTGCTCAAGAAAGTATCGGGGCAATATTTTTCCCGAATAATAGCCTATCTATTTTACCTGTAATAAATAAAGCGCTTACTAGTGAGACAATTGCTCTGTCTTATTTAATCAGAGATAGCGAATACAATTGACATCCATTTGGGTTGTGTATTAAAGTCACTCACTGAGGACTCAGTAAACATCTCACCAGAAAGGATCTTTAATAAGCTTTATGTAGTAGACTCGTACTTACCACCTACATAAACAATTTTTCAAATGAATTAACTTCATTAATTAGTAATTAAAAAATGCATCTGATTGTTAACAAGTTTATGTTTATTTGATTACAAAAGGACATTTCTTAAAATAAAACCTGTTTTGCACCCAAAATACGCAGACAATAAAATACAATGACATGCAATTTATGTCAATTCCGTTTTGTTCTGAAATCATAAAAAATACATCTGCCTTTGATGTAAAAGAATATGTTTCCAATGAGAAATTACAGTATACATAAACATTATTATTTTAATGATAGTGGTGTACTAATTGTGTTACCTAAATATCAGCGTTTTTTCCAAATATTTTTACTGTTTATTTCTTCATGGTTGTCAGAGAACAGTTACGTAATGCTAAACAACGTTTATGTGATTACATATCTTACGTTAAGTTTCTTCAGTACACGTAATTGTTTTATTAGTATTGTTACTGTAATTATTTTATAGTAATGGGCGATTTTACGTTGTACAAAACGTTTATTTGGATTACCTCCAAGGAAGTGAGAATTTACTGGTTGTATTGACTCTATACAACTCAAAGACTACCAGCAGAAAAATAGAAGACGAGTTTCAAAACATTTCTACTATTTCGTTTATTATGTGTTTTACTAAGTATACAAATAGTGATTAAGCATTCATATGATTTTATTTGATACAATTGAGCTATTTCATTAATTTACATAATGTGAATGTGTTTTTTTTTTATTTTATCGACAATTGAAGGTGTTTTAATAGTAAATTATGAACTGCACGCCAAGGCCAGGTTTCTTCAAGCCGAAGTTTTGACCGTCGTACCACAGTTCTGTTGAACCGAAAGCTTTCAGTGAAGTTTTACGGTCCTTGCTTCTGTATAGACTGTAGGATCCAATGGCATCTAAGCTGACCACCTTCTTCACTCTTTGCATCTTCATTTTCAAATCGAGCTTCTTGTCATCTGCAAGGCGTCGCCTCCTTACGAGTGGTTCCTAAAATTTACATGATAACTTTAGCCTATATTTTATTTGCCAACAGTTTATAACAATAACATTAACTGTATTTACATATAGGTCTACATGTCAATATGCAGTCCGGATTACAGTAGGTAAACTCGTGAGAGCACATAGTTGGTCATGAGGTTTAGCTTCTCCAGACATTAAAAGATTTGGAGGCCTATTATATATTTCACTTCGTGAAGAACTAAAGTTTCATATAAATACTTTGCAACTTAAGTTTACTGTAATAATAAAACCGACTGAACACATGATTAGTGTACTGTAAATACTGTACAATTTTACTACGGAATTTGTTCTGTACGGAACGCGATTGATTGACTGAACAAAAATGGTAACGTCGTCTTTTATTCTTTAACTATCGTCGTCTTGGAAGAAGTTAAACTCTTTAACCTTACGAAAAGTGTAAGGTCTAATGTTTTTTCAGTTGACTCCTATTTACTGAGATTCTGTATCATATAGTGCGTCTAACTCGCTCACACGAGCGCGTGCGTAAATGCTGTATATTCTTGCAATGAGGTTACTTAAGAACTAATCACTTAAAAAGTTCACTTTAAAAATAGTTTTTATAGTGAGAAGGTTTAGTTTTTTTCTTCGCTGTGTAGTAAACGACTGTATAATAGATGTGGATCACGTGTATCATTAGTGACACCGATAATACTTAATGCTGCGTAATATAGTGACATAATATTTGTGGTATCAGATGAATTAATCAGTGTTACGACCTCTTTCTGCATGCGTCGATAAGACGCTACGTTTTCATTTTTGGAATAAACTTGCATATTCCAGAAAAACTTCCATGTTACATATTTTACTTATCCCGTACTCTTTTCTGTAGATGGCAATTTTATTTCCCTATATAAATTAATAATGATTACGCAATAATTTCACTGAAATTCTTTAATTCAATTTTCACCAATTTTAATGAGCACTCTGTCTTTCCTCTGTTTCAGATTTGTTTCAGAAAAGAATTGCTATTTTTTTATACGTTACGGTACTTAAGAAAAAAATATAGCAGTCTTAAAAAATATAAGGCAGGCATATCCGCCTTATTTAACTGTAGAGACGTATAAAATCCTATTGATGAGGTGTTTTCGGATTATGACTACAAATAAATGATTATTTGAAATTGCTTATTGACTGCTCTAAAAACAACTTAGCATTCTAAAAGAATGTTTTTGACATAAACATCTATTTGAAAGAATAAAGAGGACTTGCGAAGAAAATTATTGTGAAAAATCATAAAGCATTACAATATGTTAGTTTATGTTTAGTAAATAAAAGTAAAGTTCTACAATCAAAAATTGCTAGACCGAACTAAATTAGAAACTGATGATCCTTTCTTACAATACATTAGTTATTTCAAAGATTACGTTATATTCCGTTTTGTTGTAAGCAGGATGAGTACTAGACTTAGTTCCAAACTGTATGTAGCATTAAAAGAAGGACGTTGTGAAGGAAGATCTTTAAAAACACAGATGGGATTTTATGAAGTAATAATAGTTTGAAAGACTTATATGGCTCAAAAACTTGCACAATTAAAGGACGAGATCTAAGTAATGTTCAGGTCTTTGAAATGCCGTGAGGTATTCAAAGGGCAGCTCCGCAAGAAAGAAATTAAGAACGGATGAGAACCAAAGGTAAACCATAAACTATCGTTACGTCAATGAGTACAGACGAAGCTGTCATGTAGCAAAAGCGAAAATTCAGGGAGGTGAAAACATATTTTGAAGTGTGCTTTAGGCGGAAGACATAACGTTGTAAGACTGCAAACAAATCACGTGACTTATGAAACAGGAAACGCGTGTTGGTGATATGAAGCACCGAATGATGACGGGCTGAATACTTTAATACTAAATGCATATGTGTTCAAATACACGAATAGTTCAGTAAACGGTACTCTGTACTGTATTGTAGGCCTACTGACATTAGCGGAATTAGCAAACCCCACAAGTGAAAGTAGTACCCTTGTTACTGTTGGATGATACGGAACACAGCCAAATAGCCTGTTTGTTTGATTTTCTTTTCTATTCGTCAGACGTAAGTGTGATTAAAGGCAATTTTAATCCGTTTTCCTGAGCGCCGTAGCTGACAACTGTACTTTGGTTTTGTCGGTTTTCCATAAAGTAATGTACTTTAAACTGTAGACGTTATACGGTACTTCTATCTTTAAAAAGAGATAGAAACTTTTTAACACCAACAATGATTAATTCATTAAAAACAACTGCTTTTCTCTTACACTGTCTTTTAAGAATTATTGTTGTTCACTGTTCACTTGTCTAACAAAAATTTTCTGCACTCAGTCCATACATGAACAGTTTCTTCAATTCCAGCATCAAGCCTCATCACTCTGAATTTATTAGCAAGGGAAGGCACACCCAAATGAAACGTTATAGAGTCGTCTATGCTAAATTGTAAATGTCCTTAAACGTACGTTGCGTGTAAATGGAGTAAAAGTAAGTTAAGCATTGATTAAGTCGGGAACCACTTACGTTTTGTCCGGCTGGGTTGTAGTCGTTGACAAAGTGTTCGTTGTCTCTCATTTTGGGCGCGTTCATTTCGCTCATGTACTGCACATTCCTACCAACGGTGTTCGTTACAAACGGCTTCTGCAACACAATTCACTTAACGTTATGTTACAATTCAGTTTACATACAGACTGAACATATTATATATAATGTACATATTAGTTTGTACACACTATAAAAGTATAAATCTGGAAGACTTTACAACTGATAATGTCGATTTAGGCGTACGACATTTAAGTGGAGACAAGGCAACTGTAAACCATTTTAATTAACTGAGAAAAGCGTTAATTACTGTAGTATTATGGTTTTAAGTGTTTATGTCGTTTGTTGTAACGTTCTAGCCCACTGGAGTTTCATTTCACACACAAATTTAATTTTTATAAATAGCTTAGAGCGTACATAAATATGACGACTTGGTGAAGTGTGAAAAAGAATATTTAAAAAAAATAATAAAATTAAAGAAATTAAATGATAATGTGAATAGTGAACAAAAATAATAAATGGCGTGACACATTCACATGATCCTAATGTTTCCAACACTTCTGACAAAATCGGATCCCTAGTGTGCTCAAAAATGCACTGACGTTATAAAATCACATGTTTACGACTGAGACGTACATGCTATTTCCAAACACTAAAATCCCTCACTGAGCAATAAAATTAACAAGAATGCTTTCCAAACCGCGTAAAACATTTCGCATTGCCGTTGGTTTGAAACAGCTATATCCGCTCTAAAATATTAAAAATTACCAAAACAAAAAGTCTTGTCAAGGCTGCTGAAGAAAATATACAGTGCGTTGTAGCAATGCATTATTTGCCATAAAGCGTCGTGTGCCTCATTCTGTCGGTAATTCTAAAACATCTGAATTATTTTACTTATTAGGTTATGACAAAATCTAAAGAATCTAAAGAATTGGAACTTCCTAGCTTTGAATGAGACAAAATTATTTATTGGTTTGTTTTGATCATATCTATTAGGTTTAATTAACATCGAGAAGTAATTTGATTAGAAAGAAGTGCACACATTACTAATCCTTGTTTGGGTATTTTCTCCCCCCCCCGCAAAGGGCTAAACATAGGTTAGCCACTTGAGTCACGTTGCAACACGTTTCTTCAGTTTAGCATCCACAACTGAAAAAATGAACCATTCTATAGTGCCGCTGCGTCGTAAAATTACCAATTTTGCGCTCGAATATTACACACGCCCACTCACTCGCGAGCACGCAAACGACACTCACCCCCCCCCAAAAAAAACACACACATTAGAAATACGTATATTACCTCGTTTTCTGCTTCTCCTCTTTTGAGTGTTACTGTATGTAGTGGGGAATGTATAAAAAGTTTGTTATATAAACTATTTGCCTAAGTTTAGTTTGTCCCTAAGTTTTCATCTCAGTTATAAAATATAAGAACCTAAGTAACTGAAATGGTATATGTTTTCCAATAGAGTTGTTATTATTCAACTTCTCATACCACACACGCGCGCGTGGTTGTGTGTGGCAAATTAAACGGACCGAGACGCAAGAGAAAGTAATGTTATCGCATCACCCACGAGGAAATATGTCCATATACAGACTGTTGACCAGTTCCGTGACACACAGTTCGCGCGCCCCCGCAGTCCGTCCGTCCGTCCGTGTCTTCTTATTGTGTACGGTATTGTGCGAGGTATCAGGGCTAACGTGATTTACAGCGTACATTCATTCTAACCGTGTTTTATAAAGTCTTCAATTTTGTGTAATCTAATTAAACAAAAATTTACCCGTCAACCATGACAAATGTATTTTTCATACACTGAAAAACCCGCAATTATTAACACAAACTAATTAGAATCCAACTAAATTTTCTTCTATATTGGAGATAAGTATCTGCTAAGAACTATTTTATTGCAAAGGTGTATTTTTATTGATGTTTCTAGAGTATACATATTAGCCATGCGATTAGTTTCAGATCACTTCTTCACGTTTCACTAAATATGCAAAATATGTTTCCACTGACTTCTGTGTTACACGGTTCGTAAAACTCTTTCAGGAAAGTGAAAATATGTTACTGATCAAACTTTGATTACACATAATTTTTCATTAACAGAAAAAATTATATTAATAACAAGATTATTTCAGGTTTAAATTTTAAAGCTGAAACAATTGTCTTGTGTCGTAGATTTATGTGCATTTCATAGACTTCGGTAACCGATGTTTAGCAGCGTCATTCTGTCTATCCATTGTCTGACTATGCATTTTGATTATGCAATCCATAAAACCTTACTCTAATAATACTGTAATTTAGTGGTGTTTAGCAAATAGTAAAACTGTAATCTGATTCGACTTCGTCGACTTTGGTTGATTACAAACAAGTCAGACAACGAGTTAACTCAAGTATTAACAAAGGCATTAATACTATATTGTTATTTAGTTATGAGCCGGAACATTTATGTTTATTTTAGACATGGTACATTGTGGGTTACAAATAAAGAGAACGTCACTAGTATGCATAATCTGTCTACATACATAGCATATAATCACTTTTTTGTCTGTTACATTACGCGAAAGAAAAGGTTAAATTTTATAGTCTTATCTACAAATGATGTTCTTAAGTACTCTACAGAATCACTTCTCACCAACTTTGTCACTACTTATTGCCACACTACTAAATACTTCGTTCTTGACGAGACTTTCTGTGTCTCCACCATGTTCAGGTCATAGTAGTTTAAGACCTGAAGATAGTGGAGACACCGAAAGGCCTCGTCAAGAAAGAAGTATTTAGCAGTTTGGCAATAAGTAGTGACAAAGTTGGTGTTAAGATGGCTGCTAATAAAACTAACAAAACTGAGAATCACTTCTGCTACTTTATTTGCTCACTCTGATTATTCTGTATTCTTCCCTCTGTCCTCTTTGTATCACAACTCAACTACGTTGTCACTTCTTGTGCAGCAACAGACGCTTACCAAGATGTAACTTACCTCTTCTTCCCTCACATTACGTAGTCTGCTTTACGTTAGCACGCTTTTGTACGTCTGGTGTGTTTAATCACATACAAAGGAAAACTTTAAACCCCTTAGCCATTAAGTTCAAACCCCATATTACAAAATTGAATTTCTCTAGCTAGTTCACTTCAGTATGCGTGAAAACATATTTAGGCAAAAAGTCAGTGGAAGCGCTTTTCCTTAAATTATTTTAATGAACATATTTTAAATTATATACATTATAAAATTATAATTACTTCTGTTCTTATTTTTCATCCTTGCATGTCAACCTGGTGCACGTTTTACACAAGCTATCTGTATCATCGAAGGTTTATACACGAATTCATATAGAAACATCTGACGATGACTTTATATTCTGCGAATCGTCCGTCAGGTTGAAATAAAACGATAACAAATAAGAACATTCTGCATGCAAAAGTAATTATACTTATTATATTAATTCACCGTTAAACTTTAAATTGTTTGGGTTTTAACATACACCTCTAACTTCTTATAATACATGTTGAAACGTTTGCGATGTTGTTCTACTTTTGGTAGTAGGTCCTTATTAGTCACAAAAATTGCATTACCACACTGTTTTTCACATAAGAGAGTACAATAAGGTAGCGTTTAATACTTTGTAAATTGTATTTGTGTTGGCAAACTAAACATAAGTACAACTGTAATTCGTACTCACTCCGAAAGAATCGTGTGCCACAGCATGCCTGTTGAACCTGAAGGAGCGTTTGTCTTGGTTGGCATTCAGACGAGCACCAACGACAAGTGATGTAGCAGACACCACGCCGAACGCGATCAATAAGACTGAATTCATATAATTCATTTTTCTAAAAAAAAAGTTTATCAACTTCAGTTACTAGGTAATATTTTTACGCCAAAATATTTTTTGTATTAAAGACTAATTTATTGTTGTATTGGAGTGTTAGTCGTCTCAAATATTTCTACTACTAATTTTGTACAAACCACTATGTTATCTTTGGTATTGACAAGCGCTTTCGGCAGTCAAGCCATCTTCAGGTCATTTACCAACCTGACCTCTAGTAGTAGAAATTAAAGATTAATGTTTTCAGTTATGTAGTGGTAGTTACAGTGATATTTAATTTAACGTATTGCATTCTACAGTATTCTGTGTACTGAATCCATAATTTGTTGTGGTTTACTCTACTTGCATAGATTACTGCAATATTGAATCATATCAATTGTCATTGTAATAGCAAATCAATTAAAGATAGTTCCGACACAAGTAATCGTCCTCTGTTTTGTGTTATTTTTCTTGATTGATAGCTTTTTTCAGCCAAGAGTATACCAGTTGAATTTCAGTGCCAGCCCACCAATGCTTCTTACCGTTGTTTTATTGTTATAGGCAAGTTTTTAGTTACTATTTAGATACTGCAATAAATCTGTGTCCTTCAATATTACTTCCATAAATTCCTCACGTTTAAGTAGTAGTTTTATTTTGTTGACTAATAACGTTTGTTGCATCTTTCCTGGTATGTTGTATGAATTTTATCACTTGCCAGCATTCTTGCTTCTCTTTCACTGAAGACTACTATGCCATGTAGTGCTTATAAAAAGTCATCATACTTAGACTCACTGTAAGGTTAGTTTATGTTTACGGTATTATCACTTAAGTCTTTTCTACCACTTTTTGCCCTCAGTTAATTATTTGTTTTTTTTCTTTACTCCGTGAAATTCGAAGGCTCCGATTTGTCGAAGTATTTTAATACAGTCTACATGATCAGGCTATGCACTCTTTTCAAATCTATTATACAAACAAGGAGAATTCTATATTTTTTGTATAAAGTTCTACATTTATTTTGGTCTGATTTCATATTACCAACATTAAACAGACACCAGACATGATCACTATCAGAATGCCGAAGTGTGAAAGATTTTGTTCTGTCTAAAACAACTTACCCTAAAATAAAATTTCAAAAAATTAATGTCATCTAAAATAAACGGTTTAAAATACTGATAAATGACAGTCTTTTGGCAATTAAATTATTGCAGTAAAGCTTAAAAAGAAAAAAACAAGAGTAAAAGTCGTAAAGTTTTGTGACTGTGTTTTTAGTAGTTTCTTTTTCTCTTATTTGTTCACTTGTTGGTTCAGGATTGTTTTTCCATTAGTGGTTACCTTTCTACACCTTCTTTCCAATTCTTTTGGTACTTCTTTCTGTTATCCATAGTACAACTTTTTTCTAATTTTATCGTATATCTGTATTTCGCATGATAACTAATGTGGTAAAATCTTCAATCCTCGTTTAAAGTGTAATTTCTGACGACTTGTTTTCTTGTAGTTGTAAAATATGATACTGTAATCTCAATATATCTGCAGCTGTAGTAGCCTACAATGTTAAATTTCAGCTCTGTATCCGAAAGTTTTCCAAGATTCTGTACGTTCATTATCGTATCATTCAAACTGCACTTATTTTTGACTTCAACTATTTTACATCCAAAAGTCTCATTTATAAAATAATTAAAATGAGAACGCGTTATAATATTCTACTGCCAATTTAATTTTAAAAGATTATTGACGAAATAATTTAAAATAAAACCCTTTTCACTGAATATATAATTAACTATAACTCTAATAATTAACTATAACTATAAACAGAAATATTACACTGAATTTAAGATACGTTTCTTATTTTTGTTAAGTAGTAGCAAAATAATTTTTATTGAATTCAGCTAACTTAAAATTCAGCTACCAAATTTATTGTATCTTTCATTATTCACAACTGACAGCTAGAGATAATTCATCTGTCATTACGAATGCGCTTCATTATTTTGAAGTACAAAACTACAATTACTAATATCTTAAACTGTCTGACAAATTTTTAATAACAGAATTCTCGAATGTTTCACTACTCATTAACCAAGTATACATCGAAACCATCCTCATAATAAATATGCTTTTCTAAGGCGATTTTATGTGCATTCACAGACTATGTAACAAACGGTATAATTAACAATACCGTACTCTAATACTTTCCTTATGATGTAACCCATGTCATTCATTTTGTTACTATTATGCTAGAAAATATTTTTGTGTTACTAGAATTTCAAAAAGAATAAACAAATAAATTACAAAATAAATAAATAAATAAATAAACAAACAAATACTAGTTTTTACTAAAAACGATTTTTAAATAAATAACCTTTAATATAACGACAGTTTAAAAATCCGTCTCTGTAGAATTTTTAGTGTTATATGACGAAATAATTTACGTTTTCATTAGTTTGTAGTACAGAGTTTTACAAAGTATTTTTCAAAACTTCATTAACTTTGGTCTCTGACAAAATACTCTCGCCAGTTCAGCTAGTTACCTTGTATAATGAAATTGAATTACCAGTCTAATAATTTCTTACAACTTAATACAGGAGATCTAATTTCCTTTGCTGTGATAATCCGCGCGAAGAAACTTTATATTTATAATTATAAAATAATCACGCACCCGTTGAGCTGAAACATCCAAAGAAGGCCTCTAATGTGACTGCTACAAAATTAATTGCCACAAAAATCTGTTTCCAAGTGTTGCTATCAGTATGTTATCGATTATTGATTGTTATCAATATACTGTTACTCAATTAAAGCTCTTAATGACAAAATAGCTTCTAAATATCATGAAGTGCATTTTTTCAGAGTACAAATTTTAAAATAATTTTTTACTTTTTGGACTAAAATTGTTCTTTTTGTGGAAATTACCAATAATTTCCTTATTAAATAATGCACTCTTGTATCTAATTTTGAAGAAATGCGTGATTATTGTACGTAATTAAAAGTCCCGTAGTTACATTAGTCTAATAGCAGTATTAAGGAGCCACCTAAATACAAATAAATCAAACGTTTTCATTGTTTATGCCTTTTGCATTGGGTAGTACAATAAGTAAAGTGAAATTTGTGAAGACCGGACACAAATACTTGTCACTACAAGTGTTAATCACTACATATCAACGTAAATGCAAAAGACTGACAAAAGACTGTGCCTCTTTGTCCTTCTGCCTATCTGTCTACCTGTCTATCTCTCAATTCCCATTCTCTCTATTTTGTCTTCTAATTCAAATGTTCCATATCAATACTAACTCTGTGACATTAGCCTAGGCCTATACATTTCACTGTTTACTGGAATCACTGGACCTGCCAAAATCAAAGTCGATCATCGTCTCTCGCGTTGCATCAGTTTATATCGATGAAGAGAAGAGAGCGGATGATCGAATACATCCATGATTTCGACAAGTAGCTTTTTCTTCTTCTTCTTCTTCAATACGAATATAATGACGAATTTTACAAGAGACAGCTAACGTATTAGCTAGGGACTTGAATGATTGAAATACACTCTTTAGAAAAATAAGGTCTACATACGTAAAGTATGATATACAATTCAAAAACTTTAGTGTACTTATTTAAAGTTTTCATTGGCGTAACCACTGTCTTGTTTATTGTTAGTACCTGCAAATCACATACTCGATACATCAATAGAGTTACAATAATCACACGCATTTGCACACAAAAACACATATAATACACATTACGTAAAACGAATTACTATGAGCGTATTGTGGTTAAGGTTGAAAGTGTTGTATAACTATTACGATTTCAGCCAATTTAATATATTTTCCTTTCTGAACTAATTTTTTCTTGATAGTATTTCAATTCTTCTTTACGGATCACTGGTGAAACCGTCTTGTTATTTTCAGTTTGAAGGATTATGTGTTCTTATATATTAACTGCCTCTCAATATTAGTGTTTACTATATAAGCATTATTATCTTTGTTGCAGTGCATGTTGTGGAGCTGGTATCTGGCAAACGACACACAGTTTTATATTATTGGCATCTTGCTCATGCTCGTGTCTGCCAGGTGAGTACCATCGGGCCTCTTTAACCAAGTTACCTATATGTATGTCCTGTTAAACACACTCTGTAGTTCTTGTGTGGGGGGGGGGGGATAAAGATGTAGCCATAATATAGATACAACAATATAAACTTAATATATTTAAATGTGCTTGTGCAACTTTTCCAGTACCTTTGAAAACAAAGAGGATAAACAAGAACTAAATTGCAAGACACTAACGATTGCAATGTTTTAGTATTGAAGTTATACTGATAATAGCAAAGAGCCACTAAGAAGAACTCATACTTAATCTGACCATAATATAAAACAAAAACAAGTCACTGTGAACAAAGAATATTATATATCATTTTTCAAACATGATTGCCACGTGTGGTATTTGAAGATTATCTTTAGTGCAGACTAATAAAATAACTAAAATTACAAACCGATTACATTACAATTCGTAAATAGAAATTAATATAATTGTCAGTAAATGCAAAAGAAAGACATTTATACAATTAAAAAGATAATGTAAAATGACATTGCTGACGCTTGCCAAAATAAATGTTCCAGCTTTGCTATTTATTTGAGAAAAAGGTAGTTCGCGGCTAAATATAATGAGTAGTACGAACGAGTTAAATCTAGAATAATGTAGACGCCTTCCACAAGTACGTAAGAAAAACAGTCAAATATAGAAAGTTGTAAAGTACTGCAGATGAAAATACTTTGGGTTTACATGCTGAACATTAAAAGTCATAAACAAAAAACTATGGCCGTTGATGTAATATTTTAGTGCTGCTGTAGTTAAGCGAAATTCCCATCTTTGTACGCGTAATAAACTCGTTAATTTGAACGGAAATGTGGTTTTCACATATGTTACATTGTACACATAAGGAGTAAAATCACCTTATTTGAATAATCAAAATAACAAATGGAACATACATTTATTGAAATAACTTTTGTGTTAATAGAATTTTGTCCCACTCTGGTAATAGTCCAAATGTATTTTACAGGTATTTCCGAGTTGCTGTTGTTGGTTTGTTCGCGTTTCTGCTCACCTCTTGGGTAACGACCGCTTTGATTTCTGTCCACTATGAGTACAGAGTCAGGTAGGTATATACATAACAAACTCTAATCTACCTAATTAGTAGTACATGCTTATGTGTTTATTGTTGTTAAAATGGCATTTTTATTTGTTTTAAAATAATACACTGAAATTGAGCTTACAGATCCAAAATGGTCTGTAACCTTTTAGACTTGTAATTTTTGTGATCTTAAAAATATAACATTTTATCCTTAAAAACATAATTAATACTAATTTTTCTGCTAATGGTGGTTACTGACAAGTAGAATATTGTAGTTACTGTGATTGGAGTCTTTGAAGTATTTTTCGTGTTTTTACAGAGTAGAAGAACCGTTCGCATTCTTCGACGAGTTATACGACAAGCCATGGACAAGGTTAGGAGCCTACCTGGTGGGCATGATGGGCGGATGGTACCTTTACAAAACCAAATGCAAAGTCCACTTTTCTAAGGTATGATCAATCAAGTAATTTATTTTAAATAATAAGTTTCGTCAGTGAATATAGTAAGCTAATGAAGGCCTACTAGAAGTAGGCATACTTTTTGAG
This sequence comes from Magicicada septendecula, assembly GCA_034769895.1. Taxonomy (NCBI): domain Eukaryota; kingdom Metazoa; phylum Arthropoda; class Insecta; order Hemiptera; family Cicadidae; genus Magicicada; species Magicicada septendecula. The sequence continues at coordinate 264,561,320 of CM068368.1, read as the reverse complement.
TACCGTATATTAGTTTTTTTAGAAAACAAAGTTAAATACAAAATAACATTTCTGCAACATTCACAATATTCTTGAATTTGTGGACTTTAGTTTTCTACTGTCTGAATGGACAGTAGAAGAGGGCAGCAAGAACGACAAAAAAACAGGTCAAAATGTTGCATTACAATAATTACAGACAAGCCAGAAGACATAAAAACAATAGACACACAAATTTTAGGACAAAACTGAGCCACGGAAGAAGACAGTGTTGAAAATGCGAATGAAGATTTGTGTGTGTGTGTGTGTGTGTGTGTGTGTGTGTGTGTGTGTGTGAGAGAGAGAGAGAGAGAGAGAGAGAGAGAGAGAGAGAGAGAGAGAGAGAGTGAGCGCGAGAGAAAGGTTGACTATATATCTATGGCAACAATACATATATTTGCATTTACTGGGCAAAAGAAGAAGAGGAAGGCCTCGAAGAAGATGGCAGCAGGATGTGGAAGAAGATCTAAGAAAGATGGGCATTAGGAACTGGAGACTGAAGGCAGTGGACAGAGATGAGTGGAGACGGGTCGTAGCGGAGGCCAAGGCTCACCATGGGCTGTAGTGCTGGAGAGTAGTAGTAGTACATATATTTGCATATTTGCCCAGGGCGGTATGTTTTTAAATATTTAGCATAGAAAAATATATGATAAACAGTTTTTAACAATATTATGCAGGCTAAGAATTGTCTGAGAGCGTACACCTGCCCCGCGAGTGAATACAGCGTTGTGTGTTTGTGTGTGTGAACGCAAAGCTACGCAAGGAAAAGTCTACGATGGGGTGATGCGTACGAATTATTGTTTTGTCTGTAAGCAGGTTTTAACCGGATAAAAATAAACTAATTAATACATTTTAAACCTGTGAACAAAGACTTACCCCAATTATAAAAACACCATTACATTACGGAATTTTTAACGAATATAGTGATATAAAAATTATTGCAGAAAGTGCAATTATAAAGACGCTAAGTAATTTAATGTTAATTACTAGTGTAATTAAATAGTAATTAATAAGTGTGTTATATGTGAGTGACCAGAAAAAAATTACGCACTCGATAATATCGCTCATGCTACGAGGATGTTTACGAAATCGCGAAAACGAACCAAAAAGTGATTTGTAATTAAAAGGACGCTTTGCACGAAGTGACAATATCTAACAGGTCGAAAACAGTCCTGGACTTGTCAGATCGCTGTCCAGTATAAATACCACCGGCAATTTTGGGGCGGTCTCGTCTCAGACTCAAGATATCTTCACACAACGTCACGCTGCTGGTCTGCCGACCGAACATCTTTACCACACACACCAAGACTTATGGAGGAACTCTGGACCATCACAAACAACAAACCGTAGAGACAGAGAAAACAGCATCAGCATAATCATCATCATCAAATTCTCAGGATTCAGGACACACACACACACGCGCGCGCGCGCGCGCGCAACGATAACGTCGGCAGTACGCAGGTGATGAATAAACAATTATAATTTTTGTTTGTGAAAAGAACTTTTAAAAAGAAACTTATATATGAACAGTAAGACTTTAAGTTTTAAATATAATAATTGTATAGAAATTTAAATGGTAGTTAAAGTAAATAATTTAATTTAACAAGAAAATTTAAAAATACTAATCTTCTGTTATATGTTAAAATTTGGTTGTGTCAGTAGAAATAAATAATAGGTTGGAAGTAAATGTTATATTTTTTTATTGTTTATAGCAACAATTAGTTTTATTCTTGAGATTTAATATCATTTTTATTTGTAAATGAGTTGCTATTATTATTTAGAATTTGAGTCAAAGTCAGACACACTGAAATAAAAAGTGTTTAGATAATTTGTTTAACATGTCTGTTAGCTAGTAAGATTATATGGTTGTTTATTACTTCCATGTTCCATAAGGAAATGGCGAAAAAAATCGTGTTCAAGATAACGGCAGATTCTGATTGTACTACCCTCAAAACATGAAATAAAGTCATTTTTCGAAAAGTGTCTGTATGTGTCTGTGTGTCCATGTGTAGAATTTTTCTATGGCAAACGATAACAGCCGCAAATTCAAACAGAATCAAATAATTTTTTGTATACACCTCTGAATTGTAGAGGACTCAAGGTATATTGTTTTTGGTGAAGATCGGTTAAGGGAAAGGGGTAGTTTACCTGCAACATTTTACGTTTTAACAAGAGTAAGTTGCTTAATTTTGATAAATAAAGTATCCTGAAAAGAAGGTCATAATAATCCACTGTAGAAAGGTAGATGAAATATCTATAAATGAAAAGTGTAGTTGAAGGGGAGGGGGTAATTTTTTTAATAAATTAAAATGGTAGTTGATGGAGGAAGTAAATTTTATAAGTTTTATATGTGTAATACGTTAATGACAACAAAGAAGTAGTTTCTATGGAAACATTTCATTTCACTTTAACAAAATTCTATATTCTTCATTTTAATTTAAATCACGTATGAGTGAAAATATATCGTTCCTGGCAGGCAAGCGTATCTGAATTATGTAATGTTTACTTTTCCAAAGTTTTATTATTGTGATTACCGCAATAAAAAGGCCGGCAGGACACACACACACACACACACACACACACACACACACACACACACACACACACACACACACACACACACACACACACACACACACACACACACACACACACACACACACACACACACACACACACACACACACACATACTTCGCGTTATTTCTGGGCTCAATCATGTTTATTTCCTTATGTTTGCACGCTTTTTAAATGAAAAGTGCCGAAACCCACACCAACACAACGCGTGCAAGACGAAAAGGTGGACAGCTATTTTCTTCCTGTGGATCGCTGGCCAGTGTAATTGCACGTGTTTACAGAGGAACGGTTCATAGACTTTTCGTCTTTAGGGAATGAACCCTCTGCAAGATGCTCAGGATCTATTACTTAGTAATTAAGTAAGAAAACATTTGTTATGGTATGAGCCTATCAAACTATATAGAGGTCTGCGAACCTTAAACAGTTATTGTATGTAATCTTACTACACACTATAAGTAATATAAAAAAAGCAATTAAAATAATATTAAACCCATAATTACCGACTACCTAAAGTAAGAAAGGTGAAAATGATGAAAATAACAGTTATTAATGTTAAAAAGCAATGTATAAGTTTTCAGAATATTGTGAAATATAAGTGTTTAGGAAAAATATCTAGTTAAATAAAATAACTATGTAACTAATCTAATAAGATTAAGCAATGTGTACAATACTTATAACTAGTGGAATATATCCCTAGAAATTAATGGGTATGTACATCAGGAACAATTAAAAATGAGTTTATAATAAATCATGTTAATTATAAATTGTAAAATCAACCCTGTGACCCATAAAACATGTTGTGAATCCAAGAGCTTTACCGAGTTAATCTATAGAAAATAAAAGAAATACAAGAGTAATTTTAAGAAACCACACGTTTCGACAGTGCCATCGACTACTATCATCAGTGAAAATCAAGTGCCCTAACGTGAGGTGGTATACGTTAGTGAACTGAACTATGGTTAAGGCTGAAGCAAGAACTAGAAAGAAGTATTTTCTATGGAAGTATTTCATTTAGAAAATGATTTTAAATATAAATCTTAGAACAAGGAAGTCATGTATGGTTCTCCATACCGATTTTTTTTTATATGTCATGAACAGCATAGAAGGTAGGCTATATTGTATTTTTGTAAACTTATAAAAGAGAATATTTTTTTATTTCTATAATTCGAAATTTTAATATTTGCATATTTTCGATTAATATTAATAAATCATTGAATGATTATTTTAATTAATTATTTCATGTCGTCAACATCTCACTCCTATTTGAAAATTATTTTATTATTGTGCAACTACATATACTTGACGCAACGAAAATAAAAAATCCTGTGACCTGGCCGGTGTGATACACTTCATAGTTGCGCTGAGTACATGATAATGTATTTGTGTAATATTTTACAATACTTGTAACGTTGCACTATATTTATCTGAACATGAACACATACAAAACGTTTGGGAAGCATGAGTAGGTCTATAGTATCGCATATGATGTACATTACCACATGATACGAAAGGAAACAGAATGGATTATGCATTAGACCTATATAGAGTTCAGAAATCTAAACGATCCATAGTATCACTAAGATACTGTTACAAAACTTTGAACAGAGAAGTCATTAAAATAGGCTTGAAACATAGACCCTTAAAATGAAAGTTGAGGACTGCGTGCTACTTTTAAAAAACACAGCATACGGTGCCCATTATTTTCATATGGTCTGTTGAACTACAATTAAAATGATTATGTAACGAAATGATTATCATCAGATTTGTAAAAGTGCAACTAATTTAATGGCTTCTGTAGAGAGGGTGGGAGAAAACCGGATTTCACAAAAAAGGATAACGATTGACCTGTTGATATAAAGCAGACCAGGAAAATGATGGCTGATGCTTCAGATGCAAACCAGAAACGTGAATCACATATGGAAAGACGCTCGGGAAGTGCTTGGAGTATGTACTAATTCGCAAGTGACAACGAGACTCATGAATCTGTAGAGACGAACGTTTGACCATGTAAAGGCTCACTGAGGGACCGTAAAAGCACTGCATGAATTAGAAAAAAGAAAAAGAAGAAAACGACAACATCAACAACAACGGCAAGATAAAGACACTACTTTCTGGACAGTCTGTTACAGTCCTCTGTTTATGCTATTAAGGCAACAACGGTAAATCTAAAAGAGTGTAGATGTACTATCCTATAATGCTAAACAGGTCGGTTAACCCCAGCTGTGACGTTCTGACGCGGGAAGTGTTTGTTTCTTTAATAAAATGCTAAGACAGTATGCAAGCATGCTCGTACCTCACGTTCTGATACGCGAGCGCATGCGTACATACGCTATACGCTCATGTTCCTTTATTTGTTGTTTCCTAGTAACATTACTTTAAAATATAAACTTATGTAATAATTATATATGAATGTAAAATAAATACAACAACAGAAACTGTATTGACATTTGTGATAAATAAAAATTAATAAGGGTAGTAAGTTTAGGTTTATAGCGATACGAACAAAGTTTACACGCTCAATAAGTACGATTTTTACTTTCCAAATTGATTATTCATTAACGCCTTGCCGGGAGATTGTGTAAATTTTATGCTACAAAAATAACGTCTCTCTCTAGTGCCTCTTCATCCGACTTTCAACCGTTCACGCCTTCTCAGCTAAACCATATATTTCACGTTCGTGCATGTGCGAAGCGATGAGTTTAGTCCTATGTATCATGTAATCCGTTATCTGTTGGTACATACGCGTGCGTTATAGAATATACAAATCGGTTGTGAAATCAGTAACGTATACATCTACATGCATAACTTACTGATAACAGATCAGATATGTTAGTTATAATGTATTTGTTTATGTAAGGAAATATCTGAATTGAATAATCCATTTTCACAAAGTGGCCTGAATACATCCTAATATCTGTTAGTAGTATTAATAAATTTAAGTCTACTAAAAACTACTTCTGTTCATAAAACTTTATAATTATTTTATTCATTGTTTACGCCATCCCGTCAGATGTTTTTTAAAGAGTTAATGTTAATAGATTCGATAAAGTAGTAGCCGAGACTTTGAGTCCCGGTTCGCTGTAGGTCTGAACTGTTACAAACACTAGTTCTAATCCTAGTTATCATTCTGAGAATATTTTTTACCATAGTAGTAGAAACCAGCGTAAATGATCCTAATTACTTTAGTTTGGCTTTTTTAATAATGAATTCTCGCAGAGCAATGGGGACATCTCGTCTCACCAAGTCGAACATGCATTTGCAAGTACATTCGCACCTTGATGACAACATATTTTTTCGCTTGTAGGTTTGTATTTAACAAAGAAGCACAAAATGCGCTGTTATGGTGCACATACAACACCGTTTGCATTCCAAACAGAAACCGGAAATTATCTGTGTTAAAGCGCGCACGCGCGCTCGAGTGCGAATGCGAAACATGTTTCGTGAAACACCCTGTTGCGCAACCTAATGTGAACTAGTCAAAAGCCGACCAGAACTGCCACTTTCGTTTCAGTATTTTTGTTTCTCCAACTTTCTTTTTCTAAAAATGCTTTAACTATATTCTTAAAATCATCGCTAACGTTAAGTTTCTGAATTCTTAGATTTAGCTTTACGACAATGATAAGGAAGCGGAATTTCATAGTACTACTGAAGCCAGTAGAAACTACATAGTTGTTTTTCGTGTGCCATTAACAAGATATTACGTCTTTTATTTTTCGTCATAGTTTTTTTTAATTATATGTTACAACTTATGTACTATTAATATAAAATAAATTTTACCAATGTTGTTTATATTGGATCATCATCATCATCATCATCATCATCATCATCATCATCATCATCATCATCATCATCATCATCATCATCATGTTGTTATATACGCTGGAATATTACGTATTAACTGTTTTATTATAAAACACTAGAAGTTTCGAATACACTGATTTACGTTTGGTATTTGTATGTGTGAGCTGTTCTCACAGACGGGAAAATTTGTGAAAAATTACTTACGACTGTTTGACTGTTTTGTAAAACAAATTCAATAACGCTAATGTAATAATATGTATTTTACTAAACTAATACACGTCATCTGTAGTTTCCACAATGCTTAATAGATAGCGTTTAAGCTAATCATATACCTCAGATTCTACAAGACATTCGATACTTTCAGTATTGTAAGAAAAACTAACATGTAACGTGTCCATTTAACGTTTCACAATTCAATTAGTTTTATTATATTAATCATTTTTAAAGTAAATTATACTTTCTTTGTAATTAATTGTTAAAAAACCAGACTGTATTTGTATAATTATGCATTATGTTATGCTGCGGAATGTTCATCTTAATATTATATACATTTAATTTTTATATTATTTATAATGCACGGTTATGTCTATATTTAATTTTACATCTACATTAAATATACGTATATAAAACATTTTACATTGTGCATTTACCTATAGTTTCTTAATTACTAGTCTTCATATCATTTTCATAAACCTTGTATGGCTATCATACGTAGTTATAGCCTTCACATCAACGCCTTCTCCTCACCTTGATTGTAGTAGTAATTGGCTTTTTAAGATTCCGATTGCTTTTCAATTAAAGTTTATTTAATAATGTATTTATTTGTTATGATGATGACGACGACGACGACGATGATGATGATGATTGTTATTATTATTATAATTTAGTAAATAAAATTAACAAGAAATTTCAAAACTTTTCAGTTGGGAATGTGGTAGGTCTTAGATGTTATCTTTAAAATTTATTTACAGAACCTTTTAATTTTTATATTTTTTATTATTACTATCCTCTTCTTTCGTTTCACTCTAATTACTGTATTTATTGGGTTTACCACAAAGATTAATTTTCTTTGAAGAAGATAACCACTGCTGATCATTACTCTCTTAATTGACCTCCCGTAATTACAGTACTGTTTCTTCCGAGGTAACATTAGGTAACATCTATCCTCTTAATTGATAAAGGACAAATAAACATTAAAAAAGAACTGTTAATAGATGGCTTTTATATGCTTGAAAGAAACTAATATTCCGGGGAAGTAAACGACTTTATATTTTTATTTATAAATACTTGTTGTTAACACTATTTAATAATACTATGCTACTTCGCATACAGTACGCATCGTGGTCTGTCAATCACACATTTGTTCCTCCGTTATCTTTTAAGTGATATCTTACCTTTCATATGTGTATGTACATATTTCTCGATGTATAAGGGTCACATAGAATAAGCAGTCGAGATATACATTAATGGAATGAAACGGATCTATTAATGATGCTACTATTGTTTTTTAAACAATCAACGTGCATTTAATACAGTTTACAAAAATACTTAATTTTCTCTGTTTACTTTCGTAACAGAAACTAAAATTTAATTTTGCACAATGAAATACATTGCTATTTAAAAGGTTCTTTTTGTCTTATTTAAACTATAAAGTCTTTACTGATGTAACTTCTTTTAGAATCTTTTTTTTTAATAAGTTTTTATAAATGTGCATAAAATAATATAATTTCACTTCTCTGTAATGTCGACTGCCGATTCTTCAGACGACTGGTTGATATTATCTTGATGAATACGTGGGTCAGTTTAATATGTCCGACCTCAGCTTGAAGTGTCTATATACTCATAAACAGACTACCTTACACTTCGCGGATAGCACACAATTACAATAAGCATCGCAATTCTCTACGGGATTTTTACAACATTCCTCGGTCACCTCTTCTTATGGTCTCCTAACCGATAATAGATTTTCCTGTACAAGAAGGTTTCCGAACAGAATAATTAATGTTTAAAACACCTGAAATATTTTACATCGATTTTATAGGCTATAAGGACCTTTTCATTTAAAAACGCATACATTCAGTTACTAATTTTGAAAGTAACTACTGTTGTCAGGCAGGTCTTTTTATTACCAGTATTTTCAAATAAACCCCATCTCAAAATGTCCCATATTTCGATTTGAATTAATCGATTAATCGTATTCAAATTTAATTAATCGATTTGATTAATTCAAATTTTGAATTTGCTGTTTTCTATTTTGAAATTACAAAAGGAGAAATATGAAAAGAAATGGTATCTACAAATAGGAAAAATAAAAAAGAAACATGCAGAAGAAAGAAGAAAAAAGAGAAGAATAAAGGAAATGAAGATGAAAAAGATGGATCTAATAAAATCTAAGGAGCTAAAAAATTCTCAAACAATAGACGATTTTTAAATACTAAATACTGTTTTCCAGTACCTTAGGTTTTAAATATATGAAGTCGTGGCTCTTAGCGTAAAAAGTGACTAATTTTTTTCACAGCAGCAAATATGTAATTTTGAGACATCGACTTCATAATTTTATAATTGACCATCAACTAATATTCTGTCATAACAATTCCATAAATAGAGCCAATAATTTCATGATTTCATTTGTTACTTAACCAGTTCCGCTGAACAAATTAATGGATCCGCCACCACAGGAAAAAAATAAAAATGAATGCAGGAAATAGGACCGAGAGGAGTGATTAATAATATTCATCATCATCAGCCTTGGCTCTACAACCCTTGATGGATCTTAGCCTACTCCAAGAATCGATTCCATTCCTCCCATTGCATGGCTTCTTTCTTATATTCACCTTCCCGAGGTCCTCCTCTATCTGGTCTTTGAATCTACTTCGGGGTCTTCCCCTTTTTTACTACCCATTGGTTTCTGGTAGAAAATGTGTTTCGTAGGCTGTCCTTCTTCCATTCTCTCTATGTATCCAACCCACCTTAACCTGTATATTTTGATAATCCTGACAATGTCCGGCTCTTTGTAAAGATGGTATAGTTCATAATTATAGCGCCTGCGCCACATTCCATTTTCTCGTACTCCTCTAAATATGTTTCTTAGAATCCGTTTTTCACAGCAACCTAGAAGTCTCTCGCTATTTTTTGTCATTGTCCAGTTTCTGAAGCATATGTCAGCGCTGGCCTGATAAGTGTTTTGTAAATTTTGCATTTCGTGCTTCTTGAGATGGAGTTATATGTCAGGTCCTTTTTTAATCCATAATATGTTTTATTTGCGATATATATTCTTTTTATTATTTCAGTGTTGGGTTTAATAATATTAGTAATATTAAACATTGCCACTAGATACTGCATTATCATTTCATTTAATGTATTGTTGCTAGTTCACAATACTGTCATGCTGGGTGCTGTCCGTTTTCGTACCAGCAAGCCTAGTGTATGGAGTACTGAATGCTCAGCTGGGGGTGGCCGGTACAGCTGTTTATGTAGCCTTGGGTCACACTGCTTGGGGCGTGGCTCTCTGTTGGATTGTCATCGCTTGCTGCACTGGTCACGGAGGTAAGCCATTTTGAACAATGCTTTAAGAAACATATTTTTTTAGAAATTTTAAAAAGCAGGAGAAAGCAAACGTGCACAACATGCCAGAATACATCTCATAGTTACATAAGTAAATCTGTGCATTCGTGTGTTGTAATGAATCGTAGCAAACACATAAACGCTGCACTACATATGTACTATATAGTTTTAATCAGCATGCGTAATTTATTATTAAGTCTTTATACAAAGGAGCCCTTTAATACAAAACCAATGTCGTACAAACATTTCAGGGTACGTCGATACGTTACTGTCATGCCGCCTGTTACAACCACTGTCTCGTCTAACATACTGTGCTTATCTCGTCCATCCAATCATCATGGTGCTCACCAGTTTCCAGATGGACGGTCCGTTACATCTGCACAATCTTATGGTGGTATGTATCATCATACAGTAGTTTATATGTCCAGTATATACAAACTTGTGTGTGTGTGTGTTTGTGTGTATGTGTGTGTAATATTTACAACAATATTTATACCTCTTGTAGAATACCTATAAAAGTATAAATTACTGTTACTTTGTAATTAGTTTCAAAAATGTTGTTTTGATTACAATTTCGACTGATGTTTACCTTTCATGATGAGTTCTCCTCACTTCTCAGAAACGATCCGCCAGCTTCGTCTCCTGCCCTTTGCTAGTTCTTCCATTCCACACACTTCCATATTATATGTCTTCAGGTTTCAGTTTCATATACTATTCCATGTTCAATTAGACCTACTGTATGAGCCAATCTTCCCTGCCTCAAAATATACCTTACACCTAAACTTTTTTTTAATTTCCCAGTAATCGTTTTCAAACACCTCGTATCCCCCCCCCCCCAATTAATATTCATTGATTTCCTATTAGCACCACAGTTCAAACATTTACAGCAGTTTCGTTAATGGTGTCCCAATCGTCCACCTTTGGCTCCCAATGAGTGCCGTACTCCATTCTCATAATTTTAAAAACTTCTTTGTTAACACCAAGTAACTATTTGATACTAGTGAGGTCAAAGTTTATGTATTGCTACGACAGCATAGAACAATCTACGCGTTTATCGAATGCGCCAGAAAGATCTCGACGTAAGCGTGTGGTGTACGTGCTACTAAACGCATTTTGCGAGAATTTTCTCGACTGTGCCAGGCTCCGCTCGGGCGCTCGGACTGTGTCAAGGCCGTAGCAATTTACGTAGTTCGCGAGAGATAAGACGCAGTTTGGAAGCTTCTGGTGTGTGAGCGTAACTATAAATACATCGCGTCGCGGCCTTAGTTTTCAGTTCAATGCGAGATTTTTGACTGTGCGGTTCGAGAGTATTAGTGCGATATATTTTACAGAGCGGTTCGGGTTATTACGGTGTACGTTCAAGTAGTTATTAGTGAAGTGTTGCGTTTATATTCGGACGGTATAATTGTAATACAGTTGAGTTTTAATATTAGTGGACATTTTATTGCGTATGAACAATTTCATTTGATTTGTTGTAGACACTGTGTTGTTAATTACGAACTGTTTTACTATAACAATTAAAGGTGTGATTAGTGACTTAATTGGTGTCTTGTAATTATTTTGTTTCCACTGTACCTACGACGATCGAGTAGACCGTCGTAACAGTGGTGTCAGAACTGGGATAGAACGGTTAACAGTGGAAACAGTGGATACTTTGTACAAGACGAGTGTAATTCGTAATTAATCGAAAAACAATGGATGCCAGTCAGATGATGGAAAATTTCCAGGCGCTATTGTTGCAGACAGAAGAACGACGACGACAGGATGCAGAGAAAGCGGAAGAGAGACAGAGACAGAAAACCCTCCTGCTGGAAGCAGAAAGACGACAAAAAGAAGAACGAATACAAGAAAGAGAAGAAGCAGAGAAACGACAGGATGAGAAACGCAGACAGGAGGCGGAAGAAGTAGAAAAACGACAGGATGAAAAACGCAAGCAGGAGGCAGAGGAACGTAAACGTGAAGCAGGTGACATCAAAGCATTAATTCATGAACAAAAGCAGATGGAAGAACATACTACCGCAGAATTGGGTCTCCTACGTGGTGACGTAGGTGAATTACGAGGTGAGCTCAACAATCAGATTACCAGAATATCTGACGTAGAAGAATCCATGTCAAATAAAATAGCTAAAGTAGAAAAATCTGTCTTGACTGTGGAAGAAGTTATGTCAACAAAAATATCTGCAGTAGAAAACTCAATGGCAAACATAAGAGAACAAATTAAAATTGAAGTTGAACAGTGCATGAAGATTCAACCAAAACAAATTTCTGAACAGACTGTACCAGTGATCAAGACAGAAAAATACACAGAAAATAAGTTAATAGAGAAAGTCACTTTGGCTGCAGTAGGGACAGTTCATGTCAAAGCTCCAACCTTTGACGGAAGCACTCACTGGGCAACGTACCTCCGCCAATTTGAAGCTGCTGCATGCGCAAATAATTGGACAGAAAAAGACAAGGCTGTTTCGCTCGTTCTCTCATTAAAAGGACCCGCGGCAGAACTATTACAGAAAGTGCCACCTGACAGCCAGGACATTTATGCCGAGTTGATAAAAGCTCTAGAATTACGCTACGGTGATAAACATTTGCGAGAGGTGTACTACGCTCAGTTGAGAACAAGACGACAACGTTCCGGGGAAAGTCTGCAAGAATTTGAAGCAAGTATCGACAGATTGATTAGATTGGCCTATCCTGAAGCACCAGAAGACTTCCGAATAAGGTTTACGGTGCAGACATTTATTGATGGCATCGGAGATTGTGAACTTCAGCAAGTGTTACGAATGGCAAGACACCGAGATAGCTCAGAAGCTCTTGTTCACGCCCTAGAGTTTGAAGCTGCCAAGTCAGCGTCCCGCTACATTAATGGGTTTGTGCCATCACGTTGCAGTCAGAAGATCCCTGTATCATATTACCGTTACGATGGGTGCAGAAAAACAGTGTTGTCGGACAAACAGTTAAAAAGTTCAAGAGAGTCGCAACGATTTGAAAAAGACAGAAGACCGAAATGTTACAACTGTGGAAAACGTGGTCATCTACAGGTAGACTGTTGGGAGAAGAAGATACAGAGAGAAGAGACTGATCGCACCAATTGGAGAAGTAAAGGCCCAGAACAGCACACAGTTTCCACGCTACATAAGATCAGTGGAAACTTGATTGTTAGTGGATTTGCGGATGGTAAACCAACATCATTTACAGTTGACACGGGCGCAACAGTGTCCATTGTGCGCCCTGACTTAGTCTGTAACCGCCATCCTCTAATTAGCTCTTGTACAATACAGACTGTGACTGGAAGCCCCGTCAAGGTGCTAGGAAAGGTAGACGTACGTGTACGCCTGGGTCTTCTTGAGTTTAGCCACCAAATGCTCGTTGCAGACATTGTCGATGAATTGATTCTTGGCACGGACATTATGAATGCCTACGGATTCGTTGTGGACTTAAGAGAGAATGTCCTGAAAGTTGGCCAAGAGAAGATAAAGCTTTGCATGGCTAAAATGACAGGGTCTACCAACCATTCGATTAAGCGAGTGGCATTAGTCGAAGAAAAATTCAACAAGTCTGGTCAAGAGGAAACCTCCCTGTTGCAAGCGGAAATGGAGGCAGAACTAGCAGAGGACGTACAAATAAGTATAACGACAAAAGAAGTGATTGGAGAGCCAACTATGGGTGTCGAGACAAAACTCTTGCTTGTTCCTGAGCTGATAGAAGCGGCCGAGGGTAAAGTGGCTGAAGATGAGGTTACGCAAGAGGTTGTTTACGAGAACCAAACAAACTTGGATCAGCCAGTGGTATTTAGGTCATTAGTACATGACGCAACGAGAGTGATTCCAGCGAAGCTAGTGGTTGCGCGAAAGATTCGCATTCCTGGGAACGTGATGTTCGGATCACACGAGACTGAATTCGAAGAACGGGAAAATTATCCTTCGCAAGGATGGCCACCTAGATCGCCTGGTCGAGTATTACTTCGAAGACGCTTTGCCAGTTCGGGACGAACAGGCTTAAGGAGGGGGAAGTGCTACGACAGCATAGAACAATCTACGCGTTTATCGAATGCGCCAGAAAGATCTCGACGTAAGCGTGTGGTGTACGTGCTACTAAACGCATTTTGCGAGAATTTTCTCGACTGTGCCAGGCTCCGCTCGGGCGCTCGGACTGTGTCAAGGCCGTAGCAATTTACGTAGTTCGCGAGAGATAAGACGCAGTTTGGAAGCTTCTGGTGTGTGAGCGTAACTATAAATACATCGCGTCGCGGCCTTAGTTTTCAGTTCAATGCGAGATTTTTGACTGTGCGGTTCGAGAGTATTAGTGCGATATATTTTACAGAGCGGTTCGGGTTATTACGGTGTACGTTCAAGTAGTTATTAGTGAAGTGTTGCGTTTATATTCGGACGGTATAATTGTAATACAGTTGAGTTTTAATATTAGTGGACATTTTATTGCGTATGAACAATTTCATTTGATTTGTTGTAGACACTGTGTTGTTAATTACGAACTGTTTTACTATAACAATTAAAGGTGTGATTAGTGACTTAATTGGTGTCTTGTAATTATTTTGTTTCCACTGTACCTACGACGATCGAGTAGACCGTCGTAACAGTATTCTCAAATAAACGCTATCTTAGCATACTATTTTGGCACTCTGACTACACGAATCATATGGCACTGCGCAGGAGCAAAATATCATTTCTTCCTTAACTTCTATTCCTCGTATTCAGATACCTATTTCATTACTTGTTGGTTTTCTTCAGTTGGTCTTTAGCAGGTTGATCTTAATCCGAATTCCTGTCTTAGTAGTCTGTTCACTTATTATATATATATATATATATTGAAATTTTTCTTTTTAACGCTTTTAATGAGTACTGAACTTTTACATTCAGTAAAATGCATTCAGATAAAACTCAATAAAACCAAAACAAAAACATACCTAATAAAAGATAAAAAAAGATGAATACAGACTCAGCAGGGAAAGCATGGTTATTTAAGGACATGTTCTATGTTTCGTGTGCAGAACATTTGTCTCTCAAATGTGCAGACTTCATAAAATCTGATGGTGAGGTGTTGAAGCCAAGTATTTTCAGTAATGGATTGTTTGGCAATGACTCGACAAAACTTTGGTGTCAGTGAAAGTAGACAGGGCGAGCTAAATGATCTGGCACTTGATATGCTAAACGTTGAACAAATATATTTTTGCAGTAACCGCCACTAACGTTTTATGAAAATAAAATATTAATAACTCGTTCTTATATATAAATGAACTATTTTATTGGGCGAAATTAATGTTTCTTGCATCGTTTGTATATGAGACAAAAATACCACTAAGTGTCTGTATTAAGCTGTAATACCTATTAGCTGAACATAACTAGAATTATTTTCGTACTTTTAGCAAGTTAAATTTACAAACTTATAAATTTTTAATTGATTACATAAATATAATATTTAAGATTCTTTTAAAAATATCCTTCCCCCACTGCTACCTTCTGTTACTGCTACTACTGTACTACTACTACTACTACTACTACTAATACGGCACTAATAATATAAATGTAATAATAATAATAATAATAATAAACCTTAATAATAATAAAAGTAATAATAGGTAGTTGTGAATAAATAATAAAATGAATGGAGGAAGACACATCGTTTCATTAATTCAAGCCCACTATTACTATTACAGTTATTACGATCATCATTACCATCCCTATCCAGCTGATGTTATGATTGCATATCACATATTCCAAGTATAGAATGTGGTTGGACTAACAAACCACAAGTCCGATAAACATTAAACAGTAACAAGATAACAATTGGTGCTCTGTTGTTTCAGCTGATCCTCTATTTCGGTAACGTGGTGGCGTCTTTCATTGTGTCGTTCTTCATGTCGATCATGCTCGAAGCGCCCGTTGTTCGTCTGCTGAAGATCGCCATGGCCCCGCGACCGGCAAGGAGACAAAACTAATTTGATTAACAAGTAGGCCTATGCCTATAAAAAGGGACAAAAACGTGCTGCGTGTGTTTGCTCAATATGTTTAAATACCTATGTACATAATATATAAATATTATATGTGTTTTGTAAATTTGGTTTGACGTTCAAGAACTATAACATGTCGCGTGCCTTGATATGAATCTCTGCCAAACGTTTGAGGGAATGATTAAATAATTAGCGGACACTTATTGTTGTTGTAGAGGTGGAAAAATGTTCTGACGTATTATAGGAACCACACGTTAGCCTGAACCTATCAAAAATCATTACCGACATTCTGTCTAAATCAATGCTCGGTCTTAAGGGTAGCCATGGAGTCAAAGTGGATATTATGCTTCAAAATCACAGACGGTTCGTACATACGGAAAACCAAGTCTCAATTTGCAGAAATGCACATTATTTTCATTGTTGGCCTTTTTCAGTCATCCAGATCATGTAAGGTAACCGTGTTCTTATCCATCTTCCACCGAGAGAGAAGATCTACATAAATAAATGTTTATGGAAAAATCCTAAGGACGACTACTGTTGTTTGTTATGAACAAGATCAAGTCAAGAAAGACTTTCCTACACATCACTGTAGTCTTGATTACGCATCTTAAAGTACATTTTGATTTCTTGAGGAATTTATTATTCTTAGGGTACGAATCATCGTGCAATGCCCTTGCGACTCACTGACGTAGGTGCATCAGAATTATTTGAATAATGACTTCATCTCCAAAGCTGCTGAAAAAAGCACAGAATATTTGGATCTCTGCCAGAAATTTAAATATGAGGATTCCGATCACGAAAGTTATAACGAAGGAGTTGAAGATATTGAAAGGGTTAAATAAATGGACGAAACTAAAAGTCAATAAAAATTGAAATTATTCTACAAAAAAGTTGAATTTAAAAATAATTTTATAAAAAATTATTTATTTTAAAAATGTGATTACTTAAATAATGAAAGCAAAATACAAAATACAGATCTCCTCATTATGGTGTTTGGAGGAGATTCCACGCTGGAGATGGAGATTTCAGAATTCTAGATGGAGTTGCCGGCAAAACTCAAAGAATTGCCAGGGATTAGAAGCCCTTAAATACAGGCCTTATGTAACAGCTTCTGATACTCATAGTATCAAGTTTAGTTTTGTACTCCTTTGAGGTTCGTTTAGACGCTGACTGAATTCTACCCGATTCAGCCTGTAAAATTATTACTTTAATTTACTAAGCTTAACAATATACGACTAAAAACGCTACGCTGACAAGCAAGAATGGAGGATTCTTGTTAGCCAGCTGATAACCTTCCGCTTCCTACACTGGCATAAAAGTAAATCGGATAGGTGATTTGTTTGTAGTCACAAAACGATATCCTGGGGGAATGTGCTTTAGACCTGTCACGCCTTCAGAACAAACTCTATTAACAAATTGACAAATGGCATTTTACTAGCAAAAGACATTAACACAACAGTTTATGTCAGAGGCTATAAATGTCAGATGAGACCGGATCAGCGCATCAAGTAGTCAACCTAGAAAACATTACTTAATGCAAATACGTCCGCTTAGATGGAGATACTTAATATTAACAAGACTTCTGGCTAGTGGTATCAAACACGCTTTCCATTACAGCTGACGTCAAGCTAAGATCCTTTAACCACAATTATTCCAATTGCACCATCAAATAAAAAAAGTACGGTACATAAAAACTCGAACTAAAAAACTGTTTAAAAAAGACATGCGGAAGCAGGAAACAACATTAATGGTAAAGTGTGGAACGAGCCTACTTGAAATTTTTAGCTCCGGTAAAATGTACTTCTTTATTAATGGTGTGGCATTAGTTCTGTTACCGGAATTATAGATAATAAAAACTGATAGTGTTTTATTAGTTCTTGCGCTTTAGTTTTTGTTAGTAACAAGTTCTCAATACCTTGTGGAGTTACAAATTTGAATCGTTATAACCACAGGTTAATTTATTTTCTAAATTAATTGTTATGTCGGTTCTTCTTACTTGGATTTATATTACAAGCGGGACTGCTCAAAAATAACTTCTGTAGCTTATAGATATGTTTTACGTATACGTGTATGTAGTATTTTCAAGTGAATATAATAATAAAAAGTGTATTACAATCTTCAATAGACATAAGATCGTATCGAAAATGCTGTAGATATAAGTACTTACAAAAGCATAATGTATGCGTAAGAAACGGAGAGGATTAAGAACGTATGTACTCGTATGTTTGTGAATACTGTGATGCTGTGTGAATAGCCGCATATTTCATCCCCGTACAAACTCACCTGAACATACCTACGTATAAGTGAGTATGGTTGTTTGATTGATTCAAGAAACTACACGATAACGAAGTGTTTAATTATAAATATCACATATTATAAGGACTTAAATGTTACTAGTATACTTGAATACTATTGTGTCAGTAGATAATAGGAAAATATTTTATCATTATTATTATTATTTTGTTATTATTCTCGTGTTACGATACTGCAATTAAAACATAATTACTATAAACCTATCACTGTATCCATAACATTTATTATAATATTTCAATAATTGTTTCTCATATACCAAATAAAAAATAATTACAATTATTTATTTAATATTTATAATATCGTAATATTTAACTTTAATTCTGTAGGCAGTACACAGTATTTTAGTCTAGTCCTCACTCTTTCGTCTAGTAATAACCGATGGTGGATGACTATCCGACACAGGGAAATTTTAAATATTATTTATGAAAGCGTATCTAAATTACTATACAGCTTTTTAATAATTCAATTACTTCACGCCTCAGAAATAGAAGTTGAAAGATATACAGTTAAAGGTTATGTTCGCTTTCATTCAATATAAAAATAGGCCTAATTGTTATTTGCAATATAAATACCACCAATTGTTGTCGCTAGGTAAAATTGTATACTAAAACTAATGTCTCAAACAAAAGTATGTTTATGTGTATTTGTGAAATTATTTCTTCATTTTTGTAACTCATGGTGTGTGTGTGTGTGTGTGTGTGTGTGTGAATAACGAAGAAATGTACTTTTTCGACTTCGCATCACAAATTTTTAGATAAAGTTTTGAATTAAATTTTGTCTCTCTCTGAGCAAGCTTTCGCTTGTCTATGAGCTTCGTAGCGCCTCTAACGAATTTATACAAAAATTAGCGTTTTTAGTCTAAAAAAAAGTACATTATATAGTACACTAAAGATATTATTTGTAACTGAAAATTAGAACAATGATTAGAACTGAAAAATAATTTTACAATACTAAGTCTGTTTCCTGAGAAAACACTGGAATATTACATTTACTCGTAAATAAACATTAAATATTTAAACTATATAATCGAGTTCTTAATCACTAGCAAACTGTTTCTTCTCTTTATTCTACACTCCATTTACGTAAACAATAGCATAATTTACTGCCTTACTTCATGAGACAGTATTTTAGACTCATAGACACTATTCTGCCACACTGATCTACCTTAACGTATTCACGGAAGTCAAGATGGTTTTAGTACCCGATTGTAAACTAATATCTTACTTTCTCTATTGTTCATTGATAGTTTTGCTCGACCAATCAATCCAGTTTTTTATATTTAATTTCTACCTCTCCTTTTATTTCTTTATCAGTGTTTTCCATGTCAACTTAATCATCATAAGTATTTCATGTTAATCATCATAGGTATTTTCCCTTATTCACAAAGGAACTATTCATTAAATATAATATGACTTTCTAATTCTTTATTAGCAAAACTTACATATCTTGACTTTTGTTCAGTGAAACTTTTATTACAACGCATTATCCAATCACTTAACATGTGTTTTCGCTACTTGAGTAATAATATTTATCCTCCCCTCCAAAAATGTTTTCCGCTGCTGTTAAAGGGGCATTGTCCACACGATATTTGCAAAGGACGTACACTAGGCTTGCGGTACGTAATAAACACAGGATGAGTCTCAAAAAGCTACCCTACAAATACTCCTACCTTCGCTTTTTGCTTCAGAATTTTGCCCTCAATATTTACCAATATTCCATCATAAATAAAATTTAACTACACTGTCTTGATTATAGTCTGTTTAACGCGTATTTTAGGGCTTCATGGAAAATGTATCAGAATCCTTGCGGTGTCTACAAAAATTGCTATACAGGCCATACATTGCTACAAAACTGCTTTTCAAGAGTTGGTTTTATTTATTTATTTTTTTCTCTATTCCCTTACTTATGTAACAGTTGAATGGTTATTTTGAGAAGCGACCTGATCTTTCGGAGTAAGTTTTATTCACTCTATTATTAGTTTTTTTTTTTTAGTAATAGATTTTCAAACAGCTTTGAGAAACAGAGAAACGTGGATATATTGATATTGGTGGTCGGTGCGAAGAAACTTCATTCGATGACTTGTCTGGGGTTTATCTTTATTTTTTTTTAGCGGTATCAGTAAGACTCAGCTGCTTTCCACAATCTGGACACGTACGTCCTAAAAGCTTTACTAAAGACGTATCAATTTTTTGATCGCTTTCTGTTGTAGTTGCTTTAGAATTTCTCCTGTGATGAGGTTACAGCATTATGGCCTGATTAAAACAGATTTATTCACTAATTATATGTTAAAAATTTATTAATATTTTTTATATCTACAAATATACAACACATTCGTATGTCCAAAATGTCTTAAAAACTAGTTATTCGTTACCGAAGACAATAAAGATTTACTCATTGTAATCTTTGTTTATATCGTTTGCATCAAAGGAGATACGTTATTCCTCAGATACCCCAATGTATTGATTTATTATGCACATATGTTCAGATGACGACTTAAAGCGTGAAATTTTTTATTTAAGTTACAAATTAAATAATATAATTATTAAATTTACAATCACCTATTTGAAAATGTTTCAAATTTAATACCTTACGTATTTAGGATAAATACTTAAATTATATTTTTATATAATTTTTAATCTAATATTTATCATAAGATAATATCATATCTCGTAGTAAACTAAATACGAACTCTAGTAGCAATACTCTTGAAAACAAGTGAGGGTAATACATATATAAACGTTCTATATTTATTAAGGTAGCAAATGTAATATAAATTTGTTAATTTATATTTATTCATTTAGGTTTGTAGAAAAAACGTATATCCGTCCTCAGATTTTGTTAAAATTTTATGTTTTGTAAATGTTAATCTGTAATTGGTATGTATTATATATCTGTGTAACAAATGTGTATAACGATGTATATTTCAAGGGTCTTGTAAATGTGTAGATTAATATTGTATTCGAGCTTAATAAACTTTAGTAAAAACCAGATACTGTTGTTTTTCCAGCACGGTTTGTGCAGCACAGACCTACAGAATCGTCAGTAGAAAACTTCAAAAAATTCTGAATTAAAAATAATGTCTTCTGTTTCGAACGTGACAACGAGTCTTGTATATGCGAACCTGCGTATTATGGGCGAAAGACAAAGGTGAGGGATAATGATTTCTGTGAATTTTCTAGTCTTATGGAGTAAACAGATTTATTCGAGAGATACGATGACTAATGAAGAACTATTTAAATATGAAAACAACTCATCATACACAAAAACCGATGGCTGGGACACTTGTAACTGCGAGCGTGGGCCTATAAATATTATCTCTTCTAAACATTCCTTTATATGCACAGTTAGAAAGGTCTCTTAAATAAAAATTAAATAATATTAGCCTATCTTTCTCAATATCTGTACGATTATGACATGAGAAGAAACATCTGATGGGAGGAATCCTGTTGAACGGCAAGAAATTGGTTCGTGGATCAAATCACTGCAGAGTTTGGCTTGAAGGCGCAACATGACTCGCGTGTGACGATCCATCAGTATTGAGGATGAGGAAGTATTGTCACTTGTAAAATTAACACACAATTCTTTCTATTCGACAATCGTTACAACCAAAAGTATTGTTTCGACTCATATAATTAATTCGAAACAATATTTTTGGTTGTATTGTGTGTGTGTGTGTGTGTGTGTGTGTGTTTATATACATGGGTATACAAAACGTATTCCACATATTCATATTGCATGAGTTATTTTGTTTCAGCTAAACCTGACAAAAATTGGTGCTAGACGGAAGCGTTTCACTCCACAATCAGTAAACTTTCAATAGTTGTTTGAGCCAATACGTTCGCTGCAATGCATGAAATCTTCAAATAATTATAAAGCTCGTAATAGATGAGTTTAATTAGTTGTCATAAAACTAACCTATTTCTTCTGCCAGAGTATAATTAAGAAGAAGAAATTAATTATTGCTGTTATAATTGTGTTATATAGGCCTAATTGCACGAAACTTTGCAATTTAGAGTTACAATTTAGCAACTTAGAGTTTAAGATAATATATTAAAGTTACTCATTACAACATTCGTACAACGTTGTTTTACACAATAATATGAAATTGATGAAATTGCTGTTATTTAAAACATTACTGCTTAGAAAAAAGTATTATACGAACTCTTTAATACTATTGAAATATGTAAGCTAATATATACTTACAAATATACCTACAATAACGTAATGAGTTCAGACTAAAAGTAGTAGCTAAAAATGTATTGAAGCCAAAAAATGTTGGTAAAAATGGCTGAAGCTAAAATTATTGTAATATTAATTTCACATTAATCAATTTAACTCTTTTATTCTACAAAAATGAATTGGCATATGATTTAAAATTGATTACAGTGGATTATAAAAGTGAATTCAGCAAAAATAATGAATTATTTCCGAAGAGTTTAAAATTCTATACACAAACTCCCACAGAGAGTAATTAAAAATTAATTAAACAAAGGATATGTTTTAACATTTTTAATTGACTTCCTTTTCCATATAATCTACCCTTCAGGATGAAAAGTGTGTGTGTGTGTGTGTGTGTGTGTGTGTGTGTGTGTGTGTGTGTGTGTGTGTGTGTGTGTGTGTGTGTGTGTGTGTGTGTGTGTGTGTGTGTGTGTGTGTGTGTGTGTGTGTGTGTGTGTGTGTGTGTGTGTGTGTGTGTGTGTGTGTGTGTGTGGATATGAAGAATTGTTTTATTTACAGTAAAAAATATAATATGTATAGCTCGGCTAATTTTGAATAAGTATTAATTGAGCGAATAAATAAGCCATGTCAAACACTTTGTTGGAAATTAGCGGATAAAAAGACTACCAGTGGAATGATCCGCAAATTTCACGAGTTGCTTTAAACAGTAAAGCAACGCCCGGTTCCGATTAGACACACGACGCAATCGATCCACGTGGAGCAACGTAAAGAATAACAATAATTGGACTTCTCAGACGTTGTATAAGGCAGTTCTGTCAAATTGACAACTATCAAAGGAAAGAAAAAAACAGATGATTATATTCTGGGTATCTAAAAAAACATATATACATTTATATTTGTTTAGAAAACATACACACAAATCGTAACAAAGATGAATTTGAGAAAGCGAGTAACGTACTGTGAGATTCCGGACCACTAAGGTCACCACACGGAGTATAGAAACTCGGAAATTCTTCCAGTGACGTGACTTTCGTTTCGTTTGCGGCTTGCCACTATGGAACAGTTTCGTAAACCACAATGACGTATTGATTAAACGTGTATACCCCGTGAAAACGGTTTAATTGTTACCATATAACAAGGAAAATTTTCAATTTCGTGTTCAGACACAGAACAACAAATTCTTAGACGTGTACTGCTGACATAGCGGGTTTGACCGACCTTCTTACAATACAGTTTATGTATGCGATATGTCCATAATACAGAAGATAATTACATCTAAACCGCGACAAGGCGCAAGTGCGCACGTGAGTAGACATGTGAGTATTGACAGGTACGAAGTCGCTTTCTCCACTCACATATATCACGCGTGACAGCATTAGCTGTTTGCCAAAACTGTACTCAATGCGCGTACGCGCGTCCGTGTGTATTTACTAAGAATGGAAGGGTGTGATTAAAACGTTACAGTTAAACTCGAGTACGAGCTTAATACACGATTGTTTCACAACACTCTCAAGGATTCATCTCGAAATAATAGACGATCAAATTTTTTACATCATTTTCACATGTTGGTAATTGATTTTGAGGCGTTTTAGTTCGTTACTGCGAGTTCTTACAGTGTTTTAAAATCGTTCGCAGAATGTTCTGTATATAAGACCAGTGGTTCCCAAAGTGGGATCCGCGACAATGTTTCAGGGGGTCCACAGACACTTTTAAGAAAAAATACAACATACCGTAATTTTCTCCGATTTTTTATTCTGTAAAATCAAAATCTAAATTTTAGAATCTTAAAACAATTAGTAGAAGAATCCAGTATTTTTTGTTCAAACTAATCGTAATTGTAAAAGTAATTTCAAACTAATGGCTTTAATAATATCTGTAAGTCATGTCGTGTAGCAGATCTGTTTGTCCGCCGAACAGACTAGACCTCTCGGTAGGCCTACAAGAAAAAGATTCAATGACAGAACTTTCAACTGACAGTTCATTAAAATTATGTTTTTCGCAATTACAGCTAGATGACTTCTGGTTATACGTAATGATTGCCTATCCTGAACTCGAAAAAAGAGCTTTGAAGTGTTTAACTGTGTTTTCCTCTACTTATGTGTGTGAAACAGCAGTCTGCCTGCTCACGTACTTAAAGTCAAAGTTAAGGAATAAACTTGATGTCGAGAGTTACTTAATATTGAACTTGTTAGACATTAAACCCAATATTAAAGAGCTAATTGTTCAAAAGCAGCTTCATTGTTCACATTAAACTATGTTTGATATCATTAATATTATAATTTTGGAAATTAAGAGACTTTTGATTTTAATCCATATTAATTAAAATATAAGAGTTTCTATCATATTTAGTGTTTGTTTTATTTTAGAACTCAGACGGGGTCCGTGAATTTTTAAGTTATTTGGGGGAGGGGGTCCGCGAACTGAAAAGTTTGGGAATCACTGTGTTAGACAATGTAGCCTTTAATTTTAAAAGCCAAACAGTCATCCCAGAATCTATGAAAACGTAGAAAAGAATACGCTCATTCCCCTGCACAAGTTATAAAGATAACTGTAGTATGCAAACAAAATATCTGAACCTTAATTTTACAGAATGTACGTATTCTACTGCTTTAATTCAATTTGTAATATATTTTGTGATTAAATTATATTAACATAATTATTATCGTAAATTTTACAAAACTAAATTTCTATATTACATTTTCTCTAAAAATTTATTCATGAGTGAAACAATTAATTGACAGAAAATGTGTCTCCTGGCTCATTTGTGTAATACAATACTAATATGCATAAGGTATTGCATATGGTGATCTGCATAAGACAGATTATAAAACTCTCCTTTATAAATGGCAGGAACTGATTATGATTCTTCTTAAATTTATTCATATTTCTGAATATAATCCATACTGTTATTTTTCGACTGACAATTTCCTCCACTGCATTCCACCATTTTTTCCTACTTTTCCTAAATATTACATAACATTCGTAAATGTTGGACCTTTGCTATTAACATTTTCAGCTGGTTCAATTCTTATTAAAATTTTTATTTTTCGTTTTTGTATTTTTTGGAAGACATTTTCATAATGCACTTACCATCATTTCATTTCTCATTATTACTATCAAAACATCGACCCTCATTACAAAAGCCAAAGTGGCATTTTGTGACGACTGCGATGTAATCGAGGAGGAGACTGTGCTAAGAATCGCTAGTTTTGATGAGGCAAGTTCTTTTTGCAGGTAGTCTTCAAACAGAGGACAGCTGTAGGCTTTGGAGGAGAAACCGAATTGAGTAGCTGTCTGAAACTAAGAAAAGGGAACGCAATGTCCTACAGAGTAAGTCTAAACTAGTCTCCTCCTCCCCATCAACAGACAGAGTTTATCGAACGAGATGGCTCCTGTATGCAATGGGTCTGATTTTTTTTACTTCAGTCCAAACTTTCACCGCAGACGTCCTGCAGAGATTTATCTTCGCACCAGTTCTGTATCAGGAAAAACCAACCTGTTTAACCTGACAAATCGTTGTCACTGTATGGGGGTTAATGATATATATCTCTTTAACTCGCATGCTGCTGAAGGGCTTTTTACCGGACTGGTAAATGGAGTGGTGTGTGGTTATCAACACGGGAAAGTCCGGAGTGAATAGCCTACTCACCATCTGACTTTCAGAGGAACGGGAACCTCATCGCATACAAAAGGTTATCGAGTACTGACCGGTGCCTAAAATGTGTGTCCCGCGCCTTCATCGTGCCCACAGCATTAAAGATTTGCTGACTTTTCTCGGGCCGGCGGATCTGCTTTAACCGGTTATGGGCGAGGAAACTCGCCATCCTGGCCGAAAACTCACCAAGAAGTTTCAGATACTTTAAATACTATGCAAATAGCAATCCTATGCCTTTCTTAAAAAAAAAAGAAATAAGAACTATCCTTATGATAGCAATGTATGCTAATCGACGACTTAACACAGCTATTGGTAGTGATCACTGCCCTGTCCAGACACCGCGAATCATTGTGCTTTCGTCTGTCACTGCCCCGAGATACCTTTGACTGGAATAGATTACAAAGAAACTAGTGATACAGGACCGGAAGTGTAGGAGTTAGTATAAAAAGAAATAGTCAAATTAAAAATACAACAAAGAGTATGGGAAAGTTTTATATTGCATTATAAACAAAATGGAAGCATAAAGGTAACAATTTGCATAGAACTATACTGTCCTACTGCAAATAACAGGGTTAAAGAAGTAAAAGCAATAAACAATTATTTACTTAGACTAATAAACATGAAGAAAACAAAGTGTACAATAGTCGTAGAAGATTTCAAAGCAAAAATTGGATATGGAAAATGATGTGATTCGGTATGGATTTAGAGAAAGAAACGAAATAAAAGTCAGGGATAAGAATTTTATACTGTTGGAAGATTTGGCTTTAATGTTTATTAAGAAAAGAAAGAAGAGAAATTGAAAATGTAGAAACCAAACGGTACTGAAAATGATGACAAACAATTTTATGTATAGAGAAAAACGAATTGTTAAAAATGTGTTGTAATTTAACACGGGTTACGATCTTAAATTCATTAAAGAAAATATTATATAAAATCAAAATGAAACATTTAAAATTATTAAACAATATAATAAACCACACACATTGAACACACTGAAACAATTAGGCGTCTACACATTTAACTAGAAAGAAGTGAATACAATACTGAATAATACTGACTAAGGTGTAGTAAACTTTCTAACAAAGGAAGCGTCAACATAGGAAAGGGAAAAGCTGAAATAAACAAAGGAGACGTCAGTAAAAAATATCAAGCAATAGTGACAAAAATAAAAGAAGTAGGGAAGTACCGGGCCAAAAAATAATTAATTTAATCAATAATAAAAGTACGTATGCAGAAAAGAAGCTAAATGAAAAATATGTGATGAAAGATGCAAAATTTAATACTCAGATTTTTGTAAAACCATAAAAAATAACTGAAATAAGAAAATTGATGCCGTAGAACTAGACTAGCACAAAATGTCTAGAACAATATACGAATAACAAGAGGAATAGTGCAAAAAAGGAGATCTTATATTGTCAGCAAATGAAGTCCCCATAGACAAAAAAATTATTTAAGATTGTATTCCAAAGCAGTCAATTGTAAAGTGACTATAGGAATCCGGTATGTGGAGAATATTTCTATAAAGATAAGTGCAAAAGTAATTACGGAGGAATCAATAATATAGGCATAATGTATGTGTTATTAAATTAAATTAAAATTAATTTATAATTGTTATTTTAATTTAAAATTAAATTAATGCAGCGTCCAACTTAAATTAAAAAATGGTGGCATTTTAAATTCAGAAACAAAACTGTCGAAGGACTGCCTAATACACAAAAAGGAAAGTTTACAGGTACGTAATTACAGAGTAACGACAGTTATTTCCAAACGGAATTAATTTTATAGTTTAGTTGTTAAAATAATGGAAGTATAGTAAGTAAAAGTGCTTGCGACAAAACAATACTTTGCTAAATATAAATTCTAAATTATTAAATTTTAAAGGTCGCAGATTTTAACAATTGTAACAATGTAAACTGAAGAACTAATAAGAACTAATTGTATTCAGAGGTGCCGTAGTAGGTCAGGCCGGGAAGCCAAAAGTTTGGACAAGTCACTCACTACTGGATAGTATGCGTCTCAAATAATGCATACGTGGCTTTCGGAACACCAATTGGCCACCTACAGCAAGCACCACTCGCAACTACAGACAACGGAGACGTTCTCATCAGAGTGGGTGTCGAAACGTGCAGGAACCAATGGAGAGGAAGCTGCAGTCACCTTGAGCAAAGACAAAAAGAAGAAGATACAAACCGCTATATAATACAAGCAATCATATTTATTTGCATTAAAAAAAATTAAGTCTGTTGCATATTCTTTGTAGTTTATTCTTCAAGTGAAATAGTGTTTAGTGGTTTGCAGATTTGACATTTTTCATGGAATTATAGATTTCTTTTCATTTTTACAATTTTATTTACTTTCATTCTTCATGCCACTACTATAATTTATTTTAATTCGACACTAGTTATTGGATTTTTGTGAGCTTCATCAATACTTGTACACATGTTTTCTTAAGTTTGCTTAAAACGGTTAATATTTCAAAACAAAACAAAAATGTCAATCTGGTGTATAATTTTCAAATCACTGCAACATTAAACGCACAGCCATATCTCTTGGCGTCATACCCAAAACATTTCTTCAAGTTTTATAAAATTTTATTTGTTTTAAGTAAACATATTAATTAGTAGTTTGTTTCCTTACATTTTCTTGCAATTCAGGGTTTATATTTGTTCTTGATTTTTGAAGTGATGTATTTTTGTAGATATTTGTGTCTTTCTATCGTCGTTTAGTTAAATCTAATTCATGTGATATATAAGGTTATTTTCCTATGTATTTTATTAATGAAAAAACATATTTTTACAGACATAAGTTAGTCGGGGCGCCTCAGCGCCCTGACAAAACAGCATGTGTGTGTGTGTGTGCTTTCTCCGGTCGAAGCCTCTTTAACGCCAGCTGCCTGCAATGCAGCGTGCTCATGCTTTCACAAGGTAAGGGGATGCGGGTCCCTTTTCCACGATAGGGCATACAAGTAAGGAGTTTCGTGTTTGGATTCCTCCAGCTTGACTCTGTAGTGTTCCTTTGGATAGCTTACAGTTAGAATATACGGTTCTGTGGCTTCCTTAAGGTTTCACCCACAGGAGGGGCGAGTTGCGTTGGCGTCGACGATACGGCATCTGAACGATTCGCCGGCATGCCAAGGCTCCCGCAAAGAGGCACTTGTATGCTTCGCCGTTTCACATTGTACGGAGACAATGCAGACGAAGTAGCTCAAGCAAGTGCATTCTATTGGATATTTTTGTGCACCGGTCTGGCCCGACGATTTAGGTACGGTAATGTGGTTCTTTTAAGTATTCTTCCTCAAGAATTTACAGCCGTACTGAAGTAGGCAGTACTCGAAGAACTGCCTGGCTGAGGCGGATGGCTCCCGCAAGGAGGCACTTGCGCACTTCGCGTTTTCTCGTACTAGGACGACGACGCAGCACAGGAGGGTCGAGCTGTCTCGGTTCTCTCTCTCTCTCTCTCTATATATATATATATATATAACGGATCTTTACAGCTGTCGCCGTTTCTCCGTCCCCAACTTCCATTGTAACCTATCGTAGCATGTAAGTTCTTCTAAATTTCTTGCAACCATTGCTTCCGCTACGTCATCTCGCCAACTCCTTCGTGGACGTCCTCTTTTCCTCCTCACCGGTGGTATCCATTCCAGTATTTTGCGGGGCCATCTGTAATCTTCCAATCTCTTCACATGCCCAAACCATGTCAATTGTCTCGTTTCTATTTCATCTATTATTGTCCTGTCAATATTCATCTCGGCTCTAATAGTCTCATTTCTAACCCTGTCTAATTTTGATCTTCTACAACTCCTCCTGAAGAAGTCCATTTCCGCTGCCATCAGTTTTTTTCTTATTTACGTTTGAAACGTTCCAAACTTCTGCTCCATAAAGGATTACACTTCGCACCATGCTATTATATATATGTTTCTTTGTATTTCTGGTTACACTTCTTTCCCTTAGAAGCGAATTCAGCGTTCTTATAACGGTTCGCCCCTTGTTAACACGTTCTTGAATTTCATCTTTGCTGCTTCCCTGTTTGTTGAAAATAACGCCTAAGTATTTACTTTTTTCAACACCTCTTATCCTGTCCACATCCAATTTTAAGTCCTTAACTTTTTCGTTGCCCACTATCAGGTACTCACATTTTACCATATTCATCGTCAAACTAGCTGCGTCATATTCCTCTTTTAACTTTCTGACCATATATTCGAGGTCTTCGTCATCCTCTGCTACCACAATCTGGTCATCGGCAAAATATAGAGTGAACAGATTGTCATCTCCTACTCTCAGCCCCATGCTTTTACACTTCTTTGTCCATCTTACTAGAGATCTGTCTAAGTATATTTTAAAGAGAGTAAGGGACAAGCAGCATCCTTGTCTTACGCCTTTTGTAGTTTCGAATGGGAGAGTGAGTTTGTTTCCCAGTTTGACCCTGGTGATATTTTGTTGATAGTATCTTCTGGTGGCTGCAATCAATTTATGTTCAAATGCTCCATCTCCTTCCATAACTGTGAGTTTGGGACGCTATCGTATGCCTTTTCTAAATCTATTAAAGCTATATGCGTTTCTCTATTATGCTGTACTCTCTTTTCAACTGCTATTTTGATTGTAAAGATGTTGTCTACCGTGGATCGCCCCGCTCTAAAACCTGATTGTTCTTCGGGCTGCTTGGTCTTGATGTCTTCTTCAATTAAGTTTTTCAAAATCCTTGAATATATTCTCCCGATGGTCGGGATCACAGCAATTCCTCTTGTCTCGGTTCTATCTGTTGCTGAATCTTGATGCAGGTTGCAGAGTAGCCAAGTGTGGGGAAGCCGCTGCCATGGGATATCGTCTGATAGTGTCCAGCAACGGATTATGAGGGATTAGGAAAGTGGTGGTTTGTGTTAGGATTCATTAGCGGTTCGTGTGAAGAATGATCTATGGTGGATAGTCAAGCAGCAACTGAGGGCGATGCGTTGTACATACTGCTTAGATGACAGATGTGCACCTAATCTTTGCGAACATATCAGTCGCCAGTATGAAAACGTCCAGAGAAGGATCATGGAGGTCCCGATGTAGAACATTTTCTGACACAGCAGGTGGTCCCCGAGAGGAACTGGAGCATACGGTTTTGGAATGATGTCAGCCTACGCTTCTTGTTAGCCGACAGAAGAGGCCACTTACTTACTTGATTGCTGCTCGAATACACAGCAGATACAATGTTATCTTGGTGCAGATAGCCAAGCGGCTGTTCCATGAAAGCAGAGGGAAAAGTTTTATTTCTGACAATTCGAGCCTTTTTAGGGTATCAGTATCAGTTGGTCGTTGAAGTTGAGGTGCTCATCTAGCCCAATCGCAGGGTCGTTGGGTGGGTCTCCCCTCCAAGGAGAGGGATTGGTATGTCAAAGTGGACTTTCGTGTAAGCCGGGTTCCTTCGGACTTGTTCGTGTTTATCGCTATGCCCCAATGCTAACCTGGACGGAATATTGTTCAGATGGTGTTGCATTTCTACTTTCGTATGTTGTGGGGACAGAGAGCTAAAATCGAACATCGCGTCGTCAGCAAAGGGAGGCAATGTGAAATTGGATGGTGGAACTGGTGTATAGATCTGTTTGTAAAGTGGATCTTCATGCAGATTGTCGAAGGCTTTCCTCACGTCCAACAGGACTGCCTCTTTGGTGGCGTCTGGCAGCTGGGTAACGACGCTCACTAATTAAAGAGTAGTAGGGTGTTCCTTGCCGAAACTCGAATTGCTCCTCTCGAATGATGCCATCCACCAAAGGCTGGATACGGGCCAACAAGAGATTGCTGGCAAGAAAGATACGGACGGTAGCTTCCAGAAAGCACTGGCTGATTCTAGTGTTTCGGAGTGTGGCAGTGTCTCGACACATAATGCAGCAGTGTCCTCTGCGCATAATAATGTGTTCTTCGAAGTGCGGCAGTGTCCTGACAACATTCATATATTTTAAATTGTACATATGTATCTATGTGTGTATGTGTGTGGTGTGTGTGTGTGTGTGTGTGTGTGTGCGCGCGCGCGCAGTAAAACTTCGATTATTCGTCACCCTTTTTACCGTCAAACCTTTAAAATCATCAGACTACGGAAAACCGTCAATATGCCAGTCGATGTACGACATCAGGTATAAATTTTACTCTAAGCGGGTAAGTAGCCTACAAACTTTACATAGAACTGTACTATTACAATATATTTTGTAACAATCTCTAAAGGTCTGATAAAGTAGATTCAGCTCATTAAAACCGGCAAACATGATTCAACTGTTGTTGCTAAGTAAGATGAACAAAACACAGGGGAAAAATAAAACATAAGAAGTTGACAGACTTGTTTAAACAGTAAATGTAATTTAAATTAAACGGTTCTTCTAGGAAAGTTCAGTTTCATTGCTGCTAAGAAGGTTAAGAGTGATGACGACTTTTGATCAAAAATTTGTTCTCTTGACTCATCTTGTAAAGAGGACTCCAACTATGTTGCCTTATTTTTCTCTTTTCCATTCAAAACAAGAATCGTTGTTATGTGTCTCTTGAAACCTATTTAAACAAGGACGAATTATTTCACCGGTCCTATAGTGAAACGAGAACCTTCTTTAATCCTTCAGTGATTGTGTTTGATGTTTATCGACCTTGTTAACCGACTCTTGAAGTCATCCATTCTCGTACCTGAAGCAAAAAAAAAACATCGTATGACATCATTTATTTTAAAAGCAAACTTAAGAAAGAGCTTAAAGTAATGTATGTGAAACAACTACATTGCTTGCATTGAATAACAGATTTTATGCTAAGAGTGCTTGACCATCACAAGCGTTTAGCGAAAATTTACAATTTAATACGCTGGATTTTGATGAATGTTCTACTGTATCGTACTGTATCCGAGTGACAGAAACGTACAGTCATAACACTTCTAAAATGTTAATTTTATAAAGAATTTAGAAGTCATTTTACTGTCGTAGTATATGTACAGCCAACGATTGTCGCCAACTTTCGTCGTTTTTATGACACGACACAATTCAAACAACCACTTAACGTCTCACTTACCATCGAAGAAGCATACTACTCTGATACGTGGTGCAATTTCTCCCTCACTCTCTCTTTCTCTCTCTCAAATGCACACGTGCACGAGTGCGCGCGCACCCATGCGCAGGCATAATTGTAAATGCAAATTGAGTTTTCACATCTGAAAATTCGTCGTTATCAGTTTTCCTGGATTCAATTTTTTTGGAACCGTTATTCCGAATTCGCTGTCTTATCCTCTGTTTCTCTCATACAGGATACTGTACATATTTCGAATTTCTATCTTAGCACATGCGTATAAGATGATTCTTTCAACTCTCTTGTAACAATGAAATAATTTTGCAAGCTCTGCGACTTCCTGTATTGTCGTTGTGAATTTTATACCGTTTTAAGTATTGTTACATAAACAGAATGAATTTTACTTTGGTTTCGCCCGAACTTTCTAAATCTCCATACGACTATACTTAACAACGATTCTTAACAAAAATCTTCTTCAAAAATCTAATTTGCGTATCATAAGGTATCATGGGTATTCGGTATTCCAAATTTTTTTGCTCTATTATTATCTCTCATATTATATGCTATATGTTGTAACGTACCAAATTGGCAGTTACATAAGATAACTATCTAATACGTCAAATAAAAGGATATAATGAAAATATTTCATCGAGCATAAAAGAAGGAACGGGAGAATATAAATAAAGTGTGTATCTACGAACGAATATTATTGAAACTACCCAACGAAGGAGAAGGAAGAATAATAAGGATATCATCGAGTATAACAAAGAGAGAGAAGATACCAACGAGCCAATATAATACGTTAGAATCCAGGCCCAATAGATCCAAAATAGTGAGGGGATACGACGAAAATAATTATTAAAATAAAAAGGAGACGGATCAAGTACAATCACTATGGTGATAAAATAAACGAATTTGTTTATTAGTGTGAAATAATATGGGACAACGATTACCATAACCACGAATAAAAATATGGAAGAGTATGACAATATTAAGGGACATGGATTATTACAAATAATGTATAACCAAGGAGTACACCGACAGTGAGAAACAACTAACCAGAAGAAGAAAAGAAGAAGAAGAGGAAAAGAAATGTACCATGAAGAATGAAGATT
The DNA here is from genome assembly GCA_034769895.1 of Magicicada septendecula. NCBI lineage: Eukaryota > Metazoa > Arthropoda > Insecta > Hemiptera > Cicadidae > Magicicada > Magicicada septendecula. The sequence goes on along the minus strand of CM068368.1, from coordinate 264,527,121 downwards.
ATGTATGAACAGTACAAGACATCAACATTCACAAGATATACAAGGAATTAAAATCAATATAGTGAACAGAAGAAGTATGATGATTATTCAAATACCAATAACAGAGAAACCAGTGTTGAGCATAATTAAGTGATCACGAACAATGACAGTGAGTACTTAATATAAGTGTAACAACATGAGATATGATAACCATTTTACCCCAAGTAAACAGCACAAACAATACCAGTGAAAATGTTTATAACGGAGTAAAGTGATTAACCATTATAAGTGAAAGAATCCACGATTAACTAGCGAAATGCACAGACAATTAGTGTAACAAGTTTAATCAAGATTGTAAAATCACATAGATAATTAATAAGACCACCAAAAAATATGAGACAGAACAGTAAATTAATTGTTCATAGGGATTAATAATAAACGCTTTGTAAGCCCAAATATGAAATGTGCCTGAATGCCATAGCAAGACAGGACAAAATGTAAATGAATACCAGAACACATAGTAGCAAACATGCTAGTTTGTTATGTATAAACCAATCAATGTACCAAAACCTGGGTGCAACCCATCAAAATATGTAACATTATTAGACTAAGAATACCTGTGTTATTGTTTCAACAAATAGTGTAAAAATGTGTATAACTTAATAATAAACCATTGTAGTAGAATGCCATAATGAGATGGCAATAGTTGAGTTAATACTGCATAAAAGTATGTAGAGCATTGTTGTCAGACAACTGACACATAACCTCACAAAAATTGAACCTATAACATAAAATCATGTACATTAGTTAAACCAAGCAATTATCCACAATTGTTTCAAACAGAAACTAGCTAAGAATATTAATGCAAACCAATGAATACCATATGTACTGAAGGACACAGCAAATGAGTCAGATTGAATATAATATCATAAAGTTAAATGGACAGAACCCCAATGTGACAAGAGAGTTAGTCAAAAAACATTATCAAAACTCATCAAAAGAATGTGAAAATTGTTACCAGTAGTTAGGGAATGTCTAATACTGCTATGAGAACACTTCACAAATGTAATACTAGTAGTTTAATAATTAAAATATTATAAACTAACTAACTGCAATTGTAAAACCAGATGTAAATAAACACCATGTTATAACTTAGAGAGCTTCCAGATAACGAAAAGTTGATGAATACATTGAACCAACAATGTACAACAATTGTACACTATTTTAATTACTAACAATATATCCCATGTGCACTAAAATTACTAAATAAGTGACAAAATGGAAAGATGAGAACAGAAGGTATTTTGATCATACTATAAGTATATACAAAATAACATTTTTTAGCAATATAAAGTATGAACAAATGTAAATAAATGTACATATTAGTGTTAGGATGTCAAACATATGTAGTAGAATAAGGAATGATGGCGTTACAAGTGAATATAAACAATCGAACATGGTTGGTATAGACGCCATTAACAGATTTTGTTTAAACTATAAATATAACCATTTTATGTACTAACATTAAGGAGAAATGGACTCAAAATGTTTAGTAACAAGTATTACAGTGTAATTATAACGAAATATGGTGAAAAAGACTTATTTATGTTAAGAGTCACCAGATGAATTTCCAAGATGACCAAGTGAATTAATAATGGACGGATTTAGTGCTTGTTTAGACTTAAAATAAAGCCACAAGTGTCCGCGATTTAATGCCACTATCCAAATGACGATAGGACAAAAGATAAGAAACTTATGACCATTATAAGTTTTTCAATCATTTTGAGTATCCATGTATACGTCACAGATAATCTCGAACCCACGCTTAGAGATGCGAAAAATTGAAAGTTTTATTTTACCAAAGTGTTTTGGGGTTGAGAGTATGACCTTTTGAACCAATCAAATAGCTTAAAATGACCAGACGAGAAAGAGACGCTTTAGCGAAATTATCATTCGTTCTGCATCACTCACGGCGAGAGGTCTATGCCGAAAGTCATCAAAATATTTTTGAAATGTGCGCGTCACCTACAGTAGTAAACAAACGAACATTAACCTGTACACAACACAACATTACCGAGTGTCCAGTGAATTAAGTGAACAGTGAATTAACATGACCAGTGTATAATAAGGGTCATGTTCTGTGTATTTAATCAGGGAGTACAATATTTTAATTATTTTAAAGAAAATAATAAAAGAAATAATTCTCGTTGATGAACGAAAATTATTGTTTGGACTGCCCTAGTCATAACGCTTGAGTGCGTTTATAAACAATGATGGACAATTATCAGAATTTAATAAACAAGTTGTAGCACCATCCAATGACAATAATTAATTCAAAAATAATTATTTTACATTTTTAAAATAATTGAGAACGGCGGAATTAAATTCAGATACCGCTCATCAGCATGTGGATATAGTCGCTTACTTGACTAAAACTTTTGAATTAATAAATAATTATTTTCTTGTGAAAATACTGTCATGACTGATAATTACACATCAAATGATTTATAAATAAAATGTTTGTAACTAGATCATTAAGAATTTTATAAATAACATTACTTATTCTAAATAATCACTTACGTATTACTAGGCAAACTAACCTAGAACCGAAGAATATATTTTTGTCACAAAGAAACAATTCTGTTCTTGAATGATTTTAATGAAATGAAAGCAATAATAAGAGTTTTTTTTCTTTAGATTTTTTCTCTTTCCAGTACATGGTTCTGCTAATTAATGAAATAATAATAATAATAATAGTTTTAACAGTGCAACGCTCAAAGCATGTGCCGACCTTAACTGCTATATACTTTTGCATAGCATACGATAGTACGATATTATCGGCTATCGTACCGAGTTTAATAATTTTAAATTTTTGTTCTTTTTCATAACAATAGATAATTAAATATTGTTATTCAAACTCACATCTTTATATCTGGTATCATGTATCTTCAAAGAACTCACTAAATTGGTAATATAATTAACTAAAGTGAACCTAACCTCGTTCACAATAATATTGTACCTTACAACAGTGTTACCAGCCTTGAGATACAGAGATCTCAATATTTGTTTAAATTTGTTGTTGTTGTAAAAATATCTTATTAATTGTTTTAAAAGAGTTTACTGAATTTAATCATTGTCAATAAATCCTGTTTATTATCAGTAGAATCAGAGTTTTAATTTCTATAAAATAGAAGCAGTAATTTAATTTTTTTATGAACAGTTCTCTCATAAGGTGGCGGTAGTATTTGAATTACTGATATCATTCAACTTACAATTGAATATTTGATTTCTTTTATTGTTTATGTGCATTCTTTTCGGTATTCAAAAGGAATATCTATGTATGTATGTCAAGTGTGTTTACAGTAAAGGAAGTCGCCATCGAGAATAGTGAAGATATCCACGGATGGTAAGTGGGGAGGTTGACACAGTGAAGTGATAAATACTCTTTTAAACCATAAACTTTCAAACGTGAACATTAATTACAATCACCCAATTTTAATAATCATATCTAATAATAATCATCAACAATAACATCATATCTACATATATTCGACTTGAATTATCTAAGCAGCATAAATCAACTCTATACTCTAGAGTAATATCGTTGTACTGTTACAACGTGGCGCCCAACGTGGGGCGCGAATTAGGACGACAGTACCTGATAATTTAATTAGTTAAATAAATATTTTCTCAACCTAATTCGACAGCAGGACAGCAAGTACATTACACAGATAGAAAGATGTACAGGAGATATAGAACGAGAAGGGAGAGAGTAGAAATGGACTACTATAACCAGGAAGTGGACATGGACCTAGTATACAGAGCATTAAACATAGACGGTGAGAAAATACGCAGACAAATGGAAGAGGAGCAGAGACAAATACGAGAGGAATCAGACCAATTAAGACGCAAGATAGAAGCAGATTTTGCGAAATATGGCTGCGGGGAAACCCAACAAGGAAGGAGGAACCGGAATACAAGATGGTACAATAACCAACCAGCATGGCGAAACGAAGAGAAGAGGAACTACCGTTACCAGAGATGGGAAGACGAGCGTAGGAGAAAAGAAACATTTGAAAGAGAATTAAGGAACAACCAGATAAGACGAAATGAAGAACTATTCTATAGCCAAGCAGCACGGCAGGAGGAAGAAGAAACAAGACGCCAGAATCAGAGACGGGAAGAAGAGCGTAAACGAAAGGAAGCGTTCGAAGAAGAATTGAAGAACGCTAAGAAATCAAAAAATGAGAAGAGACACATAGATGAAGGCTTAATGAAGAATGGGAAAAATACTAACGACAAAATTTTTGAGATTGACCCTCCAAGATTAGGGGGACGAAGGAAAAAATGTTAGGAGTTAGAATTAAAAAATCCGTGGCGAATATTGTCCAAAATTAAAGAAATTACAAAGAATGTTATCCAAAATCTGAATGTTGTGTTCTGTTTTTAAAATTTCAAAACTTTGATTTACCAGAGCCCGAAAAGTTATCAACATTTTGAAAAAATCTCAGACTAAAAGTAATTTTAACCGTAATCAGAATATAGCGTTTCTTCGGAAAATTTTCAACTTCAGGGGCACTATGGACTGCAAATGGAAGATTCTAAGAAAATTGTGACAGTTTGTGTGACCATTTCTTTAAATGATTCATATCCTTTATCCTGGTACTTGGAATTTTACTGCATCTTTCATTTTCAAATATATCAAACCCTGTCTTTTCATTCTGAATCCCTTTATAGTACAGTGTGTTACGTGGTCTTAGACAGACCTCTCCTTTTCAGTTTGTGCTTCAACTCCTGCGGCCGACATTCTGTTTGAAGACTCAAAGCATTGTAAGCAGTAGCGTGGCGTCCATGTAACCGCTGTTGCCGGCGGCAATAGCACTGGAAATAAGAGAAAATAATATTAATTATATTACAGAATGAATACTTTAGTTATTGAATAATTTGAAATCCGAACAATATTAGTAGAGAAACTTGAAGAAACCGTAGCATTGCTTTCGAACTGCTAGGCGCTGCATCGTCTTGTGTTGCCGGCTTAGACATCGTCAATGTTTTACTGCATACGGTCATTGACCTCGTAGTAGTTGTCACTGTACAAACTGTGGAGGGGGAAAACATTCGTCCACCCAATTTTTTGCTTCTGTGTAAACCGCCAAAACGCTCAGTTAGCAACTATGTTCGTTTTCGGAACTGATGTGCAGCAGATACTATGTACCTATTTGTGTTTTGTTCGTTTAGTCATGTGTTTCTCTGTTTGTGTCTTTATTATTTTTAATTCGATTATTTGTGATCAGATTTATTCTGTGTGAGTTAAATGAGAGTCAGATCCCGTTGAACCGGGGCCCTCTTCTTATCCCAGCGAATGATAGAAAATATTCTAAAGAGAACACTTGGTACAAGAAACACTTCGAATTAATTTTTAGGTTAAGTTTTAGGCCTATCACAACCGGCAACAGGTGTTATGTACCCACGCCACGCCACTGATTGTAAGTACCTAAAAAGAGACCTCAGCAACCGGTTCCCATCTTAGCACTCTCTGCTGCTACAAGAGATAATAAGGTATTTTGTACGTGGTAATGAGTACCAATGTTATGACCTCTTTCATACATTGTGGCCACACTGACCACTTTGCGTGTTAGGAGAGGTTGGCGTTTATCCTTAAATAATTAATGTTATTGATGTTGCCTGAATGCTGAATCGTTTACACTTTGCGATTCCAAGAAAACTGTCCTGTCTGAATAATACACAATTGGTTGGAGTAACCCTCCTCAGTAACAGCGATGTAGTGTAAGTGTGCAGATTAGTTTCTACCTGCACTTTGTGGACTTCTCATGCCTAAAAACATCACGGTTACTTTCTCCCCATATCCTTCCGGCATTTCCTTCAGATCAAATCTTTTACTTCACAATAGTGGATTTTATACAAACGTTTTCCATAAGAAAAAATACTAACTGAACACGCTGAACTGAAGTAACAAATATTCAACATCAGCCACTTAATCATTTAAGGATATGAATCAATGTTTTTCTGATGTCCGGTAGATCCCCCGTGAGTTTGTTTCCACCAACATTTATTCACTAGGTCTACTTTACAGGTTAAATAACTGATAGTGGCCTGTAAAAATAACCCTGTTGGGTTGCTAATGTCAAACACAACACAATTAATGACAAGTTTACACAATCTATAAAAGAAGCTCATATATAAGATTTAAATCATTTTGACGTAGGCCCCTAGTACATTACATAAGTTAGTATTAGTGAATTTGTATTTTAAAATATTAAACGGATCTATTAAAATTACTTTTATTACGATATTTATAGAGTAATTAATTACTGAAGTCTATTAGCATGACACCGAATGTGACATTCTTGTCTACGCCCCAGTTGTTAACGTCTACTGTCAATTTATGTAAAACTGTACTGTAATGGGGGAACGGAACTCAAGGTCCCTGAGTGACTCCTTCGATGACTGCAAGTTCGTATTCTCTCTAGGGCATTAGGTTATGGTAAAGTATGCTCCTTATGATTTATGGTCAGTTTGGAAGAGCATCGCAGCAAGTGAGATGCTCAGCAGTCTGTGTCGTGTTTGGTTTGCTACTGATGCGTTAGCAATAGGATAGGCCTACTGTTTCCCTCAGGAGAAAAGCCCTGAGTGCGGGATCGTTGACGATGCGACACAACTATACTACATCACCATCTATACTACTTTCTCCATTTCCACTGTACTACCGACTACGGAAGTATGATTCGAGTTGTTCAGGTCTCCCCGTCATTTGGAGATTTGACGTTGAGTTGAGAAAAGTCAAGCTAATGTGTATTACATTATTCATATATTACGGAACAACTATGTACGCAGGCATGCGTAGACACACATCCACTTACCTAAATTTTAAATCCACTTCGGAAATAAGTTTATAACAAACCACTTAAAAAAAACTTATTTCGATAATGTGTGCCTGAAATAATATTTGAGCCACTTAAGAATAAAATTACTTCACTTGTGATAAATATTAAAACTACAGTTAATCAACATTAACATCACTTGTTTCAAGTGGTACACCGTAGCAAATGCTGTAACTTTAAAGGCTAAAGTAAGCACAATAATCGATCGAATACTTCAATCTGTGACATCTTCGAATACTCAACACTCCTATGTCCTGTTTATATTTTATTATTATTTCATAAGACAAAAGCTAACCACCTATTCTAAGTACACCCGTTTCCGTTTCTCATTTCTGTAATAAATGGTTGTGCATTTTAGTTCTGTGTAGTGTGTCCAATCGTTGTTTCAATTCTTTATTACGGTTTCTGTTTCTTTCGCTAATTCTCGTTTAGTATATCAAATGACGCGCAATGCATTTATCTGTATTCCAGTAGGCTTACTTATTGAGGATGTGACAATCTATCTGTTTTAGTAATAACAATACAAGTTAATAATCGATTGCAAAGAGAAAGCTACAATTGTTTTACGACTACTAAGCTGAAAAACCACATCGAAAGTCTAGAAAAAAATAGGTAGATGTTTAGTCACATGGAACAAACTACGGCCACATTTTCTAGATAATAGCTATAAATTATTGACCCTAAAATCTACGAACAATTATGGAACAAACAGAATAATGACAGAGTCAAAATTAAAGAGAGGAATACTCGTATGCAAGTAGGAATGGCGTCTAAAGATTACAGACCTATCTAATTTAAATACATTAACAATGATTTATTGTTAGGTATAATAAATATTATTATCGCGAAACTTAAAATTATTATTAATCGATGGCCCAATATAATCATTACAAATTATAAGAATCCGGACATTAGCCATCGTGAGTTAAAATTAAGAAACACGACGTTTGGACCTCTAAAGAATCAGAGGTCGTCTTCAGGCGAACAATAAATTAATACAAAGATAAATCTGTCACTAACAAATAGATATCGTCAAAACTCCAAATCTTAGTTAAACAAATATATTGATAAATAATAATAATAATAAAACAGTACTCACCATTCCAACAAGGGAGTTCCAACAAGGATTAGCCATCGTGAGTTAAAATTAAGAAACACGACATTTCGACCTCTATAGAATCAGAGGTCTTCAGGCGAACAACAAATTAATACAAAGATAAATCTATAACTAACAAATACAAATCGTCAAAACTCCAAATCTTAGTTAAACATATATATTGCTAAATAATAATAATAATAATAAAACAGTACTCACCATTCCAACCAGGAGGGATTCCTCCTTTACGTTGGAACCACAGGAGGAATCCCTCCTGGTTGGAATGGTGAGTACTGTTTTATTATTATTATTATTATTTAGCAATATATATGTTTAACTAAGATTTGGAGTTTTGACGATTTGTATTTGTTAGTTATAGATTTATCTTTGCATTAATTTGTTGTTCGCCTGAAGACCTCTGATTCTATAGAGGTCGAAACGTCGTGTTTCTTAATTTTAACTCACGATGGCTAATCCTCGAAACCTTATAATTTGTAATAAATATCATTATAACTTGTTATTTTAATGATCTTTGATAGTTTAAAAAGAGTAAGCCGAAGAGGAAGTATGAAAATATGTAAGATAAAAATTAAATAAATGACGCTAATGGAGGTGACAGTTCGCCAGAACACATCTGTTATAAACGACTGGTCTGTGTGTCTGATTGTTACTCAGTTTAACTATTCATACATAAGTATTCGTACATAGTAGCTTTTCATGTGTCTGTGTACCTACTTGTAATAGCACGTGTGTTAGTTTTGTCGCATAAATTCCAAACATACGTAGATGAACAAACAAGAAAATTCACATACTGGCGAGCGAACTAACAATGTAAGTTAGTATGAGAATACAGAGGCATATTCAGTGCGCAATATAAGCACCACAAAGTATATTAGTTGATGTGAAATCTCCTTATGAGGTAGGTACAGAAGCTGTCGTTGCGTTCTGATGTGTAAGTAATCATCTACACGAGCTACCAAGTAATGCAGCCTTAACGGGTTTTTACTGACAAACTCACCCTCAAGTCCTTCAAGTGATATTTTTTGAGTAGAGATGTATGAAATATACCGAACTTAAGTATTATGTACTCACTATATAAATTATTTTACTCTTTCGCCAACCAATTTCAGCCTTTTTATTAGAGTCACTGCAAAAATTATAAAATATCATACAATTGTTAAATTAACAACTTTGTCAAATTTTGTTGCTTTCCTGCTATATACACTTTTTCCTCGAATGAGGCCTTTCGGTTTCGCAACCATTCTCAAGGCCTCGTTCGAGGAAAAAGTGTATATAGCAGGGAAGCAACAAAATTTGACAAAGTTGTTATGAAGACTGCTAACATAGAAAAAATAACTGATAATTGTTAAATTTATGCACACGTTGTATAAAAGCAGTGGGAACTATTTGCAGAAAATGTTTTTTCTAGCATATAATGGCAAACAAAACAATGCTATTTGTAAGGTTCTCCATCTCATGGTTCTTGCGACATTAAACTTATAGTCAAGAAGAATATCAATGTTTACGGTAGATTGGTCAGGTTAGTCATCCGTAGTTGAAACTGTGATTCAAATTATTATCGGTGTCTGCCGTAATCTAGTAGCTGTGCCCCTTCGGAGCTAGAGGCGATGAGTTATACAAGGTGTGATAAAAAAGTATCACGATTGATTTTTGTTACATAAATACAAGAGTTACAGATTTGTAAACTTGTCTCCTTCAAAATAGTCACCTTCCGCAGCCACACATTTCTTCCAGCGCTTTCCCAACTGTTCGAAGCATGTCTTAAAGTCATCTTCTATAAGGTTCTCTCGTCGCATTTTCTGTTAAGTCTTCTATGTCTTGAAATAACCTCCCTTTCAATTGAATAATCTCAATCTTCAGAAAGAGAAAAAAGTCACAGGGGGCCATATCTGGCGAATATGGAGGATGCTGAAGCTGTAGAATATTGTGTTTAGCAAGAAAATGCTGAACAGCATGTGACGTGTGGGCGGGTGCATTGTCGTGTTGAAGCCACCATTCACCACTTTCGTCGAATTGCATTCCTAAATCGTCTCAAAAGAGAAACGTAGTAATCCTGGTTTACTGTTTGGCCTGGTGGAACAAATTTATGATGAACAATCTCCTTGTTATCAAATAAAACTGTGAGCATGGTCTTGACTTTGCTTCGGCTCTGTTTTGCCTTTTTTGGTCTTGGAGAATTTGGCGTTTTCCACACTGAAGACTGAGCCTTATTTTCTGGATCGTATCCATAAACCCATGATTCATCACCCGTTACGATCGATTTAATGAAGTTCTCATCGTTTTTAGCACATTTAAGCAGGTCTTGAGTGACTGATACCCGGGCATCTTTTTGGTCAGCTGTGAGCACTTTTGGTACAAACTTTGCAGAAACACGTCTCATGCCCAACTCATCAGTAAGAATGGACTGAACTGATCCGAAACTAATATTCAAATCATTTACTAGCTCACGAATGTTGATTCGACGATTTTCTCTCACAGCAGCAGCACACCAACGTTGTGGTCAGTCTGGCTGGTTAAAAGGCCTTCCTGAACGCTCGTAACTCTCAACACTTTCACGCCCATCTTTAAAACGCTTAAACCACTCATAAACCTGTGTACGACTCATACAATCTTCCCCATAAACTTTATGTAACTTTTCAAATGTATCTTTACATGTTTCACCAACTTTTTGAGAAAATCTTATAGCCTACAAATTCTCTGATCAATTTTTTCTGACATGGTAAATGCGCCAAATGGGATGAACACACAATACAACAATGGGCGTTTGTAAAAAACCAGGTCAGCTGTTATTATAAAACTTATACCGAGTAATTACTGTACTGTAAAATAAACGTATGTGTCGCTTTTTTGGAGCTAAGTCAGCTGTATGTGAGACAGAAGTGTAGCTTCACTTGACGAGCAACACAACAGGGGACGACAGAATTGCGGCTAAGAAGTGACAACGAGTGACTGTTCAAAAACTATCTAACAAGCCAAGAACCAAAAAAGATTGTCAGGATTAATTGCAATATATAAAAGCACACACACACACACACACACACACACACACACACACACACACACACACACACACACACACACACACACACACACACACACACACACACACACACACACACACACACACACACACACACACACACACACACACACACACACACACACACACACACACACACACACACACACACAACGTGTGATTCTCTTAAATAATAAAAGTTTAAACATATTGCAACGTTAATTGTATTATACACAATTACACAAATACATTACCACGTACAACAGGGCCGTCCCTAGGGAGGGGCAGGTGAGGCAAGCTGCCCCGGGCGCCGCGTCAGGGGGGCGCCACGAGTCGGAGAAATTTGTATTTCGCATATATCGTCGTTATGCCGTATAATATGCTGGCTTGTAATAGTACCAGTACCAAACGCTTCCAAAAGCTTCCAATTACTAGAATCGAATGTTAATCTCTGCTGCCCGCCGCGGTCCCCACTACGTTTGCACGACGCTTCGTCTATTCACGCCCCGCGGCCGATTTTACACTGTTTTCTTTGTGAAATTTTGGTAGGTTGACAGCTGGCAGTACTCGATGTTGTTTACATCAAATTTTCAGTAAATCTTTCGTGTTTTGAAGTTTATAAAATTTATTTATTCTATCCAGTTTGTATAAATATTGTTTATTACTTTGTATTTTGTTAGTGTATTATAGTGAATATTAATCTTTATAGTGTGTATAATGTGGATGTTTATAGTGTGTATACATAACCTAGAAAGGTAAGTTAGGTCTACGTGATACATTTAGGCCTACTAAATATTTTTCTCATTATTATAATTATGCATATTGACTATTGTATATTCCTAAGCATTTCTAAAATAAAAATATGTCCTAGTAAATAAACAGAAGGAAACCAATGAGTTTCCAGTTATTACATTAGCCTACATTTTTTATTTTTATATTATTATATATTTCTAAGAAATGCTTTCTTTACTGTCGTCTTATATTAGATGATCATCACTCTACACTATAGGATTTAGTAAAATTTCGCGTATATAGTGTATGTTATAAAAACGAGGCGTGTAGTGTATATTGTTTTTGTGTTCGTGCGTGTACATAATATAATGTGTATTTATATAATAATTTTAATGTGCGAGATGCAGTGAAATAATAGTGAATGCTCAATATTCTCTTTTTAATCGAGTATTTTAAAAGTTATTGATCTAAACATGCAATTAATTGATCTAAACATGCAATTAATCATTTTTAAAGTGCGCTCTGATAAAGTAATGATTAAAAAAGTGCGCATCGATCGATAAAATAATTGTAAAAAAGAATTAAACGTGAAATTAATACTTTTTTAAAAGTGCGTTTCGATTTAAATTTAAAAAGAATTAAACGTAGATTTAATACTTTTCAAAAGTATTAAATAGAAGGTTAAATCTTTTTTGCGTAATAAAGCGCTCTTTTGGGTTGAGAGCTCATTTTGGAAATTGTATCATTGTTTAACTATAAATAAGAATTAACTTTTTTTTTTTTAACTGAAACTTATTATGTTAGGCCTAATTGTTTTTTGTACTGCCAACTATGAAAGTCCTTAACCTATTCAGTGAGGATTGTGACATTTTGTTCTTTTCCAGTTATTAAAATAAAATGAAGATCTTACACTTTTGACTTAATTTTGGTTGAACAATATATCCCAAGACTTCAAATAAGAAAAATGTCCTCAAAGCAATCAGGGGCTCAAAGGCGGAAAATGGGAAGGGAAGCTGAAGCAGTTCATGAAGTACTCCTTAGTAAAGTTCCTAAATTAACAAGTTTTTTTATGCCCACCTCGTCTTCATCTGTAGCTCTGCCAAATGACGAACTGCATTGTAATTCAACTAATAATGTAGAATCTCACCATTCCAAAAATTTCAGTACAAACAAACAAGACGCTCAAGATAATCCACTGACAGCTAAACATGAAACTACCCAAACTTTTGAGGTAGACGATGTTCTCACTGATTGTGAATCTGACTATTACTAGTAGTTCTGAACGTCAATTATCCAATGACCCATCAACTTGATTATCAATGAGCACCTATCAGTGAGAGAAAGAGACATTATTGCAATGATGGAGCCAATACCTTTTTTGGCAAATGATAAAGAGTACCCACGGATTGACAAACGCCATTTTTCCAATGAATTTCAATACAGAATTGCAGAAAATGGTGAAAGAATTAAACGTAGGTGGCTTGTGTACTCTCGAACGGCAGACGCAGCTTTTTGCTTGCCTTGTCGTTTATTTGAACCTTCCATTCACACTTTTTTTGGAAAGAAAGAGGGATTTAACAAATGGAGAAAATTTTGTGAACGAGCAAAATCGCATGAGACATCACCTGGACATTTTCTTAACACTCAAAAGTGGATTGATGCCGAGAAAAGGTTGAAGGGAGATAAAACTATTGATCAACAGCTAATAGACCAAATAAATGTTGAAACAGAAAGATGGAAAAGTATTTTAAAACTAGTTATATCAGTAATAATGTTTCTGGCCGAAAATAATATAATATAATAATGGTAATTTTCTTGGCCTCATCCAGTTGCTGGAGCAGTTTGACCCCACAATGAAAGAACACTTACGACAGATCGAAGCTAAAGAACAGCGGGTCCAAATGTTAAGCGTTAAAATCCAAAATGAAATTATTAACCTACTTGCTCAGCATGTCAAGGAAGACATCATAAAAAAAATAATTCTGCAAAATACTTTTCTGTGATCATGGATTGTACGCCAGATGTCAGTCACAAGGAACAAACGTCACTAACAATTTGTTATGTTCATGAAGAAAATGAAACTAATGGTGAAATAGTCGTCCAAGAAAGCTTCATAGGTTATATTGTTGCTGAATAGTCGGCAGGTGAAGCTCTCTCAAATCTTTTTAATCAAGAAATTGAATCTTGTGGACTTGATCTCAAAAACTGCCGAGGACAAGGGTACGATAATGGGCCCAACATGGCTGGAATACAAAAAGGTGTTCAAGCTAGGATATTGTCAAACTACCCATTAGCCTTCTATACGCCTTGCGGCTGTCACAGTCTCAACTTAGTTGTCTCTGATGGAGCAAAGACATCGGTAAAATCTACACTACTATTCGGTGTTTTGCAACGAATATACACAATATTTGCAGGATCCCCAAAGCGTTGGTGTATAGTAAGAGCGAGCATGTTCAAGGCTTCACGCTGAAGGAAGTATGTGAAACCAGATGGGAAGCACGGATTAATTCTGTCTCTGCCGTTCTTTAACAGTATGGCAGTGTTATAAAATCACTAGAACAGCTAAGTGAAGACTCAAATGACGCTACAATATCATCAGAAGGAAAGTCTTTGCAGATTCACATGGAAGACTTTTCTTTTCTGGTGTGCTTAGTCATATGGCACGATTTACTGTTTCAAATAAACATCGTGAGCAAAACACTCTAGAACAAAAGTGCTGACATTGCTTTGGCCACAAACCAGTTAAAGGCTTGCACGGATTTTGTAAAGCAGTTCCGAGAAAGTGGATTGAATGATTCTATAGCAAAAGTAAAAGAAATAGCCAAAGACCTTGACATTGATTCTACATTTCAGACAAAACGACCAAGGATGAAGAAAAACATGTTTTCTTATGAAAGTAAAGATGAATACAACCCAACCCCTGAGGATATGTTTAAAAGAGATGTTTTTTTGCCACTGGTAGACACAATGCTGACGTCTTTAAAAGATAGGATGGATAAGTTTTCTATCCACAAATAAAAATGGGGATTTTATTTGATTTGAAGCATTTGCCTGAAAAGAAAGAACTTGAAGAACTCTGCGTCAGCTTGCAAGATCACCTTACTGTAAATAACGTTTCTGACATAAATGCCAATGACTTTTACAATGAACTTTCACATGTAAACGCTCTGACAAATGAAACCCCAAATGAAAAGCAAATGTCTCCTCTGGAAGACTTAAGAATTATAAAGAAAACTGATCGAAGAGACCTATTCACTAACCTGTGGATTTCCCTCCGTATTCTCCTCACTATTCCAGTTTCAGTGGCAACCTGTGAGCGTAGCTTAGCAAATTAAAACTAATAAAAACTTACTTGCGTTCATCAATGATGCAAGAAAGATTATCCTCGCTCGCAATCCTTGCCATCGAGAATGAAGTCACCAAACAACTCAACATGGATGACATTATTGCCAATTTTGCAAAAATGAAAGCAAGAAGAATTCGAATTTAAAGTATATAGCAATACTAGCAAAGGCGGACCCGTAATATTGTTCTCGTACTAATTTAAAATGCTTTGATTTAATCTCCATTTTGAATGTAATTTTGTTTTAAAGTGCAATTTGACACGTAACACAATATACTATATCTTTTAAGCCCTTTCTGTGTATATAGGCCTACTCAATAATTAACAAATTATAAAATACTCAATTTCTTTACTTTTAGCTATAAATAATTAAATACAATCACGTTCTATGAAATATCTTTATTGTTTCTGTTCTTATTTACATAACATTCATGACTACTAGAAAAATTAGTCAGTATGTTTTTATAAAAACCAGTCTAGGTTGCCACGGTCAGGACACAGACAAGAGAACTTCTCTTCTCTGTGGTCAGGACGATTTCAACCGTGGCGGGAGGGGGGCGCCCAACGTAAGCTTGCCCCGGGCACCTAGACCCCTGCATGTACTCAACGCAACTATAAAGTGTATTACACCGGCCAGGTCGCAGGATTTTTTTTCTCTCGTTGCATCAAGTATATGTGGTTGCACAATAATTAAATAATTTTTAAAGAGGAGTGAGATGTTGTTGACATGAAATAATCATTTAAATCCGTTTCAAAATAATCATTCTATGATTTATTAATTAATATAAAAATATTCAAATATTAAAGTTTCAAATATTAGACAAATAAATATTCACTTTTATAAGTTTCACAAATATAATGTAACCTGCTATGCTATTCATAACATATAAAAATAAATTGGCATATAATCTTATTAGCTATACAAACATGTTAAACAAGTTATTTAAATTCTTTTTTATTTTTGTGTGTCTGAAATTAACTCAAATTTTAAATAATAATAGCAACTCATTTACAAACAAAATAATATTAAGACTCAAGAATAAATTTATTGTTGCTATAAACAAAATAAAAATAATATAACATTTACTTCCAATCTATTATTTATTTCTACTGACACACCCATAATTTTTTTATATACAACAAAAGATTGGTATTTCTTTTCTAAATTTTCTTGTTAAATTAAATTCTCTTATTTAACTACTATTTAACTTTAAACTTTAATTATTTACTGTTCATAGGTCAGTTCTTTTTAAGAGCTCTTTTCACAATAAAAAAAATATAATTGTTTGTTATCACCTGCGTACATCTGCCGTTACCGTTGCGTGCGCGCACGTGTGTGTGTGTGTGTGTGTGTGTCCAGAATCCTGAGAATTTGATGATGATGATGATGATGATGATGATGATGATGATGATGATGATGATGATGCTGATGCTGTGCACTCTGTCTCTACGGGTCGTTGTTGGTGATGCTTGATGCTCCAGAGTTCCTCCTTACGTCTTGGTGTGTGTGGTACAGTATGTGTGTGTGTGTGTGTGTGTGTGTTCCTGGTCGATCAGCAAACCGGCAGCATGACGTTGTGTGAAGATTTCTTAAGTCTGAGTGTATGATCGCCCAAAATTGCCAGTGGTATTTATTCTGGACGGCGATCTGACAGGTCCAGGCCTGTTTTCGACATGTTAGATATTGTAAGTTTCTGCAAAGCGTCCTTTTACTTACAATCACTTTTTGGTTCATTATCGCGATTACGTAAACATACTCGTAGCATGAGCGATATCATTGTTTGCGTAATTTTTTTCTGGTCGCTCACATATACCACACATATTAATTACTATTTAATTACACTAGTAATTAATATTAAATTAATTGCGTCTTTAATATTGCACATTTTTGCAATATTTTATATCACCATACTCGTTAATAATTCCTTAATGTAATGGTGTCTTTATAATTGGTGTAAGTCTTTGTTCACAGGTTTAAAACGTATTAATTAGTTTATTTTAATCCTGTTAAAACCTGATTACAGCCGTACGCGTCACCCCATCTTTTCGTTCAATGCAGGTCGGAACTGGCTTACACACACACATACACAAACGCTGTATTTTTAACTATCGAAGCAGGTGCACTTTCGACAGACCAGAGCCTGTATTTTCCCGCACAAAATTGTTTAAAACTGTTCGTCTTATTCTTTTTACACTAACTATTTACAAAACATACCGCCCTGGGCAAATATGCAAATATATGTATTGTTGCAATATATCACATAATATGTTTCTTGCAATTAGCAAATAGTATGGTTTCATTTTTGTTTTTGTTTTTATTGTTACTATTGAGACTGGTCTATAATACCAATCATTAATTTTCTTCTATTCTAAGTAAACATAAAGTCTAGAAATCATCCAAAATCGTCCACATTTCACATAGTCTGGTGGTGTTAGAAGGAAACTTCTCAGATTGATTTATCGCAGAAATAATAATGCATGAACAAAATGTGAGAAATACAGAAGAAAAAATTTACGAAAACTATGTTTCCCTGATTACGGAAAAAATTAGATTATCTGATGACATCAAGACAAGTTGTTTTCTAACCTGGACTACATTGAGCTAGCAAAAATAGTAAGGTATAATTGCTACTTCAATAATAGTGAAAAATTAACAACCACGAAAACTTATGGTGACCTACCTACTAGGTACATGATATTCGCGAATTAATCATTCTGTTCTATTTTGCTTAAGAACGTCTCTCTAATTTTCACAGTTTTTTTGTTTAATAATACACAAACCCACGTGATGTCTCTGTATAATGACTGAGAAGAAAACAATCACAGAAATACATATAAACATCACGTGGGTAATGACTGAGAAGAAAACAATCACAGAAATACATATAAACATCACAGAAGTAAAGTGCAACTTGTTAGTAACATATGCACTAACTTGTTATAAGTCTAACAACTTGTTAGAAGTAAAATATACACCACATAAAACGAACAAAACGTAGAAAGGAAACGAATGTACGTATAGTGGAGAAAGTTTCCAATTGAAACACTTCACACATCTGAATCTAATTAAGACACTGACACCGGACTGCAACAATTCGATGAGCCACAAATAGCGTTAATTGTGACTAAAACCGTAGCACAGAGAGAGTGGGGCAGCGCGACTTCACACTGTCGCTTTAACTGTTATGACGACGAAAAGAAAGTGGTAAATAAATATTTGGAGATTGTCAGTGTGTAGAGAGAGAAGAAGAGAGAAAGGTATTCCGATAAGCCAGTCGGGTCGGCAGCGGTGAGGTAGGAAGAAAGCAAACGGAGAAATGTATCGCGGCAGTCGTTCTCCTTGAGCGCCACCACTGTCTAGGTTAGAGTTAAGCCAGCTGACTGGGTTCTACAGCAAGTGAAAACAACTGACGGCCAGTATTGTCTGTGGTTTCTACCGGTGACGATGCCATCCAACAACCCTCGTCTTCTTCTACAGGTATCCAACACTCACAACCACACTTATTCTATTTACCGTAGATATTACAAAAATACTTCAATTAGAAACGTAAGCTTTGTTCCTTTAGTATAAACTGTTTACATCTCTTTGTTAAATTTAAGATTATGTTCATTTCTTCTTTGAATCTGACGACAACTGATTTCATTGCAACGCCTTGTTTGTATAGCGCCATTCCAGAATTTGTATGCAGTTTTTCTTAAATTTTTTAAATCATCTAGTTATTTGAAAATACGCCTTTCATATGCATATTTGTAGCTACCACCCGACTCAAAATTATTCCGTTTATCAGTTTAATATGCCCCGTCCTCGCATTAATATTTCATTTGTTCTTTTTAAATTACAGATTTTATTTTATGAAATTATTTGTTAATTTTTTAAATAAATTATGGTTTATGTGATTATTCATATTAGTTGTGTCTGTGGAGGTCAAAGTTAATGTGGATAGTCTCTTAAGAACATACATTTCATGGGTATTTGTTGTCAACAATTTATTTAAGATTTATGATTCTTTTTTATCACAATATCTTCATTAAACTTGTACTTAATTCACAGAAACAAATCTATCGTCGCTTGTTAGGATCCAGTACGGCCCGCCGGCACCAAACGCTTAGTAACGTACAATAGTTAAACAAAAAGAAATAAGTAATGTAATATCCAACACACGCGCGCGCGTAATGAAGGGAAAAGATTTTATTTGGAACATTTCGATGTGTGCCGTTACCGCTGATTTTCAGCTACATTTTACTATGTTGACTGAATAGTTGTTTAGATCCTGGTGGCACATTCTGTTAGAAGGAGGAAATATTAGGGTTTGGTATTAATTAAAAACAGACTTTCCCATAGAGTTATGTGTGTTAGTATACAAATTATTAACAAACATAACATCTTACTTTATAGCTAATAGTTATTCTTCCACGTAGTTTACCTCCATAATCTCTTAACATTTTATTTTAGTACAATTTTGTATTATCTAATTTTTTCTTTATACTATTTTGTATTGTTTGTATACGAACTCTACTAACTGAATTTTGATGAGAAAAACATGTTAACATTTGAAAATTGCTAAAAGTTAATTGTAAAATTTGTTTGCTCTAAAAACGATTAGGCCTAATAAATTTGTTTAATAAAGTTCATAAATGGGAAGTGTCTCCGTTACCAGTGATGTGGATTTAATCAACCTTTAAAGCTATCAGATTCTCCTGTATTTGTATTATGCCTGAGGCTGTGTCCAGCACTGAAAAATGTCTGTGTTTATTATATTAATATATTCTTTTATTGTATTAACTGAAAAGCGACGCGGCACACAATTCAAAATTACACGTTGGCCGACAACACAGAAAATATAGTTCCCGGCGAAACTGGTGATTCGTACTGAATTTGTGTGATTAAAAAAAGTGCTGTTAATCACTTTTTGTTCGTTTCTTCGCTTCGTTTAAATCAAAGATTTCTGTGCTGCACCCGCGCACGCGTTTGTGTAGTGTTCGTCACTGTGACGTTGGAGCAAACCACCTATCAAGAGACAATATTTTTCAGTTCTGGTAGAAACGTTAAAACAACCTGTTTACCTTTGATTGTACCGGAGATTGTCAACAAAATGCTGCTGACTAAACGCAGGAAGAAACCCGTAAACTGTACTTATTTTTGGTTAACGCATTTATAGTTATGTAAATGGTGATTGGTGGAAATCGCGACAAGCTTATCACCTATCTTATATGGAGTTGGCTTTACATTTCGCTTTGAGATGTGTCTGCGTTATGAACGTCACACAGCCAACCCGCTAAAGGAAAAGCTAACTGACTAAACATTATGACCGTGTAGCTTCTAGTTTACACATACACATACACAGTCATATAATTTAAGCTGCAGTAAACCGAATAAGCTTAGTTACCGACTATAGAAGCGGTAAGTAAATAGTGTTACCACAATCTTTTGCAGAGTTAAAGATTAAGAGCAACAAGAGAGTATTTCAGCTTCTTTGGGTAAAGGCATGTGATACAAACATTATACGGTAGCCTCCGCTTGTCGTTACTGGAGTTTGTGTGCGGGGGGGTGACGGGGGCGTGCATGAACATGTTTTTACTTAGCGTAATTTTCTCTTTTATACTGAGGGAAATTGTCATGTTTTAGATAAGAAACTAATTCGTCAGTACAAACATTATTCACAGTGCACGTTCCTACACTGTTTAGTATTCACAGTTCCTTTACCAAAATATTTATTTACGGTCTAATAAAGTCGGATATAATTATGAAAACTGCATTAAACAAGAAAGCGCATAGAGCAGCCGCATAAACACAGAAGACAAACGCTTTCACATGCCACCAGACGTAACGCTTATACTTTTGTTTCCTTTTATACAAGAAATTATATATTTTGACAACTGTATCATTTAAAAAAAGCTCTTCAATAAGGTATTTTTAAGATTAACTTTTTTTCTGATGAATTAAAAACCAAACAGTATACCACTTTAACTCTTTTGTACAAGTATCTGACCCCTTTTGATATCTTACTGCTGATTATTTAAACAAATTTTTCTGAAAAACAGTGAACGACCAAAGGAAGGCGTAGGCCTATAGTGAAATTAGGAACGGTCAAAACGGGTAGATCTAGAAGACAGTGAATGCCGACATACTATTTTTACAAATAGAAGTTGGAATTTCTGTTTAGGGAATTGCACACTAACCTCGTTGAGGTTACAACCAATCTTTCAACTTTCAATTATTTTCATGTAATTGGTCGGAACTGATCAAATTTTCAATCAGATAACTTTGCTTAATTGTGTACATGTACTAATTTTCAAATTCGCAAATTACATTACATTGAGATTGGTTTTTTAAACGTTCCTGAGTACACAGTATGCCTACTTAATGGGTCTCTGGGAAGATATGATAAGAATACTACACACCCCTCAAGAACAGTTGTTCTCACAGTCACGTATGCGTGTGACTTAAGTTTAGTATTTCATTTTATTTACGTCTGTAACCAGGTTGTATTATTACAGACAAAACATATGTGCTAAAGACTGTACTATTTACATACAAATGACAAATTAAATTTAAAAGCGCACAAACAGCAATAAGGAGAGTAACCCAGATTATTGTACCTGCCATCGCATGCGATTCTGTAGGATTTCACGCAGCGCGTCATCGTTTTAGAAATGTAGGGATCTGTTTACTTTATTTTTAGTTATCTATTATTTAAAAAAATTTATCAAGGAATTCACTAAATGTAAATGACGAATTTTAACATTCCAAAATTAATAGAATTATAGGAAACAAAAAAGTGAAGTAATTTAACTGAATAAAATGTTGACTCGTAAAGCTGCTATATGGATGATGCAATCATCCCAGCATTGAAGCGGTTCCATATCGTACCTACGTTATTTAACTTCTTAAAAACGTTAAGTAACTTTTCAATAAATGCCGGGAGAAGCAATCTGGCAGTTAATTAAAAAGTATTAATTGGCAGATTCAAAGGAAGGTTACTGACTAGTAAATACGCACTAGCAAATCATGTAATGATGACTTGCTTCTACTGCCGAGATATCATCGGACATAAATATCCAGTTAAGGAAAACATGTGAATATCAGTGATGAAAGTGAGAATAAAAGAAAGTAAGAGTACAAGGAATAGGAGAAGAAATAGGCAATAAACATCCTGGCTGCAAGGGAAAGTCGATTAGACCGCGAGTCTAACAATAGATGTCGAAAAATCGTGTTTGACGCAAACAAAAGGTTAGTGTTACACTCCCGTTGAACCTTAATGGCATAACATTGAACACGCGCGTGCGTGTGCAGACATATGGACCATAATTACGCATGTGTGTTACACATTGTATGCTTATAACACGTACACAGGATTTGCGAGCGTGCCTGTGTTATTTATGTGTCCACTTCAAGTTTCGTGAACATTGTGCAATTCTGTACTGATACAATATTCAGTATCACGTCTACGGATATTACAGTTTAGTATGAATGTTACCTCACAGTATCACGTCTACAGACATTACGATTTAGTATGCATGTTATGACACATGTACTAATGTTTCATAAATTGAATAAATACGCGTACTAATTAATGAATGAACAGGAATGTTCTTTACTCAATACACGCCAATCGGATACAAAGAATGAAACGGATAAACACTAATTTTATTTTCTGAAATGTGATAGTGAATATCAGAGGAATGAAAAATTAAATGAGACTCAAAAGTAGTTATGAGGGTAGAATGGAGTAATAAGAAATAACTGGAAGTAAATTATTATCGTCACGCTTCAGAACCAACTGATAAAATAAATGACTAGAGATGAAATGAACCAATGATGAATGACTAGAGAACATTCTATTTAGAGGATAAGTAATAAGAAAACATTACATAAAACGTTGAGTATACATGTTGGGTTCTCAACTGTAAGCCTTTAAATTGTCTGTTATTATCTTTTCGGTGTTAAAATTCTGGTTAAAAGCTCTCCATTCTTACTAAATCGTATGAGAATTTCAGGATTACATTTGAAATAAGAGGTTAAAAATTATTAACTTCTAATTTTCTATTTCTTTATAACGTCACAGTTCTATTTCGTTATTGGTTTGGCAACAAACATTAAGCACAGACTTATTGTCCCACCGCATTTCTACGTGCCCTGTTTTGTAAAGTCTCTCACATAGTCTCCTTGTTACTAAAACTGGCCGAGCGATTAATTTAGATTACTTTATTTTTATCGTATACTATATATATATATATATATATATATTGCAACGATACAAATTAAAACTGCATAGATAGGTTATATTGAAATTATTACAACAGAGTCTATATCTGGAGGTAAGAAAATGTATTAAATTAAAACATTAAAATTTACTACTGTCTTATTACTTTATAATATAAAATTGTTTATTAAAAATAAATCGTCTTGCAATAACTGAATCTATTTGTTTGCTTTACAAATATGTTACTTGATCATTGAATTCCACTGTTTGCGTAGACACCATGCTCGCTCGACTGGACCGTTGCGACTCTGCACGTCCACCCATGACTACTACGCTGACAGTTCACGTCTTTGCACACACGCACACTGCGACATGAACTGTTATTGTTTAGAATTTTAAACTCACTTAATCTCAGGGATTAAAACTAGATAAAATAGATCGTGTATTGAGCTTACACAAAATTCCGGCTTCTTGAAGTGTTCTCGCGTAACTATGAAAATATCTCGGCATATATTTTGCCCCTAGCGGAAATCTTCTACTGTACGCGGGAAAACACTAGAATGATCTATGTATTATTTGATTTCTCCAAGTGGTAATGGTTACGAAGAACTCGAACCGTGAACCAACTTCTAAGTCTAAAGGAAAACGACTTGTCTTGTCCCGAAAATCTCGTGACAGCGAGTACGTGTTTCTATGGCAAGTCCTCGGAAGAAACTGAGCGAAGTGCTCTCGACAAAGGACCATCTCAAATAATTTTTAGACCTTCTGATTGGTTGAAACTCTAGCAACGTCACAGATGAGAACACAGGTAGACTGAAATCAAGCTTAAACTCTGTCCGATTCTGCAAAGGCCTGTCTAGATTTAATCTACATATTTTATTACTTTTTAGGAGATAACGAGAATAAAATAAGACTGATTTCATTTTTTAAAAAACATATAAAAGTACAGTTGTGGAGAATTGAGTATATGGAAAATGTAGCTTATAACCATGAGAACACTCTGTCCACGTTTCAGAACGAAATGTTAATTTTCCTCAAAGTTATTAAATAAAATGTAAATCACACGGGCACCCGCGCACTTACACACAAATATTTCACATGACATAAAAGAGAATAAAATTGTGAACATTTTGACATAACATAATTTTTTAAACATAGCTTGGTTCAAAACTTATGACTACTTTACAGAGAAAGAACAAAATCAATTTAAAACATCCACCAATTATCGGCTATCTCCTTGAATGATTCATCTAGCACTTCTTTATTTGCGCTCCAACGGTTACCTCGGTGTTTTGCGAAGTACTCTTCAATTCTGGCTAGGAATTCCACGGGCTTGTTTTTGTATAGCCTGAAGTTAATTCATTCTCGATTTTCAATATTGGGGAAACTGGTGATGCTAGTTGGTCGACTATGAAAAAGATCTATGTCGGTTTGATTTTGTCGAACCTGACCATTTATACTGGTCACAGCAGCTTCAATGCCGTCACATTTTTCTATGAATCGGTCCTGCACTTTTTCCCATTCTTCGCGTGTTTCTTTTAGTTTTTCTTCTAAATTCTTCCTATTCGTTTCTTCGATGTTTGTAACCTTGGTGTTTATTTCTGTCTTAATACTCTGTACTTCTCGTTCAGTCTGACTCCATCTTTCGCCAGCCCTTGTAATCTTTTGTTCTATCACCGTTATTTCCTCTTCCACCTTCTTACTGATTGTTTCATTGTTTTCTGCTATTTTCTGACTCAATTCTTCCTTTAATGCTTCCATCTTTCCATCTAACCGGTTCATATTCTCTTGGTTAGTCTCCCTTAATTCTTCTCTTAACTGTTGATTATTATTTTCCATTTTCTTACTGGTTTCTTCCATTCTCTGATTGGTCTCTTCCAGTTTCTGGCTTATCTGACTTAATTCTTCCTTCGACTGTTTATTGTCAGTCTTTATTTCCTCCATTTTCTCCTCTATTTTCTTAATATTTTCCTCCATTAATAATTTATTGTTATTTTTTATTTCGTCCATCTTCTCCTCCATCTTCTTACTATTTTCTTCCATTTTCTCCTCCATCTTCTTACCGTTTTCTTCAATTTTCTTATTGGTATCTCCAATTTTATTACCCAATTCTTCCTTTAATTCCTTACTGTTTTCTTCCGCCTTCTTACAATTTTCATCCATCCTCTCCTCCATCTTCTTACTGTTTTTATCCATCCTTTCCATCATTAGCCTGAACATTTCTTGCATTGCCACATTCTCTGTTCGTGTCGGCTTGTCAGGTTGTTTCCCTTGGGATACTGGTTCGGTTGGTTCTGCTGGAGGTAACCTCAACTCCACATCTTCCATGGGAGTCGCCTCCTTATCCTCCATATCTATTTCCTGCTCGGCCTCCACCGCCCTTTTCTTCGATGTTGCCCTCCTGTGCATCTTGCTTCTTCTCCTGACCTGTTAACAGCTGCCAAGCTAAAATAGGAAACTAGGCAAATTGTTTTTATTTATTGCCTCTTAATCTCTAACTTTAGCCCCTAAAGTTGGACGCCAATTTGTTATATAAAACAAATTTATTACGAATGTTTAAGATCAAGCCACACGTTGGGCGCCAATTTGTAAAAAAAACACGACTTGCCCGAGTTTATACAAATAAAATTTATGTTGATAAAAATTTTTTAAGTTATAAATTTATAAAAAAATTTTTTTATAATGTTTTTATTTATTTATTTATTTAATTGGTTAATTATTTAATTATTGTTATTATTTTTTATTATTATTGTTCGATTAATTAAACTATGAATTAGTATTTGTGTAAGACTTCGTGACGAAATATTTGTTTCACCGTGTTAATCGGATTATGTCAAGCTGGGTCGAAGTGTATTCTCCTCTAGCTCAGCTCTTTTTCTTCTTCTTCCTAATTGCTTTCGTAAACACTACTAAATTATATTAGAAATGAAATATACTAATTTCATTAACTCAATCATGAAAACGAGTATTTAGATACAATTCTGATGTTTATTTTTAAAAGCGGTGCGACAATCTTACGCACATCGATTATGCTGCGGCTAAGACTCAACTCACAGGTCGATTGTGTCACTAGACAAATACATGAAATTACAAAAATTGATTAATAGAGTTCTTTGAACTGTCGAAATGGTCAGAGAAGGGCAAGTCACAAGATACAATACTTAAAATTAATAAAAATTTAAATACTATTACGTAAAAGTAACGTATCTCAGAAAATAATGTCATTTAATAAAGAAATTTTCGAACCATTCAGCAGTGCATGACGTCACGTCATCGTTGGTTCAAAGTGGCTGTGTACGTCTCGCTATGGAAACCGGAAACATGGCGGCCATCGACTTCAAATTTTCGCTACCCACGCCGACTCCTCATTCTTTCTTCTCCCTCAAATATAATGGGGGATATCTTCCTCTGCGATGGTGTAGTCCCTCTTTATAATTGGTTGTAGTGTTCTCTTCTACTCGGCGATGTAGTTTGGTGCAGGATTATTTGTGTCGTGTTGAGTTCGGTTGAGTTCGTTATGCCATTGAAATTGGTGTTAAATTAATAATTTCAATATGGCGGATGATTCTTAGTGCATTGGTGTTAGATAGTATTATAACTGAAATTCGTTCTTCACTTTGTTATTGTTTAAGTTAATTTTTTAGTAATTTTCGGTTCATAACCTCTGTAGTAATTTTTTATGTTACGCCTTCATTTTTTTTTTCAAATAATTTATACTTCTTGGATCTTCCTTCGGTACGTTCTCATCCGTTCAGTTTCACGTTTAACAATCAACTGTCTTCTCAAATCGTCGTTTAATGTAGTAATTTCCGAAATATCTTGTTCTCCTTCCCCATTGTCTGGAATCAGCTGTTCGCCTTGGTTTAGATCTGATCTTATAGAAATATATGACATTTTTTCCTATTTTATGGCTCTAATTTAATTATTTTTTTAATTTTATGAAAATTTAAATACCTATCAATATTTCTGTTCTAATTTTACATAAACTAATCTACAACTTGACCTAATTTGGTTTCAAATAAGCTTAAAATTGACATTTTTTTGACATTTCTTATAGGCCGTATTATTTTTCACATAATTATAAATTAAATGGTTTACAAGTCATTTCATGTTAACACTGTCCTTACATAATTTTACTTCTTTCATCATTATTCTTTGTTTTCAACCATTTGTTGTTATAACACTCTAATACTGATTAATTCACATTTTATTTGTACTGAGTCCCTTGTTAGGCATTATATTACCCATTTCCAATAAATTTAATTTTATCTTCTGATCATTACATTTACTATTATGTATTTCTGTGATGACTATATTTAAATACCTTTATTTTAAATTGACTAATCTCTGCTAATTTTATACAGTTTCATTTAATTTATCCTTCTGGACTTGATTATACGGTAAAAGTTGATTTTGGCCTAAAATACGGTTTTCCTTTGCTATTGGTTTTTTAACTATTTTGCTACCTGATTATTTCTATGGTTTACAATTCAAAAAGATATCAATATTATTTCCTTGCCTTCCCTACCTCAACAAAATTTTAATATTAAGTAACATCATTTAATTATAACATAAAATCTTATAATCTATCATTTTCATTTATATTATTTAATTATAATAAAACATCTTATATCTAACATTTTCAACTATATTATTTAATCATAGCAAAACATTCTATATCTAACATTTTCAATTACATTATTTAGTTATAATAAATCATCTTATGTCTATTATTTTATGTTCAGTTGAGAACTAAGCAGCAATTAGAAATAGAAGCCGAGAAGTTTAATTATAATATTCAAACTACAGCCTGGAACAATACGAGAGAAATCACCCATGGAATTGTTGGTAACAACTATCCTAGAGAGATCAGAGAACTTGTCAAAGAAAAGAGGCGAGCTAGAAGAAAATGGCAACAGACTCGTGACCCAAATGATAAAACTGTACTTAACAACAAATCGCAACAACTAAAGCGTGTAATACAGAAGTTAAAAGAAGCATCAATAGCTTCCTATTTGGAAAATCTAACAGGAGATGCAGATACAGAGTACTCGTTGTGGAAAGCAACGAGGAAGCTTAAAAGGTCGATCACTCAAGTACCACCTATTAGAAAAGCGACGGTACATGGGTTAGAGATAATAAAGAAAAAGCTTTATTATCCCAGTCTGATACAGAGATAGATGAAGACACAAATCATGAAGAGGAGGACATTCAACTGGTCACTCCAAAAGAGGTTGCTAAGGAGATCAAGATAAACTTGAACCCCCGAAAATCACCTGGCTTTGACCTCATTACAGGTGAGATCTTAAAGCAGTTACCTAAGAAAGGGATCGTTATGCTTACATATTTATTCAATGCGGCACTTAGGCTAAAGCATGTTCCTAGTGTCTGGAAGGTGGCAGAAATTATTATGCTACGTAAACCAGGCAAACCGCCAAATGAGGCCAAATCATATCGGCCCATATCACTGTTGCCAACTGTATCAAAGCTTTTTGAAAAACTTCTGTTGCAAAGGCTAAATCGAGTAATAGAGAGAAAAAAGCTGATACCAAATCATCAATTCGGGTTCAGACAAAAACATTCCACAATAGACCAAGTACATAGAATAACAGACACAATAGAAAAAGCACTAGAAAAAAAGCTAATCTGCTCGACAATCTTCCTCGATGTGGCTCAGGCCTTTGATAAAGTTTGGCATAAAGGTATAATACATAAACTTAATAAAATGCTACCAAAACAATATGCTGACGTGTTAAAATCATATATATCGGAAAGATTATTTAGATTCAAACAGGAAGATGACTATTCTGAGCTAAGAGAAGTGAGGGCAGGTGTGCCCCAAGGGAGTGTTTTGGGGCCCATCCTCTACTTGTTGTTTACATGTGATCTGCCACAGCCAGAGAATGTGACTGTTGCTACTTTCGCTGATGACACAGCTATAATGGCGATTGGTTCGACCTTAGGTGAAGCTACCAACATGCTTCAAGAGGCTAGTGATCAGATACAGCAGTGGACTGGGAAATGGAAAATTAAGCTTAATGAACTGAAATCTGTCCATATGAATTTTACAAACAAAAGGATACAGAACAGTCTTCCAGTTACTTTAAATGGTGTTGTAGTACCATGCGCAAACACTGCCAAATATTTGGGGATGACCCTTGATACAAAGCTACGATGGAAGGAGCACATCAGAAAAAAAAGGGCGGAGCTTGGTCTCAAACATAGACAACTGTATTGGCTCTTGGGACGAAATTCTCAGTTGTCAATACACAACAAAATTTTGATATATAACCAAATTCTGAAACCAATTTGGCTTTATGGAATTCAACTGTGGGGTTGTGCGAAAGAAACGAACATTAGATGTATTCAAACCTTCCAGAATAGAGTGCTACGGAACATGGTAAGTGCTCCATGGTACATCAGAAATAGTGATATACATCGAGACCTTAGGATCCCTGATGTCGCCAGTGAAATTAAAAGGTTTGCTGCAAAGCACGAATCTAGACTACACCAGCATATCAATGTAAAAGCTATTCAACTGCTTGACAACACCAATACAGTGAAAAGGCTGAAGAGAACTAAAACTTTTGAATTAGTGTAGTGCAGTGTGTGCAGAAATCTAGAAAGTAATATGTAGTACACCAGTGGGTGACTGTATAAGTAACTTAAATTATAACATTAGATGTAAATTGATCTTTGGTCTTTTAGACCAGTTTCAATAAAAAAAAAGTCTATTAATTTCAACTACATTATTTAATCATAAACAAACATTCTATATCTAATATTTTCCATTACATCTATTGAAAGTTCATGTTTTCATATTTATATTAATGTTCAAACAATCCTTATTTTTTACCTTTATTTTACTCTTATAATTAATATATTTGCAGTCATTTGCTGTCTTTTACTCTTATGGTTTAGTATTCTAAAACACTTTTTATTATCTACTCTAATGGTAGTCTTTAATTCCTGTTATGGTTTCTTATAGTATTTCACATTTTATTATCTACTCTAATGGTAGTCTTTAACTCTTATTGTGGTTTCTTATAGTATATCACATTTTATTCTATACGATTGTTCGGGACCAAACAGAAACTTATGAACAGTTCAAAGTATCCTTCGAAAATCGGTACTGGAATATACATATCCAGAGAGAGGTACGAGACCAGCTGGAGTATGGGCGGTATTACGTCAACAGCAAACGATCCATGGAAGACTACATTATACATCTCGTCGAACGGTGTAAGCACCTTAGACCAAGTTTCACTGAGCACGAGTTAGTATTAAAACTAAGCTACCATTTTGATAGACACATTAGACTCGCCGTATATACCCAAGGAGTTAAAACAATTGAGGAACTTCTTATCCTTGTGACGCAATCATCACAGTTTGTTAATAAAGAGTACGAAAGGAGAGACAACCGGCAGCAGCAGCAGCAGTACTCTACGCAAAATCAAATACACCACAAATCGCCGCAGTTCGAGACTAAAGAAAAGGACATACGGAAAGAGAAGTATAAAGAGTATAAACAACCCTATGAAAAAGGTAACCCGACTCCGAATAAACGAGCGTACGTACATCCATTTACGTCGAAAAAACACGTAAAACCGTACAATTCCAATGTACAAAACATTAACACAAATAATAAGCATAATAATAAAAATAATTACGAAAATAAAATTGTGCAACAACCGACACACCCGTCAACGTCCAAAAAGGAAGGGGGTGATCGTAGAACGCCAACCGATAAGAGAATTGTATGACTACAGAAGGGGAACAAAACGCCAGTACGTACAGGCTTAATAAACGACCTGCACACACCTGGTTTACGTGACACCCTAAACAATACAGATGCACAACAGGAAATAATGTTGTCTAAAACCTATTGTCCTATGTTAGGGGGAACAATAAATAATTTAAATAAGTGGAACGATGTTAGAATATTAAACATAACATATCAAACAGATGATAAAGTTAAATATTTGTTAAACAATATAAAAAATGAACAAAACAAAGATCTTCAAATAAGTCACATGAAGTTATCACCACTATCTAGTTCAATAAAAAATAGTATATTGTACAAACTCGTCAATTATGATTGGAAAATAGTCCTATCACCAGAGATGCTAAAAACACTAATTATACCATGTCATCAAAGTTTAGCACATGCGTCTGCTTTAAAATGTCATTTAGCTTTAAAGGAAGACTTCATTTTGAATAATATGTTTAGAAGAATAAAAGCAACCTTAAAAGGATGCTACGAATGTCAAACAGCCCGACATCCGAATCTTCACAGCTACGTAGATATGCAAAATATCAAGACACAGGAAAAGGGAGAATTAGTAGCATTAGACTTCCTGGGCCCGTTTCCGAGAGCTATTCACGGTGGTACAAAACACATACTTGTATGTATAGATGTGTTCACCAAGGCAGTTCGACTCTACGCTATTCGAAGACCCACCACTAAAAGTGTACTGAATGTCATACTACGCAAATACGTACCGAAGTATGGTCAAATCAAAAAGATATTGAGTGACCAAGGTAAACAATTCCAAAATAAAGCATGGGCAGAAACGCTAACGCAGCATGGCATACAACCAGTGTTAACGTCAATACGACACCCACAAAGAAACCTTGCTGAAAGGGTAAACAAAGAGTTAGGAAAACATTTACGCATCTACTGTAATGAACAACATAACCGATGGGCAAAGTACTTATCATTTTTCGAATAAGCCATAAATCTACATACAGTGAAGCTACGGGATATACACCGGTGGAACTGGAAACGAATAAAAGACCTACTAGATTCTGGTCGAAAAACATTGATAAACCTCCAAACCAAAACCTGCAAATTCCATTGATTCACAAGTACGACAATGCGAAGAAGAGGATGGAAAAACTTGGAGAGAAGAGGATCGAGAGGTTCAACAGAACGCACAAACTCATCACATTCCATGAAGGAGAGATAGTGCTACTAAGAAGCGATCCAGTGGGAAAACGAATCGACAATACAGCAAAGAAACTATTTA
The DNA here is from genome assembly GCA_034769895.1 of Magicicada septendecula. NCBI lineage: Eukaryota > Metazoa > Arthropoda > Insecta > Hemiptera > Cicadidae > Magicicada > Magicicada septendecula. Next base: position 264,494,796 of record CM068368.1, on the reverse strand, counting down.
GACTGTACGAGGGACCCTACTTATTACAAAGAAGGAAAGGACGACACACCTTTATCGTCTACGATCCGACAAGAAGAAAAACTATTGGAAAGTACCATGCATCAGTATTCCGTAAATTCTATGGATAAAAAAAAATAAATAAATAAAACCAAAGTCAACTTATAAATCCATGGGAGGGACGTAATCCACCCAGGGAAAGATTGAAAAAATTTTAAGAACCCTTATAACCACTAAGTGTGAGTTTAATAAAAAAAAAATTTGAATAATTTCTGAGCAATAATTACCCAGCAGGGGAATTTATGCAACGATAGTTATTTATGAAAGTTACTTTAATTGTAGACTTTTAATTAATTGAGACATTGTTAATTAAAGTAATATAATGGTCTCTATTAGAATTTTTATAAATGTTTAATTATTTAATTTTTTAATTAAGTGGTACATAAAGAAAAACCACACTTGCTAAGGCAATATGAATATTCAATTTTGTACGTGTTAATCACGCATTATAATAATATATGTGTTATGTATTATATGTCTGTGTAAATATTCTAGGTCTTATTATATGTCTTATTTGTGTGTATAATATGTCTTAGAATATAAGAGATAAGATTTTGCCACGTTATAATTATACGATATTCGTATAAATGAATATAAGGGTTTCAATATTAGTTAACCCACACACTAAATTTAATAACATGACAATTATTTGCATTTTTTAATTAATAAACAAAATGAATATAATTTGATTAACAAAGTCGTACTAATTTCACAACCAGTACTAAATCCTCTGTACTCTTTACTTGTAACGATATTCACGTGCTTATCCACCCTCAATTAACTACCAAAGCCTGCGACCTAGCTGGGAAACATCAAGGTAAATACTGCAGAAGAAGATTATACCTTCGAGACGTGGGTAAGTGGGCACAAATGAGTAATAGCATATGTGCAAAAGTAAGTGTTTAAGAGTATCGTTGCAATATATACATACACGATTATACTATATAATCTTATACTATTGGGTTTGGATCGGATCGACTTGAAAATTAGAACATAACAATAGGGAACGCTATGTTAGTCACACCATGACTGTGATACTCTCCCCTCTCTCGCTTTATCACTCGGGGCGCAAAACAATAAATTTATTGCTTAGACAAAAACAAGTTGTAAATTCTTGTAAAATAACCTTAACCTGCACTAGCATGCAATGTTATAACGTTTATCAAAGCTAAAATTATGCGATGTTATTTGTGACGAAACAAAAACTGAACTTACAACTACTGTGAAGCTTACACTGCATTTTGCTAATCAAGGTCTAAAAAACAAAAACCAATGATACAGTTACTCAAGACAATAATCGAAGTAAACTCTTTCGGATGTAGAAACTTGGTCCAAATTCATACTCACCAGATGTCTCGTACTGACTAGTGTTTTCTACGTCCAAAAGGCGGGCCAATATTTTGAGTAGAGAGCCATCAAGCAACTGAAGATGACTCCTGTAGACTTGTCGAAACGTCTGTGTGACTTCGAAACTTGGCCCTGTGACTTTTTTTTAGGCGATTTAGTTACGGCTGGCGCCGCCTCTCGCAACCTAGCTTCCACTGGCGCCGGTCTAAACAGCCCTGTGTTCTGTAACTCCTCTTGCATCCATTGCATCCTCGATGTCCATTTTCCATGAATTTTTAGTTCTTCCTTTTTTTCTTCTAGAGGGTGGAGTCCATTCCCATACCTTCCTTGGCCATCTCTCATCCGACATTCTTTTTAGGTGTCCAAACCAATTCAGTCTTCTTGCTTCTATTGTTTCTATAATCTCAAGGTCGATTCCCATCGCTTGTCTTATCTCTACATTTCTCACTCTATCTAGTCTTGTTAGTCTACAGCATCTCCGCCGGTAATCCATCTCCATAGCTCTTATTATGGATTTATTTCTTATTAATTTCCCACAGTTCTGCTCCATATAGGCCTATACTTTCGACTATAGTTTTATATATTCTGATTTTATTGTTTTTTGTTATTCGTTTAATGAAACCATAAAAGATTAAATATTTTTTTAATGTTAAAAAGGAACAAGTATTTTTTTTTTTTTATTACAAAGTTAGTCAGTTCATTTACGCGTCTGTTCATGTGGCTATTGATGCGTCTATTTATACAATGTGTCGAAACTGTTTTTTAAATAAAATTCTGTTGATCGTAATCCGTTTTCAGCGAACATAAAGTGAAACTTTAGCTAAACTGCTGATACACTTAGATTCTGATATGACATTTCCTACAGTATGCTTTCTACTTTGTTGTACGCCCTTCCTGCGCACTGTTCACTGAAAACAGGAAAACGCATTTTTGTTTTACATTTCCCCAACCTGCTTTCATACACGTAATGCTTTTTACTCTCGACCTTTAATGTAACACGTTAATTTTAGTAACAATCAGCTGACAATTAACTCACTAAGTGTAATTAATTAATACCCTACTGGGCATTATAATTATATATTAACAATTCAAGATTTAAAGCTGTGAATTAGGTTCCTGACAAAGGCAGTTCCCTCTGTTTATAAGGACGTCTATAAAACATCTGTTAAAGCAGTTCCCGAAAAGAGTAACCAATTTAATTTGTTTATTTGAGTTAACACAGACACAGTAATATTTAACACATATGTACATATTATTTATCTTTTTATCTTAGATTGTATATCTTTTCTGTGAAAGTAAACGAAAATGTACTAAGGTACAATTACAGATAGAGAAAATTATGATACACTGAAAAAACTGCCACCTATTATTCCTTATGTCAATTAACGGTATTTTGAACTTCAGACACAGTAGTGGTTCTTTTAAACTTCTAAAACTACTTTTAGGTTTTAGCCAATTTTGGATGATGAAAGAGACAAACGTATTATAAAAATGCATTTGCAGTTTTTACAATACTTTATAATAAAACACAGTAGATGAGCAATAAGAATGCCGGCAGTATCGCCTAACAGTTTTAAACTAACTCACATTGTCGCCTACAATTATAATATTGTGTTTTGCACGGAACATATGACTCGTTGAAATCTCACGTTTCCATGAACAGTAAATGTACTAAAAAGCGTTTTACCGCAAACACGAATTTTATATTATATAGTGTCGCATTACCATGCAATAATCAAGTCAATCTGTAAATTTGTACAATTTTAAATAACAAACGTTTAGATTAATTTGTATGCTTGCTTCCTTTTTTCAGTGAATAAAGCTTGAAGCTGAATAAAGAATAAAATAAATGAAAGGAAACGACGATTTTTTGAAATTTTTACAACTAAACGGTTGTGAGAACAAAGTCTCTGGTCTCCAGTATTTATTATTTCAGAAGTATCTGTAAAACAGTTCAGAAGTATTATCCGTTATGTTAACCTTTGACCCACACAGTACTTCAAAAATTATTCTTTGGTCCGAAAAAAAACGAAAACTTTGAAAACTAAGTAGCATAAATCAAGCTTAAAAGTTAACATTAAAATAATAAAAAATATTATACGAGAATGGAGATTAATGTTTATGCAAACATTCAGGCATCATGGATAAACTGGTATTGGAGAAGACTGAAATCAATATGAATTTAACTAAAAATATGGATAAAATGATATTATGACCTGCAAAGAAATAAAAGTAAGAAAACGTGAGGAGAATAATTGATTAATATTGTTCTGTTTAATTGGGATATTTGTTAAACAAGTTTGTTTTTATCGGTAACAAAAAATTAATCATTTACGTTCTATAAGTTCATCAATGAATCTATACAAATATGAAAAAATTAATGACGCCTAGGAACAGAGTTCAAGATCGGGATCCCATGAGTGGATATTTAGTACTCTCGATAGCCAGGTGTATGCTCGTGGCATTACTTAACGTACAGAAGAATGAGGTACAGGTATTTTTCTGCTTCGTATCTACTTATGTCTATATGTTTCTGGAAACGTCGTGGAAAGTAATCAGTAGTAACTCCCCTTATCGTTGACTGATTAAGTAATATCGTAATTTTTCTAAGAATGTTCACTGCAGATAAAACTGAAGGTTAAAATTTTGAACCTAAGTTTAGTTGTGTATTTAAATTTCAGTTACGGTCGTGTCAGTATTTTCAGATGTATTTTTCTGTTTATGAATTTTGTTCTTAACGATAATTTTTGACAAGTCAACAAGAAACAAACTTACAAGAACTTATATTTTTGTATGTGTTTTACCATACAAGTTCTTATTTTTCCTGAGATTGATCTTTCCCCAAACAGGATGGTGGGAGACAACACCGTGAAGACGCAAAATTAAAAAAAAGCAAAATCAGTATAGGATATCAAGTTAATGATAACTTTAACCAAGACTTCATTATAACGTTTAGTTTTGGAAATTTCAAAATTTACGATAAAGACTCAAAAAAGGATCAAAATTTTAAAAAAACTGAAAATTATGCCGGCTATCTGACTAAAGACAATTTTAACACAAAGTCGAATGTAGTGTCTACTCTGAACATTTTTAAACTTTAGGGGCACCGTGGGCCGAAAATGGAAATCAATATTAAAACAAAAATCAAGGGTATCAAATTCTGAGGAATTTTATTTAAAATGAACTCAGTTTACCTTTAGTAATTTGTTAAAAATAATTCATGTTAATACTCCTTGCAAATTTTGTACTTACTTCAAAACGTTTGTAAGCTACGTTACAAAAAACTTAAGAGTTAACAGTTAATAAAAATAAATAAATAAAGTATGAAAAACGACTTATTGTCACCTCCTTGTCGTTTCTGGCTAACACTACGAGTCATATATACAGACTTTACATTTATCGCGGCTTTAAAAAATTTAAATTTATTAATTTGGTTTTATCTGAACTAATATTTTGTCTGTATTTCATTCAAAATATTGAGCGACTTCTACAGGTAGCTTAATAACATCGTTACTGTTAATCGAGAAATCCTAAATTATGTGTTATTTTAGTTAGTGAGTAAGTATTATTTAAAACAAATAAGTAACAAAACTGATGTAAGTTTAAACGCCACACAACATCTATGAAAACTCAAGGTGTATGAAAAAGGTGACAGGTGTTAAGTAAATTCGGAATGAGGGATTCTGAAATGGCACAAAAAAAAGAATCTGTAGTATTGAATGGCTACTTCGAAAAAGGAAAGTGTTACGACAACTTACAGGAAGATCACCAGTTGAACTGGAAGATAGGCCTATAAACTTATAAAAGGAGAAGAAAGTCACGACACAAGTAGGCTATTTGCTCTTGGTTATTACGCAACTGATTACAGCAACTAGTAGTGCCTAAGAGAAATGCAATTACTATTCGTTGAACCCAATTACACACATACATGCAAATGTTTTTATTTATTTCCGCGTTCGTTAACAGTTTCGTAACAATGACATATTGAGTGTGCAGTGGAACATAAGAGCCTGCTTAAATTAATCTGGCCCATTTGTTACTGTTGCGGGTTCGACTCCACAGTGCTGTGTGCTCTAGCACTTCTAGATGACACACTGAATGTAAAGTCTATCTGTACACACCATTTTATTTCCTAGTTACCTTTGCACGACACTTCCTGGGTCGTCCTCTGTCACTTGTATCTAAGTGTGCGATATTGCACAGCATTACGTACTGAGTATATGCACTTAGTGGTTCCGCGTTTCACTTTCTCATCTATACGTCTCCATCCCGCCAAACATTAAAATTTTCCTGCACCCGAATACTTGAATAGTCCAATGTTGTGAACGTTCCGTCTATTATATCGTAATGCTTCTATAATTTCAGTAAGTTTACAAAACTCAGGAATTTAAAAATCAAATTGGTATCAAATATTTTCCAGATAGGTGCACGTTTAAGAAATGTCCTCGCTTGACCATGTAACCATTCTCGCTGTTACGTTTTGATCAATCAGGCACGCGTCGCTTCTGTCTCTCTCTTAGCCTCTTAGACACTTTTTATTTCTTCGGCGTTCGTATCTACGCCGTGAAGCTTAATTTGATTTTTTATATTTTATTCGGAACACCGAGAATTCATTTGCCCGTTTTTAATCTTCATTCGTCTGACATAAGTCGTACGTCAACTTGTGTTTACTGGTAACATAACTCGTGTTTATTTGTTCTTCAGTTTTATCATACTTCTTGTCTATTGCTTGTGGATACCTTTTGTATATATACTTCAGAATTTAATACCTTCGTTTTTCACTTCCGTAGTGAATAAATCGTTTTTGTTTTCTTTCACGTCACTTCAGTTTTCCTGGAGCACATTAATTAGTCACTACTAAATACTTGTGGTTGGTATGTCTAACATTCTATTAGTAACAAATATTAATGTTCGTAACATTACGACCTAAATCTCTTTACATTAAACAACGTACAAAAATCACAAAGAAAGGATGGAAGATTATCGGTATTCACAAATAATTTTTGTTATAAATTTCAAGACAGAAGTTCAAGACGACCTACGAAGAGACGAAGTCGTATAAAAGTCGAACACGCACTTGTGTCTAAGAAGAAAGAGAAGAAGAAAAATTACAAAAAATAAATTATACTTTTTAATCTAAATAATAGTGCATAACATATTTTGGGAACTGATACAATTATGTTGAGCTCCTAGCTGTACAGTGTTATTTCATCGCTATTAGATTTTGTCGTAGGTGCGTCAGCGTTTAATAAAGTTTGTCTATGTTTGACACAAGCACTCTAGTGTAAATGTTTGTTTTCTCCAAAACCACTTGTGACTAAACACGCCATTTGGTTTTCGAAATGTTCATGTAAACCAACTTAATAAATACAAGTTTTAGCGAAGTGAAAACAAATAATTATTACGCACAAACTAGACGTATAGGTTATATTTACTATTGGAGCCTGTTTCCACATAATTACGGCAAGACACGTGGAGCCAGACGTCACAACAACGATCAGTCGATCAACAAATGGTAGCCAACTGAAGACAATACTATTGTCGCTTCTGGTTGTCATCATTCATGATGTACGTTTTCTAGTTTTGACGTACAAAGGAAAATGCAACAGACAACTTTGTCACTAACTCATACACGGTTACATATTAGACCTTACAAAAATTAGACTTTTTATAATTACATCCCCCACGAGATCACTTTCGGCATGTCGTTAGCCGGCTCACTTTTGTTTATCAGGTGGATGCCGTTATTGCGTTCATATACATAGGCCTACTGGCGTTTGTAATAACATAGCAGGGATGGTTTATCGAAGTTCATTTTGCTCACTGCCCGAAATAAAATGGGCACTGCAAGGAGTGAGCAAAAAGTGTAGGCATTGCCCGAAATAATTTGCTCACTTCGCAAAAAGTGAGTAGCCTACTTTGTCTTGCGCACTGCGCGGAGTGAGTAAAACATTCTCTCAGTGCCCGAATAACAAGATATTTTATACGGTGACGACTTCATGAATGCCGAGTAAGATCCAATATTTTATTAATGGTGACTTTTCTGCAATTTGTCTTTTCATTCTTTTCTCCGTGCTTCAAAAGAAACAAGAAATTTTGCGCGCGTTCGTGTGTGTCTGTGTGTTTGTAAAACAGTTAAGACAAGTGTAGTATATACAATTACCGCGGGCTATACAACGGAGATGTTCAACGCAATTATTCCTTAATCGAGGAAAACAGAAATGGAAATGTGCGCATGATTTTACACAATTTAACAGCGATAAGTACCTTTAGGTTTATCTAAGTTCACTGGAAGCGTTTAAAATGGAGTATTTTTTTTATAAATATAAGCGAAATTACCAGAATTTGAAATGTTACGTTAATTATTTGTTACGGAAATAAATGTAGTTATGATGGAGTTATTGGTTCTGATTTGGTGCGCGTTCTTTGTTCCATTAGCTTAAAAATTTGGAAAACTTCTGATAAACTTCACGCGTGATCAGAGAAGTAATACATTTTTCAGAAAACCATTAAATCTGTTGCATCCACTACAGTTTGAGAATTTGGTAAAGATCTTTCGCCACTCACGACTATCTACGAGTACTTTCTTTTTATTTAAATCGACAGTCGCATATTTCCACGTGTCTTGGTTACTATGAGGGAAATATTATTAAAATTGTTTTCAAATTAATAACCTTTGAGTATGTTTCTTTATATTTGTAATTGCATATTCTCGTTAGTTTCTGTTGTCTAACGAAGTGTTTTAATGGGTCTTTTAAGACCATATGCAGTGTTTGCGCCCCCCCCCACTCATCATGTTATATAATTATAATCATTTATCATGTATTAAGTGTGTGTGTGTGTGTGTGTGTGTGTGTAATTATCATATATTGCTGCATGATCATCATCGCTATCATCGTCGCCGTTAATATCATTATGAGTGCGACAGGGTCTTTAGCGTAAGTACACTTACTTGCCAATGTACGTATATTGGCCCCCTCCAGAAATTATACTTCATTGAACACATTTCTTTCCATCGAAATACTATAGTTTTTCGAAGTTTATCTATTTTCCGTTTCTCACTCTTGATTTAGATTCTACCTTGCAATACTATTTATGCCGTAGGGTTGCCCAATTTAGTACAACATGCTGTAAGTACAACTGTTAATTAAGTTAAAAAAATATTATGAAACTATTTACCAAAATTTTATAGTTCTATAATAAATTATTAACGCATGTTGTCTGTTCACTGCAGATATGTATGGGAGTTCTAATCGTTGCAAACGTTTATGGACATGACAATGTAACGTGGGACGAGCAGTTCAACTTCTGGAGAAGCAGTGTGTGGAGACAGTACACCAGGCTACATCAGCTCTCTCCGTTTGATAATGCCACATGTTACCAACAGGTGAACACGTATTTCACCGCCCTGGAAGATTACCAAGGATGGGCCGTCCAAGGTAACCTGAAAGTTGACACTCGTTTTACACAAATGAAACTTGTCACAGTAATTTACGTTTTACGTCTTCAAGCTTTACACTACTTTTGCAGTAAATTTTTAAACGTTTATTTTTTTCAAGCAGTCTGCATTTACGGCCCATTACAGTCAGGTTGAACAAATTCCATTGTTGTTAAACTTTAGGCAACTTTAGGCCTTAGTTGAAAGGAAAACTAATTTAAGGAAAAGTATAACAAATTTATTGTTATATACGATGTAATGACTCATTTGTTTTATTTAATTAATCTTGCGGCAAATTGTCAAGTCTGTCAACTTTTATGTATGAGAAACATGACGTCGTCTAGCAATGTGATTGGCTATCAAAGTAATATGTATCAACTGGGCAACCAAATAGCCAAAGCAAAAATAATGACAAACGACACGATTACTGTCACAAATAATGTACATAAAGTTGGTGATATTGGAATTAAGCCTATTATAGTTTTTCTTGGTTAGAATTGTAATAAGTACGTCAAATCTTGGAAAACAAATTTTAATGAAAAAAGCCAACTTTATAAACTTTCTCCTGTTTACTCATTTGTTATCAGTCCATAATATAATGCATTAATCGTTAATTTTTTCGTATGAAAACATGCCTATTCAGTGCCTACTAAGACGCGAGGAAAAAGGAAGTGAATCTAACTAAATCTATAAGTAAATTTAATAATTGTCTCTAATAATGGCTTTCTTCTACAAAATTATTTTATGTTCTCTACTAAATCCGTTATTTAAATTAATGACTACAGTAATAAAATAGGCCTACTGATAAAACAAATGATGGAATGAGCAGTGTATTAGACAACTTAGTCCCTTTGAACATACTGAGTTTTATATATTTACTAAATTAATCCATTTATTGCGATCAGTTTTATTCATAATCTGGATCTTTAATTTTAAAATAAAATTATTTTAGTTAATTACATACTTTCACGGTAATTAATAATATGCTCGTTTGAAAATAAGTGTTATCTAGTTAAGGTTGATTTATTTTATACAGATTTCATCGCTATGTCAAAACTCTTTTATAAGTACAATATTTTTATCGTTTATCGATTTAAGAGAACGTCAGATTTAGAAGAAGATACAGCAAATACAAAAAATTAGTGTGAGATAAATACATACAATTAAAATTTTAGAAGCCATTCATTTTTAATTTTGGCGACCAATGTAATGTATTCCACAGAAGCTCGTCGTTTTGCTTATGTTACAGATGAGTGTAACTGTATTAGGAATCCGAAAATCAGTTATTTTTGACACAGTAGGTAGTCTTTATAAGTTATTGGAAGCAATCAAATTATTGTAACTATATAAAAACAATTTTTTAATGCAATTTTAATGTAAATATTATTCCATTAATCTTCTTCTTCACTTCAATGATTAGGTTATATAAACCTCTTCCGGCACCCATCTCATCCTCTGACGACCCACGTCTCTTCTGCCAGTGGCTTTATAGTTCAATGCCGCTTTCGGCAATCGATCCTCTGTCATCCTTTGCAGGTGATCCCACCATTGTCTTCTTTAAAGTGAAATAATTTCATTTATGTCCTCTAGTTTAGTCCTGCTCTGATTCCTCATTCCGTATCTTACAATGTGTATATAACACAATATCTTAAACTGCACTTCAGCACTCTGAATCTTGCAACACTCCTTTTTTGTCATGACCTAGCCTCACTCGCATATGTCAATGTGGATATTGCAATTGTCTTATAAAATTTAATCCTTGTGCTGCGTCTTGTTTTATTTTTAAGATTTCTATGAATCGTATCACAAATATTCCTACACAAATTTATGTACCTTTTCTTTTATCTCATATTCAGACTCATAGCTTACTGCACATCCGAGATATTCAAAACGGCTCACTTATTCTAAACTGCTGTTCTTAATAACTATCTTAGTCCTCTGTCTTGAATAAGAACTATGTCATCCATATATAGCAGAGAACCCATACAAATTGATTTGTTAAGCTGTATTCCCGAAGTCACTCTGTATTTCGATGTTCTCAACATGTCGTCAATATATATATTAAACAAGTTGGGGAAATACAGCATTCCTGTCTAACACCCTTATTTATTGTAATGTAAACTGAGAGCCTACCATTCAGATCCAGGACTATAAACGTACTTTTGTAAAGGATCTCAACTGAATTTATTAAATGCTGTGGATATCCTAAATGCTGTGGATATCCTCTTCTATCCATAATATTCCATAACTTTTGACGGTCTACTTTATCAAATGCTTTTTCCAGATCAACAAAAGCGATATGCGTTTCTTGGTTATACTGCCGTCTTTTCTCTATTATCTGTCGTAATACAAACAATGCATCCACAGTCGACCTACCCTTTCTAGAACCCATTTTCTCTTCAAGAAGTAATGCATCTGTACTGACTCTAAATCTCTGACTGAGAACTCTGTGTATATTTTGTATGTTGAGTCCAGCAAGCTCATTCCTCTGTAATTATTTGCATCTGTTCTGTCACCTTTCTTATATAACGAAATCACTGTTGCCCGCCTCCATTCTTTCGGAATTTTGTTTTCCATCCATAAGTTATTTAGAAAATAGAGAATTCGTAAATGCAATAATGTGCCACCATACTTTATTAACTCAGCATTTATTCCGTAAGTCCTGGTGCCTTTCTACTTTTCATTCCAGTCATTGTTTTTTGGAGTTCTTTTATTGTTAACTTATCTAAACCTTTTCTATTGGGTTTACTTATATATTCCTTATTATTTTCTATTGCGCTGTCAAAATATAACTTCCTATAATGGTTTGTCCATTCATTTTCCTCAATAATATTAATACGAATCTTTTCTCTTTCAGAGCTATTCAATGTTTTCATCACTTTATATGCCATAGTCTGTCTACCATATAAATCGTATTCCTTAGTTGCTATGAAGCGTACCCATGAGTCTTGATGGACTTGTTTAATAATTCTCTTTGTTTTATTTCTTATTCTCTGGTATGCTTCTCTTGACTCTTCTGTTGGATGTGATATATATCTTATAAAGCTATCATTTTTCCTCTTTACCACAGTATCTATTTCTTCTGTCCAAATTCTTAGAGCCCTCCTTCGTCTATATATTTTTTGCAGCCTTCTTCTTCCTTAGGTGCTTGCATTATTATTTTCTTGATATTATTCCATTCCAACTCTATGTCTTCACTAATAGGTATTGCTGCAGTGCACTGATTTACTCTGTCCTGATAAAGATTTCTGTAGTTTCATCCTCCAATCCATAAACTTTAAAGACTCGTTCATTATTTTGTTGTTTTTGAACAAAATTATTTTGGTTTTTCCATCGCTTATGTAATTGTATATTTGATGTCATATCCCCTCGAGGTTATATCTTTAACTTGTGATAGTAGTTTCTTATTAACTGTTATAATCTATAATTAATCTAAAACCTCTCGCCGACCAGGTATATTTATGAATATCCTTTTTCCTAAAAAATCCATTAGATCATTGTATGTGACAAATTACCTCAGTCTTTCACCGTTTCTGTTTAACGTTGGATTTCCATGCGGCCCTATAAGTTTTGGAATGGGATTTCTGAAAACTCTAGCATTTAAGTCACCAAGAAGCATTACACTATAGTTCTTATTATACATGTCAATTAGTTTTTGTAGTATTTGGTAACATAAAATTGTTTCCTCTTCTTTCCCTTCCTCTGGAGCATACACACCTGTTATGATAATGTATCCTCTTTCATACTTAAGCTTCAGGGTTCATGCACAAAATCATAGTCTTTAACCCTTCTTTCCCATTTTTTATCCACATGTATAGCCACGCCTTTACTTGCCCTGAATCTTTCGTCCACACCACTATAAAACATTGCATAATTCCCTGCATATGCATAACCTATTAATTTCTTTTTTGTTTCAGTTAATAAAAATAACATTAACAGTTAATATTTTTTGTTTCAGTTAAGATTAACATTTTTTCTTCAGATACTTTTGCTATTTCCAATACTTTGCCACTGATCCCTCTAACATTCCATATGGTTATCTTTAATTTTTCCCCAATTCATTTATTCAAATCCTTATCCTTTGCCAGGGTCCTATTGCCACAGTTTCCAATCCTTACTCCGAAGCTGCTTTGGGTACTATAAATATTATAAAGTTTTACATAAACAGGTTACTGGCCTTTTGCACAACCCCCTACCAGGAGGACCAGAGACTCTTCTGTCACGGTTACCATACCTTAGCCGAAAGGCCCCTGTTTTGGGGTGCAGGAGATTCGCCCTCACCCTTCTCTTTCTGAGATAGGATTTGGTGGCTTTGTATCAGGTATTCCGTTACTGAAGTTTCTTAGTATTTCCAGTGTTCACCTATCGGCATCAGTAAGCACTCTAAGATCCTAAGCCACACAAAATTAAGAAATTAGAATGAAAAAAGAAAGACACAGTAGCTCTCGAGTACTGTAATCAGGGTCAGAAAAGAACAAGAGTCAGTCAAGAGAGGGTAGATAGGGAAGATTAAAGGAAGGCATCTCACCCAAGACAAGTTGAAGCAAAGTGAGAATCCAACTAGGGCACATCGGGATTGCCAAACCAGTACCCTCAAGATGTGGACCCCTGATGTTCATTCAATTAATATCATTCTTAATTCATGCTTTTCGTTTGATGAAACTATTCAAGAACAAAGAAACTGTATGTTCTCATAATATTATATTTTTTAATTTTCTAGTTTAAAAATGAGCAAATTTTCCAATCACATTCGTTACATAACAAATACTGATATCACAGCCCAGTATCAAAACTTGTACCAAGGCAGGTACAACCACGTCGTCTATTACAGTTCTATATCGCATTACAGATTTTTTTCCAGGTTGATTTGTCTTTATCCGACAAGTTGTTTTTTCTAATTCAGGAGGAACATTGAAAGGCCTTTCACCCTTCTGAAAATTTACATGATCATCAGAGTAGGCGTATGACAGAATGCTCAGTACCTTAACACTAAAACAATAATTTTTATATTGGTAGAAGAAAGTGGTAGGAGAATAACTGAATTTTTACAAGCAGTCTATAATTAGTTTTATAGCAATAGTTTATATGAATCAAAAACATCCTTAGTAAAAAAAACTAAGTAGAATTCAGTCATAAATAACCCTTCTGAGGTATGCTAAGATCTTCTGGCGACAAGAACCGTTTTATAAATGAAAATATAAGGTCAGAAGCCTGTGTATGCCAAAATACCAGACGAATTTGGCAGCTTCTTGTAGGAAATAAATTAACGCCAAAAACGTTATGTAGAATATGTCGGTACATGGAACACTGAACTGAATTACTCATCGGCAAAGCAAGACACAAGTAGCCTACCGACAAGTGTTTCTGAAAGTGCATTAATTTTAAAGCCTATATCTAGTTTTCAAGCAAAATATTGTTACTGGACCATTGTTGTTGTCATCTGTCACTATATTAACATTGACAGTGCACTACGACAACAGTTTAATAAGTGTTTATATTCTGAACCCTATAGCGTATAATAGGCTAAACGGTAGCTCGGAAGACGAGCTTTGCTATTACTCATTTCCCTCGCCTTTTGTATACTGTACGCCTTTTGAGTATAGGCTACTAACGCCTGCAAACATCATGCTTGTGTAAGTTCTAAATTATAAAACAATTACCGACGTATTCGATATCCTAAGTTATAATAAACAATTCAGGCCCACAGTGGTGTCCGCTACACTACGGGTGGCTGTTGACTGACTGACTTTGGGCTGTGTGGTTGATGCGTCGCAGAGACGTAACACAATGGAATCCGAGTTCCGAGCTTCCTCCAGGAGCTCCGAGTGGCTGTTGAAGCAGTGTTCTGGATTATAAAGTTTTTAGAACGACATGCGCAGGCGCAGAAGGCAGAACTTGTCGTTTACTACCGTCGTACTCGTCATCGTCTGCCTTTCTACATTTAAGAATCGCTTCTTGTAGCCTCATTTCTCTATGTTGGGCATATTAGAACAATTCTTTCGGAATCCTATTTCTGTCATGTTCACACCATTGTTACACCAATTAATTATGTAACAACAGGCTGTGTCTATAAGTCCATCAACTTTAACGCTGCTCGTAATGTACGTAGTATCCGAGGAAATTCGTCTCTAGTTTGCCTTCATTAAAATTACCTGTCTTGGTACCCATAAAATGAATACTTTATCTTATGATGGCTACTGTATGATTCTTTTAAGAGATACGTTAATCATTAACGAGGTTTTGCTTTCACAATGTACTGTTATTAACTTGCTGCATAATTTGTTAAATGAAGACGCTAGAAAATATTTAAATTCAGGTAATAAATGTTCATCATTTCGAATGTTAATAGCAAGGAAAGGTTTTATTCAGTTTTTCAGATTGATTACTGTGCCGCCAGTCGGTGCTGTAATTTTTTATTCCTTTAGCATTTCAACGTTTTAGAAACGGGAAGGGTCGGATGTATGCGAATGAATCACAGACATTTATTCTTATTATCAGAATCTGAAGTCTTAAAAAATCACGAGTCGTGAAACAGGGTGCATACCTGTCTACGAGCAGCATATGTAAATATTGTACAACCCACAAAATAAAAGTAATTAGTAGAAAATTTGCACGTGTTGTACTAATAAATATGTAGGGCCTATTGTGTTCACGAAAAATTTCCAAATGACGCGCCTAAATAAATATGCCCAATCGAATATGATTATACTGCAGAATGACGTAAGGCTATTGTACTCAATCTATAATAAGTAAGACAAGCAGTTTTTAATTCAATGACAGTCACAAAGTGGTACTCATACATTAGCTTCAATTTGCAAACAATGGGAAACAAACATCTTAGTGGAATCAATTAAGAGATAAAATGCGGGCCTACTTTACACAATGTCATAGCCGAAACATAAATATCTTCCCTAATTAACTTATAAGAGATTTAACAAAGCCGTAAAGTTGACTCTACTATAATGTTTTAGTGGCTAGAGCGTGTCGACGCACACTTTGAGAGCGTCTTTGGGAGGTCGGATCATTAGTATTAACATTCGCGCCATTGTTGTGATTTGACACCATTTGTTATTCACAACCGTCATTTATCTTGCTTATCTATGAAAGTGTTAATTGGTTTTGTTTTGTAGCGGAAGGCGTTAGGTGGAGCAGAAAAACGGTCACCAATTTCGGCCCACGCCTCTTTCAGTCATTTCTAAACCGCCGCTCATGTTGCATGGCTTCCCACCCGTTTTTTTTTCACACCATAGATTTAGACTTAGGACTTTGTGTTGTACATCTAATTATATAGCTCAAAAGGTGCTAATATCACATTTAGCTAATTTACGTGAGTTCAGATTAAATTTGCGACTCTAATGTAATTAACACTAAAGCGATCATACTTATATCCGACGATCTTAAAAGGCAAAATATAATTCTCATAATAATATAATATAATATAATTAATAATATAATATAATATAATTAATAATATATTGATAATAAGAATATATAACAATAATAATATAAATAATATTATATAATTCTCAGTTGCGACCGTCTGTCAATAACGTTACTAAACTGGGCGACAACTAATCAAATTGTTTATGGATTAAAATAAAATCATTTTTTGTGAAATACGTTATACTAAACTTTGCATTACACATGTTACATAAAAGATAATTTAAAAAAATAGGGAAAACATACAGATTAGAAGAGCGGTGTAATTAAGAAAATAATAAAACTTAACGAACGACTAAAAACCTGTTTAACTACGCCAACATATCAGCAATATTCGTTAATGTTAATGTCATAAATTTGCTATTCACTGTCTTACTTATTTCCTTAATAAATCGATAGAAATTTTACGATTATCTCGAGACCTCTAATGAAATGTGGAATGATCTGACGCGGTTTAAGCTAAACACTTTGTGCTGAGTCTCAGTCCAGCCATTGTGCATGTATCGTCGTAATTAGGGCGAATCGTTTGGCATTAAGAGAAAGAAAACAACGTCTGTTATTAACAATGAAAACCGCGAAAGCTTACGACCCAGATTTAAACCTCACTGTCTACAGTATAACGTACAGAAGAATAATGTTGCTACTGTTCTTCCACTTCAAACTGGATACTCATGATAATTAGCTGCCACTGATTAACGAGTTAGTTATCAGTCATTCTCCAGTGATCTTTTTCTTGTCCAGTTAGTTGTACTACACTGCCTAGCCAGGCCCCTGCCTATACTCCAAGTTAGCAACCTTCGAGGTCATCTGCAGTAACCATTTCCTATTGCCCACCTTTATTTAACATCTTCATTCTTTAAACGATATCATTTATACTAGTCTGCTTGCATACCTAGTTATTTTTTCCTAACTCACCTTGTTATTTTTACGTGTAGTGAAAATAATCAGTCGTTAGTCACATTAGAAACACTGCTTCTCTGTCCGAAGCATATCCATACGTCTCTGCGAAGTCCAACGTTTCTGTATTCCAGTCTCCAGTCTACTGTCCGTAACTCATTAGAAAAGGTCATTGCCTATAATCTACTCTTCCCGAATACGAGAGCAGTTTATTATTTTTCAGTAATAATATAATATAAAGAAGGAAAAGTTCCATGTAAAGCATTATTTGATAAAAATGCACGAAGAAGATCGTTGTTTCCAAACGATTCTTTCCGATCAAAATGTTTCTGCACTTTGACATTAAAACACTTCTCTCCTAATCCAAATGAACAAAAAGTTATAAGATAGACTTAATGCTTACGTATGTTTCTAAATGGAACGCGAAAGTTAACCTACCCCATAGAACCGATTGTTTGTCAGCGTCTGCTTACCATGTCTTTACAAACTGATACACTAAAACGTTCACTCAACTTGATGCTAAGCGCACGTACTCTCTGTCTATCTGTCTGTCTGTCTGTCTGTCTCTCTCTCTCTCTCTCTCTCTCTCTCTCTCTCTCTCTCTCTCTCTCTCTCTCTCTCTCTCTCTCTCTCTCTCTCTCTCTCTCTCTCTCTCTCTCTCTCTCTCTCTATCACACACACACGCACACAGTTATTTAATAACAGATGAGATATTACTGGGAAAGGTATCTGATCGATAGACACATTGTTGCTAAGTGAAAAGACATAACTATAACATAATTGCTATAACATAATTCTTAACTACAAGACAGTTGCCGACGAGAGGAAATACCTCGTCTCCGAATGCGAGGGAAAACAGACAGTACGTTACAAGTTTATCAGAAATAACGGAAAAATCACTTACTTCATCGTCTGTTTACTCTACACATTATGGACACCAAAATAATAAAAAAACACGTGTTGTGCTGTTTTTTAAAACCAACATTTTTACAGAGAAGAGTAGATTATTTATTCACATTGTTCGCATGGTGTTTTTAAATCGTTACACACTTGCAGCACAAACCACATCTGATGCCAGTAAACGTTTGGAAAGCGTAAAAATATTTGGCAGTCCAGAGCTGTGTTTGGCAGACATTACTGAACGTCCAGTTTCTTCAAACAACAGACATTTTGTCAAAACATTTCTGGGAGATTTTAGCATTATGTTACAAATAATTTGTATATAATATAATTAAATTAAACCAGTTAGGTGGAAAGAATGTTTATTAAAATTAAATTCGTATATAGTCAGTATTTTAACTTCGGCCTACTGTTCCTGACACTCTTTATTTTACCTAAGTTCACTCAAGAAAAAATAATGTAATACATTATTATAATAAATTATAATTATATAGTCTCTCTCTCTCTCTTATATTATATATATATATATATATATATATATATATACATATATATATTGCAACGTTACAACAATTATACAAATATATTACCATGTACTCAACGCAACGTATTACACCGGCCAGGTCGCAGGATTTTGTTTCTCGTTGCGTCAAATATATGTGGTTGCACAATAAGTAAATACTTTTTAAAGAGGAGCGAGATGTTGTTGACATGAAATAAATCATTTAAAATCGTTTCAAATAATCATTCTAAGATTTATTAATTAACAGAAAAAATATTTCAAATTTAAATTTCAAACATTAGACACATAAATATTTACCTTTATAAGTTTTACAAATATACTGTAACCTACAATGCTATTCATGACATACCACACAAATAAACACCAATATAATCTTACTCACTACACAAACGTGTTAAACAAGTTATTTAAATTCTTTTTTATTTATTTTTTTTTGTCTGAAATTAACTCAAATTTTAACTAATGATAGCAACTTATTTACAAACAAACTAATATTAAGATTCAAGAATGAATTTATTGTTGCTATACACAAGTAAAAATGATATTACATTTACTTTCAAACTATTAATTGATTTATACTGACACACCCAAAAATACGACAAAAGATTGGTATTTCTTTTCTAAATTTTGTTATTAAATTAACTTCTCTTATTTCTTAATATTTAAACTTACTAACTTTAATGCTTTAATGTTTATAGTTAATTTCTTTTAAGAGCTCTTTTCACAATAAAATTACTATAATTGTTTTTTATCACCTGCATACTGCTGCCGTTACCGTTGCGTGTGTGTGTGTGTCCAGAATGCTGAGAGTATGATGATGTTGATGATGGTGCTGTGGTCGTTGTCTCTAAGTGTTGTTGTTGGTGAAGTTCCAGAATTCCTCCTTACGTCTTGGTGTGAGTGTGGTACAGTGTGTGTGTCCTGGTCGATCTGCAATCGGGCAGCGTAACGTCGTCTGTAGATTTCTTGAGTCTGAGTGTGTGATCGCCCAAAGTTGCCAGTGGTATTTATACTGGTGGCGATTTGACAAGAACAGGCCTGTTTTCGACAACCTAGAGATTGTCAGTTCGCGCCAATGCGTCCTTTTTATTACACTCACTTTTTGGTTAATTATCGCGAACTCATGACCATATTCGTCACATGAGCGAGATCACTGTTTTCGTAATTTTTTTCTGGTCACTCACATATACCACACATATCAATTACTATTTAATTACACTGGTAATTAATGTTAATTAGTTAGCATCGTTAATATTACACCTTTGCCAATAAATTTAATATCACCATTGTTAAATCTTTGTATTTGTTCATTATACCCGTGCGCAATCAGCCCACGCAATTACGTCACCCGCTTAAAGTGCAGTTTGCTAACTGCGAGCTACGACAGAGTTGTTAGTTAACCCTCAGCCTTCACTCGCTCAATACTCTTTTCTATTTGCTAACCGCGGCGATGTGAAATTTGATTATTTGCTTAACTTCTTTATATAATTTTCAATCTTCAATCGTTATTTATCTTGGCAATGTACGCCATACGTAATTGCATGGGCCATGCGCTTTATTGAGTTATTGTCATTGAACGCTTTATTATATAATTTGTCAATAAACGCTAGTTAACTCAAAATTTATACAGTCCACTTCGTCTTTTAAAACATACATCCGATTCCTTAAACCAGCAGCACTTCGCATGAGAAATACCAACTCAAGAAATACTCGAGAGCGTTGATCATGCAACAACCATAATCACAAAATGTTCCTTTATGTAATGGTGTCTTTATAATTGGCGTAAGTCTTTGTTTACAGGATTAACACAAGTAATTAGTTTATTATAATCCTGTTAAGACTGAATAATTGGAACAAACAATTCGTAGCGTCCCCCCAATATTCTTGTCGCAGCTAGCTCACACACACACGCCGTATCTTACACTGGCACAGCAGGTGTTACTTTTGACAGGCTCCAGCCGGTCCGTTCTCGCACAAAACTGTATGAAACTGTTCGTCTTATACTTTCTATGCTAATTACATACTAAACATACCGCCCTGGGCAAATATGCAAATATATGTATTGTTGCAATATATACGTATATGAGATTTCTTCCGCTATTATATTATTTGTTCGGTTTACCTACGTTTTGCAGATAAATGCTAGTCAGGTCAACATAAATATTCCTTACATTTAAATCAAATGTATATAAGCAATGATATGTATGATAAGGAATTGATATAAATCGAAATTCTAATCAGTTATTCCTTAAGTATATCATAGCTTCTGACGATTCCGTTTTTATCTACGAAACGTAGGTAAATCCTGTAAATTAATAATATAACCTACTTACTGAAGAAATCTTGTATAGTCCTATAATAAATAACACTTTAAGAGTAATACCATTTATGAAAAAACACACACACAATTATATATATATTTATATATTTATTTATTATTATTAATGATAATAAAACTTTTGTGTAAAAGAATATATTATTTATTATTTTGTGAATATTACAATGTTTCAATAGTATTAACTATCATCATCAGATACACAAATTAATAAATTAAACAGTTTTTTAAATCAATTGTTCAAAACATGTGTTTTATATATGTAGACTAAATTTAATTTATCATACTTTAATACATTAATAAATATTTATATTTTCCAATTAATTATACAACATATGTTATACAATTTTTACATACATTGTAATGGTACATATCTTCACCTAACCATAATGAAGAAAACATGACAAGATAAATTATTTAATCATTAACACTAGAATAAAAAGGGATGAATTAGAATTGAAGAATGGGTGAATCAGAATAATAAAACGATCAGACATATCAAGGTAGTCAGAACAGTAACTTATATTAATAAAGTAGTAACAAACAAACAAACCAAAATGGTAAATACAGAAATAAGGCGATTTAACCTGAATAGCCCAATAGATGGTAAGTGAGAGAGTAGAACTAGCCCCAAAGGACCAAGAATAACATAAATAATGACAACTGCAAACGGACTAGAACTAGCCACCGCACCAACATAAGTGTGTAAATAAGAAGAATAGTGACTAACAAACAATTAACATGGAAGTGTAATGATACAATCAGCCACAACACTAAGGAAGTGACGTATAAAGTATGACAAAATAAAGTGAACCAAGAAGGAATACAAAACTTGTGTTAAATCAAAGAAATAGACTCACTAATGAAAATTGTATATACTATTAATAATTGTAAGGACAGACAAGTTAGAAATACTAATTGTTAAGTACTTAAGATATAGAAGGGCAAAATAACCCAAACAGATAGAGTAAACTAGGACAAATCACATTAGCACGATACTAACATATCAGTGGTACAATAAAACACAATAGAATGAGAGTAGTAAATTGTAATGATGGTGAACATTTTCTAAATAGATGTAAGAAAGAGAATTTTTTAGTAAGCAATACAATAATATTAACCCACCAGTAACACTAAAAGAAGAATGAGTGTAAGGTGTTAGTGTTAATACCCCAAAGTGAGAATAAAACCCCATTAAAAAGTGATAAAAACACTGATAAAGCAGTGTCCAGAGTTTATAAGTGAATAAACTAAATTATAAGTGATAAGTTATGTGTGAGTGAGATCTAATATTGGCCAAACACAGGAAGGACTGTGATAGTGGAAATGCCAATATGAGTGGACACCCAAAATGTAACTACACAAACTAATATTATTAAACTTAAGTTAGTATTAGTAATCACTAATTACTATGGTTTTTAAATGTGGGTTAATTAATATTGTAGGCCTAAGGGACAATTCATAGTTTTAGGAAAGTTAAGAAACATAAACTATTAGTGTGTTAAATCACCATATAGAGAGTTTCTATAAGATTAAATTATAAAAACAATTAATCATCATTATATGATTTAGTAAGAGATAGTGAAATAGGATAAGGTTACATAATTAATGACACACGGTCAAATAAGTTTAGTGGTAAGGACTTTCTATTACAATCTAAAAGATTAATCAATGTTTATATGTTTGTTTTCCTTTGATGACACTATAAAATAATTATTACTCACTGAAGAGTATGAGTGGATAAGATATTTCAAATAAGTATGTGTTAAATGAATAAGAATTATGTTTTAATGACTAAGGTTTATGTTCCAAATAATTATGTTTAAATGATAAGAATTATAGCTATGGGAATTGTTAAAACCATTAGATATTATGTTATATGATGTAAGAAATAAGATTTTAAAACCAACAGAAACCAGTAAACAAGAAACAAAAAATACATTCAGATACAATGACACTAAAAGTGAGTTATGACAGTAGACAAATTATAGGGAAACAATAAAATTACACACCATTACAAGAACCGACTTAAACATTGAACAAATGAACATAATCTTGTATTAAAACAATCAGGACCCATTACCAGGAGAATAAAATGTAATATCAGTAATTAAAGAAAAATAGTCAATTGCTGTTTAAGCCTATGCAAATTCCCAACTGTCAACTACAAAAAACTTCAATTTATAGAATTAAACACTGACATTAGGAAGACTAAACCACATAAACTATGAAATACAGATAGACAATCATGTTAAGGCAGAAATATTATGATAATAATGTAAATTAAGAAAACAGTATAATTAAATAAAATTCACAAAACTGTCAAAATGTTGATACCTAAGTGGACACTATAATATTGGATGTCAAATTAATCCTTGAGCCAAAATATGAACAGTGGTGATAATATTTACTACTAAAAAGGGAGTACTGAAGATTAATTACATTTAGAAGATCTGTAACCAGTTTAAATAAAAATTCAAATACCCTAACAATACTCTTTAGCCAATTTCAGCCAATCAAAAACTTTGAGTAACCATGACAACAACCGAATATTGACTAATTTCAGTTAGGAACAATACTTGATGTAGTGACGCTAAACTGGAGAGACGCCACGCCGTGAAGGGCCCAAATTTTCAACAGAAAAACAGTATAAGTGCCCACAATTTTGAGAAGGAGTACCAGGACAACAGATGAGAGGCCATTACAACTAATCTACACCAAGGACCAGCTCGGAATTAATCCAGATGACCGGAAAATACCTATAATTCGACTTGAAGAAGATGACAACCAATTTTGAGCCCAAGACTGAAGTAGGAAGAATCAACATCGACCCATTACTTTACATGGACGACTGACATGACAATACCCATCATATCTACTAACGTTGAGTATTGCTGAATTTATTTGATTATTATAAAACAAATTCTCTTTCAAAAATTCTAACTATATAATAAAACTCTCACTATCACTGAATATATTTTCAAGGATTGATAGAATAAAGAAATAACTTTGTAAAAATTGAATGAACACATGATAACCTATGTTACACAACGACACTGTCACACTTCAACACCACAATATTTAATTTATAGCAAACCTTGTGTAATTTTAATGATCACAAACTTTAAATGATATGTTCTTATTTGTTATCTTGTTATAAAAACTTCTGTATCGTACTTAAAAGGACCCTATAGGCAGATTTAATTTTGTAAATAATAACCAACGCTGTCTTGCATCTAATAGAAACCTTGTACTGCCAACCCAGCAATCCGCTGACTGAGCGACTATATTTTGCCGAGGCTAAAATTATTATATCAATTATTATTTTGTATAAAGCGTTAACAAGAACTAATAATTCAGAGCCTAAATAAAAAAGTGTGTACCGAGAATAACTGTCCAGTATTTATTTATAGAGAATATTATGTATGTTTTGTTTAATAGCAGTGAGTTAACATAACCAACATTATTCAAGTTGGCAACACGTTTTCCCCCACTCAAACGAGAATCGGTTTCATGCCAGTCGGCGAACGATTCAAATTTACACTAGTGCACTGTCAAACCATACAGGTAAAAACTTTTAATTGTTTTCTCGTAAAACAATTTGGCGCCTATCGGGAGTTACAAAAACAAAGAGAAGGGACAGGTAAGGCACGCAGGCTACCAGACGCTTACGAACGACACAATTTACGTTCGATAAAACTTCCAAATACACAAACATAAAATATTTTGTTACACAACCAGCACGTGACTTTTTACAACATATATAAAACATTATATAATGTAATGTATACAAACATTATAAAATATTATATAATGTTTTAATAATATTATTAAAAAATATATAAACATATAAACATTAATATATAATATATCACTATAGTATTGACGACTCGGAACACTAAGTTTTTTATAAGTAAAAACGTAAAGTTTTACCTTACAGCCTAAACCGGCTTTCACCTTTAGAAGGCTTCATCAGAGGCCCTAAAAACCATCTGATGATGGTTTAGGCTGTAAGGTAAAACTTTACGTTTTTACTTATAAAAAACTTAGTGTTCCGAGTCGTCAATACTATAGTGATATTTAGTTAAGTAACGGACACGTCATGGACAACGAAATCCAAGAATATAATATATAATGTATAAAACATTTTATATAAAACATACAATATAGTTTTACTTACAGAACTTTCAGAAATAGTTAATATTTGAAGACCTGTTCATAATACAAAAACCTGCAAGAAATACTTAAGAGTTACTTACAACATAAAGGTAGCCCCTTGAAGTCACCTTTCAGCTTCATTGAAGAGTTTTCTTTTTCTTTCTCATTCTCAGACCGACTGCACACTCCTCAAAACCTCAACCTATTTTTACTAAACAATGCCAACACGAATTGCAAATCTCAGCTTCAAAAGTTGTACTTCATCTATTTTACTTTGTTTTTATTATTAATTTTTTAATGAGTATGCACTCATATATGAATTCGTATAATTGCTTTAGTAGCTGTAAATAGTGGAAAAGCTAATCGTATGATGAGATCGACTTAGCTGCTCACATAACTATATAGAAGTTAACTACAATACAACGGGTAATTGAAAGTGCTTTCGTTTCAAGGACACACTGAAAAAAAATTCTATAGTCATCTCCCGCTACCGACCAGCGCGTGTCTTTGTATGCACGTTTGTGTTTCTCGTGTATTTACGATGAAGCCGTGTTTTGTCACCTAACGTTGACTGTAATTCGTGTTATTTTCTGCGCCCATGTGCGTGAGTGCACGTGCATGCATGCGTGTCGGACGTATCGCGCAAAAGGACGGAAAAACATAAAACGGGTGAAAGTGAGTGAGAGTGAGGCGACCGGTGCGTGGGGAGGGGGCAAGGTTATCTGTCAAAGAAAGTGAGATTATTAGCTAACTGAAAGTAAATAACAAAAAAATCTCTCTCTTGGAACCTGTTGAGTCATTTCTCCTCTGTGCATGCAGTAGCGAATACAATCATCACGTTAATTACGCTGATTGTTTTTGTTTACAACACATTGTTACATATTTCTTGTACATCGTTATATAATTTACTTAATATTTATAAGTTTGCATTTAACATAAAGTATGTTTGTTCTTTTGTTATTTAAAAGTTTTAAATTTGGTGCTGTGACTTATTACTCGATATGTTTTATTAACAATAATCTAATTAAAAATTAATTTTTGACTGTCCATAGAAATACCTGATACAGTGCACTAAGAAACATATTAATATTTTCTGCCCAAGGGCAGGTCTTACAGGACATTCTACCTCATGCTTTCATATCCTGGGCTAGTCTCTTTATTTCCTGATATCGCATCCGTCTATATAATATCATCTATCACCTGGTGTCTCTTCCATCCACTATTCCGCCGTCCATTCCATTCCCCCCCCCCACACACACAATGTTTCTACCACCATATTGCGTCGTGTTTGCCGTATACAGTGCTCCAAATAATTTCTCTTCCTGCCCTTCACGATATCCGATACTCTCCTTTTCTCTCCTACTCTTCCAAGGACCTCCTCATTCGTCACTCTGTCCTTCCAGGAAATCCACTCCATTCTTCTGAAAATCCATAACTCGAAGGCCTACAACCTTCTTTCCTCAATTTCCAAGTTTCTGGCCCGTATAGAACGCTTCAAACAAAACATTTCGCCTGCTTCTTTCTCTTCCTTATATCTAGTGTCCCCCATAATAATTTTTCTTTCTATTAAGAGCTTCCTTAGTTAAAGCAATTCTGCATTTCACCTCTGGACCACACAACGCATGTCTAACTAAATATCCCAGATATTTAGAAACTCTCTCTTGTTTAATTTCCTGATTCCCTGTTTTAATCTATAGAGTGCTGCTCATTTTGCTTATGCCCATGCCCTTTGTCTTCTTTGTCTTTGGTTTTAATTCAAAACTCTTCACAACTTCTGTTAAAAACCAGGAACATCAATATTGAAAACTGAGTAAAATGTTGTAGTCAAGTAGAAACCTCAGAAAGGCGGTTCTGCAACTTACATATAACAAACATGTTTTCTCTAAAATTTCATAGTGTATTGTAATATACTAGTTAAATAACAATATTATAATTTTCAATATGCATGAATAAAGCCTTGCGTATTTACTGGTGTACAAAATTATTTATCTTTATTATAACTTATTCACTATCGAAAACAAATTCTTTTATTTCAACAAAAATTATTAAAATATCTGTTTGTGCAAAGTGTAATGAATTTTTTTACCTAGTAGTTTCATTTATTCACAGTTCGCTTGAATCATTAGTAACAGTGGTTTCATAATTGCATTTATAAAAAATACAAAAAGTTAACTTGCTAAACTTTTCGGATTTGAGCATTATTGGTTTAATTACATTGTAAGTACGTCAAAAAAACTAATTTGCCATACAACTTTTCACAGGTGGACTTAATCATTGTTTTACCTAAACTCCGGCTTATTTTATCTAAGAGCGTGCTATGTAGGTGCGCACACCATGTGGTTAGATCTTTTGTGACTTACCCCCCTCTGCTTTCACATCTCTTTTATGAGGATAATACAAAAAATAAGCAGAATATAATGGCCCACGTAGGCCTAAATGATTTTTATAAAAACATTGAATAACTGCAATCGCTGCTTGTAAAATGTTAATTAACCAGCAATATTTAAATAGAGTAGTCACCATCAATATTGAAATGTTTGAATGTTTAAAAGTTAATTTTCGTAAATCGTACGTCTAATACTCCGTGTATTTTTTTCGTGTATAGGCCTACTGTAAGCGTAAACGTGAACGATGAGTTCACGGTATTCAAATTGACTCATGGCTACTAATCTTAAATTAGGAAACAGAGAGTTAGTGGAACTTCGCAAATTTTGTTGAATAGCTCATTAATTCAACACCTACTGGCACTATGCTCGGAACAGGACAATATATTCCATAATGAAACAATAAGCCACTTAATCATGTTCAGATAATGCATGCTGTTCATCGACTACGGTGACACCCGTCTCGACTGCCGAACAGCCCCACAGCCCACCTCTTTGTTGTGATTTACCTTGACATGTTGTCGGAACATTTCATATCTTCTCGCTTGTTGTTATAACTCGGTCCATATGTAGATCTCACCATGTACGCACTCCTATGCAGACAGTTCGCAATGTCTCTATGACCTTTCATGGGTCAAGCACGCTTTAGATACCTTGCCGACACTAGTACGAAGATAAAATTGTTTGTGTCTATTCGTTTCAGCAATGGCGATTCTGCAAAATACAAAACCTTTATATAACAACCTTTTTATAACTATCGCTGAAATAATAAAAACAAAATTTTATTCTGTACCTAAAACATAAAGCCGTATTAACACAGAAAAACGCAATAATTAAAACTAAGGTCACGGAAATCTGTCGACTGACATTTAACACTGTTATTGAAAATAAACATAATAATTTATGTTAACCATGTTATTGGTTCACAAGGTAATAAATTAATGTCATTTACGAAGAAGTTATTTACGAAAAAGGTGTAGTAAAAACTATTAAAAATTAAATTTAAAAACATCTATAGTGCAATTTAAAGAGCATTAAATGAAATGGTCAGGAAGAGACAGAATCAGATTTAAAAAGACGATGGCAATGTACAACCTGAACGTATTCATATACTGTATTATATATGCTAGTTATTAGTACATAATAATGATCATAATGTACGTGTTATGTGCTAGTTAAACACAATATGTCAATAACCGATTGTTAATTCTCAGCTAAAGATTATTCAGACTGATAAGAGTAAATGAATGCTTGAGTGAGCTTTATTTACAGGAGGGTATTTAAAATTACCTGCCATTTACTCCTCGACTAACTCTGCTTTGACATAACGAGGCTCAGCTTTTTACGCGGTATATCAAAGCTTATGTAAACTTAATATGGCTTTTTTCTTTAGCTCGTAAATATTTGTTAACGGGATTTGGAAATTTAAATCGGAAATTGCACGTTAATCTTTTTCAGCTAACTAAACTCCCCGCCATTCTTGTCGTGCTATTTCAGATTTTTTCTTCCAAAGACGAGTCCCTGGCTGATGCGGGGACAATCCCCCTTCAGGCAAAGGGTAAAGACAATGAGAAGAGACACACGGTAGTGGAGGCCAAGAGTTGAGAAGGAAGATGAACAACGAGAGTGAGAGAGAGAGAGAGAGAGAGAGAGAGAGAGAGAGAGAGAGAGAGAGAGAGAGAGAGAGAGAGAGAGAGAGATGTAAGTGAATGAGTACGCCATGTTATGTAGAGTCTCCAGTGGTGGGCGAGGTGCCTGCGATGTGGGCGCCGTAGATGTAACTGTGTAACTGTCAAAGGGTTTGATGTTAAGGACCAAAGATGCTACTTAGCGTCAGGGAGTAGCATCGACGAGCTCGGTGGTTAAGGCAAGAAAGAAAGAACCATAATAAGGTTGCATAATATCAGTTAATTTCATTTATGTCATCTATTCAAAATATTAGACGTAGAAATACTTATTTATAAAGAAAACCGTATGTCTTTTCTACATGGAGTTAGTAAAATTCAATACTTCTCTGTCAGAATCATAATAGACAAGTTAATATATATTATGTATAACCCAATGCGTAAGATTTTATTTACAACATGTGAAACAAATTTTCTCAAACATTTTTTCATCTTCCTCGAAATGTTCTCTTTCGTGTTCCTTACATTATTTTAGTTTTTATAACAGTAACCCATTTACGCACACAGAACGCGCGCATAATCACAGCCATTATATTAAATACTAGGCACTGAAAACTTATGTAGACAAAAATGGAACTGAAAACTTTACAGAGAGAAAAAGATTCCTTTAAGTGTTAAGAGGAGTTCAAGACAGGAGAGAAGACATAAGTGAGGTTGAAGACATTTAAATACAGAAGTTATCATTTTTGATGGTGAAAATTCCTTAAAGTTTGTGAATGTTCTCGCTGTCACTGATTTTAGATAAATTATCCTCCGAAGGCTGCCTAACATTTTGTTATGACGGCATGGATAACCATTCCTTATTAGTCATTAGAATTTACATTATTTGGTACTGTCTAACTCTAAATCACGATATATGTTCATGTTACAGTGTCAGACTCAAACGGTCGTTATGCAAGCGGATTGTACTCCGGCAATGGGTACTGGCTCGGTTCTCGTCCAGTGTGTCAGGAAGTCGACTACAGGTACATTGACGCAATGATGACTAATAGCACAGTGGACTCAATGGTGCCACCGTTTCGAGTCGGTTTCTTTGTTCTATACTTACACTACAATGTTACTGCAACTGAATCTGGGCGTAAGGTATAACTGATAAACACATCACTTATTTTGTTATTTGACACAATCGTTGTCTCTTATGTGCACGATGTACGATTGTAAGACTGAAGACACATTGTATCCTAACTCCCTGTGTATTAATGAGTTTTGTTTCTTTTAATTAGATATAGTATTACATTAGTTTACCTAACGTTTCATAGGTAGGCCTATATTGTACTGATCTACGTATATTATACAAATGTAGGTATATTTTACTAATCTAACATATGTTGGTCTGAATTTAAAACTGGTAGTGAGAATCAAGGTCCAAGCACCAATTATTGTTGTACGCAATGGTGCCCATCCCCCCCAAGGCCCAATGCGCAAATCCCCCCAAAAATTCTCAGCAGTCCCCCCCAATTGAAGCCTATACAAATTATTTTAGTTAAAAAAGTCATGAAAAACAAAACAAGATCCTACACTACAGTTACGATAATTGTTACACTTGTTAAGTTGTTTTAAATTGTATCATTGTTTTAAAAGATAAGGCGCTACACTGGTGTGGGTGTGGATGAGAAGCAAAGATATTTGAGAGATATATTTTAAAACATATTGGTCATATTGGAACGTGGATGGCCAGTTTAAGCTTACAGAATTTTATCATTAGCCCTAATAATATTGTTTAGAAGTTTTGTATGTCATTACTGTGAACAAAACAGGCTAGATTCAAAGGGTATTGGAGTAATTAAAAACCAAGCAAATATTGTACTTAGCAAATTGTATTTAACAAATGTGTTGCTAATCTAAAAATACATTTTAAATAATTGCACTATTAAAACCAATACAATGAAATGACGCAAAAACAACGTACAATGTAGTTTAAATTATGATAAGAAAAATATGTTTGTGCAAAAATATACATTTACATTAGTTATCACCTTGTTTAAATGTCTTGTACAAAAGCAGCTTTTTTCTTTGTACAACTGTGGTTGCAAATTTGTTAATGATTTCTTCGTTTTGTATCTGGCTCAGTACGTTGTTTTCACAGGATAGAATCAACAAACTTGACAGCCAAGAGTCTCCCATGCTGTTCCGAAGCTGATTTTTCACTATTTTCAAACGGCTCGTCGTTCTCTCTGCAGAGCAGCTGGTCACGGCAAGAGATAACAATATTCGGTACATCACTGTCAGATTAGGTAGAGCCGAAAGGTTAAGGACACACCTGAATGGTCTAATGAATCCTCTCATTATCCATTGGTCTATCATCCTATGTTTCTCACTTTGTAAATTTCCTTCCTTTACCTCCTCATTTTCACTGCCATCTGGATCCTCCCTGCCCCTGCCGGGATTCGCACTTCATCCTCTGTAATCTCCATCCTTTCAGCTTCAGGGAAAAGTAACATGTCTGATATGTCGATGTCTGCGTGAGTGACTTTATACACATTGCAAAACGTCTTCAATTCTGAAGCAATTAGGCATTGTCCAGATTTTAATACTCACACAGCTCTTTTATCTTATCGGGATTGAAGTCTTTTCCAGTCTCCAATTCATGTGCGATTTTCATAATTCCTCCATGAGAAAAATAAGACATTTGTTTAACCATGGCAAGCGAGCTGTCCGGGAAACGATCATTCAGTTGAGACAATAATGAGTCTAAGACTAGGAAATAAACCTCAACCTTCATTTTCTTTACAGGGTCATCAATTTTTTCGTCTATCGAAAGTTCGTCCAAGAGGCGTTTCCGTTTTCGGTTTCGCTGAGTTCGGACTTGCGAGACGTTGTGCTGATCAGAAAATTGTGTTATTGAACTTGTAAGTTTGTCCCACTCTTTTTCACTTCTTAATGTCTTCAGTTTCGCCGTCGTCTCTGAGATAACTGCTGGTATCATGCCATAATCAACTGATTTGGCTTGTAAGAAAATTGTGATTGGAGAAAGAACTTTAAATATAGTTGAAGCAATGTGCATGGCACATATATTTTCATAATCTGACATACTGTTGATCAGTCCTTTCGCAGACGCTTTAGTGTCATTGTCAGATTTCTTGTCAAGACAGATTTCTTTGAGGGTCTCTTTGATGGTTTTGTAACATGTTAGCACAGTTTTGAGAGCATCACTCTTACTCGACCATATTGTAGTCTGCACTCGTTTTACACTTTTCATTTTGTTTTGTGCTAGGCCCTTTTTCAAATTGTCTATAAACATGTGGTGACGTCGATGCCCAGACATGAAAACATACATCTCTTGCTTATTTTTTTGCGTACCGTATCACTTATTATATGATTATATAATTACCTTATTATCCACTCTAGCGATACAAAGTTTCGTCAGTTATGACGCGTTTTCGGGACTAAGTCCCATCCTCAGATACACTTAATTAATAAACTAATACATTAAAATCGCAACCATGATACTGGTCAAGTCAAAAATAAAATAAAATAAATTACAAATCGCATGTGATATGTTTTACTAACCACGGCCGGAGCTCCCGCATGCGTTCACCCACAACCGCGATCGTCACGCGACTGGTCAAAGATTAATCCAAACTGATTGCAGTGTCGAACAAACCAGATAACAACCAGATTGCAGTTTACTAAATGACCAGATAAATTTTGCGTCAAATTACTTGTTCGACAAGTTTACTAAATGACCAGATAAATTTTGCGTCAAATTACTTGTTCGACACTGCAGTCAGTTTGGATTAATCTTTGACCAGTCGCGTGACGATCGCGGTTGTGGGTGAACGCATGCGGGAGTTCCGGCCGTGGTTAGTAAAACATATCACATGCGATTTGTAATTTATTTTATTTTATTTTTGACTTGACCAGTATCATGGTTGCGATTTTAATGTATTAGTTTATTAATTAAGTGTATCTGAGGATGGGACTTAGTCCCGAAACGCGTCATAACTGACGAAACTTTGTATCGCTAGAGTGGATAATAAGGTAATTATATAATACATCTCTTGAAGGAGGGAGAACATGTTTCGCATTTGAGGGCAAACATCAATAGACTTTTGAACCACTAACGCAAACCGGTGAGAACACCATACATAAAATGCTCGGGGACTCTCTCTTAGCACAACAGATTTTAAGCCATTGTACCGACCTCTCATGTTCCCTGCTCCGTCCATGCTTTGCCCCACCATGCCATTAGGGTTGATTCCTATGGATTTTAGAGTGTTCATTAATTCGTAGGCTAGGTTTTCCCCTGTTGTGTCGCCACTTGTGAACACTTTGATCAACCGTTCTTCCGGTTTTACTGGATTGTTGGGAGCTCCTTGCTCATCTAGGTGCTCAACATATCGAAGCAAAACCGCTGTGCATTCTTTTTTGCTTATGTCTTGTACTGAATCCAGGATGACTGAGTAGGTGTTACTTAAATTTATATTGTTGACTATTTTTGAGACTACAATGTTACTCATAACATGAATCAACTCAAATACATTTCGATTCTGAGAAAATTTGACCCCAATTTTCCCTTTTGGTTTCTGATTTTTTCTATCTTTTCAAGGTACACTCTGGCATCGGGATTATACTTAGCTATCAGTGAGAACAGTTTCACCAATTTCGCTTCTGAAACATCCTTTTTTCTGAATGCTAGCATTTCTTCACCTAAATACCGACAACAATCAATTATTACCGACAACACTTCTCTGTTGTGATAAACGAGTTGGTCAGATTCTTCAGCAAGTGAGGAGTCTATTCTTTTCTGCGATATCCACTGGATTCTAGCGACTTGGGAAGATAAATGCTGTTTTGACTGTTCATGCTGTTCTATGTAGCGCTCGCCTCGATGCTCAGTTCAACCTCTGCAGCCAGTTGTACCCCATACCGTTCTTCTCCTGGCAGAGCAAATAGAGTGCAATGCAGGCAAAAAACCGCATCTTTCATCGGACTATAAACTAGCTAGTTTCTTTTACTTCTAGTCCCATCAGGTAAAGTGCTGATTTTCCAAGCTGGATTAAATTTTCTTCCGCCTGTTGAAGGGAAACTCATCGAAGACAAATCTTGATTTTCTAATCGAAGACCCAAATTTATCTCCTCCGCCGATAGTTTGATGTTGGCAAACGATGCAGGGTCTTCTACATCATGAACACCACGTAATGGGTCTGGATTATCTGGTTGAATGTTTTCTGGGCTCAGATCTGAGCCTGAAGGGCTACTGATTTTTAACTCTACATTTGGCGGTAACGATAATTTAGTATTTAAATTTGAAGTCACAAATGAAGGAGGTGCTTTAGCTTGCGTTTTGTCTTCATTTCCACCCTCCACGATATCAAATGTTGGATTTATATCTTGGGACTCGTCTGGGGGTTTCGCACTTGAAGTTGATGGTACATCTATGTCCTCAGTTGTAGGGTCATCGTTAGCAACGTTACAGGGTACATTCGATCTAAAAAAAATACAACGATTTTAGAACTCTCCCCTCCCCAAAGTTGTTATTTTATTGTTTGCTTTATTTTATTATTTTTAATGTTTGCCGTATTAGTGGAAATAACAGAACAACAAATATAATAAAATGTTACCGGTAGTACAAAAATGCTAATAAGCCCGAATAAAAATTACGCAATAAAGCGATTCCTTTGTATCTTATATAAAGTTGTTTCTATTTTGGCCTATTCAAACGGTAACTGAACGAGACAAAAATAATTATATTTTACATACCTGGAATCTAAACTATGATGTTGACTGGTACTGGGGTCAGCAGAAGATTCAGCATCAGTGTATTTCACCCACGGGCCGTCACCGGACTTCACTTCAACCATTTTAAAACTAATGTTTAGGTTATGTCTAAATTTATAGGCGTGTTTCTTCTTACAATGTTCTAACCACTTGTCTTTTCGATGAGTTGTGTTACACATAACCTCCATACACTTATACTTAAACGATTGTTTCAGTTTTTTCGGCATTTTGACAACTATCACGAAACACGAGATTACATTCCAACCCCAACTCACACAAACAAAGCACCGCATTACAGAATAAAACTCACGGGCAGACTGCCGCCGCGCGCGGCTGGTGGACCAGAGATAAGAACTGAGGACCCGCCCCTTTACTCCACTGCCCGCCGGTCTACAAGCTTAGCACACGCACGCATTTTTACATTCACGATCACGGACTCTGACTTATTGACAGGATGTTGCTGCAGGCTGCCAGGGTCAGTTTTCCAAATTCCAAAACAAAATTTACTACTAGTTGTACTGGTAGAGACATTTATGCCGCCAGTTCGTTAAAACAATCATAAAGATATGCAATTGCTTTACTTTTTTACTAATAGCTTAGTTTGTTGCACAAACACGGTAAAAATTTCCATCAATGTTGGATTTAAAATGTTATTCTTGAAAAAATCCCCCCCAAAAATCCTTAAAATACACCCGAAAAATCCCCCCCAAATATTCTCAATGCGCAACTTGCGCTATGATCCCCCCCCCCCTGAGGGCACCACTGGTTGTACGCATCTGAGTGAGTTTGTGTCACGTGCGCGTATCCACGCACACGCGCTTACTTAACACAGAGTAAATAACACTATTTTTAATTGTCACTTATGTCATACAAGACATTTAGGCTTTAAAATTTTTAAATATTTAGATTTGCTGAACATACACACAAAGTCGTGAATACGTGTTCACCACGTGCGAGTATTAATTCGATGGCCACCATACGCTTTAACAATTCGAATTATTTTTCCAACGTAATATAAAGGTAGGTTTATCCAGAAATGCTAATTAAGTTAGTTGATAGGTAATAGTCCTTACAAATCAACTACTACAATGCCATAACACATTATTGAATCCTTATTACACTTAAAAAATATAATATCTTTTTAAATTATGATGAGTCAACTATAAAATATATCAAAGGATTAAAAATTTGTTGCAAATATATACGTAAAATCAAATGCTTAAAAAAACGTACTATAAAAGTGTAATGACAAAAAACGTGAAAACAGATTTAGAAAATATAACGAGTAATTAAATAAATAGCTTATAATTAATCTAAGGGACCCGAAACAATATTATTCAGGCTACTATACACATGTACTACAGTAAGGTAAACAATGTAAAGCGTGTAAAATGATACTGTTACGGAATAGCGTTATTTGAGATGACAACTTATTGAACACCTGATACAGTAAAATAAATCACAAGTATTTACCCAAGCAACAACGATTCTACACCAATACAAGAACAGATACATGCTATGCACAGTTAGTTGCACTTTTCGTGAGAAGAAAATTTTGCTTCCAGAGCAGAGAATGAATTTGGCAACTTTTTTCGAAAACTTAAAGTATGATGTTTTTGTATATGTGATATCAACATTGCTAGCTACTATAACGGATTCAGTAAAAAGCGGTCGTGTTAAATAAATCCAGTAAAAAATTCTATTTAAACTAGCATAAAATAAAATATAGGCTACCTAACAAAATATTAAACAACACTAACAATATTAACAGAACGTATGAAAACGACTGTTTTTATAAGACTGGTTTAACTTTAACATAAGATAATATAGTAATGACCAACGGTTTACTAGAGATCCTCGACTTTCATACATAATGCGTTCCCGAAAGAGATTAAACAATTCTAATTATTCGAAACTCGAACCACTGTCAACAGTAAGCCTGTACTGTACTGTACTTACGGTAGGCTCACATGTAACTTTAGTACGAAAATCGGAAATTATTTCCGCTGTTATTTACAATCGTGTGACTACTATACGACAGTAAACAACAAAAAATAATTTTTGTACATCAGTGAATCACAGAAAGAGTGTGAAATAGCCTACGGTACCAGCAGGACGTGCCGTTCCGTATTGCTACTATTATACCAATAAACAAATTAAACGATTTAATAGTTTTCATTCTTTATAAGTATAGACCATCGTTAACTATTAAAAGCGGGTTAATAATTAATATCCCCAGAAGTAGTGGGAATAATAACGAGTATGAATAACGTACACGCTTCCTCTCTCTTCCTGGTCAGTAAGGAATGTACAAAAGTCCGTAGCTATAATACCGAAGTTTGAATAAACGAAATCAATTTTAACATCTAAAAGAGGGAAATGTACGCATGTCTAATGTCGGAAAGCAGAGAACCGCCTGTATTCTATACTGGATGCAACATCCAGTCCTGTGGTCGTCGTCAAGACATATAAGTTTCTCAACTTTTTTGTGAAACCTTTATTACGTTTTGAAGTAATTTTTAGAACAGACTGACTAATAAGCTTTGCATGAATCCCACAAATTTAGTAAGTTCACACCAAACAATAATACACATACAGTTTATTTACAGTTGTGAACTTTCTAAACTATAACTTTTGCCCCAAAATGTGCAGGTATTCAACATAAAAATTGGACTGTGCTTGCCACGAAGTTGTGCCAAAGCTAACTTGCCACAACTTGTGCAACAAATGAATAAAATCCTACAACCGGAAACGATGCCACCTCCACAGATACTACGAATTCGTTACGTCAGCGAAGAGTACTCCTTCTGGGAGGATTCGATTTTTAAAGCCCTCCTGTAAGTTTACATTTATACAGCAACTCCTAATGAAAGACCTACACATTAATATAGAAAATTATAGTAATATGTAAAGTATGAAGTAATTCTATATAAAGTAAACATTAAGTGTAGTAGACAAATTAGTTAATTGAACTATCTATTTATAATGAAATAAAACAAATCCATTTTAAACAAATAGATCTGTACCAAAATCAGATCGAAAGAATCTCTCGATGGCCTGTACTCTCTTCACAGTCTTTGTACGTGCAAAAGGAAGGTCTCATAGAGATCTAAACTGTAACTGACAAGCAAAAAAACTGCTCAGAATTACAAAGTTGCACGATCACACGAATATTGATGACAGTCAGCTATTCGATAGCAAAACTATAGCAAGAAGACCTGGGAGAAAACACTAGGCTCGTTGTAAAGCGGAGGTATCATTCACAAGAACAAAATACTGTATCTATTAGTAAGATAATACTATACAAAAACCAAATTAAATAAATTAAATCCAAATATCACTAAACTATTGACGACTCGGAACACTAAGTTTTTTACTTATAAGTGAAAGTATTTACAATACTTTAGTGATATTTAGTTAAGTAACGGACACGTCATGGACAACGAAATCCAAGAATTAAATCCAATTAAGGTAAGTAAAAAACGCGTCCACCTGAATTATTGAATTAGAATAGAAGTACGCTGACTGTCTGTAATACTAGGCATAGTATAACAAAATAGCATAGGCGTAAGTATGTAGTAAAGTAATACAAAATATTTGAATTCTACTCATAACGAAAACAGGATCTGGATGTGAGACAGTGGGTAGACTCCCGTATAAGTATGTGTAACACATTTTGTGTAGTCTATGCACGTATTTTAATTTTAAATACGCACTTGCAACGCACTTGTAAATTTTAATATCCTAAGTTTACAAACCTTATAATGCAATCTCCTGAGCTGCTCCTGCTCACTCGTGTACATTAGCACATCCTGTTTCCTGGCTTTATACTTGTTTATTAACGATAAGCCCTGCATTCAGCACATTGATGTTTGCACATTATTACTTCGGTAATAACTTTTCCATTCTTAACTTTTGTTGTCAATGAAGTGTCCGTTGCTTAACTAATTATAAGTAGCGCCTCTGACGAAGCTAAAATTTTTACGAATAAAAACTTTGTGTTCCGAGTCAGTAGTATTATACTTACAATTAATTTTTCCATGTTTTACATCTGGGCTAGATGCTTCAGAATTGCAGCCTTTTCATGATATCATAGATGAAAGTTAATAGTCACCCGAGTCTATATTATAGTATTTTGATTCATGTTAACATGAATAGATCATGATAGATCAACAAAAATATAGCTGATCAATTCTAAAACCAACTGTAAAAACATAAAACTAGTATCAGAAAGATGTTTCTACTTTCAAAATTGTAAATATGTGAATAGTTTGTTATGTAAATTAAAAAACAAAATAATATTTCATTTTAAGTGTAACTTGGTCCTTTGTAAATTAATGAGTTCACCACATAAACGTTGTAGTTACAAAAATATTAGGATTAGTGATAGGCTAAGGATGTAAGGTAAAAAAAAACCCTGTTTACCAACTACACAGTACTATACGACAAATGAGCGCCATCTATCCGCAATACATTGTACTATTGAGAATAAACGACAATAAGGCAGCATCATCTAGGAGAGTTCTGAACACATTCTAAGTGAAAAATGACATGATTCGATAAATGAAAATGGTGAAACTCATTTTCGAATATTGTCTTTTAAAATAAATATAAAAATACATATATACATTTATTTATTTACCATAAAATTTAATATAAATTTCTTTTCTAATAATGTATGTGCATGCATGCGCGCGCGTGTGTGTGGAAAACGGTACATGAAGATATGTGTGATTACGACTGACAATAGACAAAAATTTAATCATATTTAAATTGACCTTATTTTAATTACATTACTATTTATTGACTTATTGAAGTTATGAGTACCATTGGTATTCACTATACTTAATAGAAATTAAATACATCTTACAGAAAATGTGTTTTGAAAACTCTTTTTATTCACTAAAAATTCCTTAACATTTATTTACTTCTATTTGATAAGAAATAATAAACCTACACTATTTTATAACTAATAAATTTATTTATTTACTTACTGGAATATATAAACTTGTAGGTAATGTATGAACTTGTTTATAATTTCAGAACTGCTACCATAATTGTTGGAACACTTATGCTAACTGGCAGCTTATATGACATAATGTTACACAAGAACACCAAACAAAAGAATTTCAAAAGGAGCGAATTCAACAATAACTCATCATGTATGGATAAAGATAAAATGTCTTCCATTATGCTGGAACTAATAAATAAAACAAACATGAACATTAATGGTAAATGTTTTCTGCTATTCTGAGTTAAATATAAAATGATACAGCCATTAGTTTTTCAGAAACTCACGCTCGTTTTGTGTGTGTGTGTGTGTGTGTGTGTGCACATTTCATCCCAGTGTGCTTGCATACATTTATTTTTACTTGTCCAACTATTTCATTGCATTTGAGATAATGTTTTCACTATTGAAATTAAATTTATACTATGATATTTACAAATTAAGTCAACATGATTCACCTTGACTTTAAACTGTTATGCTTACAGCATAACACTAGCATTTTGAATTAATCAGTGAGAATACACAGATAGAAAAGTACCACTTGTTGAAATCACAGAAAGCTTTTGCCATTGTTGTTTTAAAAACTAAAGTAGGTGATGTAGACTGTAATTAAAATATCAGTATGGAGAACCATGCATGACTTGCATGTTCTAAGATTTATATTTAAAATCATTTGCTTGAATGCAGTTTGATAATTTCTAAAAAATATTCCCCACCCTAAAACTATTTTCATTATTTATGGATATTTTGGTTACTATGGCGTAGTCTTTTAATATAATATTATTCTCGAGTCACTTTATCTATAAAAATTAGGTACTTTATTCTTATAACGGAATTGAACTATGCAGATAATCATCCCTCCTCCTCAACTGATCACCACCATCATAGATCACCACCCCCACTTTCATAGAGTAATAGTTTTATCATATGTAATTGCTAAGGTATCTTATCCTTCAAAATTAAATACTTGTACTTTACTTGATATCAGCAAATTAATTTTCAAAAAATTACCCCCTCTGCCTTCAACTACCATTATTATTTATAGATATTTTATCTACCTTTTTATAGTGAATTATCTTTTCAGGATACTTTATTTATCGAAGTTTAGTTAATACTCTTGTTAAAACACAAAACATTGCCAGTAAACTATCCCTCCCCCTCAACCAAACAACCCATTTTTGATATTTACAGTTTTATTGAGTAACAGTTTCATTATATGTAATTACTAAGGCATCTTTTCCTTCAAAATGAAGTACTTTATTTGACATCAAAAATCATCCCTCCTCCTCAACTGATCACCACCATCATAGATCACCACCCCCACTTTCATAGAGTAATAGTTTTATCATATGTAATTGCTAAGGTATCTTATCCTTCAAAATTAAATACTTGTACTTTACTTGATATCAGCAAATTAATTTTCAAAAAATTACCCCCTCCCCTTTCAACTACCCTTTTCATTTATAGATATTTCATCTACCGTTTTACAGTGGATTATTATGATCCTATTTCAGGATACTTTATTTATAAATTAAGTACTTTACTGTTGTTAAAACATAAAACGTTGCAGGCAAACTACCCCTCCCCCTAAACCAATCTTCATCAACATCAATAAGCCTTCAGTCCTCTACAACTCGGGCATATATGCTAAAAAGTGTTTGATTTTGTTTGAATTTGTGCCAGTTATTGTTTGCTATAGAAAAAATTCTGCATACTGTATATAGACACACAGACATATAGACAGATACTTTTCGAAAAATGACTTTTCATGTTCTGAGGTTAGTACAATCAGAATCAGCCCTTATCTTGAACACAATTTTTTCGCGATCACCATGCTTCCATTTCCTTATGGAATGTAGAAGTAAAAACGAATATGATTTGTTGCACTGGATATGATTTGGTTTATTCTTTTTTCGGTTTTTATTCTGCAACGCTTATCATGTTTATATTATGCATCCTATACCTGCATATTTTGCTATACTGTGAATTACAATTTACATTTAGGTACTAATGATCTAATTGTGTTCTATTAACATTTAATAAATAAATTGTAGTTTGCATTGTTATACAGAATTCAGTGAAGCAAAGAAGCACAAAATTTGTTAATTTTATTAAAACATTTATTTGAAATTGTACACATTTTTGCACTATGCATCTCATTGCAGTTAGTGTTTGACAACTGCAGTTTTGTTTTATTCTTTGTCTCTACAATAAATTCATCCCTGACATTTACCCATTGTGAACATACTCTGGTTGGACAGTTTTACTATTAGGATTGCCACGATTAGAACTGCGAAGCATGTGTGTACACTGCGAGCGCAACATGGGTGCATGCGCCAGAGTGCGTGCTGGAGTCAATGCAAGCCGCGCGCACTTGCACTGGCCCCCAACATGCAGACTGCAACGCAGGACATGTTGGCTCAAGTGGTGTGGTGTGAGTCTGTACGCAAGGGCGTCACATGCATGAGCGTAGGAGAATGCGTGCTGGAGTCAATGCAAGGCACGCGCGCTTGCACTGGCCCAACACCCATTCTACATGCCAGCATGTGTCCACCAAACGGGTGTGTGCAAGTGTGATACCCGCACTATAATCGAGACAAACATAATACTAAAAAACGTCATTCGCTTGAGTGTTTCATAACAGGTAAATTGGCCAAGAGGTGAATTTATTTGCAGAGATGGCTGTGACCTTTGCTGGTTTCAATTAAACTAAATAATTAAATTAAATTCTGATCTGTTGCTTAGAAACGATTAACAATGAAAATTTTAATGTTTTTTCTAAATGATTTAGTACTAAGAGAAATTAAATTATATTTGATGAAAATTGCGTTTATTAAGATGCTTTAAAATGTTCATAAAATAATTCTGTAGAATAAATGTCCATCTATAAAACAAATTAAATTTATAATAGACAGTGAATACACGAGACGAGGTATCTTATCCTTCAAAATGAAGTACTTTATTCGACATCAAAAAGGTAGTTTTTGAAAAATTACACCTCCCATTTCAACTACCCTTTTCATTTATAGATATTTCATCTACCTTTCTACAGTGGATTCTTATGACCTTCTTTTCAGGATACTTTATTTATCAAAATTAAGTACTTTACTCTTGTTAAAATGTAAAACGTTGCAGGTAAACTACCCCTTTCCCTTTACTGATCGTCATCAAAATCAATAGGCCTTGAGTCTTCTACAACTTGGGTACATATACAAAAATTATTTGATTCTGTTTGAATTTGTGGCAGTTATAGAAAAAATACTACATATAGACACACAGACACACACGCAGACACTTTTCGGAAAATGACTTTTCTTCATATTTTGAGGGTAATACAATCAGAATCAACCCTTATCTCGAACACGATTTTTTTTTGATTACCATACTTCCATTTTCTTACAGATCATGGAATTAAAATGAATACATCCGTATTGTTTGAATTAATATTATTTAATTTTAAAAGCTCACCTGATTTTAAATTTGGTTTTATTACTTAACTGTAAATAAAATTTATAAGCTATTGTTTTGGTTGTGTAGTAGTAGTAG
The DNA here is from genome assembly GCA_034769895.1 of Magicicada septendecula. Lineage (NCBI taxonomy): Eukaryota > Metazoa > Arthropoda > Insecta > Hemiptera > Cicadidae > Magicicada > Magicicada septendecula. The sequence continues at coordinate 264,451,357 of CM068368.1, read as the reverse complement.
TAGTAGTAGTAATAATAAAATATTTACAACAGTTACAGCAGAATCTCAGCTGCCATTATAAATACAGAATTAAAAGAAATTTTTACTGATGCATTCTCCTTTGTTAGTTCAACATGATACACCAGTACATCTGCAGTAGTTTGAAATAAAAGTTGTGGTACTATGAGGTTTTGCAGTGGCTGGAGGCAAAATATTTGACTCAAAGATTGCAATACATTTACTGTAAATTCTATTTGAGTCTATTTATGAATGTATATTCACAAATAATGTGTATTTAAGATATGGAGAATATGAACTGTCTCTAAAATCCTTTAAATTTTAATATCTCGAGGCAAGTTTATACTTTTTTAGATCTTTCAATAAACGTCAGTCAATCTTGCCTGTAAACAGCTTCAGTCAGGCAACCAAAAGTACCTCATCAAAGAATGGGCAAAACATTTAGTCCTAAGAAAAATTTTATGTTATACCTAAAACAGAATTGTTCTTCATTAGATAACTTTTTCAGGATACCATTTTCCTTCCTTTGATTATGAATGCAATATTTGCCTGGGTTTAGTTAATATTATATTGTGTTTTGTGTTTTTGTTTGTGCACATGGATTTTATTATTTACCAGGATCATAATTATTTATATCTTCTCTTGAAGCGCCTTTGTTTTTATTTGTGAACAGAATAAAACATATATATTCATTAGGTAGGTGGAAGAAAACAGGGAAGTCAAGAGTGTTCATATCTTAGAATTTAATAGATTCTTCGTTAAGAAATATTGTATTTCATTTACTGTAGGTTTAGAAATAATAGTGTTATGACCATCTACTTGATTGTCGTAGGTACAGTGGAAACAAAATACAAGACACCAATTAAGTCACTAATCACCAGCTTTAATTTTCACAGTTAAAGAGTTCATAATTAACAACACTGTCTCTTACAACAAATCAAATAAAAATTGTTAACACATAAGTAAGTAAATGTCAATTAATATTAAAACACAATTGTATTAGAATATACCGCCCGATTATAAAACACAGCACTTCACTAACATCCGCTTGAACGCACACAGTAATATCGCTCGATAATCACTCGACAATAAATGACTGAACGTCCCTGAGTAATTGTATTTATAGCCCGCTGAAAATCTAGATGATTCCACATACTATGTATTACCTCTAAACTATGACGTAATTGATTGCAGCCTTGACACAGTGAGAGCGGCCGCGCGAATTCTCGCACCATCTAGCAAATGCGTCGACAAGCATGTACACCACACACGTTACATTCCGGATCCCTCTGGAACATTCGATAAACATGTAGATTGTTCTGTGATGTCATAACAATAGTTTAGAAGTTTCATAATGGATGGGGTCGTATGTTTGGCTGACATGTAAAACTGCCCATGACTTCAGTATATTGTGGCACAAATGTTCTTGAAGTGTAATGTACTTGGGATCCTTCAGATATTGCTTGTTGATTTTGACACTTAGTTTATTATGCTAGATCTTGTGAGAAGTAAAGTTGCATTTAGGTAATAGAACTGTCATAAATAAATGTAAATGAATAGTAAATATTATTCATTGGTAGGGCACATGGAAGTAGAGGCGGTTTTTGTTTGAGAGACACAACAATACACATGAAAAAAGTTTCCAAGGCTGTACAGCAACCATGGTACTGTTCTGTTTCATGGTATGGTTACCATGGGCTAGTAAATGCATACCGGTATTAGTTTAGTGGCATGTCACTAGTTGTTACATCGTATTGGACACAGAACAATACCAACTCCAGACTGTCGTAATTGTTATGAGGCAAGCTTTGGTCCTCAATGAGATTGTCACTGCCCTTTTCTCTGTGACACATTATGAGCTTCAATATTTACATGATTATATTTTACATTTCATTTGACTAGGCTTATGGCTACTGGCGTGGGTACAACTAGAGACTTTCTTATTTGTAAGCAATATATTTAGGGATTAATATTTGACACAATTCATGTCTTCATGGATTATTGTATTTAATTATTGTGTTCATAATAATATGAATAAATTAAACATATTATTATTGTGTTTAAAAATAATAAATTAATAGTAGTGGGGTTTGTTGTCCACAACGTGTCACAAATATTTAGATCTTTCAGATTTTATCACAGATTTTAATTTTTAGATCTGAAATATTAATGTTCCGGTCGGAATAGTGTATACAAATCATTAATTAATAATGACATCAGAGACTAGAATTTCTGTCTGTTTGTTTAAACAGTACCAGTATTTTTATTTTAAAAATATTTTAAAACTAGTCTTTAGACGTAATATTCATCTAAGACCATGTTATGAAGTTCAGAACTTACTCTATGTCTCAGCTTATGTTTCAAATAATAAATGTATATCTTTTCTTTTTTAACTTAAAATAAATCTAAATTTTGTGTAATACACACACAACTATGATGATATATTGTTAAATTGATTTTTCTAGGTTCTTTGACTAACTACTCAATAAACAATAACACAAACAGCAATGTATCTATGGATAGAAGTAGTAGAGCTGAAAATCTCAGTACAGGTTAGTGAACAACTACGCAATAGATTTTAATAATTTAATGACTTCCTGTATATTCATTTGTACTACATGTAGTATGTTATATTTGGCTAGTGCATGTTTACCATTACATATCCTTTGATATCACTGATAATATTATTATTACATTGTTTTGTTTTCCTATAGCTGAACAGATACTGCTAGCTTTTTCAGTGCCAACAAATATAAAGAAAGTCTGTTGTCTGGATGTAGGAGAAGACACAATACCTTCTATACATGGGCTTCGAGTGTTCAGTATGCTTTGGGTTCTTCTTATTCACACATGCCTTCTTGGTTTCGAAGTGGCAGGTAAATATATGCGCGTGCGCGCGCGCGCGCGCACACACACACACACATATGTATATATATTATTATATATGTAACTTTCACATATGAACTTACTTTGGTTATCACTTTCCCATACGTTCCCATCCTACTGAGTATTTACTCCCACTGAGGAAGAGGCACATCACCTTGAAACGTATGGGAAAGTGATAACCAAAGTAAGTTCATATGTGAAAGTTATATATATAATAATATTTAAAAAAGTGAACGAAGAGGATGAATCAACAAGATAATTACATGTATATATGTAGCCTACAATGCTACTGAATTTGATTTAGTTAGTTTTGTTAATGATTCACCTCTCTTACATATTTCTGCAGTCTAAAAATTAAACTTTATACCTTGAATAAAACTTTATAAATATCTGTGCAATATGAAACCCTATTTTTAATTACACACACACTTTATAAGATTTTTTCCTACTCTCATTATATGAAAATGATTAAACAGTAACCAGATTTATTTATTTTTATTTTTCATTTTGCCTGTCTATCCTTACAGTGTAAGACTTAAATCCAGTAAAATTAATACATACAATATTCCATACATATTACATACAACAATAACAATATACTAGCTATACCATACCATACAATAATATTAAATTCACAATAAAATACTACTACATAGAGATCCACTTCTGCATTTATATCCTTCTTCTTACACCTTCTTACACATACTTCATCACCTTACCCATCTCTTACACATCCCTTATTTTCATCCATGTAATACCGTTTTTCTTCTTCTTCATTTATATACATTTGAAACATTTTCACTAGTCTTCCTCTTTTGGTCTTTCTGCAGGATTTTGTCTGACATATTCTCTTTGTTAGTTTGTTATCATGTAGGAGGAATACATGTCCCAGCTATCTCATCTAACTTGATGATCCTTTCTTGTATAGGTTCTATCTTTAAAATTTGTTACTATGTCTTATCCTACCCATTTTGAGTTTTTCTTCAGAGCGTCCAAGGAGAGTAACCAGATGATCTGACAAATAAAGAAAACAAGAGAGTGTTTGATTATAAGTTAAAACAAAAAGTGAGGCTTCTAATTGTTATAAAAAAGTAACTTGTTACTAACTGTGATCTTTTTTTTATTAATATAATTATTAAATTTCTTAGTCAGACTTGATCAGTCAATCCCTTGCATTGTAATTTTTATGTTCAATAGAATTTTTCATTGCACACATCCAGAAATACAAACAGATTTATAATGCTTTTTTTTATTGAAGTATACTTTAAAACTCGTAGCAGTACAGACAAAGGTTGTTTCAAACGCACAGCTTTTCACTCGTAAAATAGCTTATGATATTCTCTGGAAGATAGCGCCTATTTACGTGTATTGCACCTCTAATGTGTAAAGAATAATGAGCATAACAAACGTAGCCCAAGCGAACTTCCATTAATAAGTCAACTTATGAAATACAACACACTAATAGTAGAAGTAATGGGAAAAATAATCCATTTGCATTACGTGTAAAATTAGAAAACTACTATTAAAATTTTCTAATACAAATAGATAAAAATCAAAATAAATAATTCTCATAATTTGTTGTTATTATCTTTGCGTAATCATTATTGAGCGTATACATCACCTCCATATATATACATGACTCCTGTCTTGTTCCGTTATATCCCGTTCATTTCACCATAGTGTTTCCATCTTGCTTTAAGCTAGTGAGGTAGAGAATTTCGTGTAACTGACATTAGTTACAAGCATCGAATATAATTTCACATGTATTTATCTGCTGTCGAGTTTATAACTGCCTGCCTTGTGATCTGGTGGGACCTGCGTTCGACGGTATTGCTCTGTTTTCTACAAAAATTCCTGCACTTACACTGAACAATTATAAAATTTTCAAGAAAACGGTTAAAGAGAAAAACTGGTATAAAAATAATCTGTAAATAATATAGTAATAGTAGAGTTTGCTATATGTTTCCTCCATCGACTAAAAACCGCAACTCTAAAAACGCAATTTCCACAGTAGGCCTACGTGACATACGATAAACTGAATTTTCTAACATAATTTAAAAGTCAGACTCATAATTAATGACGGTTTGACTCAAGTAGTACATAACGAGTGCCATTCCTTTCATACAAGGTGACACAGTTATAATGTATATAAATGGAAAATAAAATAACTACTGGTACTCCAAAAAACATAATGCACAATTCCAGAAATGGAGTAAAATTAATTGTTAAAAAGCTCTTGGCAATAGTATACTTTACTAAAAAGAGTCATATAAATTCTCTACTAATGTACTATGTGTTGACACTGTATTTCTGTAATTATCAGACAACAAAGTGTACAGAGAGAGAGCAGAACAGGACTTCCTCTACAGGACACTCAGCAGCGGGGCGTACTCTGTGGACACTTTCTTCGTACTCAGGTAATAACTGAGTTTATTATGAAAACTATCCGAAAAGACAGGAATATAAAATGGTATGTTATTTTTATCCACAGTACGTTGGTTTAACATTACAACGTACATGCAACGTACTTTGTATGAACTGTATACCTATAGTTTAAAAAAAATATTCTTAGACACGTATTACCCTATTGACAATTAAAACAATTTTCATTATTATTATAACAGTTTTTAAATATTAGTGATCGCTTTAATTAGTAGTGGTTTTATAATGTTCCAGGTACATAACGTACAGGTTTAAATTGAATGGAAGGATACTGGTAAAGATTTAAGGTTATTCCACGAATTAAGTTAATGATTCTATGTTAATATTCAGAATGTTGTATAATTACGAGCATACAAAACATTTTCGAGCTGGCTTTCTGTTCCCTAAGGACTGTTTCCGCTAAAATCCGTAATCGGTACATTTGCTTTGACAGTCACCAGTAACTTAAATAACTGCAGACTTTAATTTAATAGAACAGGTGGTAAAGTACTCTTGTCGATTAATTAAGTAATTGTTAACTCTTTTGTAAATGAAACTACATGCCTCATTCACTGATGTCCCCACAACGCCCAGAAATAAGCTTTAGTAAATGAGTCATTATAGGAACAATTTACGTAGACTATATCTGGATTAGAGAGCACACAATGGACTTTCTTGAACCATGTAACAAACGAAAATCGAATTTAGCAGGCAGATTTTGATCAACAAAAGGAACCAATAACTAGCATTCGAAAAATCTATTTGGGACGTTTTGAAGCAGCTTAAGAGTATGTCCTTATCTCCGTTTTCTGACGATACCGTTATACTTCATTAACGTGGAAGTAAAGGCTTTGGTCAGGAAAGAAGACCGAAAAAGAATCATGTAGGCCTATATTATAGAATTCATAGTACAGTACAATAAAGAGAAAACAACTTATCTGGTACGACCTCGTAGACCAACGAGAACCGACTCCAAAAGAAGATTATGAAATGGATTCCTCTTAGATAAAAACAAACTGATGAATTAACATACACTCTCTCTCTTTCTCTCTCTCTCTTTCCCCCCCCCCCACACACACACACATATTCCCCTAAACACAAAAAACATCGAACAAAGAGGCCAGGGTATTGGACTCAACTAGACAATGGATCATATGACGTACTATTATGTGGAGTGGCTACATAATACTTTTAGCGTCTTAATGAATAGTCACCTCATCATTTGGTTTGTGAATCTAAAGTTGACCACACAGGCAATGAAAGTGGAATAATCATCCTTAATTTTACGGAAACAGAACGAAAGTTGGAATACGTATATAACATAAACAGCAAAGGTTCATTCCTGGGAGTGCATAAAACAAATTTCACAGATCATGAAGAAAATAATCCTGATATAGTTAAAAATTAGATAAGTTCTCTGGTATTTGGACAGCATATTCCCATTCACAAAGATAACAAAATAGGGTAAAGTTGAAAGTCGTACATGGATATACACTGTGTATACAGCATACGTAACAATTCCCTTCATATTACTGATCATGAGACATCAAGAGTAAGACATGGCCACAATATGGCGAGTTTGTTTAAAAACTGTAAATACAATTTCGTATGGAAGAGCACTTGTGAGTGAGCAATTAAAGTGTGGAGTAGCACTTTAATTGCGAATTTGTCACAAAAGGTTTTTATTCTTGGCACTGTTCTTAACTCTATAGTTGTTCACTTCTACGTGCATACAGACTGCTCATCTAAACAGTTTAGTTTATCAAACGAACTTCACAAAACATTAATTTTATCACGCAGGCTGTCAGTAAGATAGTTTTATAATTTATACAGGGAACGTGCTGGGTCTGTGACGAAGATGAGCAGAGGGAGCAATCATTAAGTTGTTTTACCTGAAAGGTTATTTGTAACATTTGATCCGCTGATGTTCTTTTGTCAGTTTCATGTCAGAGAGTTTTATTCTTTAAAGTAATAATCTTATGTTTAGTACAAATATCTTATCGTGTTAATTTTAAAAACATCACATAGAGTACAATAACGTATTTAGCGTCTTCAATTTGGAAACTGTAAATATCAGTTGTAAATTTCTTTAAAAATATTTGCAAATAAAGTTAAAATTATTTAGATTTTTTATCAAATGTAGAGATGAGCTGACAGTTAAGGCGATAAATAATCTGAATGAGTTCTCTTCGCGAGACCAAGTTTCAATTTTGTGGTTAACTTATAAGACAATCAAACAGCAATTACTTTTTGCAGTGGCTGTTTAGTGACGTTCCTATACTATCGGACTTCAGTGAAATATGGTCTGAATGAGACCCTCAGAACAGATAGAAACTGGACGAGACAAATTGTTCTCTTCTTAAAAATGGTTTTCTACAGATTTGTCAGGTAAGACAATATCAAATGATACTGCAACCTTACTACAATAAAACTACCTTACCGTTAAAAAACTAATCTTACATATCTTACATCCTTACGTTTAATATTTTATTAGTGCCTTGTGTGCGTGTGCGAGCATATCAGTATCAATGCGTGAATTTCGCATAAACGTGAAGGCACAATAATTTTATTAACACATTTACACAGCTGCTTTTTATATTAGTCTTTAGATATATTTTATAAGTGCATTAATTATATTCTTTTGTAATTAGAAAGTTGAAGTGACTTAGATAAATAATTAACGCAGTCAGCTCTGTATTATGTTATATTTGTATAAACATAATGCTGGTTGTTTACTAGGTTCTACCAATAAAGTAGTGTATTACTAAATTGGCTTTAGTAAAGTGACTTATTACTAATGACCATATTAACAATAAAATACCTTGTCAAAAAAAGTCATGAGTCTGTGTAGTTTCATTACAGATGTTTTGACGTTTTCTTGATGAGGCATACACATGAGAAGCTTAAGGCAATTTACATAAGTATTTTACCCGTTATGATTTGTACTTAGTAGTATGAATGTGTGAGTAAACGTAAGCGCATGAACAATCCGTTTCTGCTTGATGAGCGTGTCTGGGTATCTCCAAAAGTGAGAATTATAACGTAATACATTTTGTACCATCAAAACAATGAAGAGGGAGAGCCGTATCGCTTACAGAGCAGAGCTATCTACTGGTAGCTGAAAAAACCATACTTTGATTTAATTTTGCGGGGTTATCTAGGCAGGATGTTAGATTATTAGCTAAACGTTGAACTACTTAAAGAAATGTTTAATAAAACGGTTCGCTGAGATGGAATGAAATACTAGTCTAGTAATGTTCTAGGCTAGGCACTTAAATGTTCTCGGATCGCTATCACGGATATAACGTCTAACTCCGTTGTTGACGCAGGCGAGCAACGGGATTGGGCAAGCTCTCGGGCCATCAGATAGCAGCCCGCACCCGGACTGCTACGTAAGTGCAACGGTTTGGGGTCGCGTCGTCTTCTGTCATCTCGAAGGTGTTCGAGCGGTTCCTGCATGGTTGAACTGTCGTCCTGTTGGATGCTTTCTTTCGGCAGGAACAGTTCGGCTTTCGCAGAGAGCACTCGACGCCCCTTCAACTCGGCAGGGTTATTACCCAACTGACGGACGCCGCAAACAAACATCACTCCACCGTATCAGTACTGCTGACGTGATTAAGGACTTCGATTGAGTCTGACAAAGGCCTCCTTTACAAACTGGCCCTGTCCTCACTACCTGCCTCTTTCGTTCTTCTTTTGCGATCGCTTCTTTAAGGTGTGCGTCGATGGGTCGTAACTCATCCGTTCGACCGAGTTCCTCAAGGATCTGTCTTCAGCCCCGTTCTGTACCTTGTGTACACGAACGACCTGCCTGTACAGTCTGGAGTCACTCTTTCGCTCTATGCGGATAACGCCATGTACCACTGTAGCTCGGCTAACCTTGGTCATGCCGCTAAAGTGGTGCAACGCCAGCTCGCCCTTCTTCCGGACTGGCGGGTGGCGATTTGCCTTTTCACGTCATCTCACTTCCCTCTCCCTCAACGGGAGACCTATCGAATGGAGACGGTCTGTGAAGTATTTGGGCGTCACTCTTGACCGGCACCTTATCTTTGCAGTTCATGTCTCGCAGTGTCTCCAGCGAGCTCCCGGCGTCAAAGCCAAGCTATTTCTCTTCCTCTCACATTGGAGTTCAGTGCCTGTGCGCAATAAACTCTCTATCTACTTGCTCTTTCTTAGAGCAACCCTGACTTACGCCGCGCCGTCATTCTGGTCCCTGCTACCTACCAGCCATACGTTATTGCGCGCTTGGAAGCTTTTCAATCCCGCACCCTCCGTTACATCTCCAATTGGTACGTAAGCAATGACGTTATCAGACGAGGGTTGAAGGGTTCTACCTCATCCTACCCTCACATTCGCCGCCTCAGTACAGATGACGGTCCACCTTCACGAGAACGGTCCCCGAGCTCTGCTCGATGAGCCCTCATAAGCATTCATCTGCCCCTCACCGCTGCCCTTGCGACGATTAACCTTCCATCCTTTCCTCTCCCGATCATTTAAAGTGGAAACCGTACTCGTCTTCTTCATTGCCTATCTCTCAAACAAGAACAATAGAATGTTTCACTGCGCTTCATTCCCTCTTCCTCTGGAAAAAAACAGCAGTTGCGAATCGCTCTGCGGTTCAGATCCAGCTTAACATCAGCCTCCATCCCTCCACGTAGGAGGGCACCATCCTAATCAGGCACATGGCTACTCAAGTTTTAGCGCAGAAGATCACTGAGGATAACTACTGCAGCTACAGTCGAAACATTTGGATCTATAAAAAGAAGACACGGCCCAACAGCCTGGAAAATAATTTTACTGAAGATAACTCCGGTCGTGAAAGCTTTAATGTTATGATGAATCCTCGTATATTTTATTTCGATTGCGATTACCGCATATAGCAAAGGACGCTATTGGAAACCAAATATTAACTTTAGCATTCACTAATCGTAAGCTCCTGATGGCAATTCTGAGTGTTGATTGAGACCAGTATCGAAACTTTTGTTAACTTTACTCGGATGTACATTAATTTAGCCCTCATTCGCATACTGTCAAATATGTCACTTAAATTTGGTGATAAAAAGTCTTGCGGTCAACTTGGTCAGCACCGGTTAATGCTTGCATTATTCGAATTTTGAATGGCTGCATATTTAAATCCTATGAAGAATCTAACAGCCATTGATATTCGACACGCCGAATGAAACTGCATGAGGACGAACAGATCATTTTCGAAACATAGGCCTATAGAGTAACAGCTGTTGTGGAGGCAAATTTTTTGGGCACATGTGCAGTTATACGTTTATTAAGAGGTTTCTTTTTTAACACTGATCGGCTGCTTCAAAATTGTGCCCCCCAGATTTTAATGATATGTGCTGACGGTGCCGTATCTTTGCTACAAATATTGAAGGGCGTCGAAACTATCTTTGTGGTTGAACGACCATATAAACTACCGTTATATTTTTTTAACGCGTTAATAGCAAACGGAAGCTGCTTAATCGTCCAGCATCTTGTAACTAAATGCTATAGAAGAAAGCTACCATTGTTACCTAATGCTATAGAAGATAGCTAACATTGTTACCTAATGCTATAGAATACAGCTCCCATTGTTACCCTAATGCTATAGAAGAAAGCTCCCATTGTTACCTAATACTATAGAAGAAAGCTCCCATTGTTACCTAATATTACCGGCAAAAATGATTATAATCACCGTTTCATTGGCTCATTCTTTATTAACAGATCTGAATAAATCGACAATATTTTTCTCTAAGGAACTAAGTTAATTGTAATTGCTTTTAAATGTAGAACATTGTATTCACACACGAATTCACACACAGCATTGACATTACATGTGTATATTGAGATTATAGGCTTACTAGAAAATAAATTTCATGTTCTCCCTTATGTTTCATGCTACATTATAGGTGTGTGCGCGTGCGCGCATACGTTTGTATGTTGCAGGTGGGCAGGTGTGACAACTTATGTCGTATTTATCGTGAAAATAAAATTTTGCTACCTGGATTAATATTACAAAATATAAAGGTACCTACTAATGATAAACAATATGAGCAAGACACAATCTTACAAACAGGAACATTTCTATTTAATAACGCGGAAAACATTTAGAGTTATGAGACAAGAGACAAATTTTCCTTATAGGTTACGTTGTTTTTTTTTTAGTTTAGCTTTAATTAATCATTATTCGCAGTCAACGATGCTATTAACAGAATATATTTCTTTCAATTAAGAATTATGTATTTAGGTATACATTTATACTTATTTCAAACTCTTTTTGCTACAGTCCGTTTCTTGATTTATATAATATATTTATTATTTATGCTGAAATTACCTCAAGATATTTTATATTATCTTGATAATTTATCTTGATATAAAATATCTTGAGGTAATTTCATAATAAATAATAAATATATTTATACTTATTTATTTGTTAGCAAGAACATAAATGTGCGTTAAGGTGAACAAGGTGTCAGAAATTGTAGACGGTTAAGTTTAATACCATACTATTAAACTTCATTTTACACGCTACAATAAATAATTAACCGCTTATTGTAAAGACAGAAAATATATGTAAGATAAAAACGATACGCATAAATTACTTTATCCTGGGGAAACAAGTGCTGTGATGGTGACGGTTAGCTAAAGCTGTCCTCAGATTCATTGTCACTTGTCACTAATTCTATATTCATTAATCATTATAATGACCAGGTTAACGCCACCCTACGTCGTCGTACTGGGCATCGTCGTCGTTTCCATGAAGTACTTCCAGGATAATTCTGCACTTGAACTTCCATCGCAAGACCACATCAACTGTCCTACATACTGGTGGAGAAATGTTCTCTACGTAAACACGTTGTTTCCTCTTAGAGAGAGGGTAAGTTTATATACGATAATCTACTTTTAAATGAAAACAATACGATCATTTTTTCCTTCGGTTTCCAATCCTATAGAAGTATTGTCTTGTTGGGTGGTTACATTCTAATACCGCATATCACATCACATTCTCAGGTTTTCATGACGTTTAAGTATACACTATATTCTTGTGTTCATCTTCCCAACTTATTTTTCCCCCACCACTAAATTCTCAGAATATTTGTTAAATCTATCAGTCCTTACTGCTTGTTTTCCATTTTTCAAATTACGGCACTTAAATGAAAAGGATGAAAAAACCACAAACAAATAGAAATGTAACAATCGTGTGTAACTATAGCATTTTTGTTAAAATGTTAAAATTTGAGTAACATTTTAAATGGTATATCTGACTTTGTTTTCTATTAGAGGAATGTACGGAGAAAGATTAACGTCCAATTGTAACAAACGTCAAGGTATATATACTATTTGATGACGTTTACAAGGGGTACGTCCAGAGTGTACGTTTTAAAAAGGTTAGGTATCCAAAGTTGGGTCTCAGAGGAGGCTAAGTAAAGGGACTCAAAGTGTCTCAAAGGGACTGGTGTCGTTGGAATGTTGCACCGAAGTAAGAGCGTATACAAATAAGTTGACACATTTTATTCAGATTGTACAGTTTGGTTTTTCCTTTATATATCTAGAAAACTAACTAAACATACTTCCTAAGATACTAATAAAAATACAGAACGTTTCGCAATATTCTATAATCATGTAGAAAATAGTGAATTAAGTTAAAAAATACATAATATCTGGATAAAATAAAAATGCAGATTAGGCTTCATCCGCACTGTCGTTTACGGCCTGTCGAACAAACGTAAAATAGACTCTATTAACACGACTGACTTTGTTATTGTTAAGATTTCATCTTAATGGTACTTTTGAGTCATTATCGTAAAGAAAGGAAAATTTCAGTGTCGAGCAGCAATGTTAACACATATAACAATTTTGAAACAGCTGAAGTAAAGTTTTCAATAAACAGGAAAATGTTTAAGTATAATATTTTAAAATAGAAGGAATAAAGTTTCCTATGAACGGGAAGATGTTTAAATATAATTCAAGTACATTAAATTTTACAAACTAAACAATTAAACAAATGTGTGGAAGAAGGCTGCGGTTTTCTTCTCCACGCTGCATCTCTGGCCTCAAGCGTACAAGGATATCTTAAACCCCCTACTCCCTGGCTAGGGGGAACACACTTGGAAAAGACTCGGACGATTGTCTGCGAAAGAATTGTTGTCTGCGATCCAGCAGGCAGTCTATCATTCCTTTAAGTCTTTAGACTTTTTTGTTTTATTTTTGGCTTAATTTAAATGTTGCTAACCTGTCTAGACAAGGAAGTGTGTTTAGATCCTTAGTTTATTAAAAACATCCTCAGTCTATAGTAAAACATTGGGTAAAAAGTAAGCATAGAAACAAAATGACTTATTCCAAGTCTATACAAAAAGCAGTAAAAAAAAAACCGTAGTTGCGATGACGCCTGTGCAATTTCAAATTTTCTGTGGTTCAAATTTTATTTCATCCTATTTCTTCTCAATTTCGCTTCATTTCTGACTGACCACATTTTACACGAAATAACTGTCGGGCATTTGGATTCATTTTTTGAAAGACATCATCTGTAGGCAACAGAACTATGACAGTAATTCTTTTCAAAACCTTTAAACAGTGGATATTTGTTCACGTCTCAAGACAGAAACTCGTACTTCGACTTCTTGCAAGGAAACTGGCTTTCATATCACGGGAAGCAGTTTATATGAGCCTGCACAAGACTTCTGTCATCCTCTTGGAATTTGTACTTATGCTTATTTGATCCAGGATTGCGCCTATTCCAACCATTAAAAAATGTACACTAATATTTTAGTCTGTAGTGTTTACAGTGCCGTAGCTGATTTTCGTTGATTTTGTAAAATTCTGTATACAACATCTGCTTCTATTCTTGCGTGAATAATTATACGTATAAGCAAGTTACTTATTGTGATTACAGGAGTTACTAGCTTCTTTCCTTCACTATATTTCTCAGAACTCGTCACTCAAGGACACCTCATTGCATGGCGTTTTTCCAACAAACTCACATTTCTAGCATCACGGTCGTCGCTCATGTTCACATAGAAAAACACAAAGAGACCCAAACACATTAAGCAAACCAACAGTAAATAATAGGTAGGCTACGGCACGAAAATCAAATGGTAACATTTGCATCTAATTGACACATACACTAAATGGTAAATGGCACTTTAAGCATGACAATGGTAACTCAGCTTTCCTACCTTGTTCTCTCTGAGACTTACTTAACTGTGCTATGATTCCATCACTCTGTAAACTAAATCAGTAATCCGAAGAGTTTTTTATCGTTTCTTATATTATTAACCAAGACATATTCTTTCCTACAAAAATAGATTTTTCAAAAAGTTTTCTACAAAAATGTTTGTTTCTTTCCTAGATATTTCTCTATTTTCTCTAGTACTTTTTTCTGGAGCACTATGAAAAAACCACAGTCTCATCGCCATCAACAAAACTTCTGAACAAATCTCATAGTCGTCACTAGTAGTGTCTCCAAGTTAAGAGCTGAGAATCACTAATAAAAATAGGAGCTTAGAATCCTTTGCACAGTTTTTCACTATTAACAACACTGGGATTCGTTTTAGAACGTTCTTTTATTAAATATAATTAAATCAGAGAATTATAATTTGTTCTGATATGGAATAAAGTAGAGTGAAAGTTAATTGACTTACGTTTGTTGCAGTGTATGATATGGAGCTGGTACCTAGCAGACGATACTCAGTTCTACATCATTGGCATTTTATTACTTATTTTCTCCGTAAGGTAAGAGCATTAACTACCATGGTAATAAATGGCCGAGATGCCAGAATATTACACTCTAGTGACCTTATAAACACTTCTAGGAATTTTTCTATTTTTAATCTAGGTCAAAGGCTATTTTGAAACTGAGATATCAGAATATCTTATGGCTTATTTACTTTTTAGGCGGAAGTTGAATTGAAGTTTTCTGACTGATAGATTTTTTGTAAAACGCTACGAAGTCAGACCATTATGGCATCTGATTGATGTCATAATGAGAACTTAAAATATCATCTTTCAAGGGAATTCAAAAATTTTTGTTAAGAATATGAGAACTTGAAGCTCTTTTGTGAATGTTTACTGCAATATTTAGAATTGTGTAGATGAAACAGTTGATTTGATGAGACGATGAGAGTTTCCTTAACCACAAGTTAGCTGTGCAATAAGATAACAAGATAATCCTCGAAAAGTCTCATTATAAATATATAATATATAGCAGAAAATAATAATCTTGAACCTGCGAAAATTCTGTTTATAATCATTATTTTATTTGGAGCAAAATTAATTATTTTGCTGACGCCGTACAAACAGTTTGCAAACTAGTCTTTGTCTACAATAGATTAGGGGTTTGAAACTTGAAAACAAAATTGTTTAACGTATTCAGTAGAATAGTTTTACTTAAGCATAGTTCATCCAATTAATAATTAGATTTTATTCTACCTAATTTTCTTTATTTCTTTATATATATTATCCAATATGTATAGCCGGAAACCCGTTAGATATTCAATGTTCGAATCTCTGTTTTTTGAGAAACAGGACGATTTATTACCAGCTAACTTGGTCTCATTTAAGTATAGACAGACTCTCCAAAACATGACATGTTTATAATGTTGAACACAGTACCAAGTAAAAGTGATGATCACCTTGAAAATTTGTCCAGGCGTCTGCAAGGTGCTTGTTACGGTACTTTGCTTTACACGGTAAACAGACAAGACGACAGCTATTGCTGAACAGTTAAACAATTAGCAGATGATAAATCATGTTTATGAACATATAATTTACAGACATACAAGAAAGTAGACACTTATATTCCGGATTAGCTTAATCACTGAATTGTTTACATTATACTAGACTTTAATGACTACCGCACTACTACTTCTTCTTCTTCTCCTTATCTGGCGTTACAGCTTTAGACTCCTCAACAATACTCCTCCATGCTTCCCTGTTCTCCGCCATTCCTCTACACCCTCTGATTCCCATGTTACTAAGATCTTATGTTACGCTATCCAATCATCTCATCCTTTGTCTGCCTCTACGTCTAGTAGTATACAATCTTCCCTGCAGCATTCTTTCCTCAGACATTCTTTACACATGTCCCAGACAAAGCAACCTCTGTGATTTGATGAATTTCACTATGTCTTTTCCATACATGAGAGCCTGTAGTTCATTATTATTGCGTATTCTCCAACTGCCTTCTTCCCTTACTGGGCCATAAATTTTACGCAATATTTTGCACTCAACTGATTTTAAATCATTTTTGTAATTCTCTGTTAAAGGCCACACGTCAGATCCATTTGTAACAACTGGTCGCACCAGAGAATAATATACTTTAAGTTTTATATCTCTTGTAAGAAGATTCTTTTTAAACATGTTAATATTTGCAAAGTAGACTTTATTTCCTGCCTGTATCCTTTCCTTTATACTCATCCTAATGTTATTATCATTTGATACCAAGGCGCCTAGATAATTAAAACAGGACAGTCCTTTGAAACACTTCCCGTCACATTGAAATCTCTAGGAGCCCTTCTGGTCTCTGAGTTGGACATTACCATGTATTTTGTCTTGGTTTCATTTACCACAAGATCAATTTTCATTGCTTCTGCTTCCATTAATGCATCCATGTACCTAACTACTAGGCCCTGATATATACAGTTGTCAGAGACATTGTTCGCTGAAGAAACTAAGATGCTCTCGATTAATGTTATTTCAGTGGTGTAGCAAAATATTTGATAAGTGTGAATACTGTTACGGAAAAAGTTACTAGCCAGACTAGAATTGTAAGACTGTAAACGTTTATATTCTTATTTAACAGTAAATTACTGAAATTTCTGTGTTCACAGATTGTTTTTATAAAGGCTTTAATACGTCAGTGTCATCAGTTTTACTTAACGTTCGAGACGAATGTTCGTGCCTTGAAATGGGGATTTAAACTTTAAATACATATATTTAGTGGATTCTAGTATTAAAAAAATCTCACAGGCCAGTTTATTAAAACAAAACAAATTAAAATATCAAATCTAAACGCTACATATACAGTTTTAACATAAATTCACAACAAAGTTTAATTTAAACATTTTGTCATCTGACTAATAATTGAAGCAGGAATTAAAGTAAAACTTACTTATAACGACAAGTTATTTTTTAAATTACGTTTGGTGGGAATTTTTACATTCGGTTGCTTTCAAATTTTACAGTTTTTCTTCGGGAAAACGGAGAAAATTACAAAACCATTAAATTCTAAAAATTATGATAAAACTAACGTAAAACTAAAATGTAACTTCAAATTTTGAAGGAATAAATTTGCCGGTCTCACAGTACATGCGAACGAAAACACCATACGTGAAACGTGTGTCTTAAATCTTCCTCTGTCTAATGTTTTCTAAATAACCAGAGTATGTGAATCTGGGAAAACTTTAATATAGATTCAGACAGATTCACATTTAGTATAATAGATTTATTTATTCTATTGAAAATAGAATATAGACAATTTTAATATTTCTTCAAACAAACAATGTTAATGTTACAATATCGTCTACTAATGAAATGCCAAAGTAAACTGTTAATATGTTTTTCCATTCTAATCGTTAACCCTTCTGACTCATCTGACTCGGCCCTCGGTCACCGATCCACCGCGTGGTTAACCATGGAAGTTTGCAATCGTATACGTGAAGCTTGACTTTACACGTGACGCATGGCGCTTCAAACTCACAAACTACTTACATGGTTTACGGGTTAATTCAATGAAAATATAATCAAACTGTATTTAAAAGCATTGAGCTCTAAAAAATATTACGTAACTACAACAAAACTTTCGTATAATGACGTAGTTAAACAAGATATCTACAAATTACCAAGAAAAAATATTTGTTTTAAGTAGGATATTTACAGAAGATAGTGGTTTCCATATAGGCCATGTTTCGTATCAAATCGTGTTACGAAAATAAGACGGTGAGCTGACGTTTGTTAAGAATTATTTCAACAGTAAAATTAACAACTACTGCTAATAAAAAGTTCACTTCACAAAAGGGAATAAGAATTACAATTGGATTGTTGGGTTCGAAAGAATGCAACCTGTGAAAAATGCAAATTTAATTATAAATTAGAACTTATGTGAAATATGAGAATAGACAAATAGCGAAGTAAATATCTGCCAAACTAAAATTAATTTAGACACTGAGAATCGTTAACATAAAGATCCAATTTTTAAATGAATCCTATTTTCCTGTTTCAGCTCCTACTTTCAACCAAAAATTACAAACACTTTCCCGTAACAACCATCAATTTCTGTAACTATCCTACCTACAAATTATTCTATCACTATGGATCAAGACCATTTCAAATAATTAGAATTTTAAAGATTTTCGGGAATACATAGTTAGAATAATCGTTTTTATTGTTGTTCAGCATCACCAGAAAAACAATTTTTAACAAAAACAAAGTTGAAATTAAACTATTGATGACGATCAAACATGGTAAAAGTGTGTGGACACACACACACATGTATATGTATATACATATTTATATACTATAAACACACGTGTATTTATATATTGCGTAACGATTGCAGATACTTCCGGATCGCTGGAGCTTGCACTGTCGTTTTCCTTATCACGTCATGGATTACAACTGCGTCTGTCTCTCTCAGTCATGGCCATGTACCCACGTAAGTACAACCCCTTCCCCCTCACCCCCACACACACAATGAAACTAATATTCTATGATTATTACAAATACATTTATGAAAGATTGAAATTTTCAGTGAAAGTTCAATCAATAGTCGAATCTAATCGATGTTCAATAAGTAAATTAAAGATGTTTTATGTAATTTCAGAAAGTATCAAGAAAGTACTGAAATACATTTTAAAATAAAAACTTACAGATTACTGTATTATACATTAGTATAATGCTTATGATACACATTTAAATGTATACGTAGGCCTACACATTAGAATGTGAATATATGTACTTACAAATATTACAGTATTAATTTTCTAAGTGTTGTTTATTTGTATATTGTAGAAGTAATATTATTTATTTATATTAATATAATAATATAATTAAAGTTAACATAATAATATATAATCATAATAATACAAATCCTGTTTATTTACAACTTTCAGGAAGCATTTTTCACTCCTTCTGTGTATCCCCGCTTCGTAATCAGTCGACCTCTGTTAACTTTCTCTTGCCGAACGCACTCTCGTTTGTTTCCACTGTTTCACCAACACCACCAATTTTTGTACTGTTCTCCAACAACCAAACAGTTAATATTTCCCGAAAATCGGAAAATAATTTTATGGTCGTTTTCATACGTAATTAGATTTATTTTGTAATTACAGAGATCGGGTATTTAAGATTTCACGTAAATAAAACGCTTAACAGAGTTTCTGGTGGAATCTGTACTATGCCAAAAAACGTATTGTCTCGCAGATCCTTTTTTGATCTTCATTGGTTTTCCCGCACCTGTATATCAGATTTTTATTAAACCCTGTGTTGAGATACATTTTACCACCATACTTCAAACACTGAATTCTGTTTCGTATAATGTTCCAGTCTATGACACATTTCCTTATTCCGTTGTCCCTGACGTAACTTCTAAGAGAACTGACACTTTTAAAATACATCATAGAAAATAATGTAAAAATGTAAAATTTGAATGTGATTATGAACTTTAAATAGAAAAATAGCTTCTCGCGATTCTTACAGTATCAAACGAGTTACGCTTATGAACAAAAACAGTAATGCTGATTGTAAGAGTGAATGAGAAGGGGGAAGGTAAACCTCAGTTTACTTAACATAGACACCCAGAATAATAGTCATACTTTTTCAAATAGTAGTAAAGGTAACCTTCTTTCCAGTAAAATGTACAAGCAAGTAGGCGGACGGGCACGGCCACATTCAGTATCACCTAACCAAATTTTTCATTTACCTACGTGCTACAAGGCTTAAAACAAGCTGGTTCATACCTACTATACTTAAGTTATCCTACATGTTATACTCTTCAGAGTTTATATCGCTGAGTCAGTTTGTTTTGTTTCAAGGGTTCAAGAACCTTTTGCGCATTATGACGCCCTTTACGAGAAGCCTTGGATACGAATCGGGCCATACTTGCTCGGAATGTGGGCCGGCTGGTTTCTCGCTAGCAGTAAATGCTCTTTACAGCTTAGCAAGGTTTGTTTGACCTATTACATTTTGTAAAACTAGTTATTATTTATTGCAAAAAATCTTATCTAGTGAAAAACAAACTGTGGTGATTTATTTAACACTAGTTTAGTTCTTGTTCTCGTGCGTCCTTATTAATTCTAAAATTAAACGTCAGTGATTTTGACTTCGATTAGTACTTATTTACTTAGCCTATTTACTGACATTTATATACTTACTTTTTGTTCTTCATTACCTGCTTATTGTAGCTATAATGTAGTTTACTGTTTTCTTTTTCTCGCTTTTCAAATGTATATATGTATTTGATCGTTTACAATCATTGATTTATCGTAAGCGAAAATATTTAAAAATATATACAAAGTTTGTGTAAAAAGTAAAGACACTGACTATATAAAAAAATGTATTTACACATTAACTACAACACAGCGGTATCTTCTTCAAATTAGTTGCCGGCGAAGCCATACATTACGGCGAAATTCTTATTGACTTCAACAGTGCTACAAGTCTTTTAAATGTCGATGCTTTCACTGGTCCTCCACAGTTTCAATGTGGCTGTCCTGGAGTTGGCTTTAAACTTTTGGAACAGAAAATAAATACGTGGACTAAGATCAGGGAGTAAGGCGGTTGGGGTACTAGAGGAATGCCCTTTTGGCGAAATTGTCGTTCACAGAAAGTGCGGAGCGTTATCGTTGTGAAGCATCAACAATCTAGCTGGCTAGCTGACCCTTTCTCTCAGGAACCTTATGGTGGTAATTTGTTTGACTTTGTGACCTTGAGGGACAACATTCTTATGCACAATACCTCGAATCTCGAAAAAAGTAATGCGCATTGAATTGATTTTGTTTTTTCTCTTTTTTACTTTTTTTTTTGGGGGGGGGAGGGGGCTGTCAAGCTTTCATGACTGCCACTCTTTACTTCGGCGTTTTTTCAGAGCATATTTGAAAAATCCATAACTCGTTACCCGTTACGACACTGTTAGTAAAATCTGTAGCATTTTCATAGCACTTAGGAAACTCAACTCACATCTTCTTGGTTGTCATTTTCGTGAGTAAACCTTTTTAACAGAATGGGCTTCGTCCTTCAAAGTTTCACGGTCATCCAGAATGCTTTGTTTCACCTTCGTCTCCGAAACCTTGTTTTAAAATGTTAAAATTAATAATGAAATTTTAAAATTTAATTTGATCATTCATGGTACGTATATCTAGCTGAATACATCAGTTTTCTCTGCACTATCACAATAATACCCTTATTTTTTGCAATTAGAGTTTTTGAATGAAATTATTTAACCAAATATAGTTTTTAAAGCTATAGCAAATTTAAGAAAAAAAATGTTTTATTTGGACTTTACTGTAAAGGCTGATTCGTAAGCAATTTTTTTGTTACGGACATAACGAACATTTAATTTTTAGTAAAGAATTAAGACATTTCTTAAAATACATTTAAGTTTTCAATTTTCCACAATTGGGTAGTTCATTGGGTATTATACATTGGGTAATATTATTATTCCACTAAAGTTAAAACCTAATATTTTTTAGCTAAAATAGAGAGACAATTATATAATGTAGGGGTGAATCAAAAAAATAACGTATTATGATGAAATAATCGTGATTCAGAAATTCGTAAGATTGATGTATAACTACATTAAATTCAAACGTTTATTATGTTAGTTAACACTATCAAAACAGACTTTACTGATAAAGTCTGAACTGCGTAACATATGTTTGTAAAATAAATCTTACACACAGTACTACTTATTCTGTAACTTTTTGCTCTGCCTCACAAGTGTCATATTATTTACTTCATTAATGTGCAGTATATGATAGATATTAAGGGGGAGTTGCAATAACTACAAATTATTTAAATGTATAAAAAACATTACCTAATCACAAACAAAGGAAGAGGCAAATTTGTAATTTTTCCGATTTAAAAAAAAATCAATATTAAGTTATAGCATTCAGGTTTTATTGTTCAGTGAAACTTATTTCAAGTATGTAAATTTCAATGCCCGTCCGTTATTTTAACAGCGTGTTAAAATTTTAATTCATAAACCATAGCTGTTATCCTAGCTGTCCATATTGATTTGTACATTTTCTTGTAAACGGATCGTATGATCAATCTATATGTTGTAACCTGATTTGAGTGAAAGTTTTGAGAAGGATTAATAATTAATAAGATAAATGTAATTTTAGGTAATTATTTCTCAGTAGACTTATTATCAAGACAATTCTTGCTTCACATAGCCTATTAAGTCTTTCTTTAATTAAATTTACTCTTTAATAATTTTAAATAGGTGTCTATGTATAGTGTTGAGTTGAAAGTAACCAGCAAGTAATAAAATTTGGTAACAATACAGAAGTTGCTGTGGGTGTGTTGGTTCGCGGCCGTCACCAGCATGCTGGTCATCATCTTTGGACTTCACTTTGTCAGTCTGAGTCCGCTGTCTGCAGCATTCTACGTAGCCCTAAGCCATTCGCTGTGGGCGGGCGGTGTAGCGTGGATCATAGTTGCCTGCAGTACAGGAAACGGAAGTAAGTATTAGTGAGCAACATGCAACTCAGATATACAACCACTATAAATCATGTGCAACAGATTGACATCATATGCAACGTAACGCGTTGACATACAAGGACGTCAAGAACAAGAATAAATTATTATTTAAATAATACTTAGTGGATATGAGATTTAAGAAGGATCAGTTGAAAGACGAAAGCTCTAACCGGAAGTTGTGAATATAGTGGACTGCATTAGTTTTATTTTCTGTTTATGAATTCACTATTTCACATTTACTAAAAATATATTTTTATCTTTCAATAGTTCTAAAAAAAATAAATTAAATATACACGCAAGTTTAGATTATGACTTTGTGGCGCGTTACACTGCTGAGCCCCAAAAACGTAACACATAACATACACCAGAAACAATGAAGGTACTTACTACTACCTAAGTCGCTTTACACAATATAAGATACTCCTAAAATAGTCTTAATGTCTAACATAATTACCTAAAGGCGGGGGTGTGTATAAAATTAAAACTCAGTACAAGCAGCTAGTGAGCAGAGTCAAGGTGCACCCGTTTATTTTAGAATAAAATTAAACCTCAGAACGTTATATAATTGTGTTTCAGCCAGAGAAAGATGAATTACTGAGTCGACCAAATACAGAATAAATTAAATCCCAAAAATCACAAAAATTCAACAATAACATAATTCAAATACTAGATTAACCAATTATTAAAAATTCCACAGTTGCATCAATTAAATATTGGGTGAAATCGTTAAAAATTCAATAGTTGCATAAGTCAATGCCAGATTACAATTTGTAATATATAGTGTACAAGCTATGATTCGTTCATTAAATTTCTTAATACCCTTTTTTTTATACTGTAAAGTCCTTACATAGATACAAGTTCATATTGCACAAAATGATAAATTTACTTCATCTTCCTTTTGACTAGTAATCTGGTAACTGGAAACCGCAGGTGAATACCTCAACGGCACAAACAAAAAAACTGACATATACAACAAAACAGGAGTTTATAAATTAAAATGGAACGAATGCGAAAAATTCTACATAGTCCAGACAGGAAGATCTTTTTCATCCAGATTTTATGAACACACCAAAGCAATCACCAATAATAACATACAATCCACATTTGCCACACATATCCTGACAGAAAACCACAGTTACACCAATATAAAAAACAACCTTGAAATTTTACACTTCCTACCCAAAAGTCGTAAACTTAACACCACAGAACAATTTGAAATATACGAACACAACAAAACACAACCCAACAACATACTCAATGACCAATTACAATTCAAATCAAACACACTATTTGACACAGTAATAAACAACACCACAACGATTCAAACTCCAGCGCCAATCCCCTCCACCTCCACCCACACACAACCTGTTAACTAAAAACCGTTATACATAAAACTACCGACAGTTTGCGCATTCCGTATCCAGACTCACTGAAGAAGGAGCACACCACTCCGAAACGACGTATGAGAAAATACAACAAGTAAGTTCACAGTGAAAGTACCAACAATACTAATAATTACTAGAGCATTAGGTCTAAATCTACATAATTATTTCACTCATCCACCTTTTTTTATTTGTTGCTCTTGCCATAGAAACAACTTAAGTATAAGTAGCCTTCATGGCTGCATATTATACATAATCTATAGACGCCGTGATATTATACTATGCGCATTTTTGAGACTAAAGGATTCGTCGACCAGTTTTCCATATGTCAGACTGCGCAAACGCTAATCAAAGTTTTAGTTACTAAATTTGGTTGAAAAATATATCGATAACTATTATAAATATGTATATTAATATATGCAGTGTTATGGGGAAATATGATTTGTTGAAAAACAGAAACATAAAAGTTTATGCTCAACGAAATACAATCAAAGTATTACAAGAAAGTCATGTATTATACTACTGGTAAACGTAGGCTAAATAAAAATGTGTATTAAAAACAAGGTGGTATAGTAAAGATATCGAAAATTGTGTCCATGTCGACAATGGAATGCTCGAGTTCAAAAAAAGAGGCTGAAGAAATAACATATTGTGTCATCACCGACGTTATGTAATACTTAAGTGTATCACTAATTTACAGTTTGAATTAGTTACGGTTGTAACTACTGAAACGGGATCATTTTTAATAAAAGATATGATGGTCTGTAAGTGTGTCTATTCGCATAAAGTTACAAGATAGGTTATGTGTTAACCAATTACACAATTCAACTTACGATGTAAAGATCCAATAAGTGACTTAAAATAGTAAATCAAGTAGCACAACTTTACCAAACTGGATGAAAAGATATATTGCTGTTACCTGTGTGGATTCCTCACTTATACTTTAGGCTGGAAAATAATGGTACTGTATAAACATTTTCTTTTAAAGGACGATAGTTATCGGTTATTTATTAAGATTTTGCGGTTCAACGTTAACATATATACCTTACGACTTCCCCGGGTTAGGTCGATTATTTTTCTTACATAATTATTTTTTATATTAAATTTATCAATCATAATTTATAATCCTACATTTGTAAAAAAAACACAATATTACAGTTCATTGCCTGCGGGACGGAGGATACATTACTCAGAAAGATGATAATGACGATTGACGATAATAATAATTATTATTATTATCTTACGTAATTTTTTTTAAATTTGTACCTATAAAGAATATTGTTTCATTTGACCAAATGACCATTTGGACGGTGCCTAGAAATTGTAAGCCAGTTGTTATACAGAGTGTTCACAAATAGTCGTCCAATATTTCGGTAACGTCTTCCTTACATAATTACAAGAAAAAAGTTCCTGTAAACATAGGTCCAAAAACGTAGTTTTCCATCTGTCCGCCATTTTGTATTTTTTAAGGAAAATTTTATTTCTCGAGAATGGAGTGAGATATTCTAATGAAATCTGGTACTGTTACCCCAGTCACATAATCTACAAAATGAAATTTTTTAAACATTTTACATTCACAAATTTCAAAATGGCGGCTTTTTAATTTTTAAATCATTCATATCTCACAAACTATTAGTTTTATGGAATAATGTTCCATTAGATACAATCTTAAGCATTATTTCATGAACAAAATTATACTTATTTGTTACAATGCTATCTCAAACAACCGAGTTATGATGGAAAATGTCAGTGTGAGTTTACCATCAAACTGCAAAAATAATTATTGGCAAATAGTTTTATTTGTAAATACAAGGAAAAAAATAGTAGAAAACATTACAATTTATTTGAAAGGAGAAAATGAAAACGTAAAATACAAAATGAATACAAAAGATTTTAAACTATTTTATTTATCTGCAGATTTTAGTATTAACTAAAATGAAAAATTACCATAACGACAGCACGAAATAATTAAAGTAGGTGTTCAATGTGTCCCACATTTACTTCAATGCACCTTTCATCCCGTTTGACCATCGAAGCTCGAATACGTTCAAAAATTCCCGGTATTACTTTAATTTGTTGACAGCAAATAATTATTTTGACTCTCAATTCATCTGCCGTGTTTATTCGAGTGCTATACACCAAGCTCTTCAGATGCCCCACAAGTAAAACTCCAATGGATTTAAATCTGGTGAGCGGCGAGGCCATGCAACTGGACCACTACACCCAACCCACTGGCCACGAAAGCGATTATTCAATAACTGCTTGACATTATTTGAGAAATGTGCGGGTGCACCGTCATGCATGAACCACATTTGTTGTACGTGATGTAGAGGAATAACACACTATTTCATTAAGAGTGTTGGTAAGAAATTCATAGTATGCTTCTCCATTCAATCTGTTAGGCAAAACGTAAGGACCAATCAGTTTATCTCCGAAGATACCCACCCAGACATTAACCGAAAACCGATGCTGATGGTTTGACACTAATGTTCCATGTGGATTTTTCTCTGCTCAGATATGGTTGTTGTGGAAATTATTTATTCCATCCCAACTAAAAGATGCCTCATCCGTAAATAAAATTTTAGATACAAATATAGGTTCACAAACTCGCTCATTCATTATCCATTGACAGAACCCACTCCTGCTATGGAAATCGGCTGATACGAGAGCTTGAACACGCTGAAGGTGATACGGATACAGCAATTGATTGCATATAATTTTCCATATGGTGGTGTGGCTTTGAATACCTTCCTGATGAGCGATTCTTCGGCATGACAATTCTGGTTCCTCTTCAATTCTGACCAAAACTCGTTCCTCTAATTCAGCAGTTGAAACGGATCTCGGTCTACCATAATCCTGAGTCGATGGTTGGAATGTATCAATCTCACACAATTGCTGATGGATTTTCACAAACATTTTACTGGAAGGCTGCCTACGATCTGGATAAGCTTCAGGATAAAGGCGGGTTGCTTTTGTAGCAGATCCCATTGGCTTTCCCGTAGATGAAATGCATGTCAGCCATTTCATGATTACTATACAAATTTGCCATATCTAATTACAATTATGAAAATAACGCACAATAAACAATAAAATAATAAAAACAAAACAACAGTATTGCAAAAAAATTATCAAAATAACGCACAATTTATTACGCTGTTCAAAACACTAAGATCAACTGCAGTTTCAATTTTACGAATTTGCTTATTAATTTATAAAACAGCTGATTCAAGTATTGTTGACTTATATTCAGTTGGCCTTGTGTTTCTGAATAATACCTGGACGAGATAACATCACTGATTTCATGGTATTGAGCACTGAGTGACTCACACTGACATTTTCCATCATAACTCAGTTGTTTGAGATCGTATTGTAACAAATAAGGTATCATTTTGTTCATGAAATAATGCTTAAGATTGTATCTAATGGAACATTATTCCATAAAACTAATAGTTTGTGAGATATGAATGATTTAAAAATTAAAACAGCCGCCATTTTGAAATTTGTGAATGTAAAGTTTTCAAAAAATTTCATTTTGTAGATTATGTTACTGAGGTAACAGTACCAGATTTCACTAGAATATCTCACTCCATTCTCGAGAAACAAAATTTTCCTTAAAAAATACAAAATGGCGGACAGATGGAAAACTATACGTTTTTGGACATATGTTTACAGGAACTTTTTTTCTTGTAATTATGTAAGAATCACGTTACCGAAATATTGGACGACTATTTGTGAACATCCTGTAAATATTGCCTGAGTGCATCTGGTGCAGGGATGAGATTCCAGGACGCAATAATGAAATTCTTACGTAAACAGGTGGTGTGGTCAAGAAATTCGGTTCACTAATAGAAATAGTATTAACATAAGAGGTCAATTCGGCAATCTGTCGCCGTCGTGCATTGCGACCTTATGGAGTTACAAGGACTACACTGCTGTTATTGTTAACGAGTAATACATTTTATTGGCACTGGCTGTCGCGTTGCGTGATGTTTTTGTACTAAATTGTGACTGTTTTGTAGCTGTGAGTGTAGAATAAAGAAACAGTTAAGCGTTAATAATTTTTGTTTAGGATTTACAATTACGTAACATTCTTGTTCATTACTTTAAACTGTAATTAACTATACAATGAAATAATTAAAAGTTTGTATACAGTATAAACCTGAAATTCTGTCAAGCCTTGTTATTTTGCATTTATGATTAGTGCATAACACTGCGCTATTACGCTACTTCTAAGGTCTTAATTGGATCTCATATCCTTCGCACTCCCGTGTTCGCGGCACGTTTTCCTTCATTGTTTCCTTTCCGCAAATAACTTTGTTAACGTGAAACATGATATCTCTTCCGGTAAATATGTGCTATGTGTTAAAAACAATGTAAAACTGAATTTATTTCTATCAACATGCAATACACTCATTATGCACAAAAAACGAATGTAATAAGTCTTGAATACATTAATTGCATAATTCCATTATTTTGTCACCTTGACACATTTTTGTATGTAGAACGATCGTCATAAGCATATGGTGCATATGTTAAAATAAAATATTCAATGTGCTTTTGGTAATATTCTCTTTCTACAGTTGCTAAAACGTTTTGTCGCGTTCGAAGTTCAAACAATTTGTATAGAAATTTTTGGTAATTATAATTTTCTAATCATTATATTTAGTAACCTAAGTCTGTTACATTTTTTACTGTTTGTTTGTAATTTTTATAAGTGGTCACGTCGTTTAGTGTTTACTGTTAAGATTTTAGTTGGTTTGAATTATGTTTTACCTGACTCATTATAAAGCACAGAGCGAAGAGCAACGTTCCGAAAAAGCCTTTCAGTTTTAAATGTGTATGGTTATTATTAAAAAAGTATATCCACAAGAAACTGATTCCTATTTAATTAAAAGGAAGTGGCGCAATTAAAATTAATGTGTATTCGATCAGAAGTGAAGTCATAAAGGACCTATTGTTATTTCTCGTAAGAAGAAACGGCATACTAACAAAACCAAGTTTATATTTGCGAGAAGTGGTGTCAGCTGTGAAGGCAAAGGTCCTCCTAGGAAGACAAGGCATAAAACAAGCTTTGAAAGTAGTAAATGATTCTGACCTGCCGAATTTGAATATTACAATATTTTACCTGCCTACCTGACCTGCCTAAAATTACATTTTTCAAGTCGATAAAAGAGATCGGATTTGAATTCTAAATAGAGGCATTAAAGCTCTCTTAAATGAGAGGGATTGCTTGATTGTTTGGCGTCACTCATATTTAAGAGAAATTAACAAATTACGTGGCGAAGTCCCCCCTAGATAGGTTGTCTTGACGAATCATGGATAAATGTAGGGCACGCTAATACGATGATGTGGACTAACTCGACTAAACCCCCTCCACCACCCTCAAACAGGCATATGCAAGTAAACTGTCCACTGGTCTGGAAAGTCCCATGGCAGAGGGCTACGGTATGTAACAACGCAGGCCGGATCTGAGATGTCAGGATGGGTTCAAATGTCAATCTCTGTTTACTCGCTAAAAAGTTAACAGACTAACATGATGACATGGACAACGCTATATTCGCGAAGTGGTTTTGTGATCAGTTGTTGCCAAATTTAGAGTATCGAATCGTCACCGTTACGGATAATGCGATTTATCATGGGAGGAAACTAGAAGTCTTACCAGCAATGTCAAAAATAGATGTTTTAAACGCCTGACTGAACTCCAGAGGTACTGAATAGCCGCGGAATAGTCTGAAAAGAAAACTGATGAATTTACGAAGCCAGTTATGCCACCAGTAGTCTTCCAATAAAATGAATTTACTTGCAGTGGAAAAGGAAGTCACAATGTGCATTGTCCACAGCTTGTGGAGGCGTATAACGAAGACAATGATCGCTGAAACACAACGTTTAAGCCTAGGAAAATGATTGTCATCACATTCAGAAAGTCGAGAAAGAAATGTGAGGGCCGTCGAACTATAAGATGACATGAAATCGTTCATTATACAACCACTCAACAGCAGCTTTAGCAATGGATGAACCGAAAAGTGCCAGCGCAGTCTTACACCTGCTAGTAGTGGCACCACCTCTACTACTGTCTCCATAATATGACCTCATGAATATCGATTAACAAACAATTGTTACCTTTCATTTTTGTTTAAATCACTTTAATGTGTTATTAATAAACGATAATTATGTTATTAACGACGTTAATCCACTTACTGAGCGATGAGATGAGCTATCCAAAATAGCTAAATAACTTTGTATGAAAGTCATCCTTTAGGTATTTTAATGTTTTTGAAATTTTTGTTAGTATTTTCCATGTAGTGAATGACCATACATGTACATGTGCATGTACTATGCACATGTTCGCAAGAATTTCGTTCTGCAGTAAATATGTTTTGTAGTTTATGGCGTTAAAAATGTTAAGGTGAATGTATTGTACTTTTTACGGTAACCTCTTTTGCATAAGTATTATTTTACGTAATTAATTACAATGACTTTCGTTGGGTCTTGTGCGTATTTGTTTTTTAATGTGATATTGTAACACCACATAGTGGCGACTTTATTAATTGTACTGTACATATGCTATAAACTTTATATGTTGACATACTATGACCCTGTAGGCCTATCTTTATATTAATTAAGACACGTTACGTGTGTCGGACTGTATAAACTTCATATTTGGCCAATGTAAACTTGGTCTCGTAGCAAATGTGGCAACGTCGCAGCGTACTCTTGTGAATTTTAATATACTTATGTTATTTTTGTTGTCTCTTCTTTACTACACTTTTTAATAATAACGGAAGGTTTCGGTCATCTGGACACATTACCCATAGTACTAGTGCCTCGTACACGTAAAATATAGTACACACATTTTAGCATGGTTTATAAACCAATTAACATAAACAAAGTACAGTGAAGCTTTTATATAATACTATCATTTAGAACGATAGTCGTAGCTTCATCAATAACACTATGTTTAAATTAAGTCCAGAAGAAAAGATTAAATGAACTACTCTAATTACTTCCATATTCCTTAAGGAATGGAAGTATGGTGATGGCAAAAAAAATCGTGTTCGAGATTATTGCAGATTCTGATTCTACTACACTCAAAACATGAAAAAAAGTCGTTTTCCGAAAAGTGTCTGTGTGTGTGTCTGTCTGTCTGTGCGTCTGTCTGTAGATTTTTTTTCTATGGCAAACGATAACTGCCGCAAATTCAAACAGAATCAAATAATTTTTTGCATACAGCCCTGATTTGTAGAGTACTCGCGACCTATTGTTTTTGGTGAAGATCGGTTGAGGGAAAGGGGTAGTTTACCTGCAACGGTTTTTTTTTATCAAGGGAAATTTTTTTTTGGCAAACGATAACAGCCGCAAATTCAAACAGAATCAAATAATTTTTCGCATACAGCCCTGAATTGTAGAGTTCTCAAGACCTATTGTTTTTGGTGAAGATAGGTTAAGGGAAAGGGGTAGTTTACCTGTAACGTTTTATGTTTTAACAAGGGTATTTCCTATGGCAAACGATAACAGCCGCAAATTCAAACAGAATCAAAAGATTATTTGCATACAGCCCTAAATTGTAGAGTTCTCAAGACCTATTGTTTTTGGTGAAGATCGGTTAAGGGAAAGGGGTAGTTTACCAACAACGTTTTTTTAACAAGGGTATTTTCTATGGCAAACGATAACAGCCGCAAGTTCAAACAGAATCAAATAATTTTCTGCATACAGCCCTGATTTGTAGAGTACTCAAGACTTATTGTTTTTGGTGAAGATCGGTTGAGGGGAAGGGGTAGTTTACCTGCAACGTTTTTTTTTCTATGGCAAACGATAACTGCCGCAAATTCAAACAGAATCAAATAATGTTTTGCATACATCCCTGAATTGTAGAGGTCTCAAGGACTTTCGATTTTGGTGAAGATCGGTTAAGGGGAAGGGGTAGTTTACCTGCAACCTTTTACGTTTTAAGAAGAGTAAAGTACTTGAAAATTTATTTAAACTTTTTGAAACAATGGTAATTGTTGAAAATAAAATAATTTTGTTGCCAGGTAACAAAAATAAAGTCATTTTGATTATAAAATATAAATATTTACAAGAAAAGAATTTTCAGTTTTCAAAATTTAAATATATTTTTATAAAACAATGGGTTCTTCATTGAGGTGGGGACTTGACGACAGTGACAGGGCTTTCCACCAAATTCAGCAGAGTGACAGTTAGGCCCAACTCTGATTGGCTCCTCAGATTTCCCCAGCGTTAGTAGGTTCTATGAAAATATTTTATTTCAAAAATGATTTTAAATATAAATCTTAGATATGTTTTATAAATCTCATGTTTTATGTTTTAACATGGGTAATTTTTTATATGACGAACCATAACTGCCGTAAATTCAAACAGAATCAAATAATTTTTTACATATGTGCCTGAGCTATAGAGAACTCAATGTCTGTTGATTTTGGTGAAGATCGGTTACGGGGAAAGGGCAGTTTACCTGAAACATTTTTTGTTGTAACATGAGTAAAGTACTTAATTTTGATAAAGTATCCTGATAAGATCTTAATAATCCACTGTAGAAACGTAGATGAAATATCTATAAATGAAGAGGCTAGTTGAACGGGCTGGGGGTAATTTTCTATAAATCAAAATTATAGTTGAAGGGGTAGGGGATAATTTTTTTTTATATGTGTACTACGTTATTGGCAACAAAGAAGTATTTTTTTGTTAAAATTCCTTCCCTGGCTGTTTGGCTGAAAATGATTTTAAATATAAATCTTAGAATATGGAAGTCATGTATGGTTCTCCATACCGATTTTTTTATTTTATTACCATAGACTGAATAAAATATTTACTGTATACCTCTCTTCCTTAATATGTAGGCCTATAATTTATCCCTTTTAAACCACTAGAGACAAGATTCGTTTCCTTTTCTAAGTTTGTGACTGGTTTTCTTACTTCACTGGTTCCTAAAACAATATTTTCAAAACATTTGCAAACTTCTAAGGAAGTCCAATTTACATACTATAATTACTATGTATACACAGTAATACAATACTCTCTATACATATACATTGTGTGTGTGTTTTTGTACATACATCCTTATTAAACCTATTACGTTTATATGCCTACCATTACCTGCAATATGATATAGATCAATAACGTTACAATATTACCTTACACTACCATAATACAATGTTAGCCTATACAAATAAAACATAATTATTAATTATGTTAAAAATATATGTTATTAATATTTAAAATACTTAATAAATAATAGGCCTATATTAATTAATATTATGTGTGTGCGTGCGTGCACGTGAGTGTTCCTTGGGATAGGGGGGGATGCAGAGAGAGAAATCGCATGTGTTTAGTAAATGTAGCTTATGTATATGTTAATTTATTTAAAAAATGTATTATGTTAATTATTTGTATTCCGTTATTTGTTAATTTAAGGTTGGCTGAACAAAGTATTGTCATGGCGGTTCTTGTACCCGGCAAGTAGAACTACGTACTGTGTATATTTGCTCCATCCTCAGATCATGCGCAACGTTGTACTCGCATACGACAATCCCACTCACATAGCGAGGGACTTTATGGTAAGCAAAGTCCCTATCATTTATCTATTCCATCATGTATGTGATTACAGTTCTTTATTAAATTCGAGCACTTTAAAAAACTTATTAGTTAATCTTACTAAAATATCCTTGTTTACACACGCGCGCTCGCGCGCGCACACACACACACACACACACACACACATACACACACTTATATATTACATTCTGAATTGTTTACGAACGCACAGAAAACTGCATACACGCTTGCAATTACACAAGTTTCCATGGTGTAAAATGTGTGACAAGTAAGATCAGACACGTACTCCAGAAAGAAAACCTTCTTGGGCGCACAAAAGAAAATAAGACATTCTTTAACTGTATTAAAACGAATCGAGGAATTTACGATGTCCTCTGAAGAGACTACAGTAATGTGTAGTACATGAATTTCCAGAGGGGGTCACAAGACATTATATCTCCGTTAAAGGAAGGGAAAAATCACCTCTGTCGTAACGAGTTTACGGTCACGATATTTAATAGATTCTGAAAATAGTAAAACATTAGCAAAATTATATAGGAGCCGATGACGCCTATTTAGGCTATATAATAAGGAAAACTAACTGAAAGCTTGTAAAACATGATTTGACAAAAAAGAACCTTCCATTGTACACAGAACAGGATAAAAACTTTCAAGGTTTTTTCTTTTCTCTTGCAGTATCAAACCATCCATCCTTGTTCAATCAGAACGGAGAACGTCCATAAGGACATATGGCCAAAAATATAGCCATGTTGGCGACAATCATAAACATGCTAAAAGCCGATAAACCACATTACGTAGATAAACAACACACACACACACACACACACACACACACACACACACACACACACACACACACACACACACACACACACACACACACACACACACACACACACACACACACACACACACACACACACACACACACACACACACACACACACACACAGAGGCAGCAGTGCACACACATGTATGAATGGGAGCTATTGAATTAAAGATCCAAAAACAATGAATCAGCAGTACATTATCGTGCACTCTAATATCCATAAAACAATGTATATCCAAGTCCATAATATTACGCTTATCTTAAAACCGTTGATGATGCCAATAATTACAATTCTGTTACAAACACAACAACAGTAATTTCAGTAACACTTTAATAACATTTAAACCGAAAGTACAATTCAAATAAATTAAACTAGTTATTCTAACTTCTAGGTATTCAAACAATTCTAACTTCTAATTAGATCGTGGTATTCGGTACTTTTCCCATTGTTATGATTTTATATTTTTTTAAATTACTAAATCGTTCTTTGTTTATAAAATGCCAATAGTAAATAGAATTACTGTTATGTTGGTAACAAAGTATTAATGCAAATGGATATAAAAATACTGACGTGAAGTGACCAGGATCTAATTCAGAAATAGTACTGTTCTTATGATACTGTTAGTAGGTAGTGTCACATACTGATAGCGATAGAATGTGATAATTAAGAAAAGTGGCGAAAAGTAATAAAAGTGTGTTTCAGTGGGTGCTCTACTTCGGCTTCGTAGTGGCTTCATACATGGTGGCCTTGTTGGTGTCTCTGGCGTTCGAAGCACCGTGCGTGGCTCTGCTGCGACTTATGCATCCCATGCGACACAAGGACACCACCAACACCAACTCTGCTACGTGATACCGTTCGTTACATTACGGTGTTCTGACTGCGCAGACTGTCTCCTGACAGTGAAAGGCAACGTGTGGAGACGTCCTGTGGACTTACAATTCTTGCAATAGTTATTTACTTCTGCACTTATATGCGTTATCCAAAAACAAACCAAAGCACTAAGTATTTTAAAGTTACGTAATAGCTGTGTATATAGTCTTTATTCCTAATTTCTTTTTAAAAATTAATAGACACTGGAAAAAGTACTTAAAAGCGCGTGCGCGCGCACACACACACACACACACACACACACACACGTTCAGGCTACTCATTTTAATCAAGCTCTGAGAGTGTAACGTTAATATCGACTACTATGCTACGTTCCTGTTTCATTGCGTTTATGTCGTGTTAACATATTAAGTACCTACAATCTGACTGATGTGCAAACAGTAGTATTTCGTACCTCACAATTTGGACTACGTATCCAAATATTACATACACACATGAAGTGAAGGGTGATGTATTATAGGAAATCAAACGAAAAATGGTCCAAACCGGAACGAATCGAATGGATTCATGACATCGGGAGCAAACAGATACTTAAGATATGCAAATTCAAACAATGCTGAATCAAAGAAATTAGTAGCATTAATGCATTAACATTAGTTTTCTGAACAAACTTCTTTCCAAATGTTTGTTTCCTTTTGATGTTTTGTGACAAGAGTGAATAAAAGTAATTCCTTTTCCTACATTAACGAAAAGGGATAATTATGTGTTATAAAGTGAGTGAATCTGCTTCACAAGTGACAAAACTAATCTAACGATTGTTTATTAATTGAATGAAGGAACATTATACATGGCGGACACAGTAATAAAAATGTATTTCTATTTTAACAAATTTATTTATTTCACCTTTGTAATAACCAGAACTTTGTATATGTATACGGTTTGGTTGTATAAGCAATTTCCAAACTTTAAATATAGATATTTTTTGCGCGCTCCCTTACACATACAGACACACACACACACATATGTACTCTGTATACTCATAACAAAAATTAGTTGATATGCGCAAACTAGTTGTACTAACAACACAGTTTGAAGAGTTGAGTGCCGGTATGGTATTGTGATATACATGTAGAAAATTCAAGGAGAGTTGCACTAGTGCACAGTGACACCCAACTGTGCATCGAAGCATCCGGGATTCTTTGGCCACGAAGGAGGCTCCTGACTAAGGTCATTATTTGACATACGCCGCCACTGTTCGTGTGAGAATTGATAACCCTGCCGCCTATAGAATACGTTTGGAACCTGTTCCGAACTGCTCGACGACATTGGGAGGAAGGCTTCCGGCAAGTGAGGGCGACAGCTAGACTGACCGGCTACTGTCGGTCCTTGAGGGGCCGTGGTCAAACTGGCCGGAGTGAACAGCGGACGTCGCGATATATTACCATCGGATCAAAGGTAGTACGGGGGTCCAAGTCATGTGTTTGCCTTCACGGGATGAGCAGCGCAGGTTCCACGTACTCGAGAATGCTCGCCCCTTCTCGGGGAAGTTCACAAACAGGACTGGCCGAAGCAAGACCGGTACATCGGCGAGTCGAAGCCCATACAAGGATACCGTTTTGTCACTAAAATCTGCTGCAGAATCATTCAGTTAGAAGACAGCGTCGACCACTGGTTATGAGTTTTCTCATGACAGACTGCAAAATGCTGCTTCCACAATACGATAAATACCAGTGGAAAATGTTGACTGAGCGATCAGTGTATGTAAATGTAACACATGTAAGCCTATCTTTATATCTGACCAAATTTTATATATATATATTTTTTTTTTTACTAGCCGATCGCAGATAATTTCGAAATTTTTCTTACAATAATCTCCATAATAATAATGTATTCACTAAAGTTGCTAAATAACGAACTAATTAATCATATCTAGTAGCGCCGATTTGTCTGGCCACCCAGAAAACATAGTTGCAACTGGGGATATTTTTAGGCGTAATTGATAACTCTATTCCAGTGGTTCCCAAAGTAGGGTCCGTGACAATGTTTCAGGGGGTCCTCGGACACTTATAAGAAGAAATAGAATATACCGTAATTTTCTCCGATTTTGTATACTTTAAAATCAAAATTTTAGAATCTTAAAACAATTAGTAGAAGATTCCAGTATTTTGTTGTTGTTCAATCTAATTGTAATTGTAAAAGTAATTTCAAACTAATGGCTCTAATAATGTTTTTAAATCATGTCGTGTAGCAGATCTGTTTGTCAGCCAAACTGACTAGAGCATCGCATCAACGCAGAACTGATCGCGTTGTTTTAGTCAATGTATAAGCACTGTATCTAAGCAAAACGTTTTTCTGTGTAGCTGTTTTTACGCCTAAGTAGCAGGATTTTGACACGTGTGGCTGAAAAGATAGAGCCGAGGGTGGCAACGCTGGTTGCACAACCGGAACTTCGCCCACTATATCGGTTTCGTGGCCCCTGGCAGGTCAGTCGCGGTCTGTCGTAGCCATTGATGCTTGTGTAGCTGCTGTAGCGTAAAATGGATCATTGGCTTAAATTTGGTTCTGTGAAGACTGAAAATGTTGCAGGTGCTAGTGATACCAGAAACGTAGATTCTACGGAGACAAAGTGTTACAAGTATTAGTAGTGTCACAAACGTAAGTTCTTTAAGTGTTGGAAGTCGAGACGTAGGTGACGTAAATATTCTGATATACATACATAAACCTCGGGTTTATTTCCATTCAAAAGAGAGAAGTGTTGTGTCGGCAGTGAGTTATTTGCTAACAAGTTTTATCAAATGAAAGCATGAAGCCAGCAAAACTCTCTCGATATATGCAGACAAAACACCCAGAGTATGTTTAAAAAACCATACATTTTAAAAAAATCAAAAGCTGATGTATTGCGTAATAAAAAAAAACTAAGTATACAGTAAGCATGGTTGCTACAATGAGAATGTTCGTGCTTCATATCAAGTGTCTCTACTCATCGCTGAAAACGGGAACACACCTACCATTGGCGAGGAAATAATAAAACCCTCTGATTAACTGATGGCCTCAGCAGTTCTGGGCAAAAAAGCGAGTAAGTCTTTGAATTCAATTTCATTGTCAAACAATACAGTCAGAAGAAGGGTAGATGAAATGGCACAAAATGTTAGGGAGACACTAAAAAACAGTATTAAAAATTATACATTTTTTGCTATCCAGTTAGATGAAAGTACTGACATTATACGCAAATTTAATTGCTTTAATCCTCTATGATTATGAGAATAATTTACACAAGGATTTTCTTTTTTGTAAAAATCTACCGTCACGTACAACTTCAGCAGAAGTTTATGGTTGACAACGGTATTAATTGTAATAAATGTGTGGATGTTAGCAGTGACGGAGCAAGATCGATGTATGGAAGAAATAGTGGCCTGATTACAATGATAAAAACTGTAGCACCACTTGTTGAGTGGGTTCATTGTTGTATCCACAGAGAAGTGTTCGCAACAAAGAAGATGCCACCAGAACTGAAGAGTTGCCTCGATGAGGTAGTTCGGACTCTGAATTATATTAAATCACGCCCTTTGAATTCTCTATTGTTTGGTATATGTGAAGAAATAGGGAGTGGTCACAAGCAATTGTTCATCCACTGTGAAGTACAATGGCCTTCGCGTGGAAGGGTATTGAACAGATTATTTGAACTGAGGGATGAAGCAAAGATCGTTTTTTTTATTCCAACTTCGACCTTAAAGACAGGTTGCATGACTTTAAATGGATTTTGAAGCTATAATACCTTGCTGATGTCTTCAGTCATCTGAATGGACTCACTTTAATCCTGCAGAGATCTAGCATCACTGTTTTCGAGGTTCGAGATAAGAACGAAGAACGATAGAACGAAGTTGTGACTGTGGAGATTAGACTCTGAAATCTTCGAACAATTCCCTTCCATGGCAGATTTCGTCCAGATGTCTCATTTGGAGCAACTGCACTTGCAGCTAAGGGAATATTTTCCAGTGATGGATAATAGTGACATGTGGATAAGGAATCCATTTGCTGATGGGATGTCAAATAACATCTCTCTTATTCTACAAGAAGAACATTAATCGGCAGAACTTTCAACTGACAGTTCATTAAAATTACAGTTTTCGCAATTACAGCTAGCTGTCTTCTGGTTATATGTAATGACTGAATATCCTGAACTCCCAAAGAAAACTTTGAAATGTTTAATTCTGTTTCCCTCTACTTATTTGTGTGAAACCGCATTCTCCCAGCCCACATACTTGAAGTCAAAGTTAAGAAATAAAATTGATGTCGAGAGTGACTTAATATTGAAATTATCAGACTCAGACATTAAACCCAATATTGCAGAGCTAATTGTTCAAAAGTAGCTTCATTGTTCATTTTAAACTATGTTTGATATCATTAATATTATAATTTTTCAAGTTAAGAGAATTTTGATTTTAATACATTTTAATTAAAATATAAGAGTTTGTATCGTATTTACTGTTTCTTTTATTTCAGAACTCAGACGGGGTCCGTGAATTTTTTATTTTTTCTTAGGGGGTCCGCGGACCGAAACGTTTGGGAACCACTGCTCTATTCGTTTCGACACATGAATGTTTCTACAACTCAGTGTTTCAATTATTTTCCATGGATATGTTGATCATGTTTCGACCTAAGGAAAAAGGTTCGATATAATGCGGGAAAATAAATGACTTTTTCGTTTAAAACTGAAACACTAAATGAAAATTTAAATCTAAAAGACAAGTATATTAGACAAACGGAATAAAGTTTTATTATTAACATTTTCATTAAAATGAAATCAAAATTATTTCGTGAAGTGCTGTAACTAAAATCATAAATTTGGTTCTAATCCTTTCTGAAAAATCAGAAATGTTTATTTTTTTAATAACAGTTGTAATGCACACGTATTTCCACTTTTTGCAAGTGTGTTCAAATTGTTTTGTTTTACGTTGTTTTTGCTGGATAGTCTCAAATTAGCCCTGTTTGTCCGAATCAGATAATCATATCCATCGTATTTCATTTGTCAGTCGGGATGCGAAACCTAAAATTTTCCTAGGCCTCCTGTTTGTATCGGACAATGTTGATAACAGGTTAAGAATCTTCAGTTTTCCTGGTTATTAGGGAAGGAGATATAAAATGTCATGACAACAAATCTTGTCTCCTCGCAGGCACATAATTATTAGAGAGACCACTTCTTTACTTTGTCATTGTCTTCTTTCTTCTGAGAGGTACTCGGATTCCCTCAAAAGACGTTACTCATTTGCACAGATTCCAAAATCGAATACGGATGTTTTACTACTGAGGCCACCAAAAGGTTTCTTTCCACTGGTTAGTAGAAGATCACGGGCTAATTTGTGGATTCCACAGAGAGCCTACCAAAACCCTCCACCAACAAACGTATATAACACACGCGTTTATTTTACAGATAATCCAAAACGTCAAATCTAAAGCGTTTAGGCTTCAAGAAAAACAGCAGCAAAGTGTGGAGGCCGCAAAGTAAGGGAATAGCTACAGGAAGAAGAATTTTAAAAGGAGAGGAATTGCTACAAAAAATAAACAAAAATTATAGGGTATACTTCAGATTTTTTTAAATTTTATATCAAACATTATTATTGTGCCCTCAAAAGGAAAACTAGTGCAGATGTCCGGGCTTAAAGCCCACAGTGAGACCACATTGCAAGCATCACTAGTGTCGGCCACGCTGGAGCCATCCAGACCCACCGGGCTTATTCTCTGGTTATATTTAGGCATCCTACCAGAAGGAAAGCTTGGACTGATTCTCTACGGTTTCCAATTCTGGCAAATAAATATACGTTTCTTGAAGCTAAGTTACAGGTGATCCAAACAATAAGTCTCCCACGGAGATAAATCTATCGTTTTAACATAAATTTTTGTAGCATAATAAAGGTTGTATTGTGCAAAGCTGATCTACAATCCGTCAAGAATGATGGCACTTTTGATCCCATTCAGTTTGGTTATCGTCAACAATTATCGATAGAGGTATCCGGTATCCCATTGAATCTCTCTACCACTCCATCAAACGGGAGGTGGAGAGCCGTTGTCCGCTTCTTCGAATTCCCAATAAATAAATTGTTGAAAAAAATACGAATTCGAAATTTCATAATTTTCTTTTCATCTGTATGCATTTGGACTGAAGTCCACATGAGAACAGGAACCGTTAATTATTGAATCTTTATCCTCTATTTACCCTTTATGATAGTAACGATTGCCGATCACCGACCCACTGTGATCATCAATCCAAGATTACTGTGTTGCACCGTGACTGTGGAGTTATCGGTTAACGTTTGGTAACGACACTGGTATTATCTCTTGATTTGACTTCAATTAAGTTACCACTCATTTAGAAAAGTAGTCAAATTTAACCGAGATATACAAGTTTCTGTCTTTACTGGAAAAGGGCCAGAAATGGTTGTAACGCGTTACATTGTATGCGTAATGCACATTACAACGTAATGCACTTCCTTCATTACATTGTATGTCGTGTCCTACCTCCAAATAATACTTGAACCTTACTTGTAGCAAAAATTTCACAACTTTTATAACTCTCTTCCACGTTTCAGAAAATATTAGCAAAGTACAAGCGTAAATTTCCTGCCGAACGCCAAAGCCCAAAAAATAATCAGAAAAGACGTCCATTCCCTCCCAAACTTTAAGAATTACCAGCAGTTCTTTTTAATGTCACACGGTAATTTTTTTTTTGCCTTAGAAAAGCTCCTGCTGATGTAGTATGTTGTAGAAATACAAGTTGAAGCTGTACTATGTAATGGAGAACTCCTCTTTAGAAATATCTAGGTGTATTTCTAAACATTTAGGTGTATCTAGTCTAGGAAAAAATTCTGAAAATAGTGGAACCGTTTAAAACAGTGAGATATTCATACGTTTAATGAATTAGACTTAGCGATAACGAAACTTTAAGTCTGGCTGCATTCGCAGGCTGCATTTCAAAATAATGTCCGGAGTAGAGGGAAATTGGGGGTTCTGGCTCACAAAGGAATGCCGCCTTTCTTAAAAAACAATAAAAAACATGATCTAAGAGATGACGCCACCACCGCTGGACCCGCAGCATCCCAATGGACCACAGCACCGCGAATTTCCGCGAATAAATTTTTTAATTTTTTTAATTTGATTTTTTATTTTTTTAATTAAATTGATTTGCATATCAAGGGGGTGGGATGAGGTTCAATGGACCACCAGCATCCGTGAATATAATGTTTTATTTTTTTAAGAAAGCTGATTTGCATATCAGGGGGTGGTGGTGGGTGGGTGGTTTTTTAATTTCATATCAGTGGGTGGGGGTGGTTCCAACTCGATGCATTATAGTGTATATTAAAATATATGATCAGGTGTACCAACCTTGCATGAGTTCA
The DNA here is from genome assembly GCA_034769895.1 of Magicicada septendecula. NCBI lineage: Eukaryota > Metazoa > Arthropoda > Insecta > Hemiptera > Cicadidae > Magicicada > Magicicada septendecula. The sequence goes on along the minus strand of CM068368.1, from coordinate 264,408,361 downwards.
AATTTGTCATGTGTTATAATGTATATTAAATCTATATGATCAGGTGTACCAACCTCTGTATTATTATTATAGTGTATAGATATTTTATATGAGCAGGGTTGTCAACATTTTCTGTGGCGGGGGGAGGGAAATTCAAATATGTGTTATATAGTGTATATATTAAAATATATGATCAGGGTTACCAATCTTACATTATTGTGTGTGTATAGAGCAGATCTGCCAACATTTTTTTTCTCTTCTGTAGTGGGAAATTCAAACTATATGATCATAATTGTTACTCTCTCTCTCTCTCTCTCTCTCTCTCTCTCTCTCTCTCTCTCTCTCTCTCTCTCTCTCTCTCTCTCTCTCTCACATTTGAATGTAAGTAAAACTATCTCTCTCTCTCACTCTCTCTTGTTGTCAAACGTTATGTTCAAACCGTTTTCTCCTCTCCCTCTCTCTCTCTCTCTCTCTCTCTCTCTCTCTCTCTCTCTCTCTCTCTCTCTCTCTCTCTCTCTCTCTCTCCTCTCTCTCTCTCTCTCTCTCTCTCACTGTGTACATTGAGTAAATAATTTTAGCTCTCTCTCTCTCTCTCTCTCGCACTCGTTGTGTATGTCTCTCTCTCTCTCTCTCGTTGTCAAACGTTCTCCTCTCTGTGGTCATTACCGTGCGCATGTATATGAAATTAGAAAGTTTATATTTATTCGACAAATATTAACGCCCTCTCTCTCTCTCTCTCTCTCTCTCTCTCTCTCTCTCTCTCTCTCTCACGCGTTTCAACTGTGTCAACAAATAGTAACACCCTCTCTCTCTCTCTCTCTCTCACTCTCACGCGTTTAAACTGTGCAAGCTCTCTCTCTCTTACCGTATACATGGAGTAGTCGATGTGATGAATAAATAATTTTAGCTCTCTCTCTCGTTGTCAAAACGCCGTCTTCATTTTTCATGTATTAAATAATTAATAGTTTATAATGCAGTCAGTGTGATTGATCCTTGTTAGAAATATATATATTTGGCAAATATTAACTATGTATGTGTGTTGTTGTCAATGAACTACTTACCTGTGTGCTGTTACAGATGACAAATCCATACGTTAACGGCGTAGCAATCTTCAATACACTCTTCTTCATGTGGTACAATACTTCTGTTTAATGGGTACAGTTTACACACGCACATAGGTTCAGTGGTGTATAGCGAAATAAATTAAAATTATACACACACATGAAAACGGTGGTTGAAATTCATACAAATCTTCTGATGTAACAGTTCACAAAAATAAATTAATTGTACACATGTTCAGAGGTGTAGAGTGAAATAAAATAAAGTCATAATTTGTTTAAATGATTAAATGTATTTTAAAATTCATAATATAAAATTCACAATTCATAATTAAATAAATACATTATAAAATTGAAAATTCACAATATAAAATTCACAATTCATAATTAAATAAATACATTATAAAATTGATATTTTTTCTAAAGTTTATATATAATTGTGTCGTACTTGTAGGAGAAGCAACCTGCAACATAACAATACAACAATATTAAAATCATGTTAAATATCACACACACAGATATAGTTGGCAGAATCAACGCTTTACGCGAGTAACTTCTTAAATTATGTGTCATTCTCTCATAAGTTAATGCCCATTCATCAAAACTTTGTAAATTAGAATCTGCACTACATTCAAACACACGCACACACAGTGATAAAAAAATTAGTAATGTAGGTTGTTACCTTAACGAGGTACATGCAGAACTAGTGCTGTTACAAAATATATATAGTAGGAAAGCCCACAGACTACTAGAAATAGTTATCACCTGAAAAAAAAGAAACCACACATTACGAACTAATATGTATAAACACAAATATCGTTACTATAATAATAATAATAATAAAAAATAAACTTACGTTTACTGCCGTCCGAACTGAAGTATGGAGAGGCAATAACTATTGATATCACAGTAAGAATTTTTGTTGTTTTTAACAGGTGGTGTAACATGGAATTTTAGCAGGCGGAGGAGCAGAGTCGTCATCGTCGTCGGCACGTATCCGATAATGACCGTACGCAAGCGTATCACGGCCATTGTCTAATATATAGCGCTTATCATCATACGGTGACAACGCTTGCTTATTTACACGCATCGTGTACAGCGTATGATGATCGCTACGTAAACACAACGCACTGACAGAAAACTGACAATGATCAGTGAGACACTTGCGATACATATCGTGTCGCAGACTTCTCTTAATAGCAACTCGAGGCACACCTTTACACACACGTTTTTGACACGCATTGCCGGGATCTTCGTGGGCCACAAGGAACGAATAACATTTCGCTCTGAGACCTACGAATTCTCTAATAGGACGACCACACGTTTCATCCTTGAACAGTCCGACAACCTTTTTGTTCTTAAGGCTATAACAAGGATGAGACGTAGGGTAATCCGAGGTGTCAAAAACGTGCAAGTCCTTCTTCATATCTGCATACAAGTCTGATGTTGAATAGTATACATCAGACTGTCTGTATCAGTCATTAACAATTTAACGTTGCGGCCGTACTTGGCGACAGCATAACGATAATGAAAGTCGTACATTATTGTTTTGCTAACATCAAGCACCGTGAAGCCGACATACACGGGACGAGAAAGAACAATGGATTTTTTACGGAGTGAGAGCCCCACCAGATCGTTCGTATAACGAATCATACGTTTTAGCCTGGGTGTGGAAACTAGTTTTTGAAGCCGTCGTTCATCCGAGACTAGTTCAAAGTCTATATGTTTCCGTACGTTCTCCAGCGACTTACCGTATACGGCGTTGTTCATCAGTTTGAAAAGGTCTTTTTCAAAGCTGTTGACGGCTGCTTGCCTCTTGCGGGTGTTGAAATCGATAAACGGTTTCAACCAAGCGCTTTGCTTAAAACACAACACCCTATGAGTCGCTTTCAGCTCTAAACCAAGACTTAAATACAATTTCAAATTTCGATAATGGAGAACGTAATTTTGTTTGTCCTCCAAAGTTGTTAACAACTTCTCTACGGATGGCCCTGATTCGTTATACGATGATCTGTATATACTCTCGTGTAAACGTTTGGAAAAGGGAGAAAGGATATCGTGTGTTATGCGCTGGCGCACAGGTGCAAGCGGGTAGTCGGAATGCAGGTCGTGTAAGGTATTAGGATAGTGTAGGTCGACTTCAAGGATGTACCCGATGTCAGCATCATCACTCACATTACGTACGTCCAAGGACTCGATTTCGTTACGATCGAGCCATCGGAAGTCTGCGTAAGGGAGTGGTTGCGACATGGCTGCACCGTATAAATTGTTACAGTCCGTATACAGAATGAAGGAGGTCGGTTTCGAAACATCGTACTGATCTGGAATCAGAGGATTGTTAGCGACTGCATGACGGTTGGATATCATCGCGCAGCCTCCGCGGACCCCAGACTCGACGAACAGATGTAGATTTATTTCTGTCAACAGTTCTAATTCGACCCCGGTCATTTTTAGCATCGCGTTCCAAGCGAGTCCGGGAAGTGAGTAAAAATGACATGGGTCCAAGCAGTAATCGGGTAAGGCCATGTCTCGAAAACTTTCAAAGACATCGGCCAGCAGCATTACGTCTGTCAACAAATACAAATCATGGTAATCTCCAAACGTACGCAGATTGAATGCACTCCACACGTTTTGCGCGTGCTCGTAATCTGCGTCCGAAATAGATGATTCCATCAACCGGTTATCAAAGCGTTCACGAGCGGGTAGACTTGTTTCGTTGAACCGATCAATACTGTCAACGTACTCGTATGTGTATACCCCCTTGCGTACGAGCAGATTGGTCTGTTCATCGAAACCCCGTCTAAGCATTTCCTCTCTAAGCAAAGGAAATTGGCTCCCGGACGCGGACAGATTGGTAACGAGTGTGTCCAGAGAGCGATTAAGAAATTGAAAGGAGTCTACGAAACGCAAGGGACCCAGGGAGAACGACACGTAACGCTCACTAGATGTCGCGATTCAGGATACGCGTTCGTCCTTATATTTCCCCAAACCCTGCATTAAATGGTGACAGTCGTAGCCACGAAGGTTGTGAAAGAAGACGGGGATATGACGAGGCATCTTGTAGCTCAGATTACAGCTATTATGGGCTGCTCCCAAGAATTTCCCCGTAAGATGGCAATGATTGCGTACCTTGTCATCGTCTGTCAAAGGGCGCTCACACAAATGACAAACGGTGGCGTTAGTGAACACAACATTGTCATCATCGGACATAATTAATTGTACGTTATGTCGTACCACCTTCATCATATCCTCGACGTCTTTCATCAACCACGAGAAGAACGTGTCTACAACGTTTTCACCTCGATAAACTTTAGCCTTTCTTCAAAGGCTGTGCGTGTGATCGACGATAGCATAGGAGAAACCTGACGGGATATGCATCGCTTCGTATGATGTGGACGATACAGGAGGAGAAGTTATTTTCTGACGGGCACCGCTGCTATCGACGGAGTAGAATTCACCTAACTCGTGCACTGTCGTCGGGACGTTGTTACCAGGTGAACACGATTGAAGCGGAGTGATGAGGGACTCGAAGTCGGCGTAGACGGTGAAGGGTACTTTAAGACAGTGCGCGTAATTTTTAAAGGACATAAACTTCTCCTCCTCCGTGGGCATTTTGGTTTTCTGCTCGCCGTAAGGTGTGCAGTAGGGGAGATGATCGGACAGACCATGTTCGGTGGCGAAACGATGCAGGCAGTAGTCGCAGTAAAATGATTGAGCGCGGTGTTTTGTTAGGGATGATAACAATCTACTCATGTTACTGATAAGACAGTAATGTTTTCGGCTATTTGTATCGGTCAGAAGCAAAAGATTAACGTGATGCGACCTGTCCTTATTCGAGGTAATTCTCAGAGGGTAAACCTCATTTTTTGATTCGTTTCTGATATTGTCTTCTATATCATAGCCGAAAACGTTTATAGAAATGTTAGGATTCTGTGCTTCAAATTTGGAAATGGACTTTAACGAAACAGGGTACTCGATACCGGACATATTTAATGTGTTTATGAATGGGATGTAGTTTGAAGCACGGTCTTTATTATGTTGTTGAGGGTGTATGTGGGCTAGAACAGACCACAGAAAACACATTTCATCTCGGGGGTTCTTGATGTTGACTACTGCCTTAGTGAGTGAGAGTTTTCGCGGGGTTGGAAGGTAGGAGGACGCTGCTAGAGGCTGGTACCGTCCAACAACCAGTTCCAGCTTCAGTACAGCATCCACCGACCATCCGCTCCCGTCACGGGTAAAATTAGATATGCTATTGAAGATTTTATCGTAGGATTCATCGAGTAGACAATTCAACTCGTCGCTGTCGTCCGCGAGCAACGTGCGACAACGTCCATGGAAGACGGCGTCTTTCGTTACCTCTTTCTCCTCACCACTGTCACCATCTACCACGGTTTTGGTAAAACGTATCCTGCACGCAATATGCCACTTGATATTGCGTAAACGTGCCTGCTCTGCCTGAATATCCTCAAGCAATAAAGGACGTGCCTCAGTCATTACGAATACTATGTCATGATCCGACGCGTTGACGTTCACTGGAAGGTAGTCGAAAGTTGTGATGCACCCTCGGACACTACTGTTCCTCTCGATATAAAACCGAGTCACAACTGAAACAATAGAAACATGAGTATTATTAACCAATAGGAATGATAAAATAACGTGTACACAAATTCATGTTTGTAGTAAATAAATAACACTCGTCGGGGTAATATGTCAGTTTATTACAAACCGTAAAGATGTCGGCTACTCCTGATTTTAGTATTGAAAGTGAAAGAATAAAATCATTCAAGTATTGGGAAGTAACGTTTATCAGCCCCGACGAGTTAGCGTTTTCGGGGTTCTACTTCTACCCTAGAAATTTCGATGTTTGTGGGCATAGTATGTCATTCGTAGACGATAGAGTTAAATGCTTTTGTTGTGGAATTGAATTAGTTGATTGGAAAGAAGGTGACAAACCTATGAAGGAACATGAAAAATTTTCATCTACATGTCAATTTCTAAACGATGTTAAGAGTGAGACTTTTCATACACACACCAATAGACACAGTATGACTCAAACGTTAATTCGCATCAGCACGTTTGCACACTACATAATTACAAAAATAATTTCTTAACTGTGACAATTGGTATTGAACCTTTTACCTTGTTCAGTCTGCTCCTCCCCACGTTCCTGCTGAAGGTTAGCCATGATCTTCAAGAGAGAGAATTAATGAATACTGAAAAACAAAAGGTACTGTTATAACGCTGGTATTATGTTAGTGTATCTTAAACGTTTTATATATCAATTTGTACATAATACATGTACGCTTAGACCAACTATTTGCTAGATCGAGAAAATTAAGTTTATTTTCGCGCACACACACACGCACACACACACACACGCGCACACACACACACACAGACGCATACGCAACGTAACCAAACACGCAACGCGCGCACACACGAACACACAGACGTACACGCACACACACACAACGAGCGCACACGTTGGCATGAATCATGTTAGGTCCAATTACATTGTGTCGCACTGACCTGATATTTATAGATGACTTCCATACAGAAGCAGATAACAGATTTAAATAATACTTTCATGCTTACAATATACAACCAATGTACACAAACTTATAAAGCATCAAACTATATATATCATTCGTTGGGTTGTAATTATTATTAAACAGTAAATATTTGCTATGATTTTAGTAACATATAACAGCGTCTTACATACCACTCGAATCTATATATACCGTTCTGTTTCAGATAATAATAATAGTTTGAATATAAAAAGACTGTGTATGAATACAAAGAAATATCAATTATTTGAGTGAAAGTGATTGTGAGTAGGAAAACAAACGAACCGGTAAACATTATGAATTTCCCCATGATTACAACAATAGCTTAACTCAAGAACGCACGCTTAAAATTCAGCTATACCTAAAAATATATATCTTCAATTAGAAGTGTAATATAAAAGGTACAGTAAGAATATATTTCAGAAAATTGATCACACACACACACACACACACACACACACACACACACACACACACACACACACACACACACACACACACATGTATTAAATTCAACTATATATCTTCAATTAGTAATTGTAATTTGATCATACACATACATGTATTAAATTCAATAAATAATGTTTTAATGCAAATAATTTTTACGTTTAAATAAAATCTGTACATACAATAAATTATGCTCACCAAACTAGCGTATGTTGACTACACACAGGAACTTGTGTATACTGAGACACACAATAATACAAGCAGTCTTTCAACTATTAAAAAAAACTACTGTGATAGATTTATCAACGCACGCAAGCAGTCAGTGTGAAACCGATAAAATTCAGTTATACCTAAAAATATATATCTTCAATTAGAAGTGTAATATATATAAAAGGTACAGTAAGCATATATTTCAGAAAATTGTAATTTGATCACACACACACATACACACACACACACACACACACATGTATTAAATTCAAATATATATCTTCAATTAGAAGTGCGTTAAGAATAAAAGTACGTTAAGAATATATTCAGAAAATTGTAATTTGATCATACGCGCACGCTTACACACACATGTATTAAATTCACATATATATCTTCAATTAGAAGTGTAATATATACACATACATGTATTAAATTCAATAAATAATGTTTTAATGCAAATAATTTTTACGTTTAAATAAAATCTGTACATACAATAAATTATGCTCACTCATCAAAACTAGCGTATGTTGACTACACACAGGAACTTGCGTATACTGAGATGCACAATAATACAAACAGTCTTCCAACTATTAAAAATGTCGTGATAGATTTATCAGTGCACGCAAGCAGGTCAATGAGAAATTATCGCTAAATTTGTTGAGTATATATTGGTCTCTGGTGGTAGGGGAAAGCCGGTGTTTGTTTTGGAAGTGAATACTTTCTAATCCATAATTACTTGCGATGGTGACGCTAATGAGTGTCATGTGTCATATTAGAAAGTGAAAGGAGGATTTAGCGAATACACACTGGTTTATTTCGGTATAACCCTCTGAACATACATGCAATTAGTTGTATAGTAATCAGAAATGTGTGTGTGAGAGAGAGAGAGACAATTTAATAGTTTGAATTTCATACCACAAGGTAAACTATATTTTTTAAGTCGTGGGTTGTTTCCGAAAATTATTATTTAAAACTGATAATTGTTTTATTAAAATCTTAGCGCTATATATTAGACAATGACTGTGATACGCTTGCGTATGTGCCAAATTAATTGCCGACGGCGACTCTGCTCCCCCACCTGCTAAAATTCCACGTTACACCACCTGTTAAAAACAAAAACAACAAAAGAATTCTCACTGTGATATCGTTAGTTATTCTCTCTCCACTCTTCAGTTCAGCCGGCAGTAAACGTAAGTTTGTGTATTATTATCATTATTGTAACGATCTTTGTGTTTATAAATATTAGTTTGTAATGTGTGGTTTTTTTTTTTTTATAGTATAATGGAAAACGCTGCTGTAATAATTGACTTTCACTGCTTTTATGATGACAACGGCAATTATATAGTAAAGGAGTTGTCGGTTATGGACGTAACACGTTTTGCATGCAGACATTGGATTTTCGCCCTGCCTGCTACAGTCGTTACGAATTCGAAATACACTAGAACCAACTGTTGGTTAACGACAAACTATCATGGGCTGAGATGGGGTGAAGGAGAGACACCGTACGACAATCTTGTTTCAGTGTTAACAACGTATACGAACATATATAAATATGTGTTTGTGAAGGGTCTTGAGAAAAAACGTTTTTTAGAATCGAAAATAATTCATCATCATATAATAAATCTTGATGACATTGGTTGCCCTAAAAACATACCATATCTATTTCCCGGTACGTTATGTCTCACACATTGCAATTCTTCTTCTACACTATGTACAAATCATAATGTGTACGCACTTAGAGAGTGGATAATTAATGATTTTTCTGTTATACAAACATTTTTAATGTGAGTGTCTCATAGCATTGTTAATTTCGTTAGTAAACTTGTATATGCCTGCAGGCGATAACTATTTCTGTGGGCTTTCCTAATATATATATTATGTAACAGCCATAATTCTGCATGTATGTACATGCAAAGCTTCAGGGGATGAAAAATTTCCTGATAACTACCACCACCACCATTACATTCCACTAGTCTTCTTTGTAGTCATTGTTTAGTTCCGCCTCGTTTGATACAGATGTCTTCACTTCTAATAATGTCGTTTATCACAAAATTCAATGCAGTTTCTGCTATTGAGTACAAACGGTGTGCAGAATTAACACTGAACAAGCAATATCCGATCGTTAACATGGTGCATGTGGACACAAGATATGGGAAGTCTGTGCTTGTAACGTTGGAAGATGGTGAGCTACGCTATCGTGTATATCTACCTAAGAGATATGCTTGCGTCTTTACAGATGAAGAGCTCCGTCATATAAGCCCCAGCGACCTACATCTCGTGTTTCGAGGCATGAGGAACCAAACAGTGCAAGTGGAAATTGTATCTCGTTAAGGTGACAAACTACTTTTAATAAACAATTTTTATCACTGTGTGTGCGTGTGTTTGAATGTAGTGCAGATTGTAATTTACAAAGTTTTGATGAATGGACATTAATTTATGAGAGAGAGTGACACATAATTTAAGAAGTTACTCGCGTAAAGCGTTGATTCTGCCAACTATATCTGTGTGTGTGTGTGATATTTAACATGATTTTAATATTGTTGTATTGTTATGTTGCAGGTTGCTTCTCCTACAAGTACGACACAATTATATATAAACTTTCGAAAAAATATCAATTTTTTAATGTATTTATTTAATTATGAATTGTGAATTTTCAATTTTATAATGTATTTATTTAATTATGAATTGTGAATTTTATATTATGAATTTTAAAATATATTTAATCATTTAAACAAATTATGACTTTATTTTATTTCACTCTACACCTCTGAACATGTGTACAATTAATTTATTTTTGTGAACTGTTACATCAGAAGATTTGTATGAATTTCAACCACCGTTTTCATGTGTGTGTATAATTTTAATTTATTTCGCTATACACCACTGAACCTATGTGCGTGTGTAAACTGTACCCATTAAACAGAAGTATTGTACCACATGAAGAAGAGCGTATTGAAGATTGCTACGCCGTTAACGTATGGATTTGTCATCTGTAACAGCACACAGGTAAGTAGTTCATTGACAACAACACACATACATAGTTAATATTTGCCAAATATATATATTTCTAACAAGGATCAATCACACTGACTGCATTATAAACTATTAATTAATTATTTGATACATGAAAAATGAAGACGACGTTTGACAACGAGAGAGAGAGCTAAAATTATTTACTTATCACACCGACTACTCAATGTACGAGAGAGAGACAGGAGAAAGGGTATGAAACCTTGCATAGTTGAAACGCGTGAGAGAGAGAGAGAGAGAGAGAGGGTGTTACTATTTGTTGACACAGTTGACATGAGTGAGAGTGAGAGAGAGAGAGAGAGGGCGTTAATATTTGTCGAATAAATATAAACTTTCTAATTTCATATACATGCGCGCGGTACTGACCACAGAGAGAGAGAGAGACATACACAACGAGTGAGAGAGAGAGAGAGAGAGCTAAAATTATTTACTCAATGTACACAGTGAGAGAGAGAGAGATAGAGAGAAAGAGAGAGAGAGGGAGAGGAGAAAACGGTTTGAACATAACGTTTGACAACAAGAGAGAGATAGTTTTACTTACACTCAAATGTGAGAAAGAGAGAGAGTAACAATTATGATCATATAGTTTGAATTTCCCACTACAGAAGAGAAAAAAATGTTGGCAGATCTGCTCTATACACACACACAATAATGTAAGATTGGTAACCCTGATCATATATTTTAATATATACACTATATAACACATATTTGAATTTCCCTCCCCCCCGCCACAGAAAATGTTGACAACCCTGCTCATATAAAATATCTATACACTATAATAATAATACAGAGGTTGGTACACCTGATCATATAGATTTAATATACATTATAACACACGACAAATTTGAACTCATGCAAAGGTTGGTACACCTGATCATATATTTTAATATACACTATAATGCATCGAGTTGGAACCTCCCACCCACCACCACCCACTGATATGAAATAAAAAACCACCCACCACCACCACCCCCTGATATGCAAATCAGCTTTCTTAAAAAAATAAAAAATTATATTCACGGATGCTGGTGGTCCATTGAACCTCATCCCACCCCCTTGATATGCAAATCAATTTAATAAAAAAAATAAAAAAATCAAATAAAAAAAATAAAAAAATTTATTCGCGGGAATTCGCGGTGCTGTGGTCCATTGGGATGCTGCGGGTCCAGCGGTGGCGGCGTCATCTCTTAGATAATGTTTTTTATTGTTTTTTAGGAAAGGCGGCATTCCTTTGTGAGCCAGAACCCCCAATTTCCCTCTACTACCTGTCCGGTCAAGAAAGTAAAAAATACCTAGTAATAATTTTGACCCAATCTAATTTTTAGTGTAGTATTAACAACATAATGACAATTGAAATTCGTCATGGCAGAATTTTTTCGGCTGCGCCAGAATTGTTAAAGAGTTTGAAAGATCAGGTGTACACTTAACTGAATCTATCGTTTCGTACAGGGATCTATAGGGAATAACAATGAATAAAGAGTCGCATGCGTATGTATGTATCATTGTATATGTGAAGACTTGAGATAGCAAAGTAAAATATATTACCTATAACTAAAACAGATTAGGGGATGTTCTTTACGTAATTATTAAAAGTTATTTTTAACATATTTCACTCACTACTGGTATTAACAAACAATCATAATTTAGAAACATACAATTTACACAATATCTGTAGAACTTTACGACTTACATCAGATAGTTGACATAAGGTTACAAACAAAAGTTTCTGGTAAATTTTACTAACAAGGTTTTAGTGGATGGTTAGTGAGGATCGGTCAATAATACAAATTTTAGCTATTTTGCGTCGACGTTTCGACAATATTTATTGTCGTCTTCAGGACCTGTGTATGAAATACAGTAGAAATATCAAACATAACGAAACAATGAAATATTTGGGTGATCGTGTTGGTGATGTGAGTGTGTGCGTTGGTGATGTGAGTGTGTGCGTTCGTATGTATGTATCATTTTATATGTGAAGACTTATGATAGTTCGTTTACATCTTCAAATTATCTTTAAGAAAACGAGCAAATTATGGTATGAGAGAACTTAATTTATACAGTATTACAATTTAAATTACTAAATGAAATGTTATTTTAGTTAATTAAACAAACAATAATCAACAACTGGATATTAGATGGGTACATAAATTGTTTATACCTACAACAGTCAACATATAGCAAAGTAATATATTACCTATAACTAAAACAGATTAGGGGATGTTCACTAGGTAATTATTTAAAGTTATTTTTACCATGTTTCACTCTCTACTGGTGTTAACAAACAATCATAATTTAGAAACATACAATTTGCACAATACTGTAAAACATTACGACTTAAATCAGATAGTTGACAAAGGTTACAAACAATAGTTTCTGGTAAATTTTTCTAACAGGTAAACTTGGATAATAATTGTAATCATATTATAAAATATAGTCAAGAGTACTACAGAATAACGTAATTTATGTATGTGTCAACAATCACCCTTCTCTCTCACCCATTGTCCCCCTGCCAGTCATTCTCACAGCCTCTCACTCTAACCTGAAATCGATCTATCACTAACTATCACCCCACTCACTCTCTCTCTCTCTCTCTTCTACATCTCACTCACTGTCTCCCTCCCCCCCCCTCTCTCTCTCTCTCTCTCTCTCCCTTTCATTATCTGTCAGTTGAAATAACGAGGAAGATATAAAGAACGTTGAATTTTTCAGAAAGATTGAATGATGGAATGCATTTATAAAGTGACCTCAAGGACGGCTGAAATGTTTGTTAAAAAAAGTTGTTAAGTTTTACCCACTCTTATTAAAATCTATATAGATGACACTATGCAGAATTGGGAGTAAATAGTTTATAAACATTTAAAATTGCCGAAAATGTCTAGTTTAAAGGTTTTACTTTACACAGACAATGTATTATTAATTTAAGAAACAAGAGAATTTTAAACGTACATCCCTATACTATTTAAATCAAGTATATGTGGAATACAATGTTGGAATATTAAAAGAGATGACGAAATAATTGAATTTTGAATAAAGGAACCAATCCGATCTAAAATTGCCTATATGCTGTTGATTTGAAACAAGCCTCAACGTTTAGATATTAAGCTGTCAGATAGGTAATGAGAATGACAAAGACGCTTTAATCATAAGTTGTCTACATGTCAAACTGTGTGTGGAGCGATCGAAGAACAATGTTAGTCAGACACAGGGATAAAGCTTTACTAGATTATGGCAACTATGGCACTTCCATTACGTTTGTGTTACTGCGAATGCTGGGTACCTAAAAAGAAAACTTTAAGTAGAATGCATAATCCGCTGATGAGAACCCTGACATAATCTAAAGGTTGAACAAGAATTAACTGGATAAAAAATGAAGGAATATGAGAAATAGCGTAAGTGAAAACCATCGGGAATCGAAGAAGGGGATACCGCCGCAAATAGTATGACAATGTGATAGGACTGTCACAAGACTACTTACATTAGCATTCAACATACACCTTCGACAAGAAGAGACCTGGGTAGACCTAGAATGAGATAGAGTATCAATTTGTGAAGAGGAACAGGGCCAAGGCCAAGCCTGTGAACTGTAGACGAAGAATAAGAAGAAACGTTCTAAACGAAATGTGTAGGCCTATATAAACTACGCAGAAGTCACATCGTCGAGACTGTCTCTATTGCGACGTTATGTTTACATTGACTGATAATTTGCGTCTTCTTGAGATTGGATTTCGCAATTGACGTTGCTTGAAGTTTTTATCTATTCATTAAAAAAAAAAATCAGGATGGCATCGCCGTTCGGAATACTGATTAATTAGAGGCACAGGGAGAAGGTTAAAACAATTGACATGACAAAGAAAATTTTTTTTGGTAGCTATTCGAATTAAACCTTATGAATCAATGCCGTGTTACATTGTTATTTTGGTGTGTGTGTGTGTGTGTGTGTGTGTGTGTGTGTGTGTGAAAGAGAGAGAGAGGGAGAGGGAGGGAGAGAGTATACAAGTCACAAGTGGTATGGCGAGGACGACAGAGGTTTTATGGTCCACACGATGGACATCATACAAAGTACACATAATAGACCTCACGCAGGTGGCTACTTCTGTTATGAAATATTCATTGTGCTACCACTGCTGCAAAGCGTTGGACATTACACACAAGCGTAAGGTAGCAGGGATTTCTGAAAATAACAGCAGTCCCATTTTGTAACTATAAATCAACGGAATCTTTAACAACATAATTTAAACCAGGAGAGAGATAATTCCAAATAATTGTTCTCCTCTGCAACCCTCTTATGTCCAATCTAATTTAGAGTTACTTTGATAACTTAATTAGATAGTCACCTCATATTCTTGCAACTTCAATCAAGGCATCCATGAATAGTTATAGTCTGAAGCAACGCCACTATCTATAAAATTATTATACTCGAAAACCCGTTGATCCAGACTCTGCAATCAGTCTTTGCCGTCATAACATAATCATTATCTTTGTACCCCCCAAACGTTGGCATTTTGTATTCAAGGTTTCTCAATGTGTCCACAATGTTTTTCTCATAGAAGAACTCAGAAAGAAGGAAAATTACAGAAAGATGTCCCGCCCACGCATTGTTTAATCTGTGTAAGCGGTATGTTACTTCTTAAGTTCAATAAGGTTAATGAACATAATTTTAGAAGAGCGATTAAACATGGAGAAAGAATTACTATGTGATGTTTTCAGCACGACATTGATGGACACTGGTAAGACTGACAATGAGCTACATAAACAGTGACGTACAATGAAAGAGTTGTGCAGAGAGACTGTAAACATCAGGGAAAACGTTTTAGCCTACTGCAGGGTTAGACAAACTTGTGTGAATACCATATTGAAACGAGAGAAAATAGAAGACGTTGAGTAGTTTACTTAGTCAGCGTAATAATTAAGCAGAGGAAGGGAAGAAAGCGATTCAGGTTAGAACTGTTCAAGCAAACGCTGCATTATACAGTAATACAAGTTGCTGATCGCTAAAGAAGTAAACCTAGAAACAACAAAAGATTCCTAAGAACTTATAACGGAAGGCAGAGGGATAGTCTTTGAAATGTGGTGTAATGGACAGTAACTATAATTATGGTGGATAGACAAGAAGATGTAGGCGAAGGGAGGGAAATATGAAAAGCAAAGATACGAAGTTATTGGTCACATTATGAGGGACGAGGGAATTATCATAACAGTAATAGATGGTTACAATGAGGAAAGAGATGCATACAAAGAGACCGGCTCCAGTATAATAATCAAATAATAAATTATATGAATTACAGTTCTTACGAAGAAATGACACGAAAGGCACAACAGCGCTCCGTGTGGAGAACAACTACCAGCCAAATTTCGGATTGAGGGCTAGAAAGGATTATCTGTTTCTCTTCTTTCTCCAGCTCCTGTATATCTTATCCTCATGCTAACATCATACTCCTTATTTTCTTCGATTTTAGATCAAGATTAATTCTGAAAAGTTGTAGTCACTTTCAATGTCATTACTTAGATAGTTATGTGATTCGTATCCTGGTATCCTGTATTTTTTACTGAAAAGTGTGTAATCAATTTCTTATTGTCCTAAATTCCTTGGTACCCTCCATATATATAATCATTCCTTCCGCCCTTATAATCATGTACACTTCTCTTTTTAACCTTCGCTTATTGGAATTTCTTTCTCATTTATTTGATTTAGTTATTCCGACTGTTCTTAAATTCATCTAATTCTTTATCATCATGTCACGAAGCAGATATATTCACTTATATTACAACCGTATTCACAGGATTGTTTCTACACATATGGTGCACATTCTGCCACTGACTCTACGTTTCCATTCTTTGTCTATAGCAAATATCAGCATCGTTCTTTCATTCAATCACATCTGAATGAATAATCATTCATTCAATGTGTGAACGTCTTCCTAATCATCACTGAAAACAATTCCTTTATTTCGCTTATTTATAAAAACTTATTCTCTTATTCAGCAAATACAATTTTTTATTTTGTTGAACAATAATTTATTCAGCTCGATTCATTGATTGAACATTCCAAACTAAGTTCTTTTAATGTTTCTTACTCTCTATACAGTCTTCTTACTTGAGAAGAATCTACATGTCGATGTGTGTAAAATGTATACACAGTATGGAAGGAGTATTTTACTTCAGAGTAATGGTTCAGAGTAATGGTAATGGTTAGCGTTACAATTTCATGGCTACAAGCCTAGGATATCCTCAAGATTTTCATTTAGGATATTCTAAATGCTTTTACATTTTATATCGTTGGCCAATTTGTGGCTTTTTTGACTTACCAGGTCCACTAAAGAGTTCCGTACCCAAGGGTAAGATGATGCCCGTTACTCAACAGCTCATTCGTTCTCCAATGAAGGTATTGTTACTTGACAGAGGGGAAATCTTATTCCGGGAATCATTCGGTCTTCAAGAATTTAACTGCATGAACAGGGCATATCGCTTATAGGGGAGACAGATATCTGACTGGGAGAGGATGCATTACTGTCCTCTAACAATGCCAATTTTCTGATATTTAATGAAGAAAGTTGTGTTAGTGGTTGAAATCACAAGCAGAATGATCACTGTTACACACCACTATATACAAATTTTTCGGGATAATTTTTATATAGTGGTGTGCAACAGTGATCATTCTGCTTGGAATTTTCTGATAGTCGTTTATGGATCCGTACGGAATAATAGACATATTTTGTATTGTGGCTGGCCAGAAGGTATGAATCATGCAGCACCAAAAAAGCTGTTCCCTGCAAGGGTAGACAGAGATTGGTAAATTACCCTTAAAATGGAAATTTTTATGAACATTTAGTAATGAAGAAGAGAAGCTGAGTGTATCGGAGGAATAGGTAACTGTTAAAACTGAAGGCAATAAACGGGTGAAAGGAAAAATAAAAACGAAGTGGAAGAAGAAGAATCGAAAATATTCTTTTTGTTTAATGTAACCTATAGCATACGCCTAAGTTAAATATATTACAGCTATGATTTACATAACTCAGATAATTCTGAACTAACTTACGAACATTTTAAATGCGTTAAGACATAATTTGCAATCTGTAATTTGACGTAACTGTAGAATCTTCTTCAATCTGAAATATTATGTGTAGCCAAGCATGGGAGGATCTCTATATTCACTGATGCACATATCAGGTTTACAGGAATGTGTGCATTAACAAACGCAAGTATTCATTAACAAGACTTCTTTACATATACAGGCAGAGAGGGGAAACGTTTTAGCGTTTGCGTTTTATAGACATTTGGAGCTTTGTGTTTGGAGCGTTCGGGTTTAAACCTCAGTCAATCCCGTTGAACATGCTTGTGTACTCCCTGCTCTACTTGTACTGACCTCAGTCGGGTTTAAATTTTAAGGGAAACTTAATGCATAGTTTATAATACAGAGGTAAATAACTCATACAAATAAAAACAATCCACTCTGATAAAAGAACACTTACAAATTCACTTCTATCCTTCTTCTGTCTATATGCCTTCTTGTGGCCTTGATATCTTCTGTCTGTAGAAACTACACAGAAGAGGAGGTACTCAAGATAATGGGAATATGGTTCTCTTATTTAGAACGCTTGCATTTGTAATCGTCCTACTTTCTCACTTTCTCTGTATAACGAGTTATAAACTTTTTTATTAGAGGTGAACGACATGATACATAATCCTTTCAGTAATACTTATCTCATAGTAGTGAGATTTTTTTTTGCAAACTTTATAGCGAAAAACTCGTGTAAGGCGAAAGTTGGTCAAGGACGGCTACGGTTTGTTGTCACAGTTCGCTGAGCTCTCTTGAACACGCAACAGATTAGTTCTCCCTTTGCTAACACTTATGGGAGTTACGAAACGAGATCGCCATCAGACGGTTTGTACTGATGCGGTTTGTATAAGTAAGAAGAGAATAATTATAGTTCTCTTAAAGTTAGAACAGATAAATGTCCACGTTACGTCGAAGAGTGTTGATCGATTCTCTCGTTCGTTCTTATCGCCTCGCTGTAGATTCAGTTTTACATTTCCGGAATGATTCAACGTTTTGTTTTGTTCAACAGGTTTGCAACCTTTATTCCAATTCAGGCCTATTTCTTACAATTCCATTTTCATGACAAATGTCAACTCTTACAACTAGACCTTGACCCATTGCTGTCTCATATGAGTATAAGCAATACATCCGTTTCTTACAATCTGTGTCCATGACCCAGTGATATCGCAGTTTGCCAAGCTCATCATTAATTCAAAAGAGAATGTAGTTTGGTCTTTTAATAATTGTTCACACTGTTAGAAGATCACAAAATATGCAATCCTCGCAACAATATGGGTTTTTGTTCAAGAAAATTCAAATAGCCCCAGGAGGAGTGGAAGTATTTTTGATATTTGAAGTAAAATCAAAAGTTCTCTGTGCGCGGGTTCTGATGGTAGAATCCTCGAAGTGAACAAGTTCATATCGTCTTTTCTGTATAAAATATACAATCTGTAACTCTCCATTCCTTGCTCATATAGTTTGTTTATGTACCCCGCTGCGACCGAAATGAAAATAATAACAACGGCTCAACTTTATTTTACTTTATTTTTGGAATTAAAAAATATTATTTCTGACAAGCAGTTTGGTTTTAAAAAAGGGCTTAACACTAAATCAGCACTATTACAACTTATGACAAAAGTTTACTCACCCATTAAAAATATCCAGTTAACATATGGGCTTTTACTAGATTTTAGTAAAGCCTTCGATCAATAAATTTTATTAAAAAACTTAAATTGTTACGGAATACGGGGTTTAGCATATGATTGGTTTTTATCCTATATCTTAATGAGGAAACAATGTGTGAGTATTGAAAATGTTTTCAGTTGTGAACGAGAAGTAAGAAGGGGTGTGCCCCAAAGTTCAGTTCTTGGGCCAGTTCTATTAAATATCTGTTTTGGAAATTTCAATGGGCAACTCACCGCGTTTACAGATGATACGGCTTTTCTGTATGTTTCAAAAAACCTTATTGCTATGCATACAGCTGTGGAACAAGATCTAAAAAACTAAAATTTTGGTTGTAGGAAAATAAAATGTTTCTAAATGCTCAAAAAACGAAATATGTTTTATTTGATTTAAAAGGGCAAAAGTCTTTCCCAGTTCCTATAAAATTTTAAACTGACCAATATAATAATTAACAGATTGTAGTTATATTAAATTAGAACAATACTTTCAAATATTTAGGTGTTTCTGTGGATAGTCAAATCACATAGAAAAATCGCAAAAGAAAAAAAAGACAAAAAGTAGTTACCTTTTGGAAAAAAATTTATTTCTTAAAAAAGTGTCCGCAAAATATTGTTAAAAGTGTTTATTTCGCTTTAGTTAATCCAAAATTAACATACATAATTGGTTGTTGGGGCGGGACGTAGGCTACGTATTATATTTGAATCCTCTGTTAGTTTTAGAAAACATTATGTTTGAATTCTGCTAGGTAAAACGTAAGGTATGACTCATTTCCTTTGTCTCAGAAAATTAATTATTTACCTTTAAGACAGTTTTACGTTTATAAAGTACTTACAATATATTTCAGTAGGAGTGGAGATTATGGGAAAATTAACATTCGACGACTAAGGTGTGAAAATGAAACTGTTTTGATACCTTTAGCTGGAAAGGTTATATGTAACAAGTTTATTCATGTTTTGTATCCTAGATTGTATAATCGTTCACCTACCGACATAAAAAAAAAAAAATTTTTCTCAAAGATTTGGAACCTTGGCTAACGACCTTCTGGTCAGCTGAATACCTTTACCGTCGTACATATCATTAATAATAATTTTAACCACACGAGAAGCTATCATTAACGGAAAAAATTTAATTTGAGTTTCTATTTTGTTTGTAAAGAGTGTAGCTAGATTTATTTGTGATGTAAAAGTGTTGATTTTATGTTGAAAATTTTGACAACTGCCAAATATTAGGTTAATTATTTTATATTATTAATAATAATTGTTAATATTATATCTTAGTTGTAATCATAAATGTGAATTATGATTAAACTGGAGGATTATTTCAGTTGGGGTTAATTTTAAGATGATAAGGATCTATTTTCTAGAATATGTTTGTATTTAGTGTAGTCTGTATAGGTTTCAGTGACCTCACAATACATATGTGACAAAATTGTTGGCGATAGGAGCTAATCGGACTTATGAAAGATTGTTTTTTGTTGAATTAAATATATAAAAAGGACATTAATAAACCTTAAATTGTCACTGCTCACAGTATGTGGTGAGCAGTAATTCCTAGTGCTGTGAATGTAGGGGAATAAAGGTATTAAAAAAAACTAGGGCAGTGGCCTAACTTGCTAACGTTTTAATGTAAGTACTAATAAATTCTCGTATTTTTTTTTTTGCGTTGCGCCTCACGTTGTGGACGCCATCTATGTAATGTACTAATAATCTAATAATTTACTTGCCGATATATTTTTGTTTAACGCCCCACGTTGTGGACGACAGTTTGTGTAATATAAAAACAGAATACTGGTTTATTAACTGATTGAGTTTCTCTCCGTTACAGGTTACCAACGCATTGACGCATTCCGCATTTAAACCTCACTGAGGAAGGAGAAAACAACTTCGAAACGACGTTTGAGGAAATAACAAAAAGTAAGTTTTTCACAAGTGAAATTGCCTTAAATATTAATTGTTAAATATTAATTGGTAAGTTTCTTTGTTACGCCTCACGTTGTTTGCGCCAATTATGTAAAGATTCAGAATGTGTAATAAAAATAATCAATTAATTACTTAATTGACTGGTTACTTTTCGCCTCACGTAGTGGACGACGATTGGTAAAGTTCAGTAATATAGGTTAAATATATTTTGTATTTCTTGTTTAATAAATTCCTTAATTCATTTTCTTATTCTCTTACCTAGTTTAATACTTTAAATCTCAAGTTGCACGCCAAAAATGTACTGCCAACTTATTCATCAAATTTTTATAAAATCGTCATCACTCGTAAATTGAAAAAATATTAATTATTCGAAATAATTACTCATACAAAATGAATTCCATTCAATAATCTTTTATTTACTTTTGAAATTCTTTTCTTTTCTTTTGAATATAAAATAAATAAAATACTTCTTAATTTGAATTCTCCAGGCTTGCTAATTTATCGCTCAGCGGTTGGTACTATGATATTCATAAAACTCAGACATAGGTTAACGGTTTAGGCTATGTAACTATAACCTCGTGGATTCTTTGGACTACAATAATTATTTACGAAAATGTCCTTTGTGAAGTACAAAACATAACAACATTAAGTTAAAATATAATATAACAAAACAATATCTTATAACTAATGTAACTAACAGTTCGTAATCGCCGAACCGTGTCTTTTTTAGGTTAACAGTGTCTTAGGAGGTTATCCTTCTTTGAACTTTAAGCACAAAGAAATAATTGCTTAAATATGAAAAAATTACAAAAGTGTTAGTGTTTTATGGTTCAGTGGTGGTGAAATAAATAGTTCACAAATGTATATAAAGTGTTGCAGGTTGGGTTATGATAACTAGTTAATAAGTCGTTTTAAAAATTTTAATTATTAACACTATAGGCTACTTTCCTTTTAAATGCACACTTTCTTATTCACTTTTATTATTTTTACTCTATAATTCTTTTCTGGTTATTTTAATGATTCACAATTTTTATTTATCACTCATCGATCATTATCTATAGGCACTCTTCACCTAACCTATCTTGGGTTCGAGTCTGATTGTACTTTCTCGTATAGAGGTGTCGCGGAGGTTACGTTCTTTACTGCTCGGAATCCAACAATCAACTAACTCGCTTGGTTCCAGTTTTTGGGTCCTGCTAATGCAAAATGTGAAAAATTCCCATTGGTTGAAACGTCAAGCATTGTCGTTCATCAAATGGTGTACATTCAAATTATGTAAGCGCCATTCAAAACCAATACAAAGGCGTGACTAGTGCGATTAAGTAGGAACAAACAATAGAAACGAAAGGACTAAGACTGGAATGCTGCATTAACTCCATCTATTTAATATTCACCGTTTAAGAGCGCTAATTATGGCAAGCTAAATGTCGCAATATGGGAGTCACGATCTTCGCGAAATGAAGAGGACACACATTACATGCTTAGAAACGTTAAGAGGAGATGACCACAACCTAAATACCTAACAACCTACCAATCAACCTAAATAAAACAAAGTAGACAGACAAACGAGAGACCTATCTGTGGAAGTGAAACAATAGTGGCCACTAAAAAGATACAAATATCCAGGATCAACAATAACAGATAAGGCTGATTGTGATGAAAGATGTAAAAATGCGTCGGAGACAAGGGAGAACAGCTGTAAAAGAATTTTATCCTATTATTTGGGATCAAGCAATTTCCAGAAAGGTGACAAGATTAATATACTAGGAGCAATAGTAGTTTATGGATCAAAAGTGTGCAGTATATCTAAAAGAACAGGGACAGATTAAAAAAGATTGAAATGGAGTAGTGGAGGAGAAGTTGTAATTTAAAAAGATTAAATATGGTTAGAAACGATGAAATTAGATGTCTGGCTGGAGTAGGGGTAGAGATCACAGAATCCATCGAAGTAAAGCAACTGAAATGGTTTGGCCTCCTAAACAGAATGTCCAAAACAAGATGGCCCAGGAAAATACGAAATATGGAAAAGAGCACCCACAGCAAGAAGAAAAAAAGGATAGACCTAAACTGTCATGGAACAGAGGTGCAATCGCTGATTACGAGCTCAGAGGACGGTGGATGCTGGGATCACAAGGCGTCCAGATATAAAATAAGCCGGATAAAAAAAATACAAAATATTTAATACAAATTTTGTAGCCGTCTTACACCAGTGAGATTGAGAAGACACAAATTATGTAATTCTGTGTAAGATACTCTCTTCTTTCACTATATTTTTACAATAATAAAAGAAATGTCTAAATCTATTTCTTGTTTTGTGCGTCCCTTTACAATTTCACGCCTTGTACTAGTTCGCAGCTGTTGTTATACCGGACATCATTACGTTATTGTACGTTATTATATTAAAAACTTTATACATTTGTATTAACTAATTTGCTGTCGTCTATTGATTTCTCGTTGACAGGTATGCCTATACGATGGGAGTTGAGTGATCTGAGAAGACAAGAGCCTTTTGGAAAAGTCTATTTCTTATAAAAACGTTTAGTCGTTGTTTCATGTCCATTACGTAATAATTGAGACTATTGCACTAACATTGTAACGAAAATAGGTGTATCTACTTTAGAGTCACGTTATATAAATGATATCTGTGTTAATCGTTGTGATTACAACATGTGTTAATTAACGTGTAGGTTTCGCGTAGGTGAAAAGTCTACTGATGTTAACAAACACATATGTAATTACCGGGGTCTCTCTATTGGGGGTATGTCTCACGATAACCTTTGAATGCATCAACCGATTTCGTATAACATGGCATTCGTGACCATACTTTTACTCTACATACTCCTATTGTGTTAGACATAGATCCCCTTAAAAATAGGGGACGCAAGGCAAAACAAATAATGTAATAATTTTAACAAAAATGTGAACGTAGTATACAATTTTGAAAAGTTCAACATTTAGGATATCAGGGCCGAAAGGGGGATTAGAATTTTGGAAAATTGTAAAACTCTAGCTGGGTATCACATTAAAGGGAATGTTAACCCAAATCCAAATATAATATTTACTTACATCGTTTTTTTTTACTTTAAAGGATCTACGGGCCAAAAGTGAAGTGAAAATTTAAATAAATTTTAAAAAGTCTTTTGTGTAGCGTTTATAAGACAGCTGCATTTCTTTTCAACACCTTAAGATTTTTATTTAGAAACACATAAATCTAAAAAAATTATTTAAAACAAAATATGAGAACGGTCGCCTCGTCTTGGTGTTTCTCGGCTAAGATGAAGAATCATATAAACGAAGAACTTTACTCATATCTTTACAAAGTTTAACTTTATTAATTCGAATATTAATAAAATATAATTTTCTAAATAAGTGTACGAGTTCTGCAACTCAGTGAGATTACTAGTTAAGTCTCCGACTCAACACTTTACCTAGTTTCACTTGAAGTCACTGCATTCACTGGCAGTGGCCGTTTATTGGCTAAACAAAACATCAATCGGAAGTTTACCTACGATCCCGAACGTTAGTTTGAACGAGTGGGCCGCACTCTGTTATATTTTATATCCATGTAATAATCACAATTATTCATAGTCTTTCAATACCGTTAACGTATTTTTCTTACAACGTACGTTACATCTTCTGTTAATCAATTCTTCCATTCTGTGATTAACTTAAATCTGACTATGTTTTTGTCGTTACGACATATTATAGTTAAAATAAAAAAACTAATACCGGAAAAATCTGTTTTTACATAGAAATGATAATAGAAAAATACGTTTAAAGAACTATTTTGTGACATGGCCCAGTATACTACTACTACTACAACAACAACAACAACAACAACAACAACTACTACTACTACTACTACTACTACTACTACTACTAGTAGTAGTAGTAGTAGTAGTACTACGTTTAAAGAACTATTTTGTGACATGGCCCAATATACTACTACTACTACTACTACTACTACTACTACTACTACTACTACTACTACTACTACTACTACTACTACTACTGCAATTGCATTATAATGTGAAAAGATTTATTTAATTTCCCCTGGAATCGCAATTCACATTCACAGACAATTGTACAATTATTGTCTGTCACATTTTACAATGTTGTTTGCAAAGTGCATCATACTAGATGTAATATGCATCACATGTATATCGTAACGTGACGTTTCACTCTACATAAAGTTTGTCATAAAAATAATGAAGTACAAAAGAGAATCTAAATAATAAACCTGTGTTATGACATAGATGTATTCACAAGTAAATTTAAAATCATTATAAAGTAACAAGAAAATTAAAATATCAAACATTAAACTTATAACAATATAAAACATGTATAGGAATGAACTTAATCACAATAATTCCAGAAAACTGCATAACAAATTATGTACAGGTTAGGTAAAAAACCTATAATGCAGAGACTAGCTGGATAACCAGTAACTGGGAACATGGCAACATAACCTAAAGAAAATGTAAGACAAAAAACTATAAACCTAGATTAAGTATAACATATATTGTAAGTATAGATTCAGTTATATCTGAATGTAACTTATAGACACTGTGATAATTCAAATAGAGATCATTATATCATAAATGGGCTACAAAAGTTTTAATTTTGTATAATAATGTTGTAGTGTGTGATAGGAAGGAAGATTACTATTGTATATTGAAGAATGATAGAAATGTAAAGGAGCAAATGATGTAAATAATTTAGTAGTATAAAGTGTGACAAATAAACTGACTACTAGCCAATAAAATAAGAAATAACTATTGCTGGTATGGACAAATAATAATGTAGTTAGTAAGAAATAAATGTTACACCAAAACCTACATCTACTTGGTAGATAAAAGAGACAATATCATGTATAAAAATTGTAATAGACTATGTCCAATATAAAAAGAAATGGTATGTGTTACTAGATTTGTTATGATGCGGCCCGTGGGCCTAAAAAAAATGTGTTAGTGTCGGCACGTGTGTACCAGAAAATGTTCTGATAGGAAGATGATGCCTTGCGGTGCTATTGCCAGGATGCAGAATAATGAAGATAGTGGACTGTATAATACATTTATTAAGATTGTTGTACACTTAACTCTGAGCGCTGAGGTTGGCTATGTCTGGTTGAGATTTAAGTTTTAAATGAACGTGTCGCTAAGAAAGCTAAATGGTAGATGAGGCGCAAATGTGCGATACTCAAACTACATCAAGAAATGTTAAGGCCTAAGGCCTATAAGAATGTCGTAGATTGTCGTCAGACTTGAGGCGCGAGTACGCGGCACTCAAATTACATGAAATCGAGAAATTAGCAGTGTATCGCTAATTGGTGCAAGTATGCAAGAAATGTTGTGGCCTAAAGCCGACATTGATTGTCTGACGACAAGAAAAATGATGACGACAGAACGAGACAGCAAACGTTGTGTCTGCTGCCCGCCGACGCTCGGTCAACTGTAACGTTGAACGTTGTATAAACATGATAGCGCAATATCAGAAAGCACAGATTAGCCAACCTCTGAATGCGAAAATTACCACAATACTGTCCATAACTGCCCGCAAAAAATCAAAAGATTTTTTAATACTTAATACAATAATAATATAATAATACAATAATAATATAATAATACATTAATAACTTATTGTAAGAAAATACAGTGTTCTTAATAATAAAGGTCAATCTCAGTAGGTTGTATTGAACCTTGATTTGAAATCTTAGATAACAGTTATGACATTAACTGCTTAGCGATAAGCTTGAGTGATGATAAGAGTTGAGCAGGCCAAGGTCGGCGTGCAACTTGATTTGTGCCTGAGTATAAATGTAAAAGTTAGCAATGTATTGCCAATATATATTGTATGTATACTTAAACGATATAAGACATGAAAATACATAATTTGACAATGTTTAATGATGAATAATCGGTGACTCATCACATGATGGGCCCGATAAATTGTAACATTTATGCAAGTCATAGTGGTTAGCTTGAACCAGTTAAGGCCAGTAGACCTATACAATAGTATTGAATACAATGAACAAACAAAATTATTATAAAATTATACATGTAAAGAGATAAATTTAATATGACGCCATATAGTTTGAACGATGCATGCTATACCTGAAATTTCAGGAATTTACAATAAATTATTATGTGAAAACAAGCTATACATAGTTGAATGATTGCAAGCACAAAGTGTAATGACATGTATGTCATGATTAAAGCATGAATAATAATTGTGCAATGCGTGATCACAAAATACAAAATACAAACTGCAATATAAAAATAAAAATATAGGCGTGGCGTATGGTTATAGACAGTAAATGCGGACAAAACAATATGTTTTACATAGATACAAGTTATACATAATAAATACAATAGAAATTGGTTTAGATAATTACAAATATATGAATACAAGGCACAATAGCATAAGTGACAAGTACAACAATGTGGTTATACAAATGTAATACATGGTTTGTACAGCTGCAGATCATGCGAATATTATAACAAAATTTTTACATAAAAACAATAGTAAGCAAAAACATGAAGCATAAATCAAATGTTGCATACACGAAAATACAAAAATAATTAAAGCCTTGCATATTAAATAAACTGACACTTGCTTGAGTAAAACAAACAGTTTCTGAATCAAAGATGTACGAATTAAAGCTTACGCTAAAAACAAAGGTGCTTATAACTAACAAAATCTTCTTAGAACATCTGATTTATGCGCGTTTGACAAGTATATACAAGGGAAAATAAACTCCTTATTTTACTGTTCGTCCCTAGTAGGGACCAAACATAATTTATGGATTGGTCTGCGATAGGTTCTAGTAGGCGTGCGAACGTCAACTACTCTAATTAAGTTGTCTGGTCCGGGAAATGTGGCGGTAATTACACCAAATTTCCACGCTAATGGAGGTAAGTTATCCTCAATCAGTAAAACCAGGTCACCAATGGAAACGTTATCTTTGGCGAATTTCCATTTGTGATGTTGTTGTAATTGATGTAAGTAGTCGCGTGACTAAGCCTTCCAAATGACTTGGACAAACTTTTGGAGAAGTTGCCAACGTCCAAGACGAGAGATGGGAACGTGAGATAAGTCTGGATCAGGTATCGCCGTTAATGGTGCGCAAATCAAAAAATGGCCAGGTGTAAGTGGCACCGGATCATTTACATCCGATGAAATGGGAAATAATGGACGTGAGTTTAGACATGTCTCTATCTGAGACAAAACTGTCGTAAATTCCTCGAAGGTGAGTATAGACTTGCCTACCACGCGGCGCAAATGATACTTTAAACTCTTTATACCGCTCTCCCAAAGACCACCAAAATGAGGTGATGAGGGCGGAATAAATGACCATGAAATACCCTGAGAGGTCGTAAAGGATTTGATTGATGAGGTGGCATCCTTATTATGCCAAAGATTGTAAAGGTCATGTAAAACATTGCGGGCCTTCCTAAAGTTCGTGCCATTATCAGAATATAACTGGCTGGGTATGCCCCTACGGGACATAAAACGACGTAAGGCAGCTATAAACGCGTTGGCTGTAAGGTCGGAAACCAATTCCAAATGAATAGCCCTAGTTGCTAAGCAGATGAACAAAGACACGTACGATTTTGACAGAGTCCTAGATTTCTACCCGCCATGACGAATCATGAAAGGACCACCATAATCAACTGCGCAGAATAGAAACGGCCGCGAAGGAGTAACTCTAGGAGATGGTAAAATACCAAGCCTCTGAACCTGTTGTTTGGCACTAAACCTGAGGCACTTGACGCGTCTACGAATGATGGAGCGAATGACTATCTTGGCGTTAATAATCCACCAACGTTGACGAAGTGAGTGATGCACGAGTTGAGCACCAGCGTGGAGTAGGCGAATGTGTTCGCGTTCAATAATAAGGCGAGTAATATGAGCCGATGGGTGCAAGACAATAGGATGCTTATTGTCATAAGGTAGTTGCGACTGCTGTAAGCGCCCGCCGACGCGTATTACGCCAGACTCATCAAGAAACAGGTCCAGAGAAGACAACTTACTCCTAATAGAGACAGAAGACCCATTACGAAGACAATTAATCTCGGCAGCGAAGTGGATCGACTGAGATTGTTTTATGAAAAAATTAAGAGTGGAATGAATTTCAACGGGGGTAAGAGCGCCCGATATTTTCTCAGCACTGGAGAGTCTAATATTTTTGATGAATCGAAAGCAGTAAGCGTATACGCGAGTCAGACGGTGCAACGAAGAAAAGTCCTTTGAAAGATCAATAGCCAGGGTAGACATTAGAGAAAGTTTGGGGGTTTGTTTTTCCGCCGCAGTGAATTCAGAGGACGACAGATTAGAAGGTAAAAAGGGTGGAAAAAGATGGGACTCGGAAGATTGAGACAAACAGGCGGGACCGTGCCACCAAAGCGAACAATCGCGCAAAACGTCGGGGTGACATCCCCTAAAAATAATATCAGCAGGATTATGTCGAGAATTGATGTGATGCCATGTGTAGGCTTCCGTAAGACGCTGAATCTCGGCAACACGATTAGCGACGTAGGTTTTCCACCTCGAAGACTGGGCATGAATCCAGTAAAGGGACACCATAGAGTCAGAATACAGATGAACACTATTAGTAAAGGAATGAAGAGCAGGGACGACCTTGAATACGAGTAGCGATAACAACAAGCAAGCGCAGAGTTCAATGCGAGGTAATGACACCTGTCGTAGGGGGGCCACGCGAGATTTAGAACACAGAATGTGACAAGAGGCCGATGAATCTTGATAAATGACTCTAATGTAAACACAACACCCATATTCCCTTTCAGAAGCATCCGAAAACCCATGTAATTCAACTATCTTTGCCTTTGACTTGCAGCGAATAGAACGTGGGACAATAATTTTACCGATCAGACATAATTTATCGCATAATGAATGCCAATGCAAGCGTAATTGCCCGGAGATCGGATCATCCCAACCAAGATTGCACAGCCAGAGTTGCTGCATAAACTGTTTGTACAGGAAAACAATGGGACTGACGAGTCCGAGAGGATCGTATATGCCTGCGATAATCGATAGGATTTTCCTCTTAGAGATGCTTGATTCAACGGGGAATGATTTGATGTCAAACAAAAATGAATCGGTAGTGTTATTCCAGAGAATGTCCAAGGTACGCACATTACCTTGTTTGTTTAAAGGGAGTGATAAATTATCATGATCTGTGACCACATTGGGTTCATTTGATGCCCATTTATGCAGAGTGAGACCGTATTGACTCAACAACGTACCTAAGTCAGATTTTAACTTGGTCAGATCAGAAATGGTGCCTGCACCGGTTAACAAATCGTCGACATAGAAGTCATTGGTTATAGCTGACGCAGCGTCAGGAAAAGAAGCTTGATGATCCTTACCAATCTGATTAAGACAGCGGGTAGCCAAAAACGAAGCACTAGCAGTGCCGTATGTTACAGTTCGCAATACAAAGTGTTTAAACTGTTCGAGGGAAGAGTCACGCCACAGAATACGTTGATAATGACAATCCTTCTCAGCTACCAGAATTTGTCGATACATCTTCTCGATGTCGGTGATGAGAACATAGTTATGCATACGAAATCGCAAAAGAATAGAAAAAAGGTCTTGTTGGACGTTTGGGCCTACCAACAAAATGTCATTGAGAGAAAGGCCATTGGTAGTTTTGGACGAGCCGTCAAAAACGACGCGAAGCTTTGTGGTAGAACTAGAATGTTTAAAAACGGCATGGTGTGGCAGATAGTAGGTATTTGAAACCCCGGAATTGATAGAGCAATCGTCGACAAGCGTCATGTGGCCAAGATCCTTATACTCCTGAATAAAGTTTGCGTATTCGCGCGCAAGCTTAGAATCACGCATGAACCGGCGTTCTAAACTCTTCAGCGCTAGCATAGGACTCACCCAACTGGGGATTGTCAGACTTAAATGGTAGCGAACAATGAACCTACCCTCTTGATTGCGATGAGTAGACTTAACGAAATGCTCCTCACAAGCTGACTCGTTATTAATAGGTGCATTATCAGGGATAGTTTCGGTCTCCCAAAATTTCTCGAGAGACTCCAGAATTTGACTGTCGTTGTTCCTAGCCAGGAACGAAACAGCAGGACCCTTATAACGGCTGTGTTTGGGCAGATTGCCTGCTAGAATGTAGCCTAACTTTGTTTCCTGTATAATAGGAAAATGAGAACCGCGTACGTATTTGTTAGCTAAAATTAAATCTAGGTAAAATTGCGCTCCTAAAAGTATGTCGATGTCAGCTGATATGTTGAAATTTGGATCAGCGAGGAAAACGTTATCTGGAATGTTAAATTGATTTATGTCAAAAGATTGTGCTGGCAGTTTATGGGTTAATGCAGATAAGACCGCACATTTTGCCTCGAAGCTAAATCTTTGACAGCGGGAAATAATGCGTATAGACGCTAGATTAGTGGCACAACACGCGGTATTATTTATACCTGTAATCGGTATGTTAGATTTAGTCAAGTTAAGCCGTAATTTCTTGGCAAATGATTCCGTACAAAATTTATTTGTGAACCCGCATCCAATAGAACTCTTGCGAGTTGTCTATTGCCAGCCTGGTCGATGACAAACACAATTGCTGTTGATAAAAGAATATTATTTGTAGATTGTAATTTGAGTGAACAATAGTTACTGCTGCTGCTGGCAGAAACTGGCTTTGACACATTGTTTATGTGCAACAATGTATGGTGTCGTTTTGAGCAGATCTTACATGATTGTTTAATCTTACAATTAGATGAGAAATGATCTGGTCTTAAACAATTGGTACAGCATTTATGATTTAATATAAATTGTCCTCGTTCTGATGTGCTTAGTGCACGAAATTTATCACACATGTAAATTGGATGATTAGATTTACAGCATAAGCATGAATAATTATTTGACGCTGAGTGATAACTTTTAAATGCAGTGCTGCCAGCAGCGTTTCGTGATTTATGTTTGTCAGATTTATTATTGAATCTTAAACTTAGCTTGTTGAGCTGCTGTCCGGCATCGATAGGCAGTGTATTTTCTAACAACTGTCTACGTGCGTTTAAAAACTGAGTGAAACTTTGAAAGTTGGGAAGATTATCGGGGTCTATAGACTCCTTCCATAATTTAAACGTGGTATGGTCCAGTTTTGCTGACAGTAATTGTACAGTGATAAGCTCGAATGAATCCACTGACAGTTGCATGGCCGCCAGTGAATTAACGGAAGACGTTATCGTATTTATGAATTCTGCCAAACTTTGGACAGAGTCCTTAATTGCTGACTTTACTTCAAGTAAATTTTGAATATAATACTTAGCTAGTATGAATTTGTTATCATATCTAGCGGACAGCAAACTCAACGCTATCGAATAGTTTTCGTTACAAATAGGTAATGCCTTAATTAAATCTAGCGGCTCATTTTTCAGAGACGAATACAAATAGTGTAAATTCTGCACTGACGTTAAATCAGATCTGGCGTGCACCAAGTCCAGAAATATTGAGTAGAAATGCTGCCATTCTAAGATATTGCCTGTGAAGCAGGGCAAACTTATCGGTTTTAGTTGCATATTGCTTGTTAATACGCGAGATACAGTCTGAACGTTAAAGGTTTCTATCAATTGTAAAATATTGGCTTCTGTTGAATATAACAGCTCTTCGACCTCAATTCGGTCTTCTTGAGCAGCGTTTATGTCTTTAGAAATAAGTTCAATTTCGGACTGTACCTCATCGTATTTTGTTGCCAAGCTTTTTAGACTTTCAAGTCTAACTGTTAAAAAATGTTTGGTGTTAGTATTTTTGTCAAAGTTAATGATAGCCGAGTTAATACGCACTATGGCAGACTTTAAGCCGCCTCTCTTTCTGACCAACACTTTGAGGCCTTCTTCAGCCATTGTACGCACCTGTTAATGATGTTAATGATGTGGTACCTGGTATGCGATGTCCTGAAGCGTCGAGGCCGTGGAGAAGATGGCAAACACACAGACCGGAGAGATGACTGCTTACACTGGAGTATTGACGCTAGCACATGGATGGTCTTGCAGTGATGTCGTCACGAGGCTCAATGGCGACGAAAGAAATGCTGGTTAAGTCCCGACACGGTCGGATCAGCGAATATGCTGAGTCGCCCGTGATGGCCAGAAATTGGGGCAGAAAAATAATGAAAAGGTGAATGACGAATCCAGGCACGGAGCGACCAAAAAAATGTTATGATGCGGCCCGTGGGCCTAAAAAAAATGTGTTAGTGTCGGCACGTGTGTACCAGGAAATGTTCTGATAGGAAGATGATGCCTTGCGGTGCTATTGCCAGGATGCAGAATAATGAAGATAGTGGACTGTATAATACATTTATTAAGATTGTTGTACACTTAACTCTGAGCGCTGAGGTTGGCTATGTCTGGTTGAGATTTAAGTTTTAAATGAACGTGTCGCTAAGAAAGCTAAATGGTAGATGAGGCGCAAATGTGCGACACTCAAACTACATCAAGAAATGTTAAGGCCTAAGGCCTATACGAATGTCGTAGATTGTCGTCAGATTTGAGGCGCGAGTACGCGGCACTCAAATTACATGAAATCGAGAAATTAGCAGTGTATCGCTAATTGGTGCAAGTATGCAAGAAATGTTGTGGCCTAAAGCCGACATTGATTGTCTGACGACAAGAAAAATGATGACGACAGAACGAGACAGCAAACGTCGTATCTGCTGCCCGCCGACGCTCGGTCAACTGTAACGTTGAAAGTTGTATAAACATGATAGCGCAATATCAGAAAGCACAGATTAGCCAACCTCTGAATGCGAAAATTACCACATTACTGTCCAAGATTAAAGTATAAGTAATCTTAAATATCTGTAATATACTAATAAGAAGGTAATTAACAAGATATGTTCTTGGGCAAAAACCCTACATCTACTGTAGAAGGTAGACAGGGACATTACAAGGTACAAAGCATGTTTTAAATCATAATGTGTATAGTAAAAGATCGTGTTGTTTATTAGGATTAAATACCAAATGTTACATTGTATTAGAAGTAAGCAATTTTATTGTAAAACATAAAGAATAGGGCAATGTACACGAGACATTCATAGGCTTATTATACAAGCCAAGGGTTTTATAAAAAGTTGAGGTTCATAATTATAATTACTAGCACTGTATTAAAATGTTTGTTAATAGCATAAAATCATATGTACAACCGAGAAAACAAAAAATGTAATAAAAACGATAACTTAAAAAAAAATAATGTATTAGCATAGGCCAAACATTAAAATTGTTCATTTTTTATAAAGACTGTACGGAAACATATCATGTGAGATCTTAAAATGATCAGAAGAAAGAAAGCAATTCAATGGTAATAATATATTGACAATTGTAATTATCATAAGGAAATTATGTTAAATTTAAGAATTTTAGTAATTTTGAGATCAGAAAGGTGACGCCACGCCACGACAATGTGTTGGATATCGACCAATGGGAATTTTTCACTTTTGAGTGTATTAACCCAAAGACCCACACCGACTAGCAAAAAGTGACGCCGTCAGGACCCAAAGACTGACGCTTAGCGAAGGAGTCTAGTGTTAAATTTCATCGAGTAAAGAACGTCTCTTCCGCGACAGTCGTAGCCGCGAAATTAACATCAGAGTCGAACCTCGGCTAGGTTAGGTGGAACGTAAACATCGAAACATAACCAACAAAGTGAAAAGAGTGTCGTGAGAGTTCATACTAGCAAAAGCAGAGTTAAGGTGCATTAATAATTAACAGTGAATAATAAAGTGTGTTTTAAAAGAAAATAAAAGTATAGTGTACATACTTAAAGTTATAATCGACTTATAACAAATTACCATAATATAATTATAACACTTTGTGTACACTTGAACTATTTATTCCACAACCACTAAACAAAAACACTATCAATATTATAATTTTTCACTTTTAAACCATTATTTCATTGTTTTTTTAGTGTTAATAAAGTTTAACCTATTGAAATAGGTTAACCTAAAAGTCGACATCGTTCGGCACATCCGAAATAATTATTATTCTAGATCTAAGATATTGTTCTGTTTTATTGTAGTCACTCTTATATTGTGAGGTTTTGTACTTCGTAAAAGACATTTTCGTTTATTACTTCCATATTCCTTAAGGAAATGGAAGTATTGTGATGGCAAAAAAAATCGTGTTCGAGATTATTGCAGATTCTGATTGTACTACACTCAAAACATGAAAAAAAGTCGTTTTTCGAAAAGTGTGTGTGTGTGTGTCTGTCTGTAGAATTTTTTTCTATGGCAAACGATAACAGCCGCAAATTCAAACAGAATCAAATAATTTTTTGCATACAGCCCTGATTTGCAGAGTACTCACGACCTATTGTTTTTGGTGAAGACCGGTTGAGGGAAAGGGGTAGTTTACTTGCAACGGTTTTTTTTATCAAGGGAAATTTTTTTTTGGGCAAAAGATAACAGCCGCAAATTCAAACAGAAACAAATAATTTTTTGCATACAGCCCTGATTTGTAGAATACTCACGACCTATTGTTTTTGGTGAAGATCGGTTGAGGGAAAGGGGTAGTTTACTTGTAACGTTTTATGTTTTAACAAGGGTATTTCCTATGGCAAACGATAACAGCCGCAAATTCAAACAGAATCAAAAGATTATTTGCATACAGCCCTAAATTGTAGAGTACTCGAGACCTATTGTTTTTGGTGAAGATCGGTTAAGGGAAAGGGGTAGTTTACCTGCAACGTTTTTTATCAAGCGTATTTTCTATGGCAAACGATAACTGCCGCAAATTCAAACAGAATCAAATAATTTTTTGTATACAGCCCTGATTTGTAGAGTACTCACGACCTATTGTTTTTGGTGAAGATCGGATGAGGGAAAGGGGTAGTTTACCTGCAACGGTTTTTTTTATCAAGGGAAATTTTTTTTTTGGCAAACGATAACAGCCGCAAATTCAAACAGAATCAAATAATGTTTCGTATACAGCCCTGAATTGTAGAGTTCTCAAGACCGTTTGTTTTTGGTGAAGATCGGTTAAGGGAAAGGGGTAGTTTACTTGTAACGTTTTATGTTTTAACAAGGGTATTTCCTATGGCAAACGATAACAGCCGCAAATTCAAACAGAATCAAAAGATTATTTGCATACAGCACTAAATTGTAGAGTTCTCATGACCTATTGTTTTTGGTGAAGATCGGTTAAGGGAAAGGGGTAGTTTACCTACAACGTTTTTTTAACAAGGGTATTTTCTATGGCAAACGATAACAGCCGCAAATTCAAACAGAATAAAATAATTTTCTGCATACAGCCCTGATTTGTAGAGTACTCAACAAGACCTGTTGTTTTTGGTGAAGATCGGTTGAGGGGAAGGGGTAGTTTACCTGCAACGTTTTTTATCAAGCGTATTTTCTATGGCAAACGATAACTGCCGCAAATTCAAACAGAATCAAATAATTTTTTGCATACAGCCCTGATTTGTAGAGTACTCGCGATCTATTGTTTTTGGTGAAGATCGGTTGAGGGGAAGGGGTAGTTTACCTGCAACGGTTTTTTTTATCAAGGGAAATTTTTTTTTTGGCAAACGATAACAGCCGCAAATTCAAACAGACTTAAATAATGTTTCGTATACAGCCCTGAATTGTAGAGTTTTCAAGACCTACTGTTTTTGGTGAAGATCGGTTAAGGGAAAGGGGTAGTTTACCTGTAACGTTTTATGTTTTAAAAGGGTATTTCCGATGGCAAACGATAACAGCCGCAAATTCAAACAGAATCAAACGATTATTTGCATACAGCCCTAAATTGTAGATTTCTCAAGACCTAGTGTTTTTGGTGAAGATCGGTTGAGGGAAAGGGGTAGTTTACCTGTAACGTTTTATGTTTTAACAAGGGTATTTCCTATGGCAAACGATAACAGCCGCAAATTCAAACAGAATCAAATAATGTTTTGCATACAGCCCTGATTTGTAGAGTACTCAAGACCTATTGTTTTTGGTGAAGATCGGTTAAGGGGAAGGGGTAGTTTACCTGCACCGTTTTTTTATCAAGCGTATTTTCTATGGCAAACGATAACAGCCGCAAATTCAAACAGAATCAAATAATTTTTTGCATACATCCCTGAATTGTAGAGGTCTCAAGGACTTTCGATTTTGGTGAAGATCGGTTAAGGGGAAGGGGTAGTTTACCTGCAACCTTTTACGTTTTAACAAGAGTAAAGTACTTGCAAATTTATTTAACCTTTTTGAAACAATGGTAATTGTTAAAAATAAAATAATTTTGTTGCCAGGCAATAAAATTAAAATTTTTTAATTTTAATGTAATATAATATTTTTCATTTAATACGGCAATAAAAAGGCAGGTAAGACACAAACACACAATTCACGTTATTTCTGGCCTCACTCATGTTTATTTTCTTACGTTTGCACGCTTTTTAAATGGAAAGTGCCGAAACCTACACCAACATAACGCGTGCAAGCCGAAAAAATGGACATCAATTTGCTTACTGGCGAAGCTAGTAGTTAATGAATGGGTAGGCAAAAATCTTATCTTAAATTTTTTTTAAGGAATCACTAAAAGGACGGTGGGTCAAATCGGACGCTGAGGTAGAGTTTGCTGTAACCGAATGGTTCCACAAACAGCCGTAAGAATTTTACTAGCAGGGAATCTACAGGTTAGCGCAACAGTGGAACTCATGTCTTAATGTTATTGGAGACTTCTTTTAAAATCGTTGAATAAAAAATGCTTTACAGCTCTATACGTGTGTCTATTGAACAATCCTTGTATTAGTCATACACAATAATACAACTGATTGAACTTCAAATTTTTAAACTTGGTTAGTTTCTATATATATGTTTAATGTTACAAATAATTCAAATAACAATCTTGATCATCTGTTAGTTCAGCGGAATAACAGTGACACTTTTAATAACCGCATAAAATAAACACTTAGTAACAACACAGGCGCTTTAACTTAACTGTTTGGACCACAGAAGTGAGGCATGCCTCAACGCTCTATGTGTACAGCGCGGGACAATCCCCCCTCCCTACACTTCCCTATCACACCACTACATTGCTTACATACGATGTATACAAAAAACGCTGAGGCAAGTTCAGGTTGCCTCATTCGATTTAAACGAACTATGCCGAATCTCACCTGTCACCATCTAGCGGTCGCTCAATAAAGCACGTTTCGGTTTAATAAATTTGACAGTCACAGTAACAATGTATAATCTTTACGTTATGTAGTTCATACGTATTTATAATTTTTATTCTACAGAATTTGTTAGGGTAGGCATTGCCTCAATTGCCTCCATGTAACTTCGCCACTGATATATATGTGTACAACGTTATCGGCAACAAAGAAGTAGTTTTTGTTAAAATTCCTTCCCGGGATATTTGGCCGTAGTCCAATGTTTTCTACAAAACCAGACGTTTCGGCAATGCCATCGACTTCCATCATCAGTGAAAATCGAGTGCGATAACGTGAGGTGGTATATGTTAGTGACCACAGTACTGTGGTTAAGGCTGAAGCAGTAAGTAGAAAGAAGTAGTTTCTATGGTAATATTTCATTTCGAAAATGATTTTAAATATAAATCTTAGAATATGGAAGTCATGTATGGTTCTCCATACCGATTTTTATTATTGTAGTCAAAAGAATCCGAGTTTATATATAAATAACGTAAAAATCTGATAGACTAGGCTTAGAGATAGAGATCATATTGCCAACTACTGAACTAAAATTTTAACCAGCCTGGACCATTGTTGAAAAAGAAAAGGTTGTTATTTATTTTAAAAAGAAAATAAACAAAATATAACCAATAACAGAAATTGAAGAGAATTAATTATGTATGGACTTATTTTAAATACTTAACTTTTTTTTTGGATCAGTTTCGAAATATTAGTATTTTAACGAACATTCGTAGAAGAAGTTGGTAGTACCTATTGCCCGGGTACCATGTTCGTTTTGAATTAAAGTAGGTAAGTGAATCCAATCAACATAAAAGAAAGAATTAAAAGAAGTTAAATAATTTTAATTAATTAAAACATAAAATATATTAATTCATACAAAATAACCTCAAAACTGGAACACTATAGGTACAAATCCACAAGTGAAGGTATAAATTCAGCCCCAACTCAAGTCGATTACACAACTCAGTTATCATTTAATAATTTTTTTAATAATTCGAAGGTTTAGTTGTTTATCAACAGAACCATAATTCTAATTTGTAATTATATTACAAGTTTGCCTCCACAACTTGAGGTGTTTAACCAAGAAACAACCATCTGCTATTCAACATATAATTTATTTGTAACTAATATTACAAGATGGCGCACGCAACGTGAGGCCTAACAAGGAAAATTTTATTTTTTATAATATCATCGCAACGAGTAATAATTATAAGGCTTTACACAACCAGTCTTAGTAATACTACCATTATTTTTATGTGAAAAAAATCAACGTTACAATATATTACAACACTGGATCACCTTGGCTGTATGTGATAGTCATTGACTACTGTGATATGACTAATGTTTTGCAGAACATGCACACCTGCACCCGTTCTACCATAGTCTTGTAATAAAAACATGATTTTTAGTTGAACCCACGTTACTGCGTCCGTGAGTCACGTGGTGGTTATTTATTTTTGCAGAT
Source organism: Magicicada septendecula (assembly GCA_034769895.1). Classification (NCBI taxonomy): domain Eukaryota; kingdom Metazoa; phylum Arthropoda; class Insecta; order Hemiptera; family Cicadidae; genus Magicicada; species Magicicada septendecula. Next base: position 264,368,795 of record CM068368.1, on the reverse strand, counting down.
GTAAGCAGGATATTTTTGTGCTTCTTTAAGTAATAACTTGGTCGCTCCCGATACTTGGATATTTCTTAACAGTCTGGAAACATCACCACTGATATATTTTCGACCTCGATATATTATTGTAGGCGGCTCAGTAGACCAGTGGGTATGGCAACTGGCTACAAATCTAGAGGTCCCGTGTTCAATTCCCGGGCCCGCACCATGAAATCAAGGTGCGTTTTTCAGCCCCCAGGTCGACTCAGCCTGTTGAAAATGAGTACCTGGGATAATAATGGGCGGCTGAAGCGTAGTGCTGGCCACACTGCCTTCCTTACATGCCGTATGGCTCATATAAGGCAGCCTACCCTGCCTTCTCCTAAGCTATTTCGGTGGTACACATGGAAGCCATTTTATATTATATATTATTGTAAAACGCAATTAAGTGTTCTGCTGCTATGTGATATACAACATTTAAGCCGCGTCCACAGTATGACACTTGACGCGTACGGTTTAAGGAAAACCACCGTGAACGTAAGAAGTATACTTTCGTTAGAACAGTACGATAACACAACATACTATGAGTTTTAGACACATGTAATTTCTGAAATTTTCTGAGCTTATTACTTCAAATTGTCTACTATGTATAACGAAGGCGTATTAGTGAATATCTTCTTTTCACTAAATTCATTCGAAAATATTTTGTTTCGTATTATTATTGTAGCCTAATGGTAAATAATTTCGATAATGCCTGGACAATTTGGTTTTATGCGTACATACGGTGCATTGTTGTGGGTTATTACTCGCATACATAAGGACGCGTGCATTGGCTAAATTTCATTTCATCTACACATTGACTGAATACGTTTCCGAATATAAAGACGACGAATTAAATCCGTGTCTTACGGACATTGGAGTTTTGAAAGGAGGCAGGGACAGTGGAAATGAACAGATAATTAGGATACGCGTTACTTGTATGACCTTTGTGAAGATATTGAAGAGCTGGGCACTTCATACAAAGTGACAAGAAAGATATGATCATACCATGCAGTTATACCTAAAGAGTTCAAAAAGAATAAAACACTTTGTAAATGAAGTAAATAAAAGAAAAGTAGGAAGGATGACATGGCTGCAGTTTGAGTAAAAGTACTCGAAAACTGGTATTGATAACCTGAATCTGATATTGATTTTGCAGTCGCCAACCACAATCCAGCAAAACCGGAACACAACTATTTTCGTCCTTCATGACACGTCGCTATAGCGTTCAGTAAGACTTTGTACTACCCAACGTTCACAGCTAAGTTGTGAGATTATGTAGAATGATAAGCTGAAATACTTTAACAAAGTGGCATTTAAATTCTATTTTATTAAATTAATAACGTCATTAACTTGCAGTTATAACTACCATGCAAAATAAATTTGATACTGGAAAGAATAAGACGTTGTTGTAATCGTGCATGAGGAAGTGAGTGACAAATGGATGCAACATACACGGTAATTTCTAGAATCTAACTTAACATTTACTTGTACATTTAACAACGGAAATTACATAATAAAACACACTATGCAACCTAAGTACATTATTAGGCCGTCATATCACTAAAGTTAGTATTATTTGTTATACGTAAGACAAATATTCTACGCATTAAAATTTCTGAAATGCTTATTTTCCGCTGACTTGGCCTCTGAAGGACAGAACACGTTATATAATGCAATGTAGAAGCAATGCAGTCTATGGAATAAAACATGCTTCCACATTCCCAAAGAAGTTTTCAGAAAGGATACTGAGAAGGTCAACATGTGATATAATTAGAAATATACTTGAAATAAAACACAAACAATGATGCAAAAACGACATCACAAAAATCAAACAACTTCTGGGATATCGCCATACGCTAAAACCATAAATAAAGGCTGAAATAACAAGATCACATTGAACTAATAATCTGACAGAAGAAACAAAAACCACGCCTAAACTGAACGAGCATCGAACAAAACCATATTTCGTTACGAGCATGTTAAAAGCAATGTTATCTGGATACTTCAGGAGCTCTAATATTTTCTACGCACACGCGCGCACTCATATTTGTGTGTGTGTGTGCGCGCGCGCGCGTGTCTTTTGATATTTTTGCTGGTGAAATATGTTTCCGCGTTTTTGTTTTGTTTCTTAAAATAGTAGATGTAATTTTTGTGTTATGAACTTGCAGTCCACAAAGGAATTCATAAAAATAATTACAAATATTATCTTGTACGAGGTCATCATCATCACCACTCCAAGGATTAGACCTTAGATCTGTTCCGGAACCCATCTCCTCCTCGCTCTACAGACATCTCTCTTCCCAGTAGGGTGATAACCCAAGGCACCCACAGGTAGACGGATATCAGGCATGCGATTCAAGTGTTCACATCATCTCCTTCCGTGGTGGTCAATCTTCTGGTGCAATGATACAATGTTTAAATCGCGTCTAATATCCTCGTTCCTTCTCCGATCCAAGAGAGAACAATCTTGCGTCCCTCTTAGAAATTTAATTTCGGCTCCCTGAATCCTCTGCACGTACCTTTTACCAAGAGTGCATGTCTCATTAGCATACAGGAATGTGGGGACAGAAATAGTTTTATCAAATTTCATTCGGGAATCCTTCCGTGTTTTATTTTTCAGGTACCTATGAATCGTTCCACAGATGCGTCTAAAGTTTGTTAGCTTACTATCCCAATCAATATCAGTTCCATATGATATATTACAACCCAGGTAATTAAAATGTCTATCCTGATCCAAAATCTGATTATTCACGACTATCTTAGTTCTTATAGGATACCTGCCCTGAAATTCCATCGTTTTAGATTTTGTAGCAGTGATCTGTATCCCATAGTCTTGAATGATGCTATTGAACGTAAATATCGCCCGCTGTAACTGGTCTTCTGTTTTCTGTACCATTACCTTGACATATGCATAAAGCAATGCATTCACATCAATATTTCGCTGAAGTGATATTCCTGAGTCAACTTTAGCTGTCCATCGCCGAAATATGTCGTCCATGTAGATATTAAAAAGTGTCGGTGAAATAGGGCACTCTTGTCTCACACCTTTATGTGTAGGAATATCGTCTGATAAATTACCATTCACATCCACTACAACCGCTGTCTTGTAATATAAGCTCTTCAGAACTTTAATTAATTGCAAAGAGTAGCGAACGTTTCAGATTATCAAAAGCTTTCGACACATTTGTGAATGCGACTCCAAGATAAATTCCCTTCTATTTTAAATTGCTAATTTAAGTGTTGAAATAGCATCTATGCATGATCTCCCCTTCCTGAAGCCATTTTGTTCTTCTGATATTAAAGCGTCAGCTATTGGCTTCAGTCTCCCATTTACTATTCTAGCGTAGACCTTAATATTATACAGTATCCAAAATAGAATTTCTTCCTATAATTATCTGTCTTTGTCCGGTTTCGTTGTTTGAATAATGAAATTACAACCGCTTTTGAACATTCTTTAGGAATTCTGTGTTCTTTCCAATACATATTCAGAACATTTAATAGACGCAAATGCAACAGAATACCTCCACACTTCAGAAGTTCTGTATTTATACCATTTGGATCAGGTGCTTTACGATTTCTAAAGCCTCCATGTCTGCAGTAATTCCTCCAAAGCTATACTGTCCGTTTCATTTATGACCGATCCTGCATGATTAATGTCTTCTGTTTCACTTTATTTCTCTTCCTCAGCACTATACCAAAATTGGGAATAATGATGTTTCCATGTATCCATTTCGATTGAAGTGAAAGATACTTCTTCTCGTTTCCTACTGTTCAGTGTTTTCGCTACTTTGTAAGCCATAACTTGCCTACCATGCACATCATGTTCAATACTTGAAATAAACCTATCCCATGACTGTCTGTGTAACTGTCTGTCAATCAGTTTTGCCATGTTCCTGGCAGCCTTAGACGCTTCTTCATTAGCAGAATTTGGGGAGTTTAGGTATTGAAGATATGCCCTCTGTTTTTGGGCCACTGCTTCTTCCACTTCCTCTGTCCATACTTTCACACCTCTTTGGCTGTTTGTATTATTATGTGCTTGATATTATCCCATTCCTGTTCTAAATCATCACTTGTAGGTACCCCACTCGAATGCTTACTCATTCTATCTAGATAGAATCGTCGAATACTTTCTTGTTCTAATAAGTATACCTTAAATACTTCTTTATTTTCCTGTCTATTAAATGATCTAAATTTCTTCCATCTAGTATAAAGTTTTATCTTTGACACTATTAAATAATGATCTTATACGAATTTTGATCAATAATTTCGAGTAATTTTGCAATTACCACCGCTACAAGTCTACAAGTGTCCGATTAAAAAACTGTTTTTATGTGATGTTGGTACACATGTTAGTGACAATTGTCTAAAATTTTAACCCTATTGGATGCTTCAAAGACTGCTGTAAATGAGTTGAAGATCGTGGTTTTCAGATAAAGATTATGTTTTTGTGTTCCATGAAATTTACGGAAGAATAATTTTAAAAAACTGCAGTCCGATAATGCGCCTGGACTCACGTCTTTGCTTGTTAAGAAATTTGCCAGGCTAGGCAAAAGAAAACTTCATAGTAGTGACACGGCAATTGCCGTATTCACCAGATGTGTCCCAAAGCGATCTTTTCTCCTTCCAATAGTGATAATTTCCACGAGAGGACAATGTTTCGCGACCGCTGAAGGTGTATACGAAAATCGCTAAGAGAGCTCAAGGCTGTACTAAAAAGTGCATGCTTGAAATATTTTGAAGACTACAAAACGGCTGGCTTAATCGTGTTACAATTGACTGAGACTGCTTTGAAGGGGGGCAGTATAAATGTCGATAATGAAGGCATAATTTTTAAAATAAACAAGACCTGCCTGAACATTTCGATCAAACCTCGTATCCGACTTACAAGGAATAATATAGCATTATCTCGTAATAATATTGTGAGGTAATCATTCGTGAAGGTGTTTAAACAAAGAATTCAGTACGGTACCTCAAACGTATGGCTTTCTCATAAGTGTTTAATTATTTTTAAAATTATTCCCTTTTACTTCAGTTCTGCCTAAACCTAACTTATTTTTTGTAATTGATGTGTATTTTTTAATAAAAATTGGACATGGAATTAATTCATGACGAACCCTGAAATCTTAATTTTCATTTATTATTTGTCCATTTAAAAAAAACAGACAGGGCTGAAATTGAATGCAAGAATATATTTATTCTTAGATTCAATTATTTTTAAATTTATCTTATGCCAACAAAAACATTTTATTTCATGCCGTTCTAGAAAATTAATAAAATTTTAAGATTTATATACTTTTATTGTCAAAGGCATCTCTTATTGCTTAATCAGTCCAATGTTAGCGAGCTCAGCTCACCCTCTAATACCAACAGGCACACAGAATGTCAAGAAGTACATCGCTATATACTCGCCATGTGTAGAAAGTGTTTCCTACAGGTGTGCCATAGCCTATACATCCACAACCGTTTGTTTAACTCAATATTCGTTTTCATCTAATCGCGTTAATATAGTTGTTGGAAGCATATGTTATGAAGACATTAACATGTAAAAATTAAATTAAATCAAGCAAAGAAAACAAAATAAATTATATAATTTTTAAAAATTACAAACGACAAAACATAACATGCGTAACGGAGTACAGTAGGTCAGAAGAAGAAAATGTAAAATTACCACATTTCAAATTCAGCTTAGCTTACAGTGAAACGGATTCACGAATACTTTTCAGTGGTAGAAATACAAAACAGCATCGCTCAAATACAGACATAAATTATATCGGAAAAAACATAGCATCTTTTAAGAACAAGTTGAAGTCCATGGATATGGCACACTGAAGCTTCTCGGAAAGTGTACACAGGACAGTGTCGGGTAATAACAACTGGAACAGCAGAAAACGTGAAACTCGCAACGTCTTGACAAAAACACGTTTCCTAGTACTGTCGATAATAATTATCGTGTTTCCACTTAGTTCTACAAAACTTGTACTAACTTCCATTCATTATGGACTTTATTCGCAGCACGCTTATAGATTGTTTCAGTAATGTAACACCATCCACTCAAAAACATGACCCAGAAAGCTATAAAAGATTTCTTCCTTGAGAAATTTAAAATGTTTAATATGTTTTCTTAATAGTGTTCTAGGATAAGTAAATTTTAACATGCTGATTTTGCAAAACTATTTAACTTTCCGAACTTATTAATACAGTCCAATATCCATATTTGTCGTTTCATAATTTAGGTAATCGATATTAAAGTTACTAACCAAAAGGAAGCAAAATTAATACCTAGTAACATAAGCAACAATTTTAGAGCTTCATTTCAAAGCCGTTGCATCAGAAGAAAATTTCGCCTTTAATATAACATCGCGTACAACAAAGTATTTGTCGTGTCGCTGATTTAGTTTTAATCAGTTGAATTACGTCCTGTTTCTCCATATACGACAATGTATGGTGATCTCGTACATGGAGGAGGAAGTGATCACTACTTGTCACATACCGAGCCACTATCTTTACGTAATGCTCGATAGTATTATCATGAACATAGCAGTAAATATCTGGTTTTTATTCCGATTCCGCGATAGATAGTTTAAAAAGCGTATGCCGCTGTCAAGCTGCACAGTCATTTGTCTTATACGTCCGTCGACAGATATTTGATGGAAGCACAGCAGTGACCAGCGTGGAATGTGTGACCACGTTCGTTCTCAGAAAGGGACGACAGTTGTTCCAGCATGTTCGACACTCAGTCGAAATCCTGAAAACAGCTAAAAGGATGATCTTTATCAACGAGCATTTACTCTTATTGGCTACAACAATTTTTCTTTCTTCACTGTAAAAATTGAACAACAAATAATCAAATCGATGTAAATAAAAATATGTTAGTACATGCATTTAACATATTTGTATTAACAGGAATTCTAATAATAGTACAATTGCTGCACAAACTTAACGAATTAAGTAACTAATTTTGTAAGTTACTTTATTAATATCGTTGGTGCCCATTACTAATTGGACATGCCTGAAGTAAACATGTTACAGAAGTCGTTTGTAATATTAACTGCATGGTTTCAATCTGTATTATTAAACCTAAGTAAACATAATTCTAAAGTTTAACCTAAGTAAACAGAATACAATTTTATTTCTATGCTTCATAATTTTGTCACATAATTTAAAACGTCAACTCCTTTAATTTTACATTTTTTGCTTTCTCGATAAACATTGTTTCACTTGGAAACGATATACACGTTTCAGTGTAATGTTTCTCACACAAAAAATAAAATAGGAGAACATAAATAATCTCTAGAGTATGATTAGAGAATTGACTATAGTGTCAATCCGTATATCATGAAGAGCCTCTAAGGATAGCTACGCAGGAAACGATAAGCCAGACTATACTGTCACATCATAAACAGGCTTCTTCCAAGTTATAGGCTATCTAAAGTATCCATTTTTCTATATGATATTTCAAGATCAGAGAGGAGTCTGATAGCAGAGGTCGTAGAGGTCTCTGGAGGATGTGACTACGATTTAAAAATGGTACGACTAGACCGGTCATATTGCACTATTTTGACCCTGAAAAGGGTTTCTTCCTGTGTTTAGCCAAGACAGAAATCAGTCTATAATTCTTAACTGGAAGGTGCCTGTAAGAAGTAGAGATATTTGCGAGAAAATAGCGTCTTTTTTCCAATGTTGTAATGGTCCTGATGATAAACTATCGACGTGAAAACGATAGTAACAGGGACATGTCTTAAAATGCTTATTTTTTATTTCTTTAATCTTTTTAAATTACAAACCTCTAAAGTCTGCTGCTTTCTTCAGAAATTCTTACAACTAACATGTAAAAATTAAATACAGCTAATTTTATTAAATTCAACAAGCTGTCAGGCCATCACAATGGTTAGCGAATTGGTTTCACTCCACATGAACCATCTATCGATTCCGTTTAGAGCGGACTTGTTAGGCATTCAGCCGGGCTTTGGATCTATTCAAATCTAACCCAGTGAGTATAACACTCTAAGCAACGTATTATTTCATAGTGAAAGAACATAATCTTTTAGGTAAGATTAAAAATTAGACTAAAGTGGCGCATCGTAGATCATAAAGAACCTAGGAGTTCGTATAGTCGTAGAGCATGAAGAACACAGTATATCATGAAAACAGTCACTCCTCCTCCTTAACTTGAGTTAGTTTAGCTCTCGTCTGTTACCTACCAAATTGTGCGGTACCGTAGCGCTAGATTTACCAAGGTAGATTTACCTTGTAAGCGTTTATTGACCGTTTATACTATATTAAGGAAATTCTTAAGTGGAATAATTAAATCAGCTAAAGTGTAATTTATATTCAATAGTTCTAGGTGTACTCCTGAACACTGACACACACCTGTTCCGGTTTTATTATTCCTGTCGACTCGCGTAACGCTATTCTGCCACAAAGTTTATATTTTACTAGCAGAACCCGGCTGACGTTTTCCTGCCTGTGTATATTTATTTATATAAAAATGGATGGTCTGTATGTAATCTAGAATCTATAATGCGTTGTGTAAAAATGTGGAAAAATTAAAGATGACTCATACTGATGAAATTCCATTATTTTTATTGGTATACATAGATGATCAACTATATAAATTTGTTATGAATAATTCACGTGAATGAACAATATTTTTGACTATTCCATTCGCTATATAATTGAACCAACTTAAAATAATTGAAACTAATACTAACATCTAGCGTAACGCAAGTGGATAAGTTTTCTGATTTGGTGTATAGATGTACAGAGTTTCTGGATTTCCTACTCTGGAGCAAGCAACATATAGCTGACCATGCGAAAAACATGGATTTTCTAAATTTAATCCGGCAACGCGCAGCGACTGCCCTTGAGCTTTGTTGATTGTCATCGCGAAAGCAAGACGCACAGGAAAGTGTAGTCGTTTGAATGTGAAGGGCAAATCAGTGGGAATCATTGGAATGCGCGGAATCAGCACATCTTCTCCTTTACATTTGCCGTTAATTATTGTTGCTTCAATCACATTCGGCATCAGTTTTTTCACGGAAAGTCTGGTTCCGTTGCACAACTTTGGCGTGTTCAGATTCCGAAGGAGCAGTATTGGTGAGCCAACTTTCAAGGACAATATGTGCGGTGGCATTCCAGGAGGCTCCAATGAATTGAGAAATTCGACTGGATAATTAACAGCTTGATCCTCTTCTGTAACTGTGTCAATGGATTTGTATTCCGTAACCGCACCAGGAATTTTCAATTGAATCTTATTATTGATTCGATTGACGTCATCATTTTTTGGAGCTAAGATAGCTCGCTCGCAAAGCCAATCGTGATTCCTGAAGTTGTTGGCGATGTTCGGGAAAACCTTCTTTTCAAGATCTTCAATTGATGACAGAAGTTGACAGAAGTTCGGTGGGAACGATATCTCCTGTGTTGCAGGATCAACCGGAAGTTTGCCGTCGCCTATATCCAAAAGTTGCTTGGCAAATTTTTGTGCAGAAACATGTCCAAGTTTTCCACACGCATATTGGTCGACAGTGTAATTTTCTTCACATGTCTCCAGAGAGCCGAATTCTTCAGGCATGCGTTCAGCTCGTCTGCTGGTGTTGATCTTGGAATGACGGGCAAAATTTGACGGAAATCACCGGCGAGCAGTATCAGAGCTCCGCCCATTGGACGTTGATCGTTTCTGAAATCTCGCAGAGTACGATCAAGTGCCTCAAGTCCTTTCTTATGGGCCATGGTACATTCATCCCAAATAATGAGTTGGCATATTTTCAATACAGTTGCCATTCCAGATGTTTTTCCAATGTTGCAAAGAGGATCTGCAGCTAGATTTAAATTCAATGGAAGCTTGAGAGCCGAATGTGCCGTGCGTCCTCCATCGAGTAGCGTTGCTGCAATCCCCGATGATGCCACAGCCAGAGCAATCTCATGCTTCATTCGAATTTCGGCGAGTATGAAATTGAGTAGAAATGTTTTTCCTGTGCCTCCTGGTGCATCAAGAAAAAGAAGTCCACCATTTGCGCCTCGTACATTCTCCATAACTGTGTCGTACGCAAGTCGTTGGTCGTTTGTTAAGAGCCTTTTCTGAGCCTCAACATAAACTTGCAGCGCATCGACGTCGTATTGTTTTTCTCGCAATACGTCTCTATCGACAACATCATTTCTGTCACGTTCCGGTGAAAATAGCCCAAGCTGATTGAGGATTTTGTTGTTAATCGACATGCACGTATCCTCAAGTGATATCAGTGCTTCATTGAAAATGTCTTCCGAATACTGTACATCGAGGCCGGGGTTGTCTCTGCGTGCTCGGAGAAGTATGTCTTCGCTCATACTCTCTTTGTGTTTTTCCCATAGATCTTTTGGATCAGAAGGCGCACAGGTTGTCAAAATTATGGCGAACAGGGTTCGTATTTGGTGAGCATGACGTGTTTCAGATGCTTCTGCCAATGTGTTGTCCCAATGTTGATCATTTTCAAGCAAACCAAGTTTGAAACATGCTTCTCTGTATGTCTGACACACTTGACCATCGATGGTTTTGATTGCTTGAAACGATGTTGGTCCTTTGACCACGTGAAGCAGCATTCGCAAATAGTAGCATTCACAATTATTCGGATGAACAGTATATACTCGTCCCAGTGCGCCAGTAGAAAATATGCCAGGTATCGAAGAATGCCTGGCGCCTCGTTTTCTTCTGCAAAATTTCTTCGTCGATTGATTCCAAGTGTAATAGTGCGGGACTTCGTGATACAGCAACGTTTTTGCGAATTCGTCAGTTGCACACAATTGGAAAAAAGCGGTCAACGTTGTGTTTGGTGGATCTGCAGCTCTCTGGGGTGCGTTCTCTTCCGTGAAGTAGACTCGTTGACCGTTTTCCAAGTGAACACTGAGATGCATGACAGCAGGAAAGCGTTCATGAATGTCGAAACCAAGAATTCGCCATACAGCTTCATTACTGCTAATATAACGTCCCATTTGAAATTGTTCGACTTCATTGACGGGTGCATTGGGATTCGTAAGTCCGAAAACTGCCATATCGCTGCCTTTATTAACGTATTTACATATGTATTTTATTGGCTTAACTGAATTGCAAGACTCCACGTTGATATGCGCATTGAATGATTTCAAAAGCATAGGAGAGTAGGGCACAATCCATTGGTTATCAATTTCGAAATCAACGTTATTGATTTTAATAGTTGTTGTGTGTCCTCCATCATCTGGTTTTCGTCGTCTGTACAGCGGATAACCATCGCCACCAGTTTGTGTTTCTGGTAACAGGTGACGTGGATACTTTTTGGTGCATTTTCCGTTTTTCATGCATGGCGAATGTGGGTTGTGTAGTCCACATGGTCCGTGAATCATATTTTTTTTTACAATTTGAAATAATTCTGGATCTTCTTCTGGATCGGGCAGCTCAGCAGTAATGATATCGTCAATCTGAGTTGGAACAATTTTTACAACCAACCAAATTAAGATATGAGCATGTGGTAGACCTCTTTTCTGCCATTCAATGGAATACATCCAGCAGCGAGTTTCTCCGTATATATGGTTCTTAGTGATGAGATCCATGAAACGTATCAATTTTTGTTTGAAAACTCTCGCTGTGAGGTCATGCCGATGGGATGGTTGCTGGCCAGGCAGAAGTAAATCTTTGATTTCAGTCCAAGATGGATTGCATGTGTACGTGATGAAAAGATCTGGACGTCCATATTTGCGAACATATGTCAGAGCATCCTGAGCATATTCATGCATGTGTCTTGGACTTCCAGTATACGAAGCCGGAAGTATAACCATTTGTCCAATGTTAGCAACTTTTCCATCCTTCGCGATTGCATCTCGCAAATGAATATACTCTTCGACTCTAAGCTTCGATTGATTGTAACGAATGTAATTGAGTCGTTCGCTTTCGACTTTAGCGTACATATCAACGATGAATTATTGGAAAAGTTGACGACACTTCAGGATGTGGTTGGATTGTTGTGCTCGAATCATGATACGATATGCATAAAAATCCATACAACTGACATTTTTCGTTGTCGCAGCACCTGTGACGGGATGAGTTTGATACAATTCGAGATGATATCCGTCTTCTCCTCGCGGAAACAGTATTGGATATTGAAGTGCGTCGTACGATCGGTGTGTTTCAGCAACACGTTGCTTGGTTTGATCTCGTCTGCTGATAACAATATCTCGCCGGGTAATCTCTGTTCCGACAATAACAGCTGCTACTTCAGGGGCCATTGGAGCATTGAAGCGTCTTTCATGCCCATTCGACGGTGTTTTGTCTGCCCTGATAATGACTTTCAAGTCATCCGCTCTCGCATTCTCCAATGCGGATTTGAAATCTCTGACCAAACAGTTGTGCTCGTGGAATAATGCTCGTAATTCAGCAATAATTTCCCGATCTGTTGCTACACTAAATGCGCATCGTCGATCAATCTCTTCCTCCACATTGTCCATAAAATAAATTTGCAAAAACTGCGGATCTTCTTCGGGTACTGGAAGAAGTGGACCAATCTGATGATACGCTTGTCCTTGCACTTTGAATGTGGGCATGAAATTACCATATCTCACAATATTCGTCGCTCCAAACGATGTCATTTGAAAGCATGAGTTGTATTTCCCAATATGCTCTAGAAAGTGTTTGGACTCCCGAGTAGTTCCAGCCACGTAAGTTAGAAGTGGTTCTGGTGGCTCAGCCAGTGGTGGCAAATTGACTTTGCCATTGGAGCAACACATGCCAGGTGTTTCTTTCTGAAACTTCAAAGCGCGACAATGTAGCCATTGGACCAATGACAACATCGCGATGCATTCTGTAATCGCAGTCTTTATTGTAATTGAACGCCGCTTTCTTGAGATCGATTCTCGTTCTTGATCGAGTCTGCCGTGAGCGTTCAGCTTCACGTCGTGTGTCTCGCTCTTCGGGTGTTGCAGCAGCTCTTGAAGTAGAAGCTCTTGCTCGAAGATCTGCAACTCGCACGTCATGCTGTTGAGATGTTGAAGTAGAAGCTCGCACTCGCAGGTTTTCAACTCGTGCGTCTCGCTCTTCAGATGTTTCAGCAGCTCTTGAAGTAGAGGCTCTGATCCGGTCAGTTTCCCGGCGTGCGTCTCGCTCTTCAGATGTTTCAGCAGCTCTTGAAGTAGAGGCTCTGATTCGTACAGTTTCCCATCGCGCGTCTCGCTCTTCAGATGTTTCAGCAGCTCTACTGGGTGACAGTTGCTGCGCATGTCTGGTTGATCTTCCAATGTTTGATTTTTTGGGTGGCATTTCAAATAATTTCCAGTATTTAATGTTTGGTGACAGATGAGGCGTCCAAAGATAGTTGAGTTGTGTGTGACCCAAATGTCATTCGCCTATAAACAAAAGAACAATGGTTATGCATATCGACGTCCAGCACTCAACACAATTCGAATGGAAATGGTATTCCATTTTAAACTCACTCACCAATTACTAATCACAGTCCATGTCTTGTTGATCTTCCAATGTTTGATATTTTGGGTGGCATTTCAAATAATTTTCAGTATTTAATGTTTGGTGACAGATGAGGCGTCCAAAGATAGTTGCGTTGTGTGTGACCCAAATGTCATTCGCCTATAAACAAAAGAACAATGGTTATGCATATCGACGTCCAACACTCAACACAATTCGAATGGAAATGGTATCCCATTTTAAACTCACTCACCAATTACTAATCACAGTCACAATCACTATTTGTTATAATTGAGGATTGAGGACAATATTATTGACGATTGATGACAATATAAAGGTTAGCGCGAAAATATTCTCCGTGCTGAAATACCTGTGTATACCAATTTTCATGGCGATCGGTTGAACGGTGTAGAAGTTGATGCGCTGCAGCGCCATCTAGAAGTTGTGCGCTTCAGCGCCATCTAGTGGCGAGTTACAACAAAGTGAACAGCATAAAAACCTTCTCCATGAAAAAATACTTATATGTGCCAACTTTCATGGTGATCGGTCAAGCGGTGTCGGAGTCTATATCACGAACTTTCATACAAACTTTCGTCCCCCGTATTTAACCCCCTTAGGGGATGAATTTCCAAAAAAGGCTGAAACAGAAAACTTTTATTTTTAACCGAATGCCTAAATACCAATTTAACATTTCTAACTTCAAAAATCTCGAAATTTCTTCCAAATTTTCGTCCCCCGTTTTACCCCCTTAGGGATGGAATTTCCGAAAATACTGTCTTAGGGGCTGCCTACACCCTATAAGGAACCTACTCGCCAAATTTCAAGTTTGTAGGCTTTATAGTCCCTGAAATTTCGTGATTTCGCTTTTAACTTTTTTCATCCCATTTCACCCCCTTAGGGGATGAATTTCCAAAAGGGCTGAAACAGAAAACTTTTATTTTTAACCGAACGCCTAAATTTCACTTTTCTAACTTCAAAAATCACCAACTTTCATACACATTTTCGTCCCCCGTTTCACCCCCTTAGGGGTGGAGTTTCCAAAAATCCTTTCTTAGCGGCTGCCTACACCCTATAAGGAACCTACATGCCAAATTTCAAGTTTGTAAGCTTTATAGTCCCTGAGATTTCGTGATTTCGCTTTTAATCTTTTTCACCTCATTTCACCCCCCTTAGGGTACCCCCTAAGGTGATGAATTTCCAAAAGGCTGAAATAGAAAACTTTTATTTTTAAACGAACGCCTAAATACCAATTTCACATTTCTAACTTCAATAATCATGAACTTTCAGACAAACTTTCGTCCCCCGTTTCACCCCCTTAGGGGTGGAATTTCCAAGAATACTTTCTTAGCGGCTGGCTATACCCTATAAGGAACCAACACGCCAAATTTCAAGTTTGTAGGCTTTATAGTCCCTGAGATTTCGTAGGCTTTATAGTCCCTGAGATGTCGTGATTTCGCTTTTAACCCTTTTCACCCCATTTCACCCTCCTTTGGCGAGTTACAACAAAGTGGATAGCATAAAAACTTTCTCCATGAAAAAATACTTATATGTGCCAACTTTCATGGTGATCGGTCAAACGGTGTCGGAGTCTATAAATCTCAAACAGATATACATACATACATATATATATATATATATATATATACCAAAATCCATTTTTATATATATAGATTATTACACAACAAATTCGTCTTTTCTGTAAATTCCCAAAATCAATCCCTTATTTTGCAGATGGTCTATAATTTTTAATTATTTAAAATCCTTCTAGATTGTAATTACATGTTATACATATATTCTGTAAATAAAATCGAATACGTTTTCGTAAGAAATTGACGTATGGTTTCTAAATAGAATCATAAAAGCCGACTAATTATTTGGCAGAAATTCAAAATTATTTAATTTATCTAAAAGACAATAATCGATAGACGCATAAAAATTTAATGTCGCATATGGACGGAATTATTCAACATTACAAAATATTCAAAATATTAAAACATTTTAAGTAGCTGACAGAACATGATTCATTTGCAGCAAAGTTTCTGTTGGTTTTCATCGCCGTGTGTAGCATCATAATTTGCATGTGGAAGAAGTACGGCAGATTCTGCATACTCAAATAATACGCGTGCTTAAAGACTCCTCAGATAATGCAAAGCACTATTAATTTTTCATTCTTCAGTTCTTCACTAAGAAAATATTCTTATCTAATGTGGCAATTACTGTTCCCATATAATTTGCATCTCCCACTAGGTGTCACATAACATTTTCGATGTTTTTTGTCATTCCAGTTAACAATACTGTATGTTAGCAGAATTTACCTTGAAAAGGTAGACACGCGTAAGGGCAAGTTAGAATTCTTGTGGAGGGTATATGATTGTGCGAAATCTGATTTAAATTCATCCCGACCTTGAAATAGAGCACTAATACTAGTCAAATACAACTTTGCCCAAAAACGTTGACAATAATCGTAACTAGACCTTGCTACTTTCCACAAACAAAGCTGTCAAATAATCTTAATCGCCTGGAAAGCACTGTCCCCAGTGTAACGTTCGTAAATGACAACTCTTTCGTTATCCGTACATTATTACGTCAAGTACTTTACGCATCTCATTCATAACAACTTTATACATTTTATGAGAATTAAGTAGAACCTAGACAAAAAACAAACAACGTGGCGTCGTAAGAAAGGATAATGGGTCCGAATATTAACAGAACACATCTCACTGCTCAATGAAGCTCTAAACGATGTAGAAAATTTTTATCTGAGAAGTGTTGTTGATAAGGATGATAACAAGGATTTTAAAAAACACAAAATGTGTTTCGTATACTGATGAAAATGTGGTATTCAAGCGTTCTCTCTACAATAACAAAAATTAGGATTTTAAACTGCAGCTTGTAGTGTAGGTAGGATGCTTGGAAGTTAACAAGAAATATAAAACACAAACGGGCTTATTTCAGAAAATTTTTTAAATCTGGTGGCCTAAAAGAATGAAAATCTACGGAGAAGAGCAAAGCACGGACCAATCCATAAAGTAATAATAAGAATAAGTTAAGTGCGGATTGTTCGTACTCTCCGAAAACCTTCAAAAGCAGTCAATCACTTGATTGAAATCCAGATGGAAAAAGAAAGAGGCTAAAAACAAAGCAGTACAACGATACATGTGTACAAATTTATATGTAATATAATTTGTATAGCCCCACGTTCTTTGGGAGCCATTCTATACAACGATACATATACATAAATGTAGGTTGTATGTGTAATTGGGGTTCAGGTGTAATTATAATAAGAGTATTGTATTTATGAGTATTTAAAATTCATATTTATTGTTTACTCACTCTTATAAATAATCATAAACATCCTTAATAATCGTCGGTCACGATATTGCTCATTATTAAATGTTTATATCTTATAATATGCAGTGTTACACATATTTAAAAACCTCTTATATCTAGACATGTTAATAATCTTAATCTAGACATGTTAATAAATTGATTTACTAATAAAATATAAAATTAAAATGTAATTGCAATTGAATTCTCTTAATTCAGATCTGACCTCAACTCGCTCAGTCTATACCAATGTTTAAAATTAAATTTAAATTTATATTAATTACTTTTAGACTGGAATTTGTTTTAATATTCAAATTTAAATTATTATTTTCTATAATTCAATTATCAAATCAATTTAACTATTTATTTTGATAACAAACTCTACCCTCTCAACTTTAAATTCTCTTTTTATTTATTATTTCTTATATATGCGATCGCTCATTCTTACGACTAAACATTTATCTACATTTCTAAAATATTATTACTAAGTATAAATTTTTCTTTGTTTTAATTTATTGTCTTTTGATATAGTCTTTATGAGCTCTTTTTAAAAAGCCATTTAAAATGCATTACACATGTCACCTCGAGTTCTGATGATCTTACGACTTGTTGTCGGGGGTCCAGCGTTGTCCAGAGTTAGTTTTCCATTCCTCCTGTCCTGGCGTGGTCCTGGATACGTTTAGAGTCCAGCGTCGCTCTCCAGCAGCGTGTGTGTTCCTGGATAAGTCTAGAGTCCAGCGTCGTTCTACAGCAGTGTGGTCCTCATCAGAGAGTTGTTATCTGCTGCAAGGTAGATCTTAAGATCTTACATCTTCTAACGCCCAGGTATTTACTTTTTCCGGAATATTGTCACGAATTTAACGAACATTTTATTCTTTCGTTACTGCGACTTGTAATAGAAATAAAAATAAAACTGTTCTGCCGACGGACAGCATGTCCGACTGCAACTGTGTCTTGAAATGAAGAGAAGGGTTTTTGGTCGAACCCTTAATTTATACCCTCTCGAGATTCCGCGCCAGTTGGCTCCAAAATCCTCTTGTCGATACCTGCATATCGCGTGATAGCCCCCACTCCCGAACCTTTTCAACTGTTTGCAATTATTAGCAAATAGCAATGTTTTGCACGGAGTCAAGATAGCACAAATCATAGCTAATTCGATTAAGCACTCACTATATTAATTTGAGCGTCTTAGGGTAATTTTCGTATTTTTTGGCACGTTTATTTTGCACTGTCTTCGCATAGCGTGTTCTATTAACGTCATCTTTTCACTGGGGATAACTATAAATTTTACACACACTTTGGTGCCTTTGGTTTGTTTATACACTAATTGGTTTTCGCACAGTGATTTAAAATAATTATTTTATTAATTACTTGGGGCGGGTTGCTGAGATTCGTGTCTTCATGCATCACTAACACACACAAGATACATGATACACACATACAATTGAGCAGGTGTTCACTGCCTGTCGGAACTGGTTAATTTCTCCCCTAATCTAACAATGAAATATTTTTACAATCTCAGACCTGTCCATTTACCCGTAACTTATACAAATTCTACAAATTTTATATTTATTCAAATTAAAGCCTAATACAGCGTATGGCTGTATCGTTGCAGCAGACATGGCGAAGGAGTGTCTTAGAGGAAGTATGGAAGCCTTCCGTGGAAGAAGTCCTGTGTTCCAGTGGGAACGCAGAGGATTAAGTAAGTAATAATTTAACATTACTTTATAGCCTTCATTCCGTTTGCGTTAAGCTATACAAATTATACGAATACTTACTAACTGTGGTAAGTCAGTTTTTATTAAAGTATTATATAACAGCTGCCAAATTTTATATTCATAAGTTGTATTATTAATCACTGTACAAGACGAATTCAAAATTCATCAAGTGTCTCACGTTGTTCTTAAACTTTATTACGTTTCGTTACTTCATAAGGCTTTGTATTTTCGCATTTCATATACACATATTAGTATTCTATCCCTATCTTACTGTCCAATGGACAACATATTTTTCTTAAAAAAAATATGCCAATCGTCATCGGAAAGCAATAAGTATACTGTATTTATATATTTATATTTTTTTAAATATACTTATTCCCATTTTTAAAAATTGGAGCAAATTCTGCAAAAACTCACTATAAAATTAACATTCTAATATTCCGTATTTTAATAGTTATTTATTGTGTGTTGCATTTGTATTTTGTACGTGATATATTACATGTACAAAAATTAATATGCAAGTGTAATTAGTTCATTAACTGTTATCGCCGTATAATGAATGTTAATAACACGTTACACTTACCGATAACCATAGCAGCATGCAATGAGCATTTTACGTAAGTGCCCTGACGCGCTTACGTAATTTTGATTTGTGCACCACATTGACACTGCAATCACGCTTAGAGAATTTCTAGAGCTACTTAACATACCGAAGTAGATATTTAGCTACAGAATGTGGTCGCGTGTACACCACGAGTGACTTTTACAATAAACTCTAAGAAAGTTTTAATGTTTTTTGCACTAATTTTAACATACCCGCTAATTTTATTGGTGCAGTAAACGCTTTACCGTAATCGTTGCAGTTCTACTACTATGATGACTCTCGGGGATCGGCCTGCGTTACTTTCGATGTTTACGTTGACAAGGATGTTACAGCCTACTAAAACCTGTCTGTAGCTCACGACACAAGCTTATCTGTACACTATTCATAGTAAAAAATAAACAAGTATATACCATCCCTGAAATGGAATAGATGAGATATTGAAACACGAATATCTCCGCTGTTGAATCATATATCTGAGATTTTGTAATTTGGATTATATTGTAGAACAGAACCGTAATGTTTCCAAATATTGTTACTGAATTTTTATAATCTAATCAGCATACTAGAGTAATAAATAAAAGGTACACAAAAGTCTTCACACGAGGAGGGTATCATCCATCAATAATCTCCACGTTCATCGAATCAGGTCAGCCGTCCACTTCTCCTTTAGCCGTTTTGCTTCCGGTGGATGATTGAGTTCAGTGAGTAGTCCGTTGGGGTGCCCTATATTCCGGTTCCAATGCTTATTGGCATAAACCCTTATCGCATCAGTGATGTATGGAAAGTTTAAGTCTGTGTGCAGTCTATAATTTGAGATTTACCAGGGAGCGTTCTCATGGGACGTAAGATTTTTAACAGAACCGTTTGTAACATTTTTGTATCTGATGGTTTAGAGCAGCCCCACAGCTCAGTGCTGTAAAACCATATTGGCTTGAGTATGGCTTTGTATAAAAGACAGGAAGTCTATTGACAACAGTCTATCAACCAGGACATCTGCCCAACGTTCAGATTTAGTTGCTGTTTTTTAGCTTTCATATGGGCTTTCCAGGTTAATTTCTCGTCCAAGCGCAGTCCCAAGTATTTAGATTCTTTTTTTCACTGGTACAGGTGCATTATCTGTGATAACTTGAGTATAAGATATACGTCTCAAAGAGAAGTAATTTGGATGTTTTTTCGGAACTCATCTGGATTTTCTACTGCTTAAGGCAGTATTGTGATAACTATAGATGTCTTTGAAGTTTCTGTGATGCTCTTTCTGAGTTGATATGAGTTCTTAAGATTGCAGTGTCGTTTGAAATGTGACAATAACAGTATCGTTTATTACAGGTATATCAACCGTGTATATAAAATTCAGGAACGGACCGAAAACACTGAGTATGGGTGTGCCATGTTGTGTACCATGATTTGAAAATAACTATCAGTTTAGTGGGATTTTAGTAGCAAGTAAACTTGACTGGCTCTCCAAACATGAAAAGGGTTTTTTATGCTTCGTGCTTGACTTTAATCTTGGGTATCGTCTACTCATAGGCCTGCTTATTAGGTGTTATAGGGTTATCTGTGGTGGATATTCCCATATGGAATGGTTCCTGTTCACTGAATATCGAACCAAAATAAATATAATATAAATATTAGTAACATACTTCTTATGCTTTCACATAATTATTCAAATTAAGGTTTGGGTCTATAAGGCCGTGGTCTACTATGATTATCCTGGTGACGGATGTTATAATCAGACGTTTTGGCCTCACCTCTGGAGTTTTACTAATAAGGTGTTCGTTAGTACACAGTACACAGTACTGTGGCAAAGGCCTTGTCAGTTGTTTCAAAACCGTTTCACTGAAGATGGCCGAAACGTCTGATTATAACATCCGTCACCAGGATAATCATAGTAGACCACGGCCTTATAGCCCGGATCTTAATTTGAATAATAAATATTAGTATTTGAAATGAATCTAAACACCAAAATACATCTCCCCCATAAAATGCAATCCTCAGTGAATATAAAATGCATCACTTTTGATTACTCTGATGTATTTCAAGTAATGCTACAATGATAAAAAACTTGCCTATAAAGAACACGGATGTACAACGACACATTAATGATTTTAATGTTTTAGCTTATCAAATCCAAGTATACATAGACATGAATACATGCACATTTCCTGAATAGGATGATGTATTTTGGTCGAATCAAGAAATTTACGAATTTTCAGCTCCCAACAGAAATGAAAAGTTACTTGCAAGCAACACACGGTTACAAAGGTTATAAATGTATTTTAACGTTTTAGGTTTTCTAGGTTTTAAATTAATTCAAAAAGTCTCTTGTTCCAATAGATAATTTTCTGTTCCTTACAGTTAGAAGCATGCTACTTTTTAACGAACAATCATTAATTAATGGTAATAGAATTTCCCTGTTCTTTTGCAGAATAAACATACGTCTAAATTCTGTTATGTACTGATACAATTTTAGGACGACTTGTTTTTGAGTTAAAATATCCCCACTTAGTATCCGGGAATTATTATAGAGGCTGTCATATAGTATCAATAATATAATTAATTATATTTTTTGTGTTGGTTTTACTAACGTAGACACACACACACACACACACACACACACACACACACAATACGAATTCGAGTTTTTGAGGTTTTGAGGTTTTGATTTTGTAGGTTGAGAACATTTTCAATAGCAACTTTGTCTGAAAGTAATAGTGACACTGTTCGAGAACAGACAAAAAAGGTGGCGGCCTGTTTATAATGCACACTACGTCAATTTTGTTTTATTATAGTTTCAGAAAATCCCAAGGCGTAATTATAGACACACAACAGATACTGATTTATTGGTCACGTATATTTTGGTCGTCCCTCAAGGTGTGAATGGTCTTTCCGACCTTGACAAAGCCATAAACTTCTTACGTGTTTATTCTTCGACCACTTCCCAGTTACTTTACATAAACTATGTGCGTGTGTGAGGGTGTGTGCTTGTGTGTTACAAATTAAGACAGGAGTTATAAATCTTTATTGATATTTCATACACTGTAATAATTACAATTATTATTACTTATTATTCAATATACCTTATTACCTATATAGGAGTAGTCCTTTACCACGTATTGTAACGTTTCATTATTAATATTAAATATACATTTCTTCCCTTTAATAAAGACGAAAAGCTCTCTTTACCTGTCCGTCTGTTTCTCTCTCTCTCTCTCTCTCTGTCTCTCTCTCTGTCTGTCTGTCTGTCTCTCTCTCTCTCTCTCTCTCTCTCTCTCTCACTCTCATTGTCTCTCTTTCTCTTTAATTCTTTGCGTACACATTAGTATCACTGACGTTAATGTGCCCTTAAAACATAAAGTATAACAATATGAATATTTGTTTATTTGAAAATTAATATTTTCATTCTCTACGTGTTAATTAATAAGCATGATTATTTTAATGCGAGTACGTTGTGGTTTTTGTATATTACTAACAACATCAGCCGAATAACAAGGAAAAGATTACTGAATCATTTGTTTGGATTGTTGCTTTGTACGGGTTTGAAACCTGGACGACAGGAAAAGAAGGGAAAAGGAGATTAATATCATTTGAACAGTCACACACACACACACACACACACACACACACATACTACTAGAACGTTGAGGAGTAGCTGGAAAGACAGAGTGACAAATTTTTAAAAAGAATGCGAACATAATGCGTTGTGCAAGGATATAAAATCTAGCAGAGACGAATTAATGGGACATATTCTAAGACGCAAGAGTTTACTAAAATTCTGTAAGGTAGAACCTAGAAGAAAAGAGGTAGAGAGGAAGAGTCTGTTTACAATATGTCCTCAAACCGTAGATATTTGTTGCTGAAGCTATGTTGATACGAAGAGACGACCAGAGAATCGAGCCGACTGGAGTACTGCCGCAGACCAATCTACGGATTGACCTAAGACAAGTTTGTTTCACTTAGTGCTCCACCACATGTAAGGCGCGCGCGCGCTCACTAACTCACACACAAACAGAAGCGTAGCGTGCTGGCACGTCCGGCGTTTTCTGCTGTAAAATGCATAACCTTATATACGCTATAAAGAATATATAACTTACATCACGCACACCAAACCGGGATCAGCATATGCTGGTGTGAAATGCATCCAACAAGCTGTCCTTTGTACGTTACGTTGAAACAGTGATTCAGCATACGCCCGCGCCAGGTTTCCTCGCTCTAACAAACGTCTCTCCTTTCCTGCTTAGTGAGTAGTACCTAATAGGTAATTTTTTAAGAAGTTGTTTATTAAATATTTTAAAATTCAATTAAATGATATTTAAATTTGCTATTGTTAATTCTCTCTCTTTTTTCCTTGTTTATTTTTCAGTTATTCAGTAATTTTGTATTTATTGCCCATAAAGATATTTATTTCCCTGTTATAAAATAAATGTTAAAAGTATCTCCAAAATAAAGGGAACTTAGAACCAAAATGCAGTTTTGAGGATGTTATACACAGTCCTTTCATTTACGAGATAATCTTTTATCAGAAATGATATCACTCATTGCTTCCAACTTCCAACCTGATCTTTACGTCACAGTTTCCTACGTCTCACGAGGTAACTAATGAGACGGCAAGTATAATGAGTACTGTGCTTTAGATTTGTTATTTTCCATCCTGATGTTGCTTATGTTGTCAGTTATTTTGTTGTTATTGCAGAACGTGTTAAACTCTCTTTCTATCATATGTGAAACGTGTCTAATCTTCCACACTAACACTGATTTCAAAATTCACATTCACTCGAAATTAACCTTCGTTCCTTAAATGCGAAGGAAAACATTTGGTTTTGTTAAGTGTTAATCAAATTTAAAATATGCTCCATATCTGAATTGTTTTATTGGAAAATTTCAAACAAATTCTCTACCCTACTGAATCCATAGACCTATTACTAGTTAGCACTGCGCCTAAAGTTGCTCACCTGATCATTCTTTCTCCCTCTCTTACTCCCCCTCACCCCTTCTCATCTCTCTCTGTATGTATGTATCTATCTTTCTATCTACATATCTAAGTGTATATTTCTTTTTTTCAATCCCCCATATACACACAAAATCACATGTAGATCTATAGATCTACACTTTGTGTAAACTCCTTTCAGTCGACAAACTGGACTAACTCACTTTACCTTGAAGTTGATAATGAGTATCTTTAGTTGGTAAACTGTTTTGTTTCTGGTCATAAATACATGACACATGAAATTTTGTTCGCCTTTTATCAAACACAAACAAGTATGCGATTGTGCCACGTCCCGTCACTGTAGGCCTACAGGAAATATCATTGCTTTTCCTTATTTTCCTAAGCTAGAAAATTAATTTTTTCATTGACAATGGTTATATAACCACGACTGTCATGCTTGTTACGCGTGACAGTGATTTGCGGTCAACTATCATGGAGTATTATAATAAAATATACACATATATCGCCACAATATATTGTATTTAACAGTGGGAAGGCGTACTATAATCACACGATATGCAGTTACTGCACGTTTATTACTTTTATAAGAAAAAACACGGCCATCATTAAACTAAAGAAAAGCGTAGCATACAGGAACAGTTGAATGTACATCGGAATTGTGTACTCAGGGTAAAAAGCACCGTTCATTATCCGTGATTTACAATGGCCAGTGTAACCAACGACTTTACATAAACGACATTATCGATTACATTACATTAGTATGTTATACCATACTATTGTAATCACTACCTACTATGCTGTGCTGTGTTTTGCCGAACGTGGTTGAAAGGTAAAAAGTGCATTATGATTTAATGCCTTTTGCATACAGTAATGTTCACTCAGTACCCGTCGGTGAGTAAAAATCGATTTTCGAGTGAGTTGATCTTCATTGAGTACAGTGGTAGTGGCAGTATTCACATTCAGTTCTTCTCCTTCTTTTCAATATCTGCGTACTTTTTATTTCGTTTTTAAACGAAATAACGGTCCGTAATAGTATTATAATATTGCAAATTAGCAAAGCTTATTTTGATTGACAAAAAACAAAAACACTGACAAACTACCTCCAATGAACCCCTATGAAAATTTAGAATAGTCCCCCCCCCTCCTAATAGATTCTCCTCTCGCGCGCACAATAAAGATACGTGGTTTTATGTAGCCACCATATTTGTTTATATAAGTATTTCTACCTTTAGGTGTGACAACTAAACAATTGACTTCTGCACAAAAAATTGAAAGTTGTTTTCAATAATCAGTAAATTACATTTTAATAAATCAAGGCGCCTTACGTGGAACCGTTTTCGGGATCTCCGGATCTAATAGTTGACGGCTATGTCCGTAATCGAACAAACCTCATGTTGTTACAGTTTTGGCAAAATTACATTTACAGTAGTTTTGAAGTAACCGTTTAGCAAAAAACGTTTCCGATTGCACCACTTTTTGATTAAATTATAACTAAGTGCACGAACTATGTTGCTTATAAATTATTTAAAAGTTGATTCTTGCTAGCGTTTACTGACAAATGTTCGTTCATCGTACAAAGTGTAGACAGAAACATGACGGTTACAAATATCAGTCAGTATAATATATAGATAGCCGTATTTGCCAGTAAGGCTTAACTATTTCTCTCTTATCAGTTATTTTCTCTATGTTAGCAGTCTTCATCACAACTTTGTCAAATTTTGTTGCTTTCCTGCTATATACACTTTTTCCTCGAACGAGGCCTTTCGGTTTCGCAACCATTATCAAGTTCTTCCTACAACAACATTAAAATACCTACTTCCCTTATATATATATATACTAACCCTCCCACGCATCACCGGTTACATTCAACCAATAGGAGGCAGTACTTACCGCCCAGTCCTTGTTAGCCCCGCCCCTTACTCACTCAACCTGACCTCGTCATATACATTATCCTCTAGAAATCTCCTACAGCTTTCTACCTTCTGAACCTATCCTGTAACCGTATTACACCTTTTATACACTACTCTTTCAAAATATAGTAAAATATATCCTCATTACTAAATTCAGTCTTTATGTTCATC
This sequence comes from Magicicada septendecula, assembly GCA_034769895.1. Classification (NCBI taxonomy): domain Eukaryota; kingdom Metazoa; phylum Arthropoda; class Insecta; order Hemiptera; family Cicadidae; genus Magicicada; species Magicicada septendecula. Next base: position 264,342,688 of record CM068368.1, on the reverse strand, counting down.
AGCGCATTACTATTCTTTTCCTTACTTTTAATATTTATAATTCTTCATACAACTTGCGTTTACTTATATTATTCTCTAACCTTACTATTTCGATGTTCTCTGTTGGGTCTAAGAACATATGCCCTGTTTCATTAAAATGTCTCGCATAGAGCGAATTCGTAGTTCTGTCTCCTTCTCCTCTCGCATGCTCTCTCAACCTAATTTCGAACTTACGTCCTGTTTCACCCAGGAACTAACGAATTCGCAGAACTAACGAATGAAATTAATCATATTGAAAATAAAATTAAGTTCAAAGAGGAAATAGGTGTAAAAAAAATAAAATAGAAAAAAAGAAAACCCGAATGATGAAGAACTAAATACTATAATCAACAATATTTTGAAGAATTACCTGGGACTAATCAAAAGAAACAACAAGATTTTGTTAAGTATAAATGAATTCTATATAATTGCGAATAAAATTAATTAACTTATCCACAACACAATAACTCTCACTCTGAACTTGGTATAATAAATTCTTTCAAAGATTAGTTGAAACTATATCTTAAAAAAAAAAAAAACTGAACAACTTCACAAACCATTATTGAAAAATTATTTAAAACTGAATCAGCCTATTTGAAACTGTAACTTAACCTCTATGCGACGCCTATAAGTCGACACACTTTTTAGACACTAAGAACCGAGTTGTAAGTAAACCTGTATAGTATTTAATTAACATTGATGTAAGGTTGTGTACTTTCATAAACATCTTGCTTTATTTTGTTGTAATCCAAAGAACTTATTCATCGTGCTGAACAAAACATTGTATCATTAACCAGAACGCTTGAAGACACGCCTGACCACCCGATGAGCGAGTAAAATTTAATAGGCGGAGCAAACTTTTTTATAATAACAAATATTTTGTACTTAACTTATAAATAATCAGCGAATCTGGACACTAATAAATTAGTACTGAACACTAATAATCGTTCCTTGTTTTATTTGATATATGTCTTAATAATTGTGTACTTTAGCAGTGAAGAAAATTGTTTACCAAAATTGTAGGTTGGCAACACTTCAGACTCCACTCGAGATTTGAATTCGCGCCAGTCCGTTTGGGTAAGTTTAAATTATTATCGAAGAAAAGGAAGACGACGCAGGAAGAAACTTTTAATTGTTTTTAGTAAAACAATTTGGCGCCTATCGGGAATTAAGGCACATTAATATAAGGACAGGTAAGAAGAAGAACGATACACATTCGGTACTGGTTATTAGTGCGTTCGCGATCGTCATCGTTAGCGATAGACTGAAGATCAACGCCGAGGCAAGTCACGTTACATAATCAATTACTGACCAAACAAAATATAGAGGGACGCTATCTGCTTCTTTATAAATTGACGCTAACAACTTGGGGCTTTTAAAAGAGGTACAGAAGTACGTTATAATATATATATTATAATACTGCTCTTTCGTCGTATTCTACAAAAATGTAGAGTGTAATTTGTGTAATGTGTACTCTCGTGTCTTACCCTATCCGTCGTCGCTCTGTAACGTAACTCACGCAGATTGCGTCCGTTGCGAACGTACGAATAACCAGTTTCGAAGTCTTTACCTGTTTTATGTTGTATTTTTTAACTCCCGAAAGGCGCCAAATTGTTTTTTATAAAACAATTAAAAATTCCGCAGTTAGATTATCTCCTGTATACTGTAAAGAATAATTCGAATTGCCTCGCTGATTGGCGGGAACTCGACTTTCGCTGGTTGTTGGGATGAGTTGCCAACACAAAATTTGCGTAAAGAAATCTACTCTCCGCTAAAGCACATAACATACATAATACTATTCAAATAATCACAAATCAGTTAGTAAAGGTTCGTACTGATTTAATTTGTTCATTAATTCATTAATTTTTGATTAACAATCATACAATAAAAATTATTATAACAAAGTTTACGCCTCGGCCGCAAATTCGTTTTCACTCAGCGGATAGCAAAGGTGGCAGCGCTTCAGCTTATGAAGCTATAATGTTTATCGTTCTTATTTATACAATTTATTCTGCCAGTGAATTCTTTTGAGTACGAAAAAGGTTTATAACAAGATGTTCAAATAAAGTACACCACTTTACAATTGTGGTACTTAAATACTAATAAGATCTATATGAAACTCAACGGTATTGTGTTAAAAGGTGTGTGTCGGTTTTATCAGTTTGACATAGGTTATATTTCTATTACATACAGTGTTATTAAATATGAATCATAAATCCTTGAAAGAAATTAGTGTTTAAATTTTAGAGTGAGAGTTATTTATTCAGAAAATGGTTAGTCAATTTGGTTCGTAATTAGTTATAATTTATTTTATACTTAACAACATCACGTTGTTCGAATTATGGATCGTCAAGTGTCTTCACCAATGAATTATTTCCTTCGATTGGTTCCAAAGATATAGGATGCCGTCTATTTCTGGCGTCTGTTTCTTAATTCATCCAGTTTTTATTTAAATGTAGTTTTAATATTCGGTTATTGTCCCTTCATGTGTTACAGGAACTATGGTGGACATCAGTTAATCAATTGGGTTTCACTTTAGTTTGATTTTCTTAGTTATTCTTCCTTCAAATGGTCATCACCAATATAGCGTCTGTTCCTCTGGGTAGTTAATAATGGAACTCTCGTTTCGTAACGGTCAAAATTATAATAACGCTCTGTAGTCATGGTAACTCACTAACTCTGAATGGCTAAGTACATTTGAAACTATTGTTATCAATCCTGGTTTTTTGTTCAAAATGAATAAATATTTTATAATGACTATATTTACTTGGGGATAATTTCAATGGTTGAAATATTAACATAGATGTTCCTATTTTCTTTCAAAGATTAGTTTTATATCTCACAAGACTGGTCTAAGCCATGTATTAATACTTTTGTACAAAATTTATAATACTCTGTTAATACATAATTTACTTATTTCTATGGTTTAATATAATTCTGACATGTTGTTTTTGTTAGTTTATGGTAATTACATAATTAACCTTGTTTTGTTATTTAAATATAGTTTTCAGTTGTTTACAATTGGTTTTCTGTATTTCTACAGCTATGTCATTTATAGGCCTAAACTGTTACATCTTATAATTTCTTATTTTGTTCTATTTAAACATTATTTATTGAGCATATATTGTCTTTTGAATTATTTTGGAACTGTTTTTCAATCTATTGATGTTATTATACTTTTACAAAATTATTTCTTATCTGATACTTTGCTTTCAATTTACATTACAGTTATTATTTTGTTGCTTTGTTAAATTTATGTCATTACTATTTTTTATTCTTATTCCCATTTCTCACACACCTCTTTAACACTTATATCTATTAATAAAACATAACATATAAATAACTTCATTGTCTGTATATGGTTCAGCCATGTTTCTTTTCATTGAAAATTATAATTATTATATTGCCTTTTATTACTTATAAAGGTACTGCTACTACTCTCTTTATAACTTCCTTACTTATATAAAACTTACTAACATATTACTGTAAAATTATTTCTTCTTGGATATACTCCCTTAAACACTAAGCCAATAACTTAACTTTCTTTAAATTAAAAATTAACAATTTTGGTGAGTGTTATACCTACACCATTTCTTCTATAAAAATAATCACCCTGGTGATTCTTATACTGATATCATATTCTTTTCTATTCTTTTCACTCACAATTATTCTGTGTCTTACAGTCTAATACACTTAACTTAATTGCTCATTCATCATATGTTTATGTTTTGGGTTTGTCACGCTTGTTTACTATTCCTTTTTCTTAATATTATATGTTGTTTATTTTAATACACTTATCACTTCACTGTTTATCTTTATCACTCCTACCTATCTCTCACTCTTGGTTTCAAAGTTATTTTAGATGTACATTGTAATGAAACCCTGTATGCAGTCTTTACAAAAAAAGATAATAAAGAAAAAATTTTATTAAAAACAAAAATTTTCAAATAAAAAAAAATTTTGTTTATGTTTTAATCAATGTCTGTAATTGTGAAATAATCCTGTTTTAATGTTCTGTTAAAAATTTTAATAATTAAGAAGGTATTTATTAATTATTGAGCACTTCTGGAAGATCTGAACCAAGTCTGGAGTTAATCAGATTAACTCCGGTCAGCAATCGATTTGTGATGTTTAGTGCTGGTCCAATATCTCACTGTTAATTAATATTTTCTTCTTCTTGAAGTCTCGTTGCATTAATAAATACACCTTAAATTAGCATGTGAAATAATAATAGATACAAACAATTGAAACAAATGGATTTATTAACAAATTTTATAAATAATCGATTTTTAATCGATTGGGAGCAATTATCGACTCCGTCTCAGGGAATAATCGATTCGTTCATACAGTGGAAAAAATTATTACAAGTATTATATAAAAAAGGTTCTTGGAGCGATTATATTAATAGTCAGAGAAGGGTAACGAGAAAGTATAACATTAACAATTAAAGTAGTTCCATAATTATCATCTAACAATATTTAAATAATTCTGATATAATGTTTAAAAAAGTTGAATCGTCAAACTATGTGTGGCTTCTGACGTCACTCGATGAGGAAGGCACAGAATCGTATTTTTTAAAGATGGCCGCTCCTAGGTATGGCGAGGTTATTGGATATGTCGTCGTGTTAAAATCTCACAGTAAAATTACCTTCATAAATGTTTGAAATGTCCCCGCACTGGTGTAATCTGTCTAATAGGTTGTTTGGTGTGTTCTGAAGAAGTGTTCCGTGTATACTTGTGTTAATTATGTTATTTGATATGTGTTCACTTCTGTGGGTTAACTGCTCAAAAAGTGGTTATGATTTGTAGCGTTAATTATCACAAATATATTGTTTTACTGTTTTAAATCACTAGTATAATGAAGTTTGGTGTTAGTTTTCACTATTGTCGCTAAAGTTTCTGTAGGTTTAGTTAGAAAAGTGTTTAATTTATTTAACTCTCGCTTCACTGATATTAGTGGGTAACCGTAGTACCATTTTCTACACGGTTTTAAGGAACGTTATATCACACAACCATTCAGCTTGATATTCAACAAAAGACTAGACTAACTTCCTTCATGTTAGTCAAAACTGGCCCAGTTAATCTTTAAAAAAGTATTGTTAAAATATTTCGATTTCCCATACACATGATACAAAATTACATTACATATGGAATTTATTTATTTTATTCATCACTTTCATGAATTATGAACCTTATCATTGGTTTAATCATCTCATTCCTTTTAAATTGATATATTATAGTCCATATCTGTTGACATTTTGTGGAAATTACTAAATTTCTCTCTTTTTGGAAATTTAGGCTCAAAAATTGGTTTCCGCCTTCATATAATTTTTGTGCCATTTTAATTGTTATTAATACTATTATAATAAATTTTAATTAGTCATATTTCTCTTCCTTTCCTTAAATACATATAAATTGAACCTTTGAACTGGTTTTTTATGTTAATCTCTGAATTTGACATTGCTCTTTAAAATTAATTAATTTATATATTTTGAAAATTTACAATATTTTAAGGTATATTTCCTTATTATCACTTTAACTCATAGGATCATTCACAGTAGTGGTTAACTGATTTACCTTACCTAAATCTTGCTAGTTTACAGGAATTATAAGTGAATTAACTGGTTTATATGGCTTCTGTGAATTCACCACATGGCCTAGAGTTTAGAATTTTACATTTCTGTCTTTCTCAAATAAATTTAATCCTACTCCTCCTCTGACTTTACATAGTTATTATTACATGAAAATAAAACGTTTTACAAACCCATTGTGAGGTGTAGTATTTGATTAATACTACTGTTATATAAAAAATAATAATGAACATCATTCAGCATTCTAAGATTGAACATATTGCTGACATGGTTTGAAAACATACATTTAATTCCTTTTTGAATTAATACAGCATACCTACTGAAACATTATTAATGGTATGCATGCTGTTATTTGGCAAACATAATTCATTTTAAACACATATAAATCTTATTTACTAAAAATTCTTATAAACCTATTGAGTTCATGGCTGTGAACAAATAGCCACTTTAAACAATTTAAACCTATGAATATAAATTAATGCCAGTCCTTTCTGGTCTAAACCATTATTATCTATTATCCCCTTCATCAGTAAACATGTCCACCCATACTCTAGTTACTATCATTTTTACAAATGTCTTGTATAACAGAGTTACATTAAAATAATAAAATATTGGAAATCTTCCATTTTATTATTTTATGATGATGTGTATTATTGAATATAAAAGTTGTTATATAGCATATTGATAAGTCATAGTATCACCAACTTTAAGTTTATTGAATTTCCAAAAACACTTGCACAAGTTCACTTTCACTGGTGGTTCTGATATTTTGAGTCTTATTATCTCAGGCCAGACCTTTAGTAATCATGGACTGTTAAGACTTGTTTATTTTCTTTATCACACAATAGCTTTAGTTGGTTCACTTCTTATTATACTAGACAACACTTTTGATTTCTTAATAATTACATTTTTATAGGATTTTGGGATGTTATACTTTCTTTTTAATTGTCTCTATGGATTTGGGGTTGATGGTATTTAATAATAGGTTTTATAACGGTGGTTCTTTCATACTATTTCTTCCTCTCTTCTTGTTTTCTTTCTTGTCTTTCTTCTTATCTTCTTTCTTGTCTTCACTCTTGTCTTTCTTCTGGTCTTCCTTCTTCTTGTCTTCTTGTCTTCATTCTTCACTCTTGGGTAAACCAAGGTACTTCGTGTTATCTCGACTGATGCTTAGTTTGGAGTATCGAAGTTATTTACTGATACTGACTTTGCTCTTCGCTAAAGGTTTCAGGGTATTGTTTACTTCCTGATCATAAATTTTATTCTTCCTTCTTCTTGTCTTTGGGGTATTTTGGTGTTTCACCACTCTCAAACTGATTCTCTCTTCATGATATTGTGTAATCTAATTTGTTTACTGCTCCTAACTTCCTGGGTAAATTCCTGATTTTATAGTATGAGTTGCTTTCAATAATTTCTTTGATTTTTAACAGTGGTTTTTATATAATGTAATGAGAATTTTTATTTTATTGTTGTTTATTCCTTTGAATTCATTCAATTTCATTCGATTTTATATTAACATATATGGTGTAATTAATTTTTATTATTTTATATGAATTAATAAATAGTGGATTTTCTGTCACGCTACAGAATGCCCTTCTCCAGAAGTGATTTTTTCAGACTATACTTGCTTTGTCTGAAACAATTGCTTATGATAATTATTGTAGTTTTGTTATTATCCTTGACTTCCTTCCATTTTAAAAATTCTCCTATTTATATTTGAGCTTATATCCTTCTCATTCTCACTTTGTCTTCCTTGATAGTAATAGTCATCTGATTTTCATATTTATTATTTCATTTTCATATTTCTTCTTAGTATTTTCTCCTTGGGATATTTCCTCCCTATCGTTCCCTACTTTGTGAGCTGGTTCAGTTCAGAGAGGCACTGTACGCTACTTCCTCTGCTGTCCAATACTTCACACATATTTGAGTACAGAGGCAAATCATCTCTGCTCAAAAAACATATTAATACTGCTGGAATTATCTACAGACAGATTAAAAAATTATTCAGAATAGTACACATTTGTTACTATTAAAAAAAAAAAATCTTTGGGATACTTCACGTATTACTTGTTATATTTCTCAGAGATTTTAATATTCCTATCTCAGTTGTTCTTCTGACTATTTAACTTGATGTTTCATTCATTTGATATTATGGTAGGAAGCTCTTCTATTATTACATTCTTCAACTTTCCTTATCATATAAAGCTTTTGGTTATAAATTCTTTATTACCTTCTGGTTTTTTTATTATTATCTGCATTGTTTATAGTAGCATATCTTTATGACATTTTTATTTTATTGCTCTGTTTTTATTATTTCCACTTGTTCTATTTTCTAGAACTTTCTTACAACTGTCATTATCACAATTGACATTTAATTCATAAATCATTTTATTTTAATTCGTTTAATTACATATATCTTTGATATTATTCTCACATTATTCCTGTCATGGTTATTATCCTTTCGAATGAATGTTTTTTATTAATTTTATAATGAGGTCATAATTTCTCCTCATACCACTTCAAAGTTTTATTATCTCATAATTCCACATAAGTTTTTGTATTTTATTATATTCAATCACTCAAATTGTATCACACGGTTTATTTCCTTTCGTATCCCTTTATGGAAAGTTTTTCACACTTTATTTTGAAATTAGACATGATCATATTTCTCCAGAATTATTTGTTTTAATTCTAAAGTCTGTTTCCTTTATTCATCCCATTATGATCCTTTATAAACATGGTAAATATATTTTATGCTTACCATAAATATGGTATTAAATCTTTTCTGTTTATTTCACCCAAGTGTTTTATTAATAATTGGTCGGTAAGTTGTACTTACTCTTGGTTTGGAAACTTGATTTATACACAATTCAAAATTCATTCTTCTTATATTATTCCATAAAGTTTTCTCAAATAATTTGTATGTAAGGTGGGCTTGCTTTCTTTTTAAATTTAGTTGTTTTCAATTCAAAATTCTTTTTATATTTCTGCAAAATGGTTTTTCTCAAATACTTGGTTAGTAATGTGGTCTTACATTGTTTTAAAATTTGGATGAGTCAAAATTCTTCTTTTATATTCTTGTCATAAAGTTTTTCAAATTTTTAGTTAGTAAGGTGATCTTACACTTGTTTGGAATTTATTTGAATTATTTCATTCTATTCCTTTTATCCTTCTATAAAGTTTTCTTCAAATGCTTGGTATGTAAGGTGATCTTACAATTGTTTTGGAATTTGGATTATTAAGTCCAAATTCTTCTTCTTATATCTTTCCAAATAGTTTTTCTTTTAAATAATTGTATGTAATTTGGTATTACATTATTTTTAGAATTTTGAGGGTTTCTAAATTCTTTTCCTTCTCTTTCCAAAATGTTTCTTTTAAATAATTGTATGTAATTTGGTATTACATTATTTTTAGATTTAGTTGATTTCTAAATTCTTTTTATTATTCTTTTCATGATACCTTTCATAAATAATTGTCATAGTTTTCATAATTATGAGGTAAACATATCATACTAGTTTCATAAATATTGTATGACTCTTTTTCTTGTCTTTATTCAAAAGTATTTCTTATTATTATATTTCCTTTTATACCCAGGTGTATGATTTTTATTAGGTTGCACAGTTGCTCATATTTCCTTTGTAAGGTGTAGTTCCTTAATTAATTTTCTTTCTTAAACCCCCGTTTTGGTTCTTCGTTCATTCTTCTTATTATTTCTCCTCATTGGTAATTATTTTCTTCTTCTTTGTTGTGGTTTTTGCCGTTGTCGGTTATCATGACATCAGTCCCCTTTTGTGGAGGTGTGTGGTATTTGATTTAACCATAGTCTGTCATTTCAGTTGCTCTCATTGTCCGGATGACCATAGTCTTCATACTTGTTCCGGTACCAGTGACATTTTTAGCCTTCGCCTTGTATTTCATTCTTCTATCCGTTATTCCTTTGTTGGCTACAAAGCTTACGTAGTTTCCTTTCTCATATTGTTTTATATACCAATACGTCTCTGGTCCATATGTGGTATTGCATAAAAAATATGTGTGAGGATCTTCATCTGGTTTATCAATTATTTGCTTATCTGGAGCCCCACAAGCTGGTTCACCATCACATATCCACCCTGAAGGAACACATTTTTGTGTAACTGTACACCTGAACTGTCCTGGATGGTACCCTAATGGAACCCATGCTGGTGATTCATCTGTGCCATCATCACAGTCTGATAAGATGTTATATTTCCATCTTTCTGGAATACACTGTCCAGTCCAGCACTGAAACTGATCTGGTCCACATGTTGTATTCTGTTTACCTCTGGTCCCTTCCCATTGGTACACTACTGTTTGGTGGTACAATATTTCTGAGATTACCTTTAATCTACTTCCATAATTTCTGGAACTCACGATTTCTTCATGGTTGGTAATAGGGATATTAATGACATCCATTAAACCATGGTTCATCATTTCCATTTCTTCCTTTGTTTTCATTAATTTCTTTGGAGGTGTTCTTCTTATTTTCTCTGGTTCCACTTCCTTATCTTTAGTATTTTCTTTGTTCCCGTTAGTTTTCTTTTCAGGTAATACCACTACTGGTTCCAAGGTTTTTTCGTTTGGTATTTCTTCTGTTTCTGGTTTACTATAATTTTTTATTTCTTTGGTCCTCTTCTCTCCAAAATTTTCCCTAAACAGTTTATTATCATTACTTATATCGTCCAGTTTCCTCATCATCGACTCGTGGTTCTCATCCATCCTCTTCATCAAATCTTGACTCAACTCTTCCAGATTCTTTTTCTGATCCCTTACTATCTCCTTCATTTCCTTTCCAAATTGTATCATCATTTCCATTATCTCACCCATTTCTTCTTGTGTAAGTTCTGCCATTTTGATTTATCGTTGTTGCCCTTCTTCCTGACTGGATAACCGCTGCCAGGCTTAAATTATCAAGCCCTCTAAGTTGGACACCACTTTGTAATGAAACCCTGTATGCGGTCTTTACAAAAAAAGATAATAAAGAGAAAATTTTATTTAAAAAAAAAAATTTTCAAAAAAAAAATTTGTTTATGTTTTAATCAATGTCTGTAATTGTGAAATAATCCTGTTTTAATGTTCTGTTAAAAATTTTAATAATTAAGAAGGTATTTATTAATTATTGAGCACTTCTGGAAGATCTGAACCAAGTCTGGAGTTAATCAGATTAACTCCGGTCAGCAATCGATTTGTGATGTTTAGTGCTGGTCCAATATCTCACTGTTAATTAATATTTTCTTCTTCTTGAAGTCTCGTTGCATTAATAAATACACCTTAAATTAGCATGTGAAATAATAATAGATACAAACAATTGAAACAAATGGATTTATTAACAAATTTTATAAATAATCGATTTTTAATCGATTGGGAGCAATTATCGACTCCGTCTCAGGGAATAATCGATTCGTTCATACAGTGGAAAAAATTATTACAAGTATTATATAAAAAAGGTTCTTGGAGCGATTATATTAATAGTCAGAGAAGGGTAACGAGAAAGTATAACATTAACAATTAAAGTAGTTCCATAATTATCATGTAACAATATTTAAATAATTGCTGATATAATGTTTAAAAAAGTTGAATCGTCAAACCATGTGTAGCTTCTGAAGTCACTCGATGAGGAAGGCACAGAATCGTATTTTTTAAAGATGGCCGCTCCTAGGTATGGCGAGGTTATTGGAAATGTCGTCGTGTTAAAATCTCACAGTAAAATTACCTTCATAAATGTTTGAAATGTCCCCGCACTGGTGTAATCTGTCTAATAGGTTGTTTGGTGTGTTCTGAAGAAGTGTTCCGTGTATACTTGTGTTAATTATGTTATTTGATATGTGTTCACTTCTGTGGGTTAACTGCTCAAAAAGTGGTTATGATTTGTAGCGTTAATTATCACAAATATATTGTTTTACTGTTTTAAATCACTAGTATAATGAAGTTTGGTGTTAGTTTTCACTATTGTCGCTAAAGTTTCTGTAGGTTTAGTTAGAAAAGTGTTTAATTTATTTAACTCTCGCTTCACTGATATTAGTGGGTAACCGTAGTACCATTTTCTACACGGTTTTAAGGAACGTTATATCACACAACCATTCAGCTTGATATTCAACAAAAGACTAGACTAACTTCCTTCATGTTAGTCAAAACTGGCCCAGTTAATCTTTAAAAAAGTATTGTTAAAATATTTCGATTTCCCATACACATGATACAAAATTACATTACATATGGAATTTATTTATTTTATTCATCACTTTCATGAATTATGAACCTTATCATTGGTTTAATCATCTCATTCCTTTTAAATTGATATATTATAGTCCATATCTGTTGACATTTTGTGGAAATTACTAAATTTCTCTCTTTTTGGAAATCTAGGCTCAAAAATTGGTTTCCGCCTTCATATAATTTTTCTGCCATTTTAATTGTTATTAATACTATTATAATAAATTTTAATTAGTCATATTTCTCTTCCTTTCCTTAAATACATATAAATTGAACCTTTGAACTGGTTTTTTATGTTAATCTCTGAATTTGACATTGCTCTTTAAAATTAATTAATTTATATATTTTGAAAATTTACAATATTTTAAGGTATATTTCCTTATTATCACTTTAACTCATAGGATCATTCACAGTAGTGGTTAACTGATTTACCTTACCTAAATCTTGCTAGTTTACAGGAATTATAAGTGAATTAACTGGTTTATATGGCTTCTGTGAATTCACCACATGGCCTAGAGTTTAGAATTTTACATTTCTGTCTTTCTCAAATAAATTTAATCCTACTCCTCCTCTGACTTTACATAGTTATTATTACATGAAAATAAAACGTTTTACAAACCCATTGTGAGGTGTAGTATTTGATTAATACTACTGTTATATAAAAAATAATAATGAACATCATTCAGCATTCTAAGATTGAACATATTGCTGACATGGTTTGAAAACATACATTTAATTCCTTTTTGAATTAATACAGCATACCTACTGAAACATTATTAATGGTATGCATGCTGTTATTTGGCAAACATAATTCATTTTAAACACATATAAATCTTATTTACTAAAAATTCTTATAAACCTATTGAGTTCATGGCTGTGAACAAATAGCCACTTTAAACAATTTAAACCTATGAATATAAATTAATGCCAGTCCTTTCTGGTCTAAACCATTATTATCTATTATCCCCTTCATCAGTAAACATGTCCACCCATACTCTAGTTACTATCATTTTTACAAATGTCTTGTAATAACAGAGTTACATTAAAATAATAAAATATTGGAAATCTTCCATTTTATTATTTTATGATGATGTGTATTATTGAATATAAAAGTTGTTATATAGCATATTGATAAGTCATAGTATCACCAACTTTAAGTTTATTGAATTTCCAAAAACACTTGCACAAGTTCACTTTCACTGGTGGTTCTGATATTTTGAGTCTTATTATCTCAGGCCAGACCTTTAGTAATCATGGACTGTTAAGACTTGTTTATTTTCTTTATCACACAATAGCTTTAGTTGGTTCACTTCTTATTATACTAGACAACACTTTTGATTTCTTAATAATTACATTTTTATAGGATTTTGGGATGTTATACTTTCTTTTTAATTGTCTCTATGGATTTGGGGTTGATGGTATTTAATAATAGGTTTTATAACGGTGGTTCTTTCATACTATTTCTTCCTCTCTTCTTGTTTTCTTTCTTGTCTTTCTTCTTATCTTCTTTCTTGTCTTCACTCTTGTCTTTCTTCTAGTCTTCCTTCTTCTTGTCTTCTTGTCTTCATTCTTCACTCTTGGGTAAACCAAGGTACTTCGTGTTATCTCGACTGATGCTTAGTTTGGAGTATCGAAGTTATTTACTGATACTGACTTTGCTCTTCGCTAAAGGTTTCAGGGTATTGTTTACTTCCTGATCATAAATTTTATTCTTCCTTCTTCTTGTCTTTGGGGTATTTTGGTGTTTCACCACTCTCAAACTGATTCTCTCTTCATGATATTGTGTAATCTAATTTGTTTACTGCTCCTAACTTCCTGGGTAAATTCCTGATTTTATAGTATGAGTTGCTTTCAATAATTTCTTTGATTTTTAACAGTGGTTTTTATATAATGTAATGAGAATTTTTATTTTATTGTTGTTTATTCCTTTGAATTCAATCAATTTCATTCGATTTTATATTAACATATGTGGTGTAATTAATTTTTATTATTTTATATGAATTAATAAATAGTGGATTTTCTGTCACGCTACAACATTTACAACTATTCTTTAACATTACGTGCCTTATTTTCTTATTATTATAAGGTCCTTAACAATATACTTTATTTAACAATAATCGTCTTATTTATTTTTTGTGGTTAGTGTACTTTATTTATTACCGTTTTATTCATTACTAGTTACATATTTTCTTTACTTATTTGTGTATCTTTTCATGGATTCGTCTTCTTAATTTTTGTGAATCTATTCTCATCTTTTTCGGTCTTTATCTGGCCAATCTCTGGGGTTGGGTCATAGTCATTTGTTTGTCAGTCTAGTCTATTTTTTTAATGATTACTTTTGTTTACTATTCTTGTTTGTTCTTCTTAACTACTTTTTATATTATTTTCTTCATTACTTAGTTATTAAATTATCTTACTTTTTAGCATTTCTATAATGCTTATTGATACTTTATATGATCAGATTTCTGCAACGTTATATTATATATATATATATATATATATATATATATATATATTGTAATAAACCACGATTTGCTCGAGTTTATGTTATACCCCACGTTGGGCGCCAATTTGTAACTTATCTCGTGTTACAAATAAAATTTATGTTTGAGAAAATTTACAAGTTATAAATTTATTAATTTTTTTTTAATATTATATATATATTTTAATCGTTTAATTAGTTTTATTATTTAATTAGAAGTATTAATACCACTTTATTTCCATGTGTTAATTTGCTATACTCGGTAAAGAAATATTTGTTCTATTGTGTTAATCCGATTATGTTAAAGCTGGGTCGAATTGTATTCGCTTCAAACTCAGCTCCTTTTCTCCTTTTTCTTCTCGATTTCTTTAGTTATTACCTTCTAAGTTAAATTAGAAATGAAATAAATTAGTTTTAATTACTCAAATAATTAGGAAAACTCGTGTTTAGAAACAATAATGACATTTATTTAAGAAGTGATGCGATAATCTTATGTGCATCGACTATTGCTGCGGCTGAGACTCATCACAGGTCGATTGTGTTAACTAACAAAATATATAAAATTACAAAATTGATTAACAGAGTTCTTTGAACTGTCGAAATGGTCAGGGAAAGGCAAGTTACAAGATACTATAATTACAATTAATTAATACTTAATTACTATTACGTAAAAGTAACATATATTTGAAAATAATGTCATTTAAAAAGAATTGATCGAACCAGTCAGCAGTGTATGACGTCGTGTAGCCGTTGATTCATCGTGGCAGTGTACTGCTAGTGAGATAAACTTGAAACATGGCTGCCTTTGACTTCGGATTTCGCCAACTACGCCGGCTCCTGTTTTTTTTGCTCTCACCCAAATGTAATTGTGGATATCTTCTATAGTGTAGTTCCTCTGGATGCTTCGGTTGTAATGTTCTTTTTCACTCGGAGAGGTAGTTTGATGCAGGATTACTAGTGTCGTATTCAGTGTTCGAAATCTGGTTAAGTTCGTTATTCAATGGAATGGTATTAATTCAATTATTCCAACATGGCGGATGATTCTTGGTGTATTGGTGTTTGATTATATTGTAACTAAAACTCGTTCTTCACTTCGTTAATTGGTTAAGTTATTCTTATTAATTTTAGGTTTATAACCTCTGCAGTAACTCTTTATATTGTACTTTCAATTCAGTTTCAATTATTTTATATTTTTTGGATCTCCCTTCTGCACGTTCCCATCCGTTCTGGTTCACGTT
This sequence comes from Magicicada septendecula, assembly GCA_034769895.1. Classification (NCBI taxonomy): domain Eukaryota; kingdom Metazoa; phylum Arthropoda; class Insecta; order Hemiptera; family Cicadidae; genus Magicicada; species Magicicada septendecula. Next base: position 264,327,134 of record CM068368.1, on the reverse strand, counting down.
TAACAATCAACTGCTAACTGAAATCGTTGTTTAATATAGTAATTTCAGAAATATTTTGGTATCCTATCCCATTGTCTGAAATCAGCTGTTCGTCTTGTCCAGGCCTGATCGCATATAAATATATGACATTTTTTTCTATTTTATGGCTATAATTTAATTATTTTTTTTTATTTCATGAAGATTTAAGTACCTAGCAATATTCCTGTTCTAATTTTACATAAATCAATATCCAACATGACCTATTTTAGTTTCAATTAAGCTTAAAACTGACATTTTTTGACAGTTCTTATAGGCCTTATTATTATTCACATAATTATAAATTAAATGGCTTACAAGTCGTTTTATGTTAACATTGTCCTTAAATAAGATTACTCATTTCATCATTATTCTTTGTCTTTAACAATTTGTTGTTACAACACACCGATACTGATTAATTTACATTTTATTTGTACTGTGTCCATTGTTAGGCATTATATTACACATTCCCAATAAAGTCAATTTTATCCTCTGATCATTACATTTACTATTATATATTTCTGTGATAATTATATTTAAGTATCTTTATTCTAAATTGACTAATCTCTGTTAATTTTATACAGTTTTATTTAATTTATCCTTTTGGATTTGATTACATAGTAAAAGTAGAATTTGGCCTAAAAATCAGTTTTGCTTTGCTTCTGATATTATAACTAGTTTGCTTCCTTATTATTTCTATGGTTTACAATTTAAAAGATATTATGATTATTTCCTTGCCTTTCCTACCTTAACAAAACTTTAACACTAATTAACATTATTTAACTATAACAACACATCTTATAATCTAACATTTTCAATTACATATAATGAAAGTTCATTTTTCCACATTTATATTAATATAAAACAATCGTTACATATTATATTTAAATACTCTATTACAATTAATAAAATTTCAGTCATTTTCTGTCTTTCACTATTATAGTTTATATTGGATATCACTTTCCTTCTCACTGAGGCATTCTTTATCACCTAAACTAATTATTTCTATGGTTTACAATTTAAAAGATATTATGATTATTTCCTTGCCTTTCCTACCTTAACAAAACTTTAACACTAATTAACATTATTTAACTATAACAACACATCTTATAATCTAACATTTTCAATTAAATATAATGAAAGTTCATTTTTCCACATTTATATTAATATAAAACAATCCTTACATATTATATTTAAATACTCTATTACAATTAATAAAATTTCAGTCATTTTCTGTCTTTCACTATTATAGTTTATATTGGATATCACTTTCCTTCTCACTGAGGCATTCTTTATCACCTACGCTAATGGTAGCCTTTAATCCCTTCTACTTAATATTCTACTCTTTACCCTGGAGTTATCTCTATATTTGATTTACAATCTTTAATTTATTTGTAGTGTATCCTGTAACTTGGGTTACTGAGATTTAGGGTTTTGTCATTATTTTGAATTTAATTAAATTGTACATGTTTGTCATGAGATTTTGGAAGTAACCTTCCCTAATACTACACTCCTTGTACTAAGCTTGAATTAGTCTGTTCTTTATTTCTCCTTCAATGAGTATGTTATTATTTTTATGTTTGGATCCTCTGATGTAGTTATTTTAATAAGTTACCCATGATTATTTTTCATTACTGCTCCTTATCCTACTGGGTATACTGATGATGTACTGGGGTTTTAATCATCATGTGGTTGAACGTATGTTGTTTTATATTGATTGTTCCTTTTATTTGGATCAAGAGTTTTTTTTATAGAGTCTATTGTCAGCATTTGATTTTCTATAATGATCAATTTATTTAATTTATTTTTTACCATTTTGTTATTACTCACTACAAATTGTTTCTTCTTTTTCTTTTCAAGGTTGTATTAAGTTATATTCAAGGTGAAAATTCTGTTATGCTACTATATATATTGCAACACATCTTTTTATGATTTCTTTCATTATGGATTATGAGTTTTACATGGACCTGGTTAGGGTATACCATGCCAACACTTACCTGCAGTATATGGTACTTTTCTGCTTTGCCGGCTATTAGGTGTGGGATTTGGGCTTATTAGGTATCAGGTAACGAGTTGGGACGATGTGTTTCCAAAAGAATTATTTTAGGAAGCTGAGTTGTATAAATTGTGAATAAATGAAAACTACCTTTTTAGTCTATCATTCCAATGATTATAATTGTCACCCTCAAGGTGCTTATCTTTAAACAAATCATAATAATAAAAAGAATTTCAAATATTTAACACAATTTACGGCGGGTTCCACCATTTATATTCTTTCTTGAATATTACTTTACCATATTTTCTCTAGTGATATATTGTTATAATGCTTACGTCTAACAATCACATATTAAAATCATATATCTTAGTACATAATTTATAAGTTCCTGAAAATAAGACATACAATACACAGTATATACACAAAACATATAACATGGAAATATACACACATATATGGGCAGTTTCACACTGTCTGCCTGTAATTATAATTCATTTATAAAAAATCATTTTTGTTATATTGAATTTAATTATTTAATAAAATGGAAATACTGAATTGATTTCATTCTATGAAATCCGTAACCCTGTTCTTTATACATGAGAAAATAAAATACGAACTTTTTAAATGAATATAACAAGGGTTATAGTTATCGTTATCTCTATGGTAATTATTATTAATATAAACACTTTTATTAAGGGTAACTCCCTTTTAATTATTCTAATCTTCAGCCTGCTTGGCTATCAACAATAATTAATATGAAACAATAAAATTTGTGACATCTAATATCTGGATAACACTCTTAGAGCTTCTCTGCACTCTCCCTTAATTTATCACATTTAATTTATCAAATATAATTCTTTATACAGTGCACAATCTCATGAAAACATTTGCTTAGAGTCTTTCTGCACTCTTATTAACATATTATTATAATGATCACACATTATCTAAATGTTCTGTCTTTTTGAATAAATGTCTCTATATGATATACAGTACAACATTTAAAAGTGTCTTTAGGCTTTAGTCATACCGCCTATATAAAAAACAAGGTTTATCAATTATTTAAAACTGTTCAATTTCGCTTATAGCGGCTTTTCATTTACTTGTTGTGTTTTACAACATTATTATGAACCCTGAACCATATCAGGTCACCTGTTTTGATGATTTCATGTTACACACATGTACACGGGTCTCAGGCGTCGGCGTTGAGTACAGCTATTCCTCTCGAAACCTCCGTCAGCGTCGCTTAGCGGTGTATGAACAGCTAGGCTAGGCGTCGTTCCTTTATCGTCATGGACACAGCGTCTCTGGCCTCGGGTATAGTCTGATGTCCGTAGTACGTAGTTGTAGTAACTCAGGTGTCTGCCGGTCTCATTGAAGCGTCTTCTGCAGCGTATCGTTCCGTGTGTACGACTCAACGAATACTTTATGAATGCGCGAGACAGATGCTCGTTTTTGGCTCACTGTTTATAGGGCAAAGCCACGTGTGCAAATGAGTTTCTATCGGCGAATATCTCAACAATCCTTTATTTATTTAGGAAACAAAGTTGTTTGTTAGACGTGTCTTGAACACAGTTATTAGCTATGTATACACGCGATCTTTAATTAGCACCGCGAAAGGTGTGAAATAGTAAAACGCTTATAGTTCACGACACTCTCACTATCTCGTTATGTGTTTGGTGTCTAAATAAAGCTACATTTCCGCACTATTCACTGGTCAACCTAGTTCTTCTTAATCTTTTGTCATTTTTTTATTATTTAAGTTTTAAAACACTTCTGACATGTGCCGACAAAATTATACATATTTATGCAGGTGGACTGTTATCTGTTTTGTTTGCTATACAAAATCCTATCTGTACCCTTCTAAATGTACAATTGTAGCAGATAACGCTTATTATGCGTACTCCAGTTAGAACGATAAACATTGATAACAATGTTTTGTTATAACACTCCCCCACTTGCTTTAAAAAAAATTGTTTGTGCTTTACAGAACAACATATTTTTTTTTTTTTTTTTTATCTATGTTTAGTACATACACAGTCAGTTATATTACATGTTTGTTAGAAAGAATATAAAATCTTATCTTAAAGTAACAATCACATATGGGTATTATTGGATATAATGACGCAGAGATGACGCATGGTACTTTCCGACGTCCTTTTTCTTCACTGGGTCATATACCATGTAGGTGTGTGGTCCTAGACGACTCCTTAGTTCAAATGGGCCACAGAATAATCTGAAGAATTTCTTGGAAGTGTTTAATATACTACTTCCCACAGGATTTGTCTTTATCAATACCTTATCACCAATCTGGAATCTTGTCAATCGGTGAATTCTATTATACCGGTCTCTCCTTTTACCTGCTTGATGATATAACTGTCGTTCAGCTCTGTTTATTTTAATTTGCATTGGCAAATCTACATTATAATTTTCCGGTTTATTAATCATGTTGTGCCAGAATCTTTTAGGTATTTTATTCTCACTTAATTCTAACGGTGTGTATCCTGTAGCTTCACTATAATTGTGATTCATTGCATCTTCGAAAAATTGTAGATAGTCAGGCCATTTACTCTGTTGATTGTAGCAATATAACCTCATGTACTTGCCTAACTCTCTATTTATTCTTTCAGCAAGATTAGTTTGTGGATGCCTTATGGATGTAAGTATAGGTTTTATACCTTGTCTTGTCAATGCGTCCTTCCATAATTTATTACCAAACTGCTTACCTTGATCTGTCAACACTTTATCCATTTTTCCATACTTTGGTATATACTTCTGGGTGATGACGTTCAGAACAGATTTCATGGTGGGTCTTCGTACAGCATATAACTTTACTAGCTTGGTAAACACATCTACCGTCACAATTATATGGCGGTACCCACGACTTGATCGCGGGAGTGGTCCAAGGAAATCAAGTGCAACTATATCCCCCTTCTTCTTAGTTCTGATACTCCCCATTTCAACGCAAGTGTTTAAATTCGGATGTTTGGCTGTTTGACAATCATGGCATTTCCTAACAATTATTTTAATTTTTCTGAACATATTATTACAGGTGAAGGCTTCTTTCATAGTTAAATAGCACTTCAATGGAGATGCATGAGCTAGACTACGATGACATGGCATAATTAATTGCTGTAACATGTCATGAGATAGCACAACTTTCCAATCATAATTAATAAGCTTAAATAAAATTCCATCTTTCACATAATAATTTATAGGTAACGGATTATTTTTTATATTCTGTAATCGCTGATCTTTATCTTGCTCTCTAGCGAGATTACGTAGTAATTCTTGTACTTCTCTCTCGGGTTTGTATGTTATGTTGCTAAGTACCCTGACATCTTGTGGTTTAGCTTCATGTGTTTCTATACAGACTCCAGAATGTAGTCATTGATTTTCAGTCTTCGATGTGGACGGTTTATTACGTTCATCAGTGTTTCTCGGTGTCTCTTTCTGTTTTTTCTCACCGGTAATCGCCTGCGTATTTGCATTCCTATCGGATGTCCATGGTTTCGAAAATCGTTTCGACGAATTCGGCCATCGGTAACCTCCTTTGTAATTACCTCTTTCATTATTTTGCTCCTGCTTCTCATATGTTCGTCCATCTTCATGGCGTCTATCATATGATACATTTTTGTTTTTCGGATATTTTTCATCGTCTGTACGTCTATCTTCTCTGCCTTTATCTTCTTGGCGATATCTTTGCGAATACCACGTACCTCTATCTTGATTTTGGTTCCGGTTATCTCGCTGAACTCCTCTTGGTGGGTCTCGTTCACGGATTACACCCTCCATCTGTGTTAAAAGTATTAATAGATCTTCAATGGTAGCTATACCCTGAACATGTATAGCTAGTTGGATGTTCCTGCTGAAATGATTAGCAAGCTTAATGACTAATTCTTTTTGTGTTAACGCGGGACGTAAATGTTTACTCCTCTCTACTAACATAATGACGTATTCATCTTCAGACAGCTTACCTGGATTATATTTACCAAATTCCAGTGTATTTCGTATTCTCATTTGTATGTATTCATTCCAATACCTCCGTTCGAATGCTAGTTTAAATTCTTCATACGTTTTTAAATCGTCATTCACCATCGTGAACCAACTGGCTGCTGCATCTTTTAAGTAACGGCTTACAAAGTCTATTTTATCTTTGTCACTGAGAATAGATCCAATACTATCTATTTCTTTCTCACATTTGATACGAAATTCAATGGGATTTTCCCCTCTGGATGGGTCTCTCTTCTCTAGGTACGGTCGAGTATACTAACGCTTGTGTTGGTAGTCTTCTCACTTCTCGTGTAAGTCGGTCTACTTCACCTTTTAACTTGACTTCCAGCTGATCTACCCTGTTGTCATGGTGTTGGATAGATTTCTTGATGGTGTCGTCTGCTGCGGCGAGACTTTTTGTTTCTTCTTCAATTTTCATGGTCTTCCTGACATTACTCTGCACCAACTCGCTGATGACTTGTATCTTGGTATCTTGTCGATGCGTAATTTTTTCGAGTTTCTGGTCCAGTATGTCGGCCATAGATTTAAAATTTTGTTGTAGTCTTTTTCGCTGCTCTTCGAAATTTTCGTTCATCACCACCGCTTGTTGTTTTAGAGACTCTTTAACTTTACCTTCTAAGGTCTCCATTCGTTCCATAATTTCTACCTTACTTTCAGCATTATACGCGTATAGTTTCTGAATTTCTGACGTGCTTGCTTCCAATCTTCTCATAGTTTCAGCACCACTAGTTTTTATTTCTTCAAACCTTTTTACGTTTTCAGCGTTGCTGGCTTCTAACTTCTTCATTATGTCGGCTAAACTGACCTCTTGTTTATGTGCCATGTTTAATTTTAATTTGGTGAACCGATTTTAAAATATTTATTATTAATTTGTATATTATTAATTATTTGGATTATTATTAAATACTGTATTGGTAGTCATTTATTCATCAACATACAACCATTATCTTGGGCGCCTGTAGTATCAGTTTCTGATAACCACAATATTTATCTAAGCTCCCCTTTGTTTACTCTACTGATAACGCTAACTGTACGTTCTTATCAGCTACATTCAACATATAAATGCACGTTTTATAATAATTACACATCAACTCTAAATATTTGTTCTACGTGAATTTATATTTATTTAACTTCTAACTAATTTTTAATTTTTTTTCGTATTATGTTTTTTTTTTTTTTTTTTTTTTATTTATTTAATCGTGCCCCACGTTGGAAGCGACATTTTCTTTTGCAACACATCTTTTTATGATTTCTTTCATTATGGATTATGAGTTTTACATGGACCTGGTTAGGGTATACCATGCCAACACTTACCTGCAGTATATGGTACTTTTCTGCTTTGCCGGCTATTAGGTGTGGGATTTGGGCTTATTAGGTATCAGGTAACGAGTTGGGACGATGTGTTTCCAAAAGAATTATTTTAGGAAGCTGAGTTGTATAAATTGTGAATAAATGAAAACTACCTTTTTAGTCTATCATTCCAATGATTATAATTGTCACCCTCAAGGTGCTTATCTTTAAACAAATCATAATAATAAAAAGAATTTCAAATATTTAACACAATTTACGGCGGGTTCCACCATTTATATTCTTTCTTGAATATTACTTTACCATATTTTCTCTAGTGATATATTGTTATAATGCTTACGTCTAACAATCACATATTAAAATCATATATCTTAGTACATAATTTATAAGTTCCTGAAAATAAGACATACAATACACAGTATATACACAAAACATATAACATGGAAATATACACACATATATGGGCAGTTTCACACTGTCTGCCTGTAATTATAATTCATTTATAAAAAATCATTTTTGTTATATTGAATTTAATTATTTAATAAAATGGAAATACTGAATTGATTTCATTCTATGAAATCCGTAACCCTGTTCTTTATACATGAGAAAATAAAATACGAACTTTTTAAATGAATATAACAAGGGTTATAGTTATCGTTATCTCTATGGTAATTATTATTAATATAAACACTTTTATTAAGGGTAACTCCCTTTTAATTATTCTAATCTTCAGCCTGCTTGGCTATCAACAATAATTAATATGAAACAATAAAATTTGTGACATCTAATATCTGGATAACACTCTTAGAGCTTCTCTGCACTCTCCCTTAATTTATCACATTTAATTTATCAAATATAATTCTTTATACAGTGCACAATCTCATGAAAACATTTGCTTAGAGTCTTTCTGCACTCTTATTAACATATTATTATAATGATCACACATTATCTAAATGTTCTGTCTTTTTGAATAAATGTCTCTATATGATATACAGTACAACATTTAAAAGTGTCTTTAGGCTTTAGTCATACCGCCTATATAAAAAACAAGGTTTATCAATTATTTAAAACTGTTCAATTTCGCTTATAGCGGCTTTTCATTTACTTGTTGTGTTTTACAACATTATTATGAACCCTGAACCATATCAGGTCACCTGTTTTGATGATTTCATGTTACACACATGTACACGGGTCTCAGGCGTCGGCGTTGAGTACAGCTATTCCTCTCGAAACCTCCGTCAGCGTCGCTTAGCGGTGTATGAACAGCTAGGCTAGGCGTCGTTCCTTTATTGTCATGGACACAGCGTCTCTGGCCTCGGGTATAGTCTGATGTCCGTAGTACGTAGTTGTAGTAACTCAGGTGTCTGCCGGTCTCATTGAAGCGTCTTCTGCAGCGTATCGTTCCGTGTGTACGACTCAACGAATACTTTATGAATGCGCGAGACAGATGCTCGTTTTTGGCTCACTGTTTATAGGGCAAAGCCACGTGTGCAAATGAGTTTCTATCGGCGAATATCTCAACAATCCTTTATTTATTTAGGAAACAAAGTTGTTTGTTAGACGTGTCTTGAACACAGTTATTAGCTATGTATACACGCGATCTTTAATTAGCACCGCGAAAGGTGTGAAATAGTAAAACGCTTATAGTTCACGACACTCTCACTATCTCGTTATGTGTTTGGTGTCTAAATAAAGCTACATTTCCGCACTATTCACTGGTCAACCTAGTTCTTCTTAATCTTTTGTCATTTTTTTATTATTTAAGTTTTAAAACACTTCTGACATGTGCCGACAAAATTATACATATTTATGCAGGTGGACTGTTATCTGTTTTGTTTGCTATACAAAATCCTATCTGTACCCTTCTAAATGTACAATTGTAGCAGATAACGCTTATTATGCGTACTCCAGTTAGAACGATAAACATTGATAACAATGTTTTGTTATAATATATATATATATATATATATATATGTATATATTATTATTATTACAAACCTGCTTACGTACGTGGTTAGAAAATAGTCACACTTTGCTTGTGTCAATTTATAACGTATCGATTGCGTACCTCTTAGCTGATTATCTTTTATTTGATTTGGTTATTGAATATTTTTAATTGTTATTTAATTGATTGAATGTGTATAATTGGTTTAATTAATTTTTATTATTTATTTAATTAATTATTGCAATCGCAGTTAATTGAATGTTGTTCACTTCGGAATCCTCTTGAAGTTCCGTAGCACTTCCGTAGACCTAAATCGTCTTTGAACAGTAAAGTGTTGTTTTGACAATATTATTAAGTAATTATAACTCTCACATACCTTTGATGTAGCACTGGTAGTTTAGTTCTGTCTGTACTGGTTGTTCAGATGGTCTCAGTACATTATACGACTGTTAAGTTGTCAAAACAGTATAACTGCACTGTTAGTAAGTAAGTGAGCTAAATTTATGTTACTTGAGCGCCATATGGAATCTCTGGTTCTTATTCCATAAAATAATTTATTCAAAGAATAAAATAAATAAATTTAATTGATGTTGTTAAATTACTTCTTTGATTGAATGATTAAAATAATTTAATTAATTAATTTCCTTCTGGTTTGTTTATGTATTTAAACGGTTGCCGCTTCACACGTCCAAGCCGCCAACTTAACTGTTTGAGTGCCTTGAAATTGCAGCTCTTTTAAATGAGAAAAATAACTAATAATTGCTTCAATAATTGCTTACAACGTATGTTAATTAACAATTTACTGGTTTATTGCTCACAGCGTGCTTACTTTAACTCTATACATTCAATTTAACAATAATAATGGATTACAATCTACCTGGCTTAAATCTCTCCTAACCCAGAAGGTTGGCAATGATGACTCTAATTATCCGTTTGTTTATTAAAAATTTTTTTATACCTCAATGGTGAATCCTTTAGAACTACAGAATAAAATAACTATGCCTTGAGTTGCGATGCTTTACAAAAGTTTACTTTGGTATGTTAGACACCTTTAAAAATTCAAATTGATTAACGAAATGTTCGTCTGACCTCTACAAGTTTTGAGGTTAACTATGGTTAGCCTAGATCATTAATTATTATATTGGAATCGTAGAATTCCTTTTGAAAACAGTATAGACAATGCTTATTTCTTATAGTATTAATGTTTTGTGTTTGTACATAAGTGTATTATTTCTTATACTAGTAACATAATATTCATAGACTATAATTATTTATGGCACTGTACTCCCTGTTTTATAATCGCTTTGGTTACTTTTTAATTCACTTTACGATCTTGTACACTGATCGTACACTTCACTTTTACGCGAGTGAACGATTATAACTTCTTGAGATTAAATACTTGGTTAGGAAATTCACCTAATCTCGTTCTTTTTGTTTCGCACCTCTAGTAAAAGGAACACTGCTTGTTGTGATGCACTTTAATAGGTAGCCTATGTACTTCACTGCTGTGGTTTAATAATATTCGATGAAAATTTTGATCTGGAGTCCTGTAGTATCTGCCGGAATGGAATTTGCCAAAATGTGTTTCTCCTCACTCGTACATCTGTATATATAGTCCGCTGAAGATTCCGCTAGGCAGCGACAATTAATTTGTCAAGTAATTTTCTGATTGGTTAAAAACGACGTCATGATGCGGTCATTCTATTTTTAGCTCTTACATAATTGTTTGAAGCGTGGGGTTATTATTGTTGTTGGTGTTTATTCAAACTTTGAACTTGTAAACTCTGTAATCTGAATACCGCACTGCGCTACGTGCAGATGACGTCACGTTTTTCTTATCTACAAACTACAGCCGGCTCACAGCTGGGCTGCCTGTAGCGAAATTTACGTTAGTTATTCTCAATACTCCGAGCTGATCACTCGTAACATTTCCAGTCGCGGCTACTGGCTTTCATTATTTAATTATTTAGTATGTGCAATACGCACTGATTATACTTGGGCGATTCCTGCCTTATTTATTATGTCTTTCGACTTTAATTTCTAATTACTCTAACGGGCATCATGCCGAGTCAACTTCTGCACGTGTCAGCAATCGCATCAAATTTCAATAATTTTCAATAAACTATCATTACATGAAAAACATACAGTCTACTTCAAATTTCTTTCGAACCAGCCCTCTCCAATTAGCGTTCTAGAAATAACTCAAGAACATTCAAGAGCTTCCAAGACGCAACATTTGGTCCTCCGGGCCGGATTTTATTTTCGCCTTACGGGCAACATTCTTGGTCCACAAGCGACCGCATTTCTTTGTCCACAAGCGACAACACTTTTTGGTCCACAAGCGACCGCATTTTCGTCTACAAGCGCCAACATTTTGGTCCACAAGCGACCGCATTTTTGTCCGCAGCGACAGCATTTTCTGGTCCACCAATCCGAATTTTATTTTGGCCTTACGGGCAACAGTTTGGTCCACTATTTCAAAATATTTCATTTAATGGGCACAAACAGCCTGTGGCCCAAACAACCTTCAAATTTAAATGTTTTCAAATTGAGATTGCTGGCCGTGGCATGCCTTTGTTGCCACAAACACAACCTCCAGGAGTGACACACAAGATCCAACAGAGCGTCAGATCTGACACGACAAGAAACGGCAAGAAAGTTATTCAACAGCAGCAAATTCCACAACGGTAAAGTCACGCTGAGATACGACATCAACCTTCATCCAACCAGCACAAACAGGCGGTGCACCAACATCAAGGAAAAGCCGGACGGGATCAGCACGGAACCAACAGGACCGAAGCAGTTCTGAAAACGCCAGGATTCCACGTGATTATAAACTTTTATTTTTCATTATAATTGTTCATGTAATACATGAATACAACAATCTGAGTAACATTTTACATTCAATATGGTATTATTGATGCTTTTACGTAAACATATATTATTATAATATGAGCATATTTGCATAACTGCGTAATAACTCATTAGAAGTTCAAGTGTCGAGATAAGGCTATATGTATTATTATTTAAATTCATACTTTCAATAACGCTCATGGCTGTTCTTTAAAAGAGATAATAAGTACCCGTATATATTATAGTAAGTAATGTGTTAAACTATATGACGATCACTAGCTCCCGCATTATATCAAATTTTATCAAGATATTAAAAATTACAGCAATTATTCACCTGCTCTACGCTTAAATTCTTTTAAATTACATTTTTAATTGCAATCATGGCTGATGTGAAAGCGTTGATAAAGAAACGGGGCACTATTAAAGCATCTATATCCCGTGTGAACACGTTCGCGGATAATTTCGATCCAGACACAAGCGATCATCACGCACTAAAAATAAAGCTTCGTCATTTAATGGAATTATCCACTAAATATGATGATATTCAGTCTCAAATTGAGTCTGATGACGCTGATTTCGCATTAGCAAGTGATAGAGTCTAAACTGAGGATGATCTTTGCAATATTGAATGCAAGTTGCAACACTTGTTAGAGCAAGTGGAGCAGGTGAATCAAAAACCGCTGATTAATACCGAAATTACGCCTCTTAACCCCCCCCCTATACAGTTGGAACCGTTCAAATTTCCTCGCTTTTCAGGTAGCATTATAGAGTGACAACACTATTACAACATATATCTTGATTTAATACACGTCAGAACCGATCTGACGGATATTCAAAAGTTACACTACTTGCACTCTTCATTAAGTGACGAGGCGCTAAATGTGATAAAATCGCTGCCAATTACTCATGAAAATTATGCGGTAGCTATTGATCTACTAAGAAATAGGTATGACAGCAAGTTAATTGTCTCAGCCCATCATGTGGGGAATGTCTTGGGTGTGCAATCGGTTCAACAAGAGTCCAGAATTAGTATTTCCAGATTTATTGACGAGATAACCGCTAATATCAATGCGTTAAACTCCTTAAATCTATCCGTAAATACATTAGAAATTATTCTCATTCATTACTTGGCCCAAAAACTCGATAATTACACGCTTCGTCTTTGTAAAGAAAGTTTGTCAGAAGAACGATTTCCTAACTTTATTAATTTCATAAAATTTTTAAATATACGTAGCGTAGACAGTTATTGCAAAATCTGGATAGCGCAACCACTTCAACAAGCAAGATAAACGTTGGCGATAAGGCTCACTATCGCAAGGCAATTAAAACGGTGAATGCGTCCAAAGCAACATTCCATTCCCATGTCGGAAATAATATATGTCAGCTGTGCAATGGTAAACACCGAATTACTAATTGCTCACAAATTATAACGCTTACTATACATGAGAGAAAAAATATTATAATCAAAAATAAACTTTGTCTAAATTGCTTTCGTCCAGGCCACGAAAGTGCCCACTGTCCCTCTAAATTTTCTTGCAGAACGTGTGCGAAACGCCATCACACAATGATTCATATGCCTAACAAAAACGGATCGTCCAGTAACAACCAGTGTTCGCTAAAATTACAAACAAATAAGTCCATACTATTATCTACCGCAGTCTGCATGACAACTGACCATGCAGGTAGAAAGCACCCGGTTAGGATTTTATTAGACTCTGGTTCGCAGGCTAACTTCTGTACTATGGATTTCGCACGTCGCATGGGTCTGAAACTAATTAAATCTCAATTGCCCATAACGGGTATAAACAATTCATTGTCCCAAGCTGACTTCAGTACCAGAGTAAGGTTACATTCTCGCTATAAACATTTTAGCTTAAACATACATTGCGCTGTGCTTCCCAGCATCACTAATAATCTCCCGGCGGAATCATTTGATGTCGCATCTTTAAATTTAACAAAGGGCATATTCTTAGCCGACCTACAACTCAACTTCTCGTCGCAAGTCGATTTATTGCTCGGTGTTCAGTATTACTTGCAATTAATTGAACCTATCAAGTTTATCCGTAGCTCGCATTTCCCCATAATTCAGGAGACAAAACTAGGATTCATTCTCGCAGGTAATTTACCGTTTAATGTCGACATGACGAAACCGGTTTCATCATTTATGGTATGTGAAAATGATAGTGCAATTTCCTCTCAACTAAAGGAATTTTGGAAGTTGGAGGAAGTTTCTATGCGTGATCCCTCCGCTGAGGACTCGGAATGTGAGAATCATTTTGTGTCCAATACTGTCCGTAAAGAGGATGGCAGATTTGTGGTATCCCTGCCTCGCAGGTCAGACAAGTCTCATTTGGGCGATTCTCTTCGCGGAGCTATCCGCAGATCTCAATCTCTGGAAATTAAGGTCCAGCAGAAACGTAAACGTAAACGTAACCGTAAACGTAACCGTTTTTTACATGGTCCATCTTGGTTGTCCCATGAGTCATCATCATGGCCCATCAGTGCCTTCGATACTCATTCTCCCTGCACTTATCCCGATCTGGAACAGGAACGACGCAAGCAGGCCCAAACCTCACTAATTGTCGTTTCATCCACATCCAGTTATTTTGAAAATTACTCATCCCTATCAAGACTCATTCGCGTTTTCTCATATTGCCGCAGGTTTATTCGGAACTCTAGGCTCCCCGTTGCTGACAGGGACACTTCCTTTTTGTCAGCCCAGGAGTTGCATGATACACTTTTGGTTTTTATTCGCCAGTCTCAGCAATTGCACTTCAGCATTGAGGTTAAGGAACTTGAGGTACATCGCTGCATCCCCAACAGCAGTAAAATTCTCTCACTCAACCCCTTTCTTGATGAGACAGGCATATTGAGAGTAGGTGGACGTCTGCAGCACTCTCAGCTCAGCTACGCGAGCAAACATCAAATAATACTACACCCGCATTCTCATCTCAGCAAGTTAATCATAGAAAACGAACATATTCGTTTATTGCACTCTGGTGTACAATTAACCCAGTTTTCTCTGAGGCAGAAATATTGGATCGTTAATGATAAATCCTATATACGCTCGGTAATACATAAATGCATCATTTGTTTCCGATACCGTGCTAGGGGCGCAAACCAATTATTGGGACAATTACCCCCTTCTAGGGTCACGCCTGCTAAGCCATTTTCCCAATCTGCTGTTGACTACGCCGGGCCCGTATTTGTGCGTCATGGCGGGCAGCGCTCAAAATCGACGCCAAAAGCGTATATTGCTTTATTTATATGCATGAGCACTAAGGCCATTCATTTGGAACTTGTATCAGATCTTACATCAGACGCCTTCATAGCGGCCTTAAAACGGTTCATCGCGCGTAGAGGTATTCCCATTCAGATATTCTCCGACAATGGTACGAATTTTCGTCGTGCTAGCAGCACATTACACGAATTGTACAGACTTTTGAAATCTAAGGGATTTGAGCAAACAACTCAGGAGTTTATCAGCTCCCAGGGCATCAAGTGGCCCTTTATTCCACCCTCAGCCCCTCATCTCGGTAGCCTGTGGGATAGCGGGGTAAAAAGTGTCAAATTTCATTTGCGTCGCGTGATTGGCTGTACCGTTCTGAATTTCGAGGAGTATTCTACCATTCTAACTCAAATAGAGTCTTGCCTTAACTCACGCCCTTTATTCGCTATATCCAATGATTTTAGGGACCCAGAACCGTTAACTCCCGCTCATTTCCTGGTCGGTTCTCCACTTACGGCACTCCCGGAGCCCGACTATACTCAAGGCAGTATTAGTCGTTTGCGCAGATGGCAGCTGCTCCAAAGATTCACACAATCCATCTGGAAACGATGGTCAAAAGATTACTTGCACCAGTTGCAACAGCGCAACAAATGGCGCACCACGTCAAGGAATTTGACTGTTGGATAGCTCGTCCTTATTCTAGATGATAATTCCCCCCCCTTCAATGGAAGCGCGGGGTAATCACAAATGTTTATGTGGGTCAGGACTCAATAGTTGCTGAAGTTCGCACCGCACAGGGTATTCTACGTCGACCCATCCATAAATTATGCCCCCTGCCGGTGGCATCAGACTAGTCGCATGAGCATCATACGACACGTATCAGGAATGTGAACTTTGTCGCATTGCCTTGTATTACTCCCGGGACATTCCCGGGGCGATCATACAATCCAATTTTATTATTATTGTAATTATTATTATTATTATCGTGTAGCCATTATTGCAATAGTTACTACGCCATTATTGTATCAATTATTATGTCTTATTATTGTACTATTCTATGATTATGTATTTTTAAACTTTTTTGGGAACTATTATTGTAATCTTATTGTATCAATTATTATGCCTTTGT
Organism: Magicicada septendecula; assembly: GCA_034769895.1. Lineage (NCBI taxonomy): Eukaryota > Metazoa > Arthropoda > Insecta > Hemiptera > Cicadidae > Magicicada > Magicicada septendecula. The sequence continues at coordinate 264,310,648 of CM068368.1, read as the reverse complement.
TATTGTACTATTCTATGATTATGTATTTTTAAACTTTTTTGGGAACTATTATTGTAATCTTATTGTATCAATTATTATGTATTTGTCATTGTATTATCCAATGGTTAGGTATTGTTGAATTTATCAGGGGATTGTTGTTTCAATATCATGCATGCAAATTATTATATCTTTTTATTGTATTATTGCTTGTTACTTATTACTGAATTCTTTGTGATCATTATTCGGTTATTATGTGAGACAAATTAATGTGTCTACCTGATTATTGTATTATTGTGCATCATGCCATGTTATTATGTGTTGTGTAATTTCATTGTCAGTTTTCTATGACTATATAATTCGAATCATTATGTATTTTGTAATTATCACATGGATTTGTTATGTTAACCACATTGTTACTATTAATTGTCCAGGTGTCATTGCTCTGTGTTGGACATGTCAATTGTTATGTTGTTGTTTTATTAGCATGTAAATTCAATTACTATGTATTATTAACCTTAAGGCATAAATTACAAAATCGCCCCGATTTTGTGCGGGCAGTATGTTCAAACGTTGAACTTGTAAATTCTGTAATCTGAATACCGCACTGCGCCACGTGCAGATGACGTCACGTTTTTCTTATCTACAAACTACAGCCGGCTCACAGCTGGGCTGCCTGTAGCGAAATTTACGTTAGTTATTCTCAATACTCCGAGCTGATCACTCGTAACATTTCCAGCCGCGGCTACTGGCTTTCATTATTTAATTATTTAGTATGTGCAACACGCACTGATTATACTTGGGCGATTCCTGCCTTATTTATTATGTCTTTCGACTTTTATTTCTAATTAATCTAACGGGCATCATGCCGAGTCAACTTCTGCACGTGTCAGCAATCGCATCAAATTTCAATAATTTTCAATAAACTATCATTACATGAAAAACTTACAGTCCACTTCAAATTTCTTTCGAACCAGCCCTCTCCAATTAGCGTTCTAGGAATAACTCAAGAACATTCAAGAGCTTCCAAGACGCAACAGTGTTCTTCGTACCCTTCCAAAATTCACAAAATTTATCATATTTATGTTTGTATCTCAGTTATACTAATTACAAATTTGGTTCTATTACTAGCATCGTATTGCTCGTTCCTTTCTGGTTATTTTGATATGAATAGCGGCCAGTTTGGATAAATTTTTCATTAATAAACTCTATCTTAATGAAAGCCTATCTTAAATATTGTGTTGTTTACAAATGTCTTCTGCTACACTTTGCAGATTCTATTTTTGTATTTTTTAACATTGATTCAACCCTGATTAATTTCTATTTTGAACACATTTATCTTATTGAAATTAACACATTATTATCTAAATTTGCTGTATCCAGCTGAACATTAACAATCATTATAACATATTTGTTAGGCTTCCTTACTTCATTATTACTTATTCAAAATTATTCTTACTTCCTACACTTATTATACTTGACATTGTTTGGTGACTTACACCTTTTTCATTATTATTATATCTCTGTTTTCCTATACTCTGCTCTCTTTATGATACATGATTATTATTTTCATAATCCGTTTTGTCATCATTTGTTTGTCTATCATTTCAATTTTCTCTTTATAATTACTCTACTTCTTTCAGTATGGACTCCATATAAGTTGTGAGTCATTATTTTGGGCTTTTATTATATTATTTAATATTCATTGAGTCATCTTAACTCATCTTATGCCATTCTCTTATTCTACACAATTCATAATAATGTTTTGTTCACCTTAACTGATAATACATATTTTACATAATTTATCCTCTTATAGCATTTTTAAATACATATAGTTTTTACATTGTTGTTTACATTGAGATCATATTATTATCAGAACATATACAATTTGTTCTCTCATTACTTATTCTATCATCATTATTCATTATGCCTTAGCATAGCCTTCTTTCAAGGTTGATCTAACATTGTGATTACACTGTTAATCTTATTTTAATGGTTCATTTGTTATAATTCATCTATAGTTTGTTATTATCAATAATATATTTATTTTTATTTGTTATTCAAATTATTACCCTTCATTTACTCAGCTAGTGTGCTGTTTACACTGCTTTAATACATGTTATAAATATCATTTCTTTCACTTTTTATGCTACTCATGGTGTTTGACTTTGCTTAATGGTTTTTTATGCTCACTTAACTAATCTATTTGGGAACTAGTATTTGTCAATGTCTCAGTCAAATCGTCTGGTTATGTTGTATTGTCATTTATTGCTGGTAGTAGATTTACTCCTGGTTATCATCACTTTTGGTTATCTAGTTAGTTGATTTTTATGGGACAGTTTGTACTGTTACAATATATGTATCTCAAACATACACACACATAGTTGTGTGTATGGCGTCGTAACAACAATTGTGCTGATGATGACAATGAAAGGAATGACATCGCTGATATGAAAGATTTTGTTGACAAACGACTATCGCTTGCCTGCCGAATGTGATTTTCCCATTTTGATACAATTCTTGCAATCAGGCTGCACACATTTACGTTTGGCTTATTTTATCGTTTCCGAGTCTGCGGTTTCCCAGACCCACGCCCGTATATTAATAAATGACATTTTAAAGAAATATTAGTTTCTGAGCTACAATTAAGAATACAACCTATAATGCAGCAGAAACAGGCACCATTTAATAAAATCTCATCAGTGTTCATTTTGTTTTGGTTCTTTTGGCGTTTTACCAGAAGTGGTACGCATCATATCAAACGTTGCAACCGAATTTTTCATATCTAGCTTAATTCATTGAAGGGGAACATATTTATTATAAAACCTGTATGATACACTGGTGGACATGATATTCAAGAGTAGTTTACGCATGGTAAAATTAATATATACAGAATGTCATCGATTGCTGTAGAAATGCAGAAAGGCAACATTTCCACCACCAAGATTATGTTGAGTAACAGCTGTGCTGCAAGCAAGGAGTCTCTCCCCCAAATTTCTCATCCGCTCTTTCTCTGTCAATGGCAAATTAAAAATTATTAAACTGAGAATAATAGTTGTACACTCACTTTGTTAAACGTCATTTTAATGTGTAAAATGTGAACTAGCAATCTTATGACTTAATTGTAGAAATGAAAGAACAAATGAACTTTGGTGCAGTTTTTCTACACGTCAGTTTCAATAAGAATTGTCTGTTTTAGTTAACGGCTTCCAACCGAAAATACGAAGTATGGCAAAGGAAAAGGCTTGTAAGCTTAGTGACTGAAGCTGTCCATCGTCTTTACGAACATTGTTGTTGCAATAATAATTAAATTATATTCGTAAAAATGAATTGCAAATTTCATATTCGAGATATTTATTTCTTTATGTACGAAATACGTACCGGTACGTATTTCATGAAATGTGAGTGATACGTATTCAAAATCTACAACTCCCGTGTCGGAAGATTTCTTATAATATTTAAACAATTAGTCTTTATTTTTATTGATAACGGTCAACCAATGTAAAGACTTATGAGTGATCGAGATATATACATTTCCTCAATACAAGTATTACTATATTATTATTGTCTTTATAAATTGACAGTATAAAAATTACAAATAAAGAGTAATTTATATAGTACATAAATAAGCATTTTTTGTTTAGTTCTAATCATTTTGAGTTTTTTTTAATTTGTTGATTTCCAAAGAGATACATTACATTTCTTACTATATTTTAAATGTTTTAATGATTATTGTTATTAGAATATTACTATTAATAACGTTATTATTATTATTTATATCATTTTGTCTATTTATTAATGTTATCCATATTATAAATTTTGTTAACGTTGTCTTTACGAGGAAAGGAAAAATGTTTTATAGACGCCATCAAATATTAGACTGGTACTGCGGTACGCTGCTGGTTGGACTGCAAAGATGAGAGAAAGGAGTGTAGCAAAAGAAAGTGCAAGTCGAAGCAACATCAGACAGTCAACCGCTGAGTTGTCGACAATAGGGTATATTAAACGTATACATATTAGATTGTAACACGAACCAGCTCAACCAAGAAAACCTTGTGGCAATACGGTAGCTGCATGTAGTACAGCGTGTTACGTCTATTTGCATGTAGACAAACCTGCAGTGCCGGCTTTAGTGTGAGGGGGGCGAGGTCGTACGGTGCACGAGGGCGCCGAGTGTTTCGGGGCACTGCGTGACGACAACAAAGTTTCAATTTCCAGTGTACAAGTATACATATTTTTTAACATCTCCGCCACAAAACAAACCCACTTCTTGCCTTAATGATACTCGTTAATGTAGAGTAGAAGTGCGCTTTAGTAGAAATTTAGTTTGAACGGAAATATGTTTATTGTAGTGTACTAATGTATATGAATATTGTGAATACTACCTATTGCATGTTGTACAAAATTCATTATTAATATTTAAGGCTCTTAGATTAGATACAGATTAGACGTCACCGATATTCTTAAAAATTTGCTCATAAAAGAGATCAAAAAACAAATTTAGGATTTTGACTAAATTATGAAGTACAGTATTTCATATTTAATTTCTCTCTCTCTCTCTCTCTCTTTCCTATGGCGCTACAGCCCACGTCAGGCCCTGGCCTCCACCAATCTCCGCCTCCAATCCACTCTATCCACTGCAACCCTCCTCCAGTTTCTTATCCCCATGTCCCTCGCGTCCTCTGCAACGCCATCTTCCCACCTCTTCCTCGGTCTGCCTCTAGGTCTCGTTCCCTCCCATGTACCCAGCAAAGCCCTATTGGGGTTCCTGCCATCCTCCATTCTCATAACATGTCCGGCCCAACGCAATCTTTGTATTCTTATAAATTTTGAGACTGGTATCTCTTTATATATTTGATACAGTTCATTGTTGAATCTCAGTCTCCATGAGCCATTTTCTTGTATTGGGCCTATAATGCGTCTGAGGATTTTCCTTTCAAAGGTGTCTACTATGTCGGCTGTTTTCTGTGTGATTGTCCATGCCTCACACCCGTAGCATGACACCGGTCTGATGACAGTCCTATATATTTTCATTTTTGTTTCCCTGTGCATATCCCCAGACATAAATGATGGCAGCAATGCGAAGTATGCCTTGTTAGCTATGGTGGTCCGTGTTTGGATCTCCGGCTCTTCTGATCCAGTCTTTGCAAGGTTCACTCCGAGATAAGTGAAATTGTCCACCACTTCAATTGTGTCCTTCTCTATCTCAATGTTGTTATGAACCTGGTCCCTTCTTGTTTGGATAAGCATTTTTGTTTTATCCGTATTTATGGCTAGCCAAACTTCCTTGGCTTTGTTTTTAAGCTCTATAAATATTTCTTTAGCTGCCGTGATCCGTCTTGACATGATGTTAATGTCATCTACATATGCGGCTATCTGCACAGTTTTATTTGTTAACAGATTGGAGCTATTTATTGATAAGCCTCTAATTACATACTCCAATGCAATATTCAATAGTGTTGGGGCTAACCCATCTCCTTACTTTATTCCTCGTGTGATATTTATGGGTTCAGTTAGTTGGCTATCCACCTTTACTTGGGCTTCTGTCTGCTGCATGGTCACTTGCGTTAATCTTACCAGCTTGCCTGTATTCCAAATTCATGCATTATGGTGTAGAGTTTGTCTCTATTAATAGAGTCATACGCTTGCCTGAAGTCCACAAAGATTTGGTAGACATCAATATCACGTTCCCATCCGCATCTTAATATATGTTTTACCGAGAAGAGTTGGTCGATTATAGACCTTCCAGGTCATAATCCAGCTTGGTATTCCCGTATTATATTTCCTGTGAGGGGTCTCAGCCTTTGGTTCAAGATGTACGTAAAAACCTTGTAGGAGGTGCACAGCAACGAAACGCCTCTGTAATTTCTACATTGAGGTTTGTCGCCTTTTTTATAAATGGGGCATATAATGCACTTATTCCATTCCATGGGAATTTGTTCCGTTTGCCAGGATTAAGAAGTGCAGTGCAACACCAGCTTTAAGCAGTTCTGCAGGAATTAAGTCCGTACCTGGTGCCTTGTTGTTCCTGAGGGCACTAATAGCTTCTTCTATTTCCTGAATTGATGGTGGGACAGGTTCCATCTCCCCAAGTTTGAATTCTGCGTGGTGTGAGCAACAATTTCTCTCTCCCTCATCATACCACCAAAGAGGCCATCGAAGTACTCTCGCCAGATAGTTTTAATTTTCTCTGGGTCACTGACAATTCTATTCTCTCTGTCTCTACATAGTGTTGTAGATGGTTTATAACCTTCCCTGAGATGCTTAAGATATTTATAAGCATTCCTTATTCTTCCATATGCAAAGTCCTGCTCCATTTTTCATATTTAATTTACCGTATTTAAATAAATAATGTTAGTGATAAATTGATGTATTTTATTCTTAGCCAATTTCACGAAATATTTTTATATACAATTATTACAATAATTCACTACCATTAGCATTTTCTCGCCTTACATAGGGGACAAACGTTATTTTCGCACGAGGGCGCATACCTACCTAAAACCAGCACTGAGACCACGTAATTAAATTCTTTACATTAAACTACTCTAGCTTCTCTCTCTCTCTCTCTCTCTCTCTCTCTCTCTCTCTCTCTCTCTCTCTCTCTCTCTCTCTCTCTCTCTCTCTCTCTCTCTCTCTCTCTCTCTCTCTCTCTCTCTCTCTCTCTCTCTCTCTCTCTCTCTGTCAGCAAAGTAGACAATTTTATTTTAGACTGACTCAAATTATTGAGTAAGAAAGCACAGCCCTCATTGAGGTGGGCAGTTAACATTCCTCAGTGCGTGTCATTTAGTAAAGTACAATAGATATTTACCGTATAGGCTACAATGTGACATTCCACGCACCTGTTATTAGCTACCAAATAACGGGCCGCCTACACTTTACGATCTATTGTTTGATATGTTACGCATTTCATTTTATACTTCATGTTTCTGTTGCCAAAAGGAATTATTCTCACCTATGTAATACGACACTGTGTGATGTATGTTTGGATTTATGTTTTTCGCAATATAAAGCGTGTTACGCAGATGCATAAACGCTACAGTAACTTCACTGAAGCCACTTATGTAATCACAGATCAAGGGCGGCGTAGAGATCTGTACTCTCGCTTCTAGAACAGGGCGATGTCGGTTCGTGTTCATCCGAGGGTGGATGAATTTTGCGTCCCTCTAACCCTAATGACCTCACCAGCTCAGACAATTAAAGACATCTGAGCAAGGTACTACCTACGTTGGTCTATTTGCGAACCGTAAAGGTAAGTTAACATAGGCTTATTGACTATGAACCCTAACAAGGATGTGAAAGGGGTAGTTTAATTCACTTCAACTTAAACAGGTATATAAATTATACACTTCAAATTTGAGAATACTCGATATGGAAGAAATAATGACGATAGAAGTACGTCGTGAAGTTCAAAAAGTTATGAATCAGGGGAAGGCAGACTTTCTGACAGATTTAATATGTTTCTGATATGCTTTCTAATATGTCTTCTGAGACGTCATACTCTGTTTAATGTACTGATATACCTGTTTAGTAATCATGATGCAACACCGCTTAACATTATATTTCCCATATTGGTTTTAAAGTGACTACGTTCGTTGAGATGGAAAACAATTATGTAACGCTCTTGAAAATTCGAGATTGTCATTCTACACGTTTCTCGTTTACCACGGCGCGAGCAGCGGCACGTTGCGTTCAAAGGCACTCTTTTTCCCAGTCTCCAATTTTGTTTTAGCGCCTGTAACTAAGCAAATTATTTATTGTTGGACAAATGTATCTTCAACTATTGTGTAAGAGTGTTTGTTTGTTGTATTGGTATAACTGATATCTGTGACTAATTAATGTTTGTAATTAGCGATTTAATTGGTGTCAGTTATTCTGTCTCCACTGTTCCCATGACGATCCGGTGTGACCGTCGTAACAGTGGTGTCAGAAGTGTGATACAACCTTTACAGTGGAAACAGAGGTCACTTCATAGAACGTTGAGTAAATGGTAATTAATTTACAAACATGGATACCAGTAAGATGGAAGCTTTCCAAGCGCTTCTGCTGCAAATAGAACGACAAAAAGAACGCCGACGGGAAGCGGAAGAAAGAGAAAAACAACAGGATGAGAAACGTCGATAGGAGGCAGAAGAAGAAGAAAAACGACAAGGCGAGAAACGTAAGCAAGTAGGAGATACAACGAAGGCTCTTTTGAAGCTATGCAGAAACCGACGCAAGAGTATACTACTTCAGTATTTGGTCTCCTACGTGGTGACTTGGGTGAATTACGCGGTGATCTGAATGGCCAAGATTTAAGATTGCCTATAGAAAAATCTGTCTCAAATCTCAAATGTAGAACAAACAATGTCAACAACAAAATCTGTAGTGGAAGACACAACCGCAAACATATTGAAGAGAACAGAGATTAAGATTAAGAGATTAAGAGAACAGATTAAAAGTTAAGTCGATCAGTACATGAAAATACAACAATGCTGAACAGATGGTAAGGACAGAGAAAGTCACTGAAAATAAATAGAGAAAGTCACTTAGCCTGTAGTTGAATGAATGTTCATGTCAAGGCCCCAACATTCGATGAAGCACCCACTGGCCAACTTATCTTCGGCAGTTTGAAGCCGCTGCAGATTGCCTCTATCTATTGTTAGGAAACGCTGTGTTCGTTTGCTGCTCAACATTCTGGAATTATTCATTGTTCTTTGTGGAGCCTGGCTCCAACCAATCTAGTGATAAATTAGTTATTAAACTGTAATTATTTTTTAAATATAGTTCTGACGTGTATTAGAATCAGTGCTGGCAGTAGTAAAAGCATGTTTCGTTTGTTGGTGTTTGTGTTTCTTCCGTTGCTGTCTGGTGCCTGGTAAGAGTAGTTTAGCGACACCGCCTGAGGCGTAGATATAAACATCGCCGATGGCTTCCCCTAGCATTCCCCTCGGCCCTTCTCAGGGGTACACAATCCGTGCAGGCGCTCTTGCACAATCTCTGGCTGGCGATGGCCCTAATCAGGAGAACCCCATACCTATAGCTGAGCAGACCTCGGAGGCTGGTGGGAGCTCCATGAAGACTGAGGAGTGGCACGCTAGCGACTCAGTGAGCTCCAGGCGCTCCTTTCAGCAGGCCTCTGCTTAAGATAGACCTTCAACGGCCTCTCCCCAACCTACCTCGACTCGGCGCATTCCGCCGTTCGTCTTCGACCGATCAGCTGTCTGCCAAGTAAATCTCAGAAGCTGCCAACTGCTCCTACTCCCCGAAAACCCTCTGCCCCATCTTCTGCCGTCTCGGCCGCCCCTGCTATGTCTGCCATAGCTGCTCCTGCATCCGTGATAGCCGCCCCTGCTCGTCCGGCGACCACCGGTGTGCCCACTTACGCGGAAGCTGCCGTCCCCAAACCGACTGTCCCAGCACCGGCAAGCTGAGCCGAAGAAGATGAAATTTTCAGTCCCTATTTCCTCGCAGCGAAAGCTCGCTGCATCCAAGCCGGCTTCTGCCCAAAAAGCCTTGGAAGCCCACAGCCAAATCCGAGCCCTGAAGTGGTATCAAATTCGGCTACCACTGCAGACGACTCAGACTTCCTTGACAGAGGAAGAGTTCTTCGGACCCGACCTTTACTGATGACCACCTGACACAGCCTGCGTTGAAACCCTCATGCCGCCGATTCTGGCTACCAAGGACATCCAGTCTGTACTAATCACCATTCTTTCATCCATTATGATACTCCTGCTTCCCCTGGCTAGGCCTCTTCGGCTGGTGGCATGGAACGCCCGTAGCGTTCTGTCTCGCCGTGCCGAATTGGCGGCATTCGCAACCGAGTATAACCTAGACCTTTCTTACGCCTGCATTCTCCTTTCAGCTTCCGACGTACACAATGTATCACACTGATCGCCCTTTGTAAAATAACTCCGCTCGTCTCAGCGGTGGTACTGGTATTTTGGTCCACAGGCGCATTGGCCACTGTCAACTCCCCCCACCGGCAACTCGTCGCCTAGAGGCAACGGCGGTGGCCCTCTGCGTCGGAGACCGGGAGGTTCGTCTCATCTTGGCGAACTTCCCGAATAGGCGCGACGGGCCTACGCTGCATGAAGAGTGAGAAGCCCTCCTCGACCAATCTCTTCCTATAATTGCTGCCGGAGACTTCAACTCCAACCATCTCACTTGGAGTTCACTTGGTGTCACTAACGCGCGTGGCCGCTCGTTCTATAGCTTTGCTCAGCGTCATCCTGAGGTCTACTTACTGGTTCTGATTCTCCGACCCACGTTCCCACCAGGATACTTTCTGACGTCCTTTACATTGTTATTGTCAAGGACTTGGCCTGTCCTATACTGTAAATGCAGTGTCGGACCTTCGTCCAATCACGACTCGGTACTCATCACTGTTCGGTCTCCGTTGGATACACCTCTCCAAATTCTCCGTCGTATCAGAAGAGCCAACGGGCGCTTCTTCCTACTCCTCCTCTCCTGCCTTCATCAAACTTCACCGAACAGTGCCTTCTGACCCGCAGGTCCCCATAGCCACTCCCGGCTGATGAGGGCCCCATGGCTAACTATCTTCAAGATGTCGTCACGTCTGCTAAGGACAAGCACACGTATCTATTCCCTGAGACTAACCAAAGGTCTTAACTCCCTGAAGGGATGCTTCTCGCTATCCACAAAGGGCGCGCCAATTTCGTCGGAGATGGCAAAAAAACACAGGACCCGGCCATCAAAAGCAGGTTCAACGCACAATCCGACCTTGTCAAGCACCATCTGCTTTATGCCACTGCACATCGATGGGACTCATATCTCGAGTCTCTGGAAGTCAGGCCCCGAGTCTGTCTAGCAGGCTGCGAGCCGACTCACTGGCAAAAAAGGACCCACCATCCCCTTCATTCTCCGTATGGGATTGTGTACTCTGCGAAAGGCAAGGCTGAGATCTGTACCAAATCCATGGAGGAGCAATTTACGTCCACAGAGGCGTCTGGGGCCCCGACCATTCGGGCGTGGTCACGGACTTTCTTTCTGACTATTTCTCTCGTCCTCCTGCTGACTCCCCTTCCTCGTTCGACTGGGCTGATGTGATATCGGCGGTTAGCCAACCTCGCCTTAAGAGGGCCCCCGGTGAGGATCGTATCGGCGCGGGGGTATTTCAACACGCACTCCAACCTCATCTCGCTAAATCACGAGCTGTTCAATGATGTCTCCGTCTCCATTACATTGCCAGCCTGTGAAAACATGGGAATATTGTCACAATCCCAAAACTTCCACTGCAGGTCTGACTTCCAGAGACTCGAGATACGAGTCCCATCGATGTGCAGTGGCATCAAGCAGATGGTGCTTGACAAGGTCGGATTGTACGTTGAACCTGCTTTTGATGGCAGGATCCTGTTTTTTTTTCTGCGTATGCTCCACTGAATCATCGCCCTACCTCCCTTCTGCCAGTCATCTCGAAGGTGTTCGAGCGACTCCTGCATGGTCGAATTTTCCTCCTGCTGGATAGATCCATTCGGCAGGAGCAGCTCGGCTTTCGCAGAGAGTACTCAGGGACTCTTCAACTCGTCAGGGTTATTACCCAACTGACGGACGCCAAGAACAGTCCACCGTCGCAGTCTTGCTCTACGTGAGTAAGGCTTTCGATCAAGTCTGGCACGAGTTCGGCCGATCGCCGCAGGCGTTAATCAAGGTTGTGTCCTCGGCGGCATTCTGTACTTTGTGTACACAAACGATCTGCCTGTACAACCTCGAGTCATTCTTTCGCTCTATGAGTATGACACCATGTATCATGCTAGCTCGGCTAACCTCGGTTACGCCGCTGTTCTGGTGCAACGTCAGCACAACCTGCTTCCGGACTGGATAAGGAAATGGAGGGTGGCAATCTATACGGATAAATCCTATGGGATCGCCTTCTCCCGTCAGCTTACTTCCCGGTGCCAGCACTTCTCCCTCAACAGGAGCCCAATCGGATGGAAACGGTCTGTGAAATACTTGACCGGCGCCTAAGCCTCGCAGCCCACGTCTCCCAGAGTTTCCAGCGTGCCCGCGCCGTCAAAGCTATTCCATTTCTTTCTCATCGGATTTCAGTGCCTGTGAGCACTAAACTCACCATCTACAGACGTATCCCCGTCACCTAGACGCCGCAAACGCTCTCGAGCAGTGCTCAATGATCCAATAAGATATCTTCTGTCTCCGCTGCCGACCTTGCAAGGTTTCAGCTTCCCATCCCTCCCGCCTACACCGGTTCATGCCGGAGAACGGTGATAGACGGAGGAGGGGTTGCGCTTGCCTTGTGCCACATTTTGTGAGTGCTTCCTTCTTTTCTGCTCTCTCCCGTGACTCGCCATTCCCAACCGGCAGCCTACGGAGACTTTTTTTGGTCCGTATTGAGACGCCCCGCCTGTTTTGGGCTAGTAATTCCTGCCTTACAATCGAAAGGTCTCTAAAGACTCCCCCATTCCTCCCCCATTCCGCTGATGTGAGTCTCTTCAGCGACCACCGGAGCACGTAAAGCTGCTGCTCAGCACACTTGGACGTGAAGCCGCTTCATACACAAATAATAATTGGTCGGAGAAGGACAAACCAGTTTTACTTGTTCTCACTTTAAAAGGAACTGCCGCAGAGTTACTGCAGAAAGTGCCACCTGATAGTCAAAATATCTATGCCGAATAAATAAAATCTCTAGAATTACGGTATGGTGATAAACATTTGCGCGGCTGCACTACACTCTACAATTTAAGCCCGCCAAGTCAGTTCCCGGTTGGACAAATCATAAAGTGCGCGCACTAAAAGATCGCGGCAGCACAGATGATGAAGAGGTAGGACAAGGAGCAGAGATTCAACGATTGGCACCAAGTATAAGGGAAGAAAGGATGGAAGACCGATGTATTATCGATGTGGGAAAACTGGACATCTACAACGCGATTGTCGGTCCAGAGTTCAGAAGCAGGAAAACTGGCAACGAGCAGTAGTCGGTACAATGGGGCGTGTGCTGACTAACTGGAGGAATTAAGCCCGTAGACAATACGGAATTTCTACACTTCAGAAAAACAGCGAAAGCTTGGTAGCTAACGGATTCGTTCAAGAAAGGCCAACCTCAATTATTACAGTTGACACAGACGCAACGGTTTCTATTGTGCGCCCGGATGTGGTAAAAAATCTCAAGCCAAGCTGGTGCTCTTGCAGCTTGCAAACAGCTAGAAGGAGTGTAAAAGTGTTTGGGAAAATGGAGAACCCTACGTCTTGGTCGACTTGAGTTTGATCACCAAGTACTCGTTGCAGACATTCTGGATGGAGCAATTCTAGTTTTGGACATCATGAATGCGTATGGTTCTTTGATCAACTTCAAAACCAATAACTTGAGAATCGGGAAAGAAGAAGTAATACTCTCCACAACAGATACTTCAGAAAATCAATGCACGTGATAAATCAAATGGCCGTAGCTATCCCGAAAAAATCATCATGCTTAGAACCAAGGTAGAGGCTAGGGGGAAACCAGTGCTCTATATTCAAACCACAGGTAGTCAGGACACAGGACATTGTGTGTTAAACAGATCTTCTGACGACATCTCAAATGGTGGGGTAACTCAGACAGTTTCTACATAAATTTAGAAATACTTTTGCAGTCCGAGGCCAGTCATTGGGAAGAACCTCTCTTGTACACCATCGCAACAAAACAAAGGATACAGCACCGATACGCCAACATCCTCGAAGACCTCCTTTACCTAAGCAGGAGAAAATGTCTCGGTTAGTACACGACATGTTGACAGAGGTAATAATCGAGCCTTCGTCAAGTTCTTGGTCTTCTCCGGTAGTGCTAGTGGTGGAGAAGGATGGTGGCTTACGTTTCTGCGTAGACTACCGGAAATTAACGTGAGAAAGAAAGATTGTTATTCACTACCTTGCGTCGATGATACACTCGACATGATGTCTGGATCTCAGTGGTTTAACACATTGGACTTGAAGAGCGGGTATTGGCGTGGATGGGTCTTCAACAAGAAGGCAAGGAAAAGTTAGCTTTCCCAACCCCAAGTGGCCTCTTCTAGTTTAAAGTCATGCCATTTGGACTGAGTAATGCACCACCAACGTTTGAAAGACTGATGGATCTGGTCCTCCGAATACTGACATGGAAAACTTGCCTTGTTTATTTAAACGACGTCATAGTAATCGGAAAGATTTTTAAAGACCATTTGGAAAACCTTAAGCAGGTTCTAACTAGAATTCACGATCCCCAACTGAAACTGAGCCCGCAGAAGTGTTCTCTATTCCAGAAGGAAATACAGTATTTGGGGCATTAGGTATCGGCAGTTGGTGTTATTATAGATCCAAATAAATTAGACACCGTAAGAGACTGGCCAATTCCGAAGAGTAAACACGATGTTCGGAGTTTCTTGGGATTATTCTCATATTTTCTGTCAAAGGCTTCGCTACTATTGCTAACGAAAAATTACATGAACTAACGGAAAATAAGCGATCATTCCAGTAGTCAAGAGAGTGTGATCAAGCATTCAGGGCTTTAAAAATTGCATTATGTCCGGAGTCAATCCTAGCTTTCCGAAGGGAAGTAAATCGTAGACACGGATACAACCAATATTGGTCTAGAAGCAGTTTCGTCTCAAGTCCAAAACGCTGAAAAACCAGTAATAGCGTATTACAGCAAGGGGCTTTCCAAAGCAGAGAGAGATTACTGCGTTACTAGGAGGGAGTTGGTAGTTATCGTTCGAGCTTTGGAACACTTTCATATATACCTTATGGGAAGGAGTTTTCGCTGCATACCGACCATGCTGAGTTTACGTGGCTCTTGAGGTTTAAAAATCCAGAAGAGCAGTTAGCAAGCTGGCTTGAATACAACTTCAAGGTACAATATTGGCGGGGGCGTCTGCATGGTCATGTAGATTGCTTATCCCGAAGACCGTGCTCCGTGCTTGGAAGATTACCAACATTGCCTCAGAAAGGAAGAACACATTGAAGCCATCACTACATATTTCTTGGCATATGGTTCGACGACACAAGATTCCCGACAAGAACAGATGGCTAATGAAGACAATGGAGCGATCTTGACGCAAAAGAGGAGAATCGTCGCAGTAATTGGCAAGATGTCTGCCACGGTTCCTAAGGGCCGAACAGTTACTGGGCGCAATGGGAATCTCTAACCTTGGATATGAAGTGCTGAAAAGGTCGTGGGAAGTGCAGATGGACGAGACATGGTCATGCAGCTGATAATTCCCGAAGTAAAGTGCAGTCTGTTTTGAAGGAGATGCGTGATGGAGCGTCTGGCGGTCGTCTTGGGGTTAAAAAAACATATGTCAAAATACGGGAACGATTCAATTGGCTTCATCTTTGCCACAACGTAGAGGGATAGTGTCGGACTTGTGAAATATGTGCTGCATGCAAGGGCTCACAAACCAAAGCAGGGGGAAAATGAGACAGTATAACTTTAGACTGCTATTCGAAAGAATTGCGACAGACATTGCTGGTCGTTTCCCAGATACTGATGATGTAAACCGGTCCATCATAGTTATAGGTTCCCTGGTAATTTTATCAGTGCGGTACGCAGGGATTGTTGCGGTTTATTGAGAAGTGATTATTATGTTAATTAGTGTAAAACTGTAATAAGGTTACATTTGTTGTTGGACAATTTATTATTGTGAGTTCGAATAATTCAACTAATTGTTGTGTAAGAATACTTTGTTGATTTATATTTGCTGTTTCTGTCTAATCAAAGTGTCTAATTAGTGACTTCATTGGTCTCAGTTATTCTGTCTCCACTGTACCACGACGATCCGGTGTGATCGTCGTAACAATATGTTAATTATGTTAAAAAAAAAAGGTAGTTCAGGAGTATTATCTTACTTTAGTCACTTGTTGGTTCCCCACATTCAACAGTATTTTATAATCGATAAATAAAATTATATTTATATTTTCTCACAATTAGCTTATTATAATATTTATTATTAACAAAAATTAATATTTACAAGAATATGTTTGTTACAAGAATATGTTTGTTATACACAACTATAGGGTTTCGACAGTAATATAACACTATATTCTGAAGACGATAATTAACATACTGTCGGAACATTGGAATTAGTATATACAAAAAGTATACGTATAAAAGAAACAAATATTATTACTAGTAATAATATTAATTAAAATTGTATAGTGTTTATGTCATCAGAGGATAGTTCGAAAATTTAATTCGTTTGAAAAAACACGAGGACTGTAATGAGTATATATGGCCATTTACAAATACAAGAACCATAAATAATTAATACTATAATAACTTGAAACTCATAACACACCAGCATATTTGAAATTGAATAAAATGAATTTACAGAAACAAATCTTATACAGACATCCAACATTCTGCATGGTAATAACAAAACATTAGATACTTCGAAATCGCTGAAGAAGGATAATGGTTAGCCTTAAAACACAACACTATAACTATAAACAATTAAAAATAAGCATAACCCTACACACACACACACACACACACACACACACACACACACACACACACACACACACACACACACACACACACACACACACACACACACACACACTAGCACCAGGAAAAATTACAATCCACTCATAAAACACGATGAGAGATCATTGTTTATTGTTTATTGTATGTTTGTGTGTGTGTGCGTGTGTGTGTGTGCGCGCGCGCGCGTCTGTTGTAATTGGGAGCCATAGGTCAAGATAAACGTGGTTTTAAAGTCGACATAACGGTATATAGCATTATTTATGGATGTGTCACTTAATTGTTTATTTTATCAGATATAAATGATCAGAACACTACACACGAACAATTTCATAGTACCAAAAAATTGTTTTCAATATTTGCCTAATTAATAAACTTACTACTTTAAACAAGCCCAGTTTAATATTTTTGGAATTTACACTGGCGACTAGTTTTTTAAATATTTACTAGTTTTAAATACCTTTGGTTCAAAAAGATTGGTTGCTTGGTAAAGATTCATTTAAGCTACTTAGTACCTTGCAAATACTGTACCGTATTTTTCTGTTCTGTACATCACAGGTCTAAACAAAATGTAGTACCTAAAGAGTTGATGTTTTTTAAGATCTGCAGACAATTTTCAAAACAGTTTTATACATTCTTCTATATTTTTTTATTTGAACAGACTCATTTTCAAACTATAGTTTATTTCCTGAAAATCGACCCAAAATTTCAATATCTGTCATCAGTAATCTCTAGTAGCTTTTCTCATTTTTGTTCACTTTCATTTTTCTGCAAATGTACTGTTCCTTTTTTTGTGTCAGAAGTTTTGGTTGTAATCAACCATACCTATCTCACACGGTTCTGTACATATTTCACTTGCAGCCCTAAGAAAAACCGAACAATTTTTGTACAGAAATTATTGTTAGTGTCAGTGTAGATTGTTTTTGGATAACTGAATTTACGTCGTAAAATACATTTTGGCGTAGAGTAGTGCTTTATTGTTTTGTGTAATAAGCATTTGTTACAGAAGTGTGTAAAAATCAACCGACATTATGCGAGTGCATTTTGTTGAAGTCCCTTGCAGCTCCTGGGGAGGTTAGATAACAGATATACAGTACACGGAAGATAATAAATAATTTAATTAATTATTACTGAAGAATGATTTGTCATTTGTAAGGTATCTGTTGTTCAATGAAGCAACAAAATTACAGCAGGTTTTCTGCCGTCATCGTTTTATAATACTATTATGATTACATTTTTTGTTAATGTTGCTTTCTATTATTATGTACGGCATTTTATTAAAAACAATCTTTATAAACTAAGAAACAAAAATTGCATCACTTGGCAAATCAATGCAGGAATATAATACCATTTATTTTGCGTGATAATCGCAGTTAATGTTTCGTTAGTTATGAAGAACGAACCTGAAACGCAGCAAGCACTCAAATATGTATACGTATAAAGGGAACAGCCTACGGTTACGCTATTACTAACATCTGAGTTTGTATAAAATTACATTATTCGCGCTAATAATAACGACAAAAGTAAATCTATATTTAAATATAAAATAAAAACAAAATTCACAAAGATCAAAATATTTAGAATAAAAATGTTAGTCAAAATTTAGTCTACTGTATACAAAGAAGTAAAAGATATGTATACACAGCGCCTCAAACAATGCTTTTTTTATTACTTGATAGCGGTGTTTATCGCATTTATTGAGGCAATAGAGGATTAACTAGCTAGTAATGACGCTATCGCACTGCCTTATATATCTTAATTAAACCTCTCAACACAAAATTATAACTCTTATACGGGAAGAATAAATTAGTGTATCTATATTCCAACAATCGCATATATTATGAGAAACCCAGAACGGCACGAGAAGTCTGTAAACTACAGCATCGTGTGTGACGTTGGCTTACACGTAATACCAACCAAACAGAACCCAAACAACGACTGATAGGCCTACAGAAATACAAATAACCTAAACACAATCTTGTAGAATAGTTACCTCAATTAATTTGTTGTAAATTAATCGTTTCTTGGCGAATTTGAAGATATGAAATCTACTTTCCTCCGTAACAGTTTATGCCGCCTACAAGCTGTATTACAATTTTGTTTTCTTCTCTTTTTATTTATTGTTGACTTGTAACTGAAACTATAAATCCGTTTTGGATTGTTTATTTATTTTTATTTTATTTTTTGTATGTAACACCGAGTGTCCAAATTTCTTACAAATTTTGCTATCAGAATTTTTTTTAATGTGCTGATTGTGTAACTTAAATATTGTATATTATTTCGCCTAGACAATAATTTGTTTTTGATATTTTTCATATTTTATTTTGTTCGTATAATGGTGATATTGCCTGCAAAAGTTGGGAATTTTACAACTTAAGAACACCTATAATGTGAGTACTCTGCCACACACACACAGACATGTGGCCGTTGTCGCTGGGTTTGGAACAGGTACAACAATGACAGGTTCGTATCTCGTATACCTAGTCTTGTAAAACACACCTGTTCACGTTTGTTTACCTAATACTATATATCTCATATTGCCGATATTCTATTTAGCCGCTCGCAGTTTGGTGCGTAAGGTTTGCCACGAGGTAAGTATTACATGATTATTACATGAGTATCATTGACCACCGCCAGATAGATTCCATTTACTTTTCGGAAACATCAGTGTTTGTTTCACAATCCGCCTAAAAGCACAATTCATAACAAAAACGTTATGCAAAAATTCCTGCATTACCGTTTAATTAAACAGGTTATATGTTAAGTCTGACACTACAAGAGCAACTTCGCGTGGGAGAAAAGACACAGAAAGCCTGCTGACATTGTGCGGGCTTGTAGAATCATTGATGTCGAAATTAGTTTTCTGTTTACATTCACTCTTATTAGCAAAATGATTTAATCAAAGTTGATTTTGAAATAATCGGTTTATTTGAAATAATCAATGTCAGTTGGTGATGACTGGCTTTGCTACACCAAACGCAGCCATTTTTGTGGAGCAAAGATAAAAATATAGCCTACATCGGAGACTTACCACCCACTGCCTCATTCAAAACGTCGTCTGACACGTAGGACCAAAGCGGGGTACCCAGCAAGCAGTCAATTTTTATTATAATTATTCTTTTATACTATAGGGCATTATGTCAAAGTAAGCACACTTTTGCATGACTGTTTGATGAGTCAGTACTTTTCACCAGTTCCAGATCTGTTGTACTTGTATTCTACACATCCGTTTGCTGCAGAAGCTCACTCTTAGTTGAACAGCTTTGAGTCACTGTATCATCGCTTATCATTCATTCCGTATTGTTTCACCACATTCATATTCGACTCCACACTATATTACGTCCAACCTATAACAGACGTGTAACTAATTCATATTGTTTGCGGATGTGTATCGAGAAAACAAAGTTCATATGTGCGCTTCTGTAAACGTAGCCTTTTCTGCTTAAGAACCTGGCTAAATATGTACAAGAGTTTTTAGGGAAAGGGTTTCATGATCTCTTCATGTAATATTGCACTGATTAAAGCCAAACACCTGAATGCGAGAAACTCTATATTCTCGACACACCAGAATGATTTTAATATTTAATGTGCACATAAAATATTGTAAACATTAAATAGAATTTGCGGAACATGAGATAAAAGTCATTCCAATGCATCATTTGTAAACAGTAATTTTGTAAATGAAAAGCACAATGAATTTCCATTTATAGATTAATCTCATAAATATTAAATGTGTCTTGTACGTAATCGACAGCTCGACTATAACTTCTGCAAAATGTAAGTCGTTTTGTATTCTGAGTCGCTTTGGTTGATTTACTGACTTGTAAACGTTATGTAAAAATGATCTTAACTTTTACACTACATTTTGTTTATAAATCTGCATCAGTGTACGTGGATTACTAATACATTTAATATCTCATGGTAGTAAATTTGCGTATGATAAAAAATAAAATCTCATTATTTTGTCCACAGTTGAACTATTAATAAGTACATAGACCTACATAAACAAGTAAAGTAGATATTCCTTGTTACTTCAGCTTATTCACTGCCTGGTTTAAATTTTTTGTGAATTCATTTTACATATATGCACATCAGTACCTTCAGTACATAATTAAGTTCCTATAAAAGTATGTAAGTTACGTTTAACAAAGCATAACTTAATTACAGTTAACAGCTTTATTAACCCTATTAAAGTTATAACTTAATTAACATTTAGTTTCAATTCCAAAAATCTTTACAGATTAAAATTGTTCCGTAATATGTGTCTGTTCAAATGATGAATTTTTCGAGTCTGTGTGCGCGTGTGATTTATTCATAACGGAGTATTGTGTGTACAGTTCACGGACACTAGTGTATAAGTACAGCATTCTTATTTCCTATATTGGCCTTCGTGTTCAAGATAAGTAGGTACTGTTGTACTAAAATGTATGTATAAAGACATTTTTCAATAATTTGACAGTGAACATTAGTACCAGTAAAATTTAAGTTCAATTTCTAAAAATAAAAATGTAGGCTATAATGGTTTGTAGCATATTAATTTACGTGAATGAACGTATATATTGTTTTTTAAAGTTATGTAAATGGATAATTAAACGACATAATTGAAAGTAAACATAAAAAGGTTTAATAGTTCGTTCATTGTAAACATGGAAATTAACACTGCACTGAAAAATGTTCAGTTTGAAGGTGGAGAGATAAATTAACGTTGATTATGTACGTATTGCAGAGTTTACAGCAGTTTCGGGTAGATCTGCTTTTGATACTAAATGTTTATTCCAAATAGGCCTTTATTTTCAAAAGGAGTTATACTTACATAACCTAAAAAACACAAGTCAGTTGCGTGAATAAAATTAATAATTATATGTACGAATTAATTACTGTATACGAAGAGAGCTTCTCCTTGAAGTAGCGTGAAACATACAGTAAAAGGAAACAGAATAAATTGTGTTGGAAAAGCCAGAGTATATAAAAGGAGAATATTAAAATGTCTGTTGCAATCTTCAGTTTCCGCTAAGTACACCTCTGTGTATATTACGAAACAGATGCGTAGAGAGCTCACGAGGTAGAGAGATGAGGAAGAGTTAATTGTAAAGTTGACAGCTGTCGGAAGAAATTACTATAGGACACAAATCAGCTAAGCTCGACCTTCAGAAGGAGAGTATAGTACTACACAGACATAGTAACATGTTATCAGTCGCTTATTCTATATACCAGCTTTCGAGAAATTTGTAATAGTTATGGGTGAAACAAAAAGAATAAGGGCAATTAATTTGATTTCTCTTTTCAATAATGTTATAAGACATTGAATTCAACAAACTATGCGTTTTGACAATATAAAATATTTAAAATCTTTGCGTAAATGTTTGTAAATACTCTTAATGCTCAAAATGTATGCAGGTGTTTATGGCTTTAATGTTTTCGAATATTTATAAAACAAATTATAATTATAAATCTATAAATAAACACTATTCATCCTGAATATTAATTAACTAATTAACTATTAATATTAACTTCATAACTAATTAACTATTAATAGTTAAAATAAGTTTAGTTAATTGCTTCATGGAAAATATAGCTCAATTACATACATTACATTACATTTTTATATTTAAAAGCACTCTTATATGTGTTGTAGTTCTAAAGAATATACTTCCGTCAGCGGATAAATTGTGGTAGATTCGGCAGCGTATAATTGTTATCTGATTGATGAGAAGGCTGAAGATGTTGATTTTAAGCAAACTAAAACTTAAAACTGTTGATTCAACACATAAAATGTAATTCGCAAAATATCTATCTGTTTTTATCCAAAAATGGACAAATTTTGCAGCATCCATGCAGAATGCAAACGATTTCAATAGATAATTTAATTTAATAATATTTACTGTAATTGTCAACTCATTTATTAAAGCTAATGAGTTATTAATAGCACAGTAAATCTAATTTTTAGAAGAATAATTTCGACATCCTGTTATACTTACTAGATGTTTATGCAAAGAGTTACTATTTATTACTATTTATACATAATCATTTTTGTTATTATAATCGCCTTTCACAACATATACCGTTAATAGTGTTTCCGCACCAAAATATGACAAATATACGGTTGATTGATCCTAGATACAGAATATGTCTTCTAGTTTAGAAAACGCAGGAGCTTGGAGGGAACAAGTTGGATTCCATCACACTGGGGCTTTTCGTCTTTAAGCCTGGCAGGGGAGGTTCGCCCAACTTGAAACGACCCTTTGTCCAGAAAAGCTGCATCTACATACACTATGGACGGTTTTTTGTGTGTATAGCACAAGGCACTCAGACTGTTGCTGTTTAACAGCGGATTCATTTCGGGGCGTCTTGCTCTCTGGTTTTTTTTATGTTGTCCGGGTCGGAGACCGACGAACGCCAACTTCAAACCGTACAGCACGGTCGTTTGGTAGGTATAATGAGTTAGAATGCGGGTCCCCTTTGCACGATGATGCGTCCAGGAAAGGAGATCATAAACTGCGCGCTGGGAGCGCGGATCCGTGGTTCCCTTAAGGATTCACTCGAAGGAGATTAGAGCACTACTGACGTAGGGACGTAGGTAACAGGCGCGGACGACAACCCAGCCGAGGGGACTCGCGCTGATTCCATCTGTCTGATTGCGCATTTTCCAGACGCTGGATTGGTCAATCCGTGCGTAAGCAAGCTGCCTAGGGTTCAGGAACCGCCGATTCTGTCGTGAATGGAATACAGATAGCCTATACCATGAATTAATTAATAAATGCGCTTTGATCTTACCTTTTAAAAAACTGAGTGTAGTTATATAAAACGAAGCAGGATTTAATAAAAAAATTTCTAAATAAATATAGTCTATAACTGTAGTCGTAGGCCTACAAGCGTATTTATTAATTTAGCTGAGTCACTGTTTTATAAACAAACGTTCCCAGGTCAGTGTGTTTTCTTCTGTCGCGGCGTGTTTATTAAACGTGAATACACTGACTGCCGTATCCTCTGGGTCTGTTTGTAACGTCATATCGCTTTCACATGAGAAAAGTGTCGCAAACAATAACATGTTTTTCCATTCATTCCGCCCTGCTTACAGACCACGATCAAACGCGTATTATTGCGTCCAGCTTTACATAAGCCGGAATCCGGGCCGGAATAAGTTCTGCATTAGTCACATCTAGAACCCACGTACAAAAATTACGAAATAGTTTAAGTTAATAATTTTATAGAAATAATTCAAAAAAGACAGTATAATTAAATTAAACACGTTAATCACTTGTATTATTAACAAACGTCTCTATAAGCAAAGTGTCTAAAATCTTAAATCAAAATATTCTTCGTATTGTTTAAATTAGCAGCCATCCTTACTATTTCTTTTATGAATTTGCTAACTGCTATAATTTTTATTGTTCGACTAAGCTTTTCGTCATTACTGACATCTTCAGGTCTTAAACAACGACCTGGTTGTTTAAGACCTGAAGATGTCAGTAATGACGAAAAGCTTAGTCGAACAATAAAAATTATAGTAGTTAGCAAATTCATAAAAGAAATAGTAAATCAAAATAGATCAAATCTATAGTCACCGCTTCATCCGGCCAAACAAAGACTAACGCAGTGAGTAACGTATATTACTGATACAAAATTTAACACAGCGTTGCTCACTTGACGATTAGAAAGTTAACAAAACAATGATAGATAATTTATTTTTAGCGGATTCGTAATGATTGGTCGATTTACTTCTTCTCTGATAAATAAGTATTACTGTGTTATATCAGACTAGTATAAAAATCACTCTGTTAGCCGATTTGCTATGGCTAGTATTTTCAGGAACATTACAGGAACATGATTAAAACAACTTTACTACTTTAGATATACTATTAATACCTTTGTTTCCTCAAGGGACTTATTCAAAATCGTTTGTAAACTACATTTTGTCACACTTAAGAATTTAAAATTTAACCAAACCGTTAACAATCTATTTGTTTATAGATTCGACGATGGGTGAGAACTAGGGCCTGTTCTTGACCAAAGCTCCATTCCTTTACTTTGAATGTGGCATGCTGCCCGTGGAATAGTCACACCGTAACTTTGAATGTAGCATGCTGCCCGTGGAATAGTCACACCGTAACTTTGAATGTGGCATGCTGCCCGTGTAATAGTCACACCGTGACTTTGAAGGTGGCATGCTGCCCGTGGAATAGTCACACCGTAACTTTGAATGTGGCATGCTGCCCGTGGAATAGTCACACCGTAACTTTGAATGTGGCATGCTGCCCGTGGAATAGTCACACCGTAACTGTTTTCAACAGGCGTAGGTCTTGCACGTAATATCTTGTAGATATTTAGAGCTATCACTAAACCCTGTCTCTGAAATGTATTATGATAATAAAACAGCCGTGAAATGTTCTGTTTCCTAAAATACATTGTTGCCTAGACGATAAGTTCAACGAACATGAAATGTATCTGAACATGACTGAATTTGTAGTCTATAATTATTTTTATTAATTATATAAAAAATAAAAAATAAGAAAATCCAAACTTAAACAGGACTGTTGCTCTACAAAAAAGAAAATAACAATGTGATAATGTTTTGACCCGGCGGTAAGAAACCGTACTTGAAGTGTGAAGTATTTAACAGATTAATCGTAACTTGTATTAAGTTAGTCTTCGATTAAAGAGGACGTTCGATTGGCACTTATCTGCAAGTACTTTAATTATTATACTTTAATTTAATATCTGTGTGTGTTTTAATTTCTAATTTAATTAAGATTTATTTCCCATAATTTGTGTCTCATTTAAGTAATATATACTATTGAGTCAACATTAGTCACTCTTGGAGTGTGACCAAAGTCTCGTTACCACAGATGGTCCACAGCGAAAGGGCTCAATTCTGGAGTTGCCAGGAGAGAGAGTTACCGCCGCCACTGCTTGTTGCCCATATTTATCTTTACATAAGTACAGGGCTAACAGTTAAAACGATATGAAGTTTGCGTTGATGTCATTTTACTATTCTTGCGTTATTTATTTATATAGCTATACAAATTATTAAGAAGGAGCTCTATAGTCGGATGAAGACAAGTGCACAGCACCGAGAGCATTCAGTTGAAACCTGTCGCGGACAGTTTTACCAAACAATATGAAAGATTGTCAACGACTCAATGGTATGTACTGAATGTGTGACAACATTTTATATATTTTACTATGTATATTAATAATTAAATTGGCTGTAGAGGTTCTTATGTCGTGCTGTCATGATTATAGGTGATCTATAAACTAGACGTGCTCTAGAAAAGCAAACGTAGTCACCCCAGACCTCCATGATTTCAACATCACACCGTTTCTCGATGTTCGGCGCCTTTCGTCGCGTAGGCCTGGCGTTGCTTACTTTCTCAATGAAAGAAGAAACGGAGGAAATAGGACAGTCAGAAGAAAAAAATTACAATAGCAAACCAGTATCTGCCCTACAGAATCTCGTGGAAATAATAATCTGACGTCTAATGTAATGTGTATTGTAACAATTTCACTTTCTTCATTCAGTGGCGAGGAAGTGTGTCTTATGTTCCGGTAACAGCTTTGTGTCGTTACGTAAATGTGACTCGGCGGGATTCATGCTGAATCACTCACCGAAGTCTGTTCCGTTGCGAGAGTCTACATAGATATTGCAGCAACCCGTAACCCGTACCTGCTTAGCATGAGCTTACATTCCACTCTCTTTATATTAACTTCAAAAAAGCCCTAAATCGACTAAATATATTTTAAAATAAAATAATATTGTAGACATATAATAAAATAAAATATTGAAAAAATATTACAAAGTTACAGATTATTATTTGACAAAATTACTTTTTTTTAATAAATGAAGTACAATTTCAGAAACAAAACTACGAGATTGTGGTGTAAATTTGTGCGCGTGTAAGCGAGATAGGTGAGAGAGAGGGGGAGAGGGAAGAGAGAGACAGACAGATAGAGACATCAACACATGAATGTGTTCCTGCACTAAATCACTGAATGATTTGAATTACTGACTCTAAATTTCGTACGATTAGGTTACTTAAGGAAAGTTGGTACTATTTGCTTTCAAGTAACTTTGATCTTTCGTTGAGAAAGAGAATGAATATGCTTATATTATTTTTAGTTTTTTGTTTGTTACTGAGTGATGAATAAGACGGGTGGAACGTGTAAAATCGGCATATAGAGTATTATGTCGTTTGCAGGGATTTTACATCAAGAAATCCAATTTTACTATAAATTCATATTTTTTATATCTGTAGATGGTATGTTGCATCGATATGTTCGGTGTGGTAACTTGTGGTAGTTAATTGACAAAAAGGTGTAAGCAAAAAATTAGTTTAGGCATATTTTAAAATTTCACACTGAGAATATCATTGTTACAAAAATTATACATCAACTATCAGTCTTTCAGAATAATGATATCAAAATGAAATCTGCCGTACGCGTAGGCACCCATAGTGACTCGTACTGTATTCTACCCTTTAAACATGAATACAGAATAAAATAAAGGTTCTTTTTAACTCGTGTTATAGTCACCATTATGTAGTCAAGAGAGTTTCCATTTCGAAAGCATTCGTGCTGTTGCTATCAACCCCACAAAGAAAGCACCAACTTGCAATTTGGAATTTTTAACGGTATTAGAATTTTTACAGTTAACTGGTATATTGTAATTTGAAATTTGTTTTGTCACATTAAAATTTTTAAAATATGGCGTGATTGTGTTTCAAAACAAAAAATAAGTAACCTGTCCCTTAAATCAGTTAGGGTTGGAAAACATTAATTAAAGATGTATTAATTTTATTATCACTATCTATTGTTAAGGTGTGGTGGAAGTTCTTATTCTATTATAAGGTTCTTTGCAGCGAAAATTACAACAAATTTGCCTTTGTCATAATTTTGGTATACATTAAATAAACACCCATCAGTTTTTGGCAGTTTGTAATGAGCAGTTTAGAGTAAAAATGTTTTCCACCTACAAACATACTTTGTTCAATTAAATTTGCCTTTTGTGGACGTGCGCGAGAAACGCTTTAGAGAACAATTTAAAAAGGTTTAACAAAGTTATAAGCGAAGTGCATGTACAGTTCACCAGGCAGGTTAAGACAGACTGGAAACGTTGTAATCATGGACCATTACAAGCTGTAACAAACACGTGACTACATTATGAATTAAATGACCAGATGACAAGGTATAACTGCTTAATACTAAGGAGTTAGAGGCCGATGGCTAACTGTAGTTCAACACACTACCACCTTTCAACCCGTTTCATAACACCCCGAATCGATTATGGAATCTGAATGGTAGCTTGTGTGATCTGTATTACATGGATAAATTTAAATTTAGTATGGGAAGAATGTTTATTTCGGGAGATGGCCCATGCGTTCTCACATCGAGCCGTCATGCATAAAAGTCCGATAGTTTTATGTTTACTACCGAGTTGTAAGTATAGTAAACATCAGTTGGCGTTAAACGATGTGTGTCCGTAATTATTTTATGTTACTCCTAGAGGAACAACAAAATGTAGGAGAAAACTGCAGTGAAAAATACCACTCTTGACTGAATAATAACTGAGAAAGATTATTCCCATAAATCTACACGAGTACATTATTTAAAGGCCAGTCAACAACGTTCGTGTGACTGTCTATAATAATGCAGATTTTAGTTACATTCGTAACTAATTTTTTAGGTCCACCCATATACTCGGGTTGTGACACATTTCCATATAAATAAACAAATACCTACACTGACAGTAGAGTGGCGACGACAAGAGGCGAAAAGCTGCAGATACTGAATGCTAATTGTGAGAACGCTGAGTCGAGATGGACAAGACATTTTCACATTTTACTAGCGGGTCAATCTTAATGGGGTACACGAACAGTAGCATTGATAAGATATAAGACCACATTAACACGTCAAAGCGCTCTGTAAAACGCGCAAATTATACAAAAGACCAAGTACGGGAAATTTACTCCTGAAAATCAAATCCGGTAGAGCAGTCGTATCCGATGTACAAAATTCAAATCACAAGATACAAAATTCAAATAAATTAATTGTGATCACTATGGATATCAATGAAATATGAGCCATTATGAGGAAATCGTTTTCTAGAAACTGTATATACAGTATATGGGTGAAGTCAAATAATTTCCAGTGTAATAGTATCTCTTCAGTAATTATAATTTATGGATTATTTATTATGAACTAAATCTATTATAAATTATAATAAATATTTTTATAAAACTCTTTTTTCTTAAGTTTATAATTACCTGAGCTGAATTAAATGACAAGAAAGAGGGAGAAATCAAGTTAGAATTTGCACCAACCACAATTGCAGGCCTGTTTCATCTACTCAACGCATAAAACAGTACTTGAAAAAATAGTTATGACATAGTCGTCATAGATTAATAAATAGTTATTCACAAGACACAGAAAATTTATAAATTTTTAAAATCACTAAACCGTACACTAATTTAATTTAAATTTTCTTGTTAATGTTTCTGTGTATGTATGAGCATTCTAGCGCGCGCGCGCGCGTGTGTGTGTAAAAGAAAGAGGTTCCAACATACATGGATCCTTAGATTTACTGACGATATCCTACTCGTAGCCAGTAACCAAAATAAGATTGAAGACATCGGCATCGCATCTCAGGAAGTGGATTTGAGAATAAATATTAAGAAAACGAAACAAATCGCGATAGTCAACGCTCAGTAAGAGCAAGTGAAAGACTACATCAACTTAGATCTGATTACTAAATCAAATTAAAAAATCTAAACGACGGGCATTGACATAAGGATGAAACTAGGCTTGGCAGGTTTTGCCAATTTAAGTTATATTAAAAAAATTTCATAAATTATCACAAATTTCCTTAAAAATTAAAAATTATATTGTCTGATGTATGCGAAAAATATTGTAGCAGAAGTATCGTAAGCGTCAGACTACACGAACACATTGTTCACAATATCTTTCATTCACTGACGAGAAGTTTAAAACAGATTCTCCTGTCCAATGAATTTCAGTTGGCCGACATACACCACATAACAATTTATTATGGACGAGGTCAAGAAAACAATTGTTAAAAATACGTATACCTAGGATAGTTACTTTAATAACATTAACTACTCAAGGAAACATTACCATCCCTACCGGCTTTAAAAATGAAAACGATAAATGAAAAAATGAAAACAAGAAAAACTCTATAGGACACAAAGGTATTGTTTTAAGTGGATGGTTATTTTACAATATCAATTAGTCTAGTGGAAAGGTTTTTTTATATGACACGAAGTTTGTAAAGCAACACTGATGTTTAACGCTGGAATAGTCTTTGCTATGAGGGATAGTAAATATAATATTCTAATATCATACTCAATAGTCTGCAATATCATACGGTATTGATTTATACAGTGAATGAGTTTTGTGGTTGAAAAAATTTTGTAACTGCAGCTATGATGATAATACTGCAATCTGTATAAGAGACATTCGTTTTTATTGTTAGCTAATAATACGGACGTAACAATGTTTTTGGTATCAAGGAAAATATTTTCGACAGTAACGTATTGTATTAGGAATTATTATGTTTATTATGTAAGGCAGTGCGTAATGTGTACAATATGTATGAATTGGAAATACAAAAAAATGCGGTAAACGGTCTATATAATTATGTTTAGCGTGGTAAAAAGTTTTGTTTCGTGAGTTACGCATTTTCGCATACGAATATGTGTGTATGTATATTTTTGCAAGTAGACTATTGCTAACAGTGTCCTCTTTACAACAACCAATTTAAATTACAGTACAAAAACTAATTAGCTCTTTTATTTTAACACTAGTTTGTTTTGTATTCTTTTAGTTTTATTATATACTTGCATTACGAGTTTTATGTATTAGTCTAGAAGTACTTGCGTTTATAAGAAATGCCTTCGTGTAATTAACTGACTATATCAAGATAAACAGAATTATTATTTTTCCCATTAACAAGCAGAAAATTGCCTTTTCAAATTGACTTGATTTAGTCTATCAGATTTACGCACTGTCTCTAATGTTCTCTTAATGTCCTATATGACCTCTAACTGGAACGTTCCTATCATCTGCCTTATCACAAACACACTTAAACGAGACGATTAAGCGGGGAATTTTGAATCCAACCCCATTACATTAATAGTTCAACTTTTTATCGTTTTATTTTCAGAGATAGGTATTTAGCTAATTAACATAATTATAAAAAAAAATCATCCTTCTGTTTTGTAGTTGAAGAAAATACGTCCTCATTCTCTTATAAAATCGATCGATTTTAGGTCATGGACATTATGCTCCCAGCTGTCGTATATCGCAACATATTCATACACATTTGTTCTGTGTGTAACATAACATTCCTTGATTTTTCTCAGCCTATTTCCCACATTTACATTTATCCCTCGACGTCCCGCATAAGATGCAACATATTGTATTATTCATGTCTCGCTAAGTGTCCTCAATATGGCGTTATGATGTTCACGTTTGCAATTTGGCTTTCACTATCCTTAAAATGCAAGCCTACGCCTCGAAAATGTGTATCTTGATATGTCATGTTTGTTGGAAATGTAGTTTCTTAATGAATAAATGCGTATAAGTTCGTAGTTTAACTTATGAGTTTCAACCTACACTTCTTCTATTCACTATTTTTTTGTTAACGTTTTCATAAAAAGGGATCGTTGATTGTCTTCAGGACTTAAAACTGTGATCAACAAGCGTTAACAAAAACTCCCTAACATCAATCCGGAAATTATGGTTGTCATTGTCGACGCCCCGCTGATCATAGAGTTGATCTGAATGTATTCTACTATTTATTTTAACCAAACGACAAAGAAACAAAAGACTAAAACAGAGAATATTAAGAATAATTCCTAGTAAAAAATAGTATCCATAGACAAAATTTTAATATAACAAAGATATATTAAATTTGTTTTTCGACTAGCCGTCTTCGCCGAAAATCCGGTCTTCACATGAAATAAGTACTGTGGATACAAACAAACCATTAAAAAAAGCCGTTTCTGAAGATTAACTATGAACAAGTTGTTCAATCTACTGTGGCTTCGGTTGCTGACGAGAATGTTAAGGTAACATTCCATTGTTCAATTGAACTTCAGATGGATTCCATTGCAGCACGCTAAAACTTAGAACGGAGGGGATAAAAAAAAAGACTATTAAGAATCTAGCGTAAGGTTTAAAATTAATCTGTTGTAAGCAAGAAAAACTATATACAAGCAGAAGCTGTTTTAAAAGGAATGAGAATGATTATTTTGCTTTAGCAGATACTGCTAAAGGTTTCCATGGCTTGCTAATACCAGATTGCCCTACAACAATTAAAAAGTAACCAGGCTAAAATAGGAAGTTGTCTTCAGCTACCGCCATACAAAAGTTTTCAAATTTTATATTTCCTTTCTAGAGATTTTCTCTGTCTAATATTGACGTAAAACTGACCTCACACTTAAATATTACATTGTCGCTCATTTGAGTAAGTTGTTTGTTTTGTTAGTTCATGCTAATACACTCATTTGTTATAGCACACAAAGTTATGTCTACCTACATCATAACTTTACACTCTGTTCGTATCGTCGCCTGTAATGGCCTGGAGATATTAAAGCCATGTCTGAAGGCAATTTGGTTCATTTTTAGATTCATCCAAGTACGGCTGCTTCAAACAGACACAGAAACAATCTGAAAGCATTCATTGCATTGCTTATTGTTTTAATTTATGTTCAAACACGTCTTTGTATAAATAATCAGTACAGTATCTGTTGCAATATAGAAGCGTAGGGAAGTCTATAGAATACCTGTTAGGCAATTGTAGACAATTGATCAGTATTGTGTTTCTT
This sequence comes from Magicicada septendecula, assembly GCA_034769895.1. Taxonomy (NCBI): domain Eukaryota; kingdom Metazoa; phylum Arthropoda; class Insecta; order Hemiptera; family Cicadidae; genus Magicicada; species Magicicada septendecula. Next base: position 264,278,377 of record CM068368.1, on the reverse strand, counting down.
CAAAGGACAGACTACTTCATGCGCACATGAAACGGCATTATGTAATCATGTATATTCCCTGATTACGCAATATGTTTACATAACTTATGGTGTCAAGTTATGGTTCCTGTGTTTTTAGCAAACAGATGTCCTATTTATATAACACTATGCACTTACGTGCTAAAAGTGATATTTGTATATCACTTAGAGATAACTATATTACTATGTGTCTACACTTAAGTTTCCATAAAAACAGCAAACATACCAACTTCAGACAGTTCAAAAACGGACCCTCCATTTTTAAAATTGTTACTTGTAACGACTCTATTTCCTTTTTAGGACACGAAGAAAAAACATTATACTCGATGTTCTAAATCCTGATTACGAAATAATACAACATCCATTTTAGTTAACAAACGAATTTTTATCTCATGTATCATCTGCCTCTTCATACCTCTGTCTCTACCTCTATCTCTATCTTTAGCTCTACCTCTTCTGACATTATTTCTCATGCCGTTCTGTTTTTATCGAATTATACGTCTTCAATGAAAAATGATTCTGTTTTGTTTGTTGAAGTGGTGGACATCAACAACAAACAATGCTTCCTGTTCCTCAATTGGGTATGTGTGGGTCGGCAGTACGTAGGAGTGAATGGAAGGCTTGAAAAAAAAATTGTTATCAGTACTATTATTTTTATTACGTTAAAAAGTTTTTCACAAGATTTTTGCGGTTTAAACAAAAATTTCTCAAATGGCTGATTTTATTATACAAGTTTTTATTCTTTTGTAGATATACTTCATACCAAACACATATTGTTAACATGAGTCTGTTACTAATACTCGTAGCACGAATCATATTTGACAGTTTGAATACAAAAGAAAAAAATCAATGTTTTAAAAGGATTCTGATATACAGTAGTCCTACTTTCGTACAGGAATCCAGGAAAGGCAATCGTAGTGTATGGATGAAAGATAGTTTGTAAGAGCCTTTTCTTGAACGCTGCCCCTCATGATCCATTGGATCATTGTGCGTCTACCGCTACATATGACGTGTCGCGCGTCTGTTAACCTCAGTTGTCCCACAAAGGAAGCACGTCGATAAATTTGTGGTTCGTGTACAGTGTACAGGTACAGTCAGCATGTTACTCATACGTATACCAGTCGACATATACTGTACATACGTTAAATTAGAAGTTAGAAGGGGACAAAAATTTCAATTTTTGTCATCATAACAGACTCGTAAGAAAACAGCTTAGTTGCTGATGATGAGTATTACAATAAGGAAAGTTAAAAGGGAAGGTTGTACCACCCCAATCCATTCTCCACACTTTTCCACCTCCGTGGGATGTCTGTATTGTTTGGTTATTTTCACGGCAATTCGGTGTCAACATTTATATCCTACAGAACCGGAAAATGTTGTCGGAGCTCGTTATACACCTACAGGCGTACCTGAACATAATTAGCTTTATCGCTCTATAACAACGTTCCACCTTTCTGGGTACTGTGTAGAGTTGTATTCACTGCAGAAGTACAAGTTAGATTCCTTACACAAGCATTAAAGATTCAAATGGCAATTTACTTTTTACTTCCATGTTCCATAAGGAAATGGAAGTATGGTCATGGCGAAAAAAATCGTGTTCAAGATAACGGCAGATTCTGATTGTACTACCCTCAAAACATGAAAAAAAGTCATTTTTCGAGAAGTGTGTGCGTCTACGTGTAGAATTTTTTCTATGGCAAACGATAACAGCCGCAAATTCAAACAGAATCAAATAATTTTTTGCATACAGTCCTGAATTGTAGAGGACTCAAGGTCTATTGTTTTTGATGAAGATCGGTTAAGGGAAAGGGGTAGTTTACTAGCAACGTTTTACGTTTTAACACGAGTAAAGTGCTTAATTTTGATAAATAAAGTATCCTGAAAAGAAGGTCGTAATAATCCACTGTAGGAAGGTAGATGAAATATCTATAAATAGAAAGGGTAGTTGAAGGGGGAGGGAGGATTTTTTTTATAAATTAAAATGGTAGTTGATGATGGAGGAAGTAAATTTTATACGTTTTATATGTGTAATACGTTAATGACAACAAAGAAGTAGTTTCTATGGAAACATTTCATTTCACTTTAACAAAATTATATATTTTTCGTTTTAATTTAAATCTTATATGAATGAAAACATATCGTTCCAGGCAGGCAAGCATATCTCAATTATTTAATGTTTACGTTCCCAAAGTTTTATTATTGTGATTACTGCAATAAAAAGGCAGGCAGGACACACACACACACACACACACACACACACACACACACACACACACACACACACAATTCGCGTTATTTCTGGCCTCACTCATTTTTATTTTCTTACGTTTGCACGCTTTTTAAATGGAAAATGCCGAAACCCACATCAACACAACGTGTGCAAGCCGAAAAGGTGTCCAGCGTGGACAGCGATTTGCTTCCTGTGGATCGCTCACCAGTGTAACTGCACGTGTTTACAGAGGAACGGTTCATAGACAGGCTTTTCGTCTTTAGGGAGTGAACCCTCTGCAAGATGCTCAGGGTTCATGAGAGACTTCGGAGCGATCCTTCTTTTCCACGTGTTTGTTCTGTGAAACGTACACTGTAGATTCGCAGCTTTACTCTGAGCAACGCTCCGTAGGGAATGTTGATTTTTTTTTCCACGGTGTACCCTCATACACACTAAAACCTGCTCTGATGTTTTGATTACGGACATAATAGTATTAAAACTTTGGAAACTTGAGCACTACTTAATGGAGATCAAACATTAACTTTTACAAGCCATTAATTTTATGCATATTTTGAAGCAATAAATGTTTTGATAAATTAATACAATCTGTGTACTTATTTCTGTTATAATATAAGAATTACAAACTAATATGTGCATGTGTGTATGTATGAAAAATATATAAATATTTTTCTCCTCTGGAAAATTGTTTGCCCCTCCTGGAAAATATTTTGACCTCACTGATGACTAGTTATTTACTAGCCTGTGTGGAATATAGCGTTATGACATGGATCAGAATGGTGGGTGTTAAACAGAAGACACAAACGTATTAAGGAAGAATGATTTAAAATATAAATTTTAGGACATGGAAGTCATATATGGTTCTCCATACCGATTTTTTAAATAATGTAATTTTGACAAATGTGAGTGTCAAATTTAGTTTGATTAAATTTATACAGCTACAAATAACTGTTGTGATAAGTAAAACTGCAACTAAACACTTTACAGCCACTGTAATCTTGTATCATTAAGTCTTTATGAAACTGGATGTACGCCTGATTTCCATGTTCGTATGTGCCGACTACGTACGTCTATAAAGCAAATTTTCAAACAACATTTTTGCACAGTTTCAATTTTCAAAGTTAGCCTTCCCTAGTTTAAATATGTAATTTACAAAAATTCTCTTTACCATATTTAATCTCTTAAGTAGAGCATACGCAATGTCAAAATATACTTATAAAGTTAATATTGCTCTGTCTACTTATTTTAAAATTCTGGTCTCGTAAGATAACTGAGATTAGATATGACATTTGAACGTTTTTCTGTGTAACAGCTATGATTATGTCTTGGTATAAAGTATCTATCATATATTCACGAATCCAGCACCTCTACTCAGTGGTATTTTAACCAAACGTAAATTTCTTGAATTAGTTCTTTTCCAGGACAATTGTTAGAAATCCAGGATCCTGTGTTAAAAATTGCTATAAGCTTGTCTTGTGCAGGAATTGAGTTACTCTTGTAGTTAACAAATGTTAATTTAATTTACGATAAACAATATTGTGTAAAGTCGAACAGCACCAATATTTACAACGCACGCAATACGAGTTCCATTGAAAGAAAGTCTTGTATAATAGGTTCCGTTGAACAAATGGTTACAAAATTCTGGCCGCGCTCTCTTTCTCTCTTTACTTTCGTCCAACGTACAACCGTCTGATAGACAAAGACGGAAGGCGAGTGGAGAAAGGTTGACTGTTGAAGGATTTGGCCTACAAGTGAAATGTCTCCCTCTCTGTTTTCCCCACCATATAGTTAGCGTTACTATCGCGTCGCACTACCCCTACTACGTGCAAACTAACGTTCGCGATGCACGTCAGTGACATGCGGCATTAGAACAACAAAACACTGTCATCCACACCTGTGTCAGCCGGACAGAGCAACTCACGTTCAGGGGGCACGCCGAGCCTAGTACACGCTTACTTTCGACAAGTTTCAATTTCTTGAATAGCTTTAGATTATGTGATTTAATGTGTAAATTGGCGGAAACCGTAAATATCTAATATTCTAAAGTAAAAGCATTATTATTTCATATTCGACGCGCAACACTTACAGGTGTGAGAAGTAGTGATTCGATAGAAAGTGATTTGTGTTATGAATGAAAAAGAAGAGTAAAAAATGCCAAGTGCCACTTACGCGTCTCCAACATTTCATTACACTCCAAGTCATTTTATCGTTTTTAATGCTAGATAGCATTTATTTATTTATTTAATAACTTTCTAATACCGAACTGTCAAATATAATCGATCATGGAAATAAAATTGCGATTAATTTATATTATGGCTTTGAACTTCATGTCGTTGGTAAGTGTTTCAAAAACACAAATAACAGATGATAATGCTTTCGTGTTAAAAGACACTAGTTCCGTGAACGTTCTGTTATCGACGATACAGAGGAACGTCGCAGAACTGACAAAACAGCATGACAAGGGCACAGAGCCTGCTCCAGAAAATCCAGAAATTAAGACATCATCAAATTTTGGAGTTATTCAGAGAACGATAAACGATACTTATGATCGAGATAATAATGAAGACGATAGTAACGCGGGGAGAATCGACACCAATACCCCAAAAGACGAAACAAATTCACCCTTAATCAACAACGAAGAATCGAGTACGTTGAAGCAATTTTTGTCGCAAAAACGCCGCGAGCCAACCAAATTCGACACCGTGATACAGACGGTTAGGCGTAAAGTGAACAAAAATAGCGGCAGTATCAGTAATACGAACAGTACCGCGCCACAGGTCATAAGCCTGGATGATCTCTTAGACGTTTACAAACCATCAAGGCTTGCCGTTGTGTGGAATCGAACTGAAGACCTGCACATCACTCCGAAATGTAACTATGACATGTTACAGTACTTGGAGGGCTTACGTCGAGGATTCATGTGGGCTCTACAAAGTGAGTAAAACATTTTAATGAAATATATTTGTCTAATATTGTGTGTGTGTGCGCGCGCGCGTGTGTGTGTGTCACAGAAGAGTGAAAGAAGTAAACGAAGAACAATTTTCTAAAATGTATTTGTAGAACTCTTTATACATACGTTTAAAGAATATGCTGTATGCAAACTCATACAGCTTACATTTAAATGTGGATTTCATGTTCAAGGTACGTATTTACATTTTAATTGTAACCACGCCCTGAACATAAAAACTCTGGACTGTGTCGCACAGCTTACACTATTCCTGTGGTGCAAACAACAGGAATAAAGGAGCGTCAACGATTATTAAGAAACCTTAAACCCCCCTCCTAGGATGGGATGGATAAAGCAGCAGTGTTAGTTACATTTTTAAAGTAATAACTTTAAAAAATCACACCATTTCCAATAAACGATATACTTGTTAACAAAGTCGGGAATATGTCGTTGAGATGTAATTAGGATAACTTTCCTCAACGATTTTGTATAGGTTTGGCACTAGAAATTCTTCATGTGTGAACCTAATAACACTTACGCGGGTAAAAGAAAATGCCAAAATTTGAGAGCAGAAGTAAGCCTACATGTAAATGCTTTTCAAGTGCTGATAATTTATACAAGAATTTATTGTAAACGAAAGTAACTGCCAATAAAAAGCCAGAATGAATAAAAATAGTAAAAAAGGTGTTTTTTAATGCAAAACTAGAAACTCCTTTTTTTATAAAATTAGAGAGTAAAGTTTATGCAGGTTCATGGCCAATAAAGTAATTATATATTCCCAATCAAATTTCAAAAGTTGCTAGTTATTGAACAGAAACGGTAAAGCAAGAAAACAGATATATTTTGTGTTTTCATTTTATTTCCCGCTGATTCTCGCAAACGTTGCTGTCTGCACGAACATCATTTTGTTAGAAATATAAAGTTGCACTTATTACGCCTCGTCGATCCCTTTTGCTCGGCACATGCCAATGGCGCCACTTATTTTACATCACAAAGAGGATTTACCTTCTTAAAAGATGCTAACCCACTTCACAACCCATTTCTGAACATATGCAAACGAGGAACAAGTGACCAATATTCAGCATTTAGCCTCTATAATCATTTTGTATAACTATGCAAGTAGAATACTTTATTTAAAATAAAATTGTAATTTGTTTTCGTTGTTTAAAATAGTTCGTAGGTGATAGAAATCTTCGTTACTAGACACACAAAATATCTGTGACGTTTATGGATACAACAATTTATTAATACGTACACAATGTACGAAAAGAGGATACTACGCCATTACGTCATTATTATTATGCTAGGATACTGACCGCTTATACTTTGAATACAATAATTATCCTGACACAAACAATTATATTCATAAATTATAAATATACCACCCTAACATTGTACATTCAAATAAAATAACGTGAAAGTACGTGCACGTAATATGTAGGCCTACACATAATCTAAATAATTGTAGCACGTAAATAGTCATGTGCCACATTCTCAGTACAAATCCGTTACATATTTTCTACACACTGGTCGTGAGTGTTAAATTAAACAAAAACTATTCACACAATTTTAATAGATTTTTTGGACATAATTTAAAAAAATCGGTATGGAGAACCATACATGACTTTCATGTTGTAAGATTTATGTTTAAAATAGTTTACTTGAATTCGGTTCGGTAATTTCTAAAAAAATATCTCCCACCCTCAAACTAATTTCACTGTTTATAGATGTTTTTGTTATTATGGGGCAGTCGTTTAAGATAATGTTATTTTCAGTCACTTTATCCATAAAAATTAGGTAGGCTTACTTTATTCTTATAAAGAAACCGAACTATGCAGATAATCATCCCTCCTTCGAAGCGCTCCGAAGTCATTCATGGACCCTGAGCATCTTGCAGAGGGTTCATTCCCTAAAGACGAAAAGTCTGTCTATGAACCGTTCCTCTGTAAACACGTGCAGTTACACTCCCCAGCGATCCACAGGAAGCAAATCGCTATCCACGCTGGACACTTTTTCGGCTTGCACGCGTTGTGTTGGTGTGGGTTTCGGCACTTTCCATTTAAAAAGCGTGCAAATGTAAGAAAATAAAAATGAGTGAGGCCAGAAATAACGCGAATTGTGTGTGTGTGTCTTGCCTGCCTTTTTATTGCGGTAATCATAATAATAAAATGGAAACGTAAACATTACATAATTCAGATATGCTTGCCTGCCACGAAAGATATATTTTCTCTCATACATGATTTAAATTAAAATGAAAAAATATAGAATTTTGTTAAAGTGAAATGAAAGGTTTCCATAGAAACTACTTCTTTGTTGTCAATAACGTATTACACATATAAAACTTATAAAATTTACTTCCTCCATCAACTACCATTTTAATTTATAAAAACAATTACCCCCTCCCCCTTCAACTACCCTTTTCATTTATAGATATTTCATCTATCTTTCTACAGTGGATTATTACGGTCTTCTTTTCAGGATACTTTATTTATCAAAATTAAGGACTTTACTCTTGCTAAAACGTAAAATGTTGCAGGTAAACTACCCCTTTCCCGTAACCTATCTTCACCAAAAACAATAGGCCTTGAGTCCTCTACAATTCAGGACTGTATGCAAAATATTATTTGATTCTGTTTGAATTTGCGGCTGTTATCGTTAGCCATAAAAAAATTCTACACAGACAAACACACACACAGACACTTTTCGAAAAATGACTTTTTTCATGTTTTGATGGTAGTACAACCAGAATCTGCCGTTACCTTGAACACGATTTTTTTCGCCATGACCATACTTCCATTTCCTTATGGAACATGGAAGTAATTACACAGTTTTTGGATACCACTATATTTCTTTATGAGCGGTGCATAGACATATATTCTTCTATCTTTTACAGCTTATAAACATAAAAGCCTGTTCTAATTTCATAAGATTAATTTGGCCATTATCTTCACAAATCATCCTAATCTTGTTAACTCGTGTCTTCTGCCTTTGGAATATAGTCTAATAGAGAACGTATTTCGGACAACGTAATTTTCTATTTTTTGACATGTTCTTTTCGCCTTTTCTCTATTATTTTTCATACGTTCAGATAAACGGTACCCCTTTCACTATCCTTAAAAAGTTCATTTCCACCGTTCGGATTTGTGCTACTTTTTTCCCTCTTGAAAATCCAGTTTTCACTTTCATATATCAGAGTTGAACACCATATGTAGAGTTGGATCTGTATGTTGTGTTGTGAAAAAGTATTCGCCAAGTAAATCAGCTGAAGACTTTCTGATAAGAAGTTATTTGACAACTTAACAAACGTTTGTGCGCTCGTTCTGGATCCAGGCAGTCGTCGTTTTTGTTGATATTTCCACACTTTGGTTCCTTTCTTTCACGTCTCTGACTAAAGAAGTCAAGCGAAACATTCATTATCAGAAATGTAAGTAACGTTGGCGTCACAGTCGTATATCGAAAACCCCTTACAAACAGACGAGAACCATGCACTCAAGTAAAATTTTATTCTCTCAAAAATTGAAAATAAACTCGATAATACAATACAAAATTATTCTTCGCATTATTTTTTAATTGTAATTAATGTACTACTTGAGTGTTCTTTCTTGTTTACGGATTGTTGAAATATGTCTTGTTTACGAATGAATTAAATGTCGGTAGGCAGTTGAAATACACGTGTCATTTTCAGTCCAATTCTCCAATTAACTTTGTGTATACCAAAGTTACTGACGTAGCTGTAAACGGTTCCAAGTTATTCGGCCAGTTCTAACGGTACCAAAATTATCATAACTGCAACAACGAATTCACGTGAATGTGCTAGTGAATGTCTAGATGTCTCATTTACATAATCGGCTGCGAGTATATAGGTGGCTGCTCTCGTGTTTATGTCTGTTTTATTAACTTTGGTTTGTTTTTATGGAACGGGTTCCAAGGTCTCTTTCTTTTTATTTTCAGTATCTCTAATATGTTTGTGGCAGTTTCTTAGTCAGTGATTTCCTTAACCGAATACACGTATTAAAGTAAATATGTCTGTGTAAATAAAAACAAGGTTTGGACATCTCGTATTTCCATGTAACATCCAAAGTATAAAATTACCTATGGAAATCTAACAACCTTGTAGTATTGGGCTCCCACGGATTTCGCCCCACACATCTTTTCAATGACAGTAATCATGTTGTGGAGTATATATGAACAATAAAAGTGAAAATAAATATTTTTTTCATGGAATAAATATTATCCTGAATTATTAAGCTTTAACGTTGTAAGTGAAAAGTAACAATGTTATTTATTATTTCTGAGATCTGAGGAACCTAACACGCTTTTACACCCTTAAAGCTTATACTTAAAAGTATAGGAATATAGTCTCCCGGGTTTAGCATAAGACAGTCTCTGGTTGTCGTTCTATTACATACTTAGAACACAGTTACTCTTTGAGTAGAGGAATTGTTGGTTGGTACTCGTTTCTTTTAGTTGACTACTGACACCCCAACAAACACAACTTGTAATATGTAAAATCTTTCACACGCCACTACAATAAATAAATGATCTCAAAAACGTTATAAACACTATTTCTCTACAACTACGTCGACAGTGTTTCTTATGTATGTGACGATCTCATTACTTCTCTGAAGTACGAAAATACTCATTTGGCTTTACTTATTAAAATATCATTATATGATCGAGCCAAGTGAAAACTGTCTATTTAGTCTTTTCAACCTATACAGAGAACAAAATCAAAATTAGAATCATTCACCACCAGTTGTTGAAATCATTTTTTTTGGTATTCATATCTGTTGAAACATCATTAATAAATTGATATGAATCATTAAAGAACACAGTTATCCCTTCTGTTACTCTAAAAAATTAAAAAGCTTAGAAACATGTTCAATCTACCATCTCATATATTAAGATAAATGTACGTGCGGAAAATATACATTCATTGAGTCCACTATGAAGAAAATCATTGTATGAGGCTTACGACTGTAAAGGAGAGAGGGGTATGAGCAAAGAGGGAACAACAGTTGAAGAATGCGAAACCGGAGTGATACAGGATTGTTCCAGTTTTAGTGAAAACAAAAAAGCTATTCCGGTCGCAGAAATAGAAACTTGAGAGAAAATTACAAGTCGTGTTTGTCGATCAGGTCAAGGTTGCTGCGACAGTTGCTAGTCTAGGACGTTGTATGGAAATCAACCAACACGCGGTTGTCAAGATAATTTGCGTTGTTGTTTCACTGGTTTATATTTTTTATTATAATTTAATTACGACACAGGAAATAATTGGCTAATAAATCCGTCTAATAATCAGTGTTATTCGTGTGTTTATGAAAGTGTTTTCATTACCGTAGTCTTTATCTAGTAAGGACTTTTGTTGATATCATCTTAATCGTTAGTGAAGAAAGTTCTATTCCGCTTTTCCGCATCCTAAGCACACGTTTCTATATCTTTAAGTAGGCCTCTTCCTTTGATTTCTTTACCTATTTCTTCTACCTAGCTTTTCTTAGACCATTACTTTTCCTCAAATGAGCAAATTTCGTATGTCAAAAATTCTCATGACCTACTTAAAAATTTGTTGTTTTTTTAATTCATTATTGTGTATGTTTTAATTCATTATTATAAACTGTTATTACCTATATTATTTCCTCCATTATGCTATCCTTCATGTTTCTTCTTTTTAAGTCTTCTGCCTCCCGTCTTCAGAATTCCAATTTCTATAAAGGAACTTTTTTTTTATTGGTTTTTAACTGCAACACGTAATTACTATCTGCGGTGGTCCTTTGAACCTGCTGTTTGTAGTTTCTTGAAACATTTTGGTCTCGATACACTCAATCCACAATAATTTGGCTTTCCTGTGTGGAACTAATCTTGATTTAATCCCGTTCTGTCACTTGTTACTTTCAATCCCAGGAATTTACGTCTTCGCTGTATCCGTCCGCCGTCTAAATCTAAGCGTTGCTGTTCTCCTCCAAACGACTTTGAATGATATAATTTGTGAAAATATGTGTAGGCCTATCCATAATATATACAGCAAAAAAATGTTTGTAAGGATAAGTGTGAAGTTAAAATTAAAATTTACTTTTAGTTAATGTGAATTTAATTTTATTAATTTAAAATTAATGATAACTAATTTTTTATTGGCTTAAAATCAATTCTAATTAATTAAAATTAGAAGATAATAATAATTTAAATGATCGTATACGTACAATCTTCCGGGCTGTAAGACTGTAGTTGATTACTGAAAATACTACTGCCTGAGTCGGCTACGGAGGACGGACGGTAGGCATAGGGTCCGATCCAGTATCCACAGCAGGGGTCAACTGTGTTGTTGGATTCTAGGCCTACCACAATTTTACCGAACACTACAAGTAACACGGTCAGCTAACAGGTATATGCCTATGTACACAGTATTTTGTTCACTCTGTGTTTTCCCTTACCAAATGTTATAAAAGCTCATAATATCATACACTGTATAACAGGAAGAGTCGCGTACACTTCAACATTGCTACTACTCACAACATAAAATTGCATTCACAACATGCGGATATTAAGTGATAAGCCAACACATGGAAAATATCGGTATGGAGACCCATACATGACTTACATGTTGTAAGATTTATGTTTAAATACCTTTCGAAATGAACTATTTCCATAGAAACTACTTCTTTCTTCAGCCTTAACCACAGTACTGTGATCACTAACGTATACCACCTCACGATAGTGCACTCAATTTTCACTGACGATGGCAGTCGATAGCACTGCCGAAACGTCTGGTTTTGTAGAAAAAATTGGATCAAGCCCAAACAGCCCAGGAAGGAATTTTAACAACAAACTACTTCTTTGTTGCCGATAACGTAGTACACATGACATATAAATAAAAATTATCCTCTACCCTTTCAACTATAATTTTCATTTATATAAAATTACCCCCACCCCGTTCAACTAGCCTCTTCATTTATAGATATTTCATGTACGTTTCTACAGTGGATTATTAAGATCTTCTTATCAGGATACTTTATTTATCAAAATTAAGTACTTTACTTTGTTACAACAAAAATGTTTCAGGTAAACTACTCTTTCCCCATAACCGATCTTCACCAAAAGCAATAGGCCTTGAGTCCTCTACAACTATAACTACAACTCCTCTACACTTTTACATTGCACATATGTAAAAAATTATTTGATTCTGTTTGAATGTACGGCAGATATCGTTCGTCATGAAAAAAGTTCTCTTGTTACAACATAAAATGTTGCGGGTAAACTACCCATTTTCCTTAACCGATCTTCACCAAAATCAACAGGCCTTGATCTCTCTACAATTTAGGGATGCATGCAAAAAATTATTTGATTCTGTTTTAATGTACGGCAGTTATCGTTCTTCATAGAAAAAATTATCCTTGTTAAAACATAAAATGTTGCAGGTAAACTACCCCATTCCCTTAACCGATCTTCACGAAAACCAACAGGTCTTGAGAACTCTACAATTTAGGGCTGTATGCAAAACATTATTTGATTCTGTTTAAATTTGCAGCTGTTATCGTTTACCATAGAAGAAATTACCCTTGATAAAAAAACGTTGCTGGTAAACTACCCCTTTCCCTTAACCGATTTTCACCAAAAACAATAGGTCTTGAGTACCCTACAAATCAGGGCTGTATGCAAAAAATTATTTGATTCTGTTTGAATTTTCGGGTGTTATCGTTTGCCATAAAAATACCCTTGTTAAAACACAAAACGTTGCAGGTAAACTACCCCATTCCCTTAACCGATCTTCACCAAAAACAATAGGTCTTGAGTACTCTGCAATTCAGGGCTGTATGCAAATAATTATTTGATTCTGTTTGAATTTGCGGCTGTTATCGTTTGCCATAGAAAAAAATCTACAGACAGACAGATAGACACACAGACAGACAGACACACACACAGACACTTTTCGAAAAATGACTTTTTTCATATTTTGAGGGTAGTACGATCAGAATCTGCGATTATCTCGAACATGATTTTTTTTTTGCCACTGATGATGGAAGTCGATGGCACTGCCGAAACGTCTGGTTTTGCAGAAAACTTTGGTCTACGGCCAAACAGGACGGGAAGAAATTTTAACAACAAACTACTTCTATGTTGCCGATAACGTAGTACATATATAGAAAATTATCCCCTCCCCCTTCAACTACAATTTTCATTTATAGAAAATTACCCCCACCCCGTTCAACTAGCCTCTTCATTTATAGATATTTCATCTACGTTTCTACAGTGGATTATGAAGATCTTCTTATCAGGATACTTTATTTATCAAAATTAAGTACTTTACTCTTGTTACAACAAAAAATGTTTCTGGTAAACTACCCCTTTCCCTTAACCGAGCTTCAACAAAATCAACAGACCTTGAGTTATCTACAATTGAGGAAGGTATGCACAAAATTATTTGATTCTGTTTCAAAGTGCGGCAGTTACCGTTCGTCATAGGAACAATTACTCTTGTTAAAACATAAAATGTGGCCGGTAAACTAACCCTTTCCCTTAACCGATCTTCACCAAAATCAACAGACTTTCCGTCTTTTACAATTGAGGAACGTATGCAAAAAAAAAATATTTGATTCTGTTTGAATGTGCGGCAGTTATCGTTCGTCATAGAAAAAATTACCGTTGTTAAAACATAAAATGATGCAGGTAAACTATCCCTTTCCCTTAACCGATCTTCACCAAAATCAACAGACGTTGAGTCCTCTACAGCTCAGGAAGGTATACAAAACATTATTTGATACTGATTGAATTTACGGCAGTTATCATTCGTCATAAAAAAATTACCCATGTTAAAACATAAAACGTTGCAGGTAAACTACTCCTTTCCGAGTACGTGCTACTGCGATAACGTGAGGTGGTACACGTTAGTGACCACAGTACTGTGGTTAAGGCTGAAGCAGTAAGTAGAAAGAAGTAGTTTCTATGGAAATATTTCATTTCGAAAATGATTTTAAATATAAATCTTAGAACATGGAAGTCATGTATGGTTTTCCATACCGATATTCTTTTTTAAAATCGAGTCTTTCTTTCTTTCTTTCCATTCGTCTTCTGAATTCCAGAACGACGATTCTGTTTACCCGCATAATTATACATTTCTCAGCAAGACATTTCTTCCTTAATACGTTTGTGTCTTCTGTTTAACACCCACCATTCTGATCCATGTCATAACGCTATATTCCACACAGGCTAGTAAATAACTAGTCATCAGTGAGGTCAAAATATTTTCCAGGAGGGGCAAACAATTTTCCAGACGAGAAAAATATTTATATATTTTCATACATACACACATGCACATATTAGTTTGTAATTCTTATAACAGAAATAAGTAAACAGATTGTATTAATTTATCAAAACATTTATTGCTTCAAAATATGCATAAAATTAATGGCTTGTAAAAGTTAATGTTTGACCTCCATTAAGTAGTGCTCAAGTTTCCAAAGTTTTAATATTATTATGTCCGTAATCAAAACATCAGAGCAGGTTTTAGTATGTATGAGGGTACACCGTGGAAAAAAAATTCAACATTCCCTATGGAGCGTTGCATGGCACTTTCCATTTAAAAAGCGTGCAAACGTAAGAAAATAAAAATGGGTGAGGCCAGAAATAACGCGAATTGTGTGTGTGTGTGTGTGTGTGTGTGTGTGTGTCCTGCCTGCCTTTTTATTGTAGTAATCACAATAATAAAACTTTGGAAACGTAAACATTACATAATTGAGATATGCTTGCCTGCCAGGAACGATATGTTTTCACTCATATAAGATTTAAATTAAAATGAAAAATATATAATTTTGTTAAAGTGAAATGAAATGTTTCCATAGAAACTACTTCTTTGTTGTCATTAACGTATTACACATATAAAACTTATAAAATTTACTTCCTCCATCATAAACAACCATTTTAATTTATAAAAAACATGACCCCCTCCCCCCTTCAAATACCCTTTTCATTTATAGATATTTCATCTACCTTTCTACAGTGGATTATTATGATCTTCTTTTCAGGATACTTTATTTATCAAAATTAAGCACTTTACTCGTGTTAAAACGTAAAACGTTGCTAGTAAACTACCCCTTTCCCTTAACCGATTTTCACCAAAAACAATAGGGCTTGAGTCCTCTACAATTCAGGACTATATGCAAACAATTATTTGATTCTGTTTGAATTTGCGGTTGTTTTCGTTTGCCATAGAAAAAATTCTACACACAGACACACACACAGACACTTTTCGAAAAATGACTTTTTTCATGTTTTGAGGGTAGTACAATCAGAATCTGCCGTTATCTTGAACACGATTTTTTTCGCCATGACCATACTGTACTTCCATTTCCTTATGGAACATGGAAGTAAAAACATTAACCAAGAGATACAGTTTTTGCAACCCACATCTTCAGCTGGCTGGAGATTAGCGTTTCTGTTTTAATGCATCCTCAGATAGAACAAAAGTCACATGGACAGTCTTGAATACGTAAAGAATGCGGTTTGTTTTATGAATGTTACTACCAGTAAATATCAAAAAATGTTGGTAAGTCGCAAAACAGTGCCAGTAACAAAAAAAAAATTATTCTGACCTGTATCAACAAACATGGACGATCTACCTAAAACAAATAGTTTCAGTTGTAGTTCAAATGAAATGACTGACCGTTAAGAACTTTGGTGAATAAATCTTGTTGTGTTGTAATGTAGAAAGAAACAAAATGTATGAATTATTGTAACGTAAATAGTTCTCTAGATATTAAAACTTTATGTTTGTCTAAAAAATATAACTATGATGTATTAATTACGTTTAACTTGATATAGTAGGTTAATCGTTTTTTTATTTTTCTTATATTAATATTTTCATTATTCCTACACTTTATCAATAATCTGTGTTTTACTTCCATTAATAATTTTTACTTCCATGTTCCATAAGGAAATGGAAGTATGGTGATGGCGAAAAAATCGTGTTCGAGATAACGGCTGATTCTGATTGTACTACCCTCAAAACATGAAGAAAAGATAATTTTCGAAAAGTGTGTGTGTCTGCCGGTCTGTGTAGATTTTTTTTTATGGCAAACGATAACAGCCGCAAATTCAAACAGAATCAAATAATTTTTTGCATACAGCTCTAAATTGTAGAGTTCTCAAAACCTATTGTTTTTGGTGAAGATCGGTTAAGGGAAAGGGGTAGTTTACCTGCAACATTTTATGTTTTAACAACGGTAATTTTTTCTATGACGAACGATAACTGCCGCACATTCAAACAGAATCAAATATTGTTTTGTGTACGTTCCTGAATTGTAAAGCAATGAAGGCCTATTGATTTTGGTGAAGATCGGTTAAGGGAAAGGGGTAGTTTACCTGCCACATTTTATGTTTTAACAAGAGTAATTGTTTCTATGACGAACGATAACTGCCGCACATTCAAATAGAATCAAATAATATTTTGCATGCATCTCTGAATTGTAGAGTACTCAAGGTCTGTTGATTTTGGTGAAGATCGGTTACGGGAAAAGAGTAGTTTACCTGAAACATTTTTTGTTGTAACAAGAGTAAAGTACTTAATTTTGATAAATAAAGTATCCTGATAAGAAGATATTAATAAACCACTGTATAAACGTAGATGAAATATCTATAAATGAAGAGGCTAGTTGAACGGGGTGGGGGTAATTTTCTATAAACAAAAATTATAGTTGAAGGGGGAAGGGATAATTTTTTTATATATGTACTACGTTATAGGCAACAAAGAAATAGTTTCTTGTTAAAATTCCTTCCCGGCCTGTTTGGCCGTAGATCAATGTTTTCTGCAAAACCAGACGTTTCGGCAGTGCCATCGACTTCCACCATCAGTGAAAATCGAGTGCGATAACGTGAGGTGGTATATGTTAGTGACATATACACAGTACTATGGTTAAGGCTGAAGCAGTAAGTAGAAAGAAGTAGTTTCTATGGAAATATGTGGGCTCTACAAAGTGAGTAAAACATTTTAATGAAATATATTTGTCTAATATTGTGTGTGTGCGTGCGCGCGCGTGTGTGTGTGTCACAGAAGAGTGAAAGAAGTAAACGAAGAACAATTTTCTAAAATGTATTTGTAGAACTCTTTATACATACGTTTAAAGAATATGCTGTATGCAAACTCATACAGCTTACATTTAAATGTGGATTTCATGTTCAAGGTACGTATTTACATTTTAATTGTAACCACGCCCTGAACATAAAAACTCTGGACTGTGTCGCACAGCTTACACTATTCCTGTGGTGCAAACAACAGGAATAAAGGAGCGTCAACGATTATTAAGAAACCTTAAACCCCCCCTCCTAGGATGGGATGGATAAAGCAGCAGTGTTAGTTACATTTTTAAAGTAATAACTTTAAAAAATCACACCATTTCCAATAAACGATATACTTGTTAACAAAGTCGGGAATATGTCGTTGAGATGTAATTAGGATAACTTTCCTCAACGATTTTGTATAGGTTTGGCACTAGAAATTCTTCATGTGTGAACCTAATAACACTTACGCGGGTAAAAGAAAATGCCAAAATTTGAGAGCAGAAGTAAGCCTACATGTAAATGCTTTTCAAGTGCTGATAATTTATACAAGAATTTATTGTAAACGAAAGTAACTGCCAATAAAAAGCCAGAATGAATAAAAATAGTAAAAAAGGTGTTTTTTAATGCAAAACTAGAAACTCCTTTTTTTATAAAATTAGAGAGTAAAGTTTATGCAGGTTCATGGCCAATAAAGTAATTATATATTCCCAATCAAATTTCAAAAGTTGCTAGTTATTGAACAGAAACGGTAAAGCAAGAAAACAGATATATTTTGTGTTTTCATTTTATTTCCCGCTGATTCTCGCAAACGTTGCTGTCTGCACGAACATCATTTTGTTAGAAATATAAAGTTGCACTTATTACGCCTCGTCGATCCCTTTTGCTCGGCACATGCCAATGGCGCCACTTATTTTACATCACAAAGAGGATTTACCTTCTTAAAAGATGCTAACCCACTTCACAACCCATTTCTGAACATATGCAAACGAGGAACAAGTGACCAATATTCAGCATTTAGCCTCTATAATCATTTTGTATAACTATGCAAGTAGAATACTTTATTTAAAATAAAATTGTAATTTGTTTTCGTTGTTTAAAATAGTTCGTAGGTGATAGAAATCTTCGTTACTAGACACACAAAATATCTGTGACGTTTATGGATACAACAATTTATTAATACGTACACAATGTACGAAAAGAGGATACTACGCCATTACGTCATTATTATTATGCTAGGATACTGACCGCTTATACTTTGAATATAATAATTATCCTGACACAAACAATTATATTCATAAATTATAAATATACCACCCTAACATTGTACATTCAAATAAAATAACGTGAAAGTACGTGCACGTAATATGTAGGCCTACACATAATCTAAATAATTGTAGCACGTAAATAGTCATGTGCCACATTCTCAGTACAAATCCGTTACATATTTTCTACACACTGGTCGTGAGTGTTAAATTAAACAAAAACTATTCACACAATTTTAATAGATTTTTTGGACATAATTTAAAAAAATCGGTATGGAGAACCATACATGACTTTCATGTTGTAAGATTTATGTTTAAAATAGTTTACTTGAATTCGGTTCGGTAATTTCTAAAAAAATATCTCCCACCCTCAAACTAATTTCACTATTTATAGATGTTTTTGTTATTATGGGGCAGTCGTTTAAGATAATGTTATTTTCAGTCACTTTATCCATAAAAATTAGGTAGGCTTACTTTATTCTTATAAAGAAACCGAACTATGCAGATAATCATCCCTCCTTCGAAGCGCTCCGAAGTCATTCATGGACCCTGAGCATCTTGCAGAGGGTTCATTCCCTAAAGACGAAAAGTCTGTCTATGAACCGTTCCTCTGTAAACACGTGCAGTTACACTCCCCAGCGATCCACAGGAAGCAAATCGCTATCCACGCTGGACACTTTTTCGGCTTGCACGCGTTGTGTTGGTGTGGGTTTCGGCACTTTCCATTTAAAAAGCGTGCAAATGTAAGAAAATAAAAATGAGTGAGGCCAGAAATAACGCGAATTGTGTGTGTGTGTCTTGCCTGCCTTTTTATTGCGGTAATCATAATAATAAAATGGAAACGTAAACATTACATAATTCAGATATGCTTGCCTGCCACGAAAGATATATTTTCTCTCATACATGATTTAAATTAAAATGAAAAAATATAGAATTTTGTTAAAGTGAAATGAAAGGTTTCCATAGAAACTACTTCTTTGTTGTCAATAACGTATTACACATATAAAACTTATAAAATTTACTTCCTCCATCAACTACCATTTTAATTTATAAAAACAATTACCCCCTCCCCCTTCAACTACCCTTTTCATTTATAGATATTTCATCTATCTTTCTACAGTGGATTATTACGGTCTTCTTTTCAGGATACTTTATTTATCAAAATTAAGGACTTTACTCTTGCTAAAACGTAAAATGTTGCAGGTAAACTACCCCTTTCCCGTAACCTATCTTCACCAAAAACAATAGGCCTTGAGTCCTCTACAATTCAGGACTGTATGCAAAATATTATTTGATTCTGTTTGAATTTGCGGCTGTTATCGTTAGCCATAAAAAAATTCTACACAGACAAACACACACACAGACACTTTTCGAAAAATGACTTTTTTCATGTTTTGATGGTAGTACAACCAGAATCTGCCGTTACCTTGAACACGATTTTTTTCGCCATGACCATACTTCCATTTCCTTATGGAACATGGAAGTAATTACACAGTTTTTGGATACCACTATATTTCTTTATGAGCGGTGCATAGACATATATTCTTCTATCTTTTACAGCTTATAAACATAAAAGCCTGTTCTAATTTCATAAGATTAATTTGGCCATTATCTTCACAAATCATCCTAATCTTGTTAACTCGTGTCTTCTGCCTTTGGAATATAGTCTAATAGAGAACGTATTTCGGACAACGTAATTTTCTATTTTTTGACATGTTCTTTTCGCCTTTTCTCTATTATTTTTCATACGTTCAGATAAACGGTACCCCTTTCACTATCCTTAAAAAGTTCATTTCCACCGTTCGGATTTGTGCTACTTTTTTCCCTCTTGAAAATCCAGTTTTCACTTTCATATATCAGAGTTGAACACCATATGTAGAGTTGGATCTGTATGTTGTGTTGTGAAAAAGTATTCGCCAAGTAAATCAGCTGAAGACTTTCTGATAAGAAGTTATTTGACAACTTAACAAACGTTTGTGCGCTCGTTCTGGATCCAGGCAGTCGTCGTTTTTGTTGATATTTCCACACTTTGGTTCCTTTCTTTCACGTCTCTGACTAAAGAAGTCAAGCGAAACATTCATTATCAGAAATGTAAGTAACGTTGGCGTCACAGTCGTATATCGAAAACCCCTTACAAACAGACGAGAACCATGCACTCAAGTAAAATTTTATTCTCTCAAAAATTGAAAATAAACTCGATAATACAATACAAAATTATTCTTCGCATTATTTTTTAATTGTAATTAATGTACTACTTGAGTGTTCTTTCTTGTTTACGGATTGTTGAAATATGTCTTGTTTACGAATGAATTAAATGTCGGTAGGCAGTTGAAATACACGTGTCATTTTCAGTCCAATTCTCCAATTAACTTTGTGTATACCAAAGTTACTGACGTAGCTGTAAACGGTTCCAAGTTATTCGGCCAGTTCTAACGGTACCAAAATTATCATAACTGCAACAACGAATTCACGTGAATGTGCTAGTGAATGTCTAGATGTCTCATTTACATAATCGGCTGCGAGTATATAGGTGGCTGCTCTCGTGTTTATGTCTGTTTTATTAACTTTGGTTTGTTTTTATGGAACGGGTTCCAAGGTCTCTTTCTTTTTATTTTCAGTATCTCTAATATGTTTGTGGCAGTTTCTTAGTCAGTGATTTCCTTAACCGAATACACGTATTAAAGTAAATATGTCTGTGTAAATAAAAACAAGGTTTGGACATCTCGTATTTCCATGTAACATCCAAAGTATAAAATTACCTATGGAAATCTAACAACCTTGTAGTATTGGGCTCCCACGGATTTCGCCCCACACATCTTTTCAATGACAGTAATCATGTTGTGGAGTATATATGAACAATAAAAGTGAAAATAAATATTTTTTTTCATGGAATAAATATTATCCTGAATTATTAAGCTTTAACGTTGTAAGTGAAAAGTAACAATGTTATTTATTATTTCTGAGATCTGAGGAACCTAACACGCTTTTACACCCTTAAAGCTTATACTTAAAAGTATAGGAATATAGTCTCCCGGGTTTAGCATAAGACAGTCTCTGGTTGTCGTTCTATTACATACTTAGAACACAGTTACTCTTTGAGTAGAGGAATTGTTGGTTGGTACTCGTTTCTTTTAGTTGACTACTGACACCCCAACAAACACAACTTGTAATATGTAAAATCTTTCACACGCCACTACAATAAATAAATGATCTCAAAAACGTTATAAACACTATTTCTCTACAACTACGTCGACAGTGTTTCTTATGTATGTGACGATCTCATTACTTCTCTGAAGTACGAAAATACTCATTTGGCTTTACTTATTAAAATATCATTATATGATCGAGCCAAGTGAAAACTGTCTATTTAGTCTTTTCAACCTATACAGAGAACAAAATCAAAATTAGAATCATTCACCACCAATTGTTGAAATCATTTTTTTTGGTATTCATATCTGTTGAAACATCATTAATAAATTGATATGAATCATTAAAGAACACAGTTATCCCTTCTGTTACTCTAAAAAATTAAAAAGCTTAGAAACATGTTCAATCTACCATCTCATATATTAAGATAAATGTACGTGCGGAAAATATACATTCATTGAGTCCACTATGAAGAAAATCATTGTATGAGGCTTACGACTGTAAAGGAGAGAGGGGTATGAGCAAAGAGGGAACAACAGTTGAAGAATGCGAAACCGGAGTGATACAGGATTGTTCCAGTTTTAGTGAAAACAAAAAAGCTATTCCGGTCGCAGAAATAGAAACTTGAGAGAAAATTACAAGTCGTGTTTGTCGATCAGGTCAAGGTTGCTGCGACAGTTGCTAGTCTAGGACGTTGTATGGAAATCAACCAACACGCGGTTGTCAAGATAATTTGCGTTGTTGTTTCACTGGTTTATATTTTTTATTATAATTTAATTACGACACAGGAAATAATTGGCTAATAAATCCGTCTAATAATCAGTGTTATTCGTGTGTTTATGAAAGTGTTTTCATTACCGTAGTCTTTATCTAGTAAGGACTTTTGTTGATATCATCTTAATCGTTAGTGAAGAAAGTTCTATTCCGCTTTTCCGCATCCTAAGCACACGTTTCTATATCTTTAAGTAGGCCTCTTCCTTTGATTTCTTTACCTATTTCTTCTACCTAGCTTTTCTTAGACCATTACTTTTCCTCAAATGAGCAAATTTCGTATGTCAAAAATTCTCATGACCTACTTAAAAATTTGTTGTTTTTTTAATTCATTATTGTGTATGTTTTAATTCATTATTATAAACTGTTATTACCTATATTATTTCCTCCATTATGCTATCCTTCATGTTTCTTCTTTTTAAGTCTTCTGCCTCCCGTCTTCAGAATTCCAATTTCTATAAAGGAACTTTTTTTTTATTGGTTTTTAACTGCAACACGTAATTACTATCTGCGGTGGTCCTTTGAACCTGCTGTTTGTAGTTTCTTGAAACATTTTGGTCTCGATACACTCAATCCACAATAATTTGGCTTTCCTGTGTGGAACTAATCTTGATTTAATCCCGTTCTGTCACTTGTTACTTTCAATCCCAGGAATTTACGTCTTCGCTGTATCCGTCCGCCGTCTAAATCTAAGCGTTGCTGTTCTCCTCCAAACGACTTTGAATGATATAATTTGTGAAAATATGTGTAGGCCTATCCATAATATATACAGCAAAAAAATGTTTGTAAGGATAAGTGTGAAGTTAAAATTAAAATTTACTTTTAGTTAATGTGAATTTAATTTTATTAATTTAAAATTAATGATAACTAATTTTTTATTGGCTTAAAATCAATTCTAATTAATTAAAATTAGAAGATAATAATAATTTAAATGATCGTATACGTACAATCTTCCGGGCTGTAAGACTGTAGTTGATTACTGAAAATACTACTGCCTGAGTCGCTACGGAGGACGGACGGTAGGCATAGGGTCCGATCCAGTATCCACAGCAGGGGTCAACTGTGTTGTTGGATCTAGGCCTACCACAATTTTACCGAACACTACAAGTAACACGGTCAGCTAACAGGTATATGCCTATGTACACAGTATTTTGTTCACTCTGTGTTTTCCCTTACCAAATGTTATAAAAGCTCATAATATCATACACTGTATAACAGGAAGAGTCGCGTACACTTCAACATTGCTACTACTCACAACATAAATTGCATTCACAACATGCGGATATTAAGTGATAAGCCAACACATGGAAAATATCGGTATGGAGACCCATACATGACTTACATGTTGTAAGATTTATGTTTAAATACCTTTCGAAATGAACTATTTCCATAGAAACTACTTCTTTCTTCAGCCTTAACCACAGTACTGTGATCACTAACGTATACCACCTCACGATAGTGCACTCAATTTTCACTGACGATGGCAGTCGATAGCACTGCCGAAACGTCTGGTTTTGTAGAAAAAATTGGATCAAGCCCAAACAGCCCAGGAAGGAATTTTAACAACAAACTACTTCTTTGTTGCCGATAACGTAGTACACATGACATATAAATAAAAATTATCCTCTACCCTTTCAACTATAATTTTCATTTATATAAAATTACCCCCCACCCCGTTCAACTAGCCTCTTCATTTATAGATATTTCATGTACGTTTCTACAGTGGATTATTAAGATCTTCTTATCAGGATACTTTATTTATCAAAATTAAGTACTTTACTTTGTTACAACAAAAATGTTTCAGGTAAACTACTCTTTCCCCATAACCGATCTTCACCAAAAGCAATAGGCCTTGAGTCCTCTACAACTACAACTACAACTCCTCTACACTTTTACATTGCACATATGTAAAAAATTATTTGATTCTGTTTGAATGTACGGCAGATATCGTTCGTCATGAAAAAAGTTCTCTTGTTACAACATAAAATGTTGCGGGTAAACTACCCATTTTCCTTAACCGATCTTCACCAAAATCAACAGGCCTTGATCTCTCTACAATTTAGGGATGCATGCAAAAAATTATTTGATTCTGTTTTAATGTACGGCAGTTATCGTTCTTCATAGAAAAAATTATCCTTGTTAAAACATAAAATGTTGCAGGTAAACTACCCCATTCCTTAACCGATCTTCACGAAAACCAACAGGTCTTGAGAACTCTACAATTTAGGGCTGTATGCAAAACATTATTTGATTCTGTTTAAATTTGCAGCTGTTATCGTTTACCATAGAAGAAATTACCCTTGATAAAAAAACGTTGCTGGTAAACTACCCCTTTCCCTTAACCGATTTTCACCAAAAACAATAGGTCTTGAGTACCCTACAAATCAGGGCTGTATGCAAAAAATTATTTGATTCTGTTTGAATTTTCGGGTGTTATCGTTTGCCATAAAAATACCCTTGTTAAAACACAAAACGTTGCAGGTAAACTACCCCATTCCCTTAACCGATCTTCACCAAAAACAATAGGTCTTGAGTACTCTGCAATTCAGGGCTGTATGCAAATAATTATTTGATTCTGTTTGAATTTGCGGCTGTTATCGTTTGCCATAGAAAAAAAATCTACAGACAGACAGATAGACACACAGACAGACAGACACACACACAGACACTTTTCGAAAAATGACTTTTTTCATATTTTGAGGGTAGTACGATCAGAATCTGCGATTTATCTCGAACATGATTTTTTTTTTGCCACTGATGATGGAAGTCGATGGCACTGCCGAAACGTCTGGTTTTGCAGAAAACTTTGGTCTACGGCCAAACAGGACGGGAAGAAATTTTAACAACAAACTACTTCTATGTTGCCGATAACGTAGTACATATATAGAAAATTATCCCCTCACCCCTTCAACTACAATTTTCATTTATAGAAAATTACCCCCACCCCGTTCACCGTTCTCTTCATTTATAGATATTTCATCTACGTTTCTACAGTGGATTATGAAGATCTTCTTATCAGGATACTTTATTTATCAAAATTAAGTACTTTACTCTTGTTACAACAAAAAATGTTTCAGGTAAACTACCCCTTTCCCTTAACCGAGCTTCAACAAAATCAACAGACCTTGAGTTATCTACAATTGAGGAAGGTATGCACAAAATTATTTGATTCTGTTTCAAAGTGCGGCAGTTACCGTTCGTCATAGGAACAATTACTCTTGTTAAAACATAAAATGTGGCCGGTAAACTAACCCTTTCCCTTAACCGATCTTCACCAAAATCAACAGACTTTCCGTCTTTTACAATTGAGGAACGTATGCAAAAAAAAAATATTTGATTCTGTTTGAATGTGCGGCAGTTATCGTTCGTCATAGAAAAAATTACCGTTGTTAAAACATAAAATGATGCAGGTAAACTATCCCTTTCCCTTAACCGATCTTCACCAAAATCAACAGACGTTGAGTCCTCTACAGCTCAGGAAGGTATACAAAACATTATTTGATACTGATTGAATTTACGGCAGTTATCATTCGTCATAAAAAAATTACCCATGTTAAAACATAAAACGTTGCAGGTAAACTACTCCTTTCCGAGTACGTGCTACTGCGATAACGTGAGGTGGTACACGTTAGTGACCACAGTACTGTGGTTAAGGCTGAAGCAGTAAGTAGAAAGAAGTAGTTTCTATGGAAATATTTCATTTCGAAAATGATTTTAAATATAAATCTTAGAACATGGAAGTCATGTATGGTTTTCCATACCGATATTCTTTTTTAAAATCGAGTCTTTCTTTCTTTCTTTCCATTCGTCTTCTGAATTCCAGAACGACGATTCTGTTTACCCGCATAATTATACATTTCTCAGCAAGACATTTCTTCCTTAATACGTTTGTGTCTTCTGTTTAACACCCACCATTCTGATCCATGTCATAACGCTATATTCCACACAGGCTAGTAAATAACTAGTCATCAGTGAGGTCAAAATATTTTCCAGGAGGGGCAAACAATTTTCCAGACGAGAAAAATATTTATATATTTTCATACA
Organism: Magicicada septendecula; assembly: GCA_034769895.1. Lineage (NCBI taxonomy): Eukaryota > Metazoa > Arthropoda > Insecta > Hemiptera > Cicadidae > Magicicada > Magicicada septendecula. The sequence continues at coordinate 264,251,913 of CM068368.1, read as the reverse complement.
TACACACATGCACATATTAGTTTGTAATTCTTATAACAGAAATAAGTAAACAGATTGTATTAATTTATCAAAACATTTATTGCTTCAAAATATGCATAAAATTAATGGCTTGTAAAAGTTAATGTTTGACCTCCATTAAGTAGTGCTCAAGTTTCCAAAGTTTTAATATTATTATGTCCGTAATCAAAACATCAGAGCAGGTTTTAGTATGTATGAGGGTACACCGTGGAAAAAAAATTCAACATTCCCTATGGAGCGTTGCATGGCACTTTCCATTTAAAAAGCGTGCAAACGTAAGAAAATAAAAATGGGTGAGGCCAGAAATAACGGGAATTGTGTGTGTGTGTGTGTGTGTGTGTGTGTGTGTGTGTGTGTCCTGCCTGCCTTTTTATTGTAGTAATCACAATAATAAAACTTTGGAAACGTAAACATTACATAATTGAGATATGCTTGCCTGCCAGGAACGATATGTTTTCACTCATATAAGATTTAAATTAAAATGAAAAATATATAATTTTGTTAAAGTGAAATGAAATGTTTCCATAGAAACTACTTCTTTGTTGTCATTAACGTATTACACATATAAAACTTATAAAATTTACTTCCTCCATCATAAACAACCATTTTAATTTATAAAAAACATGACCCCCTCCCCCCTTCAAATACCCTTTTCATTTATAGATATTTCATCTACCTTTCTACAGTGGATTATTATGATCTTCTTTTCAGGATACTTTATTTATCAAAATTAAGCACTTTACTCGTGTTAAAACGTAAAACGTTGCTAGTAAACTACCCCTTTCCCTTAACCGATTTTCACCAAAAACAATAGGGCTTGAGTCCTCTACAATTCAGGACTATATGCAAACAATTATTTGATTCTGTTTGAATTTGCGGTTGTTTTCGTTTGCCATAGAAAAAATTCTACACACAGACACACACACAGACACTTTTCGAAAAATGACTTTTTTCATGTTTTGAGGGTAGTACAATCAGAATCTGCCGTTATCTTGAACACGATTTTTTTCGCCATGACCATACTGTACTTCCATTTCCTTATGGAACATGGAAGTAAAAACATTAACCAAGAGATACAGTTTTTGCAACCCACATCTTCAGCTGGCTGGAGATTAGCGTTTCTGTTTTAATGCATCCTCAGATAGAACAAAAGTCACATGGACAGTCTTGAATACGTAAAGAATGCGGTTTGTTTTATGAATGTTACTACCAGTAAATATCAAAAAATGTTGGTAAGTCGCAAAACAGTGCCAGTAACAAAAAAAAAATTATTCTGACCTGTATCAACAAACATGGACGATCTACCTAAAACAAATAGTTTCAGTTGTAGTTCAAATGAAATGACTGACCGTTAAGAACTTTGGTGAATAAATCTTGTTGTGTTGTAATGTAGAAAGAAACAAAATGTATGAATTATTGTAACGTAAATAGTTCTCTAGATATTAAAACTTTATGTTTGTCTAAAAAATATAACTATGATGTATTAATTACGTTTAACTTGATATAGTAGGTTAATCGTTTTTTTATTTTTCTTATATTAATATTTTCATTATTCCTACACTTTATCAATAATCTGTGTTTTACTTCCATTAATAATTTTTACTTCCATGTTCCATAAGGAAATGGAAGTATGGTGATGGCGAAAAAAATCGTGTTCGAGATAACGGCTGATTCTGATTGTACTACCCTCAAAACATGAAGAAAAGATAATTTTCGAAAAGTGTGTGTGTCTGCCGGTCTGTGTAGATTTTTTTTTATGGCAAACGATAACAGCCGCAAATTCAAACAGAATCAAATAATTTTTTGCATACAGCTCTAAATTGTAGAGTTCTCAAAACCTATTGTTTTTGGTGAAGATCGGTTAAGGGAAAGGGGTAGTTTACCTGCAACATTTTATGTTTTAACAACGGTAATTTTTTCTATGACGAACGATAACTGCCGCACATTCAAACAGAATCAAATATTGTTTTGTGTACGTTCCTGAATTGTAAAGCAATGAAGGCCTATTGATTTTGGTGAAGATCGGTTAAGGGAAAGGGGTAGTTTACCTGCCACATTTTATGTTTTAACAAGAGTAATTGTTTCTATGACGAACGATAACTGCCGCACATTCAAATAGAATCAAATAATATTTTGCATGCATCTCTGAATTGTAGAGTACTCAAGGTCTGTTGATTTTGGTGAAGATCGGTTACGGGAAAAGAGTAGTTTACCTGAAACATTTTTTGTTGTAACAAGAGTAAAGTACTTAATTTTGATAAATAAAGTATCCTGATAAGAAGATATTAATAAACCACTGTATAAACGTAGATGAAATATCTATAAATGAAGAGGCTAGTTGAACGGGGTGGGGGTAATTTTCTATAAACAAAAATTATAGTTGAAGGGGGAAGGGATAATTTTTTTATATATGTACTACGTTATAGGCAACAAAGAAATAGTTTCTTGTTAAAATTCCTTCCCGGCCTGTTTGGCCGTAGATCAATGTTTTCTGCAAAACCAGACGTTTCGGCAGTGCCATCGACTTCCACCATCAGTGAAAATCGAGTGCGATAACGTGAGGTGGTATATGTTAGTGACATATACACAGTACTATGGTTAAGGCTGAAGCAGTAAGTAGAAAGAAGTAGTTTCTATGGAAATATGTGGGCTCTACAAAGTGAGTAAAACATTTTAATGAAATATATTTGTCTAATATTGTGTGTGTGCGCGCGCGCGCGTGTGTGTGTGTCACAGAAGAGTGAAAGAAGTAAACGAAGAACAATTTTCTAAAATGTATTTGTAGAACTCTTTATACATACGTTTAAAGAATATGCTGTATGCAAACTCATACAGCTTACATTTAAATGTGGATTTCATGTTCAAGGTACGTATTTACATTTTAATTGTAACCACGCCCTGAACATAAAAACTCTGGACTGTGTCGCACAGCTTACACTATTCCTGTGGTGCAAACAACAGGAATAAAGGAGCGTCAACGATTATTAAGAAACCTTAAACCCCCCTCCTAGGATGGGATGGATAAAGCAGCAGTGTTAGTTACATTTTTAAAGTAATAACTTTAAAAAATCACACCATTTCCAATAAACGATATACTTGTTAACAAAGTCGGGAATATGTCGTTGAGATGTAATTAGGATAACTTTCCTCAACGATTTTGTATAGGTTTGGCACTAGAAATTCTTCATGTGTGAACCTAATAACACTTACGCGGGTAAAAGAAAATGCCAAAATTTGAGAGCAGAAGTAAGCCTACATGTAAATGCTTTTCAAGTGCTGATAATTTATACAAGAATTTATTGTAAACGAAAGTAACTGCCAATAAAAAGCCAGAATGAATAAAAATAGTAAAAAAGGTGTTTTTTAATGCAAAACTAGAAACTCCTTTTTTTATAAAATTAGAGAGTAAAGTTTATGCAGGTTCATGGCCAATAAAGTAATTATATATTCCCAATCAAATTTCAAAAGTTGCTAGTTATTGAACAGAAACGGTAAAGCAAGAAAACAGATATATTTTGTGTTTTCATTTTATTTCCCGCTGATTCTCGCAAACGTTGCTGTCTGCACGAACATCATTTTGTTAGAAATATAAAGTTGCACTTATTACGCCTCGTCGATCCCTTTTGCTCGGCACATGCCAATGGCGCCACTTATTTTACATCACAAAGAGGATTTACCTTCTTAAAAGATGCTAACCCACTTCACAACCCATTTCTGAACATATGCAAACGAGGAACAAGTGACCAATATTCAGCATTTAGCCTCTATAATCATTTTGTATAACTATGCAAGTAGAATACTTTATTTAAAAAAAAATTGTAATTTGTTTTCGTTGTTTAAAATAGTTCGTAGGTGATAGAAATCTTCGTTACTAGACACACAAAATATCTGTGACGTTTATGGATACAACAATTTATTAATACGTACACAATGTACGAAAAGAGGATACTACGCCATTACGTCATTATTATTATGCTAGGATACTGACCGCTTATACTTTGAATATAATAATTATCCTGACACAAACAATTATATTCATAAATTATAAATATACCACCCTAACATTGTACATTCAAATAAAATAACGTGAAAGTACGTGCACGTAATATGTAGGCCTACACATAATCTAAATAATTGTAGCACGTAAATAGTCATGTGCCACATTCTCAGTACAAATCCGTTACATATTTTCTACACACTGGTCGTGAGTGTTAAATTAAACAAAAACTATTCACACAATTTTAATAGATTTTTTGGACATAATTTAAAAAAATCGGTATGGAGAACCATACATGACTTTCATGTTGTAAGATTTATGTTTAAAATAGTTTACTTGAATTCGGTTCGGTAATTTCTAAAAAAATATCTCCCACCCTCAAACTAATTTCACTATTTATAGATGTTTTTGTTATTATGGGGCAGTCGTTTAAGATAATGTTATTTTCAGTCACTTTATCCATAAAAATTAGGTAGGCTTACTTTATTCTTATAAAGAAACCGAACTATGCAGATAATCATCCCTCCTTCGAAGCGCTCCGAAGTCATTCATGGACCCTGAGCATCTTGCAGAGGGTTCATTCCCTAAAGACGAAAAGTCTGTCTATGAACCGTTCCTCTGTAAACACGTGCAGTTACACTCCCCAGCGATCCACAGGAAGCAAATCGCTATCCACGCTGGACACTTTTTCGGCTTGCACGCGTTGTGTTGGTGTGGGTTTCGGCACTTTCCATTTAAAAAGCGTGCAAATGTAAGAAAATAAAAATGAGTGAGGCCAGAAATAACGCGAATTGTGTGTGTGTGTCTTGCCTGCCTTTTTATTGCGGTAATCATAATAATAAAATGGAAACGTAAACATTACATAATTCAGATATGCTTGCCTGCCACGAAAGATATATTTTCTCTCATACATGATTTAAATTAAAATGAAAAAATATAGAATTTTGTTAAAGTGAAATGAAAGGTTTCCATAGAAACTACTTCTTTGTTGTCAATAACGTATTACACATATAAAACTTATAAAATTTACTTCCTCCATCAACTACCATTTTAATTTATAAAAACAATTACCCCCTCCCCCTTCAACTACCCTTTTCATTTATAGATATTTCATCTATCTTTCTACAGTGGATTATTACGGTCTTCTTTTCAGGATACTTTATTTATCAAAATTAAGGACTTTACTCTTGCTAAAACGTAAAATGTTGCAGGTAAACTACCCCTTTCCCGTAACCTATCTTCACCAAAAACAATAGGCCTTGAGTCCTCTACAATTCAGGACTGTATGCAAAATATTATTTGATTCTGTTTGAATTTGCGGCTGTTATCGTTAGCCATAAAAAAATTCTACACAGACAAACACACACACAGACACTTTTCGAAAAATGACTTTTTTCATGTTTTGATGGTAGTACAACCAGAATCTGCCGTTACCTTGAACACGATTTTTTTCGCCATGACCATACTTCCATTTCCTTATGGAACATGGAAGTAATTACACAGTTTTTGGATACCACTATATTTCTTTATGAGCGGTGCATAGACATATATTCTTCTATCTTTTACAGCTTATAAACATAAAAGCCTGTTCTAATTTCATAAGATTAATTTGGCCATTATCTTCACAAATCATCCTAATCTTGTTAACTCGTGTCTTCTGCCTTTGGAATATAGTCTAATAGAGAACGTATTTCGGACAACGTAATTTTCTATTTTTTGACATGTTCTTTTCGCCTTTTCTCTATTATTTTTCATACGTTCAGATAAACGGTACCCCTTTCACTATCCTTAAAAAGTTCATTTCCACCGTTCGGATTTGTGCTACTTTTTTCCCTCTTGAAAATCCAGTTTTCACTTTCATATATCAGAGTTGAACACCATATGTAGAGTTGGATCTGTATGTTGTGTTGTGAAAAAGTATTCGCCAAGTAAATCAGCTGAAGACTTTCTGATAAGAAGTTATTTGACAACTTAACAAACGTTTGTGCGCTCGTTCTGGATCCAGGCAGTCGTCGTTTTTGTTGATATTTCCACACTTTGGTTCCTTTCTTTCACGTCTCTGACTAAAGAAGTCAAGCGAAACATTCATTATCAGAAATGTAAGTAACGTTGGCGTCACAGTCGTATATCGAAAACCCCTTACAAACAGACGAGAACCATGCACTCAAGTAAAATTTTATTCTCTCAAAAATTGAAAATAAACTCGATAATACAATACAAAATTATTCTTCGCATTATTTTTTAATTGTAATTAATGTACTACTTGAGTGTTCTTTCTTGTTTACGGATTGTTGAAATATGTCTTGTTTACGAATGAATTAAATGTCGGTAGGCAGTTGAAATACACGTGTCATTTTCAGTCCAATTCTCCAATTAACTTTGTGTATACCAAAGTTACTGACGTAGCTGTAAACGGTTCCAAGTTATTCGGCCAGTTCTAACGGTACCAAAATTATCATAACTGCAACAACGAATTCACGTGAATGTGCTAGTGAATGTCTAGATGTCTCATTTACATAATCGGCTGCGAGTATATAGGTGGCTGCTCTCGTGTTTATGTCTGTTTTATTAACTTTGGTTTGTTTTTATGGAACGGGTTCCAAGGTCTCTTTCTTTTTATTTTCAGTATCTCTAATATGTTTGTGGCAGTTTCTTAGTCAGTGATTTCCTTAACCGAATACACGTATTAAAGTAAATATGTCTGTGTAAATAAAAACAAGGTTTGGACATCTCGTATTTCCATGTAACATCCAAAGTATAAAATTACCTATGGAAATCTAACAACCTTGTAGTATTGGGCTCCCACGGATTTCGCCCCACACATCTTTTCAATGACAGTAATCATGTTGTGGAGTATATATGAACAATAAAAGTGAAAATAAATATTTTTTTCATGGAATAAATATTATCCTGAATTATTAAGCTTTAACGTTGTAAGTGAAAAGTAACAATGTTATTTATTATTTCTGAGATCTGAGGAACCTAACACGCTTTTACACCCTTAAAGCTTATACTTAAAAGTATAGGAATATAGTCTCCCGGGTTTAGCATAAGACAGTCTCTGGTTGTCGTTCTATTACATACTTAGAACACAGTTACTCTTTGAGTAGAGGAATTGTTGGTTGGTACTCGTTTCTTTTAGTTGACTACTGACACCCCAACAAACACAACTTGTAATATGTAAAATCTTTCACACGCCACTACAATAAATAAATGATCTCAAAAACGTTATAAACACTATTTCTCTACAACTACGTCGACAGTGTTTCTTATGTATGTGACGATCTCATTACTTCTCTGAAGTACGAAAATACTCATTTGGCTTTACTTATTAAAATATCATTATATGATCGAGCCAAGTGAAAACTGTCTATTTAGTCTTTTCAACCTATACAGAGAACAAAATCAAAATTAGAATCATTCACCACCAGTTGTTGAAATCATTTTTTTTGGTATTCATATCTGTTGAAACATCATTAATAAATTGATATGAATCATTAAAGAACACAGTTATCCCTTCTGTTACTCTAAAAAATTAAAAAGCTTAGAAACATGTTCAATCTACCATCTCATATATTAAGATAAATGTACGTGCGGAAAATATACATTCATTGAGTCCACTATGAAGAAAATCATTGTATGAGGCTTACGACTGTAAAGGAGAGAGGGGTATGAGCAAAGAGGGAACAACAGTTGAAGAATGCGAAACCGGAGTGATACAGGATTGTTCCAGTTTTAGTGAAAACAAAAAAGCTATTCCGGTCGCAGAAATAGAAACTTGAGAGAAAATTACAAGTCGTGTTTGTCGATCAGGTCAAGGTTGCTGCGACAGTTGCTAGTCTAGGACGTTGTATGGAAATCAACCAACACGCGGTTGTCAAGATAATTTGCGTTGTTGTTTCACTGGTTTATATTTTTTATTATAATTTAATTACGACACAGGAAATAATTGGCTAATAAATCCGTCTAATAATCAGTGTTATTCGTGTGTTTATGAAAGTGTTTTCATTACCGTAGTCTTTATCTAGTAAGGACTTTTGTTGATATCATCTTAATCGTTAGTGAAGAAAGTTCTATTCCGCTTTTCCGCATCCTAAGCACACGTTTCTATATCTTTAAGTAGGCCTCTTCCTTTGATTTCTTTACCTATTTCTTCTACCTAGCTTTTCTTAGACCATTACTTTTCCTCAAATGAGCAAATTTCGTATGTCAAAAATTCTCATGACCTACTTAAAAATTTGTTGTTTTTTTAATTCATTATTGTGTATGTTTTAATTCATTATTATAAACTGTTATTACCTATATTATTTCCTCCATTATGCTATCCTTCATGTTTCTTCTTTTTAAGTCTTCTGCCTCCCGTCTTCAGAATTCCAATTTCTATAAAGGAACTTTTTTTTTATTGGTTTTTAACTGCAACACGTAATTACTATCTGCGGTGGTCCTTTGAACCTGCTGTTTGTAGTTTCTTGAAACATTTTGGTCTCGATACACTCAATCCACAATAATTTGGCTTTCCTGTGTGGAACTAATCTTGATTTAATCCCGTTCTGTCACTTGTTACTTTCAATCCCAGGAATTTACGTCTTCGCTGTATCCGTCCGCCGTCTAAATCTAAGCGTTGCTGTTCTCCTCCAAACGACTTTGAATGATATAATTTGTGAAAATATGTGTAGGCCTATCCATAATATATACAGCAAAAAAATGTTTGTAAGGATAAGTGTGAAGTTAAAATTAAAATTTACTTTTAGTTAATGTGAATTTAATTTTATTAATTTAAAATTAATGATAACTAATTTTTTATTGGCTTAAAATCAATTCTAATTAATTAAAATTAGAAGATAATAATAATTTAAATGATCGTATACGTACAATCTTCCGGGCTGTAAGACTGTAGTTGATTACTGAAAATACTACTGCCTGAGTCGGCTACGGAGGACGGACGGTAGGCATAGGGTCCGATCCAGTATCCACAGCAGGGGTCAACTGTGTTGTTGGATTCTAGGCCTACCACAATTTTACCGAACACTACAAGTAACACGGTCAGCTAACAGGTATATGCCTATGTACACAGTATTTTGTTCACTCTGTGTTTTCCCTTACCAAATGTTATAAAAGCTCATAATATCATACACTGTATAACAGGAAGAGTCGCGTACACTTCAACATTGCTACTACTCACAACATAAAATTGCATTCACAACATGCGGATATTAAGTGATAAGCCAACACATGGAAAATATCGGTATGGAGACCCATACATGACTTACATGTTGTAAGATTTATGTTTAAATACCTTTCGAAATGAACTATTTCCATAGAAACTACTTCTTTCTTCAGCCTTAACCACAGTACTGTGATCACTAACGTATACCACCTCACGATAGTGCACTCAATTTTCACTGACGATGGCAGTCGATAGCACTGCCGAAACGTCTGGTTTTGTAGAAAAAATTGGATCAAGCCCAAACAGCCCAGGAAGGAATTTTAACAACAAACTACTTCTTTGTTGCCGATAACGTAGTACACATGACATATAAATAAAAATTATCCTCTACCCTTTCAACTATAATTTTCATTTATATAAAATTACCCCCACCCCGTTCAACTAGCCTCTTCATTTATAGATATTTCATGTACGTTTCTACAGTGGATTATTAAGATCTTCTTATCAGGATACTTTATTTATCAAAATTAAGTACTTTACTTTGTTACAACAAAAATGTTTCAGGTAAACTACTCTTTCCCCATAACCGATCTTCACCAAAAGCAATAGGCCTTGAGTCCTCTACAACTACAACTACAACTCCTCTACACTTTTACATTGCACATATGTAAAAAATTATTTGATTCTGTTTGAATGTACGGCAGATATCGTTCGTCATGAAAAAAGTTCTCTTGTTACAACATAAAATGTTGCGGGTAAACTACCCATTTTCCTTAACCGATCTTCACCAAAATCAACAGGCCTTGATCTCTCTACAATTTAGGGATGCATGCAAAAAATTATTTGATTCTGTTTGAATGTACGGCAGTTATCGTTCTTCATAGAAAAAATTATCCTTGTTAAAACATAAAATGTTGCAGGTAAACTACCCCATTCCCTTAACCGATCTTCACGAAAACCAACAGGTCTTGAGAACTCTACAATTTAGGGCTGTATGCAAAACATTATTTGATTCTGTTTAAATTTGCAGCTGTTATCGTTTACCATAGAAGAAATTACCCTTGATAAAAAAACGTTGCTGGTAAACTACCCCTTTCCCTTAACCGATTTTCACCAAAAACAATAGGTCTTGAGTACCCTACAAATCAGGGCTGTATGCAAAAAATTATTTGATTCTGTTTGAATTTTCGGGTGTTATCGTTTGCCATAAAAATACCCTTGTTAAAACACAAAACGTTGCAGGTAAACTACCCCATTCCCTTAACCGATCTTCACCAAAAACAATAGGTCTTGAGTACTCTGCAATTCAGGGCTGTATGCAAATAATTATTTGATTCTGTTTGAATTTGCGGCTGTTATCGTTTGCCATAGAAAAAAAATCTACAGACAGACAGATAGACACACAGACAGACAGACACACACACAGACACTTTTCGAAAAATGACTTTTTTCATATTTTGAGGGTAGTACGATCAGAATCTGCGATTATCTCGAACATGATTTTTTTTTTGCCACTGATGATGGAAGTCGATGGCACTGCCGAAACGTCTGGTTTTGCAGAAAACTTTGGTCTACGGCCAAACAGGACGGGAAGAAATTTTAACAACAAACTACTTCTATGTTGCCGATAACGTAGTACATATATAGAAAATTATCCCCTCCCCCTTCAACTACAATTTTCATTTATAGAAAATTACCCCCACCCCGTTCAACTAGCCTCTTCATTTATAGATATTTCATCTACGTTTCTACAGTGGATTATGAAGATCTTCTTATCAGGATACTTTATTTATCAAAATTAAGTACTTTACTCTTGTTACAACAAAAAATGTTTCAGGTAAACTACCCCTTTCCCTTAACCGAGCTTCAACAAAATCAACAGACCTTGAGTTATCTACAATTGAGGAAGGTATGCACAAAATTATTTGATTCTGTTTCAAAGTGCGGCAGTTACCGTTCGTCATAGGAACAATTACTCTTGTTAAAACATAAAATGTGGCCGGTAAACTAACCCTTTCCCTTAACCGATCTTCACCAAAATCAACAGACTTTCCGTCTTTTACAATTGAGGAACGTATGCAAAAAAAAAAAATTTGATTCTGTTTGAATGTGCGGCAGTTATCGTTCGTCATAGAAAAAATTACCGTTGTTAAAACATAAAATGATGCAGGTAAACTATCCCTTTCCCTTAACCGATCTTCACCAAAATCAACAGACGTTGAGTCCTCTACAGCTCAGGAAGGTATACAAAACATTATTTGATACTGATTGAATTTACGGCAGTTATCATTCGTCATAAAAAAATTACCCATGTTAAAACATAAAACGTTGCAGGTAAACTACTCCTTTCCGAGTACGTGCTACTGCGATAACGTGAGGTGGTACACGTTAGTGACCACAGTACTGTGGTTAAGGCTGAAGCAGTAAGTAGAAAGAAGTAGTTTCTATGGAAATATTTCATTTCGAAAATGATTTTAAATATAAATCTTAGAACATGGAAGTCATGTATGGTTTTCCATACCGATATTCTTTTTTAAAATCGAGTCTTTCTTTCTTTCTTTCCATTCGTCTTCTGAATTCCAGAACGACGATTCTGTTTACCCGCATAATTATACATTTCTCAGCAAGACATTTCTTCCTTAATACGTTTGTGTCTTCTGTTTAACACCCACCATTCTGATCCATGTCATAACGCTATATTCCACACAGGCTAGTAAATAACTAGTCATCAGTGAGGTCAAAATATTTTCCAGGAGGGGCAAACAATTTTCCAGACGAGAAAAATATTTATATATTTTCATACATACACACATGCACATATTAGTTTGTAATTCTTATAACAGAAATAAGTAAACAGATTGTATTAATTTATCAAAACATTTATTGCTTCAAAATATGCATAAAATTAATGGCTTGTAAAAGTTAATGTTTGACCTCCATTAAGTAGTGCTCAAGTTTCCAAAGTTTTAATATTATTATGTCCGTAATCAAAACATCAGAGCAGGTTTTAGTATGTATGAGGGTACACCGTGGAAAAAAAATTCAACATTCCCTATGGAGCGTTGCATGGCACTTTCCATTTAAAAAGCGTGCAAACGTAAGAAAATAAAAATGGGTGAGGCCAGAAATAACGCGAATTGTGTGTGTGTGTGTGTGTGTGTGTGTGTGTGTGTGTGTGTCCTGCCTGCCTTTTTATTGTAGTAATCACAATAATAAAACTTTGGAAACGTAAACATTACATAATTGAGATATGCTTGCCTGCCAGGAACGATATGTTTTCACTCATATAAGATTTAAATTAAAATGAAAAATATATAATTTTGTTAAAGTGAAATGAAATGTTTCCATAGAAACTACTTCTTTGTTGTCATTAACGTATTACACATATAAAACTTATAAAATTTACTTCCTCCATCATAAACAACCATTTTAATTTATAAAAAACATGACCCCCTCCCCCCTTCAAATACCCTTTTCATTTATAGATATTTCATCTACCTTTCTACAGTGGATTATTATGATCTTCTTTTCAGGATACTTTATTTATCAAAATTAAGCACTTTACTCGTGTTAAAACGTAAAACGTTGCTAGTAAACTACCCCTTTCCCTTAACCGATTTTCACCAAAAACAATAGGGCTTGAGTCCTCTACAATTCAGGACTATATGCAAACAATTATTTGATTCTGTTTGAATTTGCGGTTGTTTTCGTTTGCCATAGAAAAAATTCTACACACAGACACACACACAGACACTTTTCGAAAAATGACTTTTTTCATGTTTTGAGGGTAGTACAATCAGAATCTGCCGTTATCTTGAACACGATTTTTTTCGCCATGACCATACTGTACTTCCATTTCCTTATGGAACATGGAAGTAAAAACATTAACCAAGAGATACAGTTTTTGCAACCCACATCTTCAGCTGGCTGGAGATTAGCGTTTCTGTTTTAATGCATCCTCAGATAGAACAAAAGTCACATGGACAGTCTTGAATACGTAAAGAATGCGGTTTGTTTTATGAATGTTACTACCAGTAAATATCAAAAAATGTTGGTAAGTCGCAAAACAGTGCCAGTAACAAAAAAAAAATTATTCTGACCTGTATCAACAAACATGGACGATCTACCTAAAACAAATAGTTTCAGTTGTAGTTCAAATGAAATGACTGACCGTTAAGAACTTTGGTGAATAAATCTTGTTGTGTTGTAATGTAGAAAGAAACAAAATGTATGAATTATTGTAACGTAAATAGTTCTCTAGATATTAAAACTTTATGTTTGTCTAAAAAATATAACTATGATGTATTAATTACGTTTAACTTGATATAGTAGGTTAATCGTTTTTTTATTTTTCTTATATTAATATTTTCATTATTCCTACACTTTATCAATAATCTGTGTTTTACTTCCATTAATAATTTTTACTTCCATGTTCCATAAGGAAATGGAAGTATGGTGATGGCGAAAAAAATCGTGTTCGAGATAACGGCTGATTCTGATTGTACTACCCTCAAAACATGAAGAAAAGATAATTTTCGAAAAGTGTGTGTGTCTGCCGGTCTGTGTAGATTTTTTTTTTATGGCAAACGATAACAGCCGCAAATTCAAACAGAATCAAATAATTTTTTGCATACAGCTCTAAATTGTAGAGTTCTCAAAACCTATTGTTTTTGGTGAAGATCGGTTAAGGGAAAGGGGTAGTTTACCTGCAACATTTTATGTTTTAACAACGGTAATTTTTTCTATGACGAACGATAACTGCCGCACATTCAAACAGAATCAAATATTGTTTTGTGTACGTTCCTGAATTGTAAAGCAATGAAGGCCTATTGATTTTGGTGAAGATCGGTTAAGGGAAAGGGGTAGTTTACCTGCCACATTTTATGTTTTAACAAGAGTAATTGTTTCTATGACGAACGATAACTGCCGCACATTCAAATAGAATCAAATAATATTTTGCATGCATCTCTGAATTGTAGAGTACTCAAGGTCTGTTGATTTTGGTGAAGATCGGTTACGGGAAAAGAGTAGTTTACCTGAAACATTTTTTGTTGTAACAAGAGTGAAGTACTTAATTTTGATAAATAAAGTATCCTGATAAGAAGATATTAATAAACCACTGTAGAAACGTAGATGAAATATCTATAAATGAAGAGGCTAGTTGAACGGGGTGGGGGTAATTTTCTATAAACAAAAATTATAGTTGAAGGGGGAAGGGATAATTTTTTTATATATGTACTACGTTATAGGCAACAAAGAAATAGTTTCTTGTTAAAATTCCTTCCCGGCCTGTTTGGCCGTAGATCAATGTTTTCTGCAAAACCAGACGTTTCGGCAGTGCCATCGACTTCCACCATCAGTGAAAATCGAGTGCGATAACGTGAGGTGGTATATGTTAGTGACATATACACAGTACTATGGTTAAGGCTGAAGCAGTAAGTAGAAAGAAGTAGTTTCTATGGAAATATGTGGGCTCTACAAAGTGAGTAAAACATTTTAATGAAATATATTTGTCTAATATTGTGTGTGTGCGCGCGCGCGCGTGTGTGTGTGTCACAGAAGAGTGAAAGAAGTAAACGAAGAACAATTTTCTAAAATGTATTTGTAGAACTCTTTATACATACGTTTAAAGAATATGCTGTATGCAAACTCATACAGCTTACATTTAAATGTGGATTTCATGTTCAAGGTACGTATTTACATTTTAATTGTAACCACGCCCTGAACATAAAAACTCTGGACTGTGTCGCACAGCTTACACTATTCCTGTGGTGCAAACAACAGGAATAAAGGAGCGTCAACGATTATTAAGAAACCTTAAACCCCCCTCCTAGGATGGGATGGATAAAGCAGCAGTGTTAGTTACATTTTTAAAGTAATAACTTTAAAAAATCACACCATTTCCAATAAACGATATACTTGTTAACAAAGTCGGGAATATGTCGTTGAGATGTAATTAGGATAACTTTCCTCAACGATTTTGTATAGGTTTGGCACTAGAAATTCTTCATGTGTGAACCTAATAACACTTACGCGGGTAAAAGAAAATGCCAAAATTTGAGAGCAGAAGTAAGCCTACATGTAAATGCTTTTCAAGTGCTGATAATTTATACAAGAATTTATTGTAAACGAAAGTAACTGCCAATAAAAAGCCAGAATGAATAAAAATAGTAAAAAAGGTGTTTTTTAATGCAAAACTAGAAACTCCTTTTTTTATAAAATTAGAGAGTAAAGTTTATGCAGGTTCATGGCCAATAAAGTAATTATATATTCCCAATCAAATTTCAAAAGTTGCTAGTTATTGAACAGAAACGGTAAAGCAAGAAAACAGATATATTTTGTGTTTTCATTTTATTTCCCGCTGATTCTCGCAAACGTTGCTGTCTGCACGAACATCATTTTGTTAGAAATATAAAGTTGCACTTATTACGCCTCGTCGATCCCTTTTGCTCGGCACATGCCAATGGCGCCACTTATTTTACATCACAAAGAGGATTTACCTTCTTAAAAGATGCTAACCCACTTCACAACCCATTTCTGAACATATGCAAACGAGGAACAAGTGACCAATATTCAGCATTTAGCCTCTATAATCATTTTGTATAACTATGCAAGTAGAATACTTTATTTAAAAAAAAATTGTAATTTGTTTTCGTTGTTTAAAATAGTTCGTAGGTGATAGAAATCTTCGTTACTAGACACACAAAATATCTGTGACGTTTATGGATACAACAATTTATTAATACGTACACAATGTACGAAAAGAGGATACTACGCCATTACGTCATTATTATTATGCTAGGATACTGACCGCTTATACTTTGAATATAATAATTATCCTGACACAAACAATTATATTCATAAATTATAAATATACCACCCTAACATTGTACATTCAAATAAAATAACGTGAAAGTACGTGCACGTAATATGTAGGCCTACACATAATCTAAATAATTGTAGCACGTAAATAGTCATGTGCCACATTCTCAGTACAAATCCGTTACATATTTTCTACACACTGGTCGTGAGTGTTAAATTAAACAAAAACTATTCACACAATTTTAATAGATTTTTTGGACATAATTTAAAAAAATCGGTATGGAGAACCATACATGACTTTCATGTTGTAAGATTTATGTTTAAAATAGTTTACTTGAATTCGGTTCGGTAATTTCTAAAAAAATATCTCCCACCCTCAAACTAATTTCACTATTTATAGATGTTTTTGTTATTATGGGGCAGTCGTTTAAGATAATGTTATTTTCAGTCACTTTATCCATAAAAATTAGGTAGGCTTACTTTATTCTTATAAAGAAACCGAACTATGCAGATAATCATCCCTCCTTCGAAGCGCTCCGAAGTCATTCATGGACCCTGAGCATCTTGCAGAGGGTTCATTCCCTAAAGACGAAAAGTCTGTCTATGAACCGTTCCTCTGTAAACACGTGCAGTTACACTCCCCAGCGATCCACAGGAAGCAAATCGCTATCCACGCTGGACACTTTTTCGGCTTGCACGCGTTGTGTTGGTGTGGGTTTCGGCACTTTCCATTTAAAAAGCGTGCAAATGTAAGAAAATAAAAATGAGTGAGGCCAGAAATAACGCGAATTGTGTGTGTGTGTCTTGCCTGCCTTTTTATTGCGGTAATCATAATAATAAAATGGAAACGTAAACATTACATAATTCAGATATGCTTGCCTGCCACGAAAGATATATTTTCTCTCATACATGATTTAAATTAAAATGAAAAAATATAGAATTTTGTTAAAGTGAAATGAAAGGTTTCCATAGAAACTACTTCTTTGTTGTCAATAACGTATTACACATATAAAACTTATAAAATTTACTTCCTCCATCAACTACCATTTTAATTTATAAAAACAATTACCCCCTCCCCCTTCAACTACCCTTTTCATTTATAGATCTTTCATCTATCTTTCTACAGTGGATTATTACGGTCTTCTTTTCAGGATACTTTATTTATCAAAATTAAGGACTTTACTCTTGCTAAAACGTAAAATGTTGCAGGTAAACTACCCCTTTCCCGTAACCTATCTTCACCAAAAACAATAGGCCTTGAGTCCTCTACAATTCAGGACTGTATGCAAAATATTATTTGATTCTGTTTGAATTTGCGGCTGTTATCGTTAGCCATAAAAAATTCTACACAGACAAACACACACACAGACACTTTTCGAAAAATGACTTTTTTCATGTTTTGATGGTAGTACAACCAGAATCTGCCGTTACCTTGAACACGATTTTTTTCGCCATGACCATACTTCCATTTCCTTATGGAACATGGAAGTAATTACACAGTTTTTGGATACCACTATATTTCTTTATGAGCGGTGCATAGACATATATTCTTCTATCTTTTACAGCTTATAAACATAAAAGCCTGTTCTAATTTCATAAGATTAATTTGGCCATTATCTTCACAAATCATCCTAATCTTGTTAACTCGTGTCTTCTGCCTTTGGAATATAGTCTAATAGAGAACGTATTTCGGACAACGTAATTTTCTATTTTTTGACATGTTCTTTTCGCCTTTTCTCTATTATTTTTCATACGTTCAGATAAACGGTACCCCTTTCACTATCCTTAAAAAGTTCATTTCCACCGTTCGGATTTGTGCTACTTTTTTCCCTCTTGAAAATCCAGTTTTCACTTTCATATATCAGAGTTGAACACCATATGTAGAGTTGGATCTGTATGTTGTGTTGTGAAAAAGTATTCGCCAAGTAAATCAGCTGAAGACTTTCTGATAAGAAGTTATTTGACAACTTAACAAACGTTTGTGCGCTCGTTCTGGATCCAGGCAGTCGTCGTTTTTGTTGATATTTCCACACTTTGGTTCCTTTCTTTCACGTCTCTGACTAAAGAAGTCAAGCGAAACATTCATTATCAGAAATGTAAGTAACGTTGGCGTCACAGTCGTATATCGAAAACCCCTTACAAACAGACGAGAACCATGCACTCAAGTAAAATTTTATTCTCTCAAAAATTGAAAATAAACTCGATAATACAATACAAAATTATTCTTCGCATTATTTTTTAATTGTAATTAATGTACTACTTGAGTGTTCTTTCTTGTTTACGGATTGTTGAAATATGTCTTGTTTACGAATGAATTAAATGTCGGTAGGCAGTTGAAATACACGTGTCATTTTCAGTCCAATTCTCCAATTAACTTTGTGTATACCAAAGTTAGTGACGTAGCTGTAAACGGTTCCAAGTTATTCGGCCAGTTCTAACGGTACCAAAATTATCATAACTGCAACAACGAATTCACGTGAATGTGCTAGTGAATGTCTAGATGTCTCATTTACATAATCGGCTGCGAGTATATAGGTGGCTGCTCTCGTGTTTATGTCTGTTTTATTAACTTTGGTTTGTTTTTATGGAACGGGTTCCAAGGTCTCTTTCTTTTTATTTTCAGTATCTCTAATATGTTTGTGGCAGTTTCTTAGTCAGTGATTTCCTTAACCGAATACACGTATTAAAGTAAATATGTCTGTGTAAATAAAAACAAGGTTTGGACATCTCGTATTTCCATGTAACATCCAAAGTATAAAATTACCTATGGAAATCTAACAACCTTGTAGTATTGGGCTCCCACGGATTTCGCCCCACACATCTTTTCAATGACAGTAATCATGTTGTGGAGTATATATGAACAATAAAAGTGAAAATAAATATTTTTTTCATGGAATAAATATTATCCTGAATTATTAAGCTTTAACGTTGTAAGTGAAAAGTAACAATGTTATTTATTATTTCTGAGATCTGAGGAACCTAACACGCTTTTACACCCTTAAAGCTTATACTTAAAAGTATAGGAATATAGTCTCCCGGGTTTAGCATAAGACAGTCTCTGGTTGTCGTTCTATTACATACTTAGAACACAGTTACTCTTTGAGTAGAGGAATTGTTGGTTGGTACTCGTTTCTTTTAGTTGACTACTGACACCCCAACAAACACAACTTGTAATATGTAAAATCTTTCACACGCCACTACAATAAATAAATGATCTCAAAAACGTTATAAACACTATTTCTCTACAACTACGTCGACAGTGTTTCTTATGTATGTGACGATCTCATTACTTCTCTGAAGTACGAAAATACTCATTTGGCTTTACTTATTAAAATATCATTATATGATCGAGCCAAGTGAAAACTGTCTATTTAGTCTTTTCAACCTATACAGAGAACAAAATCAAAATTAGAATCATTCACCACCAGTTGTTGAAATCATTTTTTTTGGTATTCATATCTGTTGAAACATCATTAATAAATTGATATGAATCATTAAAGAACACAGTTATCCCTTCTGTTACTCTAAAAAATTAAAAAGCTTAGAAACATGTTCAATCTACCATCTCATATATTAAGATAAATGTACGTGCGGAAAATATACATTCATTGAGTCCACTATGAAGAAAATCATTGTATGAGGCTTACGACTGTAAAGGAGAGAGGGGTATGAGCAAAGAGGGAACAACAGTTGAAGAATGCGAAACCGGAGTGATACAGGATTGTTCCAGTTTTAGTGAAAACAAAAAAGCTATTCCGGTCGCAGAAATAGAAACTTGAGAGAAAATTACAAGTCGTGTTTGTCGATCAGGTCAAGGTTGCTGCGACAGTTGCTAGTCTAGGACGTTGTATGGAAATCAACCAACACGCGGTTGTCAAGATAATTTGCGTTGTTGTTTCACTGGTTTATATTTTTTATTATAATTTAATTACGACACAGGAAATAATTGGCTAATAAATCCGTCTAATAATCAGTGTTATTCGTGTGTTTATGAAAGTGTTTTCATTACCGTAGTCTTTATCTAGTAAGGACTTTTGTTGATATCATCTTAATCGTTAGTGAAGAAAGTTCTATTCCGCTTTTCCGCATCCTAAGCACACGTTTCTATATCTTTAAGTAGGCCTCTTCCTTTGATTTCTTTACCTATTTCTTCTACCTAGCTTTTCTTAGACCATTACTTTTCCTCAAATGAGCAAATTTCGTATGTCAAAAATTCTCATGACCTACTTAAAAATTTGTTGTTTTTTTAATTCATTATTGTGTATGTTTTAATTCATTATTATAAACTGTTATTACCTATATTATTTCCTCCATTATGCTATCCTTCATGTTTCTTCTTTTTAAGTCTTCTGCCTCCCGTCTTCAGAATTCCAATTTCTATAAAGGAACTTTTTTTTTATTGGTTTTTAACTGCAACACGTAATTACTATCTGCGGTGGTCCTTTGAACCTGCTGTTTGTAGTTTCTTGAAACATTTTGGTCTCGATACACTCAATCCACAATAATTTGGCTTTCCTGTGTGGAACTAATCTTGATTTAATCCCGTTCTGTCACTTGTTACTTTCAATCCCAGGAATTTACGTCTTCGCTGTATCCGTCCGCCGTCTAAATCTAAGCGTTGCTGTTCTCCTCCAAACGACTTTGAATGATATAATTTGTGAAAATATGTGTAGGCCTATCCATAATATATACAGCAAAAAAATGTTTGTAAGGATAAGTGTGAAGTTAAAATTAAAATTTACTTTTAGTTAATGTGAATTTAATTTTATTAATTTAAAATTAATGATAACTAATTTTTTATTGGCTTAAAATCAATTCTAATTAATTAAAATTAGAAGATAATAATAATTTAAATGATCGTATACGTACAATCTTCCGGGCTGTAAGACTGTAGTTGATTACTGAAAATACTACTGCCTGAGTCGGCTACGGAGGACGGACGGTAGGCATAGGGTCCGATCCAGTATCCACAGCAGGGGTCAACTGTGTTGTTGGATTCTAGGCCTACCACAATTTTACCGAACACTACAAGTAACACGGTCAGCTAACAGGTATATGCCTATGTACACAGTATTTTGTTCACTCTGTGTTTTCCCTTACCAAATGTTATAAAAGCTCATAATATCATACACTGTATAACAGGAAGAGTCGCGTACACTTCAACATTGCTACTACTCACAACATAAAATTGCATTCACAACATGCGGATATTAAGTGATAAGCCAACACATGGAAAATATCGGTATGGAGACCCATACATGACTTACATGTTGTAAGATTTATGTTTAAATACCTTTCGAAATGAACTATTTCCATAGAAACTACTTCTTTCTTCAGCCTTAACCACAGTACTGTGATCACTAACGTATACCACCTCACGATAGTGCACTCAATTTTCACTGACGATGGCAGTCGATAGCACTGCCGAAACGTCTGGTTTTGTAGAAAAAATTGGATCAAGCACAAACAGCCCAGGAAGGAATTTTAACAACAAACTACTTCTTTGTTGCCGATAACGTAGTACACATGACATATAAATAAAAATTATCCTCTACCCTTTCAACTATAATTTTCATTTATATAAAATTACCCCCACCCCGTTCAACTAGCCTCTTCATTTATAGATATTTCATGTACGTTTCTACAGTGGATTATTAAGATCTTCTTATCAGGATACTTTATTTATCAAAATTAAGTACTTTACTTTGTTACAACAAAAATGTTTCAGGTAAACTACTCTTTCCCCATAACCGATCTTCACCAAAAGCAATAGGCCTTGAGTCCTCTACAACTACAACTACAACTCCTCTACACTTTTACATTGCACATATGTAAAAAATTATTTGATTCTGTTTGAATGTACGGCAGATATCGTTCGTCATGAAAAAAGTTCTCTTGTTACAACATAAAATGTTGCGGGTAAACTACCCATTTTCCTTAACCGATCTTCACCAAAATCAACAGGCCTTGATCTCTCTACAATTTAGGGATGCATGCAAAAAATTATTTGATTCTGTTTTAATGTACGGCAGTTATCGTTCTTCATAGAAAAAATTATCCTTGTTAAAACATAAAATGTTGCAGGTAAACTACCCCATTCCCTTAACCGATCTTCACGAAAACCAACAGGTCTTGAGAACTCTACAATTTAGGGCTGTATGCAAAACATTATTTGATTCTGTTTAAATTTGCAGCTGTTATCGTTTACCATAGAAGAAATTACCCTTGATAAAAAAACGTTGCTGGTAAACTACCCCTTTCCCTTAACCGATTTTCACCAAAAACAATAGGTCTTGAGTACCCTACAAATCAGGGCTGTATGCAAAAAATTATTTGATTCTGTTTGAATTTTCGGGTGTTATCGTTTGCCATAAAAATACCCTTGTTAAAACACAAAACGTTGCAGGTAAACTACCCCATTCCCTTAACCGATCTTCACCAAAAACAATAGGTCTTGAGTACTCTGCAATTCAGGGCTGTATGCAAATAATTATTTGATTCTGTTTGAATTTGCGGCTGTTATCGTTTGCCATAGAAAAAAAATCTACAGACAGACAGATAGACACACAGACAGACAGACACACACACAGACACTTTTCGAAAAATGACTTTTTTCATATTTTGAGGGTAGTACGATCAGAATCTGCGATTATCTCGAACATGATTTTTTTTTTGCCACTGATGATGGAAGTCGATGGCACTGCCGAAACGTCTGGTTTTGCAGAAAACTTTGGTCTACGGCCAAACAGGACGGGAAGAAATTTTAACAACAAACTACTTCTATGTTGCCGATAACGTAGTACATATATAGAAAATTATCCCCTCCCCCTTCAACTACAATTTTCATTTATAGAAAATTACCCCCACCCCGTTCAACTAGCCTCTTCATTTATAGATATTTCATCTACGTTTCTACAGTGGATTATGAAGATCTTCTTATCAGGATACTTTATTTATCAAAATTAAGTACTTTACTCTTGTTACAACAAAAAATGTTTCAGGTAAACTACCCCTTTCCCTTAACCGAGCTTCAACAAAATCAACAGACCTTGAGTTATCTACAATTGAGGAAGGTATGCACAAAATTATTTGATTCTGTTTCAAAGTGCGGCAGTTACCGTTCGTCATAGGAACAATTACTCTTGTTAAAACATAAAATGTGGCCGGTAAACTAACCCTTTCCCGTAACCGATCTTCACCAAAATCAACAGACTTTCCGTCTTTTACAATTGAGGAACGTATGCAAAAAAAAAAAATTTGATTCTGTTTGAATGTGCGGCAGTTATCGTTCGTCATAGAAAAAATTACCGTTGTTAAAACATAAAATGATGCAGGTAAACTATCCCTTTCCCTTAACCGATCTTCACCAAAATCAACAGACGTTGAGTCCTCTACAGCTCAGGAAGGTATACAAAACATTATTTGATACTGATTGAATTTACGGCAGTTATCATTCGTCATAAAAAAATTACCCATGTTAAAACATAAAACGTTGCAGGTAAACTACTCCTTTCCGAGTACGTGCTACTGCGATAACGTGAGGTGGTACACGTTAGTGACCACAGTACTGTGGTTAAGGCTGAAGCAGTAAGTAGAAAGAAGTAGTTTCTATGGAAATATTTCATTTCGAAAATGATTTTAAATATAAATCTTAGAACATGGAAGTCATGTATGGTTTTCCATACCGATATTCTTTTTTAAAATCGAGTCTTTCTTTCTTTCTTTCCATTCGTCTTCTGAATTCCAGAACGACGATTCTGTTTACCCGCATAATTATACATTTCTCAGCAAGACATTTCTTCCTTAATACGTTTGTGTCTTCTGTTTAACACCCACCATTCTGATCCATGTCATAACGCTATATTCCACACAGGCTAGTAAATAACTAGTCATCAGTGAGGTCAAAATATTTTC
This sequence comes from Magicicada septendecula, assembly GCA_034769895.1. Taxonomy (NCBI): domain Eukaryota; kingdom Metazoa; phylum Arthropoda; class Insecta; order Hemiptera; family Cicadidae; genus Magicicada; species Magicicada septendecula. The sequence continues at coordinate 264,227,995 of CM068368.1, read as the reverse complement.
CAGGAGGGGCAAACAATTTTCCAGACGAGAAAAATATTTATATATTTTCATACATACACACATGCACATATTAGTTTGTAATTCTTATAACAGAAATAAGTAAACAGATTGTATTAATTTATCAAAACATTTATTGCTTCAAAATATGCATAAAATTAATGGCTTGTAAAAGTTAATGTTTGACCTCCATTAAGTAGTGCTCAAGTTTCCAAAGTTTTAATATTATTATGTCCGTAATCAAAACATCAGAGCAGGTTTTAGTATGTATGAGGGTACACCGTGGAAAAAAAATTCAACATTCCCTATGGAGCGTTGCATGGCACTTTCCATTTAAAAAGCGTGCAAACGTAAGAAAATAAAAATGGGTGAGGCCAGAAATAACGCGAATTGTGTGTGTGTGTGTGTGTGTGTGTCCTGCCTGCCTTTTTATTGTAGTAATCACAATAATAAAACTTTGGAAACGTAAACATTACATAATTGAGATATGCTTGCCTGCCAGGAACGATATGTTTTCACTCATATAAGATTTAAATTAAAATGAAAAATATATAATTTTGTTAAAGTGAAATGAAATGTTTCCATAGAAACTACTTCTTTGTTGTCATTAACGTATTACACATATAAAACTTATAAAATTTACTTCCTCCATCATAAACAACCATTTTAATTTATAAAAAACATGACCCCCTCCCCCCTTCAAATACCCTTTTCATTTATAGATATTTCATCTACCTTTCTACAGTGGATTATTATGATCTTCTTTTCAGGATACTTTATTTATCAAAATTAAGCACTTTACTCGTGTTAAAACGTAAAACGTTGCTAGTAAACTACCCCTTTCCCTTAACCGATTTTCACCAAAAACAATAGGGCTTGAGTCCTCTACAATTCAGGACTATATGCAAACAATTATTTGATTCTGTTTGAATTTGCGGTTGTTTTCGTTTGCCATAGAAAAAATTCTACACACAGACACACACACAGACACTTTTCGAAAAATGACTTTTTTCATGTTTTGAGGGTAGTACAATCAGAATCTGCCGTTATCTTGAACACGATTTTTTTCGCCATGACCATACTGTACTTCCATTTCCTTATGGAACATGGAAGTAAAAACATTAACCAAGAGATACAGTTTTTGCAACCCACATCTTCAGCTGGCTGGAGATTAGCGTTTCTGTTTTAATGCATCCTCAGATAGAACAAAAGTCACATGGACAGTCTTGAATACGTAAAGAATGCGGTTTGTTTTATGAATGTTACTACCAGTAAATATCAAAAAATGTTGGTAAGTCGCAAAACAGTGCCAGTAACAAAAAAAAAATTATTCTGACCTGTATCAACAAACATGGACGATCTACCTAAAACAAATAGTTTCAGTTGTAGTTCAAATGAAATGACTGACCGTTAAGAACTTTGGTGAATAAATCTTGTTGTGTTGTAATGTAGAAAGAAACAAAATGTATGAATTATTGTAACGTAAATAGTTCTCTAGATATTAAAACTTTATGTTTGTCTAAAAAATATAACTATGATGTATTAATTACGTTTAACTTGATATAGTAGGTTAATCGTTTTTTTATTTTTCTTATATTAATATTTTCATTATTCCTACACTTTATCAATAATCTGTGTTTTACTTCCATTAATAATTTTTACTTCCATGTTCCATAAGGAAATGGAAGTATGGTGATGGCGAAAAAAATCGTGTTCGAGATAACGGCTGATTCTGATTGTACTACCCTCAAAACATGAAGAAAAGATAATTTTCGAAAAGTGTGTGTGTCTGCCGGTCTGTGTAGATTTTTTTTTATGGCAAACGATAACAGCCGCAAATTCAAACAGAATCAAATAATTTTTTGCATACAGCTCTAAATTGTAGAGTTCTCAAAACCTATTGTTTTTGGTGAAGATCGGTTAAGGGAAAGGGGTAGTTTACCTGCAACATTTTATGTTTTAACAACGGTAATTTTTTCTATGACGAACGATAACTGCCGCACATTCAAACAGAATCAAATATTGTTTTGTGTACGTTCCTGAATTGTAAAGCAATGAAGGCCTATTGATTTTGGTGAAGATCGGTTAAGGGAAAGGGGTAGTTTACCTGCCACATTTTATGTTTTAACAAGAGTAATTGTTTCTATGACGAACGATAACTGCCGCACATTCAAATAGAATCAAATAATATTTTGCATGCATCTCTGAATTGTAGAGTACTCAAGGTCTGTTGATTTTGGTGAAGATCGGTTACGGGAAAAGAGTAGTTTACCTGAAACATTTTTTGTTGTAACAAGAGTGAAGTACTTAATTTTGATAAATAAAGTATCCTGATAAGAAGATATTAATAAACCACTGTAGAAACGTAGATGAAATATCTATAAATGAAGAGGCTAGTTGAACGGGGTGGGGGTAATTTTCTATAAACAAAAATTATAGTTGAAGGGGGAAGGGATAATTTTTTTATATATGTACTACGTTATAGGCAACAAAGAAATAGTTTCTTGTTAAAATTCCTTCCCGGCCTGTTTGGCCGTAGATCAATGTTTTCTGCAAAACCAGACGTTTCGGCAGTGCCATCGACTTCCACCATCAGTGAAAATCGAGTGCGATAACGTGAGGTGGTATATGTTAGTGACATATACACAGTACTATGGTTAAGGCTGAAGCAGTAAGTAGAAAGAAGTAGTTTCTATGGAAATATGTGGGCTCTACAAAGTGAGTAAAACATTTTAATGAAATATATTTGTCTAATATTGTGTGTGTGCGCGCGCGCGCGTGTGTGTGTGTCACAGAAGAGTGAAAGAAGTAAACGAAGAACAATTTTCTAAAATGTATTTGTAGAACTCTTTATACATACGTTTAAAGAATATGCTGTATGCAAACTCATACAGCTTACATTTAAATGTGGATTTCATGTTCAAGGTACGTATTTACATTTTAATTGTAACCACGCCCTGAACATAAAAACTCTGGACTGTGTCGCACAGCTTACACTATTCCTGTGGTGCAAACAACAGGAATAAAGGAGCGTCAACGATTATTAAGAAACCTTAAACCCCCCTCCTAGGATGGGATGGATAAAGCAGCAGTGTTAGTTACATTTTTAAAGTAATAACTTTAAAAAATCACACCATTTCCAATAAACGATATACTTGTTAACAAAGTCGGGAATATGTCGTTGAGATGTAATTAGGATAACTTTCCTCAACGATTTTGTATAGGTTTGGCACTAGAAATTCTTCATGTGTGAACCTAATAACACTTACGCGGGTAAAAGAAAATGCCAAAATTTGAGAGCAGAAGTAAGCCTACATGTAAATGCTTTTCAAGTGCTGATAATTTATACAAGAATTTATTGTAAACGAAAGTAACTGCCAATAAAAAGCCAGAATGAATAAAAATAGTAAAAAAGGTGTTTTTTAATGCAAAACTAGAAACTCCTTTTTTTATAAAATTAGAGAGTAAAGTTTATGCAGGTTCATGGCCAATAAAGTAATTATATATTCCCAATCAAATTTCAAAAGTTGCTAGTTATTGAACAGAAACGGTAAAGCAAGAAAACAGATATATTTTGTGTTTTCATTTTATTTCCCGCTGATTCTCGCAAACGTTGCTGTCTGCACGAACATCATTTTGTTAGAAATATAAAGTTGCACTTATTACGCCTCGTCGATCCCTTTTGCTCGGCACATGCCAATGGCGCCACTTATTTTACATCACAAAGAGGATTTACCTTCTTAAAAGATGCTAACCCACTTCACAACCCATTTCTGAACATATGCAAACGAGGAACAAGTGACCAATATTCAGCATTTAGCCTCTATAATCATTTTGTATAACTATGCAAGTAGAATACTTTATTTAAAAAAAAATTGTAATTTGTTTTCGTTGTTTAAAATAGTTCGTAGGTGATAGAAATCTTCGTTACTAGACACACAAAATATCTGTGACGTTTATGGATACAACAATTTATTAATACGTACACAATGTACGAAAAGAGGATACTACGCCATTACGTCATTATTATTATGCTAGGATACTGACCGCTTATACTTTGAATATAATAATTATCCTGACACAAACAATTATATTCATAAATTATAAATATACCACCCTAACATTGTACATTCAAATAAAATAACGTGAAAGTACGTGCACGTAATATGTAGGCCTACACATAATCTAAATAATTGTAGCACGTAAATAGTCATGTGCCACATTCTCAGTACAAATCCGTTACATATTTTCTACACACTGGTCGTGAGTGTTAAATTAAACAAAAACTATTCACACAATTTTAATAGATTTTTTGGACATAATTTAAAAAAATCGGTATGGAGAACCATACATGACTTTCATGTTGTAAGATTTATGTTTAAAATAGTTTACTTGAATTCGGTTCGGTAATTTCTAAAAAAATATCTCCCACCCTCAAACTAATTTCACTATTTATAGATGTTTTTGTTATTATGGGGCAGTCGTTTAAGATAATGTTATTTTCAGTCACTTTATCCATAAAAATTAGGTAGGCTTACTTTATTCTTATAAAGAAACCGAACTATGCAGATAATCATCCCTCCTTCGAAGCGCTCCGAAGTCATTCATGGACCCTGAGCATCTTGCAGAGGGTTCATTCCCTAAAGACGAAAAGTCTGTCTATGAACCGTTCCTCTGTAAACACGTGCAGTTACACTCCCCAGCGATCCACAGGAAGCAAATCGCTATCCACGCTGGACACTTTTTCGGCTTGCACGCGTTGTGTTGGTGTGGGTTTCGGCACTTTCCATTTAAAAAGCGTGCAAATGTAAGAAAATAAAAATGAGTGAGGCCAGAAATAACGCGAATTGTGTGTGTGTGTCTTGCCTGCCTTTTTATTGCGGTAATCATAATAATAAAATGGAAACGTAAACATTACATAATTCAGATATGCTTGCCTGCCACGAAAGATATATTTTCTCTCATACATGATTTAAATTAAAATGAAAAAATATAGAATTTTGTTAAAGTGAAATGAAAGGTTTCCATAGAAACTACTTCTTTGTTGTCAATAACGTATTACACATATAAAACTTATAAAATTTACTTCCTCCATCAACTACCATTTTAATTTATAAAAACAATTACCCCCTCCCCCTTCAACTACCCTTTTCATTTATAGATATTTCATCTATCTTTCTACAGTGGATTATTACGGTCTTCTTTTCAGGATACTTTATTTATCAAAATTAAGGACTTTACTCTTGCTAAAACGTAAAATGTTGCAGGTAAACTACCCCTTTCCCGTAACCTATCTTCACCAAAAACAATAGGCCTTGAGTCCTCTACAATTCAGGACTGTATGCAAAATATTATTTGATTCTGTTTGAATTTGCGGCTGTTATCGTTAGCCATAAAAAAATTCTACACAGACAAACACACACACAGACACTTTTCGAAAAATGACTTTTTTCATGTTTTGATGGTAGTACAACCAGAATCTGCCGTTACCTTGAACACGATTTTTTTCGCCATGACCATACTTCCATTTCCTTATGGAACATGGAAGTAATTACACAGTTTTTGGATACCACTATATTTCTTTATGAGCGGTGCATAGACATATATTCTTCTATCTTTTACAGCTTATAAACATAAAAGCCTGTTCTAATTTCATAAGATTAATTTGGCCATTATCTTCACAAATCATCCTAATCTTGTTAACTCGTGTCTTCTGCCTTTGGAATATAGTCTAATAGAGAACGTATTTCGGACAACGTAATTTTCTATTTTTTGACATGTTCTTTTCGCCTTTTCTCTATTATTTTTCATACGTTCAGATAAACGGTACCCCTTTCACTATCCTTAAAAAGTTCATTTCCACCGTTCGGATTTGTGCTACTTTTTTCCCTCTTGAAAATCCAGTTTTCACTTTCATATATCAGAGTTGAACACCATATGTAGAGTTGGATCTGTATGTTGTGTTGTGAAAAAGTATTCGCCAAGTAAATCAGCTGAAGACTTTCTGATAAGAAGTTATTTGACAACTTAACAAACGTTTGTGCGCTCGTTCTGGATCCAGGCAGTCGTCGTTTTTGTTGATATTTCCACACTTTGGTTCCTTTCTTTCACGTCTCTGACTAAAGAAGTCAAGCGAAACATTCATTATCAGAAATGTAAGTAACGTTGGCGTCACAGTCGTATATCGAAAACCCCTTACAAACAGACGAGAACCATGCACTCAAGTAAAATTTTATTCTCTCAAAAATTGAAAATAAACTCGATAATACAATACAAAATTATTCTTCGCATTATTTTTTAATTGTAATTAATGTACTACTTGAGTGTTCTTTCTTGTTTACGGATTGTTGAAATATGTCTTGTTTACGAATGAATTAAATGTCGGTAGGCAGTTGAAATACACGTGTCATTTTCAGTCCAATTCTCCAATTAACTTTGTGTATACCAAAGTTACTGACGTAGCTGTAAACGGTTCCAAGTTATTCGGCCAGTTCTAACGGTACCAAAATTATCATAACTGCAACAACGAATTCACGTGAATGTGCTAGTGAATGTCTAGATGTCTCATTTACATAATCGGCTGCGAGTATATAGGTGGCTGCTCTCGTGTTTATGTCTGTTTTATTAACTTTGGTTTGTTTTTATGGAACGGGTTCCAAGGTCTCTTTCTTTTTATTTTCAGTATCTCTAATATGTTTGTGGCAGTTTCTTAGTCAGTGATTTCCTTAACCGAATACACGTATTAAAGTAAATATGTCTGTGTAAATAAAAACAAGGTTTGGACATCTCGTATTTCCATGTAACATCCAAAGTATAAAATTACCTATGGAAATCTAACAACCTTGTAGTATTGGGCTCCCACGGATTTCGCCCCACACATCTTTTCAATGACAGTAATCATGTTGTGGAGTATATATGAACAATAAAAGTGAAAATAAATATTTTTTTCATGGAATAAATATTATCCTGAATTATTAAGCTTTAACGTTGTAAGTGAAAAGTAACAATGTTATTTATTATTTCTGAGATCTGAGGAACCTAACACGCTTTTACACCCTTAAAGCTTATACTTAAAAGTATAGGAATATAGTCTCCCGGGTTTAGCATAAGACAGTCTCTGGTTGTCGTTCTATTACATACTTAGAACACAGTTACTCTTTGAGTAGAGGAATTGTTGGTTGGTACTCGTTTCTTTTAGTTGACTACTGACACCCCAACAAACACAACTTGTAATATGTAAAATCTTTCACACGCCACTACAATAAATAAATGATCTCAAAAACGTTATAAACACTATTTCTCTACAACTACGTCGACAGTGTTTCTTATGTATGTGACGATCTCATTACTTCTCTGAAGTACGAAAATACTCATTTGGCTTTACTTATTAAAATATCATTATATGATCGAGCCAAGTGAAAACTGTCTATTTAGTCTTTTCAACCTATACAGAGAACAAAATCAAAATTAGAATCATTCACCACCAGTTGTTGAAATCATTTTTTTTGGTATTCATATCTGTTGAAACATCATTAATAAATTGATATGAATCATTAAAGAACACAGTTATCCCTTCTGTTACTCTAAAAAATTAAAAAGCTTAGAAACATGTTCAATCTACCATCTCATATATTAAGATAAATGTACGTGCGGAAAATATACATTCATTGAGTCCACTATGAAGAAAATCATTGTATGAGGCTTACGACTGTAAAGGAGAGAGGGGTATGAGCAAAGAGGGAACAACAGTTGAAGAATGCGAAACCGGAGTGATACAGGATTGTTCCAGTTTTAGTGAAAACAAAAAAGCTATTCCGGTCGCAGAAATAGAAACTTGAGAGAAAATTACAAGTCGTGTTTGTCGATCAGGTCAAGGTTGCTGCGACAGTTGCTAGTCTAGGACGTTGTATGGAAATCAACCAACACGCGGTTGTCAAGATAATTTGCGTTGTTGTTTCACTGGTTTATATTTTTTATTATAATTTAATTACGACACAGGAAATAATTGGCTAATAAATCCGTCTAATAATCAGTGTTATTCGTGTGTTTATGAAAGTGTTTTCATTACCGTAGTCTTTATCTAGTAAGGACTTTTGTTGATATCATCTTAATCGTTAGTGAAGAAAGTTCTATTCCGCTTTTCCGCATCCTAAGCACACGTTTCTATATCTTTAAGTAGGCCTCTTCCTTTGATTTCTTTACCTATTTCTTCTACCTAGCTTTTCTTAGACCATTACTTTTCCTCAAATGAGCAAATTTCGTATGTCAAAAATTCTCATGACCTACTTAAAAATTTGTTGTTTTTTTAATTCATTATTGTGTATGTTTTAATTCATTATTATAAACTGTTATTACCTATATTATTTCCTCCATTATGCTATCCTTCATGTTTCTTCTTTTTAAGTCTTCTGCCTCCCGTCTTCAGAATTCCAATTTCTATAAAGGAACTTTTTTTTTATTGGTTTTTAACTGCAACACGTAATTACTATCTGCGGTGGTCCTTTGAACCTGCTGTTTGTAGTTTCTTGAAACATTTTGGTCTCGATACACTCAATCCACAATAATTTGGCTTTCCTGTGTGGAACTAATCTTGATTTAATCCCGTTCTGTCACTTGTTACTTTCAATCCCAGGAATTTACGTCTTCGCTGTATCCGTCCGCCGTCTAAATCTAAGCGTTGCTGTTCTCCTCCAAACGACTTTGAATGATATAATTTGTGAAAATATGTGTAGGCCTATCCATAATATATACAGCAAAAAAATGTTTGTAAGGATAAGTGTGAAGTTAAAATTAAAATTTACTTTTAGTTAATGTGAATTTAATTTTATTAATTTAAAATTAATGATAACTAATTTTTTATTGGCTTAAAATCAATTCTAATTAATTAAAATTAGAAGATAATAATAATTTAAATGATCGTATACGTACAATCTTCCGGGCTGTAAGACTGTAGTTGATTACTGAAAATACTACTGCCTGAGTCGGCTACGGAGGACGGACGGTAGGCATAGGGTCCGATCCAGTATCCACAGCAGGGGTCAACTGTGTTGTTGGATTCTAGGCCTACCACAATTTTACCGAACACTACAAGTAACACGGTCAGCTAACAGGTATATGCCTATGTACACAGTATTTTGTTCACTCTGTGTTTTCCCTTACCAAATGTTATAAAAGCTCATAATATCATACACTGTATAACAGGAAGAGTCGCGTACACTTCAACATTGCTACTACTCACAACATAAAATTGCATTCACAACATGCGGATATTAAGTGATAAGCCAACACATGGAAAATATCGGTATGGAGACCCATACATGACTTACATGTTGTAAGATTTATGTTTAAATACCTTTCGAAATGAACTATTTCCATAGAAACTACTTCTTTCTTCAGCCTTAACCACAGTACTGTGATCACTAACGTATACCACCTCACGATAGTGCACTCAATTTTCACTGACGATGGCAGTCGATAGCACTGCCGAAACGTCTGGTTTTGTAGAAAAAATTGGATCAAGCCCAAACAGCCCAGGAAGGAATTTTAACAACAAACTACTTCTTTGTTGCCGATAACGTAGTACACATGACATATAAATAAAAATTATCCTCTACCCTTTCAACTATAATTTTCATTTATATAAAATTACCCCCACCCCGTTCAACTAGCCTCTTCATTTATAGATATTTCATGTACGTTTCTACAGTGGATTATTAAGATCTTCTTATCAGGATACTTTATTTATCAAAATTAAGTACTTTACTTTGTTACAACAAAAATGTTTCAGGTAAACTACTCTTTCCCCATAACCGATCTTCACCAAAAGCAATAGGCCTTGAGTCCTCTACAACTACAACTACAACTCCTCTACACTTTTACATTGCACATATGTAAAAAATTATTTGATTCTGTTTGAATGTACGGCAGATATCGTTCGTCATGAAAAAAGTTCTCTTGTTACAACATAAAATGTTGCGGGTAAACTACCCATTTTCCTTAACCGATCTTCACCAAAATCAACAGGCCTTGATCTCTCTACAATTTAGGGATGCATGCAAAAAATTATTTGATTCTGTTTTAATGTACGGCAGTTATCGTTCTTCATAGAAAAAATTATCCTTGTTAAAACATAAAATGTTGCAGGTAAACTACCCCATTCCCTTAACCGATCTTCACGAAAACCAACAGGTCTTGAGAACTCTACAATTTAGGGCTGTATGCAAAACATTATTTGATTCTGTTTAAATTTGCAGCTGTTATCGTTTACCATAGAAGAAATTACCCTTGATAAAAAAACGTTGCTGGTAAACTACCCCTTTCCCTTAACCGATTTTCACCAAAAACAATAGGTCTTGAGTACCCTACAAATCAGGGCTGTATGCAAAAAATTATTTGATTCTGTTTGAATTTTCGGGTGTTATCGTTTGCCATAAAAATACCCTTGTTAAAACACAAAACGTTGCAGGTAAACTACCCCATTCCCTTAACCGATCTTCACCAAAAACAATAGGTCTTGAGTACTCTGCAATTCAGGGCTGTATGCAAATAATTATTTGATTCTGTTTGAATTTGCGGCTGTTATCGTTTGCCATAGAAAAAAAATCTACAGACAGACAGATAGACACACAGACAGACAGACACACACACAGACACTTTTCGAAAAATGACTTTTTTCATATTTTGAGGGTAGTACGATCAGAATCTGCGATTATCTCGAACATGATTTTTTTTTTGCCACTGATGATGGAAGTCGATGGCACTGCCGAAACGTCTGGTTTTGCAGAAAACTTTGGTCTACGGCCAAACAGGACGGGAAGAAATTTTAACAACAAACTACTTCTATGTTGCCGATAACGTAGTACATATATAGAAAATTATCCCCTCCCCCTTCAACTACAATTTTCATTTATAGAAAATTACCCCCACCCCGTTCAACTAGCCTCTTCATTTATAGATATTTCATCTACGTTTCTACAGTGGATTATGAAGATCTTCTTATCAGGATACTTTATTTATCAAAATTAAGTACTTTACTCTTGTTACAACAAAAAATGTTTCAGGTAAACTACCCCTTTCCCTTAACCGAGCTTCAACAAAATCAACAGACCTTGAGTTATCTACAATTGAGGAAGGTATGCACAAAATTATTTGATTCTGTTTCAAAGTGCGGCAGTTACCGTTCGTCATAGGAACAATTACTCTTGTTAAAACATAAAATGTGGCCGGTAAACTAACCCTTTCCCTTAACCGATCTTCACCAAAATCAACAGACTTTCCGTCTTTTACAATTGAGGAACGTATGCAAAAAAAAAAAATTTGATTCTGTTTGAATGTGCGGCAGTTATCGTTCGTCATAGAAAAAATTACCGTTGTTAAAACATAAAATGATGCAGGTAAACTATCCCTTTCCCTTAACCGATCTTCACCAAAATCAACAGACGTTGAGTCCTCTACAGCTCAGGAAGGTATACAAAACATTATTTGATACTGATTGAATTTACGGCAGTTATCATTCGTCATAAAAAAATTACCCATGTTAAAACATAAAACGTTGCAGGTAAACTACTCCTTTCCGAGTACGTGCTACTGCGATAACGTGAGGTGGTACACGTTAGTGACCACAGTACTGTGGTTAAGGCTGAAGCAGTAAGTAGAAAGAAGTAGTTTCTATGGAAATATTTCATTTCGAAAATGATTTTAAATATAAATCTTAGAACATGGAAGTCATGTATGGTTTTCCATACCGATATTCTTTTTTAAAATCGAGTCTTTCTTTCTTTCTTTCCATTCGTCTTCTGAATTCCAGAACGACGATTCTGTTTACCCGCATAATTATACATTTCTCAGCAAGACATTTCTTCCTTAATACGTTTGTGTCTTCTGTTTAACACCCACCATTCTGATCCATGTCATAACGCTATATTCCACACAGGCTAGTAAATAACTAGTCATCAGTGAGGTCAAAATATTTTCCAGGAGGGGCAAACAATTTTCCAGACGAGAAAAATATTTATATATTTTCATACATACACACATGCACATATTAGTTTGTAATTCTTATAACAGAAATAAGTAAACAGATTGTATTAATTTATCAAAACATTTATTGCTTCAAAATATGCATAAAATTAATGGCTTGTAAAAGTTAATGTTTGACCTCCATTAAGTAGTGCTCAAGTTTCCAAAGTTTTAATATTATTATGTCCGTAATCAAAACATCAGAGCAGGTTTTAGTATGTATGAGGGTACACCGTGGAAAAAAAATTCAACATTCCCTATGGAGCGTTGCATGGCACTTTCCATTTAAAAAGCGTGCAAACGTAAGAAAATAAAAATGGGTGAGGCCAGAAATAACGCGAATTGTGTGTGTGTGTGTGTGTGTGTGTGTGTCCTGCCTGCCTTTTTATTGTAGTAATCACAATAATAAAACTTTGGAAACGTAAACATTACATAATTGAGATATGCTTGCCTGCCAGGAACGATATGTTTTCACTCATATAAGATTTAAATTAAAATGAAAAATATATAATTTTGTTAAAGTGAAATGAAATGTTTCCATAGAAACTACTTCTTTGTTGTCATTAACGTATTACACATATAAAACTTATAAAATTTACTTCCTCCATCATAAACAACCATTTTAATTTATAAAAAACATGACCCCCTCCCCCCTTCAAATACCCTTTTCATTTATAGATATTTCATCTACCTTTCTACAGTGGATTATTATGATCTTCTTTTCAGGATACTTTATTTATCAAAATTAAGCACTTTACTCGTGTTAAAACGTAAAACGTTGCTAGTAAACTACCCCTTTCCCTTAACCGATTTTCACCAAAAACAATAGGGCTTGAGTCCTCTACAATTCAGGACTATATGCAAACAATTATTTGATTCTGTTTGAATTTGCGGTTGTTTTCGTTTGCCATAGAAAAAATTCTACACACAGACACACACACAGACACTTTTCGAAAAATGACTTTTTTCATGTTTTGAGGGTAGTACAATCAGAATCTGCCGTTATCTTGAACACGATTTTTTTCGCCATGACCATACTGTACTTCCATTTCCTTATGGAACATGGAAGTAAAAACATTAACCAAGAGATACAGTTTTTGCAACCCACATCTTCAGCTGGCTGGAGATTAGCGTTTCTGTTTTAATGCATCCTCAGATAGAACAAAAGTCACATGGACAGTCTTGAATACGTAAAGAATGCGGTTTGTTTTATGAATGTTACTACCAGTAAATATCAAAAAATGTTGGTAAGTCGCAAAACAGTGCCAGTAACAAAAAAAAAATTATTCTGACCTGTATCAACAAACATGGACGATCTACCTAAAACAAATAGTTTCAGTTGTAGTTCAAATGAAATGACTGACCGTTAAGAACTTTGGTGAATAAATCTTGTTGTGTTGTAATGTAGAAAGAAACAAAATGTATGAATTATTGTAACGTAAATAGTTCTCTAGATATTAAAACTTTATGTTTGTCTAAAAAATATAACTATGATGTATTAATTACGTTTAACTTGATATAGTAGGTTAATCGTTTTTTTATTTTTCTTATATTAATATTTTCATTATTCCTACACTTTATCAATAATCTGTGTTTTACTTCCATTAATAATTTTTACTTCCATGTTCCATAAGGAAATGGAAGTATGGTGATGGCGAAAAAAATCGTGTTCGAGATAACGGCTGATTCTGATTGTACTACCCTCAAAACATGAAGAAAAGATAATTTTCGAAAAGTGTGTGTGTCTGCCGGTCTGTGTAGATTTTTTTTTATGGCAAACGATAACAGCCGCAAATTCAAACAGAATCAAATAATTTTTTGCATACAGCTCTAAATTGTAGAGTTCTCAAAACCTATTGTTTTTGGTGAAGATCGGTTAAGGGAAAGGGGTAGTTTACCTGCAACATTTTATGTTTTAACAACGGTAATTTTTTCTATGACGAACGATAACTGCCGCACATTCAAACAGAATCAAATATTGTTTTGTGTACGTTCCTGAATTGTAAAGCAATGAAGGCCTATTGATTTTGGTGAAGATCGGTTAAGGGAAAGGGGTAGTTTACCTGCCACATTTTATGTTTTAACAAGAGTAATTGTTTCTATGACGAACGATAACTGCCGCACATTCAAATAGAATCAAATAATATTTTGCATGCATCTCTGAATTGTAGAGTACTCAAGGTCTGTTGATTTTGGTGAAGATCGGTTACGGGAAAAGAGTAGTTTACCTGAAACATTTTTTGTTGTAACAAGAGTAAAGTACTTAATTTTGATAAATAAAGTATCCTGATAAGAAGATATTAATAAACCACTGTAGAAACGTAGATGAAATATCTATAAATGAAGAGGCTAGTTGAACGGGGTGGGGGTAATTTTCTATAAACAAAAATTATAGTTGAAGGGGGAAGGGATAATTTTTTTATATATGTACTACGTTATAGGCAACAAAGAAATAGTTTCTTGTTAAAATTCCTTCCCGGCCTGTTTGGCCGTAGATCAATGTTTTCTGCAAAACCAGACGTTTCGGCAGTGCCATCGACTTCCACCATCAGTGAAAATCGAGTGCGATAACGTGAGGTGGTATATGTTAGTGACATATACACAGTACTATGGTTAAGGCTGAAGCAGTAAGTAGAAAGAAGTAGTTTCTATGGAAATATTTCATTTCGAAAACGATTTGAAATATAAATCCTAGAACATGGAAGTCATGAATGGTTCTCCATACATATAATTTGTACTTCAAATGGTATTAAATTATTATTGTTGAAACGTAGTATTGTAAAAAGGCAATTCCACTAAAGCCGAATAGTTATTAAAAGATTTCAGAAACGGTTATCCTAAGGTCGAAGTTACACACTACTGAGGAGGAGAGCACAAGGACGCGATCCCAGAGTCCGGGGGGAGTACGAACGCGACTGCTTACAACGATTCGTCAAATTACACATCCATAAAGTATTCGAGCTGAACTGTCACGGTATGTTATGTAGAGATTTTTACAGGTAACCTGCGAGCCTCGAGACTGATTTCTACCAACGGATGAAAGACAGGCAGTACATTGAATGGAAAGCGTTCATTATTTGAAACAATTTCGACGTGCTGGTCACTATCGTTATAAATTTGTGTTAGCCACTCAAACGATCTAGATGACGTTTACAAGAATCACTGGTTTAGTGTGGATTTTTATAAGAGAACACAAAATAATGTTAAATAAAGTTTGAAAACGTGGTTAAAGTATTGAGTTTATTCTAAGATTCGGCAGTAATTTTGTCACCTTGTTCGAGCTACTGGTACTGCAATGACCAATCGATAGGCTATATCATAATTTCCTTGCAATACTTTGTTAAAAAGAATACTGAAAAAATTAATGTTGTATTTATAATCTGCTAATTTTTAATTAGATTCGGTCTTGCGTGTTACTATAATCCTAACGAATTCTTCAATTTTTCTGAAAGTAGACAGTCAGTGTTTTAAACCTAAGTCCATAATAATATTGCAGTGCAACAAACCACTTAATAAAAGTTAAATGCACCGACTCGGTCTAGTTCTGAAATTACATTTCAGAAAGACACTCCTTGTTCTTTAAGATCAACTAAAACTTATGATATCCACTTGCCAATTAAGGTATGTTAATGTGAGAGATGGACTGACAGAACCAAATACAGTAGTTGTGTTTCGTCTGCTCTGCTACTGTAGCCTAGTAATCACACCCTACAGCATGACAGTAGTTACCTTCTGCGACTTGAGGTCATTCAATACAGTAGTTGTGTTTCGTCTGCTCTGCTACTGTAGCCTAGTAATCACAACCTACAGCATGACAGTAGTTACCTTCTGCGACTTGAGGTCATTCAATACAGTAGTTGTGTTTCGTCTGCTCTGCTACTGTAGCCTAGTAATCACAACCTACAGCATGACAGTAGTTACCTTCTGCGACTTGAGGTCATTCAATACAGTAGTTGTGTTTCGTCTGCTCTGCTACTGTAGCCTAGTAATCACAACCTACAGCATGACAGTAGTTACCTTCTGCGACTTGAGGTCATTCAATACAGTAGTTGTGTTTCGTCTGCTCTGCTACTGTAGCCTAGTAATCACAACCTACAGCATGGCAGTAGTTACCTTCTGCGACTTGAGGTCATTCAATACAGTAGTTGTGTTTCGTCTGCTCTGCTACTGTAGCCTAGTAATCACAACCTACAGCATGGCAGTAGTTACCTTCTGCCACATGAGGTCATTCAATACAGTAGTTGTGTTTCGTCTGTTCTGCTACTGTAGCCTAGTAATCACAACCTACAGCATGGCAGTAGTTACCTTCTGCGACTTGAGGTCATTCAATACAGTAGATGTGTTTCGTCTGCTCTGCTACTGTAGCCTAGTAATCACAACCTACAGCATGACAGTAGTTACCTTCTGCGACTTGAGGTCATTCAATACAGTAGTTGTGTTTCGTCTGCTCTGCTACTGTAGCCTAGTAATCACAACCTACAGCATGGCAGTAGTTACCTTCTGCGACTTGAGGTCATTCAATACAGTAGTTGTGTTTCGTCTGCTCTGCTACTGTAGCCTAGTAATCACAACCTACAGCATGGCAGTAGTTACCTTCTGCGACTTGAGGTCATTCAATACAGTAGTTGTGTTTCGTCTGCTCTGCTACTGTAGCCTAGTAATCACAACCTACAGCATGGCAGTAGTTACCTTCTGCGACATGAGGTCATTCAATACAGTAGTTGTGTTTCGTCTGCTCTGCTACTGTAGCCTAGTAATCACAACCTACAGCATGGCAGTAGTTACCTTCTGCGACTTGAGGTCATTCAATACAGTAGTTGTGTTTCGTCTGCTCTGCTACTGTAGCCTAGTAATCACAACCTACAGCATGACAGTAGTTACCTTCTGCGACTTGCGGTCATTCAATACAGTAGTTGTGTTTCGTCTGCTCTGCTACTGTAGCCTAGTAATCACAACCTACAGCATGGCAGTAGTTACCTTCTGCGACTTGAGGTCATTCAATACAGTAGTTGTGTTTCGTCTGCTCTGCTACTGTAGCCTAGTAATCACAACCTACAGCATGACAGTAGTTACCTTCTGCGACTTGAGGTCATTCAATACAGTAGTTGTGTTTCGTCTGCTCTGCTACTGTAGCCTAGTAATCACAACCTACAGCATGACAGTAGTTACCTTCTGCGACTTGAGGTCATTCAATACAGTCCCTCTGTAATTTCCTAGTGTTGGAAACAAGGTTCTCACAAGTTTCACACATTTTCCTGTTTTCCTTATTGATGCAATGTATCTTCTCAAGTTTGATTCGATTTTTAAATAGTTCGAGTTTCGCTTAACACTATTATTATGGTCAGTGTTATTGTTACGTTACGTGTATGTAGAAGCAAAGTAAATAAGGACAATTGAAGGTAAACTGTTTATTTCTGTGATTAACAACTAAATTGAAGCGGAAGCGACACTTGCTATAGGAACTCTGCACACACAAAAATAGTGCGTTGACCGACAACACGATGTATTTGTCAATTATCACATCAAGACCGTTAGTACGCTGACCGATTTGTGACTCATTAAGTTCTACTTAACACCTTTCTCTAAAGTGGTCCAGCCGCGGAAAGTACTGGGACCTTAATGTTCCACGTGCGGCGGCCATGTAACTCACCTATATTTTATTTTCTTTAATTTGTAAATTATATCATTTCCAGTTTATTATGTACCCATTTAATTAACTTCCTCTCTATTTTTTATTCGTAACATTGCCCTTTCCATGTATTCTGTGTGTGTGTGTGTCACACAAAAATTAATACACTATATTAAAAAAAAAACTGCCAGAGAACTTTAAACGCTAATTACGATAGCAGAAGCAAAAAGAAAAATAGGTGATACATTTTTCAATTAACATTGTGACTTAAGTGCATTACCCTTCACACTTAATATATGACCTAAATTATATCGTCGTGTTCGTGTTCTGTACTCTCATTTCTCACAGTGTCTAACGACTAGGTCATATTAGTTCTCAACTAGTTACACTGACATTTGCCTTCTCGTATTCCGCTGATAGGACCTGCAACATTTGTTTTGACAGTTTGCAAAGTTAATATGTAGATTCATCCAGTCGTTCAGCATTCAGAGAATGTTTCATATTGTAATTGTCTTTTCTACGTCTTTCCCAATAACCACCTTGGAACATAGTTTAATCTGTTAGCTGCAGTCATATGAATACTATCGTAAACAATCCTTTGTTAATCTTCCCGACTTTGAAGTCATAGCATGGGATAGCTTTATTGGCATTCAAGTCAGTTTTGATGATGTTTTTGAGTTTTCTGATATTATTTGTAATTGAAGGGGCTTTTTCGAAAAGAGTCTTCACAGGTACCAACTGATCATTTTGTTCCTCTCTACATTATTATTTCAATCGGGTTTGAATTATTAAAGACGTTTGAATATATTTTATTGTTGAATCGCATTCCTGCATAAAATTTACGTTAACATCAATTAAAATTGCTATGCAAAAAACATACTAAAAAAAATTATCACTAAAATTACAAGACCATGATAAAAGTGCTACTGTTTGTTACATAGTTTAGTTTAAAATAGTAATGCGATACCATTTGCATGTGTTAATTTTAACACTTCTTTAATAATATGTTTATCTTCCGTATTGATAAGCGATTACCTGTTAAGATGTGTAGGCCTATCGTATTGCCATTTAGTATTAATATGCTGTAGTACTGCTTTAGGCTATGTTATAGCATACAATTATTGTGCTGTGTGTGTGTGTGTGTGTTTCTTTATAATACCGGTAACTCGTGACGATTCTTGGAGTCAACCATTTTATTATCACAATAATAACGGATTTTTTGCAAGTGTATTTGTTATTGTTTTTCCTTACATACTTTTCGCAGAGTTACATGAAAAATACGAGAATTTTTTGTTTACCAACTTTTGTTATAAAATATTCCAACGAGATTTATTATAGGACAAATCCCGTGTACGAGAAGCCGTGAGCAAACATTATATATCCGCTATTCAGAGACAAAAATCATTAATGAAAAGAACGACATAAAGAATAAAGAAGCGTCGCATACGAGACACTATTATTGAAACTGTAATATGAAATATGAATATTTTTAAATTAAAGTTAATAAATAATGAGCCAATATCAATATGCAGCAGTGATACTTAGTTTGCTTTTGAAAATAAAATGCCGTAACGGTCACGTTGCAGACTAGAATGACTGCACAATCAAGAAAAGATCAAAATTAAGTACTTACTGTATCGGAGCAGACTAACGAGTCTTGAGAATTAGTTAGTGCAATTGATGGTCATAAGAACAAAATAATGTTAAAAAGACATCGGTAAAGTAATAAAACGGAGAGGTAGCAAGTCACGACGGGTTTACGGTGAACTGCAGAATAACATTTCGTTAAATATTTATAAATAAAATATTTATTATAGTTAAATTTTTGCATTCTCTTGCTAGAGCGCAGAAACCGGTCAGTAACATTACGATTGGATCCGATACAGCCCTACAGTTCGTCCTTCGTCCTTCAGATAGATATCTGCTACTCGTTTTTGAATCCTTTTTTTTTTACTAAACTCTGTCGAGACAAAAAATAAATAATCGAATATTAAAAATGACTGATGGTACCAAAGGTGCGCGTACAACCAGGCAATACGGACGCGGAAAACTAACTTCACCAGCCTGCAGTGTGACAAATCCAGTGTAACGTTATGCACCAACTACTACGCTATTACAACAATACTACCACCAACATACAAGTACGTACACTTCATTAAAGTAACTTGTTACAGTGTAGTAATGAACAAGTTACTATATCTGTAACATCACTAAGTCTGATATATTTTGTTTAGTAATTACTCAATAATTTTCGGGCACCATAAGATTACCACTACGAATATAATAATTTGGTAATTGAAGAACTTGAATGCAGGATATTTAATTATTCGAAATCAAGGAGTGTAACTGTGTTTCCTGAGGAAGTATAAAACAACCAGAAATAAACACTGTTAAACTCGTTATGATAAAACATTCAAGTGCAGTAAATGTGTTGCATTCGCTTGTCCGTGTGCATGGAAGTAACAGAATTCCTATAGAAACTAAACCAACATAGCAGAAACTGTTACAGTTACCGTTTCACTTTAACAAACAATTCTGTATTGTCACTCTACGCTTATTAACTTCAAAGCGATTAAAACGAATTAATACAATTACAGTCTGAAACTTGCGTGACTACGTTTCTAGAGTTTAACGTTTTACGTAATTTCGTGTAATGAAATTTCAAGAAAAAAATTATAGCTTGAATCACGGTGATGTTCGTCCAGGATGACGGAAGAATCTACATCCCAAATTCAGTTGAACGAATAAGAAACAATTTTCTTAAGTATTATTGTAAATTTAGTGTGGAAACATTCTTTTCCGGCTGGGAAGTGGTTTGAAATAAGTCTCGCTGCTAAATTCAGTAAATATTACATAATAAAGTTCTGTCAAAAGACTTCATGCTACTCACAAGCTACGCTTTCCTACAGGATAAATATGATGTGGCGTGACATGTTTCAAAACAAAGCAAATTGTCGATGTAACATGTTTTTTATTAAACTTAGATTAACAGAGTAACAGTCTATGTGTGGAGAGTTTTCCAAGTAAATGTGGCCTAAATATCACAGCAGACACGACTTATCAAAGACTCTACTTTGAGTTTATTACTACGATCATTATATTTCCAATGGAATCATTTTTCTAATATTTGAAACTATGAGTACAATTAGGCTGACTTAAATAAGGGAGCAACGTTTAATTTAGTTTTTTAATCAAATATAATTGTTTAAAAAATGAAGCAAATATCTCAGTTAATAAAAATGAAGTTTAGTTTTTAATAGTTAGGGACGACAAAAAACAAAATTAATTGCAATGTCATGATCATTTATCCTAATTATGTGAGATGATACGTTTAGTCATCAACGTCTTCGACAAGCATTAAATAAAATATTCCGTTCTTTCGGCTTATAATTCTATAGTTGTTTGGCGATGCAGCAGTCATCCATTCGGTTAAAATG
The DNA here is from genome assembly GCA_034769895.1 of Magicicada septendecula. Taxonomy (NCBI): domain Eukaryota; kingdom Metazoa; phylum Arthropoda; class Insecta; order Hemiptera; family Cicadidae; genus Magicicada; species Magicicada septendecula. The sequence goes on along the minus strand of CM068368.1, from coordinate 264,206,914 downwards.
TTCCAACAAATTTAGCCGATATTGGGCAATCCTATCGACTATACTCAAATATTCTGCCGTTATCTGCATCTCTACTGTGATCTTGAAGAGCATATCTTGCCAAGTGCCTGAGAAATCTCATTTCGGCTGCTTGAATACGACTGGCCTGATATTTCGTTAAAAAGTCCAGTTCTCAGCTCACAGAGAAGTGTGGGGAGGGCCATCACCCTGTACAACTTCAAGCGTGTTTCTTCAGTCAGTTTTAGGCTTCTCCTAATGGTCTTATGTAGGCCTACGTATGATTGACACATGACACATGATTGAACTTATGTAGGTTACTCACCACGTCAATGATGAAACGTTTAGTATTGTATAACTTAATCTGGCAATGAAATTAAAAAAATTCATTGCATATGCAGTTCATTTAAAAGACGTATAAATAATACAATGAAAGATATGAAATCTGAAATTGTAATTTTGTGTACGGCAGTTCCCGTGTTATCGTACGGTTCAGAAAAGTTTAAAAAAGAAAATAAATTTTCATGGAGCATTGTGTTTCGATTTAAAAAAAAAGGAACTCATGATTTTTGAACGAGCGAAGCGAGTTCTCAGTTTTAACCCAACCATTTGGCATTTGTCTGTCTGTTTTGGGCATGTCTCATTATAACTTTTGAACACATCAACCGACTTTCGTAAAACTTTAAATGTATGTCCATACTTTTGCCCTACAGAAGCTCATTGGGTTTAAGAGCGATCCCTTTAAAAATAGGGTGTGGGAGGCAAAAACGTGGAGGAGCAAAATAGGGAAAAATCGTAAAAATTCTTATGGAGTATCAAATTAAAGAGAACTTTGACATCTGAATGTAGTTTTAGAAATATGGTTAAGTTTTGGAAATTTCAATAATTTTTGGACCCCAGGGCCTAAAAAAGAAATCAGAGATTTGAAAGAAATTGTGAAAATCCAGTAGGGCGACAAACTAAAAGGAATTGTAACCCAAATCCGAATGTTTCGAATTATTATTGTTTATTGTATCCAAAGTATGAGTGCTCCACAAATGTTACATTACTAAAGAAGTATTTAAAAATTGGGATTTTCGTTATTTCTCCCATAATTTCAAAATTATTTAATATGAAAATTTATGTAATAAATTATGTAATATGAGTTACAACTCATATTTTCTGAATTGAGAACGAAATGATTGATGGCTCTACGGCTACACGTATCTACTGGATGAATATATGATTTAATATATTTTTTCTTGTTATAATACCGCTATATTTTATACGTTACATAAGGGCAAGCGGATGTTCCATAGCAAACAACTTTTGCACTATAGTGTAACCCATTATGTGGCGTTTGTATCAACCATTAATAAAACTGCAGAAGTGACTTTTCAAAATATTTCAAAAACGTAAAGTTCTTGATAGGAAAATTAGCACCTCTTCTTAGAGGGATTAACCAAGGCATTAACATCGCATCCTTAAACATGTCTTTATTAAGTAACGAATTTGATTATTTTACTAACTTTAAATATTAAGATATAATTACTGGTTGCAAAGGAATTGACACGCAATTTTGTTCCAAATTGGACACCAAAGTCATTTCTAATTAATTGGGTCGCAAATACTGTTCTGTTACTTCACGTGGGGTGAGAGAAAGTGCAATACGGTATGTGATTGTTATTGGCGTGGCTTGAAAGGGGTTCCCGTTGTTTGGTTCCAATTATTCGTGCGGAATATTATCGCTTGGACATCTGGCAGCTCGTTAATTACATTCATTATTATTAAGACTGAGTAGTGCTCTAATTTATTACATCGCGTCCTGCACTGCACAAGCTCCGTCCAGGATCATTCCAATATTACTGTTCACTTTTCCCGTGACTATAATTTATTGAGCTCGAAAGCTTTGCTTTCGCTATAATGTTTAGTCCACTCAGTTTGTTTTTCATCCAGTAGATACGTGTAGCCGTAGAGCCATCAATCATTTCGTTCTCAATTCAGAAAATATGAGTTGTAACTCATATTACATAATTTATTACATAAATTTTCATATTAAATAATTTTGAAATTATGGGAGAAATAACGAAAATCCCAATTTTTAAATACTTCTTTAGTAATGTAACATTTGTGGAGCACTCATACTTTGGATACAATAAACAATAATAATTCGAAACATTCGGATTTGGGTTACAATTCCTTTTAGTTTGTCGCCCTACTGGATTTTCACAATTTGTTTCAAATCTCTGATTTCTTTTTTAGGCCCTGGGGTCCAAAAATTATTGAAATTTCCAAAACTTAACCATATTTCTAAAACTACATTCAGATGTCAAAGTTCTCTTTAATTTGATACTCCATAAGAATTTTTACGATTTTTCACTATTTTGCTCCTCCACGTTTTTGCCTCCCACACCCTATTTTTAAAGAGATCGCTCTTTAAACCCAATGAGCTTCTGTAGGGCAAAAGTATGGACATACATTTAAAGTTTTACGAAAGTCGGTTGATGTGTTCAAAAGTTATAATGAGACATGCCCAAAACAGACAGACAAATGCCAAATGGTTGGGTTAAAACTGAGAACTCGCTTCGCTCGTTCAAAAATCATGAGTTCCTTTTTTTTTAAATCGAAACACAATGCTCCATGAAAATTTATTTTCTTTTTTAAACTTTTCTGAACCGTACGATAACACGGGAACTGCCGTACACAAAATTACAATTTCAGATTTCATATCTTTCATTGTATTATTTATACGTCTTTTAAATGAACTGCATATGCAATGAATTTTTTTAATTTCATTGCCAGATTAAGTTATACAATACTAAACGTTTCATCATTGACGTGGTGAGTAACCTACATAAGTTCAATCATGTGTCATGTGTCAATCATACGTAGGCATACATACATAATATCATAATAATCATATGTAGGCATACATGTGTCAATCATACATAAGACCATTAGGAGAAGCCTAAAACTGACTGAAGAAACACGCAACTACAGTAATCATATTAAATAGTTTCGCATTGTTTAAAAGTATATTTTTTTAAAAGATGACATAATAATTTGCGAGGAACAGGTACTTGTAACAGCCTACCACTTTGGTTTTTAGCGTCAACAAATTGATGCACTTACTCGTATTTGTTTACTTATTAAAAAATAAATAGAGAAAATTAAGTTGACTATGTGCTGTGATACAATTTTCTCGTGCATTTACCGTTGTCTAAAATTTATATTTTAAAACCTACTTTGATTTCAATAACTTATTCAGATTTTAAAAACAGAACACTATACCTGATGGAATAATATATGGAATTGTACCTTTATAATTAAAATTACAGCAAGCAATAAGACATATAATCTTTAAGGGAGTCTAACCTCTAAAGAGCGTATTTCCAGGAGATGGTTAAGGACATACCTAACAGACCCTTGCTCAGACATAGCAAGAGAATAAAAAGCCAAGGAGAAAGGCAGAAGGTGCTCCTAAGTTGTACAAAAAGTAGTCCATCTAGAAAACCCAGTTTGACAAAAATCCTGATCCTGCAGGTTGGGGTTGAAGCACTGAGCTAACTTCTGGTTACTCGGCGGCACACAAAGGCGATAGCATGTGGTCCTTGGAAAGTACAAGGACCACATGCAGTAAAGTAAACGAAGTACTATCAACACTAGAGCACGTTAAAATAGATGTAATAAGCCTTACAGAAACCAAATTGCAGTGAAATCTCAGTCAATATACCACCGTTTTGCAGAGACATGTCAAAAGCAAAAAAAAAAAAACGAAAGGAGACAATGAGGGGTGTCCATTGTAATCCGGAGAAGCCAAATAAATCACATTATAAACTGATCAATACAGATGAACTTATCTCACATGGACGGAAGTAGTCTGGATGACGCGCCAGTTAATATAAAAAAAAGGTTTTTGAGTAACATTTTTCGATGTAGTTTATGCAGTCTATTACAACATGACATTCGGCAACAAACATATCTATTACAATATGATATATACAGTTTTCTAGTCAGGAGTATATTCAGCTCGATATAGCCTATATCTTCTGTCTTTTATCCAGTCTTAAGAACTGCTAAATTCGCTAGCACTTCACACAAGATCAGCTGGTACTCGACGTTTGAGTCCCCGTCCTTAGAGTGGTACCGTAAGTTCTAATAACAGGTTCGGGTGTATTCGCAACCTATTGAGAGAAGGAGGATAACCTGGGAACCCATCACACAATTTTGTGAAGTCAAATCTTTCAGAAATTCAAAATAATAAAATACGTTAAATAATAATAAAATAATAATAAAATAAAATAAGGTATAATAATGTATTATAATATAATAAAATAGTAATAATAAAACAATAATAGAAATGAAATAATTTTTAAGGACCTCTGTAAACACAATTCTTTCTTCTCACACAAAAATTTGTTTTCGACTCTTACTTCTCTAACTTATTCTAGATTTAGAAGTATTACCTATTCGAAGAATGCTACTAGCATGAAAACAACTACGACACAATATTCTTCAGATTTTGTTTATAGTTTTTCTTAGGTTTAGTCAGTAGGTAATGTGATTTCATAAATGGGCCTAAAACAGAGGTTTCGAATGACCGAACACACACAAAAAAACATGAAAACTGAAGCACAAAGATGGAACATGAGCATGTCAATATGAGCGATTTCAAATATGTTCGCACATTAAAGCAAAAATTGTTGGCGTTCACTGACCCCTATATGATAACAGGAACAAATGTGTTAAACGTAGGCCTACTATCACAAACTGCCACCATGGCTAATATTAGTCTGGCGCCGACACTAAAGATGACCGTCTCTTCAGAAACAATGGAACCTACTAATTAGGCTATGTCTCTGTAGTAGTGCATCACTTGTTTTTCAAACTATGTCAAAAAAGAATTTATGAAGTGAAAAATTTCGTACCTCAAATTAACAATGAAAAATTTCTATTCGATCAAATAACATTGAAAAAAAGGAAGTTACAAAATATGTATTAATTTGACTAATTTAATCTAAATTAACCTAATTTGACATAATTTAAGACACTTAAATTAATCTAACATATTATAGTTAAATTAAACCGGAATAATAGTACAGGGATTTGCCTTTTGCCATATATTGAAGCAAAGAACAAGCCTCCATCGAGAAGGTTGTGTAATTTTTGTGAGATTAAAGACTTCCGCAAACGTTTCATGTACCCAGTAATGTTCTCACGTCTGCGCGAGTCAACAAGTTTTACAGTGAAAGTTTTACATATCGGGGTATTTTACATATTTCTGGGTGACTCGTTTCCTAACAGACATTTTCCTATTAGCAGGATGAAAATAGAGGCTTCGGCATATTATTTAGAAAGTCTTTATATTTAGCAAGAAATAATAAACTAAATTTGTAAAGAAATTACAGTATTTTAAACAAGTTTAATTTTAGTAAACAACGTTTCTTATTACAATTCGCTTAAAATTTTGCATGGAATCTTTGCTTGTAGAACGTTTCTCGCAAGCTACAGTACATCGGCAAACAGTTGCTCAGTCTCTACTATTACGCATGTAGACACTCTCGAATAATGGCGCGCGCACGAGCACCCACGGAAGCATATACAGTTGTTATTTTTTAAATAGACAAAAAGTTACATTAGAATCTTTACATTATGAAAATTTTAGTTATATCCTACTATTTGTACAGCTGGTAGTATTATTACTGGTTTACGCTTATTGAGATAAGGCTACTATTGCAAAAATTATTCTCTGTAAACGTTATACCAAACAATAATGGAATTAACAATAAGCTATTTACAATATTTAATCTCAGAATACGTGTCTTACTGTGAATACATGCCATATTTATTTATTTAAGCAACAGTTAGAGGAGGAAGGTGTGGTATACATTATTCTATGTGTTAGTTTGTTTTCGCGTTTCTCTCTTATATAGTGACTCAGTAAGCAACTGAAATAATTTCAGGATATATTCTACTAGTAAAAAAAGAAAAAAGTGTATTTTAACTTAGGTTTGGAAACATTTTTGTTTTCGAGTTACGGCTAGCGAAAAGTTTCACACTGTTTCCTGTACCAACAGGAAATGAGACTATACTAAAATTCTTCTGACCAACATTGTATGGGGGGAGGAATTGACATTTTTTATATGTTTCGTAACCCAATTTTAGATGAAAAAATTGGTCCAAAAACTGTATTACAACATTTCCATTAACACTGTTGTAAAACCCAAGAAATTAAACTCAGAAAACGCGATTTACAGATTAGGCGTAAAAAAAAATAAACCATTTTTAGAAAATTTTTGAACATTTCATTCAGAAAACATTTATAAATGTCAAGTTAGTCGAATTCAAATAAAAATTAAGTAATTTGACTTTTATTAAAAACAAAACAGACCAAAACATGACAGAAAATATTACAATTTTAAACCAGAACATAAATCTTTTTTATACTGGAAAAACTATAAAACCAAAATTAACTACGTTTATAGTTAACCAAAACTAAAGAAAAAATAAAGAAAATTTGAGTAAAGAACAGTTTATTAGCAAACTCTATAAAGTTAACAAAGTTACGGAAAAAATTACGAAATTATTTCAGATTAAGTCTTCTGAATTAAGACTTTCTTTCAGAAAAAGTTAGCTGAGAAATTTTCTTTACTTTTTACTCCTCCTCTTCTACCCATTAGGTGTCGAGATTTTGCAGAGAGCACGCCGTCTTATCCTACCCGGGCCAGGTATCTAGCCCTAGCCCACACTGCTCCTCTCCTTTCTCTACTTTAATACTCTATTCTCACTTCATTCTGGGGTTTCCTCTTGTTCTTTTACCTTCCGGTTTTCTTCCCACGCTCTTCTAGGGTGTTTTCGGTCTTCCAGATTACAGACGTGGCCAAACCATCTCAACTGTGAGCTTTCTATTACACCAATTAGAGTGATCATCCCGGAGTTCCTGCGGATAATCAGGTTTCGTCTTCTATCTCGTCCTGTTTTGTTCTCTAGTCATCTAAGAAATCTGACTTCCACTGTTTAAATTTTGCCTCTATGTCTTCCAAAAGTCCACGACTCACAGCCATAAACCATTGTTGGGATATAAACAGGTTTGTTGACTGCTAGTTTTGTCCCCTTTCAGATTTCTTTTTTACCAAAAAAACTTTTGTTTTGATTCCACACTGTCTGCTGGCTACCGAAATACTGAAATATATTTCTGTTTTAACTCTGCCATCCTGACTAAATACTGCATTTAAATATTATTTGAAGGTGTCCACTTGCTCGACCTCACTGTTGCAGACAATTATATTATGTTGTCTTGGTTGTCTGCTTATTACCATACGTTTTGTTTTTGTGGAATTAAGAACAAAATATAAAGGAGGGTTCTTAAGCATTGCTCCTTCCCACATGATCAGTATGTGCTGCAGATTCTGTTCTAAGCTAGCGATCAGAACAATATTGTCAGCAAAAGAGAGATTTGTGAATAACCCAGGTTGTAATCTCCTATTCCCGAGCTTTAATTTTTTTAATTTTTTTGTTGGCTCTCTTTGATGATACTATCCATCAATACAACCAAGAGGTATGGTGAAAAGTTATCACTCTGTCTCACCCACGCTGAGATATGAGTCATTTGACTTTCATTTGAAATTCTAACACAATTTCTAGAGTTTTTGTAAAGGCTTTGAATTGATTTTATAAGGCCAGCCTCAACTTTATTTATTTCTAGTGTTTCGTATAGAGCCCCCCCCCCCTAAGGAACCTTGTCAAATGCTTTCTCCAAGTTGAGAAAACCAAGATGTCTGACAACCTCAAACTGTTTTCTGCGATCGTCTGAAAGAGAAGATGTGGTCTTGCGTGCTTCTTCCCAATTTAAAAACACATTAGCTTCCTTCCAGCTGCGGCTCTAGATTGGGATTTCAATCGGGTATTTAAAATCCTGGATTTTAAATTGCCTGGGACACTCGAGAGTGATATTTCTCATTGATCCTTACATCCTATTTTATCTCCTTTTTTAAAGATAAGTAGGATGACAGCTACTTCCCATATCCTTCTCCTCCCAGTCTTTGTTTATTATCTTAAGTACTAACTGCTAAATGCCGTCAAGTCCTGCGGTTTTTCTATTCTCCAGCTTTTTAATAGCCTATCACACCTCATCTTCTTCCTTTCTACTGGACTTTTCTATATTCTGCTACCTGCCATGTGCTGGTTGCAGATTACCCTCTAGGAGTTCTTAGAAGTATCGCTTCTTGGACTTTCGGATAAGATCAAAGTATAGCTGAGAAATTTATGAGGACAATTTGAACGATTCAGGTTAGTTTATAATATGGAGTTAATAAATGTAAGTTTATAATATACAGTTTTTAATTTTAAATAGTTGATTTTACTTCTACAGTTTTTGCTAGTATCAAAATGATTTTGGTTTAAAATTATAACATTTTTCTGCCACGTTTTAAACTGCTTTATTCTAAAAAAAAGTTAAATTTCTTCTTATAATTTTTGTTTTGTTTTTAACAGAGTTTGCATAATAAATTTACTCAGACTTAAATGCTCTAAAGATTATCATACAATGTTTTATTTGTTTCTCGACAGTTTAAAAGTGTAAATTAACATCAAATCTAAAAAATTGTGTTTCTTCTCCTATTTTTTTGAGATTTGCAAAACTTTTAACGTAGGCTATAAATATTATAGTTACGGGCTATACATACAGTTATGGGATCCAATCTTTTTAATTCTTCAGATGTGAAAAAGTATCAAAAAACTATTTTAAAAATGTGTCCCATAATTTGTGTTTATTGTAGGCTATTATGTTTATTATAAGGAAAAATAAACATAATTTATGTAAATAAATGATATATTATTAAACAATTAATAGCTTTGAGTGAAAACGATTAAGATGTTTATGATGACAAACTTCTCAAGTTCCTTCAGAAACGATTAGCTCTTTTCAACAGTAAGTTCGTTCACGTGCAGTGCGTCCAATACATTTTCAACGTAAGTCAGTGTGTCGTGAATCGTCGAGACCAGAGGCGTAGCTAAGGGAGGGCCAAGGGGGTAGCCGCCCCGGACGGCATAGCCAGGAGGGCGGCAAAGTGAGCATAGACTTGAAAAAATTGTTTTCGGTTTATAAAAGTACAAACAACTTGTTTCTTTCATAAAAGAAACATAACCAGTCAGCTTGCTGTTGTCATACCTTTCGTAATAAACAGTATTAGTCTATTTTGTACTCAAGAATCATAATTACGGTTCATTATGACAACAAAGGAATTGGAACGTTCTTTAAACAGAGGGGGACTTATTGATGGTGGGGCGTCAGTATCACAAAAAGGATAAGAAAGAAGCGCACGATGCCAGGAGAGTATGCAGACGACTCTGCATTAACCGTTCAGCAAGAAATGCGACGTTCTCTAATAGAAATTTTGGATAAAATGTCAGTTGAAATTTCAAGCTGTTTCTCTAACATAAAAGAGTTAGAGAAACGCTTTGGATTCCTCTGTAAATTTGAAGCGTACGTAAATGATGGGGATATACATTTTAAGGAACAGCTTTCCCAAATCAATATTAAGTGCACAGTGCTTGAAAAACTGTATTCACATGACCTAAACAGTGAAGAATTGTTCATTGACTTGAAATACGTCGTACTTTTATTAAAAAGGGCAAAAGTTAACGGAGAACAAATGGACTTTACACCTCAGGGACTGCTACAATACATTTCTTCAATGGGATTAGAAGCCTACAAAACACTAGCAACAGCTTTAAAATTTTTCTTACTTTACCAGTGTCTGTGTCTTCTTGGGAAAGATCGCTTATTAAACTTAAATTGCTTAAATCGTACCTACGATCAACAATGTCCCAGGACAGGGTATCAAATCTAGCAATACTCTTAACTGAAAACGACACTGCTTCGTCTTTAGATTAGGCCTACACGATTTAATAACCGACTTTATTCAATATTAAGTGTTTATTAATAGAAGACGAAACCATTAACAGAAGTAATGGTAAGTAATTTATTTTATTACTTTTAATGTAGTTCTTTGTTTAACTTTATATTGCTTTAGGATATTCTTCTGACGATGCGCTTTAGACCTACAAGGAATTTGCATATTTGTTATAACATTTTTATGTTATAAATTTGTTATATTATTTCATTTTTTGTAGTCTACATATATTACTAATAAATGTATACAAACTGAATACCGGTAGGCCTAATGTTAAACTTATAATATATAATTTCTTAATTTTGACTTAACAAATATTCTTAAGACGTTTTCTGGACGTGCTTTCATATAAAAATCTACACATTTGCATTTATTATGTACTTAGTTCACTGGATGGGCCTTCATTTTTGCTCTTTTGTCCCCTTTTAATTGTGAAGGCGAGGCGGCCGACGATCATCTAGTCCCGGGCGCCAAAAAGCCTAGCTACGCCACTAGTCGAGACGTATATGTGTTCGTGACGGCCATCATACGTGCAACTTGCGTTGGTCATATTCAAGCGTGTTATGTTTCGTCGTAACATCAAGTTCGTTACCGTAGGCTATATGCAAAGAATAGATGAGTCCGTTACTGTCAACGTCCGTCGTAGTCGTTTATTTTTCTCATCTGCTAGTGCGACATCGCAGGCTAAAATGACAGGGTACTGTGCTGTCTTTAGCTCTTAAGTTACAAATTTTAAAATCAAAGTCTTATGTTGTGTACAAAACTTTGCATTAATTTGCGCAACACTTTGCGTACAACACAATCCGCATAAACATTTGCGTCTACCATCTAGCGTGAGAAAAGTGGTGTATGCTCCCAACCCTGTATGTGCAGGCATATTGTGTGTGTGTGTGTGTGTGTGTGTGTGTGTGTGTGTGTGTGTGTGTGTGTGTGTGTGTGTGTGTGTGTGTGTGTGTGTGTGTGTGTGATAAACACTAGCGTCCTTTTACCTTAAGCCCTGTAGCGTACAATTTGTGTCTCAAGAATTTTAATGCAGCCTCATTTTTCCGATTTGTAGAAAGCAGACTGAATTTTTCGCAAACCGTAAGCTAGAAACAAAGCATTTCCTGACATCTGTTATAAACTTTTGTCTTTATTATTTCTGTTTCTTTGTGAGGCAACATGTACTTTTTACCATTGCTACTAATCATTTCCTTGAAGTTATAAAACTTTCATCTTAAAAACAATAAAACCGTCCATTATACTTTCTCGTTTTTCACACGTCTCTTACATTCTCTACTATTGCCCCTATGCCCCTACAGTTTCGCATGGTCTCTGTTTCTCTTGCACACTGTTCAGTCTCCTCTGTTAATTAACACTGGCCAGATGGTAGTAACCTGTTCGTCCACTCACAATTTACCACTATTATGCAAGTAGCCCTATCGGGACGAAAACAGTATAATTACAAGTGCCGGAGTGTATAATCATTAATTGCCTACTTACGTAACATAAGTCAGAGCTCTTTGCACGCTGTTAAACTAACTGCATTCACGGAAATGTAAACAATAATATTATCCTGTAATCAATCGGTTCAGATTCCGCTGGCGTGGTGTAACCCTTTATAAGTTTGTGGTCTATATTTCAACCACCTCTCACGACTTTTAAAATACCTATTGTTTTACACTGATCAAGTGACTACATCAGAGGGAACAGTTTTCTGGAATAGACTGTGGTCTAAATCATAGCCACAATAAATTTACATAGTTTCTCTAACAGATTGCAGCACTTGCTTACAGTATACTTCAGATTGTGGTCAAAAATTTAACCACAAAGCCTTCACGGTGTCTTTTGTGTACATTATTTGCTTCTCGTGCTGGTAAGTGTTTATATTTACAGTATTAATGTTACTTGTTAAGAATACATAGTCACAACTAATTGCTACAACAGTAACCTGCCTTAATTTTGTGATATAAGTAATATAAATAACTGTCAGTATCATGTTTTATAGGAGAGTCAGAACTGACGTACATAACCTCATTTTTTCTGAAGTGCATGGCTGTTCTTTACTTGTAAATAAATACTTCTGGCCAAGTAATATTCTGTTTTATTATATTTTTTTGTTACAACATCATTTATTTAACATATATATCAGAAAATTTTAAAAATAAAATAATGCGCTTAGATGTTATATGCAAATGAAATGTAGTGGTACACATGCCATGATACAAAGGGACAGTTTCGTCACAATTGCAGATGATACTCTCATTTTTAACTTTCTTCATACTTGCTTTTATTCTTTTTTCATATTATTTTTTAAATTCACCAACATTACAGTCTTTGCAGAGTCCTAATATATAAATATATTTTCACATTTAGGACATAATGCCTAGAAGAAATTCAGATTTTTTGAGCCCGTCTGAAATAGAGCGGCAGTTGAACAATTTTCTGGATGGTGTTGGGTCTGATTCTGAGTATGGAGGAGATTCAGATGCTGAGGATGTACTCAATGTTCCAAGGCCCAGAGACACCAATGAAACTCAAGCTGGTGCTGAAGACGTGGACGTAGAATCTGAATCAGATGACAGCACTGCTGACTCAGATGATGAGATAGTTCATCCACAATCAGACTCTAGTTCTGATTCCGAATCGGGTGATGATGTTCCTAGTACAAGTTCAGTAGCTTCAGGAGGACTAAAATTTTCTAAAAAAGGGAGAAAACCTGAAAAATATAGCAATCACATATTTTCAGAACCATTTGGTCCGAAAATACCTATAAATTTAGTTTCTCCAATGGACATTTTCATGTTATTTTTTACTGAGCAGTTTTTTGAAATCATTGTGCTAGAGTCTAATAGATATGCATCCCAGAATGGAATAGCCCTAGACCTCACATCTACAGAGCTAAAGGCGTTCATAGGTATGCTGGTGATAATGGGTTTTCATTCCCTGCCAAGTATTCGTCTGTACTGGTCATCAGACCCAAACTTCCATGTACCTCGAGTTGCAGATATAATGTCCCTCAAAAGATTCTTGAAAATCTTACGGCACATTCATTTGAATGACAATGAAAAAATGCCAAAAAGAAACGATCCGAATTACGATAAATTGTACAAAGTACGACCTCTGCTAGTACAGCTCAACAAGGTATTCAGAGAAGCATTCAACCCGAGCAGATGCCTGTCTATTGATGAAAGCATGGTGGCATTCAAAGGGCGAAGCTCTTTGAAACAATATATGCCTCTAAAACCTATAAAGCGTGGTTTCAAAATTTTGTAATATGCTGTGCTGTTACTGGTTACATGTCGAACTTTCAAATTTATGAGGGAAAAACTGATAATGATAACGTAAAGAAACTAATAATCTAGCTCAAAGGAAAAAACCCCTCTCACATCTGGCATTTAGAAGTGCTTTGGCTAATGAGTTAATTGGAGATTTCTGCTCAAAATTGAAAAGAGGACCAATACCCAGCCCAAAATTTGTGGTGAGTAAATCAAAATTTAAAAAAGGGGCTGAAGGATTGCCTGTCATGCAGTTCAATAATGTAACTGAGCACATGCCTACAGCTGGTACATCAAGGAGGTGTGCATGTTGCAGTACACGAAGCAAACCAAAACATAGTAAGTTATCTTGTAGCACATGCAAGGTGGCTTTATGCAAGCAATTTTTTACACCTTTCCATGGAAGGAAATGAGAAAAAGGGCCTCTTCTCTTTATTTATTATAGTTTCATATTTCTGTAGATAATTTTATATTCTGTTTTTAGATGTTTATGTATGGCGTCTTTCTTGTGGGGAAGGGACAACTTATATTTAGTTCATTTAGTTTTTCATATACGGGTTTTTAATATTGGCATGTAAATATATTATAAAATATAAATCTTTAATAAAATTTATTATTTTTAATATGAAGAGAGTAAATAGTTTTACAAGTAATCAGTAACAACACGGCATCACAGTACAGCATGTAAATAGCAATACATAACTGATTGTAATGTCTAACATAAATGTAATTGTACTTTTTTTGTATAAGTGTAGTAGAAAACATATCCAATTTTTGTAAATAAATTTGTTTGTGTTTACAAAAAGTTTACAATTGTATTCACATTTATTTTAATGGAGAGAAGCAAATGCCAAGAGGTGGTTGAAATATTGACCACAAAAACTTAAGGTCTGAGCAGTTGCCGTAAATGGATTGTGGTCGATTTTTTGCCAAGCAAAAATGATAACAACAGTAAGTATAATAAGATTTAAAGTATTTTACAATTTTTGCAAGCATTTAGATATGTTATATAAACTTTTAATAGACATTATAGACACCACCTAAAAAAAAAAGTTTTTTTCTATAAAGGGTTAAGTGACGATTATTTTACGTGGACGGAAAAAATAACCCACGTCAGTGGAGGAGCCACTAGAAGCAAAAGTGCGGAGATTGGCCAATAAGGCGAGTTGAGAACGGATGAAAAACACATACCAAGTATGTTGCGTCTTACAAGTCTGAGCGATTGTGAGGTGTCCATTGAAACGCTGGTGGAAAGTATTAGATCCAGTGGTCTAAGCCGGAAAAAAAATGGCGTCAATAAAAAATGATATCAACTTTATAGATTCTACAAGATTACAAAATTATTACACATGTATTCGATCAGTGAAGCTAGAACAACTGCCAAATCTCCGAATTCTCTGCAGTAGAACCAATCGACATAAAACCTTTTGTAATGCCTTCTATATAGTGTAGATAAAAGTTAAGAAAAAAAGGTTTTGGGCGTTCTCACCGCTAAAGAGTAAAAACAACCTTTAAATGCAAAAACATTATTTTTATAAATTATTCGGAATAAATGTATGAAATTACGTAACGTTATGTTTTTAAAATCGCGAATTAAGAATTTGAGTTACACATTTGTTGTAAAGCATGTAAGGTACAATATGAAGGGACAATATGAAGGGGGCGAAACGTAGGCTTATAGAATAGCGATATTTTATGAATGTTTTTGCACGATATTTAAAAATTAACTTCAAGTGGAATAAGGTGGTTAATCTCATTGCTACATGAAGCACTACAAATTACCCTTAACGCCATAAATACTTTTTATAGTAAACTACGTCTTATGAACAAATTATTGAAAATTGTGTTCTTACGTTTTTGAGGTCGCTGATTAAAAAAGTAAGGTAAAAAATATTGTAAAACACACGGAAGTAAAACTGGCCAATTTAAAGTGGTGAAATGTACAAAATATTGATATTTTTGGAATACACTTTTCTCATTATAGTGAAATATAAAGACCAAGATAAAAGAAAATGAGAACATGGAATGAATTAAGAAACTAGTTAAATATTTTTATTTATATAAAGTGAAGAACGCGCACCGTTTTTTGACCGTAACTTGGTTTCCTATACTACAAAAATGTGTGCTTTAACCGAAGCATCAGAGAAAAGTGATAAGGAATTCGTAAGAATCGCCAGTTATTATACCGCACACATACACACGCGCACGCGCGCACAGATTATAAACATACTAGTGTTTTCATTTATTTTAATGTAATATGTTTGTGTTGCTGCACACACTAGCGACATTTTGATATAAGTAATATATAATATTATTGCACAATGGGAGCGTCAACTATTACATTTGGGTGATGTGAGCCAACAGGTAAAACTGCTTTATAGACACACACACACACACACATTGGTTTAACTTTATATTATAAACTGGTAGGGAAGACTGGTAATCTGCATACTACGCAAGACATTCGTATAGTTATGTATTACTATTACGACTGGTATTCTAGAAACAACACTACGTGATGAGAGCGTAAGCACGCGACAATACTTCACAAATGTAAACTAAAACCATTCTTCCTAAATGTCAACGTTTTGAGTAAGAGAATTGTTAAATTTATGAAGGTCCACATGCGCTTGCTTGCCTGTTCCACCGCTCTTGCAACGTATGTTGTTACGATACCAAAAGCAACCCCAATACCAGTGAAGAAATATAAAATAAAAAGCATGAAAATAAAGAAGAATCAACAATTTTAAATAAAGAAAAAAAAATGACTAAACGTATACGAGACAAATGACAATGACCCAACCCAAGTGATTGGCCCAATGACAAAAGAAATAATGAAAAAAGAAATGAAATGAACACATGAATTCCAAGTAAATATTATTAAATGTACCATTAATCATGGAAAGTACAAGTCCAAAGAAAATATTGTATTAGCAATTAAGTAAGTATAGAATGATAAAAAAAGAACAAACAATAAAACACACAAACCATGATAGAAAGAACAAAAGTGAAATTTAATAAATAATATAATACTGTACTAACCAAACTAGAATGAACCAAGAGTGCATGATAGGAGTAGGAAGTGATTTACCAATTAACAATATAATAAAGGTGATTACACCAAAGTGAATTAAGGAAAAGAAATTAAATGATATAGAATAACCACTGTAAACACTAAATAGTACTGTGAAAACCTTACAAAGTGCCAGTGTAACCCAAAGATAGACCAACATAATTACTTATAAGTAAGAACTCATCTAGAAGTGAGAGTGCCTAAGGAAAGTGGATAATCAAAATTAAACCACAAAAAATGTACATAAAAACACTCAAGGAAGTGAACAATTAAATAAGTTTAGTGATGAAAAGGAACTAATATCATTAAATTAGATTGTTAGTCAATAGAAAAAACCAAGTAATGTTAGTAAAAATAATATTGTTTTTTAGTTAGAAGTAATGATTAAAAAGAACTAAGCCAAACTTTACACCAATAACATGGTATAAAGGAAGGGTAGATCAAAAAAGAGAAATGAATGTTTAAGTGCTACAGTTATATGTTAAATGTTTAAAGTTATTGTAATGATGTTATAAGGAAATGCAGAGAAGATGATAGGGATAGTAGAATTGTTCAAATGTTATAATTGTTGAATTAGTATTAAGAATAAGTTGTATTAATTATGATAAAAGCATAAGGAACAAATCATGTTAAAATTATAAAATTAGTTATAAAAAGCAGTAAAATGTCAGAGAAGCTGTAATAGCCATATACTAAAGAATGTAAATCAATAATTAATTTAAACTACCCAAAACAAAACGATAAAAAACTAGTATTAAGAGTAAAATTTAAATAAAAACATTGTAATAAGGATAGGTAAGGGTAGGCCTCAAACTATGTGAACCAAAATTGTAAAATATCCACAAATAACAGTAAACAGTGAGAGAAAAAGATAAGTAAGCATAAAATAACAAACCAAGGAACAATATAAATACAAAATAATTGCATAAAACAACATAATAACAAAATTAAGTAAAAAGAATAATAATAGCCAAATGTTAAAATAGGCCAGAGATAACAAAATATAATCATGTTTGATGTCTAAATAAACTACATCAGAAAAGCTATTCAATGATAATAATAATAATCAGATTGGTAATAAGACAAGGAAAATATCTTAGTTAGAAAATATTTACTCATTTTGAACAAAAACTTAAGCTTCATAACAATGAGTACAAAATGCTTTCAGCCAATAGAGAGTAGTCTGGTTACTATGACAACAAAACATTATTATATAAAAACCGTTAAAAAAACGAATTAAGAGTCCATTTTTAGCATCAGAAGAGGGCAGATGATAAAATTGTCGATCCATAGAAATTAGTAAAAATAAACCAAACAGATGAAAGAAAATACTTAATAACAATGAAGAGACAAGATTGACAGAACATTTCAACAAAATTAAACCAAATTAAATCCGAATTACAAGAAATTAAACCCATATAAGGGAAGGACGACTCGAACACCAGAACTGATGAAAATAATCCAGCAAACATCAATGAAAGTGTAAAGTATAATACTAAATTACTTAACTACACCCACAAGACTTTTCACAACACTTAACGAATTTATACACAATTTCAAAACTTGGTTCAAACTTAATAAACACTGAATAATTATTAAAATATTCAATAATTAGTATTAAAAGATTGTTCAAATTCATTAATAACACTTTGAGAAATAAGAAACGATTTATGTACAAGTCGAACTTGACCTATGTTGTAAAGTGAACTCACTATTGTTTTAAACCATAAGTAAACTGTTGTAAAGGAAGATTATTATATTTAATTAACTTGATGTCAAGGATTGTACTTTCAAAAATCATTTTGTAAACCTTTTGGCCGTAATCAAAAGAACTTTTTGATTGAATAAAGCAGTGAAAACGTTAATAGGCTTTCAGTCGAATGGCCCAAGTCGAGAATACAGTCAACCGCTGAGTGGTAAAATATTTATAGCCGGAGCATAACAAGCAAAAAAGTAATATAATTTTATAATTTCATGTTATCGTAATTATTAACAGCAGAATTGACTATTAATAAACCAATACTTATTTTAATACCTGTTCATTATTTCACGTATTAATCTTCATGTGTTTACTTCATTAACATAGCACCGTAACAATTCTTTCTACAAGAAATACAGGTTGGTAAGACTTCGCGGGTAAACAGATTTGAATTTATCCGACTGCAAGCAACGAGAAATACGGTTACGCTAAACGAAGGACTTATACTACTTTTAAATTGTTTAGACAAACAACTTGGCGCCTAGGAACGGGAAAATCACAATTAAGAAATAAAACAGGTAAACAGGTATTGGAGAGGTCAAATACGACGCAAGAAGTTCGTTACATAATTATGACGCAACGTGAATTGTAACGAAATTTAATACTGCTATCGTTACAAATTAACTACAATTACACGAGACTTTCAGACCGAATCGATTCTGGTTGTTACAATGTTTACAAATCTTACTCAGAGCCCTCTCTAAAAATTGTCAACGTATACTACGGCCATTAAATACAGGAAATTTTCAGAAATGCTTCGCTTTACAAATAGTCACATGAGCACCAGCCAGGATTCTTGATACGGCAATTTGATAAGTCAAACATTCAAATAGAATGAAAACCCTTTAACATAACAGACATCGAAATTCTACAATCAATAGACTATTACATAAACAAAACCACAAATAATGATATAAAATTCCAAATTACAATTTTATTTTACTTTCATGTGCAACATCGACAATAATCCAGTACCCGAAAATTGCAGGCCGGATAATCGCGTTACACCCTTTTCCATCAGCTGCTCTCTGTGTATTCAAAGAGCATTACTCGGGAGTCACGAACTTGTATGTTGGAAGTAGGATTTACTGGCAGAGCTGACTCATTCATCAGTATCAGTGGACGTTCAGTTCCCCTTTTGTGCAGTTAATCGGCTTCCCTTCCTTGCAGCGGCGACTCGATGATTCTTCAAGCGGTATCACCACGTTCAGCAATACAGCGGTTGTCCCGACTCCAATAACGAGAACAGGAAAGTAGACTATAGAAAAATATGACAAATGGGGGACAATCATTACTTTCAAAAAGGTAGAAAATGGGCAAGTGATTTGTAATAGTGGTAGAGGAAGGCCAAGAACTCGCTGGCAAGCGATGGCTACAATAAAGAACCAAAATTGAGTATTTTAGAATGAGGAGACTTTCATTTGGAATCAAAAACTCGATCGTAAACAAGTACCGTTGCATTGTTTACCATGAAGTACGCTGTTGGGTGCTTACCATGATGTAAGAACGGACTTACGCAGAGAAATCCAATTCGATTGCCTTGCTAACGGCAATGACGTCAGGCTGTCACATACTGTTGGACTTTCCGACTGGCCGCCTCACAGAACAGAAAGTCGCCAAGGCACTAGTAGTGCGCATGTCTAAGGTTGAAGCTATTATGGTTTTAGTAATATTTCAGTAAAACAGGAAAATTGTGTAGTAAAGAAAAACTTATTCCTTTAGGCTTTACAGTTTGTAACGAAAGAAAACGAGAAAATTGGTATCTGGTCAGAGAAAATTTCGAATTTTGCAGAGAAATTTAATGCTGTACATAGAGTTAAAAACGTTAAGACATTCTAATTTCAGTGATCATAAGGAAAACAAAAGTAGTTTTCCTCTGTGACTTCTTGACTACGCACGCTTCTTTTCCTCATCCAATAGGATTTACCCATGCCGACGGTCAAATATGATTAATCACATACTTGTAGTGAATTATGTTTCCGTTAAAATTTAAAACTACAACCCTTACTCACCAACCAATGGTAAGTTCGTGGTTACTTCTTGTACGTGGTTTTCACGAAATAGTTCAATGATATACCTAACCTAGCAATTCCTCCAACTTCAGTCGTGTAAATGGCTTCAGAATGTATCATATATTTTTTTGAGTATACATCAGGATTAAGACGCAAACATTCCAGATAAATAATACAGACCAAACAATTGTTGTACAAACGTAGATATTCTTTTAAAGAAAAATATTTTATTATTCACGAAACCGATAATAACTCTTTACTTATCGTTTTAATATTTTTGTTTAGTTTCGGCAAGATGTGGAACACATTAATTCAACTGTTTTCTTTCTTAGGATTAACTTTTGCTCAATATTCCAGCATTCGTTTTCGGTGGGTTTCCACTCTTTCTTCAGTCCACGTCATAACTTGGGCTTTCTCAGCTTGGGCTTTTTCTGGAAACTCTGTTGTGCTCCAAGCTCTTTTTAAGTGGGTCACGTTCCTGGATATTCTCACGCGTGACCTTGCAGTTCCTTTTCTACCTTGGTAAACCAGACCCAACAATACAAACATTTAAATTTATTGTTTATTTATACATTAAACTGTTATTATCTTTACTTTAAAAGTTCTGCTGTTTTCATATTTTAATTTGTTATTATTCATTTAAGTTCTTTAATAATGCTCACAAGTGTAATCTACTATTTAAAATGGTTTTTATTAAATTTATTTTAATTATACCGTATTTAGTAAATTATAGAATAACTTATTATGTTGTTAACAAATGTCTCTCTGTCCACTGCGTGTATCCAGTAACCCGCTCTGGTTTATGAAGATCGGTCAGATCTCGTAGAAGACAATAAATTATTAAACATTTTTGATAATAAACAATCATACGCCGAACCACAGCAAAAATGGCCATGCAAAAATACTAGCTGACTTCAAAATTTATTACTTATATTTAAAAATTCAAAATATCATAAATTCGTAAATTCAGTAACTACTTTCAAGGCAACGAGTGAAGTTCACGAGTGATCAAAATGACCTCAAGTAAAGAAACAATCGTGTCCCATCCACCAAGTCGCAAATGCAAACATGTGCACGTTGCGCTCCCGTTTTGCCTGAGGATTATCAGCCACTCACATATGAGTTCAAAAAATGTTTAATAAAACGTGTATAAAAGTTTTGTAAGAGTTGGTTATAAGGTTGCAATAAACAATAAAACTTGCCGCTAACCGTACTTTCTCTGTAGGATTACGCCACAGCCGCGCTGCTTTCCGCGCCACATAGGAAGTAACTGCTGTTGTTTTTGTCTCAATTGCATTAACTGCTGGTGGCACAATCCTCCCTGCCGGTGTTTACTCTCACTTAAGTGTCAGTGTCAAGTGACGCTGCCTCTGTTTGTACACATGGTTTATTATGTTTCCAGTAATGTACAGAGCACGTACTCGATTTTTGTATGTGATTCGGGGTTTGTGTAAGGTGACAACCGTCTTAAGAAAATTGATATGTGCTCCTCCCCATAGAATTACCTGACGGCAGCACTTATAACGATGGAACAGAATGATACGTTTACATATGGAGACTGCTAAGGAGCCGTTTGTACGTCCATAACATTAGAATTGCCTTCGATCACAATAAAACTAATTTAGTGAGTCAATGTATCAAATGATTCATATTCTATCGCTAAATCGCTAAATTCTAATTCACAAATTCGTTTTCTCTACGGGTTCTACCATCGGGTCATAACTGTTATCCTAACTGTATTTCTTAATCTCTCTGTAATTACGTGTCTGTCTTTCTTAAACCGAATGCACTCGTTTATATACACAACCTTCGTGATTATAATGGTTTACCTACTTTTCATTGCAGCCTACACAGTGTAAAATATTATGGTATTAAATACTTATTAATCGTTTAGTAAATTTATAATACAACTAACAGAAACTCATTTAGAAAGAAGCAGTGTAACGTTTGCTACTTTTCCCCGATAAAAACCTCACGAACTAAGAATTTTACAGAACGTATTTTACAATTAAAATGTATCTGGCCATAAATATACTTTGGATACAATTCGGACATTGTTTTCTTACTATACCTAAAACAAGCATGACGTATAAATTACTTTAGGTTTCGGGTTGGATTGACTCTATCTTAAACAACATAGTTTCTTCTTTTAGTTTTGTGGATAGTCAGGGTCTGTCTCCACTAAAACGTAGCACCATCTTCTTTTTTGACCCCTCTACTTCTCTTTAAGAATATAGTACATACTTCATATCTATTTTGGTGAGTTAGTCCTCGATCATCCTCTCCACGGGCTCGTATGAATCTTCTCTTCTTCTCTGACCTTGTCATTTGTTTTTGGATGCCGCAACTTTCACTCATGTTATCACTCCTCTCCCTATCAAGTAGTGTCACGGTGAGTATCGTTCATAAGATTTTCATCTCGCTCGATTCCAATATTTGTATTATTTTCTCTGTCAGCTCTCGTCTTCAGCAGTGTAGGTCAGTATTTGGCGCACCTTGGCTTCAGTTCTTACAAAATGGTTCTACGAGATTGCGCTCTTCAAGCAACTTGACATTGTTAAACCCTTAATTGGTTGATGATATACTTCAGCCTTTAGATCTTGGTGGGTAGTTATGTGTCAAGGTACATCTGCTCAATAACTTTGTCGTATAGCTGTAGTTTACAACGCAATGGTTCTTTAGAAACAACACAACCAGATCGAATAAACACCTAATGAGACAGTCTTTAAACCACTAGGCTATCCCATCAACTTACGTGTTTTAATATTACGTTTTAGCAATTTAGTAAAGTGAGTAGAATAAATAAGCCATAATAAACAATGACGAAAGAATGAATTAAACGTTATTACAGTTACCGGGTCGTTAAGCCGTCGTCTAATTTGTTCATGTCTTTTAGCAGGCGTTTCGTCTGATGGACATCGTCAATGGCGCGGAAACACAGGTCACAACAACCGCGAACCAATACGAACAGTTGCACGGGAACACAGAATAGAACACCCGCGAACGAATGTAAAAAAATACTGTTCTGTTCTGCTAAGGCACTTACGTTTACACATTTTTCCAAGACTCTGGTTGGTCATTTTTTGGCCAATCATATATCACTCCTTTTTTAAATATAAGTGCCTCAGCAGAACAGAACAGTCTTTGTTTACATTGTTCGCGGGTGGTTCTATTCTGTGTTCCCCCGCCGCTGATTAAGGGTATGGACGAAACGTCTGGTGAAAACATGAACAAATTAGACCACGGCCTAACAACCCGGTAACTCTAATAACCCTGTAACTGTAATAACCCGGTAACTGTAATAATGTACACACCGCCGTGAAAGCATGCGTTCGTCAAAGAATATTCCTATAAGAAAACTGTGCACCTCTGAACGTTGTTTTGACTCGGATAAAGTGGTTATAGGTATGCAACTTTCAAGCCGGTTTTTCTAAAGACGTGTCGCAACAAAGTCGAGGTCGCAGCGTGGAAGAAAGTGCAGCGTGGCTGGGTCGGTGGACAAGGGCAGTCAAGGCCGGAAGGTCAGGAACATAGCAAAACATGTTACACGGTGCGTGGTTGCAAAACACGTTACGCTAGTCAAACGTTCGCAACAGGACACGCGTGCTGCTGTGTGGAAATATGCGGAAGGCGATTGTTTGTTTGGACAAAATTACACAACTCGGATTGTTCATTTTTATCGATTATTACAGGCAGTCACCATTTGGCTAGTACGTTTGGCGTCACTGCGCAAACCAGTTGCCAGCCGGTGATTATGATATCGTAAGTACCGCTCCTGTACTATCTCGTCTGGCTCTTTTTCAAACGCATACTGTGCCAGTTGCATAAGTCTTCAACATCCCACGTTAAGCACCCAGCTGGGTGATGTGATCTGAAGAAAACTATACACTCGTGACATAGGCAAACATCCATTATTACAATTGTGAGTAACATCCAATTGGAAGTACAGGTAAAATTCACTGAATAAGTTGAGTCTGTATAATTATTACATTTCCTCGGCAATCTAGAGACAACATGAGACCCAGGTTCGAGTTTCGGCGATGCGAATACCACCCCTGTCTGCGTTTACCTTAATAATCTGATGTAAACCCCAATTAATTAATAAATTTAAGTCGTGGTTTTCAATACTATCGTGTTCTTATTCCTGATAAATCGGATGTTTAATACTTTATTAAATATTACTTTTTACTATGTTGTTATATTGACTATTATTTTCCACCTCTGTAGTTTCTTTCCTATCAAAGAGCCCGCTTAAATTAGTCTTATTACAGTAAACAGGGAGTCAGTAGACAGACACAGACGCCACTTGGACAAAAGTAATAGGCTATCTCAGAACACGTTACAGGTCAGTATAGAAGCAGCAGCTTCGTGGTGACGCAAACGAAGACGCATTCATTTGTCTTTTAGTTTAATTCACAGCTCGTGCATAGCCTACACGAATCGTCTTGCATTTTTCCAAAGAATCGTTAAAAAAAAGAATAAGAAAAAACCTTACTCCAGCATGATATTGATATAGTGATACCTTCACTTAAAAATTACGCCAAAAAGAATTATAATTTTGATACTAGAGAAATTGTATGAACAAATCGATTAAAAAAAAAAAAAATTATTGCAGGATTCAATCCGTTTACCAAAAACAATTAAAATGTAGCAATAAAAAAGAGCTGTCAATGACGGCTTACGAAAACAGAACGGCTCCTCATAAACATGCGCGACTTAAATTAATTGCTTGTTTAATTTCTTTCTTTCTCATTTCAAATATTTCCACTCAGCTGGCTTAATATTTTTCTACTAAGATAAGAAATCATTTATTCTCTCTCAGGGAAGTTTTTACAACATTTCAGAAAATTATTATTTATAATCTAATTAGGCAATTAGTTAATAAAATATGTGGAACAAAAAAGTAGGCCTACATTCAAAAATCATCTCCGTGAAACATCAAAAACACGAAGTTATGTTTCGGATTTCACGCTGTTAACAGATCATCTCATTAATACAATATTCAAATGCGCACGTGTTAACTGAAAATTCTAAGAACTGTCATTTTACCAGACACGACGGTAAAAGACCGCTGATAAGGAAGATATCGGAATCCCTATTCTTGTATTCAGTGTACCTCCTGCACGGTAAAAATAAATATCGATAAATGAAAAGGATTGCATAAGAAATGACAACGTCCGCTGGTAACAAACTCAACGCGATGACACAACTGATTTGATGTAACAGGCTGTAATAACGTGTCTCCCTCAAGCCGCTCACGCTTTCTCCTATTGTACCTTTCTGTGGTCAATAGTTGTAATGACTGATGAAGTGAGGATTTGTAAAGCATAGTTATTCTTCCTTTTGGCAAGTTAGTTAAATTCTTCAATTTGTCTCTAACGTCACTATAAGTAAAAGGTCACAAATTTTGGGGAGCTGAACACCGTTCGTCAGAACTGAAGAAAAAACATAAACACAAAGAATAACTCTTCCTAGATCTTCTGGCTGTATACGTGTTCAGTGCAGGATGCACAAACAGGTCAAAGATTGTATATTTCAACTAGGTTCTTTCACGAATTCGTAGTACGAAAAAGGTTGCTCTCCAAAACAACAAAAAACATTGATTGGCACAGATCACCAGTAAGTGTATACGTCACTGGTTCACTGCGGCTGAAACTCGATGATATTACTCTACAACGTTAGACGAAATTAGACGTAATACTTCTGTACACTTACCCGACTTTCCGTTATCAGGCTTAGCAAAGTACGTGTCAATTCATTTTTGTCCATTTACATTTTAAAATAAAATAAAAGATCCAAATAGCCATATTTAATCCTTATTTTCCTAAATTAGTTATTATATCTTTTACATTCCAAATTAGCGAGTTAAACAAATTTTTCTGAAAATCTGAAGACATTACCTTGTTGAAGATTAAAAATTGTCTGATGAAACGTAATTTGCGTTTTCTTAACATATCATTAAGTCCTTTGTCTGGAATGTTGTCAGAAAATCTAATAATGAGGCTTGAGGCTTATTCTTGGGACGTGCCTATATAGGACTCTCAATCTTGGACTATGAAAAAGATGGACGGGTTAGGTGATTGTTTCTGTAGGTGAATGCACGTCTGTAGGTCTATGGAGAGATACAGTGCCAACGATGACTGGAATGTGAGGGAGACAAATGGTGACGAAGAGTATCAATAAAAGAAAATCTTAATGTCTGAAGCATTTAATTGAATACTCTGTTATAGCGTAATTATACGACTAAGCATTAGGAGGAAAAGTGAAGTACTTGAAAGGATAGTTTTCATATACGAATTGCCATTCTTCGTCATTCAATGCGTGTGAGCTCGCGTAAGCGTAAATGTTACAGTTCACATTTCTGTTCACATGTAGTTCGTGAATGGCGTTTAACTATGTTAAAAGGGCCAAGCAATTCGTTTGGCGGAATGACACAGCAGGAGTCTGCCACGAGTTACGTGCGCGCTTTGTTACCACGTTACGCGTCACTTACGTAACCGCGTTTTGTGATTTGACTCTCGTTACGTTCACATCAACAGCATGGAGCTGCGTATGAAGCACCATCTGCAGCAATACCACAACCCAACTTGACTTGCCTGTCATTGCTATCTGACTACACCAAGCTCAGCAAAGTTCATTATTTTTTCGTACAATCTGGAATTTTTGAAATGTGTACAAAAATTGTATGTTTTATAATTACATAACGTAGATGGTTACCTATAACATTTACATTTGTTTTCTTTGTTAAAAATCTCAACAGTTTTTAATTTTTACATCTTTTGTATTCGGGTTTCTTTTAAAATTGTCATTAAACATTGACGACTCATTGAACACTTAAATTGTAAATGTTGCTGACACAAATGCTTCTGGTACCTGCAAATTGTGTGTGTGTGTGTGTGTGTGTGTGTGTGTGTGTGTGTGTGTTATAGTGACGTCGATTAGTACGTGATGACGCTCTACAAAAAATTAAATACATTCAGACGAATAAAATCCAGTAGCCTAATGCCACACTTGTGTGTGAAACAATATGTATTCGTATATTTATGTACAGGGTGGCGCAGGGAAACGGGAAAATTTGAAGTTGATGTTGGCAGCCCTGTAGATGTAGCAGAAGTGAAACCTATATATTCGTACTCTGTGAGTGAAACTGTCTAGCAATTTTGGCCGGCGATCTAAATTGCAAGCATCGCGTTTGGAATAGTCGCCTGACTACTCCGAACGGGAGGCGCTTGCTCAGTTTTGTTGAATCGTGCCGGGCGATGGTGTTTGGTCCAGCGCAACCCACGTTCTTTCCGTCACGGCCTAACGCGGCTCCCGATGTTCTGGATATCGCGGTGACCCAAGGAGTTGTCTGTCCGGTCGAGGTATTCTCACTTACGGAGTTGACATCCGACCACAACCCTATCTTGGTCCACGTCGCTACCCAGCACGCCTAAATACCACTTACTCACTTAGTCCCTGCTTACTACACCTGGAAAAACAATAAGTTTAGTCGGCGGAAACAAGGCAAAGCCGTTCCCGGACATCCAGGAGTGAAAAAAGATCAAGTGCTCGGTCGGGTTCATACTGTACACCCTAACAATGCAGAATGTTACTACCTACGTCTTCTCCTTCATGAAGTTAAAGGGCCTACGAGTTTTAATGATCTTAAGAGGGTATCTGGTATAGTTCACTCCACTTATCAGTCTGCCTGCAGAGCGTTGGGTTTACTTCAAGATGACAATCATTGGGACATCACCTTGGAGGAAGCTGCTCTGTCGGAGTCACCAAAGAAAATCAGACAACTGTTCGCTGTCATTTTGGTGTTTTGTCAAGCAGCGGATCCCTTAGTGCTGTGGGAGAAACACAGAGACAGTATGTCAGAGGACTTCAAGAGACAGATGGAATATGAATGTCCGGGCTTGAACTACGGAACAACATCATTTACAACAAATGCCTACATTCATTAGAAAACTTAAAACTTAGTCTCTTCAATGTCCAATCAATCCCTCCAACAACTCGGTCTTCCTTCTCCAAGTCAAGAGCCCAACAGTTCTGCAGTCAACCGCGAGTACCTGAAAGAACTCTCTTACAACACGGTCCATCTATCTGAATTGGTTGCTGAAAACGTGCCTAAACTGAAAGACGAGCAGAAAAATGTCTACAATGAAGTAATTGCGAGCATTGAATCAGAGGCTGGACGACTATTTTTCCTTGACGCACCAGGTGGTACAGGGAAAACCTTTTTGATTAATTTAATATTAACCACGGTAAGACAAGATAGGAAAATTGCTATATCTGTGGCTTCGTCAGGTATAGCAGCAACGTTGTTGGATGGAGGGAGGACAGCTCATTCTGCCTTCAAACTGCCTCTCAACTTAAACCACTCTGAGACCCCATTTTGCAACATATCAAAACAAAGCGACACAGCGAAGGTACTTAAGGATTGTAAGTTGATAATTTGGGACGAGTGCACCATGGCTCACAAGGGAGGAATTGAAGCTTTGGATAGAACTCTGCAGGACATTAGAAGCAATAAAAACCTGATGGGTGGAGTCACACTTCTAATGGCTGGAGACTTCAGACAGACTTTACCTGTTGTACCTAGGGGAACTCGAGCAGATGAAGTTAAAGCCTGTCTAAAGAGTTCTGTCGTGTGGCCTAAAGTCCAAGTTCGTTCCTTGAGAGTCAACATGCGGGTGCATCTTAAAGGCAGTTTAAAGGCAGACGAGTTTTCAAGTTTACTTTTACAGATCGTTAATGGAAATCTACCTGAAGAAAATGGCAAAGTCAATATTACAAAAGACTTATGTGAAGTTGTATGCGACTTGACAACGTTGGCTGAAAAAATTTACCCAGATATAACTAATTTTTACTTGAAAGATGTATCTTGGCTGAAAGAAAGAGCTATCCCTACTCCAAAGAATGACACTGCTGCAAATATCAATAACACATTATTGGAAAGACTGCCAACTGAGATTGTCCAGTACCAATCCGTGGACTCTGTGGTGGAAGTAGAAGATGCGGTCCATTACCCAGTAGAGTTCTTGCACACGCTTAATCCTCCAGGCATTCCACCGCACAATCTTTGCCTTAAAGTTGGAGCTCCAATAATGCTGCTACGAAACCTGGTACCGCCTAAGCTTTGTAACGGTACTAGGCTGCAGATTAAATCGTTGCACAACAACGTCATAGAAGCAACAATATTCACTGGATGTGGTCAGGGGGAAGCAGTCTTCATTCCACGCATTCCCTTAATTCCATCGGATTACCAGTTTCAGTTTAAAAGACTCCAGTTCCCTGTCAAGCTCTGCTTTGCTATGACAATAAATAAATCACAAGGGCAGTCTTTGAAAATGGCCGGTGTTGATCTGAGGGAAGACTGCTTCTCCCATGGCCAGTTGTATGTTGCTTGCTCACGAATTAGCTCTTCTGAGAGTTTAACTATCCTTCAGCCACAGGGTCAAACAAAGAACGTTGTCTACAAGGAAGTTTTATAAGTGCCGTATTTCGTTTCACAAAACGATTTCAGTAGACTTAGTATTAGCACCCATTTATGCTTTTAAAAATTTGTAAATATTACATTTATACAATGTGCTTGGTTACCCAAGGTTAAAAAAAAACCCACCGAACCAATGTGTTTATTCAGTAAAAACCGTAGCGAAGCACGGGTATACAGCTAGTACTTAAAATACATAAAAATCAAAGTTCATAAAATATATAGAATACACAAAATTCATCTTAATTCTACTACTTAAGACTACTACCGGTTTTTTCTGTTTAGCTTTTTGCTACTCTTTTCATGGAGTTACTCTTCACAGAGTATGTTTCACATCATTACTGTGTTTCCTTTTCTCTTTCAAGGTTTCGTTGAATCGTAGTTGACGAATCATTTTATTAAAGTACTGGTAAAGTATACTTGTAATGTAACGTTACTTATATTTTGTGTCAGCTGACTTCTCACTTTGCTTATTCTTTCTCGGTGAACAGTATCTAAGGTTGATCAGGCCTCATTCCTATTTATACGATGTGGTAATTAAGTAATGACTCAATTACAATATAGCAAATATACGTCTTAATACATCTATCTTTTCCTACTCCGTTTCTTTTCTTGCTCACTAGTATGTTTATTTCCGTGATAATATTTTATCTGGGAAACATGACTTCTACGTAACTTACATAATTGTTCGTAGTGGGTTCGTACAGTGCTACGGTTACGGGAGTTAAGTATCTGTAAATTTTGTAAGGGCCACACCATCGGTAAGATAAAATGGAGGTGGTCTTATCAACTGCACTACTCGTCGGGTGAGTTTTGTACATTACTAAGTCTCCGACTTGATACTTTATTTCTTTACTATCCCGCTCGTGATATTTTCGCGATTTTCTCAAGTTCACTCTTAAGTTAGCGCGAGCTTCGTTCCATATCTTTTTTATGTTTTTACCACTGATTTCGCGGGGTAGCAATTCATGTATTTTCCACTTGGTGGATAATGGGTGATTTGGTTTATATTTATACAACAAATCAAAGGGTGTCGATTTATGTCCTTCATGATATGCTGAGTTGAAGGCAAATTGTATCCAGGATAGGTTCTGGTCCCAAGATGTTTGGTCGTTTGCATGGTAGGCTATTAAAGCGGATTTTAGGTTTCGCAAATACCTTTCAGCTATATTACCTTGTGGACGATACTCTGTAACGGTAATGTGGTCTATGCCTAGTCTGAAACACATGTCCTTGAATTTTTTGGACTCAAACTGGGGTCCGTTATCTGACACTAGATGTACTGGTGTAACGAAGTCTTTAAATAATCTATCTTGCAAAATCTTCACTGTGGTATATGCTAAAGCTCGTCGCATGGGATACATCCAGACGAATTTGGTAAATGAGTCCACACAAATGAGTAGCATGGTATTACCTGATTTTGAACGTGGGTAGGGGCCAGAAAATTCTAAGTAAATTTTAGAAAAGGTGTCGTTGGAGTCTCCGAGATTAATTTACCTATGTGGCTGTTTCTCGCTGGCTTGCTCAGTGCACACAATTTACACTGTTTTACGAATTTAGCTATCTCGCTGTTCATATTTTCCCAATGATATTCTTTTCGAATACGATGTATTGTTTTATTTATTCCCATATGTGCTCCAATGGTGGATGAGTGGTAGTATTCCATAAGCATTGGTTTCATAATATCCGGGGCAATTATTGTTAAGGATTTTCCATTAGCTACTTTGTAACATAATACTCTCTTACTCAATATATATTTCTCTGAACTATTTCCTTTATCTAACAGTTCTATTATTTTATTTAAATACGGGTCTTGTTGTTGATACTGAGCTATTTCAGTAAATGCCAGTGGGAATGCAGTAATTAGCGCATTGATTATCGATGTTTCACTACTTTCCTTATTTTCGGATATTTTATTAGGCGGCTGGAACATACGGGACAGCGTATCGGCAACTACATTTTGGGTGCCACGAATGTGTTGTACCTTGAACTTGTAAAAATTTAATCTCAATACCCATCTTCCGATACGACCTAACTGTTTGGGGTGATTTAATAACCAAGATAAGGCTTGATTATCAGTTTCTAACAGAAATTCTTTATGTTCTAAAAAGGGTTTGAATTTCTCAAATGCGAATACTACAGCTAAACATTCTAATTCGTATGCGGAGAATTTCTTTTCCTGGTCGGTTAGAGTTCGCGAGGCATAACTGATCGGTAATCTAGAATTATCTACTTCCTGATATATTACTGCTCCTAGTACTACACTTGAACTGTCAGTCTGTACTACAAATGGTTTAGTGAAATCAGCTAATTGTAATACTGGGGGTGATATTATGCTCTCTTTCAGTGTTTCAAATGCAGATTGGTGTTGTGGAGTCCATTCAAATTTCGCTCCTTTTTTTCTTAACGCGTTCAATGGTGCTGCTATATCCGCTAGGTGAGGGACATACTTGTGGAAGTAATTTATCATTCCCAAAAATCGGGCTATTCCTTTCGTATCCCGTGGTGGTAAAAATTCTCTGATAGCACGGGTGCGTTCTGGGTCTATGCTTACCTTTCCGTCGGCCTTTACTATGTGACCTAAAAATGAAAATTGTTTAACAGCAAAAATTTACTTTACTCGGGTTTACTGTTAATCCGGCTTTCTTTAATCGTGACAATACTTCACGTAAATGATGCAGATGTTGATCCATAGATTCGCTGTAGATTACTATGGCATTAGGTAGTGATATAGAAATTTAAATTTTACGTCGTGGAATATTTTCTCTAACAATCGGCTACATACAGAACTTCCTTGGGATATTCTAAAGGGTACTCTTGTAAATTGGTACAAATTGAATGGGACGGCGAAGGCGGTTAGGCGTTTGGATTCTTCCGATAGCGGTATTTGATGAAATGCCTGATTGAGGTCCATTATGGTGAAAACTTTAGCTTTTGTAAAATAATGGAAGGCGCTGTGGATGTCGGGGAGTGGTATGGACTCGAATTCTATTCTTTTATTTAATTGTCTATAGTCCACAACTAACCTATGTTTATCGGTGCCTTTAGGTACTAAAAACGCAGGTGATGAATACGGTGAAGTGGAAGGTTCTATGACTTGTTGTTCTAACAATTTATTGATTTGATTTCTCATTATTTCCATTTTTGGTGGAGATAATTTGTATGGGTGCAGTCGTATTACTTTGTTGTCACTCAGGTTGATCTTGTACTCTATAAGATTCGTTAATCCTAACTTTGGGGTGAGGGCGGTGGAAAATTCTTTTATTAGTTTCTGTATTTTCAGTCTATCTTTACTTTCTAAATGATCTAATGCAGACTCGTGGTGTTCTAGGTGCGTTGCAGAAGTTTCCATATCTCCACTGTTGTTTATTTCATAATCAAAATTATATTTTCGAGTACGATCGAATCTAAAATAATACTGCTTATCGTACATGTCCAGAATTATACCTGTTTTACTGATAAAGTCCGCTCCTAATATTAAGTTTGGTCCTAATCCGTCATATACTAACACTGGAAAACACCACGTTAAATTTTTAATTTTTAGTTTAATCGTAACGCTGAGTTTTATGATTAAGTTTTGTTTGTTAGCGGTAGCGCATTTTATGTTCACCGGTTGACTACGTTTAACAAGATTGTGTTTAGCTAATGTATCTGCTAGCTGTTGGCTGATTAAGCTCCGTGTCGATCCAGAATCAATTAATCCTAGTTTGGTAGTAACGCCAAGGTCTACTTGTATGTATGGTAATTGACACATACTGGACTTGCATGTAGTAATTGAGTTGCATTTATCGATAAATTTCTCTACGTAGGGGTCTAATTTTTTTTTTCTTTTTTTTTTTTCTTTTTTGTACTTTGGAGTTTTACCTATTTTCACGATGCTGCGGAAGACACAGGATTTCGGATCTCCTGCCTTACATGTTTTCTGAATAAGAAGGTTTTTGGTAGTGCTGTTTCTGTTTACAGTATCTACTGATGTGTCCTAATTTCCCGCAGTTATAACATCTTTTTTCTCTACTGACGGTATCATTCGTATTCTGTTGAGGTTTCAGTTGATGATTCGAATTAGCTTGGTAGTGTGAAGTTTCAGGAATTCGAAATGGTCGCCTATCGTGGTGTGTTTTGTATCTGATACCAGGGGTTGTGTTTCATTTCTACGTTGTGTCTGAGGGAGTAACGCACGTCGGTTCTGATTCGAATACCATACGTTGGATGAGTGGATACAGCATTGTTCTAATTCTGCGAACGTGTTGGGTTTATTTATAAGTGCTAAGCGAGATTTCTCTTCCGGGGATAATCCTACCAAGATTGTTTCTACTAACTGATGTTCGCTCCAGTTTACTTGCAGTAATAAAGAAGCTTCCCTTATTTCAGAGATATAGTGGGCGAGTCTCTCGTGAGCTCCTTGTACTCGAAGTACGGTGTTTCGTTTCAGCTCTTCGTAAATTCCCGTTGGAATAAAATGTCTTATCAGAGTTGTATGGAGTTCTTCTACTGGATGTTGTGAACTTAATGACACCTGTACACGGTCCTTTAATGGTGGTCTACATTTGGGCAGAAGGACTTGTAATATTTCGCGATCGCTTAGTTGCTGTAAATCTTTTATTTGTAGCAGATATTTTATAAAAGCTAATAGTTTGGTGATACTCAATCCATCCGTGTATGGGATTTCTGATAAAATTTTTTCTACGGGGTGAGTTATCTTTCCGTAGAGGTCCGCACTAAAGTTTACGTGAGATGTTATTCTAGGATGTCCCGATACTTGATTTGTCATCGC
Organism: Magicicada septendecula; assembly: GCA_034769895.1. Classification (NCBI taxonomy): domain Eukaryota; kingdom Metazoa; phylum Arthropoda; class Insecta; order Hemiptera; family Cicadidae; genus Magicicada; species Magicicada septendecula. The sequence continues at coordinate 264,172,671 of CM068368.1, read as the reverse complement.
TGAGGGTGGTAAACCAAAATTATTGATGAGATTGTGGTGAGCATTTGGAAGTGATGCTCCAGCTATCGGTAGGGTATTCACGTTGCTATTCAACAACTGATCATTACTCGGTTCTATCCTCGATACCGGGGGGGATTCGAAATTCACGATAGTGGGTCGCTGTTCTAGGGTAGGTGATTGAACTGGGGAGATATATAATTTAGTCAGAGCTTCTTCAATTTCCTCCATTTTAAATGAGTCAGACTTTCTACGTAATTCTCTTATTATTGTGGGTAATTGCTGTAATGCTTCATCAGCAAATTTTTGCAGATCAGGGGGAATTAGAGTAACTCTGGGCCAGTTTAATAAACTATTTATACGACGGGTTAAATGCTCTATTCTCTGGGTGGTACGTAAGATTATAGCGGGTGACTTCTCATCGTGCAGAGATTGTGATATTGAGGTCAGTTCCCTATACTTCGCATAACATGTTTCTCTTTCGCTATCGAGATCTATTTCGCTTAATCGACTTAACTGTGCGGGTGTATCTTAAGTAGTTCCGCGTAACGTTTTGCGTAGTTCCGCGACCGTTACGTTCGCGTAAGGTAGCCCGCGCAACAGTGCTTCATAGCATAATTCATCTTTTAACAATAAATCCGGATTGAATTGAGCCATGCTCTTAAGATGCTAAGTCTTATACACTACTTATTCTACTTATACTAAACACTCTATTTTCCTATCTTTAGGTTTTGTACAATTTAAATACATGAGAGATATTTACAAATAGACGATAAGAGAGAATCGAATCTCGCCTCAGAGAGAGAGAAGAATTTTCACACAGACGTAAAATATTTTAACCATATGTTGTTACTGGGCAAGGGGGTCACACGCTTTGTATTAGACAATAGAGGTAGGCAGTGTATTGTCTAGCTCAACTTTGCAGCTGATAACAATGGGATTGTTTCCTACAGACTGTAACACGTTATTTTCCTGTCTGAGATTATCGTCAAACCGACAGGTTGGGGAATGACTTTTTGTACAGGAAAGAACCTGGGGTTACAACATTTAAATATCCTTACCTACATTATTTTGCGTTATAATGATTATAAACTTTTTATCCTAATTTATGATTTTACTTACTTAAATACGAGTTCTTATTCTAATAATAATGTTTGTTATAAATTATTTTTATTTCTTATTATTAACCCTCAATTTTTTTTACTGGTTAATAGGGGTTAATATCTTACCTTTTTATTTATTTATATTTATTATCGTAGTTCCAAATAGTCTTTATTATTTTACTTCACGCAAAAGGGGGAGATTTTAAATTAACAGGGTAGTTAAACTATCAGAGTGAATAACTCTACAAGGTATTAAATTACAATAACAGAAAAAGCAAAAGCAAAAGCAAAACAGAGTAGAGCATTTTATTTTGCTATAAGCAGAGTGGCGCATTTTATAACGTCTTAACGTTATAATATCGGGAACCTGGTTAATTGGCTCAGGTCAATTAAACAGGCTGCCATAATATTAACAAACTCATAATTAATTGAAATATAAACGAACGCTAAATAGGATCCGTGAATTCAGGAATTTAGACAGGGGTTTGTAGATTTATTCACTCACCTTTTTGGACCATGACATCTCTTTATTACATACTGTTTTAACATCACAGAAGAAGATTAGTAATGTGTATACTAAAGACAAAAATATTTGCACATTTCGTACAATTGAAATTAGTGTAAGTCATGGGTGAACAAAGCATGTACTGCCCTCGGATCCAAGTTGTTTGTTCCTATTTATAATATTGCAAATAATAATCTTTATTTGTGCCATCTGAAGAATGGACTTATTTAACTTTAGAGTGTTATACTCATTAAACTCGTTAAACTTAACACATCTTATTACATATTACGAAATTACAATTTTATAGTAATTAGGTCAGTCTTTTGTGTTTTATTTTACTCTTATTTTGTTATTTAAATGTCTTTCATATATTTAATTTAAGTTAAGTTCTGAACCACGGAAGTAGAACTTCCGTGTCACCTGTGTGTAACATATCCTCGGCGAATCGGCGCTTCTGTCTGTTGTGCAGGGTGTCTGGGAGATCTTCGGTCTATCGTGTGTTGGTGAAGTTTGGTGTCATTTTTTAAAGATGAGTAGTCTGTCTCTCCTGTAGATTCTTGTGGTCTGTTTCTTGGTGGTAACTTCTACTGGTGTTCACATTGTTGTACCGCATATACTGCTTATGGTTAACAGTTACATTCTAAAAGTTTAATATCACATTTAGGTGATGTTATTTAATTATAGAGATGTCATCGTCGCACACTCAAGTCATTTACAACAATTTACATCATTCGGCAATTACACAAGCTTTACCTAGTCTACATGTTTTATATTGTCAACATGACTTTCTGTACGCTGTATCAGCAGCGGAGTCTCTGATTCAACTGAACTAACTAACTAACTATAGGGGTAATGAGGCTGTCCGCGCGCGGGTAGTTTCTCAGCGCGAAAAGTAGTTCTCAATTATAATTAATTATTTTCCTTTAATTAGCTTACAATTTGATTACATCACTCTATACTTTTATTATTCTTTTATTTAACGCGAGGTCGTTATGGATTTATTGGGTTTCTTAAATCTAATTTTATTAACTGATACATTGGCAAATCGGCATGTTACTACCGGTTTGCGGCATAAAGAAAGGGTTCATCAGTACCTTATTAAATTATTTTAGTATTATAATTTTTAATTTTTTTTTATTGTGGGATTTCGACATCTTAAATCGTCACAACATATGACAGAGATTAGCATTATTATTATGAATAAACACGGTTACTTTATTACTGTGAATAATCAGTTTCCAGCTCATCAAATCGTGTACGTATTTATTCGCTACGTTTGGCAGGAAGCAACTTTCAGCTCCATTAGAAGCGAACGGAAGAGCAAATACAAGTCACTTACAGGAATCCGCTTTGCAGGACTAGTTTTCAACCGAAAGGCTTCCTGTACGCAAACTCCGTTACAAACCCTACCGTATATGTAATCATTACCTGTATTATTTATAGACTTAAGGATTTCCTGCTACAAGACAGGTACAGCCATAATTAGATGAATATAGGAACAGACATAGACGTGAAATGGTAACATTCTACTTAAGACACATAAACAGTGTAGTACTGGAGTAGTGTAATAGTATACAATATTTATACACAATCAGCATTGAAAGTACTGCAAAAACTAACTGTAAAAGCTAGGACCCGAGAATACAAATCTCAAACTTGAGGAAGTAGTTGCAGTTATCGGAAGAGAAGAAGATATAATTTCAAATTAGTTTCTAATTAAAAATAGTTCATCAAAATAATAAAAGTAACCTAATCCTCATTCATCAAACAGGTGAACTGGTCTTTGGTTGATGGCTGAAGTCTTATAGTGGATACAAATAATAAAGTTAAGCAAGTGTAAAAAACAATGTTTCCACAGCTGTCGTCGCCTCTCTGTTCTGTAGTTATTATTTCTATCCTCGATGCTCATATTCCTCACTATCATACTCTCTTCTATATCTGTCGGCATGTTACTTATCATAGTTCAGAATTATTCTTCGTTCGGAACACCTGTTTCATAATTCTCCGCAATAATGCCCAAGTTATCTCTCCACAGTATCGTTAGAAACATATGTTTGCTTATTCGCCTCATCCTACACTACTTTTTCTTCTCCTGCACAGGCTGGTTTGGCATATAGTCCTCTAAGAAATCAATTTTGGTAGCTAACAATAATTTTTTTCAGTTTCAATCCAAGGCTTTCGGACTTTTCTGCAAATACATGCTTTCAAACGATATTCTAAAAAATATTATTTAGTAATATGTATACAAATATTATTATATAATAAGCATAGTATGGGGGGTGGATCAATAAGTACTCGTGTTTGAAGACAGATGGAAGTGCTGAGGGAAACTGGCAATACCATCGTGTGCTGCCATCTGTCAAACAATGCCAAAACCAAATTTCAGATGATTCATAGCTTATTGTTGATTTGACGGTGCCGCGATTGCTGACTGTGGACAACAAGTGGATACGGGTGTCAATTTCGAAGCAGTGTTTGGACCTTTTTAAGCGAAATTCGCAGGAGTTTTGGCGTCGAGTCGTCACCGTTGATGAAACCTGGATTCATTACTATACGCCAGAGACCAAGCAACAGTCAAGACAATGGGTTTTTTCCAGGTGAACCTGCTCCGAAGAAAGGAGATCGGAAAGGTGATGGCTACGATTTTTTGGGATTCAAAGGGTATAATCCTCATAGACTTTTTGGAAAAAGGATGCACGATCACGGGGCAGTACTACAGTGAATTACTGCACCGATTCGACAAGAAATTGAAGGAGACACGGCCCCATTTGAAAAAAAGTGCTGTTTCACCACGATAACGCACCAGCTCACTCATCCGGAATCGTCGCTGCGAAATTACATGAATTACGTTACGAATTGCTGCCGCACCCACCGTACTCGCCCGATTTGGCTCCCTGCGACTTTTTTCTATTCCCCAACATGAAAACGTGGTTCGCAGGAAAAAAATTAGCTCAAACGAAGAGGTCATCACCAACACAGAAGCCTGTGTTGAAGAGTTGGAGAAATCTTATTTTTTAGCGGGGTTAAATAAATAGCCGGAACGTTGGGAAAAGTGTATCCTCCTAAAAGGAGATTATGTTGAAAAATAAAAAAAAAATTTGTAAAAAACTTGCGTTTTCATTCCTAACACGGGTACTTATTGATCCACCCTCGTAAATATTATTTAACTGAACACGCGAACCGAATTCTCAGTTTTGACTTGACCGTTTGGCATTTGTCTGTCTGGGGTACGTCTCACAGCTTTTGAACGCATCAACCCAATTCCGTAAAACCTGGCACGCGTGTCCATACGTTTACGACCTTGTTTTTGAGATTGATCCCTTCAAAAATAGGGGCTGGGTCGCAAAAATGTGGGGGTCAAAATTACGAAAAACACGCAAAAACCCAAATTGGGTATCATATTAAAAGGAACTTAACGCACAGTCTGAATATAGGGTTCATTTTTCAAAGTTTCAAAATATTTGGACGTTAGGGCCCAAATATTGGGTGAAAATTTTGATAAAAACGCAAAAATTCATGTGGGCTATCAAATTAAAGAGAATTTTAAGTAACCTTAAAGTAGTATAACGTTTTGGAAATTTCAAAATTTTTGAACCTAAGGGATCAAAAAAGGAGATCAAAATATTGAAAAAAAAATTGAAAATCCAGCAGGGTGTCAAAATAAAAGAAATTGTAACCCAAATCCGAATGTTTCGAATTGTTGTAGTTAATTATATGATTACTCTACAATTTGCTGTTGCTCTACAATTATTATAATTATTACTTTAAAAAATAGTAGAAAATCGGGAATTTTTGTAACTTTTCATTTAATTGAAACATTATTTAATATCAAAATTTATGTAATATGTAATAAATGTACGCCGTTCAAAATAGTGACAAGGTTCTGCAGCTCATGGAGCTTACTAGTACACAAATATTGTAACGAGTGAACTCTGTCGTACGTCGTACTCTTTATGTGTACGTTTATAATTATTCTGCCACACGTTGTTGTTATCAATTTGTAACGTGTGCACTCTTATCGTCCTGTAAAAGTGTGTTTTATGTGTGTTAGCCCCACACGTTGTAGTCATTACTTTGTGTTTATTTCGAACAGTCGTACTTTTTCTAACCTTTCACGCTGACGATGTCCGTTGCGAACTCACGAATTACCAGTACCAATATCTCACGAGTGTAATCCTTACCTGTCCTTTAATGAGTAACTTTATTTCCCGGGTGGCGTCAAATTGTTTATGAAAACAATTAAAAATGTTAAACTGAGCGGTAGTTCTATGCGGTGTTGACTAATTCAAATTACCCTCGCAACTGGCGGGCATTTGAATCTCGCTTGTAGTTCGTCGTGCTGCCGACGTCTAACGCTGGCAGCCAATTTTGCTCATCGCTAAAGTACACAAACTTTATAATACAATTTATAATGAAATAAAGGACGATTATTTCTACTCAGTACTAGTTTATTAACGTGAAATAGTTAATCGTTATTCAGTTAGATACAAAATTATATACTGTTATTAAATAATGTTGCTCCGGCAATAAATAGACAATATACCAAGGTTGGCTAAATTTGATTAAAACGCTTCTAAATCGACATGGCTGTCGTCAAAGTTTATTTTCTACAGTTAGTTTAATCATTGACTTCTTTTGATTACGAAAAAATATTAATAAGATGATAATAAAGTCCACTACCTTACATCAATGGTACTTATATACTATTAAAGTTAAATACAATTCGTTTTTTAAGTGTTAAAAAGTGTGTGTTAATAATTCGTCATTTGTACATAGGTTATTTTAAGTTTACATACAAGTTTAGTTTTTATTATCAATCAATCCTTGAAGGAAATTTAGTTATCAGTTCGGAGTGAGAGTTATTTGTGTTGTGAGAAAAGTTAATTAGAATTGATTTCATAAATTCGGGTATTTCAGATATACTTAACAAATCTTGTTGAATTCGGGTGAAGAGTCACTTAATTCTTAGTTAGGTTGGGTCGATACGATCATCAATCTTCCATCATTTATACTTTGGATTACATCTGGCTTCTTTTTCAAATAATTTGGATAAAATAATTAATTTTGAATATTAAAATCTGGTCTATTATCTCTGTTGGTTTGACTAATTCTTCATTAGACTTCTTGCATCCTCATCTCGTTAAATTTTGAAGTATTTATTATTATTTTAATTGAAAATTGAGTCGAATATGGTTTGGCTTCTGTATCTCTTGATCGTCAATAATGGACTAATGTTTTATAACGTAATTATATTAAATAACGTTCCGTTGTTATGGCAACTGTCTGTATTCTCATTGGTTGATTACATTTATGTCTATTGTTATAATATTTGAATTTTAATTCAAAATTAATAAATATTTTCTGATGGCTATTATTCTTCTGTCTTCTTACCTATGTATTAGATATTATCACAACTGTTTATATTTTCTTTCAAAGATCATTTTGACATCCCACAAAGCTGGGTTTGTTCATGTATTAAAGTTTTGACAAAAATGTTAATATTATGTTATTACATTTCTTTCTTATTTTATGTTTTTAATCTAACTCTGACATCTTAATATGGTTCACTAATTGTACTTAATGAGTTACTTGCCCTGAATTTTCTAATACAATAGTTAATTTCTTACAATTTGTTTATTTTGGATTTATACAGTTAGGCATTTTATAGGCCTAAGTAGTAATTGGCTATATCTTCTTATTTTCCACAAATTAAAGATTATTTTTCATTTACATATGTTTTGTTTGGTGTCACTTATGACATGTTTACATTTTGAATTAATTTGGGCTGTTTTACAATAATAGAATGTTCTTATTACTTTACTAAAATCATTTCTTGTCTGTTATTCTCTTATTTCTTTTTCTGTTTTTACTCTAACGATTATTATTATGTTTGTAAAATTGTATCTCCTTACTCATATCTATTGCCATTTCTTATAACTTGTTTATCATTTAATATTACTTATAAAACATAACACAAAAATTAGGTTTATAGTCTGTTTACTTTTCAGCCATATTCCTTCTTATAAACTTAACTCCTTTTAATTGAACAAATAGCTATCTTGGTGAATAACATTATAACACTATTTATTCTATCTTGCTAATCATCCCTTTGAACATTTTTATTAACAAAGGATGTTTTATTTATTTTGCACTCATATTATTTAGTTTATTCTTATTTAACACTATTAGATTGGTTGTCTATCCATCTTTTAACATTTACTATGGATTTTTACTATTTAAACATTGTAACAATAACATTCTTAATATCATTATGGGATTTTTATCCTGAATACAACTGTATTACTAATCTAGTATCAATTCTAACTATAATAACAATATTCTGGTTATTCTTATTTTTTGGTACCTTTCACCCTTAAACTATAGTGGTAATCACTGGTTTTGGTGTCTTTACCTATATGTTGTGTTTTATATTTATTTGTTCACTCTTAGTTCTATATGAGTTCTGATTTATAATTCTGGTTGTTTATCTCTATGTTGGGTTACACTTGCACTTTGTACTTTTTTACTGTACTTTAGTGTTAATAGTGGTTATTCCCTAATATTGATTTCTTTTACTCACTTCTAACACTTACACTGTTAATCACTTTCACTTCCTACCTCTCTCTCACTTCTGGGTTTTTTATTGTTTTATACACAATTGTTAGTTAGTATGTTAACAATTTTATGTTTTGATTTACTTATCATCATAGAGTTATTATAATATATAATATCTATTACTCTGGTTAGTGTACTTTACCTGAGATTATTTTATTTAATTTTAATACTTGTTATTAGATATTTTTTATTTGTTTGTGCCTTTTTCATCATTATTTGAGTTTATACTTTCTCATTTTATTTACATTTATTATTTGTTTGTGTCTTTTTCATTATTTGAGTTTATACCTTCTCATTTTCTTTTCTTTTATTGGTCAATCACTTGGGTTGGGTCATAGTCATTTGTCTCGTCATAGTCATTTTATTTTCACTAGTTTAATATAGTTAATTCATTATAGTTTTTTCTCTGGTATTGGGGCGGTTTTTTGTGTTGTAACAATATATACAGATAGAATTTGGAAGAGATACCTTTCGAAACCAAAACAGGGGTGAGACAAAGGAGGAGGTCTCTTTCTAATCCTTTCAACTGGGTCTTGGAAAAGGTAATCCGTGAATGGTCTCAGTACAAGTCAGTACAACATTCCGATTAGACCACCAAACGACTGTGCTTAAATTTGAATGTCTCAACTTTACAGACGATATAGTATTTTTCGCCAAGAATTTAGAGATGGCAGCCAAACAGATAGAAGTCCTGAAAGAAACAGCAAAGAAGGTAGGTTAACAAATATCTTCTGGAAAGACAGAGTACACGAACATGGACACCAAAGATCCAACTTGGACCATGAGCATCAAATACAGGGATATCAAAAGAGCTAAAAAGTTCAAGTACTTAGATAAGATTGTGACCCCGAACTTTAATTGGAAGGCAACGATTGAAGAAAGAGCAAGACCGATGGTGACTGATTCAGACTATGCCAAAAGACTTACTATCTAAATCACTATCCTATTAGACCAAATCCGGACACTACTGTACTGCAGTCAAACCGGAGTCAGTAGCTAGTAAACGACACTCGGAAATAGAAAAGTAAGAACAGAAATTTTAATGAAATGAAGGAATGAAGGACTACTAGCGAAGAAAAAAATTCTAGAAAGTGAAGGAAGTTGTGTAAACACAACACTTGGATGGCTGAAATAAACACTGGAAACGAAAGAAGGAATATGTCCACACATGTTACACACACGCACGCACACGCACACGCACACACACACACACACACACACACACACACACACACACACACACACACACACACACACACACACACACACACACACACACACACACACACACACACAACCTTTTTATCTAAACATTAGTGTTCTGTGTCAGAAAAGTGTGTATATTATTACAAATACTGGGACACATCATGGATAACAAAATCAAAGAATTAAATATTTGTTTAAATAATTCGATTACACAATTAACATAATTATTTAAAATAATCCATTATTAAGTAGGATACAAATTCTACTTGATACGCCATCCATCCACCCTCAGTGCTACAGCTCATGTAGGGCCTGGGCTTCTTAAACAATACGCTCCCATTCCCTTCCGTACTCCGCTATTTGTCACCATCTATGGATACCAAGTCTCCTTAGGTCCTCATTGAGTCCGTACAGCCATCTTTCCTTTGGGTTTCCTTTTAGCCTTCTTCCATCTGGTCTGTTCTAGAATACACTTTTGGGTTATCTTTTCTTTCTTTTTAATCCTCCTGTAGGTGATCTGCCCACCTAAAACTTGCTATTTTATCTCACCTAATATTCCAGGTTCCACATAAAGCTGCTGCAGTTCATTATTTCTCCTTACTCTCCACACTCCATTCTACATAATTTATCCATACATTTTCCTTAGGATTTTCTCTCCCATCTTTACAAGTTTATTCCCAAGTTTCAGAACACTGAATTCCTGTCTTCTTGTACTCTCGGTTACTTTATAAACTTAGTGTTTCCTAGATTTATTTCAAAACACATATTTTGTGCAACTATTTCTAATCCTGTATAATTTTCTTCCAGATCTTTGTTGTTCTTTGTTATAATTGCTACATTAGCCTTATAAATATCTGGATAAGCCAAAATATTGGTATATTCTACGGAAATTTTACCACCTAAATTATGTAATATTTACCACCTAGAAATTGTGATATTCCAAATTTCTGCAATGTAATATGCATGTGTATATTATGATACGTAATTGAGCTCGCTTACCGTATCATATGTTTGCGTGAAATCCACATATACCAGGTTCAAATCTAGATTATGACTACTTGATACCTACTACCTAATACTAATTAATGGATAAAAATTTATTTATTTCATCAATGAAATCTATAATTAAATTTTAAAATACGCAGTTTTTTTATAAACACATCATAAAAGTTCAATTTTGTATGAAAGAAAAAGATATTTTGTACGAGTTTTGTGTATGAGTTCAATATTCCATAATATTGTAACAAATATAACACAAATTAATGCACTGGAGCCATATTTCGTTGATAAACAAATGCATATAATAAATGGATTACCTACATAAATAATTACATTCTGTGTAATGCGTGCGTTCGTATAAGTGTCAGAACATACAAACGCGTATATACGAGTAATGCATATTTTACGTATATATAATGCGTATACGTAAAAATTTTGTTAGAGAACTGCTAAGCTACAAATTCATAGATTCATAGCTTTGAAATATTAAGCTAGTTAATGTATTGCAGAAACAAATTTGTGAGTCAAGGTTTACCAGTCACAGTACGTATAACGTACTGATATTTACGAACTTGTGTGTTGATAAAGTGCGCTATTTAAATAGTGAAACTTGTTTCAAGTACATACAGCGTGCAGTTGAACAAATTAATTTATCCGTTTACAGTATCAATGCGCCAGAAAGTGTTACACTAATAGATGCTCAAGGTTGCTCGCTTTCTTCTGTCACAACCAGCGTCATAGGTTTCACGACACTGGTAAACCAACATTTTTTTAAATACATTGTTTGACCCTTCCTTGAATACTAGCAATTTAAAAACCACGCTTCGAAAGTCCAAGTACACTGATAGCACAGATGGTTTCTCCTTTATTATGGTTTCCTAGAATGGGCCTACACTTACTCCGCTATCAAAGAGTACCGAATTCTCAGTTTTGACTCAACCGTTTGGCATTTGTCTGTCTGGAGTTCTATATTGACTGAAACTCACGAAACCTATCGTCATTTATAAATACAATGACACTCGTTTGTAATAGTTTTCTCTCTTCAGTTTAACCTCTTATCTACTGAATTTAAAATCGTTTTACCACAGTTGGGGCTAAAGTAAAAGGCACTTGTTGAGAAGGCATGTGAAAAGTTATGATCTATTTTGTCAAGAGCGGTTTGTTCTATACGTCAATTAATATTTTATGGTTATCGCTTTCAGTGTTTACGTTTACAAGTGCCCTTACGTATTTTTATTGATTCAAGTTATACCTATACAATTAGTTTCTACATTTTATATGTCCACTTCTACTGGTTCTAGTTGGCACAAATGTAATGTGCTTACACACTCTCCACATACATTTTTGTACAAGGGCGTACTACATTTGCATAAGTCGATTTGTAGTTAGTATGAACGGAAACGTTTATTAGACTTCTAATCATAACACTTTATCTCCTTTTAGCCCTACATACACAAAAGGAAAAACTTTTAAAAACAATTGCGAAATTCTTTATATGTTGTTTTGATAGTTCATCTTCTTTTTTCACAGCACTAAATTAATATAGATTATTAAACTTTCACTTGTGAAACTTACTTTGTTTCCTCCCGTACGGGTTTCGGCGTGATGTGCGCCTTCGTCAGCGGTGTGAGACACATCACGCCGAAACGCGTACGGGAGGAAACAAAGCAAGTTTCACAAGTGAAAGTTTAATAATCTATATTTCTTTATATGATTTTGTAGAAAATCCTATTGTGTACCATTTAAAAGATTCTCCATTAATGTTTCTGTAAATATTTTACTTTGTCTTCTCCAGCCTTATTGTAAGGTTAGGTTCGTATTTTTACGTATACGGATTATATATACGTAAAATATGCATTATATACGAGTTTGTATGTTCTGACACTTATACGAACGCACGCACAACACAGAATGTAATTATATTCTATCAACCTAAACAAATAAAAATATTTTAATAGTATTTAAGTATTTTCTCTCGCGCAACTGATATTAATACAACAAGATAATTAAAACGAAGTCCATGTTCTACATAGCCATAGTCATACTATAACCTCCTTATTCATGTCTTTGAATGTACTTACCACAATATGCATTTTGCGCGCACGCGCTATGTATATAATTTTAATTTATTGTCAAATCAAGAAAACGAACTATACCAAGTAAAACTATACATGTCATCTCACTTCGAACGCTCCAGGAAATTTCAATTAATGATAAAATACAATTGTTTTTCGGTTGTCGAAAATATCAATGTTAAGTTAAAGCAACTTTAAGTTGATTGGCACTGATAACCAAATTGCTCATATATGACAGAAGCGACTTACTTAAATCAGCTTCATCATTTTTAGACTTAATAATTTTTTGAAGAAATGGGAAAGAGACTTTCGATTGGGTTGTTCTGTTTACCGCTGAACTTCAGTTATTTCTGAATGGATCGTTAAATTTTAAAGACGAAACGTCAAATAAAATTATAAATTCTTTGGCGGATGTCTGAGATGGGGTAATTATTGAAGCCTTTGAGCCAACAGGAAATATGCAATAAACAACACTCGATTAATTGCGGACAGGTTAACCGTTTTGCTGACAATAGTTTATAAATTCCAAGAAGTACAAATTTATAAAATTTAAAAGTATTAAGTCTTTAAGTGATTGAGGCAAGTGCGTCATCTAAAACTTGTGCCAAATCGAACGTTTGTGCCAAATATCTGGATTATAATTGTGAAAAGGTTCATGTTGCTAATAAAACTGTTGCCACTATGTCTGAAAAACACACCACTCCACCGCATAATCAGTCCTGCATTAAACAATAAACCAAAGTTATGTGATCCTTATGAAATACACATTTAAAATTTATATTCTTTCATGAATTTTTTGTGGGATTCTAATCCTTATTGTTAGTCTTTATGAATAAAAATTAATTGTGTACGCTCATTAATATTCATTTAGAATATCTTAAATTTCAATTTTTAAGAGTTCATCATTTTTATTTTTATTACATTATCAATATAACTTACTATTATGTTGTTTTGTTCATTATCTTAGTACTGAGTAATTTAGTATCAAAATTTTTCATAGACTTTGACGTGTTTGTAACGACGCGAAGTAAACTCTGAACCAGCTCAGAACTCTCATTGTTGTTTTTTGTTTATTTTTTCACATACCCTGATTTTGAACTAGTTCACTGGACTGGTCCGATGGTTGATAAAGATAAAACAGTTCATAGGATGAAGACAGCTAGAACTATATTAACTGTTGTATTCAATAATTATACGTTGGATTTGTTTTTTAAATTAAACGTCAGGATATTGTTTCTAGTCATTATTGTTTCTCAACAATTATCTGTCACGGTCAGTTGAGACTAATGTTATTAATTTAAAGCACCTACACACAACAATAGTTTATAGAGAAATGTGTATACTTCGAACGCTGTGAACACACGCACATGTGTAATGTAATAATGTTAACGGTGCAACGATACATTAATTTACTTAGCACATGAATGAGCACACCAGAAGGATGTCGCTGATTTAATTAACGTAAGCTTGAGCTCCGTGTTATTAAATATTCTAGGCAATAGATGCTACTCACAGATACAACAGCTACTCGTACTTTCATTCAACAAAACAAATACATAGGTCTCGAGTAGGATCTAGTTCATTTTCTTTTCCAATTTCCCAAATACAAAATTTTAAATAGTATTTTCTTCTTAAATATCTATTCTTTATTTCATTTTCTCGATCAAAAGTAACCGTAGACGTTACAACTCAAATAATTAGCAATAAAAAGAAATTGCATTAATAACCACGGTAATGCAATACCAATAAACGAGATGTTTGGTTATACCAATCTAGTAATTTTTTAAAATTAGATTTTGCTATAAAATAGAAAACTGTTTCTTAGAGGGTACACGGGGTAACAATACGTCTAGGAAGTGCAGTCTGCTCTGCATGTTGCTATTGCTTTTCATGGCAACATGTTGTGTTAACTCACAGTACATTTTACGTTAACGGTTTCTGAAGAAAAACTTACTTCTAAATGTAGAAAAGTGTTTCAGGTTAAGTAAATGATGTAATTTTCTGAAGGCTACACTTCTGTAGCGTCAGACTAAACTCGTTACTTTTGATATCCTTGCTAACCTGACAGATTTTATTGACACAGAGTTTGAAAAATATTAGCCCTTATCTTATATTATTATTTGAATATAATGTTACCTTTGACAATGTGTCAATTAAGACGTGTTAAAAATCTTCTAGAAAAACATCAAACAAGATCAATATGTTTGAAGGAGAGTAGGTCTATATAGAATATATAGACATATAGGTCCAATATTAGAATTGAAGGCAAATTACAGGAAACTAAAAACTACATATACAACTAAAACATATAGTATCTTGTTAAAAGTTCAAGAATATACATCAAACTAACAGAACATGGTCTCAAACAAAAAGGAGGATGGTTTCAACACTAGGTTAAAGAAAACAGGAAATGAAGGTCCCGCACATATAGGCCCACTGCAGTGGTTGATTTCTAAAATTATAGGTGCCGGAACGCATCAATTCAAAAGTTGTACAGATACAAATATACTTATATTTTACATTAGCGTATAATTTTACATCAGGTTATTACAGAGGAGGTCTAAAATTTTAAAGCCTTATAAAATATGTAACATACGTATAAACTTGTGTCTAAAAAGGTAACAAAGTTCACTGATATTTCTAAAGAGCTTCATCGTCAGCTTAGCCGCACGACAATCAAAAACATGTCACTCATGATGGCGTCATACCCGAGCCTCAATCAAACTCTAAGTGATGGTATCAGTGGTTCGGACATTTTAAAAAACTTTCCATAGTTTCATCATTGTGTCGTCATATTGTTTCCTTCTTGACCTTTCCTTACTCTTTGTATCCAATGCTGTATGATGGCCAGAAATCAGCCCTCTCACATTCACTTGAAATTATTGCTATTGATTCAATAGCACATTTTAAGGTAGAAAGACTATCCGGAAAAATTCTGGAATGCACATATTTTCGGAATCACGCAATCAGTTGCCTTTCATGTAGTTTTAATTTTGAAGCAAGTTTTTTATTTCATTTTCTCCATAGGTTATTGGGACATTTTTGAACGATAGTAGTTAAGATAAAGATTAGTGCTGGTGTTTGATTTTGACAAATGTTTAGTTTTGTAGTGGGGCTGATGAGGGGCACAATTTAAAAAGTAGTAGTAAATTTTTCTAATAATTAGGTTTTTTCGTTAATTTATTTTTGGACCCAAGAGGTTCCGGCACGCCGTTCCAGCGCATTCCCTCTGAAATCAAGCCCTGGCCTATTGTAAAACGAACTGTGCAAGAACAGTCTGGTGTTCTCAGTAAATTCAAGACCACAATACCTAAATATGTAATTTTAAATTATAAAATTACAAAATATGTAAATTATAAAATATGTAAATTCAGTTTTGGAAATTATAAAATTTTGGGGCACCAGGGCCAAAAAGTTTGATAAAAATCACAAAACTCTAAATAGATTAAAGATTAAATTAAAGATAATTTTAACTTAAATCTGAATACAGTGTGCAGTTTTTGAAATTTCAAAATTTTAAGACACCAGGTCTCTAAGAAGGATCAAAAGTTTGAACAAATTATAAAAAACATGCTAGTTATCAGGCAAATGTTGTTAACAGGAATTTCAAAAGGAAATTTTAAACTTTCTAAAGGGAATTTTAACCCAGATTTTAGCCCAAAAGTAGTGACATAAGTCTAAATATAGGGACTATAATGGAAGTCAAAATTTAAAAAAAATGTAAAAAATCTATGTGGTGCATTAAATTATGAGGAATTTTATTCAAAATACGAACTCAGATCCTTAATAATTTGACAAAATTAATATCTTTCGACATTTATTGCACATTTTGGGCCGCCGTCAAAAAGTTTCTTCTCTATGTTTGCAAACGAATTTACATATTGTTAGCAGTAATATATGTTTAAAGTAATATATAAATTTAGCAGTAATACAGTATTAGTAGGCCTACAGGTACCTCTGTGGAACGTACGTGAACATAAAAGCTGGAGCTAAATTGTTTGTCACTTAGGCATCGTGGTTTTAAATTCAACTAAACAGCTAATGCAGTAGTTCGAAATTTTTAGCGTTTATTGTATGATTGTCTGGTACACAGTTATTATTTGAATAAAGAAGAAGAAGAAGAAGAAGAAGAAGAAGAAGAAGAAGAAGAAGAAGAAGAAGAAGAAGAAGAAGAAGAAGAAGAAGAAGAAGAAGAAGAAGTGGTTCGGGGCTTTCATAATTTTTCTGATAATTGAAATATTATCTAAGACTGAAATTAAATTTGCCTAATATTAAATGCTTTTCGTTCAAAATGGTGTGAGAATGCTGCAGTTCATGTAGCTTACTAGTAGCAACTAGACTTCAGACTTCAGACAGTCTACAAATTGTAGAGTAACGCCACTTCTCAAACTTACGAAATGTATTGAATAAAGATCTAGTTTGGCATTGGACGGTTTGATCTTTATACAGTTTAACAGACATTATTTTACGCAAACATGTAAACAATTACGGATGATAAGGTGCACCGTACAGGGATTGATCGATTGGAAAACGGGAGGAAAGGCCAAGAATCAGGCTTCTTTCTCAATTAGCAGAAGCAGTAATATCGACGAGTTGTCAGGAAATAAATGAAATGAAAATAAATACTATCCTTAGGGACACGTCAACCGGATGCCACTTCACGTTACTTGTACTTACTGTATACATAAGTTGGGACTTCTACTGAAACCTTGTGGTCAGTACCTCGACCAAACAAACTAGGTTTTATTAGTTATGTATCACTGTAAATTCCCACTTTCACTCTACAAAATAAAATTATTTATTACACACAAAATATTATTGTTTGTGTTGGATTAAAGATGAAAAAAATATAATCTAATTATGAAAGAGAGTTTCTACACTAAACATTACTTCAAGTATTAGAAAGTCGTCCGTAAAAATCAGATCATCACACCTTTTATTAACTTTGTATTTTTATAGTGCAAATGTTGATATGCGAATTTCATTTTACGAAATAAACAATTATTGCCAGTTTCGTAAAGATCTAACATGTTAATTAAGTCCTTGCAATTTCAGTTCAGTCTTATAACGTACAGGCTGCATTACATATTGTGAAGGTCGTCCTCCCATTTATTACTAAACAAGACAAGGTCGCTATACTACGCATATACACAAAATCGTGTGGCATGAGGATATGTTTCACTTCGCCGCGTTTCCGGTGACATTGGTATTGAACTTGCTTACCACCAGACATTTCCAAGTAATTCACTTTTACTTTTTACAGCAGCCAAAACCAGACCACATAATGAATGTGAATTATACCGCGTCATTGACCGCCAACTTGAGCAGTTTTTTTGACCTTAAACGTGCGTTTTCATTGATCCAGAGTGTTTGACGTTAACAGTAGCGTTTCTGAGACGTAACTTGAGTCTTCGTTTCGTTATTGGATGATGGTAACAAATTTATAATTCAAATATTTTATTTTCCATATTGTCACATTATATTCAACATTGTCTGGCCTGTTTCGTGAGATCAGCATGCAGAACTCAACATTTCTGTTCAAAACTGAGTAAAACTCAAAAATCATATACGTACTTACATGCACTTTTCATTACAATTCCAAACGTAAAAATGTTATTTCCCTCTTGTGGACATTTTTTCACACCTACATATTCTACCCTAGGTTTTTGCTCACTAGAATATTTTAGTCTTTGCCATAGCCAGCTGTGAGTAGACCTAGTTCCTAAACATTAAAAATCAACTTTGTTAGTGGATTATTCTTTATCGAAAGCTTTAAATAATATATTTTAAAATCCTTTTTATGTATTGTTTTAAACAATACTGTATAATTATAATAATCTGCTGTAAGACGAAATATTTTTGTCTCAATAAGCACGGGGGAAGAATCTCTCAAAATATTCAATAAATAGGAAAACTTCTGTTATTTAATTTCTTTCATTATAACCAGGATTGTTTAAGCAACGAAATGCTGGAAGCAGAGGTTACCATTTGCCAAAACCGTTTTTATTACCGTTTTATTGTAATTTTTGGATTGCAGGATGAGGAATAGTTTATTGTAAATTATGGGCTTGCTACTGTTGTACATTGCGGGCGGGGCTACTGTATAAATTAATCCCTTGATGTTAAATGGGCGTATTTGCATATGACCAAATTTTTGGAAAGTGGAAAAAACTGTCAACATTTCAGTACAAATTCATACATTTTACCTTTAGGTTCATACGACTTCTAACTTCGTTATTAGCACGTAAGCAAACACCAAAAAATAAAATGAATAAGTCACTTTATAGATCTTCAAGTGTCATGTAAACAGGCCTTTTTAATAAAATCCTAAACTTGCAAGTGACCGACTTTTGAAATTAAAATACACACAATAGCGCTTAAACTTTTAAAAAATATATTAAAATAAGAAACTGCGTATTTACAATGAAATACAAATTAGTAGAAAGAAATGAATCAAAACAATTTACTGACAAATTTTCATTTTTTTTGTAATTTAAATTTGATGATAAAAATTTAATTTTTTTCCAGAATAATGACACGTTTAAACCGGAAAGAAGCTGTGTTCATGGAACTTGTCGTTGATGTTTGTTTCAAGTACATATACCTTCCTCTTTTGTCTTGTATCTGCTTTAAGGTTTCCCGGTCTTATTACTTTTTCATTTGAACAGAAAATATAAGTAAAAACGCTACAAAGCATACCTTCATCCTTCTGATTTGCATGATATGTTATTTTAAAAGATTGTTCAAGCGATGTGTTTTCTTCCATTGTCATCACTATCGTTTAAATTTAACTGTCTCCTTTTAGATTATTTAATGTTAATTAACCCTTACAAAAATGTATCTTGTTTATTTTGTGTTTTAAAGTCGTTATAAAATGTTTAAGTACTGCTTGAGAAATTTACTGTTCATATTTTTTAATGTGAAATTAATGAAGTATTAAGAAGAGTGGGAGAGAAGAGAGAAATATTAAAAACAATAAGGAAAAGAAAGAAGAACTGGATAGGACACTGTTTAAGAAGAGATTCTATTATAAAAGACAGTCTAGAAGGCATGGTTAGCGGAAAAAAAAGAGGAAGAAAGAGACGACAGTTGATGGACAACATCAAGGTAGAAAACTACATTAACACGAAAAGGCTGGCAGGAGACAGAGAACAGTGGAGGAGTTCATAAAGAAACCCTGCTATATATAAAGATGAACCTATGATGATGATGATATTTTTTAAAACATTTGTTCTTTCAGCCGAAAGGATAAGATATTCTAACAATATTTATTTGAAACAATAACAACAACAAAACCAATATAATTGGTCTACATACAAAAGTAAAAATGCATCATTTTATGCAAAGGAAAAATGAAAGTTTTGTTTCGTTAGGCTGCATTTCATTCATTTCGGTTTGTCAGATTATTCGATTAAAATAGTAATTAAATAAGTTCGCAGCATTCATCTGTTTATCCGGAAACGATAGTTAACATGTTTATTGAATTACTGAACGGTAAAAATACGTAAATCAAGGCTACAGTACCTATTTCAGAATAAAAATATAAACTCCTTTTAAAAGAATAAATAGACTGTCACATTTTTTCCAGATACAATACTAAACGAAACCAGAATTCCGCGATCTCAGAAAACTTAGAAACTGCCTGTTTAAATATCCTTAAAATATCATTTAAAAGTTTAAAATATGATATGTAGATCATACTATCATCACTACCGCAAAAAAATAATAATCTGAAACATAAAGGATGTAAATTGTTTGCCTTTACGAAAGGAAATACAATAAGAAAAAAGCATTGAGTTGAATATTGACTGTAGTTAGCTAGTGTCTTATTACAAACAGCTTACTAATAACAACAAGTAACGTTACTGCAATCATAGTCATTACTATTTATGTTGGACTTCCTCGATAATTGTTTAAGTTTCCGCCAGTACAATAAGACTGAGAAGGTTCCATTAAATGTTTAGTGGCGTACATAAGGAAACACTTGAGCAATAAATGTGATTAATCAGTACTGAGTGTGTAGGAGGTAACTTGGCAGTGACGCTTACGATTTCTCAATTAGCAGTCAGTATTTCAAGTCCATCAGAAACGTCATATTTGGACATTAGTCTTCAGCCGCCTAAGTAAAAATGTCACCGAAATGTTTTAACGGTAGTTCCGCACATCGCATCACTATTTAAGGAAAACTCGATTCCTTATATTCAGTCGATTCTCATCGTCATCTTCATCATAGAGGAATTTTTCTTTACAATGGACAACGTACACACATTATTACAATACGTCTTTCTGTGTTATCTTATGTCAACTTTGTGTCTTTGCGGAGCATAACTAATCGTGAAGCTTTAATAAACAGTAGGAGTACACAACTTTGTAAAAATCTTTAGGCCACAGTAGTTAAATCTATAACAAGCAGTTTTATTTACTTATTTACACACTTGCTCCGTTCGTATGTTGCATTTTGAAATTCCTTCAGTCCATGCACTGTTGTATGGCGGAGAGGAGATTGTAACAGATGTGACTTTTTAAAAGAACTCACATGAGCCAACTAGAAAAATGGGAAAGCAGAAACCTATAGAAACGCAGAGTAAATTAATTTAATTACATTAATTTAGTTAACTGTGGACAATTACAAATATTAACAACTGATTGTTCATATACTGTAATACAGTCAGAAATAATTCTTTATATTACATTTAACACTTTTCTTATAGACCTTATTACCAGAACAGATAGATAATGTAGAAACTAAATTGGACGGATATAAATAGCGATCACAACTAGCAGTTGATATATAAAATGTTCTTGTCCACTAGGTGGCTAAATCTCTTTTTACTTCCATATTCCTTAAGGAAATGGAAGTATGGTGATGGCAAAAAAAATCGTGTTCGAGATTATTGCAGATTCTGATTGTACTACACTCAAAACATGAAAAAAGTCGTTTTTCGAAAAGTGTCTGGGTGTCTGTCTGTCTATGTGTCTGTCTGTCTGTAGATTTTTTCTATGGCAAACGATAACAGCCGTAAATTCAAACAGAATCAAATAATTTTTTGCATACAGATCTGCTTTGTAGAGTACTCACGATCTATTATTTTTGGTGAAGATCGGTTGAGGGAAAGGGATAGTTTACCTGCAACGGTTTTTTTTATCAAGGGTAATTTTTTTTTTGCAAACGATAACAGCCGCAAATTCAAACGAATCAAATAATTTTCTGCATATAGAGAATAAATTATATATCTATCATATCTTTTCTACAATTTCCTGAATTGTAGAGATCTGAAGGACCTTTGATTTTGGTGAAGATCGGTTAAGGGGAAGGGGTAGTTTACCTGCAACCTTTTACGTTTTAACAGCAGTAAAGTACTTGAAAATTCATTTAAACTTTTTCAAACAATGGTAATTGTTAAAAATAAAATAATTTTGTTGCCAGGCAATAAAATTATAATTTTTTCATTTTAATGTAAATCATGTATGAGTTAATATACATGTATAAAATAATATATCGTTCGTGGCAGGCAAGCATATCCCAATTATGTAATGTTTACGTTTCCATTTTATTATTATGACTACCGCAATAAAAAGCCAGGGAAGACACACACACACACACACACACAATTCGCGTTATTTCTGGCCTCACTCATGTTTATTTTCTTACATTTGCACCCGTTTTAAATGGAAAGTGCCGAAACCCACACCAATATAACGCGTGCAAGCCGAAAAAATGGACATCAATTTGCTTCCTGTGGATCGCTGGGCAGTGTAACTGCACGTGTTTACAGAGGAACGATTCATAGACAGACTTTTCGTCTTTAGGGAATGAACCCTCTGCAAGATGCTGAGGGTCCATGAGTGACTTCGGAGCGCTCCTTCTTTTTCGCGTGTTTGTTCTGTGAAACATACACTGTAGATTCGCAGCTTTAGTCTTAAGCAACGCTCAATAGGAAATGTTGAAAATTTTTGTCCACGGTGTACCCTCATTCACACTAAACCTGCTCTGATGTTTTAATTACGGACATCATAATATTAAAACTTTGGAAACTTGAGCACTACTTAATGGAGATCAATCATTAACTTATACAAGCCATTAATTTTATGCATTTTTTTTATATATATGTGTACAACGTTATCGGCAACAAAGAAGTAGTTTTTGTTAAAATTCCTTCCCGGGATATTTGGCCGTAGTCCAATGTTTTCTACAAAACCAGACGTTTCGGCAATGTCATCGACTTCCATCATCAGTGAAAATCGAGTGCGATAACGTGAGGTGGTATACGTTAGTGACCACAGTACTGTGGTTAAGGCTGAAGCA
This sequence comes from Magicicada septendecula, assembly GCA_034769895.1. Taxonomy (NCBI): domain Eukaryota; kingdom Metazoa; phylum Arthropoda; class Insecta; order Hemiptera; family Cicadidae; genus Magicicada; species Magicicada septendecula. The sequence goes on along the minus strand of CM068368.1, from coordinate 264,149,865 downwards.
GTAAGTAGAAAGAAGTAGTTTCTATGGTAATATTTCATTTCGAAAATGATTTTAAATATAAATCTTAGAATATGGAAGTCATGTATGGTTCTCCATACCGATATTTTCCAACGAAGCTAGATATTTAATGACACTGAGCTTATGCTTTTGAAAACGGGATGTCTCAAAGAAGTAAATGACATGATCTACTCAATAAGACAAAATGCCATTACCTTGAATGCACGCCGCCGCTTCATGGACCCCTTCATACTCATTTTGCCGGATAGTCCGACTCTTCTTTTAATTAGCACCGCATTAAGCAAGTTGTAGATTGCCGTATTTCGTAGTTCGTAATTCAATGCATAAACGACAAGAATGTATGGAGTAGTGGGTGTAACGTAATCGGCCACACGAGTGTAGAAAGTTATATGTAGCCTATACACATACAGACAATACTGATTGGCGGTGAAAGTGAAGGCTAACGCTGTGCTACGTACTTATGTCATGAATACTAAGGTGGCCCCCAATACCGTAAATGTCTTAGTTTCATCTCAGGACTCATTTGAATTTAATCGCGCGCACGAACGGCGCAATGAGGAATTTCACAACGCGCCTAGTCGTTAACCTTACAGCTAATGATGTTCCAGTGATACTGTCTATTCTTTGACATCGCCAAGTTACTGCTGCTAGACAGCTATGGTACGTTTCTACTTTTCTGATGAGTCTGCATCATTTCGACGCATTTTATCGATGAATTACTTCCACTGTTTTTTTACGTAGGAACATAGATCAAGTCTGTCAAAAAATTGTGTTCGATATAACAGCAGATTCCTAACTTACAAATAAATGTAAATAAAATATTTAAAGTTGTTTTCTGAATGGAGTTTGTGTGTGTGCACTTGTCTTTCTGTCTATCTGTCTGCCTGTCTGTCTATCTAGCTGTCTGTCTATCTGTCTGTACAAGAAACATAATTTTTTACGTAAAGTAGTTTATTGTCTTGTGTAGATTAGAGTTTTGATAGACTTTCTGCAATTTGTTCTTCCGGAGCACATACAATATATACAATACAAATCCCATCGCGGCGATGCTAAAAGAAAAAAAAACTAGCCTGTACGAATCCGATAGAATTAAAAAACTTCTCAAATCGAAAATTTTCCAGTTACCTTAAAAGCAACCGATGCGGATGAGACGTATGAATTGATGGGACAGTGTTACTTGAGGTTAGACGTTTCCAGTTTTGCTTAGTGCCTGTTACGAGGGATATTGTAGTTTAAACAGCATTAATGTGTAGGCCTATTGCAGGATTGCGAAGTGGGACGTTGTGTCTAAGCTTGAGTCAAGTTACGTTCAACTTTAAGTCAGTGAATTATCGATTAATTAGCACCGGTTATTCTCAATTATGAATGGTGCATATTGAGTTATAATATTCATGAAGAAGGGTTGTTGAATTAAACTGAATTAAAGTAATAATATGCCTACACTTGTGAGCGTGTACTGTATACGGTCTCGAGTTCTCCTACCGTTAAAGGTGGTTAATAACTCACATACAGACTTAATCGTTTTCGTTTATTAAATAGTTTAAGGAGAATTTGCTATGACTTCTCGAATTCAGTTTCAACGAGAATTCGCGGAAAGTAATTACTCAAATGATTCATTTTTTGAATCCTTCCATGTAGTTCGTAAATAATAATGCCTACTGTTTTTTTAAACAAAAACATTCACAGCCGTAAAAACCTAAGAAAAACACTATTTTTTAAGTTTATTTTTAAAATATCTTGGTAATAACTTCAAACTAGTAATTTGGTATCTTAGTAATGCCAATATTCATTGTTTTATAACGGTTTTTGAGAATTAGAAATGAGATAAAAAAACAAGTTCCAGTAAAGGAGAGAGAAAAAATGTACAATTTTACAGAAATGAGGGAACTACAAAAATGGTATCATTAAATCGTGTTTTACCCTGTTCGCGCTTATGCTAAACAGTTGCCATCCACAGTTGAGTTACGTGGCGCAGTCTACTGTACAAGTTACATAAGTAATAACGCTTATGATCATAAGCCTATGTACACCGTATGTAATAGGTTTTTCAGGCAGTTTGCCTGTCATAAACATTATACTGAACTACTTACGGTATTATATTGCATAAAACTAAATTTTTTTCATAAATATAATTTACGCTCCTACTTTAATGACGTTTAATCTCACCGCGTAGCAATAAAATAATTTAGATGTCGTATAATAATTTTTACATTTGGCAAACAACTTCTCGTACTTGAAACATTCACCAAATACAGTATTTTCAGTTGACAGTTCTGAGTTAAATACATTTTTGAAGTTATACTTCTTTAGGCGCGTTGAGGGTGAAATTTTTTGTATGTAACGAAATGCGCGCGTACCATGCAACGGAAACGGAAAGTTAACAGGATGAAGTTAGCCGTGGACAACGTGCCTGAGGCCAAACAACCAAAACATTTCGGTCGCGGCCCCGATGGACCTGCTGGTGCTGATCGTGATTATAACCCGATGATTATTTCTTCAATTTTATTTAGTTATTTCATGCCATCAACGTCTTGCTCATTTATATATTAAAGAAAAAGAAAATTGCTGCGCAACAATTATACATAGGGCAAGAATCATACAAAAATTCTATTACCTAGCTGGTGGTTTACACAATACAGTTGCGTTAAATATAAACACAGGCTTGTATTCGTAAATAATAATAATTGTGAAACGTTACACACACACACATATCACGTGGTCAGCAAAACTGAATTACATCAATTTCTGTGTTCATTAGACGTCTATTCAGAAACTTTCTGCAGAAACCACCGAACCACCGGGAAACTAACTTATAACTCTAACTCACTATAGTAATTAACTTTTCTTTTTAAATAACTTTATATACATTGTGTTGTGAAATATTTTTCGGTGACAAAAATTGTGTAACCAAATTTTAATAAGTGTTTAAAAATATTTGAGGTTAATTTTTCGTAAGTATTAATTTCAAAACTCTTTTTTATATTAAATCAATAAAAGTTTCGATAAGTATTTTATCATTATGTTTGCTTTAATCCAATAATCTAATATATATTTCTATATTTTAAATTATAGATCACACTTAATTATTCAGAAGTTATCGAAAAGTAAATCCATTACTGTAATACACTATTCGTAAGTATTTTGAGCTATTTGATAAAAAATTAATTTTTTCTGTACTAAAATATTATAATATTGGATTTAAATTAATTCAATTGAATTAAATTTTTATCTTTTAGTGTATAATAGTCATATGATAAACACACGTTTACATGCTATAAAAAAATAGTGGCAAATAAACCTCAGCAGTGTAGATTTGAAGCAACTTTTATGCCTTGCCGATCTACAACTATATTATCACTTATGCAAAAAGATGAGCCTGAATTCAAAAATTATGCAAATTGTTATAAAGATATTAGGGTTAATCTCGAAAATAATGATTACTCTGATTTTGATTCTTTTTATCAAAATAACAATATTTCCTCAGACGAAGATTATTGCAATATACTTCGAGCTGGAATTAAGAGGTCAAGAGTTTTTCTCAAACGTCAACCATATGAAAAATGGCATAATAATAACGATAAAAAAAATAACTTTTGCTTCATGTCATCTTCAATCTATTAACTCCAAACCGCAATCCGTTCCAAATATTTTTCACGGGTCCAGCTGGATGCGGTATCTATAACCGATAATCGTATTTACCATCTCCCTTCACTCCTCTTATCGTTCTACTCGTATGAATTTTTAGCATGCATGTTAACCCTTAGTTTTTCAATCACGCCAAAGAAGTATAACTTCTAACGCGCGTACATAAGTACACAGACCCACAATTTTTTTTATTAATTTCAACAGACAATTAAGTTATCGTAGCTGTTACTATCAATGTCATCTGACTTCCCGAGGCATCGTTACTGTTTCTTCTTCTATATAGGAGATTTACCATTTTCGTCGTTGTTTCAGTACTGTATGCCGACTAGACTTCCAGATCAGATGATTCCTTCAATTCGTTTATAACATACAATTTTTCTGTTTTTATAAACAGACTATAAACGGTACATGTATATTTTTATTTGTAGGAATACTATGATTTCAACGAGCCAGACAGTAGAAATCAACGTAAACTGAGATTTAATGGACTTTCCGCCAAGGAAAACTGCAAGACCAACTTTCTCACTACTTATTGCTACACTGCTAAGTACTTCATTCTTGACGAGCCCTTTCGGTGTCTCCACCATCTTCAGGTCTTAAACCTTCAGGTCGTTTAAGACCTGAAGATGGTGGAGACACAGGAAGGTCTCGTCAAGAACGAAGTATTTAGCACTGTAACAATAAGTAGTGACAAAGTTGCTGTTAAGATGGCTGCTAATAAAACTAACAAAACTGGAAAACTGAAAGATATTGTTACCGCAGGTACGAGAGAATGCGATGCTGGAGGATCGCGGCCAAGGCCTGATCGCCATAGAAGGCGGAGGAGCACTTTTTTTTACAGAAAAATGTTTATAAACAGGCGAAATGTATCGTCCAAACACACATTAGATTGTTAATGCTGTTAATGAGGCAAAATATAACGTTGATCGTCAGATTGATAAGACTCATTTGCATCATTTACTCTTCCTTGTACTCTTGAACTTCACGGGTAAATGTGAATAAACGTTAGAAACTTGAGCGCATATTGATTGCTTAAGTGTTTCCTTTGTACAACCGTCAACAGTAAGATTGACTGAAGGATAGCTATACTGAAATTCAGCTATGATATAATGGAGATTACCTGCAGTAAGAAGGTCTCATAGGAGTGGCTGATTGTCAGATATGATTAGGTATGGCCGTACATAGATTCATGCTCTGATCTGCCAAGACACCACGCAACCATTAACAGTTAGAGGCGAAGATACGCTACTTGTGGTATAGTCTAACGTGTACCTTGTGCCTTAGGATGTCGAGATAACCTCGCCATTTTCTATCTATTTACCTTATGAATCCCTTTCCTATGAATACCTTATTTTCCGTCATCTGCCAGTTATTACTGAGTTCCAATCTTGCCTCCTTTCCTCAAAAATAGTTTAGATCGCATTGTCCCACGTTCTCCTCGATCTTATTCTTCATTCTTCTCTACAGTTCTTGCGTTCCGGATGCTGTCTACTCCTAGAAATCCTCTCATCTTCCATTCGCATCAGGTGTTCTAACTAAATGAGATTTTCGTCAACTACTACTTTTCTGCTGTTCTTCTAATGTTATTTCTTCCGTAGTGACCAACTACGTATTTTCTAAGGTATTTCATTCGGTTTCTTGGAGTCTCTATCTCTTTCTCTCTTTATGTCTCTGTCACTCTTTCTTTTTTTATCGTGCACATATAAATATATACAAAAATTGTTATATATATTTTTAATTGTTACAGTTCTTTTTCTTGATGTAACAACAAGACAAGCAAAAAACATCTTGATTGTATAAATATTAAGTTAAACAAATAAGCGCGCGCGTCCCTCTTCCATCAACACATGCTGTAAACAAATAACAGAAATGCCTGGAGGGTAATATCGTCTGAGATAGCAAGATACTGCCGTTCTGCTTATAATGCAACCAAACATAACAATATAAACCAAACAGACAATCAGCTAAATGTGGGTTGAACGAGAAACATTACATGAATAGTTAATACGAAACACTGTAAAACTTAGAATATGGTGGCGAGAAAGCTATCTATCAGCCTTGGCGTGAATATTTTTAAATGTAATTAACTATATACAAACGTTTGCTCCGTAAGGCAAAACCCATACAGTATATGGAGTCTAGAACTCGGCTCAGGGACACAATAGGTGTGTTGGTTTCCAGCAACAAACAGTTCTGGTGCCATTATCGCAGTCGGTCTGAAGGACGTAAGAGAAAACAAACTTGGCACACCATACTGCAGCGTTCACTTCTGTACTGCTTTACTGTTATACAGACATCTTGTTTGTTATGAAATAAACTTTATCAGAGGTATTTACATTTTCCAACTTTAGAGAGAAGTTAGTTTGCAGTAAACCATAACAAAAGAACAAACAAATAGAAATAAAAGTACATTAGAAAATATTTTATTAGTGTCTCGTAAACATTAACTTTTAATTTTTAAATACTCAGCGTATTTTTTTGTTACGCAATACTGTCACTTTGTGCTGTAAGTTACGATCCACTGTTAAAGCATACCTTGCAAACTCACTTTCATCATAATTTGTCCAAACTATTTCTTCCTGTGTATTATTTAAGAGGCTCATCGCTGTAACTGGAAAATTTGGTCCTTAGTAACTCGTGCATATGTTGCAAAGTCACTGGAGTGTTAGTGACAGAGTAAGAGAAAGAACTGGAGAAAGATGGTTGAGAAGGTAAAAATATGCGGAACTTTGATGGAAAAGGAAGAGTGTAGTGAAATGAATCGTCATTGGAACACGTCTTCATGAACCAGAAGAGCGGCTGTATCTTCATAAGGAGTGTAAAACCGTCTTGACGATGATTTAGTACAAAAGTTTAGTTCACCGGGGAACGGTCAGCGCAATAATCCACTTTTTCCTATGGGAGTTAACATTTTACTCCTTCCTCAGAAATTTAACTTTTTTGAACTTAAGCTACCTAAAAAAAATCTATTAGTCTTTGACTTCTTTCGTTTTTATTGCAGTTGTTGACACAAAAGCATTTCTTTACGGCTATTCGCTACTCTCAGGTACTTTTTCGTTATTAAGAATTGCCATTTTCCACTCCTCAGAGACCCCTATTCATCTGAAAAATCGAAACAATTTTCCTGACCTTTAGCATCACATAACGTTTTCTAGAGCATATAAATTCTGGATACTACAAAGACTATGCCTAATTTGATACAAATCGAAATACAAATTTGTAAAATACAAAACTATCGATAAAATAAACATCAAATAATATTAATTTTATTCCGGTTACTACCGATTCGATAAATTGAATTGGTAATTCAAATCTACATAATTTCGACAAACGTAGGTCGCATCCACCAAAATTCTATTTCACTCCCGAGCGTATTGCAGTTGCGCGCTCGCTCGTGAGTGACACAACTGTTGTGTGGCACGTACACGATGGATGCACGCCAAATTGTCAACGCCTATTGTGTTCCACTATCCAATGCGGGTCATCAAATAAAGCAATCACTCCACATAAACAAATTAGTAGCGTTACAAAATTATTTTTTGGAGTTCACCACGGCGCAACATACTGATTACATAAATTAATAACAATGGCATTATTGCATACATTCGTTATATAAAACATATTACAATAAAGACTATGATGTAACGAGCACATAGTTATTCCTCATTAGATAACAAGAGTTGAATTTTTACCGCAGATAGTGACAATTGTTTCGGATCACTTCCTGATTAGTTTTGCTGCTTTTACAGCTCTCAAGAAAAACATACAAAATAGGTAACCATAAACACTTGAATTTCGTTATTTACACAGATTGTAACGCTATAAATATGATACAATTATTTGTGATTTAGTTAGATTACATTAGAAAAATTTTTCGTTACAAGTTTTTTGACCTTTTTGGCCAAAGTCAAGAGTAAAAACCCGACCAATGAACTACACATGTACGATTCTCGAAAAAATTCATAACTTTCAACAACCGTACAATGTAACATGTTTTAATTAAATCCAACTGTGCATTGAGCTTCGGTTCCAGTAATCAACAAAGGGGTGTTCACTTTACAGGCCTCTTTAAGTATTTTGAAGGGAGGGGGAGAGGTCGTTATCGGTACCAAGAAACACCAATTTTGACAACTTTTGTTCTTAATGACTAAATTTTTCGATGTAATTCTGGATGCCATTAAAGTATGTCACAGTCTTCTCATAAGCTTTGTAACTGCTGTACTTTCGTTTTTTCAAACCGTATAACATTTAATTTACATTTGAATAATTCAGGCAAGTTAACATTTTATCTTTAAAATGTAAACAAATGCAAAATAAATTGAAAAATGATAATAAAAATGTTGTCTTAACAAAATAATTACTTGTATAAGATTTATATTGTTAAGCTATAACTTACTATGAATATAAATGATATTTTTCATAGGAGATATTGTTGATAAAAATAATCTATTAACTTAAAATATTTTCAATATTGACATTAAGTAAAAAACCCATAAATAATATATTTTTTTAATAATACCGTTTAAACTATTAAACTAAATATAATTTGCATGTAGAATCTTACAAATCGGTGAATTGCTTGATATTCTCTAAGACCGTATGTATTAGTCTAAAATGATAAAGTTGCATGACTACTGGTTTGCACAGTCAATGTACAAGGACTAGGTATTTATTTCCAGTCGTTTGAAGCTCTCCATGGGCCACTAAGTTACCTGCACCCCCGCATTTGCTTATTATACGCTGACAAAACAATACATTCAGTTAACTACTTCTTCAGGAAACGAAAGTTTCATTTTTAGTATATATAAATTACGAAAATGATTTATAGGCGTAACTTTAAAGAAAACAAAAATATTATTCCTTATAAATCCTAAAGAAACGAAAAGATTGCATCCCTCTCCATACATATAGAATTAATTGCGTTTATACTTGCATAGAACTGGTTGTATGACTGACTAGTTGATAACCATTCAGCCGGTACGTATTTTGCATTTCCCACTTTCATATTTTATGTAATATTTCTCGTCTCAGGGATCTAAATAGTAGTTTAAGTGGGTCACGAACTCTGACTTGGACAGTTTTATGATTATGATTCTTATGATGAATGTTGTAGATATTATTTGGAATAGATAAACGCGGCGTTAAACAAAACTTAGTAAAAAAGTATATAATATATATTAACAATTCTTCCACATTTTTTTTAATTTTATTTTTTAATATTTTTCTTATCCTGTCCGTTTGTTTTTTTCTTGCCCTCTAATACTTTATTGTTATGCTTCTCTTCCTCATTCTTTCCTGCCCTTTTCCCTCTTCTTTCCTTCTACAACTTTTCTCTTTACTTCTCGTATTTACATTGTTTTAAATATCTTTAGCCCCACCCTTCGTCTGTTTTCAACGTACAGTTGACATTAACTAGGTGTTTATATGTGTGTTTATAAGATATGAGCCATCATAAGAGTCTGTGAACAATACAAACATTTCATTGATTGTGTGTTATATTGAACCTAGTCAAGTCACAAGTCAAATAATAAATGTTAGTTCCAATGAATTTCATAATCATGTGTTATTTTAAGTAGAATATTTACATTTAGCTAGAGTTTGTACCAATACTTTCAAAGTCGGTATTACTGATTCAAAAGTCATATGTTTTTCAACCCAAATAAACTACAAAATGCTCCATTCGCCAGAAAATTATTTGTTATGTAACTGAATCCAAACGTCCAATTTGTGTGTGTGTGTGTGTGTGTGTGTGTGTGTGTGTGTGCGCGTGTGCGTGTGCGTGTGTTCTCTTAACATTTATTTTTCGAATTGACTTATAGTCTTAAATATCCATTAACCTAATAAATTGGAGGTCAAACATATTTTACGCTATTTTAGTGGTGCAGGTTATCATGGTTGTTACAAAAGTAGATAACCATTACTTTTATATCAATATTATAAATACAAGCACTGGGAGGCAACGACAAAAAGTTAAAAATTTTACGTATCACGGAGCTGACAAACATAAGTAGGGAATCTAAATAAAGGTAAAAATACAAATGTTACTTCAAATATGGCTATACATAAAATACATAAATTGTTTACTGGAACACGTTATTTTATCCAAAGAACTACATACGCGTATATTATTTACTTATTCCGTATGTGTGGTCTGAATTCTCGCTCCATCTGTAAGTCATGTATACAAAGAAAATTAGCGGTTCCGTATTAGAGACATGTTAAGCAAAGGACGGAATCCCCGTAGGTAGATTGATAACCAAAATGATCTACGAAAAGTAGAAAACATATTAGGCCTAGCACCAACAAGTAATTCATAAACGTTGATGATGATGACGATAATGGTGACGACGATAATGATGATGATTTTGCTGGTAATATGCTGACTGATTAGTTAATTACATCATAAATATTTACAGCGTAGTGTTTAGTTGAGCTCACGTGCGCTGTGTGAATCCGATGCAGTAACTGGTGCGCTAAAAGCAGCAATATTTTATTTAAAACGATTAACATTTACTTCAATCTGCATAAAAATACATGTAAGGAGTGGCATGATAGTGAAATATTTCCGAGCATTACGTCTTTGTATTCCACAACGTCCTCCAATGTCTTTGTCTGTCCAAGGTCGGCTTCAATTCCTTTAAAAGAAGTTGTTTAAAGAAGGTTTTGATAACTAACAACGTCATCAACCTGCAAGATGGACCTGCAAGTGTTTATTCTAACGTCACTATGCACCTCACGATGCAACTATAAATAGTTTACTACACTTTCCTTTCTTACGTAGCACTGAATCGATGCCAATGTAAAAACTTTTCGAGACCATGGGGTTGACTTTTTCCCAAGAGTCAAATGGTTTGTCAAATGGTTTTATTTTTATAAATAGTATGCATCCATAATGATGACATTATATCGCGACTAAATTTACTTTCCTTAATCTATTGGAGTATAATCTTCAAACATAAATCAACTAATAAGACTGTGGCAGCAAGAGCTACGAATCACTGTTCAATACGTGAATAAAATTAGACCTCTGTGAAACGATGTGCGAGTCCCACGTGCGGTCAAGCACTAAGTAAATAAACATTTTGATTTCTCATCATTTCCCCTACAAGGAAAAAGATCAGCTACGATGTTGTTAGCCAAATTTAAAGATAAAATGTAATTATATATAATTTACCTTAATTTCCGTCCAGTGACGTCAAGCGTAATTTGTATTTGGTTACGCGTTTCAGGCCATGTGGCCCATCCTCAGACCATCACTCCAAGAGGAGTTCGTTAAAAAATAAAAAATCCACAATAAAACAAACACATAATAAATAAATACAAAAATATATTAAAACATATAAAGGCGTTCTATTACACGAACACGGTGCACCGCGTGTAGCATGCCTGAACTCAGGCATGCTACACGCGGTGCACCGTGTTCGTGTAATAGAACGCCTTTATATGTTTTAATATATTTTTGTATTTATTTATTATGTGTTTGTTTTATTGTGGATTTTTTATTTTTTAACGAACACTCAGGCATGCTACACGCGGTGCACCGTGTTCGTGTAATAGAACGCCTTTATATGTTTTAATATATTTTTGTATTTATTTATTATGTGTTTGTTTTATTGTGGATTTTTTATTTTTTAACGAACTCCTCTTGGAGTGATGGTCTGAGGATGGGCCACATGGCCTGAAACGCGTAACCAAATACAAATTACGCTTGACGTCACTGGACGGAAATTAAGGTAAATTATATATAATTATCATACAGTGACCTGGACCGCTTTAAATATGTTTAAAATAAAATGTAAGTAAATGTTAAAAGTAAAAGTATTTGCAGTAGGATACATGTTTGCGACGTACTGCGTGCAAACTGCACTTACAATTCAGTCTTACAATTTATGGTTATAGAGTCTCGGGCTAATAATAACGTAAAGAAAACATTGGCTAACTTATGTCGTATTTCAAGCAATTTTAAAGGATGTAGGGAAATGGAAGGGTATGAGAATAACTAGCGTAGAGCATGCAAACAGCCAGCGCAGAAACGTAAAGTTAATCGTGGAAATTGTAATAGAACAGGATAAGCAGTTAACTTGTTCCTACATAATGGTTCTTAAAAGAAACAACGGATGGTTTGGATACACAGTTTACCGTAATGACCCTCACTCTCTCTAATTAACGGAGAATACACCAGTACCCAGCGCAACTTCTCATGAATGCACTGTTTTACCTTTCACCACATCTAACTAGCAGCCTCACGAAGCACTGAAACAGGTCAACAAAACATTAAAACTAAAACGTAAGTCAACAGCACCTGAATATGAATAGACGAGTGAAGCAATCATTGTTCGTGGAACAACTGACAGGTCACTGTTATTCAGCGTAAACACACTGTTTATTATCATATCAGACTGAAAGTAACAGACGAAATTAGCGAAGAACTAAATTAAATGTACACATGAGAAATACTACACCCATAAAACGCTCGTAATAGAGTCTTATATTACCTGAACAAAAGATGCGTAATTATTACACAGATTGGCTGTGGACTGAAAATTAAAATTATTTTACTTTCTAAAGCTTATTATGGCTGACTATAATTCACTGTTAAAAAAAATGCTTACGACAGAAATGAATGTGTCATATGTTTAATATATTGATGGATGAATATTTGCGTTCAAAGAGTTTAAAATATATTTTTAATTAACGTAAATAATAGTTTTTGCTTAAGAGAAATTAATAAATAAACAGTTTTGAGCATGTGTGTGTGTGTGTGTGTGTGTGTGTGTGTGTGTGTGTGTGTGTGTGTGTGTGTGTGTGTGTGTGTGTGTGTGTGTGTGTGTGTGTGTGTGTGTGTGTGTGTGTGTGTGTGTGTGTGTGTGTGTGTGTGTGTGTGTGTGTGTGTGTGTGTGTGTGTTCAATATAAAGGTAAATTTTTAGCAGATGTTTCGTCTGGCGCGTAGGTCTCTGTTAACACGTATTCTTGTTATCAGGGCTGCTAGATTCGGTTATGACTATAATCCAGTTAATGACCGCCTCGTAACGTAACGAAGTCTCTACACTAACAACGTAACAGTTTTATATTATATTATTTAAAAAAAAAAAACTAGTTATTTAGAGACTTTGAACCAGGATTGCCCTAAGGATCCCAGTAAACATCGTACACATAAATGCAAATGTTAAGAATAAATTAGCACATACTGACTAGGCGGTAGCCTTCACTTTAATGGCTTTCACTCTTGAATTCGAGATACTGCACTCGCGTAACTTGTATAGCATGCTGCTTGCCTTGTCCTCGTGTTCTCTCATGTCAGTTGATAGTGTGTTTGAATGGTTTACCTCAGTACTTTGCATGCCACTGTTTGTTGAATCACAGATAAACCCCAAAGTAGATAAAGTCAAGTCTAAAGACTGGTCCATAAAATATGAGATATCACATATCACTTTTTAGGCGAGTTCACTAAGAAACTATTCTCCTCTGTTTCCTCTATTCTTTTCTTTTGCTCCTTTGGTTTAAAATATCTAATTCTGTTATTTACAGCATATTCTTTCAATTCTGGAAACAATACTTTGCGAGCTCGACATTGAGGCTTGAGAAAAGTGGAATTCTGTAGATGGATGCTTAAACCTAGGATAGATCATCCAGGTGCTTCCTTTATAAAAGAAGAAGCTAAGAGGCTACCAACCTCGAGAAACATTGTACTAAAAAATGTATCTAAAAAAAGTCTCCAAGGCATGGAAGAAAGCTAAGGAACAAATATTTTTTGAGGCATAGTGCTTGGTGAGAATGAAAAGGGTTTATGGAGGGAAAAGACTGAGCAATGATAAAGTTTTAGGAGAATGGATGGCAAAAGAAGACTAGAAGGCTACACCCCATCAGGAAAAAATACAGATGGCTGGAACACTTAATTAGGTACAGTAACTGTGTTCAAGTTAATGGAGAAATACATAATAATAATAATCGTTTCGTAAAATAAAAAATGTGAACTTGAAGAAAGCAGCTGCAGAGAAGCGTTTGAAAGAAACAGACTTTAATCATGGTGGTTAGCAAGACGACTTGACGACTGTATAATACTCTGGTTGTCTGGCGACCCCGAGAGATCTATAAGACGCTTTGCATCTGATGCAAGGACAAGACTAATTTGTATCTCGCCAAGATAATTATTTCTCAACATCTGTACATGTATTTAATCATGAGTTTTAAAATATCTACAAATTTAACCACTTCACAAGTTGTTATTTGAGATTACGATAACTACTATAATTAAGATAAATAAACTATAATTTCTCTATCTACAGCTATTTCACAAAACTATTCAACCGCTCCTACAATCAACCCCCATTTTCTCATTCTCGGTCACTAGGCATCATTGATTAAAGTTGTACAATATTAAATTGTCATACCACTGTATTGCAGTAAATAAAGTAAAGACAAATTGTGATTTATTAAAACGTTTATTGACATTGTTGCTGAAAAACATAATCGTATAATATAGAGTTGTATGAATTTTGCAATATTAAATTGCTGACCATAGTATGGTGTCTCTGCAATAAATTCATTCGTAGCTGTATTTGTTCAATGTGAAAATATTCAAGTTAAAATTTTATTTTCAATTTGCTAAATATCACTATTGTTTGACGACTCGGAACACTAAGTTTTTACTTCCATATTCCTTAAGGAAATGGAAGTATGGTGATGGCAAAAAAAATCGTGTTCGAGATTATTGCAGATTCTCATTGTAATACACTCAAAACATGAAAAAAAGTCGTTTTCCGAAAAGTGTCTGTGTGTCTGTCTGTCTGTCTGTCTATCTGTCTGTCTGTCTGTCTACCTGTCTGTCTGTCTGTCTGTCTGTAGATTTTTTTCTATGGCAAACGATAACAGCCGCAAATTCAAACAGAATCAAATAATTTTTGCATACTGCCCTGATTTGTAGAGTACTCACGACCTATTGTTTTTGGTGAAGATCGGTTGAGGAAAAGGGGTAGTTTACCTGCAACGGTTTTTTTTATCAAGGGAAATTGTTTTCTTTGGCAAACGATAACAGCCGTAAATTCAAACAGAATCAAATAATGTTTCGCATACAGCCCTGAATTGTAGAGTTCTCAAGATCTATTGTTTTTGGTGAAGATCGTTAAAGGGAAAAGGGTAGTTTACCTGCAACGATTTATGTTTTAACAAAGGTATTTCCTATGGCAAACGATAACAGCCGCAAATTCAAACAGAATCAAATGATTATTTGCATACAGCCCTAAATTGTAGAGTTCTCAAGATCTATTATTTTTGGTGAAGATCGGTTAAGGGGAAGGGGTAGTTTACCTGCAACGTTTTTTTAACAAGGGTATTTTATATGGCAAACGATAACAGCCGCAAATTCAAACAGAATCAAATAATTTTTGGCATACAGCCCTTATTTGCAGAGTACTCAAGACCTATTGTTTTTGGTGATGATCGGTTAAGGTGAAGGGGTAGTTTACCTGAAACGCTTTTTTTATCAAGGGTATTTTCTATGGCAAACGATAACAGCCGCAAATTCAAACAGAATCAAATAATTTTTAGCATACGTCCCTGAGTTGTAGATATCTCAAGGACTTTCGATTTTGGTGAAGCTCGGTTAAGGGGAAGGGGTAGTTTACCTGCAACCTTTTACGTTTTAACAACAGTAAAGTACTTGAAAATTCATTTAAACTTTTTCAAACAATGGTAATTGTTAAAAATAAAATAATTTTGTTGCCAGGCAATAAAATTATAATTTTTTCATTTTAATGTAAATTATGTATGAGTTAATATACATGTATAAAATAATATATCGTTCGTGGCAGGTAAGCATATCTCAGTTATGTAATGTTTACGTTTCCATTTTATTATTATGACTACAGCAATAAAAAGGCAGGGAAGACACACACACACACACACACACACACACACACACACACACACACACACACACACACACACACACACACACACACACACACACACACACACACACACACACACACACACACACACACACACACACACACACACACACACACACACACACACACACACACACACACACACACACACACACACACACACACACACACACACACACACAAAATTCGCGTTATTTCTGGCCTCACTCATGTTTATTTTCTTACATTTGCACCCGTTTTAAATGGAAAGTGCCGAAACCCACACCAATATAACGCGTGCAAGCCGAAAAAATGGACATCAATTTGCTTCCTGTGGATCGCTGGGCAGTGTAACTGCACGTGTTTACAGAGGAACGATTCATAGACAGACTTTTCGTCTTTAGGGAATGAACCCTCTGCAAGATGCTGAGGGTCCATGAGTGACTTCGGAGCGCTCCTTCTTTTTCGCGTGTTTGTTCTGTGAAACATACACTGTAGATTCGCAGCTTTAGTCTTAAGCAACGCTCAATAGGAAATGTTGAAAATTTTTGTCCACGGTGTACCCTCATTCACACTAAACCTGCTCTGATGTTTTAATTACGGACATCATAATATTAAAACTTTGGAAACTTGAGCACTACTTAATGGAGATCAATCATTAACTTATACAAGCCATTAATTTTATGCATATTTTTTATGTATATGTGTACAACGTTATCGGCAACAAAGAAGTAGTTTTTGTTAAAATTCCTTCCCGGGATATTTGGCCGTAGTCCAATGTTTTCTACAAAACCAGACGTTTCGGCAATGCCATCGACTTCCATCATCAGTGAAAATCGAGTGCGATAACGTGAGGTGGTATACGTTAGTGACCACAGTACTGTTGTTAAGGCTGAAGCAGTAAGTAGAAAGAAGTAGTTTCTATGGTAATATTTCATTTCGAAAATGATTTTAAATATAAATCTTAGAATATGCAAGTCATGTATGGTTCTCCATACCGATATTTTATAAGTAAAATCGTAAAGATTTACCTTACAGCCTAAACCGGCTTTCACCTTTAGAAGGCTTCATCAGAGGCTGCCGTAGGTAGCGCTGTCCGTCTTGTTGTTGGCGACGGGATAGATTTTCGAAAGATCGATGCTGTGTGTGTGTGTGTGTGTGTGTGTGTGTGTGTGGTGAGATGTGTTCGAATAATGCGTGCGATTTGAATTGTGTCTGTTCGTTTAGGATGTCGTTTTTATTTGTTCGTGTGTGTTTGTATATTTCTAATTGTTCTAGAGTGTCGAGTTTTCGGCCTTTTGTGTGTACGTGTAGAATGTTCATGTTTTATCGATGTTTTTATATGTGTGGTTTGAAACAATCACCATCCTTCAAAACAAACTCAAACAAAACAACACACCAGACGAACTTATCAACGAAATAACAGAAACTCTGAACATTATCACAAAACAAAACTACTTTACTTATAACAATAATACTACACACAGAACGATGGCTTACCCATGGGCTCCCCCATATCCAGCATTCTAGCAGAAGTCTTCCTCCAACACTTAGAAAAAACAAAAATACTCACAAACAATGACAGACACTCACATAAAATACTATATTGGCACAGATACGTTGACGACATTCTAATACTATACAGGGGAAACAAAAGACAATGTGAACAGTTACTAACGCACATAAACAAAATACATAAAAACATAACCTCCACAACAATACCATAAACTTCTTAGACCTCTCCATCACAAAACTAGAACACAAGCACAAATTCAGTATATACAGAAAACCAACTACAACTGACACACTAATACACAACACCTCCAATCACCCAACACAACACAAACTGGCTGCTTTTAGAACCATGATACATAGACTTAACAACATCCCCTTAGATGAAAAAGACTACAAAGACGAACTAAACACGATAGAATATCTAGCAGAATCTAGCGGATATGACAGAACAATAGTCAGTAAACTCCTACACAAAACACAAAACAAACAACAGACAAAGACAGAAAACAACAAATTCATAACACTAACATACATCAACAAACAAACTGAAAAAATTGCCCACAAATTCAAAAAAGCAGGATACAGAATCGCTTACAAAACTACTAACAAAACAGAACACACACTATCAAAACGCATGCCCAAAGCACAAAACAAATTCGATCTACCCGGTGTATACAAGCTAAATTGCTCAAATTGCAATAAATTCTACATAGGCCAGACAGGACGTAGCTTCAAACAGAGATACATTGAACACACAAAGGCACTCCACACCACTACAGAATCCACCTTTGCAAACCACCTCATTGAAGCAAACCACACATATAAAAACATCGACAATAACATGAACATTCTACACGTACACACAAAAGGCCGAAAACTAGACACTCTAGAACAATTAGAAATATACAAACACACAAAAACAAATAAAAACGACATCCTAAACGAACAGACACAATTCAAATCGCAGGCATTATTCGAACACATCTCACCACACACACACACACACACACACACACACACACACACACACACACACACACACACACACACACACACACACACACACACACACACACACACACACACACACACACACACACACACACACACACACACACACACACACACACACACACACACACACACACACACACACACACACACACACACACACACACACACACACACACACACACAGCATCGATCTTTCGAAAATCTATCCCGTCGCCAACAACAAGACGGACAGCGCTACCTACGGCAGCCTCTGATGAAGCCTTCTAAAGGTGAAAGCCGGTTTAGGCTGTAAGGTAAATCTTTACGATTTTACTTATAAAAAACTTAGTGTTCCGAGTCGTCAAACAATAGTGATATTTAGTTAAGTAACGGACACGTCATGGACAACGAAATCCAAGAATTTCAATTTGCGGTGATTAAAAGAACAGAGCAATGTGTGTGTGTGTGTGTGTGTGTGTGTGTGCGCGCGCGCGCGCACTCTGGTTGGGGCAAACATAGTATTAAAATTCCACTCACCTCAAGTATTTCATACAGTTTATCTCCAGAGACAACGATGAACACACGTGAAGGCAATTTCGGTATAAAATAAACAATTATCTTTATTTTTCGCTGCCTAGAAACAATACTATTTAATTTTTCTTAAAACGCCTGTATTCTTTGGTAATTAGACTTTGAATAATAATCGATTCACACACACTCGTAACGTATCAGTACCATATACGTTCCGTTCAGTGACGTCCATACATATAATCCATACAGTTTGTTCGATTTGCCGTCATTCGTGTGTAAATGATAGGCCTACACTAAATTTACAAAAAGTAGCACCACCTGCTATAATTTCCTCTCCTGTCTTAATCCGAATATCCAGTTTGAAAGGATAATTTATAACTGATTTATTAAGCTTATCGTTATTCATTTTTGTGTATAAACATTCAAAGAGTATCGATACCACAACGCCACAACGCGTCAGTACTGTAAAAATATCGTTGGCGACGGTATACGGCGTCTCGGTATGGATACTGAACGCACACGGTGGAACATGTGAAGACTCATTAAACAGAGAAACATAATATTATTCATAACTGATACTGACGATATTTCATGAAACTGGACGTACAGGTTACGGATTGTGTGAATAGACGTTAAATAAACCTAAAACTATCAAGAATTACTAGGCAATTACTTGAATTATTATAAAACTTTTTTTTTCTACTAGTAATTTTATACAAACCACTATGTTGTATTTGGTACTGACGAGCGCTTTCGGCAGTCAAGCCATCTTCAGGTCATTTACCAACAGAGAAATATGAAACCGTTCACTTCTTATATACCGTTTTACCGGACCTATCTATCCCCACCCCCTAACAAAGTAACGCAAAAATTATTATAGCCTACTACTGTAAAACGTACGGAATTTATTTATTTATTTTTTTTTTAAATTCAGCTGTCGTATTTATCATCTTTGTCAAGTGACTTGCGCCACCTGTAATCAGACATATCAGGATAAAACTCCACTGTTAGTGTACACCTTGTCAACTTGGAAACAAGGCTTCGTTTTTCAGACATCTAACAGCAGATAATATGTAAACAAATCTGTAAGAGCAGGAAGGTGTGTTGCTGTGTAACAAGTAGGCCTAGGCTGCCCCTACTAACACCGAAATGTTTTGAAGACTCGTGCGACCGTGTAAATTGTATTCGTCACGGTACACATTTTGCGGCCAAAGAGTGAGTACGTCAACACACACACTAACGTAACATATTACCTAACGATTACAGAAGTAAAGTAAGAACGGCACTAGTTGTTAGATATAATTGCCGTAGAGAAAGTAGCAGCAGTGCCCAGCATTAGCTTAGAACAGAAGAGTAAGAAAGAAATGCTCATACTGTAGAGAAGTCTTTAGGCATTCAAACAACGTTACAGATAAAACATCCACAAGTTACAAATATCTGCAGTAGTTCCGTTTAACTACCACTGAAGGGGACTAGCGTTTTACTGATGCTTGAGGCTCCGTAAAGCACATGAGCGTCCTCCTCTGGAATCATGTCCTCGTCTACGTTGACGTCACTGGATACAAATCTTCCAATAAATGTGTTAAATATAGGCCTACTGTGTATGCAAAGTTCTTACACTCATGCATACAACCTAACGCAAAATGTCTCACGCTAAACCATACCTCACGTAAAATTAACAATAAACTGTCTTCAAAATTAATTTTGAAGTGAAAAACAACTAAAATATAGTTTACAGAATTTTATTTTATTTATAAGATAACACAAAGCAAAAACAATATGAAATTGTTAAAAACTGATACGAAGAAATTTCACTTTTAACAATGTTTCAAAACTTCTGATTTTCATTTCACTTCTTCTAGACCACCCACAATCCGTTCGCATAAACCTATATATATTCACACATATATATGCTATGATTTCAGAAACTGTATTTATTTGCTTTGACTAGATCTTTTCCAATACCATAAGATTTCTTTTCTGGAAAATCAATGCTCTGATTGCGCTGAATTATAAGGCTAAAATCGTGAACTTGTGCCTTTACTTATTTGATGTTATATTACATTATACAGAAAAAGATAGCCCTGGATCCGAGAATTTTGATGGGATACTCCTAAAATTGCTTTTGTAGACCAATTTGCTTTGTTATTAGTTTATAATGTGTGTTCCTTCAATGATTTTTCATATAACGTATCTTTATCCAAGGAATAACATTTGCAGTCCACTTCTTCAAACAGCTTCTGATAACCGTTTTTCAAAGTGCCCTCTCCCAAATCGGGAAGAATTTTCTGCACCCTTTCAAACGTGTTACTTTCCGTAAGCTATCATAGGTACCCGCATAATGTATAGTTTTGATTTTGTCCAGGGGTAACTCAGTGAAGTTTCAAGCTGAATGTTGCTATTAAAAACAATATAAATATGAGTATAACTTCATCATGACTTTTTCTACTGCCTTCATGATATGCATAGGGCGTACTATGTTTTATATTGATGAAACACAAAATTTCTGTTATCAGGGATCTTCTACTAAGAGGGATCTGTAAAATGGTTTGCTTTATTTGAATTTTTATTTTCCATTATACGTTCCTACGTTCCTGGAATAAACTGTTCTTAAAAATGAACGATTTTCTGCGATTCCCGAATGATTTCAAGTCAAACCGTTTCCCGTATAATATTTGAGACACATTATATGATTCACCCTGTGTCTGATTCAGTCCGAGGCTGCTGGACCTTTAGGAAATCACCACATTCCGGTTAGTATTTTTAGTTTTTAAAAACAGTGTTTCGTTATTTTGAACTGCGTTCATTACAAAACGACGTGGTCATGTATTATTAATGAACGAATTATTCTTACAATATTTTCGATGTTACGGAAAAAATGTTAACGTTTTAGTAACATTTTTACTGAAGGAATTAATTTATTTCTTCCGCCACTGGGGCCTCTTAATACACCATTAATGTTAACCGTGTAACGGTATTCAAAAATCATTGTGTAACAACCTTCAGTAATGCTGGATGTCATCCTACCATCACTTCAGACCATAAACTCCTGACAGGACTCTATTATATTTCAGGAAACACTAATGCAAGTACAGTTCATTAGCTGCTTTAAGCCTGTTTTATATATATATATATATATATATATATATTGTTACAACACAAAAAAGCCACCCCAATACCAGGGATGAAAAAGATGATACTAAATATAAAATAATACTTCATATAAAATAAAATGTTTAATATAAATAAAATATAAAGACAATGACACGACAAACGACGACATGACCTAACCCAAGTGATTGACCAAACAAACAGGAAAACAAAGAAGAAGGGAAAAAACCGAAACCAAATAAGAATAAAGCCAACTGAAGGAAGTGAATGAATCCATACAACCAAATGAAAGAAAACCCAAACGAGAAGGGGAGAACCAAATGAAAATGAAGGAGAAGAAGAAGAAAAATAAAAATGAAACTAAAGTGAAACCAAGGGATAAGAAACACCCCAAATATATAAGGGAGAAATGGTACACTGAAGTATAATATTGGGAATAAAGCCAATGATTATCCAATATCAGAAATAAATGTTATTATCAATTAAATAATTAATGTAACTGATTTAACAAAACCCAGTAAAGTAATATACTAAAAAGAAAAGTACACTAACCCAAGAATTAGAGTTAGATGTAATAAAACTCTATAGAAATATAACCTTAGTAATACTATGTATAATATTGTAACTAATCGTAAACTTCCGCTCGGGTTTGCTTTCTTTTGTTTTACGCCCCACTGTTGTGAGCGCCAATTTGTAGCAAATTAAATAAATTTGTTAACTTGTTTTTGTTTGTTTGTATAACAAAAATTTTATTTATTATTTTTTTTTTTTCTTTGTTTTAAATTAATTTAATATTAATTTTTTTTTTAATGTTTCGTGGTGTTTCGAATTTCTTATTATTTGTTTTAAACGAATTATATCCTTTTCTGTATTTGGAATTCTTTTACCAGTTAGTAGGATTGTCTCCAGGAACAATCGATTGGTGAACTTTCCATATTTGTAGGTTATCTTCCTTCGAAGTTGTGAAATTCTGGTAGTTAATTCTCTATTAAAATGATATATTATGCTAGTTATAATTTATAAATAAATAGGATTCGATTTTATAGTATTTAAGGAATTTTATTAACAAATAATAATATAATCGATTTTCTATCGATTGATTAATCGACTCTCTCAGGCATATCAATAGATTGTACAGTTATTTAGTATCGGGTTCTTTAAACAGTTATTTTATATATAGTCAGAGAAAAAGGGCAAAGTATTGAAAGTATAACATTACAATAAATCAGCTTATTAATTAAAATACATTTATAACATTCAATATATAATAGTAAGTAAAGAAATTTTCGAACCGTGCAGATTCACAGGCAGTGTCGCTTGGAATTGTGGGAAGTCAAAAATGGCCACTCCGTGTTCAGTTGTAATTGACGAATGCACCTCGCTGATTTTGCTTCCAATAAAGGCTGCTTTTCCTATGATTTCTCGTTCCTGCAGCTGCGATTATTCCTTCGGGTGTTAGTGGAGTGTCCCTGGTTAAGTGTTTGTGGTTCACTTCGATAAAAATGTTTGTAGGTGTTCGTTTCACTGAAGTTAAGGTTTAAATGTAATTTTACAAAACTCGCGTTTTTCGCCGTAGGCTAGGCTTGTCGAATGTACGCCATATATGTCTTTGCTATTAGGTTAATATTTTAGCAAGAGCTCGTCTTAAGTGTACTTCACAACGTCTAATAATGAACTAACTCATTTCCTTCGTCTTCTACTAAAGTCTTAGCCAATTTAATATTAGCAATCCATTGTTTCAAAACTTTCTAGCTTCCGCTACATTTAAAATTTTTACATTATACTACTGAATATATTTTTGCTATTATTTAAATTTATTAAATATTAAATACATAATCTTCTTCTTCAGTTCATTCTGCTTGATTTGATACCAAATAAGATAGTTTTACTAAGTTTTTGATCCAAAATGCTATATTTACTTCATTTTGAAAATTGTAAGTTTTAATTTTCACTTCCTGTCCTTTTCAAAATGTTTGCCATTTTATATGTTATATTAATGATTGTATTAAATCTCAGATTGACATAAAAGGTTTATCTTCCCTTAATTTCTTGTAATTTGATTAATTGGTTATCTTTTTAAATATTATGCATTAATATGTGACTCCCCTCTTGGAATTTTCAGTTTTTACATTTGCATTTTTAACAATAATTCTTACTATCTTTTTACAATATCTTTCTTAATTATAGTTCCAGTTATATGACTATGCCTGATCTACCTTATATAAATTCCATCAGTTTAACTATTTTTCTGTACTTAATTCATCAATTAAAATGCTGTTTAGATTTACCATTTGGCCTAGATTTTAACTGTTTTTACATACAAAGTTTTTAAAATAATACATCTTGTTTATACCCTTTCTGACTTTCTATTCTAATATAATATTGATTAACATTTTCTTATTTTAACAAAAGAACATTTAGTATACTATTCGTACTATTAATTCATAACACATAATTGAAATTAACAATGGTATTTAATCTCAGACATTTTAATCTGGATTAACTATTCTTAAAACATAATAAACATTTTCATAATAAAAGAATGTTATTTAACTCTGACATTTCAGTAATGAGTTATCTAAACTTATTCTAAACAAAACATATCTGTCCTTCCATCGTTTACTCTATTTCTTATACTAGTTTCATTTTCAGTTTTAGCTGTTTTTTGTTTGATTTTTGGGGTAATGACTCTTGGTCACTTCACTTTTTATATGGCCTGCTCTTGTTTTATTTACTGTCATTCTAATGAATGTTGTATATAAAGAGTGGCAGTTATTATTTAGAAACACTTGTATTATTTGTCATTATAATACTATATTTAATATTATTCATTGACACAATATAACCACTTTAAAATTGTATAATTTCACAATCTACTCAGTTTATGAATTCCAATATTGACACATTAGGTTTATTTAATATAACATAAAAACTTGCACTAATCCCCTTTTTATTCTTTGATTTTATTTCTAATTAGTTTTATAGTCTTTTTAAAATCAAGAAATCTATTTATAGAGGATAATGAAGGTTTGTTTTTTGCATTATATAATTAATTCACATAGGTTCACTTTCAATTCTACTTTATACACTTTTGGCTTATATTTATTTTACATGGTTCCTAAATTTGGGATATTGTTATACTTTCATTTGTTATTATTTTTATTACTTTCTTTTGGGGTTTTGTTTTGGTTTCTTATAAGAGCACTCCTTCTTCTTGTGGATGTTGTCTTGCTCTGGTTTCTTCTTTAATTTCTCCTATCCTCCTTGTTTCTTATAAAAGTATTCCTTTCATTGTGGATGTTGTCTTGTTTTGGGTTTCTTCCTTACTTACTCCTATCCTACCTAGGTATTACTTTACTTTATTTTTAGTTTTGAAGTTTATTTTGATTACTCATCACTCATTGTAATATTGGTTTTAATGAAACTCTTCCTTCCATCTGTGATTGTGCTTTACGGTGGTTCTTAATTAATTTTTAATGTTGCTTTTGGATTTAAAATGTTTTTATTTTATTCTATGATCTTCCTCTCCATTCAGAACTATGGGCATTATCTGTCATGCTACAATATTTGTAAAGAAAGAAATAGTGAGAAAGTGAGAAAGTGACAAAGAGAAGTAATTATAGGAATTACCCACTAAGAAACACTTAATGTAAACAGTTAAAGAGTGCAATAGTGAAAGTGTAAAACCCCAAAATAGTTAGAAACCATATTTATGGTAATAAAACGCTTAATAATCAATAATAAACAATAATTGATTAATGGTGAAACAAATAATAATTAAGAATAAGGTTTCAATGATAGAATTAGATGTAAGCACTTCATAATGTGGAATAAACACTGAAGAGTGATGAGGAAACACTATGTGATTAAAAGTGAACCAAATTAGTAATTAAAAATATATGGTTAATGATGATATTAAATGTAAACAATTAGTAATATGAAATGAACACTGGAATGTGATGATGACATTGTTAATTAAGAAAGGATTTTAAGAAAATTAAGTTTAATTGTAAACGATTGTAATTAAAAGGGAGAATCCCATGAAAAGATAAACAGCTAGTGTTAACATGGATTGAAGGTAGAGATTAATTAGGAAATAAGAAGTTAATAATGTAATAAATAAACACCCCAGATTATAAGGTAAAATCAATTAAGTAAATTCAAAAGGTGTGATATTGCTTAACACCCAAAAAATAGTGATTAATGAAATGAGTTGTAAACAAACTTTGCTTAATAATTGTTGAATAATTGTGTAATTATATTTATGAATAGGATATGACTGAAGAAATTGTACAAAGCATACGCCTAGATGTTATGTTTTTAATTGATGAAGAATAGGGAGTGGTAGGCATATTGTTAACAAAGGCAAAATAGATAATTAAGGAGTTAAGACAATACAAATCTAATTACACTAGAAAATAACGGAACCCTACAAATGGGATAATAACAAAACAAAACACATTAGAATAAAATGAGACATCATTTGTATAAATTCAGTAAATATGGTCAATGGTTACAAGTGCCTCTGAAATGGCTAACGGTCAAAACAAATAATTACAAATTGTATAAAATCCACAAGGAAATTAACAAATTTAAGGCGAGTAACTAGCCAAGAATAATGTGTAAATCATTTTAAAAGAAAAATGTTACAATAAGAACTTAAATTAAAAGAAATATGTAATTAACAAATGTTAACATAATTGTACAAAAGTTAATATCTAATAGAACACAACCTTATGAGGTATTAATTTAATCTTTGATAGGAAAGACAAACAGTAGTGATAATATTTAATACTCAGGAAGGAAGACAGAAGAATAAAATCAATCAGAAAATATACAGTAATTTTGAATAAAAATTCAAATATAATAACAATGGTAACAAACCATGCCTTAGCCAATCAAAGGTGATAGGTAACCATAGAAACGGGCCGTTGGTTACTAATTTTCCGTTAATTCTCATTACTCGTATAATGACGCTTATATAGCAGGGACGCAAAATTTTGTATGGCATAAATTTTACTTTAAAATGTTAAAAAACTAATCAAAAGTCAAAAACATATATAAGTGAGAAGGAGATGAAGAGTAATAACATTTAACTAATGTCCAGGAACAATTTAAATGAAAATTAAAAGAAGAAATTCCCAAGACTAATCAGAAAAGGACCCCAGCAGCCTAAATCACTCAAAATTGATAAATTTTCCATTTCAAATGAACAACGATCTATCACAAACCTTCTGAACTGATAAGTATCATTTAAATACCCAAATTCCAGGAATCAAAACACTTTAAATATTTCCCGAATCTATACAAACTCTCACTATGAATTGAAAATAATTTCTTTCAAGGATTAAATAAAATAAACTTACATAGAAAAACTTGTTAACTAAAAAATAACCTCGCACTAGATTGCGAACTTTTGAAACACATATTACTACACTGCAGAACAAATTGTAGCCACACTTTATATTATTTCAGTAAGAATAATGTACGGTAGTGTACTTTTTTATTGTAATCATATTTAATGTTTTCCTTGTAATCAAAAGGACTCCAGATTTTGAACGAGTATAATTGTAAACTTATAAACCGCAGCCATTGATTACTGCATAGAATAGCTCGTTTCAATACCGATTTCGTCAACTTGAGAGAAAGCGTTTCATGTTTAATGTCGGAACAAATTTATTAAATACCAAATAATAATATTATTGTCAAATTGCATAATTACCAAACAGCCATTAAAGAAACAGTACAGAGTGTAACCATTGTTTTTATTTCATAGGGAATTGTATTATATATGTGTGTTAGCGAACTTACAGAAGAGACGACTAGCGCTTTCGCTACCTGTTCGATACAGCAAGCTGTACAACAGCGGGAACCGATTCGAATGCCCCGGCCGTCATCGCTGAAAACACCTTTTTAACACATTATCTCATAAATTTAATTGTTTTAAACAAACAATTTGGCACCACCCGGGATTAACAAACCCCTATGTAATTACAGGTAAGGTTTCCACTCGGTTGTACTGATAGTTGTGACATCGTTACGGACTTCGTTAGCGGCAACCATTGGTGTAACAAGAAGGTGTGAGACGAACACACAAACGTTGTACCTATTAAAAAAAAAAAAAAAAAAAAAAAAAAAAAAAGGTAGTAACAGATTGGCTCCCATCGCGGGGCTTAAAGACGAGGATGCCTTACTTCGTTACAGATTGGCTTCCATCGCGGGGCTTTTAATAAAAGACGGACGTCCATTACTTCGTTACAATATATATATATATTTTCTATATAAGTAACTCGATGTTTCTTGCAGTAATTATATAATTTGTGATGTTTTCAATTTGTTTCTTCTGCAAGTAGATAATATTGTATATTCTTTTAACACCTGACGCACGTTTCACTGAAAAATATCAGTATCATCAGAGGTTTCTAAGTGAATTAATAACAATCGTAATAATTCTAATTATATAAAAGTAACGAATAATCGAATTTGTATCGATTTTAACGTAAAATAAAATAACTGATAATCGATTTAGGTCGATTAGTTAACGATTGTTTTAATGTTTATTTCTTCAGCAGCTGTTTTCTCGGTTATATTTGAAATTTTGTTTATATAGTATTTTATTCATATTTATTTTTATTTTTTAGTAAATTTATAATTTTAAATAGATCGTCTTGTTTTGTTTTTATTTGGGTTTGTTCTTTAATTAATAAATTATTGTTATTGTGTTTGTAAATGTTAAGATTTTCCCAAATATTCATTTTTTGACCTTTTTGTATGTTTTTATTAATTTTATATTTTCAATGTTTGGAAACTGGTGGTTTTTATTTAGACAATGTGTGGCTAAATTAGATTTATAAATATTTGGTTTTAAATATGCATTGCATTGAACGAATCTATCTCGTAGTTTTTTCTTCGTCTGGCCCACGTAAAATTTATTGCAATCTGGACATTCTATTTTATATATTCCATTTTTATTGTGAGTATTGGATTTAGTTTTAGGTTTTATTTTATTAAAAATTATATTATCTGTGTTATAAGATATTTTTAAATTAGTATCTTTAAATATTTTATTTAGTTTTTGAGTTATATTTCCGTAATAAGTGAAGGTTGTATATTTTATATTATTATTAATAGATGAATTTTTAAATGTAGTATTTTTAGGAATTTTATTAGTGATTTTATGTTTAATTTTATTTTCTAATTTATTAATAGTTTTTATTTTGTATCCATTTTTAACTGCTATTTGTTGGATAATTTTTCTTTCTTTGTTTCTTTCTGTGTTATTTAATGGGATCCTAAGCATTCGGTAAATCATGGAATTAAATACTGCCATTTTGTGTTGGGAAGGATGATTAGAAGTATTTGGTATTACTAAGTCAGTTTGAGAAGGTTTTCTGTATATTGCGTATTCAAAATTTGTTTCATTTTTCTTTATTGTTAAGTCTAAATAATTTAATTTATTATTAGATTCTTCTTCTAACGTGAATTTTATTTTAGAATGTAAATTATTTATGGAGTTGAATATTTTATTTATATTTATACCATTGTTTTTGGAAATGTACAGAGTGTCATCAACGTATCTAAAATAACATCCTAATGGGTCGTTTAATTTTATTATATTTATTATTTGTTCGTCGAGTTTTTGTAGGAAGATTTCTGATATGATAGCGGAGGTTGGGGCTCCCATAGCAAGGCCATCTGTTTGATAGTACAATTTGTTGTTGTATTGAAAATAATTTTGATTTAAAATTATTTTTAAAGTATTAGTTAACTGTTTAATGTATGTGTTACTTTCGTTATTTGTTTTCAGATTATTTATTATAATATTTATAGTTTCTTCAATGGGAATGTTTGTATACATGTTTGATATGTCGAATGAATATAATTTTGTATTTCTGTTTACTTCTACGTTTATTAGTTGTTCCGTGAGTTCGATACTATTTTTATATTGTGTTTTGCTGGAAGTTCAATTTTATGTTTTAAGATTTGAGTTAGTAATTTTGATATTTTATAATTTGGTGCGGTCCTAGCGTTTATTAAAGGTCTGAGAGGTTTATTGATTTTGTGTAATTTTATTAAAGAATTTAATTTTGGTGCACAAGGATTATCCATTTTATATTTAAAGGAGTCTTTAGGATTTATGATTTGGTTACTATTTTTTAGTATATTTGTTATTTGTGTTTGATATTTATTTGTGGGATCTTTATTTAATGTTATGCAATTATTATTAACTATAAATTCTTCTGTTTTATCGTCTAAATCTTTCTGAGAAATTATTATTGTACTATTACTCTTATCAGCTTTGGTTAAAGTGAGGTTATTAGTCGTTAGTTTCTGTTTTATGTTATTAATGGTTTTATTTTGTTTATTTTTATTTTTAATATGATGATTTTGGTTATTATATTTTTTGATATATTTTATTATTTCCATTGAGGCTTCTGTTCTTATTTTATCTTGTTTTTCTTGTTCTACATTATTAATTGCGTTTTCAGTTTCAACTATGATATTATCTATTACATTTTGTTTACATTTTTAAGATTTGTTTTGTTTGATGATTCTAGGGTAGCTATTTCGTTTTCCGTGAATTTAATATTAGATAAATTTACGAATTTTGGGTAAAAAGTGTGGTTATTATTTAATGTGTGTAAATTTTGATTATCTTCTTTAGGTGTACTATTTATTAGTAGATTTTTAAGTTTTTTATTGATTGTGTTAAATTTAATTGTTTTGTGTTTATTTAGTATTTTAAACATATTAATATATTTATTATTCCATGTATGATAATCAAGTGTGTTGGCTAAAAGAAGATGTAAATTTATTAATTGTTTATTAATGTAGTCGATTTTTCTGTAATTATTTGATATTTCGTCTTTAATCCATTTATATTGGGCTTGAGTAATATATTTGCTTAATTTATTGTTATTGTTGTTTTTTACTATTATTTTTGTGTATTTTGGAAAAATATTAAGGTGTAGGCATTTTTTGTTAAAATATATGTTTCCAAAACAATTAATTAATTGTTTTTTACGTTTAATAAATTGGTTATAGGAATGAGTTACATCACCTTGTATGGTGTTTTTATCCATCATTTTCTATATAAGTAACTCGATGTTTCTTGCAGTAATTATATAATTTGTGATGTTTTCAATTTGTTTCTTCTGCAAGTAGATAATATTGTATATTCTTTTTAACACCTGACGCACGTTTCACTGAAAAATATCAGTATCATCAGAGGTTTCTAAGTGAATTAATAACAATCGAAATAATTCTATTAATATAAAATTAACGAATAATCGAATTTGTATCGATTTTAATGTAAAATAAAATAACTGATAATCGATTTAGGTCGATTAGTTAACGATTGTTTTAATGTTTATTTTCTTCAGCAGCTGTTTTCTCGGTTATATTTGAAATTTGTTTATATTTTATTCATTTTTATTTTTATTTTTTAGTAAATTTATAATTTTAAATAGATCGTCTTGTTTCGTTTTTATTTGGGTTTGTTCTTTAATTAATACATTATAATAAATTAAACTGTATAATGCTCAATTTTATATAGCCCAACAACAAAGTCTTAGGTACTTCCTTCCGTGCAAATCGAGAATAAATTAAATAAACAGACGCACAAGTAGCTGCAGTGTTTACACTGACTTGTATATTGACATTTGCGTCGTGACAAAGAATGTGAATAAATACTTTGCTTCGCTGTTTACTTGACTTTAGTGGCAAGTTCACTAACAGTAATTGTTTCCTGTTCAGCAGCTTACGTAAGCATACTCACTCTATATTATTGACCTATGCTGTACAAGTACTAGCATAAATAACAAGGCTATGACCCGCAAGCTGGGTAAGTTGATTGTCAACGCGTACCTGTTGCCGATCATTACCTACGCTATTCCCGTCTGGGGTTACCTCGCAACCGTTCATAAAAGAAAGTTGCAAAGCGTTCTCGATAGGGGTCTTCGGCTAGCGGCCAAAGCCCCCTATCGGTTCCCTTCTCGTCTTTTGAGAAGAGGACTCGGTGTCCGCTCCTTGGATGACACCGTAAGGCGACTTGCACGTAAATTTTACATCCGAGCTGCGAGGACCCAGGTAAACCCACTCATAGCTGGCCTTGGCAAGTACCGACCACGTCCAGGTGATTCTTGGAAACGGCCTCGGCAAATACTGTACTAGAACGGCCTAGTACGAGCATGCCGTTGTAGCGGCCACTAATTAATTAATACAATTCCGTCTGACAGGACCACTAAGCAGGAACCCCTTCCGGAGGCTCGGAACTAGGAAACAATTAGGACGTCTCACGACGCGCATCCCAACAGCTCTGGCAGCAATTTTGACGCACTTTTCATCGCCACACCATCGGACGCATTTCATCTCCTCTCCTCTCTCGGACGACATCGACGCGGAGTCAACCGGAAGGAACGGTCGAAGAATAGAACCAGCGTTCTTGCGTCTTCGCCCTCCAGTTCCGCGCCAGCGATGGATTTCGCTGGGCCGGCAGCCGACTCTACAACCGATGCCGAAAGAAGAGGAGGACTGCAGTACGCCACGAACAGCGAGCGCAGCCGCCGAACATCTCAGCACGGCACTACCAACATCAACGTTCTCGCCACCCGGTCCTTTTTAG
Organism: Magicicada septendecula; assembly: GCA_034769895.1. Classification (NCBI taxonomy): domain Eukaryota; kingdom Metazoa; phylum Arthropoda; class Insecta; order Hemiptera; family Cicadidae; genus Magicicada; species Magicicada septendecula. The sequence continues at coordinate 264,117,539 of CM068368.1, read as the reverse complement.
GGCCACCATAAACACTAGAGTGTACGATTGACGGCACTTGTCATGCGACAAGCCTTTTGTCCGGTGACAAAACGTAAGAAAATAAAATGGAAACGTAAACATCACATAATTGACATATGCTTGCCTGCCACGAACGATATATTTTCTCTCATACATGATTTAAAAAATCGGTATGGAGAACCATACAGGACTTCCATGTTGTAAGATTTATGTTTAAAATAATTTACTTGAATTCGGTTCGGTAATTTCTAAAAAAATATCGCCCACCCTCAAACTAATTTCACTATTTATAGATATTTTTGTTATTATGGGGTAGTCGTTTAATATAATGTCATTTTCAGTCACTTTATCCATAAAAATTAGGTAGGCTTACTTTATTCTTATAAAGAAACCGAACTGCGCAGATAATCATCCCTCCTCCGAAGCGCTCCGAAGTCACTCATGGACCCTGAGCATTTTGCAGAGGGTTCATTCCCTAAAGACGAAACGTCTGTCTATGAACCGTTCCTCAGTAAACACGTGCAGTTACACTGCCCAGCGATCCACAGGAAGCAAATCGCTATCCACGCTGGACACTTTTTCGGCTTGCACGCGTTGTGTTGGTGTGGGTTTCGGCACTTTCCATTTAAAAAGCGTGCAAATGTAAGAAAATAAACATGAGTGAGGCCAGAAATAACGCGAATTGTGTGTGTGTGTGTGTGTGTGTGTGTGTGTGTGTGTGTGTGTGTGTCTTGCCTGCCTTTTTATTGCGGTAATCATAATAATAAAATGGAAACGTAAACATTAGATAATTGAGATATGCTTGCCTGCCACGAACGATATACGCGTATTTTCTTTCATACATGTTTAAATTAAAATGAAAAAATATAGAATTTTGTTAAAGTGAAATGAAATGTTTTCATAGAAACTACTTCTTTGTTGTCAATAACGTATTACACATATAAAACTTATAAAATTTACTTCCTCCATCATCAACTACCATTTTAATTTATAAAAAAAGTTACCCCCTCCCCCCTTCAACTACCCTTTTCATTTATAGATATTTCATCTACCTTTCTACAGTGGATTATTATGACCTTCTTTTCAGGATACTTTATTTATCAAAATTAAGCACTTTACTCTTGTTAAAACGTAAAACGTTGCAGGTAAACTAACCCTTTCCCTTAACCGATCTTCACCAAAATCAATAGGCCTTGAGTCCTCTACAATTCAGGACTGTATGCAAAACATTATTTGATTCTGTTTGAATTTGCGGCTGTAATCGTTTGCCATAGAAAAAATTCTACACACAGACACACACACAGACACTTTTAGAAAAATGACTTTTTTTCATGTTTTGATGGTAGTACAATCAGAATCTGCCGTTATCTCGAACACGATTTTTTTCACCATGTAACCCCTCTTTCATTTTTTTGCTTCACAAAAAAGAACAATTTTTTTTTTTTTGAAAGAGGGGCCACTAGTTATTTAAAACTAGGCCAAGGGCCTAGAGAAGCCAAAAATGCGCTGGGTCCAGTGGGACGGGACTTGCAATTAAACTCGATGGTTAAACAACAATAACAAATTTTATTAAAAATTTCAAGCCTTGACATTCATGCATATGAGTAGTAAAATTCATAACTCTTCTTTAATACAACATGTGACTTTCAAATTTCGACAAACCCACATTACTATTACATCTACAACTTTAACTTTCCCCCCCTTTTTTTCTTTTTTGAAATCAATCTTGATACACAATATAACTTTAATAGAATTAAAAAAATTTCATTAAAAACTTCTACTCCACTCCCTGACATTATAACATTCTTAAAATATACATATTGTAACGCGACCCTGTATGCCGGTCTTTACAAAAATAAAATAGTAGAGGAAAATTTTATAAAAAATAAAATTTTCAATAAAAAAAAATTTGTTTATGTTTAATCAAGGTCAGTAATTAAGGAATAATGCTGTTTTAAATGTTCTGTAAACATTTTAAGAATCAGGAAGGTATTTATTAACTATTGAGCACTTCTGGAAGATCTGAACCAAGTCTGGAGTTAACTAAATTAACTCCAGTCAGCAATCGATTGATGATTTTTCTTGCTGGTCCAATATCTCACTCAAAAAAAAAATTTTCTTCTTCTTGAAGTCTCTTTGCCTTAATAAATAACCTTAAATTAGCCTGTGAAATAATAACAGACAAATACAATTGGAATAAATGGATTTATTAAACAATTTAATAAATAATCGATTTTTTATCGATTGAGAACAATTATCGACTCCGTCTCAGGGAATTATCGATTGTGCATACAGTAGAAAAATTATTATAAGTATTATAAAAAGGACAGGTTCTTTGAGCGATTATTAATAGTCAGAGAAGGGTAACGAGAAAGTATAACATTAACAATTAAAATAAATTCAATAATTATTATTTAACAGTATTTAAATAATTCTGATATATAATGTTTAAGTAAGTTGAAGTCAAACCATATGTAGACTGACGTCACCACTTGATGAGGTAGGCAGATTCGTATTTCAAGATGGCCGCTATTAGATCTGACTAGGTTATTGAGAAAGTCGTCGGGTCAAAAAATCACAGCAAAATTACCTTCATGAATGTTTGAAATGTTCCCGCACTGGTGTAATCTGTCTATTAGGTTGTTTGGTGTGTTCTGAAGAAGTGTTCCGTGTATACTTGTGTTAATTATGTTATTTAGTATGTGTTCACTTCTGTGGGTTAAGTTGCTCAAAAGTGGTTATGATTTGTAGCGTGAATTAGATCAAATATATTGTTTTACTGTTTTAGATCACTCGTATAATGAAGTTAGGTGTTAGTTTTCACTATTGTCGTTAACGTTTTGGTAAATTTAGTTAAAAAAGTGTTTATTTCATTTAACTCTCGATTCACTTATATTAATGGCAAACTGTAGTACCATTTTCGACTCGGTTATAAGGAACGTTTTTTCACACAACTATTCAGCTTGATATTCAACAAAAGACTATTTTAACTTGGTCAAAATCTGGCCCAGTTAATCTTTGAAAAAGTATTGTTAACATATTTCGATTACCCATACACATGATACAAAATTACATTATATATGGAATTTATTTATTTTATTCATCACTTTCATGAATTATGAACCTTATCATTGGTTTAATCATCTCATTCCTTTTAAATTGATATATTGTAGTCCATATCTGTGGACATTTTGTGGAAATTACAAAATTTCTTTCCCTTTTTGAAATCTAGGCTCAAACATTGATTTCCGCCTTTATACAATTTTTCTTCCATTTTAATTGTTATTAATACTATTATAATAAATTTTAATTAGTCATATTTCTCTTCCTTTCCTTAAATACACATAACTTGAACCTTTGAACTGGTTTTTTGTGTTAGTCTCTGAATTTGACATTGCTCTTTAAAATTAATTAATTTATATATTTTGAAAATTTACAATATTTTAAGGTATTTTTCCTTATTATCATTTTAACTCATAGGATCATTCCCAGTAGTGGTTAACTGATTCACCTTATCTAAATCTTGCTAGTTTACAGGATTTATAAGTGAATTATACTGGTTTATATGGTTTCTGTGAATTCACCAAATGGCCTAGAGTTTAGAATTTTACATTTCTGTCTTCCTCAAATAAATTTAATCCTACCACTCCTCTGACTTTACATAGTTACTATTACATGAAAATAAAATGGTTTATAACTTATTGTGAGGTGTAGTATTTAATTAACACTACTGTTATAAAAAAATAATTATGAACATGATTTAGCCATCTGTACAATTGAACTTATTGCTGACATGGTTTGAACATATACTTTTAACTCCTTTTGAATTAACACAGCATACCTACTGAAACATTATTAATGGTATGTATGCTGTTATTTAGCAAACATAATTCATTTTAAACACATAATATAAATCTTATTTTCTAATAACTCTTACAAATACATTGATTTTATGGCTGTGAACAGACAGTCTATTTAAACATTTTAAACCTATGAATACTAAATCAATGCCAGTCCTTTCTGGTCTAAACCATTATTATTTATGATCCCCTTCATCAGTAAACATGACCACCTATACTCTAGTTGTTAGCATTTTTTACAAATGTCTTGTAAATAAAGATTTACATTAAAATAATAAAATACTGGAAATCTTCCATTTTATTATTTTATTATGCTGTTTATTATTGGATATTAAAGTTGTTATATAGCATATTGATAAGTCATAGTATCACTAACTTTAAGTTTATTGCATTTCCAAAAAACACTTACACAAATTCACTTTCACTGGTGGTTCTGATATTTTGAGTCTCACTATCTCAGACCAGACCTTTAGTAATCATGGACTGTTAAGACTTGTTTATTTTCTTTATCACACAATCGCTTTAGTAGGTTCACTTCTTATAATACTATACAACACTTTAGGTTTCTAAATAATTACATTTTTATAGGATTTTGGTATGTTATACTTTCTTTTTAATCGTTTTGGTGGGTTTGGGGTTGATGGTAGTTAATAATAATAATAGGTTTTACAACGGTGTTTCTTTCATACTATTTCTTCCTCTCCTCCTGTCTTCTTTCTTGTCTTTCTTCTTACCTTCTTTCTTGTCCTTCTTCTTATCTTCTTTCTTGTCTTCATTCTTGTCCTTCTTCTAGTCTTCATTCTTCTTTCTTGAGTAAACCAAGGTACTTTGTGTTATCTCGACTGATGTTTAGTTTGGAGCATCGAAGTTATTTACTGATACGGACCTTGCTTTTCTCTAAAGGTTTCAGGGTATTGTTTTCTTCCTGATCACAAATTTTATTCTTCCTTCTTCTTGTCTTTGGGGTATTTTGGTGTTCACCACTCTTAAACTGATTCTCTTTCTTCTTGATATGGTGTTATTTAATTTGTTTACTGCTCCTAGCTTCCTGGGTAAATTACTGATCTTATATATGAGTTGCTTTCAATAATTTCTTTGATATTTAAACAGTGGTTTTTATATAATGTAATGAGGATTTTTATTTTATCGTGGTTCATTCCTTTGATTTCATTAAATCTCATTCAATATTATTTTAACATATGTGGTGTAATTAAATTTTATGATTTTATATGACTTAATAAGTAGTGGATTTTCTGTCACGCTACAGAATGCCCTTCTCCAGAAGTAATTTTTTCAGACTATACTTGCTTTGTCTGAAACAATTGCTTATGATAATTATTCTAAGTTTGTTATTATTCTGGACTTCCTTCCATTTTAAAAATTTTCTTATTTATATTTGAGTTTATACCCTTCTCATTCTCACTTGATCTTCCTTGATAGTAATAGTCATCTGAGTTTCATATTTATTATTTCATTTTCATATTTCTTCTTAGTATTTTCTCCTTGGGATATTTCCTCCCTATCGTTCCCTACTTTGTGAGCTGGTTCAGTTCAGAGAGGCACTGTACGCTACTTCCTCTGCTGTCCAATACTTCACACATATTTGAGTACAGAGGCAAATCATCTCTGCTCAAAAAACATATTAATACTGCTGGAATTATCTACAGACAGATTAAAAAATTATTCAGAATAGTACACATTTGTTACTATTTTAAAAAATATCTTTAGGATACTTCACTTATTACTTATTATTTTTCTCAGAGATTTTAATATTCCTATCTCAGTTGTTCTTCTGACTCGTTAACTGGATGTTTCTTTCATTTGATATTATGGTAGGAAGCTCTTCTATTATTACATTTTTCAACTTTTCTTATCATATAAAGCTTTTGGTGATAAATTCTTTATTACCTTCTGGTTTTTTTATTATAATCTGCATTGTTTATAGTAGTATATCTTTATGACATTTTTAGACTGTTTCTTTGTTCTTATTATTTCCACTTGTTCTATTTTCTAGAACTTTTTATAACTGTCATTATCACAATTGACATTTAATTCATAAATCATTTTATATTAATTCGTTTAATTACATATATCTTTGATATTATTCTCACATTATTCCTGTCATGGTTATTATACTTTCGAATGAATGTTTTTTATTAATTTTATAATGAGGTCATAATTTCTCCTCATACCACTTCAAAGTTTCATTATCTCATAATTCCATATAAGTTTTTGTATTTTATTATATTCAACCACTCAAATCGTATCAACTCAAATCGTATCAAAAAAAATTTATTTTTTATTTCCTTTGGCATCATTACATGGAAAGGTTTTTACTCTTTATATTGAAATTAGACATGATCATACTTTCCAGAATTATTTGTTTTAATTCTAAAGTCTGTTTCCTTTATTCATCCCATTATGATCCTTTATAAACATGGTAAATATATTCTATGCTTACCATAAATATGGTATTAAATCTCTTCTGTTTATCTCACCAAAGTGTTTTATTAATAATTGGTTGGTAAGTTGTACCTACTCTTGGTTTGGAAACTTGATTTATACACAATTCAAAATTCACTCTTCTTATATTTCCATAAAGTTTTCAAATAATTGTATGTAATATGTGCTTACTTTTCTTTTTAGAATTTATATTATTTCAATCTAAATTCTGTTTTATATTTATCTCTTCAAAATGTTTTTTCTCAAATTCTTGGTTAGTAAGGTGAACTTACAATCTTTTAAATTTAGATGATTTATTTCTAAATTTTCTCCTTCTTTATTATTATATTATTGCCACATAGTTTTTTCATAAATAACTGGTATGTAAGGTGATCTTACAATTGCTTTTTAGAATTTGGATTATTTTTATAACATTTCTTCTCCTTCTTTAGGTTTCTTCAAATAATTAGTTAGTAAGCTGGACTTACTTATTTTTGAATTTATTCATTTCATATAAATTCTTTTTCTCTAACTTCAAAATTGTCTTCCTAAATACTTGGTTGTAAGATGTGCTTACTATGTTTTTGAATTTCGTTGTTTTCTTCTTTCCAAATAGTTTCTTTCAAATAAATTGTAGGTAATTGTCTTACATTGTTTTTAGAATTATGAGGGTTATTTCAAAATTCTTCTTGTTATATTCTTCTTTCCAAATAGTTTCTTTCAAATAATTAGTTAGTAAGCTGGACTTACTTATTTTTGAATTTATTCATTAAAATAAATTCTTTTTCTCTAACTTCAAAATTGTCTTCCTAAATACTTGGTTGTAAGATGTGCTTACTATGTTTTTGAATTTCGTTGTTTTCTTCCAGTTTCGTTTCCTGTTGTTCTTTGACATGTGTAATCTCTTTATGTATTACTTCCCGGACCTCCAGCACTTCGTTTTCTGTCTGACGACATCTTTCGTCTACTTCCCTGATCTGCTGGTTAACAACCACGACTTCCTGTTCTAACTTCTTAACGAGGGATTTCTTCGTCTCTGTTATCTTTTTATTTAACTCTTCCTTTGCCAACTCAATTCTCTCGTCTAACTTATTCATGTTCTCTTGGTTAACTTCCCTTAATTCTTCTCTCAGCAGTTGATTGTCCTCTCTCAATTCTTCCAATCTTTCCCCCATCGTCTCTTCCATTTTCCTGTTATTTTCCCTTAATTCTTCTTTTAATTGTTGGTTGTCACTCTCTATTTTCTTACTGGTCTCTTCCATCTTCTCTTCCAAATTCTTATTATTTTCACTCAATTCTTCCTTTATATTCTTATTATTTTCTTCCATTTTCTTTTCCATCTTCCTACTAGTTTCCTCAATCCTTTTGTTGGTAATTTCCATCTTACGGCCCAATTCTTCCTTTGTGGATCGGTTGTCTTCCTTCAATTCTTCTAACTTCTTCCCCATCTTCTCTTCCAACTTCTTACTGTTTTCTTCCATCTTCTTACTATTCTCCTCCATGTTCTTGTTCATCCCACTCAATTCTTCTTTCAAGGATTGTTTATCTTCTATTAACGCTCTGAACATTTCTTGTACTGTCAGGTTTTCTGGGTTTCTCCTTCTCTGGGATATTGACTTCCCCTGTCTGTGTTGTTACTTCGGGTTGTTCCTCTGGTGGTGCGGGTTGTTTTGGTTCCACCTGGGTTAGTAATACTTCCGGATCCTCCACGGGTGTTGCCTCCTTATCACCCATGTCAACCTCTTTTTCGGCCTCTGCTGCCTTCTCCTTCTTCGAAGTAGCTCGTCTTTGCATCTTTCTTCTGTCTTTATTAATTAATCTCTGTCTTTATTAATTAATCGCTGCCAGGCTTATCTTATCAAGCCCTCTAAGTTGGACGCCACTTTGTAAGGAAACGTCTGTTACAAAGGGTTTCTTGGCTTCTTCCTTTATAGTTAAACCCCCCTGTTTGGGGTAGCCAATTTGTAACAGTCCGTTACAAAAATATAAGAGATTAGAGGTTCGTTCAAAATAAACCTCCACTCTAGTAAGGTTTCGCTCCGCTGTGGTAGTGTAGTAACTTTTTTAAGCCCCACTGTTGCGAGCGCCACTTTGTAACGCGACCCTGTATGCCGGTCTTTACAAAAATAAAATAGTAGAGGAAAATTTTATAAAAAATAAAATTTTCAATAAAAAAAAATTTGTTTATGTTTAATCAAGGTCAGTAATTAAGGAATAATGCTGTTTTAAATGTTCTGTAAACATGTTAAGAATCAGGAAGGTATTTATTAACTATTGAGCACTTCTGGAAGATCTGAACCAAGTCTGGAGTTAGCTAGATTAACTCCAGTCAGCAATCGATTGATGATTTTTCTTGCTGGCCCAATATCTCACTCAAAAAAAATTTTTCTTCTTCTTGAAGTCTCTTTGCCTTAATAAATAACCTTAAATTAGCCTGTGAAATAATAACAGACAAATACAATTGGAATAAATGGATTTATTAAACAATTTAATAAATAATCGATTTTTTATCGATTGAGAACAATTATCGACTCCGTCTCAGGGAATTATCGATTGTGCATACAGTAGAAAAATTATTATAAGTATTATAAAAAGGACAGGTTCTTTGAGCGATTATTAATAGTCAGAGAAGGGTAACGAGAAAGTATAACATTAACAATTAAAATAAATTCAATAATTATTATTTAACAGTATTTAAATAATTCTGATATATAATGTTTAAGTAAGTTGAAGTCAAACCATATGTAGACTGACGTCACCACTTGATGAGGTAGGCAGATTCGTATTTCAAGATGGCCGCTATTAGATCTGACTAGGTTATTGAGAAAGTCGTCGGGTCAAAAAATCACAGCAAAATTACCTTCATGAATGTTTGAAATGTTCCCGCACTGGTGTAATCTGTCTATTAGGTTGTTTGGTGTGTTCTGAAGAAGTGTTCCGTGTATACTTGTGTTAATTATGTTATTTAGTATGTGTTCACTTCTGTGGGTTAAGTTGCTCAAAAGTGGTTATGATTTGTAGCGTGAATTAGATCAAATATATTGTTTTACTGTTTTAGATCACTCGTATAATGAAGTTAGGTGTTAGTTTTCACTATTGTCGTTAACGTTTTGGTAAATTTAGTTAAAAAAGTGTTTATTTCATTTAACTCTTGATTCACTTATATTAATGGCAAACTGTAGTACCATTTTCGACTCGGTTATAAGGAACGTTTTTTCACACAACTATTCAGCTTGATATTCAACAAAAGACTATTTTAACTTGGTCAAAATCTGGCCCAGTTAATCTTTGAAAAAGTATTGTTAACATATTTCGATTACCCATACACATGATACAAAATTACATTATATATGGAATTTATTTATTTTATTCATCACTTTCATGAATTATGAACCTTATCATTGGTTTAATCATCTCATTCCTTTTAAATTGATATATTGTAGTCCATATCTGTGGACATTTTGTGGAAATTACAAAATTTCTTTCCCTTTTTGAAATCTAGGCTCAAACATTGATTTCCGCCTTTATACAATTTTTCTTCCATTTTAATTGTTATTAATACTATTATAATAAATTTTAATTAGTCATATTTCTCTTCCTTTCCTTAAATACACATAACTTGAACCTTTGAACTGGTTTTTTGTGTTGGTCTCTGAATTTGACATTGCTCTTTAAAATTAATTAATTTATATATTTTGAAAATTTATAATATTTTAAGGTATTTTTCCTTATTATCATTTTAACTCATAGGATCATTCCCAGTAGTGGTTAACTGATTCACCTTATCTAAATCTTGCTAGTTTACAGGATTTATAAGTGAATTATACTGGTTTATATGGTTTCTGTGAATTCACCAAATGGCCTAGAGTTTAGAATTTTACATTTCTGTCTTTCTCAAATAAATTTAATCCTACCACCACTCCTCTGACTTTACATAGTTACTATTACATTAAAATAAAATGGTTTATAACTTATTGTGAGGTGTAGTATTAAATTAACACTACTGTTATAAAAAATAATTATGAACATGATTTAGCCATCTGTACAATTGAACTTATTGCTGACATGGTTTGAACATATACTTTTAACTCCTTTTGAATTAACACAGCATACCTACTGAAACATTATTAATGGTATGTATGCTGTTATTTAGCAAACATAATTCATTTTAAACACATAATATAAATCTTATTTTCTAATAACTCTTACAAATACATTGATTTTATGGCTGTGAACAGACAGTCTATTTAAACATTTTAAACCTATGAATACTAAATCAATGCCAGTCCTTTCTGGTCTAAACCATTATTATTTATGATCCCCTTCATCAGTAAACATGACCACCTATACTCTAGTTGTTAGCATTTTTTACAAATGTCTTGTAAATAAAGATTTACATTAAAATAATAAAATACTGGAAATCTTCCATTTTATTATTTTATTATGCTGTTTATTATTGGATATTAAAGTTGTTATATAGCATATTGATAAGTCATAGTATCACTAACTTTAAGTTTATTGCATTTCCAAAAAACACTTACACAAATTCACTTTCACTGGTGGTTCTGATATTTTGAGTCTCACTATCTCAGACCAGACCTTTAGTAATCATGGACTGTTAAGACTTGTTTATTTTCTTTATCACACAATCGCTTTAGTAGGTTCACTTCTTATAATACTATACAACACTTTAGGTTTCTAAATAATTACATTTTTATAGGATTTTGGTATGTTATACTTTCTTTTTAATCGTTTTGGTGGGTTTGGGGTTGATGGTAGTTAATAATAATAATAGGTTTTACAACGGTGTTTCTTTCATACTATTTCTTCCTCTCCTCCTGTCTTCTTTCTTGTCTTTCTTCTTATCTTCTTTCTTGTCCTTCTTCTTATCTTCTTTCTTGTCTTCATTCTTGTCCTTCTTCTAGTCTTCATTCTTCTTTCTTGAGTAAACCAAGGTACTTTGTGTTATCTCGACTGATGTTTAGTTTGGAGCATCGAAGTTATTTACTGATACGGACCTTGCTTTTCTCTAAAGGTTTCAGGGTATTGTTTTCTTCCTGATCACAAATTTTATTCTTCCTTCTTCTTGTCTTTGGGGTATTTTGGTGTTCACCACTCTTAAACTGATTCTCTTTCTTCTTGATATGGTGTTATTTAATTTGTTTACTGCTCCTAGCTTCCTGGGTAAATTACTGATCTTATATATGAGTTGCTTTCAATAATTTCTTTGATATTTAAACAGTGGTTTTTATATAATGTAATGAGGATTTTTATTTTATCGTGGTTCATTCCTTTGATTTCATTAAATCTCATTCAATATTATTTTAACATATGTGGTGTAATTAAATTTTATGATTTTATATGACTTAATAAGTAGTGGATTTTCTGTCACGCTACAATATGCAACATCATGATTCATAATTGAATAATTTCTCATAAGTACACATAAATACAACATCAATCGATATACTTACATGAATACACATAGAACACACACATATATAGATATACCACACACACATGTTCACCTGGCCGACAGCCTATATATATATTTTTCACCATACCTCAGGAGAGTATAACCCCAGTATCTGTCATCAAGACCCCCATCCCAAACTACCGTAATCGGATAAAGTGCCCGGCAAGCCTTAAAAACTTTTCATTGAGGAAACAAATCCATTAACTCGTCAGAGTATAACTGAGTTACAACAAATGAAATTATTACAAGTATGAGAAATGACCGAAGTCAATCTGGCAATACAGCCCGAACAACTCTTAAGTTACAAGCATACAATTTTCAGGTTTTGTTCCCCCAAATAGTAAGGTGCCATCGCAAGGTCAACACGACTGCACGGTCTTATAGAATGAATATTTCTCAGCTTCTTTTATGCTCTTACAAAAATACAATTTGAGCAAAAATAAAACCATTGGGACGTAACCACCAGAAAATAACATAGAACTGATTTTACAACTTTACATTTATAATTGAAGAAGTGAGAACCGGTAGTGTGCTCATATTAACAAAACTCACAATTAATGCACTAGCTATGGCAGTAAAAAAAAATTTTACTTATTATAGAATTATTAAACAGCAAACATAAATTTTATAAAATGTATAATACAAATTTATAATTGAAAAAGTAAGAACCGGTAGTGTGCTCATATTAACAAAACTCAACAATTAATGCACTGGCTATGGCAGTAAAAGAAAATGATCAAAATTTACTTATTACAGAATTATTAAACAGCTAACCTAAATTTTATAAAATGTATAATAAAAATTTTAATAAAAAAATTTTATAATGTAAAACCTAATAAAACATATTTGAGGCGTTCATAGAGAATTGGGTTGACCTCAGGCACGGCCATGCGCCTGAACCAGATGCGACAAAATTTAACATGTCAGAAACCTGTGGATGAAGGCACCAACAGGTGACGGTGGCAGGTCAAAGCACCCCCAAACCTTTAAATAATTTTAAAAAACAAAACCCCTATAGATCTATAAATATAATCAAGAAAATCCCCAACAAAGTACCCCGGCACCCATGCAAGCATAATTAACGCCCATACAAATCAGTAACATTCAGTTCCGCACACTTTTGCAATAAGAGAAAAATTTAACATCAAAATCGGGTGACGCATGACCCCGTCTGGGTTTACACTTACTCTGGGGGCGTAAGCATTGGTAAAGTGAATCTGACAAAATTTATAACCCCTAAATGTCCCGCTGGACTTGTGCACAAACGAAACTTTTAACTGGAGCCGTTCCAGGAATAATTACACATGTTCTAAATTGTAGCGGCCAAAAATATTTCTTAAAGGCTTAAATGTCACCTGGTTATAGTCCGGCACAAAACCTGAGGTTATTGTAGCGTGTTGTCCATCTCTTCCTCCCGGCGGCCAAGACGGAAAGTCACTAGTTTAATGGCATGGGTGGCAGATGATCGGACACCAGCTGGAGCGAATCAGGTGATCGTCTTAATCAGGAATCCGGAGAGTCACGTAGCGATTATCTATGCATAGTAGATAATAATATACAAGATCCAAACTCAATGCCGCCGGGAGAATGCAGGACAGTCGAGGCCAACTGCTAGACGAGAACTCGTTTGAGCAGTGACCGAAAAAACGTTACGTAGCGCTGACCTCAGAGCGCGCGCGGATCGGCATAGCAAACGTATTGATAACGGGGCAGGCACGGCTAAGCTAAATAATTAACGGATACGGCAATGCCCGTCACGTCGTTAACATAGAAAACAGCCGAGTTTTTTCCAAAACTCGGCACAACCATGACCATACTTCCATTTCCTTATGGAACATGGAAGTAATTAAAATCAAAAATATAGAATTTTGTTAAAGTGAAAAGAAATGTTTCCATAGAAACTACTTCTTTGTTGTCCAGAACGTAGTACACATATAAAACTTATAAAAATTTACTTCCTCCATCATCAACAGCCATTTTAATTTATAAAAAAAATTACGCCCTCCCCCGTCCCCCATTCAACTACCCTCTTCATTTATAGATATTTCATCTACCTTTCTACAGTGGATTATTATGACCTTATTTTCAGGATACTTTATTTGTCAAAATTAAGCACTTTACTCTTGTTAAAACGTAAAACGTTGCAGGTAAACTACCCCTTTCTCTTAACCGATCTTCACCAAAAACAATAGTCCTCTACAATTCAGGACTGTATGCAAAAAATTATTTGATTCGTTTGATTATGCGGCTGTTATCGTTTGCCATAGACAAAACTGTACACAGACACTTTTCGAAAAATGACTTTTTTCATGTTTTGATTGTAGTACAATCAGAATCTGCCGTTATCTCAAACATGATTTTTTTCGCCATGACCATACTTCCATTTCCTTATGGAACATGGAAGTAAAAAAACACCGTTCTGAAAAGACAAACGAAATACTTTACAAATGCAATTTTTTATAGACATTTGTCATGTGTTTACTGTCTCTGTAGTAAAGCGTTTAGTAACTTAGTCTCTGTTTATTGAAATCCCTCATGTCTGTCTACGGATTTCTTGAAACATCAGTATTGTTTAACAATCCCTATTCAGAAATAATCCATTCTCCTCATTGTACTTGACCATTTTTCTTTTTTTAAGTACTCATGTGTATTACCGAAGCAGCTTAGGAGTCAGGAGGCAGGGTAGCCTGCCTTATGTGAGCCGTACGGCATACAAGGAAGGCAGTGTGGCCAGCACTAACTTTCAGCCGCCCATTATTATCCCCAGGATGTTATCCCAGGTACTCATTTTCAACAGGTTGAGTCGACCTGAGGGCTGAAAAATGCGCCTTGATTTTTATTGTGCGGGCCCGGGAATCGAACCCGGGGACCTCTAGATTAGTACCCAGGTGCCATACCCACTGGTCTACTGGGCCGCCTTCCTTTTAATTCTACGTAACCATTACTCCGAACTCCCAGAATAAACATATTTTTGCTTAATTTTCAAAAACAATATTTTTGTGTTGTAATAAGTATGTATGTATATAACTGTTATATGTGAAGTGATATTATGCTCACCCATCAGTTTAGCAACTGATGTAAATTTTTCTCCAAACAAAACTTACAAATTACCAAAATTTCTATAATCGATATTCCCAGCAGAAACGTTAGTTCAGTTAACGGACAAGTAGCGATATTCAAAAAAGTAATAGAGAATGTAAGACGGGGGAATCAAAAAAGTTCATCAGCGATGATATTCCGTCGAAAAGTCACGTGATACGTAAAAGCAATTACCACTGTCGTACATCCTATTACTCAATAAGGTTGCTGATGTAAATATTGTGATGCGTAAGAGTAACAACTAACATGTCCAGGTAAAAGACGTGTGATTCACGAGTAGTTAGTAAAGTACGATAACAAACGGCATGTAAGGTTCCACCATTGTGTGTATGGTCACCAAGTTGCAATAGTTAATCTTTAAAATAGGTTAGATACCTATTATTCCTTCATGCAACTTACTTTGGTCGCTAGGCACGACGCGTTTCAGGATCAACAAGGTCCCATCTTCAGGTGATGATCACTCTCGGGTCAAGCTCGCCAGTATAAAAAAAAAAAAAAAAAAAAAAACGCGCACTTACTTTCTCGACGATGGCGCATCGTCCCCTCGCGCAGTATGAGTGTTTGTTGAATTCAGTGATTTTTTTTGTATGTGTTTTTATGAACTGACGAGTTCGACCCGAGTGATCATCACCTGAAGATGGGACCTTGATCCTGAAACGTGTCGTGCCTAGCGACCAAAGTAAGTTGCATGAAGGAATAACAGGTATCTAAACTATTTTAAAGATGTAAGGTTTGTTTACTAAAAACCTCACCGTAACGGAACAAACAGAAATCTACATAATTGGTGTAAATATATGTTTACGTGTGTGTGATTGTAGGAGGTGGGACATGTGCACTTAATCTTTGTAAACACACCTTCATGTTGCACCGTGTATGTTGCAACAGTACAGTTGTGGCATCCGCATAAGTATAGACCTACCATAATTATTCACAAACACATACACGCACCGTAGTCTTTTACTCAGAAAATGAGTAGTTTATCAGAAACTGGCTGCGGTGCAGGTACTGATATTATACCTTTAGTTTAAAAAATTGCCACTGCTGAGCATGATGTAGACGATTGTTCGTACATTACTGATTAAATGTACATTCACTTCTAACGCACACAGGCTGATATTTACCAATATGTATCCTACTAGAGGATGTAACTTTAATTAATCTTATCACTTGCATAATATTAGAAAACGCAATAACATTCAACCCTAATTAAACGTGTAACCTGGAGGTATAATTACTTTCGTTTTTTCCTCTTCGAACTCTAATAAAGGCGTTGTAAGCTTCTATTTACATACTATTAAACAACTGTATAATCTTCTACTCGTTCTGTCCCCAAAGGATTAAGGTGCACTGTTTTTAATTTCCTTCTTTTGTCATGAAAGGAGTGACACAAACGCAAACAGATATCCTGCGGCTGTCATATAAATCACTATTGCTTTCTTGCTCTATTGAAGTTCGTTCTGTAGATGCGTGACAGTTATAAACATTACACGATTTTGGGCAATGATCCTGTTCACACTGTTGTGCCCAACGTAACTGTGTAAGAGATGACCTTTAATGTATTCTTTATCTAATTTCATTACGTCTCTTCGAGTGGTCGTCGTAGTTGGTTGTGCTACACAACGCGGCCTTTGTCATCCTCTCCTCGCCTGCCAGTGGCAAACTAGTGACTAATGTTCTCGCCTACTCAGCCATTTTGTGTCGGCTTAAACTGTAGGTCCCATATACTGTAGTGTATCGCGGGTATCGTACGTCATTCGGTTTTGTCCCTTATCATCCGGCCCTAACAAAATATACAAAATTCTAGAGCTGCGAGCCTGAACCAAATATTTTTCCTGGGCATTTCTCTACAGTTATTCGATTGTTTATAACTTTAAGCTGTCTTTTATTGAGTACAGGTATTAGATAAACGTTTTGTTCAAACATTATTCTAAAACCTACTTTTTCTACTTATTCAGTCCCTAAATCCATTCCCTAAATCCGTTTAAAATCCGTTCGCAACGTTTATTACAACGGCTTAGAGATATTGGTTAATTGCTGTCAGTAGACGTTAACCAATAATCATATAACCTACACGAACAGTTAGAGACACAGTTACGCGTGCATTAAGCATTGGTCAGCACTGTTACAATTGTGTTGTTGCGCTCTCACTATTGGGCAAGGGTTAATGTTAATATGATGATATTTATCATCAACAACTTGTCGTTGGGAACAATATAAAATTATAATAATAGAGTGTATGCGTACCGTACTTTATGTTTATTGTAGAAATCATCAGAGTGAAAGCTATGTATGAACAGTACGACCCACATTCTTTTCCTTGAAGCTCATTCGATCATGCATACTAACACATGTCCGTCTGATTCTTGGGTCCATACCGACTTTAAAATGATTGTGGCATCAGACCAATACATGCTCTGAAATAGTTTATTCATATTTTCGTATTCACACCACAGTATATTCACTCAAATGTATCACTTCATCACTAAACTTTATCATATTTGGTGAATTTACTGTGGAAGGAGGACGAACGTTTACTCTTCAAAACGTCCATATTTTTATTATGCACAGAAATTAAGAAACTCACTTTTTTCCAGAAAACGACTGTGATTCAGTAATCTAAGAGTGTAATCTGCACAGCTAAGATAAAATTTGTTGCAATTCTACCAATGGAAGCAGATTTTTCCGTTCTAACTGGCACCTTCCAGGTTAGCTTCTGAAATTCCAGGTTTGTAGACAATCTGTGCCATTTGTGGAGTGGCTTGTGTACTTTTATCTACTCCTTTCACCACTAAAGCAACTTTTCTAGTATGCCTTGATCATTTGCGCTGGGCTTAGACTATACAGGCTTAAATGTATTTCGACATACGCTTCTACGTTCAGCACCTCGAGTCCGACAGATTTTGTAAACTTCCTGCACGATACTTCTGCAGTTGAAAGAAATTAATGCTGTAAAACTGGAAGAATAAGTTTGCAGCTTTAGAAAACTGTAACACGATCAAAAAACATTATTCATAAAACTTCTTTCATAATATATTTTTGAAAACATCCTAGTATCCAACGCACTATATATAGGCCTACCTACGTATAGTTTGCACAGTTATTCCGGTTCTGAGGGTAGGCTATACCTCACCATTGGTATTCCTAGTTATGGACTATAATACTCATCTGCTACGTGTCCATTATCGCTGTTAATCACGATATTATTTTTATTAAGTGTAATCTACTCTTTTAATGCGAAAAGAGGAAATTTTTATATATAGAATTATTATAAAAATAAATGGGCCTAATCAATCATTTCAATTTATGTGTTTTCATTTTCACTCGAAAAATACATTTATTGGCCTTTGTAATTCTATACCAAAGAATATTTGTCTGCCTTCTAGCTTCCATACATTTATAAGCTTTACCACCTCGTATAGTGTGTAAACAGTTGTTAGACTAATATTAAAAAGTAGGTCTCTTTGATGAATGTAAAGTTTAGACTAGTGTGCATATAAACAGCTGCGTACTTAACCAGGACAGTTGAACTTGCTAATAAAGAAATGGCTGTTTCTTATAACTTGTTAGAACTAAATATAGTAATACAAGATTAACATATCGGCCCTTGTTTTATAGGAAAATCCTTCAATACCAGACTTGTGTACAAACATAGAAATAAAATTTACTTAAAGGCAGATGCAATAAAATAAAATGATCTTAGTTTGCTGCCAAAGATCAGTGTATTCCATGCTGTATATTTAGTGAACGTATATATATTGAACAGTTCTTCAAATATTAATTATTTCTGCAAGTAAAATTATGTTGTATTATCGCCTTACTATAGCAGAAATAGTTAATATTTCAAGAACTGTTCGTAATATAAAAACCTGTATGTATTTATACAGTATAAATAAATGCACGAATCTGTTTGATATACGTACCATGCGTCAACTCAAACAAATACATACTCGTGCCCCTGCGCTTAATGGTCTGCCAAAAATACATAAGGGCAATATGCCCATACGACCCATAGTTAATTTTACCACAGCACCCGGATATAAAGCGGCTAAAAAACTTCTACAGGTTTTAAAAAATAATATAAAAATAAACAATAACCACAGTATCAGGAATAATATTTAATTTTTGAATCGCGTAAAATCATTAAGAATGTTGCCACAATATAAACTGATGTCCTTTTATATTGTGAACCTTTACACCAATGTTCCAGTTACCCAAACCATCAATATTGTACAGGAAAATCTGGAGAGTTCAGGCAACTTGAATCAACAAGAAGTACAGGAACTTATCATGCTATTAAGAGTAATACTAAGCCAGAACTATTTTACGTTTGATAATAGGTTTTTTGCCCAAGACGATGGACTTGCAATGGGTTCGCCACTTATTGGTTTTTTGGCTGACCTCTATCTTAACCACTTTGAAAAAGAATATGTATTGTCTCATAAGAATAGGTTTTATAAAAAGATCATTTCATACACGCGTTATGTAGATGATACATTTCTTGTATTTGATGGCACATGTAGGCAGGCAGAAATTTTGAATAAATATATAAATAGTATACATCCAAACATAAAGGTTACACTCGAGTTAGAGAACGAACATAGCTTAAATTTTCTTGACCTGATGATACAAAACATAAATAACCACCTTAAATTTAAAATCTACAGAAAGCCGACCACTACGGACATTACTATCCATGCGTCCTCAGTCCTCATGTCATCCATTCGCTCAGAAAATGGCGTCTTTTAACTCCTTCGTCAACTGTAACGTATTGCCACGTTACAAATCCAGGGAACCCATCTTAACTGACACTTGCCAATTACATGGGCTGCCTACGTTGTAACGAACTGTTATTAAACTCAAATTAATAGAACAAATTACATAAGATAATTATAAGGAAACAAGGGAAGGTATTTCACTGATTTATGCACTCATTTTCATGTGTAACAAGATGACTTCTCTTTATTAACAACTATTACTCAAAGATCCCATGACATCATTAATTAGATTAAAATATTTAAATGCTTTTCATAAAAACTTAGGGATCAAACTGATTCTGTATTCCTTTACCTCGGATCCGAGTTTACTCTAAGTATTTTGAGTTCATCTAGACGCTTGCAAGACTTCTTTTACCATTTGAAGAATGGTATTATTACTTAAAGTGATTATAAATTACATTTACATTTAAGGCGTTACAACGTATGATATTGAATCTTACAGTAAAGTCTTAGCTTGTCTCATTTTAATTTTAAACAAAATTTATAGTCTTTGAAAAGTCTCTTTTTTAATGTGAGTTGTGTATCAAATATGATTAACTCTCGATAGCCAAGCTATCGAGTCACCTTTACAATTGGTCGTAGTAACCTCGTCCTGGTGTGTCTCTCTTGGGGATTCTTGAAGTCGGCGTCATCATCTGGGTCGTGTCTTCGGCAAGTACTAGATAGGATGTTCACTGCGGAGAATGAAGTTTCTTTTGTGAAAGTAGGTGTAGATCCACGGAGGTCCTCGTCAGCGTCTTATGCATCGTATACGTGTATTTATGAAGTTTATGCAGATCACATCTTCATGTGTAAGGTTGTACTTGTATTTACCTCTTGAGGGGAGACGTCATCTTGCTTACTACTAGTTAAGTTTTTGTTTTACTTATTACATTTTTCTTCTTAACACATCTTTATATCATTCACACATTACACAACGCTCGCCACGTTTAGCAGTGGTAGCTAACATTTTAAAATTAAATTAAAAAAACAAATGCATTTTCGTGGAGCTCTCGCTCATACGTCTGTACGGTCTGACGGCAGCATAGTGACTCTCTACTAGATTCGACTGGCACATAACAACGGAGAGGGGCAAGTACTCCGCGACAATATAGTTCCTATTTTTATTTAAATTGACATTCTTATTACCAAAAACAATACATTAATTATACATATATAATTTAAGTGAATTATTTTAACTACTACTCGTGCCTTCAAATTTCTAATTACAAACATTATGATTTTCATATCTTCCTAAATTACAGACGACTCGATAAACACGTTGAGTCCGGAAATAACAGGTCACCGCATGATGACTAGTAAAGGGTTAATTGTGATATTAATAACCTTTTTTACAATTCGACTTTTTATTAGTGCTTCTATTGATTTTCAATCACTTCTCATTCTCATTCTGATTTAGTACAGGGGCTTTAGGTTTAATAGTGCGATTTAAAAATACTTAATCGCTAGCAAATTTAATTTTTATTTATTTAAGATTATAATTTCAATTAAATCGTCACATACTCCACCGCTTAAATTTCACGTTACGGGTGTTTTGTGAGTCTAACGCACAATTGGGGACTTGGAGTATGTTTGGTGTCAGTGTGTGGAATTTCTCTCACATAGTTATTGGTAAGCGTTATATCCACTTGTTTCTTCTCCACAACACAATATACTTTTATATTTTCTTATAAACTACCTTTTTTTTTTTTTACATACTATTCACACTTAATATCTACATTTAAAACACAAAACTCTTTCTTATCTCTATCACTTAAATCTACTACCGGTTTTTTCTTGGGTTTAGTTACTCTCTCTCCGTAGAGTAATTTTCTAAATCTTTTGCTATTTAGAATTCAGTTTAGTTGTCATTGCGTACTCATTTACTTATCTTTCGCAGAACTGGATCTCAGGTTGATCAGGCCTCATTTCCAAACTCTACGATTAACATTTAGCACGGTTTCAGAAGTATAATATACTTCACTACCTAGTATTACCTTTTCTACTCTTGGTTATACTATTCCTTCTCTTCTTCTTATACAACTTTATCTGCGAAATATGTGTTCGCCGCACATATTTTCGAGTCGCAGGTTCGTACAGGGCTACTGTAACTGGAGTTAGGTACTTCTGGATTTGGTAAGGGCCACACCATCGGTATGATAGTTTAGAGGTGGTCTTATCAATTGCACTACTAGTCGGGTGAGTCTTATACATTACTAAGTCACCTACTTGGTACCTAATTGAATTGTTATGAATACCTTTCTCATGGTATTTTCTGGATTTCTCTAAGTTCGCTCTTAAATTAGACGGGCTTTATTCCATATTTGCTTTATCTGCTTATCCGTTATTTGCGGAGGTAGCAGGTCGTGTATTTTCCATTTAGTGGACAAGGGGTGGTTTGGTTGGTATTTATACAGTAACTCAAACGGGGTCGACTTGTGACCTTCGTGATAAGCTGAATTAAAGGCGTATTGAATCCAGGATAGGTTTTGGTCCCACGACGTATGATCCTTCGCATGATAGGCGATTAACGCAGATTTGAGGTTTCGTAGATACCTTTCAGCAATATTGCCTTGCGGTCGATACTCCGTAGTGGTTATATGGTCTATTCCTAACTTGAAACACATATTCATAAATTCTTTCGCTTTAAACTGTAGTCCGTTATCTGATACTATACGTACAGGTGTACCGTAGTCTTTAAATAATCTTTCCTGTAATATTTTTACAGTCGTCGACGCTAATGCTCGTCGCATGGGATACATCCAAACAAATTTGGTGAATGAATCTACACAGATGAGTAACATAGTATTACCTGATTTGGATCGTGGATAAGGACCTGAAAAGTCTAGATAAAGTTTAGAAAAAGGGGTCTTAGGGATTTCCGAAATCAATTGGCTTACCTGATTATTTCTGGCCGGTTTACTGAGAGCACATAATTTACATTTCTTTACGAAACTGGCTATTTCGCTGTTCATATTGTTCCAATGATATTCCTTTCGAACACGATGTATTGTCTTATTGATTCCCATATGGGCTCCTATGGTAGATGAATGGAAGTACTCCATCAGCATGGGCTTAATCACATCAGGGGCTATTAGTCTTAGTTCCTTTCCGCTTCTTATTTTATGGCATAGTACATTTTTACTCAATACGTATTTCTCAGATTTAATACCTTGCGCAAGTTGTTCTATAATAGGCTTCAGTAAGGGGTCTTGTTGTTGATACAGGCAATGTTTGTAAAGGCAAGGGGGAACTCAGTAATTACGGCGTTAGCAAGTGCTATTTCCGGATTCTCCTTGTTTTCGGGAGTTTTAGTGGGCGACTGGAACATACGGGACAGGGTATCAGCGACTACGTTTTGTGTACCTTTAATATGCTGCACTCTGAATTTGTAGCAGTTTAACTTCAATACCCATCTTCCAATACGTCCTAACTGTTTAGGGTGATTCAGTAACCAAGATAATGCTTGATTATCAGTTTCCAAAAGGAATTCTTTATGTTCTAGGAAGAGTTTAAACTTCTCGAATGCAAAAACAACGGCTAAACATTCCAATTCATATGCGGAATATTTTCTTTCTTGGTCGCTCAAGGTTCGCGATGCATAACTAATAGGTAGTCTACTGTTTTCTATCTCTTGATATATGACTGCACCTAACGCTACACTGGAACTGTCGGTCTGCACTACGAAAGGTTTCGTGAAATCGGCTAGTTGCAAAACTGGGGGAGATATGATACTTTCTTTAAGTTGCTCAAACGCATTTTGATGTAGTGAGCTCCATTCAAACTTCGCTCCCTTCTTTCTTAAGGAATTTAGGGGTGCTGCTATTTCGGCAAGATGGGGAATATATTTGTGGAAATAATTTACCATTCCCAAAAATCGGGCTATACCTTTTGCATCTCGTGGGGGTGAAAATTCTCTAATAGCGCGGGTTCGTTCGGGGTCAATGCTTACCTTTCCATTCGCTTTCACGATGTGACCTAAGAATGAAAACTGTGGGACGGCAAAATTTACCTTCTTTGGGTTAACAGTTAATCCTGCTCTTCGTAACCGAGATAACACTTCGCGTAGGTGTTTATGATGCTGTTCCATTGATTCGCTATATATAACGATGTCGTCCAAATAGTGATACACATATTTAAATTTAATATCGTGAAATATCCTTTCTAATAATCTACTACATACGGAACTTCCTTGAGATATTCCAAAGGGTACTCTAGTAAATTGGTACAAGTTAAAAAGAACGGCAAACGCGGTTAGACGTTTTGATTCTTCCGAAAGGGGTATTTGGTGAAAAGCTTGATTCAGATCCATTACCGTAAAGACTATAGCTTTCGTGAAGTAATGGAAAGCACTATGGATGTCTGGAAGAGGAATAGATTCAAATTCTATTCTTTTGTTTAATTGCCTGTAGTCCACAACTAGTCTGTGTTTATCGTGACCTTTCGGTACTAAAAAGGAGGGTGATGAATATGGGGACGTAGAGGGTTCAATGACTCCTTGCTCCAACAACTTGTTGATATGGTTTCTCATCACTTCCATCTTGGGAGGCGACAACTTTACGGAGGTAGGCGTATTACTTTCTGATCGCTCAGATTAATTTTATATTCTATTAGTTTAGTGAGTCCTAGTTTAGGTGTAAGAACTGAGGAAAATTCTTTTATTAATTTCAGTATTCTCATTCTATCTCTACTTTCTAGATGAGATAAATCAGACTCTTGGTGTATTACATGTGCAGTAGATGAACAATTTTTTTCCTGTTTCTCATTATTACAATCAAATCTATATTTCCGTGTATGGTCGAATCGAAAATAATATTTTTGCTCATAGATGTCAAGAATCATTCCCGTTTTACTAATAAAGTCTGCTCCTAATATTAAGTCGGGTCCTAATTCATTACATACTAACATTGTAAAAATTCAGGTTAGGTTCTTGATTTTAACCTTAACGGTAATGCTCAGTTTTATTATTATATTTCGTTTATTGGCGGTAGCACACTTTATATTCACCGGTTGACTCCGTTTTACTAGATGGTGTTTCGCTAATTTGTTTGCTAACTCTTGACTGATTAAGGTTCTGCTAGATCCCGAATCAATTAATGCGATTGTGGAGGTAACGCCTAAGTCAACTCGTATTAAGGGTAATAGACTTTTAGTCCAGTGACATTTACTTATCGCGTTACATTTTTCAAGAAATTGTCTCACGTAGGGATCTATTTCCTTAGAACTTCTTTTCCTTCCACTTTGGTTATAAAATATTTTTTTTTTTTTTTATTCGTTTCTTTAGATCCACCAGATTTCGAGTTGCTGCGGAAGACACAGGATTTCGGGTCTCCCTGCCTTACATGTTTTTTGGATCTGAGTGTTTACGTTCCAATGGCTTGCTCTTGCAGTCTTTTCTTATGTGTCCATATTTGCCGCAATTATAACAGATGGGTTTATTGCGAGGAGGGTACCTTGTTTCCGCTTTAGATGGTGTTACACTTAACTTACCAGATTTGCGCACATTGTGAGGTCTATTGAATACTTGCCTTTCATGCAGGGTTGTTACACCGGGCTCTAGGGCTCGCAATTCATTTCTATTTGTTTCTGCGGGTTTCATCGTATGTCTATTTTGATCGGAGTACCATACATTTGACGAATGGATACTGCATTGTTCTAGATCTGCAATTGTGTCTGGTCTATTTATCAAAGCTAAACGAGATCTTTCCTCTGGTGACAATCCTATTAAAATGGTGTCGACCATCTGTGTCTCATTCCAATCTACACGTAGTAGTCGAGATGACTCCCTGATATCGGAGATGTAATGAGCTACTGTCGGATTTTTTATTACGGATACTCGAGTTTAAGCGTTAATTACAAGTGAACCTGTAGGTATACTCAAAAACTAGTTACATCAAATTTTTGCGCGTTTAATTTTGCGTTGATCTGTGTAAGAAACATATTTTGTGAAGGTTGATTTACATTTTTTTTCGTAGTTAGAGTAAAAAAAGTCCATGTTTTTTTTGTGTTTTTCAAGAAACCGCTCTCTTTGAAATTATATAAATTAAAAACCCTTGGTCGATCATAACTAAATTTTTATACAGTATGGGCACAAGTGTTTTCAATACATTACTTAAGTTACAAAACTGTTTTGTGATTCAAAAAAAAGTTGTTATCAGTTTTGTGAAACAACTTTTTCTCAGTACAGGATAGTCGTACAAAGGCAGACTTGGTCTTGTTTTGAAGCTCTTGATCGTGGTTATCAAAATCCACAACTACTGCAAACATACATTGAGATGCCGATTTTATACAGAGTGATATTCATGCAAGGGTGTGTGTGCGCTGGACCGTGTGTAAGTGGTCCTTCCGGCGACGAGAAAAACATTAGTGTTTACCGTACACTTTGCTGGTTTCTTTAAGCAACACAGATACACCCGAAATGTTTTTTTGTAAACTACAAGAGGTAGTAGGTGTGCGTTGTTTAACTTTTAAAACAGGGAACCCGTTTCTGTTAATTTTTGTTCATTGATCATAACCGATAAAATTTTTTAAATCATACAGAAAAATAAGAGTTTATTGTCGGTTGAATACTCGCATTTGAAAAAATTGTCTAAACGATTCCATTTACGGTAGAAAAGAAGTCGTTTCTATATGACCGCATGACTCAAAGAAAGCCACGCTATAGTACCTAAACGTTGTGTCCGTCAGTGAACGTCATGTTGTATTTCTTTTTCTCAGGAGACGATTTTCTTTCTACAACTGTACTGGTTTTTAATTCCGTTACTCCGTCGAGTCACGGCCTTCTTTATTCCCTTTTATTCCCATTATTTTCTTTTCATTTCCTTTTATTTATGCTGTTTGTTGCCGCCACTACGTTATCGATTTTCAGTTGAATTTTGAAAATATTTGAAATTACTGTATATGGACGTATCTATAGCTATTTCATAAATTCTTTAGTTATTCTATTTTCTTCGTTTAGTTGTTACAGTTAGTCTTTGCTGGAAGTATTAATCATGAATCAGTACAGAACGAAAAAAGCGTTAAGTTTATCGTCAGAAAAATATGAGGCCCTAGTTGTATGTACCAGACGTTAAAGACTGCATAAAACAAGGATAAAGACTGGTTTTCTCAAACCAGTATTATGGCTAAAACAAAAGGGAGAGAGAACATTTTTTAAACTATTGTAATATCAGTGACTTTATGCATATGCTATTTGGCAAGTCTTTGAATAGTGAAAAAAAACAAGTTAAGTCGTTTTCGAAAACAGAGCAGTCTTGATGAGCATTCTGGAACTCAGAGACCGTAATCTTCCGTAACCGGTTCATCCAAAATTCTAAATTAAGTATACGGCTTCTTCCGTTTCTGTTAGTGAAGTAATCAAACCAACTACTTTAATAGTCTCATATGCCATAATTTCTAATTAGTGTCTATGATCCTCTAAAGTCCTGCTGACGTTCTCCCCTCTTCACGTTATGTTTGTCTGCAGATTCGATAAATACTCGTAACGGTAAATCCAGAGGTTCGTCTCAATATCTCTGCATGTACAACATGTGTTATGTACTCCACATCTCACGAATGAGACATCTTAATGATGGATCCGAGCAGTTAAGAAAGAAAGTATTTACTGGTCGTAATAAGACTCACTTGTTTCCCAACGCCTTTCTAAAATATAGTGCTCGGATAAAAACTAATGTTTTTCTTTGTGATTGGACTCAAGCTTAAACCGCACAGTCAAGTTACTCCAAACACACTGACTAGAACATAGTCGTGCTAAATAAATATTTGCTAGCACATAAAATTATTTCATTTTTCGTTCTGTACTGATTCATGATTAATACTTCCAGCAAAGACTAACTGTAACAACTAAACGAAGAAAATAGAATAACTAAAGAATTTATGAAATAGCTATAGATACGTCCATATACAGTAATTTCAAATATTTTCAAAATTCAACTGAAAATCGATAACGTAGTGGCGGCAACAAACAGCATAAATAAAAGGAAATGAAAAGAAAATAATGGGAATAAAAGGGAATAAAGAAGGCCGTGACTCGACGGAGTAACGGAATTAAAAACCAGTACAGTTGTAGAAAGAAAATCGTCTCCTGAGAAAAAGAAATACAACATGACGTTCACTGACGGACACAACGTTTAGGTACTATAGCGTGGCTTTCTTTGAGTCATGCGGTCATATAGAAACGACTTCTTTTCTACCGTAAATGGAATCGTTTAGACAATTTTTTCAAATGCGAGTATTCAACCGACAATAAACTCTTATTTTTCTGTATGATTTAAAAAATTTTATCGGTTATGAACAATGAACAAAAATTAACAGTAACGGGTTCCCTGTTTTAAAAGTTAAACAACGCACACCTACTACCTCTTGTAGTTTACAAAAAAACATTTCGGGTGTATCTGTGTTGCTTAAAGAAACCAGCAAAGAGTACGGTAAACACTAATGTTTTTCTCGTCGCCGGAAGGACCACTTACACACGGTCCAGCGCACACACACCCTTGCATGAATATCACTCTGTATAAAATCGGCATCTCAATGTATGTTTGCAGTAGTTGTGGATTTTGATAACCACGATCAAGAGCTTCAAAACAAGACCAAGTCTGTCTTTGTACGACTATCCTGTACTGAGAAAAAGTTGTTTCACAAAACTGATAACAACTTTTTTTTGAATCATAAAACAGTTTTGTAACTTAAGTAATGTATTGAAAACACTTGTGCCCATACTGTATAAAAATTTAGTTATGATCGACCAAGGGTTTTTAATTTATATAATTTCAAAGAGAGCGGTTTCTTGAAAAACACAAAAAAACATGGACTTTTTTACTCTAACTACGAAAAAAAATGTAAATCAACCTTCACAAAATATGTTTCTTACACAGATCAACGCAAAATTAAACGCGCAAAATTTGATGTAACTAGTTTTTGAGTATACCTACAGGTTCACTTGTAATTAACGCTTAAACTCGAGTATCCATAATAAAAAATCCGACAGTAATCTCTCGTGATTTCCTTGTACTCGGAGTACGGTCTTTCTTTTAATTTCTTCATAAATTCCGGTTGGAATAAAGTACTTTATTATCGAGCTATGTAGGTCTTCTACTGGAAGTGTAGAGCTTAATGCTTCTATTACACGATTCTTTAACGGGGGTTTACATTTCGGTAGCAGAACTTGCAAAATTTGTCAATCATTCAGCTGCTATAGATCTTTTATCTGCAGGAGATATTTAATGAAATTTAGTAGTTTGGAGACATTTAATCCATCGGTGTAAGGGATTTCAGTTAAGATTCTCTCTACAGGATGAGTAATTTTTCCGTATAGGTCAGCGTTATGGTTCAAGGTTAGCATTCCTTTAGGAGAACGATATGATTCATTCGGGGTGGTCAATTCGTGAGTTCCGGGGCGAATCTGGAAACGATCGGGAGGAGGGGCATTTAAATCTCTATCTGTATTTTGCTCTTGGTTAGCTTGCATTTGCGATACGGCTGGTGAGTTCCGATCAGTGTTAGGCGGAGGTAGATCAGTAGTAGGGGATTGTACTAGGGAGATGTGTAATTTGTTTAAGGACTTCTCTATTTCATCCATCCGGAACGAATCGGATCTTCTTCTTAAGTCATTAATAATTGTGGGTAAGCGACGTAAAGCTTCGTCAGCTAGGTTTTGCACTTCACGTGGTATTTCCGTAAGATTAGGCCAGATCAACAAATTTTTCATTCGCCGGGTTAAATGCTCTATTCTCTGGGTAGTCCGCAAAATTATCGCCGGAGATTTCACGTCTTGGAGGGTTTGAGACAATAAGGTTAGCTCACTATACTTGGCATTACAAATTTCTCTCTCGCTCTCATAATCGAGTTCGCTTAGGTTGCTTAATTGCGCGGGTGTATCAAATCCACATTCGCGTATTGATCTACGCAATTCCGCGACTGTTACATTCACATGGGGTAGTCCACGCAAAAGAGCTTCGTAAGACAGCTCGTCCTTTAATAACAAATCCGGATTAAATTGGGCCATTTTTTTTTTTTTATTTCTAACACATTAAAACGTACTTAAAACTGATTCTACAACACTACACACTAATTACATAGATAAGATAAATTCTTGCGTAAATCATTTGCATAATTCAGAAAAGAATAATTTCTCTTCTAAGGGA
The DNA here is from genome assembly GCA_034769895.1 of Magicicada septendecula. NCBI lineage: Eukaryota > Metazoa > Arthropoda > Insecta > Hemiptera > Cicadidae > Magicicada > Magicicada septendecula. Next base: position 264,087,766 of record CM068368.1, on the reverse strand, counting down.
GAGACAGAAATTCCACACACACATATTTCAAAGTTAAATCGCCGATCAGCTGTTTGCTGGAATGCAGGCCACCCTCTTTTATTTAGTAAACAAAGGCAGGGTAAGTGTGTGCGTGAGAATACGGGGTTTACGCTCACGTATTGTTCTCTACACAATGCTACAGACTAACTTCCTTAACAGGTCTTAACTGGAGAAGCCAGCTCGGACGCGTGGGGTGAATCTCATTCAACAAAGCACGCCTTCAACTTACACGTGTATTACGGTTATAACAGTCTGACTTTATTAATTCTCGTACTTTCCCCAATTAAATTAATTATTTATTTTGGTAACAAATTTAAGTTACGAAATTCTTTCCACGTAATTAACCGGGTCTACTTTACACAGGAGCATTATTATTATTTCTTTTTTACTACTTTTACCGTGACGACAGACATACACTAACATATACTATGCATGCATATTCAAGAAACAACAGGTCTTGGATTGTCATAATATAAACCTGTTAAAGACTGAGCAGATCACCAAGCACTACAATTCATGTACATACTTGCAATACTTGCATTTGGCTTCATACAATGATATTTCAAGTTATACTGACTATCATTTGCGTATCTTAAAACAAATTCATTTTATGAAAATTAAAGTTACATCAAATACATTCCCTGAGTGCATAGATCAGATAACTGAGTGCCAAAAGTTATCTATTTTACTACATAACAATTACTTTAATTAGCAGGGTGACGTATCTCTGTTAATGTCACGATGCTTACAACCTTTTTACTAATTTAGCAGAGTGGCGCAATTTTGTAACGTATTGCCACGTTACAAATCCAGGGAACCCATCTTAACTGACACTTGCCAATTACATGGGCTGCCTACGTTGTAACGAACTGTTATTAAACTCAAATTAATAGAACAAATTACATAAGATAATTATAAGGAAACAAGGGAAGGTATTTCACTGATTTATGCACTCATTTTCATGTGTAACAAGATGACTTCTCTTTATTAACAACTGTTACTCAAAGATCCCATGACATCATTAATTAGATTAAAATATTTAAATGCTTTTCATAAAAACTTAGGGATCAAACTGATTCTGTATTCCTTTACCTCGGATCCGAGTTTACTCTAAGTATTTTGAGTTCATCTAGACGCTTGCAAGACTTCTTTTACCATTTGAAGAATGGTATTATTACTTAAAGTGATTATAAATTACATTTACATTTAAGGCGTTACAACGTATGATATTGAATCTTACAGTAAAGTCTTAGCTTTCTCATTTTAATTTTAAACAAAATTTATAGTCTTTGAAAAGTCTCTTTTTTAATGTGAGTTGTGTATCAAATATGATTAACTCTCGATAGCCAAGCTATCGAGTCACCTTTACAATTGGTCGTAGTAACCTCGTCCTGGTGTGTCTCTCTTGGGGATTCTTGAAGTCGGCGTCATCATCTGGGTCGTGTCTTCGGCAAGTACTAGATAGGATGTTCACTGCGGAGAATGAAGTTTCTTTTGTGAAAGTAGGTGTAGATCCACGGAGGTCCTCGTCAGCGTCTTATGCATCGTATACGTGTATTTATGAAGTTTATGCAGATCACATCTTCATGTGTAAGGTTGTACTTGTATTTACCTCTTGAGGGGAGACGTCATCTTGCTTACTACTAGTTAAGTTTTTGTTTTACTTATTACATTTTTCTTCTTAACACATCTTTATATCATTCACACATTACACAACGCTCGCCACGTTTAGCAGTGGTAGCTAACATTTTAAAATTAAATTAAAAAAACAAATGCATTTTCGTGGAGCTCTCGCTCATACGTCTGTACGGTCTGACGGCAGCATAGCGACTCTCTACTAGATTCGACTGGCACATAACAACGGAGAGGGGCAAGTACTCCGCGACAATATAGTTCCTATTTTTATTTAAATTGACATTCTTATTACCAAAAACAATACATTAATTATACATATATAATTTAAGTGAATTATTTTAACTACTACTCTTGCCTTCAAATTTCTAATTACAAACATTATGATTTTCATATCTTCCTAAATTACAGACGACTCGATAAACACGTTGAGTCCGGAACTAACAGGTCACCGCATGATGACTAGTAAAGGGTTAATTTTGATATTAATAACCTTTATTACAATTCGACTTTTTAAAAGTGCTTCTATTGATTTTCAATCACTTCTCATTCTCATTCTGATTTAGTACAGGGCCTTTAGGTTTAATAGTGCGATTTAAAAATACTTAATCGCTCGCAAATTTAATTTTTATTTATTTAAGATTATAATTTCAATTAAATCGTCACACAACAGGCTATTGAAAATTCCATTGGAGCCGGAGGACTACCGTGAAGAACTTAGTACTATAAAGTACATAGCGATGGCCAACGGTTATAACAGCGTGATTGTAGATAGGTTAGTAAAAAAGCAAAAAAAGAACCTGCATAGAAATAACAATGAAACACACAATAGGGTTCAGAAATACATAGCAACTGAATATACGAATCTTTTACCCAATACTATTTATAATGTTTTTAGAAATTATGACTATACAGTATCTTTTAAGACGAATAACAGCATTTTAAAAACTTTAAGGCCAAAATCCAATAAACCAGTAGAAAGCTGTTCAGGGGTGTATAAAATAGAATGTGAAGTATGTAATAGTTTTTACATTAGACAAACAGGCAGAAAATTTTTAGATTAGATATAAAGAGCACCTGCCTAGGGGCAACATCAGGAACATCAAATCAAACTTTGCCATGCATATCATCGATCACAACCATACCTATTCCAGTTTTAGAAATAATTTCAAACCACTGCATTTCTGCAAAAAGGGTAAACTCATGGGCGCACTGGAGGAGTTTGAGATTTACAGAGCCTCTACAACACACAATGATCAGCTTCTGAACGAGAAACTGTCGTTCAAATCAAACGAACTGTATGATACTGCTATACGCATGCTGAAACAGCACGACAAATAGATACAGGCCGAATAGATTTGTCAGTCGCTCGCGGGGTCGGTAGCGATGCGCATCGTGAGATAACGCGAGTGGGGAAATCGACTGAGTAGCGAGATGTGCGTGATCTTTATATATTTTTATCTATTGACGTGCTCTACATGAGTGAAAAGTTTATCCACCTGATGATGGGACTTTAAGTCCTGAAACGCGTAGTGTATATTGAGAACACAAAGAAGTTACAAAGAAGGAAACCAAAAGGTAATTCTAAAATTTATTTAATTTTAACAACGTCGAGGTTAACCTGTAATACTACAACAGGTGATTCGTGTAATAAGTCAGTGAACGTAAAATGCGATTAAGAATAAAAGCAAACTTGTCAAAGTGTACGAATGAGTTATTTCTCCGTATATATCGTCGCCTTGCATTTCTCGAATGTCGAAAAGGAAACCACAAAATAAGTATCGTAATTATAACTGTAAAACTTGCGTGTAATATAATCCGGTAATACGTTTTACGTTTTATATAATGAAATAGTATATAACGAAAAAGTAGTCATTAACTGGATTATTGAATAAAACAATTACCACAAATAAGTAATACATATTCGCTTTCATTTTAAGCTTACAAACTAAAAACAATACCCAACTGAAAGTAAGGCGTTTGTTTTAAGTTAGCGACTAAAAATAAAACACGTTTGTTGTACAGTTCTCAAAATAACACCCAATTCAAAGTTGCCACCTCTTCCGAATTACTATACAGGACTCCCACTGTGTCACAAAATTCGGTTTTTAATAATTCATTTTTAATGACATACTCAATAACAAACCAAGCGTAGATGTCGTGACAGGCGTAAAAATTTCAGTGGTGAAAAGCTTAAAAGTTTAAAACAAAATGTGAATTCTCTTAGACAAAGAGAGACCAGCATAGTAACCCGCGTTACTCTGAATTGGGTACTGTTTGTAGATTGTCCACTAAAAGTGAACACTTTTTGCGTGATAACTTAACATCATATTTGGTCGCCGATAATGCCGGTTTAATTTATTATATTGCTAAAAATGCTTACGTACTAATCGAACTACAATAAAATGCGACTAAGGTCGTAAAAACAAATATTTTATTAGAAAACAACTCATGGATTATATTAAGTCCATTCAACTAAAAAACAGCTGGTGACCATTTAATAGCGAAGTTATATTTTCGCAGTAAGTAATAAGTCGATTCGACGTGTAATTGTACATAGTCATTCAGAAATCTGACTTACTTGGTTAAATGGCAAATACCATGCTTCCCTCTGAAACGTATTTATTCTCATTTAATTATTATACGAAGCCTATTCATTAATATTATACGTTATTATTGTCTGCATATTGGTTCCTTAATATTACGTATTAATATTATCTGTATTACAGTTGTGTTAAACGTAGGGTACTGTTCGATCTCCTTCAAGAATTGGTTCGTCCCAGAACATTCAAATTGTGGTTCAACTAAAAGATTTTATTTTTTCTAGGTTCCATCGCCTTATCTCAAGGCTGCCCAACCCCAGGCCAAATACCCTATACACAATGTGGCCCGCGAACGAATTATAAATGGCCCGCGTGAGCAAGTTTCAAAATTCCCGCCAAGTTGAAAAAGTGTCGCGCGCCGCGGAAACAACAAGTGATGCGCGTTGCGCGCGGTCACGCGATTGTTGGCTGTCCCGCTCGGAAGGTCATAGTCCCTTTGTGTTTCGAGAACCAGTCGGAGCGAGTTCGCGCGCGTATTTATTTACAGTTGCAGTTTTTAATTATCTTCCTTAAAAGTGTTGATTATCTTCCTTGAAAGTTATGTACCTAAAAGTGTTTTAATTTGTGATTTTAAAGATCGTACTGCATCAAACATTGGATATACCTGGTCAGTTTTTGTTAAAAACAACAAGAAGTGTTTACTTTGGCATTCAAAGGTATGTTATTCATTATTACCTAATTTTAAGTTTTCCCCACAATAAACTTGATTACAAGTTTTCACATTAGGTATTCAGGAAGTAAAGTAAAAAATGCTGTTTGTTACAGTATGGCTCACAGCAAATCAAGTACGTCGAAATCGACAGAGTCCTACCGTGTTTTTCATGATGAATGGGAAAAGAAATATTGTTTTACTGAAAGCAAGGCGCAGCAACCCATATGTTTACTTTGCTTTACTACAGTAGCTGTTGCAAAAAAATATAATTTAGAAAGGCATTATATGCAAAATCATAATAATTTTGAAAAAGAGTATCCTGTTGGTAGTGCCATCAGAGAAGATTTTTTAAAGAAAAAGAAACGGGAACTATTCAACCAACAGAATATTTTCGTTAAAAGGCAGGACGAGCTTGAATCTATGATCAAAACATCTTACGAGATTTCTTTGCTTTTAGCGAAAATGAAGTAGCCTTTTTCTGATGGAGAAATTGTTAAAAAGGCTTTGACAATCTTTGCACAAAATTGTAATGACCAAAACGTCAAAGCTAAAGCCGACAGTCTTTCACTTTCACGAAACACTGTTACGAGACGGGTGGAGGAGATGTCAGTTGATATCAGCGACCAGATCCAAGAGATCGTAACAAAGTGCAAATACTTTTCGTTGGCGTTAGATGAAACTTGCGATTTAACGAGTAGATCTCAGTTGGCTATTTTTGTTCGTTGCATTGATGAACATTGGAATGTATTTCAAGATTTACTAGTATTATGTCAGCTGGAAACTACAACCCAAGGAAAAGACATTTTTACGAAAATTAAGGAATGCGTTGAAAGAAAGGCTTTACCATGGGACAAAATGAAATCTATTTGCACTGATGGTGCACCTGCAATGACTGGGGAAAAAAATGGTTGCGTAGCTTTGTTACAAAATTACTTGGATCGAAAAATATTTTCGTATCATTGCATCATCCACCAGGAAGCGTTGTGTGCAAAGGACATGAAGTTGGATGATATTATGGACCCGGTAGTACGCTGCATAAATTACATACGTGCAAAAGCTTTTCACAGACGTCAATTCAGGGTTTTATTTGAAGAAGATATCAGCGAATATGGAGAGTTACAACTGTACTGCGCTGTGCGATGGCTTTCAAGGGGCAACATGTTGAAACATTTCTTCAACTTGAGAGAGCAGGTGTTGGAATTTTTAGAGGAAAAAAGGACGTTACCTTTGGAAACTGATTTACTGAAAAATAAATCCTGGTTGAGTGATCTTGCATTTCTTGTTGACATTACTAATTACCTCAATATTTTAAACCTCAAATTACAAGGCAAAGATTGTTCACTTCCGACTATGTTTACTTTGATAAGCGGATTCAAAGCTAAATTAAATCTGTTTTTAATTAATTTAGCCAATGAAAATATTGACCTTTTTCCCACACTCAAAGATTTGAAAGAGAAGCTCAATATCGCCACTATCAATTGTACTAAGTACGAATCTAAAATTAGATGCCTATTACAGTCGTTTGAGAGCAGATTCCAGGACTTTGAAAGTATAAAAGAAAATTTACAAATTTTTGTGAATCCTTTTACAATCAGTTTGACTGAAATAATCAGTTATCCTGCCAATATTCAGTTGGAACTCACTGAACTGCAAAATCATTCTGCACTAAAAAACCTTTTTGCAGAAAAAATATCTTCAAAGTCACAAACTTCTTCAGAAGAATTTGTAGATTTCTGGAAATTGGTGCCAAAAGAAGACTTTCCTGCAATAACTGACCTGGCCTTTCAATTTTTAAGTAGTTTCGGATCAACATATGTTTGTGAAAAGATTTTTTCAAATCTTTATTATATAAAAAATAAATAACGCACATCTCTAACTGAGCAATATATTTCTGATTTGTTGTTACTGTCAACATCTGATCTGACGCCTAACATAAGAAAATTATTAAAACAGAAACAATTTCAGAAATCACATTAATTGTACCAATTATTTAGATTTAGATTTTGATTTTTGTTAATTTTGTTTCTTTATTTGGCAGAAGATGCTATTTATTTTATTTTAATAAACGACAATTTCAGAATGTTGCATTTCTTTTGTTGCACAATACCTTAATTTAAGGCTTATTGTTATCAAAAGTAACAAACATAGGAACCGTCAGTGGTCGTGGTCAGTGGCTCGCCTGTGATTTTTGAATCATCAATTTTGCCCAACTGTTAAAAAGGCTGGGCAGCCTTGCCTTATCTCAACAAACCAAATCTCAATTGGAAAGGTGTCTATTGATAATAGGGCTGTTTGTTTTTGTTCGTGTATAGAACCATGTTATCCCTCATGTGGTAAACAATTTAAAGCTTTAGAAACGTGTAATAAAAAATCCTGTTGGTAAGCATTAAACTAGAGCTATTAAAAAAGAGCACTGCATTGAAGCAAATCACGCATAGAAAATATGTACATTTAGTTAAATAAAAAAAGATTGTATTACCTAAGATTTGGTCAATGCACACACTTCTTAGAATAGGCTTAATGGCTAAAACAGAGGAACATTTAGTTAATAAGTGTGTTAAGTGGTTGTATGTACGATTCTCATCAGCGCCGGCCTTAAGGACGGGCCAACCGGGCAATGGCCCTGGCGCAGATTTTTAGAGGGCGCCAAAATAATGGATAAAAAAAATCAAGTTTTTCTTTCCTTTATGATTGTTAATAAATGAAGTTGTTCTCTGAAGCAGGTTAAACAGTTTACTCTATTATCAATGGATGCCACTGTTTGGTACATAATAAGACAATCAATATAAATCTTCACAAAGCGGTATTATTAGACGTATTTTGACATTCATGCTCAGCCACAAAACGGCGACAAGATAGGCAAGACAGCGCTTCGCTCACTGACGCGTACAAGCCTCGAAACAGACCGTATAAGTTTGGTAATCTTCGGCAGCTCACCCGTCTCCGCCACGCGAACATCGTACCCTTCACGCTTCATCCTTTTTTTGTTTTAGTTGTTTCTTTTGTTGTGACTTGTCACCGTGCAACTGCCAGTGGTGCGAATAACAGTGTAAAGTATTTTTAAGTGCGCGTTAAGTGTTTGATTTTTCTTATGTTATCTAGGTATACTCTTTATTGTTTTCATTTTCTTAGTAAGCTGCCTAGCTTAAATAATTAGAAATTCAAAGCAAGAAGAGGAAATGTTTTTAAATGGCAGGCAGTAAAAGTGTAACTTATTTTATGATTTTAAACAAACTTTAAAATTGTATATAGTTTAATTATTAGTATGTACAACATTCAGGATGGCCATTCGATCGATGGTTTGGTTTAGGTCTTTCGTCTTTTAAATCGTTTTATAACCCCGAAAAGAAAAAAGAACGGTAGAGCCTAATAAATTAAAAAAAAGTGAAAGGAAACTTACATTATTGTTCGTTTTAACTCGGTTTGTAAAATTTCGTTGAATTTTCGTTTCAGTACTCCGAATATTTTTGACATAGGACTATATGAGTGCAGTTTATGATTTCAAAGACTTTTAAAAAAATGGCTTCAAACCACAAACTTTAAGGAGCTCAAAACAGAAAGAGAAAGAATAAAATATTCAATGAAATTAAACAAGGTGCTAAGTTAATGCGTGGTTTTCTTTCTCAAAGTTTAGAAATAGAAACTGATCAAAATAGTCCAAAAGAAGATGTAACTAAAATTTATTTTTCAAATGCTAGAGAGACAGAACAAGTTTTTGATGACAATGTTCAAGACACTAATGATGAGACTGAGATGAAGGAAACTGAACAACCTGGGACAAGCCGCCAAGGAAACGATTTTTACCTTGCCAAAGATGTTACGATTAATTCATCAAACCCTATAACGGACGGACATGAAGATGAAGTTCACCCTTTATCCCACAGCGACGTTACCTCGTGTAATTTGGACGATGTCGGCGAATGGCCTATCTTGACTCGTCACATAAGGGATCAAATAATTAAAAACGGCCATTCGCCGTGACTCAAAAGTGACATCTGAAGCCAAATCATTGCAAAACAATTTAACATCTTTTGACCTCATTGTCTTCCTTTTTGTTTGGCATGATTTATTGTTTCAAGTAAACTTGGTCAGCAATAACATGCAAAATGCCAACAGTGACTTATCAACAGTTACACATCTTCTTGGAAAGTGCCATTTTAAAAGAATATCGTGAAACTGGATACGCAGGTGCTGTAGCAACAGCCAAAGACATAGCTGAAGACTTAGAAATTGAAGCTGTTTACAAGAAGCAGGCTGAGAGAAAGAAAAAACGGCAATTCGATTATGAGTCCCGAGACGAAGCCCCAACAGGTTCAGAGCAGTTGTTTAAAACAGCTGTCTTTTACCCGCTTATAGATCAGGCTGTGACATCCATCGAACAGCGCTTTACGCAACTTGAGACTCATAATCAGTATAGGGGTTTTTTGTACAACATGCAAACTCTTCCAGAATCCGAAATCTTGAAACAAAAATGTTTGACTCTTCAAAAAGTTCTTCAATAGGAGAACGTGACATAGATGGCAACCACCTTTTTGAGGAGCTTAAACATTTGGGTGTATTTCAAAAAACTCTGCGATAAAAACTCCTGTTCAAACTTTGCAACTTATTTCAGAAAGTAACATGATTGACTGTTTTTCTAATATATGGATTACACTGAGGATTCTTTTAACAATTCCTGTCATGGTTGCTAGTGGAAAACGCAGTTTCAGCAAGCTCAAATTAATTAAAACTTACGCTCTACATGATGCAAGACCGCCTATCATCTCTAGCAACAATTTCTATTGAAAATGACATTCCAATCCAGTTAGATTTAACGAAAATTTTTAAAATGTTTGCTGATGCAAAAGCAAGAACAAAGAAATTTAACTAAACTTTCAAAAACCAAAATATTTTTTTTTATTTTTAAAAGAAAACTTTAATGTAATAAATCTTGGTGTGACATTTTTAAACTTTACATGTGAAAAGACATTTGTGATAATATCTGTACATACACTTTTAATAAGAAGAAATGTACATTGACTGAATTAAAATTATAGGGAACTGTTTGAAATTGATTAGTTTTATTTGATGTTTTTCACTCGCATTGAGCGTCCACATGAATCACTTATATAGGTGAGTCAAGTTACAGCTTTATTAAGTTAAATTTTAAAAACAGGCCTCAGTGATAGTTAATGGGTTCCAAGATAATAAAAAAATAAAAATTTTCAACATCTGAAAAGTTATATAGTATAAACTTTAAATTTTTTAAATAATTTCATGTAGACCTACGGAATACTTTTTTTATGTGTAGGGCTTAACCGCCGCCACTAGTATAAAATAGTCATGATAAAACTTTTAAAGTATAATGTTACTAAATTAGTACTGATAAGAAAACAAGCACCACAATTTTTTTTTGGGGGGGAGGCGCAAAATTGTGTCTCGGCCCGGTCAGACCTAAAGGTTTGAGCCGGCCCTGATTCTCATGTAAAGTCACATAATATAGGTCTATATGAAGTTGAAACTGAGCAGTTTATAATTACATCAATGAGAAGAAGAACATTAAGTAAATACTAAATATTATAAAAACTTCTCGAACTTAGGTAAAGTAACTAATTATGTTATTTTTGTTCAATAAGTTACTTTTTCAGGCCATATTTGTACTAGATGCTGAAAAAAGTCATGTAAACACATATATGAACAAAATAATATAGTCCATTATGATTCAATGGACTACACCTGGTATCTTCGTCTGTTAGGTTCGATAAAACACGTATGCAAATCATGTATTACAAAAAAATCAGTGACAGGACTTGCTTCATTAAATATTCTTGAAGGCAGCAGGAAAAGACATGAAGTTTACACATACTTACATTTATGTTGTTTTCAAAATCAACATTCAGCTTGAAACTTCACTGAGTTACCAATTTGTTTATTGTTAGCTGTCCTGGACAAAACCATAACCATACATTGTGCTGATATCTATGATAGCTTACAGACAGTTGGACGTTTGAAAGAGTGCAGAAAATTCTGCCGATTTGAGGCACTTTGAAAAGAGTCAAAAGGCACTTATCAGAAGCTGTTTGAAAAAGTGAACTGCAAATTTTATTTCTTGGATGAAGATCCGTTATCTGAAAAAACGTTGAAGGAATACACATTATAAACTAATAACGAAGCACATTGCGCTATAAAAACAATTTTAGGAGTAACCAGGAGAAATCCTCTAAACCAGGGCTATTTTTCTCTACCTAACCGTTGTTTATGAAGACTACAACAGCGAATATTTAACGAAGTTATAGATTTTCTTTTAATAAATGATTTACATATGTCGTTTATCGAACGTAACAGATATTTATCCGTATCTAAAAGATTATACTCAACAATATTCGTCTAGATTACCAATCCAGAACCGAGGAAGCTGTTATCTCCTACTAGAATGCAATGACCAATTTTTTTAATTTTTTGACATGAACTAAACAAAAAGAAAGATTAGTGGTTTTGGTATAATTAATGCCAGATGTGTTTTTTTTTTACAGTGAGCGATGCCAGCGGGCGGTATACAGGAAATTTCTTATGGGGAAACACGTATTGGGTCGGCTCCGAGACCCTTTGCACGCAGATAAAAGAAATGGTGATCAAGTCATCCTTCGAGCTCGGATTTTACACGCTGAGAGCATACATTTACATTAACGATACTATCACTCCATCCGTAAGTATACTCTGAAGTATTCTTCATGTCTTGATGGTATGAAACTTTCTTCTTCACTAACCCGTAACTCCGTAACACTCATCTTTCTTTAAATAACTTTGATTAGTGGGTTCGTACCCGAAACGGAATTTATTCCTCTAGTTCGACCATACTGGATGAAAAGCGACCATGAGTAACTTAGTCGAAATGCGATAGCAAGCCCACCAAATACAACTGAAAAAATTTGATTTAAAAATTGAAGTACCATACAATTTTTTGAAAGCTTAATATTTCGTCTTGCAGTGGGTAGGGATGAGATAGTTATTTTTAAGTGAAATTACAAACAGCCTGTATAAGAACATGATAACTTAAATAAATTCTACCACAATAAAGAAAAGTAATGAAATAATGAACACTAGAATATATAACAAAATTAAAATTCAATAATTTAAAGTAAAATTCATATTACGCCTGACTTACTAACTATACTAACTACTTATTAGAACATATCATTTTATATTACACTGCATTTACTAAGAAGATTTGGTCATTCCATTTTTTACATTATGTCAAAAAATATTTTTTGTCAACGACTCCAATGAATTATTATTATTATTATTACAAAAAATACATTCTACTTTATCAAAATTTCATCAAGACCTGTGTCTTCAATAGATTAAGTAAGAATAAAGAGTTAATTATTCTCTAGCCCTTACCATTTCCTAGGCAGCTAAAACATTCCTGACAGACACAAAGCCCACTGTCTGTACAATACTGTACATTACTTTGGATTGTTTAATGCAGACCTATAAGAAGCAAACAAATACAAACACACATTGTATGTAAGCGTGTCATAAACACTTAGCTATGAGCAGAACAGGGTATGCAGTACAACTAATGAGATAAAACCAATGGTAAAGATGTTTGTTGTAATCTTAAATCTGAATATGCTTAAAACCCCCAGTAAGAAAATACAATGCAGGTCATGCAATTATGTCCATTAGAATTAAGGACAGGAATCCTTGGCAGAAATATAGCTAACTGAGCTTGAAATTAATCTTATGCAGTTACAAAGGCCTGCAGTGATTGATATTCCTGCAAGAAGATAAAAAATATTCTTACGTCTCCATTCAATATACCATCAATTACCCAGTCAACTGGAGAACTAAAGAAAAAATACACACTTAGACTATATGATATTGTAGAGACAATGGAAGCAAAGGTATTCTATATGAACACTGAAATGGAAAACTTCTCAAGAATAACTGTTGTGCAGAAGTATAGGCTGATGTGATGTTTATGTTTATTGTCTGAACACTATCAATATATTAGGTTTGTAATTTTTTTAATTTTAAACTAAGTTTAATGTTTTGGATTTTTAACAAATACAGTTAGATTTTGTTAAAGGCTACACATGTATTGGGCTATATACATTTTTTTTATTAATAGTTTACAGTCTAGAAACCATGTTCACTAAGCAGTCAAGATTTAATTTGAGTTCAAGTCTACCTTAAAATATAAAAATACTTGAACTGTTTATGAATAATATTGTACTGTTTACTTTGCACATATTTGTTACTCTTAAAATTGTGTGTACACTGTTACAGACACGTTCACAACTGCTGGGAGTGTGCTTGCCCCTGTCGTGTACCTCAGAGGATGTATACAGTATAGTTGATTTATCTGCAAGAGAAGCGCCTACACATTCTCTGCGTAAAGTTAGCATTTTTACTGTAAAGTCACCTCACAACAGATACGATATGTACAAAGACTCTGTTTTTCTCATTCTAGTGTAAGTAAATAATGATACATAATAAGTTGTCATGAACTTTTAAGGATATTACTGGAAACGAATGACTGACTAGAAACATTAATATATTGACTTCTTACAACAACTCAGTAGTAATTGTTTCACAGTTTCAGTAACTGTTTCACAGAAGTATAGTTTTTTAAATACATTTTTTATACAGAAATACACATGTCTGTTTTGTATATTGCACTTACAACATAGAAAACAGAATTAGAGATGAAATAAAAAGAACCAGTTGTTGTTTATCGTCATTATAGATTATTTATAAATAGCATTAAACCAATTATGTTTGTAAATAATATGTACTGTACATAAAACATTTCAAATAAAATGTTAAATATTTTGCAGGTTAATTTCAGTGGCAGTAAGTACAATGCTCATAATTGGAACAGGATTAGACTACTATAGAGAATACAAACTTGCAAAGAAATCAAATTACACTTATGATAACTACACATTTGTGTTTTCAAAGTCTTCACAACATCGAGCTATCAGCAGTGCACAGAAGCATGATGTCAAACTTGAAATGAATATTGACAACAATAACAGTAAGTTTTAGATCTCATTGCAAAAAAAAAGTTATACCTTCTAAAACGCTATCAACAAGCAAAAATTAATCTGACTATCAAATCACTATTTCCATAACAAACTGTCTTATATAGGAAAAGATAACATAATGAATTATTTTTTAAATAAAGATACATTATTATCATACAGCCCCTCTTATTATGTGTCATGAATTCTTCTCTTAAAATTTGCTCTTTCAAATTTAAGTTTAAACTTGTTGCTCCATTCATGTTATAGTACAGTCACGAATCGAGTGTCAGCCATCATGAATATTTGAATGACAGTAACTGAACTCCCAACACTAGACACTGTTTTCACATTTTATGGTCACTCATCAAATTTTTGCTATACATGTTAGTAATGTTCCAATTAATTTTCATTGCAATTGTTTTTCTACATACAACATACCACAGTGTAAACTTCATACTTGGGACTTTGTATGAGGTTACTAATTTTTAATAAGCATATTGTCACTACATACGACAATATATATTGTCAAAGCACACACACACACACACACACACACACACACACACACACACACACACACACACACACACACACACACACACACACACACACACACACACAGAAGATATCTCGCACACCTGGGGAAGGCCAGTTATTGGAATTTTCCAGATATTAGATCTACACATATTAACTTCAATAGTCATGCCTATATTGTAAAAATATTGTATAATTTATGTTTACAATTAAGGGAGCAATTTTAATTTATTCTTTACAAGAATTTAAATGAAATTTACAAGTCTATAAAAATGTAACATATACAGATTCATGTTCATAAAAATCATGTCATTCTAAATAATTACCATGCCTCTCAGTCTATTAGTTTAATAATCACTTGAAACAAAAAATTAATACAAAAATGCTTCAAATCACTTAAAAATACGCAAAATTCATATTAGTATTTAATAAAGAATATAGTATTGAACTGCAGCTTGCTGGTTAATAAGATGCTGTATTCCACTACTACTACTACTACTACTACTACTACTACTACTACTACTACTTCCAAACACACACACATACTGTAACTATCAATATAATGTAAGAAACAACAATCTCACACTAGTGTTTGCTAGACTTGCAGTAAACCAAATTAACTTACAACTCGTGCTCGAACTTGATCAGAATACATGTGTAAAACGTATGTGGAATCATCAGACCTTACTTTCTGAATAACCTTCATAGTTAATTGTTTATCACATTTTAGTTGCTTAGTTGTACTTTACAATAAGTGATATTAATAATGTAAATATATTAAAATAGGTAGAATCTAATTTCAAACATGTCTAGGTCACCCACACCCACAACTCCTTTTTTACTCTCTGGTTTAATAAAAATGTAAATGAATTGTAAAATTTTGTTTCTTGATCCTCCCCAAAACCCCAAAAATAAATTATCATGCTACTGTATTATAATGTAATAATGAATAACATATTCGATTATTTATTAGTTTCTATATTAACATAGAATTATTTTGATTGTTATTGATTTACTTACAAACCTCTGATGATGCTGATATTTTTCAGTAAAACGTGCGTCAGGTATTGAAAAAAAAAATGCAATTCACTACTTGCAAAAGAAATTATATTGAATAATATCACAATATTATATGATTGCTGCAAGAAACTTTGAGTTACGTATATAGAAAATACGTATAAATAACTGTCATACTTATTTATTAAGTCAGTATTTCATAAGAAAAAAAATTCAAAGTAAGTAGTAAAACACTCCCTCTTTACACGCGCACACCCCACACACACACACACACACGCACGCGCGCGCACGCGCACACGTGCACACACATATGCGCATGCACACGCACACACTCTCTTTGTTAATATTGCTTTATAATACAAACACCTCTTGACAACAATAAAATAATGAGAAATTTCAAGCAAATAAAACTATAAGCAGTGCAGTGGAAGTTAAACTATATGGCACAGAATAAGTGATGAATAAGTGTTCTTGTATATACACACAAACAATATAATTAAGTATGAACACAACAGAAACTAGAATATCCATAGGTCTAAATAAATTGGATTGAATGATTAGAGTATTGGAAAACTGCTGCTTAAGTCTAAGATTATAACCAAGAAAAGTGAACTGGAACAAAGTGTTTCTACTTTGTTTCTAGTCACTTAGTCATAAATTCATCATTTATAGTCACAAATTATTTCTACCTTTATTTATCATTAAAACAATTACTACAGATTTAACATGCAAAGAAGCACTCATAAAAATGAGGTTAGCTTGACCTTTTTCTTAACAAACAGGCAACTTTATTTTATGTCTAAAGTGACTCTTTCATCTAAAAATTTTCCATTTTATTTTTAAATACTTTTGTCTGTTAATTATTTGCTAATTCTTTAAATTAATGCATTTCTTTATAAACAAAATCTATATGGTTTATTCTAATTTGTGATGCATCCATTACTTTTCAGGGACAATTAGTGAAAATACCTCAGATGGCAGTGAAATAGCTACAGAGAATAATTCTGTAACCAGTGAAGACAGTATTCCAAAAAGAAGTATGCAATTCTTACCTAAGCAAAGCTTATGCATGTTTTTAATATCTATGTATTTTAATAAGTCTCTGAGGATATCAAACACAAAACAATATGCTGTACTTATTTTTCTATGAAGCTTTTTTCTCTTATGTTCAATTATCTGTTTTAATAATTTTCTTATGTTTTCATTCATATTTAGATTTAAAAATGACTTTTGATATGTAAATCTGTCATATCATAAATAGCATTCTCACCCCTTTGCACAGGACACCAACTAAGGTTTATTGTAAATATCTCTCCATATATTCACACATAGTGTGAATGTTTGTCTCATTGCAATATATATATATATTGCAATATATACTAAAAAACAAAATATTACACAAAACAAATTTAAACTAGAAAATGCTCGCCAGTCATTCACGTACTCTGATATAAACAGCATATCTTATCATCCTGTGTTCTGTTGCAGGATTAACCCCTCCACGTGTAAAAAAAATTTTTTATATGGAATACAATTTTTTTTTTTTTTTTAACCTAAATTGACATAATTTCTTCCCAATAATCATAATCATCTAAATAATAACCTAATAACTTCAAAAATCAAAATAACTGAGTAGCTTCTATCAAACAACATTTCCCCAACTGTCACTTTGACAACAACCGCACATGGCTGCTATCACCAAACATTCCTGAACACTGATAAGGATGTCCATGTCTGACGTCATTTTGTTATCTTTTATGTATATTCAGTTCACTCAAAGCATTTTTTTCAACATTATCACAATTATTATCTCTGCACATATTTTTATACAATTGCATAACACACATACTCCTATATCCTGGCATATTAGATTCAATTATCCTTAATGTAATATTTTCTTAAAGATGATCCATGGAACTTCCCTATCACCCTGTTTGTATTTGGGTTAGTGACAATGTATGTATTTTTACCCACTTGTTCCGATAAAATATATGGACCGTTGTATAATCTGAAGAATTTTGCTGCCGTATTATCTTCCCTAATTTTTCTTAATTTTGCGTCCTTTTGTTGTTCAAGATTTACCAATTTTAACCTATTCTTTAAGTCATCTGGTACTGTATACTTGACTGCTAGAATTTGAATTTCACTCCTGGTCGCGGAGTACTGTTCTTCGATTATGGGGGGATATCTACTCAGAGTATCAGCAGTTTTATTCTCACTGGCTTTACAATATTTTATGCTGAAATCATATTCTTGGATCGCCATGATCCAACGCGATATCCGCGCATTGGCCAGTTTACAATTAAGCATGAAAGATAAAGCCTGATTATCTGAGAGAATTTCAAAGTTTTGACCCACCAGGTAATATCTAAGTTTACTGATACAATACACAATTGCAAGAATCTCTTTTTCAGACGTAAAATAATTTCTTTCGGCACCTTTTAAAGATCTACTTACATGTGCAATCACCTTATGTTCTCCTTTATTATTCCGTTGATATAACACACCACCGATCGCGTAGTCTGAAGCATCACAGTTGAGTACATACGTACCTTCTTTTTCCGGGTGGAACACGTGTAAGTTCTTGCTGTATAATTCTTTTGTAGCATTGAAAGCTGCCTCATGTCGCTCTTCCCATCTCCATTTGGTGTTCTTCCTTAACAATTCCAGCAGCGGTTCTATGGTTTTTGAATATTCCGGTGTGAAACGGCGAAAATATCCAGTCAATCCAAGGAACGCTCTAATATCTTTCGCTTTCGTTGGATTTGGAAATTCGGTAATGGCCTTGATTTTCTCCGGGTCAGTACTAACACCATCTGCAGAAATAATATGCCCGAGGAACTTTATTTGTGACTTTCCAAATTCGCATTTTTCTAAGTTGAGCGCAAGGTTCGCATCCCGTAACTTGCGGAAAACGATATCCAGGTGCTGCATATGTTCCTCGAATGACTTCGATATAATAAGTATGTCGTCAACAAACACACTCACAAAATCGTCGACCTCAGGCCCTAATGCCAATTCAAGACACTTAACCATAGCAGCAAGGCTGGTAACCAAACCAAAAGGTACTACCTTAAACTGGTAACATTTATTTTTATATAAAAAGGCTGTGAATTTCCGACATTCTTTGGCTAAAGGAATCTGCCAAAACCCACTTTTTAGGTCAAGACGCGACATGTATTTTACTCCTTGACATTTTACAAACAAACTTTCTGCGTTGGGAGCACAATCGTAACATTTTTGTGTTATATTATTAAGATTTCGCAGATGCGTATATCGTTATTTTTTTTTCTTAACGACCACCATCGGGTTTAAAAATTACTATCTGCCCGTTCAATAATATTATTTTCTAACATCGTATTTATTTCGCCTTCAACCTGTTGCTGATAATGTAATGGGATCGGATATGTTTTTCTTATAAATTTATTCTCGTCGCTAACTTGTATTTTATGTTCATAAACGTTGGTAATTGTGTGCTGTGTGTTAAAAATTGATTCATATTTATTTAAAAGATTATTTAAATGCTTTCGTTGACCATCCGTTATCTCCTTATCAGGCGCACCACCCTTAGCTGCTATCTTATCTAAGCGATTAACAGCTGTCTTCTGTAAGTCGACGGGACTATATCGGTCAACCGCATTGTCACATTCACTTCCCTGACTAAGGGAATAACCCCACTTAATTTTATGTTTTGACTTTTTAACTGTGCATTCAAGCTTTTAATTAGTAAAATCAATTGTAGCGTGTATGTTTCTTAATGTGTCCGTGCCTACTATAACGTCGTACACTAGATTTTTGACTATAAGAACAGGTATTTCCATTTCCATCCCTTGTGAATTTATTGTGATAAGTGCTTTCTTATTAATAGTTTGTGAATCACCTGTGGCTGTTGTGACAAATGTATTGTTGACAGGTAAGATCGGTGTTTTTTTTAATTGGTGTTTATGTTTGTTAATGAATTTTTCGCTGATTAGAGAAATTTGCGCACCAGTATCAAATAATACATTTCCGACACATCCATTAATTTTCGCTCTCACAACAACCTCATTATCATTCTTATTTCTAACATTTTCCACATCATCATCAACCCAATTGTTATATATTAATTCATCTCTAACGTCTACAGGATATATGCCTGAAGCAATGTATATTTTCTCACTACTATTATCGTTTACATAAGATTTTCGACACTGCTGTTCGTTATGGTATGTTTTATTTGTAATTTTATCCATAATTTTATTTATATTTTTCAATTCATCGCACGGACTCATGCCGTGCAACCCTACTCGTTTTTTGTTTGCTCTTCGCTGGTACTTGCTTCGGTAATTGCCGATACATTTCTTTGATTGAACTTTTGGAAATTAGGTTTATTTTTAAATTGTTGTTGTTGTTTTTGTGGTTGTTGTGGCTGAAATTGTTTACGAGCCGGTTCACTATTATTATTACTATTACTTTGACTGTCAACATTATCCCATTTTGTTAACAATAGGTGTAGTTCCTCCAATGACTTAAGACCTTGTGTAATTACGGCGATTTGAATACCTCGTCCGAAATGATGAGCTAATTTATTAACTATCTCTGACTCTGTAAATTCTGGTTCAAGATATTTCGCACGAGATATGAGTTGGATTAAATAATTTTCTTTAGACCTTTTTAAACTGGAATACCTACCAAACTCCAGCTGTACGCGTATTTTTTAGACCTTTTTAAACTGGAATACCTACCAAACTCCAGCTGTACGCGTATTTTTCGCTGTATTTCGCTGTTCCAGTATCTCGCCCTAAAATGTTGTACCAGATCTTGATATGTAACTATTTTATCTTGTACTACGTGAACCACTCAGCTGCAGTACCCTTTAATCTCCTGACTACATAGTTTATTTTATCCATCTCACTCAGGGTGTCACCTATTGTGTCCATTTCTCGCTGGCAATTATTCAGGAAGAGAAGCGGATTTTCGGATTCCCTGCCGAAGAATTTCAACTGTGAATTGTTTTCTTCTAAAGTTCTATAGATAAACGTGGTCTGGTTCGCCGTTGTCGAGGTACTCTGGAGTCGGGTCAGCTGTTGTTTCAATTCTTGTATCTGCTGATCTTGTTCAGTTACGAGCTCACTCACAGTAGATGTGTGTTGAACTACTCTTTCCTCTATTCCAGTGATTTTAGCTTCACATTCACTGATGCGAGAATTGTTCGCTTCTAAAGCGGTTTCAATATTGCTGCGAATTATTTCTACCTTTTCGCCTATACGTTTTTCGGTTGACTCTAAAAGTTGTTTACTTTGTTTAGCCTGGTCATGAACGGCTGTATAAATGTTTTTATTCTCATCATGAAGTGGTTTATTTTGTTTTGCTGCTTCTTCTGAGAGTTTTTGCATATTTGCTTTATTTTCGTCCGATAGCTTTTGTATATTGGCCTTACTGTCTTCGGACATCTTTTGCATATTGGCCATTAATGCCGCTAACGTATTCTGTAATTATAGTGATTCAGCCATATTGATTATTTATTATCTAACTTTAATAAATGTTATAGTTTTTATTTATAGTAACAGCAATATTTTTTTTATACGTATTATTACTAATAACGTCCGTTTATGTTATTTATTATTATAGTCCAGTCTCTCAATCAAATGTAAACAAGCTTAATCTAACATAGATACCAATAATAATTCAACCTCCATATAGATAATTACTCTATTGTTCAAATATCTGATAAGAGAGAGTATTCAAACTTTTATCAACCATCCCTGATAACATAGAACAGCACATATAAATAGTTCAATGAATTTAGTCTCTACACACTCAAATAAATATTTCTTTTTTAAAATTAATGCAAAAATCGAGCCCAACGTTGGCAAGCGCCAAATATCCTTATGCAACAGATCAAACTTTATTATTCTAATAAGGATATTGTGAGTGTGTAAAAATCGATACAAGTCTATTATGGAGGAGATGAACAATTATTTATTATATACCAATATTGTTTATAAAGATGTATAATGTATTTTAAATTGTCATGTATTGATATTATATTTAATTGTTTGTATTGTTCGATAATATAAATCGATTTTACTTGTTTGCTGCAACGTCCTCCTCTCGTCTCGTCGGTACCGTCTTGGCGTCCTCTTCTTCCTGTCCCTCCTTCCTGGTGTCCTCTTCGTCTCGTCGTCCTCTTCTACAGCTTCACTCCTTCCTGGTGTCCTCTTCGTCCTGGCGTCCTTTTCGTTTCGTCGTCCTCTTCTACAGCAAGCGGCTCCAGCGGCGATGTTTCACAGAGTCTCGTAGTTATGTTTGATCTCAGGATTTATCTGGGTAATTACTAATGCGGTGCGTTTAATGTACACCTTCCACGATATCTTGTAGTGTCTTTAAGTTCCCTAAGCGGATATCTTAACTTACGCGAAACAGCACTGTATTATATTTTAAATTTTATCTAATTATTTACACTCTCGGTTCTTATCGCAAAACTTCGTTAAGAATTTCAAGGTTTATAGTTTATTTTATATAAGATATTTCTACGTTTATAAGAGAACAACTCTCTTCACCGGGCACAACTTCCCCTAGCAACGTCGACAGACAGACTGTGTCCATCCTAGCTCTGGAACGTATGAATCTCACTGAATTTGGTGTATTTTGATAGGCCAAGCCCAAGTCACATGATTGATGGAACGACCAGATACACAAATTTCATGAAAAACTTTGTATAATTTTGCATAGTCCTGCATGGAAATTATCTACAATTTTTATTACCCTATCATTGATAAGAGTTACACTTGAGTTTTGCTTTACTTAAAAAACCATATTTCTAAAATAGTTACAAACCTCAGAGTATACACAAATCGAAGCTATTTACTTAAATAATTCCTTGTCAGATTTTCATGTAAATCGGTTAACTACCACTACCGCTATAGCGATCGCAGATTATCACACCCGCACACGCGCACCAATTCATACAAAAAATACATGACAATATAGTACATCTTTTTATGAAGAGTTTGGTGTAACCTATATGCTTATCAATTTTTAAATACAAAACTTATGACTAAAAGACAAAATATTACACAAAACAAATTTAAACAAGAAAATGCTCGTCATTCATTTACTCTGATATAAACAGCATATCTTCACATCTTGTGTTCTGTTGCAATATATATGTATATATATATATATACATATATATATATATATATAATACAACTTTACTCTTAGACACTTACTTTTGCACATATGCTGTTACTCATTTGTGCGCACTTACCCACGTCTCGAAGGTATACTCTTCTTCTGCAGTATTTACCTTGATGTTCCCCGGCTGGGTCGCAGGCTTTGGTAGTTGATTGAGTGTGGATAAGCACGTGAATATCGTTATATAATTTTAATACAAGTAAAGAGTACAGAGGATTTAGTACTGATTGTGAAATTAGTACGACTGTGTTAATAAAATCATATTCATTTTGTTTATTATTTAAGAAATTCAAATTATCATATTATTAATTATTGTGTGGGTTAAGTACTCTTTGAACCCTTATATTCGATACGAATATAATATAATTATAACGTGGTTAAAATCTTATCCCTTATATTCTAAGTCATATTATACACACATAAGACATATATGACCTGGAATATTTACACAGACATATAATACATAACACATAATATTATTATAATACGTGATTAACACGTCCGAAATTGAATATTCATCTTGTCTCAGCAAGTGTGGTTTTTATTATATACCACTTAATTAAAAAATTAATTAATAAAACATTTATTAAACATACTAATAGAGACCATTCTATTGCTTTAATTAATTATATTATTAATGTCTCAATTAATTACACAACCTTCAAATTAAGTAACCCTCATACTTGAATTTACTTATCTAATAAAATATAAAAATATAATAAAATATGGTTCTATACTGACCATTTATTTATGAGATTAATAAATTTATATTCTCTGTAATCAATTATTATTTTTTGAACATTCTTGCTTATTCATTATGACAAATAAAAATATAATAACGTTTATGTAAACTTGTATATGGAATCTAGAGCCTTCTTTCGATAGACCTCAGGGTCATTTATAATATTAAATAAATGTCTGACTTCACCTGCATATTTCTGCAACCATTAAACTGTGTCGTTACCGTCATCCGGACTCTCGAGTTTGGATCCTCTTCGGTATCACCTTCTCTGTCTCTGCGTCGTTGAAATTACTCTCTCCGTCTATTGGATGCTGAGTTCTGCCGTGGACCTCTGGTCGTGATGATGTACGGCTGGATGTAGCTGCATGTGGCTGTCCCCGCGTCCTCTCGTATTTTGCTCTGGTTCCTCTCCTCTTCTTATCTTGTCCCTCGTGAATGTCTCGAAGTTCTACATGGACTTCTTGAAGTTCATCGACGTTACAACTCCTCGTAGATTACGATATTATAGTCCTTTAAAATAACTCGTGTTTCACTATTACTTTCACCGACGTACTGCTGGTTACATCGCACTTCAAGTTATGTAATACAGTTTAAAAACATTATTGACTTTGTAAAATTCACGGTTGCGAGATGCGTGGATTTCATGTAGTGTCTGTTAATGATCTGAGAAAGCGTGTGTCGCTCGCTGGGGTTTTATACTACTGCCGTCGTTCCATTCCTGTTGGAAACTGTTTGGACAAAATTGAACAGGTCCATGCGTCGATTTAATCGCTAATTACAACCTACGCGTCTTTCTATGAAGCGCACACTTTTTTATAAATATTATTTCACAAATCGTTAGGAACATTATTAAACTTTATTTATGTAATTTTTAATCTTAAGGTGTGTAAACTATGAAAGTTATGGCAAATTTTCACACGGTGGCTGAACGGTTCCCACGATCATTGACCACTTAGTCTTCAATTGTAGCGCCAGGCGCCAGTTTTATTTTTACATATGTCTCTGATTCGTGTGACTTCTGGTTTTCGTTCAGTACTTAAAAAACTGTGTAAAATTTTCCACAATCGTATGCATAATTCAACCTGTTCTTCATTTACACTCTAACACCAACACACACACGCAGACTGATACACACGCGGCTGCCTGTCGCTATGACGTCACCCTTGCCGGTTGGCGCGTTTGTTTCTCCCCTTCGCTGCGTTTAAAAACCAACTAAGCTTTTAATTCCATATGCAGGCTCACTTACAAATATTTATTTATTTAAAATTAATTAATACGTTTATTTCTTTTATTATCTCTTATACCTAACGCTTAATTATTACATTATTTTTATTATTTGCATCTTTTACATCTCATATGCGCGTTCGTATGTTATCATACCTCAGTCAGGGGTTGATACATAGACTTATGCTAAACGTATCGTTGCATAAATTTCCCTGCTGGGTAAAATAAAATTTTAATTTTATTCAAATTTTATTTCTTTGCTCAGAAATTATTTATTTATTTTTTATTTTTTATTACAACTCCCACTTAGTGGTTTTAAGGGTTCTTAAAATTTTTTCACTCTTTCCCTGGGTGGATTATGTCCCTCTCATGGATTTATAAGTTGACTTTTAATTTTTTTTATTTATCCATAGAATTTACGGAACGCTGATGCATGGTACTTTCCAATAGTTTTTCTTCTTGTCGGATCGTAGATGATAAAGGTGTGTCGTCCTTTCCTTCTTTGTAATAAGTAGGGTCCCTCGTACAGTCTGAATAGTTTCTTTGCTGTATTGTCGATTCGTTTTCACACTGGATTGCTTTTTAGTAACACTCTCTCTCCTTCATGGAATGTGATGAGTTTGTGCGTTCTGTTGAACCTCTCGATCCTCTTCTCTCCACGTTTTTCCATCCTCTTCTTCGCATTGTCGTACTTGTGAATCAATGGAATTTGCAGGTTTTGGTTTGGAGGTTTATCAATGTTTCTCGACCAGAATCTATTAGGTTTTTTATTCGTTTCCAGTATATCCCGTAGCTTCACTGTATGTAGGATTTATAGCTTGTTCAAAAAATGATATGTACTCTGCCCATCGGTTATGTTGTTCATTACAGTAGATGCGTAAATGATTTCCTAACTCTTTATTTACCCTTTCAGCAAGATTTCCTTGTGGGTGTCGTATTACGTTAACACTGGTTGTATGCCGTGCTGCTTTAGCGTTTCTGTCCATGCTTTATTTTGGAATTGTTTACCTTGGTCACTCAATATCTTTTTGATTTGGCCATACTTCGGTACGTATTTGCGTAGTATGACATTCAGTACACTTTTAGTGGTGGGTCTTCGAATAGCGTAGAGTCGAACTGCCTTGGTGAGCACATCTATACATACAAGTATGTGTTTTGTACCCCCATGAATAGCTCTCGGAAATGGGCCCAGGAAGTCCACTGCTACTAATTCTCCCTTTTCCTGTGTCTTGATATTTTGCATATCTACGTAGGTGTGAAGATTCGGATGTCGTGCTGTTTGACATTCATAGCATCCTTTTAAGATTGCTTTTATTCTTCTAAACATATTATTCAAAATTAAGTCTTCCTTTAAAGCTAAATGACATTTTAAAGCAAACGCATGTGCTAAACTTTGATGATATGGTATAATTAGCGTTTTTAGCATCTCTGGTGATAGGACTATTTTCCAATCATAATTGACGAGTTTGTACAATATACTATTTTTTATTGTATATCTACTAGATAGTGGTGATAACTTCATGTGACTTATTTGAAGATCTTTGTTTTGTTCATTTGCTATAAGTGTCTGTTAATGATCTGACAAAGCGTGTGTCGCTCGCTGGGGTTTTATACTGCTGCCATCGTTCCATTCCTGTTGGAAACTGTTTGGACAAAATTGAACAGGTCCGCGCGTCGATTTAATTACTAATTACAACCTACGCGTCTTTCTATGAAGCGCACACTTTTTTATAAATATTATTTCACAAATCGTTAGGTACATTTTTAACTTTATTTACGCAAATTATGAACCTTAAGGTGTGTAAACTATGGAAGTTATGGCAAAATTTCACACGGTGGCTGAACGGTTCCCACGATCATTGACCACTTAGTCTTCAATTGTAGCGCCGGGCGCCAGTTTTATTGTTACATATGTCTCTCTGATTCGTGTGACTTCTGGTTTTCGTTCAGTACTTAAAAAGCTATGTAAAATTTTCCACAATCATATGCATAATTCAACCTGTTCTTCATTTACACTCTAACACTAACACACACACGCAGACTGATACACATGCGGCTGCCTGTCGCTATGACGTCACCCTTGCCGGTTGGCGCGTTTGTTTCTCCCCTTCGCTGCGTTTAAAAACCAACTAAGCTTTTAATTCCATATGCAGGCTCACTTACAAATATTTATTTATTTAAAATTAATTAATACGTTTATTTCTTTTATTATCTCTTATACCTAACGCTTAATTATTACATTATTTTTATTATTTACATCTTTTACATCTCATATGTGCATTCGTATGTTATCATACCTCAGTCAGGGGTTGATACATAGACTTATGCTAAACGTATCGTTGCAATATATATATATATATATATATATATATATATATATATATAATTTTGTATTTAACATTATGATAAAGAAGCAATATAATTTTTTATATTTTATTCAAATACTCCCTCCATTGTTGTTACCTTTCTGCTTTACAGAGTACCAATAAACATGTTTCGTCCTAACAACACATTTCTTCCTACAAGAAAAGGTCATGAAAGTCAGAGATGAGAAGTAATCTGAGATCTGTTATCTAAACGATGATATACTTAAAATCACATATTCAAATTTTTAAATATTCAGATACAATTTTTTATGAAGTTCAATAACACAATTATATGTGCTTGTAAAATGTACAAATGCAAAATATTCACTTTAATTACAAATTAAACATGAACACATTTGCATAGATTTTTTTATCATATGAAATAAATCAAAGTTTGCTTTTATAAAACAATGAATCATCATTTTATAGTAACCTCTTGTTACCTTCTAGGCAGTGATTGAAAAAAAAACACTCGTATCACTCTCAACACCTTGTTTATTCACCAGTTATCACAAATAATTTTTAAAAATAAAAATATAACACAGGAAATACAATTGCAATCTACAACTGTGATATCGATTATTTATACAAGCGTAATCTATACAAACAAAATCATAACATATAAATATAATATTGATTCAAAAACGTAGTATCAAACACACACACACTAATTCTGTAACTAGCTAACTCAACAAAGACTGACTTTTTTCTGCGTCTACTAGTTCTGTTCATGAGTACCTGATAAAAACATCATTCATTCGTAGAATAGTCTAGGCTGTTCCAGGCGCATAAACTAGAACATTGTAGAACAACCTATGTTAACTGTAAATGTATAGTACCTACACTGATACAGAACATTCTAGTGTATTCTATTAATAGTGTCTCTGTAAATAGTGTTCATTAATATACATAAGTTATATAATAATAAACGATGTGTATTTAAATAAATAAATATTTAAACAAGTGATGTATAATGTAAATAAATATGAGTGACATAACCTACATATTTATATAACATATGTAGTATTCTAATGAAAAATATTTTTAAGAATAGTGACAAAATGCATTTAATATATTATGCAGTAATATAACTTTGAATGTGGTTTGGGGGTTCTCTAGTGTGAACAATTATACTTCCCTTAAAACTTACAACCACATTCACATACAAAATCTCCAAAGTTCACAAACGTTACAAATTTAAAATTCTATTTAGTATTTACAAAATTTTGTCTTCTTGGCCGACAGTTTTATCGGGCTCTTCAATGTCTGGGGTGTCACCGCTGGATTTGTTACCTTCTATCTGTGCTGACCCTCATGTAGTCAAGTAGTTGAGGCTGTTTTGCCACCTACAACTTGGCTGCATGGACTTTCATTGGTGGACATGTCCTTAGGGAATTCACATCATTTCCTAGGCATTGATCTACCTCAAACAGTCCTACCCAATTCTATGCTAACCCTGCATGGTGTCCATCTGCCTTGTTGCAGAGAGTGTGATTCCCTCACAACACTAAGTCCGATGGATTTAATATCTTGTCCTCCTCAACATCCTGCTTCTTGGCTTCGGGGGTCCGTAGCTTTGCCTCACTTCTTTTCTTATCAATCTCTGATTAATGTCTTTTCAGTTATGCTTCTCAATTTGCATGATACTTCTGTAGGTTGGCAGATCCCCCAATCACTGGTTCTGTACAATACTGTCGACCCAGAAACAGCTCAGCTAGTGAATAGCCTGTGATTCTGCTGACTCTCTGGCATAGAGCAAAAAGTGACTGGGGTAGATGCTGGTCCCAGGTTTTATGCTCCTTCTCCACCAAGTGGATTCTCAACATACTCTCAACTCTTGATTTTGCTGCCCTGTTGAGTTTGCTCTTGGATTGTAGATGGGTGTTGTCCAATGATCAATGGCCCATGTTGCTAGTGCTTGCTGCCATTGATATGAAGTGAATTGATAGCCATTGTCAGTCAACAGACATAATGGGTAACTATAGTGACTGAAGGCTTCAGTTCTTGATATTGTCAGGATCCATCCAGTCATGGCTTCTGGAATTGGGAAAACCCATCAGCTGAATAGGTCTGTGATCACTAGGATTCCCATCTTTCCGCATGGTGTTTTGGGGTATGGGCCCATCAAGTCAAGTGCAATGACTTCCCAAGGTGGCCACCTCCCATACTGGTGTCAGCCTGCTGGTTGCTTGGCTTAATACAGGCACAGATGGAACATGTCCAGATATAGCTGGCAATGTACTGCCTGATAGAAACCCAGAAGAACCGTCAACATATAGACTGGTAGGTTTCTATCTCTCCTGGATGTCCAGGCTCAGGTGTTGTCATGGAACATCTCCAGGACCTGGGTGCTGCACACTCTGGGAATAACCAGAACAGGGTGTGATTGAGTCAGATGTGATAAATATGTAAGAAGGTTATTTATTCTCCACATGAAAACCCTTAAAACACATCTTGAACTGCTTTGGTATGCCTAGACCATTTGTTGTTCATTTCATAATCCATTCCTTCATCTTCCTACAGTTCTAGTCATTTTCTTGCCACTTCTTGACCTCTTCAGTGTCTATTCCATCTTTAATAGCCATTAACATTTGTTCTCCTGACCTATCTGGTTTTTGCTTTAGAATTTCTCTCTCCAACAGCTCTGTTTTCTCTGGCTCACATCCCCCACAGAGTGTATTGAAAGGCTATCTGCTGCTAGATTGCTTGCTCCAGAAATATGACTTATATAAAAACAAACAGCAAAGTCCATCATATTAATTTTGATATTATACCAGATAGGCAATGAAGCCACTGAAGAGATGAGTTGTCAGTGAGCTGCTGGAATTTCCTACCTTCCAGGTAGCCCCAAAATTTCCCAACAGCCCATACCACTGCTAATGCCTCCTTCTTTGCTGTGCAATAATGTCCTTCTGATGGAGACAGTCTCCTACTGGCATATTCCACTATGTCCTTTCCTCCATCCCCCTTTTCTTGGAATAATACTGCCCCTAACCCCATATCACTGCTATCAGTTTGCAGACAGATCTTCCACTTGGCATTCAGGCACCCAACTTGAGGTGCACTGAAGATTGCTTCATTGATCTCATAGAAGACTTCTTCCTCCTTGTCAGTCTATTTGAATGAATGTTTCTTAATTAACAAGTCTCTTAGTGGAGCTGATTTTGTCTCAAAATGTGATACAAAGTTGCTGCACCCACAATGTCATAGGACCTGAAGAATTTGGTATTACTACAGGGTCTCTCCTTCTATTCAATGGTCTTGTACTTCTCTGGCTGCCTTTCCAGACCCTCAGATGTTAAGGTATGCCCTAAACATTCCACCTTTAGTGACAAAAAAATGACGTTTTTCCAGTTAGCAGGTTAGATCATGAATCTTGAGACTTTCCAAAACTCAACTGAGGTGTTCCAGTCATTTCTTGCTGTGTATCAGAATGTCATCCAGATAGACTTGGCAGGATTCTCCAGTGTAGCCAGACAACACTTCATCCATAAGGCACATGAAGGTAGCTGGTGCATTCTTCAGACCAAATGCCATAACCTTGAACTGACACACCCCTCGTGGTGTAGTGAAGGCTGTTGTTGGCCTGGAACTTTCTTCAACTTCAACATGCCATACCCAGAGTTGAGATTCAGTGTACTGAGGAACTTCAAACCACTCACTTGCTTCTGCAGGTTCTTCAAATCTGGCATCAGATAGCCTTCTGATGTGGTTTGGTTCTTTAACTTCCTGAAGTCTACACACACTCGTTATTTTCCATCCTTCTTCTTTGGTAACACAATGGGTAGATGTTGATGATTCTATTAATCTTTGGCATTCAGTTTGTTTCATCTTATCCAGAACAAACTTTCTTTTATCTGGGTTTATAGGATAGGGTCTTGTTTTATGGATGTGTCATGCTTACAGTTAATTCTGTGTATAACTGTCATTGTGTAACCTATCTTATCTGTAATACCTTCTGCATAACTACGTAGCAATTCCCTGAACTTCTTAGACCAGGGGCCTTATATGGAGACCACGCAAAACTGAGGTAGTTGTAGTTGTTTCCTTCTTAATACTGCTGTCACACCATACCAATCTTGACCATTTATCCTTCCCTAAAAATATTTCATGTGCAGTATAATCTATAATCACTTCGTACATATCTAAAACATTATGACCCAAGATAACATCTAGTGTCAAATCCTTCATTATTTGAACAGGCAATTCTATGTGTATGGCTGAATACTTTGCTTTTAAGGATGTCTGGCCTACAACTTGTAGTTGACACCTCCCTGTACCTCTTCATGCTTATACATCCTGAACATCATTTTCCTGGTTAAAGTAATTTGGCTACATTTGTATTAATAAAATAATGATTTGCCTGGGTATCAAGAACAGCTGTAAATGACTTGTCTTTTATTTTAATGTTAATGGCTGGGCGGGGCTGGTAAGAGTCCAAAGTAATCTGCCTAATGCCACTGTTCTGTAACCACTTATCTCAACATACAGGAACTGTTTTTTGGGAGTAAACCATATCCCAAGTATCATCCTGACCCAGCCTAAAATGCTCCTGCTCTAGTTTTTCTGCCATAAGACATTTTCCTTAAAATGCCCTACCTTGCCACATCTAAAACATTTACTGTGGTACCTTCCTCTACAACAGGCCTTGCCTAAGCAGAATGGTCCTCTTCTAAATGTCTGATGATTTCTCGCACTTCTTCAAATGTTTTGGGGTTTTGTCTAATGATCTGATCTTATCCTGGAACAGCTCAATTTTAAAAGGAACAGATTCATCATCACTCTCCTCAGGATGTATCTTTTTGAATAACTGCAGTTTGTGCAGAACAAATGCACCTACTAAAATTCCTGTTGGCTGACCCTCAGTTAGGAAATTTTTGTGTATGCTACTCTGACTGCATCAAAGTCAAATCTCAATATTAATTCTTTCTGAAAATCAACCCAGCTGATTTAGATTAGAATAAAAGTATATATCTGTCTTGCATGAAGGATGAAGCCTAAGCCAAATAAACAGGGCAGCAAGAATATGTGTGGACCAGGTTGCCATGACAATGTGCCATACCATGTAATGTCATAACGATGACAGAGCCTAATAAAGCAAGTCATTGGGCTGCTACTAACCAATGGCCCATTCCCAGTTTTTGGTCATGGAGTTTGTGTACCATTCATCGTTTATATTTATCACACATGTTTTGTGTTTAGTGTCACATGTCACCTACAAACATGAATAAAATCTTAATCAAAACAAATTTTACCCGACTTTCTTTAGTGGATAAAATATACATTTAAAAAATTAGGCATGCCATTACCTGATTTAAATTTAACAAAAATTAGTGAAAGAAAAGCCCAGAACAGGACATTTAAGCGGAGTCTCTCATGAGACATTTTATAAACTAGATATGTGGGTGTGAAGTTTTGAATCTGTTGTACCATTTCCTGTGTATACTGTTTTACAACCCTGTAGCAATAGAATGGATGCAAATTGAGCCAGAATGGGTACATAAAAGTTGTTTTGATTGTTCATCTTTTTTTCACAGTACTAAATAATATAGAATATAGAACTTTCACTTGTGAAAACTTACTTGTTTTTCTTCTTTCCGAACGCGTTTTTCCGAAGATCTTTTCATCTCGTTACTCTGAACACCTAAAAGCTTTATCCAACAACAATATACATTCTGCATTTGCCACACACATACACACAAAAACCACAGCTACACCAACATAGATACTAATCTTGAGATATTATACTACTTACCCAAAAGTCGAAAACTTAACACAGCAGAACAATATGAAATATACAAACACTACAAAACACAACCAAACAACATACTTAACGACTAATTAAACTATAAATCACACACACTGTTTGACACAATTATACATAAAACTAACAATAATTTGGATCCCAGCGCCAATCCCCTTCCTCCACACACCACCCCCACTAAACCTTCCAAACAAAAACCGTTACATGTTACTGGCCAGTCTGTCTCAAACTGCTGACGAAGGCGAACACTACGCCGAAACGCGTTCGGAAAGAAAAACAAGTAAGTTTTCACATGTGAAAGTTCTATATTCTATAGGGTATATAAAAGTTTTTTATCATCTTGATAAAATAAAAAACATGAATCATCTCATTGCAATATCAATACTCCAACGTTACAACAATTATACAAATATATTACCATGTACTCAACTCAACTAAATATGTATTACACCGGCCAGGTCGCAGGATTTTGTTTCTCATTGCATCAAAATATATGTGGTTACACAATAATTAAATACTTTTTAAAGAGGAGTGAGATATTGTTGACATGAAATAAATCATTTAAAATCGTTTCAAATAATCATTCTAAGATTTATTAATTAACAGAAAAAAATATTTCAGTATTAAAATTTCAAACATTAGACACATAAATATTTACCTTTATAAGTTATCCAAATATACTGTAACCTACAATGCTATTCATAACATACCACACAAATAAACACCCATATAATCTTACTCACTACACAAACGTGTTAAACAAGTTATTTAAATTATTTTTTATTTATTTTTTTTGTGTCTGAACTTAACTCAAATTTTAACTAATGATAGCAACTTATTTACAAACAAACTAATATTAAGATTCGAGAATGAATTTATTGTTGCTATACACAAATAAAAATGATATTACATTTACTTTCAATCTATTAATTGATTTATACTGACACACCCAAAAATATGACAAAAGATTGGTATTTCTTTTCTAAATTTTGTTATTAAATTAACTTCTCTTATTTCTTAATATTTAAACTTACTAACTTTAATGCTTTAATGTTTATAGTTCATTTCTTTTAAGAGCTCTTTTCACAATAAAATTCCTGTAATTATTTTTTTTTTAACCCGAATACTGCTGTTACCGTTGTGTGTGTGTGTGTGTGTGTGTGTGTGTGTGTGTGTGTGTGTGTGTGTGTGTGTGTGTGTGTGTGTGTGTGTGTGTGTGTGTGTGTGTGTGTGTGTGTGTGTGTGTGTGTGTCCAGAATGCTGAGAGTATGATGATGATGATGATGGTGCTGTGGTTGTTGTCTCTAAGTGTTGTTGTTGGTGATGCTTCAGAATTCCTCCTTACGTCTTGGTGTGAGTGTGGTAGTGTGCGTGTGTGTCCAGAAGTCGATCGGCAAAAGGGCAGCGTAACATCGTCTGTAGATTTGTTGAGTCCGAATGTGTGATTGCCCAAAATTGCCAGTGGTATTTATACTGGTGGCGATTTGATAGGAACATTCCTGCTTTCGACAGGTTAGAGATGGTCAGTTCGCTCCAGAGCGTCGTTTTTATTACACTCACTTTTTGGTTAATTATCGTGAACTCATGACCATATTCGTCACATGAGCGATCTCATTGTTTGCGTAATTATTTTCTGGTCACTCACATATACCACGCTATTAATTACTCTTTAATTAATATTAATTAGTTAGCATCTTTAATATTGCATGTCTGGAAATAAATTTTACATCACTGCATTCGTTAAGAATTCATTAATGCAATGGTGTTTTTATAATTGGTGTAAGTCTTTGCTAACAGGTTTAACACAAGTAATTAGTTTATTATAATCCTGTTAAGACCTGAATAATTGGAACAACCAATTTGTAGCACATCACCCCATCGCATAGTTCAAAACAGGTCACAGCTGGCTCACACACACAAACACACACACACCGTATCTTACACTGGCACAGCAGGTGTTACTTTTGACAGTTTCACAGGCTCCAGCCTGCATTTTCTTGCACAAAACTGTATAAAACTGTTCCTTATACTTTCTATGCTAATTACATATTAAACATACCCCCTTGGGCAAATATGCAAATATATGTATTGTTGCAATACATATCAATGCACGCACATAAACTGGCTTTACTAGGCAAAGTAAACATTCTGACACAGCTTCATTCAGCATATTGGAAACATGTTATTAAACATAATGAACATGTTAGAAAGAACCATTATATTCTAAAATGCATTATTTACTGTGTAAAGTTTTGCAGTGTTTTTTTTTTTGGGTTAGAATTTAGAGGTCACCACAAGAATGAAGAATTGGAAAATTGTGGAATATTTAGAAAATTTATATTTTAGCAGAACTTGATGTTGTGTTGCAAGTATATCTGCAAAATGCTACACAGTTTACATGGACTTCTGAAAGCATACAAAACAATATTTAGATAGTACGTTCGGTGTGTGCAAAGAGGAAATTTCTGATCAAATTAAAAATTCCAATTTCTTGACTATTCAATATACAAATCCACAGATATTTTGAATTGGTGCCAAATGGCACTAATATTTAGATGTGTTTTTAATGGAACTGTTCATGAGAAATTTTGTTGCTTTAGAAAAGTCAAGGACAAATCAGGAGAAGGTATACAAAAGTGTATAGAAGAAGAAATTAATCCTATAATTATGGAAATACCACGAATGTTAATTCCTCAAACGTACGATGGAGCAAATGTAATGAATGGTTCTACAGGTGGTGTTCAAAGGTATATTAAGATGAAATATCCTTATGTTCATTATATACATTATTATGCTCACCAGCTTAATCTTTTGATCCAAAATGCAGTATCACATCATGCTAAAGTGTGAGTGGTTTTTGATAATTTATCAGCAATTCCCACCTTTTTTCAAATTCAGCAAGTAGGTATGATATTTTAGAGGAAATAGTCAAGCATACTAAACCAAAGGTAGCAACAAACCAGATGGAACTACAATATTAGGGCCATCAATCTGAATACGAGAATCTAGAGAACCCCACACTCATAGAAGTCTTTGAAGAGATTGAAGACAAACGCCTAAGAAGCGCTACCGGTACTTCTAATGAAGCTTCTGGTGTTAGATGAACTCTATAAGACGCAGAATTTTTGTTTTCGTTTGACTCAGATTTTTTCACAATCTTTTGTCTAATGTTGACATACTTTATAATCAAATCCAGTTAAGCAGTAAGTATAGTATCCAAAAGCAAAGTGGTTTACAAAATTTTGAAACTTGTGTTAACAACATTAGAAGCAAGATTGACCAGTTCAAACCAATACTGAAGAAAATTTTCATCCACCAAGGAGGAGAAGAAATGAAGACAATTTACCACAAAGTGTGTTTGCCAAAGAAGAGTTTGATGTATTCCGAATTGTATTACAGATGAAAGGCAGACTCTCACATCATGACTGTCTGCAAGCAACTCAATTTTTTAGCTCAAAGTCAATACCAAAATATTCAAAAGAATTTCCAGTTGACGTTTTGGAAACAGTGTGTTCTACATATCCATTTCTATATCAATCTCATTTAAAAATAGAAGTAGAAGTTATTTACTCACAACCGGGCTTAAGTCAAATAATTGGAGCCACAAACTTCCTTACATTACTGCTATAACATAATCTTAATGATATTTCCCAGAAACTATAAAAATATAAACACAATTTTAACAACATTAATGACAACTGAAGAATCAAAGCATTGTTTTTCAACACTTAAAAGAGTCAAGATGTTTTTGTGAAATACTATGGGTAATGATCATCTAAATGCATTGGCAATGATGTCTGTAAATAAAAATGTAGTCCAAGATATTTAAAATCTTGATTACAAAGTTTGGAAAAGTTCGTATCCATGAAAAATAGAAGGGCAGAATTTACTTTCAAGAAATAATTGGACTTATTCATTGCACTTTCTGTTCCAGGGAAGATTTTACACTGTTAAATTCGTTGATTGCGCCCCTCCAGCTGAAAGTTGCCAGCCACTGTCACTGTCAGAAAAACACAATTGGTTGTCTGTAAAGTCGGTTTACGGACGATAGTTTTACGTGATAACGTCATAAAGAAACATTGATGAAAAATTGCATACTTTTATGAATTGAATTGAATTATTATCACTGAATTATCATTATTTTGTATAATACAAAGAAGGAGTTAATTGAAAATTACAATTTTTTCGATAAATTAACATTTATTTACATTCGTTAATTCAAATATTTTTTTACTTAAATTATACAGATTAATTACAAGTAACAATGTGCTATTAACAATTTATTTACAACTTATATACATGTGTTATATTTAAGATCCTCCAATCTGCGTTATTCTGTTAAGGATAGGACGATGATAGGAAAAGTACGAAATCAAGGGGAGTGTTTCAAGTGTAATGTGTCTTGAAAAAGTCAAATCGATGGTTGTTCCTCTCAGCGTTGTTGACTTATTAACATCTGATACGCATTCGAGATTGTACGTATCTTTCATGTATTTGAGGAATGCGTCATCATTTTTCACGTTTGTGTTGAAGTCGCCACAAAGAAGAATTGGTACATCGGCATCAATATCCATGAAGAACGGTGGCACATAC
Organism: Magicicada septendecula; assembly: GCA_034769895.1. Lineage (NCBI taxonomy): Eukaryota > Metazoa > Arthropoda > Insecta > Hemiptera > Cicadidae > Magicicada > Magicicada septendecula. The sequence continues at coordinate 264,050,428 of CM068368.1, read as the reverse complement.
TGGCTGTTGTGCACATATGGAACAAGTGCTTGGTACAGCAACATACCAATATTTTGGATACTTGCTCCAGGATGAATATACACGGCGCCAAGTACAAATTTAAACGTTGTATCAGCAGTGAAGCATGTAATTTCGGCCAAGCACACGTCACCTGTGTTTTTGATGACACGAGTTGTGTCCGACAATGCAACTTGGAGAACTTTGGCCGTGGATGTCGATGATAATTTGCGATAGATTGCTACTCCACCAGCTGCGTTTGTATCAGAATCCGATTGATTATTCTGCCGGGATACACACTCATAATTATTGACTGGAACTGGATCACAATTGTTACGCATCCACGTTTCAGTCAATACCAAATAATCAGACCTAGGTATCACTGTATCCGTTTCAATATCCATGGAATGAGCAGACAAACTCTTGGAATGTGGGTTGATGGTTCTCTTGTATATGTTACCGTTAAAGTGTATAATTCAGTTATTTCATGATATAACTGGGTATTTCATGAATTACCTGACAATGTTAGGTAAACTGTCAAATAAATACACTATTTCAAACTTTATTTGGTTATTCCATGAAATAAATTATTATCAGTTTTATAAATTAACTGATAATAATTAGTTAAAGTCTTTAAAAAATAAATTTAATATTACGGCTAGATTAGATGACAGTAATAAAAGAATTACACAGTATAATGTAATAGTTCGTATTTATTTAACTGAAATTTAAGTTTTACAACTTAGGGTTATATAAAAATTACTATTTTATCCAACACAAATCACATCAAACGGAATATAAATTATTTATGTTTTTTAATATTTATAATGTATTTTATAAAATTTTTAAAAATACTACAAATCTTATTAAATCTTTAAAAACATACGGAATAGTGCTTGGATCCGCCAACGTCATAATATATTTTTAATAATAATAATATAATTTTTAATAATAATAATATATTTTTTTAAAGTTTATATTTTATATTAGTAATTTTAATTAGGCCTGCAGGTAAAAAATAATACAAAAGTCTCTCTCTCTCTCTCTCTCTCTCTCTCCCTCTCCCTCTCTCCCTCTCTCTATTTATGCACCTAAGCATTCAAAGAATTTCGACGAAACCGTGAAACATCGAAGCATGATAATGTTTTTAGGCTTTTTTAGGGAATCGAAAGTGTGGAAAAACACAAGCCAACGCTTGGGCCGATCGTGCCTCTCTATCGCTTGTTGCGCGCTCTCGCTTGCACGCTCAGGCTCAGACGGAACGTGACACTTTTTCGTGCGTGCAGCCGGTGTTCATCAATTTATAAGACGTTATCACGTCAAAAATTTTTAAATGTAATGAAGTATTGAGACGTTTACAATTTAACATCTTCATTGTAACATCACCTTCAAATTGGTTAAGATTCTCTTACTCTATGTATTTCATAAAATGTACATAAGTTATAGTTTATCATGGCCATCACCAGTTTCAAATTATTGGGAGGGACGGAATATTATGGTAATATAGAATAGTTGCTATATGGTCAAATTTCTGAAAGACTAGAGGCATTATTTTATATTTATGTAAGTTTTAATCTTTTAATATTACTAATGTAATTGATACAATATTGAAGACGCATATAATTTATTTCTACATTTTCTGGTAATTGTAGACTATAGACTACTAATTCATTAGATTAAGATTAGATGTAGAAATTAAAATGACTCAAATAGAGTAATCTAGTATTTGTTTATAGTAAGTATTGAACATACTTTGGTAACTTTTCTGTTAACTACAATAAAACTATTAAACAGTTCAACAATTCAGAATATTGTTAGCATCACTTAATTATAAAAAGCTCCAAACACATTCTCCTAGCACCAATGTTAAGAAAAAATAAATAAATATTTTAATTCTTTTGCTATCTTCTTACTGTGTATGTCATCCAATACCTTTTTGTAGACATAGCACAGGATTTCATGATTGAGCCTTGTCTGGGTCATATTCAGACTTAAGGTAAGTCTTTAGTTTCTGAAGAGCACTGAAGCTTCTTTCTGCCTCACAACTAGATGCTGGGCACACAAGAAGAAGGCAAACCAAATTCTACTTTTCTGAAAAGATCTCTGACCTCTTTAGTCATCGAGATAAAGGCTATCCTCGCAACTTGTAAACATGTCACCTTGTACTTTTTTAGAAAAAGTTCTATTTCTACTTTAAACAATGATGTGTCAATTTCTGCATAAGGGGTTAATGCTGCAAATTCTTCCTTTTGCAAAAGAATGTTTTCTAGCAAAAACTGTTCCTTCACACCAGGCTGATTCAAAATTTCACTTTAAGTTTTGCTACAGCTGTGTCTATGACTTCAAAATACTCTTAGCTGCAGTATTCTTTGCATGACTGACAATATACATGGTGGTTAATTTTCCACTAATTCTTTTTGGTACTTTCTTTTCTCTTGGAGGTTTCAACTCCTCCAAACCATGCTCAGAAATCTTATCACTGAATTATTTAAATGCAAATGTAGACTTTTCATTTCCCCTCAGGACATTCAGTCCATCAATAGTGTGTTCAACTGATTTATAAAGTCCTGCCACAGTTCTGTTATTCACCTCGAAGCAGTTGTTTAAAGTTTCTAGAAGTTCAGGTATGTCTTGTCCCATAGCTAATCAAACCAAGATATGCCACTCCATACTCAAATACACTAAATATACAACAAATGCTGCCATATCCTTGTTATCCTAGTTCAGTCAGTATTTTGGTATAGTACTAATTCATAACTGTTCAAAATATCCTTTATTTGTGACCGCCAACAAAGGAATATTGTGTGATACTGTAACTTGATCTTGATAATGTTACCAATAAGACCCTCGACTACATTCTCTTGGATATGCATAAAAACAGATTTTGCTGTAGTGTTTGAAAACAAAATTCCTAATTCCTAAGTTCTGTAGCATTTCTTACTGATTTATAAGATCCATAATTTCCTTTCTTTACTAAATTACAGCAGTGACATAACAGTACTCATCACAGTACTCACATCACAGTACTCATAATCAACCAATTGCTTCTGAACTATGTAGGTCTGTACACCTTTATTGATGACACTCATATTCATAACTCTATCATAGATCTGTCATCACAAATGAATGATGCTGTGTCTGAACCACAAGTTACACCAGTTTCATAGAAAATCATAAACTTTCTTCACGTTCCAGGTTATCATTACACTAATGAACACAGATACTCTCCGATCATTTCCTGAAATACCTTGTGCACCACCACAATTCACTTAATAAATTATAGTCCTTGTTAGCGTGTACTTTTTAGTGATATTAACAACTATTTCATTAATTAGGATCTGGATGATTTCATTTTGTAGTGCAGGGTATGTATGATTCTGTTCTCTTTGGAACCACTGCCTAGAAGATGCCTTGTCCTCACTGCAAACTTTCAGCAAAATGGCTTCTAATAGCCTAACGAGATACTTGAAAGAACTAATATTAACCATTAATGACTCTAAAGCTACCTTTTGATCCTGGGCTTTAATTTTTAACAACTATCTTTCATTAGAGTCTTTCTGTTGAGGCTAAATACATCTTGGGCATGAGTAGCACTTTTTTCATGGCTTTCAAACCTTCAAACCTTTCAATTGCCTTTATCCAGTTTTTGAATCCTTTTTCACTACAAGCGATGTCTGCTTTGGTTGCAAGTGTTTTTTTTTTCTGGACATAACTGAACACATTTTGTACAGTAAAAGCAGTGAAAACCATCAGGTATAATTTTATGCTTGTATGGAAGACATGTTGATTCAGTTTCGGGTATAACACATGCTGCATTCACTGGCGTCACTGGTTATGGTAACCTTTCAGGAAATTTTGAAACTCAAGATTCATCGGTAAGAAGTGAAAATTTTTCATATGATGGCCCTAGAGCTGAAAATAAAAGATATTGTACTTGTGGAATCACGAAAATAAATTTAGTTATGAATGAATATTATGAGGACTATTTGACAATCAATCTCCAACAGCCTTTCAAGTAAATGCCAGAAGTTACATACATATCTATATTATTTTTGCTCATCGTTGTAACATTGTATATTCATATTCATAATTTTACAAATAAATTCTATTTTTAAAAATACTTACAATACTTAAAAAAGTAAATAGATTTTTTAATATTAATGTTGATTGTTAATTGTAGTGTTTATATGTTTGATAAAACTTCAGTAAACAATCTAAATTTAAGTTAATGTAGCAGTTTGAATTATCATGAAACTAAAAAAAGTAATACTATTTATAAAGTATCCCATTTTTTAATAAAATATCTTTATAATACTATTGTGTTACAGTATATTTTACAGTAATTTGTATATTAATTCATAAAAATTCATTTACTCACATATATCTTTATCTGTTGTTAACCTTTTCACAGATCTACTTGACGAAATCTTGCTGTCATTTTCTGTAAGAAGAAACATACTAACAATCTGTGACAAGTCAGTAGGAGCTGACACAATTCCTACAATACATGGCTTACGGTCTTTCTCCATGGCATGGGTAATTCTTGGCCATACTTGCATAGTTGCATTTAAATATTCTGGTAAGATATTAGTGTTTTATAGACTGAGCACAAAGCACAGATAATTATTGCTCACACACACACACACACACACACACACACACACACACACACACACACACACACACACACACACACACACACACACACACACACACACACACACACACACACACACACACACACCAACAGTAGCCAGAACACTTAATGCCAAATTGATAAAAGCTCTAGAGTTATGGTATGGTGATAATCATTTGTATGATGTGTACTACACACAGCGGAAAGCAAGGCAAGAGTTTGAAGAAGTATCAACAGACTAATTAGACTAGTCTATCCTGAACCACTGGAGAATTTTTAATGCAGTTTGCTGTCCAGATAGTTACTTATGGTGTCAGCTATATTGTAGAACTACAGCAGCTGTTAGCTATAGCAAGATATCAAAACAGCCCAGAAGCTCTTGTTCACACCCTCAAGTTCAAAGCTACCAAGTCAGCAATGAGATTGTTCCATAATACATTCCAGATATTTGTCAATTATTGTGCTGGCATTTGGTCTGCACAGTGTGTACAATGTCGAACATTAACATAGTTTCTAGTGAGTTCCAAACCAGCTGTAACTACACAGTTTTTCTTGACATTTCGTACAGAAAGTGACAGATTTTTCTTGACCCTCAGTAGGGTATAAATAAGCATCCAGCTGCCAGCCAAGTTCAGTTCGGGTTAGCAGTATTAGAGCGTGTTTCATAGTGATTCCTATTGTGACTTACAGTTTAGTGTAAAGTGATCATTAGTGCGACACTGTTATTAAGATGAGAAATATTGTTTGTTACATTGTTGTGTCTTAAACAATCTTTAGCTTGAAGAATTGTATATGGGTGTCTTTGTTTATTGTTTAAGAGTAATTAAATTTGTTACATCAAATTTGTTATGTAAGTTGTAATTTAGCAACTTCATCTGTTGTCAGTTATTCTGTTTCCACTGTACATGACAATCTGTGCAACTGTCATAAAAAAAATAATAGTCTATGAATATCTCCGGGTGTGGGTGTAAGTCTCTTCTAACAACATACAATACATTTAATTTCTAATTATTTATTGAAAGAAACAGTGGTAGTTTTAATATACATAATTAGGTCAGGTTCATTATGGACTACAACTGATCAGTTTTGTTATCGCAATCTGTTTACCCCATGCTGGAGTTTCTACAACTGCAGAAGTTGTCACACTGTACAATGACCACTAATAGCATCTGTACATCATAGGGTGCGTAATATCATATATTTAATAGTATCCAGTGGTTTCATTAATAATTTCTCAAGTACTATAAGAACAACAAACTTGAAAATATCCAAAAGTCATGAATTCTAGTCAAGGATGCTAGTTCCCTATTTTAATAATTTTTTGATAAATTAGTGTTAATCATAAATACAATAAAAAAGATGTGCTGAATTAGTATATTCATATAATAAATATAATTACTACAAGATGTTTATTGTTTTCCTTTTAGATAACATGAGTTACCGACGAGTTGTTGAAAAAGAATTCCTTTTTCAAACCATTAACAATGGTGCATTTTCAGTTGATACCTTTTTCTTCATAAGGTTTGTACTAATCTTAACCTGCAAAAGATAGTAAAATAAGAAAGCAACTGTGTGTGTGTGTGTGTGTGTGTGTGTGTTTTCGTTATATATACAGTACTTTTAAAAAACAAAATATATTATTAAAATAGCTCATAATTATTATTATGAATAATTAACTTCTGGAACAAAATTATATATGGTACAATATTTAACATGCAAACTGTCCTTCCATTCTTCAATAAAATTTTTGGCTAATAGGATTTTAAAATTAATAGGATGTTAAAAATCAGAGGATAATACCACCTTGTAAAATATTTAAATGGGAATTATACACGGAAGCGCAATGTTTGACAGATAGTAAAGTTTTACAAATTCTTTGTACAGTATAGATTATACTAAATAATATGATAATAAGCAATTCCCCTGAAGTAATTCACTTCTTGTGGATTGTTCAGCAGTGGCGTAGCTAGGCTTTTTGGCGCCCGGGGCAAGGAGATTGTCGGCCGCCTTGCTTTCACAATTAATAGGGGACTAAAGAGCAAAAATGAAGGTCCATCCAGTGAACAAAGTACTTAGTAAACGCAATTGTGCAGATTCTTGTATCAAAGTACTTACAGCAAACGTCAAACATCTTAAGAATTACGTTAAGTCAAAGAAATTACAGTATCATAATATTACCGGTATGTTTGTATACCAGTTTGTATACATTTATTAGTAATAAATGTAGACTATAAAAAATGTAGAAATATACAAAAATAAAAATGTTCTAATAAACATGCAAATTCCTTGTAGGTCTAAAGCGCATCGTCAAAACAATATCCTAAAGCAACATAAAGTTAAACAAAGAACTACATTAAAAGAAATTTTAAAAAATCACAAACCATTACAGGTTAATGGTTCCATATTCTGTTAATAAACACTTAATATTTATTTTTAATATTTAATAGATATTTAAAACGAGACGTTTTAAAATGTAACTTTCCTGGTCTTAATTGCTGCAAAGTCGATTATTAAATCACTATAATCTAAAGACAAAACAATGTCATTTTTAATTGAAAGTATCACTAGATTTGATACCCTGTCTTGAGATATTGTTGATCGTAGGTACTATTTAATCAATTTAAGTTTACAAAACGATCTTTTACAAGAAGACACAGGCACTGCTAAAGTAAGAAACATTTTTAAAGCTTTTGCTAGTGTTTTGTAGGATTCTACTACCATTGAGGAAATGTATTGTACCAGTCCCTGATGTGTAAAGTCCATTTGTTCTCTGTTAGCTTTTGCCCTTTTTAATAAAAGTATGACGTCTTTCAAGTTACTGAACAATTATTCACTGTTTAGATCATGTAGATACAGTTTTGCAAGCACTGTGCACTTAATATTGATTTGGGAAAGCTGTTCATTAAAATGTACATCCCCATCATTCATGAACACCTCAAATTTACAGAGGAACCCAAAGCATTTTTCTAACTCTTTTATGTTAGAGAAACGACTTGAAATTTTAACTGACAGTTTGTGCAAAATTTCTGTTAGGGAATGTCGCATTTCTTGCCAAACGGTTAATACATAATCATCTGCATACTCCCCTGGCATCGTGCGCTTCCATCTTATCCTTTTTTGTGACACCCCATTCATTACATACCTGTTGTGCCTTAGAAATAACATTGTCACACAGCTCATTCTGCCAACGTTTAATTTGTCCGTTAGCTTCTCCAGAAGTGTCAATGCTTGAATAAAGCTTACTCCTGTGGTCTGAACGATTTTCTGGATTTGTCCATAGAAGAAAGAATATCTGTCCAGAAAAAGAGCAAGGTCACAAAATTAAAGTTTTCTACTGTATTAATTATTAATGCTGCATCTTCCCTCGTAGGACTATCAATTGTTTCAGTGGGTGTTTCCCTCAGTTTCTCCAGTGCAGCGATCGCTTCATCCAGCTGAGTGGATATTACTTTCACCGCATCTGCTTTTAAACTACACCGTATCACAATGTCCTTGTAGAGTAATATTTAAGAACGCTGCATCTATAAGTGGAACAGAAAAAGAAAGTGAATAGACGTTCTACTGTCCCAAAACATATCACTGCCTGAACATTTACCTGAGCTGCATGAATGGTTAAGTAAGTTAAGCAAGTTAAGTGAATGGTTGTCACAGGGAACAAACACACCTAGTGGATTCATATCTAATATTTCCTCTGAACTCCTCAATGGACAAGCCACTGTTGCTTGAATGTCATATGACTGACCTCTGCAATCGCTAATATTCAATGCATCTCTCTCAAGTTTACTTGTAATAGCTTGTGTGATCTCCTCAGCTCTTTTCACTTCTAAAGGAATAAAATCTACGAACCTTCCTTGGTATCAACAGAATTGCGTTTAATTTCAACAAATCTTTTAATCTGAGACATTTGTTTTATACATGCAAACATTTGTGTGTTGTGTCAGAAGTAATACATCGCCTTCTTACAATGCAGTAATAATATATTTGCACACTCTTTCTCCTAACAGGCTTATTATTTTATTTTGAATAGTCGGCAAAAGATAAGATATACACCCAGATTTATGAGAAACTGAATCCAAAAGAGATCTCATGATAGGGCCAATTTAGCCAAGTATTTTAACAAAGCCAGAAAGTTTCCAGGATTTTGATCGGTAGTAATTGACTCTCAACGTCTTCTCAGTGCCAGATTTTGTTGTGCAAGAGTTTGTACTGTGGCAATGAACCATTCGAGGATTTCTTTCCATGTATTAGCTGCTTTACTCGTTTGTTCCTGAAGTAGATCATCAATAAGTCCCCCTTTGTTTAAAGGATGTTCCAATTCCTTCCACTCCAACAACGCAGAGCGATGAGCAGGACTAATTTCATGATCCTGAATACGGGGATTTAACTTTCACCATGATGAAAATTCATTTTCACTATTGAAATAGCTTCTTTGATAGTTTTTTATGGAAACAGAGTGCAACAAAAGCAAAATAGAGATTTTTTAGTTGGAGAAAAACACATCCAAATGTGATTCACCTTATCGCCATTTTGCAAGGTTTTATCAAACCAATACTAGTTTAAGGATCATACAGCATCATCTTTAGGAAAATGCCTGTCCTTGTTCTGAAACTGACATGTTCCTCTATTCACCATTAGCCTATATATTGGAAGGATTGAGATATCTCGCTTGGCTAAGCTCCCATATCATGTAGAGCAGCACCGGGAACACGGTCTACATTGTTGCTAGTAATGATCTGTCCTTCATCGCCTATAATTTCACTATTGCACGATCCAGCATCATTCAAGGTATTAGAACCAACTAAATCTTGTAACTGTACTTTGACACTTTTACAGTTTAAAGTATTCACGTCATTAACTTTACTGTATTTATCAACAGCCTCGTCACTAACAACATCCATTTATTGATCGCAAGTTGATTCCCTGTTAATTGTAATATTTTGACAGTCCGGGTTTGATTTTCCTTGAATAAAAGACTTTGTAAACTCTTTGAAACTTAAGTAATTCTTAATCTTTCTTCCCTCCTCTTCCGAAACTGGACGCAACAGAGTTTACTTCTTTTCATATCAGCTTCAAGTAAAATTTTAAAAAATCGATCTTCAATAATGGTATTAGTATGATGGCATACACGTGAAATATTATAGATATACCCACAAGAGGGACAAACCAAAAACAAACCACACACTCAAGATACTTATCAATAACTGATGATCAACACGTTTGCTGCGTCGAACCGGGAAGAATTGAACATATGTAGCCCACATAACTTTTTTTTATATGTTTGCAAATAATATATTCATCTGTATATGAATCTAATACTGTATGATTATCAGTTTTCCTTTCCAACACAACAACTCACTACAAAGTCACTATAAATTTGTTATTATAATGAACCGTAATTATATATATATATATATATATATATATATATTCAATCACTTTCTGCTACAGTTCGTTACTTGATATATATAAAGTAATTTAAAATGTATGTTTATATTACCTCAAGATGTTATTTTTCCTTATTCGGAACATGTTTCGAGAGCTCCCGTGCTCTCATCATCAGCATTTTTCTTGCGTCTGGTGAAGTATTTGTGTGTTGGCTGGATGCTATTAAGGTTTCTTGTTGGTCTCTGGTATTTTAAAGTTGTATTATTGTATGTGATTGTGGTATATGTATTTGTATTTTGTGTATTTTTGATGTTGAGTGCTTTGAATATTGTGTCATGTTTTGTATTGATTTGTATTTGTTCAGGTATTAGTTTGTTTTGTGTTTTATGTTTGTATATTTGTAAATTTTCCCAAATGTTCATTATGGTGCCTTTGTGTGGTATATGTTTTATTAGTGTCACATTGGTTATGTCTGGGAATACATGTCCTGTGTTTATTGCATGTGTGGCTAAATTTCTGGTTTTTTGTATGCGCTGAGATGTTCAAAATAACGTTTTTTCAGCTGTTTTTTTGTTTGTCCTATGTAACATTTATTGCAATCTTGGCATTCAATTTTGTATATACCGTTAGTTGTTGTATTATCTTTGTTGTGTGGGCTATTTAGTTTTTGTAATTTATTTTTATTAGTTTTGTATGTTATTTTTATATCTGTGTTTTTAAATAGTTTTGTTAGCTTTGTCATTTTATTATTTATGTATGTGAATGTGGCCTATTTTTTGTTGTTGGAAAATTTACAAATATACAAACATAAAACACAAAACAAACTAATACCTGAACAAATACAAATCAATACAAAACATGACACAATATTCAAAGCACTCAACATCAAAAATACACAATATACACACAATATACCACAATCACACACAATAATACAACTTTAAAATACCAGAGACCAACAAGAAACCTTAATAGCATCCAGCCAACACACAAATACTTCACCAGACGCAAGATCGCAAAGGCTGGTGATGAGAGGACGGGAGCTCTCGAAACATGTTCCGAATAAGGAAAACTTGAGGTAATATAAACATAAATTTGAAATTACTATATATATATATATAAAACGGATCTTTACAGCTGTCGCCGTTTCTCCGTCCCCAACTTCCATTGTAACCTATCGTAGCATGTAAGTTCTTCTAAATTTCTTGCAATCATTGCTTCCGCTATGTCATCTCGCCAACTCCTCCATGGACGTCCTCTTTTCCTCCTCACCGGTGGTATCCATTCCAATATTTTGCAGGACCATCTGTCATCTTCCAATCTCTTCACATGCCCAAACCAAGTCAATTGTCTCCTTTCTATTTCATCTATTATTGTCCTGTCAATATTCATCTTGGCTCTAATAGTCTTATTTCTAACCCTGTCTAATTTTGATCTTCTACAACTCCTCCTGAAGAAGTCCATTTCCGCTGCCATCAGTTTTTTCTTATTTACATTTGAAATGTTCCAAACTTCTGCTCCATAAAGGATTACACTTGGCACCATGCTATTATATATGTGTTTCTTTGCATTTCTGGTTATACTTCTTTCCCATAGAAGCGAATTCAGTGTTCTTATAATGGTTCGCCCCTTGTTAACACGTTCTTGAATTTCATCTTTGCTGCTTCCCTGTTTGTTGAAAATAACGCCTAAGTATTTACTTTTTTCAACACCTCTTATCCTGTCCACATCCAATTTTAAGTCCTTAACTTTTTCGTTGCCCACTATCAGGTACTCACATTTTGCCATGTTCATCGTCAAGGCACTTCTCCATTTAGGCATCTTTCGAATAATTTTCTGAGCATTTCAAACAGCTTGGGGGCCCATATCTAACTAATTCTGGGTTTATTCCTCCCAGACCTGGGGATTTCCTGAACCATAATTACGATACTTAAATAGCATAAATAGACTAATACTGTTTATCACACAAGGTTTATGACAACAGACAAGCTGGCCCGTTATGCTTTTTTTATGAAAGGAATAGTCAAAGAAACAAGTTGTTTGTAGTTTTATAAACTGAAAATTTTTTTTTCAATTCTATGCTCACTTTGCCACCCTCCTGGCTATACTGCCCGGGGCAGCTGCCCCCTTGCCCCCCCCCTCCAGCTACGCCACTGTTGTTCAGATCTTGATAGTAGGTACTACATTACTTACAAATTTTACTATTAATCTAAATGTTGGTGGTTAGAAATTAAATTTTATTAACTTAGAATAAGATTTAATACCAGAAGTATGAAAATATGAAACTGATTTTTAATTGTAATAACCTGCTATTCAAATTTTAAAACTTTTGAAGTGTGTGTGTGTGTGTGTGTGTGTGTGTGTGTGTGTGTGTGTGTGTGTGTGTGTGTGTGTGTGTGTGTGTGTGTGTGTGTGTGTGTGTGTGTGTGTGTGTGTGTGTGTGTGTGTGTGTGTGTGTGTGTGTGTGTGTGTGTGTGTGTGTGTGTGTGTGTGTGTCCGATACTCAGAATACAGTATACAAGTCGATAAGTTGATATCACTTTATTGTAAATATAATTTGTGGTACAGAATTATAAAAACATAATTTACTTCAATTAAAATTTGACTTGGGATAAACTTAATCCATGAATACAAAATGCTACGTATAATGAAATTGGATTCTATTCATAGTTGAAAAATAACCCAACTGAAAGTAATAAGACAAACTGTTAGTACTTATAGAACTACTAGAACTTAAATAGATATCTAACAATATCCAGCTGTTATGAAAACTGATAGGATACAATAATTCAATAAGATTAACTTATTAGGTGATAAGTCACTTATTAACTTGTCACATTCTATGGCCAGATCATTTTGCTTGTGCTTTTTTCTTTACCACTTCATTTCTATATAAAATGAAGATCAATATTATAAGATTTAATTGGCAGACATATTGGCATAGTGAATTGTATGTTGTATGCTGTTGTTAGACATTTAAAACCAGTTAATATTTGTCAAAATTATACAAAAATTTCTTTTAACAAAAAAATTTTAGAAAATTTCTAATATGTTTAACATTATATTTTTTCATGATAAAACACTTTTTTTAAATTTTGTTATATCAATTTAATATTTTTTTTCTAGTGGCTTGTTGGTTTCCTTTCTCTACTTTCGGACAACTGCAAAACATGATATCAATAAGATAACAAAAACAAAGGGAATTGTCACTAGTATTCTTCAATTTCTTGGCATGGTGGGCTACAGGTTTTTTAGGTAAATCACTTTTATATTGTGTGTGGCTGATTCTGTTTTATTTTTTCAATCACTTTAGACTTACTAAAAATCATTACTGAAAGATCATAGGCATCACCAGTACCCAATTATTGGGAGGTGGGAATATTATGGTAATATTGAATATTTTCTATACAGTAAAATTTCTGAAATACTAGGTTCATTCTTTTTTATTTTTAAAGGTTTTAATCTTTTAATATTATTAATATAATTGATATAATATTTTATACATATACAATTTACTTTTATATTGTAAGTAAATTGTACATTGTAAATTGTAAAGACTGTGTTAATTCACTAAATTAAGATTAGGAGTAGAAATTAAGATAACTCGAATAGAGAAATCCAATGTTTATTTACAGTAAGTATTAAACATTACATTAGTAACTTTTCTGTTAACTACAAGAAAACTATTCAACAGTTCAACAATTCAAAATACTTGTAGCATGAATTAAGTTCATTAGATAATTCTCAGCATCAAAAAGCCCCAAACACATTTCTCTTAGCACCAACATTAGAAATAAATACTTTTAACTTTCTTCTTATTGTCGATGTTGTCCAGTACCTTTTTATGGACATAGTGTAGGACTACACGGTTGTCTGGGTCATAGTTGTCCAAAAATATAAGGCTTTAGTTTTCACAGTTTTCAAAGAGCACTAAGCTTCTTTCTGTTTCAAAACTAAGTGCTAGACATGCCAGCAGAAAATGGACCAAACTTTTCTGATCTGGTCTACATTTCTGAAAAGATCTCTGACTTCTTTAGTCATCAAGATCAAGGCTATCCTCCCATCTTGTAAACATGTCACCTTGTACTTTTTTAGAAAAAGTTCTATTTCTACTTTAAACAATGATGTGTCAATTTCTGCATAAGGGGTTGATGCTGCAAATTCTCCCTTTTGCAAAAGAATGTTTTCTGCAAAAACTGTTCCTTCACACCAGACTGATTCAGAATTCGATTTTGAAGTTCTGCTACAGCTGTGTCTATGACTTCAAAATATTCTTGCCTGAAGTATTCATTACATGACTGACAAATATACATGTAGGTCAGTTGTTCCACCAATTCTTTTTGGTACTTTCTTTTGTCTCAGAAGTTTCAACCTTCCAAGCTCAGATATCTTATCATTACATTCTTTAAACACAGACGAAAACTATTCATCCATCTTCAGCGCATTCAATCCATCAACGATGTGTTCAACTGACTGAAAATGAGTGTGCCATAGTTCTGCTATTTCCCTGGGAGCAGTTGTTTAAAATTTTTAGAAGTTCAATTATATCTTGTCCCATAATCAAACCAAGATTTGTAGCTCCATTTTCGAATACACCAAGTAGACCACTAGTCTAGTATATCCTTGTTCTGTTAGTTCAGTCACTGTTTAATTCCCAGTTCATGTCTGTTCAATATTTCCTTTGTTTATGACTGCTGATAAAGCCATTTTGTGGGACACAGTGGTTTGATCTTGCCAATGTTACCAGTAGGATCCTCAACTATAATCTCAAAGATATGCATAAACACAGATTTTGTCTTTTTATTTGAAAATAAAATTCCTAATTAAAGGGTCCATTCTTTAGCGTTTTTACTGTTCTAGAAGATTCAGAACTTCCTTTCATGATAAATTACAGCAATGAGCTCCACAGTGCATATAATCAGACAAAGGCTGCTTCTCGGTTATGATGGTCTGTATGCCTTTATTGATGGCACTCATATTCCCAGTTCTGTTATAGGCCTGTCCACAAATATTTACCAGTGGGACTTGCAGTCTAAGGAGAGAATCACAAAAGTGAAATACTTCATATTCGTATTCGAACCACAAATAGATTAAGTAATTAAATATTACCTGAATAGTCCATCTTGTGGTTCACTTGTTTTATATTAAAACACAATGCGTTTCGGAACTAAAGTTCCATCCTCAGGTTATTTTCCTCGTTAGAGGTCATCACAACATTAAGACACAAAACACAAAAAACAACAACATTTAAAACACATATATAAAACAATCATTAACGTGTGAGAATAACAGTGTGCACCAAGAGGAAGCTACAATGACACTGCCATCTCTAGTCAACACATTCACTGTCTTATCTGTGACGCAAGTCTCAGTCGTTCTGAGACTTGTAAAGCTGTATCATATAGCGCATTCGAGTGGAAATTCAAATGATCGTTTAATAAATGCTCAGGATATAATTTATGTGCCTTATAAATTTCGAATTCCTCAGCGGCATCCATATAACGGCCTTTTTTACAAACATGTAAAGGTGCAAGATTTGTAGCCAGGTTTGTGTAATTATGGTTACTATCCATTAAATGTCGGCCAAAATTAGATTTTGTTTGACCTAGATCTTTTTTAGGTACATGTTCTTTGAATCGTTGTAAAAATGATCTCCCCGTCTGGCCTATATAAAAGCACTTACAGTCACTACACTTAATTTTGTAGATGCCCGTTTTTTCTTCCAGTGGTCTAATAATTTTAGGGCGAAGCAATTTATGTATGTTGTTGTTCGTGCGAAATGTGACCACCATTTTCAATTTCTTAAGTGTATTGATGATGATTTGAGGAAGGATAGTGCCATAATCGTTTACTATGTATTTTAGTTCAGTTTTATTTTCTAGGCACTTTTCCTGTTTGTTGTGGTGTTTCTTAAGTAACCTGTCTATCAGTGAACTTTTGTACCCATTGCGTGTTGCTATATATTTTATAATGTTCAATTCCCTATGGACGTCAATGGCTTCCATTGGTATTGTTACTAATCTATGGATAACACTATTGTATGCAGCGATTTTTTGGGAATTAGGACGGTGGGAGTCTGCATGAATGGTGATATCTGTCATAGTAGGTTTCCTATAGATTTGATATTTGAAACCGTTATTGACTTTTATAACCGTTAAGTCCAGAAAATTTAATCTACTATTATTTTCAGTTTCGCCCGTGAATTGTATATGTTTATTTATATTATTCAAATATTGTCTCAAATTATCTATCTGTCTTAATGTACCATTGAAAACTATGAAAGTATCGTCCACATAACGAGCATAAAAAATTATTTGCGTGTGTAACTTATTGACGTCAGATAATAAGTACGTGTTCTCATAATGGTTCAGATAAATATCCGATAACAATCCGGACAGGGGCGAGCCCATAGCTAGACCCTCTTCTTGGATGAAATATCTGTTATTAAACATAAAATAGTTCTGTTTCAAAATCACTTGCAATAACTCTACACATTCTTTAATTTGTTGAGGACTTAATGTATTTGCGTCAACGAGCTGCTTCTTTAAAATATTAATTGTCTCTTGTACAGGTATGTTAGTGTAAAGGTTAGTAATATAAAAAGACGCAATTTTATAATTGGGTTTCAATTCAATATCTTTCAATTTGATAATAAAATCAATGTTATTTTGTATAGTGTGATCATTAGCTAATTTTATATTGTTTTTTATTATAGCGGCCAATTTTTTTTGCAATTTTAAATTCCGGCGCGGTGGTGAAATTTACAAGCGGTATTAGTAAATGTACTGAACTATTTGATGCGATGACCCGACGATTGTTAAAGCTGATAAATGCACGTGCACCTCAATTCAATGGCCTACCAAAAATACATAAAAAAGATGTACCGATTAGACTGCTTGTAAATTTCACCACCGCGCCGGGATTAAAATTGCAAAAAAAATTGGCCGCTATAATAAAAAACAATATAAAATTAGCTAATGATCACACTATACAAAATAACATTGATTTTATTAACAAATTGAAAGATATTGAATTGAAACCCAATTATAAAATTGCGTCTTTTGATATTACTAACCTTTACACTAACATACCTGTACAAGAGACAATTAATATTTTAAAGAAGCAGCTCGTTGACGCAGATACATTAAGTCCTCAGCAAATTAAAGGATGTGTAGAGTTATTGCAAGTGATTTTGAAACAGAACTACTTTATGTTTAATAACAGATATTTCATCCAAGAAGAGGGTCTAGCTATGGGCTCGTCCCTGTCCGGATTGTTATCGGATATTTATCTGAACCATTATGAGAACACGTACTTATTATCTGACGTCAATAAGTTACACACGCAAATAATTTTTTATCCTCGTTATGTGGACGATACTTTCATAGTTTTCAATGGTACATTAAGACAGATAGATAATTTGAGACAATATTTGAATAATATAAATAAACATATACAATTCACGGGCGAAACTGAAAATAATAGTAGATTAAATTTTCTGGACTTAACGGTTATAAAAGTCAATAACGGTTTCAAATATCAAATCTATAGGAAACCTACAATGACAGATATCACCATTCATGCAGACTCCCACCATCCTAATTCCCAAAAAATCGCTGCATACAATAGTGTTATCCATAGATTAGTAACAATACCAATGGAAGCCATTGACTTCCATAGGGAATTGAACATTATAAAATATATAGCAACTCGCAATGGGTACAAAAGTTCACTGATAGACAGGTTACTTAAGAAACAACTCAACAAACAGGAAAAGCGCCTAGAAAATAAAACTAAACTAAAATACATAGTAAACGATTATGGCACTATCCTTCCTCAAATCATCACCAATACACTTAAGAAATTGAAAATGATGGTCACATTTCGCACGAACAACAACATACATAAATTGCTTCGCCCTAAAATTATTAGACCACTGGAAGAAAAAACGGGCATCTACAAAATTAAGTGTAGTGACTGTAAGTGCTTTTATATAGGCCAGACGGTGAGATCATTTTTACAACGATTCAAAGAACATGTACCTAAAAAAGATCTAGGTCAAACAAAATCTAATTTTGGCCGACATTTAATGGATAGTAACCATAATTACACAAACCTGGCTACAAACCTTGCACCTTTACATGTTTGTAAAAAAGGCCGTTATATGGATGCCACTGAGGAATTCGAAATTTATAAGGCACATAAATTATATCCTGAGCATTTATTAAATGATCATTTGAATTTCCACTCGAATGCGCTATATGATACGGCTTTACAAGTCTCAGAACGACTGCGACTTGCGTCACAGATAAGACAGTGAATGTGTTGACTAGAGACGGCAGTGTCGTTGTAGCTTCCTCTCGGTGTGCACCGTTATTCTCGCGCGTTAATGATTGTTTTATATATGTGTTTTAAATGTTGTTGTTTTTTGTGTTTTGTGTCTTAATGTTGTGACGACCTCTAACGAGGAAAATAACCTGAGGATGGAACTTCAGTTCCGAAACGCGTTGTGTTTTAATATAAAACAAGTGAACCACAAGACGGACTATTCAGGTAATATTTAATTACACAAAAGTGATGCTATTTATAGAAACCCATACAACTTTCTTGGTCCTTGGTGGTCATCACACCAACATATACAGATACTCTCTTTTTCGTCTCCTGAAATACCTTGTATACTATCTCAAATCACTGAATTAACTAAAGGATTTGTTAGCTTGATCTTTTTAGTAAAATTAGCAATTATTTCATTTCCTATATTCTGGATGATTTTATTATGTAGTGCAGGGTGTGTATAATTCTGTTCTCTTTGGAAACACTGCCTAAGAAATGGTTTGCTTTCACTGCAAACTTTCACCAATTCCATGGAACTTCCTTCAAAATTTGTATGACCTCTAATAGCCTGACCTTGTCTAATGAGATACTTAAGAGTACTAATAATACCATTAATGACTCTAAAGCTACCTTTTGTTCCTCAGCCTTAATTTTTGACAACTGCCTTTCAATACTGGCTTTTTGTTCAGCATGGCTAAATACAGCTTGAGCATGAAAGAATTTTTTTCATAGATTTAAACCTTTCCTGCTAAAAGACTGCTTTGGTTGCAAGTGTTTTATCTGAACATAATTGAATATATTTTGTACAGTAAAAACAGTTTACCCCATCAATCCCAGAATATGCAGCCACTGAAATTTTTTGTACCACTTTTGTTGAAACCTTACTCATCCTATGAGATGCTGATGAACTGGAAAAACCATCAGGTAAATTTTAAAGCTGGTATGGAAGACATGCTGATTCAGGTTTGGGTGTAACTGTATCACATGCTGCAGCCACCAGTGTCGCTGGTTTTGGTAAGCTTTTAAGAAATTTTGAAATTTGATATTCAATGGCAGGAAGTGGAGATTCTTTACGTGATGGCCCAGGATCTGATAATAAAAGCTATTGGATTTGTTAGATCAAGAAAATTAATTTAATTAGGAATGAATTACAAGGGCTATTTGAAAATCAACCTCCAACTGGCTCGCAAGAAAATGCAAAACATAGTGTACATTTATATTACTTTTGCTCAAGTCATCACCACCCAAGTTTAAGTTTAGGCACATATCATATTTTGGCTTCAGCTTTTGCCCTATTGGAAAATCTGCTGCCAAGGTACCCAACCAATAGTCTACGGCATTGCTGGAGGTTTCAAAGCCATGGGTTATCAGTAATACTTTCATCCTGATAACAAGACAGCATCTCTGCCCAGATCAACTCCAGTGGTATACCAGCCTCTCTTCAGCCACTAACAATGCACACAAAAGGTTGCCCACAAGTCCTTAAGTGTGAACTTTCCTGAAGAGGGAGCCTTTTGAGTACGTAGATACCTGCCCTTGGCAATTGTCAGGCCCATGTTATTATGAGTTAAAGGGAGATTAGTGCTGGAAAGGAGAGCAGATTTTATGTTTATTCTCAAAGTATTTCTTATTTATTTTTTATTTATAAATATTTTGCTTTCCATTACTTTTGTCAGTAGTGTTCATTGATAAGTCAAATAAAATTCAATATAATAAAGTATAAGATTGATTAAAGTGTTTATGGCAATTATTTTGATTTTCAGTTATTCTTACTTCACAGTGCAAAGAGAAAATCATCATTAGCTAGGTCAATGAAAAAGTCAAAACGAGAAAGACTTTCCATAACATTGGACAAAAGACTTACAGCTCAACGAAGTAGGCAAACAAATAATGTTAGAGTTATTGCAAGGGCTGAACAAAATTCTTTGAGGTGGAAAAATAAATTCTATTGTGGTTTTAGTTATAATCCACTTACTGACTACATAAATGAAACTGGCATAGGATCAATGAATATTGTTTGTTCTCACAATAAACCTTTGAAGTGGAAAGACAAATTGGCGGCCAGTTTATGTTGCCCTTCTGATAAAGTGCGATTAGATCCCATACTTCCATCTTCAAAAACTTTAAAGTCATTACTAAATACAGAACATCCTTTAAAAAAACAATTTTTAGATTAATTACAATCATACAATTCAGCTTTTCAATTTACATCACTCGGAGCCAATTAACATAGTTGAAAGAAATTTCATGACTACTTTTAAAATGAGCAAAAATATCATGTCACAGGGTCATTACAACCGGTAAACAATGGCATTACTAAATCTTGTCAAGTGTAATCCATCACAGATTATTTGGAACAAGTTCAAATGAGAATGATAGATCAAACAAATTTAGATCACACGTAGATAACAAAATTTACTTCATAAAGTAAACCCATACGTTCATGAACTGAAAAGTTCTTTTGAACTTATAACCTCTTTGAAAGATAATGAATATATTATTATAATTCATGCTGATCGAAAAGTGAATAATACAGATCACTGGGTTGCTATAATGCACATACAATGGAATGAAGTTATAGTTAATCAAGGGTGTGACAAATGTGATGTAGTAATTCATGCTAGGGATGATAGACTGCATCGGGTTCCAGAAACAAACCAGGTTTATGATGTTTTGCAATAACATAATAATAACAATAATAATAATAATACCCTTTAATGTTTTGTCACTATATGTAATAACATAATAATACCCTTTAATGTATCACTTACACTGAAACTAAGGGATTCCAACACTGGAAGAGAAACAAATTTTCAGCTTTACAATTTTATTTATGTATGCTCATTGATAGAAAAGATAAGTATAACCATTTTTTCATACCAACCAAACTAAGTAAAGAGCTGAAAATTATGTACATTTGCAAGATGCGTTGATAAACGTTGAAGGTATTGATAACATAGGCTGTTTGGTTATCTGTGGACTATTCTGGGTATAATAGATCTCTTCGTACCATTTTGGACAAGATTTTTGGAATATTATGCTATATTTGCATGCTATATTTACAGCATAGAATGGCATTTGCTACATGCAATATTTTGCTTTGGCTAGAAGAAAAATTTAGACATAGATAATTTTGTGATTAGTACAGAGCTGCCTTACCCAGCTGTAGAGTAAAGCTCTACGATGCAGTTAAAATTCGAATGTTTCATGGACCATGTGGAATGCTGAATGTCACCGTAAAAGATGGTCAATGTACTAAAACATATCCAAAATTGTTTACATCAGAAATGACCACAAGTTATGATGGGTATTCAAATTACCATCAGCTCAGTCCTGAAGATGGAGATTTTAGTGTGAAATTCGTTCGAGAAGTAAAACAGTAACTACTGACAATAGATGGGTAATTCCGTATTCACCAGTACTTTCATGAGCATTTGGTGCCACATAAATGTAGAGTTATGTGAAATCCATTAAATATATATGCAACTATGTGAATAAGGGCTCTGATCTTGCTACGATTGGTATATAAAATCTCTACTATGAAGTATTGCAATTTCAGATGGTTGGTACATAAGCTTATGTATGTTAATATATTGTGTATGTAATGTATTTATTATTATCTCTGTTTCTAAATTTGATTGATATATTCTGATAAATTTTGATGTATGTAAAATACATTAAAGCAATAAATTATTTTTCAGAAAAAAGTACATCTCAGGTTAATATTAACACCCACTGCATATTAAATATAGACATACACATTTAAAATTGTATTAAAATACATATTAAAAATCAAATATTCATGTGCAAAGCCATGGGGAACAGGTAGTACATGAATGATTAAATATATCATATAAGTTACTTTTCTTTAGTAGTGAAAAGCAAATAAATTCTCTGTGAATAAGACTGTTTGACGTGTAATCCTTCTTTAAGATGCCACTTACTAATATCATTGTATGAGTATTTGATGAATATTTGTCAGAAAAAAAATATTTGGACAATGTTTGGACAATGGCTTAGAAATAAATTATCTGAAATCAATTAACATGTTATTTTATAATTCATTTACAATACCTTGTTTCTAGGTTGACTGTACCTTATCTATTTGTACTTGGAGTAGTTCAGGTCACTATGAAATGGTTCTATTACAATTCTGTATTTGAACCACCAGCAAATGATCATATTAACTGTCCAAAGTATTGGTGGAGAAATGTTCTTTACATCAACACTCTGTTTCCTGTCAAAGACATGGTAAGAATAAAAATACTTGTTAAAGATGTATTTTTATCTTAACACACTCTTATTTCCTTGGAATTAATACAAGTTTGTTATAATTTCAGTGCATGCTCTGGAGTTGGTACTTGGCAGATGATACACAGTTTTATATACTGGGAGCAGTTTTACTCATAATGGCTGTCAAGTAAGTTAGTTTCTTTAATTAATATACAGTAAGCACTCCCAATTATCTGCAAGCGGTTTATCTGCATTGCAGATTATGCATGGCAACCTGTGAATCTTTTTTATAAGCAGAAATCAATTTCAGTTGAATAATAAAGCTTCTGTTCCACTAATCTTAATACACTATTTTATTAGTATTTTAGCGTAAGCAATATTGTTTTAACATTATGTAAGTCATGTAAAGGTATATCCGAGGGGTGGACTGTATAATTGTTAATCAACAGGTACAGTATTGTTTGTTGTTCAGCAGCTGGCTACCAGGAGTCATATGGACATATGTACTTGACTGTGACTGTGAGAACATTTACTGGGAACATTTAATTTTCTCACTATGTTTATGTTTATGCAGGATAATTGAAAGGTTGATTGGTAAACTTTCACTTGTGAACTTACTTTGTTTTTTCCCATACGCGTTTTGGCGTGATGTGCGCCTTCGTCAGCGGTGTGATACATTCTGTCTCACACCGCTGACAATTGAACACAAGTGAAAGTTTAACAATCAATATTAATTAAGTGCTGTGAATGAAGAAGATGAACTATCAAAACAATTGAAAAGGTTTATTCTAGTTTTTTTCAACTAGCATAGTTAATGGATGTGAAAAATTAGATATTCACACTGAACGCCACATTTGTTGTTTGTTGACAGATCAGCAGTGACTTCACTGATATGTATTTTTCTGACATTTTTTAATTCTTACATTTTCAATAATTTGTTCCTGAATGTAATCCCTGCTGAACATGAAAAAGTGAGACAGTTTACTTGGATTTTGTATGTATGCCTACATAATGTCTGTATGTATTGTCATGACGGTCTAACTGATCATCGTATGGTATAGTGGAAAACAAAATAAAAATACCAATTAAGTCACTAATCACCAGTTTTAATTAATCACAATTAACAGTTCAAAATCAACAAGTAATTCAACAAGATTATACTTGTACAATAATTCAAGTTAAATTTGTACACACACAACAATAATGTCAAGTAATAGAGTCCCAACCAAATGATAACTTTTCACTAATAACCACTTGAACTTTGTATATAATCACCTGGTGTAAACTCTGAAGTGACTATCGCTGGATGATTGTATTCATACTCCGCTGAGATACCAGAAAAATCTGTCACTTTTTGGATTTAAACAATTCCTATTACAGGCACTCTTGAATCCACTAGAAACAGTGCATAATGCCTGACCTTGAACACAGTGCACCGGCCGGTGCGGTCTGGGTAGCCTAGATTGTTGACGCATGATAAGTATCACATAATTGTCTTTCATCTCAGAGTACCAGCAATATATATGCACACAAACATTACAGCTGGACTCTGCTGGGATAGCCAAGAAACATGTAGAATGACACTCCATTGTTCGAGAATGTTCCTAATTGCATAACAGTATGTAGGTAGTCACTTTAGAAATACTCAATTTAGATGATACATAGATGATACAGATAAGACAATGTATCAGTACAACTTCTTCTGATGAAATATCAGTTTGTGTAAATTAGAATTTAAAATGCATAGAAAATGTGATTATTAGTTACATAGTTTCAGTATGTATATATTGCTACTTGGTAATATCACCTGCATAATACGTGGTTTTCACGAGGTTCCTTGATGAGCATCTTGAAAGGGTTTTTTTTTATTGTACTGCTTTATTTTAAATAAACAGTTATAAAATATTTTACTTTCTGCCCTTTTCTGTATATATATTGTGGATTATCCATGGAATTCGGTTGTCCGCTGCAATCAAACAATGCAATTACTCGGATAATCGCAAGTTTACTGTATATGTTTTCATTAACATACCAGTAGCTGCATGCAGAAGTTTCCTCACTTCAGCATTAGTGATCTCAGAACGAAGCCCTTTGAGGATTCACTGGTTTAATTTTAGGATTAATTCTTAGGATTCATTTTATTCAACTTGTAGAGGTTCATACTTAATTTAAATGAATTTAAGTTGTCCATTCATGGACTACCTTTATTACGAAGGCTATTCAACAAAGGCTTAATTGTAAAACATTAGTTTCTTTATTTTTATGATCACTTTTTTCATCTTTGCATCACTATGTTCGGTAGAGGAATCATCTAATTGTAATTTACTAGAGGTAGAGCTCATTATAATAACATGCTGTCACAACAAATTCATTACAATAACATTATTTAATAAGGCGGTAAGAAGAAATAATCATATATAAAAACTAAAACATTGAAAGGAAACCATAAACATGAATAGATTAAAAACAAATTAATAAATTGTAATTTATGTTTCATATGCAGATTCAGTCTTATATTAACTACCTAACACACTACTCAGTTTGCAAATGTTTTTAATGTTCATAAAACATTTATAAATAACATGCGTAGCAAATCTAAGAACTGTTTTGATAACTCATGTTTTTGGTATGACATTTATACCAGCCTGCTTCTTCCTCCCTTCCCTTATATCACGTTTGACTACACATGGATCATTAAAGTAATTTTACTATAATTTTTCTTATCTGTGTTTTACAGTACAATAAATAGTAACAATGAAAACATTATGTGTTATCTGTTGTAATGAAAACAATATGTGTTATAATTCAATCAGAAGTTTTATTATTTGTTTAATTATTTGTTCCAGATATTTCTGGACAGCCACATCACTGATGACGGTGTTTCTTGTTAGTTCATGGGCCACAACGATGTATATTGCATATACTAACCAGCATATGCCAAAGTATATAAAAATAAGCACTTTAGTTTAGAATAAGTTACTAACAAAATTTAATTTTTTTCATATAAATTTCAGTTATATTATATTTCATTAAATTTCATTTTTATATTAATAAGTGATGTACTGCATCATAAACTTTAACTATACAGCAATTTGGTTAGTAACCTATCTAAAAACATTTCAGGTTTATTACCACCTTTTTGTGTGGTATATCGTTAGTCCAATACTGGTACTCTAAACCAATGATGTTTGGATGTTTTCGTAAAATTGTATTTTTCACATTACTTGGATGAATGTATCAACACTATACCATACTTTAAAAACTCTCAAGTGAAATTTGAGTACCGGTACTATGCATTAACTGTTAAATAAGCATATTTTTCTAATTCTTCTTCTTATTCTGGTTCTATATCCCTTTGTGGGATTGACCTCCTCAACAATCCTATACTGCTGCTCCCCCTCTGTTTTACTTCCCATGGTCTTCAGGTCTTCCTCCACACATTCCAAACACTGTGGTCTTACTCTGGGCTAGACTCTACAGCTTTCCACTCTGTGATATTTTTGTATCTCTCATTTCTGTAAACATATTCCAGCTGAATTATTCTCTGCAACTTAATAAAATTTCTTATGTCTGGATTATTTATTTATGCAAACAGTTCAAAATCCATGCGAATTCACCAGCTGACACCTTGTGCCCCAAAACTTTTCCTCTATCAAGTGTATTTCTTGTTCTTGTTACCTTAAAATATTTTGTTTTGTTTTGGTTTACTATCAAGCCAAGTGTTTATTAGTTCCTCTAGTTCCATAAACGTTCTTTCACTCCTTTTTGCTTACAGCCCAATATAACAACACATTAGAATATGCACCAATTTAACTGCTTCTAGTAATTAAATATCCACATGCAGTCACATTAGAGTATGAGATTGAAGAGGAATGCTTCACCTTGTTTTATATCATTACATATTTCAAAGTTGTCAGTACTTACTCATTCTTTGAATATTTGTATAAAACAATTTCACCTTTTCCAATAACAGTGAACAAGTATCGAGATTACTATAGATAATTCTTGCAAAAAGATGTTTCAACTAATGAGTATTCATTTACCAGTATTGTAACAATTTTCCATGTATTAGTCCCTCGTTCAGTTGAAAATACTAAAAATAAAGTTGTTTCTTCATTCCTTTTTATGTTATTCACCTGTGAATCGTATTTTGAAATTGTTTGCTATTTTTTTTTGTAGCCTCATCAAGTCTTTTTAAAATTTAATATTTATCACATAATGAAAGTACTTTAAATTTCCTTTTAACTGATTGTGATTTTAAGTCCATTGTAAACAACTTTTTTCACAGCCATAATGAATGAAATATAAAGTCAAAAACAATCAATTGTATTAAAGAAGCAACAGAATTTAATATATAATATGTCTAATAAACTTCTGGTTCAGTGACATTAGATGAATGATGTCACATAACTCTATGATACTAAATATTTAAAACTATACTATACTTATAATGAGGCTGACAAATAATCAAACGTAACTAACACACTAAATTAAAAGAATCTAAGATCACACTGTGTCAGTGAAAGCACAGTCAAAAACACAGCCATTCCATTAACTAAAAATCAAAGTGCATAAAGCAAACTATATCAGTTCAGTTTATGGGAACATTGAATCTTTCCAGAGTAGCAAAAAAATATGTCATAGTTGTTTCATGTTTTTCTGCTTTTCATAATAATATGTCTAACCACAACAAAATTTTCTATATGCAATTACACATTCTATAATAACAAATGGTACATATAGTAAATATGACCAATTTTAAAAACAACAAAATTTCCTTGGTATGATGTGACAATACCACAGTAAGGCTAATTAACAAATAAAGTATTTGCAGGAGAATACAATAATAACTTTACCAAAGATTTTAATAATTTCACCAAAGATTAAAAATAATATTTTGTTGCCTGGTGCACTATTGGCGTTGGCAAAGAACAAGCTGTGAATGTATCAGGTAATCACTACTTTGCTGATGGCATCTGTGAACAGAGAGATGGACTTAGAACACCCTCTCCATTCTTTAATAAGTCGGCTATAGACAAAGATTCAACACCGCTTAGTGCACATGTCCTGTTTCCTTTCCAAGTGCTTTATTTTCCAGCACATCTCAAATAAAATTCCTTACCAGCTATTTTCACTTCCAAAATTATTCATCTAAGATTGAAAAACACAAACCAAAGTGAGTAATTTTAATTAGTAATACTGATATTATGAAAGATAGAATTAAGTAGATGGTTGTTTTCTAGGCAGCAATTGAAATAAAACCTTGTATCATTGTTGAAACTCATTTTTATTTACCGATATCACAAATAGTTTTTCACAAATAAAAATATATCACAGAAAATACAATTTTGATCCACAACTGTGATATCAATTATATTGGCACAACTATAATTTACACAAACAAAAAAATAACACACAAATATAATATTGATACACACACACTAACTCTTAACTCACTAATTGAATCCTGAATCTGAACTAACTCTCTCTATATTTTACTGTGCCATATATAGTTGGTAATGACATCATTTACCAACGTGCGTCACTACTAGAATAGTCTTAGGTTGTTCCAGGCATAAAGTTTAACTGGATTTAACACTTTTTTAATTTATTATGATTGATGACATTTATCACTATCCATGTGGTATCATTTGCTTTAGTAATCAAATATATATACAGCAAAAAAAAAAATTTTAACTTCAGAACCACATAACCAATCAACAGTATTATCCACCATCTTACTAAAATTTTAGCAAACTACTTTTGTTTTCACATTATTTTTGTTTTGAGATATTTTGAGTTTAGGTCTTAGTGGCCCTAACTCTTTCAATTTTAACTTGGTCTGAAAACTAATAGAAGTTTTTTAAATGTTCTGAACACAATCTATTTTCTTCTAATGTAATTAGTTTTATCCATAATACGGTAATAACAATTTTCAACACACTACCAACATAATACGTGAATTATAAACTGTGCTACTGGAGTACAGGGAGTCTACAGTGACCTTACTCTAGTAGAGACAAAGTGTTCTTACTAGATTTATGCACAGGAGCAGATTTCTCTGATTGAGCAGCCAGAAAATTTTGAAGGCGTCTTTTCTCAGAAATTGCTTAACTCATCAGTATTACGGATCTGTCTTGGGCTTAAATGAAATGTTTCTATAAGGGAATTGAATTCTTTATTAAACACAGTTGTCAAATCTCTACAAGACTTTCACCATAAATTTCAAGTTGTCTATTACTGTATCACATTTTAAACTTTTCTAACCAATCCACCAATGTAGAAAGTCTTTCATTTTTGTTCTTCCACTTACCACAAGTTCTTACATAAGGAACTCCTGCCTGTTTTTGTTTGACCCATTTGAAAAAAGCTACATTGAGGTTAGACAATGTGGACTTCTTCATCGCAGTAGTATCCCTGAATAATGCAGTAGCTGAAGTGACAGAATTGCAATAAATTTAAAAATTCACTTTTTCTTTAAATTAGATTCTCCACAGTTTGTTCAGTTATTCCAAATTCTACATAGGTTTTTTAAAATGTTCACCTCTGTCTACACCATGATTTGTAATTGTTACTTTGTGATCTATGGAAAGTATAAGACATTTTCTTTTTCTTGTCAGCTTTCAGCTTAAAAAATACTGTACACCAGTTTGTGTTCATATTCAGTACCTGGCATAATATTTATATGACTACACAGTCAAAATCCCCTGAATTTATTTACCTCGGCCTATGCTAATGTTTTCCTGGAATTATGGCTGTTAAATTATCAAGACAAAAAAAATGTCAAATGTTTACTTTGTAAATGCAAGTGAACAGTAACTTTACTGCAAATGACATCCAACTGACAGTGTTGCCCTTTTTTTTAGAAGTGCAACCGTGACAAAATCCAAGTTGCCAAGTCATTAGAGAAGCCAAAAGTTTGTTTATACCTATAACTCCATATGCATTCTATTTATACATTCAATAGGAAGCAGTAATATATTTTAAAAAGCATTTAGTCAGATTATTACGACATTTAAGGAAAAAATTGTGAAAGGGAAAACATGGGAATATCCCCTGGTTAATTAGACCCCAACAGTAAATTTAGCCCTAGTTAATAAAGATTCCACTGTAATTTTCCCATATCTGGAACACAAAAAAGTAATAATAAATTCTTTCAAAGAAAGAACTTGCTACAACTCTAATATATATCATTCCACAGAGTGGAGTCAGCTACAAGTTCAGCTGTCAAATACATGCCACATATTTTCCCCCATATAGTTAAAATTTAATTGACTATACAAAATTTTAAAATTTAATTAAATACAATTAAAGAGTAACCAAAGAGGTTTTCATTTTTCAACATCCTTAGGTTAATTCGTACTATATATAGTAGTATCTACCTACTATTATAGGTTTATCTAGAGCTATACATTTCTAGGTAATTTAAAATGTTAATCTAGAAATAAAAATTGTGTATGTACAATACTGCATGTATGGTACGGTAGTTTTCTTTATTTTCATTCATGTGTTTGATGATCAAACTTCAGCATTGATGATCCACTGGCACTGTTTGATAAAATTTATGATAAGCCATGGACTCGGCTTGGACCATATTTAGTGGGAATGTCAGTAGGTTGGATACTATTTAAAACTGACTGCAAAATTAAGATGAACAAGGTAAGATAATCAGACACACGTTTCATAGTTGATATTGGTTGTTAGTTTTATTATAGAGAATGTGAATGCTTTGCATATGAATGAAGTGTGTACAAATATAATTTTGCTCACAGCTTAGCAGTGAATAGCTAATAGTAGTATTCACTACTATTGGTGAGCAAGATCCTACCATTCATCACTCTAATTGATTGAGATTGCACAATCCATTAGTGGTGAGGATGAGTGAACATTGCATGAACAGTACATCATAATTAAATTTGTAATGAAACAATATGCAACCATTAGAAATCTCCCAGATTAAAGGAGTAGTGCATAAGGTTTATTATCAGATGTAACATACAGTTATACATTTTACATGGGTAGGAGAAAGAAACACACAAGTTCCACTTTCAAACATCCATGTGGTTACTTGAAGAAAATAAACCATCCTGTTTTCATCAGGGAAGACAAACAAATAAATGTGTGAATACCATCATCAATAATAGTAGGTGCAGTGAGGATAGTGAAAAACTATTATTATCACCACCATTTTCAGGTATGGATCTGATGGTTTCATTAGTTACTGATGATGCCCATAAGAATAATAATTTTACCCAGATATTGTTAGAAGAGTACAAAAAAGAAACAGAGTATATTTTTATTGTTTTTTATATAATAAATGAAACGGTAAAACCTTACTTTGCACCATAATATAATGTACTTCTGTATAGTGTTAGTACCCTGAGTCTCTAAACATAACTTTCTTTACTAACACTGGGATAAGAAAGAGGCTTTAGTGTCATTTTTGTGCAACACTCAGGTGAATGATCAAGTGAATTGTGTCTATCTGAGACAATTAGATTCTGAAGTGGGGCATTCTATACTG
Organism: Magicicada septendecula; assembly: GCA_034769895.1. Classification (NCBI taxonomy): domain Eukaryota; kingdom Metazoa; phylum Arthropoda; class Insecta; order Hemiptera; family Cicadidae; genus Magicicada; species Magicicada septendecula. Next base: position 264,019,319 of record CM068368.1, on the reverse strand, counting down.
TCTCCTCTACAGCTATGTATGAAAAATATCACTGTATTCTACGATAACAAAGACAATCCCACTGTATAAGCTTCACTTCTGGTGTATGTACTAGTGCACTTCTGGTTTAATTACTAGTTTTCTTTTAATACTTAACTGTTTAATTTTTTTAATATTTCAACCAGTTTGTTAATTTCTTTACACTGTTATTAGCAGACAAGTTGTCATCTTAGTTATCAATAAAAATGAAAAGTAAAATGTAAAACTGAAAATTATCTTGTTGCTGCATCCTCTTCGTTCACTTATTAATTTAATAATATATATAATACTTTCACTTATGAACTTACTGTTGTCACTTCCCAAACGTTTCAAGATGTTGTTTCTCTTCTTCAGTGGGTTGAGTACTAACTGTCGATTACAGAATAACCGTTACGGAATGGAGTGTGTGGTGGGGGTTGATGTTGGGAAGGGATTGGCGCTGAGGTTCGAATTATGTGTGTGGATCAGTGTGTCAAATAGTGTATGTGATTTGTAATGTATCTGTTATTAAATGAACAGATACATTACAAATCACATACACTATTTGACACACTGATCCACACACATAATTCGAACCTCAGCGCCAATCCCTTCCCACTATCAACCCCCACCACACACTCCATTCCGTAATGGTTATTCTGTAATCGACAGTTAGTACTCAACCCACTGAAGAAGAGAAACAACATCTTGAAACGTTTGGGAAGTGACAACAGTAAGTTCATAAGTGAAAGTATTATATATATTATTAAAACTGAAAAATAATAAAAAAAGGTAAAATCATTTTTTAAATTTAAGAGAAGCCCTAATCATTTATAAAAGTTATAATTACAACAAAGTTATAATTAAAAAAAGTTTAAATAACTTTTACATGAATACTTAAAACCCTATTATCAATTATTAAAGTGGATGGTATGTATCCTTTGTGGTAGAGTACTTTCTTACAATTAATTATATGAAAGTATGGATAGAACTGTAATGGTGGGGAATAGGAAATAGATGACAAGTAATGGACTCTAGTATGTTCACTTGTTAAGCATGCAAAATTTCAGAGCTCACAAAACAAGTAATAAACTGTGCTTGTTAATTCAAACATAATAACTGACAAAGCACTGGTAAAATAATTAAAATAGTAACTGCTGGCAATGGATTTACAGCAAAGTTGTTCTTAATCATTTATATAATTAGTAAATGGTAGACACAATGTACATGTAAAAAGTACCAAACAGTTCTTTTTCAAGTTGTTTACGACACACAGAATGTGTGAGACTACATTATTCTCAATCTGCTACTTTTACAATATAGAATAAATTATTCTTGGTGTTTATTAGTGTACTATTTCTATTTAAAGTATTATGGTGGTGCTAGAATGTTAAAATAATTCAAGAGTTCAATCAGTTGAAGCTTAAACAGTATTGTAGCATGAATACATTTACTTCAATTTCAATAATTAGGACTTTTTCCAGACTTAACCAAAAGTCAGAAATAAAAAGAAAATTAATTCACATTACTCATTATTAACCTTTAATTATTTTCGTTTCCTAGTGTTTCTTAAAGCTTTAATTGAAATTGTAACTTGTATTAAAATAATTAGAAATTATTAAAAAGTAGAAGTTTAAAACAGGTTAAATAAACTTTAATTAATTAGGATTCCATAATATGGGTATTAGATCTTCTGTAGCATTCTTTTCTTCTCTATCACAGTTTTTGCATCTGACGCAGTTCCAGTCCCTTTGAGCAGTCATGTGTTACATACTTGTCAGGATTGAAATTGGTCAAAAGAGGCTAAACAATTCTATAAGAAAGTATGTTCTTCATTCTGTAAATCAGCAGGGATGATGTCTGCGAAGATACAACTTGACTGGAAGACACCCCTCTCTCACATTCACTTGAAGAAATATCTACAGTATCAACATGTCATGTTGATGCTTGCTTTTTCAGTAATCCTTTCACAAGACAAGAAATCTCTAACTAAATGCCCATATGGTTCCCTGTCAATTAACCAGAACTTTCAAGACCAGTAGCAAACTTGTTCCTCTGCAGAAGAATGTTATTCTTAGCTTCAGCAGACTATTTCTTCTCATCCAGTACTTCAGTGTATCTTGACAGTTCTTCTGAAATACACACTGCTTAAGGCTGTTGTAGAATACAATTGGACATATGGATGGTCTCCTGCTTTGACTGTCTGGAGAAATGTGACAACACAGTATGTGAAGTTTTGTACTACCTGTTTATAAGCAATAGCAGGGATGTCTTTCTTTTTTAAAAAAACAACTTAAACAAGACCAATATAATTTATATAATTATTAATTTAACCTATGTAGGATACAGCAAATTATAATAACTAAGGGATTTCTTTTATAATCCTCTTTTATGGTGGATGACATTTGTTTAAGTAACATTATTACCTTTATTTTATGAGTTTTCCTACATTCTAGTGACTGTGGGTTAAAACCTGAATGGCCTAATTACCTTTTTAAGAGAGTAACTTGCATGCTGGCTAACAAAGAACAACAGACACACCAGTTATAGTGACAAATGCTTATTCTCATGTTATTTGAATACTCTAAGATAAAATCTGTTAAATTTACTGCTTTGAATAAAACATTGCATTGCATTGTGGGTGCGGGGTGTCTTTGCACCTGTGGCTTGATTACAGCATCTGGGGCGTGTCCAATGAGGAATAAAACATTGTAAGACTAAGTGGTTTAAGTCATGACAGCCATGATTTGAAAACCTTTAACCAAATGTTCACCCAGTTTCCAGTAAAATATGAATGATCTGTGGTTTCCTGATGTGGATTTTCATATTTGCCTTTTTTGTCATCATTAAATTAAAAATTTTTGTTTAGCAGGTGTAATTTTTTTACAACTTTTTACATTATAGTACTGACTTAGCTCACTTCAGATTTCAACAGCTTCTAGATTAAATTAAACAATGGACTATAAATAATGTTTTCAGTTTGCTGTAACTTTGGGTTGGAGCTGTTCAGTAGCAGGATTGCTGAGTCTTGTATATGGTTTGTACGAACGTGAGCTACATCCTTTAACAGCTGCAGCGTATTCCTCATTAAGTCATTCAATCTGGGCAGCTGCTCTAGCCTGGATTGTCATAGCCTGTTCAACTGGATATGGAGGTAACACACACACACACACACACACACACAGAGTATTTTACTAAAAAATAAAATATTTTGCAAGATATTACTTTATAATTTGAGAGGGTTTTATATTTGAGTTGGGTCTTAGAATTGAATATACAGAGACAGATATAAAAATATGAAGAAGAATATAACTGATTGAAGGTTGCCCGTATTTATCAAAACAAATTGTATTACAACACAGATTTAATAGCATTCTGGTATTCAGCCCAGTAACACACAATAATAATAAAACTGGGACAAACTTTTTTAAAAACTGGTATGGAGAACGATACATTACTTCCATGTTCTAAGATTTATATTTAATATAATTTAAATATAAATTAAAAATTTTGAGAAGTTTGACAAATTGAAATGAAATATTTCCAAAGAAACTACTTCTTCATTACCGATAACGTAGTACACATATAAAATATTACACCCTCCCCCTTCAACAATCATTTCCCCCTTAACCGATCTTCACCAAAAACAAAAGACCTTGAGTCCTCTACAATTCAGGGACAAATCACGACAAATGCAAAAACTTATTTGATTCTGTTTGAATTTGTGACAGTTATTGTTTGCCATAGAAATCAAGACATGCAGATGCAGAATTTTATGTTTTTGTCTTTAATATATGTTTGACAAGAAGCAGAGCTAGATACGGTGACCAAACATGTGGATGCTTGAGTTATGAAGAAATGACAAAATCAGCTAAAATGGTACCCCCATATCAGGTGGGTGAAGACTATCCTCAACCTTCGTGAGGAAGGACTGTACTTTTGGATAAAATGTTTGTAGGTCAAACGAAGAGCTGGCCAAAGGGAGCTACGATCTGATTCCTGTAATGAAATTGGACTCTCGCTGCGAGTTATCGGCCGAGGGTGAATGATGTCTATAGTATTATCAAAGTCTTTCCTGTCAATACTATACTAGTAATTTTTCTTTTTTAAAATCGAGTCTTTCTTTCTTTCCATTCGTCTTCTGATTTCCTGAACGATGATTCTGTTCACTCGTATAATTATAAATATCTTAACAAAACATTTCTTCCTTAATACGTTTGTGTCTTCTGTTTAACACCCACCATTCTGATCCATGTCACAACGCTATATTCCACACAGACTAGTAAATAACTAGCCATCAGGGAGGTCAAAATATTTTCCAGGAGGGGCAAACAATTTTCCAGAGGAGAAAAATATTTATATATTTTTCATATATATCATACTCATGCACATATTAGTTTGTAATTCTTATATCATAATAGAAATAAGTACACAGATTGCATTAATTTATTAAAACAGTTATTGCTTCAAAATATGCATAAAATTAATGGCTTGTAAAAGTTAATGTTTGATCTCCATTAAGTAGTGCTCAAGTTTCCAAAGTTTTAATATTATGATGTTCATAACCAAAACATCAGAGCAGGTTTTAGTGTGTATGAGGGTACACTGTGGACAAAAATTTTCAACATTCCCTATGGAGCGTTGGTCAGAGTATAGCTGTGAATCTACAGTGTACGTTTCACAGAACAAACACGCAGAAAAGAAGGAGCGCACCGAAGTCTTTCATGGATTCTGAGCATCTTGCAGAGGGTTCATTCCCTAAAGACAAAAAGTCTATGAACCGTTCCTCTGTAAACACGTGCAGTTACACTGGCCAGAAATCCACAGGAAGGAAATCGCTGTCCACACTGGACACCTTTTCGGATTGCACGCGTTGTGTTGGTGTGGGTTTCAGCTCTTTCCATTTAAAAAGCATGCAAACATAAGAAAATAAACATGAGTGAGGCCAGAAATAACACGAATTGTGTGTGTGTGTGTCCTGCCTGCCTTTTGCTTCCATGTTCCTTAAGGAAATGGAAGTATGGTGATGGCAAAAAAAATCGTGTTCGAGATTGTTGAAACAGAATCAAATATTTTTTTTTCATACGTTTCTCAATTGTAAAAGACTGAAGGCCTGTTGATTTCGGTGAAGAATTATGGAGTTCTCAAGACCTATTGTTTTTGGTGAAGATCGGTTAAGGGAAAGGGGTAGTTTACCTGCCACATTTTATGTTTTAACAAGAGTAATTGTTTCTATAACGAACGATAACTGCCGTAAATTCAAACATTGTGCATACCTTCCTCAATTGTAGATAACTCAAGGTCTGTTGATTTTGTTGAAGATCGGTTAAGGGAAAGGGGTAGTTTACCTGCAACATTTTATGTTGCAACAAGAGAACGTTTTCCATGAAGAACGATAACTGCCGTAAATTCAAACAGAATCAAATAATTTTGTACGTATGTGCCTGAGTTGTAGAGGACTCGAGGCCTATTGATTTTGGTGAAGATCGGTTAGGGGGAAAGGGTAGTTTACCTGAAACATTTTTTGTTGTAACAAGAGTAAAGTACTTAATTTTGATAAATAAAGTAAGCCTATCCTGATAAGAAGATCTTAATAATCCACTGTAGAAATGTAGATGAAATATCTATAAATGAAGAGGCTAGTTGAACGGGGTGGGGATAATTTTCTATAAATGAAAATTATAGTTGAAGGGGGAGGGGATAATTTTTTATATATGTACTACGTTATCGGCAACAAAGAAGTAGTTTGTTGTTAAAATTCCTTTCCGTCCTGTTTGGCTGTAGACCAAAGTTTTCTGCAAAACCAGACGTTTCGGCAGTGCCATCGACTTCCATCATCAGTGAAAATCGAGTGCGATAACGTAAGGTGGTATACGTTAGTGACCACAGTACTGTGGTTAAGGCTGAAGCAGTAAGTAGAAAGTATGGTTTTTATTGTGGTAATCACAATAATAAAACTTTGGAAACGTAAACATTACATAATTGAGATATGCTTGCCTGCCTACCAGGAACGATATACTTTCACTCATACATGACTTAAATTATAAAATGAATATCGGTATGGAGAATCATACATGACTTCCATATTCTAAGATTTATATTTAAAATCATTTTCGAAATTAAATAACCATAGAAATTACTTCTTTCTACTTACTGCTTCAGCCTTAACCACAGTACTGTGGTCACTAACGTATACCACCTCACGTTATCGCACTCGATTTTCACTGATGATGGAAGTCGATGGCATTGCCGAAACGTCTGGTTTTGTAGAAATCATTGGACTACGGCCAAATATTCCGGGAAGGAATTTTAACAAAAACTACTTCTTTGTTGCTGATAACGTTGCGCGCGCGCGCACACACACACACACACACACACACACACACACACACACACAAAATATGCATAAAATTAATGGCTTGTATAAGTTAATGATTGATCTCCATTAAGTAATGCTCAAGTTTCCAAAGTTTTAATATTATGATGTCCGTAATTAAAACATCAGAGCAGGTTTAGTGTGAATGAGGGTACACTGTGGACAAAAATTTTCAACATTTCCTATTGAGTGTTGCTTAGAGTAAAGCTGCGAATCTACAGTGTATGTTTCACAGAACAAACACGCGAAAAAGAAGGAGCGCTCCGAAGTCACTCATGGACCCTCAGCATCTTGCAGAGGGTTCATTCCCTAAAGACGAAAAGTCGGTCTATGAATCGTTCCTCTGTAAACACGTGCAGTTACACTGCCCAGCGATCCACAGGAAGCAAATTGATGTCCATTTTTTCGGCTTGCACGCGTTATGTTGGTGTGGGTTTCGGCACTTTCCATTTAAAAAGCGTGCAAATGTAAGAAAATAAACATGAGTGAGGCCAGAAATAACGTGAATTTTGTGTGTGTGTGTGTCTTGCCTGCCTTTTTATTGCTGTAGGCATAATAATAAAATGGAAATGTAAACATTACGTAACTGAGATATGCTTACCTGCCACGAACGATATATTATTTTATACATGGAGGAGTTCAGTGACATACACACGTACAGAAGAATTATATATATAAAGATATTAACTCATACATAATTTACATTAAAATGAAAAAATTATTAATTTTTTTTCCCTGGTAACAAAATTATTTTATTTTTAACAATTACCATTGTTTGAAAAAGTTTAAACGAATTTTCAAGTACTTTACTCTTGTTAAAACGTAAAAGGTTGCCGGTAAACTACCCCTTCCCCTTAACCGATCTTAACCAAAATCGAAAGTCCTTGAGATCTCTACAATTGAGGGAGGTATGCAAAAAATTATTTGATTCTGTTTGAATTTGCGGCTGTTATCGTTTGCCATAGAAAATACGCTTGATAAAAAAACGTTGCAGGTAAACTACCCCTTTCCCTTAACCGATCTTCACCAAAAACAATAGGTCTTGAGTACTCTACAAATCAGGGCTGTATGCAAAATATTATTTGATTCTATTTGAATTTGGGGCTGTTATCGTTTGCCATAGAAAAAATACCCTTGTTAAAACATAAAACGTTCCAGGTAAACTACCCCTTTCCGTTAACCGATCTTCACCAAAAACAACAGGTCTTGAGATCTCTACAATGTAGGGCTGTATGCAAATAATCTTTTGATTCTGTTTGAATTTGCGGCTGTTATCATTTGCCATAGGAAATACCCTTGTTAAAACATAAAACGTTACAGGTAAACTACCCCTTTCCCTTAACCGATCTTCACCAAAAACAATAGGTCTTGAGAACTCTACAATTCAGGGCTGTATGCGAAACATTATTTGATTCTGTTTGAATTAGCCGATGTTATCGTTTGCCAAAAAATAAATTTCCCTTGATAAAAAAAACCGTTGCAGGTAAACTACCCCTTTACCTCAACCAATCTTCACCAAAAACAATAGGTCGTGAGTGCTCTATAAATGAGGGCTGTATGCAAAAAATTGTTTGATTCTGTTTGAGTTTGCGGCTGTTATCGTTTGCCATAGAAAAATAAATCTATAGACAGACAGACACACTCATAGACACACAGACACACAAACAGACAGACACACACACACAGACACTTTTCGAAAAACGACTTTTTTTCATGTTTTGAGTGTAGTACAATCAGAATCTGCAATAATCTCGAACACGATTTTTTTTGCCATCACCATACTTCCATTCCTTAAGGAATATGGAAGTAATATCGGTATGGAGAACCATACATGACTTCCATATTCTAAGATTTATATTTAAAATCATTTTCAGCCAAACAGCCAGGGAAGGAATTTTAACAAAAAAATACTTCTTTCTTGCCAATAATGTAGTACACATATAAAAAATATTATCCCCTCCCCCTTCAACTATAATTTTGATTTATAGAAAATTACCCCCAGCCCGTTCAACTAGCCTCTTCATTTATAGATATTTCATCTACGTTTCTACAGTGGATTATTAAGATCTTATCAGGATACTTTATCAAAATTAAGTACTTTACTCATGTTACAACAAAAAATGTTTCAGGTAAACTGCCCTTTCCCCGTAACCGATCTTCACCAAAATCAACAGACATTGAGTTCTCTATAGCTCAGGCACATATGTAAAAAATTATTTGATTCTGTTTGAATTTACGGCAGTTATGGTTCGTCATATAAAAAATTACCCATGTTAAAACATAAAACATGAGTTTTATAAAACATATCTAAGATTTATATTTAAAATCATTTTTGAAATAAAATATTTTCATAGAACCTACTAACGCTGGGGAAATCTGAGGAGCCAATCAGAGTTGGGCCTACCTGTCACTCTGCTGAATTTGGTGGAAAGCCCTGTCACTGTCGTCAAAGTATCAGCCTTGACAGGGTCCTCTTTTTCTGCAAAATGGGAGAGGAGGCTTGAGATGGAGTGAGTGACATGGTCCCCACCTCAATGAAGAACCCATTGTTTTATAAAAATATATTTAAATTTTGAAAACTGAAAATTCTTTTCTTGTTGTAAATATTTATATTTTATAATCAAAATGACTTTATCAAAAAACAAACATTATTTTTTTATAATAAGTACTTACATATGTTTCTTAATATGCTTACTTTTTCTTCAATGTTGATGATCATTTCCAAACATTCTGACAAAATTGTATCTACAGAACAGTTAACATTCCCCAGGTTTCCATTTCTGCTAATTTCTCATTACACCTTCCACTGACGTATTATTAACCATTTCATAAACTATCGTATAATCTTTTCAGATTTTGTGGTACAAAATCTGAAATTTTCAGATTGCCTGGCAACAAAATTATTTTATTTTCAACAATTACCATTGTTTGAAAAAGTTTAAATGAATTTTCAAGTACTTTACTCTTGTTAAAACGTAAAAGGTTGCAGGTAAACTACCCCTTCCCCTTAACTGATCTTCACCAAAATCTAAAGGCCTTGAGTCCTCTACAATTCACTGACGTATGCAAAAAATTATTTGATTTGTTTGAATTTGCGGCAGTTATCGTTTGGCATAGAAAATACGCTTGATAAAAAACGTTGCAGGTAAACTACCCCTTCCCCTCAACCGATCTTCACCAAAAACAATAGGTCATGAGTACTCTACAAATCAGCGCTGTATGCAGAAAATTATTTGATTCTGTTTGAATTTACGGCTGTTATCGTTTGCCATAGAAAATACCCTTGTTAAAAAAACATTGTAGGTAAACTACCCCTTTCGCTTAACCGATCTTCACCAAAATCAGTAGGCCTTGAGAACTCTACAATTCAGGGCTGTATGCGAAACATTATTTGATTCTGTTTGAATTTGCGACTGTTATCGTTTGCAAAAAAAAAATTTTTCCCTTGATAAAAAAAACCGTTGCAGGTAAACTACCCCTTCCCCTCAACCGATCTTCACCAAAAACAATAGGTCGCGAGTACTCTACAAATCATGGCTGTATGCAAAAAATTATTTGATTCTGTTTGAATTTGCGGCAGTTATCGTTTGCCATAAAAAATACGCTTGATAAAAAACGTTGCAGGTAAACTACCCCTTCCCCTCAACCGATCTTCACCAAAAACAATAGGTCTTGATTACTCTACAAATCAGGGTTGTATGCAGAAAATTATTTGATTCTGTTTGAATTTGCGGCTGTTATCGTTTGCCATAGTAAATACCCTTGTTAAAAAAATGTTGTAGGTAAACTACCCCTTTCCCTTAACCGATCTTCACCAAAAACAATAGGTCTTGAGAACTCTACAACTTAGACCTGTATGCAAATAATCTTTTGATTCTGTTTGAATTTGCGGCTGTTATCGTTTGCCATAGGAAATACCCTTGTTAAAACATAAAACGTTACAGGTAAACTACCCCTTTCCCTTAACCGATCTTCACCAAAATCAGCAGATCTTGAGAACTCTACAATTCAGGGCTGTATGCGAAACATTATTTGATTCTGTTTGAATTTGCGGCAGTTATCGTTTGCCATAGAAAAAAGTAAAAAATCTACAGACAGACACACACACAGACAGACACACAGACACACACACACACAGACACTTTTCGGAAAACGACTTTTTTTCATGTTTTGAGTGTAGTAGAATCAGAATCTGCAATAATCTCGAACACGATTTTTTTTGCCATCACCATACTTCCATTCCTTAAGGAATATGGAAGTAAAATATCGGTATGGAGAACCATACATGACTTCCATATTCTAAGATTTATATTTAAAATCATTTTCAGCCGAACAGCCAGGGAAGGAATTTTAACAAAAAAATACTTCTTTCTTGCCAATAACGTAGTACACATATAAAAAATATTATCCCCTCCCCCTTCAACTATAATTTTGATTTATAGAAAATTACCCCCAGCCCGTTCAACTAGCCTCTTCATTTATAGATATTTCATCTACGTTTCTACAGTGGATTATTAAGATCTTATCAGGATACTTTATCAAAATTAAGTACTTTACTCATGTTACAACAAAAAATGTTTCAGGTAAACTGCCCTTTCCCCGTAACCGATCTTCACCAAAATCAACAGACATTGAGTTCCCTATAGCTCAGGCACATATGCCAAAAATTATTTGATTCTGTTTGAATTTACGGCAGTTATGGTTCGTCATATAAAAAATTACCCATGTTAAAACATAAAACGTGAGATTTATAAAACATATCTAAGATTTATATTTAAAATCATTTTTGAAGTAAAATATTTTCATAGAACCTACTAACACTGGGGAAATCTGAGGAGCCAAACAGAGTTGGGCCTACCTGTCACTCTGCTGAATTTGGTGGAAAGCCCTGTCACTGTCGTCAAAGTATCAGCCTTGACATGGTCCTCTTTTTCTGCAAAATGGGAGAGGAGGCTTGAGATGGAGTGAGTGACATGGTCCCCACCTCAATGAAGAACCCATTGTTTTATAAAAATATATTTAAATTTTGAAAACTGAAAATTCTTTTCTTGTTGTAAATATTTATATTTTATAATCAAAATGACTTTATCAAAAAACAAACATTATTTTTTTATAATAAGTACTTACATATGTTTTTTAATATGCTTACTTTTTCTTCAATGTTATTGATCATTTCCAAACATTCTGACAAAATTGTATCTACAGAACAGTTAACATTCCCCAGGTTTCCATTTCTGCTAATTTCTCATTACACCTTCCACTGACGTATTATTAACCATTTCATAAATTATCGTATAATCTTTTCAGATTTTGTGGTACAAAATCTGAAATTTTCAGATTGCCTGGCAACAAAATTATTTTATTTTCAACAATTACCATTGTTTGAAAAAGTTTAAATGAATTTTCAAGTACTTTACTCTTGTTAAAACGTAAAAGGTTGCAGGTAAACTACCCCTTCCCCTTAACTGATCTTCACCAAAATCTAAAGGCCTTGAGTCCTCTACAATTCACTGATGTATGCAAAAAATTATTTGATTCTGTTTGAATTTGCGGCAGTTATCGTTTGCCATAGAAAATACGCTTGACAAAAAACGTTGCAGGTAAACTACCCCTTCCCCTCAACCGATCTTCACCAAAAACAATATGTCTTGAGTACTCTACAAATCAGGGCTGTATGCAGAAAATTATTTGATTCTGTTTGAATTTGCGGCTGTTATCGTTTGCCATAGAAAATACCCTTGTTAAAAAAACGTTGTAGGTAAACTACCCCTTTCCCTTAACCGATCTTCACCAAAAACAATAGGTCCTGAGAACTCTACAATTCAGGGCTGTATGCGAAACATTATTTGATTCTGTTTGAATTTGCGGCTGTTATCGTTTGCCAAAAAAAAAAATTTCCCTTGATAAAAAAAACCGTTGCCGGTAAACTACCCCTTCCCCTCAACCGATCTTCACCAAAAACAATAGGTCGCGAGTATTCTACAAATCAGGGCTATATGCAGAAAATTATTTGATTCTGTTTGAATTTGCGGCTGTTATCGTTTGCCATAGAAAATACCCTTGTTAAAAAAACGTTGTAGGTAAACTACCCCTTTACCTTAACCGATCTTCACCAAAAACAAATAGGTCTCGAGAACTCTACAATTTAGGGCTGTATGCAAATAATCTTTTGATTCTGTTTGAATTTGCGGCAGTTATCGTTTGCCATAGGAAATACCCTTGTTTAAATATAAAACGTTACAGGTAAACTACCCCTTTCCCTTAACCGATCTTCACCAAAAACAATAGGTCTTGAGAACTCTACAATTCACGGCTGTATGCGAAACATTATTTGATTCTGTTTGAATTTGCGGCTGTTATCGTTTGCCAAAAAAAAAAATCGGTATGGAGAACCATACATGACTTCCATATTCTAAGATTTATATTTAAAATCATTTTCACCCAAACAGCCAGGCTGTGTCTTACCTGCCTTTTTATTGCTGTATTAAATGAAAAATATTATATTACATTAAAATGAAAAAATTATAATTTTATTGCCTGGCAACAAAATTATTTTATTTTTAACAATTACCATTGTTTCAAAAAGTTAAAATAAATTTTCAAGTACTTTACTCTTGTTAAAACGTAAAAGGTTGCAGGTAAACTACCCCTTCCCCTTAACCGATCTTCACCAAAATCGAAAGTCACTGAGACCTCTACAATTCAGGGATGTATGCAAAAAATTATTTGATTCTGTTTGAATTTGCGGCTGTTATCGTTTGCCATAGAAAATACGCTTGATAAAAAAACGTTGCAGGTAAACTACCCCTTCCCCTTAACCGATCTTCACCAAAAACAATAAGTATTGAGTACTCTACAAATCAGGGTTGTATGCAAAACATTATTTGATTCTGTTTGAATTTGCGGCTGTTATCGTTTGCCATAGAAAATACCCTTGTTAAAAAAACGTTGCAGGTAAACTACCCCTTTCCATCAACCGATCTTCACCAAAAACAACAGGTCTTGAGAACTCTACAATTTAGGTCCGTATGCAAATAATCTTTTGATTCTGTTTGAATTTGCGGCTGTTATCGTTTGCCATAAGAAATACCCTTGTTAAAACATAAAACGTTACTGGTAAACTACCCCTTTCCCTTAACCGATCTTCACCAAAATCAGCAGATATTGAGAACTCTACAATTCAGGGCTGTATGCGAAACATTATTTGATTCTGTTTGAATTTGCGGCTGTTATCGTTTGCCAAACAAACAAAATTACCCTTGCTAAAAAAAAACTGTTGCAGGTAAACTACCCCTTTCCCTCAACCGATCTTCACCAAAAACAATAGGTCGCGAGTACTCTGCAAATCAGGGCTGTATGCAAAAAATTATTTGATTCTGTTTGAATTTGCGGCAGTTATCGTTTGCCAAAAAAAAAAAATCTACAGACAGACACACACACAGACAGACACACAGACACACAGACACTTTTCGGAAAACGACTTTTTTTCATGTTTTGAATGTAGTAGAATCAGAATCTGCAATAATCTCGAACACGATTTTTTTTGCCATCACCATACTTCCATTCCTTAAGGAATATGGAAGTAAAAATTTCCCTTGATAAAAAAAACCGTTGCAGGTAAACTACCCCTTCCCCTCAACCGATCTTCACCAAAAACAATAGGTCGCGAGTCCTCTACAAATCAGGGCTGTATGCAAAAAATTATTTGATTCTGTTTGAATTTGCGGCAGTTAACGTTTGCCATAGAAAAAAATCTACAGACACACACACAGACACACACACAGACACACACACACAGACACTTTTCGGAAAACGACTTTTTTTCATGTTTTGAGTGTAGTAGAATCAGAATCTGCAATAATCTCGAACACGATTTTTTTTGCCATCACCATACTTCCATTCCTTAAGGAATATGGAAGTAAAAATTATAATTACTTCCATGTTCCTTAAGGAAATGGAAGTATGGTGATGGCAAAAAAAATCGTGTTCGAGATTATTGCAGATTCTGATTGTACTACACTCAAAACATGAAAAATATCGGTATGGAGAACCATACATGACTTCCATATTCTAAGATTTATATTTAAAATCATTTTCACCCAAACAGCCAGGCTGTGTCTTACCTGCCTTTTTATTGCTGTATTAAATGAAAAATATTATATTACATTAAAATGAAAAAATTATAATTTTATTGCCTGGCAACAAAATTATTTTATTTTTAACAATTACCATTGTTTCAAAAAGTTTAAATAAATTTTCAAGTACTTTACTCTTGTTAAAACGTAAAAGGTTGCAGGTAAACTACCCCTTCCCCTTAACCGATCTTCACCAAAATCGAAAGTCATTGAGACCTCTACAATTCAGGGACGTATGCAAAAAATTATTTGATTCTGTTTGAATTTGCGGCTGTTATCGTTTGCCATAGAAAATACGCTTGATAAAAAAACGTTGCAGGTAAACTACCCCTTCCCCTTAACCGATCTTCACCAAAAACAATAGGTCTTGAGTACTCTACAAATCCGGGCTGTATGCAAAACATTATTTGATTCTGTTTGAATTTGCGGCTGTTATCCTTTGCCATAGAAAATACGCTTGATAAAAAAACGTTGCAGGTAAACTACCCCTTCCCCTAAACCGATCTCCACCAAAAACAATAGGTCTTGAGTACTCTACAAATCAGGGCTGCATGCAAAACATTATTTGATTCTGTTTGAATTTGCGGCTGTTATCGTTTGCCATAGAAAATACCCTTGTTAAAAAAACGTTGCAGGTAAACTACACCTTTCCCTCAACCGATCTTCACCAAAAACAACAGGTCTTGAGAACTCTACAATTTAGGGCTGTATGCAAATAATCTTTTGATTCTGTTTGAATTTGCGGCTGTTATCGTTTGCCATAGGAAATACCCTTGTTAAAACATAAAACGTTACAGGTAAACTACCCCTTTCCCTTAACCGATCTTCACCAAAAACAATAGGTCTTGAGTACTCTACAAATCAGGGCTGTATGCAAAACATTATTTGATTCTGTTTGAATTTGCGGCTGTTATCGTTTGCCAAACAAACAAAATTACCCTTGCTAAAAAAAAACCGTTGTAGGTAAACTACCCCTTTCCCTCAACCGATCTTCACCAAAAACAATAGGTCGCGAGTACTCTGCAAATCAGAGCTGCATGCAAAAAATTATTTGATTCTGTTTGAATTTGCGGCAGTTATCGTTTGCCATAGAAAAAAAATCTACAGACAGATAGACACACAGACAGACAGACAGATAGACAGACAGACACACAGACACTTTTCGGAAAACGACTTTTTTTCATGTTTTGAGTGTAGTAGAATCAGAATCTGCAATAATCTCGAACACGATTTTTTTTGCCATCACCATACTTCCATTCCTTAAGGAATATGAAAGTAAAATATCGGTATGGAGAACCATACATGACTTCCATATTCTAAGATTTATATTTAAAATTATTTTCGAAATGAAATATTACCACAGAAACTACTTCTTTCTACTTACTGTTTCAGCCTTAACCACAGTACTGTGGTCACTAACGTATACCACCTCACGTTATCGCACTCGATTTTCACCTGCCTTTTTATTGCCGTATTAAATGAAAAATATTATATTACATTAAAATGAAAAAATTTTAATTTTATTGCCTGGCAACAAAATTATTTTATTTTTAACAATTACCATTGTTTCAAAAAGTTTAAATAAATTTTCAAGTACTTTACTCTTGTTAAAACGTAAAAGGTTGCTGGTAAACTACCCCTTCCCCATAACCGATCTTCACCAAAATCGAAAGTCCTTGAGACCTCTACAATTCAGGGACGTATGCAAAAAATTATTTGATTCTGTTTGAATTTGCGGCAGTTATCGTTTGCCATATAAAATACGCTTGATAAAAAACATTGCAGGTAAACTACCCCTTCCCCTTAACCGATCTTCACCAAAAACAATAGGTCTTGAGTACTCTACAAATCAGGGCTGTATGCAGAAAATTATTTGATTCTGTTTGAATTTGCGGCTGTTATCGTTTGCCATAGGAAATACCCTTGTTAAAACATAAAACGTTACAGGTAAACTACCCCTTTCCATCAACCGATCTTCACCAACATCAATAGGTATTGAGAACTCTACAATTCAGGGCTGTATGCGAAACATTATTTGATTCTGTTTGAATTTGCGGCTGTTATCGTTGGCAAAAAAAAAATTTCCCTTGATAAAAAACCGTTGCACGTAAACTACCCCTTCCCCTCAACCGATCTTCACCAAAAACAATAGGTCCCGAGTTCTCTACAAATCAGGGCTGCATGCACAAAATTATTTGATTCTGTTTGAATTTGCGGCAGTTATCGTTTGCCATAGAAAATACGCTTGATAAAAAACGTTGCAGGTAAACTACCCCTTCCCCTCAACCGATCTTCACCAAAAACAATAAGTCTTGAGCACTATACAAATCAGGGTTGTATGCAGAAAATTATTTGATTCTGTTTGAATTTGCGGCTGTTATCGTTTGCCATAGAAAATACCCTTGTTAAAAAAACGTTGTAGGTAAACTACCCCTTTCCCTTAACCGATCTTCACCAAAAACAATAGGTCTTGAGAACTCTACAATCTAGGGCTGTATGCAAATAATCTTTTGATTCTGTTTGAATTTGCGGCTGTCATCGTTTGCCATAGGAAATACCCTTGTTAAAACATAAAACGTTACTGGTAAACTACCCCTTTCCCTCAACCGATCTTCACCAACATCAATAGGTCTTGAGAACTCTACAATTCAGGGCTGTATGCGAAACATTATTTGATTCTGTTTGAATTTTGCGGCTGTTATCGTTTGCCAAAAAAAAAAATTTCCCTTGATAAAAAAAAACCGTTGCAGGTAAACTACCCCTTTCCCTCAACCGATCTTCACCAAAAACAATAGGTCGCGAGTCCTCTACAAATCAGGGCTGTATGCAAAAAATTATTTGATTTTGTTTGAATTTGCGGCAGTTATCGTTTGCCATAGAAAAAAAATCTACAGACAGATAGACACACAGACACACAGACAGACAGACACACAGACACTTTTCGGAAAACGACTTTTTTTCATGTTTTGAGTGTAGTACAATCAGAATCTGCAATAATCTCGAACACGATTTTTTTTGCCATCACCATACTTCCATTCCTTAAGGAATATGGAAGTAAAAGTCGTTTTTCGAAAAGTGTCTGTGTGTGTGTCTGTCTGTGTGTGTGTCTGTAGATTTTTTTTCTATGGCAAACGATAACAGCCGCAAATTCAAACAGAATCAAATAAATTTTTGCATACAGCCCTGATTTGTAGAGTACTCGCGACCTATTGTTTTTGGTGACGATCGGTTAAGGGAAAGGGGTAGTTTACCTGCAACGGTTTTTTTTTTATCAAGGGTAACTTTGTTTGGCAAACGATAACAGCCGCAAATTCAAACAGAATCAAATAATGTTTCGCATACAGCCCTAAATTGTAGAGTTCTCAAGATCTGTTGATTTTGGTACAGATCGGTTAAGGGAAAGGGGTAGTTTACCGGCAACGTTTTATGTTTTAACAAGGGTATTTCCTATGGCAAACGATAACAGCCGCAAATTCAAACATAATCAAATAATGTTTTGCATGCTGCCCTGAATTGTAGAGTTCTCAAGACCCTTTGGTTTTGGTGAAGATCGGTTAAGGAGAAGGGGTAGTTTACCTGCAACGTTTTATGTTTTAGAAGGGTATTTTCTATGGCAAAAGATAAGAGCCGCAAATTCAAACAGAATCAAATAAGTTTTTGCATACAGCCCTGATTTCTTGAGTACTAAAGACCTATTGTTTTCGGTGAAGATCGTGAGGGAAAGGGGTAGTTTACCTGCCACGTTTTTGTTTTATCAAGGGTATTTTGTATGGCAAACGATAACAGCCGCAAATTCAAACAAAATAATATAATATTTTACATACAACCCTGAATTGTAGAGTTCTCAAGACCTGTCGTTTTTGGTGAAGATCGGTTAAGGGAAAGGGGTAGTTTACCTGCAACGGTTTTTTATCAAGGGTAATTTTACTTCCATATTCCTTAAGGAATGGAAGTATGGTGATGGCAAAAAAAATCGTGTTCGAGATTATTGCAGATTCTGATTGTACTACACTCAAAACATGAAAAAATGTCGTTTTCTGAAAAGTGTCTGTGTTGCCTGTCTGTCTGTCTGTCTGTCTGTCTGTCTGTCTGTGTGTCTGTCTGTCTGTAGATTTTTTTTCTATGGCAAACGATAACTGCCGCAAATTAAAACAGAATCAAATAATTTTTTGCATGCAGCCCTGATTTGCGGAGTACTCGCGATCTATTGTTTTTGGTGAAGATCGGTTGAGGGGAAGGGGTAGTTTACCTGCAACGGTTTTTTTTTAGCAAGGGTAATTTTGTTTGTTTGGCAAACGATAACAGCCGCAAATTCATACAGAATGAAATAATGTTTCGCATACAGCCCTGAATTGTAGAGTTCTCAAGGTCTTTTGATTTTGGTGAAGATCGGTTAAGGGAAAGGGGTAGTTTACCTGTAACGTTTTATGTTTTAACAAGGGTATTTCCTATGGCAAACGATAACAGCCGCAAATTCAAACAGAATCAAAAGATTATTTGCATACAGCCCTAAATTGTAGAGTTCTCAAGACCTATTGTTTTTGGTGAAGATCGGTTGAGGGAAAGGGGTAGTTTACCTGCAACATTTTTTTAACAAGGGTATTTTCTATGGCAAACGATAACAACCGCAAATTCAAACAGAATCAAATAATGTTTTGCGTACAGTCCTGATTTGTAGAGTACTCAAGACCTATTGTTTTTGGTGAAGATCGGTTAAGGGAAAGGGGTAGTTTACCTGTAACGTTTTATGTTTTAACAAGGGTATTTCCTATGGCAAACGATAACAGCCGCAAATTCAAACAGAATCAAAAGATTATTTGCATACAGCCCTAAATTGTAGAGTTCTCAAGACCTATTGTTTTTGGTGAAGATCGGTTGAGGGAAAGGGGTAGTTTACCTGCAACGTTTTTTTAACAAGGGTATTTTCTATGGCAAACGATAACAGCCGCAAATTCAAACAGAATCAAATAATGTTTTGCATACAGCCCTGATTTGTAGAGTACTCAAGACCTATTGTTTTTGGTGAAGATCGGTTACGGGGAAGGGGTAGTTTACCAGCAACGTTTTTTTATCAAGCGTATTTTCTATGGCAAACGATAGCAGCCGCAAATTCAAACAGAATCAAATAATTTTTAGCATACGTCCCTGAATTGTAGAGGTCTCAATGACTTTCGATTTTGGTGAAGATCGGTTAAGGGGAAGGGGTAGTTTACCTGCAACCTTTTACGTTTTAACAAGAGTAAAGTACTTGAAAATTTATTTAAACTTTTTGAAACAGTGGTAATTGTTAAAAATAAAATAATTTTGTTGCCAGGCAATAAAATTATAATTTTTTCATTTTAATGTAATATAATATTTTTCATTTAATACAGCAATAAAAAGGCAGGTAAGACACAGCCTGGCTGTTTGGGTGAAAATGATTTTTTCGAAAAGTGTCTGTGTGTGTCTGTGTCTATGTGTAGAATTTTTGCTTCCATGTTCCTTAAGGAAATGGAAGTTTGGTGATGGCAAAAAAAATCGTGTTCGAGATTATTGGAGATTCTGATTGTACTACACTCAAAACATGAAAAAAGTCATTTTTCGAAAAGTGTCTGTGCGTCTATCTGTCTGTCTGTCTGTGTATGTCTGTAGATTTTTTTTATGGCAAACGATAACAGCCGCAAATTCAAACAGAATCAAAAAATGTTTAGTATACAGCCCTGAATTGCGGAGTTCTCAAGACCTGTTTGTTTTGGTGAAGATCGGTTAAGGGAATAGGGTAGTTTACCTGCAACATTTTATGTTTTAACAAGAGTAATTTTTTATATGACAAACGAAAACTGCCGTAAATTCAAACAGAATCAACTACGTTTTTGCATACCTTTTTGAATTAAAGAGAACTCAAGGTGTGTTGATTTTGTTGAAGATCGGTTAAGGGAAAGGGGTAGTTTACCTGCAACGTTTTATATTTTAACATGGGTATTTACTATGGCAAACGATAAGAGCCGCAAATTAAAACAGAATCAAATAATGCTTTGCATACAGCTCTGAATTGTAGAGTTCTCAAGACCTGTTAGTTTTGATGAAGATCGGTTAAGGGAAAGGGGTAGTTTACCTGCAACGTTTTTTTATCTAGGGTAATTTTTTCTATGGCAAACGATAACAGCCGCAAATTCAAACAGAATCAAATAATGTTTTGCATACAGCCCTGTATTGTAGAGTACTCAAGACCTATTGTTTTTGGTGATGATCGGTTAATGGAAAGGGGTAGTTTACCTGCAGTACTTTCATGGTTTTCAATGATACATTAAGACAGATAGATAATTTGAGACAATATTTGAATAATATAAATAAACATATACAATTCACGGGTGAAACTGAAAATAATTGTAGGTTAAATTTTCTGGACTTAACGGTTATAAAAGCCAATAACGGTTTCAAATATCAAATCTATAGGAAACCTACTACGACAGATATCACCATTCATGCAGACTCCCACCATCCTAATGCACAAAAAATGGCTGCATACAATAGTTTTATCCATAGATTAGTAACAACACCAATGGAAGCCATTGACTTCCATAGGGAATTGAACATTATAACATATATAGCAACACGCAATGGGTATAAAAGTTCATTGATAGACAGGTTACTTAAGAAACACCACAACAAACAGAAAAATCGCCTAGAAAATAAAACTAAACTAAAATACATAGTAAACGATTATGGCACTATCCTTCCTCAAATCGTCACCAATACACTTAAGAATCTGAAAATGGTGGTCACATTTCGCACGAACAACAACATATATAAATTGCTTCGCCCTAAAATTATTAGACCACTGGAAGAAAAAACGGGCATCTACAAAATTAAGTGTAGTGACTGTAGGTGCTTTTATATAGGCCAGACGGGGAGATCGTTTTTACAACGATTTAAAGAACATGCACCTAAAAAAGATCTAGGTCAAACAAAATCTAATTTTGCCCGACATTTAATGGATAGTAACCATAATTACACAAACCTGGCTACAAATCTTGCACCTTTACATGTTTGTAAAAAAGGCCGTTATTTGGATGCCGCTGAGGAATTCGAAATTTATAAGGCACATAAATTATACCCTGAACATTTATTAAACGATCATTTGAATTTCCACTCAAACGCGCTATACGATACGGCTTTACAAGTCTCAGAACGTCTGAGACTTACGTCACAGATAAGACAATGAATGTGTTGACCAGAGACGGCAGTGTCGTTGTAATTTCCTCGCGGTGCGCACCGTTATTCTCGCGCGCTAATGATTGTTTTATATATGTGTTTTAAATGTTGTTCTTTGTGTTTTGTGTTTTAATGTTGTGACGACCTCTAACGAGGAAAATAACCTGAGGATGGAACTTTAGTTCCGAAACGCGTTGTTTTAATATAAACAAGTGAACCACAAGACGGACTATTCAGGTAATATTTAATTACTTAATATCTCAATTATCTAATGTTTACGTTTCCATTTTATTATTATGATTACCGCAATAAAAAGGCAGGCAAGACACACATACAATTCGCGTTATTTCTGGCCTCACTCATTTTTATTTTCTTACAATTGCCCTTTTTAAATGGAAAGTACCGAAACCCACACCAACACAACGCGTGCAAGCCGAAAAAGTGTCCAGCGTGGATAGCGATTTGCTTCCTGTGGATCGCTGGGCAGTGTAACTGCACGTGTTTACAGAAGAACGGTTCATAGACAGATTTTTCGTCTTTAGGGAATGAACCCTCTGCAAGATGCTCAGGGTCCATGAATGACTTCGGAGCGCTGCGCAGTTCGGTTTCTTTATAAGAATAAAGTAAGCCTACCTAATTTTTATGGATAAAGTGACTGAAAATAACATTATATTAAACGACTACCCCATTATAACAAAAATATCTATAAATAGTGAAATTAGTTTAAGGGTGGGCGATATTTTTTTAGAAATTACCGAGCCGAATTCAAGTAAATTATTTTAAACATAAATCTTACAACATGGAAGTCATGTATGGTTCTCCATACCGATTTTTACTTCCATATTCCTTAAGGAATGGAAGTATGGTGATGGCAAAAAAAATCGTGTTCGAGATTATTGCAGATTCTGATTCTACTACACTCAAAACATGAAAAAAAGTCGTTTTCCGAAAAGTGTCTGTGTGTCTGTGTGTCTGTCTGTCTGTCTGTCTGTCTGTCTGTCTATCTGTAGATTTTTTTTTTATGGCAAACGATAACTGCCGCAAATTCAAACAGAATCAAATAATTTTTTGCATACAGCCCGGTTTTGCAGAGTTCTCGCGACCTATTGTTTTTGGTGAAGATCGGTTGAGGGAAAGGGGTAGTTTACCTGCAACGGTTTTTTTTTAGCAAGGGAAATTTTGTTTGTTTGGCAAACGATAACAGCCGCAAATTCAAACAGAATCAAATAATGTTTCGCATACAGCCCTGAATTGTAGAGTTCTCAAGACCTATTGTTTTTGGTGAAGATCGGTTAAGGGAAAGGGGTAGTTTACCTGTAACGTTTTATGTTTTAACAAGGGTATTTCCTATGGCAAACGATAACAGCCGCAAATTCAAACAGAATGAAAAGATTATTTGCATACAGCCCTAAATTGTAGAGTTCTCAATACCTTTTGTTTTTGGTGAAGATCGGTTAAGGGAAAGGGGTAGTTTACCTACAACGTTTTTTTAACAAGGGTATTTTCTATGGCAAACGATAACAGCCGCAAATTCAAACAGAATCAAATAATTTTCTGCATACAGCCCTGATTTGTAGAGTACTCAAGACCTATTGTTTTTGGTGAAGATCGGTTGAGGGGAAGGGGTAGTTTACCAGCAACGTTTTTTATCATGCGTATTTTCTATGGCAAACGACAACTGCCGCAAATTCAAACAGAATCAAATAATTTTTTGCATACAGCCCTGATTTGTAGAGTACTCGCGACCTATTGTTTTTGGTGAAGATCGGTTGAGGGGAAGGGGTAGTTTACCTGCAACGGTTTTTTTTATCAAGGGAAATTTTTTTTTTTTTGGCAAACGATAACAGCCGCAAATTCAAACAGAATCAAATAATGTTTCGCATACAGCCCTGAATTGTAGATTTCTCAAGACCTATTGTTTTTGGTGAAGATCGGTTGAGGGAAAGGGGTAGTTTACCTGCAACGTTTTTTTAACAAGGGTATTTTATATGGCAAACGATAACAGCCGCAAATTCAAACAGAATCAAATAATGTTTTGCATACAGTCCTGATTTGTAGAGTACTCAAGACCTATTGTTTTTGGTGAAGATCGGTTAAGGGGAAGGGGTAGTTTACCTGCAACCTTTTACGTTTTATTTTCTATGGCAAACGATAACAGCCGCAAATTCAAACAGAATCAAATAATGTTTTGCATACAGCCCTGATTTGTAGAGTACTCAAGACCTATTGTTTTTGGTGAAGATCGGTTAAGGGGAAGGGGTAGTTTACCTGCAACGTTTTTTTATCAAGCGTATTTTCTATGGCAAACGATAACAGCCGCAAATTCAAACAGAATCAAATAATTTTTTGCATACGTCCCTGAATTGTAGAGGTCTCAATGACTTTCGATTTTGGTGAAGATCGGTTAAGGGGAAGGGGTAGTTTACCTGCAACCTTTTACGTTTTAACAAGAGTAAAGTACTTGAAAATTTATTTAAACTTTTTGAAACAATGGTAATTGTTAAAAATAAAATAATTTTGTTGCCAGGCAATAAAATTATAATTTTTGCATTTTAATGTAATATAATATTTTTCATTTAATACAGCAATAAAAAGGCAGGTAAGACACAGCCTGGCTGTTTGGCTGAAAATGATTTTAAATATAAATCTTAGAATATGGAAGTCATGTATGGTTCTCCATACCGATATTTTACTTCCATATTCCTTAAGGAATGGAAGTATGGTGATGGCAAAAAAAATCGTGTTCGAGATTATTGCAGATTCTGATTCTACTACACTCAAAACATGAAAAAAAGTCGTTTTCCGAAAAGTGTCTGTCTGTCTGTCTGTCTTTCTGTCTGTCTGTCTGTCTGTGTGTCTGTCTGTCTATAGATTTTTTTTCTATGGCAAACGATAACTGCCGCAAATTCAAACAGAATCAAATAATTTTTTGCATGCAGCCCTGATTTGCAGAGTACTCGCGACCTATTGTTTTTGGTGAAGATCGGTTGAGGGAAAGGGGTAGTTTACCAGAAACGGTTTTTTTTTAGCAAGGGTAATTTTGTTTGTTTGGCAAACGATAACAGCCGCAAATTCAAACAGAATCAAATAATGTTTCACATACAGCCCTGAATTGTAGAGTTCTCAAGATCTGTTGATTTTGGTGAAGATCGGTTAAGGGAAAGGGGTAGTTTACCTGTAACGTTTTATGTTTTAACAAGGGTATTTCCTATGGCAAACGATAACAGCCGCAAATTCAAACAGAATCAAAAGATTATTTGCATACAGCCCTAAATTGTAGAGTCCTCAAGACCTATTGTTTTTGGTGAAGTTCGGTTGAGGGAAAGGGGTAGTTTACCTGCAACATTTTTTTAACAAGGGTATTTTCTATGGCAAACGATAACAGCCGCAAATTCAAACAGAATCAAATAATGTTTTGCATACAGCCCTGATTTGTAGAGTACTCACGACCTGTTGTTTTTGGTGAAGATCGGTTAAGGGAAAGGGGTAGTTTACCTGTAACGTTTTATGTTTTAACAAGGGTATTTCCTATGGCAAACGATAACAGCCGCAAATTCAAACAGAATCAAAAGATTATTTGCATACAGCCCTAAATTGTAGAGTCCTCAAGACCTATTGTTTTTGGTGAAGTTCGGTTGAGGGAAAGGGGTAGTTTACCTGCAACATTTTTTTAACAAGGGTATTTTCTATGGCAAACGATAACAGCCGCAAATTCAAACAGAATCAAATAATGTTTTGCATACAGCCCTGATTTGTAGAGTACTCACGACCTGTTGTTTTTGGTGAAGATCGGTTAAGGGAAAGGGGTAGTTTACCTGTAACGTTTTATGTTTTAACAAGGGTATTTCCTATGGCAAACGATAACAGCCGCAAATTCAAACAGAATCAAAAGATTATTTGCATACAGCCCTAAATTGTAGAGTTCTCAAGACCTATTGTTTTTGGTGAAGATCGGTTGAGGGAAAGGGGTAGTTTACCTGCAACGTTTTTTTAACAAGGGTATTTTCTATGGCAAACGATAACAGCCGCAAATTCAAACAGAATCAAATAATGTTTTGCATACAGCCCTGATTTGTAGAGTACTCAAGACCTATTGTTTTTGGTGAAGATCGGTTAAGGGGAAGGGGCAGTTTACCTGCAACGTTTTTTTATCAAGCGTATTTTCTATGGCAAACGATAAAAGCCGCAAATTCAAACAGAATCAAATAATTTTTTGCATACGTCCCTGAATTGTAGAGGTCTCAACGACTTCCGATTTTGGTGAAGATCGGTTAAGGGGAAGGGGTAGTTTACCTGCAACCTTTTACGTTTTAACAAGAGTAAAGTACTTGAAAATTTATTTAAACTTTTTGAAACAATGGTAATTGTTAAAAATAAAATAATTTTGTTGCCAGGCAATAAAATTATAATTTTTTCATTTTAATGTAATATAATATTTTTCATTTAATACAGCAATAAAAAGGCAGGTAAGACACAGCCTGGCTGTTTGGCTGAAAATGATTTTAAATATAAATCTTAGAATATGGAAGTCATGTATGGTTCTCCATACCGATATTTACTTCCATATTCCTTAAGGAATGGAAGTATGGTGATGGCAAAAAAAATCGTGTTCGAGATTATTGCAGATTCTGATTCTACTACACTCAAAACATGAAAAAAGTCGTTTTCCGAAAAGTGTGTGTGTGTCTGTCTGTCTGTCTGTCTATCTGTCTGTGTGTCTGTCTGTCTGTAGATTTTTTTTCTATGGCAAACGATAACTGCCGCAAATTTGAACAGAATCAAATAATTTTTTGCATGCAGCCCTGATTTGCAGAGTACTCGCGACCTATTGTTTTTGGTGAAGATCGGTTGAGGGAAAGGGGTAGTTTACCTACAACGGTTTTTTTTTAGCAAGGGTAATTTTGTTTGTTTGGCAAACGATAACAGCCGCAAATTCAAACAGAATCAAATAATGTTTCGCATACAGCCCTGAATTGTAGAGTTCTCAAGATCTGTTGATTTTGGTGAAGATCGGTTAAGGGAAAGGGGTAGTTTACCTGCAACGTTTTTTTAACAAGGGTATTTTCTATGGCAAACGATAACAGCCGCAAATTCAAACAGAATCAAATAATGTTTTGCATACAGCCCTGATTTGTAGAGTACTCAAGACCAATTGTTTTTGGTGAAGATCGGTTAAGGGAAAGGGGTAGTTTACCTGTAACGTTTTATGTTTTAACAAGGGTATTTCCTATGGCAAACGATAACAGCCGCAAATTCAACCAGAATCAAAAGATTATTTGCATACAGCCCTAAATTGTAGAGTTCTCAAGACCTGTTGTTTTTGGTGAAGATCGGTTGAGGGAAAGGGGTAGTTTACCTGCAACGTTTTTTTAACAAGGGTATTTTCTATGGCATACGATAACAGCCGCAAATTCAAACAGAATCAAATAATTTTTTGCATGCAGCTCTGATTTGCAGAGTACTCGCGACCTATTGTTTTTGGTGAAGATCGGTTGAGGGAAAGGGGTAGTTTACCTACAACGGTTTTTTTTTAGCAAGGGTAATTTTGTTTGTTTGGCGAACGATAACAGCCGCAAATTCAAACAGAATCAAATACTGTTTCGCATACAGCCCTGAATTGTAGAGTTCTCAAGTTCTGTTGATTTTGGTGAAGATCGGTTAAGGGAAAAGGGTAGTTTACCTGTAACGTTTTATGTTTTAACAAGGGCATTTCCTATGGCAAACGATAACAGCCGCAAATTCAAACAGAATCAAAAGATTATTTGCATACAGCCCTAAATTGTAGAGTTCTCAAGACCTATTGTTTTTGGTGAAGTTCGGTTGAGGGAAAGGGGTAGTTTACCTGCAACGTTTTTTTAACAAGGGTATTTTCTATGGCAAACAATAACAGCCGCAAATTCAAACAGAATCAAATAATGTTTTGCATACAGCCCTGATTTGTAGAGTACTCAAGATCTATTGTTTTTGGTGAAGATCGGTTAAGGGAAAGGGGGAGTTTACCTGTAACGTTTTATGTTTTAACAAGGGTATTTCCTATGGCAAACGATAACAGCCGCAAATTCAAACAGAATCAAAAGATTATTTGTATGCAGCCCTAAATTGTAGAGTTCTCAAGACCTGTTGTTTTTGGTGAAGATCGGTTGAGGGAAAGGGGTAATTTACCTGCAACGTTTTTTTAACAAGGGTATTTTCTATGGCAAACGATAACAGCCGCAAATTCAAACAGAATCAAATAATGTTTTGCATACAGCCCTGATTTGTAGAGTACTCAAGACCTATTGTTTTTGGTGAAGATCGGTTAAGGGGAAGGGGTAGTTTACCTGCAACGTTTTTTTATCAAGCGTATTTTCTATGGCAAACGATAACAGCCGCAAATTCAAACAGAATCAAGTAATTTTTTGCATACGTCCCTTAATTGTAGAGGTCTCAATGACTTTCGATTTTGGTGAAGATCGGTTAAGGGGAAGGGGTAGTTTACCTGCAACCTTTTACGTTTTAACAAGAGTAAAGTACTTGAAAATTTATTTAAACTTTTTGAAACAATGGTAATTGTTAAAAATAAAATAATTTTGTTGCCAGGCAATAAAATTATAATTTTTTCATTTTAATGTAATATAATATTTTTCATTTAATACAGCAATAAAAAGGCAGGTAAGACACAGCCTGGCTGTTTGGCTGAAAATGATTTTAAATATAAATCTTAGAATATGGAAGTCATGTATGGTTCTCCATACCGATATTTTACTTCCATATTCCTTAAGGAATGGAAGTATGGTGATGGCAAAAAAAATCGTGTTCGAGATTATTGCAGATTCTGATTCTACTACACTCAAAACATGAAAAAAAGTCGTTTTCCGAAAAGTGTCTGTGTGTCTGTCTGTCTGTCTGTGTGTCTGTCTGTCTGTAGATTTTTTTTCTATGGCAAACGATAACTGCCGCAAATTCGAACAGAATAAAATAATTTTTTGCATGCTGCCCTGATTTGCAGAGTACTCGCGACCTATTGTTTTTGGTGAAGATCGGTTGAGGGAAAGGGGTAGTTTACCTACAACGGTTTTTTTTTAGCAAGGGTAATTTTGTTTGTTTGGCAAACGATAACAGCCGCAAATTCAAACAGAATCAAATAATGTTTCGCATACAGCCCTGAATTGTAGAGTTCTCAAGATCTGTTGATTTTGGTGAAGATCGGTTAAGGGAAAGGGGTAGTTTACCTGTAACGTTTTATGTTTTAACAAGGGTATTTCCTATGGCAAACGATAACAGCCGCAAATTCAAACAGAATCAAAAGATTATTTGCATACAGCCCTAAATTGTAGAGTTCTCAAGACTTGTTGTTTTTGGTGAAGATCGGTTGAGGGAAAGGGGTAGTTTACCTGCAACGTTTTTTTAACAAGGGTATTTTCTATGGCATACGATAACAGCCGCAAATTCAAACAGAATCAAATAATTTTTTGCATGCAGCTCTGATTTGCAGAGTACTCGCGACCTATTGTTTTTGGTGAAGATCGGTTGAGGGAAAGGGGTAGTTTACCTACAACGGTTTTTTTTTAGCAAGGGTAATTTTGTTTGTTTGGCAAACGATAACAGCCGCAAATTCAAACAGAATCAAATAATGTTTCGCATACAGCCCGGAATTGTAGAGTTCTCAAGATCTGTTGATTTTGGTGAAGATCGGTTAAGGGAAAGGGGTAGTTTACCTGTAACGTTTTATGTTTTAACAAGGGCATTTCCTATGGCAAACGATAACAGCCGCAAATTCAAACAGAATCAAAAGATTATTTGCATACAGCCCTAAATTGTAGAGTTCTCAAGACCTATTGTTTTTGGTGAAGTTCGGTTGAGGGAAAGGGGTAGTTTACCTGCAACGTTTTTTTAACAAGGGTATTTTCTATGGCAAACGATAACAGCCGCAAATTCAAACAGAATCAAATAATGTTTTGCATATAGCCCTGATTTGTAGAGTACTCAAGACCTATTGTTTTTGGTGAAGATCGGTTAAGGGGAAGGGGTAGTTTACCTGTAACGTTTTATGTTTTAACTCTTTGAAGGGCAGGCAATACACAGTGTGACCACCTGTATGTTGGGCGTAACGGGGCAGTGGTTACACAGTGAAACCACTTGCATTTCTCTAAATAGTCCTTTCCAGGGCAGCAGCTATACAGTGAAACCATCATAGAAGTTCATTTATCTGCCACTTGGAGTGCTGGCAGTTGCATCAGCTGTTAGGACTCATCTGTTGTTGTAGTAAGGAACATTTGTTTACACGTGCAGTACGTTGGTATGTGTCATAGTTTACTTTCCTTGCATCTTTTACAGTTTTCATTTATTTTTGTTTTTTCAAGTGAATTAGTTATATTTAATATATTTTCTCAATGTTGAACAAAAGCCTAAAGATAAAGTTATACATATTTGTGAACAGTAAAGTGGTTTTTGGTGGTTACACTGTGTAACCACTGCCCTTGAGGTGCTTGTGGAAGGTAACTTACAAAATGTCTAGAAATTATTTGAGTGAAGAAGAAATCTTAAGATATGTATGCGATGATGGAATACCTTCGGACTGTGAAAGTATTGCTAGTGACTTAGATTCGGAATCTGACGTTCACCAAAATGAACCAGAAAAACGAAATTTTTTTCAGGTGACTTGAACATTCCTATTACTTTAGATGATGTTAGTAGTTATTGTGAAGAATCTGGTGATACGGGAAGTAATAAAATCATTTGGAATACTACAAACACTGTCAAATATGTTCCACAGTTCTGTGAATATAGCGGTGTTACTGAACATGTTAAAAAATAGATAATCCAGATTCTTATAAATTACTTACCCTTTTTGTAAATGATACAGTGATTTCTCATATTGTTTTTCATACAAACTTGTATGCAACACAAAAGTGTAAACCATTTAAACCTACAACTGATAAAGAGATACGATGTTTTTTAGGTATAAATTTGTACATGTCCATTAATAAAAAAACCAGCTATCGCGATTATTGGTCACAAGACGAAGACTTACATGATTCTTATATTTCAAAGCTAATGCCAGTGAAACGTTATAGCTTCTTGTTGAGTCATTTACATTTAAATCATAACTCATTGATGCCTTTGCCAAATGACCCGAATTTTGATAAATTGTACAAATTGCGACCTTTTATTGATTTTTTATGTCAATCATTTATTGACTGCTACAAGCCACACCGTAACGTTGCTGTGGATAAGAGTATGGTTAAATTTAAGGGACGATCCTGTATGAAACAATTTATGAGGGATAAGCCAATTAAACGTGTTACAAAATTTGGATGTTATGTGATGAATCTGTTTACAACTTGAAATTTCAAATTTATGTTGGAAAAGGTAAAAATAAAGTTGAATGTGGATTAGGTGAAGGAGTAGTTTTGGATCTCACGAATGGTCTAGAAGGTAAGAACCACATAGTTTATATGGATAATTTTTTTTCATCTGTACAACTGTATGAAAAACTGAGAAATAAAAATACTTTTGCATGCGGTACAGTAAATCCTAAAAGGAAAGGTTTACCACCTCTTGAAAATGAGAAAAATATGGAGAGGGGAGAATTCTCATTCAGTGTAAGCAACACTGGAACTGCTGTTTACAGGTGGAAAGACAGCAAAGGTGTCAATGTATTAAGCACTGCTCATGACCCTTCAGAAATTTCTACGGTAAAAAGAAAACAAAAAGATGGAACAAGGAAAACATTCACATGCCCACTTGCTATTCAGGAGTACAACTGTCACATGAATTTTGTAGACAAATTTGACAGGTTAAAAAATGACAACAAAATTGATAGAAAGAGCAAAAAATGGTGGATGCGATTATTCTTCCATTTTATTGATTGTTGTGTCACCAATGCTTTCATCATACACAAAGAGATGGACATGCAGCAGTACAACAACAAAGATTTTAAGCGCACAATCTACACGGCAATTTTCTCTCCAAAAATTGTTACTACAAAGAAGGCAGCAGTACACTTAGAAGACAGACCAGCAAGCGTCACAAACAAAAAAAGCTCGTGTAGATGTTAATGTTAGGCTGGTATCTAGCAGTCATCAACCCACACATATGGCTTCACCACGAAGATGTGCGCTCTGCAGTTCTAAGAAAAACCCAGTACGATCAAGATGGAAATATGATGTGTGTGATGTAGCTTTGTGTTTGAGATCAGGAAAGACATGTTTTAATGATTTTCATTCTCTTAAACAGTTGTAAAGAAAGTTTTAAATTATTTTAAATTTGTAAATTTTCTGCCTTTGTTATTAGTTAAAAGTTGCTCAAGTGGGGCAGTGGTTACACAGTGTAACCACCTTTCTTTAGTAAATAAATTATATATTTTTTAAAATTATTGTGTTTTAATAATTTTTAACATTCATTTATATGCCTAAAAAGATAAAATAAGAGAAAATTACAAAAACAATTTTAAAAAATTTTCCTGCCCCACATAGGGTTTTTTGTGTGCTTATTGCCTGCCCTTCAAAGAGTTAACAAGGGTATTTCCTATGGCAAACGATAACAGCCGCAAATTCAAACAGAATCAAAAGATTATTTGTATACAGCCCTAAATTGTAGAGTTCTCAAGACCTGTTGTTTTTGGTGAAGATCGGTTGAGGGAAAGGGGTAGTTTACCTGCAACGTTTTTTTAACAAGGGTATTTTCTATGGCAAACGATAACAGCCGCAAATTCAAACAGAATCAAATAATGTTTTGCATACAGCCCTGATTTGTAGAGTACTCAAGACCTATTGTTTTTGGTGAAGATCGGTTAAGGGGAAGGGGTAGTTTACCTGCAACGTTTTTTTATCAAGCGTATTTTCTATGGCAAACGATAACAGCCGCAAATTCAAACAGAATCAAGTAATTTTTTGCATACGTCCCTGAATTGTAGAGGTCTCAATGACTTTCGATTTTGGTGAAGATCGGTTAAGGGGAAGGGGTAGTTTACCTGCAACCTTTTACGTTTTAACAAGAGTAAAGTACTTGAAAATTTATTTAAACTTTTTGAAACAATGGTAATTGTTAAAAATAAAATAATTTTGTTGCCAGGCAATAAAATTATAATTTTTTCATTTTAATGTAATATAATATTTTTCATTTAATACAGCAATAAAAAGGCAGGTAAGACACAGCCTGGCTGTTTGGCTGAAAATGATTTTAAATATAAATCTTAGAATATGGAAGTCATGTATGGTTCTCCATACCGATATTTTTCTATGGTAAACGGGTAAACGATAACAGCCGCAAATTCAAACAGAATCAAATGATGTTTTGCATACAGCCCTGTATTGTAGAGTTCTCAATACCTATTGGTGTTGGTGAAGATCGGTTAAGGGAAAGGGGTAGTTTACCTGCAACGTTTTATGTTTTAAAAGGGTATTTTCTATGGCAAACGATAAGAGCCGCAAATTCAAACAGAATCAAATACGTTTTTGCATGCAGCCCTGTTTTGTTGAGTACTAAAGACCTATTGTTTTTGGTGAAGATCGGTTAAGGGAAAGGGGTAGTTTACCAGACACGGTTTTTGTTTTATCAAGGGTATTTTATATGGCAAACGATAACAGCCGCAAATTCAAACAGAATCATATAATATTTTGCATACAGCCCTGAAATGTAGAGTTCTCAAGACCTGTTGGTTTTGGTGAAGATCGGTTAAGGGAATAGGGTTGTTTACCAGCAACATTTTATGTTTTATCAAGGGTCATTTTTTTTTTTACGAACGATAACTGCCGTACATTACAACAGAATCAACTACTCTTCTGCATACCTTTTTGAATTATACAGAACTCAATGTCTGTTGATTTTGTTGAAGATCGGTTAAGGGAATAGCGTAGTTTACCTGCAACATTTTATGTTTTATCAAGGGTAATTTTTTTTATGACGAATGATAACTGCCGTATATTAAAACAGAATCAACTACTCTTCTGCATACCTTTTGGAATTATACAGAACTCAAGGTCTGTTGATTTTGTTGAAGATCGGTTAACGGAAAGGGGTAGTTTACTGGCAACGTTTTATGTTTTAACAAGGGTATTTTTTCTATGACGAACGATAACTGCCGTAAATTCAAAGAGAATCAAATAATTGTTAGCATACAGGCCTGAATTGTAGAGTACCTAAGACCTGTCGTTTTTGGTGAAGATCGGTTAAGGGAAAGGGGTAGTTTACCTGCAACGGTTTTTTATCAAGGGTAATTTTTTTCTATGGTAAACGGGTAAACGATAACAGCCGCAAATTCAAACAGAATCAAATGATGTTTTGCATACAGCCCTGTATTGTAGAGTTCTCAATACGTATTGGTGTTGGTGAAGATCGGTTAAGGGAAAGGGGTAGTTTACCAGCAACATTTTATGTTTTAACAAGGGTAATTTTTTATATGACGAACGGTAACTGCCGTAAATTCAAACAGAATCAACTAGGTTTTTGCATACCTTTTTGAACTAAAGAGAACTCAAGGTCTGTTGATTTTGTTGAAGATTGGTTAAGGGAAGGGGTAGTTTATCAGCAACGTTTTATGTTTTAAAAAGGGTAATTTTTTTATGATGAACGATAACTGCCGAAAATTCAATGAGAATCAAATAATTTTTTGCACCCCCTGAGTTGCAGAGAGCTCAAGGTCTATTGATTTTGGTGAAGATCGGTTAAGGGAAAGGGGTAGTTTACCTGCAACATTTTATGTTGTAACAAGAGAAATGTTTCAATGACGAACGATAACTGCCGCACATTAAAACAGAATCAAATATTTTTTTGCATGCTTCGCTGAATTGTAGAGGACGGAAGGTCTGTTGATTTTGGAGAAGATCGGTTAAGAGAAAGGGGTAGTTTACCTGAAACATTTTATGATTTAACAAGAGTAAAGTACTTAATTTTTATAAATAAAGTATCCTGATAAGAAGCTCATAGTAATCCACTGTAGAAACGTAGATGAAATATCTATAAATGAAGAAGTTAGGTGAACGGGGTGGGGGTAATTTTCTATTATTAAAAATTATAGTTGAAGGTGGAGGGGAGAATTTTTTATGTGTACTACGTTATCGGCAACAAAGAAGTAGTTTTTTGTTAAAATTGCTTCCCGGGCTCTTTAGCCGTAGTCCAATGTTTTCTGCAAAACCAGACTTTTCGGCAGTGCCATCGACTGCCATCATCGGTGAAAATCGAGTGCGAAAACGTGAGGTGGTATACGTTAGTGACCACAGTACTGTGGTTAATGCTGAAGCAATAAGTAGAAAGACGTAGTTTCTATGGAAATATTTCATTTCGAATATGATTTTAAATATAAATCTTAGAACATGGAAGTCATGTATGGTTCTCCATACCGATATTTTTATTGCCTGGCAACAAAATTATTTTATTTTTAACAAATACCATTGTTTGAAAAAGTTTAAATAGATTTTAAAGTACTTTACTCTTGTTAAAACATACAATGTTGCAGGTAAACTACCCCTTCCCCTTAACCAATCTTCACCAAAATCAATAGGCCTTGAGTCCTCTACAACGTGAGCACATATACAAAAAAATATTTTATTCTGTTTGAATTTGCAGCATTTATCGTTTGCCATAGAAAAAATTCCACACACACACACACACACACACACACACACACACACACACACACACACACACACACACACACACACACACACACACACACACACACACACACACACACACACATTTCGGAAAATGACTTTTCTTCATGTTTTCAGTGTAGTACAATCAGAATCAGCCCTTATCCTCAAACATGATTTTTTCCATGATCACCGTACTTCCATTTCCTTATGGAACATGGAAGTAAAAAGAAGAATTAAGTAATGGTGATAATTTCATTATTGACATCTTTTGAATGAAAAGAAATGTGACTGTCTGCTTAATGCATGCAAAAAAGTGTTATGTCACTTTTATATAGAACAGTTCTCCGAACGAGCCAAAATTTACTGAAAATGTGTATATGTGAGGCTCAAGGTCTATAGATTTGTATAGTTCAAGGAAAGGGGTTAACGGAAAGGGGTAGTTTACTGGCAACGTTTTATGTTTTAACAAGGGTATTTTTTCTATGACGAACGATAACTGCCGTAAATTCAAAGAGAATCAAATAATTGTTAGCATACAGGCCTGAATTGTAGAGTACCTAAGACCTGTCGTTTTTGGTGAAGATCGGTTAAGGGAAAGGGGTAGTTTACCTGCAACGGTTTTTTATCAAGGGTAATTTTTTTCTATGGTAAACGGGTAAACGATAACAGCCGCAAATTCAAACAGAATCAAATGATGTTTTGCATACAGCCCTGTATTGTAGAGTTCTCAATACGTATTGGTGTTGGTGAAGATCGGTTAAGGGAAAGGGGTAGTTTACCAGCAACATTTTATGTTTTAACAAGGGTAATTTTTTATATGACGAACGGTAACTGCCGTAAATTCAAACAGAATCAACTAGGTTTTTGCATACCTTTTTGAACTAAAGAGAACTCAAGGTCTGTTGATTTTGTTGAAGATTGGTTAAGGGAAGGGGTAGTTTATCAGCAACGTTTTATGTTTTATAAAGGGTAATTTTTTTATGATGAACGATAACTGCCGAAAATTCAATGAGAATCAAATAATTTTTTGCACCCCCTGAGTTGCAGAGAGCTCAAGGTCTATTGATTTTGGTGAAGATCGGTTAAGGGAAAGGGGTAGTTTACCTGCAACATTTTATGTTGTAACAAGAGAAATGTTTCAATGACGAACGATAACTGCCGCACATTAAAACAGAATCAAATATTTTTTTGCATGCTTCGCTGAATTGTAGAGGACGGAAGGTCTGTTGATTTTGGAGAAGATCGGTTAAGAGAAAGGGGTAGTTTACCTGAAACATTTTATGATTTAACAAGAGTAAAGTACTTAATTTTTATAAATAAAGTATCCTGATAAGAAGCTCATAGTAATCCACTGTAGAAACGTAGATGAAATATCTATAAATGAAGAAGTTAGGTGAACGGGGTGGGGGTAATTTTCTATTATTAAAAATTATAGTTGAAGGTGGAGGGGAGAATTTTTTATGTGTACTACGTTATCGGCAACAAAGAAGTAGTTTTTTGTTAAAATTGCTTCCCGGGCTCTTTAGCCGTAGTCCAATGTTTTCTGCAAAACCAGACTTTTCGGCAGTGCCATCGACTGCCATCATCGGTGAAAATCGAGTGCGAAAACGTGAGGTGGTATACGTTAGTGACCACAGTACTGTGGTTAATGCTGAAGCAATAAGTAGAAAGACGTAGTTTCTATGGAAATATTTCATTTCGAATATGATTTTAAATATAAATCTTAGAACATGGAAGTCATGTATGGTTCTCCATACCGATATTTTTATTGCCTGGCAACAAAATTATTTTATTTTTAACAAATACCATTGTTTGAAAAAGTTTAAATAGATTTTAAAGTACTTTACTCTTGTTAAAACATACAATGTTGCAGGTAAACTACCCCTTCCCCTTAACCAATCTTCACCAAAATCAATAGGCCTTGAGTCCTCTACAACTCAGGCAGGTAAGCAAAAATTTATTTGATTCTGTTTGAATCTGCGGTAGTTATTGTTTGCCATAGAAAAACTTCTACACACAGACACTTTTTGAAAAATGACTTTTCTTCATGTTTTGAGGGTAGTACAGTCATAATCAGCACTTATCTCGAACACAATTTTATTTGCCATCACCATACTTCCATTTCCTTATGGAACATGGAAGTAAATTTAATCCCAAATTGTAGGGAGCTTATATAAAGGAATCTTTTTTTAAAGTCAACTGTATATAGATAGCATACATTCTTATAAAGTCAATATAATATTAAGTTTTTGTAATTACACTTAGCATGTAAAATAATAATCTCCTAGGGTCTGTACTAAGGTTCTAGAACTTGGGCAAATCTGAAATAATAACAGATTTTCTGCTGGGAATCTTCTTTCAACAATATTTAAAAGTAATTCAATTATCATACATTGCTTTGATGATATGATGCAGGTAACCAATTAACATCAGGCCAACTCTCCAATAATATGTAATTTGTATAAATTTCTGTTAGCTGAAATGTGTTTGAGACAACAGTGAAATCCTATGTTTTGATGACCTCATGTTCAAATATGGTAATGAATCAATGTAAGTCATTGTGTAATCCAATAAAGCACAGTTTTCAGTGTGGAAAAGCAGTCAGAAATGAAGGATCACATTTTGCTGGATGACAGCTTTTGCTGAAGATTAGTTCACATAACATAACATAAAACAGATTAGTAAAAGCTGACACCTACCAAACTTTGAGAATATCAATCAGTTAGCTACTGAAATGATATATCTATGACATTCATGGTAAATTTCCTGAATTTTTACATTATTTGACAAAACAAATTAACAAATAGAGAAATACTGTACATTTATTAACTTCAGTTAAACATCAATATCAATATTAAACTGTCAAAAGACAAAAATTGTATGCTGAAATAGCTTTAAAATTATTGATTTGAACTATACAAATCTATAGACCTTGAGCCTCACATATACACATTTTCAGTAAATTTTGGCTCGTTCGGAGAACTGTTCTATATAAAAGTGACATAACACTTTTTTGCATGCATTAAGCAGACAGTCACATTTCTTTTCATTCAAAAAATGTCAATAATGAAATTATCACCATTACTTAATTCTTCTTTTTACTTCCATGTTCCATAAGGAAATGGAAGTACGGTGATCATGGAAAAAATCATGTTTGAGGATAAGGGCTGATTCTGATTGTACTACACTGAAAACATGAAGAAAAGTCATTTTCCGAAATGTGTGTGTGTGTGTGTGTGTGTGTGTGTGTGTGTGTGTGTGTGTGTGTGTGTGTGTGTGTGTATGTGTGTGTGTGTGTGTGTGTGTGTGTGTGTGTGTGTGTGTGTGTGTGTGTGTGTGTGTGTGTGTGTGTGTGTGTGTGTGTGTGTGTGTGTGTGTGTGTGTGTGTGTGTGTGGAATTTTTTCTATGGCAAACGATAAATGCTGCAAATTCAAACAGAATAAAATATTTTTTTGTATATGTGCTCACGTTGTAGAGGACTCAAGGCCTATTGATTTTGGTGAAGATCGGTAAGGGGATGGGTAGTTTACCTGCAACATTTTACATTTTAACAAGACTAAAGTACTTAATTTTGCTCAAGTATCCTGAAAAGAAGGTCACAATAATCCACTGTAGAAAGGTAGATGAAATACCTATAAATGAAGATGGTAGTTAAGGGAGAGGGGGTAATTTTTTGAATTACCTTTCTGATGTCGAATAAACTATTTAATTTTAAAGGATAAGATACCTTAGTAATTATATATAATAAAATTATTACTCAATAAATGTGTAAATATCAAGAATGGGGTTGTTTCATTAAGGGGAAGGGGTAGTTTACCTGCTTTGTTTTGTTTTAACAAGAGTAAAGTACTTAATTTTACTAAATATCACTATAGTATTGACGACTCGGAACACTAAGTTTTTTATAAGTAAAAACATAAAGTTTTTCCTTACAGCCTAAACCGGCTTTCACCTTTAGAAGGCTTCATCAGAGGCTGCCATAGGTAGCGTTGTCCGTCTTGTTGTTGGTGACGGGATAGTTTTTGAAAGATCGAAGCTGTGTGTGTGTGGTGAGATGTGTTCGAATAATGCGTGCGATTTGAATTGTGTCTGTTCGTTTAAGATGTCGTTTTTATTTGTTTTTGTGTGTTTGTATATTTCTAATTGTTCTAGAGTGTCTAGTTTTCGGCCTTTTGTGTGTACGTGTAGAATGTTCATGTTATTGTCGATGTTTTTGTATGTGTTGTTTGCTTCAATGAGGTGGTTTGCAAAGGTAGATTCTGTAGTGGTGTGGAGTGCTTTTGTGTGTTCAATGTATCTCTGTTTGAAGCTACGTCCTGTCTGGCCTATGTAGAATTTATTGCAATTTCAGCAATTTAGCTTGTATATACCGGGTAGATCGAATTTGTTTTGTGCTTTGGGCATGCGTTTTGATAGTGTGTGTTCTGTTTTGTTAGTAGTTTTGTAAGCGATTCTGTATCCTGCTTTTTTGAATTTGTGGGCAATTTTTTCAGTTTGTTTGTTGATGTATGTTGGTGTTATGAATTTGTTGTTTTCTGTCTTTGTCTGTTGTTTGTTTTGTGTTTTGTGTAGGAGTTTACTGACTATTTTTCTGTCATAACCGTTAGATTCTGCTAGATATTTTATCGTGTTTAGTTTGTCTTTGTAGTCTATTTCATCTAAGGGGGTGTTGTTAAGTCTATGTATCATGGTTCTAAAAGCGGCTAGTTTGTGTTGTATTGGGTGATTGGAGGTGTTGTGTATTAGTGTGTCAGTTGTAGTTGGTTCTCTGTATATACTGAATTTGTGCCTGTGTTCTAGTTTTGTGATGGAGAGGTCTAAGAAGTTTATGGTATTGTTGTGATCGTATTCGGCGGTGAAGGTTATGTTTTTATGTATTTTGTTTATGTGCGTTAGTAACTCTCACACATTGTCTTTTGTTTCCCCTGTATAGTATTAGAATGTCATCAACGTATCTGTGCCAATATAGTATTTTATGTGAGTGTCTGTCATTGTTTGTGAGTATTTTTGTTTTTTCTAAGTGTTGGAGGAAGACTTCTGCTAGAATGCTGGATATGGGGGAGCCCATGGGTAGGCCATCGTTCTGTGTGTAGTATTTATTGTTATAAGTAAAGTAGTTTTGTTTTGTGATAATGTTCAGAGTTTCTGTTATTTCATTGATAAGTTCGTCTGGTGTGTTGTTCTGTTTGAGTTTGTTTTGTAGGATGGTGATTGTTTCAGAGATTGGGATGTTTGTGTACAGGTTTTTAATGTCAAAGGAGGCTAATGTGGCATTATGGGGGATGTGTATGTCTTTTATTTTTGTTACTAGGTCAGTGTTGTTTTTTACTGCAATGTTGTTGTCTATTTGTGTGTGTTGTCTAATAATTTTGTCTAGATATTTTGCCAGTTTGTGTGCAGGGGCATTACGGTAGTTGATAAGTTCGTCTGGTGTGTTGTTTTGTTTGAGTTTGTTTTGAAGGATGGTGATTGTTTCAAACCGCACATATAAAAACATCGACAATAACATGAACATTCTACATGTACACACAAAAGGCCGAAAACTAGACACTCTAGAACAATTAGAAATATACAAACACACAAAAACAAATAAAAACGACAACCTAAATGAACAGACACAATTCAAATCGCACGCATTATTCGAACACACCTCACCACACACACACAGCTTCGATCTTTCGAAAAACTATCCCGTCGCCAACAACAAGACGGACAACGCTACCTATGGCAGCCTCTGATGAAGCCTTCTAAAGGTGAAAGCCAGTTTAGGCTGTAAGGTAAAACTTTACGTTTTTACTTATAAAGTACTTAGTGTTCCGAGTCGTCAATACTATAGTGATATTTAGTTAAGTAACGGACACGTCATGGACAACGAAATCCAAGAATTTACTTAATTTTGATAAATAAGTTCCCCGAAAATAAAGTCATATTATTCCACTGTAAAATGGTAAATGAGATATCTATAAATGGGGGGGGGGGGTAGTTGATTTAAGGGGATGATTAAGGGGATGGGTGATTTTTTGGAAATTACCTTGCTGATATCAAGTAAAGTACAAGTGTTTAATTTTGAAGGATAAGATACCTTATCCTACATATGATAAAACTATTACTCTATGAAAGTGTAAATATCATTAATGGTGAGGATCGGTTGATGAGGAGGGATGATTATCTGTGTAATTCAGTTCCTTTATAAGAACAAAGTACCTAATTTTTATAGATAAAGTACTTGAAAATAACATTATATTAAACAACTACCCCATAATAACAAAAAACATCTATAAATAGTGAAAATCGTTTGAGAATGGGGATATTTTTTTAGAAATTATCAAACCGAATTCAAGTAAATGATTTTAAATATAAATTTTAGAACATGGAAGCCATGTATGGTTCTCCATACCAATATCTGGAATATGGAGGAAGTAAAAATGCCAGCATTTCTCAATCTATGGGGCACAACCCACTACTGGGTTCTGAGGAGGAATCTGGTGGGTCGCAAAGTCTGATTCGAAAATTTATTTACTGTGTCTTAAAAGCTATTACATTTAATAATAAGTAGAATCAAGTATGTATAATTTGTTTAAGCATAAAAGAGGGCTTAAAGTACTTGATGTTAGCAAAAATATGATCATAAATGGTGCATGCCTCTACAAGTAATTCTACTGGTGCCCATGCTTATGGGTCCCATAAAGTGTAATACTCTTCAATTTGGTCCCAGACTTAAAAAGGTTGAGAACCACTGGTCTACGCGATACATATTACATCATACTTTTGAATGTACATTTTAATTCATAGAACTGAAAATGTTTTTTCAACTTTACAGGTTTCATGAACAAGCTTCTATCTGCAACCATTTTATATCCATTCAGTAGAGTGACATACTGTGCATACCTTGTTCATCCCATTGTGATCCGAATACTTGCCATGAGAATGGATAGTCCCGTACACTTGGGAAAGGAAGTTGTGGTATGTAATTTCTTCACTCAAGTACCCTTTAACATTTGTCCTTTTTACAGTAACAGCTAAATAACAAGTTTTTTTCTGTGTAAAGGTAAATATGTTCATACACACTTTGATATGTGCAAGCTATAAATTTGTTGTGAAAATTTAAAAAGGGAATGTGTGTTTTTAATATTGTACTCACATAATTAGCTATCTTAGTGGTGTTACAACAGATTATTACAACAGTTTACCTAAACTAAAGAGCACGGCTAAAGTCCGTTGAGGGCGGAGCCTACTGAGCGCGCAACCTTGAACAAACAAATCAGTGCGGAGCGGTGTTGCCACACTGAACGCGTACTATTTTTAGACTATTCCTGGAAAAGGTGACTTGACTGAACACATCCTGTACCAACGTTTTTTTCCTTGTCATGATTCAGTTGAGTGGGAGCATTTGAACTGTTCAGTTTGTGACAAGTTCTATCCGATTTTGAAGTGAAGTTTTAAGTGTTTAAAAGTGTTTTACCTTGTGTAATCATGGAAGTTACAGGTGTTAACGCCAATACTTTTAGAAGTACAGGAAAAAAAGGAAAAACCC
Organism: Magicicada septendecula; assembly: GCA_034769895.1. Lineage (NCBI taxonomy): Eukaryota > Metazoa > Arthropoda > Insecta > Hemiptera > Cicadidae > Magicicada > Magicicada septendecula. The sequence continues at coordinate 263,976,505 of CM068368.1, read as the reverse complement.
TACATAGTGGTGAGAGGAACATTGTTTGGAATGTATACAATTTTTTTACAAAGCTTTCGAATCCGCAGTTTAGGGAAACTGTTAACTTTAATCAATGTGCAAAATTGTGTAGTTTAGCCTGCAATATCAGTGAAAAGACTGTAAACAGAGTTTGCAAGGAGGCTAATACAACAGTGAATGAAGATCCATCTGATAAAACATTTTCAACCCCTGGAAAAAAAAGAAAAAGAAAACGTGAAATGACTGAAATGGACAAATTTGATGAGGACGTTGTACGGAGAACAATATTTTCGTATTATGATAAGGGAGAATTTCCAACAGCAGAAAAAATAACTACAGATTCAGTTTAGGCTATAAGGGTTCAGTTTGGTCGACTCGTAGACTGTTAAAAAAAATTGGTTTCAAATATCGTACAATGAATGACGGAAGGAAATTTTTAATGGAGAGAAATGACATCGTGGCATCACGCTTAAGATTTTTAAGGACATTGCACCAGTTAAGGCAGTCGGAAGATAAACGCCCTGTTTATTATTTGGACGAAACATGGGTCAACGAACACCATAGTCTGAAATACAGTTGGCAAGATAACAACGAATCATTTGGCGTTAAAGTACCCCTCGGTAAGGGAAGACGGCTTATAATATGCCACGTTGGCTCGAATGAGGGATTTATGAAAGACTGTGAATGGGTTTTCCAATCGAAGACTAACAGCCAGGACTATCATGACGAGATGAATGCTCAGTCTTTCAAAGAATGGTTCATCTCATTCCTCAACCTACTAGAGGAAGGTTCCGTATTAGTAATGGACAATCCCCCTTATCACTCGGTGCTGGCAGAAAAAATACCAGCCACTAACTGGAAAAAAGAAGAAATTCAGAAATGGCTTACTGAAAAGTGTATTGCTTTTAGTCATAATGAAACTAAGGTGGAACTCTTAGAAAAGGTGAAGCCATTTAAGAACAAAGAAAAAACTTATGAACTGGATGTGATTGCCAGTTTAATGGGTCATTCAGTGGTTACACTTCCACAATATCACTGCCAGTATAACCCGATCGAGCTGATTTGGGCAAAGGTTAAGAGGGACATTGCTGAAAATAACAAGACATTTAAGTTGTCTGATGTCGAAACGCTTGTCTGTGAAACATTTGGCCGAATGACCAAACAGCACTGGAAATCGCGCATTAAACATGCCGAAAAACTACAAGAAGATGATGTTGACAAAGAATGTGCAAGGGCGGATAACCTTGATAAAATAGAGATCAATCTGGTAGATGATAGTGATACGGACAGCAATTATTCAGATACTGAGTGTGACGACGACGACAGTGCGTCAGAAGTGCTAGCCACCCCCCTCGATGACGATGCAGATATTGCCGACACACTAACAGCAATTTAAGGAAGATTCACTTCAATGTCATGCTGTCAAAACCTAATAATTTATATTTATAATATTTAACTTAAATTTATAATATTTTATTCAATTACTTACATAAAATGTGTCGATAAGAGAATTTTGGCACACTGCATTCTATATCAGCGCTACAATCTGTAGCAAAACACACAACCAAATTGTCGGCGTGTCGCTAAAGTGTAATATAACGTGTCTAACTTAATTTCATTAATAACATGACAGTTATTTTGTCACTTAAATTTAATAAATCAAATAACAAAATAAATTGTTAGAAAGCACATTTTCACGTTAATAAACAACTAGAATAAGAATAACTCAAAGATATCTTGGCATAAAAATACAATAGTATAAAATACTATGTCCGCTCTTTTACAAATTAGAGTGTAAGTATTTCTTTAATGTAGAATAAAATATCACTATTCTGTTAATAATTGTGACTTAATAAAACCAATTTAAAAATTAAATTGTTTTTCAGTATAAACATCTTTTCATCAAATTAGATTACAATAAGAAACAATAATTTTATAAACGTTTAATACATTACTTATTAATTATTTTAAATTAAAAATGTCATTACTGTCTTTACTAACACTGTGATAATAGATGAGCGAAAAGTAGAATAGATATATAGTTATTTATTTACCGGTAGTTAAATAATTGGAGCTTTCTATGAAGACAACTACTATACACTTGACAACGCTGCGCTCTCACCTCGTTGGCTGTATCCCAACGGACTTCTCCCGTGCTCAGGATAATAGAATATTCATACATAGTTTTATATGAAAACTTCTCAAATGTAACTAGTAAGTTAAACATTTAATGAGTAATTCATTATCCACTTACATAAAAGAAACAGTGCACCATTATACATTACCACTCAGTATGGACAGACAACCCTTTAGAACATACCCGCAAGTGAGAACCCAATTATTTGAAAGGTTCCTCCATAGTAAAGTATTTTAAACATGGTTGAATATATAATTAGTACAATTCAAAGGCATGAAGACGTATGAAGTGACACCATAGTTTGTATATTAAATGTAAGTCATGAAATAATTATCTCTACATTTATAACATCAGCCATGATGTGCTCATTGATGTTCCAATACCAAAAATTATATATCTTCCTGCATATATTGGTTAATGACGAACTCTTATGTTCCATTTTACCAGTATTTAATAAGGATTCAGTGGTAATTAAAACAACAATTAAGGAGTTAAACAGACCACCCATTTTACAAAGGTCTGTTAAAATTAATAACTTAAAATCATTAGTCAAGTTCACAGCAGAGTCTTGTCATATATGTAATATGCAGCCAATAAAACTACAAGAGTTAATCTTAAAATTATGTTTGGTACCAATATAACTTTCATGCATGTCATAAGAATGAAGTCAGTCACATGTATGAAGACAGGACATGGTTGTTTATACATTTTTAGTAAATATTTATGTATATGCACATAATTAATCAATCTCAATGTTCAAAAAATTTAGTTAGAACTAGTGTTGTTAAAAAAAAGTGTAATAAAAAACAAATAAGGAAACGTTTTAATGCTTTTAACTACAGGTTAACAAAAGGTTGTTGTTTTTAGAATAATAATAATCTAACTAACAACATAAAACAGAAACCACAAAAAACAAAAGCACAAAATTACAAAACATGTAACTGATCAGAAAGTTTAAAGAAAATATAACAACATATTTAAGTTATTATAATAAAATTTCTTTAATCAGTCAGATGCAACATCAACAGTTACATAATGTATTCATATTTAACACACTATTAACTAATAGAACAGTTTAAGTGAAGCTAAAAACTTAAAAACACTAGTCATACCCGACAACAAAATCCAAGAATTTAACTGACAACATGAAATTGGTGAAATGGCTCTTTAACACTGGTCAGCAAATGCTCCATTAAAAGAAACTTAACAAACAATTGTAAATGGGGAACTGCTGATTTAAATGCTACTGTTTATTGTCGTCTTCTACACAGTGATGGTGGTGGTGAAATAAAAATAAAATAGAATAAAATAAAACACTCTTATGACAGTCAACACATTGTTTATTTATTGAACAGCACAAATAAAATATAACACAGAACATACAATTTCATAATTATTAATATTGATGGTACTTTCTCTTGTGAACTTACTTGTTTATTCTCTCATGCGATGTTTCGGAGTGTTGTTCTCCTTCTTCAGTGAGGTTTGTGGTACACACATCCAGACAGAAAACCACAGTTACACAAACATAAAAAACAACCTTGAAATTTTACACTACCTACCCAAAAGTCGCAAACTTAACATCATAGAACAATTCGAAATATACAAACACAACAAAACACAACCAAACAACATACTCAATGACCATTTACAATTTAAATCAAACACACTATTCGACACAGTTATAGACAACACATACAACAATTCAAAATCCTGCGCCAATCCCCTTCCACCTCCACCCCCACACACAACCTGTTAACTAAAAACTGTTACAAATTACCGACAACTTGGCACATTCTGTATACAAACCTCACTGAAGAAGGAGAACAACACTCCGAAACGTCGTATAATAGAATAAACAAGTAAGTTCACAAGGGAAAGTACCATCAATAGTAATAATTATAAAGTGCTGTGAACAAAGTAGTGATGAACATTCAAAATAGAGTAAATACCGCAAACAGAGCGTATATCATCCACAGATACAGGAATGTCAAGCTGAAGGTAATGAAAATTTCCCTAACAATAGCCTACAACAAATAAAATCATGCCAAAAACATAACATAATACCACCACTCGCTAAAATTACAATAAAACAAAACACACAAGCATCACGTTTAACTAAACAAAGAGCCGAAAACATATATTTACGTAACATAATAAACAATCTATACCACAAAAAAGACATACTCAACAAAGAAGCATACAATTTACACGTGAAACTAACATGAATGTTACACCATACTGAACTCGAAAACATAATACAGCACACGCAAAACAGTATTGATAAACTCAAAACGATAATAAAAGATAGACATAACAAAAAATTAACAAACATTATAACACGCAAATAGAACCAGTCACCACCCCAACACACAAATTCCACACACATACGGTTAACACAACAGACATCAGATTCAATGAAGATGAAATACATTTATTAAACAATGGCCTCAAACACAATTTAAAACAATAAATTCAACAAAAACAACAACAGTAAACATATACTTGCCATAATCATTGACACAGAAACAGCCGTACAAAACACACACAACAACTACCAAGAACCCATATGCCATGACATAAAACGAAGATTAAAACACATAATAAACAACAACCAAAAGAACATAATAATGAAACTAAAACACTAAAAAATATACAACAAAAACTAAACGAACATAACCTAACTATAGTAAAAGCTGACAAAGGAAACATAACAGTCATAATGAACAAACAAGAAATCAACAATTAAACTGAAAAAATGTTTTCCAAAAACAATATAACACAAATAACCAAAGATCCCACAATCAAATGCCAAAAACAAATTCATAAATAACACAAAATACATAATTCAAACAGACAACAAAAAATATCTAAAACAAATTAAACCTAACCCCCCAAAACTGAACACATTACCTAAAATACACAAACCCAATATACCCATTAGACCATTGATAAATAACACACAAGCACCCTCTCACAAAATCGCCAGTCACCTGGATAAACTAATCAGAAAACACATAAATTTAATCAACAACACATCTGTTAAAAACAACATTGATCTAGTCAAAAAACTAGAACACATCCATATACCACACAACTCAACATTAGCATCATTCTACAATAAGTTCTACATAGGCCAGACAGGACACACCAAAGCACTAACCAATAATAACATACAATCCAATTTTGCCACACACATCCAGACAGAAAACCACAGTTACACAAACATAAAAAACAACCTTGAAATTTTACACTACCTACCCAAAAGTCGCAAACTTAACACCACAGAACAATTCGAAATATACAAACACAACAAAGCACAACCAAACAACATACTCAATGACCATTTACAATTTAAATCAAACACACTATTCGACACAGTTATAGACAACACATACAACAATTCAAAATCCCGCGCCAATCCTCTTCCACCTCCACCCCCACACACAACCTGTTAACTAAAAACCGTTACAAATTACTGACAACTTGGCACATTCTGCTACAAACCTCACTGAAGAAGGAGAACAACACTCCGAAATGTCGTATGAGAGAATAAACAAGTAAGTTCACAAGAGAAAGTACCATCAATATTAATAATTATAAAGTGCTGTGAAAAATGTAGTGATGAACATTCAAAATACAATTTCAATTCACAACTGTGTTATCGATTAGTAACACTACTATAATTTATGCAATCAAAAAGATAACACAGAAATATAATATTGATCCACAAATGTGGTATCAAACACATGCACTAATTCTATAACAGAATCCACTGAACTCAGAACCGAGACTGACTCACACTCTCTTACAGTTCAGTATATAATTGGTAATGACATAATTCATTAACATCCATAATTTACTACTATAGCTCAAAATATTTCAGGCACCCATTCCAGAACATTGCAGAATAAACCACATTAACGATAAATGTATTTGTACATTGATACAGAACATTCTAGTGTATTCTATAAAATAGTGTCTCTATAAATAGTGTGTACCAATATACCTAATTTATACATCAATTGTGGATAATGTATTCATGAGTAACATAACCTGTGCGCTGAACCTCATATTATCCTAATGACAAATAGTTTTAAGAATAACAATCAATGTCACTTAACACATTACAAAATATTTATAATATTACTTTGAATATGGGTTGGGTGTTCTCTGATATACACCCAACCGTGTGCCGTGTGCTGAAACAATTTTGTGTATAAGACTATAAAGTGTTTAGGTAACTTAATGTAAGAGGCTTATTCTCAACAGAGCAGCAATTATGTAATTGAGGCTTGATAAAATTCCCTTTACTTTTTTATATACTTAGATGGTCATCCTTAGTAACATAGACTATTACACATTGATATTAAAAACTTAGTAAGTACAAATATTGTAGTGTAATTTACAGCTTACTTGATTTGTCTTCTTAATGTAATATAAAAAAATGTTTTGTTTTAGTTAATGATGTACTTTGGCCAACTAGTTGCATCTTATATTCTGGCATTTGTAGTTTCGCTGGCATTTGAAGCACCAATGGTTTCACTTCTAAGAATAGTTTCTCCAACAAAACAAAAAACCAAGTGACAACTGTACCATAAAAATAAGAGTGCTATGTGATGAACTAAAACTAAATAATTCTTTGTTATAAACAGTGAAGTTCAGATGTCAAGTGTATAAACAAATGCTGTAAAAGTTTTATGTTAATCTATATTTATGAACATAATTAATTAGTAGTTTCTATTTATTTCTTAACTTACTTAGTATAGAAACTATTTTTGAGAACAATATTCATATAAATGAATCAGTTATGATATTTTGTAATATACCTTCCACAATAGACTAACAAGATTTGTTTACTATATAACAATCATTATTTTTTTATTAATTAATAATTTTATATAGTTCTGTTTTAATCAAAATTTGTATGCGTTTTCTTAACAAATACTACCTGAGCTACTTCAGCATAAAGAATTTTTGTTCCCATCCCTTAGAAATAAACTGGGGTGGGTATAGTTGATTTCACATGTTTTTTACTGAGTAAAAAATGACACACTAATTACCCTATATGTATGTGTAAAAACACACACACAATACATGAATGTATATATGTGCTTGTACATATATGTATACTATTATATGAGAGCTACAAAACTGATACAAACTCAAAAGCATAATATGTATGTGTCATTCAAGCCTTAAAATTTAGAAAAAACTTGTATGTTATCTTTCTCATTTTTTACACAGGCCTATTATATTTGCAAACATCAATCATTTTTTTTCTTCATTAAGTCCTTTCAATTTTTCCACACTATTAACATCAATAAAGATTTTAATTATTATTTACTTGAAAATGTATTTAATTAAAATTTTAAATGCAGTCCTTATTGTTTTTGACCAGCAAGAATCCTTCATAACAAATTAAAAATATGGGCCTAGTGATTTATGATTGCAGTGACTGAATACTGTCTGACTGAACTACATATTACTTCACCTAAACTGTAATACTGTGATATTAGTTATCAATAAAATTAAATTTTTGTATTTATCATATTAGGGTTATGGTGTTCGAGTTAGCTACTCATCACAACATTCACTGTCGATAAAACTAATAAAACATATATGAACTTGTTCTTGTAACAAAAATAAAACAAACATAAAGTACTCCGTGTATCAAGTGCTTTGCACGTAGGACATAGTTTTACAAAATTTTTAATCAGCTAAAGTAAATATTAACTATACATAACCTAATATACTGATAGAGGATGCAGCATTAAGTCAATTTACATGAACGATTATTATCAAAAACGTCAGACAAACAACTTGTGCTGCAGTCAGTGAACTACAATGCTCAATTTTGTCATATATATCTTTAGTTTAGTTAAGCAAAGTACAAACATAAATGTACTACACTGATGTAAAATATACCATGTATTATATATGTATTAAAGTGATGTCTGTTGTATACTTTATATGTATGAAATAAACTATTGTTAAAATTACTTGAAATGTCTTGTCTCTTGTGTACACGCTAATACCATCTCTACTGATAAAACATACCACTCTTGGCATTCATTGGGAAACAATTTAGCTATTATACACAGTACCAGGTTATTACCAGGTGAAAAAATCAACGAAACACTTGGAAAACCAGCCATAATAATGGATGACTGTTTGATGAAGTGGTGGTTGCCAAAGCATTTTGGTCTTCAAACTGTGACAACTGGAAAACCAATAACTTGAACTGTCAAGATAAATGGGTTCAACTGTTCCGGCATTTCAAGAATCGAAATATTTCTGTGGATAATCTCAGCCGCGTTGTTGAGTACATTTTCTGCCTGCCAGGCTCTTCTGCTCCTGTTGAAAGGGCATTTTCAATTATGAACAATATATGGTCTGAAGAAAGAGGTAAAATGGCGGAATCCACAGTGAAAGGTCTAATGATTTGTAAATTAAACATTTAACTCAGCTGTAGTGAATTTTATGACAAAATTAAGAATGACAAACTGTTTCTAAAAAAGGTCCACACCAGTAACAAATATGAATGGTTTCAACCAGCTGATAACTAGGTTTTTGCAGTAAGAACGTAAGGTAGTTTTGTTCCTCATATAGTAAAATATGTATCTATTTTGTAATTGTAATTCTATGTGATTGTGAACGCACTTTTAGTATTCTGTAATATGTACCCAACTTGGCCTAATTGTGTAATTGAGGCATAGAAAGCTTAAAGTTATGTAATAATTAAGACTTGATATTTTCAAAATTGCATGACAAATTATTTTACAAGTGTCCCGGTTTGAGAAGAAAAAATTATGGTAAGCCTATAAATAATTGTCACTATACATCCCTTAATTCACTTAATTGCACTTTATTATACACTATGCAATTGTCCGTACACTGTTAAACCTTCACTAACTTTCGTTGCTTTATTATTAATAACACTGTATAATACTTTGAGTAACTTCATTGAATTTGGTTAAACTATTAATTTTATTTAATAAGCGTGGGTCTTCGAGTTTGAGAGTTCAAAGTGATGCCAACTTTTTCCACAAATATATTAAAATAATTTATAACGTCTATTACTTCCTTATGCTACTTGTGAACGATTATATGTTATTACCATTATCTGGCATTTGTTTTGATGTACATTTTGACATCCCATAAGCCATAATTCAGTTTACAATTAACAAAGATAACATTCTTACTTATTACTTAATATAATATTCTGTTTAAAATCCTTCTTATCATTATTAGATTAACAATTTGTTAGGATATAATTTGAATAGAATTACTACAGTTTTTTTTCTGTGATGATTTAATAATATAAACATATAATTGTGCCATAAATACAGAATCCTTGGCTAGGCTTTGTGAGGTCTAAACATCATGAGTTATTTTAACTAATTACACTCTACTGGTTTTATTTTCATGGTTTATTACCTTTGATATATACTTTGAATTAATTACATCAACTTTTTCCTTCTTAAGACATGCCTTGTTTCTTGTACATTATCACTTAAATTGCATGAGTTCTTGTACAAGCAGGCAGCTTTTTATTTCTATTATTTCTAATTAACACACTTGTTATATTACTGACATTCTATACCTAATTTATCATTTGAGCTTCTTTGAAGTTTTACAATGGTTTATGACCTCTCATTAATCTTATTTGCTAGTTAATTTATACCTAATGAACCGTGTATCTAGTTGTATCAGGTCCTGTTCATTTATAAACTATTAATTGATTATTCTCTTTAACCATTATTGGTTGGTATTTTGACCCATAGTTAGCTGAATTATCACTGGTTGTTTTAATACTAGTTACATGCATTAATTCTTGGTATTTCTTTGGTTTTTTAATGTATCATGTGAGTTCTGTATTCCCTCCCACACTTCATCATGTTGTTTCATATTAATTATAATAATTACACTATTGTAGTGATATAACATCTTTACTAGAATCATCCTTATGTGATCTAGTAACTTCTAGGTATAACCTTTAACGGTTTTGCATTGATTTTACTACATATTTTGTTATTTATAAGTGGAAATTTCCAACTACTTAGGTTAGGTTGCTTCCCTTCCCCTTTACTGATGGTATTTAGTTTACATGGTTCGTCTTATCTGGTCATTTTACTCATTTCTTACAGTTTACAACATTTCACATTTACTTATAACTAATAACATCAACTTTTGCTCAACATAGGTTTAATTAATAGATGTTTGTTTGATTGTAGGCTATTTGATCATAAAACCCACATGGTTTTTTGGTACAGCTAGGCATCTGATTATTTATATTTAGTTTTAACTAATACAGTTGTCATTAATAGGTTAATGAAATTCCTAATTAAACTTCATAATAATTAGTACGATTTACAATTTGTTTGGTCATCTTGACTTGTTTATTTTATTTTTTTGTTATTTCAACTAATAATTCTTGCAATTTGTTGCAATAGGTATATCTCATTATTGGTACATCATTAATGTTCCCTTCAGTGACAATTTTTAATCATTTACTGATCAATAGTTAGTTTACATTACTCACTTCTTTTATTTATAATAGTATTATTTACCATTTATTGTTCTGATCGCCATTATTCAGCTTTTCTTATACTCTATTTACATTTTACTTATTCATCAGTTTTCTGATATACTTTCAGTTACATTAATTATTTTGTTTAATCATACAATATACTCTTATTGTTTCTCTTACATTACTATACATTATATTGTTACCTTGTTATTACCTCACTCCCCTTATCTTATTGGGTATTTGTATAGTCATTGTTGGTCTAGTCTTTAAGTCAGTTTGTCTTTATCATTATGCCATTTATGCTCATTGATAATTAAATTATATTTTATTCCTTATCATTATCTTCATCATCATTCTTTTTCTATTTCCATGTTTTATACTTTATTGTTTCTGATGGTAATTTACTTTTTTATCTAGTTCATCTGTGTTATGTGATCTTGTGACGTTTTGTAATGTTACAATATATCGTATGCTTATAATATGTAACTACATTGTAGGCTGATTTTCTAGAAGAGTTTATCTGGAAGCTTTTCTGGGTAACCTTATTTCCACATCCAATTCCTCAGCAATACCACATTCTCATATACAGTTTTAAAAACAGCTTCGCAGTTGTCACGGCATCTTTGTAAAATTTGTAAAGTATCGCTTAAGTAATCCTGAGCAATTTTTGAGTCAACTTGAGTTCCTTGAAAAAACTGGCTCAATTGCAATGTGCAAGTAAGTAAATCCGAGAGACACACAATTGCAACAAGTGTTTGGCCATCACATAATGGCATTCTTAAGCCTCGAGCCTTAACAGCTGTTGTAGAATCTTTCCATTCAGTTATTGAGTCCAAAACTGATATAATTTTTGGAAGAGCAGATCGAAACTGGAGTACTCCATCATGCCTTTCTATCCAGCGGGTCTCGCAAAGCCCCGAAAGTTTATGCTCTAATGTTCGTTTTAGAACATCTTCTCTCTTGGACGAACCTTTTAAAAAATATATTGTCTCTTTGCATTTTTAATAGCTTGTACTTGGGATGTTCGAGAAATACTCAAATTGAGACAATGGTTGTAACAAGGGGAAAAAGGAGCATTAGGGGCTTCTTCCATAACGGTTTTTAACCCGCGTACTTCAGATACCATAGTACTACAACTGTCAGTTGTTATGGCAACGCAGTTGCTTAGATTTAAATTACATTTTTTTTAGAACATTTATAACAATGTTTCCAATAGCTACTCCAGTCAACATCGGTTCACCATTATTTTCATTATCCTCATTCATTTCGGCACGAGCATCAATAAATTGAATGAATGATTCATAAATATTTTTATCATCAGTATACCTAATGATTAGTGATAACTCCGATTTATTTGAAACATCTGTCGTTTCATCGAACATTACACTAAAAATTTCAGCATCTTGGATTCTCATAATAATTTTAGATAATATGTCTCGTCCACAGCAATCATTCAAGTCGTTTTGAGTTGTCTTGCTTATGTATGTTGCGCAAGATGTTGATTCTTCAAGATGTTTTTTCAAAACTACATCGCCGCTATCAATCCGAAACTTTAATAAAGCTCGGAAATTGCCAGTATTTACAACCGAATCAGATTAACCAGTTGTCAGTTTGCCATCGTCTCAATGCCCTCGAAACGGAATGTTCTGGCGACCCAGAAAAATGCTTTTTATTATAGGCACTAATCGAGAACGATTTTTTGACGTCCAGTATGCAATTTATTAGTAACGGATATTTCAGGAATTTTTGTAAATTTTTAAGAAATCTTTTGATTTTATCACAGCATCCTGGTGATATTTGTTTTGTGTGTGATTTTCAAAGTCTCCATCTTTGCCCATTACTTTAGCAAAATTGGTTATTGGTTCTGTAACTAATTTCTGCAATCGAGTACTTCCATGGCGCCCACCCTCAGCGGAACTGACAAAAATTGGGCAGTATTTACAAAAGAATCCCTTTTTTTCATGCGAGAAAACCACCCATTCATAAGAATTTAATTGGTTGAAATTCGCATATCGTTTTTCATACGCTCCAGTTTTGTTATTTCGCTTGAGAGAGTAAGGAAAAGAATAGTTATGATTGGGCTTCCATGGGTTTGAAAGTAAATTCCATTTTACACAATCATCAATATCTTTGTGTACATACAAACCAATATCAAAAGTAAAATTGCTATTGACAATTTGATCACTTTGTTTTTCTAAACTAGATTGTTTAACTGCATTATTCTTTTGCAATAAGTTACCAACATTATTTCCTATACTATCTACCTCGTTTAATACGCCTGCCTTCGCATCCTCTATTGCTCTCTCAGTATTTGAAAGAATATCATTATTGAAGTTTAAGCAATTAGGGTTACTTTGATTATGGGAATTTGGTATTGGTGAAACATTTTTCAGTGTTACTTCTGAAGAGCTGGTACAAGGTTCAGGATTGTGCGTCGGGGACTCAAGAGTTGGCACAGTGTTCATTTCAGGGAACTGATACTTTGTAGAACTAATGAAGTAACTATCGATTGATCGTTCATTTTTTCTTTTAGAAGATGATTGTTTCGACATAACTGCCTGGAATAAACAAATGACTTGCAAATAAAGTATGCAAAGGCTCACAGAAACACAAACGTGTTATATTTAGTTGATTGAAACTGCATTTTAATACATTAGTTTCTTTGCGATAAGGAAGCATATGAATCGTTTATTTATGAAAGGCCTCATGTCACAAAAAGTAAATTTTTGGGAAGTTAAAAAAAACTGTTTATACTGAAACGCAGTAGACTTTAGTGTACTTCATTTGCATAATGCTACTTTGTTACACCTCACAACTTTTAAAAATTTTAAACAATTTTTTTTAGTTTTAATTTTGTAATGGGGCAAAAAGGGGTTTTTTATTTTATTAAATGTATTTAAATTTTTCGTTGCATGTCCCCTGCAAATTAATGTCGTATTCGAACAAAGAACAGTAACACAAACTTTTTGAGTGGAGTGTAGTTGAAAAATGCCAGACTCGCTTGTAAAATCAAGTGTTTGTCATCGACTAGTACGCGCAACACCAGCATGTGCGCAGATGCGACGCATACCACTTTAAAACAACGCCACGGAAAAATGGCTAGGCATAACGTTTGTCAGACAATGTGCTTTCAAGACGACGGAAACCAGTAAAGGCTCCTCCCACCAAAGCCTCCTATATCGTCTTCGTCTGACCACTCTAGAACACGTGGCCTATAGACAAATCCATGCACTGGGAAAGACGACGAAAACTTCGTAACATGAAGGCTGTGCGTTTCCGTCTGCTTAACCGAGGTTTAGTGGGGGACTGTATGTATAGTTGCTGGCCAGTCTAATTACACTTTCAAGACCGCGCAGTCATAAAAAATCTTAGCTCGAGCTTATTAGGGTCGGCCAACCAACCAAGTGTAGCAGAGATGTGTAAAGCAGTATAAATTAATAATATATACAGTGAAATCAGTGAAAATTTTAATACAAGTGAAACCACAAAATTTTTTTTGAACATAGAATCAGAGAACTCTGGGTGACGCACCATGCGGTCAGTAGGAACGAAGCTACACATGTAACCGTATCAAATCAAATATATTCTTATTTTATATGAAAAGGGGGTAATCTGTGTGTGTGTGTGTGTGTGTGAGCAAACTGGGTCGTCTTACTATGATTATTATTAATTAAGATTGTTAACCATACAAGTAAGTCAACATGTATTTTTTTATTTTATTTTCTTGGGCCTGTATAATCGTAATAGATCAACAGTAATTTTTATAAAAAGTGGAAAATAACAGAAATTTGAATTAGAAGAAAATAATAAATATAATGGTCTAATAAAATTGTGTGAGTCAAACAAAAAATGAGTCGAATATATTAATTTGTATGTATATCCTAAATCACGTTTGTGCTTCCCGTTCGTGTGACAGATCTTGGATGATAAGGTAAGTAGATAAGTAATTATTAATACTTAAAATGTGGTAAGAGAAACTATAACTACACAAATGGCGCCTCGAACTTGTGACGAGTTTTTTATAAATTAAAATTTATATATAAAACCGCACCTACTGGAATACAAACGTGATTTAGAGGTTAAGCAACAATACGTAAAAATTACGTAGCATACATAAAATAGTACGTCACTGTTAGGTTAAATAAGTGACGAAATGATGTGGAGTTAAGTGTTAGATGTTTTTTATATAAGCAAATTTAAATCAGTAAATTTATGAAAACAGTGAAAATGAGATAAATGAAATAGTTGAATTTAATGAATCAGCTGTTATGAGCGGCCTTGAAGCCTATTCGACTCCAAATGTGGGTCAAGATAAAATAATTGAATTAAATATAACAGATCAAACAAATGTGACAGAGGATTCGGGAGTTCAATTAACCCCAACCTCTACAAAATACAATAAAGTTGATAATGATATGCTGAGTATTATACTGAATCAATTTAGTGAATTAAATAATCGTAATGATAAACAATTTAATGAATTAATAGATTTTAACAAGAGAATAGTAGAATTTAATAAGGGGAGTGAACCAGTCAGGGTTAATTTTAAGAGGGTGATAAATGAGGTTAAAGTTACGGGAATAAAATTAATACATAAACGACTAGGCGATGGAAATATAAAAACAAGAGTGAATATATGTTGAGAGAGCGAAAATGTGGAGAATGAGGAGAGAGAGATGTATGTGAGTGATTTGAGAATATGGGAAAATAGGGCGGATAAATTTTTTAATGAGGGTGGAGTTGTAGGGAGTCCCCAACGACAGGAGTTGTGGGCAGTTGTGGAGCGTTTTAGAGATGTATTTGCGGAGTTGCCTGGGAAAGCCAGGGACTATGTATGCGAGTTGAAAGTTCGAGAACACTCACCCTATATCCAGTGCCATTTTCGAAGAGGAGAGCAGTACAAGAGGAGTTGGACAGAATGATGGGAGGAGACATTATTGAGAGATCGATATCACCATACTCGAATCCATTAGTAGTGGTCATCAAGAAGGATGGAAAGGTAAGGTTGTGTTTAGATGCTAGGAAAATTAACCAAATTATAATACCTGACCGGGAGTCACCGGAACCCATGAATGAAATTTTTCAGAAATTTAGCAGAGTCAAATATATGACATCTTTAGATTTGACAGCAGGGTACTGGCAAGTTCCATTTGCGCCAGAGAGCCGGAAGTGTACTGCATTCTTTTCAATGGTAAGAATTATCAGTTCAAGCGTTTACCATTTGGACTTAACACTAGTGTAGCAAGTTTTATAAAATGTTTAGATATGATATTACAGCCTAAGGACTTGGATTTCTTGACCATATACGTTGATGACATATTAATAGCGTCAAGAACATTCTCTGAACATTTAGAACATATCGAATATGTATTAGGTAAATTGCAAAATGGGGGTTTAACAGTTAATTGGGAGAAGTTGGAAGTTTCTACAAACTGAAATAAATTTTTTAGGTTTTATTATTACTCCAGAGGGAATCCTAGCTAACCCGGATAAAGTAGAAGCTATCATGCGTTTTCCGGCGGAACCAAAAAATATTAAGCAGCTACAAAGTTTTTTGGGCTTATGCAACTTTTATCGGAAGTTTCAGAAAAATTATGTGCATGTAACCTCTAAATTAAGTGCGGTATTAGAAAAGAATAAACAATGGAGATGGGGCGAGGCGGAAAGGGTTACTTTTAATGAAATTAAAGAGAAGTTTATAGATATGATAATGATGAATCATCCCGATTTTCAGAAAAAATTTTATTTACAGACGGAAGCCAGCAACATAGCCCTCGGCGAAGAACTATACCAGGAGGGTGAGGATAAGGAACACCGGACAATAGCCTTTGCCAGCCGGACTTTGTTAGCAGCGGAGAGGAACTATACGAGCACGGAGAAGGAGTTGTTGAGTATCGTTTTTGCAGTGAAAAAATTCCGTACTTACCTTCTAGGGAACCAGACCGTCATTAGGACAGATCACAAGGCCTTATCATTTTTAAACACTTGCAAATTGGACTCATAGCAGATTAACCAGGTGGGTGTTAGCATTACAAGAATATCACTTTTTATTGGAGTACATTAAGGGGACAGATAATAAAGTACCAGACACTCTTTCCAAGGTAGATGTAATAGACAACAAAACAGGAAGGGATCTTAAAGAAATAGAGATTTTTCGATTAACAAGGGAAGATAGAATTTTTGGTGAGGAATTAAGGGAGATTAAAAAAATGCAAAGATCAGAAAATAAATTGAGTAATGTAATCGCTAGTTTAGAAACCAATGTAAATGGGTCTGAATATAATACACATTTCCAAATATATCAGGGAATTCTGTTCAAGAAAGTAGAGGGGGGTGAACATGATTGGTGATTGATGGTACCTGAAGAGTTAGTAGATAAAATTATTTGGGATTGTCATGCAAGATATGGGCATTTTGGGGCGAAAAAGTGTACAAATGTGTTAAAAGAGTCGTGTTTTTAAGAATATGGAGAGGCAAGTTAGAAGAGTACTAAAGGTATGCGATTTGTGTCAAAGATCCAAAGTAGTGAATTATAGGGTAGAAGGGGAGATGAATTATATTAAGGTAGAAAGACCGTTTGACATAGTGGCTGTAGATTTGTATGGGCCATTACCCAAAGGTAGAGGTGGAATAGTGTATGTTTTTGTTGTGTTAGACACTTTTTCTAAGTTTGTTAGGTTGTACAGCATGAAGGGAGCTACGAGCCGGGTGCTGAGTGAAAAGATCACCAAGGATTACATGATTAACGTAGGTAAGCCAAAAATAATATTATCCGATCACGGACCCCAATTCATCAGCGTTAAGTGGAGACAGACTCTTGGCTGGGAAGGCATCATACCCAAGCATATGGCAGTATACCATCCACAGTCGAATCAGGCAGAGCGGGTGATGCGAGATATCGGGAGGATGTTTCGGGAGTATTGTCACGCTAAACATACAGAATGGCCGTTGTATGTGAAGAGAGTGGAAGAGTGGTTAAACAGTACTACCCATGATTCAACCGGGTTTACACCATATGAACTAATAAAAGGAACCAGACCACCTAGAATACTAGAACAGCTTTTCGAATATCCACTGGAAGAACGGACCATCGACAGAAATGTAAAAATCCAGCTCGCAAACGAGAGTCTGCTCACTAAAGGGGAGAGGAGAAAGCGGAGACACGACGAAAAGGGTAAGTGGATCAAATATGAGGTAGGACAATTAGTGTTGGTAAGGAGACATGATTTGTCTAGTGCACAAGAGAAAGAAATAAAAAAGCTTTTCCTGTTATATGAAGGGCCCTATGAAATAGTGGAAATAAAAATGAATAACGCTTATGTACTACGCAATCAAACAACGCAGGAGATAGTGGGTACGCAGAATGCTACAAATGTGAAATTATATTGGTCAAGGTAAAGAATTGAATTTTAATATGTTATTTTATGTTTTCAGAAGGGATCCTCCCCCATTTTCGGGCGGTCACGACCTTACCAATCCTGACCGTGGGTTCAGCACTTGGAGGCGGACCATGGTTGGCGGAACTTCCTTCGGGTGGTGAAACGACGATGGTCCGGCTCCACCAAAATTGGTATGAAGTAGAAATTTCCCTATACTATTGAACGGGAAGGGGGACCCCTAAGGTACGTGGTAAAAAATATTTTACACTCAAGGTGCACACTACCACGTACCAGCATTGCCTAAGAGTGCATGTAAATAATTTAATGGAGGTGATTTTGATGAGGCAATGTGTTCAAATAAATTTTAATAGTGTCATTTGCAAAATGCAAAATCAGCAGATGGCGGCAGTTACAGTGTATTTAAAAAAGATATGTTTTGTTGTGGAGAGGGTGTGCACGAGCAGACGGCGGGTTAGGATAAATGGGAGAGTAAAAGGAGTAGATTTTTTGTTAAAGTTAGTAGAAAGAGAACGTGAATTCACGTACTGTGTCTGTCCGGGCCCATTCCCTCCCCAACAAAACCCCCATCTTTTCGGGCGATTACTGAGTTATCAAGCTAAGGATAAGAATTAGCCTCCAATGTAAATACGTATCAATATATAATTTGGAATGTTTATAATTTTAATTCTATGTCAGTAGCCATATTTTATTTTAAGTAAATAAGTGACCATATATAATTATGAAGTTTGTAGTACGAGTTAAAGAGAGTGAAAGGTTTGATGTTTAAAAGTTAAAGTATAGATGAATCTCAGAGATGTTAAACATGAAAATTAATTAATAAAATAACCAAACATATAAGAGTTTACCCTCTGTGAACTGTAGTAGCAGTATAAGTGTGAACTTTATGTCTTTTGGTAGTTTCCCCAATTTTCGGGTGGTCATGGCTTCACCGAACCCTGACCGTGGATTTATAATGTAAGTATATTCTAAATTGGTGAACATAGAAATTGACCGGGGGGTAAGTCAGGGGAAACTACATAACTATGGAACAGCGGCTATCATCGAAGATGGTGATAGTGCCGTTTTAAGGGTGTGTGAATCATTATAGTAGCATTACTGGTGTCCTCGGACATCAGTAATGCCGAATTTTTGTATAACGCTGAACCAAGAACGGTATAGGCAGCGTCTATACCATATATATGTAAACTTCAGTTCTTGGGGATGCAAATGGGCGCTACAGTCCACCAGCAGGAAACAATAGTGTGTGTGGAAAAGGAGCTGGCCATTACAAGCCAGGGGCACAGATAACGCATCTGTGCATAAGGCAAAGCTCGATCCGGTTTATTCGGTGGGTGGTTACTTAATTGTAACTGGGTAAAGGGGGGAATTTAAGAAAATGATGTAGTAGGAGGGTAACTGAAAAATCAGTGAGAGGGTGATGACATCTGTAAACAGTGGGCGGTCAATTTCACTTCCTCTATAGAGAGAGTTGGTGGTTGACGACCCAATTTCCTGTTCAGTAACAGTTGCTATAACTATGACTCGATGATTAGTGATGTATTTCCATTATGAGAGCAAACGATTTTAAGTACTAGATACAATGGTAATGATTTCAGATGACATTTTACGATGATAACTATATAATTTTGTGTATTTGTGTTAATTGTATGCAGTATGTTAGGGGTAAGGATTATAAACATGTGTACTTTGTATAATTTTTGAAATGTATCTAGAGAAAGGTCATTCACATGACAGTGAGACATCAGCTGACTGCTGGGGTTATATAGGTAGTATGTCACTTATAAGTGATTTGCAGATTTTTCAATATAATTAAATGTTCGAATAATAAATTTTCAAGGTGTTTAAAATGTTTTAAGTTAAGTGATGAAATTAATTTGAGATAGTTTTGAATTTTCAATGGGTAATAAACGTTAGAATTTGGGTGATAAAGATTTATAGAAGGCAATTGAATTAGTCATACTTAATTTTAAAGTGGTGTTAAACAGAATAAGATTATTGGGAATAAAAGTAATATAGAAAACCGAGTATTAATAGCGACACAGTAGCGATATGTATATATAGAGTAATGAGAGGGATGTAATTGGAGAGTAATTAGCTGATGGTGGAATTTTGTAAGAGGGGTGGTGTGATAAGGAGTCCTCAACGAAAAGCGTTGTGGCAGGAGGTGAACCGTATGTGCGTTGGCAGGGTTACCATGGGGGAGACCAGGAACACCAATAAGGGAATGAGCATATGGAGGGAACACACGTCCTAAGTACAAAGGGGGTATAGAGTATTTTGTTATAAGGGTAGAATGATGTGAATGGAGTTAGAGAATTATTGGTAAATATTTTGAGGGAGTGGTGTCATACTATGTAAAGCTGTTAGTAAGTGTTAGAGGCAGAAGGGGGTTGAGGTTATATTTAAACACCCATTTATAAGTTGAATTATTATGAACAACTAAGAGTCACCCAAAATAATTAATAATGAAAATGTTAAAGAAAAAATCATAGTTAAAATGTAATAATAAACGAAACTAGTGAAAAATTTGATAGAATTTAAAAATAAAATAAAGCTGTAAGGGGTGTAAATTTTTGGTCAACTTAAATGTGAATTGTTTATTGTAAAGTAATAACAACAATGTTAATGATAAGTGTTCTATGTTTTATTATGTCATTCTACGTTTGAATGAAAAATTATAAACATGTGATGTATTTTACCTTGTATAATTTTTGAGATGTATCTAGGGCAAGGTCATTCACTTGACCCAGAGAGATCAGGTGATGACTGATGTTTGATATATAGTGTGTTTTTTACAATTGATTCGTAGATTTTATTTGTGTATTTATACTGAAATGATTAAAGAATAAATTTTGTTGACAAAATGATTCTTTTGGGGAATCGAAAACTTTTTTTGGAAAACAAAAATTATTTTTTTCTCGAAGGATAGATTGTGTTTTTGTGTCCAGAATATACTGTTGATTATATGTTAATGTGTTAACTGATTTATATTATTCATATTATGTGTTGTAAACAAATGTAATGATAAGTGAATTTATGATTTAATAAAATGTTCAGTTTATTTGTTTTTTATGATTATTAGTAGCTAGTGAAGAAGAATTGTAGATTCATGTAAAACATTTGGGGTTTTGATGAAATTAATGGTAATATAACCTTTTGATATTGGACTTAGATTAAATTTTGAACAGAATTTAAATGATTTAATCTGATTTGTTCGATTTATTTCGATTTGAAAAAAAACGTCAAGTAGATGAAATTTGAGAAAAGAAATTGAAAAATCAAACAGAAATTATTTTGAAAGTTGAAGGCAAGAAATGGAATGTAGATGTTATAGTCAGTAATAATGAGTATGTGTACGCACCCAGTACTTGCTAAAGGCAACCCAGTATGCATGTAAGGGGGAACATATCGGTTGAGGATCTGGTATGGTATAAGGCCAGTATTTTAATTTTTTTTGGGCGGAATGATAGAAGGTTAGGGGTACTATGGTGAGTATCTGTCCGATTTTATGGTGTTGGGATCTCGAACAGAGAAGTCCAGTAATCTCGTTCAGGCGCAGCCATAGTCGCCGAGCTAGGGGGCTAGTTTACCCATGATGTGTTAAGAATTAACAGGGGGGGGTGTTGGCGCCATATCCTCACCGATCCTCTTAGGGGTTAGCAATGAGAGTTTTTATGCTTTTGGGCATAAAACCTCTCATTGGGGGGTATTGTAATGGGGCAAAAAGGGGTTTTTTATTTTATTAAATCTATTTAAATTTTTCGTTGCATGTCCCCTGCAAATTAATGTCGTATTCGAACAAAGAACAGTAACACAAACTTTTTGAGTGGAGTGTAGTTGAAAAATGCCAGACTCGCTTGTAAAATCAAGTGTTTGTCACGGACTAGTACGCGCAACACCAGCATGTGCGCAGATGCGACGCATACCACTTTAAAACAACGCCACGGAAAAATGGCTAGTGTTACCAACCAACTTATAATGTGTGATGTAACTTCGAAACTCTCGCCTAATTAAGCCCAAATATTTGTAATATAAATATACTCATAAGTGTAATATAATAACTCCTGCAAATCAATGTTAATTTATTTATAAAAGTATTTATTAAGTGGTTGATATTATTCGATTATTGATCATAGACCTGTGTTAAGTGTGTTAAGTGTTCTACCAGAGAAAAACGCTATATTACAGTTATTATAGTGAATAATTCAGTATTTTTCTCCAACCCTAGTCGGTATGTATTATTTCAATTGGAAAGAGCGGAGAGCGGAGAGAGTAAGTTAGTTCTCTATTCTCCCGTATTCACCAGCTGTCTGCAGACGAGCGCTGCTATTGGCGATTGACCCGTTATTATAGGTTAAGTTGTTCCACTTGATGCGTTTCTCACTTTCCTTTCTCTGTAAAATACACCCTATTCGACATACAAATTATTCTACAAATAACACAAAATCGTCAATTTCAAGAAGGGTTCTTTATTTTATATATTTTTAAATTCCCACAGCTGCTTTCTACTGCTATTAATACATCATATCGATCACACAATACAGAATCGATTTGTTATTGAACTCACATTTTAGATGTTACAATTTAATTATAATTTTCAGTTTATCTCTTATCTCAGGGTATATGTAGTTCTTTTAACTATTAGTAAGGTCAGGTAATGCAAATTCAGGTTACTAGGTATTACAATTTATTTTAAAATCTTATTATATAAAGTATTAACATAAGCAGGCTTTTTACCAAACGTTTACAAGACTCGTTAAGGCCGTGTTCCACTAACGATGACAGATAGCCGAGTGGTGAGGAATGGCTTGAATATATCAACCTCCAGCCTCTCAATAAAAGTTGGTGTTAGTGTCCCAGGATGTAATGGAAAGTTCAGTTCTTGATCTTCGCTGATTTTTCATTTCTGGTGGTCACAGGTCCCGACGGAATTAGTGTAGTATTAAGTTCTTGCTCCGTTGTTAAAAGTGAGGTCCCGTATGTAAATTTAATTCTCTTTATTTTTTTTTTTTGTATGGTATTTATACACTTCGACTTCTCCAGGTCTGAGTTATCTTCCTTTATTTATTGTTTTCCATTATTACTCATTTGACGGTAGGTTTAGTTAATTTATTCTTGAGATTTCTGATTTGAATTTTGTTGATAGGTATTTTAATATTCTCGGATTGAGTCTCGGAAGTTGTCCAACCGTCTTTTTGATCAGTTACTATGTTTTAATTTGAATTAACAATAATTTATTTATTAGATTTATTGTTTTTTTTCTAGATTTATCACCATTGAACTGTCCTTGTTCATTTATAACAATTGAATGTTGAAATCAACAAGATTTCTTGCATTTTGTTGCCCTAACAACCATCTTCCTCTTATGTTATTGGATAATATTTGTTACCCTAGAGCCGTAATTAGGAAATATTCTTACACTTATTTAATAAAATACTCCCTTATTATAATTACATTAAATCACATAAAACTTTCACTTAATCTGCCTTATTAAACCTTATACATTTTACTACATTTTCTTCTTAATCAACTTATTTTAAAAGGTATTATTTTCCTTTTACAAAACACTAATTTTAAGCCTATCGTTTTATTACATGAATCATAATTTTTTGTTTTTAATTTAATATAATTATTCTGACCTGACCTACTGTACAAAAAGTCACTGGCTTATGGCCAATTATTCTAATTTTAATTTCCTGATTTCAATTTATTATTATTATTATTATTTTATCATTGAACCCTTCATTGGTTTATAACATAATTATAATGACCACTTGACAATTTATTAACAATTATTGTCTTCCTGGCCAAGTTTACAAAGATTATTTTAAGACATCTTCATTAATTATTCAAAGTAAATACACTTAACATGATACCATACATAATAAATACACTTGTATTTAATTACTTAAATACAAGTTTAACATGAATGAAATTAATATCCATTACTTAATACTTCCTTAAAGTAATGGCTTCACACCTGCTACGTACAAAACACAAAATAGATATCATATAAACACAATATCATGATAAAGCACAACAACAGGTACATCTTTATAAAACATTAAATATTAATTAATTAGTCTATTATATTCAAACTCATCCACAGTAAATTCATCTCATTAGACACTGTGTTTATAGTTTACATCTTCCACTGATCACTCCATATTTTATATTTAGATACATTTTTACTATTTTATTACCTAGTAACCTTACTAGGTATCATCAGTACATTTTTTAGGTGAGGTTGGCCCTCCTGACCTTAATTATGGCATACCTTGGGTAGTGTTTGAGTTTCTATGAACAAAGTTTTTATGTAACGTTTGGGACCTTAACTTTGTTACATTACACTAGGCATAACGTTTGTCAGACAATGTGCTTTCAAGACGACGGAAACCACTAAAGGCTCCTCCCACCAAAGCCTCCTATATCGTCTCCGTCTGACCACTCTAGAACACATGGCCAATAGACAAATCCATGCACTGGGAAAGACGACGAAAACTTTTTAACATGAAGGCTGTGTGTTTCCGTCTGCTTAACCGAGTTTTAGTGGGGAACTGTATGCATAGTTGCTGGCCAGTCTAATTACACTTTCAAGACTGCGCGGTCATAAAAAATCTTAGCTCGAGCTTATTAGGGTCGGCCGACCAACCAAGTGTACCAGAGAAGTGTAAAGCAGTATAAATTAATAATATATACAGTGAAAATTTTACTACAAGTGAAACCACAAAATTTTTTTTGAACATCGAATCAGAGAACTCTGGGTGACGCACCATGCGGTCGGTAGGAACGAAGCTACACATGTAACCGTATCAAATCAAATATATTCTTATTTTATATGAAAAGGGGGTAATCTGTGTGTGTGTGTGAGTGTGAGCAAACTGGGTCATCTTACTATGATTATTATTATTATTAATTAAGATTGTTAACCATACAAGTAAGTCAACATGTATTTTTTTATTTTATTTTCTTGGGCCCGTATAATCGTAATAGATCAATAGTAATTTTTATAAAAAGTGGAAAATAACAGAAATTTGAATTAGAGGAAAATAATAAATATAATGGTCTAATAAAATTGAGTGAGTCAAACAAAAAATGAGTCGAATATATTAATTTGTATGTATACCCTAAATCACGTTTGTGCTTCCCGTTCGTGTGACAGATCTTGGATGATAAGGTAAGTAGATAAGTAATTATTAATACTTAAAATGTGGTAAGAGAAACTATAACTACACAAATGGCGCCTCGAACTTGTGACGAGTTTTTTATAAATTAAAATTTATATATAAAACCGCACCTACTGGAATACAAACGTGATTTAGAGGTTAAGCAACAATACGTAAAAATTACGTAGCATACATAAAATAGTATGTCACTGTTAGGTTAAATAAGTGACGAAATGATGTGGAGTTAAGTGTTAGATGTTTTTATGTAAGCAAATTTAAATCAGTAAATTTATAAAAACAGTGAAAATGAGATAAATGAAATAGTTGAATTTAATGAATCAGCTGTTATGAGCGGCCTTGAAGCCTATTCGACCCCAAATGTGGGTCAAGATAAAATAATTGAATTAATTATAACAGATCAAACAAATGTGACAGAGGATTCAGGGGTTCAATTAACCCCAACCTCAACAAAATACAATAAAGTTGATAATGATATGCTGAGTATTATACAGAATCTATTTAGTGAATTAAATAATCGTAATGATAAACAATTTAATGAATTAAATACCAGAGTCAGTGGTATAAAGAGTGAGATTGTAAACGAAATAAATGAAGGGTTTTATACTATTAAAAAACAAGTGATAGAATCTGTAAACGAACAATTAAATAGTCATATGATCAATGTAAACAAACAAGTGTCAGATACAATCAAAATACAAGTTAATGAGCAAATTCAAGAAATAAAAGAAAATTTTGAATGTAAAATAAATGAGTGTAACGCTGGCAGTGAGTATAAATTTAATTATTGTGACGATTTTAAAAAATATTTAAATCGCACAAATAAAAATTGCTTTCAATATAAGTAAGAGTATTATCCACCTCTTACCTATGCCTAGATTCATGCAACAACGTGCAAATTGTCCCGTACCAACACGTTAAGAACGGTGTTATTTAGCTAATAATAATAATTACTTTAAATAAATAAAATATGTACAACATAATTAAAGAAATTCATAATTCGTAACCAAAAGGTAAAATAATGTATTATGACTTAATTAGTAAATAATTAATATAACTTAAAAGAACGAACTATTTTCTCAGTGCGTACAACCGCGCCATCTACTGACCCCTTGCTGCTAAACATTGCATTCACTCGCCCGATAGACACCGAGATGTAAGGATGTAGCTGCTGTGTTGTGAACATTGTAACGATATGATATTATAGAGTTTGGTTACTTATAATGTTAAACGCCTCACTTCAGGTTCGTCTATTTGTAACCAGATTTTTCGTTACGTACAATGTTATTATGGATAGGTTACTTGTATTAATGTAGTGTACACTTGAATTACACCGCCTGTTGGAAGTGTCAACTTGTAATATAGATAAATAATGTAGCGACTAACTCGCACTGGAGTCGTCGATGTGTAATTATATATGTGTTATGTTGAACGGCGTATGGTTTTGTAAATTGCCGCTTGCTCCCACTATGCCGCACGTTTCCGTGATGTCACTCAACGATGCCAACTGTCGTGTCCGCTGCAATCTGTGAATTTTATTTCCTAAATGTAACAGCAATAATAACGACACACAAATACCATCAAACATATATCCTTATGGAATCCTTTATTCGGAAAAAACACTGGTTAACTGTTTTAATAAATTTAAACAGAATAATCACAATTGTAGCGCAAACTATAAGTCTTCTTTTACCAGTTGGCAGCAGTAGCCAAACATTCAGTATTTCTTCGAGACCAAAACAATGCTCTTGTTAACGTTTCTAATAAAAATATAATTTATCTCAGGGCGTATATGGTTCGGGTATTACAATTAAACAAAATATTACGCTATTAATCAAAATACAAGTTTTACAATTACAGGATATTACAATGTTAGAGTGTAACGTGCACACAGAAGTTGTATAGTGGTTACCAGTTTTAAAAAGGTTATGTCCAGTTCAGGCTTTGATAGTTATTATGTAAATTAAAAGTTCTTGTTGTGTTTGAAAAAGTGTTAATCTTATATAGTGTTATTAGTGATTGTTCTTAGTGTTTGTGTCATATGGTGTCTGTAGTTTAGTTGATTATTACTTAAAAGTCGTGTATACAAATGTGGGTGTTGAAGTACAATATAATAATTTGTCAAAATCACCAAATCCTCTTCTTGTATTCTTCCTGGTTGAAGATAGGGCCCACGTACACGTCAGATCTTCCTCGGCCTACGTCCACTTCAGATCTTCTTCCTGGTTCTTGTGTCTTCTATTCCATGTAATGGGTGTTCTTCTGTTATTGCAAAAAGTTCGTGTAGTGTACCTCTAACTGTATTTATCTGTTTGTATAGTTTTTTCACAATTTATATTATATAATGCAGGACGTTTTAAAAACGCGTCTATCCGCTAAGATCGTTGTCAAAGAAGTCTCATTTTATTTATCTGAAATTTCTGGTTGCTAAGGGTAAACTTGGAATCTGGTTGGCTAATTCGGATATACATTGTCATATACTTTCATTATTTCAAAGTCTAAAATTTGTTCAAAATCTTTAAATTAACATAACTTTTCTATACTGAATGGGAATTTAAAACCATTATCAGCATTATTTTGATCTTCAGATTTGTTATATATTTAGACACTAAACATGCCTATTTTTACTTAAGAACTATAGATGTTACAATTTTGTTATTTGAAATTTTCTTAAATAACTTGATATGTGTTATTTTGTTTCTATATTCCTTGTATACATTATTACCTATAAATACATCTACCCTTTCACATTTGTTTTACAAAATTTCTAACATTATTATTCAAAATTTACTAAAGTTGGTTTCACCTGGCCTATGTACTGGTATTATTTTCATCACCATGTTTTAAAATCTTTAACAATTAAATTAACTTTTAACACTCATCAAAATTGTTTAACATATAACGTTATTTTATCAACACAAAAGATATATTATTCTAAAAGTTAAATTCATGCCCACATGGCTATGATTTTACCAAATCCTTGCACAAATAACTGTTTTCTACTCAAACTGTATAAGTGTTTGACACTTAACAAAACATCTTTATATAGTCCATTCTGCTTTGCCAATCAATTTACCGTGGTTTAACAGCAGTTCTATGGTTATATTTGTTAACACAACATAAAAAAAATGGAATTAATATCATTAAATTGACATTCCTTTAAACTAACTGTATCACCTGCTACATACAAAAAACACAACACAAATACTATGATATAAAACACTGTGCTAAAACATAAAATATGCACATTTTACAAACAAATTCTACACTAATTAATTGGTCTTTTGTCAGTTAATTTATGAATTACTCTGACACTGTCTATGTTACATTTACTGTTTATATGGGTTTCAACATCTGTATACTTACTGATGTCTGACTTACAAAAATTACAATAAAGTGAACACTGTTGCTCCACCTCACCACACAGTTCTAATAATCTTGTTACATTTACTGTTTATATGGGTTTCACTCTTGTTACAAATGTTATTGTGACCAAGTTATTCCTTGTTGTTTACTGGACAATCTTATGAACGCTATATGTGACAATTATTTGTATGGTTCAAGTATCTATCATCAGGTGTATTTATATTTTCGTTACATCAATTAACTTAATTATTTACTAATATTTCTTTTACATAATGTTACATGTTTGGGCCTATTATCCCTCAATTTGTATTTTGATTATCTAGATATTATGATACATTAAATGAAACCATTTGTTTCTTTATAGTACTGGTTCATAAGCCGTCTGTCTTTATAATTCTTTATTTGGTCAATACTGAAAATTCATGTCATAATTGGGGTTGAAGGTATTTTGCATCACTTAGCCTAAATCATTAATTTGGGTACGGTCAGTTGTCTTACTAGTCAGTCTAAAATTGTTAGTCGTTCCTCTTCACTATCATCTTGGAAGATATTGTTCTCCTTGTTAGCTTCTTAACCAAAGTCTTCATTAAATCAGGTACGATATTATGTTGTTCCAAATGTCATGTTACATACTACCCTGCCACCAAATTTGATCATTTTAATAAAATATTGTTTTAGTTGAAATTATCAATTATCTTCTCTTTCACATTATCATTTGTTATTCTTTTTATGATCTGGTATACTTGTCTTTAATTATAAGTGTTCTATCCCTGGAACATGTTACTTCCCTAACAAATTAATCACCATATATTCTGGAATCAGTCGGGGGGCTCTCTTGACCTAATACCCCGCTGTCCTTACAATACATAATACATAAATAATATCGATTGCTGGAGCTATCTCATCAGTCAATCACATTTAATAATCACTAGTCTATTCACGACTAAAATAAATAAAAATAATATAATATATTCTTGGGATTGTTCACTCAGTCTAACTTCTCAGATCTAAATATTTCTTTCCATTGATTCTTTCAGATGTTTATTTTCTTGTGGCGATATTAATAACATTTTTTATTTTCAATTGGTACTATCTTCTTTCCTTCTTTATCAGTACTGCTTAATCTTCATTTTTCATTCACTATTTTCATTCAATTAAAACATAACAAGTATTTGTATCTATAGTTGTTGTTGATTCTCTCACAATCATGACAGGTTATTTGTAGTAAATTCGTTTCTAGTCTTGTCTTATTTTCATCGTCGATTGTCTACATTTGTCCTTTCTTATTCGTTTTACAGCACTATGGTCTCTTCTAATTTATGGATGTTGCATCTTTCTTTTATATTCCAATAATAAGTTCATAATTATATATAATAAGAGGTGCTTATTTTGTTTAGAATTTGGAAATTTATTCCCAGTTGTTTATCTGCTTGATTCATAATAACATTATCAAACTGTACTGTAAGTTGTCCTTACTATTTATTGGAATTCTGAGATATTCAAATTTGTTTATTTGGCTTCATTTAAAATTATATTCTGGATTATCAAAGTTGGTAAGATGAGCTTACTATGTTCTTTGAATTTTGAGGTATTATAATAATAAATTCTTCAATTCCATATTAATTCTCATAAATAATTAGTTGTAAGTTGTTCTTACTATTTGTTTGGAATTTTGGTGGTTTTATAATAATAAATTCTTCAATTCCAAATTAATTCTCATAAATAATTAGTTGTAAGTTGATCTTACTATTTCTTTAGAATTTTGGTGGTTTTATAATAATAAATTCTTCAGTTCCAAATTAATTCTCATAAATAATTAGTTGCAAGTTGGTCTTACTTTTGGTTTGGAATTTTGTGGTTTTATAATAATAAATTCTTCAATTCCAAATTAATTCTCATAAATAATTAGTTGTAAGTTGATCTTACTATTTCTTTAGAATTTTGTCGGTTTATCACAACTTCTACACTTCTTATTATAGTGCTTATTGTCATATGTCCTTCTGTACCCAGTATTGATGATCTTTTGGTAATTTTCGTTATGTCGGTCAGTTGCTCATACCTTCATTTGTATGGTTCTGTTTCTTTATTCTTTATTCATATTATTGTTCCTCAATGAAACTTATTTCTCGTCTCCTTAAAATGTTTCTTTGGCCGTAGTCGGTTAACGTAGCATCCGTCCCTTTTCTTGATGGTGTGTGGTATATAATTTATCCCGGGTCCATAATCTCAGTTGACCTTATTGTCCGCACTACCATTGTCTTTTTAATTATTTCTTTCCTTGCGGCATCTCTCGCTTCTTCCTTGTACTTCATTCTTCCCGATCTTATTCTTTCATTTGCTGCAAAGCTTATTCGACTCATCCTATCATATTGTTGATTAAAACAATATGTTACTGGTCCATCAATGACTAATGATATCATTGATATTTTCCCACGTATTTCTATTTCTGGTATTTCCCATTTATCTCTGGTCTTCTCTAAGTTGTAAACTATAGTTTTATGGTAAGTCATTATTGAAATTGCTTTTAATCTCCTCCTATAGTCTCTGGCATTCATGATTTCTTCATTGTTGGTAATTGGAATATTCAGTACATTAATTAACCCATTGTTCATCATCTCCCATTCTTCTGGTGTTTTTATTAAATTCTTTAGATGCGTTCTTCTTACTTTCTTTGGTTCCACTTCACTATCTTTAGTATTTTCTTTGTTTCCGTTAGTTTTCTTTTCAGGTAATCCTACTACTGGATCCTCTGTTTTGGCGTTTGGTATTTCTTCTGTTTCTGGTTTGCTATCATTTTTTATTTCTTTGGCCCTATTATTTCTTAATTCTTCCCTAAACAGTTTATTATCATTTATTATTTCTTTGGTCATTTCCTCCATCTTCTTACCCAAATCTTCCTTCAATTTTTCTAAGTTCTTATTACTGTTCTCACTTAATTCTTCCTTCAATTTTTTCAAGTTCTTACTGAAGTTCTCCTTCATTTCCTTAATGTCCGTTTTTAATTCCTCCATCTTCTTACCCAAATCTTCCTTCATTTCGTCCATTAGTTTCATCGTTTTCTTAGCATTTTCCTGCATTAATTCCATCATACATTTGAACATTTCTTGCGTCTTCTCGCCTTCCGTTTGTGTGGTTTCTTCTGGTTGTTTCTCCGGATCCTTCCTTGTTATAACTTCTACTTCCTCAACCGGTGTCGCTTCTTTGTCTTCCATATTTAACTCGTCTACCTTCTCGGTTTCGGCCGCTCTTTTGCGTGATACTTCTCGCTTCCTCATCTTGTCTATTTTTGTTTATTTATCTATAAATTATAATTTAATTTATATTAAACTACACGCCTCACACATTGGTGCGCCAATTTGTAACGGTCTGCTTTTGTTACTTATAAAATGTAGCCTCACTTCAAGTTCGTCTATTTGTAACCAGATTTTTCGTTACGTACAATGTTATTATGGATAGGTTACTTGTATTAATGTAGTGTACACTTGAATTACACCGCCCGTTGGAAGTGTCAACTTGTAATATAGATAAATAATGTAGCAACTAACTCGCACTGGAGTCGTCGATGTGTAATTATGTATGTGTTATGTTGAACGGCGTATGGTTTTGTAAATTGCCGCTTGCTCCCACTATGCCGCACGTTTCCGTGACGTCACTCAACGATGCCAACTGTCGTGTCCACTGCAATCTGTGAATTTTATTTCCTAAATGTAACAGCAATAATAACGACACACAAATACCATCAAACATATATCCTTATGGAATCCTTTATTAGGAAAAAACACTGGTTAACTGTTTTAATAAATTTAAACAGAATAATCACAATTGTAGCGCAAACTATAAGTCTTCTTTTACCAGTTGGCAGCAGTAGCCAAACATTCAGTATTTCTTCGAGACCAAAACAATGCTCTTGTTAACGTTTCTAATAAAAATATAATTTATCTCAGGGCTTATGGTTCGGGTATTACAATTAAACAAAATATTACGCTATTAATCAAAATACAAGTTTTACAATTACAGGATATTACAATGTTAGAGTGTAACGTGCACACAGAAGTTGTATAGTGGTTACCAGTTTTAAAAAGGTTATGTCCAGTTCAGGCTTTGATAGTTATTATGTAAATTAAAGTTCTTGTTGTGTTTGAAAAAGTGTTAATCTTATATAGTGTTATTAGTGATTGTTCTTAGTGTTTGTGTCATATGGTGTCTGTAGTTTAGTTGATTATTACTTAAAAGTCGTGTATACAAATGTGGGTGTTGAAGTACAATATAATAATTTGTCAAAATCACCAAATCCTCTTCTTGTATTCTTCCTGGTTGAAGATAGGGCCCACGTACACGTCAGATCTTCCTCGGCCTACGTCCACTTCAGATCTTCTTCCTGGTTCTTGTGTCTTCTATTCCATGTAATGGGTGTTCTTCTGTTATTGCAAAAAGTTCGTGTAGTGTACCTCTAACTGTATTTATCTGTTTGTATAGTTTTTTCACAATTTATATTATATAATGCAGGACGTTTTAAAAACGCGTCTATCCGCTAAGATCGTTGTCAAAGAAGTCTCATTTTATTTATCTGAAATTTCTGGTTGCTAAGGGTAAACTTGGAATCTGGTTGGCTAATTCGGATATACATTGTCATATACTTTCATTATTTCAAAGTCTAAAATTTGTTCAAAATCTTTAAATTAACATAACTTTTCTATACTGAATGGGAATTTAAAACCATTATCAGCATTATTTTGATCTTCAGATTTGTTATATATTTAGACACTAAACATGCCTATTTTTACTTAAGAACTATAGATGTTACAATTTTGTTATTTGAAATTTTCTTAAATAACTTGATATGTGTTATTTTGTTTCTATATTCCTTGTATACATTATTACCTATAAATACATCTACCCTTTCACATTTGTTTTACAAAATTTCTAACATTATTATTCAAAATTTACTAAAGTTGGTTTCACCTGGCCTATGTACTGGTATTATTTTCATCACCATGTTTTAAAATCTTTAACAATTAAATTAACTTTTAACACTCATCAAAATTGTTTAACATATAACGTTATTTTATCAACACAAAAGATATATTATTCTAAAAGTTAAATTCATGCCCACATGGCTATGATTTTACCAAATCCTTGCACAAATAACTGTTTTCTACTCAAACTGTATAAGTGTTTGACACTTAACAAAACATCTTTATATAGTCCATTCTGCTTTGCCAATCAATTTACCATGGTTTAACACCAGTTCTATGGTTATATTTGTTAACACAACATAAAAAAAATGGAATTAATATCATTAAATTGACATTCCTTTAAACTAACTGTATCACCTGCTACATACAAAAAACACAACACAAATACTATGATATAAAACACTGTGCTAAAACATAAAATATGCACATTTTACAAACAAATTCTACACTAATTAATTGGTCTTTTGTCAGTTAATTTATGAATTACTCTGACACTGTCTATGTTACATTTACTGTTTATATGGGTTTCAACATCTGTATACTTACTGATGTCTGACTTACAAAAATTACAATAAAGTGAACACTGTTGCTCCACCTCACCACACAGTTCTAATAATCTTGTTACATTTACTGTTTATATGGGTTTCACTCTTGTTACAAATGTTATTGTGACCAAGTTATTCCTTGTTGTTTACTGGACAATCTTATGAACGCTATATGTGACAATTATTTGTATGGTTCAAGTATCTATCATCAGGTGTATTTATATTTTCGTTACATCAATTAACTTAATTATTTACTAATATTTCTTTTACATAATGTTACATGTTTGGGCCTATTATCCCTCAATTTGTATTTTGATTATCTAGATATTATGATACATTAAATGAAACCATTTGTTTCTTTATAGTACTGGTTCATAAGCCGTCTGTCTTTATAATTCTTTATTTGGTCAATACTGAAAATTCATGTCATAATTGGGGTTGAAGGTATTTTGCATCACTTAGCCTAAATCATTAATTTGGGTACGGTCAGTTGTCTTACTAGTCAGTCTAAAATTGTTAGTCGTTCCTCTTCACTATCATCTTGGAAGATATTGTTCTCCTTGTTAGCTTCTTAACCAAAGTCTTCATTAAATCAGGTACGATATTATGTTGTTCCAAATGTCATGTTACAACATACACATAGGTGTATACCGTTAAACAATATTTAATCACGTTTATAATGAGTTCGAATTGACCTATGTAGTATAATAATAATAATAAAAACAACATTATAATGTAGTGCGTGAGGAAACATGTATAGAATAAAAAAAAAGAAACTTAGCCGACACATCTCTTAGCAAGCTGTAAATGGTGAGAAATGTTAAGTACCAGATTTTAGTGCTGATAAAATAAAAACTGTAACTAAAAGTAAAATGTAAACTACCGACTCCGAAAGAAGATAACACAAACAGCAACCGGATGAACTTCTAGAACCCAAAATCTAATCGGCTAGGAAGAGACTACCAGAAACAATCAACCTCATGGAACTTCAAGAGCAACCGTGGATCACACCCTAGAAGAGGACTGAAGATGACCATCATGGACCCCACAGCATACACATTGTTATATTCAGGTGATATCAAAACATAATATTTGTAACACAAATTCATTGTAAAACAACAAGACCAGTAACAAAAGTACAGTAAAGAACTTTTGATAATTTAAAGCTTAATATATATATTTTTGTAATCACTGTAATGAAGTAGTAAGGACATTACGATGTTTAGATTTAAATTAATTTTAAAATTTACAACCAAAATTATTCTTCTAATAATTTGGTTGAAGTTGTAATAAAAACATAACTAAGTTGAGTCCCGGATCCGTGGTACTGAAAACAATATCTAGCTGAATGCTGTTGATATAAAAAGAATAAAAAGTAAATTTTCAAAATATTTAATGCAGAAATTTTTAGAATCTGAGTTTAAAAGTAAAGTAAATTATCAGAGATAAATATGTTAATAAAGAGATGTTTTTGCTAACACCCAACGAGTGAAAAAATTTATACAATCCTTGCTTAATTCCTGAATAATAAAGTGTTATAATTTGTTAGTGATTAAGGTTTACTAACAACGGCAGCTAGTTCAATTAACAGGTAACAAATTGAACTGGTTCCTGACATTTGTGATATCTTAACAAGGGAGACGTCACATTATGCAGTAGAGAAAATAGAAGAAGTTAGGGATAAAATTAAGACATATGAAACTAATACTGATTTTAAAATAAATGAAATAGAAAGTAATTGCAAATTAGAGATACAAGCTATACAAGATACAGTAACTGTTATGGATAAACGTGGCATACAATTTGAATGCTTAAATAATGATAAATTGGTGTCAATTGAACTAAGCATAGTTAATGTCAAAGAGGAGTTAAATGTAGAAATAAGTAAAAAACTTAACAATGTTACTGAACAAGTAGTGATTACCAGAGATATGAATATTGATAT
Organism: Magicicada septendecula; assembly: GCA_034769895.1. Taxonomy (NCBI): domain Eukaryota; kingdom Metazoa; phylum Arthropoda; class Insecta; order Hemiptera; family Cicadidae; genus Magicicada; species Magicicada septendecula. The sequence continues at coordinate 263,940,419 of CM068368.1, read as the reverse complement.
TGATTTAGAATTGTTTAATTGTGAAAATAGGGGGGTACACCCCATGAAATTTTTAAATAGAGTGAAAGAATTTAATCAGTTTTGTCGGAGTAGTTGGGAGGTGCAGTTATTAAAGATAATGAAATGTTTTAAAGGGAATTCCGCGGTATGGGCGGAGGTACATAAAACCGACTGGGTAGATTATCAGAGTTTTGAGAGGGCCTTTAGAGGTAAATATTGGTCGGAAGAAGAGCAGGAAGTATTACGGAGTAAAATCATGGGATCCGGTAATTTTGGGACCCAGGGGAATAACGTGACTATGTATGTAATTCGGCTATATAATGAGGCGAAATATTTAGAGCCACCGCTACCGTTCAGATAATTTGTCCGACATATAAGTAAGCATTTGCTGCGAGAGATACAGATTACTCTGATGACGCGTGAAATTATGGAAATTACAGAACTAGAAAAGATATTAGACATATTTCAAAACATACAGGAGCGGGATATGAGTAGGCGTCCGAACCCACCAGGATCACACATTAACGGGCATTATAACCAATCCAGGGGAATACCAACCTTTCACAGAGGGGCGCGTGGGGGTAATAGTGGTAACAGAGGCGAGGGTTGGAGATGTTCGGAGTGTCATATTGAAAATTTTGCTGTAAGAACATGTTTTAGGTGTAATAAGGCAAGAGACCGGAAACCAGCAAAATCAGCCGCAAAGAGGAGCAGAGAGAAACCGAGGAGCGCCGAGAGGAAATGAAAATAGCAACAGAAATAGAGGATAGAACCAAGCCGTGGCGGGTACCTCGACGGGAAAGTAGAAGAGACAATGGAGAAACGGGCCCAGCCATTGTCGACGGAGAACCCTGGGGTCCAAGAAGAGTGCAAATACCAGAGTAATATCATTATCAAAGACATGGCGAAGGAGTTGCTGGAGGAAGACGAAGCAGAAATGATGGAAACAAAAGCGGGGTTGACAGAGGTAATCGTCAGCATAGAAGGTAAGAACTTTAAAACATTAATAGATACAGGAAGCGAAATATCAGTAATTTCAGAAAACGTACTGGGAGAATTACAAAGGGTAAATAAACATATTCCATCATTACCAGTTGCGGGTGTAACAGTAGTGGGGGTAACCGGGGTATGGAGTAAAAGGGTTACTACAAAGGTGCAAATAAATATATACATTAGTGAAACAGAATTTGAAAATACCTTTTTAGTGGTTAAGGGACTGAATTTAGATATAATTTTGGGAAATGATTTTTTGGAGAGAAATAAAGCAGTAATAGATTTTAACAAGACAATAGTAGAATTTAATAAGGGGAGTGAACCAGTCAGGGTTAATTTTAAGAGGGTGATAAATGAGGTTAAAGTTACGGGAATAAAATTAATACATAAACGAGTAGGCGATGGAAATATAGAAACAAGAGTGAATATATGTCGACAGAGCGAAAGTGTGGAGAATGAGGAGAGACAGATGTATGTGAGTGATGAGAGAATATGGGAAAATAGGGCGGATAAATTTTTTAATGAGGGTGGAGTTGTAGGGAGTCCCCAACGACAGGAGTTGTGGAGCGTTTTAGAGATGTATTTGCAGAGTTGCCTGGGAAAGCCAGGGACTATGTATGCGAGTTGAAAGTTCGAGAACACTCACCCTATATGCAGAGGAGCTATCCAGTGCCGTTTTCGATGAGGAGAGCAGTACAAGAGGAGTTGGACAGAATGATGGGAGGAGACATTATTGAGAGATCGATATCGCCATACTCGAATCCATTAGTAGTGGTCATCAAGAAGGATGGAAAGGTAAGGTTGTGTTTAGATGCTAGGAAAATTAACCAAATTATAATACCTGACCGGGAGTCACCGGAACCCATGAATGAAATTTTTCAGAAATTTAGCGGAGTCAAATATATGACATCTTTAGATTTGACAGCAGGGTACTGGCAAGTTCCATTTGCGCCAGAAAGCCGGAAGTATACTGCATTTCTTTTCAATGGTAAGAATTATCAGTTCAAGCGTTTACCATTTGGACTTAACACTTGTGTAGCAAGTTTTATAAAATGTTTAGATATGATATTACAGCCTAAGGACTTGGATTTCTTGACCGTATACGTTGATGACATATTAATAGCGTCAAGAACATTCTCTGAACATTTAGAACATATCGATTATGTATTAGGTAAATTGCAAAATGGGGTTTAACAGTTAATTGGGAGAAGTCGAAGTTTCTACAAATTGAAATACATTTTTTAGGTTTTATTATTACTCCAGAGGGAATCCTAGCTAAACCGGATAAGGTAGAAGCTATCATGCATTTTCCGGAACCAAAAAATATTAAGCAGCTACAAAGTTTTTTGGGCTTATGCAACTTTTATCGGAAGTTTCAGAAAAATTATGTGCATGTAACCTCTAAATTAAGTGCGGTATTACAAAAGAATAAACAATGGAGATGGGGCGAGACGGAAAGGGTTACTTTTAACAAAATTAAAGAGAAGTTTATAGATATGATAATAATGAATCATCCTGATTTTCAGAAAAAATTTTATTTACAGACGGACGCCAGCAACATAGCCCTCGGCGCAGAACTATACCAGGAGGGTGAGGATAAGGAACACCGGACAATAGCCTTTGCCAGCTGGACTTTGTTAGCAGCAGAGAGGAACTATACGACCATGGAGAAGGAGTTGTTGAGTATCGTTTTTGCAGTGAAAAAATTCCGTACTTACCTTCTATGGAACCAGACCGTCATTAGGACAGATCACAAGGCCTTATCATTTTTAAACACTTGCAAATTGGACTCATAGCAGATTAACCAGGTGGGTGTTAGCATTACAAGAATATCACTTTTCATGGGAGTACATTAAGGGGACAGATAATAAAGTACCAGACACTCTTTCCAGGGTAGATGTAATAGACAACAAAACAGGAAGGGGTCTTAAAGAAATAGAGATTTTTCGATTAACAAGGGAAGATAAAATTTTTGGTGAGGAATTAAGGGAGATTAAAAACATGCAAAGATCAGAAAATAAATTGAGTAATGTAATCGCTAGTTTAGAAGCCAATGTAAATGGGTCTGAATATAATACACATTTCCAAATATATCAGGGAATTCTGTTCAAGAAAGTAGAGGGGGGTGAACGTGATTGGAGATTGATGGTACCTGAAGAGTTAGTAGATAAAATTATTTGGGATTGTCATGCAAGATATGGGCATTTTGGGGCGAAAAAGTGTACAAATGTGTTAAAAGAGTCTTGTGTTTTTAAGAATATGGAGAGGCGAGTTAGAAGAGTACTAAAGGTATGCGATTTGTGTCAAAGATCCAAAGTTGTGAATTATAGGGTAGAAGGGGAGATGAATTATATTAAGGTAGACAGACCGTTTGACTTAGTGGCTGTAGATTTGTATGGGCCATTACCCAAAGGTAGAGGTGGAGTAGTGTATGTTTTTGTTATGTTAGACACTTTTTCTAAGTTTGTTAGGTTGTACAGCGTGAAGGGAGCTACGAGCCGGGTGCTGAGTGAAAAGATCACCAAGGATTACATGATTAACGTAGGTAAGCCGAAAATAATATTATCCGATCACAGACCCCAATTCATCAGCGGTAAGTGGAGACAGACTCTTGGCTGGGAAGGCATCATACCCAAGCATACGGCAGTATACCATCCACAGTCGAATCAGGCAGAGCGGGTGATGCGAGAAATCGGGAGGATATTTCGGGCGTATTGTCACGCTAAACATACTGAATGGCCGTTGTATGTGAAGAGAGTGGAAGAGTGGTTAAACAGTACTACCCATGATTGAACCGGGTTTACACCATATGAACTAATAAAAGGAACCAGACCACCTAGAATACTAGAACAGCTTTTCGAATATCCACCGGAAGAACGGACCATCGACAGACATGTAAAAATCCAGCTCGCAAATGAGAGTCTACTCACTAAAGGGGAGCGGAGATATGACGAAAAGGGTAAGTGGATCAAATACGAGGTAGGACAATTAGTGTTGGTAAGGAGACATGATTTGTCTAGTGCACAAGAGAAAGAAATAAAAAAGCTTTTCCTGTTATATGAAGGGCCCTATGAAATAGTGGAAATAAAAATGAATAACACTTATGTACTACGCAATCAAACAACGCAGGAGATAGTGGGTACGCAGAATGCTACAAATTTGAAATTATATAGGTCAAGGTAAAAAATTGAATTTTAATATGTTATTTTATGTTTTCAGAAGGGATCCTCCCCCATTTTCGGGCGGTCACGACCTTACCAATCCTGACCGTGGGTTTCGGCACTTGGAGGCAGACCATGGTTGGCGGAACTTCCTTCAGGTGGTGAAACGACGATGGTCCGGCTCCACCAAAATTGGTATGAAGTAGAAATTTCCCTATACTATTGAACGGGAAGGGGGACCCCTAAGGTACGTGGTAAAAAATATTTTACACTCAAGGTGCATAGATAAGGTGCACACTACCACGTACCAGCATTGCCTAAGAGTGCATGTAAATAATTTAATGGAGGTGATTTTGATAAGGCAATGTATTCAAATAAATTTTAATAGTGTCATTTGCAAAATGCAAAATCAGCAGATGGCGGCAGTTACAGTGTATTTAAAAAAGATATGTTTTGTTGTGGAGAGGGCGTGCACGAGCAGACGGCGGGTTAGGATAAATGGGAGAGTAAAAGGAGTAGATTTTGTGTTAAAGTTAGTAGAAAGAGAACGTGAATTCACGTACTGTGTCTGCCCGGGCCTGCTCCCTCCCCAACAAAACCCCCATCTTTTCGGGCGATTACTGAGTTATCAAGCTAAGGATAAGAATTAGCCTCCAATGTAAATACGTATCAATATATAATTTGGAATGTTTATAATTTTAATTCTATGTCAGTAGCCATATTTTATTTTAAGTAAATAAGTGACCATATATAATTATGAAGTTTGTAGTACGAGTTAAAGAGAGCGAAAGGTTTGATGTTTAAAATTTAAAGTATAGATGAATCTCAGAGATGTTAAACATGAAAATTAATTAATAAAATAACCAAACATATAAGAGTTTACCCTCTGTGAACTGTAGTAGCAGTATAAGTGTAAACTTTATGTCTTTTGGTAGTTTCCCCAATTTTCGGGTGGTCACGGCTTCACCGAACCCTGACCGTGGATTTATAATGTAAGTATATTCTAAATTGGTGAACATAGAAATTGACCGGGGGGTAAGTAAGGGGAAACTACATAACTATGGAACAGCGGCTATCATCGAAGGTGGTGATAGTGCCGTTTTAAGGGTGTGTGAATCATTATAGTAGCATTACTGGTGTCCTCGGACATCAGTAATGCCGAATTTTTGTATAACGCTGAACCAAGAACGGTATAGGCAGCGTCTATACCATATATATGTAAACTTCAGTTCTTGGGGATGCAAATGGGTGCTACAGTCCACCAGCAGGAAACAATAGTGTGTGTGGAAAAGGAGCTGGCCGTTACAAGCCAGGGGCACAGATAACGCATCTGTGCATAAGGCAAACGCTCAATCCGGTTTATCCGGCGGGTGGTTTTTAATTGTAACTGGGTAAAGGGGGGAATTTAAGAAAATGATGTAGTAGGAGGGTAACTGAAAAGTCAGTGAGAGGGTGACGACATCTGTAAACAGCGGGCGGTCAATTTCACTTCCTCTATAGAGAGAGTTGGTGGTTGACGACCCAATTTCCTGTTCAGTAACAGTTGCTATAACTATGACTCTATGATTAGTGATGTATTTCCCTTATGAGAGCAAACGATTTTAAGTACTAGATACAATGGTAATGATTTCAGATAACATTTTATGATGATAACTATATAATTTTGTGTATTTGTGTTAATTGTATGCAGTATGTTAGGGGTAAGGATTATAAACATGTGTACTTTGTATAATTTTTGAAATGTATCTAGAGAAAGGTCATTCACATGACAGTGAGACATCAGCTGACTGCTGGGGTTATATAGGTAGTATGTCACTTATAAGTGATTTGCAGATTTTTCAATATAATTAAATGTTCGAATAATAAATTTTCAAGGTGTTTAAAATGTTTTAAGTTAAGTGATGAAATTAATTTGAGATAGTTTTGAATTTTCAATGGGTAATAAACGTTAGAATTTGGGTGATCAAGATTTATAGAAGGCAATTGAATTAGTCAGACTTAATTTTAAAGTGGTGTTAAACAGAATAAGATTATTGGGAATAAAAGTAATATAGAAAACCGAGTATTAATAGTGACACAGTAGCGACAGGGAGTATATGTAGAGTAATGAGAGGGATGTAATTGGAGAGTAATTAGCTGATGGTGGAATTTTTTAAGGGGGGTGGTGTGATAAGGAGTCCTCAACGAAAAGCGTTGTGGCAGGAGGTGAACTTTATGTGCGTTGGCAGGGTTACCATGGGGGAGACCAGGAACACCAATAAGGGAATGAGCATAGGGAGGGAACACACGTCCTAAGTACAAAGGGGGTAGAGAGTATTTTGTTATAAGGGTAGAATGATGTGAATGGAGTTAGAGAATTATTGGTAAATATTTTGAGGGAGTGGTGTCATACTATGTAAAGCTGTTAGTAAGTGTTAGAGGCAGAAGGGGGTTGAGGTTATATTTAAACACCCATTTATAAGTTGAATTATTATGAATAACTAAGAGTCACCCAAAATAATTAATAATGAAAATGTTAAAGAAAAAATCATAGTTAAAATGTAATAATAAACGAAACTAGTGAAAAATTTGATAGAATTTGAAAATAAAATAAAGCTGTAAGGGGTGTAAATTTTTGGTCAACTTAAATGTGAATTGTTTATTGTAAAGTAATAACAACAATGTTAATGATAAGTGTTCTATGTTTTATTATGTCATTCTACGTTTGAATGAAAAATTATAAACATGTGATGTATTTTACCTTGTATAATTTTTTAGATGTATCTAGGGCAAGGTCATTCACTTGACCCAGAGAGATCAGCTGATGACTGATGTTTGATATATGGTGTGTTTTTTACAATTGATTCATAGATTTTATTTGTGTATTTATACTGAAATTATTAAAGAATAAATTTTGTTGACAAAATGATTCTTTTTGGGAATCGAAAACTTTTTTTGGAAACAAAAAATTATTTTTTGCTCGAAGGATAGATTGTGTTTTTGTGTCCAGAATATACTGTTGATTATATGTTAATGTGTTAACTGATTTATACAGTATTATTCATATTATGTGTTGTAAACAAATGTAATGATAAGTGAATTTAAGATTTAATAAGATGTTCAGTTTATTTGTTTTTTATGATTATTAGTAGCTAGTGAAGAAGAATTGTAGATTCATGTACAAAATTTTGGGGTTTTGATGAAATTAATGGTAATATAGCCTTTTGATATTGGACTTAGATTAAATTTTGAACAGAATTTAAATGATTTAATCTGATTTGTTCGATTTATTTCGATTTGAAAAAAAACGTCAAGTAGATGAAATTTGAGAAAAGAAATTGAAAAATCAAACAGAAATTATTTTGAAAGTTGAAGGCAAGAAATGGAATGTAGATGTTATAGTCAGTAATAATGAGTATGTGTACGCACCCAGTACTTGCTAAAGGCAACCCAGTATGCATGTAAGGGGGAACATATCGGTTGAGGATCTGGTATGGTATAAGGCCAGTATTTTAATTTTTTTTGGGCGGAATGATAGAAGGTTAGGGGTACTATGGTGAGTATCTGTCCGATTTTATGGTGTTGGGATCTCGAACAGAGAAGTCCAGTAATCTCGTTCAGGCGCAGCCATAGTCGCCGAGCTAGGGGGCTAGTTTACCCATGATGTGTTAAGAATTAACAGGGGGGGGTGTTGGCGCCATATCCTCACCGATCCTCTTAGGGGTTAGCAATGAGAGTTTTTATGCTTTTGGGCATAAAACCTCTCATTGGGGGGTATTGTAATGGGGCAAAAAGGGGTTTTTTATTTTATTAAATCTATTTAAATTTTTCGTTGCATGTCCCCTGCAAATTAATGTCGTATTCGAACAAAGAACAGTAACACAAACTTTTTGAGTGGAGTGTAGTTGAAAAATGCCAGACTCGCTTGTAAAATCAAGTGTTTGTCACGGACTAGTACGCGCAACACCAGCATGTGCGCAGATGCGACGCATACCACTTTAAAACAACGCCACGGAAAAATGGCTATGCATAACGTTTGTCAGACAATGTGCTTTCAAGACGACGGAAACCACTAAAGGCTCCTCCCACCAAAGCCTCCTATATCGTCTCCGTCTGACCACTCTAGAACACGTGGCCTATAGACAAATCCATGCACTGGGAAAGACGACGAAAACTTCGTAACATGAAGGCTGTGCGTTTCCGTCTGCTTAACCGAGTTTTAGTAGGGAACTGTATGCATAGTTGCTGGCCAGTCTAATTATACTTTCAAGACCGCGCGGTCATAAAAAATCTTAGCTCGAGCTTATTAGGGTCGGCCAACCAACCAAGTGTACCAGAGATGTGTAAAGCAGTATAAATTAGTAATATATACAGTGAAATCAGTGAAAATTTTAATAGAAGTGAAACCACAAAATTTTTTTTGAACATCGAATCAGAGAACTCTGGGTGACGCGCCATGCAGTCGGTAGGAACAAAGCTACACACGTAACCGTATCAAATCAAATATATTCTTATTTTATATGAAAAGGGGTTAATCTGTGTGTGTGTGAGTGTGAGCAAACTGGGTCGTCTTACTATGATTATTATTATTATTAATTCAGATTGTTAACCATACAAGTAAGTCAACCTGTATTTTTTTATTTTATTTTCTTGGGCCTGTATAGTCCTAATAGATCAATAGTAATTTTTATAAAAAGTGGAAAATAACAGAAATTTGAATTAGAGGAATATAATAAATATAATGGTCTAACAAAATTGAGTGAGTCAAACAAAAAATGAGAGTTGAATATATTAATTTGTATGTATACTCTAAATCACGTTTGTGCTTCCCGTTCATGTGATGGATCTTGGATGATAAGGTAAGTAGATAAGTAATTATTAATACTTAAAATGTGGTAAGAGAAACTATAACTACACAATTTTGAAGTATTATGTGTTCAAAAATTGCTGACAAAAGACCTGTCAAAAACAAACAAAGCATAATTTTATTATGGAAAAGTAAATATTTTAACTAAATATCACTATTATATTGACGACTCGGAACACTAAGTTTTTTATAAGTAAAAACGTAAAGTTTTACCTTACAGCCTAAACCGGCTTTCACCTATAGAAGGCTTCATCAGAGGCTGTCGTTAGTAGCGTTGTTCGTCTTGTTGTTGGCGACGAGATAATGTTTCGAAAGATCGAAGCTGTGTGTGTGTGGTGAGATGTGTTCGAATAATGCGTGCGATTTGAATTGTGTCTGTTCGTTTAGGATGTCGTTTTTATTTGTTTTTGTGTGTTTGTATATTTCTAATTGTTCTAGAGTGTCTAGTTTTCGGCCTTTTGTGTGTACGTGTAGTATGTTCATGTTATTGTCGATGTTTTTATATGTGTGGTTTGCGTCAATGATGTGGTTTGCGAAGGCAGATTCTGTAGTGGTGTGGAGTGCTTTTGTGTGTTCAATGTACCTCTGTTTGAAGCTACGTCCTGTCTGGCCTATGTAGAATTTATTGCAATTTGAACAATTTAGTTTATATACACCGGGTAGATCGAATTTGTTTTGTGCTTTGGGCGTGCGTTTTGATAGTGTGTGTTCTGTTTTGTTAGTAGTTTTGTAAGCGATTCTGTATCCTGCTTTTTTGAATTTGTGGGCAATTTTTTCTGTTTGTTTGTTGATGTATGTTAGTGTTATGAATTTGTTGTTTTCTGTCTTTGTCTGTTGTTTGTTTTGTGTAGGAGTTTACTGACTATTGTTCTGTCATAACCGTTAGATTCTGCTAGATATTTTATCGTGTTTAGTTCGTCTTTGTAGTCTATTTCATCTAAGGGGATGTTGTTAAGTCTATGTATCATGGTTCTAAAAGCAGCTAGTTTGTGTTGTATTGGGTGATTGGAGGTGTTGTGTATTAGTGTGTCAGTTGTAGTTGGTTTTCTGTATATACTGAATTTGTGCCTGTGTTCTAGTTTTGTGATGGAGAGGTCTAAGAAGTTTATGGTATTGTTGTGTTTGTATTCGGCAGTGAAGGTTATGTTTTGACGTATTTTGTTTATGTGCGTTAGTAACTGTTCACATTGTCTTTTGTGAACACAAATTCAAATTCAAAAAAGCAGGATACAGAATCACTTACAAAACTACTAACAAAACAGAACACACACTATCAAAATGCACGCCCAAAGCACAAAACAAATTCGATCTACCCGGTGTATATAAACTAAATTGTTCAAATTGCAATAAATTCTACATAGGCCAGACAGGACGTAGCTTCAAACAGAGGTACATTGAACACACAAAAGCACTCCACACCACTACAGAATCTACCTTCGCAAACCACCTCATTGAAGCAAACCACACATATAAAAACATCGACAATAACATGAACATACTACACGTACACACAAAAGGCCGAAAACTAGACACTCTAGAACAATTAGAAATATACAAACACACAAAAACAAATAAAAACGACATCCTAAACGAACAGACACAATTCAAATCGCACGCATTATTCGAACACATCTCACCACACACACACAGCTTCGATCTTTCGAAACATTATCTCGTCGCCAACAACAAGACGAACAACGCTACTAATGACAGCCTCTGATGTAGCCTTCTATAGGTGAAAGCCGGTTTAGGCTGTAAGGTAAAACTTTACGTTTTTACTTATAAAAAACTTAGTGTTCCGAGTCGTCAATATAATAGTGATATTTAGTTAAGTAACGGACACGTCATGGACAACGAAATCCAAGAAAGTAAATATTTTGTTTTATACAAAAATTTAAAACATTGGTGAAGTTATTATCACCGTTACAATAAGCATTTATAGTTCTACAAGTAGGTAAATAAAGCTATCTTATTGCTGTAATAGTTACGGAAATACCATTCATAAAAATCAAGTTAAATCCCAGGTACGTTGTAGTAAAGAATGTTAAGTTTGATACTACTTACCTCTAAAAAAGTCTAAATTGAAAAATGTTAAGTCCCACTTAATATTACTGACTTCTGACAATCCTATGAAGAAAGCTACCACATAACTTATTTAACTCAAAAATGTTTAAGAAAAAATTTGGCCGTTTAAATATCTTTACCATTATTTCATGAAGCTAGAAATCATAAACTTGACCAAATTTATTTTAGTGAAATGAGATGCAGAAGTTTATGAAGATCACGATGGCAGTGAACAAGTGGAAGTCATCATTCAAGAGAAAAATACTGGTATGGAGAACCATACATGACTTCCAAGTTCTAAGATTTATATTTTAAAATAATTTTCGAAATGAAATACTTACATAGAAACTACTTCTTTCTTCAGCCTTACCCACAGTACTGTGGTCACTAATGTATACCACCTCACGTTACCGCACTCGATTTTCACTGATGATGGCAGTCGATATAGCAATGCGGAAACGTCTGGTTTTGTAGAAAACATTGGACCACGCTAAACAGCCCGGGAAGGAATTTTAACAACAAACTACTTCTTTGTTGCCGATAATGTAGTACACATAACATATAAATAAAAATTACTCCCTCCCCCTTCAACTATCATTTTCATTTATAGAAAATTATCCCCACCCCCTTCAACTAGCCTCTTCATTTATAGATATTTCAACTACGTTTCTACACTTGATTATTATGATCTTCTTTTCAGGATACTTTAATTATCAAAATTAAGTATTTTACTCTTGTTAAAACATAAAATGTTGCAGGTAAACTACCCATTCCCCTTAACCGATCTTCACCAAAATCAATAGGCCTTAAATGCTCTACAATTCAGGGATGTGTGTAAAAAATATTTGATTCTGTCTGAATTTGCGGCAGTTATCATTCGTCATAGAAAAAATTACCCTTGTTAAAACACAAAACGTTGCAGGTAAACTTAACCGATCTTCCCTTAACACTTAAAACGTAACTTCCCTTAACCGAACTTCACCAAAATCAAAATTCCTCGAGTTCTTAACAATTTAGAGGATGTATGCATAAAATTATTTGATTATGTTTGAATTTACGGCAGTTGTTGTTCGTCGTAGAAAAAATTACCCTTGTTAAAAAATAAAATAATGCAGGTAAACTACCCGTTTCCCTTAACCGATCTTCACCAAAAACAAAAGGCCTTGAGTCCTCTACAATTGAGGGATGTGTGCAAAAAATTATTTGATTCTGTATGAATTTGCGGCTGTTATCCTTTGCCATAAAAAATTCTACACACAGACAGACACTTTTCGAAAAATGACTTTTCTTCATGTTTTGAGGGTAGTAAAATCTGAATTAGCCGTTATCTCGAACACGATTATTTTTGCCATGACCATACTTCCATTTCCTTATGGAACATGGAAGTAAAAAATGAAATAAAGTTTTTAGGCCTACATCTATTGGTAAGTCCCGGGGGAAGGAAAAAAGTAAAATTTTAATTATTATAAATTTGGAATCTGCATGCTGAAAATAAGATACTGTTAAAATTTCAGCCTTGTAGCTGTAATATGTTTCATTTTATAGCACTGTTTTTGTTTTTTGCCTCTCCTGAAAAATTTACAAATTGTGACATAACACCCTTTACCTGTAGGCCACAGAATTTCATTATAGCTTTATACTGTCATCTTAAAATAGCACAATGCCGATAGATTTATTGAAACAATACTTACTGATTATCAAATAAATTTTGTCCCTAGTTCGGACGCCATTGAGACAATCATTACTGATTAATAATTAGTTAAAACGATTAAAAACACCCAAAAATTCAAATTTCCCTTTTTTTATATTTTCGTTCTTACCTTAGCTTGGGTCCAGGATTCTATGTACGAACTCGCGACCTGTAAAAGTGGTTGCTGGGTTTTACGGCATAATAATTACTCTCATTTACTACGTTTAATCAGCTTTGTTTATTAACATATCTCTCTCTCTGCTTTCTTTACCTTACTATTTATGAACTTATTACTAACGCTTAATTATTTTACACAAAAAGAAATAACAATTAACCAATTTACTTGTTCCAATAACTATATTATATACATTCTCAGGCAATCCAGCACTTTGCTCATACACTCTCTCCCTTTCACACTTTTCACCCCCCTGTGTAATGGGGCTAAAGGGAGAGGGTTTTATTTTGTTTCATTAATATAAATTTGTTTTCCATCTGCGTGGCCAGTCCCATGTTAATTAAAATTGTCAACGAACAAAGAATCAGTGATGTGAAGTCGGAACGTAGTTGGGGCATTGGAATGCGAGGTCTGGTTTTCAACGCATTACAATTCCAGGAACTTCAGTGCTGTGTGGCGCACACAAACGCAAAAACAACAGCGGGGCGCACAAACGACGCTTGGACATCTCGGCCAATATGGCTAATTTTATAAAATTCGTTTGCCATACGAGCGGGTGATGGCGGAAGTCTTGACGAGATCCCGCCTATCTTAGTGATGTAACCAGTGGCAGTGAAATTTCGTCAATGCTTTGGGAGCACTCACAAACCATGTTCCCGCTACCAAAACCATGGGTGCCACTACTAATAATTTGCCACATGAAGGCTGTGAACAGCGACGAAATTTGGTAGCAAGAAAGGCAGTGATGTCCGCCCGCATGTAAAAGTCAGTCTCCATCCACGCTCCGCTGGGCCCGGTATAATACCAGATGTGGTTCATCGGTAAAATTTTTTTATTAATTAAAAGACAATAGTTTATGGTGAAACGAAGTCCCAAAATAGACAGTGCGGGAGTGTTTAATTACGAAGAAGAAAATAAGAAATCGTGAGCTTTTATACACTGAAAGGAGAACTTTGGATGGGACGCGCCACGAGGTCGGGGGAGACGCCACCGAAACAAGTAACAAATTCAATCAAAATTATTTTCTAATGAGGGTCTAAAAGAAAAAGATGGGGGGTAAAATGGAATGAGAGTAGTGTGTGCAGCAAACTGGGTCGTCTATAATAAAAATAAGATAGTTATGTTCATGTATTAATCAATATATATTTGTTTGTGTAAAATGATTCAAGGTCTTGTTTATGTTTTAAATAATGAAATTAATAGTAAATGATGTTAAGATAAAGAATTTAAGTCAGCAGAAACGATTTCTCAACAAAATGAACTTTGAGTAAAATTTAAAAAGAAGTAAATAAAATGTTAAAATTGAGAAAATAAACATATTGCATTCATGCAGTAGAACAGCGTGGTTATTGTGTAACAAACCCACTAACCTCTCTTACAGAATGTGAGTTCGTGTAAAAGGAACCTGGACCCGTTAAAGGTAAGAGTTAACATAAAAATGTAAATTATGTCTGTTGTTAATTACGATAAAGAGTAAGACAGTACAATTGGCACCCGAACAGGGACAGTCAATAGAAATTAGATTTTCGTATAGGCTATGCCTACTCGCAAATGTAAGAGACGCTAATGGGAGTTACGTATGAATTAGAACTAGGTATAAGAAGTATGTATAGAATGAGATTGAAATAGGAGTATGTTATAATATGAATGATAGGCGTATTATGAACAAGTAAGAAAATTAATAATATAAAAAATAAACATGAGTACTAATAAAAATAATGACGAAACATTTATGAGTGAGATGGGCATTCACTCAACACCAGTTAGTCAGACCAATGAATGTAGCGCCACTGAATCAGTAGAATTAAATACAATACAAGTGACACCCATCTCAACTCGACATGAAAACAAAGATGATGGTAACGATATGAGAAGTATGATGCAAATGTTGTTAAGTAAATTTGACGAGAAGTTTGATGAGCAAAAAAGCGAAATTAAAGAAATTAAGAGTAGTTTTAATGATAAATTCAATGAACAAAAAAACGAAATTAATGTAAAATTTGAGGTAAACAAAATAATAAATTTGACGAGTTGAAAAACCATATGAATGAAATTAATAAGAGATTTGAAAATACTAACGAAGAATTTGCTAGTAAATGTAACGATTTAAATACCAAATTAGATAATGCAGTTTAGAGTATAGACATTAAAATTAATGAAAGAGATGAAAAAATTGACAAACAAATTTGTGAAATCACAGCAAATATTGAAAGTAAAATCAGTAATGTAAATGAGCAGATGGCAGACCAAATTAAAACTCAAATCAAAGAGCAGCAGTGTGTAGAAATCGAAAGTAAATGTATAAGTAAGATTAATGAACATAATAATGACATAGAAATTAAAATAATGGAGGTAGAAAATATGTGTAAACAATCTATGCAAGAGAGCATGGGGGCCATGAGTAAACATAACCTTCAATATGAAATTAAAAATGATAATAAATTAAAAGTAATTGAGCAGAATATCATAGAAATTAAAGATGAATTACATGTGGCCGTAAGCCAAAATATAAATAGTGTTGCGGAGCGAGTGTTGTATACTCGCGAAGCAAAAGATGACATAGAACTCGAACAATTTAATTGTGACAACCGTAGAGTACACCCGATGCAATTTTTGAGTAGGGTAAGGGAATTTAACCGATTTAATAGTAGTAGTTGGGAAATTAAATTGTTAAAAATTTTAAAGTGTTTTAAGGGTAATTCCGAAATATGGGCAGAAGTACATAATACAGAGTGGAGTAGTTATGAAAAATTCGAGGTAGCATTCCGAAACAAGTATTGGTCAGAAGAGGACCAGGAAATTTTACGTAGTAAAATAATGGGAACGGGGAATTTTGGGAGAATAAACAACCACTTAACCATGTATGTAATGAAAATATTTAATGAAGCTAAGTACCTGGAACTGCCGTTGCCGTTCCGGTCATTTGTTAGACATATTAGCAAACACCTGCCCAGAGAGGTACAGATTACGTTAATGACGAGAGAGATAGTGGATATAAATGAACTAGAAAATATGTT
Organism: Magicicada septendecula; assembly: GCA_034769895.1. Lineage (NCBI taxonomy): Eukaryota > Metazoa > Arthropoda > Insecta > Hemiptera > Cicadidae > Magicicada > Magicicada septendecula. Next base: position 263,924,473 of record CM068368.1, on the reverse strand, counting down.
AGACGTATTACAAAATATTGGGGAATGCGAAGTAGGGAGGCGTCCAAATCCACCAGCAGTACTAAATAACGACAATTATCAGCAGTATAGGGGAACACAAAACTCTTATAGAGGAATGAGGGGAAATAATAACCCTAATTTTAGAGGCGGAATTCGGAAATGTTTAAGTTGTGAATACGAGAATTATGCTATCTGAACAGTATGTTACAGATGCAACAAAACACGAGATTGCCAGCGGGGCAACGTGGCCCCGAATCAGCATCATCAACAACAACGAGGAGGAGGTAACGACAGAGGCGGCGGACATGCGACTAGAGGGAGAGGTGGATATAATCAGGCCGTGGCAGGTCCATCCACAGGAAACTAGAAGAGACAATGGGGAACCGGGCCCAGCCATTGTCGGAGGAGAACTTGAGGGTCCAAGAGGAGTGTAACTACCGAAGCAATATAATTATCAAGGACATGGCGGAGGAGTTACTGGAGGAGGACGATGCAGAAATGACAGAAACCAAAACTGGATTGACGGAGGTATTTGTAACCATAGAAGGTAAGAATTATAAAACGTTAATTAACACAGGGAGTGAGATATCAGTAGTTACAGAGAACGTAATGGGTGAATTACAAAGAGTAAACAAAAATATTCCATCATTACCAGTTGTGGGAGTAACAGTAGTGGGGGTGACTGGAGTACGAAGTAAACGAGTTACTAAACAAGTACAGTTAAATATATACATTAATGAAACAGAATTTGAGAATACCTTTCTAGTAGTTAAGGGTTTGAATTTAGATATAATTCTGGGAAACAATTTTTTGGAGAGAAATAAAGCAGTAATTGATTTTAACAAGAGAATAGTAGAATTTAAAAGAGGGGGTGAACCAGTCAGGGTTGATTTTAAGAGGGTGTTAGATGAAGTTAGAGTTACGGGTGTAAAGATGATACGAAACCGAGTAGGCGAGGGAATTATAAAAACCAGAGTGAATGTATGTCAAGAGAGTGAGAGCATAGAGAATGATGAGAGAGTATGGGAAAATAGGGCAGATAAATTTTCTAATGAGGGTGGAGTTGTAGGGAGTCCCCAACGACAGGAGTTGTGGCTAGTTATTGAGCGTTTCTGAGATGTGTTTGCTGAGTTGCCTAGAAAAGCCAGGGACTACGTATGCGAGTTGAAGGTTCGAGAACACTCACCCTACATGCAGAGAAGTTATCCAGTGCCATTTTCTAAGAGGAGAGAAGTACAGGAAGAGTTGGACCAGATGATGGAAGGAGACATCATTGAAAGATCTATATCGCCGTACTCGAACCATTAGTGGTGGTCATCAAGGACGGAAAGGTAAGATTGTGTTTAGACGCTAGAAAAATTAACCAAATTATCATACTTGACCGGGAGTCACCGGAAGCCATGAATGAAATTTTTCAGAAGTTTAGCGGAGTCAAATATATGACGTCCTTAGATTTAACAGCAGGATACTGGCAAGTTCCATTAGCGCCAGAGAGCCGGAAATATACTGCATTTCTCTTCAATGGTAAGAACTATCAATTTAAACGTCTATCATTCAGACTAAACACTAGCGTAGCCAGTTTTATAAAATGTTTAGATATGCTTTTACAACCCAAGGATTTAGATTTTTTAACTGTATACATTGATGATAGATTAATAGCATCAAGGACATTCTCTGAACATTTAGAACACATAGAATATGTTTTAAATAAACTGCAACATGGGGGACTAACTGTCAATTGGGAGAAATCAAAATTTCTACAAACTGAGATACACTTTTTAGGTTATATTATCACTCCAGAGGGTATTTTAGCAAACCCAGATAAAGTAGAAGCTATCATACGTTTTCCAGAACCAAAAAATATCAAACAATTACAAAGCTTTTTAGGATTATGCAACTTTTATCGAAAATTTCAGCGAAACTATGCGCAGGTTACCTCTAAACTAAGTGCGGTTTTACAAAAGAACAAACAATGGAAATGGGGCGAGGAGGAAAGAATTGTTTTCCATGAAATTAAAGATAAATTTATAAATATGATAATGGTGAATCACCCCGATTTTCAGACAAAGTTTTGTTTACAGACCGATGTCAGCAACATAGCCCTCGGCGCAGAACTCTACCAGGAGGGTGAGGATCAGGAGCACCGGACCGTCGCTTTTGCCAGCAGGACTTTATTGGCAACAGAAAGGAACTACACCACGACAGAGAAAGAATTGCTGAGCATCGTCTTCCCAGTGAAGAAATTTCGCACCTACCTGCTAGGAAACCAGTCATCAGGACGGATCATAAGGCCTTATCGTTTCTGAACACATGTAAGCTGACGCATAGCAGATTAACCAGGTGGGTGCTAGCATTACAAGAATATCATTTTTCATGGGAATACATTAAGGGAACAGATAACAAAGTACCAGACACTCTGTCCAGGGTAGATACAATAGATAATAAAACAAGGAGAGATCTGAAAGAAATAGAAATTTTTCGATTAACGAGGGAAGACAGAATTTTTGGGGAGGAACTAAGGGAGATCAAAAACATACAAAGATTAGAAAGTAAATTGGGTAAGATAATAGCTAACACTTAACTAAAAATGAACTTTTTTCATGTGAAAAACTTACTAATTTTATTGGACGCGTTTCGGCTTAGTATCCGCCTTCTTCAGCTTTGGTAACAGACTACCAGCATTTTGTAACGGTTGTGTGGAAGGTGAAGTGGGGGTGGTGTGTGGAGGAAGGGGATTGGCGCGGGGATTCAACTTACTGTTTGTTTTCTGTATAATTGTGTCAAAAAGTGTATGTGATTTATATTGTAATTGATCGTTGAGTATGTTGTTTGGTTGTGTTGTGTGGTGTTTATATATTTCGTACTGTTCAGTTGTGTTGAGTTTTTGACCTTTGGGTATGTAATGTAAAATTTCAAGATTAGTGTCTATGTTGGTGTAACTGTGGTTTTCTGTGTGTATGTGTGTGGCAAATGCAGAGTGTATATTGTTGTTGGTTAAAGCTTTTAAGTGTTCAGAATAACGGGATGAAAAAGATCTTCCCGTCTGGCCTATGTAGAAACTATTGCAGTCATTACAATTTAATTTGTAAACACCTGTTTTGTTATATTTGTCTGTCTGTGTTTGTATTACTGATGTGTTTTTTGATGGTATTGGTTGTTCTGAATGCTATTTTGTATTTGTGTTTTCTGAATGTATTGGCGATTTTGTGTGTGTATGAGTTGTGGTATGTGAGTGTGATGTACTTATTGTGTTGTGTGTTGATGGTATTTAGTGTTTTGTTTTTGATGCGTTTGTGTAGTATGTTTATTAAATTGGGGTTATAACCGTTTTTTATTGCTATGTATTTTATTGTGTTGAGTTCGTCGGTGTAATCTTGTTTATTTAAGGGTATTTTAGTTAGTCTATGGAGCATATGGTTGAAGGCCGCATGTTTATGTTGTGTTGGGTGGTTTGATGTGTTGTGTATAACCATGTCGGTTGTGGTTGGTTTCCTGTATATTTTGTACTGTGTGTATTGTTAGTTTTGTTAATTGTTAGGTCTAGAAAATTTATACTATTGTTTTGTTCAGTTTCCAGTGTAAATTTTAATTTGTGGTGTATAGTGTTTATGTATTTGTGGAAGTTTTCAACTTGTCTTGTGTTGAAACTTCCACAAATACATAAACACTATACACCACAAATTAAAATTTACACTGGAAACTGAACAAAACAATAGTATAAATTTTCTAGACCTAACAATTAACAAAACTAACAATACACACACGTACAAAATATACAGGAAACCAACCACAACCGACATGGTTATACACAACACATCAAACCACCCAACACAACATAAACATGCGGCCTTCAACCATATGCTCCATAGACTAACTAAAATACCCTTAAATAAACAAGATTACACCGACGAACTCAACACAATAAAATACATAGCAATAAAAAATGGCTATAACCCCAATTTAATAAACATACTACACAAACGCATCAAAAACAAAAACAACAAAACACTAAATACCATCAACACACAACACAATAAGTACATCACACTCACATACCACAACTCATACACACACAAAATCGCCAATACATTCAGAAAACACAAATACAAAATAGCATTCAGAACAACCAATACCATCAAAAAACACATCAGTAATACAAACACAGACATAGACAAATATAACAAAACAGGTGTTTACAAATTAAATTGTAATGACTGCAATAGTTTCTACATAGGCCAGACGGGAAGATCTTTTTCATCCCGTTATTCTGAACACTTAAAAGCTTTAACCAACAACAATATACACTCTGCATTTGCCACACACATACACACAGAAAACCACAGTTACACCAACATAGACACTAATCTTGAAATTTTACATTACATACCCAAAGGTCAAAAACTCAACACAACTGAACAGTACGAAATATATAAACACCACACAACACAACCAAACAACATACTCAACGATCAATTACAATATAAATCACATACACTTTTTGACACAATTATACAGAAAACAAACAGTAAGTTGAATCCCCGCGCCAATCCCCTTCCTCCACACACCACCCCCACTTCACTTTCCACACAACCGTTACAAAATGCTGGTAGTCTGTTACCAAAGCTGAAGAAGGCGGATACTAAGCCGAAACGCGTCCAATAAAATTAGTAAGTTTTTCACATGAAAAAAGTTCATTTTTAGTTAAGTGTTAGTGCTGTGAAAGAAGAGATGAATAATCAAGACAACGATAATAGCTAGTCTAGAAGCAGATATAAATGGGTCAGAGTACAATACACATTTCCAAATATATAAGGGAATTCTGTTTAAGAAAGTAGAAGGGGGTGAACGGGATTGGAGGTTAATGATACCGGAAGAGTTAGTAGATAAAATCATTTGGGATTGTCATGTAAGATATAGGCATTTTGGTGCGAAAAAGTGTGCTAATGTTTTAAAAGAGTCATGTTTTTAAAAATATGGAGAGGAGAGTGAGAAGAGTGTTACGAGTTTGCGATTTGTGTCAAAAGTAGTAAATTATAGGGTAGAAGGGGAAATGAATTATATTAAAGTTGAAAGACCTTTCGATTAATTGCGGTAGATTTGTATGGGCCATTGCCTAAAGGTAGAGGTGGAGTGGTATATATTTTTGTTGTTTTGGGCACTTTTTCTAAGTTTGTTAGGTTGTACAGCGTAAAGAGAGCTACTAGCAAGGTGCTCAGCGAAAAGATAACCAAAGACTACATGATCAACGTAGGTAAGCCGAAGGTAATTTTATCCGATCATGGCCCGCAGTTCATCAGCGGGAAGTGGAGACAGACTCTTGGCTGGGAAGGCATCATACCCAAGCATACGGCAGTATACCATCCACAGTCGAACCAGGCAGAGCGGGTGATGCGAGAAATCGGTAGGATATTCAGGGCGTATTGTCACTCCAAACACTCAGAATGGCCTTTATACGTAAAGAAGGTAGAGGACTGGTTAAACAGCACTACCCATGATTCTACACGTTTTACACCGTATGAGCTAATAAAAGGTGCCAGACCACCCAGAATATTAGAACAAGTTTTTGAATATCCACCGGAAGAAAGAACTATCGACCGAAATGTAAAAATACAACTAGCAAACGAGAGTCTACTCACCAAGGGAGAGAGAAGTAAGCGGAAACACGATGAAAAGGGTAAGTGGGTCAAATACAAGGTAGGCCAATTGGTGTTGGTAAGGAGACATGATTTGTCTAGCGCACAGGATAAATAAATAAAGAAGTTTTTCCTCTTATATGAAGGACCTTATGAGATTGTAGAAATAAAAATGAACAATGCATATGTAGTACGCAATCAGGTAACACAGGAGATAGTGGGCACGCAAAATGCTACGAATTTGAAGTTATACTGGTCAAGGTAAAATTTTCTTTTGAATTGTAATATATGATTTTATGTTTTCAGAAGGGACTCTCCCCCATTTTCCGGCGGTCACAACCTTACCAGTCCTGGCCGTGGGTTTCGGCAACTGGAGGCGGACCATGGTTGGCAGAACTTCCTTCGGGCAGGGACACGACGATGGTCCGGCTCCACCAAAATTGGTAAAGATTAGAAATTTCACCACATTTTGAACGGGGAGGGGGACCCATAAAGGTACGTGATACGAATTATTTTTTAACACTCAAGGTGCAGCGGTTAGGTGTACCATATCACATACCAGCACTGCTTCGAGTGATTGTAAATAGTTATGGAGGCTATATATATTAAAGTATACATGTTCAAGTAAAATTTTTTGGTGTCATTGGAAAATTAAGTTTAGCCAGTGACAGTAGTTTCAGAATAATTCTGAACATGAGTTTTGTTGCAAGGGGGATGGGGAATAGACAGACGGCGGGTTTGGAAAAGTGGTAGAATAAGAGGAGTAGATTTGGTGCTAAAGGTAGTAAAACAGGGACGTGAATTCATGTAGTATGTCTATCTGGTCCCAATTCTCTTTGTGGCAAAACCCCATTTTCGGGCAGTCACGACTTTAGCAGTCTAAGGATAAAATTAGCCTCCAATATAAATACTTATCAATATATAATTTGGAATGTTTATAATTTTAAACTTATGTGAGTAGTTGTACTTTAGTTTATGTAAAGAAATGACCAAATATAATTGTAAAGTTTGTAGTACCAGTGAGAGGTGGGACGTGCAGAAGGGTCTGGAATAAAATAAAAACTTGTTTTCATACAAGATATGTGGGTAATTTTGGGGGGTTGTGTGGTGTTAATCGAAGTGAAATAATCATGGAAAGTAGAGACTGCAAAAGTAGAAGGGTTTAAGTTTAGATATTAGTTAGGCTATTGCAGTGGTGGCATGTGCTACTGCAGATAGCGATGAGTGTTGGTGGTAACATCAAGGTATGTTACTATCATCGGAGGCCAAACTGGCGTAAAATACACTGCACAACTTGTTGTATAATGTCATATTATACGTTGATTTGTTGCCGTGCGGTGTATCACAAAGATGAAGTATAACATGCCTGAAATGAAAGATGATTTCCCCGCCTTTTCGGGCGATTACTGCCTTACCAGCACTAATCGTGGTTTTGGACGACAGCCAGCTGTGGGCAGCAATTGTGAACCTGACCATAGTTGGCTTGAAATTGGTATAGATTTGAAATTAATGGGGGGTGACGTAGGGGAAATCCCCGGAACTATGGAACAGTGGCTATCACTCTGTTCGCGTGGGAACAGTAAACCAGGTGATAGGCCCGCATTAAGGGTATGTAAATATGTAAAATCAGATATTATGATATCTGACCATTTTGAAAAAATGTAACGCAGAAGCAAGGACAAGGAGATGACAAAATTCCTCCAAAACTTCAGTCCTTGTGGATGCAACTGGACGCCACAGTCCAGGGGGGTCATAGTGTGTGTGGTAAAGGAGGTTACTCAGGGGAGTAACAAATTAAAATTTTGTAACTTAATGATGGTGACTCGCTAATGAGCGGACTAGATAATTTTGTTTTTATTTGAGAAAGGGGTGCCGTAGATGTTTAACATATTGTGTTTAATATGTTATTGTGTTATTATTTTATCAGGTTAGAGAGTAAGGATTGTAAGCATAAGTTATGTCTTTTACACAGTAGAATTGCTTGAAAGAGATTCAGAGGAGGTCATTCACCTGACCAGGAAAATCAGCTGACTGCTGGAGTTATAAATGTAATATGTCACTTATGAATGATTTGCAAATTTTCAATGTAATTAAATATTTGAATATAATTAAAATTGAATATCATTAATGATTGAATAATATTTTCAATGTGTTTAAGAGATTTTGAATTAAATGGTAAAATGAATGGAGCTAGTTTTGAATTTTCAATCGTAAATGTAATGTAAAAGGTGGTAAATGTTAGAATTTGGGTGATTATTATTTTGTTAGGACATTTAGATCAGTCCAAGTTAAGTTTAGAAGGGGAGTTGAACAAAGTAAGATTGTTGTGAATAAAAGTAATGTAAAATGTGAGTATTGATAGTGACACAGTGGCTATGGGGAAAATATGTAGAGTAATGATTGATATATTGAGGTAATAAATAAATGGAGATATTTTGTACGTGAAAGTAATGTGATGGGAGAGTGATTAGTTGATGGGTAATTTTGTAAGGGGGGTGGTGTGATAAGGAGTCCTCAACGAAAGCGTTGTGGCGGGAAGGGAACCGATTAGCGCCGGAAAGGATTACCTAGGGGCAGTCCAGGAACCAACATAAGAGAATGAGCAGTGGGAAGGGAACACACATCCTGAGTACAAAGGGGTAGAGAGTATTTTTTTTATATAAGGGTAGAATGATGTGAAAGGAGTTAGAGTAGTAAGTTAGGGGTAGAGAATGGTGGGTAGATGTTTTGATAGATGGGTGTCATATTAGATAAAGAATTTGTAAATGAATATTAGAGTCAGAAGGGGGGTAAGATGATATATAAATGCCAAGTTGTAAATTGAGATGATGTTATGAGTAAACAAGAGTCACCCAAACTAATTGACAATGAACATATTAAAGAAAGAAAGTCGTAGTCAAAACGTAATAATAATTGAAACAAGTGACAGATTTTTAATAGAATTTGAGAATAATGTAAAGCTATAAAATGTGTAATTTTGGTCAATTTAAATGTAAATTTTATTGTTTATTGTAAGATACTAATAACCATGTTAATTTTAAATGTCTTATTGTATTATGTTGGAAGATAAGAAATTTTAAATATGTTTCATGTACTTTATGATGTAGCTCTATGTAACATATGTATGTGAAGGTCAGTGACTTAACCCCCAAAAACGGAGCTGATGGTTGATGTTATAGACAAGACCAGTTTCTAGCAATTGATTGATGCGATTTTGTTGTTTAATTGAATTAAATGATTTTAAATGTTTCTGAATATTGAGAAAAGTATATTTTGATAAATTTAAATTTTTTTTGAAAAAAAAAAATTATTTTTTACACCTGCCATATAGGATATTTTGAATTTCAAGTATGTTATTGTTTACATGTATTACTAGTGTTTTTATTGAATTGTATTGTTTAGTATGTATGTATAATCAAATGTTAGGATAAGTGAGTTCATGTTTTAATGAGATGTTCAATTTATTTGTTTTTATGATTATTAGTAGTAATGAAGAAAATTGATAGATTCAGGTAAAAGATTTTTAGTTTTTTGGTTTTGAAGAAAGAAATAGTAATAGAACAGATTGATTTGGAACTTAGATGAATTTTTAACCAAATTTAATGATTGGAATTTAATTTGTTTACTATATCGTAATTTGAAAATGATTTTAAAATGTTTAAGGAGTTTGTTTAGAAGATATTATGAGTATGTGTATGCACCCAGTATTTGCTGAAGGCGACCCAGTATGCATGTAAGGGGAACATATCGGTTGAGGATTTGGTATGGTATAAGGCCAGGGTTTTGGATTTTGGGGTGGAATGTTAGGTGCACTATGGTGAGTATTTGTCCGATTTTATGGTGTTGGGATCTCGGATAGAGAAGTCCAGTAATATCGTTCAGGTGCAGCCGTAGTCGCCGAACTAGGGGGGGTAGTTTACCCATGATACATTAAGAATTAATGGGGGTTGTTGGCACCATATCCTGTCCCCCGATCCTCTTACGAGTTTAGCAAATGAGCGTTCTTCTGTTTCAGCAGAAGATCTCTCATTGGGGGGGTATTGTAACGGGGCTAAAGGGAGAGGGTTTTATTTTGTTTTATTAATATAAATTTGTTTTCCATCTGCGTGGCCAGTCCCATGTTAATTAAAATTGTCAACGAACAAAGAATCTGTGATGTGAAGTCGGAACGTAGTTGGGGCATTGGAATGGGAGGTCTGGTTTTCAACGCATTACAATTCCAGGAACTTCAGTGCTGTGTGGTGCACACAAACGCGCAAACAACAGCGGGGCGCACAAACGACGCTTGGACATCTCGGCCAATATGGCTAATTTTATAAAATTCGTTTGCCATACGAGCGGGTGACGATGGAAGTCTTGACGAGATCCCGCCTATCTTAGTGACGTAACCAGTGGCAGTGAAATTTCGTCAACGCTTTGGGAGCACTCACAAACCATGTTCCCGGTGCCACTACTAACAATTTGCCACATGAAGGCTGTGAACAGCGACGAAATTTGGTAGCAAGAAAGGCAGTGATGTCCGCCCGCATGTAAAAGTCAGTCTCCATCCACGCTCCGCTGGGCCCGGTATAATACCAGACGTGGTTCATCGGTAAAATTTTTTTATTAATTAAAAGACAATAGTTTATGGTGAAACGAAGTCCCAAAATAGACAGTGTGGGAGTGTTTAATTAGGAAGAAGAAAATAAGAAATCGTGAGCTTTTATACACTGAAAGGAGAACTTTGGATGGGACGCGCCACGAGGTCGGGGGAGACGCCACCGAAACAAGTAACAAATTCAATCAAAATTATTTTCTAATGAGGGTCTAAAAGAAAAAGATGGGGGTAAAATGGAATGAGAGTAGTGTGTGCAGCAAACTGGGTCGTCTATAATAAAAATAAGATAGTTATGTTCATGTATTAATCAATATATATTTGTTTGTGTAAAATGATTCAAGGTCTTGTTTATGTTTTAAATAATGAAATTAATAGTAAATGATGTTAAGATAAAGAAGTTTAAGTCAGCAGAAACGATTTCTCAACAAAATGAACTTTGAGTAAAATTTAAAAAGAAGTAAATAAAATGTTAAAATTGAGAAAATAAACATATTGCATTCATACAGTAGAACAGCGTGGTTATTGTGTAACAAACCCACTAACCTCTCTTACAGAATGTGAGTTCGTGTAAAAGGAACCTGGACCCGTTAAAGGTAAGAGTTAACATAAAAATGTAAATTATGTCTGTTGTTAATTACGATAAAGAGTAAGACAGTACACCTGATTTAGAGCTCTTTATTAATTTACTATAACTTTCACTTAACTGTAGGAAGTCCCCGGTATTGCGCACTATGTCTACTTCATCTTCTTCACTTGACTCCCAGTTTTCATTCACTCCACTTATTTTATACACTGTTCCTCCGGTTGAACCACTGTTTACTGTTGTTTTATTACGACACACTCTTTGGTAGACCTACTTTTAACTTTTTCAGTCTACCATAGTTTTTCCGAGGCTACTGTATTTGTGACTGTCCTGTGTGGTTAGTTGTAGCGAACTGACTGGCTAAAAACGGTCGACTGTCTGTGTGTGCTTGGTTGCCTACCCGCCATGCGTTAGGTGTCGCCGCTAACTCGTACTCTGTGATGCGGTGTTTCCATCGCATGATCGGCTATGGAATTTTTTGTACGTGACTTTTGCGTTGTGAACAGCGGCCCACACGTGCACTCGTATGCAGGAATACTCACCCTACTATCAATTAACATTCTTGTACCGTGCTGTGCCTTATATGGAGCTACAGTCAGTGACCAAAAAAATACACTCTGGTTAAATATAAAAGGTGAAAAGCTTTAAATTATAGACCTTCATCAGTTTGTACCATTACAATAACCCCCCAATGATAGGTTTTCTGTCGAAACAGACAAACTCTAATTGCCTAAAACAAAAACCTAAGAGGACCAGCAAGTATATGGCACCAACAATCCCCCTTCAATCTTTACTAAAATCATGAGTAACTTACCCCCCTAGTCCGGTGACTATAGCTGCACCTGAATGACCTTACTGGACTTCTTGTTAAGATCCCAAAACCATAAAGTCAGACAGGCACCCGCCACAGTATCACCAAACTCTGTAACAATTAAAACAAAATGTTAGTAATTGGCCTTACAACCAACCAGATCCTCAACTGATTTATTTCCCTCTTAGACATACTGGATTGCCTTTAGCAAAGTACTGGTTGCGTATACATGTGCCTTCTTAATACAAACATACTACATTCTTATTTCACAAAAACCTAACCTCAAAATAAACATTACCAACTTTAGGTTAACATAAACATTTCATCTGTTGCATCTAACTACAATTCACTAGTATTATACAACTTTTTATTTCAGTTTCTATTAATTAAACATTTTAACTGTTTATCTGGCCTTATCATTTCAAATCAAAAATAAATTATTTAAATTTCAAACATTTATCCAAATAAATCTAAGTTCATTACCAAAATTCACATTTTAATTTATTTAGACCATCTCTTTCAGTTAATTACTTTAATTGCATTATTCAAAACAAGTTAGTTAATCTAATTGCCTCTTGTACTTATTTACTTTCATAATGACATTTCTCTCTCATTTTCTATAACCTCCAAATCCCAACTAATCAAAACAATTTACTAACAACATTTCTATCTTTTTTAAATGAATTTAAGTTTCATCATAAACATTCATAATTACATATTGACAATTATTAAAAAAATAAAAAACTTATTACTATCATAAGATCAATGATACCTATAAATTGATCACACAAAATACAATACATATAACACCATGCATCAGCTGATGTCTCATCAGTATATGAAAATAAACACTTAACTTGCACATTAACATCATTACCTCAACATAAACATTTCAAATTCAAATCTGACCAAAATTACATACCTTACCTAAGTTAAATTCTTTCAAATTCATTTAATTTCCTTATTAAACATTTTACTCTTATTCGATTTCATTATAAAATTCCTACTTACACATGGTCAATTATTTAATCAAATAAAAACATGATTACTGTCATAAACTCAAAACTATATCCCAACAAATATAATGTACAAACCATATGCACCTTCTGATACCTTATAATAACCATATGACTCAATACCTCAACACATTTTACGTTTACTCATTTACATATCCATTATAAAGTATAACTCCCAGAAAAATCATTTAAATTCATTACCAAAATTCATCTATCCAGCATGCTAAACTAATTAATTACTCTCAAATTATTTAATTCCCTCAATTTCTAAACACTGTTACTTTGATTACACTATTCAACACCATTTCGATTCATCTACTTGATTATAACTTTCATAATTACTCTCGTGATTTATTTAGTCTGGTAAAATATTATTATTATTAAAATCAATTCCTACTCCATACATACATTGTTTACATAAAACACAGATTACAACATAACCTATTACACAAATACATTTACCATCAATACAAAAGTATATACAATCCACATTGTTATCTGTTATTATTTACCACAAATCATTTCATAATTCAGTCCATTTTAAAACCCACTACACTCATATAATTAAATGTTCATGAACAATACTCTTTACCCTCCATCATCGAATAATAATCTTGTCTTACGTCTACACAATTCATTTTTTATTAAATACATATTGTTATTATGCTTATAATAACCATTATCAATTGTATCACCATAGTATTTGACATCATTGCATACTATTATTCATAAAACCTGTCAACATTCGGTATGGTCAATTCTCCTTTAGTATTATCTGTTAAATCTTTTATCCTTTCTTTAGTATAGTAATCATCTATTACTAGCAACCCCACTTTATATACAGGTAAGTCATCAGCATTGTTATCACCTCTTGCTGCACTAACCACATCGCAAGGTAAGAATTCAATATAATCATCAACTCTCTCGGTATTCACTCTCTCTCTCATAATTCTTTATAACTTCTACTAACCTCAAACAACTCTATCTTCCTCTCTCTCTCAAAATACCTCTCATCATTCCACCATTTCACACTTTCTCTATCATTCCATGCAGAGGGTACTACTACATTAAAACACCTCCTGGCTTTTCCAGGAACACCACAAAAACTCGGGGAACAATTTGAAGACACATCGTCTTCCACTAAGGGACTCTCGCCCTTCAAAAACATTTGTAAACACCTTGGTTCACAATAAACCCGGGGAAAATTTACCCTCTGCCCCATATCCACAAAATAACTCTCTTCATACTCTCTCCCTAACTCAGCAACACTCACTAACATTCCGTTATTAAATTCTACTTCAACTAAAACTTCATCACCACTATTAATTTTCACTGTATCATCCTTAAATACCCCATTTTCAACTATCTTACCACCACTACTTGTTAACTCATTTTTATAACTAACACTTACCTCATTAATTATTTCTTCGTTATTTTTGTTCTCGTTACACTCACCTGTAACTGTACCATTTTCTACCACCACTACACTCTCATCTGTATTGACACCATTGTCGTCTGTTACTTTCATTTGCATTTAACTTACCTATATCTGTTCTCCATTCTTTCATTTTCTCAATATTTTGTTCTACCTCTTTAAAATTACTTTCACAGCTATTCTTTACAGCATTAATATCAATTTTAAGTTCGTCAAATTTAACATTTACTTCCTCAAATTTGGTATCATTTACGTCTAAACGACTATTTAATTTATCAAATTTGGTATCACTACTATCAAAATGTCTACTCATAAAATTCATTATATCGTCCATTGACCATTCTTTTTCTTTTATTTTTGTTATCACGGGAGTTGTTTCTGCTTTTATTTCACTCATTATAACATCATCAGGTTTCTTATTTTTACTAGTTACAATTGGGGTTAACTGAACTCCCGAGTCATCTGTAGTATCTGACTCATTTAATTTACTGTTTTGAATTACATTCGGGGTCGAATGAATTTCAAGCCCACTCATAACGGCTGACTCATTAACGCCAGTCACGTCAATCATATTGACCTTACTTTCATTATTTTCTGCCATCTTTTTAAATTACCAAATTTTCATATATCTTTTTGTACTTAATTTATACGTACTCTGCCTTAACTTCCAGCAATCTCACTTTCACATTCGCAAGTAGGTATAGTTCGTATATAATAAATTAATACAAACCGTCCGTGTTCGAGGCGCCATTGAAACAATACTTACTGATTATCAAATAAATTTCGTCTCTAGTTCGGACGCCATTGAGACAATCATTACTGATTAATAATTAGTTAAAACACCCAAAAATTCAAATTTCCTTTTTTTTATATTTTTGTTCTTACCTTAGCTTGGGTCCAGGGTTCTATGTACGAACTCGCGACCTGTAAAAGTGGTTGCTGGGTTTTACGGCATAATAATTACTCTCATTTACTACATTTAATCAGCTTTGTTTATTAACATCTCTCTCTCTCTGCTTTCTTTACCTTACTATTTATGAACTCATTACTAACGCTTAATTATTTTACACAAAAAGAAATAACAATTAACCAATTTACTTGTTCCAATAACTATATTATACACATTCTCAGGCAATCCAGCACTTTGCTCATACACTCTCCCCCTTTTACACTTTTCACCCCCCTGATTTAGAGCTCTTTATTAATTTACTATAAACTTTTGGCCAATTACTATAACTTTCACTTTTACTTAACTGTAGGAAGTCCCCGGTATTGCGCACTATGTCTGTTCCATCTTCTTCACTTAACTCCCAGTTTTCATTCACTCCACTTATTTTATACACTATTCCTCTGGTTGAACCACTGTTTACTGTTGTTTTATTACGACACACTCTTTGGTAGACCTACTTTTAACTTTTTCGGTCTACCAAAGTTTTTCCGAGGCTACTGTATTTGTGACTGTCCTGTGTGGTTAGTTGTAGCGAACTGACTGGCTAAAAATGGTCGACTGTCTGTGTGTGCTTGGTTGCCTACCCGTCATGCGTTAGGCGTCGCCGCCAACTCGTACTCTGTGATGCGGTGTTTCCATCGCATGATCGGCTATGGAATTTTTTGTACGTGACTTTTGCGTTGTGAACAGCGGCCCACACGTGGCCTCATACGCATGAATACGCACAATACTATCAATTAACATTCTTGTACCGTGCTGTGCCTTACAAGGAGCTACAGTCAGTGACCAACAAAATACACTCTGGTTAAATAAAAAAGGTGAAAAGCTTTAAATTATAGACCCTCATCAGTTTGTACCATTACATTATGACACTGTTTGTTTATCATTATACAAAAGCAGGATAATTTGTAATGAAGAAATTTTTAATATAAACTTTCAATCAAAATGAAACATGTCCAAAATATGATTAAAGTGAACAATTATATATGGAATCTAACATGATCAAAACTGTCCATGAAAAGAGGTTAGAGGTGTCCCTCATAACTCTTGCTAAAGCACATTTTAATCTCGTGTATTTCAACTAGTTCTACCTTTAAAATACTTACACCGTAAAACGAAACACTACTTGAACATACGATTCGGAAATTTCCGCAATAACAAGTTTAAAAGTTCGTTTACAAAATAAACAAATAAATCTAAACTTGAGAGTTATGTTTTGTATCTACTACTCATCGCATGATGCCTTTGGATAGGAAAGTGCATGCGCATATGTTATAATTTCGACATGCGAGCGCGCAAATTCAAACCGAACTACCTGAACGGTACCAGGATATAATAGTAGAAAAAATGATGATATCGATTTGCAATATCTATGTAATTATAAATTACTATTTTGTACATAAAAATTGAATTTCAAATGACTTTACGCTAGTTATACTATCACCCTAATTTACTCCTTAAATATGGTAAAATAGTTAGTGAACAGAAATTCTATCGTTTTACGGCTGTACCGGAGCTTTTGGAAAATAATGAAAAGACACCAAAATCTATTTTATTTTATCATATAAAGAAATAATTTTTGAACGTACAGTATATTTTAATTTTCAACATGCCTTACAAGACTTATTAAAAATTACAACTTACTACTTTTTTCGTGATTTTTTAAATCCAGAATAGTATAAAATTTCTTTGATTATAACATTAAAATTGAGGCATGGGGGGGCCGCCCCATTCGCACCCTCCTGGATCCGCGCCTGCTACAGTAATGTGAATTATATCATTTTAAGACGGGCAAAATAACACGTGTGGTTAAATTTGAAGGTGAATGGTGAAATTATAACCAAACTATAAACAAATTAATTAATTACTCAGCTAATTAATATGTGATGAGCAATTAATTAGTATGTAAACAAAGACAAAAGTATCACAAATCTATTAGTTACTAAATTCTATTAGTTTCTTTTACATATTCAATTAATTGATTTAAATTATTACAGAACACTACAGTTTCTATAACATTATTTTTTATGTTATCTTTGACATTTACAAAATCACACTTTTTGATGTCAAAGTATGAATCAAGCATGTGATTAAAGTAATCAGTTTCTGTGTCAAATTTGGTTCAACAATTTTTGCGATTCTTTGTAGCAACGCGAATAGCAGAAGAAATCCCACAAATCATTTTGAAGGAAAGAGAAAAATTGGTTTTTATTTTTGACATATCTTTGGCAGTAATTTTCTGTCACCTTAAATTGCTTGGTTGTTGTGAATTAACAGAAATTGTCAGTTGCTTACCATGCACTTGAGATAGTTATTTTCCAAACATCTCTCTGTGTAGGCCTATTATTAGATATTTTAATAGAAATATCTTTTATCAGTTCATATACTAAGTGTTCTTTCACTCTAGGTGGTAATGAATTTTTTATGTGTCCTTTCAAGTTGTTATAGTGCAGTGGTTTGAAGAATTACAAATATGTTGTTTTCCTCTTGAAAGTACTAAAAGACACTTTGTGCAATTTTTCTTTGTAAATTTTTTAGGTTTTTTTACCAGATACCTGAATGTTTTTAAAAAAATTAGGATGTCCTGGTTTCCTCACTAACTCACACAAACTACACTCGCAAAGTTTTGCAGATTTTAATCTCATATTTTTGTGTATAGGTCAGAAATGTGAATAGTCTGGTAACTTTATACTAGTTTTATTGTTATTATTAACACGTCTATGAACATTTTATTTCACAGGCACTACGTGCAACTGATGGAAGACAATTATCTTCATGATCATATTCTATAACATTTTCAATTTTTTTTCTAAGAGCACCATCTATTTTTATAATTTTTCCTTTTTTCTTGAGGCAGAATAAACAAATCCTCATGCAATTTTCAGAAAGACTTCCAGCATGATCTTTAGATTTATTCAACATTTTGAAAATAATTTCCGCAGCTATCACGAACACTCAGAAATATTATAAAACAAATAATTATTGAGATTTGAACTGTGCACACAACCACTCTTAAGTCAATGAGCTAAAACTAATAATTATTGTTATGAGAAAAATAAGCGTCTTCTTTTTGCTTTGTGTTTCCATGGTTACGTTTACAAACATAGTATAGTTGCTGACATGTACTGTATCCACGGGATTGTTTTATATTTGTTTCTAAGAAAAAATCCACAATGGTGCAGGCTAAGATAGGTAAATATATCTTATTATTATATACATACCACCAAAATCAGTAAAATTTCAATTTTGTTAAATTATTGAATAAGGCCTTTTCGAAATTATTATAATTTCATCATCAGTTCACACTAAAATGTTCTTGTTGTGACGTCTTCTTTTATATGTATAAATGTTGTTATCTGTGTCCATTACATCATACTGCACTTCATATTGAACTTCCCACTGCCATCATTATTTGGTGAAACTAAGCAAGTCATGTATTGAAATAATTGATCATTTTCGAATACTGTCTGCTGATTCATCAATTTGTTATATTTTTTATGAAGGTATATATATAATTTTTCTAACTGTATAATGTCATTTTTATTATTATTTACTTCTACTATTTCCATATTGTTGGTTATATCTGTTATACTGTGATTCATACCAATAAGGTGATCTGCTATATTGGAGATTCCCGTTTTTTTATTATTAAAAGCTCTGATATGTTCCATAAATCTCTGTTTGAAATTTCTATATGTTCTACCGATGTATATGTAGTCACAATCATTACACTTTATTCTGTATATTCCACTTAATTTGTATATATCACAGTCTTTTCTATTTATTATTATATTGTATATACTTTTATTTGGTTTGTATGCATATTTATATTTATGTTTATCCAATTTTGTATTCTTTATAATGTATTGAAGATCTCGATATGTGTATTTGTAAGTTAGGTATGTTATATTTTCTTCTTTTCTGCATGTATTTATACTGCTTAATGTTGTTCTGTTGTTTAATATTGTTTTTTCTTATATTTTTTATTTAACATTTTAGTGTGAACTGATGATGAAATTATAATAATTTCGAAAAGGCCTTATTCAATAATTTAACAAAATTGAAATTTTACTGATTTTGGTGGTATGTATATACAGTAAACCCTCGATTTAACGGACCTCGGTTTAACGGACTTCGGATTTAACGGACAGAATTTGACAGACACAACAGGGCAAAAAAAAAAAAAAAAAATGTTTTTAGGCTTTTGAAATATATAATGAGATGTTTTTAGGCTTTTGAAATGTATAATGTGCATAAACTGCAGACTCTCCTGTTCTGGCGATACTGCTTGGCTATCGGAGCATTCTTTCGTTTCTTTTCTTCTTGTTTCTTGTTTTGAAACACGCAAATTTTCTCATCTTCAATTGTATTTGATGAGAACGAAGTATTCATCAAGAATTCATTTAATTCTTCACGATCCGTCTTTGCGTTGTCGTTGACGCAGGCGTCGCACACGTTCAGTGGAAGACATCACGACGACTAACACTGAACTATATACACTGATATGCATCTTATTTCACTGTGAAATATTCATCCATCGGCTAATATAGCAAGCATTACAGTGGCACGTAACTTTTCATTTCCCGTAATCTTTACTGTTACAGATTTGGTTCCCTTTTGGTCCACAGTAAATATAGGTAAATAAAAAATACGGGTGTTTCATCAGCATTTACCATGTGTTCAAGTGAATAATTATGCTTCTTGCATAAATGAATGACAAACCGCTGATACTGTAGGAGTTTTTCTTCGTAGTCACTCGGTAGTTTTAGCGCGAGTGATGTACGTCATTTAAGCGCAAATCCATTTCGCCGCATCATTCGTCTTTTACACGCGAAGCTGGCTTTGAAACCGGAAACTTTTAATTCTTCTGCGATTTCTAAAGCTTTTAATTTTAAAACATGTCTAGTGACAGGGAGTCCTTGCCTTCTTAAAAGCCGTATGTATTCAAAGACGCTGGACTCTACTGCTACAAAACGCCCAACTTGAGGTCCCGTGAATGCTCGTCGCGCAGTATTTGCATTTAAAAGTCGTTCCTTCTGTTTCTCCATCGTCGAATACAAGATTCATCAATATCGAATTTCCTTGCGGCTTCGCGATTGTATGTTTTTTCTACACTTTGTATCACAGTTAATTTATAATTCGCATCGTACGGGTTACGTTTAATTTGATTTGACTGCGTACCTTTAGTCTCCACAATATCACTCATACCGCAAACGCACTACAAAAACGCCGAATGAAAACAAAGTACAGATAAGCGATGTTGTCGCTGTTACAATAGAAAACCACACTGGTAGTTTACCCGTTATTTAGAAACATGTTACTCACACCCCTCTACTCATCCTTTGTCTTGCTGCCTACAGAAGGGTGCAAACCCGCGTACGTGTGCACACACTTACACTTTATCTTCCTATTCTTTCTTCAGTTTGCTGTTAAAACATTCGGTTGTAGTCATAAATCATAACGCCAGAGTTAACTACAGCCAGGCAAACTGCTGTTGCTTAGGCAGTAAACAACCCATAAATACCAAAAGCGTTCGTCCCGCCAGAAGTCAGGTATAACTTCGAATTTCGTTAGCGCGCGAATACAAGCCACATGCCAAATTAGCGACCATGTTTTTAGGAGAAAAAGTGCAGCTTGTATTCGGAACAATACGGTATTTGCATGATATTAATAGTATTAAAATTTCAAGTGTTATAGGCCTATTTGATTTAAATATATCCTCAAAAAACAAAATTTGCGATCTAACGGACTTTCAATATTACGGACACCCCTCAGCCCCAATTAGTCCGTTAAATCGAGGGTTTACTGTAATAATATTATAACAAATCAGTGGCATAATGTTTAGCAAAATAGCAAATATATCTGTTTCTTCAAATATATGTGAAAAACATTATGTTCAACTGTTAACATAAACATCTAAAAAAACGGCTCAGGGTATTTAAAAAAAAAATAGTTTTAAGTTACATTAAATACATCCAGAAACCAAAAGAAAAAAATCCGAGGTGCTTTGACCTTCGATTTAAACTTGGTTCAGGACCCCCTGAACATACTCTTCCATACAGACAGTGCTGTGTGTGCAGGTGCATTGTCATGATACACAAGCCATGAGCTGTTGGCGAAAAGTTCCGGTCATTTGGGTCTCACTTTTTCACGCAACCTTTGCAGCACTCCCAAATAATATACTTGGTTAACTGTATACAAATATACAAACCACTTGGTGTCTTGATGGTACAAATTCATAGTGAACAATCCTTCAGATATCAAAAAAGGTTATCAACGTTTTGATTTTTGATTTGACTGACGGAACTTTTTCGGTCATCGAGAACCAGGTGACTTCCACTGAGCACTTTGTTTCAGGGTCATATGTGAAGATCCAGGGTCACCTGTGATTATTCAGCCCAAAACATCGTCTTACCTCTCCAACAGGTCTGTGCTCAGTTCAACCCTCCTTTGCTTTTGTTCATCGGTAAGCTCCTTTGTGACCATTTTGGTACACACCTTGCACATGCCAAGGCCTTTAGTTAAAACTTTCCGCACAGTTTCCCTAACAATGTTCACTTGGTCTGCTATGGATCTCATGGTCAGTCGCCGATTTGCATGCACAATTTGACGAATTTTGGCAACGTTTTCATTCTTTCAGCTCGTTACTGGTCGCCTTACCCTTTCTTCATTGGTCACTCATTCCCTCCACTCAGAAAACCGTGTAATTCATTCATACACTGCTGTTTTCTTCATGGCGATCTCGCTGTACACCTGCACTAACATTTCCTGTATTTCACTACCATTCTTGCCACACTTGTTCAGTTTCAACAAACAGAAATGTGATGTTTATTTGTTGCCCTAATTCCAGCTCAGAAATTTTTACGACAGTGCACACACATAAGCACAAACAACAATGTATGCCACTCAGTACAAATCCACCACATGTCAACACGAACACTGCTGTGAGACACTAAAATACCAAAGTTATGAATTCTTACAGAGTGCCTGTACAGTGGTGAGTTCGCGAACTTACTTGTCACACCTCATATATTTCCTAACCACATACACACCTTTGGATGCCATATAATACTAGATACATTGTTATCTATGGTCAGCTGAGTAACACCTACATGCCAATAAATGAATTTTACAACAAAGTCACCGCAGTCATTACAAAGATGGTAAGATAGTACTCTACTACTTCACATCATTACTTATTTTAAGATTTTTGTATATGCAAACAATGGTGGTGGCAACTGTACAGCCACCATACAAGTCAAAGTTCTATACAAACAATAGAGAGTGAACACTTACAATGTGATTACAGTGTTTATCCACATTTGAAATATCAATTGCATCACTAACAATAAAACACAAAGTTAAAAAAAATCTCATATCTTTTATTAATAGTTTTTATTAGTTGCTACATTTTCATATGCATAATACAGCAGCAGTTTCCTGAGAGCAAATACTATTTTCCACCTGTTTATAATCTCTTAAATACTTTATAGTTAGTACAACAGTTTTATTTTACACCAAATTAGCAGTTATAAACATCACTGACATTCTTAATATGCTGGTAAACATTAAATTATTAGAAACAACACAAGGGTTATTGAAGAAACTTCACTTCCAGCAATCCAAAAAATACATTTAATCCACACTTATTTTTGTATACTGCAAAATCACTCAATGCAGTATACTTATGTTGCAGTATGCTACAAAAATGCAAAAAATGAAAGTTATGATGCTCCTTCAATTGCAATTGCAATTTCTGTTTGTATTGGAACAAACACAACTCCTTCTTTAACAAATATTTTGAATTCTTTCAACATGTCTTCTCCAAACACTGATGATGTTACAGGAGATTCAGCCAACGTCTTTATGACTTCAAATTTAGCTTTCTTACTCTCTAACTGTAACTTGCTATCTCTGTCTAAGATCACTTCAATTAGTCCTAAAAATTAAAAAAAAAACAAAAAATAAACTGAATGTAATGTAAATAATTATAATATGTAGCTGGGAAATGTAAATATACATAAAACTCCCACGAGGTTGTTCACATGTGTGTATCTCTTAGAATGATCAAGTGTACAATCAATACATATTATATTATACTGTAGTGTATTCAACTACATATTATATTATACAGAAAATTTCATACCTAATGTATGTTCACACTTCTGTGACATAATTAAATACAAACATTGATACTATACTGAATGTGGATATAGTAAGTTGCATCAGTTGTATATAGTGAAGTATTTTGACACTACATTTCTATACTACAGAATAAAATCTCGGTGACATTTCAGTATTAATAGGTACTTATGAATATAAGTAATGAGTATTCCCAATAAAAATGTGTACTAACATTATTTTTGTGTACTGTTTGTTCAGACGGATTCACCAGACGAATCTGGAGGGTTTTATGATAACAATATTAAGAATTCTATCGCTAATAGATCACTGAGGAATTTGATATGAGAGTTGTGTCCCCATCTACATAAGCATAGTTGACGACCTTGGGTTTTTAATTTTTTTTTTTTTTTTACACATTTTCAGTGCCATCCTAGATCTTACAATGATGATGCATTGGGGAGGATCAGGTTGCCACAATTCAGAAATAAAAAAGCAGGCACTTGTTTATTTATTTTTATAAATAAAAATTCTGGAGTAAAAGAAAACAGAAAATTATTTACATATTAGTAGGATCAACACAAGGCTGCATTTATCACCACGAAATATATATTAGTATGTTTGTATAAACTTCACTAATGAGAACACAAACTTAATTTAATGTATATAACATTTACCGTATTTCTTCCATTGTGTGACTTCGTGTTGCGTTCGATTGATTATCTTTACGTGTTTTGAAACATATGTTTCGTCTTCAGAATAAAAAATCGCTCAATGTGAGATCATTAAACATAAGAATTGCAAATATTAAAAACAGTTCTACACATATCCGCATTACACGAGCACGCACTCGAGTGGGACCGATCGGACACTGTCTGTTAATGGCTATTGTGTAAACAGGTTTATTGTGGTTTCGTACAGCAGGTTTGAGTTAAAGTTTAAATGATAGTTTAGCACGAAGTCACGACTGTATACATCATTGTACGCTCTGTATATCTCAAATTCTTCCACGGCGTTCATGTAAGTGCCTTTATTACAAACATATATGGGTTTCAAGTTAGAATTAAAGCTCATATATTCATGATTTTCATTTATTCAATGATGTGCGTAGTTGGATTTTATGATGGATAGTGTTGTCTGACCCTTCAAATTGTGCTTTGGTGTGTGTTCAATAAAAATAACGATTTTTGGTGTTTAAGATTTTTGTGTTTAATTTAATGATACTACAATACTGTTTTGACAATAGATCTATCTTTTTGCAAAGCTTTACATTCAAACTTTGTAAAAAGTTTCATGTTTAGTTCGTCCTCAATTTTTACACCTAGCCTTAATAAATTGTGACAGTCACAAATGGTGAGCACACATACATGGAGACACTGCACAGAGGAACATTAAAATGGGTCAAGAAACGCTAGTATGACACGTAATGAGAAACCAGAAATAATAAATATTATCAAATACTACATATTGCCAGAACTAACTGGTTGTAGATGATGTGTCGCCATTTACAAATGACAATTATTAATTTCCGTGTGAACAGAGTACAAACTGCAGTAGCTGGTTATCGTACCATCAGTGTACTTGAGCATAAAGTGAAATCTACCCTGTTTAGTTTTGGAAGCGGTAAAAATATCTGAGTGATTGTGTGGTAAATTATACACTTTGACTAGAGGGCATGATTCATATTATACTTTGAGCACACTTCGAGCACATTATATTACCCTATAGACCCTTGGTAGTAATTTTAAATTAGCGGAAATTTATTTTAAAACTTGTAAGTAACTGCAAAAGAAAAACACATACTTATTTGGCCCAGACGTTCTTCTTACACCATAAAACTGCAACTTGTGAAACTGTGACACATGGAAACCATAAGTTGGGTGGAACAGTGGTCAGCACAGCCACTTACAAAGTGTGAATAAAACTGGTTGATTTTATCTTCTATAACATCGAGTTGAACTCGATGTATACCTGATCTCATCAGCAGAGGATATGACAGATGGTCTACCAGGGTTCATACTGACATTTTGAATTTGATTTCCCTGACTTTCCATGTCCAAATCCGCAAATTTTCCCTGACCACCGTATGCGTTATTTTTTGTGATATAAATTACCTATTAAACATTATGTAACCTATGTACTCAGTTTAAAATGTTAGTTTATAGTGAAATTTATTTTTATTTGTAAGCATGAAACATTCATACATTATCTTATTGAAAATTTACTGTAGTGATTAACATTATAATCATCCATCATCATGGATGAATTTAAATAAATATTTATTTTTTTAGTAATCGGCCTCCACCTTCCCCATAGCCATCCAACCTTTTTATTTTTTCCAAAAAGTAAACAGTTGTATTTATACAAAAAACAATAACAAAATTATATTAAAAAATAAATAGCTTATATTAAAAAATTACAATAAATGTACATTATTAGGTTAAAATATCACAAAAAACTGCATAAAAAATCTAAAAGAAACATACAAAGCAACAAAGAAATTGTATTATTCTTTAAAACTAAAACACTCTTTGATACAGGTAACCTAAAATTCCATACCTAATTTTAATAGATATATGAATACAAATTTAATTATCATAGCCTAGGTAAATAAAGTCGACCGTGATCATAAAAGTTCTAAATGGGGAGATTTAGCCTAACTTTTTCTTCTCAAGAATCTGAAGTTTTCATTTTATATTGTCTTCTTCTTTCAAAGCTTGCAGTTTTAACATCTTTCTCTGCTCTTCAAGTTTCTTGATCTCTATGGATAATTTTCTTTTTTCAACCGTTTTCTTCTCTTCTTCTTTTTGGTTCTGTTTTGACTCTTTTAGATGTTCTTCATATCTCTTACGGGCAGCTCTTACATTTGTCAACATTGTTTGAGTGATAGGAACTTTAAGAATACTTTCGTATATCTTATAGCTTTTTCCACTGTTATTTGAGCAAAAAGACTATGTTCTTGCAAATTCTCCACTAATAATGTTTTATTTACAGAAAACCCTCCTTCTACTGTTGCATTTCCATCGAAAATATCAGTCCTAATTTAATAATTTGCCACAATTCTGAATAACATTGATTCCCAAGTAATAAAGAAGAAAAAAAATCATCAAGTCTCTTGGAAGGACAATCACCATCCAAAAATATTTTGAATTGTAATTAAAGGGTAGAATGAGCTTCACTGCAAAGTCGAGTGTATTGTGCTTTTGCTTTCTCAGCAACAGAATCTGTGATTCGGTTATTGGTGTACAATGCCTCTAGCAATAAACCAAATCTTTGTTTCCCTAGTTCTGGCTGATGAAAAATTATATTAGATCCAATGATGAGAGCCCTTGGACAGGCTTGTACTTCAGAGCATGTCTTTCTAATGTCTTTTCTGTCATTTTGACTAGCACAGTCTGGCATTCAAGTTTGAATTTTATGATATCACTTTCTTTTGAAGTGGCTTCTTTGAGAAGTTTTTTTTGTATGCAATCCGAGATGAATACTTTTTACATCATGCAAATTATCTTTGTCATGTAAATCCAATGAAAAAAGCTTAGTTGTTGTAGTAGGCATTTTACTGGATTTAAGAAATCTCTCCATCAAATTTTGTATGAGACTTTGCATATCTGTGAACAGGAATGGACCAAGTGGGTCTGAGGTTTGGAACTTTTGTAAAAATGGTTCACATTCCAAGGAAAGCATTTAAAAAAAAGCCAGTTTGCATTTCAGAAATATATCTTTGGTTTGAACAGAAACATTTTTTAATGGTTTTGTATTGAGATATTTTCGGCTGTCAACAAATTTCTTTATATCATCAAAAGTACTTAAAACTCTGTCAATAGAAGGCACATTTTCAAGCTATCTGGTTGTACAGTGTTTTAAAGGAAAAATAGATTTTCCAGTAAGTTCAATGAACTCAGCACGGCGGGCTGGTGAATCATTAAAGATGTAATAAACATCTCGCAAAAAGCTATCCACATATACATATTCAGGTCCATTACAGAGCAGCAAAGAATTCATGCAGTTCTTCATGAAACTTGGATCATCTTCATACGTTTTGTGTGACTGGTCATAGTAAAAAATTTCCCTGACTTTCTGAAAAATATACTTAATTTCCCTGACTTTCGGCATATCTTAAAATGTTTCCCTGACTTTCCCTGACTTATTTTGATTTCCCTGACTTTCCAGGC
The DNA here is from genome assembly GCA_034769895.1 of Magicicada septendecula. Lineage (NCBI taxonomy): Eukaryota > Metazoa > Arthropoda > Insecta > Hemiptera > Cicadidae > Magicicada > Magicicada septendecula. The sequence goes on along the minus strand of CM068368.1, from coordinate 263,897,156 downwards.
CAGTATGAACCTTGTCTACGTACAGTGCTAGCAGCAGTGCCTGCCCCACTTATGTATACGCGCGTGCGTGCGTGTGTGTGTGTGTGTGTGTGTGTGTGAAAGAGAGAGAGATATAAGAAGCTTTATGAACTAAAAATATTTCATTTTCAAAGCATAATTAAAAAGGATAGAATTAATTCATATTGTCTGCAGTTCAATATATGCTGCAATCATTTGTCTTGTTCCCCGATCTGATCTCAGTTTACAACACCATACTTCCATTTCCTTAACGAACATGGAAGTAGAAAACTGGTAATTATAATGAGAAGACTAAAACTTGTATTTACCAATTTGGCATAACAACTTAAAATTTCTATTCAGATAACTATATGCATAATGCATAAAATTCTGTAATAAATATGGCACACTGAAATTAAAATTCACATTGATCATATTATGACCTGCTAATCAGTAAAAAATAAAAACAATAAAATGATTAAAGCATAAGAATAAGAACTGTACCTGGTTGGCCATGTATATACTGCTGCCCCCATTTCTGAGTTGCCATGGCTTGCACTAACTGCAAAGCAGCCAAATGAATTTCTGGAAATGGCTGTCTGCACAAAGTCAAGATTAGTTCCATAGTCTCTTCAGTCTTTCCAAGACAGTGAAACCACTCTTGTGATAATGAAAACATCTTTTCAGTTCTATCGTCAACCTATAAATCAATCATACATGATTTTACATACAACTGAAACAATTATAACTGTACAGTACAACAGAACGGCTCCAGCACCAATATAAAATTAGACATCACTGAGCTAAGTAAAACACTGTCACATGCTCAGTTGGCTTAAAGGATAATCTACATAAACTATATTAATGTTCCTGGACAAATCCTTATAATCCTGTTATTCCTTAGCAAATGGATATTCTGAAGCAATTAGTAAATTACTGAGTTCTGTAGTTCCTACCTAGCCCTCTACTTTGGATATTGCATAGTAGCATGTTTTTCCTAACTAGTCAATCCTAAACAGCTGCCATACGTTTGCATGAAGCTAACCTTTCCTTTGCTTTTTGTGACTACTTAATAACAAGAATATTGTTTCTGGTTAAAAAGAATTTATGTTTTAAACTAATGATTTACCCCTTAACGATTTATACAAAAAGGCTTTCAATTTTATTTTTCAGGAATTCTCTTTTCTTCCTTCTACAATGTCATATGTATTTCCCTCTCATTGGGTTCAGCAAAATTAGTCATGCCACGCCTTCTTTTTTATATATTGACTACAGATTGGTAAATCTGAAAGAAGGAATGACATAAGAGCAATGTCGCAGTCAGGACAATTAAATCTTGTTTCCTACTGAATTTTTTTCCTCATATGATCATGAACATAGCTGCACACTGTCTTGTCTTATTTTGCTTCTTTTCTGTTGGCAGCAAGGATTCTGAAAAGTGATCTCCTGAAAGTTGTAGTGATTTGGTGTTGCACACAGTCTGCCAACCTGTGGGATTTTGCCTGTGTGATTTTCTTTTTTTTTTTTCAAAAAACATCCAACCAGATGATGTTTTGTGTCTCCCTTCTTTTTATAAATTCCATAACAATTCCATAGAGGAAGATTCAGGGGATGAGAGAAGATTCTTATGTAACACTTCTCCCCACATTTTCTGGGGGTTACATATTCCACAAGGTGTTGATCAACTCTGTCAACTCCACCCATTAGGTTATTATAGTCAACTACCACTTGTTTGTTCATCTGTTCATGCCTTTATTCTACTGATACTTTTTGTAATGAATGAATGTAGATAACACAGAGACATCTTTAGTTTCCATCCATTTCATTGTCATAACTTTACCCCACTGAAAATCTCCAAGTACTTCTTTCTCTATTTTTTTGTTTTCAACACAGCAGGGACACTTTTTTAATTTAATGTCAAAGCACCATATACTTAAATATATTTAGAGTTAAGTAAGTTAGTTAAATGTAGGGAAATTGGAAAAACTGTACATTATGATACAATAGGCTTTATCAAAAAGGGGTTGTACAAGACTCATAACAACTTGAAATGATAAGGGAAAATGAAAATAATCAGCTATCAAAGTAGTTCCTCTTTCTGTATACACAATCAAATAAACAAAACTTTATTGAAAGACATTCAAATATTGGTTAAATTTTATGGAGTTTTGAATCTGGATGAACAGATTCATCATATGGTTCTAACAATTTCAAAAATTAAACAAACAAGTATTTAACTAAAATTATGTTTGAGGCTTTCACGGCTGGCTTCAATGTTATTAGAACTTCAGCTTGCCAGGCCATAAGAGCGTAGTTGAAGGTTGTTTGGTGCAAACATTTTGGCCGTGCCTTCGACGACCATCATCAGTGGAGAAAGCTGCAACAGAGTGACCAAGGTTTTGCAGTCAGTGACCACTGATTTGTGGTTACGGCTAGTGGCTATGAGTAGGACAACCATATTTATAAACTATTGGGAGTCCGCACGAAGGTGTTGTCTGACACCACCAGCCAATCAGAAGAAAGGCAAATTCTTATTGGTTTGCTACAGCTCGCGTCCAAAGAGCACTCAATGAGAGGGATTCGCCCTGCCGATTCATTGCAATAGATGCATGTTTCTGAATCTGGACAAACACCATATGCAGCCGAGGGAAATACACCCGATGACAGAAGCCATGTCTCTTCAAAGAGTGTGCAATGGTCGGCATTGGCGAGTGCATGCTGTGCTATAGCAGACTTTTCTGGCTGCCTCAAATGACAGTAGTGGCTATGTTCTTGAACACGGGCATGGACACTGTGTTTTGTAGTTCTGATGTACAACTGGTCACATTAGCAAGGAACTCCATACACTCCACACAACAAGAGCGGGTCCCTGACATCCATCACTGGTCTCAGAAACTGCTCGGTTGTCTTGGTCGGCTTGAAGATTGGTCTCATGCTGCATCGGCTCAGCAACCTGCCTATACAATCAGTCACCCCATGGACATAGGGCAACACAGCGAAGCCAACATTCTCCTGAGACACTGACTCCACCACCCTGGCTGTTCTTCTCAGCTGACCTGCAAGTCTCACCTCCCCGACAGAATATCCGTTGGCCTGCATCCTGGAGGTGAACACTATTGAGGTGTGGCAGAAACCGGCCAATTTCCTCCTCTCTGTGATTCCAGATGACAAACGTATCATCAACATAGCGGAAACATCTCGGCTTCAGTGGGGGCAGATGGCCTGCCGCTCAAACTTCTCCATGTAAAAGTTGGCCAGTACAGGACTGAGCGGGCTACCCATGGCAACACAATCGATCATTTCATAGAAATCACCGTTGTACTGGAAGTACGTTGTCGTGAGGACTTGCCGGAATAGAGCTGACATATTCGCCAGGAACAAGTCTGTGATGTGGCCAAGGACCTCCTGTACAGGCACCATCATGAACAACGAGATGACATCGACGCTCACCATCAGATCGCCAGGCTGCAGTACTCATCCGCCGATCTTTTCCAAGAAATGTGAAGAATCCCACACATACATCTCCATCTACCCGATGTACAGCCAGAGTAGCTCAGCAAGATCTACCAAGTTGTAAGTAGGTGAGTCTATGGGCTGCAGTGGAACATCAGGTTTGTGTATTTTAGGGAGTACATTCAACCTAGGAGATAGTTTCTGAAGACCGGACAGCCGCCTTCACTTCAGGTGCCAGGGAAAACTGCTTAACCAGAAAATCGGTCCTTTTCAGAACCACTGCAGTTGGATCTTTCCACAGTTTCCTATACGTTCCCAGTTCCAAGAGTTCTTCGCTCTTCCTCTGGAAGGCCATGTTGTTCATTACCACAGCTTTGTCCGCTGATAGGATGACAATCGACTCATCCCTCCTCAACTCTATCAGTGCCCGTAATTCAGCCAACAGAAGATTGCACTGAGGCAGTTTAACCCTTATAAGGATCCTACAGGCCTCTATTCTGATTTCATCAGCTTGTTCTTCCGGAAATCACCTCATGCCCGCTTCCACATTGGCAATGATGTCCTCCACTGGTATCCTCTTGAGGGCCACTGCAAACTTCTCCCCTTCGCTAAAACAGCTGTTTCGATGTCACTCAGCTGCTGGTTGGAGATGTTGACAACCATTCTGTCCATGTCTAGTCTGTGTTGTTCTTTGTCAAGTGTTTTCTTCAGGGAAGTCTCTCCAGTATTTATATTTGTGTTGGGCTCAGACACTCTCGTGAACGGCCTCAAAAGCGCCGGTAGTTAGGCCATCCACCAGATCCCATGGCCTCGTGACAGGACACAACTTAATTTCAGATGCAACACCAGCAGATTTTTATCATTGCAGGCTAGATATTTCCTGGTCTGGTGGATGCACTAGCGGAGCACCCGGCTTGGGGCGTAAAGATGGCTCTCAAATGACAGTACCGGCTGTCATTATACTGTGCACTATATCTATAGATTTTACTAGTAATTAGATACACAAGTTCATCAGCAAAATATCTTTCAATACAGTCTAATTCAGATTAACTGAAATCAAAAGTACAGTTTACAGATGGCTGACTAATAAGTAGAAAATGAGGTGGGGCAGTAGTGGAGACTCGGGCAACAGCAAACCATTTACATGCATCATTAATAGTATGTCCAATTTTTGACAGACGTTTTCAGAAGACAAAGTGGATAGAGAAGTTTCACTTCCAACAATCACATCAGGGCCAGTGCTGCTGCCCTGTGCAAACATCTTACTGCCCCCCCCCCCTGTAAAACTCTAACACCTTACACAAGTGTGTAAAGAGGATTATTGAGTGAAAAGTATACAATTAAATAGAAACCTCCCATATATAATTTGAAATTTCAGTTTTAGTTTTGCAGGAAAAGAAAATCATTTTCAAATCTTTTGGGTGGACCTTTTTTCATAAGTTACTGACTCAATGTATCATTGACCAGGATCATCTGAAATAATCCTTACTAGTATTTCTAGCATATGGCTAATTGGTTTATCTGATTTATTGCTGTCCACTGTGCACTCACTCTTGCTGTGACGTTAAAGCCACAAGGAGTCATTCCATGAAAATAATTTAATTGAAACATCAGTGGCTTCCTCCACCAAGATTGTCACTCGTTGACACTGCACACCAGTTAAATTACTGTCATTGTTAATCTTTACAAAATCTATACAATGCACCACTTTGAGATTGGACACCACATTACTTTGCATGGTTTTCTTTTTTTGCAGTCTGTACCGGACAGTTCTTGTTTTTTGTCAGACATAGCATAACGTTTTTATAAAGTATTTAAGGAAGAAATTCACTGAAAACAACATGACAATGATATAATTACTCTCATGTTGAATGACATTTTGAAAAAGTAGCATATTGCAAGGTCCAGTGACTAGACTGAGTCAGAGTGACAGCACTCGTGAACTTGGTTCAGGGGTAGGAGAATTGTGATAATGAGCACCCAGTACATGGGTTAACACTTTCAACACCATTTTTTTTTTTCATTTAATTCCCTAGTGAACAACCGTTTTTGCATTATTTCAAAAACTTGTAGCAAGTTTATCTTTCAACAAAATAAAAACTTACATTATATAATTTTTTAGCTCCTTCTTTGAAAATTTTATTCATCATCTTAAACATACTCTTTCACCACCAGAAAAGTTTTTTTTTTGCATTTTCGTTATTTAAACTTATGGCGACTCTACTTACAATCTAATAGCTAATTTAATTAGTCTCTATCAAAAAACAATTAAAAACAGTCAGATTCTGAACAATTTTCATCAACTGGCACTGTTATAGTAGATTCTCAATCAAACACAAGGAGAGCTGGCTGTATATCATTTTCAGTTCAACCAGTATCAATGTCACTATTATGATTTCCTCCCATTTTTGAAGTATTATTTTTTTTGTCATACATCTTTATACAAGGAAAACCAATACAACTATTATAGGATGAAAGAATAAGTATAAAATATATATGAAGATACATGTAACCCATTTAGGTACACATAATTCTGGTGTATGAAATGGTATTTCTATTTCATCATTAAAAGATTCATCAGGTTTGTATATACATACTTATCCATATCATCAATTTTGGAATACAACTGATAGGAATTTTCATCATGTACTGATTCATCAAGTACAAAATCACGTGTATTTGACATTTTGTTTACGTTAGAACAACTAAGCATCTAGAACATTCAACAGCTGAACCTGAACAATGATTATTTAACCGGTTTATAGGAGACATCTGCGGGTAAAATATCGAACTAAAATATAACAGCAGGCTACGTAACAAATGAATAACCCTCATGCTACAGACTTTGATTGGGCAGAATTTGTGTAAATGCATATAAACTCACAAAACTGAGTGCTGTGTGTGATATGGGCATGGTGGGAAAGTGTTAACTTAAGGGGGCTGGCAGGCGAGACCCAGGACACTCCAACTTAAGAATGCACCATGCTTGCACAGACTAATGTTAAATCATAACGTTTTTCCTTTGTGCTCCCTCAAAGAGTAGGCCTTATCAGTTTAATGTACATACTTTAAATTTTATAAAATATAAATTATATTCTATATCCATATAGACATACTTTTTTGAATACTAAAACGAATCTTTTATTCATAATAAAAAATTTACTACAGGGAAATCTGTCTTTTGCAATTTGCCACCCTCAATGTGCCACTCTATATCAATGCATCGGTTGCATCCCCCCCCCCCCCCAGCACCGGCCTTGAATCACAAAAATATCTGCACTGTTCATAGAAATTCTGTCATCACTGAGTTTTTCACCTATTTACTTGAACTATACGAACTAAATAAATCTGTCTGGTATATCATAAACAACCCTACTCTTAGCACATGTTTTACAAACTGAGAAACAGCAGAGAGTTGTAAGTAATTCACATAGTACAGCAGAGCAGAGCTAGAGGTCAGAATTGTCTAGTACTGTTTTCTAATGGTTGGTATAAGAAAAATAATGAATCTCCAACAAATACAGATTAAAATAAAAGTGGCATGAAATTGTTCAGTCAACCAGCATAGACATCAGCAGAAGAAACCACAATATTTTGATATAATACGGCAAGTGGTTAATAAGTGCAATAAAAATTACTTTCAGAAGGACTGAGCAATAATATAAACAAATAAAATCATGTAGTGTTGGTTACATAAAATTCATTATAGAAAATTTATAAAAGTTATTAAAGTAGTGTAAATTTAATCTTAAAATAATTTACAAAGTAGCACTTAATTTAGTACATTAATAAATAAAACAAATTCTTGACTTACTTTCAAGTCTATAATATTAGTTATTGTGTTCAGTGCCCGCACTCTGTATTCTGAAGGCAACTTTTTTACTGCTTCCATAATTCTTTCTGCCAGATGTTTCATAGCAGCAGCAGCTTTAAATACACACATTGATAAAATAATTTATTAACGAAAACATGTCAAATAGTAATATGAAATTTACTACAAACAATTCCTTTTATTTATTTTTCAAAAATTTTCCTTATTGGGAGCTGCTGGATTTTAACTCAATAAACAATTTTGTAGTGACACATTTTTGACAGGATATAGCATTATAAAATCAAACTTAAAAAAGAATTACCTAATTCAGACTATGGCACAGGCATTTTATTATTACATCACATGATTTGAATACGAAGACATGGTTTTTTTTTTATACTCATGTTTGTTTGGTAATCCCAAATGCTGTTCATCTTATATATTTTATCCATTATAGAAAAAAAGCTTTGCAAGTTTAAAGAAAGCAAGAAAGCTTAAACATTTAAGAAAGTCTACACATTTAAAATGTATAAATACATGTGTCAATAAATATGATAATCAATTTACACATTTTATCTTTTTATTTCACAAGGCAATTTAAAATTTTGGAATCATTTTAGTAGATTATGTTCACAGGATAGTTAAATTCTGTAACTACAAATTCAACAAAGTTTATTATATTAATAATGACTACAAAATTATTAGTACTTGGCCAAGTTATTGTATAATGTGTTTTTCATATAATTGGTTTTGTTGTAAAATAAATCAAATTTAAGTTTAAGGAATTTTAACTAAGATCTTAAATGTTTCTTACGTGTATTAATTAATATTATTATCTACATGATGAAAATTAACCCACTACTCAAAACCTTGTTTAAATTAATTGTTTTATGCCTTTCACTGCTTCTGTTGCCACTTTCGTTCACCACTTCAATATCATCAAGCTGTTTTCCTTTGATGTCTCTTGACATATGAGGAAATAAAAAAGTCACATGGGGCAGGGGGGTACATATGGAAGATAAGGCAAGGGTGTCATGCTGTTTCTCATAAAAAGTTCCCTTAACACTCAGCTCTTTCTGTGGGCAGATGTGTTGTCACAATGGAAGAACAGTCACCGGTTTGCCACAAATCACGATGTCTTTTCCGAAAATCATGATGTAATCTGTTCAAAACTTCCAGACAAAAGCTTCGGCTGACTGTTTGACCCTGGTGTACAAATTTTGAATGCGCAATCCCTCTCACATCAAAGAAATAAATGAGTAAATGAGCACTGTCTTCATATTTGACTTCACTTGTCATGCTTTCTTGGGACAAGGAGACATTGCAGTTTTCCACTGGCTAGATTGTTGTTTTGTTTCTGGATTGTAACTGTAACATCAAGATTCATCTCCAGGTATGACTTTGGAAAAGAAATCAGGGTTAGCTTGTAACTGTTCTTTCAAAGCATGGCACACAGCCAGGAGATGCAGAATTTTACTGTGACTCATCTCATGGCCAATTCCTGCACTAAAATTCGCTGGCTGTAACTCCATGACACCCCAGTCTATTCCACACATTCACCAGTGGTTTGACAACAATCTTCTTGAATGGCTAAACAAATTTTTGTTACATTTTCATCAGTCTGGGCAGTTGAACAATGTCTGGGAACAAGGTTGATCATTAACTGTCACGTCACCTCACTTAAAATGGGAGCTCCATTTACAAACTTGTGTTTTACTCATGACAGCTTCCACAAAGGCTGTTGCTAGCATAACGACCATTTTTGCTGCTTTCTTTCCCAAAAGTAAATGAAATTGCACAGCCACAAATTAGTTCATGTGAATCAGTCATCACAAAATAAGCAAAAAGGTTACACAACTTTCTACAAAAAAATCACTGGAGCCACACGCGATATTTTGGAACAATGCCAACTGGCATAATGACTCAGAAGGGTCACAAGCAGACTTAGAAATTGAACACTTGCGTCAAGATGCGCAGTAGACAAATACCTCGTTACAAGGCTACCAACATTTTCATTCACAAATGCACAGAACAATTTTGTAGTGTTCCATAATGTGCACATCAGACTAAACAAACATGGTGTATAGTGTAACACAACAAAATGTTACATAACCTAGACGTGTACCAAAAGAATAAATAAGTACACTGAAATAATATAAGTGAATAATTTATGATGAAAGTAGCAAAGAAGAGAAGGACCAACGAAGAAAAAAGAAGAAGAAGGACCCCAAGAAGCAGTAAGGAATACACTGCATGACACTACAACAAATACTATGACTGACGCTAACTAATGGACAAGCCAAGTTCACTATAAACTGTCAAACAAGCCAGTCAATGACATAAATGTAAAGTCATGTATTGATAAAATTAATTAAAGAATGACAAGAATAATATAATATCAGTAACAGCATTTGGCTGAAAATAAATGAACCATGACCAGTAAATAACGATGCCTTTTACATACAAATAAATACTCAGATCGAATATTCAATATGGTTATCATACACAATATAAATGATATAATATCTAAATAATGTTCTGAATTATTAGATCTATTTAAACTCTTCCGCCACCTTTTGGTAGGACTGACTAAGAATAAATGAGCTAATTTAAATTTGAAATGATACTCTTTTTCACGGGTAATAAAAAGTAGAGGTTTATTAACAATTCAAGATATTATAAAATTTTTGAACGATTAACAATCAGTTGCTAATAACCCTTCAGATAATAGTTACAATTAATAAAATTTAAAATAAGACTCTTCTTCGTCTCAAGGCTGGTAAACCTGTTAGTTGTACAATAGTTTAATTTCAAGAGGTTATGTTCTCTTGTATCAGTGAATTACCATGTTCGTAAGGTTCTTTTAGGTAGCATGATACCAGGTACAAGATGTAATATTAATAATGATATAAAATGAACAATAATTAATAACAAACAAACAAATATAATAATCGAAAATTAGTACCATATATCTGATAGTTATGGTATTATCGTACGCGGGAATGCGCACGCAGTCTATAGTACTCGTTTGACAATTATCAAGCTCGTTGGCTTGCCAGTTAAAATGTATTACCTTATTTTAATAATTCACTTTGAGAATTATTTACTTGCAAGAGAAAAATTTATTAAAAAACTCTTGTTATTATTTCCATCTGGTTTGGATTTTACTTGAGAACAGACTTGTAACAGAGAAATTGGCAAGTTACCGTTACGACTCTAATGTTATGTTATAACGGGTATTGTTATGATGGTTAATTATTTTTTATATTTATTATTTCTTAATCTAAGTACAAACACATTATTCGTAATAGTTTTGATGTGTCATTATCAGTATTATATTTATTCTTTCGCATGAAAGTTAAAAACGTTTACGTTAAAATATCGAAATAAAATCAAGAAAACAACTTTAGTCAAATTAGCGACTATTGGTATTGCTCGTATTTTGTAATAAATACTTCAAATATAATTCTTTTAATTATGATAAATAACTAAAATATTTATTCAACATATTAATAATTGCGAATTAATACTTCCATTAATTCTGATAAATTCCATCATCGTTTTTGATACTTCGCTTTTTACTGACTTGCGTAGTATCAACATTATTTATTTACAAATATTTTGTTTCTGATTCAATGTTAATTAAATAAAAAATTGTACTCCCTGTTTTTATCTTTCACAACACTCGCAAGTACGATTGATATTATACACTAATCGTACTTAAATAAATATGCACTCCGCACATTTCACTCGCTTATGCTGGTGTAGTTTAAAGGTTATGTGTATGTTGATTTTACTTGTCTCTGTCGCGCACAATTCAAAAATTAAACTTCTTCATATCGGCGAGTGACATGACCTCTCCGTCTGATGGTTGATCGTGAACTGTGATGCTTCTTCGAAGCGTCTCTGGCTCGTCTGCCCAATGTTCATTCATTCGATTGGTTGAAAAAACTATACTCTCCAACCCAAAGCCCTTTGGTTTCTTAAAATATTTAATTTTTTACCAAATTTGGTCTTTGCGTTTGAGGCTTTATTACGTCAGCACTGGTACAAAACATAATTGAAAAGTTTAAAATCACAATAACTTTCTTAATCTATTTCTTATCGTTAAATGGTTAGTGTCAGTGAATTGCGGACATCCTGCGCTTTAATTTAAGTTCAAACAAGATTATTTTCCGTCCATCACTTCTATCACTATAACTATTTTACTAATTATTTATGGTGTATCTTATATTTATAAGTCTATTACACCAAATTTAATTATTTATATTAAAACACTTTTAAATAAACACTCTGAGTCCATATCTCAACTGGTTTGATTCAAAACTTGGGAATAATTGTTCCCTAAACAATATCTCGTTATGGCGTCTTTGGGCGTCCATATTTGATTTTTCATAAATGTACTTAAAACTAATTTTTCTTATTTAATAACAGTAATACGGCGATGTAATAATACTAGAAACGTCTATTTACATAATTTTACACTAGAATATTGTAGCATGACAGATAATCCACACAAATACATTACTCAATGATCATTAATAAAGCTCTAAGATATGGAATATCCAGATGAGAATTAATTAAAATGCACTGTTTAATAATATATTCACAAGAAAGGTTGAATAAAGAAAATTTCTGCAAACAATATAATATAATACAAATTTAAAAACCCAGAAGACTAAAAATGATAATAACAAAATTACCCAGGTAAGATAGAAGCAGGCAATTAATATACCCCGTCAAAGAAACCAGACCAGAAAAAACAAAGCTACTGAAGACAGAAGAAACAAAACTAATCAAAACTCAAAGAAGACAGAAGAACAATCAAAGCTACTGAAGACAGAAGAAAGAAGAACAATCAAAGCTACTGAAGACAGAAGAAACGAAACTAATTAAAACTAAAGAAGAAAGAAGAATAATTAAAACTATTACTACTGAAGAATGAAGAAAGAAGAACTAATTAAAACTACTACTACAGAACTAGAGAAGAAAGAAGAACAATCAAAGCTACTGAAGACAGAAGAAAGAAGAACAATTAAAACTCAAAGAAGAAAGAAGAACAAACTAAATCTAATGAAGAAAGAAGAACTAATTAAAACTACTACTACTGAAGAATGAAGAAAGAAGAACTAATTAAAACTACTGCTACTGAAGAATGAAGAAAGAAGAACAATCAAAGATACAGAAGACAGAAGAAGGAAGAATAATTAAAATTAGAGAAGAAAGAAGAATAACCAAAACTACCACTACTGAAGAGAGAAGAAAGAAGAATAATTAAGATCAAGGAAGAAAGAAGACTAATTAAAACTACAGAAGACAGAAGAAACAAAACTAATCAAAACTCAAAGAAGAAAGAAGAACAAACTAAATCTAAGAAGAAGGAAGACTAATTAAAACTACTACTACTGAAGAATGAAGAAAGAAGAACAATCAAAGATACAGAAGACAGAAGAAAGAAGAACTAATTAAAACTACTATTACTGAAGAATGAAGAAAGAAGAACAATCAAAGATACAGAAGACAGAAGAAAGAAGAATAATTAAAACTACTATTACTGAAGAAAGAAGAACAATCAAAGATACTGAAGACAGAAGAAAGAAGAATAATTAGAACTACTATTACTGAAGAACGAAGAAAGAAGAACAATCAAAGATACAGAAGACAGAAGAAAGAAGAATAATTAAAACTACTATTACTGAAGAAAGAAGAACAATCAAAGATACAGAAGACAGAAGAATAATTAAAACTACTATTACTGAAGAAAGAAGAACTAATTAAAACTACTATTACTGAAGAATGAAGAAAGAAGAACAATCAAAGATACAGAAGACAGAAGAAAGAAGAATAATTAAAACTACTATTACTGAAGAAAGAAGAACAATCAAAGATACTGAAGACAGAAGAAAGAAGAATAATTAGAACTACTATTACTGAAGAACGAAGAAAGAAGAACAATCAAAGATACAGAAGACAGAAGAAAGAAGAATAATTAAAACTACTATTACTGAAGAAAGAAGAACAATCAAAGATACAGAAGACAGAAGAAAGAAGAATAATTAAAACTACTATTACTGAAGAAAGAAGAACTAATTAAAACTACTATTACTGAAGAATGAAGAAAGAAGAACAATCAAAGATACAGAAGACAGAAGAATAATTAAAACTACTATTACTGAAGAAAGAAGAACTAATTAAAACTACTATTACTGAAGAATGAAGAAAGAAGAACAATCAAAGATACAGAAGACAAAAGAAAGAAGAATAATTAAAACTACTATTACTGAAGAAAGAAGAACAAATTAAATCTACTGAAGAAAGAAGAAGGAAGACTAATTAAAACTACTACTACTGAAGAAGGAAGAAGGAAGAATAAAGAAGAACCAAACTCAAAGAAGAAAGAAGAAGAATAAAAATAAGAACTACAGAAGAAGGAAGAAGGAAGGATTATCCAAAACTACAGAAGAAGGAAGAATAACCAAACTCAAGAAGAAAGAAGAATAATTAAGACGACCCATATAAAACAAAAACCCCATAGGGAAAGAACCCCCAAAAAACCCCAAAATCAATGAATGCCCAAAAAAGAAAGTATAACACATTAAAAAACCATATCACTGTAAAACTGACAAAAAACTAAAAGTGTTAGCTGTAGTAAATATTAGTGCATTCAAAAAGTTATTGTGTAATGTGCATAAACAAATCTTCACAGTTCCCCCATGGTTGAATATTTCATATTAAAAACTAGAAAAAGACTAGTAAATATAGTAATAATTTACCATGGAAAGGTGTAAGTGATCAAATTATAACTAATAAACTTTAAGAAAGGTGCATGAGTAGCAGTACAAAGTAACAAACTTTAAGTTTTGTGAACAGTGCCTACTTTGATAATGTAGTAGTAATTTTACTAATAAAAAGCTACTAAAACTGTATGAACATTCCATAGAATGGAATATAACTTAGATAGCCAGGGTTATACTTTAAGAGGGGGCATAAATCTTATAAAATGGGGAATTACAGAACTAACTGTTTATGATGGAGTCGTAGAAGGTATTAACAATTATATATGGATCCAAATGTGGGGTTCTAATTAAATATAGCATTTAGATAAGTAAGGGTTAGTCATAAGAAATATTAGTATTATAATTGTTATTTTATTGTTCATGTTAATTTAGGAATGCATTATCTAAAATTAGATAACATTCCAATGTTGTAGAAATACTTTTTATTATGTTATTAGGTGATATACCAAAACAATGTTATTAAGAACACCAGTTTTATATATCTGGGTGTTATATTTTAATTGTATAATCTATAATTACTGTTATGCCAGATCAGAGAACTAATTTTTAATCAAATATATCAGAGTCAGAAGTCAGAGAAGGAAATAAAATAATTACATTAGTAAAACATTCTGCAAATAGCCACAATTCAAATCTAGGCAATATAATAAAGTTAAAATGCAGAATAATTAATAAACCTAATCTTATAAACCAGTCAAACTGACAATATTTAGGCAAGATACACCCAACATATTAAATACTATGTAAATAAGGCTTTCTAAAGATATGGTCATTCTATGAGTAAAATTATTTATTTGTATAATGAAATACCATTTGAAACTGAAATAGGTTCACTAACTTTATCAGAAGGGGAATCATATACAACTGAATTATATGAAAAAACCATCATTAATATACTAAATTGCAATAAAATAAGTGAGAATTGATAATTATACAAATTTCAGATTTCATAGAATAATAATTATATTAGTTAAAATGGCTATTATTTACATAGAAGACAGGGAAATATAATTTTAGGCCTACCTCCCAAAAAATTATAAGAAATAATTTTCAGATAAAACTTTGTAATACTAACTTAATTACTATCAAAATAAGTAGAATAGAATAGTGAAAACGAATATGTATTTTATATTTCAAACAGTTAAGTAATAACGAATTTACTTTATAAGCATAGTGCACGAAATTAAAGTGTGTCGGAAGTTATGGCAATTTTAAACAATGTCTTTTTAATATTAAATTGGCTAAGACGTTTTCGGATGACGAAGGAAATCCAGGCAGTTCATTATTATACATTGAAGAGCACACTTGACGTGAATATTTTATAAAACCCAACCTTAATGGCGATTACGTATAACTAAAGTTCGGAATCAGTTTTTGTGTAAAAATTAAATTTTAAACTATTCTAATCATTGTGAAGTGGTGAAGTTGCCCTATGAACTACATAACACCTATAAACAGCATCACATATCACTATTTAAACGAAATAACACTGGAATCACACCAAATACCAAGTGAATATTCGAGGTTAAACGGACACACATAAACACCAATTGATCTACTTATTTAACAACATTTTTACACCCAGTGACTTTTCCATCTTACTCCAGTGACATTAAACTGTACCCAAGAAGAGATTAAACGAGTACGAAGAGGATTTAATCAGAGAAGGAACATATTTATTCCACAAGTACTTTGTCAATGTTAGAAGGTGAAATCCACGCATGCGCCAGACGGCCACTTTGACTGATCTCATCAACACAACCAGTCGACTGTTTGCTGAACTGTGGTGAATAAAAATTATATATAAACTTTTATTATTACTAATTACCATTCTATTGTTTAATTTTAATACATTTTCAGCATTGTAAGTGTTATACTTTCTGACCCTGACCTTCTCTGGCTTTTTTATAAATAACCGTTAAAAGAACCTATATGTGTATAATACCAATATAAAAGTCATAGATCGACCGGACCTGAGTGAGTCGATACGGCATTATAACATTGTTTTCAATTAAGCAAATTCATTATTTTGTTGAATAAACGCTTGTTATCTAGTGAATTGAATTTGATTTATTTAATAAAGGAATATAACCATTAATTAATAAAGAAAACTCGACAACCTTTAAAGGCAATATATGCGAATTACAACCTTTCAAGAGGAAGAAGAAGAGAGCTGTTCGCGCCTAATTCAAAGTGGATTGTCTTTTTAATAAATTCAACGAAGGGAAGATCATTACTAGAAGACACACCATACCATACTATTTATAATTACAATCAATAATCTCAATTTATTACTAAATTTTAAGAATATAAACACCTCGAAAACAATTATTTCAGAACTATAAAATTATATCACATTTCAAATTGCTACAACAACAACATACACCAAGAACATTTGATAACAGCATTATTTAGGAACATTACCAAATCGACGTCTCCCGGAGCGGAACGTCATTACTACACCTACGCACCATAAAAGTCAATCTGGGTAATATTATACCAGAACACCATTACAATTACAATTATATATTACCAAAGTGAAGACCAGCAGAGAGAGCCGAATGAAGACTAGAAGACATCATCTATATTACTACACACAATAGTGAGAGTACAATTCTCATACAACTACACATATTTTTATATTTGTATATTTTGTAATTTACATTTATATTACAAAATTGGCGAACCCAACTTGTGGGGCTTGATTACATCAGAATTTTAGAACACCATAGAACAGAACACACCACATTAATATTACAAAATTGGCTAGCCCAACCAGTGGGGCTTACAGGAGAACACAATCTACATACATCAACCTTTTATTTATTTTATTATACCCACTAATTTACATTAATATTACAATATATGTACATGGCTGTATTTAATCTACTATTTACATTGTTTTAGTCCTCTCCTATCTCTCTTATACAATTGTTACTTTATTTCTGGTTTTTTCTATACAAATTAGATCATGTACTAATTGTAATTAGTGTACACACATTGTACCTAATTCACTCCATATAATGGTTAGCTTTTAGCTATCTCAGAACCCTTCAATTTCTTAGTAATGGGTCTGTTTACTTTGTGTCATATCATAGTAGTCATTTATTTTTTGTTAAAACAATAACTAAATTGTTATTGTTACACTTGATTTGGGTTTCCAAAGTAGTATCAGACATTATTCTGATTCTTGATAACATTTTCATCTACCTTTAACTAAGTTTACATGTTACATTTTGCATATATAACTTGCTCTTCATCGTTTGTTTACATATGGATTCCTCCATCATGGTCATTTGGTTTTTAATTATTTATATAGAAAATGACTGTTTTCATGGTCATAGTCTGTTCTCAAAGTAGCATTAGGTTTTCCTCTTACTACTGGTAACACTCTTAACAATCTTTGTTCAAGCTTTAATACAGTATTTTGCTTAACTAGTTGGTTATACAATGGTTCAGCTTACTTCTGGCTATATGTACATAGTTAGTTAGTTTACAATATTTTGGTTACAATACTGTTATTATTATGTTCAGAATCTGTTCTCACAGTAGTACCAGATGTTTATCTAACTACTGGTAATACGTTCATTGACATTGTTACTTGTTTTGATATTGTATTTTGTCTAACTAAATTGGCATACTAGGCTCTATTCCTCCTATCTCTGTGTGCCATCATACTTGATCTGTTTTATTTACATTGTTTTGCAATATAATACACTGTCTATTAGGATATATTATTATTTATAACAAATTCTTGATTGATATCATAGTTGATGGTCATTTATTTACATTAACATGTATGATTTTCTGTTTCATAGGTGTCTTCCCTATGGGGTTATGTAACAATGTACAACATGTTTTAATGCAGTATTTTGCTCCTACTAACATGACTTCAGTATGGTATCTCACTATAATATTTTAATTATTTTGTTACACATGTTTACACAACTTCTTCTTAAACAATAACACAAATCTTTTTGTATTAATTACAATATCTCTCTGGTCATTGGTTGAATTTAATTCCTGTCACTTTGTTTGATACATAACAAAGGTTTTTTATTGTCAGTTCTCTATGAACAATAATATAATTGTTCGATTTTATTCTATTCTGGTGGTCTTATGATTATCTATATTGATCACAACCTTTATTAAATTAGTCACACTAATTGTCTGTGTATATTTGACTATTTAATTCTTGCTGCTTTCACTATGAAATTAACATATTTTCTTACACTATAAACCTTATCACTGGGATTGTTTGTGTGGTTTATTCAGTTGAAATTAGTTAACTGGTCACAGGTTTCACATCTATATTAAGTATTTACTGTAATTGTTTGTGGTTCCTTAAATGTTAAACACTGGTTTTCTTTTCATATTTGATAATCACCATTCCTTTGGTTACTATTATAGTTCTAGTACACTTGGTTTATGTTGAGTCCTTGCATGGTCTATCCATTTTCTTCTCTCTTCATGGTACGTTTCCTTGTCCTTCTTCTTTCTTCTTCTTCAATATTTTCATTGTAGTCCTTATCTTCAGTTGTTTCCCTCGCTGTTGGAGTTTACTGGTCCTTATTTTGTTGGTTCCCCTCACTGTTGGATCCTATTGGGTCTGGTTACTGATATTTTTGTTTTGGCTCATGGTCATTTTCTTTCTTCATTTTGTATTCGATGTTGCTATGTTAACATTATCTTCCTCATCGTTGGATTTTTTATACTAATATATTTGTAGATACACACTTTTATACACATAGGTTTATTTATCTAGACATACTTCCATGCTTTTCTCTTACTTGACGTTATTTTAGCTTATTTTATGTAACTGCCATATTTGGTAACGTTACACTAGTGACAATTATTCAGGCATAAACCGATGCTAAAGGTATGCCTAGACTATGCCTAAACAAAAGTTTGTCAGTAAATTAGTAAGGAAAAAGGACTCCTAGTGTACAATCAAGTTTACTGAACAATCACTATAAATAAATGTAATAGTGAATATCACCACTCCATTATTAATGAGTAACATTAAGTTGAGTAGGCCAAACAAAATGTAAATAGAAAATAAAGATTCTTAATAATAATGTATCACCATAGTTAAGCTAAGATTTAATAACTGTATAGCAATAAATAGCTATTAAGGATAATGACAAGTGTGTTAGTGTTCCGACAAAGACGTTTAAAAGAAAACGCAATGTGAAACACTAAATATAAATAGATAGGTAATAATCGTATTTGGCTTCGCTAGCAGAAGACAGTGAGAAACCATGTTTCTGAACATCATTTATTAGCAGTGTAAAAGAAAATGCGATTAAAACCCGTATTAAGTCATATCAAATTAAAGCTCATGAACTATTCTTTAATTTGATAGTAATAAACTCGCGATCGCAACTATAATAAGTGCGTGGCGTGAGTTAGCATCATTTGTTATCATAAAGTGAAAAATTGGTTGAGTAACACTAACAACACACTCAACTGTCAATCAAATTCGCCAAACGACGGTTGGAAAACAATGCGTCATTTTTGTAACGGCTGTCAGAGCCAATCAAAAAATAGCTTATTAAACGATCTCATCGTCTAAGCCCCGTGAAGCAAGGGGGTATATAATCAAAAACAGAGCGAATTAGATACACTTTATTGTCAACATCGCGAGCGAGAGGTTGTCGCTCGTCACCGTAAAATACGTTAATAACCTTAGATACACTTTATTGTCAACATCGCGAGCGAGAGGTTGTTGCTCGTCACCGTAAAATACGTTAATAACTTTAGATACACTTTATTGTCAACATCGCGAGCGAGAGGTTGTCGCTCGTCACCGCAAAATTTTAATAACTTCAAGTATAATGTAAATAGTGAATCCCTTTAACCGTTTCTTCAAGACAGATAACTACACAACAATTTATTAACAGGAAGTGCATCGATGTGAAGTAAATATTTTCATTTTGTGCGCGATATTTAGAACGAAAGATTAATAACCAGTATTTAACTTAGTCCGAATTTAGTTAGAAGAGGACTATTACTCTCCGTTCTTAGTTCGTGTGAAGTGTAATTAACCAGGGTCACTATAATCCGACCACTGGAGTGTTTTAAAATAAATTTTAATCTATAAGATTAAAATAAAAAAAGGTAACATTGTGACAATTCATTTTATTAATCTGTGTGCACTTGTAATTCTTCAACACAAAATTGTACTGACACAAAAACAACAAAACTTTCTATCTGATACACTGTGATCAAATTTATTTAGCGGATTTGTCAATCCCACGTAAGATTTGTATTAGTCTTAAGTGATAAAAATATTTGTTAGTAAGTAAGTCAGCGTGACCAACGCTAACCTAAAAATAGGTCCGGCTAAAAAAGAGGCCGAAGTAGTAAATATTGTCGTTAACGTCTGTATAGGCATAAAGTAGTTCTTTCTTGTATTTAAAAGAGCCTACGCATGAGATATAAAATAATATTTAATTAAAAGTTAAACTGGTAATAACCATAAGAGTTGATTTGTTCTATCTGAGCTAGTTCGTATTGCAAGCGGACGGTGTAATACCAATTTTATATTAATGTATCGATTATATTTGCAATTGTTTGAATTTATTTTCAAGGGTAAAATAAAACCCGTTTGTTATCAGCATAAACCTTGACTCTATTTATTTCAAAGAGTGAATTAATAATTAACTTTGAATGCAAAAATAACTCTGAATAGAGGTTGTATTTTGGTAGATTTAAATTGCAGTAAAAGCAATAAGCATTAACACAAATTTTAAAGAAAAATTCATCAAGTATTAAATTTCATTAAGTGGTTTTTCATGGGGATTTTCCCGAAATAAACCCGTGTGGTGCCCTTATCAAACAAGGAGTGTTCTAACCTTGTCAATAAAGCAAGCTGGTATTAAATACCTTTTTGGCAGCTTATTAATTATTGTAAGTGAACTTCAGAACTTCTAGTATCACGATCAGGTACGTGAAAGTGTATTATTATAAATTTTATGTTGTCCAGACGAGACTTAACTTTACGTACTTTGACGACAATTAACCTAGGAGAGGAGTTCCGCTGCCAGATCGATGCTACGGCTACATTCATCAGTCGACCAGCGATTAACGCTTTATTCACTATATTTATCAAACATTACTAATCAAACAGTATTTATTAATTATTACTGCAATTATTTTTAGAAAAGAGTTCGTTTGTAAATTGTGACTTATTATTCATTCTAATCGAAATTTAACTTTAAAAACAAATACAGTTAATTTTTTAACAGAAGTAACCTCGTTCGGTTACAATAGTCATTTACAAATTATACTGTAACAACAAAACTACTTGAGTTAACCAGTGAAATTAGTTATAGGCTTCCTATTTAAGTTTTATTACAGAACGTATTATTATATTTTACAAAAGTGTTAATAAACTATCTCATAATTGCACGCGTATGTTTTAAATTTTAGTGTGAAACATACATTGATGTGTCCCCCAAAATAACTAAATTGAGTTCAAAAACACTGTATAGCAAGACTCGTGAGGTAGTATGGATTGTGTATAATTTCATGAAGAGGGAGGCTGAAAGTGGGAAACGTCTCTAAGATTTCCATAAGGTATAAGAGTATGTTGCAAATGTGACGGATATTTTCATAGCTCCATGAGGAGAATAATGATGCAAGGTCAGCAGCTACACAGTCCACGTGCACAAGCGGGAACGTCATTTAGCACACTAGGAAAGAAACACCATGGTCGTACAATAACCGGGCTTGACAATTTTGATAAATGTGTAATTAGGAGAACAGTTCGGAATTTTTACATTGAAGAAAAGTGCCTCCCAGCAGTAAGAAAGCTGTTAGAAAAATTAAAAGAATCCATCAACCTTAAGGTGACAGTAGCAGCCTAAAAATTATCTTGAAGGAAATAGGCTTTACGTGGGTAAAAACTAAAAGTAATCGACCTGTTTTAACAGAAATTCATGAAATAAGAATTATGAGAATACATTATTTACAAACCATACAAAATTCAGAGAAGAAAGCAGAATCGTAATATATCAGGATAAACATATATTCATAGTAGCCACACACTTCCATATACCTGGAATGATCAAATTCAACATGACAAATTCTTCTTCATTTGATGATGACAATGAAGAAGAACCAATGTTTATTTCCTTAGGTTTCAATGAAACCAAGGGCAAGAAAAGAAAAGACAAGAAAATATACACTTGTTGAGAGATGACCACTGTTCATGTAGCTTTTTGTCGATGTTACGAGAATATACGTAAATGTTGTATTTTATAAATAAAGTTACTGTATTATTTCAAACTTGGGAGTATAATAATCGTCACTGTCTCTCTTATTTACATAAGTATTTATATTGCCATGTATTTTACTTCAGTCATGCACTTTCACATTTACTCTCTTTCTTCTGTTAAGGTATAAATGACGCAAAATGTAAAAGGCAAAATGTATAAATGACACTTTACTGTATTTTCAATTTTTTGGCAAGCTACACAATTTTAATTTTCTACCATCAGATTTATATTGGTGATCTCTAACATCCACATACATGAAATTTCATGACTAGATTTAAAATTCACAAGAGTATAAATTTTAATATTTTTTTACTTCTTATTTTTTATAAATACAGTAGATTCTTGGCTATCCGACTGCCGACTATTCGACCTCCGGCCTATCCGACCCGCCCTCAAAAAAAAAAAAGTATTTTGAGTACGGTACGTATGCAGTATTTCCGATCCGATTTCTAGCGCCTTCAAACGTCATGTGAGCAATCCCGCCACGCGGGTGAAGGCGCTTACGCGTGAATCACCAGTTACCAATACAGTACGCCAATTGATTCACGTTGTGACAGGAAAGTTTCGTGTTCCTACTTGAGTGTGTAACAGGTGTATCAGTCAGTCTGTATCCAGAAGTCAGTCCGTGCAGTTCAGTAGTTCGTGGATTGTTAATTTGTTATAAAGTGTGTATACAGTATTGTTGGTGGCTTTTATTTTTAAGTGAAATATGGGTGACAAACGAAAGAAAGTGGTATTAACTTTGGAAGAAAAACTGCAAGCAATAAAAAGAATGGATTCTGGTGAGTCGGTAAACAAAATTGCACTGGAGTTAGGAGTTGGAAAAACTACTGTGGGTGATTGGCGAAGAAATCGCGCAGAGATTGAAAAATGGTGTTCTAAGCAAGCAAGTGGCAGTGGCGTGAAAGTTAGAAAAACTATGCAAAAAGGAAAACATGTGGAAGTTGAAGAGGCTTTATATCTGTGGTATGAAAATGTGAGGGGAAAGGATTGATGGTTTCAGGCCCCTTGCTCCAAGAAAAAGCGATTCAGTTTAAACAACAGATCGAAGGAGACGATGGTGAGTTTACTGCCAGTGACGGGTGGTGGCTTGATCGTTGGAAGAAACATTTTGGTGTTCGTCAGATGACGATTAGTGGTGAAGCATTGCCTGCTAATAAGGACGCTGTCCATGACTTTAAAAAACACTTTTTTGACCTGCTTGATAAGGAAGGTATTTCCGGAGAACAAGTGTACAACTGTGATGAGACGGGTTTGAATTACCGTATGTTGCCATCTAAAACACTAGCGTCTAAACAGGAAAAGGCCACACCAGGGTTCAAGAAGAGCAAGGACCGCGTTACAGTTTTAGCTTGTAGTAACGCAACCGGAAACCACAAGTTGAGACTGACCTTGATTGGAAAATCTCGCAAGCCTAGGGCTTTTAAAAATCTTAAAGATTTAAGTTCTTTGCCCCTGCATTATACCCATCAAAAAAAGGCATGGATGAATAGAGAAATTTTCAAAAATTGGTTTGAACAGGAATTTGTGCCACAAGTTGAAAAACATTTAGCTGAAAACAATTTAACAAGGAAAGCAATCCTAGTTTTGGATAACGCTCCTTCACATCCAGCAAATGACCAATTAAAAGATGGAGACATAAAAGCTTTGTTCTTGCCTGCAAATGTTACATCTATATGTCAGCCAATGGATCAGGGAGTGCTCCAAGCTTTGAAAAAGAAATATCGACGTAGGCTACTAAGCTATATCATCGCGACAATTGATAATACAGAAGTTGCGAAGGCACTACAGTCAGTAGACATGCTTGACGTCATCAGATGGGTGTCCGAGGCATGGGATGAAATTCCATCTTTAACACTTGTGCGATCGTGGAAAATTTTGCTGGATCACAGAGCCAGTGATAAGTGGGAAGAGGTAGAACAGCAATGTGATGTGGAAAATGCAACTGATAACACTGCGCTTGTATCGCTGTTAGAAAAAGTTCCCGGATGTGAGGAAGCTTCATTGGAAGACATCACAGAATGGTTGGCAAAGGACGAAATCGAAGAAATTGCAGACGAAGATATTGTAGAGATGGTATTAAATGAACAGCCGATTGAAGAGGAACAAGGTGATGAACCCTCCGATCGTATAACCCACTCCGAAGGCCTGAAGGCGATCGAGACGGCAGTGGAATACATTGGCCAGCAAGAAGAAGCAACACCAGCAGACATCATATGTTTACGTAAGTGGAAGGATATAGCGGCGAGGAAAGAAGCAGGTCTCAATTAGACTTTTTCAAACCTTAGACAATTTAAGTTTCACTTGTTCTTTCATTGTACAGTACGTAGTTTTAGGTTATTATAATTCGATTTATATTAACAACTAATTTTGTTGAAAGCTTTCGTATAAATTAAAACTCATTCAACTTATTTTAACTACACATTTTGTTTCGTCCATCAAATAAAGGTTTTGTGAAAGATACTGTAGTTGCGAATTCTTATTTCATTTCTTTCTAATTCATTTATTACTGTACGTCATTTATAAGGACAAACTGATATGACGTACGCATCCAAATAGCAACAAGTACATTCAACGCAATAGGGTGGCGGTCATTGACCTTACAGAGGCTGGTATGCCTACGGCTCCGGTGTATCCGACTTTTTTGCTATCCGACCCGGCCGACCGCCACATTAGAGAGTCTACTGTTTTTTTTTTTTTTTTTTTTTTTTTTTTTTTTTTTTTTTTTTTTTTTTTTGTAAAAATGGATTTTGAACAAGAATTTAGACCAAGATAAACCTTTTATGATAACAAATTCAAAAGGTTTTGATAAACTGTTATTTCAATGTTTCTGACAGAATGACCTTTTTTAATTAACAGCCTCTGACTATTTGCAAACCACCGTTAACACGGTACATAAAACTACAGCGTCTAAGGTGGGCTGGTCATGTAGCCAGGATGGGAGAAGAAAGGATACCACAAAAACTATTGTATACCAGAATCCATGGAAAAAGACCAGTGGGAAGACCAAGGAGAAGATGGGAGGATGCGGTGGATGAGGATGCAAGAGAGATATTAAAAGTGCGTTCCTGGAGGAGGATGGCTGCTGACAGAGGAGAATGGGGGGAAAAGTTGAAGGAGGCCAGGGCCCAACAAGGGCTGTAGTGCCATAGAAAGAAGAAGACTATTTGCAAATTAATGGAATTGTAATTTTAAAAGTATGTTTAATCTAGATCATTTTGTTCTTAAATTTCATCATGTTTACATTGAAGAAGTGTTGATTATTCATTCGTTAAGATGATTAATGAACTTCCTAAGTTCCTGTAGTTCACCAACTGTATTGTTACACGGGTAGCAGTCGCATTACAACACGTTTGCCTAATTTACAGTAGTTCAATGATCTTTTCTACACAAATATATACAGTCTTTGTAATAAATAGTAAATACAACAACGGTTATCAAAGAGTTGCAAGTAAATAAAATACTACACTACACTTCACACTAATTAAAGTATATACATGTATCATCATAATTAGTGTGGAACTTATCAATCAATGCATTTTGTATTTGGTTCTACAATAACATTAAGCCCCTAGGTTGATGAATCTCTCACCTGAAGTCAGAATCATATGTCAATTGTTTCTTCAATTGGTAATGTCAAAGTGCTATTATAAAGTAGAATTAATTGAGAACTGTAAGGTTTTTTCTTGAGACCTTTACACAGTTGCTGTTTTAGCATCCTATTGAAGTTTTCCATTGCTCTGTGGGGTTGGGGGTAAGGTATAGAAGCATTTCTGTCATCACTAGGTGACATAGCTCTTGATGCAGTTCAAAATTCCTCCCCATTCTCTATGAAATTCAAGTGGAATTCTAAAACAGGGACACAGCAATTCTGAACACTTTTTCCACAGTACTGACCTTTTCATTTGGGATTGCATAGGCCCACTGGACCTATCAGAATGATGTACCAGTTTTCATCACCTGTTACTGGAAAGGACAAATCTCATTCTCCTCTTCCTTCTTATAATTTCTGAAACAAATATGTCTCAGCTTGTTCTTTTGCACCATGGCAGACTGAAGCTAATATAAATGTTTAACAATTATGTCAATTTTTTATTAATGCTAAACTGACTCCATATGCTCCACAATACATCTCTATCAAAACATAAGAAATTTACTTTGAAGTACTATTATCAGTTTCACGGATGATCCGTTGTTCTTTTCCTAACAAATGGGTCAGAAATCTGTTATCTAAAAACAATTCCCGTTATGCCCTATAACTCTTCAGCGTTTCAAAACTATGGACGTGTCTTACCAGAAATCTTGTACTGTACAACGATCTGCAAAGAAGTCCATGATGGCTCTGATGTACTTACTCATAATATATTCTACCCTTATGGGGCAATATCAGCAATCTTCCACACACTGTCTTCACAATAATCCATCAGTATTATTATCCATCCACACCTATGTTGTATCTTCAAGCTGTATTCTTGCAAATGTTTCAGTTATCTTGCACTGCAAAAACTCCATAAGTATGATATGAATCAGCTTATAAGACAGCACCAGTTCAAGAAAATGTCATACTAACAGCTCATGTCACTACAGTACTAAGAATTCAGAATTCTGGAATTTAATGAGTAAGAGGGGCATATGCATTCATTTATAGGATACCTTCCTCATAAACTATTTATACATAAATATTGTTACAACACAAACAAGCCACCCCAATACCAGGGAAAAACCTATGGATCAACTATATTAAATGTTTAAACTAATGAAAATAAAATGACTATGACGCGACAAACGACTATGACCCAATCCAAGTGATTGATTCAATAACTGAAATAAATGAAATCAAATGAGAATGTAAATGAAAATGAAATCAAATGAGAAGGTAAATGAAAAGGAAACAAACAAAGTATAAATGAAATAAAATGAGAAGAAATGAAAGGACACAAACGAATAATATAGAACAGAAAAGGAGAAATGTTACACTCAAATAAAGTAATGAAAAAGAAACCAATAAATAATAAATGTAAATGATAATTATTAGTATCAACTAATTAATCAATGTAAATGATAATTATTAAAGTCCAATAAAGTAATGACAAACTAAAGTACACTAACCAAATAAATAGAGAGTAAATATTATAAATAACTCTATAATGATATGAACTTGTTAACAGTATAACTAACCATTGTAAAGTGAGAGATAGTTAGATAGTGAACATGAGTAAGTGAGAAAGAGAATTTAATGTCAGGGAATACCCACTAGTAACACTTAAATACTTTAAAAAGTGCAAAGTGCCAGTGTAAAACCCCCAAAATAAGGTATAGACACCTAAAAACCAATGATAAACACTAAAAGTTTAATGGTGAAAAGTGTTAGTAAATAAGAATATTGTTATTATTAGGATTAAGAATAAGTGTAGATCAGGAATACAAGGATATTCAGGGAAAAAATCCCATGGAGAGTCAAAATGTTAGTGTTACCATGGTTAGAGAGTGAAGTTTAGAAAAGAAAAAATGTGGTAAAGAATATAAATGCAAAATCAATAAACATCCTATATTCAAAGGGATAATTAGGTAAATAAAGTAAATAATGTGATTATGTTTGTCACCAAAAAATAAATAAGAATAAACAAAATGTAAACAAGAGTAACATAACATAATAACTGTTAAAGAATTGTTTGATTAAGTTTATGAGTAGGAATGTGGCTGAAAGAGTTATACAGACCATAAGCCTAAATGTTATGTTATATTAAATAGAGAATAGTAAATAATAGACAAATAATAAAAAATGGCAATATAAATAAGAAAAAGATAAATTCATGCAAACATAATAATACTGGAAAAGCAGTTAGAAAATAATAGACAAACCATAATATGGAACTAATGAAAACATACAATTATTATAAAACAGACCCTAATCAATTCAACAAGTAACCAAATCACTTGTAACACAAAACAAAACATGTATAAAGGTAAAATAATATGTAATTTGTATAAAATAAGAAAATATAGCCAATTACTACCTAGGCCTATGAAATGCCTAACTGTATAAAACAAAAAAACTACAAATTGTAAGAAATTAACTATAATATTAGCAAATCCAAGGCAAGTAAATAGTTAATGATAATTAGTGGATCATATTAAGAGATAAATGTTAAATTAAGGACATAAAATAAGAAAGAAATGTAATTAGATAATATCAACATAATTGTCAAAACATAATACATAAGCAAACCCAGCTTTGTGGGATGTCAAAATGATCTTTGAAAGAAAATACGAACAGTTGTGATAATATCTCATACTTAGATAAGAAGACAGAAGAATAATAGCAATCAGAAGATATTTAGTCATTTTGAATAACAATTCAAATATTATAACAATGGTCTTAAGTCTTGAATAGCCAATGAGAGTCAATCAGTTACCATGACAACTGAACGTTATTTATGAATATTCCGTTAGAAACTGTTAGTCCATTATTGAAGCTCAAGACGAATAGACGCCAAGCCGTAAATGACTCAAATTTTAATATAAAATGATAAAAAGTAATACAAATTTAATAAAATAAACAAGTAAGAAGATGATGAAGGACTAGGACATCCAGCTGAGGCCAAAGACCAATTTATTAAATTCTAAATTAATAAATTTCAATCAACTTGTACGAAAAAGAAGCCAGGCGTAATTAAGTCCCAAAATGATGGAAGATTGATGACCATAGATGACCCCAAACTATTTAAACTGAATGACATTACACCTGAATTCAACTGATTGATAAGTATTGCTGAGTTACCCGAATTTATGGATTAAATTCTTTTTAATTTTTTCTCACAACACATTGAACTCTCACTATAAACTGATGATCTTATTTCTTTCAAAGATTAATTAAAAAATAAAACACTAAACTTATACGAAATTAGAAAATAACCTGTATAGAAATTACGAACTTTTGAGATACACTTTTTAACACTTCAGGAACAAATTGTAATTACACCTCGTAGTATATAAGTACCAGTAATGTAAGGTAGTGTACTTTATTGTAATCAAATTGATATTTTTCGTAAACCAAAAGAATCCAGATTTATTGAACGAAATTGTAAAAACAAACATTCTGTAGACGCCATGTCTGACTAACTAAATCGTTCAAAATCGATTTCGCCGAACCTTGAGAAGTCTAATTATAATTGCCGGAGCAAATTTGTTTAATAACAAAATATAATTTTGTATGATACTGAATAATTACTAATCACAATTTAATAAACTAGTACAGAGTTGTAACCACTGTTCTTTATTTCATAGGAAAGTGCATTATATGAATTGTGTATTTTAGCGACAAGCAAAGGTGACGGTAAGTGCTCAAGTCGGAAACTCGGCGAACTAACAGCTAGATTAAGAAATTCGCACACGTGGCGGGAGTAAATTTGAATTCACCATACCGTCACAGAACGAACGCTCAATCGGCCTATTCTTTTTAATTGTTTTCAGATTAAACAATTTGGCACCACCCGGGATTTACGAACACATATTAAAGAACAGGTAAGGTTCCCACTCGCGTGTACTGGTAATTTGAGAGATCGCTACGGACATCGTCAGCGTAAACATAAAGTAACAAACACACGATACACACACTTTTACAGAGCACGTACAAATCATCTCGTTACAACATTTATATAAAAATAAGATTTATGTCATGATTACTGAGCCACTCACATCTAAATCTATCAGAAATTGATTGATTAGTGGGATAATATGTACACACAAAAATTTTTCATTCATAAACATCATCAGTTAAATATTAATATGACAGCAGCTTACCTTTATTACTAAGTACTTCTTTTCCTTGAGATGTTGTTGCAATATACCCAATTGTTTCAAAGGTAATACTCATTGTATTTGGATCATCAGAATCAACATGTGCAAATATAATTTCTACAACATTTGGGTAGGTGCTGAATAAAAAATCTGGCCACTTTTGCCCCACGTTACCAAAGAATTTCATAAAACCTATCAACAACAAAGTACACCTGTTACATCTATTTGGCATCTTGATTTCCGATACATACAGACATAAAATGTTTTAAACATGTTATGTTGGGTCATTCCAAAGTCAAATCATCCAGGAGTGTACACCCCACCCTCTCAGATTTTCATTAAATTTTTTTTACAGCATCTACGGACAAATATAACAACCCGTATTTTTCATTTTTGCCAAATTCGCTTTAGTTTTTTTAAATGATTTTTTGAAAAAACTCCATTTTTAGCCGATTTGTTAGTCACGGCGCGAGATCTAAAGGGCACTTTTCAATAAAAACTCTACTTGTATGGTTATTATTTAATATCAAGTTGTGAAACTCACAATACTTACTTGAAATTTCACAAGGATTCCAAATATAAAGTCAAAAATAACATTTAGACTCATATAAAACTTGTTTTTCCACTTCAAAGTTGCCAATTGTGAATTTTTTTTCTCCGTGCAGGCTTTTATGTAAATGTTTATAACTTTTTTCTGTCTGGTCCTATGAGGCTGAAAAAGCTCTCATTTGAACGAGGATGAAATGTAATATAATAGCATAAAATAAAAGTCATGGGTATTTAATGACATCGTTTATAATTTAAGTATAAAGTTTATATTTGATATTTATTGAAATATTTTGCATAGTACCCTATCTTGTGTGGCCAATGAGGATTTTTTTACTTAAGGTATGCTTACATTTTTCTTTACTAAAACCTTCAGTTAAAATTAGGCTTATCAGTGTAACAAGGCCTAACTACCTGTCAAAACTAAAAAAATATAGATTTTAAAGATTTCTCCGTATTTTAAAAATAATAACTTGCTTAGGTATTTACTTGTTGAGTTAGCTTACCTTTTCAGTCTTAAAATGTTATATCGGACTAATTTTGGAGCTAGATGATGACAACCAAGATGCTTACATCAATTTTATGCATCCTCACTGACCACCAAAAACATTTTTTTGGCTAGAACACAGAATGTTGGGAGAGAGGATAAGTGCTGGGTCCCTTTTACAAACATAATTTGCTGCATAGATGTACCTGAATTATAAGTGCTCAGGAGGGCCGAATGCTTTTCAGATTATCCAAAAAAAGTATTCAAAATATTAATGCTGCCTGGCCAAGGAAAAATTAAGTTTCATATCAATCAAGAACCACCTGTATATATTATAAATATCCTGTAATACCATTTAAGACTGAAAAGGTAAGCTAACTCAACAAGTAAATACCTAAGCAAGTTATTATTTTAAAAATACGGACAAATCTTCTTTAAAATCTATATTTTTTTAGTTTTGACAGGTAGTTAGGCCTTGTTACACTGATAAGCCTAATTTTAACTGAAGGTTTTAGTACAGAAAATATAAGCATTGTAACGTTACAATTCTGGCCCTATTATATTTTGGGGAATAATCGATATATGGCCTATTATATTTTGGGGAATAATCGATATAAAGTGTATTTTATTTTAAAGTCACATATAAAAAATTGGTAAAGTTTTATTGAGAATTTGCAACTGCGCAATATGAGTGAACACGATTTGCGTCAAGGTCAGGGATAGACGTCCAGAACAGCAAAAAACAGTCGTCATACAAATGTGTCACAAGCTGCGCACATGATTACGTCAGCCAAAAAACTATGCAATGCGTATTACATACGTTGCGTATTACAACTGGAGTTGCGCTCTACACAAAAGAATGACGACGTAGTTTGTCCCCCACCTCGGTATAGCAGCGTTGAAAATCTGCCCAGTTTCGTCTCAACAGTGAAGTGTGCCGGCCGGCAAATTCTCTAAAAGCTACTTACATCTAAATTTTACACAACCAAGTTTTATAATATAATGTAAAAGTGCAGTATTCATATAAATATGAAATAACAGTGCAACGTAAAACATAAACAAAAGTTTTCGTTAAAGTTTTTTAACCTTTTAACATTAGTGCGCGTATAACGATGCGACGTCTTCGGGACAGATTTGCAGCTAAGTAGCAAACTTGTAAAAACAATTTTCAATATTTTATGTAAATTCAAATAAAATGAGCTCATTTTGGAAATAAAAATTAAAAGAACTTTGTACTAAGAATGCGAGCGTGAGCGAATGAGAGAATGTATAATTAACAAGTGCTGGGTTGTGAAATTATTTATAATTACGATATCATAAAAAATATAATTGAATATGTTATTTTGGAGGGCTTATGAAATGTTTAAGGGAAATTTTTAAACTTATACAATAGAACTGCGTCTCATGACGCAACGCCAAAAGGCATATAATAGCGTGCTTATTTCGCATGGTAGAGTCACATGTTTTGTAGTAATATGTTATTAAAACATAAAAAATATAATTGAATATGTTATTTTGGAGGGCCTATTGAAATGTTTAAGGGGATTTTTCACTTAAATAATGTAACTGCGTCTCATGACTTAACACCTCAGGGTGTATAGCAGCGAGCTTGTTTTCGCAAGGTAGAGTCACATGTTTTGTAGTAATATGTTATTAAAAGGTAATGTCATTTGGTAAACATTTCAAGCAAGAGTTATTATTTCAAATAACACATTCCGCTATCTTCTGGTTCGCTTAAACGAATTCTGGCCTTTAGGTAAGTAAATATTCTTGTATAATATCACAAGATGGCGCCCGGAACAAAAGTTGAATAAAATTATTGATATTCCATAGTAAGATTTATTGGTCAGTAATAAAATAATACAATATTGGCGCCCGAAGGTACAGGGACTCGACATAAAATTTTATTTTATGTGGGGTAAGCCTACAGGAAGTAGCGGACAGTTATCCGAAATAATATATATAATTTGAAGATACGTAAACATAAAACATAGAGATAGGTTATGTTATAAGGTTATATGCATGCATGTATTATAAATAAGCAAAATGAATACTGGTGAAGATAATAATGTAAAAGTCAGCATAGCTGATGAAACAGTTACGAGTGAGATGGATGTTCAATTAACACCAATTAGCCAGATGGGTGAAACCAGTGCCACTGATTTAAATATAGTTCAGTTAACACCCATCTCAACTCGGGACGAAAACAAAACAGACGAAACAACTGCTGCTTTGATGCAGTTATTATTAACTAAATTTGATAATTTTGATATAAAGCTGGAGACACAGAGTAATAAATTTGATGAGAAGTTCAGCAAGCTAGATGTAAAGTTTGACAAACAGAATGAAAATTTTAATAACTTCAAAAGTGAAATAAAAAATGAAATTAAAACACAAAATATTCAAACTAAAAATGAAATTAAAAGTGATTTTAATGAGAAGTTTGACGAATTGAAAAATGAAATTAAAAAACGAAATGATAATTTTGATAAACAATGTGACGAAGTGAATAAAAGGTTAGACGAGAGATTAAGTCAAATAAAGAATAAGAAGGTAAGTAGCAGTGAAAATACGACGAAAAATAAGGAAGAAAGAATTAATAACAAGGTGAGTAACAATGATAATTTGAATAATGAGTTTACAGGTAATAATAATGATATAATTAAGAACATGGTGTTAGAAAATGATGATGAGAATATTGGGAGTGACAATGAGATGTTAGAGTGTGTTGAGTTAGAGAGAAAGTATAGTTGTAGGGGGATTGCAGGGGGTAAACTTTTCCCTTAATGTTGTAGTAGGGAGTGAAGAAATGGCTTCACGTGAGTATTTGGGAGACGATACGTCTACAAATAGGTTCCCTGGTTTTTTTGTGCACCTCATAGGTGGTGTAGTAATTGTGAGTTAGTGACCCCTGCATATTTTGAGAGAGAGTTATTGTGATGAGAGTGAGGGTAAGAGAGAGATAGAGATTTTTAAAGTGAATAGAAACTATAGAGAATTTGTAGAGAGGTTAGGTAGAGAGAGAAGTAATAATAATAACGAATCCGTACCTTGTATTAAAGCTGAGATAGCAGCAATAGTAGAGGATGATAATAATGATAACAAGTACTTACCTTGTGAAACAACGGGTGTATTAGTAGATAATTATGAGGACGATAGTAATGACTATATGACTTACATGATTATGACAGATAATACTGAGGTAGACAGAACCATACCCGATGATGACATGGTACATGATAAATTGATATGGAATAAACCTATTAATTCAAACGACATTGTGGAAGAATATAAAAATTTAAATAAATGTTATGTTGATAATAATAATATAATATGTTTAATAAAAAATAAGTTTTATAGAGCTAAGATTCGACTGTTGTTTAATGATGGAGGATGAAGTGTTTTATTGCTTATGAACATTAATATATGTGAACAGTGGTTTTGAAATGGACCGTTTATGAACTGATTTTGGTCAATGATAAAATAATAAGTTGGATTGTATATTTTTTTTTGTGTATTAATGTCAATGTATTTGTGTATTCTTGATGTTGCGTATTACAGGTAATTTTATGAATTTTATGTAAACCATGTATATAACAGGAAGTTATAGTTTAATTGATTTAATAATAACAATTAACATTGTTTCTTGACTAAAAAAGTGATGAAAGTAATGATGAAATTTTAAATAATTGAAGATTAATTACTTAATTAATGTTGTACAAAATAAAGTTTGATAATGAAGTTAAATGATTTTCTGAGATTTCTAATGAATAATAAATGATTAAGCATGTAATATATATTTGGATATTGAGATGTATTGTTATTAGTAGGTGAGGGATGAATTTTCTACTGCAATTGTCAATGATCACAGTAATGCAAAGTTAAAAAGGGATAGCGCCTGGGTATAAATAAAGGCATGTGAGTTAGTCAATTAAAGTTAATGGGAGTTAGATAAATAAGAATTTTGAAATACCAGTAACACACAAAGAGAGTGTTAGATATTTTAGGGACACAGTAGTAGTGATTATATGTAGAGAGGTGAGTAATGTGAAGGGTAAATATATTTGTTGATGATGATATTTTGTACTAAGGGTAGTGGTGTAAGGAGTGATCAGCGTGCAGCATGGCAAGAGACCAGAGTGCGACGTTGTGGCAAGTGTTAGAGTAGTTTAAGGGAGTGTTTGCCGATATTTTGGGGGGCAAATGGTTAGGTATGTATATGGCCAGGTAGGGAACACACATCCTAGTACAAAGACGAGCGGTGCCAGAGGTAAGTGGAAAATGTGAAGCGAGTTATAATTGAGAGATTGGTGTCATGATATGTAAATCTGGTTGTTAATAGTGGTTGTTGGAAGAAAGGTGAGTAAAATTATAAATGTTAGTGCCTATATAATAAGTCAAATTATAGAGAATACAGTAGTCACCCAGACTAATCAATGATAAAAATGTGAATGGTTAAGTCGAAAATTCGTAGTAGAAAGGTAATAAGAAATGAAATAATAATATATTAAAATGAATGTTAGTAATCAATTTGAAATTGTGAAGAATTAAATGATAAATAAATGATAAATAATTGATGGCTAATTAATAAAAGTTTAATTAAAATTATTAATTAATCAATTGAAATTAAAATGTAATGTTTATAATTTTATACACAAATTTAAAGATGTAGGGTGTGTAAATTTTAATCAAAGTTAAATGTGAGTTGTTTGTTGAATTAATAATCGCAATGTTAATTATGAGTGTATTATTATGTATTATGTTTATTATGTATTAGTGTAGGAATTTAAACATGAATTGTATGTATGTATAAATGTATGATTTTGGGGGTAGTTACAAATGTAACTATATACGACACTGAGTGTCAAACTATTGCGATTCCCTACATTTCGGGCGATCTCGGCCTTACCATCCCAGATCGTGGTTTTGGATGACAACCAGCTGTGGTCAAACCTGACCATAGTTGGTTGCCCTTGAAATTGGTTCAATTTAGAAATTTAATGGGGTTTTTAAAAGGGGAATCTAAGATTGTTTTTAAGCATAGGCTATTTCACCTCAGTAGGGGTGGTAGACCTTAGGGGCATATCATAAGAATAAAAGTAGGAGTACTTACCCTGAAGTTTTTGTAAAGCTGAAGCAAGGATGGGAGAGAGAGAAAAGAAAAAAGTGCTCACTCCTTCTGCCTCAGTCCTTGTGGAGGCAACTGAACGCAACAGTTCAGGGGGGAAAATAGTGTGTGTGGAGGAGTAAAGGGGATAAGTATTATTAACAGTGCCGGATCACTTACTGTTAATAATAATAATAATAAGAAGAAGAAAATGTTTCAGAATTGTAGAAAGAGGGAGAAATAGATGATTTTATTTGAGTAAATTTAGATTATGTGTTTGGATATTTAGAAAGTATTATTGCATTAGTATAAAGATTTGTGTTTCTTCTTGTTAATGTGAAAGGATTAATTATTATCGATTGGAATCGAAAAAATTTCATAAATGTAAGGGTAGTGAATTAAGAGAATGGAACTTCTGTATAATTCTTGTTGAGTTAAAGTAAACCCAGTGCTTCTTAACACAAACCAGCACATAGCTAAGGGGAAACAGATCAGTTAGGGATATGGTATTATACCAGACCACTATTTTGATATTTTTGATTTATTGTTTCAGTGTTTGGTGATGTTGTGACGGCGGTCCTGAGCTGGCCTGCGTGTCAGAGCAGGAGCGTAAAGCGCCTGAATGGCCTTATGGTGTTGGGATCTTGTAGGAGAAGTCCAGTAAGGTCATGCAGGTACTGTCACCATCATCGGACCAAGGGTGAGTAATTATATTTTTTTTTATAAATAGTAAGGGGGTTGTGGCAACATATCCTGGCTGATCCCTTTAGGAAGTATGAATGTGTCAGAGTTTTTATGCTTCGGCATAAAATATTTCATTGAGGGGGTTTTGTAACGTTACAATTCTGGCCCTATTATATTTGGGGAATAATCGATATAAAGTGTATTTTATTTTAAAGTCACATATAAAAAATTGGTAAAGTTTTATTGAGAATTTGCAACTGCGCAATATTGAGTGAACACGATTTGCGTCAAGGTCAGGGATAGACGTCCAGAACAGCAAAAAACAGTCGTCATACAAATGTGTCACAAGCTGCGCACATGATTACGTCAGCCAAAAAACTATGCAATGCGTATTACATACGTTGCGTATTACAACTGGAGTTGGGCTCTACACAAAAGAATGACGACGTAGTTTGTCCCCCACCTCGGTATAGCAGCATTGAAAATCTGCCCAGTTTCGTCTCAACAGTGAAGTGTGCCGGCCGGCAAATTCTCTAAAAGCTACTTACATCTAAATTTTACACAACCAAGTTTTATAATATAATGTAAAAGTGCAGTATTCATATAAATATGAAATAACAGTGCAACGTAAAACATAAACAAAAGTTTTCGTTAAAGTTTTTTAACCTTTTAACATTAGTGCGCGTATAACGATGCGACGTCTTCGGGACAGATTTGCAGCTAAGTAGCAAACTTATAAAAACAATTTTCAATATTTTATGTAAATTCAAATAAAATGAGCTCAATTTGGAAATAAAAATTAAAAGAACTTTGTACTAAGAATGGGAGTGTGAGCGAATGAGAGAATGTATAATTAACAAGTGCTGGGTTGTGAAATTATTTATAATCATGATATCATAAAAAATATAATTGAATATGTTATTTTGGAGGGCTTATGAAATGTTTAAGGGAAATTTTTAAACTTATACAGTAGAACTGCGTCTCATGACGCAACGCCAAAAGGCATATAATAGCGTGCTTATTTCGCACGGTAGAGTCACATGTTTTGTAGTAATATGTTATTAAAAGGTAATGTCATTTGGTAAACATTTCAAGCAAGAGTTATTATTTCAAATAACACATTCCGCTATCTTCTGGTTTGCTTAAACGAATTCTGGCCTTTAGGTAAGTAAATATTCTTGTATAATATCACATGATGGCGCCCGGAACAAAAGTTGAATAAAATTATTGATATTCCATAGTAAGATTTATTGGTCAGTAATAAAATAATATAACAGCATACCTTAAGTAAAAAAAAATCCTCACTGGCCACACAAGATAGGGTACTATGCAAATATTTCAATGAAATATCAAATATAAACTTTGTATTTAAATTATAAAATGATGTCATTAACCCTTTCACGGCTCTGGGCATACACGTATACCCCGCAGGAAAGAGGCCGAGATGGCTCTGGGCATACGTGTATGCCCTGCTGCTGGCAAGCCCAGCCGGCTCTGGGCGTACATGTATGCTCGCGGAGTTTTCAACTCGCGGCTCTTGGCATATACTTATGTTCACCATTAGTGGTATCTGTTAGCCTTCATATGCACTTTTTGTTTGGATATACACTCGATATAGTGCGTATGCGTCTTTGTTTAAAATTCCCTACCACGGGTATTGTTCTCAACTCTGCCTGCCTTGTACCATTACTTTCTGTCTGTTTTTAGTGCGTATGAGTCTTTGTTTCAAATTCGCCACCACGGCTATTGTTCTAAACTTTGCCTGCCCAGGTACCGTTACTTTCTGTCTGTTTTTAGTGTGTATGCATCTTTGTTTCAAGTTTCCTACCACGGGTATTGTTCTCAACTCTGCCTGCCCTGTACCGTTACTTTCTGACTGTTTTTAGTGCGTATGCGTCTTTGTTTAAAATTCCCTAACACGGCTATTTCCAAGGGATTTCCTATTACTGACGGCGATATTTTCCCAAATTATGGCTAGGGACCGATTTAAACTAATTCTACGTCTTTTACATTTTTGTGACAATTCGACCCCTACTCAAGATAGCCTTGTAAAAATACGGCTTATAGTCGAACACACAAGAAAAAAATTTAGAGAGCCTTAAATCCACTTGAGAGTAGTAACTGATGAAAGTTAGTTGCTATTCAAAGGTCGTCTCCAATTCAAACAGTATATAGCCAAATACGTAGCCGTTTCGGTATTACAATTTTTGTTCTTTGTGATGTAGAAAGCAATTATATTATTGATTACATTATCTACGCTGGTGCTGGAACAGAAATTATGTCTGGAAACGCTGACTGGAGAAAATCAGGTGATGTTGTTGTAAGTTTGTTGTTGCCGTATTTGAACCAGGAGCGCACCATTTATCTCGACAATTGGTATTCGAGTCCTGATTTGTTTTTATGGCTCAATGAAAAACTGACAAATACTGTCGGCACAGTGCGAAAAACTAGAAAAAAACGTCCCACCGATGTCTGAGAAACTGAAAAAAGGTGAAATACAGTTTAGGTCATCGGGAACACTTCTTGCACTGAAATGGATGGACAACAAAGAAGTTTGGATGCTTTCTACTATGCATATACAAAAAAGAACATGCATATACAAAAAAGAACATACAACGGGCCAAAAAAAATTAAACCCGCGTATGTGGTAGATCATCAATAAATCAATGGGTGCCGAGGACAAAACAGACATGATGCTAAGTTTGGTACAGTGTATACGTAAAACAATAAAGTGGTATAAATTTTTTTTCATATGACGGATTTGTGTGCGCTCAACGTAAAAGCAATGTTTGAAATACACAAAAAACAAAAATTGCCCCTTGCTAAATTTCATTTAGAACTTATCCGCTAGATAAATTTCATGGGGAATTAGAAAAAAAATGGGTGGACGAAGAACAAGAGAAGAGGAGTCTTCATTTCGACTGGAACACAATGATGGTCATTACGCAGCGTTTCTTTCAGGAACAGAAAAAAAGAAATACCCCAAAGACGGTGCGTGGTCTGTGCATCTCATTCGTAATGAAAAATGATGCGAATTAGATGCAAAAAGTGTGATGTTGCACTTTGCATGGTGCCGTGTTTTGAAAAATACCATATGTTAATCAATTATTAGATATAATAATTAAAAACATTTATGTTTTAACAATGTAATGTAGTAATTGTAGCCTTTATGATACATAAAAAATAACAAAAAAATAAAATTAAATTAAATTTAAAAACAGTTTTTAACTCAGCCAGCGGCAGTCCAAAGCCTGCGTCAAAAATGAGGATAACAAACTTTTAAATAAAACAAAATAATTGTTACAATACGTAAAGTTTGAGTTAGTGTAAGCAGCAGGAAGAGTGCTGTAATTGCTTAGCCTACAAGCGCACCACTGCTGCTATAGCTGTCAGCCGTTCCGTCACCAAGGTCGCTCACCACTCCCCGCCGCGAAAAGGTTAAATGCCCATGACTTTTATTTTATGCTATTATATTACATTTCATCCTCGTTCAAATGAGACCTTTTTCAGCCTCATAGGACCAGACAGAAAAAAGTTATAAACATTTACATAAAAGCCTGCACGGAGAAAAAAAATTCACAATTGCCAACTTTGAAGTGGAAAAACAAGTTTTATATGAGTCTAAATATTATTTTTGACTTTATATTTCGAATCCTTGTGAAATTTCAAGTAAGTATTGTGAGTTTCATAACTTAATATTAAATAATAACCATACAAGTAGAGTTTTTATTGAAAAGTGCCCTTTAGATTTCGTGCTGCAACTAACAAATCGTCTAAAAATCGACTTTTATTTCAAAAAATCATTTAAAAAAAACTAAAGCGAATTTGGCAAAAATGAAAAATACGGGCTGTTATATTTGTCCATAGATGCTGTAACAAAAATTTCATGAAAATCTGAGTGGGTGGGGTGTAACATTTTTTTCTGGCTGGATGACTTGATTTGGAATGACCCTGTTACTAAGAAAATGTATGTTCAATGAAAGCATACAGCAAGTCCTCGCCATTTGTGGATTCGCGCTAGTTAAAGGGAGGAGGCTTTTGTTCAATATCGTGACTCTTTCTGAGAATCTGCTCTAGACTAATAGTGAACGTTTCCAATCAGAGCAACTATTATCAGTTGTTAATGTTTTTTTTTGTCTCCTCATGTAATCTTACATTAATGTAGTAAGATGTTAAAAAGATCAAAGGCTTCCAAATGTTAAGCTAATTGCTGAGGCATATAAGCCCGACAAAATAGCCAGTCTTTTGTTCTGGCTGCCGTCCCATAACAAGGATTTTAAACTGAAGAGAAAAGTTATGTCTCTATAGAAAAAAATTACCACAATAGACAAACTCGAATATAGAAGTAGTGCATCCAGCTTGAAGAGTGAGTACAGTGTTAATGAGTCAAAGATACACTATATCAAAAAGGCCAAAAATAAAATAAGACCAAGTGTCTTGTGTTAGTAGACATGATCCTCTTCTCATGAAAATAGAGAAGCTGTTGGAAATTTGGACAGCAGTCGAGAAGCAATGTGACAATCAGAAATAAAGCCCCCTTCAGCTTTACAAAAATCTCCAGCCTTAAGCATCTGGAGAGGTGAGTGACATACATGAGCCTATAAAAAGTTTTCAGGCTAGTCTAGGATGGTTTGTTAAATTTAGGAACTGTTTTAATTTGGACAATGTGAAAACCATTGGCAAGTCTGCTTTAGCAGATAGAGAAGCAGGTGAAAAATTTGTTACCGAACATTTGAAAAAAGAAAGAGAAGAAAACTTTCTTCCACACCAAGTTTTTAATGCTGATTTAACTGGTTCATTCTGGAGAATAAATGCCGGGCAAAATGTACAGAAGAAAAATGTCCGCCTGGATTCAAAGTAGCAAAGGATATCCTTATATTACTCTTATGTGGAAACATGTCATGCTACATGACAATGGTTGTATATAAAACACAAAATCCAAGGATTTTGAAAGGGAAAAATAAAAGCCAGCTTCCCACCATTTGGAGATCCAACAAGAAAGCATGGGTTAGAGCCCTTTTGTTTGAAAATTTGTTTGATATCTCCATTTTACAGCCACTCGACCAAGGTACAATTGCAGTTTTCAAATCCTTCTACAAAGCTTTTCAAAATATGACAAAGCTTTGCTCATATTTTAGATGAAATGTAAAATGGTCATCATTAAATGTAAGGCTGTGTTGAACATTTTTGACTTTGTGAATGCCATCAAAATGATATATGAATTATCAGAAGAAGTAAACTCAAGTTCAATAAACGTGTGAACTTGGATTTACGAACTCTACTGATCATGAGTTTCTCCAAGAACCTAACCCCCCGAACAGAGAGGACTTGTTCAAAACTTAGAGATTATTTACTTTATAAATGATTTTCCTTAACGGCATCAATTATATTTTCATTACATGATGAAGATAACAAATAAAATGATACAAACTACCTTCAACATAAGTGCTGCATCATCCAACTGTGTGTGTGTGTGTGTGTGTGTGTGTGTGTGTGTGTGTGTGTGTGTGTGTGTGTGTGTGTGTGTGTAATTAACAATAACTAGTAATTAACTTAGTTTCCCTTCCCTGAGCTGATTAACTTGCTCGCTATTTTGAATGAAGTACATTTGCTATTGGATAAATTTTGTACAGTCAAATTGGATATAATTTTGTGATATTTTGTTCACGTACAAATTTCATAAACCTCACATAATGGAAACCTGTATCATTAATAATTTACATATCTGGTAAGACTTCAGAAAGTGGTGAACTGTTAGAAAAAGAATATTCAAATTATAAATTCTGTGCTTACCTTATCTAAATTCCCCGCATACAGGCAGAATATCACAATGGGGGAAGCACAACCCTGTAGGAATATTGGATGGAAGGAATTACAGGGTTTAGCTGCATTGATGAGAAAAATAAATGGTTTAGGTCTGGGGGTGAGTGGAAACCTGGTTTCTATGCAAATTCTATGCAGCCATGTGAAAGTCAGTACCAGCTATGTGCTGCCCATTCGGTGTCTGAAACTAACCTGACCAAAACTTGAATGTGCAACGAGTTTGTTGCACAAAGCAGTCACCAGAGCACGCAAGTCGATCTATGTACATAAGTATTTCACTACAGAATGTAAATATTTCCCGAGCTTAAATAATGAACAAATTTTTTAATTAACAGAAAATTTATGAAACTCCCCCTTTACACTTACACCCTCCCCATTTACCCTATATACATATATAATATATATATATATATATATATATTGCAATAGAACATTGCAATAAGGGAAGTGTAGCCAGGACTACATGCTGTTATAACAGGTTATGACGTAATAGACATGTTAAAATTTGATTTTTGTCTGAATATGTAAATTAGATGTAAGTATTGAAATAAGAATTGGGTAAAAGACTATTATGTATTAAAATGCCCATAAATGTATTTGTGATCATGTCATGTGCGAGTTAAAGGTGCGAGTGCGCGTGTCAGTCGTATTTTTTATGAATAGCTCAAGTATAAATGAACGTACCGAACTGAGATTTGGACAGCGCACGCATCTTAAATAGCGCTATATTTTCTGAATGGCAGAGACTTGCTACGTAGTATGTAAATACGGATTTTGTTAGTAAAAAGCAGTTTCTATAAAGTCCTTATCTTTTAGAAGGCAGAAAATTCATAGATAAAATCTATACCTGCTTCTGCAGAAATCTGCAAATCGGTTCAAGAAATCGTCTATCAGTTGTAGCCATTAATCGTGTGATAGCTGTTTCGACCAATCAGCGGCCCCAATTTCCATTAAGATTGGGTCTCCGCCGACGAATATCTAGTTAGTTCCATCCTGCTGCTCGAATATTACAGACGTGCTCTCTGTGCGAGTTTTTCGAACAGTAACGTGCTTTTGTACGAGTGATCAGGGTCAATTTAGTGACGAGTTACCCGTTGCTGATACCTTGACTGGGTACGAACTCATTATTACAAAAAAATAAGCTATTTAATATTGTTAAACAGTGCTAGTATTGCGTGAGTCAAGATTTCCGCATAGGGAAGGTTTATCCATCTGGGATACTCCTATGTGATTGCGAGGACACCTCAAGACGCGGGAAGGTGCACGCTTAAAGCACCAAAAAATAAGTAAGATTAAATTACAACCCAATTTGTGCCCTGAGATAAGATTAGACTGATTACCGGTGTGTCGGCGTGTGTGCGTACAAGAGGAGCTCCAGCGAAGCGGGAGTGTGCAGAAAGGAGGAGACGAGAGAGGAGCAGATTGTGGCGATTCACGGGACTGGCAGTAAGACGAATCAACCCACGAAAACAACATCCAAGTAACAAATTGACATTTCTTTTAAAATCAGATCAATCTGATTTCAGAGACAATTTTGCAATAAAATAAATATTTTGTAAACTACAAACCATATAAAATTTTGTCTTAAAATATACAACCTTGCTCCAGATAACTGACTATGTTGTTCCATTATTACTATGCCTAACATATGTTTTGTCGCAACACACACACACACACACACACACACACACACACACACACACACACACACACACACACACACACACACACACACACACACACACACACACACACACACACACACACACACACACACACACACACACACACACACATTAATGTAACAATTGTAGAGCAATCACACAACAAAACGCTAAAAATTCCAAACAATCGGATTTGTGTTTAAATCTGCTTTAGTCAGACAGCTGGCTCAATTTTTACAGTTATTCAAAATTTTTGATCTCATTTTTGGCCCCTGAGACATGCAATTTTGAAATTTCCAAAAACTATACACTATATTCAGATTTTAGTTGAAATTCCCTTTGATATCCCATATGTGATTTGCATTTTTATCAAACTTTTGGCCCACTTTTGGGCCCTGGCACCCTACAATTTTGAAATTTATAAAAATTAACA
The DNA here is from genome assembly GCA_034769895.1 of Magicicada septendecula. NCBI lineage: Eukaryota > Metazoa > Arthropoda > Insecta > Hemiptera > Cicadidae > Magicicada > Magicicada septendecula. The sequence goes on along the minus strand of CM068368.1, from coordinate 263,852,272 downwards.
CTAAATTCAAATTTTGATTAAAATTTCCTTTAATTTCATATCCTTCATGAACTTTGCGATTTTTTTTTTTAATTTTGCCCATCACATTTTTGCCATTATTTTGGGGGATCAATCTCAAAAACAATACAGTTCTGTAGGATAAAAATTTGGACGTGCATGCCAAGTTTTACAAAAATGCGTTGCTGCACTCAAAAGTTATCATGAGACACACCCAAAAAAGACAGGCAGGCAAATGCTAAATGGTTGAGTTAAAACTCCCTCCACTCGTTCAATTAGATACTAGCAATATTGTTGTAAAAAGGGTAAATTGTTATAATTCTTGACATATTAATTGCAACATTCTTGTAATCTAATCTAGTAAATTAAGTTGTAATGATAATGATAATATAATCTTTGTAAGCATTAGACACAAGGAGATATGTTTGAATATATTTACAATAGCTCTCAAAATGAAAGAATGCATGGCAAAATTGGAAGTTAAGGGCATGGAAATGCACGAAATGCTTACTGTCATACTGACAGAGGGGGAAATGCGATGTGGAGGGAGTCACTGTGAGATGTGAGAAGAGAATTGTTTTTATCAGTGACGGCGCAGCCAACCTATGAGTACAATTCTAATAGTAACAAAAACTCATGACTGTTAAGGTTTGTTTGGAAATGTGTCACCACGAATCTCTATCTGTGTGTGTGTGTTTTTGCACCTAGTCACGCAGCTGGCTTTAAAAAAGAATTATACGTTTATTGTTTCTGACGTAAATCAAATAATAATAATAAGAAGAAGAATATTGTAATTGTATTACAATACAAATCAAGCAAATGATATATACTGTTCACATGTATCGGAATTTGTTGCTGTTACATATCAGAATGTTTTATAAACATATCTAGAGTGTCATTGTGTACTGCTGAGACGTAAAAAACTACAGCCTTTCTGACACAGCTTATCGCAATGGAATTTGCAAACTGTACACTTCCATTCCTTAATTACACTCGACTATTTCTACAGTTTATCATTACATAAAGAAACGCGTTATTCGTATTAATTTAATTGCAAAAATCTTTTTAATCGTGGACAACAAAAAACTGTTTATTAATTCTCCCTGTGCTTGACTATGAATAACTTTCCTGTCTTCGCTAGTTGAAGAAGAAGTATCCATGTCAACAAATCTCGTTACTGGATGATAATACAAATAATTACGATGATACGTAATTACAGAATAAAAACTACCAATAGAAATTAACTAACAAGTTAAATAACTAATAAAGATGAGTGACTGTAAAACAATGATACAATTAATAATAAATTGAAATAATAATAACAAATGCAAGACAGATAATATGTCACACAGTAACTAACACTGAACGGGTAACTAAAACGTCACATGCAAGTTGGCAATGCCTTCACTTGCCTACCAGCTGATTCTCCGGTATCCTCCCGCCATTCACAATTTCAAAGTGGACTCGTCCATCCATAAATTGGTTTCTGCGCGTATTGTATGATTGTATTAAAAATTAAATACATAACAAAGAAGTATCGTTATTGCAGAGACAAGACATGAAGTTTTTACCTGGAAGAAGAATTGATGAGAGTGGATCATTCTGTGCATCAACAATACCTTTAACCAATTTTGATATAACAGAATGTGCTTTCAAATACTCAAAACCATGCTGAGTTAGAGCTAACTTTGAAAGTAAGTCAAGTGTTGTCAGTTTTAGCAAAACATCATCTTTATTTAATTCCTGAAGCAAACTTGGCAGTATTCCACTGTTATGGCCAACTTCTAAACCTAATGGATTAATGCTCAATTCAACAGCAATCTGTAGAGAGAACACAAGTAACATATTACATGAATAAAATTTGTACGATTTTCATATTATGTAAGCAATCACTTTTCTCCCCCAATAAAATAAGTAATTTTTCCCCAGTTTCCTTATTACTAAAAAGTACTGACCTACTTCTAACTGTTTAAAACAAGTATATACACAGGTTAAAATTAATCCTCATGGTATATAAGCATACCATAATGTACATGGAAATAGTTAATTGTGTATGTCATAAAATATAACATGTTATTTATACAAGTCTGCCACTTCATCCAAACGTAAGTAGACTTCTATGAACTGTAACCTTACTTTGACCACAATACAAAGTATTACTCTTTAATAATCTTTATTAACAAAAAAAAGTAAACATTTATTCAGAATATGGAAAAGATAAAACATATGCCTTATGTAAAGTTACAGAAAAATTACAAAACTGATTGATTATCTACCCATCCATGTGAGGCAGAGTTTGGTAAATAGGCCAGCAAGATAATTACTATAAAATTTATGAATAAGTAACATATAGGTATCTCTGTTTTCAATATACTTATTGAACAAAAGTATTGATAATTATAGCAGATACATATATCAGCATAGCCACTGCTATGGGGAAAAGTTCAGAAGATGCAAGATTAAAATATTTCAGTTAAAGAGATGAAATATTTTCCCCTACAGAGAATAGTGTAAACTCTTTATTAAGCATACATAATACAGTATGTTTTTTTTTTGTTTTTTTTTGAATTCACCAACATTCAATTGGGATGAGTAATCTGAGCCATAACAGCTCTTGATAATTTAATGTTTTCAGAAATATTAACCAAACATTGTGATTTGTTAGAAATTTGTGATTTTTAGAAATTGCACCAAACAATGCCTTCAACAGATGAACACAAAACATTTTTGAAAATCTCTTCAAATTTTTGTAGTAGGTTAGGGTCACACTTTTTATAAAGTCACAATGGGAGAAAAAATTAAGGCTTGTAAAATATTTGTACGGGAATTTTTCAAAGATTTTGTGAATAAAATGAGTGGAAGTCTGTACAAATACAGTGTCCATTTTATATACAGTAGACTCTCGGCTATCCGACTCCCGCCTATTCGACCTCCGGCCTATCCGACCCGCTACTCAACAAAAAAAAAAAAGTATTTTGAGTACGGTACATATGCAGTATTTCCAATCCGATTACTAGTGCCTTCAAACGTCAGTTACCAATACAGTATGCCAATTGATTCATGTTGTGACAGGAAAGTTTCGTGTTCCTACTGGAGTGTGTAAAAGGTGCATCAGTCAGTCTGTATCCAGAAGTCAGTCCGTGCGGTTCAGTCGTTCGTGGATTGTTAATTTGTTATAAAGTGTGTATACAGTATTGTTGGTGGCTTTTATTTTTAAGTGAAATATGGGTGACAAACGAAAGAAAGTGGTAGTAACTTTGGAAGAAAAACTGCAAGCAATAAAAAGAATGGATTCTGGTGAGTCAGTAAACAAAATTGCACTGGAGTTAGGAGTTGGAAAAACTACTGTGGGTGATTGGCAAAGAAATCGCGCAGAGATTGAAAAATGGTGTTCTAAGCAAGCAAGTGGCAATGGCATGAAAGTTAGAAAAACTATGCAAAAAGGAAAACATGTGGAAGTTGAAGAGGCTTTATATCTGTGGTATGAAAATGTGAGGGGGAAAGGATTGACGGTTTCAGGCCCCTTGCCCCAAGAAAAAGTGATTCAGTTTAAAAAACAGATCGAAGGAGACGATGGTGAGTTTACTGCCAGTGACGGGTGGCTTGATCGCTGGAAGAATCGTTTTGGTGTTCGTCAGATGACGATTAGTGGTGAAGCATTGACTGCTAATAAGGACGCTGTCCATGACTTTAAAAAACACTTTTTTGACCTGCTTGATAAGGAAGGTATTTCCGGAGAACAAGTGTACAACTGTGATGAGACGGGTTTGAATTACCGTATGTTGCCGTCTAAAACACTAGCGTCTAAACAGGAAAAGGCCACACCAGGGTTCAAGAAGAGCAAGGACCGCGTTACAGTTTTAGCTTGTAGTAACGCAACCGGAAACCACAAATTGAGACTGACCTTGATTGGAAAATCTCGCAAGCCTAGGGCTTTTAAAAATCTTAAAGATTTAAGTTCTTTGCCCCTGCATTATACCCATCAAAAAAAGGCGTGGATGAATGGAGAAATTTTCAAAAATTGGTTTGAACAGGAATTTGTACCACAAGTTGAAAAACATTTAGCTGAAAACAATTTAACAAGGAAAGCAATCCTAGTTTTGGATAACGCTCCTTCACATCCAGCAAATGACCAATTAAAAGATGGAGACATAAAAGCTTTGTTCTTGCCTGCAAATGTTACATCTATATGTCAGCCAATGGATCAGGGAGTGCTCCAAGCTTTGAAAAAGAAATATCGACGTAGGCTACTAAGCTATATCATCGCGGCAATTGATAATACAGAAGCTGCGACGGCACTACAGTCAGTAGACATGCTTGACGTCATCAGATGGGTGTCCGAGGCATGGGATGAAATTCCATCTTTAACACTTGTGCGATCGTGGAAAATTTTGCTGGATCACAGAGCCAGTGATAAGTGGGAAGAGGTAGAACAGCAATGTGATGTGGAAAATGCAACTGATAACACTGCGCTTGTATCGCTGTTAGAAAAGTTCCCGGATGTGAGGAAGCTTCATTGGAAGACATCACAGAATGGTTGGCAAATGACGAAATCGAAGAAATTGCAGACGAAGATATTGTAGCGATGGTATTAAATGAACAGCCAATTGAAGAGGAACAAGGTGATGAACCCTCCGATCGTATAACCCACTCCGAAGGTCTGAAGGCGATCGAGACGGCAGTGGAATACATTGGCCAGCAAGAAGAAGCAACACCAGCAGACATCATATTGTTACGACGGTCTACTCGATCGTCGTAGGTACAGTGGAAACAAAATAAGTACAAGACACCAATTAAGTCACTAATCACACCTTTAATTGTTACAGTAAAACAGTTCGTAATTAACAACACAGTCTACAGTAAATCAAATGAAAATTGTACACACGCAATAAAATGTCCACAAATATTAAAACTCAATTTTATTACAATTATAACGTCTGATTATAAAACGCAACACTTCAATAATAACTACTTGAACGTACACAGTAATAACTAGAACCGCTCTGGAAATATATCGCACTAATACTCTCGAACCGCACTATCAAATATCTCGCATTGAACTGAAAAACTAAGGCCACTACCCGATGTATTTATAGCACGCTCACACACCAGAAGCTTCCAAACTGCGTCTTATCTCTCGTGAACTACGTAATTACTACGCCCTTGACACAGTCCGAGCGCCCGAACGAAGCCCGGCACAGTCGAGAAAATTCTCGCAAAATGCGTCTAGTAGCACGTACACCACACGCTTACATCGAGATCCTTCTGGCATATTCGATAAACGCGTACATTGTTCTGTGCTGTCGTAGCAATATGTTTACGTAAGTGGAAGGATATAGCGGCGAGGAAAGACAGGTCTCAATTACAGACTTTTTCAAACCTTAGACAATGTAAGTTTCACTTGTTCTTTCATTATACAGTACGTAGTTTTAGGTTATTATAATTTGATTTATATTAACAACTAATTTGGTTGAAAGCTTTCGTATAAATTAAAACTCATAGTAAAACTCATTCAACTTATTGTTAACTACACATTTTGTTTCGTCCTTCAAATAAAGGTTTTGTGAAAGATACTGTAGTTGCGAATTCTTATTTCATTTCTTTCTAATTCATTTATTACTGTACATCATTTATAAGGACAAACTGATATGACGTACACATCCAAATAGCAACAAGTACATTCAACGCAATAGGGTGGCGGTCATTGACCTTACAGAGGCTGGTATGCCTACGGCTCCGGTGTATCCGACTTTTTTGCTATCCGACCCGGCCGACCGCCACATTAGGTCGGATACTTGAGAGTCTACTGTAATTTGAAACATTAATCAAGAACTCACATCAACATCTCTACCTCCAAAAATGTGTTTTTTTTTTTTTTTTAATTTGTGTATTTACGATCAAAGATGTGCATCCTAGCAGAGCCTAAAGTAATCCCCCTACAGCGTTTTATACATAGTTACCTTATGACAAATGCTCTTCGGATGCATGGTTTAAACAATAAATAGCATACTCACATATTCAATGAATGTCTTGATTATACAATCATGGAAAAAGTTTCCAAAAGTACAAGAATTCTGAAGATATGATTTAGAAATGCAACATTAACAATGGGTTACAAATTTAAAACCATTTTTCAGCCACAATTTTAGCTTCAACATTTTGTTTAACAATTAATAGTTTTGAAAGACACTATTTTTTCAAGTATTCTGAGCATCTCAAACAAAGTGAATCAAATTTAAGAATGGATGAATTCAGACATCCAACTGGAAGAAATAGGAGAAATCTGTTTCAGCAGGAATCAGTTGTGGAGATGTGAGTATTCCAGTGGTTTGGTTAAGGAAGATGCATTTCATCATGGAAACACACCCATAAGGAACCAGAGAAAAAGAAAGATTAATATTGGAATTAGTTGAATATATAGAAGTTGGCCATTCAAAGAGTGAGACTTTATTTGAAGTGAAATGCCTTGTCCATGAGGCTGAAGGGAGAAGGGAGTTGAGGAGGTGGCTGAACGACCTTGGACTTGTCAGCAAAAGGAGATGGCAAAGAAGAAGAATTCTGGTAGTCAACAACTTTCTCACACACATAAATACAATACTAATTTTTTTTATTTCATAAACTTAAGTCATAAGTTCTATGATTTATAAAGTTACTTTTACTCACATGTAGTTTTTAGATTAATTAACTGAAACTCATACAGTTTCAAAATATGAAAGTTATTCTTATGAAGGAAACACTAAATCATTAGGCTTTAGTACTACTTTCATTCCAAAAAGGCCTGTTAAAATAATATAAAACAAATCTGTATAACAACTGGCGATATTAAAAACACCATTTACTATTCCAATCATCGAGGTGGTCAGTAAAAGAATGAAAATAACATTTGCAACATTATGCTAAAAAGATTTTGGAATAAATTTAGAGTATTTAGAAATACATGATTCAGTGTATACATCTGAATTACTTTACTTCACACCACAGCCCCAAACACACTTAATTAAACTAAAATAATTAAGATAAATAGAATTAAATATTAAATTTTATGTCAAATTTTTGTAATTTATATTTAGAAGACATACTTCATATACTCTAAAGCGAATTATGTCACTTGTAAACATCAGCTTCTTCAGAATTTCCACAGATGCTGGACTGTAAATCAAACTCAATCCATTGAGACTTTGTCCAAGACGAACCAGAAACTTAATACTTTGGGATGCAACAGACATTTCATCATGTGCCAGGCACTCTGCTGCACCTGGCAGTAGGCCTTCTAATGCACCAAGTACAGGAATCAAGGCATCTTCTTCAGCAGCCCTGTACAGCTAAACATAAATATAAGGTCACTTGTAGTAACAGCTTGATTTATTGTTGTTACTGTTGTAAAAATCTGCCAAGCATAAAATATTATGATATTAGAATGATGCTATTATTACTGAACTATTCTTGGAATTTGTTTTACAGCACAAGCATTTGAACAATGATGAACAACACATCTTTGTTACATCCTGACACCATCAGCTACCCTCAACCCTGTGGCAACAACACAAACTGTACAATCTTATTCAAAAATTATTTTCAGAAAGTATAAGGAGTTGTCTGTATTTTCAATCAGTACAAAGAATACAACAGAACTGTTATATTATTGTTACAACAAACACAGTTAAGTGCACAATTTGTAAACATTTTAGCATCACTTCTCTAGTATTGTAAAATACCATAATTAAATTTCTTCTGTCACACACACACACACGCGCACGCACGCACTGGTAATTCTCTTCGGAATACAAAATCAAAATCATGAGAAGTGATATTGTATACAGTTTTCAAATTCAAAGTTTGGTTTGTAATCAATGTGGACACATGACTGAATCAGTTCTACACTAGTTCAAGTTTGCAATGATTTTAGTGTTCCTATGCAAAATAAAAACATACATTCAACTTGGCGGACCCTGTCATTTCAGCCATGCAAAGCTTTATCTTCTCTTGGCCAACCCTCAGGACATTATCTCTTAAGTCCACAATGAATCCATAGGCATTCATAATGTCCGTGCCAAGAATCACTTCATCGATAATATCTGCAAAGAGCATTTGGTGGCTAAACTCAAGAAGACCCAGGCGTACACATACGTTTACCTTTACTAACACTTTGACGGAGCTTCCAGTCACAGTCTGTATTGTACAAGAGTTAATTTGAGCCTGGCAGTTGCTGACTAAGTCAAGACGCACAATAGACACGGTAGTGCCCATGTCAACTGTAAATGATGTTGGTTTACCTTCCGGAAATCCATTAACAATCAGGTTTCCACTGGTCTTAAGTAGCGTGGAAACTGTGGTATTCTGGGGCTTTACTTCTCCAATTGGTGCGATCACTTTCTTCTCTCGGTATCTTTTTCTCACAACAGTCTACCGTAGATGACCACTCTTTTCCACAGTTGTAACACTTTGGTCTTCTGTCTTTTTCCCATCGTTCAAATCGTTGTGGTGCCCTTGAACTTTTGAACTGTTTGTAACACAACATTGTTTTTCTGCACCCATCATAATGAGATCTTCTGACTACAGTGTGATGGCATAAACCCATTAAGGTACCGGGATGCTGAGTTGGCAGCTTTAAACTTGAGGGCATGAACAAGAGCTTCTGTGTCTTGCCATTCATAACACTTGCTAAAGTTCACAATCTCTGATGCCATCAATAAATGTCTGCACCGCAAACCTTATTCGAAAATCTTCTGGTGCTTCAGAATAGACCAATCTAATCAGTCTGTCAATACTTGCTTCAAACTCTTGAAGACTCTCACCAGAACATTGTCACCGTGTTCTCAACTGAGCGTAGTACACATCGCGCAAATGTTTACCACTATACCATAATTCTAGAGCTTTTCTCAATTCGGCATAGGTGTTCTGACTGTCAGGTGGCACTTTCTGTAGTAGCTCTGCAGCAGGTCCTTTTAAAGCAAGAACACATGAAACTGCCTTCTCTTTATCTGTCCAATTATTTGCGCATGCGGTGGCTTCAAATTGCCTAAGGTATGTCGCCCAGTGTGTGCTTTCTTCAAAGTAGGGGAGTCATATTAGATAAAACAAGGCATAAATTTCGGAATAATCCCGCGATCCATATTTTTTGATGAAACCTTTTGCATTCGCTTCTAAATAGTGTTAATTAAAAATGCGTCCTCTTTAAAAAGGGTGCTAATTGTTTATTTGTTTAATAACAACAAATAAGTGCAAAATTAGTTGCAAAATTAAATATCTCGAATATAAAACGATGAAAAATTATGAAAATGTGTTCCTAGGGTTTTTCAAGTGTGCTGAATACGAATCTGATGTCAGATTTTAGAAATTCAAAATGGCGGACTTAAAATGGCCGATGGAAATGTAAAATATTGCAAAATTAACCGAAGACAATGATTTTTTTGGGTTTTCTGGGTATGGTAATTTCGAATTGATATGATATTTAAAAAATTCAAAATGGCGGATCCAAAATGGCTGATCATGATATATTATATATAAAAAATTATGATATACATATATATATATATATAAAATAAATTCATCAAAAAAATTAAAAATAATTACTTTCTTAAGGTTTTCGAGCACGGAAGTTACAAATTTAATGTCAGATCAAAGAAATTCGAGATGGCTTGTCTAACATGAACTATAACAGTATCATGTCCTAAAATTGTTTCATAACTATATTTTTAGTATTTTTGAGGCAAAATAATATACATTGTAATATCATTGATGTATTTATTTGAAAAAGTATAAATTTGTAAGGTACATATTGGTTTTATAATTTTACAGCACATTTTTATGAAATAAAACGGACAAAATTGATAACTTTACATACTTTTAAGAAATTTACGCTATATCTTCAGCTTCTGATACGTATTCTGTTGTTTCTGCCAATTCTGCTGGGCGTTCTGAAATTTCTGCTGTTTCAGATGCATTTTCCAAAATTTCTTATGTATTTTCAGTCAAATCATCTACTTGAGGACTGTTTGAACAGTCCACTCCACTGCAACTTAAACAGGCAGTGCTGCAGTATAAGCCGGTTTTTCTACAGCCACAATTATTTTCACAGCCATTTTTACAGCTGCAAAATAAACTGTGCAATAGCTTTTCGGGAGCCAGAGGCTCGGTCATACTTACAGGGTAAAAAAAATTTTTTTTCGTCCATCCCCATTCACGTGGTGATAATTTTTCACCCAACCACAGTTGAACTTGTAAGTAGACTTTTTTAAAATGCTGCAGTACTGCGTTCTTTGTAGGAGGTAAAAATGCAAGAGTCATTTTTCTTCGTTTCGAAACACCTCTAACAAAACATTTGTACCGATACTCATTTAAATCTTTTTCCGATTTCGAAGCCCCGTATAAAGCCAATGCACACTTAACACCAGCTTCAAAAAGTTCATCTATGCAGCTATTTTTATTATAAAATATTTGTGCCATTGCTTGTAATTCTTCGTTAGTTTCAAATTTTCTTACAAATGTATTTTTTCAATGATTGAAACAAGCTGATGTTGTATCACATCCACTGAGTACGCGTAGAAAAAGACTGAAATTTTTTGAATTCGGATAAGATTTCAACATAACCGTTGAAGAGTAAATACTTCTTTCTATTTTACCTCTTCCTGGTTTTAAGAAATATACTTCCTTGTCATGAGGGCATAGTGCAGCTAAAATAACCAGCTAATCAATCTCCTCTGAAACAATAACAGCTTTTGAATTCGTTAGACTAAGTGCAGTCTGAACAATTACAGTAACTGCATCATCAGGTGCTTGAGCTACAAAAATATTATTATCTTTGAGTTTATTCGTTAATAATGTTATAAGAGACATTTTATTTTTTTCATTGGAGAGAAATTTTTCTTGTGCAACAGTGAGCAGCATATCTTTATTGAAAAAAATATCTGCGCATTTTTGTTTGCGACTTCTACGAATTCTTTCAGCTGATTTGATGCTGTCTGAACTATAACCATCAAAAACTACAATTACATTGCTTCCATAATTTCTTCGTAGATACAAGATGTAGCTATTGCAAATACTGCTGAACTTTTCATTTATTTTCCATGGTACTCGATGTAGTAACATTCCATTACTAATCAAATATGTAACACAATTGTCAATTAATTATCAATTATTTAACCAACTATTGCTCAACAAACTGTAACTGTAAAACGCAACGTGATATTACGCAGCCACGTGCCGAAAGATTAACGTACTTTTTCGAGCTGAATCATAACGCCCTTTCACCATAGATCAAAGAAACTTAATAGATGGCTTTCTCCCTTCTCAGAATATGCACCAAAAGTTACTATACATCCTACATTCACGTATCAGGTCAGCTTGCATTGAAATGCCCAGTTATTGTTATAATCACACTGAAAACATGTATATTTTAACTATTTACCGGTTTTTTTATTTCCCAATGGTTATTACATCGAAAAAAAATTATAACAAGTTGTATTCTTCAAGGTTTATGTCTCAGCTACTACCTCCATGTGGTCAAAGTGTTAAAAAATATTTTTTTTTAGTTAAAGCAATTTATTTATACTCGAATTTTCAGACTTTTTAAGTGAAAAATTTTTTTTGTCTTAAAAAAATCACAAAACATTGTAAGTATCATAAAATAAATTATTTTGCCTTAAAGTACACATCATTAGCTTCAAATTGACTACCTACAGAATGTCGATATCATTTATCAAGACTTTATTATTTACGATCACAGTTAGAAACTCAAAGTGGAAAATGCATTTTTCGAAAATTGACCAACTTTGAAGGCCTGGATTTTGTAAAATAAATTTTTATAATTTTTTTGCCGAAAGACGTATTTTAGATAATCCCTTTAAATATAACAACCATGTATTTGTTTATTTTTTTGCCTATTTTGTTCAAGTTTCGTCGAATTTTATGAAATAATCGAAAATTCGTGCAACACTTAACTTCAAGCTGATATATGAAATATTTACAATACTTAAAAAAATATTTAGACACATGTAATACTTAAAAAAAATGATCCTTTTTAACATCCAATTGGTTTCATGTCATTTGCTTTTGTCAATTAAAAGTTATAGCCACTTATGTGCGGCGCTCGCGGTCACGCGGGCCCACTTTCAGCGTAGCAGGCGGCCGACACAGCGCGAATTGGAGCGTTAGTTAACAAATTACTGCTCGCTCAATTTCAATTGAAAAAACAAGTGTCATATATGTTTCTTTTGTAAAATTTCCCGTTCTTTCGAATGGCGCTATCAGTTTCTTGGCAAAAATTGAATTAAAAAAGTTATTTGCAAAAAACCGCATTTTTGCATGTAAATTTTTAAATAAAAAATGTAGCACCCACTTTCTCGGGGACGCATTTTGATATGTTATTCTACACACTTTTTGAACACGTTCCGAAAGGAATCATCGATCGGAGAACTTTTCCGAAGTGAAAATCTAATTTGACTCCCCTAAAGGTTGGGTCCTTAACATGTACTGCCCCAGCCACAGGCAAAGTGACTTTCTCTACTGTTTTTCTGTCTATTGTGTTACATGTCATTGGTACAGTCTGTTCAGAAATTTGTTTTGGTTGTGTCTTCATGAACTGCTCAACTTCATTTTGTTTTCTTATGTTTTCCATTGAGTCTCACTGCAGATATTTTTCTGAGATGGTTTGTTCTATATTTGATACAGATTTTTTGACTGTAGACAAATCTTACCTCTTGACCATTCAGATCAGAGTGTAATTCACCTAAGTCAGCACGTAGAAGACCTAACTCTGCAGTAGTATGTTCTTGCAATTGTTTTTGCATAGCTTGAAAAAGAGCTTCCGTTTTACCTGCTTCCTACTTATGTTTTTCACCCTGTTGTATTTCTGCTTTTTATCTTTCTTGTCTTCGTTCTCATTTTTGTCATCTTTCTGCGTCTTCCACCTCCTGGCGGTGTCGTCCTCTGCCTGCAACAGCACCGCCTGAAAATTTTCCATCATTTGACTGGCATCCATTGTTTACCGATTAATTACAAATTACACTAGTCTTGTAAAAGTGTCCACTGTTTCCACTGTTAATGGTTCTATCCCACTTCTGACACCACTGTTACGATGGTTTCCTTGATCATCGTATGGTACAGTGGAGAACAAAATACAAGACACCAATGAAACCACTAATCACCAGCTTTAATTATCACCATTAACAATTTGTAATCAACCAGATAGTCTCTTACAACCAATCAAATAAAAACTGTCCACATGCAATAATAATGTCAACTAATAGAGTCCCGCACAATTATCAAACAATAACACTTCGCCACAATACTTTAAACCTCACTCAAATAAATTGCCACATAAACTGAAACTAAGCGGCAGCTCTCTTTGTTTAAATAGATAGCACAAGTGTTCCAGAATAATCCATAATACACATCAACACTACTAGAAAACTACTGCTTGTGGCCTTGAACACAGTGCACATGGACCGTTAAAGTATATTATTACTGTTATTGTATGTATGTATGTTGTTATGGAGGTTTCATCCATAATTTTATTTGATATTTTGTTGGCTCCTAAATTGTACTAGAATTCCCATATATATTGTAATAAAATAATAAATTCTGTGTGTTTAATTGGTGTGTGGCTCTCGACGTCTTACTGGCCTGAAACACTCCTTAAGTTTCCCAGTTGGTCGAGTCCCAGATGTAGTCAAAACTGTTAAATAGCGTTATGCTGTTGAAGAAATATATGTGTAGCTTCACCAAAAGTTTCAAATAAAAAATTGTTGTTTTGAAGAAAATTAAAAAAAAATTGTTTAAAAAAAAATTTATAATTAAAAAAAATATCTTTTTTATTAATTAATTAATTAAAATCAATTAATTAATAGGGTGCTGTGAAGTTTTAAAATGTGTATCACTCGTCTAAAAAATTTTATTGAAGTTCTTGTATTTTTTAAATAAACTACAACCACTCATAAGATTGTCTCCAGGACAATCGATACTTGTTTACCTTTTCGTTTTGTAGGTTATCTTCCCTTATATGTGGTAAAGTCCTGGTAGTTTATTATTTAAAATTAAATTAGTGATAATCTGTAATATTAGTGAAATAAAAAACTATTTTGTGGTGAAAAGTGTTAATGTTTTATTATATAATTGCAATAATGACTCTTTTCGATTATAATATCGACTCTCAGGGTATCGAAACAGTTACAAGGTATAGTATATAAAATTCAACAAGGTTCTTTAAACAGCTAATTATTATCAAAGTCAGAGAAATCGGGCCAATATTTAAAAAGTATAATGTTACAACAAGTTAATTACTAATACTAAATACACACATTGAATAATAAATTTGAAATAATATAATTTGTTGTCACCAACAGCTGACGTAGACACGGAGGCATTGAGATCGTCAAAGGAAAATGGCTGCCATCAAGTTGGTCAGAATGTCACTCGTTTCTGCGATGTTCCGAATAATATATTTTCTGGCAGTATTCCTGTTCTGGTGTCTGCAAATCTCTTTTTAAATGTTGTGTAGTGCCTTGTATGAAGTTTCCGGGTTGTATTTTGTGTATCTGTGTATTTATAAGTTCAGTCACTTTTTCCGATTCCGACACTAATATATGGTTATTGTGTTATACAGTTTTCTTGTGTTTTGTAATGTTTTTCGGGGTAGATATGTACTGTTCAGTGTTATTTAGTCTTTCTTGATTGTTTTTGTCACTATGTGGATGTTCTAGAAGGATTTTATACGCCACTCGCGATTTCACAAAAACGTACCGTTCACTACCGTTTTTTGGTTAGGTTAGATTGGTTATAAAACGCTTGTCAAGTTCACCGTTCAAATACCAATAATCAACTATCTTATTTCCTCCAGTTTCAACTAAACTCTTAGCCAATATAATATTATTCTCAACATTGTTCAAATATAATTTCACATCCTGTACGTATTAAAAAATACACTATATAATAGCTTAAACTTTGGTTATTTATCAATTTTATTTACTAGATGTTATTTAAATTAATCCTTCAGTTCATTCGGCGTATTTTAAGATTGAATAATGCCGTTTTATAATGTTTTCTGTCCAAAATTAGTAATTTTACTTTCATTTTGTACTCCATGAAAAATCAAAACATCTCCAAAACTAACTTCCTGTCATTATGTAAATTCAGCCATTTTATCAGTTATAATTAATATTAATAATCTTATATTGTATTAAAAGGTTTATATTCCCTTATTTTCTTGTAATTAATTGAATTAGTTGTATTCTAAAACATTATTCTGGAATATATGACTCCCCTGTCCAAATTTCTGAGTTTAGTCATTTTCATTTTTATTTATAATTCTGACTATATTTTTATAAAATCTTTCTAAATGGTATGTGCAATTATATGGCTTCATCTCAGGTTTATTTTGTCTAAACCCCTTTTGTTTAATTGCATTTAAATGAGTAATTTCTCTGTTTTGATGAAGTTTGGTTTTCTTTCTTTGGCCTAGGTTTTTTAACAATTTTTTCTTACAAAATATTTTTACAAACAATATATGATGTGTGATACCCTCTCTGACTTTTAAATATGGTATTATAAACTAAGCCTTTTTTCATATTACACAATAATAATTAGTATTGGTTACAATACAAAAAACAGTTAAACAAATAAAGAATATTTTTAAATAAATGGTTGTCTTCAACCTTCAGACATTTTACAATTAAATCCTTATTTCTAACATTGAAATATGGTTCACAGAAAAGGTTTTTTATCAACTAACATTTTAATTACTTCTTACTATTCACAAGTAATAATTATATTTACAGTTCTGATGTTAGTTGTTGTAGATTTAAATGAATGGCCTTATATCTAATACTTTTTTAACATCCTTATACTATATTCACAAAAATCTTATATCTATATTCTTATTTGCTAATTATTATGGTAAGTAGGATTATACAGTTTTTACACCGTCTTTTAAATATTGTCTTTGGGGAATTGTACCCTGTCATTAGTATGATTAAATCTGTTTTTCTTTTTTCATTATATAAAACAAAATGTTATTTTAAACAGATTTATATCTTGTAAGTAACATATTCTCATAGTACACATTTTAAGTCACTGAAAGTTGCATATTTCATTGTATTCAATGTTTGTGATTGCCAAGAATGAAACACAAGGTTTATTTTCCATAATACCCAAAACTATCACTGGTTCACTTTACACTTTTATTTTATGTTATTGCTAAATGGTCGTGTAGTCTTATTAACATAATAAATTGGTTAGTGTTTTACAATGGAGATTTGTTCCTTGGGTACTATATTATTGTTTCATCTTAGTTCACTGGCAACTCTTACTTTACACACTTCTCTCTCTTAATTTTATGTACATGCTGTTACCATTTCATTATACTTTTATTGGTTAATATTTATTTTGGGGGTATGGGGATTTGGGTGTCTTTTATAAGAGCATGACATCTTCCTCAGGATGCTGCCTTCTTCTTCTTTCTTCTGTCTTCTGGGACTGGTATCTTCTCCATCTTCTTCTTGATGCCATCAGGTTTCTTGGGATTTCTCCATCTTCTTCGGGTTTCTTGGGATTTCTTCATCTTCTTCGTCATTTTAGAAATACACCACCTGTATTGGTTGATCTTGGCTTATTCAGGGTTTCTTTTCCATTTATACTTCCTCGTTGTGGGTTTGGTCATATTCTGTATTGCTTTGTTATCTACTTTTTACCTTCCTGGGTTATAATTTGAAAACCTTTGGTTATGAGACTGGTTTTGGATGACTCATCACTATTAACTCATTTTATTTGAACTTGGATTTTTTAAATAATAATGATTGCTTTCCACAGTTGCTATGAATTAATTTTTTTATATTAAACTTAATGCTTTCTTCCAGATTTAAATGTTATAATTTTATTATTCTAATGATCAATTGCCATTCAATATTATGCATATATCTGTCACGTTACAATATATATATATATATATATTATTATATAACTCGTATCTCGTGTCCGTTCATATACCTCTGTAAAATATAACAGTGTGTCTGAGTGTGAAAATGTGTCTGTGTTTCTTACCACTGCGTCCTCGCACGGCGATGTATTTCACGATATTTTGGCCCGTAGCGAACGTACTGGGGACCAGGTATCGTGATTCCCGATTTGAGGTTCAAACGTAGTGGATAATCTCCGGGTGGCGCCAAATTGTTTATGGAAAACAATTAAAATGGTTTGCTTATTAATGTTTTATATGAGCGAGGCGACGAATTCAATCTGTCCCGCCTTTTCTCAACTTCTTGTCAATCGAGATAGTGGTTGCTGGATTCGCTACGTGAGCGCTAGCCGTCGCATTGGAAACCTTCGCTAGACATTATATTTTTAAACATACACTTTGCTAATAGAAATAAAACACGATTTAACACACACAGTATAAATTTATTATTAATAGGAAGTTAATATTTTATAGACACAAGTTGTAATTAGTTTGTTCATATATAATTCTGCACCAGATAATTCTTTATAAGACTCTTACTCAAGGTTAAATGATCGACTTTTGAATACCAATAAACAGTAATGGCGTTCTATCTTACCAATCAACAAATATTTCTGTCGATGTTTGTGAGTTGTTTGGATCACGTTAAAAGGTTCAGATGCAGTTACGACATTAAAAATACACAACCTTACATGTTTTTTCCTTATGTAGGATAATGTGTAGTGGTAATTGTTTTGTACAAGTGTCATACAAGATGTTTATAATTCGTACATAAATATGAGGTTAGTTCTATAGTTAACAAGTTTTTCAGTGATATAAATTCATGGATCAATCCTTGTAAGAGAATAAAAATGATTTAGTGGTATTCACCATACATTGAGAAAGGTTCAAAGTGAGTTTATTTTTTGGAAGTTGAAATAAATTAACTGATACTTAACAGTCTTGCAGTACTGTATTATTCGGGATGTTAAGAAGGAAGGATTATGGCATCAGCATGGTTCAGCTTTCTTTATTCAGTCTTCGGCATCTGGTTCAAAGTTAGTTGGTACATATCTTGATATTTCATATGGATTTACATATCTTCTCCCTCTGGAAATGGCCTTCTGCATACATTAGTCTTCTGTACTTTCAATTTCTGCACTTTGGTCTACTTCCAATATGTTTTAAACATTAAAAAATGTTGTACAGACAATTCGCGTCTGTCTTGCGATAGCGTCACTTTTCAAGTCATCAAATTTAACGGTAATTAGCTTGTTACTCCACTGTTTCCATGGTAACGTAATTATTCTCCTTGGTTGATCTCAAAATAAACACATTGTTATCAATTTTCGAATTTCTTTCAGATCTTCCCATATCTTCGGACTTTCTTCCTCCTCTTATCTTCCTTCGGGGTTATTATCTAAATGCACTGTCATTTATATTTTCTCACAAAGATTATTTTGGTACCCCACAATATTGGGTTTCATCAATTTTTCTAAGTTCAAAATTAATTCCATATTTACTAATTACATATCTTTATTTATATACTTCCTTAATTTAATATCTGGTTTTTAATAACAACTACTATTCATCCTTGGTGAATTATTCACTTGGGATTTGTCAATTACATGGTGATTTTTGTACAATCAGCAATTGTTTATGTTTGACAGTTAGGCCCGTTTCACATTTAAGTAGCCATTACTGGGTTTTGGTTGCTTCATACACAACATATTTCATTTAGTCCCAAATTGTTATTTTGCATTTGTAATTATGTTTAATGTATCTGGATGTGTTTTAATTAGTAACAACTGTGTTATTCAATCTTACTTGCTAATTATTTGCTATTCATTTCCAATATAAAATAAAACATCTAGGCCTATGGTCAGTATAACTCTTACAGCCATATCCCTTTCATAACTAACAGTTTATATAATTCATTATTTCTTATTTGTTGTTCTGGTGCTAAATAATCTCACCTATATTAAACTTTTTCCATTAAACTCCCCTTATAGCATGGGTATTGAATTAATGTTGCTACAAACTTATTTTCTAATTCTTTTTCTCTCCCTTCCATATTAACACCATCTAATTACTTTTCCTTGTGAAACACACCTTTAAACTTTTACAATACATTTTCAAGTTATAACAATATTATTTACTAGTCATTACAGTGAATATTACTACTCAGTGTTCATTATTCACTGATTAAATGTTCTATTCCAAATACTATTCATTGCCACTTGTTAAATGTTATTGTTCACTCTTAAAATTAAAACATAAGTAATTTTACCAAGTCTTTACCTTAGACTACCCTCCTCTTACTATTTATATTATGGATAATATTTGCATTTATTGTTCACTAGCACTTTCTTAAATTATTTAGTGTTTCTTTAGTATCATATCACTCTAGTACAAATCACTTTCACTAATTCAACTTCCATTTATTTCTCATCATTTTATTCTCTTTCTCTACACACTATCTCTATAACATTATTAATATTGTGTCTTTCTTAGTTAATAAATTACATATATCCCTAACTCTTTTGGTTAGTGTATTTTTATACATTGTTTCATATTACTGACGGTTCATTAAGGTCATTTTATCAATACTAACATTCATTAATAGCTTTGGTTCTTAACCGAATTTCATTGTCTTTATTATTTTGGGTTACACTATTTCTCCCTTCTCTATTTTTCATTACTTGTCTAGTTTTCTTGATGCGTTTCATCTCGTCTTCTTCCTTCTGGGTTTGTTCTCTCTTGGTCTTCAATTCTTCTTCTCCTTCGTTCGTCTTATTTTCTCGATTTTGATTTCTTCACTGGTTTCTTAACTGGCCAATCTCTGGGGTAGGGTCAATGTCGTTTGTCTGTCAGTCTATTATTTTAGTTTCTTTTATTAATCACTTTCACTTTATTACACCACCTCCTTCCATGATAATTACCTTTTATTTATTTTTTACTATCCACATAATCTATTTATTCAAACATAATATCATTTAGCATTTTTTATACATACTTATTGTTATCAAAATTTATCTGAATTTGGTGATGTTATAATATATATATATATATATATATATATATATATATATATATATATAAAACTCAAAGCCTGAGGATTTCTTTGTATTGGAAAGTAACTAAAATGGAGCACGTTGTGTTTCGAAGCGGGAGACCTTGAAAACACAGCAAAGCTGACGACTGCGCGTTTTTTCCACGTCCATGTGTCCAATTTCATTGCTGCCTGTGTGTTAAATTAAATTGGTTTCCCACCTCTCAGAAAATCGCAATCCCTAACGACCCATGACAATAATAACACAGTTAAAAACCACTTTAAATAGAAACAAAGCTGCGCAAAAAACACAAAAATAAAGATAACTTGACGAATGAAGATTTTAAAAAATTGTCTTTAAAAAAAATGTCATTTAAAAGAAAACAATAAAGCGGGCGAAGCCACTGGTGTAACAGCCAATCTACTTTTACACGCACACGCACACGCACACACACAAAATTAATACAAATTAATACTAAAAAAACTTAAAAAGTGTGTGTGTGTGCGCGCGCGTGCTCAATAAATATATACACATTTATATAATTACTATACATACGATTTATAGTCTGGTAATATAAATACTAAAAGTTGCTCATTACCTCATCTGAAACTATTAAATTACCTCATCTGTCATTATATTTACTGTAAATACATTGTAGCGTGTCACACACAATTTAAAGTAAACTAGCTCTTATTGCAATAAAAATTTTCCATTTCATTTCTCTTTTTTTTTGTATCCAAGTTACTCATTTTAATAATAGTATCCACCTTTATCCATCTTATGAATTCAGCTTTCAGTGTATACCATGCATTTCGGGACATATGTTCCATCATCAGATTAACGATCATTCAAGGTTTTAGCATTAAACAAAATTATTTAAAAACATCTATACATATACCAATTACCATTTCAATGCAGACACAATGTCTGGTGTGCACTTTGGCAACGTTATTCAGTCACTTTAATACTACGAGTTACTGAGTGAGCAAATAACATCAATGTGCACACCAGACATCGTGTGAATTATAAAATTTTTGGAATATACATTTTTGATAATCTGTATGACACAAAAACTTGACAATCAATTGAATACTTTTCTTTTACAAAAGACACATCTTAAAATCCATAAAATCTGAATTGTAAACATTTTATAAAATGTTTTACAAGCTGTCAATTTTATCACAGTAAACTGTACTCTAATTTTTTTTTAAATCCTTCTACAATAGGACTGACACTATTTAATGTAACAGTTATCTGAACTTCAATTTAACTTTTTTGCATTGATGTTTTGAATTTATTGGCCAAAAACTTAAAAATTTACCAATTGATATCGTTCCATGCTATGTCACCATGGATACATAAACAAAATATTTTTTCATTTTCAAAAATTCACAGATAATGCTGGGTGGTATTCACTTTCTTTCGCGTTGTTTAAATAAAAGATAATTTATTCAAATTAATTATTTATTTTTAAAATATTAACAACTAGGTTCGTATTTTGATTATCTTTCTCAGCGTTTTTAAGAAAAGCATCCTGATATATTTCGTTTTGTTCTGAGTGTAGGCCTACATATTAAAAACAATTTTATAATTAATTACAACCATGATGTGACAGTAACAAGTTTTTAAAGTGTTCAAAAGTTAATTACAAAAATATAAATATCAGTATGTAGAACCATACATGACTTCCATGTTCTCAGATTCATATTTGAAATCATTTTCGAAATGAAATATTTCCATAGAAACTACTTCTTTCTTCAACCTTAACCATAGTACTGTGGTCACTAACGTATACCACCTCACATTAGTGCACTCGATTTTCACTGATAATGGCAGTCAATGGCACTGCCAAAACATCTGGTTTTGCAGAAAACACTGGACCATGGCCACACAGCCCGGGAAGAGAATTTTAACAACAAACTACTTCCTTGTTGCCGATAACGTAGTAAACATAAAAAATTATCCTATCCCCCTTCAACTATCATTTTCATTTATAGATATTTCATCTACCTTTCTACAGTGGATTATTATGACCTTCTTTTCAGGATGCTTTATTTATCAAAACTAAGTACTTACTTTTGTTAAAACATAAAACATTGCAGATAAACTACCCCTTCCCCTTAACCGATCTTCACCAAAATCAATAGGCCTTGAGTCCTCTACAAATCAGGCACATATGCAAAAAAGTTATTTGATTCTACTTGAATTTGTGGCAGTTATCGTTCGCCATAGAAAAAATTCTACACACAAACAGTTTTCAGAAAATGACTTTTCTTCATGTTTTGGGGGTAGTACAATCAGAATCAGCCCTTATCTCGAACATGATTTTTTCTGATCACCATACTTCCATTTCCTTATGGAACATGGAAGTAAAATTAATAGGTTTAGGATATAACAATAACTTATAAAACACAGAAAAACGGATCAGAAAGTTTGAACTTTCGATTTTTTTCAACCAATTTCTTATTTATGTTTACTAACAAAATGAAGACACCATGTAATATGAAATGCTAGCTTAGTGCAAGACTGACAAATCTATTACATATCAGTGACATCCAACTATCATGAAAACACGACATTCAGTTGAACAGACCAGAAAGGTTAACAAAGGCAGTCAGTTTGCAAGATCCAAACAGACATCACATCCAGCCAATGCACAGCTTGTTCTCTGTCTGTTTCATTATTAGGTTTCAGATCTATGTACCTAGCTTACCAGATATTACAGTTAGTAAACTGAATAAAGATGATACGCAGTTTAATTCTTGTTTTGTTGGTGCATTCTGTTGTTAAATTTGAAAAATAATTTTGATTTTACGATAAGCTCCCCACAAATTTTTAAACATTTTTAGTGGTGTGAGAATAATATTTTATATATACACTTGTAACCCCTATTTCAACTTTTAGACTTTATAAATACCTTAAATACCTAACCCCTTTTTTTTTTTTTTTTTTTTTTTTGAAAGAGGGGCCACTAGTTATTTAAAACTAGGCAAGAGCCTAGGGAAGCCAAAACTGCGCTGGGTCCAGTATGACGGGACTTGCAATTAAACTTGTTGTTAAGCAACAATAACAATTTTATTCAGCCATTTCAAATAACATGCAAGTATCACTCCCAGCATACAATATACTTTTATAGAATTTGAAAAAAAACTTCGTTACAAACTTTTACTCCCCTCCCTGTCATTACAATCCTGTGAAAATATGC
Source organism: Magicicada septendecula (assembly GCA_034769895.1). Taxonomy (NCBI): domain Eukaryota; kingdom Metazoa; phylum Arthropoda; class Insecta; order Hemiptera; family Cicadidae; genus Magicicada; species Magicicada septendecula. The sequence goes on along the minus strand of CM068368.1, from coordinate 263,829,090 downwards.
ACGTGTAATCTCATAAAATTAGAATACATGTAAACATCAGCATAATAATATCTCCCAAATATAAATAAATAGAACATCAATCAATATAAATATATAAATGCACCTAAATAAATAGTTACATAAATACACATAGCGCACACATATCTATATACACACATATATACTACACACGTTCACCTGGAGGGCAGCCCATATACATTTCACCATGCTTCCGAAGAATACAATCCTCAGTATCCGTGACCTAGACCCCCATCCCAAACTACTGTAAAAGGGTAAAGTGCCCAGCCTCCATAAAAAACTTTTCATAAACCAATCCATTAACCCGTCCGGGTGACTGCTTGCAACCAATGAAATTATTACCAGTATTCAAAATTTTAGAAAGGTTCCCCAGATAGGAATGTGCCATCGCCAGGTCAACATGGCTGCACGGCCGTACAAAATGTATAACAGAATTTATGGTTGGAAGTAAGAATCAATAGTAACAACTGAACTAGTTACAACTGACTCATATTAACAACTGAACTAGTAATACACTGGCTATAGCAGTAAAAGAAAATGAATGAAATTTCACTTATACTGAATTATTACAGAGTTAAGATAATTTTTATAAAATATATATATAATGACAATTTTAATAAAAACTTTATAACATCAGCCACTAATAAAACACATTTGAGGTGTTCCTACAGAATTGGCTTGGCCACAGGCGAGGCCATGCGCACCACCAGATCCAGCAACCTAAGACATGCTATAGACCTGTAGCTAACGGCACCGACAGGTGACATCCACAGGTTACAGCACCTCCCCAAACCTTTAAATCTACTAAAAAAACCAAACCCATATAGCTATGAATACCCTTAATCAATGCAAGCATAATTCACCCCCCTATCAATCAGTAATCTTAAGTCACACACACTTTTACCCTAAAAGAAAATTTCGCAGCAAAATTCGGTGACGCATGACCCCGTCCGGGCTCACACTTACTCAGGGGGCATAAGCCTTAGTAAAATACACTGACAAAATTTACAAGCACTAATTGTCTCGCTGGACTTGTGTACCAAACTTTAACTGGAGATGTTCCAGGAAGAGAATCAGATGTTCAACATTGTAGAGGCCAAAAATATATATATATATAAATGGGTTAAATGTCACCTGGTATAATCCGGCACAAAACCTGAGGTACTCATGATGTATTGTCCATTTCTTCCTCCCGACGGCACAGACGGAGAATCACTCATGTAATACCATTGGTGGCAGATGTTCAGCCACCCACTGAAGTGAATCGGGAATCGCCTTAGGTCGGGAACCCGGAGAGTCGCATAGTCAATTATCTAATCATGATAGATTTTAGCAGAAAAAAAAATCAAACTGGTCGCCGCCGGGAGATAGAATGGTTGATGCTGCGTTGGCTGCCAGACGAAAACTGCTCACCGCAGACACAGGAAAAATATTACGTATCGCTCCACACAGAGAGCGCGCGGATCGGCAACAAGCATGCAGGTAACAGCGTATACTCCGCTCAAATAATTAATTCACAAACCCCCGCAATGACAGTCACATAATTAACTGGGAAAGGGCCGAGTATTCCAAAACTCGGCACACCCCCACTCCAAAAGGGCAACATGGTTGCCCCAACTGGAACTCAGTGGTACCCTGCAGTGTACCACCCTTATATTCCATACTCGAGTTGGTATCGGTTTTCCCACCAGTCATGGCTCCCAGGAGAACAGAGAAACCTCACAACTGCGTCCATTCCCCATGCGACCCTCTCCGCCCTGCCAACCCCACGGGACCGCCCCAACACGTCACCCTCTCCGGTGACCATCACCTACTCCCACCGGTCCCACTCACATACCCGTCCTAAGACCAAACAAGGTATCTCCCACCTTGGTATGTGAGTGACCGTACTACTTCTCGTCCATCTCTTGGACCGACCAGCCACATGAACTAACAAGGCATCTCCATCCTTGTCACATGGCTGGCCCACATCCCTACACAAGGGCGGACGGCCCCGCCTAGCCAGGCAGAGAAGACCGCATCAAGGGCTCGCGAACATTAATCTCAACTCTTACTTTTTCAAAAACAGCGTAACTAGCAGAGGGGGTCACTTTTCCACCGACGTCGATACAAAATAAATACAATTCTCTCTCTCAACAAAAACACCCGGGAAACAACCGGAGAATGCGGCATGGCACGACCCTACAACGATCAACAAACAAATTCAATTACTATAAATAACGAAACAACAGCACGCTATCACTCTCCATCATAACTTTCAGAACAACCAAAACAGGGGAACTTACAATCTCCAAGACCACGACTATCTAAGGGCACTCTCCAACTCTCTAACTTTCTCCATGATAACCTTCCAGAACAGGGGAAACTGACAATCTCGAGGACCACAATCTAATCACTTCCGGCAAGTCTCTCTAACTCCTTATTGATAGATCTTTTTTTTTTTAAGGGGAGGGATAGGAAAATCGGGAAGAGGAAACGGGGCAAGGATCATTTGGCGGTCAATAGTTAGGACTAAGGGTAAGGGCCTGGTTCCCTCCGAAAAGGAGAATGACTGGAGAAAACCAAGGCTCGCGTGGGCAGGGGCACAACCCTGAAGTAGACAACACCACTGGGAGTGTGGTGAACATCTACCCGCTACCCGTTAACCTCTTCTTCTTACCTTTCTATGACAGACTTTAGGTACTCTTTCCTTCTGGACACCACTCTCAGCGAAATTATTTCGTGTTGAGCTGTACTGACTGGTTTCTTCGGAATCAGAATCAAGGCAACTTACCTCACTACTTTCACGCCGCTTTGGATTATGCTCATCATCTAACTCCTCTACTCGTCTTTCTTCCAATCCTTCCTTCTCTTCCTCCTCTTCCACAATTTCCCCCTTTTCATCCCCATAATCCAAATCAACCTCATGACACTGCACCTCCTCATCATCCTCCAGTGGCTCGTCTGATCCATCTTCAACCGCATCTTCCCTCAGCTCCTCACCAATTTCTTCATCACACTCGCCACCAGCCGCTTCACCAACTTCTTCTCCAATCTCATTTTCCTCAACACGTTCATCATCAACATCATCGCCATCACATCCACTTCCACCATCAGAACACCGCACATCCTCGTCCTCCTCTAGTTGCTCACCTGGTCCACCCCAACTTCTTTTCGTTCTTCGGAATCCTCAACACTACCTACAGAAGGCGTCTGCACATCTTCACACACTATATCATTCTCACTCACACACTCCACAACGCTGCCACCAAATTTCTCCTCAACTTCTACCTCATCTACTTCTACCACACTTGCAGCATGGACATCCCCTTGTCCATCCACAACCTCAGAAACACTTGCAGCCTGGACATCCCTGTGTCCATCCGCAAACTCAGACTCTTCAGTCTCTCTAACACCCACAACTATACTCCCCTGTGCAGCATCTGCAGACCGCTCTTCTGCCTCTTCCTTCGATTCCTCTCCTTCACCACTCTCAGCAACTACAACGTTCTCAACATTTTCCACCCTGGAATCCAGCTGTCCAGGTTCATGTGCAATGACTAAATTAATTTGTACTGGCGATGGTAAAGCGACACTCTCAAGTGACTTCTCACATCCCTGCGTAGACGATGATGATGTCACAGGATCTGGATCCCTCACGAACCGAGATGGAGATACCGGAACAAATTCCGCGGCCTCTGGATTCAACCATGACGCCCTCTTTGAGTCCTGTAATTCAGTGTCAACAGACGTTTTCTTGTCGTCTTGTATTAATCCACAGAAGTTATTCCGCTTTTCTTCTTTCTCTTCACCTTCTTCATCCACAACTCTATTAGGCACTGGTACTTCCTCTGGAACCTTTAAAGTTTCCTTACTCTCCAAATAGGAATAACTTGCTACCGGCTCCCTACTTGCCGATGTTTGTTTACTAACATAATTTCTTCTTCCCCTGTTAATTTCACCCTTCTTTGTTTTCTGTGCTGTAGCTGTTGTTACCGTCTTCTCACTTGCCACCCCCTTGTAGCCTCCATTACTTCCGGAATATTCAGTTTTTCTGACTGTCTCTTGTGTTCTCCACCGACCACCATGCTTGTCCTTTTCAGCTCTTCCTAATAAACTACTTGAGTATTGGACATCTTTGGCAGCTCTTCCCCGGGACTCATCATTCACCTGGGCAGTCCTGGCATGCGCACACCACCGGTCCAGGTCCGCAAAAGAACGTGGAGGCTCTGCGAAAACCAGCCGGGATCTCTCTTGGGGAGTCAGACCTTCTCGTATTACCTGTATGACTTCCGTCTCGGGCAACCCCAGTCTTAATATACGGGCAGCTTTCCTTACATCATGCACGAAGTCCCCCAATGCCTCTCCGTTGGCCTGTAGACGATAGAATAACTTAAACTTCAACTGGTCTTGTCGTCGACGGGGTATGAAGAAGTCCAACACCTCCGCATGGAAAGTGTCGACACTGCAGCCCCGACACAGAATGCTGGTGACCAGCCATGCCAATGAACCCCGGCAGTACGGGTATATAAGGGACAAGACCTCCTCATCGGACACACCCGGGAAATCTGCCAACTGCAGGACCAGGTCCAAGAAGACCAACAACCTGTCCTCATCTACTCCATCCAAAACCGAAAATTTCTGGAGAACTCCGGAAAGGGGGTGGGGCAATTTCTGGTAGCATACCCCCGCCAGAATTGCACAATTCAAAACCCACAACAACAAACATAAATTTCCACGAAACACCTAACACACAAACATGACTTACAAAAAGAAAATCTTGAGTACTCTCTCTTCCATCAAGAGGACCCCCCGGGTTCCCTAGCGCTGCGAAAACCCGATCCACTCCAGAAACAACTCTCCGTCAGCCGCCAGACTCAAAAGAAGAAACGACATCAGACACTAACACTAACATACAATCCACACCACTGAACAACTACCACAACATATAACAATTCAACAAGACATTTATTATAACTTCCGCGACTAAGTCGGGTCAATGACAGTACCGACTTCCGGTCAGGCCATACCGCATCCAGCTAACCTCTTGCGCTATTACTTCATAACAATTTATATAAGGCAGCCCATTCCCCCCGGCAATCCCCCCGCGCTCTCCGGTAAGGTCCAATCTCAACAACAACAAAAACCCCAACTAAAACGCATGCCACGTGGCGGCACCAGGTTTACAATTGAAATCCCATAGCAATAATTCATACCTAATACCTATATACATACATACAATATCAAACCTGCCATAGCATCTACCAATTTTCATTTTCAAATATTGCTGATGTTTGATGTTCTTTCCAAACTATTTCCGAGTTTGCAAGCCCCGTCACACCAAAGGACCCAAGGGTTCGACCAAAGAATCGATCGCGCTCTGCTACCATTTGTAACCCCTCTTTCAACTTTTAGACTTTATAACCCCCCTTTTTTTTTTTTTTTTGAAAGAGGGGCCACTAGTTATTTAAAACTAGGCAAGAGCCTAGGGAAGCCAAAACTGCGCTGGGTCCAGTATGACGGGACTTGCAATTAAACTCGTTGTTAAGCAACAATAACAATTTTATTCAGCCATTTCAAATAACATGCAAGTATCACTCCCAGTACACAATATACTTTTATAGAATTTGAAAAAAAACTTCGTTACAAACTTTTACTCCCCTCCCTGTCATTACAACATTACAATCCTGTGAAAATATGCACGTGTAATCTCATAAAATTAGAATACATGTAAACATCAGCATAATAATATCTCCCAAATATAAATAAATAGAACATCAATCAATATAAATACATAAATACACCTAAATAAATAGTTATATAAATACACATAGCGCACACATATCTATATACACACATATATACTACACACATGTTCACCTGACAGGCAGCCCATATACATTTCATCATGCTTCCGAAGAATACAATCCTCAGTATCCGTGACCTAGACCCCCATCCCAAACTACTGTAAAAGGGTAAAGTGCCCAGCCTCCATAAAAAACTTTTCATAAACCAATCCATTAACCCGTCCGGGTGACTGCTTGCAACCAATGAAATTATTACCAGTATTCAAAATTTTAGAAAGGTTCCCCCAGATAGGAATGTGCCATCGCCAGGTCAACATGGCTGCATGGCTGTACAAAATGTATAACAGAATTTATGGTTGGAAGTAAGAATCAATAGTGTACTCATATTAACAACTGAACTAGTAATACACTGGCTATGGCAGTAAAAGAAAATGAATGAAATTTCACTTATACTGAATTATTACAGAGTTAAGATAATTTTTATAAAATATATATATAATGACAATTTTAATAAAAACTTTATAACATCAGCCACTAATAAAACACATTTGAGGTGTTCCTACAGAATTGGCTTGGCCACAGGCGAGGCCATGCGCACCACCAGATCCAGCAACCTAAGACATGCTATAGACCTGTAGCTAACGGCACCGACAGGTGACTTCCACAGGTTACAGCACCTCCCCAAACCTTTAAATCTACTAAAAAAAACAAACCCATATAGCTATGAATACCCTTAATCAATGCAAGCATAATTCACCCCCCTATCAATCAGTAATCTTAAGTCACACACACTTTTACCCTAAAAGAAAATTTCGCAGCAAAATTCGGTGACGCATGACCCCGTCCGGGCTCACACTTACTCAGGGGGCATAAGCCTTAGTAAAATACACTGACAAAATTTACAAGCACTAATTGTCTCGCTGGACTTGTGTACCAAACTTTAACTGGAGATGTTCCAGGAAGAGAATCAGATGTTCAACATTGTAGAGACCAAAAATATATATATATAAATGGGTTAAATGTCACCTGGTATAATCCGGCACAAAACCTGAGGTACTCATGAAGTATTGTCCATTTCTTCCTCCCGACGGCACAGACGGAGAATCACTCGTGCAATACCATTGGTGGCAGATGTTTGGCCACCCGCTGAAGTGAATCGGGAATCGTCTTAGGTCGGGAACCCAGAGAGTCGCGTAGTCGATTATCTAATCATGATAGATTTTAGCAGAAAAAAAAATCAAACTGGTCGCTGCCGGGAGATAGAATGGTTGATGCTGCGTTGGCTGCCAGACGAAAACTGCTCACCGCAGACACAGGAAAAATATTACGTATCGCTCCACACAGAGAGCGCGCGGATCGGCAACAAGCATGCAGATAACAGCGTATACTCCGCTCAAATAATTAATTCACAAACCCCCGCAATGACAGTCACATAATTAACTGGGAAAGGGCCGAGTATTCCAAAACTCGGCACACACTTATAATACTAATATTAACTTTGGTATACATTTGCTTAATCAGTTACATGAGGTTTACTTTTATCAATATCGTATTCTTTCAAATGCATGTCCAGATTTTTCAAATAATTATGTACAACAAGAAATTACAAAGGCATTTTAAAAGAATTAAAAATGAATTACATAGAAGAAGAATGAATTAAAAAGGCATTTTCATCTTTTAAAATCCAACATTTTAAAATGCCAATGAGTGACATATTTTGGTATAATCACGTATCAGAAAAAAAACAAACTTCCCAACTTTTTTGAATTACTATTCAGTAAAATTTCAGAATTTAGAAATCTTAAATGTTTTAAAAAACAAGCTATGCTGGCCAAAACATCTGGAAGAAATTTTAGCTTGATTTTGATTTATCCAGATACTATTAATTACAAAAGGAATATATTATATTGGCCTACTTTATGTTGTCACAAACCTCTTGTAAGATCACTTCTTTAACAGGAACACTTGGATGTAAAAGAGCTCTTGAAATCTGTGTGCCATATGACTTAAGAACCACTGCTGAATCCAGTACTTCTAATAATATTTTTAATACATCACACGCCACTGTAACTTGTTCACTGCAACATTTTACCAATATTATATGAAAATTAATATGTAATCTGGAACACAATTATGAATATAATTATAAAAAGACTGACAAATTTTTTTAATGGGTCTAGCTCTCTTTCTCACACAATTGTTTTTAAATCTGAAACTTTAACATATAACACAGAATAACTGACCTAAGAAGATTATCATTACATCTTCAGCTAGGTTTTTGAGTGTCATTCATATAATTTTTTTGTACCTCAAGATGGAAGCTTCAAGGAAACCGTAGGAACACATCCTACAAGAAATCTATATTCGCTCCATTTTTGATCATCATTCCACACCGATTTCCATCACCAACTCCAGAGTTTATTAGGGATGCACTGTGATTCATTGTAGCCCAAGAATATAAATTAAAGAGTGTTCCTTTCAGGATTGTACTGAATGAATGGTGTTTGGGAAATGTTAACACAAGCACTATGTTTCACACACACACACACACACACACACACACACACACACACACACACACACACACACACACACACACACACACACACACACACACACACACACACACACACACACACACACAGCTTTAAATCATTTAAATAAGCTTTAAATCATTTTATACTATGGGTGCCATTGAATATCACAACTTTTACTTTTTCATTGTTTTCCAGTGGTCACAGTAACCTAACCTACTGCCTAATGTTTTCTGGTTAATGGTAGTCTGAAGGTAGTTTATTTTAATGTTTTATTCTTCTTCTACTTCTTCATCTGGCCCTTTCAGGTATGTTTACAAATAATCTACACGGTCAGATTATGCTTCTATTTTTTTTAAACTTTACTACAGTACTGTATGGTTGTGCAAATAATTCGCATGAGGGAGAAGCATAAGTGGTGTGACATAAACAACCTACTTTCTAACCTGCAAACATTAGTTTCATTTTGTTTTAATTGTCTCCAAGTCACGTTACTAACTATTTAGAATTAATATTAGGCAATTACCTGTATTAACGGACGTATTGTGACTTATTTGGTTTTTTCCTTAAAACGACGCGTTTCGAGCATAAATCCTCATCATCAGGTTTCAAAACTATAAAAACATCAAATTCACCCAAAAGGGGTCGTCAACTAGTTAAAACACACAAAAAACACAAAAACACCACACATAATTTAACATCGACACAGTCTCGGCACAGTCCGATGCGCATCGTCTCGTTGCCAACGACCAACTGTTGCACTTTGTCTTATATGACCGTTATCATTGCCCGCTGACCCATCGATATCGATGGCCGTGTTGTACATCAGATTCAATCGGAACAAAACTTTGTCACTAAGTAGCTGGTCCGTTTGTAACTTAGATGCCTTGTATATCTCATATTCCTCCACAATCTGCTAATATATCTACTAATCTGCAATAGTTTTAGACGATACGTAGTTTTAGATAGACAATACAGTAGACGCCCTCTAGTCCGGCCTCGGTTGGATCGGCCGTCGGATGGTTCGGCCAGCCATACGGTGAGTCACACAGTCTAGACGAGCCTCCAGCGACAGGCCCCGACTTGTTAACGGAAAATATATGTAGCTCAGTTGACTTGTGCTTTTGTTCATGTGCGGATGTATGTCTTATGTTGTGAGTTCTGTTTATATAGTCTGTGTAAATATATTTGTGTATATAGTACTACTGTATGTATCTGTGTAAATAAAAACGTTTTCCGACATGAGTGCGAAATGAAAACACACGTTCGTGACTATGGACCAGAAATTACATGGGAGGAGGAGGAGGATGAGGAGGAGAAAGAGGAGGAGGAGGAGGGGGGAGGAGATGAGCTAGTTTTTCGAAGAGCTTCACACAATTACAAAGATTTTACACAACAATAATATAGATGTATCACATAATGTTAACAAGTATGCTTTGTCTAATAATTAAATGAATATAAAATGTGTTTCAAAACTAAAACCATTATCTGTCAGTTAACCAATCGAATCTGATTTCTGTATGACTTCAGACTATTATCTCCCAAGCAGATTTATTACAATGAAACTAAATTTTATTGCTGAAATGTTACCAGCTGTTGCTGTCAGCTGTTAAATGAATTTCATATAACCCATGAGCTTTTTTTACCTAAAAAAAGTGTTTAGGCCTAATGCTTTGGTTTCGATTTACGGGTTGCAAAAACTTTCACCTTGATTTCTGCTTCAAGGCTACAATTAAACCTACTGAAATTCTTGCAACTTAAATTAAAGGGTAAATTTGATGGTTTCATGTGGTTTTGGATCTGAAAAATTGGGCCCCAGAACTGTGTCTTGGGTAGCTGTATAGAAACGTTTTGTAATCTCAAAAAAGTCGAAAAACATACTTTTCTAGGTTTAATGTGAATTTACTTGTTTAAACTGACAATAAATAAATATAAATTTGTAATACGTACAATTTGTACAGAATTTAATTCTGAGAAATGTGATGTACGTAAAGTCATTATACCCATAATAACAAAAATTAACGTTTAAAATAATCAAATTAAATTTAAGAGCTGTCTAACTTCATATGAATAATGAGTTGGTGCATCATCATGTTGAAAGAACATTTGCAACCTTTCTTCAAGATGTATGTCTTCTAACAGGATTGATATCTGATTTTGTAAAATGTCTTTGTACTCAATACCAGTAAAGCGATCTTGAATAATAAATGGTACAATTAACTGGTCCCCAATTATACCTCACTATACAATTATAACCAGTCTTGAAAGTTTGTCTCTATTTTTTTCATTTGGATTTTCATGTGTCCATTTGTGACTATTTTCTGAATTGTGTGTTCCATTTCTCACTAAAATAGATTCGTCAGTGAATAAACACGATTAACAATACTTTAATTTTCTTGTATCCATTGGTGAAACTTTAATCTTAACTCACAGTCACCTGGTTGAAGATGTTGAACAGTATGCAAATGATAAGAATTCTCTTTCTTTAGTGTTCTTCAGATTTTAGTTCTGGGCATGCCTGTTTGATGTGAAGTCCTTCTGGTGCTGAGTTGAGGACTGCGCTGATTCACTTGAATGATATTTTTTCTTACTGAAATACAGGCTGTTCTACAGGGCATTCAATTGAACAACCAATCATTGGAAACGACCCGTTAGTTCGTAAATTATGAAAGACCAGAGAAATGATTTGTTATAAGGTACTCTCCTGTTTGGAAATCTTCACTGCATGGTAGCCAACTTGGTATTTACGTTTTGCAACCCATGAATTTCCAGTACTCAAACCATACATGAAAACAATATCTGCACACTCATTATTTGAAAACTGTAATGGCATCACGAAATTGTTTAAAAAAACACTACAAATCGCACATTACGGATTAGTTATGATAAATAATTAACCTACTATAGTATAAATTATTGTTTCTTGATTTTAATTCAATTTTGAGTCTGAACAATACATTACTACCGAGAGTAGTCTTTTTTTATAAGTTTTATTAAAACAAGTTAGTTAATGTTATTCAAATTATTATTTTTTAATTATTCTATCAATCTTAACTAAAATTAACATATTTTATTAATTCCATAAATTTGTGTATTTATAAATTATTATTAACAAATAAATGGTTTGCAGTACATTACCAGAAGAAGAAACTTCTTACATTTTTATGTTATGTTTCTTTTACAATAAAATTTGATTTGTTATGTTTATTTGTTTTCTTATTGACTTTAATTACATAAAATTTCTAAGAATTGAATTCTTTAAAAATTGCATTACAAATTCATCTTTATTTATTGGCAATTTAAACAAGTAAATTCACATCTGAACTAAAAAAAATGTGTTTTTGACACCACATTTTTGAGATTTACAAAACTTTTCTATAAAACTACTCAAGATACAGTTTTGACACCCTCTTTTTTTTATTTTTCAGGCCAAAAACCATATGAAACCATCAAATTTTCCCTTTAACTTAGGTTCCAAGAATTTCAGTAGGCTTAATTGTAGCATTGGAGCAGAAATCAAGGTGTAATTTTTCACAAGTCGTAAATCAACAACGAAGCATTTTTGGAACTGTTTATATGAAATTTCTTCTTTATTTCAGCCTATAGAATGCATTCCTGAAGTATGTCCCATTCCTCATGGGACACCTGTATAGCATTTTTATTAACAGAATAGCTTTCAAAACATGAACATGATTTGGTGACAAAACATGAGGCCAAGTGGATTAACACATGAACAGGAATAAACACACAACTCTCTATGTACAATACTCACTTTTACTTTACAATCCACAAACAATGCACAACTCAAAGTAATGCATATTACTAAGCTGGACTCCCTTGTATAACAGAACTCATATTTTGCTTCATAATTTTCAATACTTCTTACTTTTCTCTGTAAACCATATGATTTTCAAAAAATTAAGTCTTTTATGCCAGCTATAAAACATAGTACTTATTAGAATTGCTTCGTTTGTGAGTGTGTTATAAAAAATGAATTATGTTAAAATAACAATAGATCTGTAATAGAATGGGAGTCTAGTACTGCCTTATTTTGAGTTATGTATAATTTGTGAATTGTACAATAAAAGTATGTTTTATTTTTGCGTGCTGACGTACTAACATCATATTTGGTCACCTTACTTTGAACAATTTATTACGGTATTTGTAGTTTAAATAGAAATGAATATGTATTATTTTTAGAGTTCATTGTTTATTTATAATAGCGTAAATAGACCTAACTACTTTTACATTACACTATTACACCAAATAAAACATTAGAATATTTAACATTACAGGTAACATTTACAATTGCAATCAGCTATTTTGTCAAATTCCTTGGCAACATTTAACAGATTCCAATGTGGGGTGGGAGATGTGTTTTTGAAGAAATAGAAGTAACAGTATGGGTTTTAACTGAATCCATATATTATGTTCAGTTAAAACATACAGTAATCCCCCGTTATAAGGACTAATGGGGCTTTAAGGTGTCCATTATATTGAAAGTCCGTTGTAACTGTATACAGCAGGTAGGCCTTTAATATGAAAATGACTCATTTAAACTACTGTTCTATTTTTATATATGACTATTACTGTACTTATATAAAATAGATAAGAGTACAGCATTAAAAAAAAAATGTATACCTTATACAAAATACATGTCTACATTATTGTACTAAAAACTTAGTTCTTTGTAAAGGGTAGTTTATATACGTACACAAAGTATTCATAATTATAGTAAAAACACTGTCCAATTTTTACATAGTATCTTTTTTCAAAAAAAAAAGGCTACCGTACGTGTCAGAATTACTTTCCACATTTACTGGTTTGAAAAAAATAACTAATTTTTGTTGTGATTGGTTACAGTTAATTTCTTTACTCAATAATTCACGAAGGAGTTGCAAGTGATCATATTAAGGTGATGTGTTTTCATTTGTTGATTGTGAACATACTCAACAATAAAGTTCAATTGGTCTTTTACTTTGCACACTGCAAATTTTGGCTGAGAATTGTCTCCTTCATCTTCGTCCTTCTCTGAACTTTCTAGCACTCCTGTTACAGCAAATCAGCAATCTCCTCTTCAGTCATGATGTGGTAGCCAGGATCATCTTCATCTGTGAGGACTGGATAACCTCTAATGGCAGTTTCTTCTCCCGATTCTCATGGAAGTCTTCTGGTTTACATTCATCGTAGACTATTAATAGAAGCATGCAGGACACAACAGCGTCAATGAACGGAATAAGTCACATGGCTAGACATCGCAGACATTCTCCAGTGTTGTTAAGCATCATTTCTGAGCCTGATTGCCTTTAATTTTTCAAAATTTCATTTTTCTTAGAGCTGTCCATTATAAGTGGGGTCTGTTTTAAAGGGGCCTTTATAACGGGGGATTACTGTACTTGTTTTCTTCTTAATTGCACTTTACTTTCACTTACTTATTACAAAGTATGTGTTGTAATATTATAGGTTAACTTGTTATTTGGAATGGGACTTGTCTGAACAATTTCGAATAACTAGGCGGATGGCTTAAAAGGCAAGTACACATTTGTATAAAGTTTTGTATGGGGTGTATTTATTGCATTTGTCATTTAACCTCTTCATGAAACTGAAATTAGGGTTAAGCTAATAAAAGGCTACCGTCCATTATCCTAAAAAATCCTACGGTTTAACTTTGATCTCATATTTTTAGAGCAAAGTGTTACAAAAATGGTGGCAATATTCGTTTTCATCTACACGTTATAATACCTGACAGCAGCGGTATCTGAATTTTTCTAATTACCGTATGATCAATAAGTATTTGAAAAGATTAATATTTTAAATACTATTATATATAAAAAACTTTCACAAATATTACTATATACTATTATATATAAAAAACTTTCACAACCCTTCCTCAGTGTGAGTAAATACTGAATGTCATTGTTACAGAATAACAATTATGGATTATAGGTGTGTGTGTGTGGTGGGAATTGATGGTGGGAGGGAATTGGCGCTGAGGTTCAAATTGTGTGTTTGGATCAATGTATCAAATAGTGTATGTGATCTGTAATGTAATTGTTCATTTAATATGTTGTTTGGTTGTAGTGCGTGATATCTGTATATTTCAAATTGTTCAGCTGTGTTTAATTTTCTACTATTTGGTAAGTAGTGTAATATTTCCATGTTGTGTTCTATGTTTGTGTAACTATGGTTTTCATTTTGTAAATGTGTGGCAAATGTGGAATGTATGTAATTTGTGGTGAGGGCTTTTACATGTTCTGAAAATCTGGAATAAAAAGATCTTCCCATCTGGCCGATGTAGAATTGGTTACAATCATTACAATTTAATTTATAAACTCCTGTTTTACTGTATGTGTCTGTGTCTTTGTTAATATTTATGTTTCCTAATGGTGTTGTTGGTTCTGTAGGCTACTTTATAATACCGTGTTTTCTAAATGTGTTAGCAATTTTGTGTGTATTGGAGTTGTAGTATGTAAGTGTTATGTACTTACTGGGTTGTGTGTTGTTGGTCTGATGTGTTATTTTTTGTGCTTAGGATGCGTTTGTGTATTTTATTTACCAAATCGGGGTTGTATCCATTTTTAACTGCTATATATTTGATTGTGTTAAATTCTTCTTTGTAGTCATGTGTTTAGGGGTATTGAAGTGAGTCTATGGAGCATGTAGATTTGCACAAAATTAATATTTTGTGCAAACGCAAATGTCTAACATATGCTTGTTTATGCCTAAACGCTACATGAAAACTACGATTTATACTAGACTGTATTGTTACATGAAGCGTGCGAAGAAACATCCAACACGGAAATCTAACCTATAACTTACCTGTCTGTGCTGTTTACGCACTCAAACACTTCCGACAACTGTACATTTTCAGCAATTTGTCTCCTCTGTGATGAATTCAGACCACTTAAAGCAACTTTTATAGATGATACAGCTTCTTTAACATCAATATGTGTTGGTAAATCTCTTATTGTTTTCTGAAACCACTCTAAATTAGCGGACATTTTTGAAGGCATTTAAAAAATTGCCCTTTCATGCCTCTATGCCTCTGCTTCATTTGTTTCGTCATTCAGTATGGTAAACATTAACGTTGAACATTATAGGCTACGTGTTGATACATATTTCAAATTCTGTATAGTTTAAAAATCATTTAGCAGGGTAAGTTAGAATCCACATCTTTAGAAAACCACTCTAATATTTAAATTAAAATGTATGAAATTAATGAATACTTATTTAACAATGTTGAATCTGAAAAAAAAAACATTCCACCCTAATTTGAGACTAACAAAAGCAAGCCGCTTTCTTAGAAATCCTTTCTGAGGTAAATTCTTGGATTTCAACGTAGCTTCAAACAGAGATACATTGAACACACAAAAGCACTCCACACCACTACAGAATCTACCTTCGCAAACCACCTCATTGAAGCAAACCACACATATAAAAACATCGACAATAACATGAACATACTACACGTACACACAAAAGGCCGAAAACTAGACACTCTAGAACAATTAGAAATATACAAACACACAAAAACAAATAAAAACGACATCCTAAACGAACAGACACAATTCAAATCGCACGCATTATTCGAACACATCTCACCACACACACACAGCTTCAATCTTTCGAAACACTTTCTCGTCGCCAACAACAAGACGAGCAGCGCTACTAACGACAGCCTCTGATGAAGCCTTCTATAGGTGAAAGCCGGTTTAGGCTGTAAGGTAAAACTTTACGTTTTTACTTATAAAAAACTTTGTGTTCCGAGTCGTCAATATTATAGTGATATTTAGCCTTTCTGAGGGTTCCAGAATGAGAATCTTTAATCCGTGTTCCAGTGGCGAGGCGTTTTTAGAATGTGTATGCGGTTATACCTATCTCAGCCGTCAACAAATAAAAACTCCTCTCTCTTCGTGTGATAATCAAACCCGGTCAACAGTATTAACAACAGATAAGAAAAGAGTAAATATTACAATTTTTCCTTTTTCTAATAGAGACCAATATAATAATATTAATTATATAAATTGTTTTAGTAAATCAAGCAACGACCTCAGAGGACTCTACTCCAGCATAGCTTTACACCGAAAGGTAGAAAAGCTCCAAGGATTAAGTAAGTATGGTAAACAAGAAATCAAGCAGACTGTATTAGGAATTTACCAGTACGCTGAGTGGCGTTTGGTGGTACCGATTCGTCTGTTATTTCCACTTGTTTTAATCATATACAGCCACAGAATCCATAAATAAACACACTGCACAATTATTTATTTAAAATAATGGATCTTTTCGGTTAAGTGGCAGCATGGAGTGAGCAATTACTCTACGTAAGGATCTTAACAACAACCAGTCATTATGATTATGAGATGTAGTACAACAATCTGCAAAACATACTACATAACATTAATAATATCTCTAACACCAGTATTTATAACCTTGTTTTCACTGACAAGATGAGATGATTATTATACATATTCGTGTGTAATACATAAATCATATTAGTACACTAAGGTTATAACCCTGATATGTAAAAATATTAATATTTACATACATAATTTACATTAAATAATCCAACGCACAGCGTGCTTACATTGCTCTCACCACATTACATTTAAAAGTCACGGAGCAAAGATGGCGGGTGCGAATACCTATATTATAGAGCTCTACGTAGCATCGCCAGTAACAACGCATTTCCCCCTCCACACGTAGCGATAACCAGCGACAGTTTGTATTTTTATTTTCATTTGACATATTTTTTTATATTTATTTTTATACTGTATTTTTATATTTATATAAAATGGTGCTTACACACTTCTCGCATGTATGAATTCCAATCCATGCATGTGAAGTGATTCATTTCCAACTCATCTTGACAGTAGGCCTATGCCCGGTTGTGTACTCCTTACTCCAACAGTAAATGAAGTATACGATTGTGCGGAAATCTAATCGAGAATTATTTATAATAGTAGTATCCTGTCGCACTTGTTTGGATTCCCGACAGTCCTTTGTAGAACATACCCAACGGTCTTTACCTGTCGTATAGTTTCATTTGATCGCCGTTCGTACAAATTCTTGGGTTATGTAAAATATTTTTGTCTCTTAGAAACTGTATCGCTGAATCTTTGTCGGGAATCTGTGCTGTTAACTGAAGGAAATTCATGACACGCAACGATACTACTACACTTTCGATTGCGGCATACAATACAGAGTCGCAGGGTACCCTGTCACCATGGAATAGTTGCAAAATGCGTTGTTACTGGCGATTGCTACGTAGAGTAGGCTAATTGTCACTGCACGCTGCCACTTAACCGAAAAGATCCAAAATAATTTATAATATCTTGTATCTGCTGTTTAATATGTCACACGTAAACAATACAGATTCACAATGGTAATTAAAATCGTCCACAACGACACTAATTCATTCATTGTAACGGCTCACAATAATTTATTATTCACATTATCGTTAATTATTGTTCCTATACCGTCGATATTTCGTAACAAATTTAACAGCCCTACATAATTTCCTCGATTTGACGATGTCACAGATTCGTCATGTCCACGAAATGGGAGTTAATTTTCAGCCAAAAAACACACCCGTTAATTAGACAACGAAGAATGTACCAGTTTTGTTTTACCATGTTATTGTGCTGTTTGATGTTAATGTTAAATTGTTCACTAAAGGCATATTCAATTCTGGTTTTACCGAACTGTTTTAAAGCAAGAAGGGAAGCAACATGACTCTGTGAAATCTCATGGCGTTTTTGTAAATTAAACAAATTGTTCAAATCAGAAACTCCTGAATTTGTCCAGACATTTTTTTCAGTTGAAATGCATGGCCAACAGTATAATTTTGAAGTTTTTCTACAGCCGCAAAGCCAAGTTTTTACTTCATAATGTTGTTCCTTTAAATGTCGTGTATAATTTTTTGTTTTTGACGTTAACGTGGGAGTTAATGGGGTTGGTCTACCGCTAGAAATAATGTTTAGTTTATCTGTAAAACTTCTACTACTGAATGGCTGTATAAATAAACTTTCAATTACTCAATTGCACTCAACTACACACGACGATGATGTTCCCGCCACAGGCTCTACTACAAACGAACTCATAATTAAAAAACTTTAAAAACACGGTCTGCGTAAGCACTAAGCACTGTATATGCAGAAACCGAGGCCGACGAAAAAGTAAGTCTTTTCGTCGGCCTCGTGCAGAAACAGTAACGCATAGCGTTTACAGCTAGAGGTGGGCCGATATACCTATAACAGGTATTTTGGAACGATATTTTTGTGGAACGGGTGTAACAGTGACTGAAAAGTTGAAATACCTGTTATTCGCGGCGACGCTGTTCCGAGTCGAGGCACGTCCCCTACACTCCTACACAGACACACACACACACACACACACACACACACACAAAGTACGCAAGTAACAAGTAAACGAATACGCCAAGGCCAAATATTAGGCGTACAAAAATATCGCTGGTACGCAAGGAACAACCAGTATTTCAAATACTAGGTATTTTAAATACTAGGGGTATCACCGATACACAAGGAACAACGCGTATTACAAATACTAAGCGTATCAGAGGAACAGTAGTATTTTAGGAACACCTAGTATTTTAGGAACAAGTAGTATTTTTATAACAAGCGTATTTCGAGTAGAAAGTAGTACGAAGCCACTTTTTCGTCCTGAATACTTCATTCTGCGCAAAGAGACGAAGCTGTTTTTAATAAAGGAAATAATTCATCCTGCTGTTACATTTATTCTCGTGTGATATATAATACAGATTATATGCTAATAAATTATATATTATACTAGTCACCAACTTGTAACTAAAATCGGTTGGTAAAACTTTATGTTTTTACTCAAAAAACTTTGTGTTCCGAGCCGTTAGTGAAATAGTTGTATTTAATTATATTGAGTTATAACCTACAGAGTGGCTGATGTTGATAAGCTATATTATACTTTTTATTAATGTGATTTTAACTTCACTACACATCTCACGTAAATGATGAGATTGTTGTAAATTCAGTGGCGTACCTACGCCAACTGGTGCCCGGGGCGAACTTCAAGATTGCCGCCCCCCGTCCTTTCACAATTTGTGACTGTAGAATCAACTTACCTACTTCCAACTCCCATTCCTCGCCCACATTTCTTCTTCTGTTGTTTACTGTCGGCTGTTGCTGTGCTACATCTCTGATCACACTACACTGACCATTATCTATGTCAGCACATAATAATTGTCATAAATTAAATATTTATAAGTTTCATTAGGACTAGGTTATTTTCAATAAAGATTCAGTTTATTTATAACAAATGATTATAATTGGCTAATAAGTACTTAACAAATCTGGTATAATACGATACAACTTATATTTAAAAATTAAACTCCAACTATAAGAAGAACTGAAAAACCTTACATATCTAAAATATTGCAATGTAAATATATTGCACAAAATGAAGTAGCATTGCATTTTTTGAAAATACATGAAAAATATAAAATTTCTCAAATAAAATATCTTAGATTCAAGATTCTTACAGTGTTAGAAAACACTTTTATAACTAAATATCACTATTATATTGACGACTCGGAACACTAAGTTTTTTATAAGTAAAAATGTAAAGTTTTACCTTACAGCCTAAACCGGCTTTCACCTATAGAAGGCTTCATCAGAGGCTGTCGTTAGTTGCGTTGTTCGTCTTGTTGTTGGCGACGAGATAATGTTTCGAAAGATCGAAGCTGTGTGTGTGTGGTGAGATGTGTTCGAATAATGCGTGCGATTTGAATTGTGTCTGTTCGTTTAGTATGTCGTTTTTATTTGTTTTTGTGTATTTGTATATTTCTAATTGTTCTAGAGTGTCTAGTTTTCGGCCTTTTGTGTGTACCTGTAGTATGTTCATGTTATTGTCGATGTTTTTATATGTGTGGTTTGCTTCAATGAGGTGGTTTGCGAAGGTAGATTCTGTAGTGGTGTGGAGTGCTTTTGTGTGTTCAATGTATCTCTGTTTGAAGCTACGTCCTGTCTGGCCTATGTAGAATTTATTGCAATTTGAACAATTTAGTTTATATACACCGGGTAGATCGAATTTGTTTTGTGCTTTGGGCGTGCGTTTTGATAACTTTTATAACAATTTATTGAATTATTAATAATTATATATGTACTGATTTATGCAGGCATTTAAACTAGAAAATAACTATAGCTTTAACTATAACTTTGTTCAATCAACATGCAGTTTTATAAGTGTACTTTCCTAGCCTTCAGTGATGCAAACTCATTTATTAATAGAGTATAATCTAAAGCAGATGCCACGTCACTTTCAATTGACAGAATTGCTAAATTAGTTAGTCTCTCTTGCGTCATTGTGGATCTTAAGTACCTTTGTATTAGTTTTAGTTTACTAAATGATCTCTCACATGATGCCACAGATACTGGTATAGTTAGAAGAAGTTTAAGTGCTATGACTAAAGTGCTATATGCTTCTAATCCCATAGCAGATATGTACAGTATAATAAGATATCTTTAGGATTATTTAAATCAAGCTCTTCACCATTTGATTTTGATCTTCTTAATAGAGTTATGATATCTTTTATGTCTTCAAATAATTCATCTCCATTTAGATCATTAGGGTACTTTTCTGTAAGTCCTAAACACTTTATTCTCAGCTCTTCCATCTCTTTTTTTGTGTATTTTATATCCATGTAATCTTCAAAATTACAAAGGAATCCAAAGCGTGAGTCCAGTTGCTTAACATTTAAGAACCGTTGACCTAATTCCAATAGAAGCTTATCCAATATCTCTACTATGCTTCGTTTTACTTCATATTTCCAGGAAAGTCCAACGTCCTCAGCTATTTCCCTGGGCATTTTCGTTTTTTTCTTTCTCTTCGTTCTGTAGGTACTCCCCATTCTTCACACTTAGCAGCAGCTTTTGTCACCAAGTCATCAGGAAGGTTTTCTCTCCATTCGCTAAGTTTATCTTGGAGAGACTGTAGACAGATTAGGACATAGGTAAACGAAATACCTTTGATTTGCAGGGTTTTTTGAATTCTGTCAATCTTGGGGAGGACTTCAGACCAGAAAAAGAGTAGACTCACAAAATCGAATCTTTCAATGGTATTTACCAACAGTGATGCAGACTGTCTAGTATCAATGGTTTCAGATAGTGTATCTCTCAATTTCTCTAAAGCGCTTAATACTCCATCTAACTGGGATGATAAGGCTTTCACAGCTTCTGCCTTTGAACTCCATCTCGTGTCAGAGTGCCCCTTCACCATTAATTTCACATGTTCCTTAAGAACACTCCACCGGTGAGTTGAACTAGAGAAAAAGGCATATACGTGTTCAACAGTCCCGAAAAAGTAACTCCATTTACGTTAACATGTGCAGCATGAACACCAACCAAATTAAGTGAATGATTGTCACAGGGAACAAACACGGCTTGTTGATTTAGCTCCAATAACCTTGTTTGGACGCCAGAATGAATTCCAGCCATTGTTGCTTGGTTGTCGTAAGATTGACCCCTACAATCTGCAAAATTTAAACCATCTTTTTCCAATTTCTTCGTTATCACTTCAGCAATGCCCTCAACCGTTTTGTCTTCAATTGGAACAAAATCTATGAAACATTCCTTGACTTCAACTGAACCTTGTTTTACTTCGACAAATCTTACAATCTGCGACATTTGTTCTTCATGTGATGTGTCTGGTGTACTATCAAACATAATACCGAAATACTTGGCATGCTTGCAGGAAGCAATAATTGTCTTTCGAACATGTTCACCTAGGAGGTTTATAACCTCATTTTGCACTCGAGGAGAAAGATATGATACACTTCCTGGATTTTCGGACACTGATTGCAAATGAGCCCTCATAACGGGATCAAATTTAGCTAGGTATTTCAAGAGAGCGAGAAAGTTCCCAGGTCTACAATTGTCATCGTCTACAATTGACTCTCTGTGGCCTCTTAAAGCTAAATTCTGTTGAGCCAATGTTTGAACAGTAGCAATTACACGTTCAAGAACTACTCTCCAAATTCTACTTTGCTCTAGAACCTGTTGTTGAAGGCGGTCATCAATAACTGTCCCTTTTTGTAAGGCACGTTCTAAGTCCTTCCATTCCAAAACGCAACCCTGTGAGCGGGGCTGTTCTCATGATCTTGAACGCGCGGATTTAACTTTCGCCATGTTGAAAATCCTGTTTCATTATTAAAGCTAGATTTATGATTTATCTGCGGAAATAGCGTGCAACAAAAACAAAACAGGGATTTCTTAGATGGGGAAAAACACATCCATGACCAATTAACCTTTTCTCCATTTTTCAAAGTTTTTTTAAACCAATGCCTATGCAGAGATCGTCCAGATTCATCCTCAGGAAAAACAGAGTCTTTGTTTTGCAGTTGGTATGTACCTTTCATTACAAATGAGTCACGAAATTGTTTTGAAATATTCGTCGGCCACACTCCAATGTCGTGCAACATCAATTTTTCACAGTTATCATTGTCAAGTGGATTAGCCTTATTTTCAAACATTTCATTCAAGCTGGTAGGCCTATTTTCAATTTTGTCAAAACTTTCATTTTCAGGTGCTGAGTTTTCACGTGAAGGTCCTACTTTACTTGATTCTAAGTTTTGATTTGAGTCATCTTCTTCAAAGTCACTGGTTGATGTTGTAATTTGAGAATAGTCCTTCAGCCGGGAAGTACTAGAGCCATCATCTTTTTGACTATCAATGTTCGTTGCTTCAAATTCAAGATTCAATTCGTCGCTGTCAAGTTCAGGTTCATTTCGAGTTGTAGAGGTCGATGACGGTGATCCTTCTATAAAAGCTTTCATAAATGACTTGCAACTCTCGATTGGTTTAGTACGTTGTTGTTTCAGTTTTCGATACTGAGCCCCACTTGGCTTCTGTCGTTTCATTTTTGGGATCTGGAATAGAAAAAAGTTAATTGGTTAAACTTGGTTTCAGTTTTAGGGATTTTTTGCGAATTTCGTCACGAGTAATAATCGCCCTTAAATTATAAAGATCCAACCATTATTAGCAGATTGTTAAATCTAGCTATTGTTTTCGCGTATCCGCCTTTTTTTCTCTGTCGCGCTCAAGTATGAATATATTTAGGAGGCTGTTGGTTGTTTTTACAACATATGGTTTTTATTTAAACGAGAAACAACTAAAAGCATTAGAAAAGCAGAAAATCCTAATGAATTATGCTGTTGGTAAATATAAAAATGAAATTTATTAATATACAAAGTATAATAACAAAACACATTGGTAATATGGTCATATACGAATGTTAGGTTGAAGAAAGAAGAAGTAAAAAAAAATAATTGTATACATCAGTTTAAATAAAATATTAGGATACTTCACATTCGATTAATGCATACCAGTCATTTATCACGTAAATAAATTAGGGCTATAATTAATATTACTATGCGTTTAAAAAAGAAATATTGGTTTCTCCGTGTGCCTCACCTAATGAAGTAACATATGGTTTAGCATTTTGCGGCGACTTTTCGATAAATGAATGAATAAGAAGAACTATAAATTAGCCTATATGAAAACAAAATTATAGGCCTATACCTAAATACCGGTATAACAAAACTAGCGAAACTATTATGTAGTTGTTCTTAATGTAATATCTTACATTTTAATCTCGTATTTATACTTTACGCTGTGGGAAACAAAAGGTACCGGTAATCTTCAAACTTCCGTTTATACATACAAACACGTATGCGCAAATTTGTGTGAGCGTGTAAACGCCTGACGCATGCCGACTGCTTCGCGTATGTTCGTTTCGTTCCGTGTGTGTTCGTCGAGGCTGGTATGCGTCGTAGGCTAACAAAAATATTATAACTTTGACGCATACAGAGAGACTGACTGAGATCTCTATAAATGTGACGCATACAGAAAAACTGCGATCTCTATAATTACTAACACGGTTAATTAACAAACGCACGAATAATATCTTAAGTATCTTAAAAGTTATATTTTGAAACGAACAACGGACACAGTTTTATTGGACAGACACGCTGGTTTTAGATTAGGGCCTACTGTAATTACTAACACGGTTAATTAACAAACGCACGAATATTTGACACGCAGTTTTATTTGACAGGCACGCTGGTTTTTAGATTACTATAATTACCGGTACCATATAAATTACCGACATTCTGTTAGTTAACAAGCGCAAAGTACACTAAAACACGTGGTGTGTACTAATACATTTCCCGCGTAATTCAGCGTCGGTGGGTATCGTAATTACTCGTAGCATTAAAATCACCTCCAAGCTGAAAATGATAGACGAGTCTTACCTGGATGAAATAAGTAATGTGATAAACAATTAGCACTTAAAATTATTTAAAACACCACCACTATCACGATCTGACACTCTCGAAGTCTACAGCAACACTGAATATCCGTCCGTTTGCTTCAGTTGACTGACCCGACGAGCTAAAAATAGCTAACAATGCATGGGACCACATGAAATTTCATTATAACTTTATTCTAAAACACATTCTGTAACATGTACATTATATTGCATGTTTCCTCCTAACCCTATATTGTTGTCCTAAAGTACAAATAAAAACTATGTTTTGCCATTTTGGCGCCCCCCTTCAAGCGGCGCCCGGGGCGGCCGCCCCCTTCGCCCCCCCCCCCTAGGTACGCTACTGGTTGTAATGGACATTTATGCACTTTATCTAGTCCTGTTCCTTAAATATCTGTAATGCATTTAATTTACTTTTGTTGTTGCTTATTATTTATAAGTTTTTATTTATGTAAAATTTATTTTATTACAATTTGTTTTTTTATTTTTATTTGTAAAATTTTGTTTATTCTCATTCACTCTTGTGGCTTACTGTTATGTTTTTATTATACGTTTCTGATGTTTTTTCACATTTTTTTGTGGTATTACGTGTAGGCCTACTCTAAATTATTTAATTGCCCCGAGTTTCGCAACTGATTTGTCTAACCAATGTTAGTTTGTTTACTACTAGTGAAAACTTAAATTGGTATCCCCAAAGGGAGATAGGCCCATAAATTCTCTTGTTTCTTATTTTCTTTTATATAGTAATAGTTTAATAAAGTCACAGTGTAAAGTAACACTGTTAATATTTTTAGTTTCAATTGATTTCTTATAACAAATTATATAGTATAGGTTATATAATATCTTCAAATAAATACACAGCAAGTAGGTTTATTAATATATTAATAGGTTTATCTAGGTGAAAATAAACCTACTTGCAGTGTGTTTATTTGAAGATATTACATAGGAGACCTGCAGGCAACTCAAAACGAGTTACTTACAAAGGATAATATAGGTTATGTATATATAGTATATAATAACAGGTATTTGTACCTGTTATTTTTTTGGAACGGTATTTTCATACCTAGTATTTTAAAATAACAGTTTAGCCCACTTCTAGTTACAGCTATTCACGGACGGTGTACTAATGTAGGGAGTGGGAGCGCAAGTCAGAACGCCTGCCTGTTCACACATGAAAATATGCTGCATGGGTTAATGACCGCTATCGAGAGAATGTATTCGTTAGCTACAACGCATACTGTGCCCCTGGTTGTAAACCGTAATGCTTTATTAACGTCGTTATATCGCTCAAGTGAAAATTAAGTTTTGGCTTTTGAGATGACAAACTTTTACGTCTCAAATAATTTACAATTATAAAACGTTATACGATTTTACATACAATTTTAAATTGTATGCGCCGCATACACCGCATATATGGACGCTTCGCCACTGCCGTGTTCACAGGATAACACGCCACTGCGTGACATTCACTGTCTCAGCACTAGGCTGCTGGACACACGAGCCACACACACACACACACACACACACACACACACACACACACACACACACACACACACACACACACACACACACACACACACACACACACACACACACACACACACACACACACACACACACACACACACACACACACACACACACACACACACACACACACACACACACACACACACACACACACACACACACACACAGAGTCCAACTCCGACGTACGTAAGCGCGAGTTATAAGGAAAAATAGAAAAAATTGATAGTCATTAAAAAAATACACAACGACTCAAAGCGAAATGCAATGTTTAAGCAGGTATTCTGTCCAGTTTTCTGTACGTATGTCGCGGCTTAAATTACTGATAACGTATCAACCAAGAGAGAAAATGATATGTCAGTTAATAAGTTAGAGTTCCATTAAACTACGTCATATTCGAATTATGCATAGACTAAGTGTCCGGAACGTAACCCTTACAAATTGCCGGTTTTTACTGTACTTCTATTATAAATCGGTCCGAATTTATGGAATAGTAAAGAAAACTTAACTATAGCAGTTCAATAGTTATAGTAAAGAAATAACAGTTCAATTACACAATCTTACAACGTTAGTCACCTCATACAACCTTGACAACTTAAACTATAAACTATAAACACTGAAAGTGCTGTGGCGCGACTGAAAGTAGCCTGTGTGCAAGCACCAACGCCACAAATCGTCGCCACTAGTGGAAGGATTGGCTTCTGCCTACCACAGTCGCGTGCCACTAACGATCGTGTGCAAGGGTACAATTTAAACCATGAAAGCAAACCGAGCGCGACTGAATGGCGCCACTCAGTTCCGTGTACCAGCTTCTTTGTGGCGCCACGCAGTGCCACCACTCAGTGGCTCGTGTGAATGGGTTCGCTTCAGAGACGGGCCACTCTCCATTTTATCAGTGATAAAAGATTGTTTCATTTAGTTTTTACATCAGTTTGATCATGTACTCTGACGAGGAAGTTCTTGTTGCTCTTCTCATACGTCGGCGACGCCGTCGTAGACAACGTTGTAACGGAAAATTTGATCTATTTATAATTTTAATAAATAAACTATGCTGAAAATAGAAAGAAGGGTGTGTTTGAGAAAGCAGGGAGGCATTTAGACGGTAGAAAGCGAGGCGGCAAAAGAATTACTTGCTAAAAGCTCGATAATGCATGTACTGTATGTTAAGGCACGATTTGGGACACTACTGTCATAAACTGTATTATGTTTCAGATAGTAAGGGTGTTTACCAAACGTTGTAAAACCTAAGTGCATATAACAATAGCTGTCGTAGGAAAGCGATCTTGTTGTGCGAGAGAGATAGCGATAGACGCTAGTTTCTGTAAACACGTGTACACGGAAAAACGTTGGGCGAATTAGAAAAAGCGTCATACGTTGCGCGGGAAGTTTTAGTTAAGCGGATTGGGTGAATTCGTATTTAGCGGTAGTTTGTACCTATAGGAGCGTTTTGTTGTAGTTCGTAAGTAAGGGAAACTTGAGGCATGTATATATTGTGAACTTAGAGGGAAATAAGGGCAGTCTTCTTAATATCGGCGGAATTATACGAAGAGACTCGTGTACGTTGTTTTGCGTCAAATTATATATATATTTAATAATTAACATAAAGAATCAGTAAATTTCTCAGAAATAACAAAGTACGGGAACGCGATAATTATCAATATTAAAGTTATAAAGCAAGTTTCATAAATCATAATAATTCAAAGAGTGTATAATCGAAGTTATAATAAACAATAATAAATACATACGAAGTTCTGTTAATTCTATACGTGGCGGTAAATCGCGGAAGGATGCGTAAGAGTTCGAAAGAAAGTTACAACGGTATCAATTAGTCGGGCCAAACGCGACGTGAAGTGAGTTAAATGCACTTAAGTTATATTCAGTCATCTTTGTGTCCAGTGTGTAATTATACAACATAGTTATAGGTATAATCCATATGTTAGTGTAGTGCACTTGTGATAAAGTGAATTGTGCAGTTTTAACGAGGATCAACACGACGACGGCTGCTGACGAATCACCGATCTACAATAGCTTCAGGACCACGCACTTTGGAAGGATTTACGCAAGTAAAGAATAATGAACTGTTAATTCTATGTTTTTTTTTGATAAATAAATATATGTTGTATGCAACATAGTGACTCAATCTGTCATAAAGGACTCACTGCTAGTTAATCATATTAAATTTGTTCTATAAGTAATTCAATTCATATAAGAAAATTTTAATTTTGTAATGTATAAATACAAATTGTCATTAAAGTGATTAACATACTTTTATTTGTGTTTATTATTACTGGCGCCCTGAGGTAAATCAAGAGTCGGTACACTGGAATAGGTACCATAAACTATTATATAAATTATTATATATCATATATGATCAAGATAGTTTGTGATCTTATTTTTTACATGCTCATAGGCCAACATAAATTTCAAATCAATAATTTTAACTCTTTTACAAAGGCCTAGCAAGAAGTGTATTACATTCTGTCGCCCGGAACGTGGGACACGATTGAGTCACTATTAAATAAATTATAAATTAAGAACAAGTAGAAATTAAGAAATAGTATAAAACATAGTTTATGATTTTATGATTACGCGAAGTAGGAGTAGGAGAAACAAAGACATACAAAACAACATTCATAACCTGTACAGCAACATGAGCACAAACACAAGTACCCAAAGCAACGCTATGGAGTTCCAAATAAATAATCAACTAGGCGATCCAGACACACTCGCAGACATTTCAGAGGAGGATGAAGCGTCAGGGACGCGGGGACTAAACAGACAGAACGATGTAAACGCAGAAACACAACAATTTACACCAACAGTAGTAACAGAAGTCCAAGAACGACCGGTAAGTCAGAAACCACCAGAGACAGACAAAAACACTGATATATATACAATGCTACAACAATTAATAAAACAATCAGAAAAAAACAGAAAAACGACTGGCACTTCAAAGAGAACAAACAGAAAAACGACTGGCACTTCAAGTAGAACAAACAACAAAACAGCTCTCACAACAGATACAAAAACAAGCAGAAAAAACAGAACAATGGTTAGAACAACATGAGGTGAGATTAGAACAAGCACTACTACAAATGAACGAACAAATTAATAAACAACACGTAGAAATAAGAAACGAAGTCGCCATGCAAATAGAACAAGAAAGAACAAACAATAAAAAACTATTCCAAGACTACCAAGTAGAGACGAACCACAAAATACAAGACAATACCGACAAAATTACTGAATTTAGTATAAATACTAAACAGCAATTCGTAAAGTTGGACGAACGGTATAGTAATAACATTCAAGTTATAAACAAAAGATGCGAAAATAACACAGCAGCAATTCAAAAATTACGAGCCGAAAAGATGGAAGAAGTGAAGAAAGTGTCGGAAGAAACTGTACTACAAATACGAAAAATACAACGAGAATTTAGTAATAAATTAGCATCAATTAATAACCAACCATACAACCATAACATTACTAACGAACAATTAAAAAATATCAGATACAGTGGGACTGGAGACTTCCCGATGGAGTTTATGAAGGAGATGGAGGATGTCTACATGGAATACTACCAGGATAATGGCAACGTCGCATGGATCGGAAGGCACCTAGAAGGAGAGGCCGCAGTGTGGTGGAGATTGATCAAGAATAGCGTAACCAACTTCGCAGAGTTGAAAGAAGCATTCACGAACAAATACTGGAGTGACATGATCCAAGACAGGGTAAGAAACGAGCTCGAGTTTGGACGTTATCAGATGGAGAGTGGTATGAACATGATACAATATCTAGAACGAAAATTATTAGAGAACAGACAACTAATTCCACCGATACCTGATCAATACCTAATCAGAAAGATCGCTAAACATTATTCTCAAGGAGTACAGATGGCCATTATTACTCATGGGGTTACGACTATTAATGAATTCGAACAAGTACTCTCAGAATTCATGGATTTGAGGAGTGAAACAAGGACAATGACTAGAACACATTATGACACTCGACGTGAACATAAGCCATGGGTGAGGGATGACGAGGAGAGTGGAAAAAGGATAGAACAAGCACGGGCACACGAAAGTGAAAACCGAACAGCAAATCAACATTACAATAGACGACCAAACAAGTTTAGAAATGAACCAGAGACGATCCCTTCGACTAGCGGTAACCAACATAACAAAAGCGGCACTGCAATATCAACAAAACAAGGACAGCATGGTACAGATGACGTAGATGTAAGCACTATTAAAAAGTGTATTAATACCGTTGCTATAGATTTAGAAGACGATGCCTTAAATAATGATGATATAAGTGTAGAGTATTGTATAAACAAATGCCCGGAGATCAGAATATCATTAAATGAAATGCCCTTATACGGATTGATTGATACGGGGAGCCAAGTAAATGCGATATCTGAGAAATGGTTTAAAAATAAGAAGAATAAATTGGGAAATGTAGAAACCTTAAGGCTATCAAATACTGTCATCAAAGGAGCAACTCGACAGAGATCAAAAAGGTGTGTAGAAATGGACGGCGTATTCCTCGTGGTACCAGAACTAGTAACGGACTGTATAATAGGCATAGGATTACTAGAAGAATATGGGTGTATTATCGATTTCCGCAACCAACAAATAACAATTCCAGAAAAGGGGAACCAGAAGGAAGTCACGGCAGAGATATTCATGGCAGAGGTATTCAACGTAGCAGTAGTGTATGAGGGAGCAGATAATGAAGGAATGGAGGAAGAAACCCAAAACACACACACACACACACACACACACACACACACACACACACACACACACACACACACACACACACACACACACACACACACACACACACACACACACACACACACACACACACACACACACACACACACACACACACACACACACACACACACACACACACACACACACACACACACACACACACACACACACACACACACACAGAGAAACACCGCACACAAAAATTGAAAACATAATGTAATAGCACACATCCGTATATTAATGTAGTAGTAATAGGTAGCAAATTAAATGTAAGGAAAGTCAATGTAATAACGTATAATGAAAGTTAGTTATATAAGAAATTATGAATGTTTAGAAAATAAGTAAATAAGAATGGTCACCAGATGTTTAAAAAGGGAAATTGTTGTGTGTAACAGATGTTATTGAAAGAGAAAGTAGACCACCCACATTTTAAAGAGTTGTTGACAAGTCAGGTAGAGAGGGACGGATAGTTTGTTTGTAAACAAGTCATAAAACCAGACCAACCCTTAATGTCTAGTATTCAGTAATGACGGAGTAGTGTTGTAATAAAATACTCACCCAAGTATACTAAGAAATTTAAAACAATTAATTAAATTGAATACGTTGTTAATTTTAATTATAATGAATGTATTAATTATGTCAAGTTAATAGAATATTGAACAAAGTACTTATAATTATAATAATTTTAGGGACGCATCAATTGAACTAGTTTACAATTTTGAAAAATTTGAACGTTAGTTCCATGGGGGGACTTATGTAACGGAAAATTTGATCTATTTATAATTTTAATAAATAAACTATGCTGAAAATAGAAAGAAGGGTGTATTTGAGAAAGCAGGGAGGTATTGAGACCGGAAAATTTGATCTATTTATAATTTTAATAAATAAACTATGCTGAAAATAGAAAGAAGGGTGTGTTTGAGAAGGCAGGGAGGCATTTAGACGGTAGAAAGCGAGGCGGCAAAAGAATTACTTGCTAAAAGCTCGATAATGCATGTACTGTATGTTAAAGCGCGATTTGGGACACTACTGTCATAAACTGTATTATGTTTCAGATAGTAAGGGTGTTTACCAAACGTTGTAAAACCTAAGTGCGTATAACAATAGCTGTCGTGGGAAAGCGATCTTGTTGTGCGAGAGAGATAGCGATAGACGCTAGTTTCTGTAAACACGTGTACACGGAAAAACGTTGGGCGAATTAGAAAAAGCGTCATACGTTGCGCGGGAAGTTTTAGTTAAGCGGATTGGGTGAATTCGTATTTAGCGGTAGTTTGTACCTATAGGAGCGTTTTGTTGTAGTTCGTAAGTAAGGGAAACTTGAGGCATGTATATATTGTGAACTTAGAGGGAAATAAGGGCAGTCTTCTTAATATCGGCGGAATTATACGAAGAGACTCGTGTACGTTGTTTTGCGTCAAATTATATATATATTTAATAATTAACATAAAGAATCAGTAAATTTCTCAGAAATAACAAAGTACGGGAACGCGATAATTATCAATATTAAAGTTATAAAGCAAGTTTCATAAATAATAATAATTCAAAGAGTGTATAATCGAAGTTATAATAAACAATAATAAATACATACGAAGTTCTGTTAATTCTATACGTGGCGGTAAATCGCGGAAGGATGCGTAAGAGTTCGAAAGAAAGTTACAACGGTATCAATTAGTCGGGCCAAACGCGACGTGAAGTGAGTTAAATGCACTTAATTTATATTCAGTCATCTTTATGTCCAGTGTGTAATTATACAACATAGTTATAGGTATAATCCATATGTTAGTGTAGTGCACTTGTGATAAAGTGAATTGTGCAGTTTTAACGAGGATCAACACGACGACGGCTGCTGACGAATCACCGATCTACAATAGCTTCAGGACCACGCACTTTGGAAGGATTTACGCAAGTAAAGAATAATGAACTGTTAATTCTATGTTTTTTTTTGATAAATAAATATATGTTGTATGCAACATAGTGACTCAATCTGTCATAAAGGACTCACTGCTAGTTAATCATATTAAATTTGTTCTATAAGTAATTCAATTCATATAAGAAAATTTTAATTTTGTAATGTATAAATACAAATTGTCATTAAAGTGATTAACATACTGTAATTTGTGTTTATTATTACTGGCGCCCTGAGGTAAATCAAGAGTCGGTACACTGGAATAGGTACCATAAACTATTATATAAATTATTATATATCATATATGATCAAGATAGTTTGTGATCTTATTTTTTACATGCTCATAGGCCAACATAAATTTCAAATCAATAATTTTAACTCTTTTACAAAGGCCTAGCAAGAAGTGTATTACATTCTGTCGCCCGGAACGTGGGACACGATTGAATCACTATTAAATAAATTATAAATTAAGAACAAGTAGAAATTAAGAAATAGTATAAAACATAGTTTATGATTTTATGGTTACGCGAAGTAGGAGTAGGAGAAACAAGGACATACAAAACAACATTCATAACCTGTACAGCAACATGAGCACAAACACAAGTACCCAAAGCAACGCTATGGAGTTCCAAATAAATAATCAACTAGGCGATCCAGACACACTCGCAGACATTTCAGAGGAGGATGAAGCGTCAGGGACGCGGGGACTAAACAGACAGAACGATGTAAACGCAGAAACACAACAATTTACACCAACAGTAGTAACAGAAGTCCAAGAACGACCGGTAAGTCAGAAACCACCAGAGACAGACAAAAACACTGATATATATACAATGCTACAACAATTAATAAAACAACCAGAAAAATCAGAAAAACGACTGGCACTTCAAACAGAACAAACAGAAAAACGACTGGCACTTCAAGAAGAACAAACAACAAAACAGCTCTCACAACAGAAACAAAAACAAGCAGAAAAAACAGTTCAATGGTTAGAACAACATGAGGTGAGATTAGAACAAGCACTACTACAAATGAACGAACAAATTAATAAACAACACGTAGAAATAAGAAACGAAGTCGCCATGGAAATAGAACAAGAAAGAACAAACAATAAAAAACTATTCCAAGACTACCAAGTAGAGACGAACCACAAAATACAAGACAATACCAACAAAATTACTGAATTTAGTATAAATACTAAACAGCAATTCGTAGAGTTGGACGAACGGTATAGTAATAACATTCAAGTTATAAACAAAAGATGCGAAAATAACACAGCAGCAATTCAAAAATTACGAGCCGAAAAGATGGATGAAGTGAAGAATGTGTCGGAAGAAACTGTACTACAAATACGAAAAATACAACGAGAATTTAGTAATAAATTAGCATCAATTAATAACCAACCATACAACCATAACATTACTAACGAACAATTAAAAAATATCAGATACAATGGGACTGGAGACTTCCCGATGGAGTTTATGAAGGAGATGGAGGATGTCTAAATGGAATACTACCAAGATAATGGCAACGTCGCATGGATCGGAAGGCACCTAGAAGGAGAGGCCGCAGTGTGGTGGAGATTGATCAAGAATAGCGTAACCAACTTCGCAGAGTTGAAAGAAGCATTCACGAACAAATACTGGAGTGACATGATCCAAGACAGGGTAAGAAACGAGCTCGAGTTTGGACGTTATCAGATGGAGAATGGTATGAACATGATACAATATCTAGAACGAAAATTATTAGAGAACAGACAACTAATTCCACCGATACCTGATCAATACCTAATCAGAAAGATCGCTAAACATTATTCTCAAGGAGTACAGATGGCCATTATTACTCGTGGGGTTACGACTATTAATGAATTCGAACAAGTACTCTCAGAATTCATGGATTTGAGGAGTGAAACAAGGACAATGACTAGAACACATTATGACACTCGACGTGAACATAAGCCATGGGTGAGGGATGACGAGGAGAGTGGAAAAAGGATAGAACAAGCACGGGCACACGAAAGTGAAAACCGAACAGCAAATCAACATTACAATAGACGACCAAACAAGTTTAGAAATGAACCAGAGCCGTTCCCTTCGACTAGCGGTAACCAACATAACAAAAGCGGCACTGCAATATCAACAAAACAAGGACAGCATGGTACAGATGACGTAGATTTAAGCACTATTAAAAAGTATATTAATACCGTTGCTATAGATTTAGAAGACGATGCCTTAAATAATGATGATATAAGTGTAGAGTATTGTATAAACAAATGCCCGGAGATCAGAATATCATTAAATGAAATGCCCTTATACGGATTGATTGATACGGGGAGCCAAGTAAACGCGATATCTGAGAAATGGTTTAAAAATAAGAAGAATAAATTGGGAAATGTAGAAACCTTAAGGCTATCAAATACTGTCATCAAAGGAGCAACTCGACAGAGATCAAAAAGGTGTGTAGAAATGGACGGCGTATTCCTCGTGGTACCAGAACTAGTAACGGACTGTATAATAGGCATAGGATTACTAGAAGAATATGGGTGTATTATCGATTTCCGCAACCAACAAATAACAATTCCAGAAAAGGGGAACCAGAAGG
Source organism: Magicicada septendecula (assembly GCA_034769895.1). NCBI lineage: Eukaryota > Metazoa > Arthropoda > Insecta > Hemiptera > Cicadidae > Magicicada > Magicicada septendecula. The sequence goes on along the minus strand of CM068368.1, from coordinate 263,793,623 downwards.
AAGTCACGGCAGAGATATTCATGGCAGAGGTATTCAACGTAGCAGTAGTGTATGAGGGAGAAGATAATGAAGGAATGGAGGAAGAAACCCAAAACACACACACACACAGAAACACCGCACAAAAATTGAAAACATAATGTAATAGCACACATCCGTATATTAATGTAGTAGTAATAGGTAGCAAATTAAATGTAAGGAAAGTCAATGTAATAACGTATAATGAAAGTTAGTTATATAAGAAATTATGAATGTTTAGAAAATAAGTAAATAAGAATGGTCACCAGATGTTTAAAAAGGGAAATTGTTGTGTGTAACAGATTAGCGGATTGGGTGAATTCGTATTTAGCGGTAGTTTGTACCTATAGGAGCGTTTTGTTGTAGTTCGTAAGTAAGGGAAACTTGAGGCATGTATATATTGTGAACTTAGAGGGAAATAAGGGCAGTCTTCTTAATATCGGCGGAATTATACGAAGAGACTCGTGTACGTTGTTTTGCGTCAAATTATATATATATATTTAATAATTAACATAAAGAATCAGTAAATTTCTCAGAAATAACAAAGTACGGGAACGCGATAATTATCAATATTAAAATTATAAAGCAAGTTTCATAAATCATAATAATTCAAAGAGTGTATAATCGAAGTTATAATAAACAATGATAAATACATACGAAGTTCTGTTAATTCTATACGTGGCGGTAAATCGCGGAAGGATGCGTAAGAGTTCGAAAGAAAGTTACAACGGTATCAATTAGTCGGGCCAAACGCGACGTGAAGTGAGTTAAATACACTTAAGTTATATTCAGTCATCTTTGTGTCCAGTGTGTAATTATACAACATAGTTATAGGTATAATCCATATGTTAGTGTAGTGCACCTGTGATAAAGTGAATTGTGCAGTTTTAACGAGGATCAACACGACGACGGCTGCTGACTAATCACCGATGTACAGTAGCTTCAGGACCACGCACTTTGGAAGGATTTACGCAAGTAAAGAATAATAAACTGTTAATTCTATGTTTTTTTTTTGATAAATAAATATATGTTGTATGCAACATAGTGACTCAATCTGTCATAAAGGACTCACTGCTAGTTAATCATATTAAATTTGTTCTATAAGTAATTCAATTCATATAAGAAAATTTTAATTTTGTAATGTATAAATACAAATTGTCATTAAAGTGACTAACATACTTCAATTTGTGTTTATTATTACTGGCGCCCTGAGGTAAATCAAGAGTCGGTACACTGGAATAAGTACCATAAACTATTATATAAATTATTATATATCATATATGATCAAGATAGTTTGTGATCTTATTTTTTACATGCTCATAGGCCAACATAAATTTCAAATCAATAATTTTAACTCTTTTACAATGGCTTAGCAAGAAGTGTATTACAACGTCTATTCTGGATGCACCAGATAACGTGTGAATGGTTGGTAGTGGTACAGTTTTATACACTAATGAGTGAGCTGAAAGCAGACAATGCGAAATTTTTAAACTACTTCAGGATATCACAAGACACAGTTATCAGCTTCTTAATTTGCTACAATTTTACATACAGAGGCAAAACACAAACAGGAGAAGGATCTGGAAGAAGATCGACCTGTCATACAACCAGGGTGACCACGGCTTTAGTAATAAGAGAGAGGTTTGCCGAATTCTTTTGTACACAAGAAGGATCAGTGCCATGGCAAGACAGAATTATATATTGACCTTTTTCAGAGAAAACTAGTCTGATACTGTTTTACTATCGAACCATAGTGCTAATAAAAAATATTTTAATAACTTATTTTGTGTCAAAATATGTTCTTACCTAAAATATATCTCTCAGTGGAAATATTTGTTTGAAAATAGAAAGGGTTTATATTTATTCTTCGTATTGTTTAAATTTATATGAATATCGTTCGTTTGTCACATCTAATTTATTTCAAAGATTTTGATAGATTATGTTAAGAACGTTACACCCACGTACACTCTCTTTACCTTCCTCCTCCCTCCCTACATCCCTCTCTCTTTCACGCACACGCACACACACACACACACACACACACACACACACACACACACACACACACACACACACACACACACACACACACACACACACACACACACACACACACACACACACACACACACACACACACACACACACACACACACACACACACACACACACACACACACACAATAATCAATTACAGTAGACGAAATATTAATCAGTTTGGTGTTGAGTAATCGATTAACTATTGGTTTCCTATAAGCTAGACCTAAACTTGTCTGCAATTGTAAACTGTCTGCTTTGTTCACAAGATTGTTTTGGCTCATATGTGCTCAAGTAGTGTTTGCATAAAACATTGTTGAGACCGTTTCACCTGAATTCGCTAATATGCTATTATATAATTTAGAAGTCAGTGCTGTTTTTCGTGTGTTGTAATTATGATACTCAACAATTTACTCAAGTAAACTGATATGGCTAGAGACTGATCTTGCAGGGAGAAAATTGTTACATATTTGTTACACTTGTAGGAGCCATATGGGCTAGATGCAGATGTATAGGACTGTTGCAGAGAATTATGTTAAATTTTTGTATGGTGCAATCCCATACAATACAATAGTTATTAGACAAATATTACATTCATATTTACACAGTCATTCATGTATTATTTTTATATTATTATTAATAATAAAAATTTGCGTGCAAGAATATATTTTTTATTATTTTTTGAATATAACACTTTTAAATACTGTTAATTTAAATAATTATTAATTTGTATATCTGATGCTGTTAGGTAAATACTATTGAAACAATGTTATATTAAAAAAAATAATTAAAAATATATTCTTGTACGAAAAGTCTTGTTCAAAGCGGAATTGCATGGTACTGAAGTTTTTCCGGATTGCCCAAGCTCTCGCATTATACAAAAATTAAACATTAGTCAAATACTGCTTTTAGACCTTGTATACGTATTTTGTTTCTATTCTATTACATACACCTACATTTCTGTCATAATATAATTTCACAATAAAATGTCTACCAAGTTTAGACATTTATGACTTTAGATGACTTTAGTTGTTTTATGAAGTTTACACATTAGTTTAGTGCAGTACGCTTACTTTATTATTATTACTACTATTCTAATTTTTATTACGTACTTTACTACAGTACTGATTAGAAACATACTTGATTTATTGTTCATCAGGCTGTCCATCTCAATTATAAATCGATCAGAACCAAAATCCGACATGATAGTTTTAAAAGTTTTTAAATAGTTTTTAAAAACAAGAAAGTCTTAAAAAGTTTAAAAAAAAATTATTAAGAAAACTCCTAAAGTTTTATAGAAAACACAGTGTTAACACACGCTTCACAACACTACTCTGAACTAGAGGTGGGTTAAACTGTTATTTTAAAATACTAGGTATGAAAATACTGTTCCAAAAAATAACAGGTACAAATACCTGTTATTATATACTACAGTATATATACATAACCTATATTATACTTTGTAAGTAACTCGTTTTGAGTTTCCTGCAGGTCTCCTATGTAACATCTTCAAATAAATACACTGCAAGTAGGTTTATTTTCACCTAGATAAACCTATTAATATATTAATAAACCTACTTGCTGTGTATTTATTTGAAGATATTATATAACCTATACTATATAATTTGTTATAAGATATCAAAAGTTAGGGAGTTAAAAACGATAAAGGGAATTGTAAGGAATAATAATTATAACACCAACATAGTGGATAAAGTTATGAAAAGCGTTAACATACAAAAAGCTAAAATAGAACCAGAACAAAAGAATTATGCAGGGTCATTGACATACATAGGTTCACATACTAGAAAAATTATAAAATGTTTTAATAAATACGGAATAGATATAGCTATTAAAAAATGTGAAACGGCATTTGATAAGATAAGGAATAAGAATATAGAAAAAATTCCAGTATTACAGAAAAGCGGAATTTATAAATTAAAATGTAAAGACTGCAACAAAGTGTACCTAGGTGAGACAGGACGAAAATTCGTATGCAGGTTGTCTGACCACAAACGTGGAGAAGGTAATAGAACAACCAATTCGTTATATGCAAGACATTTCATAGAAGACCATAAGATTGTTAATCCTTTGGAAGTATTCGAAATTGTAGAAGTATTAAATAACACAGTTGAAAGGAAGCTTAGAGAGGAGTTAGAAATATTGAAAGAAAGAGAAAAAGGGTTAGACAATTTAATTAATATTAAAATTAAATTTGATAATGAAGAAATATTTTATAACATAATTAAGAAGTAAATGATAGAGGACAGATAGATAAGATTAAGAATTATATTGCATAGTACTAATTGGATGGTTTAAAATAAGGGTGTGTGACTGACCCACGTGTGTGGAGAGGAAGAGGGTAAGTTTAAAAGGATGCACACACACACACACACACACACACACACACACACACACATCACACACACACACACACACACAACACTGAAACACAAGGAATTTGCTAGAAAAATATGTAACTGTACAAATGGTGGGACAGGGTTTAGGGGGTGGGGAAGGGACATTAATTTATAGCTTGTGTGTGAGCAGGGTGGGGTGAGAGGGGTGAAGGGTTTGTTTTCACATATTTTCTGTCTGTTCCGATCTGACGATGAGCTGTGAAGCTTGAAAGCGCTAATCGGGATAATTTTTATATAGTGGTGTGCAACAGTGATCATTCTGCTTGTGATTTCAACCACTAACACAAATTTCTTCATTAAACGTCTATTACTGTTTAAATGAAAATAAGAAACAAGAGAATTTATAGGCCTATCTCCCTTTGGGAATACCAATTTAAGTTTTCACTAGTAGTAAACAAACTAACATTGGTTAGACAAATCAGTTGCGAAACTTGGGGCAATTAAATAATTTAGAATAGGCCTACACATAATACCACAAAAAATAATGTGAAAAAACATCAGAAACGTATAATAAAAACATAACAGTAAGCCACAAGAGTGAATGAGAATAAACAAAATTTTACAAATAAAAATAAAAAAACAAATTGTAATAAAATAAATATAAATATATAAATAAAAACTTATAAATAATAAGCAACAACAAAAGTAAATTAAATGCATTACAGATATTTAAGGAACAGGACTAGATAAAGTGCATAAATGTCCATCATCATTTACGCGAGATGTGTAGTGAAGTTAAAATCACATTAATAAAAAGTGTAATATAGCTTATCAACATCAGCCACTCTATAGGTTATAACTCAATATAATTAAATACAACTATTTCACTAACGACTCGGAACACAAAGTTTTTTGAGTAAAAACATAAAGTTTCACCAACCGATTTTAGTTACAAGTTGGTGACTAGTATAATATATAATTTATTAGCATATAATCTGTATTATATATCTGCATATCACACGAGAATAAATGTAACATCAGGATGAATTTTTTCCTTTATTAAAAACAGCTCCGTCTCTTTGCGCAGAATGAAGTATACAGGACGAAAAAGTGGCTCGTACTAGTTCCTACTCGAAATATGCTTGATACTACCTGTTCCTAAAATACTACTGTTCCTCTGGAACGCGTTATTCCTTGTGTATCGGTGATACCACTAGTATTTGAAATACCTAGTACGTATTTTAAATACGCGTGTACTGGCTGTTCCTTGCGTTCCAGCGATATTTTTGTACGCCTAGTATTTGGCCTTGGCGTATTCGTTTACGAGATCTTGCGTACTTTGTGTGTGTGTGTGTGTGTGTGTGTGTGTGTAGGTGCGTAGGGGGTGTGCCTCGACTCGGAACAGCGAGGGCGGCGTGTCTCGACTCGGAACAGCGTTGCCGCGAATAACAGGTATTTCAACTTTTCAGTCACTGTTACATCCGTTCCACAAAAATATCGTTCCAAAATACCTGTTACAGGTATATCGGCCCACCTCTACTCTGAACACTGCTGTGGCGCCAAAGAAAGTGGCCCGTGTGCAAGCTCCATCGCCGCAAATCTTACTACAACCTGATAATTTAGAACAAAACTTTATGGAAGAAAGAGAAAGAGAGAGAATTTTGAACTTCATTTTACAAAAAATTTAAAAATAAAGTAAGACCAACTTACTACAACTAAGTTTGTGAGAAAACTTTATGGTAAATAATTAAGAAGAATTTGAATTTGGAGAAATACCAAAACATTCAGAAATAATAGTAAAATCACAGTACTATAAACAATTCTGAATGAAACAATTCTGGGAATAAATGAATTAAACAGAATTTGTATGTTGATAGAACGTCAGAACTTTGAAACAAGATAAGATCAACATATTACAAGGATTTATGAGAAATATTTTTCAATTAAATAAAAAGAATAGTTTGAATTTTACATTAAAACTAACCAAGTTCCAAAAAATAATTATGTATCAATTATGATTGAATTGAGAAGAAAATAAAGTGATTAATTCAGAAAAGAGAGTTAACGTTAATCCAGAATAAATGCTAGACATTCACAATAGCATTTGAAGGAGTAGAGAAGAATAACAAAAAAGAGTGTAATATGCCAGAGAAGGAAAAAATTTGGAAGCAAAGAGACTAATTACCTATGAAACGATAATGAAAACAGTTAATTAAGAGCAAAGAAGAACAACTCATACCAAACATATGGAGAAGATGATTTTGGACTGATAATAATAATAAAACCTATATGAAATGCAAAGAGAAGAAATACCACATGAAATATGATATAAATGAATTAATGTTAATGAATGCGAAGGTGGATTAATAACTTTCTAAGAGAAAGGAAAGAACCAAAATGTTTAAATAAAATGATCAATATAACAACCAGTATATCTAATGTAAAGATACAATGTTAAAAAAATTAAATATAATATATTAAGACCATTCAAATAATGAATACGAAAGACTATTTATAAAGACCATGCTAATACTATGAGTAACCAGAAGAAAGTATAAAGAGAATTCAGATGGAGAAGAAAGAGAGTTACACTGTAAACAGTAACCAGAATTATTAAAAGAAAGGTTTTCAACCATAATTAAATTAAATATATCAGACAAGTTAAGAGTTTTGAAAAAATATATATGTAATGAGTATAATAATGATTATGAAGATTTATTAAGATAGAAAATGTGAGATAATCTGAGAGACTACGAAGTGGAGAATCCAAAGATATTTTTATTAGTCGAAAATGAGACTACTTTTTATTTATTTATTCGATGACTGACTGAAGATAATTCCAGCAGCATTATGTTTTTTTTGAGCAGGGATGGATATGCCTCTGTACTCAATTTATAGAAGTGGTGTATGGCCAGCAGAGAAGTAGCGTACAGTGCCCCTCTGATCTGCCCCAGCCCACGTGATAGGGAATGTTAGGGAATTAATATCCCAAGGATACAACACGAAGTTGATATAGAAAGAAAATGTATTACAATAATAATATATCTCAGAAGACACTAACTATCCGAAAAGGATCAGTAGTAAAACAAATAATTATATATATAAAATTAATTAAACTCTAATTATAAAAAAGTCGATATAAAGATGGAGAAGAAAATGAATTATAAGAAATGATGAAATTATCATAAGAAATTATTTCATCCATAAACATGTCTGAAATAATTACTTCTGGAGGGGAGCAATCTGTAGCGTGACAGATATAAGCATAATATTGAATGGCAATTGATCAATAGAATAATGAAGTTATAATGTTTAAATTTGGAAGAAAGCATTAAGTTTAATATAAATAGATTAATTCATAGCAACTGTGGAAAGAAATCATTATTATAAAGAAAATCCAAGTTCAAGTAAAAGGAGTTACTAGTGATGAGTCATCCAAAACCAGTCTCATAACCAAAGGTTTTCAAGGTATAACCCAGGAAGGTAAAATAGTAAATAACAAAGCAGTACACAATATGACCAAACCCACAACGAGGGAGAATAAATAGAAGAGAAACCCTAAAATAAGCCAAGATCAACCAATACAGGTTGTGTATTTCTGAATTAAAGAAGAAGATGGAGAAGATCCCAAGAAACCTGATGGCAACAAGAAGAAGATGGAGAAGATACCAGTCCCAGAAGGCAGGAGAAAAGAAGACTGAAGAAAGAAGAAGAGGGCAGCATCCTGAAGAAGACGTCATGCTCTTATAAAAGACACCCAAATCCCTATATCCCCAAAATAAATATCTAAAAACAAAAGTATAACGAAATAAAAACCACATGTATATAAATTTAAGAGAGGGAAGTGAACAAAGTAAAAGTTTCCTGTGAACTAAGATGAAACAATAATATAGTACCCATGGAACAAATCTCCATTGAAAAACGCTAACCAATTTATTATGTTGATAAGACTATACGACCATTTAGCATTAACATAATATATAAGTGAAAGTGAACCAGTGATAGTTTTGGGTATTATAAAAAATGAACCTTGTGTTTCATTCTTGGCAATCACAAACATTGGATGCAATGAAATATGCATTTTTCAATGACTTAAAATGTGTACTGTGACAATATGTTGTTCATAAGACATGAATCTGTTTAAAATAACATTTTGTTTTACATGAAAAAAGAAAAACAGATTTCATAGTGCTTTTTGAACGGTTAATACTATTTATTTGTTAATGACAGGGTACAATTACCCAAAGACAATGTATAAAAGACGGTATAAAAACTGTAGAATCCTACTTATAATAATAGTTAGAAATAAGAATATAAATATAAGGTTTTTTATGTATATAGTACAAGAATGTTTAAAAATGTTTTAGATATAAGGCCATTTGTTTGGGTCTGATACAACTAACATCAGAACTATAAAAATAGTTACCACTTGAAATAGTAGAGAGTAATTAAGATGTTAGTTAGTAAAAAACCTTTTTTGTAAACCATGTTTCCATGTTGGAAATGAGGATTTTGTTGCAAAATGTCTGACTTGAAGACAACCATTTATTTAAAAAAAAATATTCTTTATTTGTTTTAACTATTATTTGTATTGTAACCAATACTAATTGTTTTTGTGTAATTTGAAAACATGTTTAATTTATAATACTATATGTAAAAGTCAGAGAGGGTATCACACATCATATATTGTTTGTAAAATATTTTGTAAGAAAAATTGTTAAAAAATCATAGGCCAAAAGAATGGAAACCAAACTTCATCAAAACAGAGAAATTAATCATTTAAATGCGAATAAACAAAAGGGGTTTAGACAAAATAAACTTGAGATCAAGCCATATAATTGCACATACCATTCAGAAAGATTTTAATAAATTATATTCAGAATTATAAATAAAAATGAAAATGACTAAACTCAGAAATTTAGACATGGGAGTCATATATTCCAGAATAATGTTTCAGGATACAACTAATTCAATTAACTACCAGAAAATAAGGGAATATGAACCTTTTAATACAATATAGGATTATTAATATTAAATATAACTGATAAAATGGCTGAATTTACATTATAACAGGAAGTAAATTTTGGAAATGTTTTTGACTTATCAGAGTATACCAAACTGAAAGTAAAATTACTATTTTTTGGACAGAAAACACTATAAAATGGCATTATTTAATCTGAAAATAACCAGAATGAACTGAAAGATTAATTTAAATCAAATCTAGTGAATAAAATTGACAAATAACCAAAGTTTAGGCATTCATATAGTGAAATAGTAAAGTGTACACAGGATGTGAAAAAATATTTGAACAATGTTAAGAATAATATTATATGGGCTAAGAGTTTAATTGAAACTGAAGGAAACAGTTAGTTGATTATTGGTATTTGAACGGATAACATAAACGAGAGTTTTGTGACGATCTAACCTATCTTACAAAGGTGAAGTTTAGTGGCGAACAGTACGTTACTGTAAAGTCGGGAGTGAATTATAAAATCTTTCCAGAACCTATACATTGTGACAAAAACGATCAAGAAACACTAATTAACACTAAACAATACATTTCTACTCTGAAAAACACCAGAAAACTGTATAACACATTAACCAAATTAGTGTCGGAATTGGGAAAAGTGTTTTGACTTATGATTACACAGACATACTAAATACAACCCAGAATCACTGCACCAGTCACTACACAACATTTAACAAGAGATTTGCAGAGACAAGAACAGGAATTTTGCCAGAAAATACATTATTTGGAACACTGCAGGAACGAGCAACATTTTGATCAACTTGACGGCGGCCATTTGCTTTGACGATTCCAGTGCCTTCTTCTTAGTACAACTCAGCTGTTTGGTGAAAACAATTATTATATTTACAAATTATTATTCAATGTCTGTGTTTATTAATAACTATTAATTTGATTGTAACGTTATACTTTTTAAATATTAGCCCGATTTCTCTGACTTTGGTAATAACTGGCTGTTTAAAGAACCCTATATAATTTTTATATCATATACTTGTAACTTTTTTCGATATCCTGAGAATCGATACTAATCGATAAGAGTCAATATTGCTATTACTTAATAAAACATAAATACTTTTCAATACTTAATAGTTCTTTATTTCTTCAATAATACTAATTACCAATAATATAATTCTAATTGATAATCTACAAGGACTTTACCACCCGTAAGTGAAGATAACCTAAAAAATAAAAAGGTAAACAAGTATCGATTGGTTTACAGACAGTCTTCTGAGTGGTGATAGATTATTTAAATTATACTAAAACTTTAATAAAAATTTTCAGAAGAGCATTACACTGTTTAAAACTTCACAGCCCTATATTAATTAATTGATTCTAATTAATTAATTAATAAAATTAAAAAAAATTTTTTTAATTTTTTTTTTATAAACATAATTTTTTTTTAAATTTCCTTCAAAACAATAAATTTTGTTTTGAAACTTTCGGCGAAGCTGAACATATATATTCCTTCATCAACTTTACGCTACTCGACCAGTCTTGCTACCATTGGGACTCGACCAGCTGGGAAACTTAAGGAAGTGTTTCAGGCCAGTAAGACGTCGAGAGCCACACCAATTAAACACCAATTAAACATATTACATTGGATTTGATTACATCGGAGTAACATACTTCACAATCTCTTATTATATCATCAACACACATCTATATTTATTTAATTAGATTAATTACAAATTGGCGCACAACTTTAGGGGCTTTAATTAGCGATTGGAAGGCCAATACATTCTGCCCAATCACTAGTTGGAGCTAGGCAGCAGCTATGAAGTCAGAGAAAGATAATAAAAAGGGTACAACAACAAGCAAAATGGAAGAACCTACACCAGAAGAAATGGTTGAGATAAGGAAAATGTTCAGGATAATAATGGAACAAATGGAAGGAATGAAAATGGAATCCACAAGTAAGGAATTGAAAGAAGAATTAAGTAGGATGAACAAGAACATGGAAGGGCTGAAGGAAGACAACCAGTCCCTGGGTAAGAAGATTGATGAAACCAATAAGAAACTGGAAGAGGACATTAAGGAAATGAGGGAGGACAGATTAAAAAGAGAGGAATTAAGAAAGGAGAAGACTGAAGAAATAAAATATAATAGTAAACCAGAACCAGAAGAAGTACCAAATGATAAAACGCAGAAACAAGTAATGGTATTACCTAGAATTGAAACTAACCGAAACCAGGAAGATATTAAACCAAGGAAAAGGAGAATGTATCCAAGAAATGTAAAAAAAACGAAGGAAGAGTTGGAGATGATGAAACATGGGTTAATTGATGGCAATAATATCCCAATTACCTATGACAAAGACATCATGAATTCTATGAATTATAGAAGGAGAATCGAAGTAATTTCAGAAATAATTTACCACAAGACAGTAGTGTACCAATGGGAAAGGACCAGAGATAAACAGAATACAACATGTGAACCAGATCAATTTCAGCGCAAGACTGGACAGTGGATTTCAGAAAGATGGAAATGTGATATCGTACCAGACTGTAATGATGACACAGATGAATCACCAGAATGTATTCCATTAACGTGCCATCTAGGACAGTTCCAGGGTACGGTTAGACTAAAATATATTCCTTCAGAGTGGATATGTGATGGTAAACCAGCTTATGGTGTTTCAGATAAACAAATAATAAGTGATAACCCAGATGAAGATCCTCACCTATATTTGTCAGGGAACACAAAACATGGACCAGAGAAGTATTGGTGTATACAATATGATGATAGAGGGAACCAGCCCAGTAATTACGACGGCCCTAACAACCCGCCGCGTAATAACCAGTTTATCGGTAATTTTAACGGCGTTAGGAATAACAACCCCTATCCAAACAATAGAAACCATCTTTATCAACATAATAATAATATTCCATACAGTCAGAGAAATCCATATCCCAACAATAATGATGACAAACCTTACCAACCTAACCGAAATTATTATCATGATAAATTTAGTAATAAAAACAATAACAGTAATAATAACCGAGTGTCGCGCCCTAGGGTAAATTTTATAAGAGCAACTGAGATGATGGACCCTGGTTGACACAAATACCACACGACATCAAGAAAAGGGACGGATCATGATAACCGACTACGGCGAAAAACAATGTTGAAGGAGACGAAATAAATATCATTGAAAGGAAATGATATGAAGAATAAACATAGAAACAAAACTGGGTTTTATGAGTGAAGACTATGTAAGAAAATGAACATGACCAATAAAAATATGAGCAATGCAGTGACATACAGAAAATCGTCCATCTTCCTGGGTATATAAAAGAAAAGAAAAAGTGGAGATCAACTTACAAAAGTATAAATAATATGGGCCAGTGTAGAGTACAATATAACCCCATATGTTGTGGTAAATGATAAGCATAACAATACATATGAGTTGAAGGAAATCGTTTCAGGAAAAATCAAAGGAGTGTACAATCAAGCTTCTATGAAGAAATATTATGAAGAATGAGTTGTGAGTTTTAGAATTTTTAATTTAATTTTAAAAAATTTTAAAATAATGTAAGTACATCTTACAACCTAATATTTTGAGAAGAACATTTTGGAGAATTATAAGAAGAAGGAATTTAGAATTTTTATTTGAAAAAATTCTAAAATATGTAAGTACATCTTACTACAACCTGATAATTTTGGAACAAACTTTATGGAAGAAAGAAAAAGAAAGAATTTTGAATATAACTTATTCTAAAATAGTAAGAACATCTTACTACCACTGATAATTTAGAACAAAACTTTATGGAAGAAAGAAAAAGAAAGACTTTTGAATTGAAATATAATTATGAAAATTTAAAATTTAGTAAGAACATCTTACTACAACCTGATAATTTAGAACAAAACTTTATGGAAGAAAGAGAAAGAGAGAGAATTTTGAACTTAATTTTACAAAAAATTTAAAAATAAAGTAAGACCAACTTACTACAACTAAGTTTGTAAGAAAACTTTATGGTAAATAATTAAGAAGAATTTGAATTTGGAGAAATACCAAAACATTCAGAAATAATAGTAAAATCACAGTACTATAAACAATTCTGAATGAAACAATTCTGGGAATAAATGAATTAAACAGAATTTGTATGTTGATAGAACGTCAGAACTTTGAAACAAGATAAGATCAACATATTACAAGGATTTATGAGAAATATTTTTCAATTAAATAAAAAGAATAGTTTGAATTTTACATTAAAACTAACCAAGTTCCAAAAAATAATTATGTGTCAATTATGATTGAATTGAGAAGAAAATAAAGTGATTAATTCAGAAAAGAGAGTTAACGTTAATCCAGAATAAATGCTAGACATTCACAATAGCATTTGAAGGAGTAGAGAAGAATAACAAAAAAGAGTGTAATATGCCAGAGAAGGAAAAAATTTGGAAGCAAAGAGACTAATTACCTATGAAACGATAATGAAAACAGTTAATTAAGAGCAAAGAAGAACAACTCATACCAAACATATGGAGAAGATGATTTTGGACTGATAATAATAATAAAACCTATATGAAATGCAAAGAGAAGAAATACCACATGAAATATGATATAAATGAATTAATGTTAATGAATGCGAAGGTGGATTAATAACTTTCTAAGAGAAAGGAAAGAACCAAAATGTTTAAATAAAATGATCAATATAACAACCAGTATATCTAATGTAAAGATACAATGTTAAAAAAATTAAATATAATATATTAAGACCATTCAAATAATGAATACGAAAGACTATTTATAAAGACCATGCTAATACTATGAGTAACCAGAAGAAAGTATAAAGAGAATTCAGATGGAGAAGAAAGAGAGTTACACTGTAAACAGTAACCAGAATTATTAAAAGAAAGGTTTTCAACCATAATTAAATTAAATATATCAGACAAGTTAAGAGTTTTGAAAAAATATATATGTAATGAGTATAATAATGATTATGAAGATTTATTAAGATAGAAAATGTGAGATAATCTGAGAGACTACGAAGTGGAGAATCCAAAGATATTTTTATTAGTCGAAAATGAGACTACTTTTTATTTATTTATTCGATGACTGACTGAAGATAATTCCAGCAGCATTATGTTTTTTTTGAGCAGGGATGGATATGCCTCTGTACTCAATTTATAGAAGTGGTGTATGGCCAGCAGAGAAGTAGCGTACAGTGCCCCTCTGATCTGCCCCAGCCCACGTGATAGGGAATGTTAGGGAATTAATATCCCAAGGATACAACACGAAGTTGATATAGAAAGAAAATGTATTACAATAATAATATATCTCAGAAGACACTAACTATCCGAAAAGGATCAGTAGTAAAACAAATAATTATATATATAAAATTAATTAAACTCTAATTATAAAAAAGTCGATATAAAGATGGAGAAGAAAATGAATTATAAGAAATGATGAAATTATCATAAGAAATTATTTCATCCATAAACATGTCTGAAATAATTACTTCTGGAGGGGAGCAATCTGTAGCGTGACAGATATAAGCATAATATTGAATGGCAATTGATCAATAGAATAATGAAGTTATAATGTTTAAATTTGGAAGAAAGCATTAAGTTTAATATAAATAGATTAATTCATAGCAACTGTGGAAAGAAATCATTATTATAAAGAAAATCCAAGTTCAAGTAAAAGGAGTTACTAGTGATGAGTCATCCAAAACCAGTCTCATAACCAAAGGTTTTCAAGGTATAACCCAGGAAGGTAAAATAGTAAATAACAAAGCAGTACACAATATGACCAAACCCACAACGAGGGAGAATAAATAGAAGAGAAACCCTAAAATAAGCCAAGATCAACCAATACAGGTTGTGTATTTCTGAATTAAAGAAGAAGATGGAGAAGATCCCAAGAAACCTGATGGCAACAAGAAGAAGATGGAGAAGATACCAGTCCCAGAAGGCAGGAGAAAAGAAGACTGAAGAAAGAAGAAGAGGGCAGCATCCTGAAGAAGACGTCATGCTCTTATAAAAGACACCCAAATCCCTATATCCCCAAAATAAATATCTAAAAACAAAAGTATAACGAAATAAAAACCACATGTATATAAATTTAAGAGAGGGAAGTGAACAAAGTAAAAGTTTCCTGTGAACTAAGATGAAACAATAATATAGTACCCATGGAACAAATCTCCATTGAAAAACGCTAACCAATTTATTATGTTGATAAGACTATACGACCATTTAGCATTAACATAATATATAAGTGAAAGTGAACCAGTGATAGTTTTGGGTATTATAAAAAATGAACCTTGTGTTTCATTCTTGGCAATCACAAACATTGGATGCAATGAAATATGCATTTTTCAATGACTTAAAATGTGTACTGTGACAATATGTTGTTCATAAGACATGAATCTGTTTAAAATAACATTTTGTTTTACATGAAAAAAGAAAAACAGATTTCATAGTGCTTTTTGAACGGTTAATACTATTTATTTGTTAATGACAGGGTACAATTACCCAAAGACAATGTATAAAAGACGGTATAAAAACTGTAGAATCCTACTTATAATAATAGTTAGAAATAAGAATATAAATATAAGGTTTTTTATGTATATAGTACAAGAATGTTTAAAAATGTTTTAGATATAAGGCCATTTATTTGGGTCTGATACAACTAACATCAGAACTATAAAAATAGTTACCACTTGTAAATAGTAGAGAGTAATTAAGATGTTAGTTAGTAAAAAACCTTTTTTGTAAACCATGTTTCCATGTTGGAAATGAGGATTTTGTTGCAAAATGTCTGACTTGAAGACAACCATTTATTTAAAAAAAAATATTCTTTATTTGTTTTAACTATTATTTGTATTGTAACCAATACTAATTGTTTTTGTGTAATTTGAAAACATGTTTAATTTATAATACTATATGTAAAAGTCAGAGAGGGTATCACACATCATATATTGTTTGTAAAATATTTTGTAAGAAAAATTGTTAAAAAATCATAGGCCAAAAGAATGGAAACCAAACTTCATCAAAACAGAGAAATTAATCATTTAAATGCGAATAAACAAAAGGGGTTTAGACAAAATAAACTTGAGATCAAGCCATATAATTGCACATACCATTCAGAAAGATTTTAATAAATTATATTCAGAATTATAAATAAAAATGAAAATGACTAAACTCAGAAATTTAGACATGGGAGTCATATATTCCAGAATAATGTTTCAGGATACAACTAATTCAATTAACTACCAGAAAATAAGGGAATATGAACCTTTTAATACAATATAGGATTATTAATATTAAATATAACTGATAAAATGGCTGAATTTACATTATAACAGGAAGTAAATTTTGGAAATGTTTTTGACTTATCAGAGTATACCAAACTGAAAGTAAAATTACTATTTTTTGGACAGAAAACACTATAAAATGGCATTATTTAATCTGAAAATAACCAGAATGAACTGAAAGATTAATTTAAATCAAATCTAGTGAATAAAATTGACAAATAACCAAAGTTTAGGCATTCATATAGTGAAATAGTAAAGTGTACACAGGATGTAAAAAATATTTGAACAATGTTAAGAATAATATTATATGGGCTAAGAGTTTAATTGAAACTGAAGGAAACAGTTAGTTGATTATTGGTATTTGAACGGATAACATAAACGAGAGTTTTGTGACGATCTAACCTATCTTACAAAGGTGAAGTTTAGTGGCGAACAGTACGTTACTGTAAAGTCGGGAGTGAATTATAAAATCTTTCCAGAACCTATACATTGTGACAAAAACGATCAAGAAACACTAATTAACACTAAACAATACATTTCTACTCTGAAAAACACCAGAAAGCTGTATAACACATTAACCAAATTAGTGTCGGAATTGGGAAAAGTGTTTTGACTTATGATTACACAGACATACTAAATACAACCCAGAATCACTGCACCAGTCACTACACAACATTTAACAAGAGATTTGCAGAGACAAGAACAGGAATTTTGCCAGAAAATACATTATTTGGAACACTGCAGGAACGAGCAACATTTTGATCAACTTGACGGCGGCTATTTGCTTTGACGATTCCAGTGCCTTCTTCTTAGTACAACTCAGCTGTTTGGTGAAAACAATTATTATATTTACAAATTATTATTCAATGTCTGTGTTTATTAATAACTATTAATTTGATTGTAACGTTATACTTTTTAAATATTAGCCCGATTTCTCTGACTTTGGTAATAACTGGCTGTTTAAAGAACCCTATATAATTTTTATATCATATACTTGTAACTTTTTTCGATATCCTGAGAATCGATACTAATCGATAAGAGTCAATATTGCTATTACTTAATAAAACATAAATACTTTTCAATACTTAATAGTTCTTTATTTCTTCAATAATACTAATTACCAATAATATAATTCTAATTGATAATCTACAAGGACTTTACCACCCGTAAGTGAAGATAACCTAAAAAATAAAAAGGTAAACAAGTATCGATTGGTTTACAGACAGTCTTCTGAGTGGTGATAGATTATTTAAATTATACTAAAACTTTAATAAAAATTTTCAGAAGAGCATTACACTGTTTAAAACTTCACAGCCCTATATTAATTAATTGATTCTAATTAATTAATTATTAAAATTAAAAATTTTTTTTTTAATTATTTTTTTTATAAACATAATTTTTTTTTTAAATTTCCTTCAAAACAATAAATTTTGTTTTGAAACTTTCGGCGAAGCTGAACATATATATTCCTTCATCAACTTTACGCTACTCGACCAGTCTTGCTACCATTGGGACTCGACCAGCTGGGAAACTTAAGGAAGTGTTTCAGGCCAGTAAGACGTCGAGAGCCACACCAATTAAACACCAATTAAACATATTACATTGGGTTTGATTACATCGGAGTAACATACTTCACAATCTCTTATTATATCATCAACACACATCTATATTTATTTAATTAGATTAATTACAATTTATACAGCAATTGATTTATTCAGGAATTGATTTTTTTTAGTAAGCGATTTATCCAGTATTTAATTTATTCAGTAATTGTTTTTTGCTCCGCTGGCTGACCCATAATTTATAAAAGTATGAGGGTGATTTTCATTGTGTAATAAATAAATTCACGTTAACCTGCTCACTAGTTAGTGGTACTGACTGTTTTCTGACGCACCCCCCCCTTGTATTTAAGTTAGATATTACAACTATTTCAATGTATTTTGTGTTACGTTCATTTGGGCCCAGCACAGTAGCGCGTAACATCGTTTCTCAAATTTTTTGTTTTTTTTATTTTTTTGTTATCTGATTATTGATAACAATATATAAAGGGCTTTTATAAACATAGTTTACAAACTTTGTGCCATAAGTCGATACACCACATTGATTTATATTTTTTTAAGTTTTTCAAAAATTTGACTTCCTTTTTTTGGCCCTTGAAGTTAAACACTACTTCAAGGTTAAAGTAAATTTTTAAAGTAAACACTACGTTTGGATGATTGTAATCCTTAAGCCGGCCACGAACTAACCATCCCTGCTGGACGTCATGACGGACAGCAAGTCAAAAACGACAGTGCGTAGCTTTGACATCCATCCGCACGTCGTGTATTTTTTGAAGGATGTGCACAACGAAAAATGAATCCAGCAAGACCATCAGCTCAAGCCCCATGACGTGCGGATGGATCGTGTGTTGTGTTGACGGATGTCAAGGAATCGTGCATCGTGCATGTTTGATCATGCGTACGCTTGCTGTCTATCAAATCGTCATTTTCGAGCAAGTACAGTACATGTTTTTAGAGCACATTCGTTCAATAAATGTTTACTGTTTAATTTTGCGTTACATTCATTCTTTAGTTTGTATTTAATAAGTAACGATTCAGATAAAATTTCAGTTTAATTTTTAGGTTAGTTTATTCTTCGTTTACATAATACATTCAAATAGCATTAGCAGTTATTATTTTAAATATTGTTACTATTAATTTGTTTTAATTACAATTCATAATGGACCGTGAAATAACATCAAAATTTATCGAAAAATATGAATTAAATAGATGTCTGTGGGACGTATCCTCGGCAGATTACATGAATAAAAATAACTAAAAATACTAAAGAATGTCTGGCACGCTGGACGAGTTGCACGACAGTGAGGTGGGCACATCCATCACCGACGTCGGCCATGCTGGACAGCGGCGATGGTTAGTGCGTGACCAGCTTTACTGTCTGTATGGCGTCACATCTCCATTGTTACCGGGTGTTTATAGAGTGAAATTGGGCGCGCAGGTTACGTTAGTGTCGTGACGGCTCTAGTGTCACGATGTCGCATATCAAACAAAACGTTTGAAGTGCGACACTAGTGTGATGGCAGCATGATAATGTGGTATTGGACTGTTCAGACGGTGACATTAATGCGACGTTTAATTTCAGACACGAAGTGTCACCATGTGAACGAGGGTTAATCTTCCAGTATAGGTGTTTTTCAGAACTGTGTGAAATTGTAATAAAATCTGTAGTTACAATCATAGTCAACAAAAAGGGATGTTAAATAACTTAAATAGCAAATAAGGTAAATAACACCATATAATGTAATTAACATTTTGGTAAAAAAATCTGCTTCTTTTATCAACAAATGTCATTTTAGTATAGTGTGTGTCAGGAAAGTTCGTATATTCTTAAAATTTGATAAAAAAATATAATTTTAAATTATTATTTACTTGTTATTATAAAATTAATGGTTATTTTTGACGATCGGGAAACAATTTATTTACTTTGTCATCTTGCATATCATGAATCACATGTTTTGCATTATCCGACGTTTGAGTTTAGTTTTCCATCACAACTATTACCTCATCAGATCATTTTCCTGTCCCCTTTAGAAATATTGGCTATGGATAAAATGGGGGCCATAAACTTTTTCAAAGAAAACTCTTCCTTTTTCTAGGAGATTCCTTATTCTTCATACGGCAGCAACTCTACCGCTGAAACTTCTCCTCCCCCACTCGGCCACTCCCGTATCACTTGTAGTACTAAATGGTATACGTATATACTACCTAAATGGGACCCCACTCCGTATGTAGAGACCCACATACATGAAGAACATTTCCTGTTCATTGAAACGTGTTCTTCCATGGAAACTCACTATATCTCAGAAAATTAGGTACTTTTCCATTATCTGTGCCACGCTATATTTTCCATATTTCACTTTTATACTAATTTTATTTTACAAAATCACAAACAATACACAACTCAAACAAAACGCAGCCAAATATAATTTTAGTTTTAGCACTAAAGAAAAGATAAAACTTGCTTTTATTGTAGAATTTACAAAAATACACAACTCCAAAGTAAATGGGGCTACTATATTGGCTGTCATTGTGTTACAGAACTCGTTTTTGAATACAATTTATTTTTCATAGCACACTGACTCACAAACGAAGCATTCTAATTAAAATAAGTCAGAATTATATAAAATGACAGGCCTTACAGACGTAATTTTCGTAAACAATCTTTATTACAGAGAATAGTGAAAAATACAAATTAAAAGGCAAGTTCTCTTACTCAGTGAGAGTCCAGCATAGTAACCCGCAAGGACCTACCTTACTTTGAGCTGAGTATTGTTTGTGGTTTTGTAAAATAAAAGTGAATATTATATTTTGTATACACTATTTATTTGTGTTTGCTTCCGTTTGTGTGTTAACCTAACAACATCGTACTTTGCCGCCAGTAAACACCGGTTTAACTAATTGATAAAAACTCATCGTGTAATAATTAAATGACGATATAGTGCGACTAAGATTGTTTCTACATAACAACTATTTTATAAAGTTCAAAAATCTGGACTATGTTTTTTAAAAAAATTAGTTTAAAGAATCAAAATTCTATAGCTTTACGATTACAGAGTATTGCAATTATCTGATAGTTACCGCTCCTTTAAAAGATATAACTTGCTTACATGAAGTAGCAGTTCGATAAAGAAGCTGTTTGACCTGTGTTTATAGTTATAGCTTGTTTAATTATAGTTATTAAAAAACTGGCGAAAACACTAACCAGGTAATCTAAATCGTTTTGTTAACGTCGTCGACATTTCCGAATAGAAACATTTTGCTTTTGCTTCTGTGTACCGAAGGAATATAAATATAGCGAAAACGTCACGACAAAATCAAACTTCAAGAAAATTTTAAGCGGTCTCAAAATTGTGCTAAATTTGAAATATAAGCCTATTTGTAATTTTACGTACTTGATTTTTAGAACGTGAAAAAGTACAGATATTGATATACCGATAGATTTGTGTGTATGTACGAGTGTAAATGTCTGTCTTTCTGTCATCTCCACTCCGAATGTTTCCCCTTAACCGACACACAAGATAATTTGGTATTTTACCGATATACGTACCCACACTACCTTTGTCGATGGTTCGTATATGCGATAGTGTCTATATACCACGATGTGAAGTGAATTGTACTAATTGTAATTAATTCTATTTCAAATTAAAAGTGAAAATATGAAATGTTTTCATTTGTGAGGTTAAGTAATAATGTTTTTTTTTGTTTTTAGTTTACTATTTAAAGAAATAAAAGACATGGTTAGAAAAATATAATGTTTAATGTGTGCTTACAACAGAGCACTATTTAAAGTAAAGGACATAAAGGGTTTTAACAAAACATCGACAGAAAATGTAAAGAGCGAAATACAATTATTTCTGAATAGTAAGATTAAAAAAAAAGAAAACAACGTATTAACAAATGAAAAAAGATTTATTACGAAATTTTTGACACTTCGACTGCACGATATGCTCAGGTAAGTAGTTCAGACAATTCTCCTCATGACTTCCTCGCCAGAAAAGACGGAACCGATCATTGTTTAGCTTCTAAACTGAAGGCATAGGACAAATAACGTATCTTTCACGATGAGGGAATTACAGTCCGCTATCCGCGTTGCCGGCGACACTGCCGGATGATACTCCTTACAGCATTATAGATCGATTGCCGGTTGTAACTCCTGGCACTTTATCACACCATCTGGACACTATACTACCCGAAACTATGGAAAGAGCAATCATTATCCCGCCCCTGCAGTCTGAAAAGATCCCCTTAAATCGGAAAACTATCATCTAGGACGTGGTGTTTGGGAAAATTATTGGAGGAGATTGTTAACAACCGGGTGTCTTGAAAAACATGGATTCCTGACCGTCCGCAGAGTGTGTACCGGAAGCACCATTCTAACTGATATAGCTGGAGAACGTAGTTCAAAACAGTTTCATCGGAGACAAACACATGGTTACTATAGTTTTCGACTTGGAGAAAGCATTCGATAAAACATGGAGAGACAACATCCTAAAAAAAACTACATGGTTGGCGGTTTAGAGGTAACCTGCCCCTCTCCGGCTTTCTCAGAGACAGACTTTCCGTGTTCGGGTCGGACAATCACAATCAGCCTCACACGGGGTGAAAAATGGACTACCGCAAGGATCTCCATTGAGCGGCATGCTTTTTTCGGGCGGGGCCGTTGAGGGTATAGAAACGTCAGTTAGCAAGTGGCTCAGCACAGAGATCGTCACCATGACTCAACTTCCTGCAGAAGCATGTCTTGACCCGGCAACAAAGACAGCTTATGTCCACTTGTGGCTAAAGCGAAGAGGGCATCTGAACCCGATGCTAACTATGAAAGGTGTTAGGCTGTTATATCAAACAGAAATTAAATTTTTAGATCTAATTTTCGACTGGCACTTGACATGGAAGTCGCATGAGGAAGATCTGGCTGCTAGGTGCAAATCATCCTAAAATCCAATATAAACCGGGTAGCTAATAGAGAGGCTTTATTGCGCCAGTACACCGTATTAGTGCTATCCAAAATGGATTATGAGTGTTTGGCGTACTCTTCAGCCAGAAAATCATGCTTGAAAGAGTTAGGTCCTGTACACAATGCTGGGGTGCGCTATATCTCAGGCACATTCCCTGTGGCATTTCCCGACCAATACTAGCCCAGCACAAAGCTTATATCGTGAAAGAAGAATATCTTTACACCTTGAACATCAATTAATTACTGTTGCTGAGTGGCTAACGTTTAGTGCTTTGGAGCCAGTTAAACCACATGCTGATTGCGAAATACAGACTTGCAAGAACAATCAACCAGCGTAGTACGTTTACTCGACCAACTGGCACCTGTGCACCTGAATAACCCAGCTTTACAACATCCAGGAGCCGGTGATCAAAGCGCACGTTCCATGCTAGGTGCCGCCCTGGCTGCTTCGCAAACCTCGTTTCCGGCTGCTGCTAGTAGAAGCAAGAAATTATTCAATTCAACTGAACTGAAACTCCTTTTCAGATCAGTCCTATATGAATACGTTGCAGATCATACCAACGTGTACACTGAGGCTCGAAAGAGGGAGCGGAGTGGGTAGCGCGTTTGTAGTCCAGGGTGTCATGTACACTACCTAAGACGGCGAGTGTATACTGCAACATTACAACTATTTAAAGACGTTTCAGTGGTAATACTGAACGCAACTGTAGTGTATTAATTACCGGTCCTGTAGCACTTGCATGTTCGTTAGGTTCGATATTACTGTTGCACAAAAAATCTTACTGTTAGTTGAGAGGAGAAAGATTTTAGTGGAATGAAAGAACTGCTTACATATTTAAAAAGGAAATCATTGATTTATTAAAAATTATTTTTAAAACATTTAACATTGAAAATAGAAATTTAAATATCCTCTTTTTAAGAACCTGTTTACAAAGCATAAAACATATTACACACATTATAAATCACACATGAATAAAATACAAACAATAAACATGAAACACATGTGTGAACATAAATATAAGAAAATGTTTCAGCTACTTGGGTATCTGATATAAAATACTGAATTTCAATAATTAATTTAAATATTGCAAATCATATTTCTGGTGTGGGGTAAGTCGACATGGCTGTTTTTGCTGGATGCCCTTCCCGACTTGTCAAACTTTGTTTCGTCGTGCATAAGCGTCTGTAAAAAAAATCACTTTTACGTCTATTTTTGAACTAACAACAGTGTTGATATGGCAACGCGTAGTTGCATACGATTCGTTAAGTACATATAAATTAATTGTTTATAATTTATTAAGTACCAGAGTAATTAATTTGTTTTAAATAGTTCGGTTACTTACGCTTAATTAGCGCTCATTTTGTGTCTGTACAGTCTCTTCACTCTTCGCCTAATGGCACTGCTCTGTTTGCTAAATGTATTTTGAATGTGCGAATTTTTATTTTAAAAATATTTTAATTATTGGTATTTATTTATATCTTAACCAGAGTTCACTCATACAAAGAAAATACACAGAGACAAGACTTGCTGCTCGCAAGAAACAGGTATCGGCAGGCATAATGCATGTTCCAAAGACATCGTAATACACCACACGGCTCGTCACCCTTTCGGCTGTATGTCGACAAGTGTTTGAAAACATGTCCATTCCTGTTTTCCACTGCAACAACAACTTCTATCACCACATTACTTGTATTATTAAGGGTGTTTTTTTTTCGCTCTGGGCTTTGCGGTTGTGCGTCGCAGAGACGAACCGCACGGTAACTGAGTTCCGAGCTACCTTCTGGAGCTCCTGCCTCGTGGCCCTGCCCAAGTAGGGCGCGTGCTCTATAGCAGGCCGATTCTCGGCTGTTGTGCTAGCCTACGCTAGCGCAGTATACACCGAGGGCGTTTCCACGAATCACCTGGGCGTATACGGTACCTTCCCAGCCCAGTCACTAGAGGATTGCCTGGGAACCTCGCCGCACGTGCATAAAATTTGCGTGCAAGCCGCCTGAAAGTGTCGTCTAAGGAGCGGACGCCAAGTCCTCTCCTTAGAAGGCGAGATGAGAAGCGACGGGGGACTTTGGCCGCTAGCCGAAGCCCCCTGTCGAGGACGCTCTGCAACTTCTTTTTATGCATTGCGGCGAGGTAACCCCAGACCGGGTAGGCGTAGGTAATGACCGGCAGCAGATACGCGTCGACGATCATCCTACCCAATTTCCTGGTCATGGCTGAGCTGATCAGGAGTGGAAACAGTGCGCACAGGCGAGTGGATGCTCGCTTAAGAACTGTCTGTGCGTGGGTACGCCAGGTGAGCCGACGGTCAAGGTGTAAGCCGAGGTACTTGACCTCGTTGGACCAGCGCAAGTACGTTCTGCCGATACGTAGCTGCCTAACGGGGTTCTTCCGTCGCTTAGAGAATTCGACGGCTACACTCTTGGTAGCGTTGAGTTGCACTCTCCAATTCTCGGTCCAGTCCACGAGCGTGTCGAGCTGGCGCTGCAGTCGTAGGACGGCCCTTTCCTCATGACGATCGGCCGTAAATACGGCCGTGTCGTCAGCGAAGAGGGCCATCTGGACTCCAGGCTGTCTCGGCACGTCGTTGACGTAGATCGAGAACAGAAGGGGGCCTAGAACACTACCTTGAGGGACGCCGGCTGTGATTCGCCTCTCGGAAGAGACTGAATCGCCAACTCTCACGCAGAAGGTCCTCTCCGTCAGAAAGCTAGCAACCAGATGGAGGTAGCAGTCCGGGAGCTGGACTTCCCTAAGTTTGAATAACAGGCCATCATGCCATACGCTGTCGAAGGCTTTCTCAACATCTAAGAAACAGCCAACGGTCCGTTCTCTCCGACACCCGGCTTCCGTGATGCTTTCCACCAGTCTCATCAGTTGATGAGTGGTCGAATGCCCCACACGAACAAATCAGTCAAGAATTGAACTCCAGGCTCGGGAAGAAGTCGTAGAGAGGTGTTAGTAACACCGTCCGGGCCTGGAGCTTTTCTTGGCTGAAGTTCAGCGAGCCGATCTGAGACCTCTTCCAAAGAGATGGGTTCGGGCTCCGCCGTGATCGGAAGAGACAGAAAGTCTTCCACAGCCATCTCGACTTGTTCGTCGAAGTCCCAGTCCATGGGCGGGTTGGGAGCGAACTGTCGCTTGAAACACAAGCCCAAGTACTCGGCCTTCTCCTCCGGGCGACCCAGGAGTCGACCGAACGGTCCAACAATGGCGGGAAGTGGAGGTCGGCGCCTCCGTCCCGTCAATGCGGTAGGTATTCTGTACGGGTGAGATTGCGGGTCCGCATCCCCCGTTCGGGCCACGTCGAGTTCCCAACAGCTACGTCGGAACGCCTTCAGACTGCCGCGCAGTCGTCCGGTGAGCCGATTGTATGCTGCCTTATCGGCCGGATCACGGGTCCTCTGCCAACGTTTCCGGAAGTAATTCCTCTCGCGAGCGAGAAGAGAGACTTCCTCAGGGATGCGTTGGTAGTCAGGCGTGAAGCCAGCTCGCGTACGTGAAGATACGCCTATAGCCGAGATGATTGCCTCTTCGATTCCCGCTACTGCTTCGTCTAGGAGGCGAATGGAATCGAGTGGGGCCGCTGGCGGCAATCTACGGCACAAGGCCGGGCCGTAGCGATCCCAATCGATAAACTTCTTCTTGTCAGAACGTGCATAGGCGTGCTGGGTAGCGACGTGGACCAAGATAGGGTTGTGGTCGGATGTCAGCTCCGTAAGTGAGAATACCTCGACCGGACAGACAACTCCTTGGGTCACCGCGATATCCAGAACATCGGGAGCCGCGTTAGGCCTTGACGGAAAGAACATGGGTTGCGCTGGACCAAACACCATCGCCCGGCGCGATTCAACAAAACTGAGCAAGCGCCTCCCGTTCGGAGTAGTCAGGCGACTATTCCAAACGCGATGCTTGCAATTCAGATCGCCGGCCAAAATTACCCTTCGATGGGAATCGTCCAGCGACGAGGTGGCCGAAACAGCAAGCTGTAGCACGTCCAGCGAAGAGAGCTGAGAGAGCAGTCTAAGAAGAGCAGTCCTGATCAGTCCGAAGCTGGAGCAGAAGTCTCTCTCAAAAGTCTTCTCTGTATTAAGGGTGTATATGCAAATATATATATTGTGACAGCAGCGGTATGCGAACATCTGCTCTCCGTTACCAGCGGCCGAGACGTGACCAACTACGTGCTCGGAGAGAGCCAATCCGGCATCAGCAGCCGCCGAGACGTGACCAACTGCGTGTTCGGAGCTAGCGAATCAGCGATCCCGGTTAGTCAATAAAACCCGGGCCGGCAGAAAAAACCCGTCTAGCACAGAGACGACACACTTCTGCTCCAGCTTCGGACTGATCAGGACTGCTCTTCTTAGACTGCTCTCTCAGCTTTCTTCGCTGGACGTGCTACAGCTTGCTGTTTCGGCCACCTCGTCGCTGGACGAGGCAAACTATCGCCTTCTCTTCGTGGGAATCAAGGACCAAGGCGCCAGCTGCTGCCGGTGAATTAAGTAGCCGGTACAAGTGGTAGCTGGCCGAAGTTGACCATTTTTAAGACCACCTGCGCCGGATAACATCTTGGCCGGACAGGAAAGAAGAGGAGTGCTCTGGGCTCACCTGGTGAGTGCCGTATATCAGTGTGTAATTCCTAACCTGCTCGCGACTGTTAGGTAGCGCTGCCCCGGACGATCCTTGCAAGCCCCCACCAGTGGTAAGCGAGCTAGGATATCGCCGGGGTAAAGGGGCCAGTGGACACCAGTCTTGGTAAGGACTGGTATTCAACGAAGCTGGTCTTAGCCCAGCTCCTCTCGCATCGTCGTGAGCAGGGAAGACGCGCGGGTAATCCGGCTTCGGCCGGACCCGAGATCCCTGGCGTCTGGCAGTGACTGCCTAGCAGTCTCTGCCCGGCAGCCGCCGCACCTGGCCAGCATGCCTTCTACGGGCAACGGCCAAAGTGCCGAGTCGCTCAGCTCTGCCTTGCCCCATCTGGCGACTCGCTTGAATCACCTCGGGCGATGGAGACGGACGATCCTCTCCCTAACCCGCTTCCCCCTCTGCCGGCAGACGAGTCGGGCGAGTTCGCGACCGTTGGTCGGCGTAATCGCCCGGCTAAGAAGCCAAAGAGGACCCATACACCCGGATCCACTTCCTCTCAGACCTCGGCCATGGACATCGGACCTTCTCAGGGCCCACAGGCCGCGGTTCCGACTGCTTCGACAGCAGCTCCGGCTGCTGCCGCTGTTGGTCGCGCGCCGCCCCTGTATGCCCACAGTGTGTCCAATGTCGCCGCCTTATAAAGACGGCTGATCGCGGCCCACGGCCTATCGGCCGACAAGCTTGACCTGAAGCTGCTTGGCGGTGATACGGTCAAGATTGTCGTCCGCCAGCTCGAGGACCATAGCTTGGTCGAGGCCTTCCTCCAGGCGCACAACCTCCAGTATCACACCTTTCCTCCTAAGCGAGTCAAGCCCTTGTCTGTAATTTTGCGAGGGCTTGACGCGCACACTGATCCACAGGAGATCCTTATGGAACTCCGAGACCTCGGGTACCCAGTGCAGGCAATTTTCCGCCTGTTCACGCACTCTGAAACCCGAGTACCTCTCCCGCTCGTCCGTCTCCAGCTCGAGAAGGGCGAGGCTGCAGACAAAATATTCCAACTGACGCGGCTGTTTGGCTTCCGCGTCAGGGTGGAATCCAGTCGTCCCCAGGGCAAGCTCGCGCAGTGCCACCGGTGCCAGAGGTTCGGCCATCATACCGACGTCTGCCGCAATGCCCCGGCCTGTCTACGTTGTTCGTTGGGACATTCAACACAGGTCTGCACTGTGGCAGACAAGTCCAAGTTCCGCTGCATGTGTGGCCAAGGCCATGCAGCAAGTAATGTAAACTGCCCGGTCTACAAGGCGGAGCTCCTGCGGAAGCAAAAGCCGCAGGGGCCCCTCCCGAAGCCAAGGCAGCCAGCTATGCAGCCCCAACCTCAGAGGCAGCCTAAAAGACAGGCTAGGCCGCAACCAACGGCACAACCGGCACGGCGCGCGCCCTCTCCGGCTCCACCTCCAGCCCCTGCAAAGGCAAACAAACGAACCGCGTCTCCTTCCGAAGCAGAGACAAGCCCAGTAGCCGTCATCTCGGTTATGGAGCCGGAGAATCAACCCTCCACCTCCGCGGAACCTCCAACTCCCGCCTCTGAACCAGAGGTAGCCTCGCCACCACTGCCACCTCCGCGATTTCCGCGAGCAGGCATCACAAAACCTAGGAACAAAGGGATAACCACACCGGATGCTCGGCCCCGAGCTCCTGCCTGCCCACAGCCCAAGAAAAGTCCTGCTTCCCGGTATAAGTCCGACGAAGCGCAACAGCGTACTTTTCCTGCCGCTGATTCAAAACCGTCTGCCCCTGGTCCTGTGGCTTCCACCCACGATCCGATCTGCCGTTAAACCTGGTCGCTCTTACGCGGCCTCAGTTTCCAGGCAAACCGCCCAGTCCGTCATTTCCGATGACGCACAGTTCGTCCGCGACTTTCTGTCTGGCTACGACCTCAAGAAAGTCGCATCCACCTTCAGGTCCATCCGAGACCGCCTGGAAACTGCTGACCCAACTGAGAGATTTATGCTCTTGGTGGAAGCCTGCGAAGTAATAGGTCTTCTATGAACCGAGCCCTTAGACGAGATCTCTCGCTCGTAGCCTGGAATGCTAACAACATCGGTTCCAAGCATTCCGACCTTCTTGAATTCCTGGCTCGGTTCAAACCCGACGTACTTCTCCTCGGGGAAACCCACCTGACCCCGGCGAACCGGTTTCGATTACCAAATTACGTGGTCTATCGGGATGACCGAGTTGGCCGACGAGGAGGCGGCACGGCGATCGCGGTGAGGACCTCCATAGGTCATCATCGTGTCGTTTTGCCGCAGCTTACCAACCTAGAGGCCACCGCCATTGAGGTCCACGGAGCTCTTGGCGGCGTCCTCGTGGTTTCAGCATACAAGCCCCCACAAGCTGAACTCCTTGTCGGCGACCTGGACGTCATCTTCGATTCCCATCGAAGGGTAATTTTGGCCGGCGATCTGAATTGCAAGCATCGCGTTTGGAATAGTCGCCTGACTACTCCGAACGGGAGGCGCTTGCTCAGTTTTGTTGAATCGCGCCGGGCGATGTTGTTTGGTCCAGCACAACCCATGTTCTTTCCGTCAAGGCCTAACGCGGCTCCCGATGTTCTGGATATCGCGGTGACCCAAGGAGTTGTCTGTCCGGTCGAGGATCGCTACGGCCCGGCCTTGTGCCGTAGATTGCCGCCAGCGGCCCCACTCGATTCCGTTCGCCTCCTAGACGAAGCAGTTGCGGGAATCGAAGAGGCAATCATCTCGGCTATAGGCGTGTCTTCACGTACGCGAGCTGGTTTCACGCCTGACTACCAACGCATCCCTGAGGAAGTCTCTCTTCTCGCTCGCGAGAGGAATTACTTCCGGAAACGTTGGCAGAGGACCCGTAATCCGGCCGATAAGGCAGCATACAATCGGCTCACCGGACGACTGCGTGGCAGTCTGAAGGCGTTCCGACGTAGCTGTTGGGAACTCGATGTGGCCCGAACGGGGGATGCGGACCGCAAATTCACCCGTACAGATTACCTACCGCATTGACGGGACGGAGGGGCCGACCTCCACTTCCCGCCATTGTTGGACCGTTCGGTCGACTCCTGGGTCGCCCGGAGGAGAAGGCCGAGTACTTGGGCTTGTGTTTCAAGCGACAGTTCGCTCCCAACCCGCCCATGGACTGGGACTTCGACGAACAAGTCGAGATGGCTGTGGAAGACTTTCTGTCTCTTCCGATCACGGCGGAGCCCGAACCCATCTCTTTGGAAGAGGTCTCAGATCGGCTCGCTGAACTTCAGCCAAGAAAAGCTCCAGGCCCGGACGGTGTTACCAACACCGCTCTACGACTTCTTCCCGAGCCTGGAGTTCAATTCTTGACTGATTTGTTCAACGCGTGTCTTAGACTGGCCTACTTTCCCAAGAAATGGAGAAAGGCGACGGTTATCGTGATCCCGAAGCAGGGAAAGGATACCACCCGCTCGGGAAACCTCCGGCCTATCAGCCTACTCTCCGCTACGTCCAAGGTTTTTGAGCGCCTCGTACAGCGTTGTGTACGAGAACATCTAACCAACTTTGACGTGCTGGTCCCCGAACAGTTCGGCTTTCGTGTGGGGCATTCGACCACTCATCAACTGATGAGACTGGTGGAAAGCATCACGGAAGCCGGGTGTCGGAGAGAACGGACCGTTGGCTGTTTCTTAGATGTTGAGAAAGCCTTCGACAGCGTATGGCATGATGGCCTGTTATTCAAACTTAGGGAAGTCCAGCTCCCGGACTGCTACCTCCATCTGGTTGCTAGCTTTCTGACGGAGAGGACCTTCTGCGTGAGAGTTGGCGATTCAGTCTCTTCCGAGAGACGAATCACTGCCGGCGTCCCTCAAGGTAGTGTTCTAGGCCCCCTTCTGTTCTCGATCTACGTCAACGACGTGCCGAGACAGCCTGGAGTCCAGATGGCCCTCTTCGCTGACGACATGGCCGTATTTACGGCCGATCGTCATGAGGAAAGGGCCGTCCTACGACTGCAGCGCCAGCTCGACACGCTCGTGGACTGGACCGAGAATTGGAGAGTGCAACTCAACGCTACCAAGAGTGTAGCCGTCGAATTCTCTAAGCGACGGAAGAACCCCGTTAGGCAGCTACGTATCGGCAGAACGTACTTGCGCTGGTCCAACGAGGTCAAGTACCTCGGCTTACACCTTGACCGTCGGCTCACCTGGCGTACCCACGCACAGACAGTTCTTAAGCGAGCATCCACTCGCCTGTGCGCACTGTTTCCACTCCTGATCAGCTCAGCCATGACCAGGAAATTGGGTAGGATGATCGTCGGCGCGTATCTGTTGCCGGTCATTACCTACGCCTGCCCGGTCTGGGGTTACCTCGCCGCAATGCATAAAAAGAAGTTGCAGAGCGTCCTCGACAGGGGGCTTCGGCTAGCGGCCAAAGTCCCCCGTCGCTTCTCATCTCGCCTTCTAAGGAGAGGACTTGGCGTCCGCTCCTTAGACGACACTTTCAGGCGGCTTGCACGCAAATTTTATGCACGTGCGGCGAGGTTCCCAGGCAATCCTCTAGTGACTGGGCTGGGAAGGTACCGTATACGCCCAGGTGATTCGTGGAAACGCCCTCGGTGTATACTGCGCTAGCGTAGGCTAGCACAACAGCCGAGAATCGGCCTGCTATAGAGCACGCGCCCTACTTGGGCAGGGCCACGAGGCAGGAGCTCCAGAAGGTAGCTCGGAACTCAGTTACCGTGCGGTTCGTCTCTGCGACGCACAACCGCAAAGCCCAGAGCGAAAAAGAAAAAAAAAAATTTTTGCACACTTCATCGCCACGCCATCGGACGCACTTCATCTCCTCTCCTCTCTCGGACGACATCGGCGCGGAGTCAGCCGGTAGGAACGGCCGAAGAATAGAACCGGCGTTCTTGCGTCTTCGCCCTCCAGTTCCGCGCCAGCGATGGATTTCGCTGGGCCGGCAGTCGACTCTACAACCGGTGCCGAAAGAAGAGGAGGACTGCAGTACGCCACGAACAGCGGGCGCAGCCGCCGAACATCTCAGCGCGGCACTACCAACATCACCGTTCTCGCCACTCGGTCCTTTTTAGGGCCACCAAAAACATTAGAGTGTACGATTGGCGCCATTTGTCATGCGGCAAGCCTTTTGTCCGGTGACAATATGTATATATATATATATATATATCGTTGCAATAAATAACCGAACTGTATGCGTGGAATTTACAGCATAGCAAACTTTCTGCAGTGAAGTAGAGCGTCTGTAAATGACAAATGGCAGGTGATCGCAGTCGTGAACAAGTTTGCATCACCAGACTGCGAATTAGGCACACGAATCTGACGTGTTCTTTCCTCCTACTAGGACAAATATGTCACATATGCGCTACTGGCGGAGCACTTATGGTGAAGCAGATAATTTAAGACTGTAGCACTCAGATAGAGATTCGGATTAGAAGGTAACCTGAAAGAGGACCTCGGAAGTGAACAGTTAGCGATAGACAGAACTGTGTTCTTCCTACAAACAGGAAGCTTATTGTATCGGCTCTGACAAAATTGTTTTGCGTCTGCTTTGTTGTATGTACGAATTTCACTTTAATTTTTAAGCTTCTAGGTAGATGAGAAAAAACCATGATCACGAGCCGATACTCCAGGTCGGCGTCGGTAAACTAAAGGCCTTCGTTGTCAACCTTCCAAACTTAAAAAAATAAAAAATGTAAATAAATTAATAATAATAATAATAATAATAATGACGATGATGATAATAATAACCATAAAATAAAATTTTAAAACCGTGTTTCTCTCATAGGGTGTATATACACAATTATTTCGGTCTTCTCATAAAACCATTAGCAAAAACTGTTTTTAATGTTCTAAAGTGAAATTTTAATCTCTGTAACGACTATTGAGTTGTATCTGAATGTAACTACTATTACTAATACGGTTTATCACACACACACACACACACACACACACACACACACACACACACACACACACACACACACACACACACACACACACACACACACACACACACACACACACACACACACACACACACACACACACACACACACACACACACACACACACACACACACACACACACACACACACACACACACACACACCCACACACACACACACACACACACAGCGGCAGCAATTGATAAGAAACGCAGACGCTTGTTAGGTTACGACCACATGTTACAATAAATGAATGACAACGCTTAGTCGTTTTAGTGCGTGATGAAATTTCTGTCAACAGTTTAAGCAATCACATTATCTACTGTTTACCAGGAATTTTATTTTGGAGCACAACTGTGGTTCGATTAGTTAAAATTAACCTAGACTAGTCTAAACCCAACTGACTTGCGGGCAACAAGATGGTCTACATTATATGTTGTACATAAAATCCAGACACAATTTTCAGGATGAAATATGAGTGTTGTCTGTGCGTGTTCACTTCATTTTTAACGTGTAGACTTTTAAACAATATGGCTACTGGCGAGTTGTGGCAAGTTGACGTGTTGTTTCTTTTAGCGCTGCTCTAATTTACAGACATTTATCAAACGGCTGTAATTATTTTTCTGCCTCCCAATTGTCATAGTAAAATATTACCGTCAAATTATATTTTGAAATGTTTGTTTACGCGCGTGCGTGTATGTGAAAGGAGAAGTTATGTCAACAAAATACTAGCATCTTGGTAGCGTGTATATGCTCAGTTATCAAAAGGTATAAAAAATGTCAGCAATTATTTGGAGGATTTGTGTTTGATAAAGCGAGGAAATGTCACTGTGTATTTATCACAGTTCGTAAATAGAGTAAGCTACTATCTCCCGAAAGTTTCTAATTTCCAGAACCGACTGTGATGCGTTTCCAAATAAACATGCAGACAGAATATGTTCAGACACTTTTATATGAAAGATTTCTACGAAGTTTAATGCGAAAAATAAAAGAGGTATGAATGTTTAAATGCTTTAATAGAAGAAATCTAAAAGTTTCCACTAGAAGAAATCATTATAGAAGATCATAATTTTCACCGTCAACTATTAACAAGTAAACAGTTTCAAATACTTGGGAAGCATAGTTACAGATGACATAAAAAGCACGAAAGAAATAAAAACTAGGATTGCAATAGCAAAAGAAGCATTCAATAAAAAGAAAAATTTGTTAAACGGGCCATTAAACAAAGAACTAAGGAAAAGGTTAGCAAAGTGTTATATATGGAGTGTGGCATTGTATGAAGTGGAGACGTGGACTTTAAGGAAGGAAGATGAAAAAAAGATTGAAGCTTTTGAAAGCCATGTGGATGTGGAGAAGAATGGAAGGAGTTAAATGGGAAGACGGAGTACGGAATGAGGAAGTATTAAGAAGAGTGGGAGAGAAAAGAGAAATATTAAAAACAATAAGGAAAAGAAAGAAGAACTGGATAGGACACTGTTTAAGAAGAAATTCTATTATAAAAGACAGTCTAGAAGGCATGGTTAGCGGAAAAAGAAGAAGAGGAAGAAAAAGACGACAGTTGATGGACAACATCAAGGTAGAAAACTAGAATCTAAAACATCAAGGTAGAATCTAAAACTAGAATACATTAGTTATTATTAAACATTGTATTGTACTTCTTGGTTTCCTTCCGGGGTTTTATTTATTTTGTCTGTTTGAGTTAAGTACTTTATTTGGTTAAGTGTGGTCTTATTTTTCTCGGCCTACTGACTTATTGGACCTTCTTCCTTCTGTCACATTACAATATATATTTTTCAATATATAGACACCCTATTATTAATTTAGTCTCTACAGTACAAGTGAAAAATTGCCTCAATGATGTTTGCATTTACTATAAATCAGCATATTGCTGAAATTATCACGAATTTACCAAGGTTTACCGTACTAGTTTGTTCACTAATTATCAGTTTTTGTGCAGATCACTGGAAATGCAACCAACTTGAAGTAAGGTGGGGTGCTGTTCATGTCTCTTTTTTTATTTCGCACAAAATTCGCTAACGAGATTTTACTGAATAACATAAAAGAAAATTGGCCGAAAATTTCATCGGGATTGCATATCCATTCGCCATCGTGCTCTGAACTTGTGACAGGATTAAACATTGATGTATCAGTGACTGCTCTGATCTTCTTCCATACGTCTATCATTGGGGTCGACCTGATAATAGCAGAAATATAGTTTTACCAGCTTTATGTTTTTGCATCGCGTATTGTTCTACGAGGGGCGGCTCGAAGTCATTTAAAAGTTATGCGATTTTTTTCAGTCGGCGCTCGTTTGTACCTGTTTCAGACAAGCTCGTCTCTTCTCCCTTATTGCATCTCTAATAATAGTATTCGACCACCATACCTGTGTTCTGGATGAACGACCACCAGTCCGTGTGATATGGTCTTACATCTGCTCCCATGTCTCCATTCACATCTGTAGGTGCTACAGCTTTCGTGAAGCCTGTCCAATCAGCATAGCCCACGCACCATCTGTTCGGCATACATATAGCGCTCTTTGGCGTTCGTGTTGTAATGAGCACTGGTATGCAGTCGCTGTCGTGGAGGTAGAGGATCACTCTTCAAGGCAGTGTAGGGCAACACTCGGAACTTTCTATAGCGGAGAAAGTACCACTTTGAACAAAAAAATAAGTTCTCACTCCGGTGTTTAAAAAGATAAGCACGCTGTTAAGCAACAGATATCCAGTTCTTATTCCAAAAATGGTGGGGGGACTATGGGCATTGAAGTCCCCCCACCAAGAGTAAGGAAGATGGTAACTGTTCAACCAGATCCTGTTCAATGTTCATCTTCTGCTCACCACGTATAA
This sequence comes from Magicicada septendecula, assembly GCA_034769895.1. Lineage (NCBI taxonomy): Eukaryota > Metazoa > Arthropoda > Insecta > Hemiptera > Cicadidae > Magicicada > Magicicada septendecula. The sequence continues at coordinate 263,757,026 of CM068368.1, read as the reverse complement.
TCTGGCAACTATAACTGCAGATCATCATCTTTAGTGGCTGTAGCAAACTGATAGCTACTGCTAATACAGGCGTAACGAGCGGGATCGTCCGGCGGGATATTTGTTGTTAAGAAATATAGCAACGCCTCCTTTTGTCCTGAATTTTGGTGTAATATCACAGTGTAAGAACTCCTGAAGTATGCACATATCGTTGCATTTCTGGCCAGTAGTATCTTCTGTTCGCATTAATGCGAAGTGCAATCGTTTTTATTCCACAGAAAGTTTATGTCCACGCTGGATGTCGAAGAATCGGTTGCTTACTTTTGGCCAACTTTTCTTCTTCAAGTTTCCAAGTTCTGCCTAATCACTAAGCTCACTCTCAGAGATGAGATCTCATCCAGAGCTCACCTTCTGGTCGTTGGGGGATCGTCGGGGACATTTCTTGCCCTCGTTTCTAGTTTTAAGAAGTTGTCCCCGGACGGGGCGATGGACGGCAGTACCCTGTTACCGGCTCGCCCTCACTGGAGGTGTCTGCAGTCCCAGCTACAACGTTTGCGCCTCCCCTTCCTGTCGGGTTAATTGTGAGTCTTCAGAAAACCTGTCGTTTCCTACTGAACACATATCTGTGTCAGCCACAGTGTCTTTACCTACTCCAGATGTCTTAAATACTTCAGTAAAGTACTTATTCGCACCTAAATAACTGACTTTTCTCAGGGTACGTACTTCCTCAAATACCTATGGTTATAAATGAGACAATTGCGTGATCTAGATGTATGTTGACTACCGCAATTGACATACTTCATGGGCTCAGCACAGAGGTCGTCACCGTGACCCAACTTCCCGTAGAAGCATGTCTTGACCCGGACACATCTTGATCAGTGTGCCCAAAACGTAAGCAATAGAAACACTGCATTGGCTGAAATATAAAACTCTCACTCTCAGCCTGTGAATACCTGCTCTTATTTTAACCGTCAGAGTTGTTCGATTAAAAGTTGAGACATGGGACGCAGATGGTAGTATCTGTACATCCTTTCGCACTGTTAACCTGCGTCATGCTAGAACTCCTTGTGGGGCGAGCTGCGGCTTGTCTGTGCAGTTAAGTAACTGTCTACTCACTGCTACCTTCTTGTGGTGTTCAGAGTGGTATGTGGCTCGATTCTACCCCGATCACGCCTATTTTCTGCAACTTGAGCAACTTATAACACTGCTGATCGTTAAAAGTCTCTATCAGTAAACCACCTACGGCTTTTCTAATATCTTGTACAGGTGATACAGTGTGAGCGGTGACAGCTTTACACTCGTGAAACCATCTTTCTTTTGCTTGACAACTAAATATTTTGGCATGGGGGTAATGCCTCCTTCTCTTCACCTTCCGAGGACAGGGTATTTTTCTATACGAGGGTTTTAAGGTAGCCTTCAATCTCAGAATTGGTTTGTGAAAGTGTCATTTCGGCCTCACGAGTACCGGAGAAATAAATAGACCACTGCTGCAGAGCCCTCGAGTACCTTAGCTAGAACTAAATACAACATTTTGCGTTTTGGTGTCCTGAAAACATCGTTCGCGACTCATTAACATAGCACCATCCACATATTGGCACTATCGGTCCCACCGTCGGTTACGTCGGTCCCATGCTTATCAAACTCAGTTACAAGCCGTCTTAGCAAGCTAGTTGCCCCTCTCCCCACGAGGCCAAGATATTGTAGGCTCGGGCGTAGGGTTGGATTTCTGGGGGACATTATTATTATTATTATTATTATTATTAATGTATTGTTTCTTCCTTCTACTGAGTTTTTTGTTGTTCTTTTTTGTTCTTATAATCTTCCTCATCACCCTTCTGCTTGTTCTTCATATTCTCTCTTCCTATTCTTATTTTCAAGGGGAAGATAAGTTTCGCATGTTACGCAGTAATAAGTCTAGAAGCGTAGCCAGAACCTCTATCTTGGGGGGGGGGGGGAAGCATGTTCTTAGAGGGTTTAGATTTTTTTGAATAACGCTACAAAAAAACTATTGCTATTTATTTAATGTTATCAAGATGTAAATGTGAAAACACAAAGGTTACATTAAAATCTAATCTAAAAGTTAACAAACTCATAACACATAAGATGAAATCTTGCATAAGAATAAATAAACCGTACCAGAAAACTGGCAGAAATTTTCATCAATCTTCTTTAGACGCTGTTAGTGTTAAGCTTTATGTACGAGGTTTTTAAAACTTCGTCTTAGTGAGTACGTGTCTGTAAATATTTACAGCAAATGGTATTAAATCTGTCTACTCGTCTTGTTACAGAAGTGAATCCTACAATGTGCACACACGGCCTCGAAAACAAATATTTCAGAATAGCGCTAAAGGGTACATACAGTAAATAGGTGCACAACTACACCTTGTGTGGAAATTTCTATTCAAATCAGTTCACCAGTAGAAGAGTGCTTGTAAACGGCATTCCGAACGTCGCATTCGGTCTTTGGTTTATGTACGTTCTGAATAGTGGACACCTTTTAAGGTTTTAATTTGTTTTAAAAATGGTAACAAACTACTAAATTTAAAAATACGAACCGAAAACCGTGTGCAACAACAGGCACATCCATATAAGCTTCGAATAGCAAGTAAACGAGTGATTAATATAGAAATTGTTTAAGTTGCTGTCGAATTAATTACGGCAACGCATAAACCGACAAAACACATACACAATGCTTTATAGTGGTGTACCACAGTCCAGACGAGCAAGTTGTGGGGTAGCAATATTGGTGGCAAATAAATGGAAATCTAGCATAGAATGTTATACACTTATAAGTGAAAGATTAATTGTGTTAAGGTTAAAAATAAATAGAGGACATGTAAAATTAATTGGTGTTTATGCCTCAGAAGAGGGGAAAAATGAGGAAACAGAGGATTTCTATGAAGGACTTCAATGAGGTGGATAGAACACTATAGACAGCTGTGGTTTCAGGAAGGCGAGCAGACTTCATCAATGAATGACAAGACTGACAAAACTTTACCAGTTAATGGTGTTGATCTGATAAGAATGGATAAACTGGTGGATGCTCTAAAAGAGACAAAAAATAGAAAGGTAACAGGTCCTGATGGGATCAGCATGGATCTTCTAAAATATGGTGGTACACTCTTGCTTTGGAAATTATTGCATTTATTAAATGAATGTTGCATTTATTAAATGAACTATTCAAGTTCTAGAATCGTGGAAAATAGCGGAGGTTATTTCCCTGTTTAAGAACGGGGATCGTAGTGAATGTAAAAATTAAGTATATAGGGATAAGTATGCTTAATGCTGGATATAAAATATATGCTAGGACTTTAAATAAGCGGCTTAAGATAATAACTGAAGCTTTGACAGGAGAAAAGCAAAATGGATTTAGGACTGGACGTTCAACAATAGACACTGCATTTACCTTGCAACAGATTTTTGAGAAAAGGAGAAATTTAACCTCCAGAACTATGTTGCATTTATTGATTTTGAGAAAGCGTTCGATCGAGTGAACATGAATAAATTATGGTCGATTATGGAATGTCACGGCTATCCACAACATTTGATAAATGTGATTAGAGGCCTATATTGCAACACTAGAATAATAGTAAATACTGGGAAGACAAGACTGAAGAAATTTTAGTAAATAAAGGAGTAAGGCAAGGATGTAGTATTTCGCCTACGCTTTTTAATACATTCACGACATCATCCAATCATGGAGACGAGATACTGCCTCAGGAATTCGACTGAACCAGAACACGAGTTTAGATATTTTATTGTATGCTGATGATGCAGTCTTAATACAGAAAATAGAGGATGAGTTGCAGTATTCTTTACATCGTTTAAATCATATTTGTAAAGAATATGATTTTCAAATATCTAAGCAGAAAACAAAAATCATGGCTTCTGGGGGGAAGTCTCCAATCAGATAAAAAATTGTTCTCGAGGGAACAGTTTTGGAACAAGTCTCTGACTTCATTTACCTGGGTTGCATTATCAGTATTGGGAATGGCACAGGTTGAGATATTACTACAAAAATATCAAGGTTTCAGATGATGTGTCGTGTCATACATAGAAAGTTGAGGAAAAAACAAGGAAAGAGAAAAGGCTTAAATTTTATAAAATAATGGCAGTGCCTGTTTTACTATATGAATCTGAAACGTGGGTTCCTACAAAGAAGATTAAAAACCAGATTCAAACTTCGGAAATGAAGTTTTTGAGAAGAACAAAGGGTTGGATGAGACAGGGTCGTTTGTGCAATGAGGATATTAGAGAAAAGCTACATGTATTCTCAATAACGTATAAGATCCAGACATATCGCAGGGAATGGTTACACCATCTGGACAGAATGAAGGATGGACGACTTCCTAAGGTTCCGTTTCAATATAGACCCTTTGGTATAAGAGATGTAGGAAGACCGAAACTTGGAGAGATACTCTGTGAAGACGGAACAGGCGAAGTGCTACTCCGTAGGTTAAGAAGAAGAAGCATAAACAGAGTTGGATGAACTGCGGGCTGAATAAACTGTCGAAGGCTACCTCTACCTCTATCCTACTCGTTGGGAGCACGTTTGAGCCTCGTAACTTCAAAAGTAGGATACAAATTTCAACCATCTCTCAACCACCAGACATCTGGCAAAACGGCTATAACGTATCTCAGTTAAAAATGTTCGTATTCACATAACTAAATTAGCTTCATTATTCAATTCGAGTTACATAATTATATTTACCAGTACTTTTTCAATTTTTGCTTTTCCTTCATCCCTTTGGCGTGGAAAGCTTAATCAGCCAAAGCGTGCCATCGTTTTGCTACTGCTCAAGTCTAATACTTCAGTGGAATTAAAAAATACTTCAAAATCAGTGGTAGAAAATCTTCACCGTTCCAGTAGCGCTCGCGCCTGCGTCCATGTGCATAATCGTTAAAAATAAATGCAGTCTCATACAGAGACACAAATATAACAAAATGTATAATTACTTAATATTATCCAGACTCTAACTGACCAATCCAAAAACTATGCAGCAGTGTTTAAACTTGCGTAATTCCTTGACCAGTTTTATTGGCACATTGTTTGTAGGCGTGACTGAAGGCGTTGGGAATGTATCCTGCACGCGTCCGCGCCTCCCTGTTAAATAGTTTCATTTACTTTTAATAAAACAAACGTAATGCATCCTGCCTGCGATTTCATTAATTCTCTGCTTCACATATCTTGCACAACAATTTTTGGGATCTTACACACAAAACTCTGGCTTATTGACGTTGTCCAGTCCATCCATGTACCTTCATTGTGTAATTCAATGTTGCCTACGCTATTAGTGTCTCTGTCCTCTATAGCTAAGATTCTTTATCTTTTTGTTATTTACTTGTTTTTGTACCACCGAAGTAGCTTAGGAGTGTCAAATGTGCAGGGAGCGCCTATCCCAACCGTCCGCACACAACGAAGGTAGTGGTGCTGCCTGAAGACTGAACTGGAACCGGGACGTCTAGGTTAGTAGACTAGCACCATATACCCTGATTTACCCTGCGTCCTCCCCCTCCTTACACCTTCAGTATATGGCTGTAATCTTTGATTGATTATGTATGTGAACATTTACTTGTCCCCTTTTTTATGTATAGGACATATGACGGGTTTCCTCCATTTGTCAGGGATTTGTTCTGTACTCCATTTAGTGAGTACTAAGGAGTGCAATTGTTTCACGAGTTTTTTCCTGCCCCACTTAAATAGTTTAGAGGGAATTTCGTCAATTCCTGGAGCTTTGTTATTTTTCTGTGCTTTAGTTGCCTCTTGTATTTCCTGCATTGATGGTGGTGGTTCGTCATCGCGTTCGTTTCCTCTTCTAGGCTCTTGTCTATTTCTGTCTTTTAACATCCGTTAGGAGCCTTTTGAAGTATGTTTTCCACGTTGTCTTAATTTCTTCTATCTCACTGATTATTTCTCCATTTTGATTTTTGCATAGATTTGTATTTGGTTTATATCCTTGTTTTAAAATTTTAATAAATTTATTTGCATCTCGTGAGTTATTTTCTATAAAGTCTTTTTCCATTTTCAATATTTTGTCATTCTCGAACTTTCTCTTTTTCTGTCTGCAAGTCTTATCTGCCAGCTTCCTTTTTATTCTGAACTCTTGTTTTCTTTCTCGTGTCCGTCTTGTCATATACGCGTATAATCTGTGTGCTTTGTTTCTTTCTCCAATTGCCCTTTGCACTCTTCGTCGAACCATTGGTCCGTTTCTTTTCCTTTGTTTATTCCTAATATTTCTTTTTCCGCTGTTTTTGTAGTGTTTTTAATGTTTTCCCAGTGTGATTCTAATGTTGAGTTTTCTTGCTCTTAAAGTTTTTTGCTGATTTCTTTTTCAAGTTTATCCCGGATGTCTTGGTCTTTCAGTTTATCTATGTTTAATCTTTCTTTTCTCTCTGTTTTACTGCTTTTGTTCTGGTTAATTTTGCACCTAAAGGTAGTTTGCACTAGCATATGATCTGGGGTTCTTTCTTACACTGGCAAATCTTATAAGAACTTCTTCAAAGTCCAGTTTTATCGTTTTCAGTGTACATAATAGCAAGTGCGGTTAGTCGACCTTGGGCCATAGACAAACGTGGGTAGATTTTAACTAGTTTCAACTTGCTCTCACCACTAACCACAGTCACTGGTGTAGTCAATAAAATGCGAAGAGTAATCCACAGATTAGTACAAAGATCATTTCGTTATTTCTGAAAACTTTTAGGACTTCTGTTGGTAACACTGTGTTATGTGCAGTGGCGTACCTGGGTCACTGGAGGCCCAGGGTAGTAGGGGGAAAATACCGGTCCTGACTCAAGTACCGTTATTCCCCCACCACCGCCAAGATCAAAGAGATGTCGCCTTTCCCACGCTCTAGATCAAAGAGATGCCGCCGTTCCCGCGCTCCAAGATTTTTTCCCAGGCTCTTCCGCAGCATCCAATGGACCGCAGCATCCCAAAGGAGCACAGCATCCGCGAATTTCCGCGAATATAATTTTTTATTTTTTTAATTTGATTTTTTAATTTTTTTTATTAAATTGATTTGCATATCAAGGGGTGGGTGGGGGTGGGATGGGGTTCAATGGATTTTTTAATAAAGCTGATTTGCATATCAGGGGTGGGTGGTGGGCGGTGGGTGGGGGTTCCAACTTGATGCATTATAGTGTATATTAAAATATATGATCAGGGTTACCAACCTTTGCATGAGTTCAAATTTGTTATGTGTTATAATGTATATTAAATCTATATGATCAGGTTTACCAACCTATGCATGGGTTCAAACTTGATATGTGTGTTATATAGTGTGTATTAAAATATATGATCAGAGTTACCAATCTTGCATTATTGTGTATAGAACAGATCTGCCAACATTTTTCTGTGGTGGGAAATTCAAACTATATGAGCAGACGCATTATTAAATTGTCTCTCTGCCTCTCTCTCTCACTCTCTCTCTCTCTCTCTCTCTCTCTCTCTGTCGCTCTCTCTCTCTCTCTCTCTCGCTTGCACTCTCTTATGTTATTGGTTTTACTGTGTCTGTTGTGGCCGGTTGAACGAAACATATGACTGAATTAATAAATTGTCTCTCTCTCTCTCTCTCTCTCTCTCTCTCTCTCTCTCTCTCTCTCTCTCTCTCTCGTCATTTCAACCAATTTGTACCGAGATCTAATTGTGTAAGAATAACTGCGCGCGCGCGCAAACACACACACACACAAACACACACACAGGGTCATTGACCGTGGTGGTGGAAAGCTTTTAAGAAGTTAGCGATATTGAAAATATTTTCGTAATTAACCAAATTAAGGAAATAATCGAACTGACAAAACATTAATCCAAGAATTTACATTTTCAGCAGTCTACACATTGATTCGTACATAGATTTCAATCTACATAGATGTATGCAGATAAATGAAATACATATTTTACATTAAATACATTTCTGATTACTATACACTGAATTACATATTGTTATCTGCTCGTACGCAAGGGGTATATCCTTTGCAGGGGTACACTTAGTAAGTGATATAAAAAATTATTTACAACGCCCGACTAAAAATCATATTTTCAAGATAAAGGGTTGTGTCAAGAAATAAAATCATACTACGATTACATACACACACATGCATATGTTTATGCGCCGTATACATGTAACAGAAATAATGTTTTGCTGTCTCTATGTGTTTATGTAACGTCTCTAGACGCAGTTATCGATCACGATATTATTCCTCAAGAAATCTGTTGTGGCTGGTTGAACGAAACATATGACTGAATTAATAAATTGTCTCTCTCTGCATAATAGTTGTAAAAAGGCTTTCAACGTGTTTTTGTCATTTCAACCAATTTGTACTGAGATCTAATTGTGTAAGAATAACTGCGTGCGCGCGCGCGCGCACACACACACACACACACACACACACACACACACACACACACACACACAACGATACAGAATTAGATATAGTTATTCTTCACTATTAGGTTTCTACCACACTAGCTTAAGCCAAGGGGTCATTGACCGTGATTACAACGTCCGAATCGGTGCGTCCTACTTTCTAATTTGACACATGACAGTCATTAGCAGCGATTTAGAAATTAAGCGGCGACGGTGAGTCGGGTTACTTACGGATTATAAAGTATTTACTCCCAAAACGGACACAAGCTGTCCCCACTACCAGTATACAATATATACGCGAAGAAAATCAGTTGCAATTTCTCATTTCGACTGTCTGCGTGTGCTTGATACATCGTGAAATCTATCACTGCGTACAACAGCATTTTTTAATAGGTGAGTAAAATATTTGAATACATTAATAAGTGAACATTCATTATCAAGTGTATGTGTGTGTGTGTGTGTGTGTGTGTGTTATTTAACGGTACCGTACTTTTTATATTACACTTCTAATTGAAGATATATTTTAGGTATAGCTGAAAGACCGTTTTGCATTATTATTATACGTCTTACGAGCCTTCAGTATACACAACGTTCGTCATTTAAGGGTGTGTAGACAACGCACGCTAGTTTGGTAAGTGTACATGAAACATTTTGAATACGTTAATAAGTGAACATAATTTTATTGTATGTACAGATTTTATTTAAACGTAAAAATTATTCGCATTAAAACATTATCAAGTGCATTATTTATTAAATTTAATACATGACTCGTTCAAATAAGTATGTGTGTGTGTGATCAAATTACTATGTCTGTTACAATTTCTGAAATTTATTCTTGTCGTGCTTTTTATATTACACTACATAATTTTATTGTATGTACAGATTTTATTTAAACGTAAAAATTATTCACATTAAAACATTATCAAGTGCATTATTTATTGAATTTAATACATGACTCGTTCAAATAAGTATGTGTGTGTGTGTGTGATCAAATTACTATGTCTGTTACAATTTCTGAAATTTATTCTCACCGTACTTTTTATATTACACTTCTAATTGAAGATATATTTTAGGTATAGCTGAATTTAAGCGTGCGAGCCTTCAGTATACATACAACGTCTGTCATTTAAGGGTACGTGTGTGTGGTCAACACTCGCTAGTTTGTTGCAAGTAGTAAAAAATCTATGTACATTATGGAAGTGGGTTATACAAATAATAATAAAGTGTGTACTATATACATTTATTAAAATACATACACAGCTCCAAGATTATATTAAACTAATTTTTTTTTACAATTAAAATACATACACAGCTCCAAGATTATATTGTTACAAGTATGAAAATATATCTAAACTAGTGTTTACAATTAAAAAAAACATCCACAGTTCCAAGATTATATTGTTACAAGTATGAAAATATATCTAAACTAGTTTTACAATTAAAATACATACACAGCTCCAATATTATATTGTTACAAATATGAAAATATATATATTTAAAACTAGTATTTACAAAATATTGTAACACCACGAAATGTTACATAACCGAAACACACACCAGAAGGGTAAATTATGACACTAAAGTTATAGAAGTGAATCATTTGTAATGAATGTAGCAAAGAAGAGAAGGACCAGCAAAGAAGAAAGAAGAGGAAGGATCCCAAGAAGCAGTGTTGAATACACTGCATGACACTACAACTGAAACACAATGACTGACCTTAACTAATGGACATGCAAAGTTCACAATAAGCTGTCAAGCGAACCAGTTCATGACATTAGTGTGTAGAGTCAAGTAAATAAAAACTAAATAACAAATGACTTTAATAAAGGTAATAACAATAACAGCATTCTGGCTGAAAGTAGAATTATAATATGTAAATAACAAGGACTATTACTATACTAGCTGTAGCCACAAAACTACAAAAAGCTAGCTTTACCAACCAAGATGTAACAACATAGGATAAAGATAATTATAAAAGGAAGCCTTATGTGTGTATAAGCAACTTCCTGATTAAACGATATGTAATTAGAAGTAATAATTAACAGGTAATAAACCCTGGAACCATAAATGTATCTAGACCATACATAAACGAATTTATGTCAGTAAGTTAACAGGGAAACAGGACTCCTAATGAACATTAAATTTACTGAACAATAATTATAATTAAATGAGATGTGAGATACCACCACTCAATTAGTATTGTATACCTTTAAATTGAGTAGGCCAAGTAAAATGTATTTAGAGAATAAGGAATTTTCATAATAACGTATTATCATAATTATATTAAGATTTAATATTGTCCCGCTGTAAATAGCTTTTAATTGTAATCATGTATATAATTTTAGTCATGTAATAACGTTCAAAAGGGAACACAGTGTAAATAACAAAATGTAAAAAGATAGGAAAATAGTCGCAATGTGCATTATTAGCAGACGACAATAAGAAACCATGTTTCAAAACACTATTTTTATGTATTGTCAGTGAAAGCTAGGTGTAAACCAGCATTATGCCACATCAAAATAAAGAGCAGACAATAAGCTTTAATTTGATGATGATAATTTAGAAATCGAAAGTTTAATAAGTTAACAGTGAGTGTTAGCATCATTTCTTAAACAGATTTAAGAAATTATCAGTGAAAACCAACAACAACGACACTCGGATACAGAGAGCGCGACGGTGGCGGTTAAATAAAACAATACGTCGCTGTAACGGTTTTCTGTACCAATCAAAAAAGAGTTTACTCAGCGACTTTTGTCCCTAACGTCGATCTAAGACGGGGGTATATAATCAGTGAAACGCTGAAAAATTCGCATTCTCTTCCTTCATCATGAGCTAAGCAGTTGCGGCTCGACGTCGTTTTATAGTTTATTAATTTACTACACCATAGTAGTAGTAAATACTCTAAATTTCATTAAAATAATTATTAGAACAACGATTCATCAGACAAAAGTGCATCGACAAGTAATAGTGAAACTTTTAGACAGTGCGCGTATTCAGAACGAGAAAATTGAAATTAACCTGTAAGGTAAACAACCCAGTTTTATTAAGAAGAGGGTATATTTCTCGTTCCAAGTGCGAATAAAGTGCAGTTATATAGTGGTCAATATAATCCGACCGCTAATTTTTAATTTTTAATCTATAAGATTAAAAAAGCAAGGTAGTACAGTGACCGATTTTATTGTTATCTGTCTTTCACTGATCGTTACTATCACACGTTTGTACTGACGCAAAACAATCAAACAATTAATAACAACACTGTATTCATTTATTTAGAGGATTTTAATAATCCGCCGTAAGAATTTATGTGTTAGATTTAGTTTTTATAATATTAATTAGAATCTTAGCTGCCAAAATTTTCGTTAACATCAAATATAATTGCGAGTTTTTTTAAAGAGGCCAAAAATGAATTACTATCATAGTAATACCTACCAAAGCAATTAATAACGTTCTATTTTGTATTTACAAGAACCTACCTTGAGGTATCTAGTTAAATGATGTTAAATTTTGTTAATAACCATAAGAGTTTTTATATTGTTCTAATCTGAGCTAGACCAGTCAGTAGACGGATACTTTGAAATCCGACTGTATTATTGTAAAATGTATTTTTTATTCAACTTGATTTTTGAGGGTATAATAAACCCCTAATGTTATACAGCATAACCTGTGTGTTCAATTATTTCAAATTAGATAAGTAAACCTCAATATAGCATACACTGAGGTACATTTGGAAACAGTAATTTTTCAATACACTATTCAAATTATTTTAAATGCCATAAGCATTTAACAACAGAAGAAGTGAATACATATAATTTTAAATTTAGAAATTTGTTTTTTATGGGAACTTTTCTCAAGAAAACCCATATGGCGCCCACATAACCTTCAAGGTGCTACATAACCTTGATTATAAAATTTAAACTGGTCAAATTAACCTTGACAGTTTATTTAGTGGCGGTGAACGTCTGAACATCTAGTACGACAATCAGGTACGTGAAAAGTGTTCTTTATATTAATTTATTTGTCCAGACAACACTTGACTTTACTTACACAGACGACATTTTTCCAGAAGAGGAGTTCGACTTCAAGTTCGACGCTACCGTTACATTCATACAAACCAGCAAATTAATAATTTATCCATAATAGATTATCACACTATAGTTAATTAAAATCATACTTATCATTATCATAAAAGATATTTACTGCATGTAATACACGAGAATCCATTAAACAACACAATCGAAAATTAAATTATATTAAATTTTAACAGTGGGGGATTTCGTTCTATTACAATATGTATAAAATAAGACTTAAACACGTCTATGTACTGTGTTGGACAATGGCGTATATTCTACAAGCGAATCATGTAGTATCATGCAGTAGGCGGTAGTCTGTGCAGGAAAATTCATTGACGATTCAAATTCTAAACGTACATCAACCGCTGAAGACTTAAGCGTATCGTCTTGTTTGCTACAATCGAATACAAACAGCGGGGCTTTTGATTTGAATAATTCTGTGACAGTAGTGGGCTGGCGTCTAGACGGTGGTAATACGAACTTTGAAAACTGGCGTACATATTGTACAATAATGCAAAACTGTCTTTTCCAATATCCAAGTTTAAATTATCGTAAGGATAATACTTGTCGTTTAGAAACAGTCTCGCATTGGTCACGTTACAGTTATCGAATTCATCGGCGTGTGCTGTCAGTACATTCTTTCTTGCTGTCTGAAACGCTAACACAACAAAGCGTGGTTTTTCTAGCTGACTCGAGGTCTTGACAATCCAATTCTGCCTTTTAGTCTGTGGTAAGGTAGGATACTCGTGCAACTCCCAGGCCCTAAAAGGCATAGTTATCGGGTGGTCTTTCTCTATGAGTCGTAACAGTGGTAATCTGTACGCATTAGCTACATGTACATAAGGCATTTTCCAGTAAACTTTATCCAGTTCAAGAACACAATTAGCAGCCGTTTGTCCGCTTGCTAAAACCATAGCGTTTATGTCAGTAGATGTGCGTAGGAGTATAAGTTCTTGTTTCACGTTCAGCACGATGCGTGTATAGTCTTCTGCGAATCCCATTAGCATTTTCAGTGGAATACAAAAGTTGAATTCACCGTCATCGTTCACTTTTAACACGTTCGCGGTCGGTGCCACCCAACCCGCGTTTTCCATTGCGTCATGTGCGTTTTTGTTGAGTGATAGAAAAGTTTTAATAGTTGACGTAACGCCGACGTTTCTGGTATGGTCCACTACCACTTCGGCCAACTCGTAACGAATCTCTTCAAAGAGAAATGCTATAGCATTGTTCACCAGTTCCACATTCAGCGCAGTGTCTGCAGCCACGCTAGGGTTTTTAACCAACTTGCCTCCGATGTAGAGGAAACTTTCTGACGGCAGTGTAAAGACGTCCTGTTGTTGTATTGGCGCACGTATTTCATCATTGTTTCCATATCTTGTTGTTGCGTACGGTGCGTGTGAGTGAAATGAAAAGTGCGTGATACTGTCTTCAAAGAACGGTTGCTGCTCCACAGATAATATTCCACTCGCCATGTTACTTGTTTACAACAACAACAAAACCCAGTGAAATCAGGAAACGTCGGTTAACCGATGTTAATCGTTTGAGTTTCGAACGAGTACTGATGCGTTTCCTAACTGATCTTTCTTCTTCTTTTATTTCTGACGACGGTGGTAGCAGCGGTGGCGGAGAAACAAAGTACAAGCCCATGTCTATAGTCGTTTTAGATGTAAACGCACAGTGATGACTTCTCCACGAAAATCTATTACGTCACCGTCCTGGTCGTGTAAAGATAATGTTATGTTGTCCAAACGACTCACATTCACAGGTGACGTTTGTAGGTGATTCAATTATTTTGAATCCTGGTTCGACTGACGGATAGAATGAGTGCAGCGTGTGCTCGTTTTTACCGTTCTTGTGTGATCCTTGCGCTATATTACACCTTTTGTGAGTTGTATTCGCTTCAAGCAGACGCTTTTCCTTGAAACCCAACATATCACCGATACCACACGCTGTTTGTTGAAAGTCAATATCCAGTGCACAAGTCAGTTCACATTTCAGTGTATTGTTGTTAGGACGTAGACTAATCTTTGAGTCTCCTAACTGCTTTTTGAGGAAGGCTTCTATGTCGCCGATTTCATAAGCACCCGTGGGTAAAGTTATCAAGTCCCACGTTGTCCCGTCCCGTAGTACTGGAAACACATTGTTTTTCCCCTCAACCGCGTTCGGTATACTGTTGTATGTAGTAAAGTCCAATAGACCTACATAGCATTCACCGTTTGTTAGTTCAAGAGGCGAGAAAAAGTCACATACAAGAGCGGCAGCATTCGTGCCTGTTTAGGTGACCGACAGCGAAGACATCTTGTCGCTTACTGATCACTCACGTGTCAAGAAGTCCAAACATAAATGTCCACAGATGACTGTGTGTGGCGGCTGTTCACGCTCGTAATTGTAGTAAATGTCAGTGTCGGTTCCAAAATACTGTGTCAGCTCAAGAGGTGGCCGCATATTACCATACGCGTCATAGTAGTAAACTCGGTTGTTTCGCTTCTTGTAGCAAGCCCAGTGCGTACCGAGTCCTTCTGCACTGTCCAGATTAACAACCGCGCTCTCGTTCTTCCAAGGTGGTCTGTGCGGTAAAGTGTTACGCATAAAAACTCCTCTGAAATAAGGTATTTTCAAAAGTTTTGCGTACACATACAAATCGCTGTCGGACAATGCACGCACTGGTATGCAAATTAGTTTTTTTGTCTGTAAGGACGCAGGTATAGACCTGATGCTATTTTATTGTTACGTTTATGCTTTGAGACTGTTTTGCGTTTGGTGTTGTTACGTTTATGTTTGAAGGTCGTTTTGCGTTTGCCCGCGGATTGACGTTTAATTCCTGAACCCTTCTTCTTTTTTCTGCAACCACTACGCGAGCCCCCTCCACCTACTACTGATTTTGCTTTCATAGCGGCTGCTACGGCTGCGGCATACGCTCTTTCACAAACACCGGAATTCCAACCTTTCACTCGTTCCCACGCTTTGTCGCAAGAACGCGATCAGCTATACGTCTTCGACTGTTGTCTTTTTACCCTGCGTAGGCGATATCGTGTTCATGACAGGCTTCATCCAACTCGTTGATTCCGCGCTCGCCACGTGCCAATCTCTCTTTGAGTTTTGTTCCGGGTCCACAGAATCGGTAGCCGGGTAGGTGTAACTCTACTGGTAATGCGTCCACCGCTCGATTAATCAAAGTAGGTACTGACGAAACGATAGCGGGCACGGTGTTTTTAAGTATTTTTCCTATTACACCACGCCCCATTCTTTTCTTACGAAGTACGTGCATTCTTGTAAACAGATCTCCAATCCTTGATTTCCGTTTCCGTATCGAGAACGTCTATTAAACGTCCCACCTCTTCAATATATTCAGACAGGACTGAACGCTGTGTCGCGCTGTCTTGATATTTATAGACAAACTTTATCAGATTGATTATATGAGCGTAAAATACCTGAGTGACCTTGTACAATTCAGTCTTTATATGTAGTTTTAATTCGTGCATTTGTCGCACAGTGACTGCGTCTGTGTCAGCTACTCCGTCCGCTATATTCGTAATTTTTCTTTCGCCAGCGTAGAAGTCATTGCTTTGCAAACTGATTGTGTTGTCGTATAAAAATTCTAAATTCACAGCGTCTTTGCTGGCGACTGGCGCTTGCACGTGCGTTAGCCGACAGTCATCAACGATTACGTTATCTGCATGATCTTTTCTCAAACTCTTTGCGTCTACATATCGTTTTGTGGCTGCATCTCTTGATTTAAGCGGATCGTTTAGCATTATTATTCGATGATCTTTTGCGTCTACGGTAGCGTCGTTCTTGTACTGTAGGCACACATTGTTTACGTACTGTAAAGAAACAGCATCGTGCAGCTCTTGGGGATCACCCAAGTTGTGTATCTTTTTGTTTTTCACATCAAAGTGACCGTCGTTAGTCACTCCTAAACCGATATCCTCACGCAGACTTCGATGAGTGTCTTTTCGCACTCTTACAGTGCTGTCGTGTCTACCGAACTTGTCTACACTCATATTTATGAAGAACTGGTGGTCATAGAACGGTGCGTCTGCTTTTATATGATAATGCCGGCTTCACGTAATTCTTCTAATATCGAAACGATTTCATTCCTATGTCCAGTGTGTCCACTACTTTGAGAAGCCATTAACATTCTCAATCGATTAACCAACTCGTTAGGATCATCCCAATGTACGTAATCGATTGCAGTGTTCGGCTTCATCTCCATATAGCCACTCCCTGTACGTTTTCGCACACTCGATGCAAACAATTTAGATATTACTAGTCGGTACTTGACACCACTGTTACTGTTTATTCGCGTGTTGTGTTTATATTTTTGTTTGTGTCCGTTGGTTGCTAGTAGTATGGACTTGTATTTCCTCATATCGTCCTTATTGTATTTTGTCGGTAGTTTCATAAACAAAAGTTCGTACAGACCGGGCGTACCCTCGTAAATTTTTCCTTTGACATGAAAGTTGTCGTTATCATCGATTTTCACATTTGAATCACCTATCATCCATTTATCGGCCTCGTATCGAACACCATACATACGATCTATAATCCGTTTACAGTCAGCCGATTCGCACAAACGCGTATATTTGTTTGTTAATGAATCGTCACTGAAATGTGAAGCGTTAGGGTTCCATGCGCTATCGTCACTGAAATGAGAAGCATTATGACTCTGCGCGCCACTTTCGGTTTCAGTTATTACGTGTTGTGTAGGCTCTTCTTGTTTTATCTGCTGCTTCTCCTCCTCCTCCTCCTCCATCATATCACCACTTAACTTTCGTGAAATAGCTTCTAACGGTTCCAGAATCGGCCTGTAATTTTTTCTGAACTTCTCGTCGCTTTCTCTGATGCCGTGTTGTAATGCATGATATTATTTCCTTATGTTGTCGCTTATCGTATCTATATCATACGTAAGTCGTTCCTCCTTATTCATCGCCATCGTGTGTTAGCAAGAGGACTGATTACATTACTACAGTGCAACCACTTTTATACTTCGCTGGAAACAATTATGAATCGATCAAAGCCGATTCTATATCTACCTTCATTTATTGACGAGTCTTTGTCTATGACTAGAAATCCATAACGATCCTTCCACGCTTCCGTGCAGACGTTTTTGAAAGCATCATATTTCATATCCATGTTGACGTGATCGTTGTATGCATGTCGTAAATTTAGATCGTCTTGTTTGAACAATATCAACAAGTTAGCGTTGTCACGCACCAATTGTTTCGGTATCTGGCTATATGTCTGACATAGATAGAATGTGTCCACACCGCTATGTCTCCCCATAGCAAAATACTTTCGAATATTGTTTTGTCTTTCACACGATACGTCATCGAATACGATAACAGAGTCGAGACCAGTGATTTCACTCGGTAGTGGGACTTCTTCGTTCTCGCTGTATGCGTGATAACCTAAACCTTCATCAGCGAATGATTTCATCACTGTTTCTAGCATTCTGTATTTTGGCTGAAATAATGATTTTGAAAACACGTATACGTTGCGGAAACGTAGACCGTTGGCATCAAACAGTAGGTTGAATAGCACATTAGATTTTCCACAGGAACTTGGGCCCGTAACGATACAGCGAATACTGTTCGGTAATAGCGGACCATGTTTACGTTCAGCACTGCCTTCGTCACCAGCCAAAAGTCCATATCCTTTATTGGTAATTTGTTTGCTTGCTGTACAATCTTCATCTTTGTGAATACCGAAAGCATACTGTTTTCAGCACGTGCTGTCACCTTTTTATATTAGATCTTTCTTATGTATCCATGCATCGTGTTTACCATCGAAACCGAGCCAACGAACACGCACTCTGTCACCTTTGCGTTGTAACACCTTTTCCACTAGGTATACGTCGCCGACTTTGGACTTACTAATCTCGTGCTCGTAAAAACCACCTTTCAACACTTTGTTCAGATGATCTTTTAGCAGATAAGTGACGGGGATGGTAGTGGATTGTACTGTATCCACAGTGAATATTTCGTTAGTCCAATTTGGTGTATAGCCTTTGGCGAACGTCACTTTGTGCTTACTTATACGAACACGGTCACCGACTTTAAATTTGGGTGGTTACGTTGAACTGATTTTAGGTGCTGTGTTCTTCCTTATTCGTTCCAACACTATATGTTCGTTGGCGTCATTCACTTGACTAGGTTTCATACCAATGGTTCTGTGTACGGTATTGTTGTACGATTTCAGTAATATAGGTAGTAGATCCAGCCAGCGGTAGTGTCCTTGTTCGCTGAAAGCTCGATACATGTGTGTCTTCAGTGTGCGATTAAAACGTTCCACTATGGAAGCTTTTTTCTCACTATAGGTTGAGTAATGTTTCACATTATACATTTTTAGCAACGCTTGTACTGTGCTGTTGTAATACTCCTTCCCGTTGTCCGTCTGTAAATATTTCATACGGTTAGCAGTTAGTATAGGCTCTAGTGCGTGCGATACTTCTTTTCCTGTCTTTGTTTTCAATGGTACAGCGTACGCGTACTTGCTAAACGCATTGATCACTGTCATCATGTAATTGTACCCTTTGTTCACTCGAGCGTATGGTATCATCTCCACAAGATCCGCCTGGTACAAGTCGTGTAGACCCTTCAATTCAACCGCACGCCTAACGAAATTTCTTCTCGCTGCTCTGTGTAGCTCTAGAGCTATAGTCTTGCGTGCGTTGTTCATGGTTTAAGATACACTAACATAATACCAGCGTTAAAAATACTATATATATGTATAACAGTTTCTTTGTTTTTCAGTATTCACTCTGTCGTCTGAATATCATCATGTCCGACCTTCAGCAGAATCCGGAACAACAACAACAACAACATCAGCAGGAACAGGAACAGCCTCAACAAGGTAAAACTTTAAATACCAATTGGTACAGTTAAGAAATTGTCTCTCACTATAATTATGTAGCAAACCAAACTTGTTTGATATGAATTAACATATGATCCAACTCTGTCTAACATGTACAAGATAGTCTCTTGACGTTGTTTAGAAATTGATATGGCGGAGAAAATTTTTATGTTCCGGCATAGGTTTGTCACCTTCTCCCCAATGAATTGTCTCTTGACATCGTTTAGAAATTGACATGACGGAGAAAATTTTTCATGTTCCGTCATACGTATGTCACCTTCTCTCCAATGACCTAATTCAATTCCGCAACAAAAGCATTTAACTCTATCGTCTATGAATGACATACTATGTCCACAAACATCATAATTTAGCGGATAGTAGTAAAACCTGGCAAACGCTAACTCGTCGGGGCTGACAAACGTCACTTCCCAATACTTGAACGATTTTCTTCTTTCATTTTCAATGCTAAAATCGGGAGTAGCTGCCATCTTCACAGTTTGAAATAAACTAACGTATTACTAACGTGTACTATCTATTTATTTACCTCACACATGAATTTGTGTGTGTGTGTGTGTGTTATTCATCATTCCTATTAGCTAATACACATGTTTCTATTGTTTCAGTTATGACACGATTTTATATCGTACGAAACACCAGTATTAGAGGATCCCTCACAACATTTAATTACCTACCCGTGTACACAGACACGGGAGACCAAGATATATTATCGATAATGACTGAGGTGCGACCTTTATTGTGCAAGGATATTCTGGCAGAACAAGCACGTTTACGTAGTATCAAATGGCATATTGCGTGCAGGATACGTTTCACTAAAACTGTGTTAGATGGTGACAGCGGCGAAGAAAAAGAGGTAACCAAAGACGCCGTCTTCCACGGACGTTGTCGTACGTTGCTCACGGACGACAACGACGAGTTGAACTGTCTACTAGACGAATCATACGACAAAATCATGAATAGCATATCCAATTTACCCGTGACGGGAGCGGATGGTCGGTGGACGCTGTACTGAAGCGGGAACTGGTTGTTGGACGGTACCGGCCACTAGCAGCGTCCTCCTACATTCCTACCCCGCGAAAACTCTCACTCACCAAGGCAGTAGTCAACATCAAGAACCCCCAAGATGAAATGTGTTTTCTATGGTCTGTTCTAGCCCACATACACCCTCAAGAAAGGAATAAAGAACGTGTTTCAAAATACACCTCCTTCATAAATACAATAAATATGGCCGGTATCGAGTACCCTGTTTCTATAAACTCATTTTCTAAATTTGAAACACAGAATCCCAACATTTCTATAAACGTTTTCGGCTATGATATAGAAGACAATATTAGAAACGAATCAAAAAATGAGGTTTATCCATTAAGAATTACCCCCAATAAGGACAGATTACATCATGTTAATCTTTTGCTTCTGTCCGATACAAATAGCCGAAAACACTACCGCCTTGTCAGTAGCATTAACAAATTGTTATTTTGTAACCCCTCTTTAACTTAAGCGGTAAAAAAAAATTATTTTTTTTGTTTGAAAATTTTTTTTTTTTTTTTTTTTTTTTTTTTTTTTTTTTTTGTAAAGAGGGGCCACAAGTTAATTATAACTAGGCTAAAGCCTAGAGAAGCCAAAAATGCGCTGGATCCAGTGAGACGGGACTTGCAATGAAAACTCATGAATTAAACAATTAACAAATCCCTTTTATTATTCTATCTCAGTAAACAAATTAATAATAAAATAAATAAACCCAACAGTCATAATCTATAATTCCCTTAAAATAGTCAATTAAATAAAGTATACTTTCTCAACAAGGCCACCTGAAAGTATTTATTAATACCAAGAAAAGAATTTGCTATGTCACGCTACCAATGAATTGAAATTTAAAACCATAACGAACCTTGAAATAAAGTTCCCATGAAAATATTAATAAAATATAAAATTTATTTTATAGGTTCCTTTTAGAATGCTTCATATAACTTAATGAAGATAAATGGTATAGATTTCTTGCTAATATTAATTATAATAATAATTACTCAAACAAATTAAATAAATTTTAAAGGGTGACAATTCATATACTTGTTATAAAGTTAAACAAAATAAATTATTTCCTTAAAGAAATGATCCGCAATGATTAATTCAGATAAAATACCTGTTATAAAAAAAATGAAAAGGATATATCTACATGATTCCATGTATTAACTTTCTTTTATAAAAAAGACAACGAACCAACAAACCCGATATCTAAAGTCCCCACCAAAAATACACTAAATGCATAATACTTATAACCCCCAAAATGTACACACAAATATACAAACATAACATGTTCCACAATACAAATACATTATACAATAGTATACAATACAATATACATAAGGATCTCTTGCCACGCCCTTTTTTATATTACCCCCATGGTGTATATAAATTCTTACTTCTTTTATAAGGCCCTGTTAGGATTACAACTTTATTTTTATATTACCCCCATGGTGTTGGTTGATTACACATCACGGGTATTAGATAATGCTTAAGCATTCAGTAGTCCCCAGGACATAATAACTTTCAAAATGCTGGCCAAGTGCCTAATGCAGTAATACACTACTGCCCTTCTGGGCTCTATTACAGTGAGAAATTAAAAATATTTAAAATAATGAACACCCCCCATTTATCATAAATAATATAAAGAATTTATATATACTGAAACATTGTCAAGTAATAAAAATAGAAATATTGCATAATATTATAACCCTATGAAAAATACACTTGGCCCAGAGCCGACATGTTAATAGCCAGTTGATTCATCTTTCAACCTGTCTAAACAAACAAGTTCAAAAGTGCATCAACATGCATTCCTTCTGGTTGAAACTTGTGGAAAATGCACCTACCTCCCCAGTAATTTTTTTATACAATATGAATTAAACTGATTTTTAAATTAAGAAAATATATATATATACTACTGAATTGAACACGATAAATTACTAATAGCAAGAATGACTTAAAATCTGTAAAGAAACCCATATAATAAAATAAGGGGAAAATCTATATTGAATGTTGCACTGTAGTCATGCCAGTCTCTGAGCTGACAATTTTACCAGAAATATACTGAAATTTACAATTAATTTTGCACCCAGTCCACACACTAAACTGTCCCATCAATTGGGGATCTAATTAAATGTTTAAAACTTGAAATGTTGTAGTTGATAGATATATATAACTGGTCACTGGGTATTATTGAGTGCTGACTCTATGTGTAATTAATAATTGGTTTTGTATCACCTGATTTCGTCCATGAGGGGTTTTTATGAAAGTGGCAATCTCGTGGTTGACATTATAGGTGTTGGTGTGGTCTTCTAGCCATTCCTCCGGTAGCGAGTAGGAGCTTTAAGGTGTTAAATGTTCAGCCATGTAGTAGGTTTTGTTCTCGTCTATATCGGTGAACCCGCAGTCATGTAGAGAATTAGCTAATCATAGCTGGAAGACTGGAAAGTGTTGAAATATTCATTTCTCTACCGGAGTGAAAATGGGATCGACCATCTACCACGAGGTATTTTGTGAGACCCTTAATCAGAAGTTCCAGCTTCGTTCCCGTTTGCGTAAGGCACTTGTCGCCAGAAAGCAGCACCTGGAGTTTTCATACCGCGGGCAGGCGGCAGGTGCCGACACCGATCAAGAAGTTAATCTGTAGGGCTTATTTTCACGGAAAGAGTGCAGCACGAATTACACTACTGTAATTCCGTACTGCCTATAACTACAGGCCATATATTCAGTTGTTTGGCGCTGTCTCTCCGCTAGAGTTCAGCCCAACCTCCAATTGTAAATTACTGAGATCGCGCTGAAGCTTACAGATTCGGCACACCCTCACCCCAAAAGGGCAACATAGTTGCCCCAACGTTAAAGGCCAGTAGAGTACCCTGCAGTGTACCCCTCCCCAAAACAAACCGGTGGACGTCGTGGTTAGGTTGGCTCAGCAGCACTTGCTCTCAGGAACTTAGCTCTGACCTCCCAAGGCCTCCCCAAACTGAGACTCAAACTAATACCTACTCAGGGTCACAACTACCCCCCTTCTTACCGGATTGGAAAATCTCAACGCCAATGCAACCATCCCCACGCGACCCTCTCCGCCAGGCTAACACCACAGGACCGCCCCAACACGTCACACTCTCTGGTGACCACCACCTACTCCTCCTGCTGCCACTCACATACGCGTCCGAAGACCAAAACAAGGTAACTAATACCTTGATATGTGAGTGCCCATAACACTACTGTCCACATCTGGACTGACCAGCCATATGCTGCAAAACAAGGCATCACAAATCCTTGACATATCTAACTGGTCGTTAAAAAAAAACATCCCTATACTAGGGCGGACGGCCCCTATTAGCCGGACAGAGAAAACCGCATAGAGAGCACGCGAACATCAATCCCTTCACTTGGTCTTCAATACTGCATAACTAACGAGGGGGGGTTTGCTTCCGCACGCCAACGTCGAACAACCTACTCTTATTCAAAATTACCTACCACAGAAACCAACTAGGGAATGCGGCATGGCCCCTACCCCTTTAATGATTAACCAAACATAACACCCACAAAACACCTACACCTACAAACATAATGACAATAATAAGACTGGAATAAGAAAAACTCAAGTACTATATCTTCCATTAAGTAGACTGCGGGTCCACCTACCGTTGCGAGAAACTAGCCCACTAACTGAACTGCTCTCACTCTATTACACTAGACAAATGGAACGCGACACACACACAACACACACAACACGACAAAACACCGACCAACAAAAATTTATTTAAACAATTTCTCATGTTACTTCGGCTACCATTTATCGGAAGAAACCGACTGCCGATCGGGCCATACCGCATAATTAAAGAAACAACACCTCCCCAAATATGGGCAAGATAATACTCCAACCAACCAAGCACCGAACTGCGATACGTCCCGTTTCCCCAGGGATACCCCCTTCTAAAATTTCTCACCACGTGGCACTATCAACTATTCAAGGCGGGCAAGTACATATACATATATCTCAAAACCTTAAAGCTACGGTAACAAAAATATTTTCAACTTTAGATATATTGCCTTTTAAAATTTTTTCTAAGTTCTATTAGAACTCCCACAATGTTTCCTAATTTTGCAAGCCCCGTCACACCCACAGGACCCACGGGTTGACCCTAATCTCAACCACGCTCTGCTACCAAATGTAACCCCTCTTTAACTTAAGCGGTAAAAAAAAATTATTTTTTTTTGAAAATTTTTTGAAAATTTTTTTTTTTGTAAAGAGGGGCCACAAGTTAATTATAACTAGGCTAAAGCCTAGAGAAGCCAAAAATGCGCTGGATCCAGTGAGACGGGACTTGCAATGAAAACTCATGAATTAAACAATTAACAAATCCCTTTTATTATTCTATCTCAGTAAACAAATTAATAATAAAATAAATAAACCCAACAGTCATAATCTATAATTCCCTTAAAATAGTCAATTAAATAAAGTATACTTTCTCAACAAGGCCACCTGAAAATATTTATTAATACCAAGAAAAGAATTTGCTATGTCACGCTACCAATGAATTGAAATTTAAAACCATAACGAACCTTGAAATAAAGTTCCCATGAAAATATTAATAAAATATAAAATTTATTTTATAGGTTCCTTTTAGAATGCTTCATATAACTTAATGAAGATAAATGGTATAGATTTCTTGCTAATATTAATTATAATAATAATTACTCAAACAAATTAAATAAATTTTAAAGGGTGACAATTCATATACTTGTTATAAAGTTAAACAAAATAAATTATTTCCTTAAAGAAATGATCCGCAATGATTAATTCAGATAAAATACCTGTTATAAAAAAAATGAAAAGGATATATCTACATGATTCCATGTATTAACTTTCTTTTATAAAAAAGACAACGAACCAACAAACCCGATATCTAAAGTCCCCACCAAAAATACACTAAATGCATAATACTTATAACCCCCAAAATGTACACACAAATATACAAACATAACATGTTCCACAATACAAATACATTATACAATAGTATACAATACAATATACATAAGGATCTCTTGCCACGCCCTTTTTTATATTACCCCCATGGTGTATATAAATTCTTACTTCTTTTATAAGGCCCTGTTAGGATTACAACTTTATTTTTATATTACCCCCATGGTGTTGGTTGATTACACATCACGGGTATTAGATAATGCTTAAGCATTCAGTAGTCCCCAGGACATAATAACTTTCAAAATGCTGGCCAAGTGCCTAATGCAGTAATACACTACTGCCCTTCTGGGCTCTATTACAGTGAGAAATTAAAAATATTTAAAATAATGAACACCCCCCATTTATCATAAATAATATAAAGAATTTATATATACTGAAACATTGTCAAGTAATAAAAATAGAAATATTGCATAATATTATAACCCTATGAAAAATACACTTGGCCCAGAGCCGACATGTTAATAGCCAGTTGATTCATCTTTCAACCTGTCTAAACAAACAAGTTCAAAAGTGCATCAACATGCATTCCTTCTGGTTGAAACTTGTGGAAAATGCACCTACCTCCCCAGTAATTTTTTTATACAATATGAATTAAACTGATTTTTAAATTAAGAAAATATATATATATACTACTGAATTGAACACGATAAATTACTAATAGCAAGAATGACTTAAAATCTGTAAAGAAACCCATATAATAAAATAAGGGGAAAATCTATATTGAATGTTGCACTGTAGTCATGCCAGTCTCTGAGCTGACAATTTTACCAGAAATATACTGAAATTTACAATTAATTTTGCACCCAGTCCACACACTAAACTGTCCCATCAATTGGGGATCTAATTAAATGTTTAAAACTTGAAATGTTGTAGTTGATAGATATATATAACTGGTCACTGGGTATTATTGAGTGCTGACTCTATGTGTAATTAATAATTGGTTTTGTATCACCTGATTTCGTCCATGAGGGGTTTTTATGAAAGTGGCAATCTCGTGGTTGACATTATAGGTGTTGGTGTGGTCTTCTAGCCATTCCTCCGGTAGCGAGTAGGAGCTTTAAGGTGTTAAATGTTCAGCCATGTAGTAGGTTTTGTTCTCGTCTATATCGGTGAACCCGCAGTCATGTAGAGAATTAGCTAATCATAGCTGGAAGACTGGAAAGTGTTGAAATATTCATTTCTCTACCGGAGTGAAAATGGGATCGACCATCTACCACGAGGTATTTTGTGAGACCCTTAATCAGAAGTTCCAGCTTCGTTCCCGTTTGCGTAAGGCACTTGTCGCCAGAAAGCAGCACCTGGAGTTTTCATACCGCGGGCAGGCGGCAGGTGCCGACACCGATCAAGAAGTTAATCTGTAGGGCTTATTTTCACGGAAAGAGTGCAGCACGAATTACACTACTGTAATTCCGTACTGCCTATAACTACAGGCCATATATTCAGTTGTTTGGCGCTGTCTCTCCGCTAGAGTTCAGCCCAACCTCCAATTGTAAATTACTGAAATCGCGCTGAAGCTTACAGATTCGGCACAATTTTCCCTAACAAAATACGATCATAAATCATTTTACTGCGACTACTGCCTGC
Organism: Magicicada septendecula; assembly: GCA_034769895.1. Classification (NCBI taxonomy): domain Eukaryota; kingdom Metazoa; phylum Arthropoda; class Insecta; order Hemiptera; family Cicadidae; genus Magicicada; species Magicicada septendecula. Next base: position 263,730,141 of record CM068368.1, on the reverse strand, counting down.
ATCGTTTCTCCACAGAACATGGTCTGTCCGAACATCTCCCCTACTGTACACCTTATGGTGAACAGAAAACCAAAATGCCCACAGAGGAGGAGACGTTTATGTCATTTAAAATTACGCACACTGTCTCAAAGTACCCTTTATCGTCTACGCCGACTTCGAGTCCCTTATCACCCCCCTTCAATCGCGTTCACCAGGTAACGACATCCCGACGACAGTGAAAGATTTAGGTGATTTCTACTCAGTTGACAGCAGTGGTGTCCGTCAGAAAATACCTTCTCCTCCTGTATCGTCCACATCATACGAAGCGATGCATATTCCGTCAGGTTTCTCCTATGCTATCGTTGATCACGCTCACAGTCTCTGGAGAGAGGTTAAAGTATATCGTAGTGAAAACGTTGTAGACACTTTCTTCTCGTGGTTGATGAAAGACGTCGAGGATATGATGAAGGTAATACGTCATAACGTAAAATTAATTATGTCCGATGATGACAATGTTGCGTTCACTAACGCCACCGTTTGCCATTTGTGTGAGCGTCCTTTGACAGACGATGACAAGGTACGCAATAATTGTCATCTTACGGGGAAATTCTTGGGAGCAGCCCACAATAGCTGCAATCTGAGCTATAAGATGCCGCGTCATATCCCCGTCTTCTTTCACAACCTTCGTGGCTACGACTGTCACCATTTAATGCAGGGTTTGGGAAAATATAAGGACCAACACGTATCCTGCATTGCAACATCTAGTGAGCGTTACGTGTCGTTCTGCCTGGGTCCCTTGCGTTTCGTAGACTCTTTTCAATTTCTTAATCGCTCTCTGGACACACTCGTTAGCAATCTGTCCACGTCCGGGAGCCAATTTCCTTTGCTTAGAGAGGAAATGCTTAGACGGGGTTTCGACGAACAGACCAACTTGCTCGTACGCAAGGGGGTATACCTTTACGAGTACGTTGACAGTATTGATCGGTTCAACGAAACAAGTCTACCCGCTCGTGAACACTTTGATAACCGGTTGATGGAATCGTCTATTTCGGACGCAGATTACGAGCACGCACAAAACGTGTGGAGTGCATTCAATCTGCGTACGTTTGGAGATTACCATGATCTGTATTTGTTGACAGACGTAATGCTGCTGGCTGATGTCTTTGAAAGTTTTCGGGACATGGCCTTACGCGATTACTGTTTGGACCCGTGTCATTTTTACTCACTTCCTGGTCTCGCTTGGAACGCGATGCTAAAAATTACAGGGGTCGAATTGGAGCTGTTGATAGATATAAATCAACATCTGTTTTTGAGTCTGGGGTCCGCGGAGGCGTTGCTATGATATCCAACAGTCATGCCATCGCTAACAATCCTCTGATCCCAGATCAGTACGATGTTTCGAAACCGACCTCCTTCATTCTGTATACGGACTGTAAAAATCTATACGGTGCAGCCATGTCGCAACCACTCCCTTACGCAGACTTCCGATGGCTCGATCGTAACGAAATCGAGTCTTTGGACGTACGTAATGTGAGTGATGATTCCGACATCGGGTACATCCTCGAGGTTGACCTACACTACCCTGATACACTACACGACCTGCATTCCGACTACCCGCTTGCACCTGTGCGCCAGCGCGTAACACCCGATATCCTTTCTCCCTTTTCCAAACGTTTACACGAGAGTATATACAGATCATCGTATAACGAATCAGGGTCAACAATGTCATCCGTAGAGAAGTTTTTAACGACTTTGGAGGACAAACAAAATTACGTTCTCCATTATCGAAATTTGAAGTTGTATTTAAGTCTTGGTTTAGAGCTGAAAGTGACTCATGAGTGTTGTGTTTTAAGCAAAGCGCTTGGTTGAAACCGTTTATCGATTTCAACACCCGCAAGAGGCAAGCAGCCGTCAACAGCTTTGAAAAAGACGTTTTCAAACTGATGAACAACGCCGTATACGGCAAGTCGCTGGAGAACGTACGGAAACATATAGACTTTGAACTAGTCTCAGATGAACGACGGCTTCAAAAACTAGTTTCCACACCTAGGCTGAAACGTATGATTCGTTATACGAACGATCTGGTGGGGCTCTCACTTCGTAAAAAATCCATCGTTCTTTCCCGTCCCGTGTATGTCGGCTTCACGGTGCTTGATGTTAGCAAAACGATAATGTATGACTTCCATTATCGTTATGCTGTCGGCAAGTACGGCCGTAACGTTAGATTGTTAATGACAGATACAGACAGTCTGATGTATAGTATTCAAACATCTGATTTGTATGCAGACATGAAGGAGAACCTACACTTGTTTGACACATCGGATTACCCTACGTCTCATCCTTGTTATAGCCTTAAAAACAAAATTTTGTCGGACTGTTCAAGGATGAAACGTGTGGTCGTCCTGTTAGAGAATTCGTGGGTCTCCGAGCGGAATGTTATTCGTTCCTTGTGGCCCACGAAGATCCTAGCAAAGAGTGTCAAAAACGTGTATGTAAAGGTGTACCCCGAGTTGCGATTAAGAGGAGTCTACGACACGATATGTATCGCAAGTGTCTCACTGATCATTGTCAGTTTTCTACCAGTGCGCTTTGTTTACGTAGCGATCATCATACGCTGTACACGATGCGCGTAAATAAGCAAGCGTTGTCACCGTATGATGATAAGCGCTATACACTAGACAATGGTCGTGATACACTTGCGTACGGTTATTATCGAATACGTCGCATCAATATGGAGAATGATTACGACGACGACATCTCCCCACCTGCTAAAAAAATTTGTCTCCATGTATAGTACCCCCCCCCAACACTTGTTTCTTTCGTCAGTTGATGTCTCTCGACGCTTCAGTCCAGACGTCTGTAAACGTAAGTTCACATATTAATATCTTAACGATATTTGTGTTTAAACATTATATATATATATATATATATAGGGAGAGAGAGAGAGAGTTTGTAATGTGTGGTTTCTTTGTCTTACAGTATTAGAGATAACACTGCAGTTATAATTGACTTCAAGTGCTTTTTCGACGACAACGGAAAATATATTGTGAAGGAACTGTCAATCATGGACGTTCTGAGATTTGCTGGTAGACATTGGATTTTCACTCCGCCTACTACATCCGTCACGAATCCAAAATACACTAGGACAAACCACTGGTTAACGTCAAATTATCACAGACTTAGATGGAGCGAAGGAGAGACACCGTACGACAATCTTGTTTCATTGTTAACATCACATACGCGTATATATAAATATGTGTTTGTGAAGGGTTTTGAGAAAAAACGTTTTTTACAATCAAAGATAATACACAATAATATCATCAATCTCGATGACTTTGGTTGTCCTAAAAACATACCGTATCTATTTCATGGAACAGAATGTTTTAGACATTTCAATTCTTCTGACCACTGCACAAACTATAAAGTGCATGCTATTCGGGAATGGATGATTCATGATTTTTGCTTTAAACAAACATTTTTAATGTGAGCACGACAAAATTTAGAAAGTAGGTCACAGCGAATGATGACATTTATATCTCTAATTCTGTTGGGGACATGTACATACATGCATAGCTGTAAGCGGTGACTATTTCCTTATGAAAGTGGAATGCGGACTTTCCTAATGACATTGTTATATTTTTGATGTTTATAATTTCGTCTGGGAGGGACATGTTCATACATGCAAAGTGGGGCACAGACTTTTCTGATGACGACGTTACCACCACCACTATCACATTGTACTGTCCTTTTGTGTCGAATATTCTGTCATTGTTTGGTTCTCTCTCGATTGATACAGACGTGTTCACTAGCGTCTTTCTCCTCTCTTCTAATAATGTCGTTTCTTGTAAAGTTTAATGCTGTAAGTGCTATCGAGTACAAGCGACGTTCAAAATTGACAGTGAATAAAAAATATCCCATCATGGTCTTAACAAATGTGGACACAAAATATGGGAACTCTGTGCTTGCTACGTTAGAGGATGGCGACCACCAGTATCGTGTCTATCTTCCCAAGAGGTATGCAGGTGTCTTCACGAATGAGGAGCTCAGACATATCAAACCCAAAGAACTACATTTAGTGTATCGAGGGACGAGGAATCAAACAACGCAGGTGGAGATTGTGTCCTAACGTCGTAAGTAGCAATCGTGTTGACAAACAATTTATTGATGTGTGTGTGTGTGTGTGTGTGTGTGTGTGTGTGTGGTTTCAACTCCCTGTACTTAACACTTTAATAATTGAATTTGTATGTACGTGATAAATGTATCATTGATTCTAATTAGTATTTTTACAAAGTTTCGTTGAATAATATTTGGTTCGATTGGAAATTATTTGAAAGTACATTAACTTTATGAAAATGACACATACTTGAAAAAGTTTACTTACTTAACGCATTGATTCTTTCTTTCCACTGACTGTGCGTGTGCGTGTGATAATTGAATATTTATCGTATCAGTGATTCTAATATCGACTGTATTGTTATGTTACAGATAAACTTCCATGTGGACTGTATCTACAGGCGTGAAATTATTATTTAAAAATCTTACAATGTCAAAAATTATTATTATTAATATTGTATTTATTTTATATAACAACGTTTGTTGTGATATATATATATTTAATCAATGTAAAATGTATTTTTGAATAATTGTATTACAACGGTTTGAGGTTTGTAAACTATATTTTAAGTTTGTGTACAGTGGTGTAAATATATATTTAATCATTTAAAACAAATTATGGTTTATTTTAATTTATTTCGTTATAAACCTCTGAACATATAAGCAATTATTTTGTAAAGTACATTAACTTATGTGAAATGCTACATGGAAGAGAGACGCTGTCAACGATTAGAATGTGGGAATTTCTGCTGACGTCTACAGCAATACATTAAACTAGTACGATTATATTATTATTCCTTGATGTACAAACAATTTACATAGCACACACACACACACACACACACACACACACACACACAAACAATAGACTAACATTTATTGTGAAGCCGTCAACGTATGGATTTCTACTTGTCATCTGTAACAGCACACGCACAGGTAATTATAAACTAGGAATTTCTTCCGACGTCTGCAGCTCTAGAGAGATGTTGTATATATGACTACTTTTACAACTGCTATGCAAAGAGACAATTTATTAATTCAGTCATATGTTTCGTTCAACCAGTCACAACAGACACAGTAAAACCAATAACATAAGAGAGTGCGAGCGAGAGAAAGAGAGAGAGAGAGAGAGAGAGAGAGAGAGAGAGCGAGAAAATATTTTCAATATCGCTAACTTCTTAAAAGCTTTCCACCACCACAGTCAATGACCCTGTGTGTGTGTGTGTGTGTGCGCACGCAGTTATTCTTACACAATTAGATCTCGGTACAAATTGGTTGAAATGACGAACGAGAGAGCGAGAGAGAGAGAGAGAGAGAGAGAGAGGGGGGCAGAGAGACAATTTAATAATGCGTCTGCTCATATAGTTTGAATTTCCCACCACAGAAAAATGTTGGCAGATCTGTTCTATACACAATAATGCAAGATTGGTAACCCTGATCATATATTTTAATATACACTATATAACACACATATCAAGTTTGAACCCATGCATAGGTTGGTAAACCTGATCATATAGATTTAATATACATTATAACACACAACAAATTTGAACTTGTGCCGTAACTATGACAGTGTTACGGCGCAATACGAAATTGTTATAATTGAATTTCGGCATAGATGCTTTCATTGGAACGTGGACGCTGACGCTATCTATGTGAGACGTTTGACAACTTTACTTTTCGTTCCCGCAGCTTGGAGCGGTGTTTGTCGTTGAATAGTAGATAGTAGCTGGTTTGACTCGAGTGGTGGGTTGCCAGCTGTTTGTCGTTGAGTAGAGAGAAGCTGTTTTGACTCTAGTGGTGGGGGTTCAGCTGTGTGCATGCTTGCCAGCTGTTGGTTCGAGGTCAGCTGTTCTTGCCGTGAGCTGTCTTATAAATCAGCGCTTGGAAAAGTTTTTGTTTCATTTTTAATGCCGGGGTTTTTTTGAATTAATTATGGAAGGCTAAGTAAAAGTGTGCCAAAGGGGTCTCTGGGCCTGGCAACTGTGATCCTGTGGAGACCGAGATGTTATGTGTGAGTAAATTGAGGAACTCAATTGCAATTGACACTTTGCAAAATTGAACAGGTATGCAAATATGAAAATTATTAAATTTTTCCTAGGAGGTGCTTTCGCACTACGTGTCTTTCGGGTCAAGTGTGGGCCTGGCTAGTTCTTAACAAAAAAAAAAAAAAAAAAAAAAAAAAAAAAAATAGAAACAGTGGTTAATTCTTGATGTGTTTTTTTTACTTCACTCAATACCTGCAATATTCAGGTTACTGTAGTCTTTGCAAATTCCTTCCTGAACGCAAGTTTTTTTAAAAAAGAAAAGTCTGTTGAAATTGACTAGCTTCTGATATTTCTGTTAAATATGGATGTCAGCTTATCACGCTGCTAGTAGTGACAGTAATTCCTTATGTGCAAAATTTTTTCTACACAAAAAAAAAACAAAAAAAAACTTAAGAAAATGTGTTAGGAGTTGGCCGGTGTGCCTAGGGGCCTAGTGAAGCGAAATCTAGCCGAGTTCCTTAATCTCTCTCAGTATTATTCAGTGTTGTTCATATAAATGTCTTGTGTTTAAATTGTGAAAAGCATGTAATGTCCAGCATATATTTTGTCTATAATCTGTGTTGAACTTATATTGTGTCTGCCTTTTATTGGAACGTATAAATTTGTTTATGAAAAGAGCTGCAGATCACATACAATTGTAATAATACATTGTCATGTACCAGAACTGTAATGCAGAAGTATTCCTCATGTTAATAGAAATGACTGAACTTTTGTAAAAGATGAAATTTCCATTTTGGGGATGTAGTATTTATGTTAATTCTCTATCAATGTACAGTCACTGTTAAAATTCTTTGTATATGTATATACTCATAGTTCTATGCACAAAACATGTTTACATTTTTGAGAGATATGTATACCTGATTATTTGATAGTTTTTTTTAATAATGGTGCACTCTGAAATCTGCAAGCCATTGTGCTACACAAGTTTATACAAGTTTAAGGAAAATTGAGCACATGCACTTGTGAATTCCACACAAAGTATATAATTACCTACCTTATGTTTACTTTATACCTTACTAATTATATGATTCTCCTTTCTAGCTGTTGATTTAGATTTCAGAGGGCGCATGTTGTTGTGTAAGATAATTGTTTAAATTGTTGGGGCTGTAATAATTGTTGTAGGATAAAATTGTTCGTTAAATGGTTTATAAAATTGTTCATATTATTAAAGGTGTTTATAGTACAACCAGAGGGGGGACTGAAAAGAAAAAGAAAAAAATACTTATTGTTATTAAATGTATTATATTTCGAAGACCTCTGGATTTGCTCTTTGCATTTATTAATGTTAATAATATTATTTCCAAATAGGGAAATTCTATTTGGGTGAAGGTTAAAATGTACTGTCGAGGCTTGTTGCATGTCATGGTGATTTTTGAATACCATGTAATATATTTTAGATATTTTACAGATTTTATATATTTCCAATAGAATACTTTCACAGCCTGGATATTATGAAATATCTCATTGTAAGAAAAACAAATTTTATAGAATCAAATAAATTTGTTATTTGCGGAATTTTAAATATTAAATTTTGAATATTTTGAAATTTTAAATTTTGAATACCATGTAATATATTTTAAATATTTTACATATTTTATATATTTCTAATAGAACACTTTCACAGCCTGGATATTATGAAATATCTCATTGTAAGAAAAACAAATTTTATAGAATCAAATAAATTTGTTATTTGCGGAATTTTAAATATTAAATTTTGAATATTTTGAATTTTTAAATTTTGAATACCATGTAATATATTTTAAATATTTTACATATTTTATATATTTCTAATAGAATACTTTCACAGCCTGGATACTATGAATCATTGTAAGAAAAACAAGTTTTATAGAATCAATAAATTTGTTATTTGCGGAATTTTGAAATTGAGGTCACCTCATTCGTCCAATTCCCTAATGGTTACCCAGCATGTGGCCATTCTTCCACTGGGAGGTCTCTCCTAGTTCAAGTGAACAATTGAGCCGGTCATCCAGGTAAGTTGTAGATTTTTTAATATTTTTTTTAGGATGTCAAACTTGAAAAATGTGTTAAATTCGGAAAGTTGAAAATTTTGTTGTGATGTCATTGGTGATGAGCGGCTCAAACTCATGCAAAGGTTGGTAACCCTGATCATATATTTTTAATATACACTATAATGCATCAAGTTGGAACCCCCACCCACCACCCACCCCTGTTATGCAAATCAGCTTTATTAAAAAAATAAAAAATTATATTCGCGGAAATTCGTGGATGCGGGTGGTCCATTGAACCCCATCCCACCACCACCAACCCCTTGATATGCAAATCAATTTAATTAAAAAAATAAAATTAAAAAAATTAAAAATTTTATTCGCGGAAATTCGCGGATGCTGTGCTCCTTTGGGATGCTGCGGTCCATTGGTGGTGGGGAGAGCGTGGGAAAAAATCTTGGAGCGCGGGAACGGCGGCATATCTTTGATCTAGACCGTGGGAAAGGCGACATCTCTTTGATCTTGGCGGTGGTGGGGAAATAACGGTACTTGAGTCAGGACCGGTATTTTCCCCCTACTCAGGGTGGATTTCTTTCTGAGGCCCCTCTTCCCATAACACGGATTTTCATAATCCAGTTTATCATTAAGTAATACATAGAAACAACACTTTACTGTTATATATTTATTGTATAATTACTGTATTGATAGACATCTAGTAAGCAAACATTATAAGAAGATGTAGTAATGTTTGAAATAACAGTCATACATATAAAATAAAAATAAAGTATTAATATATTTCTAATAATAAACTTACCTTTATAAATTTTTATAATATCTGTAAACACTTTATAAGTAGGGTTGTAAGGTAGTAGATTCCAGAATAATATGAAAAAATCTTTTGAATCCATGGATTAAATCGTGGACCTCTCCTAGTGTTGCGTTTCAGGACGTGACAATAGAACATTTCAAAATAAATTTAAAAATTTACCAAAAAAGACTTAATTTTCCAAATCTGGAGGCTCCGTACTAAGTGGGGCCCGGGGCGGTCCGCCCCCTCGTCCCCCCTTCAGTCCGCTACTGGTTAAAGACCTAATTTGAAGTATACACACATCAATTTAGGAAGTTGCCTGGTTAGCGCATGCGCAATGAATGAGCGTCTCCCACCATACAGTGTGACTGTAAGTGTGGTGTTGTTTATACGTACAGTCTGCAAGCATTCCAAAAGTTACTGAGTTGCTGGTTTTGTATTTTAATAGCTATCTTAGTGATTAGGTTTACCTTTCTGTGACGTTATTTAAAACTAATTTGTTTGTATTGTTTTTCGTCGCGATACATTTTATATCTTTTGTTATTAGTGATTGCTTAACAATGAGTAAGTTGTCGGGAAAGGTGCTTAAAAGCCAAACTCGCGAAGTTATATACAATGTGATGGAGTTTATGAAGAAGGAAGCAGATCATGAAGGGTTTTTAATAGACTGTAAAAAAGTTAGAGAAAGAGTGTCGGCTGCAGTTGGTGTAAGTCGGATGACACTAGCGAGAATAAACCAGGAAGCGAAGAGGCAGAGAAGCGAAGGGCAACCATTATTTGAAACGCCAAATAAGAAAAGGAAGAGAGAAAAGCCTGTGACAGATTTGGACGATTTTGATAAATCTGTTATACGCCGAATGATCAACGGCTTTTACCTCGTCGAAAAATGTCTACCTACACTACCAAAATTAGGTACATTCAAAATTAGTGAAAGATATAGGGATTAATGGAGGGAAGACAAGTTTAAGGACAGTAATCAAACAGGTAGGTTTTAAATGGAAAAAGACGAGAAACAACAGACATGTACTTATTGAACAACAACACATAGCCTTCCACAGACACGAATATTTAAAAAACATTAGGAAATACAGAGAAGAAGGGCGACGAGTAGTTTACATGGACGAGACTTATATTCACTCGTCACATGTGAGCCAGAAATCGTGGGCAGACAATAACAATGATGGTGTCGCTATACCCCTCACTAAAGGAGCAAGACTTATAATAATTCATGCGGGAGGAGAGATGAGTTTTATTGAAAACTGCTTCACCATGTGGAAATCAAGTCTGTGTTCAGGAGACTATCACAGTTCAATGAACTTTGAAAACTACCAAAAGTGGTTGACAGAAAAATTAATACCAAACCTGCCAGAAAAAAGTGTATTTGTCATTGACAATGCACCATACCATAATGTGCAGTCAAAAAAGTGTCCAACCTCCGCTTCAACTAAAAGTAATATGCAAGAGTGGCTTCGAAGTAACCGAATACCTTTCGATGATTCGATGCTGAAGATACAGTTACTGCAGTTGATTTCGTTACATAAACCAAGGATCAAAGAATATGTAATCGATTCGCTCCTTCAACAACACGGCCACACTGTATTGCGCTTACTTCCATACCATCCGGATGTTTGGGCCGAGATGAAGAACTGGGTAGCAACCAACAACACAACGTTTACAATTGAAGACGTGAAGCAGCTAACAGTACAAAAATTCGGGGAAATCACCAGAGAATCCTGGCAAAAAAATGTAACCATGTAAAAAAGGTTGAAGAAGACAAAGTTACATCTCAACCACAAATAGGAAACGCTGTTGAAAATTTCATCATTCAACTTGGAGGGGAAACCAGTGACACAGATGAGGATGACGCCAGCGGATGTAGTCAAATGGACACGGACAGTGAAGAAACTCTATCAGGAATTGAAGACTTAATGTGAAGTGTGGTTTACCTGCTGTCATAGCTGTTAACTTAGTTGAAAATTTTTTTGTTACAAAAAAGTACATTACTATAAAAAAAGTCATATTACTATATGACTTGCACAGTAAGAATTTTATTATTTTCTATTTGAACAGTTAGCAATTATTTGTGACCATAGGACTGCATATTACTGATCGTCTACTGAAATGAAACGAAAAAAGCCCTGAAGATGACCTTGGAATCATGAAAGGTAATTTGTATAAACATAATTCCATTTTTCATTTTTGTTGTCTTATGTAGGCCTACTTCTATAGTACGTAGTTCCAATGATCTATTTTACTGCATAAATAGGAGCAAGTGGGGTGAGGTAATGAATGGATTAATTTGATAATGTCGGCATATTTATAGGCCTACAATAATTTTACAATAATTTACAATAATTTTCGGTATACTTTGTTAGTGTTCTGTGTTTAATTTGTAGTATGTTAACGATTATAAATGTTGTTCTTTAGATCCAAAAACATTAAATAGAAAATAATTTGCATTACAAAATTTAGAAATTACAGTAGCACATAATTACCAGTAGTATTTGCATTTCGTTGTTTGGTTCTATTTTTAAAGTGACAGTGGATATTTTTCTTAAGACATAAAAATATAAGGCATATTTGCTACCACCTGGAGGCTATGAGCGCACGAGTGTGCAATTTTTATATTTAAAACAGCTCTTAAATTATTGAAATTTAAACAAACACTGACACAAACAAAGCGTTCCGAACACTGCTTGCAGTGGTGACTGTACTAACACGCGTACTCACGTAGTAGTGGGAAGTTTGTCAGCGGAGGGGAAATTTCCCCTCTGTGGGTTTCCAGCTACGTTGATGTATGTATACCTCGTTGTATAGCTCATTTCCATTTGTGTCCGATAAACCTTCATTTGATATATCAAATTCTTGCAGCAAACTTCAAGGAAGTAAGTTGTTAAATCATGCTGTGGGGATTTTATACGCTCATACACTTCTGAGTAATCTTATATTTGGGCTATGATGCTTGTTGGCGTTTCGTATCCTTTGTAAAAATCTCATGAATATGAAAAAACTTCAATAAAAATTATAAGTTATTTTAAATATTAAATATTTGTATTCGTATTAAACGTTAGGCGTACGGGTGTGTGTAAGATACAGGCATTTATTTCATAAACTAAGCAAGATCAGAGGTACGTGTATCTGCGTTCACTTGCCGAGTATTCTTTTGGTCTGAGTTCAAATGAGACTTGCAGCAAAGTTTATTCACATAATAAATATGGTTCCCTATTACACGTAATTTAATTTGTACTTTAAAATAAAAGATGATTTATGTAAATATATTCATTTCTTGCTACCCACACCACAGACATTAATAATCTGTATTTTGAATCTTGCACTGACAGTTTGGCTCTCTTGTTATGTTACTATTTCACAATAGAGCTTTGCGTTTTACCCCTAACAATGGCTGCATGGCTTTTTCACCCGAAATTCTGCTTCGTATGAAAATCTTCTATAAGGTGTCAGATCCGTTCGTCCTAATAGGGTTAGAGCCTATTCCATTTGTAACCACTGATAAACAGGCGTAAGTTGGTTGCCCATTTTTGTTTATTTTTAATTTTACACATATGTTGAAACAGTCTTTTCAAATATTTCTAGCTCCTCGCCCTACCTCTTACACACTCACACACGCGCGCGCGCGCATATGCACAAACAGCTAATTTGTATGCGTTTTTCAGTGTTTACAAATGTTGTCAGAAAATGTCATGCATGCTACATTTAGACTTGCAAAGTAAGAAGAACTGTTAAGTTAAGAAGACTAAATTTAGCCTAAATTGTTGTCCAAGTTTTCTTCATTTATTTCTTAAGGGTAACAAGACTTATTACAGAAAATCTAATTATCTTCTTTCATAAATACAACCTATACAATCACTTAAATTGAGTTTTGTTTCAAATTTTTTTTGGGGGGGGAGGGTCAAAACAATCCTTCCAATCTAGATATAAGATTTCAGTGGTTTTCGGTTTGATGTTGGTAGTGCTGATAGGTAATAAGTGCTGATAACTCATAAATGCTTAGTGTTTTTTAATCTTAGCAGATACGAGATAAACCTTAAAGTATTTACTTAACTTAAAATTCTGCTTACGTAAAATTTATAACTTAATGTTTTTACTTAAAAACATAACACCCAATGCTTTACTTAAAATCGTGAAACTGCAAATTTTTTAATTGTCCCAAAGACCCAAAATTTTAAAGGTCTATCAATCTTGTAAATTTTCAAGTTCCTTTTTTGTAATTTTAAAAATTAAAAAAATTTATTTTTTAAAAGCAAAAAATAGTTAAAAACTAAGAAAATTTTGAATTATTATATTTTTTAATTTTATTAAAGCGTAATTTTTTGGGTTTGATTAATCCTACAAAATTTTTATTAGTAGTCTCTACAGACATAACGTTTTAACTTTGAACAATTGGGATCTTGTAAAAATTCAATAACTTCAAATTTAGGATAATAACTTCACAATTATCATTTATAATTATCTTAAAATTTAAAACACTCATTGATGTTTTATTAATATAAGTTGTATCTGTTTAACCTAATTCAAACAGAACTCAGTGCTTCTTAGCCAAAAGCCAGTGCGACTTACAAAGTCGACTGTGATAAACCGGTGTGATAAAGCCAGTGCAAAACCGGCTGTGATAAAAATGTTGGGTATTGTGGATGCAAAATTACAGAAAAATTGCTAGTCAACATATCATTCATAAATATAACATGCGATATTTAATGTTCAACGATAACCATTGGGTATCATATTGTGTTCATAACGGTAAGTAAATTTTGAGTCTATTTCTCCGAATGTCTGAGCACAAAGATAAACAATAATCATATACTTTGTTCGCGGATACCCATGTATGTTGAATCTATACATATAGAATATACAATTCAAACTATACAATGTACAATATAGTTGGAATAAACACGACAAATCTGTGGAATTCGTTCATCGTCATTCCGTTTAGAAATACAAAGCCTTATTACCAGTACCATCTATAAATCTTGTTTATCGACACATCAATTATGTTCATTGCTAATCTATGTTCATTCCCATATACAAAGACAACTTAATTTAAAGCGGTTCTCTTATATTTAAAACTACAGAACTGGATTACTTAAATCAATAAATAAACACTTTGTTAAGTTCAATAAATGTTTTATTAGTCCTGTCAATTGTACCACCACTTACGGCAGCTTCAGAGGTCACATTTGAACTCATGTAACACATTTGAGTTCTGATGTAACCTCTGAAGCTCCCATAACTGGTGAAAAATTGCCAGGACTATAAAAAAACATTTTAGAACTGAGCCAAGTGTATTTATTGATTTAAATGTTATTAACATGTTCCACCAAGTGCCGAGCGACTATTCTATCAGTATAATCTAGAATTAGATTTTGGGAATTCTCTAGCCCGGTTGTACAAAGTTGCTATGTAATTCATAATTCTGCATAACTCACGAGCAGGGTATAGTCCATATGACCCAAATGTTTATAAGACTCGTAAACAATGATCAGAAATTAATTCCTTCAAACGTGAAAGGATCCAAATTTTACAGTCTGTCAGCAATTCCCGAATAATATTGTGAAATTTATAAGGACTAGTTTTATTTTTTAATCTACAGTCATCCAGGAAAGTTTAATTTTATTAACGGTATTAAATTGTGAAGTTTGTACATTTTGATATTGGCATAAAAGTAAAATATTTGAGACCTCCTCGACAGTGGAATTGTTTATCTTGATGGACAATATCATATATTATTGGTACCAGTATTATAGACAGTATTGAGTCATAATATTATTAGTTGAATGAGCGAAGTGAGTTCTCAATTTCAACTCGACCGTTTGCCATTTGTGTCTGTCTGTCTTTATGTCTAGCTGTTTAGGGTATGACTATCTGTTAGGGATAGCTTTTGAATGCATCACCCGATTTCGTAAAACTTGGCAGGCGTGTCCCTACCTTTACTCCACAGAAACTCGTTGTTTTTAAAATTGATCCATCCAAAAATAGGGGTGGGGGCAAAACTGTGAGGGCTCTAAATTGTGAAAAAATCGCAGATACCCGTATGTGGTATCAACTTACAGATAATTTTAACCATAATATGAACATCGTGTTTAGTTTAAAAATTTTTTAATTTAGTTACTAGGCCCTAAAATTAATAAAACTTTTGAGACACCAGGGCCCAAAAAGTATGCAAAAATTTTGAAAAATTCACAAGAATCCACCGTCGGGTATCAAATTGAACAGAATTTTAATTAAAATCTGAATATACTATTGAGTTTTTAAAATTTTTAATTTTTAGATCATCAGAATTCAAAAAATATGTAGATACTTTTAATATACGAGTATTTTAAAAATCTATTCCGGGTACCAAACTAAAGAGAATTAAAACCACACTTCAAAAGTAATGTTTACACTGGAAATCTTTAATAAAAGCATGTAAAATATCGGTATGGAGAACCATACATGACTTCCATGTTCTAAGATTTATATTTAAAATCATATTCGAAATGAAATATTTCCATAGAAATTACGTCTTTCTACTTATTGCTTCAGCATTAACGACAGTACTGTGGTCACTAACGTATACCACCTCACGTTTTCGCACTCGATTTTCACCGATGATGGCAGTCGATGGCGCTGCCGAAAAGTCTGGTTTTGCAGAAAACATTGGACTACGGCTAAAGAGCCCGGGAAGCAATTTTAACAAAAAACTACTTCTTTGTTGCCGATAACGTAGTACACATACAAAAAATTCTCCCCTCCACCTCCAACTATTATTTTTAATAATAGAAAATTACCCCCATCCCGTTCACCTAACTTCTTCATTTATAGATATTTCATCTACGTTTCTACAGTGGATTACTATGAGCTTCTTATCAGGATACTTTATTTACAAAAATTAAGTACTTTACTCTTGTTAAATCATACAATGTTTCAGGTAAACTACCCCTTTCTCTTAACCGATCTTCTCCAAAATCAACAGACCTTCCGTCCTCTACAATTCAGGGAAGCATGCAAAAAAATATTTGATTCTGTTTGAATGTGCGGCAGTTATCGTTCGTCATGGAAACATTTCTCTTGTTACAACATAAAATGTTGCAGGTAAACTACCCCTTCCCCTTTACCGATCTTCACCAAAATCAACAGACCTTCAGTTCTCTTCCGTTCAAAAAGGTATGCAAAAACCTAGTTGATTCTGTTTGAATTTACGGCAGTTATATTTCGTCATATAAAAAATTACCCTTGTTAAAACATAAAATGTTGCTGGTAAACTACCCCTTTCCCTTAACCGATCTTCACCAACACCAATAGGTATTGAGAACTCTACAATACAGGGCTGTATGCAAAACATCATTTGATTCTATTTGAATTTGCGGCTGTTATCGTTTACTATAGAAAAAAATTACCCTTGATAAAAAACCGTTGCAGGTAAACTACCCCTTTCCCTTAACCGATCTTCACTAAAAACGATAGGTCTTGGGTACGCTACAATTCAGGCCTGCATGCAAACAATTATTTGATTCTGTTTGAATTTGCGGCTGTTATCGTTTGCCATAGAAAACACCCTTGATAAAACATAAAACGTTGCTGGTAAACTACCCTATTAAATTAACCCATCTTCACCAAAAACAATAGGTCTTGAGAACTCTACAATTCAGGGCTGTATGCAAAACATTAGTATATTCTGTTTTAATGTACGGCAGTTATCGTTCGTCATAGGAAAAATACCCTTGTTAAAACATACAACGTTGCAGGTAAACTACCCCTTTCCCTTAACTGATCTTCAACAAAATCAACAGACCTTGAGTTCTGTATAATTCAAAAAGGTATGCAGAAGAGTAGTTGATTCTGTTTTAATGTAATGCAGTTATCGTTCGTCAAAAAAAATTACCCTTGATAAAACATAAAATGTTGCTGGTAAACAGCCCTATTCCCTTAACCGATCTTCACCAAAACCAACAGGTCTTGAGAACTCTACATTTCAGGGCTGTATGCAAAATATTATATGATTCTGTTTAAATTTGCGGCTGTTATCGTTTGCCATATAAAATACCCTTGATAAAACAAAAAACGTGTCAGGTAAACTACCCCTTTCCCTTAACCGATCTTCACCAAAAACAATAGGTCTTTAGTACTCAACAAAACAGGACTGTATGCAAAAACGTATTTGATTCTGTTTGAATGTGCGGCAGTTATCGTTCGTCATGGAAACATTTCTCTTGTTACAACATAAAATGTTGTAGGTAAACTACCCCTTTCCCTTTACCGATCTTCACCAAAATCAACAGACCTTCAGTTCTCTTACGTTCAAAAAGGTATGCAAAACCTAGTTGATTCTGTTTGAATTTACGGCAGTTATATTTCGTCATATAAAAAATTACCCTTGTTAAAACATAAAATGTTGCTGGTAAACTACCCCTTTCCCTTAACCGATCTTCACCAACACCAATAGGTATTGAGAACTCTACAATACAGGGCTGTATGCAAAACATCATTTGATTCTATTTGAATTTGCGGCTGTTATCGTTTACTATAGAAAAAAATTACCCTTGATAAAAAACCGTTGCAGGTAAACTACCCCTTTCCCTTAACCGATCTTCACTAAAAACGACAGGTCTTGGGTACGCTACAATTCAGGCCTGCATGCAAACAATTATTTGATTCTGTTTGAATTTGCTGCTGTTATCGTTTGCCATATAAAACACCCTTGATAAAACATAAAACGTTGCTGGTAAACTACCCTATTAAATTAACCGATCTTCACCAAAAACAATAGGTCTTGAGAACTCTACAATTCAGGGCTGTATGCAAAACATTAGTATATTCTGTTTTAATGTACGGCAGTTATCGTTCGTCATAGAAAAAATACCCTTGTTAAAACATACAACGTTGCAGGTAAACTACCCCTTTCCCTTAACTGATCTTCAACAAAATCAACAGACCTTGAGTTCTGTATAATGCAAAAAGGTATGCAGAAGAGTAGTTGATTCTGTTTTAATGTAATGCAGTTATCGTTCGTCAAAAAAAAAATTACCCTTGATAAAACATAAAATGTTGCTGGTAAACAGCCCTATTCCCTTAACCGATCTTCACCAAAACCAACAGGTCTTGAGAACTCTACATTTCAGGGCTGTATGCAAAATATTATATGATTCTGTTTGAATTTGCGGCTGTTATCGTTTGCCATATAAAATACCCTTGATAAAACAAAAAACGTGTCAGGTAAACTACCCCTTTCCCTTAACCGATCTTTACCAAAAACAATAAGTCTTGAGAACTCTACAATTCAGGGCTGTATGCAAAACATTAGTATATTCTGTTTTAATGTACGGCAGTTATCGTTCGTCATAGAAAAAATACCCTTGTTAAAACATACAACGTTGCAGGTAAACTACCCCTTTCCCTTAACCGATCTTCACCAACACCAATAGGTATTGAGAACTCTACAATACAGGGCTGTATGCAAAACATCATTTGATTCTGTTTCAATTTGCGGCTGTTATCGTTTACCATAGAAAAAAATTACCCTTGATAAAAACCCGTTGCAGGTAAACTACCCCTTTCCCTTAACCGATCTTCACCAACACCAATAGGTATTGAGAACTCTACAATACAGGGCTGTATGCAAAACATCATTTGATTCTGTTTCAATTTGCGGCTGTTATCGTTTACCATAGAACAAAATTACCCTTGATAAAAACCCGTTGCAGGTAAACTACCCCTTTCCCTTAACCGATCTTCACCAAAAACGACGAGTCTTGAGAACTCTATAATTCAGGGCTGTATGCAAAATATTATATGATTTTGTTTGAATTTGCGGCTGTTATCGTTTGCCATACATAATACCCTTGTTAAAACATAAAACGTTGCTGGTAAACTACCCCTTTCCCTTAACCGATCTTTACCAAAATCAACAGATCTTGAGACCTCTACAATTCAGGGCTGTATGCGAAACATTATTTGATTCTGTTTTAATTTGCGGCTGTTATCGTTTGCCAAACAAACAAAATTACCCTTGATAAAAAAAAACCGTTGCTGGTAAACTACCCCTTTCCCTCAAACCGATCTTCACCAAAAACAATAGGTCGCGAGTACTCTACAAATCAGGGCTGTATGCAAAATATTATTTGATTCTGTTTGAATTTGCCGCTGTTATCGTTTGCCATAGAAACAAATCTACAGACACACACACACACACAGACAGACACACACACACACACACACAGACACTTTTCGAAAAACGACTTTTTTTCATGTTTTGAGTGTAGTACAATCATATTCTGCAATAATCTCGAACACGATTTTTTTTGCCATCACCATACTTCCATTTCCTTAAGGAACATGGAAGTAAAAACAGAGGTGGTTAAAATACAAAATTCGTACACCATGAAATTGTTATTGTTTATTGTACTACTGTCTATTTTATAGTTGTTATTATACTTTAAAAAATTTTAAAGAGATTGGAGGTTTTCTAATTTTTCTGACAATTGCATAATTGTCAAACATTAAAACATACCTAATAATAAATGTATTTTGTCCAAATTAATAAGCGAGTTCTGGAGCTCAGGGTGCTTACCAGTATTATTAATAACTATTGGTGCGAGGATCGCGCGAACCCTGATCTTAAAGCAGTTGAATAAATTATCGAAACAAACCAGACATATCGAGACAAATCTATTATCACTTGTCTAAATCAATGACACTCGTATAATAAAGCTTATTAATAAATAATAAAAAATTAAAAAGTTAATTAACATTACATTAGTCCACAATACAAATGCAAAATTAATTATATGACATTTTAATAATGAACACAACAACATTTTGAATAATAAACATTTAATAAACACTCAGTTTCCAGACAATGAACAATACACGGACGTGTAATTCGTGGGAAACTCAAGTGACTGAATAATATCACAGGCAGTCACCTGTTGTGTAAAGGTATCTAGAACCTTCTAGGTACCATTCGATTAATCGGATAACACAAATCCGAATTTATGTTATGTAGCTCGGTTTTACAGCTAGTCTATACCAGACGTCTCCGAGTGGCTCTAGAATCACCTATTCACTGCTTCGTGTCAAGCGCCACGTAGCTAACAATACGATTTGTTATGTTTTGTATGGCATGTCCTATTACAATACTAATATGCTCCATGAGCTGCGGGGAACTTGCACACTATTTTGAATGAAGTACATTTATTGTTAGATAAATTTTGATATTAGATAATGTTTCAATTATTAGAAAAATTATGAAAATCCTGGTTGCCCTGCAATTTTTACTTCCATATTCCTTAAGGAATGGAAGTATGGTGATGGCAAAAAAAATCGTGTTCGAGATTATTGCAGATTCTGATTCTACTACACTCAAAACATGAAAAAAAGTCGTTTTCCGAAAAGTGTCTGTGTGTCTGTCTGTGTGTCTATCTGTCTGTCTGTCTGTCTGTCTGTCTGTAGATTTTTTTCTATGGCAAACGATAACTGCCGCAAATTCAAACAGAATCAAATAATTTTTTGCATACAGCCCGGTTTTGCAGAGTTCTCGCGACCTATTGTTTTTGGTGAAGATCGGTTGAGGGAAAGGGGTAGTTTACCTGCAACGGTTTTTTTTTAGCAAGGGTAATTTTGTTTGTTTGGCAAACGATAACAGCCGCAAATTCAAACAGAATCAAATAATGTTTCGCATACAGCCCTGAATTGTAGAGTTCTCAAGACCTATTGTTTTTGGTGAAGATCGGTTAAGGGAAAGGGGTAGTTTACCTGTAACGTTTTATGTTTTAACAAGGGTATTTCCTATGGCAAACGATAACAGCCGCAAATTCAAACAGAATGAAAAGATTATTTGCATACAGCCCTAAATTGTAGAGTTCTCAAGACCTTTTGTTTTTGGTGAAGATCGGTTAAGGGAAAGGGGTAGTTTACCTACAACGTTTTTTTAACAAGGGTATTTTCTATGGCAAACGATAACAGCCGCAAATTCAAACAGAATCAAATAATTTTCTGCATACAGCCCTGATTTGTAGAGTACTCAAGACCTATTGTTTTTGGTGAAGATCGGTTGAGGGGAAGGGGTAGTTTACCAGCAACGTTTTTTATCATGCGTATTTTCTATGGCAAACGACAACTGCCGCAAATTCAAACAGAATCAAATAATTTTTTGCATACAGCCCTGATTTGTAGAGTACTCGCGACCTATTGTTTTTGGTGAAGATCGGTTGAGGGGAAGGGGTAGTTTACCTGCAACGGTTTTTTTATCAAGAGAAATTTTTTTTTTTTGGCAAACGATAACAGCCGCAAATTCAAACAGAATCAAATAATGTTTCGCATACAGCCCTGAATTGTAGATTTCTCAAGACCTATTGTTTTTGGTGAAGATCGGTTGAGGGAAAGGGGTAGTTTACCTGCAACGTTTTTTTAACAAGGGTATTTTCTATGGCAAACGATAACAGCCGCAAATTCAAACAGAATCAAATAATGTTTTGCATACAGCCCTGATTTGTAGAGTACTCAAGACCTATTGTTTTTGGTGAATATCGGTTAAGGGGAAGGGGTAGTTTACCTGCAACGTTTTTTTATCAAGCGTATTTTCTATGGCAAACGATAACAGCCGCAAATTCAAACAGAATGAAATAATTTTTTGCATACGTCCCTGAATTTTAGAGGTCTCAATGACTTTCGATTTTGGTGAAGATCGGTTAAGGGGAAGGGGTAGTTTACCTGCAACCTTTTACGTTTTAACAAGAGTAAAGTACTTGAAAATTTATTTAAACTTTTTGAAACAATGGTAATTGTTAAAAATAAAATAATTTTGTTGCCAGGCAATAAAATTATAATTTTTTCATTTTAATGTAATATAATATTTTTCATTTAATACAGCAATAAAAAGGCAGGTAAGACACAGCCTGGCTGTTTGGCTGAAAATGATTTTAAATATAAATCTTAGAATATGGAAGTCATGTATGGTTCTCCATACCGATATTTTATTTAGTAAAGTAACTAACCAATCATACAATAAACTCGTATTACAAAACATTTGTTTAAACTCGTTTAAACATTTCGAACATTTGGATTTGTGTTAAAATTTCCTTTAACCTGATACTCTGCTGAATTTTTACAATTTTTGTCAAAAAATTTTGAAATTTGCAAAACGTAACACTACATTCAGATTTTAGTTAAAATTCACTTTAATTTGATACCTCCACGTGAATTTTAGCAATTTTTAACAAACTTTTTCAATCACTTTTTGGACCCTGAAGACCAAAAATATTTAACTTTTCAAAAACGAACACTACAGCGTTAGTGGTCAGTCCACTCAAATGTAAAGCGGGGAGTTTTGATCTGTTTCATGGTAAGTCGTCTGTCACAGCGGGCAGCCCTCGTGGACTTCAAAATGTAAGGGCCGTCTAGACGTAGTTACATTAACCTAGTCTGGTTAATGTATTGAACTTGACATACATTAGTCCTAATCCCTGAATTATAAAACCTGTATTCAAAACGCTGCATTATAAAAGCGGTAACAAATTAGCTTTAATATTTTAATGAGGCCAGTTGAGGTATCTAATTTGGTGTGAGAAACGTAGCATCATAGTGAAGACGTAGCAGCTGTAAAAACGAGCTTGCATTCACAGCTGCCTTCGTACTGCTAACATAATCTTTGTCACACGTCTTCAAAGTATTCTCCGCTTGCAGTAATGTTTCCTTTGGAAATGTTTCAGCTAGTTGTTCATATAACGCTGTATTTCACCAGTCCCCATCCAAGGCACACAAACCTACAGTTAAAATATTCTTCCTCCAGACAGAAGGAATAATTTCTAAAGGTCCCCCTCGTCCGTGATAAATTATGTTCCGTGGACTTTAGTTCTCTATTTTTTAAACATTATAAAATTAAGTGGGCTTACCATATGCCACTGTATGGAATATTGTTATGGTGTAAGCACAAAAAAGAGGAAGCTAGACTGCGTTACGAGACTGCACTTGAATGTAGAGGTCTAGAGCAAACATTTGAGCTAAGCAAAACGAATGGAGATTTACGTTCAATCTTGTATAATATTATGGATGCGATTCGACAGGGATTTAGCCGTATTAACTGCACTCACGTAAACTAACGTCATGTTTTGTATAGTTAATAATGTACACTGTTATGAGGAGTGTGTGAGATATCGTCTACTGTCTCGGTTAATTCCATTCTAAGAATGAAAATAAAATCAGTTGCAACAACAAATGCAGTTTTTCAAGATTTGCTAACACATAACGAATGAAACGAATAATAAATAAATAATGAAGGAAAACGAATAAATAAATAAAAATAAATTCATGCAAATACATACAAATAAATAAGTAACTAAAGAATATAATAATTACTTAAAACTTCCGGGCTGAAAGGCCGTGGTCGAATGCTTGTTGTTATAGTGCTAGACGTTTCGGCCACACCACCGGTGGCCATCTTCAGTAGCAAAGAAAAGTTCGTGAAAGATGGAATGCCGAACAATTCGCCCAGTGAAAAGGGACAAGCAATAGTAAGAGACGGCTACGCTGTTTCTATTTTATAACTTTTTGGCCGCTGCAGGTATTTAACGCGAACCAATCAGAAGCCAGCTAATCATTCTCCACTCTGATTGGCCGTGGAAAATAAACCATGCCAGACAGCATTCGACCACGGCCTTTCAGACCGGAAGTTTTAAGTAATTATAGTGACACCGGCCGTGAAAGCCTACGTACTAGAATAAAGAATACAAATTGATTGCATTCAAAGGCGAACAGGCATAGAGAATATAGGAGGATACACTAAAGAGAATTTGATAATTTAATAGGCCTACGTGTCATGAGAAGAGCAGGTGCAAACCCGTTGGTAGTTAAAATAAGAGACTGGTATCTTATTGATACAAAAAGAAGATGAAAATCGAGAGGAACTTGGAGAAAGGAAGCGGATAGATCAATGCAGTAAAGAGAATTTGGAAATAGAAAATGGTAGACAGGGGATGGAGGGAGGCCCGGTTGAATGACCTAAGAAAGCTTCAGCTAAAAACATCCTTTGTAAGGAAGTAAAAATAAATTAATATAATGGTAAATAGCAAAACAAACGTATAACATGTAATCTTACCACGGAATTTTAGGAAATTTTATTCACAATACAAAAAAAATTTACACGTTACGAGACCAAAAGTGTATAGAGTAGAGTTGTACCTGACACGTGGACAACGATTAATCACCGTCGCTAAATGTGTGACGGCTAGTAGTAGTTAGTGAACTCGTGTCTCCTACAGGAAGTAGTAGTCATAGTTAACGCCAACAACAGCTGATTTTTTATTTTCTTGTGTTTTATCCAACAACAGAGTACAGAAACGGCTGCACGAGATTTGACGAATATTGCCGAGTATAAATTTAGCCACGTGAAACAGAAGTTTTTATCGGGGGCAAGGAAGTTGGTTGCTCGTTGTGTGCGGGTTCCTCCTCCTACTCCTTCCTAACTTTAGATAGTTGCAGTTTGCAGCGAACCCCGCGGCTTCAATCACGGGCAGACCGCTCAAACGGTGACCGATTTACCTCCGTGTTTTATAAACACTAACAGCGGGATAGTATCGTCTGTTTGTTGTTCCTCGCGGAGTCTGTTAATACACTGTTATATAAAAATGCTGTTAGATTTTCAAAGCATTTCAGTGTTATTCGGGTAATAAATAACTAAATGTTACGAAAAACTTAACTGTCAAAGTGTTTTATTTTTAAATCAAAGGAAAATTAAGTGCCTATTTTGTTGAAAGACCTTTTATGTTCTCATTAACTTTTAGTTAATTAGAAATCGTATTTTAACTCTTGTGACAAGTAACTCAGATTCTTGGTGTAGTAAGCATGAATTATGTTACGTTAAATATTTCATAAATATCCAAAGCAATACAATTGTCTTTCTTAATATATTAATATAATTATACAAATCTATACTTCTATACAATAATTACACTAATACTATATAATGTGTAATAGAAAAACCTGTGAAAACACAGTGTATAAATTAATTTTTCTATAAATGATTCTATCTTTTATGCACACTCACCGGATGAATAATATCTAAGGTTATGTTTAGATTCTGTATAAAATATATAACTGTGTTCATTCATTGATTTCCTTTCAGATATAATAGGATTTACTCGTTATAAAACACTGTGCGAAAACAATCTCTGTACTACTAGTGAGAGTGAGACAAATGGATGAGACTATATTTTGAAACTAATCTAATAGCTCATCGTGTAAAAGACTAGCAACTTTATTTTGGTGATTCTGGCCTAGTGCATATCAGTGGTTTTAGTTTCAAATTTATTTCAGTGGTTATGCAATTAATCAGAGTGCGGTACAACGCGAGGGAAATACATTTTGAGGTTAAGTTGTTCACGTGTTTAAATAAGCACACTTCAGTAGTACATACAGTTCCGCAGAAAATCGTACAAACAAACCGAAATAGTCTGGTCTCTATTTAATACGTTTAATACTAAGAAAGTGTATATGTTGTTTACATTTAATATGATTATTTTATGTCATAAAGTAAACAGTATTTTACGTACTGACCGATATTTTGAAATTAATTACTTTTTAAAAAAATTAATTCACTCGGCTGACTATAGTCATGTTAAGAGTATTTTCAAGTCAAAGGTTAGGAAGGGTAAAATTTAAAAGTGCCGAACAACAGAAATATTAAGTAGTTAGTAGCCGTTAGAATAATATAAAAATACCAAAATAACGTTTTCCTATAAGAAGATATGCTCGACGTTTTTCGCGGTCTAAAAAACTTGGTCAAAGTAAGTCACATCCATATCGATTCGCCGGTGTTTCGGTTGCATTACAGTATAACCGTGATGATACTGATTGCGTTCAGTTTGATCGTGACGACAAGACAGTACGTGGGCAATCCGATCGACTGTGTACATACTAAAGACATACCGGAAGACGTGTTGAATACCTACTGTTGGATACACTCGACCTACACGATAAGAACAGCGTTCAGAAAGAAAGTTGGCGTCGTGGTACCATATCCCGGCGTGGACAACACTAGAGGTAAAACGGACGAGAAGAAATGCTATGGCTACTACCAGTGGGTCTGTTTCTGCCTATTCTTTCAGGTGAGTAGAAAGATTAAACTTACTTAATCTTTAATCTCAGAATACTGGTGTCTCCACTGTATGGAACTATTACAGTGGTAGGCCTATAATAAAAATTGTTAGAAACAAATGTAATGTTTTGATACAGTTTAATGTGACTTTTTTAATATTTATAATATTAACACTCGTATAAACAATATTCCTTCTTAGAACATATTCAACACATAAAAATGTGCATATAATCTGTACATATAATTCGTCGTTATTTTCGCGCTTACATGCACAGTTGTAAAGCGCTCATCAGATATTTAATTCAATTTTACCTACTAGACTATCAGTTCCCTTACTTTCTACTACTACTACTACTAGCTGCTGCTGCGTGTATTGACATTAAAGTTACGGATATTCGTAACATTGTACGATAACCAGTTATTGTACGGCCGCGTCTAAAGTTCATATTCGTTTCCAGACATTCCTGTCATAGATCGATAACTGTCCAGGCGCTAATCTGTACTAGAAAATGTTGAAAATTATGAAATCAAATGAATTTAAATGAATAATAACTACCACACAACATAAAATGTATCTGGCGGATTGACTATAACTTTGAATCTGCGTTATAGATGCTAAATTATTCATTAAACAGTATGTAGGCCTATAACTGTTTTCCCCTGTCTGTATTACTGTCACTTCTGTATTGCAATCTAGTATACTTCAGTAGTTTGTAGTTGTGTACTTGCCACTGATAGTAACATTTTGCTTTCTCAGAAACGTATATCAAGGATGAGGATAATATAAAATCGATAAAATGCAAGTCCTGTACTCAGGCAACTGTGAATTCTTTACAGTGCGCTCGCCAAAATTGGAAAAAATCAAATACACGATATACTGACTAATTTTTTAATAGTAATAGGTTATAATCGTAAGAAAATAAAACGAATCACTGTAAGATCATTTTGCTGAGAGGGGTGAATACGAGCACAAACCTATTACTTACGAGGGTATATCTACTAATTTCGTGTTGCCGATTGTTTTCAAAAGGTTTTGTCGTATTTCGTGACCATACAAGAATCCCATTTCCTTCTCTCTCTCCCCATGTAGTAAAACAGGATGTTATCAATACACTCATATCAGTTAAAGTAGTGAAGTGGTGTGGTATTCACCTCAACATACGTAATAACTCAAACCAACACCTCACGTTTCAAAGTATTGAAGAGAATACGGTGTAAAAACGTGTTATTGTTTCACCATTATCAGTGTGGAACGTGCATCAATACTGTTACTGTCATCACTTAGAATTAGGATTCGCGCGGGTATGTCACGTGTGCAAACAATAAGAAGTATTCAGAACTGTCGATACCACAAAAATGTCATATAATTGATCAGAGTGAAATTTATTTTAAAATATTGGCATTGCGACTTATTGTACAGCTGAACCTAACGTTCGTACTAGTTTGCAAATATTTCGGTCATGGATCATTAAGTGTACAAGTATTGATCTCTATTATAAAATGGTTACAGTTATGTACAAATTTTAATCTTTTAATACTTACCACATAATGCAAAATGTGTTTAATAAACTGTATAAACGTATTTAGTGTATTAAAATTTTTACTAAAGCCACATTTTGTCAACATAAACTAATATTTTGTTGATCCAGGTAGGTAGGGTAAGATTATTTTATAAATTGGTTTATATTAATATCACTTTATATTAACTAATGTTTTGAGAATGACTCCATGTAAAACAGTTTGGAAAACGCTTTTCTGAGTATTTGTATAGCCTATACAAATTTATTGTTGATAAATTATTAGTTAATTTTTAGTTGTTAGTAACTTTCCACCTTACACATTATGATTAGTCTTTTTGAATTCCTTTTTACTCAGCTGTATTTAAAGGGTCAATTAAATACTGATTACTGAAAATACATAAATCGCGAATACGCCACTTGCAACGTGACAAGACGTTGACGGCGTCTTACCGTTTACAATATGAGAACTTAAACTTTATAGTTATAGACACGAGAGACGTTTATCCCAAAATATGGAGAAACCATTTTAACGTCGTACATTCAACATAAAAGTATCTCATATGTCAATATTTTTGGTACGAGATACGTATTTATAGTGAAACATGTTTATTTCATAAAATGAAAATAAAATAAATTCCTGTAAATTGTATGATTGAAATATTTGAACACTAACATCGCCTTACCGTTACTTGTAACGACACGAAAATAGAGTAAATTATAAATAAAGGAAGCTTTACTATCACAGTCTGCCAAAATATTAAGTATAATTAAAAGTTTAATACTAAGTATAATTAAAATTTTACAATTGCAGAAGCAAAGCCTCGTATACGATATGACTTATATAAGTACAGTACATAAGTGCGTACATAAGTATTACGTAAGTGCACATAAATATTTACTGCTTTAGAAAGTTGCCCAGAAAAAAAATGTAGGAAAAATGAAAAACGTAGATTTTTCAGTTTTTGAGTGTGGTGAATGCAAAACACGAAGACGTGTGTAAAGAGAGTTTTCCTTTACATCGATATTTGTCTGCACGTCTACTACGTATCTACCTATTATGTCTATCCCATCTACCATATACCTACTTGTGTCTTGAAATATTGACTTTCACGTGAAACATGAGTTTCTACGAGAGCTTACCAGATTTCAAACGATTTTTCACTGAATACGATGGCATTTTTTCGTTTTTTTTTTTAGCGTTTTGTCGAATACTGTTTTCTATAACGTTACGATCATAATAGGTATTTTTATTAATTATTGATATTCTTTAACACGCATTCAGAATACACCACCATATAAATCCTCGTCAGTGTAAATGACATTATAATAAATCTAATGAATCTTGTACATAATATGTTCTTTATATGCAATGTCAGAGTGTGCCAACTAAATAGTTTATACTAAAAAAATCTCAGCCAATTAATAATATTGTATAAATATTCTTCGTATTTTTCTTCTTCTTTTCCATCGCTTTGCCTTCGAGTCTCGGGTTATATTATAATATATTGCTATAATTAAAATATGAAGATATCAAAATATTTTAGGAATGTAATATTTTCCTAAATATCTAAACTTACTCTATTTGAAGTAATAAAAGCTATAAAGAATTTTACTAATGAGCCTCAATACCACAAAAATTACATCAAGGGTCACACTTTAAGAAATACTTTATTTTCCATTATTGATTGAAAACTATATAGAAGTTTGTTATGATACATAATTGAGGCAAAAACGTCTACATAATTTAAATGAATTAATATTTAAAGTTTTCTTTAGCATAAATTTAACATGACAATCAGATCCTACTGGCACCCTTCGTCGCTCAAAGCAGGCGTGCGTGACGCAGACAGTGGGGAAGAATAACAGTATACTGCCAATATTGTGCAACAAACAAAACTACACCTCCCCATCGCTGCCACTTTACACAATACAATTTTTTTATAAAAATAGGCAACAAATTACTAGCAATTTAATTTAGCATACTTAGTAGATGTAAACAGAGAAGTCTTAATTTGTTGAAACATTACATGTTATAGATGCAAACGATTATCGTCTTATTAAACATTACTTAAACGAGACTGAATTGATACTTTTGAGGATATAAGAATTTAACAAAAGGTATTTCTCATGATTCATCATCAGATATACACGGGTGTAGATGTTATTACACACACACGCGCGCGCGCGCGCGCACACACACACATTTACTACTTGCACGCTTATTTGTGGAATCTAATTGAAATTTTTGCAAACGTTTGGGGAGGATAATCAGCATAAGGATAATCAACATCAGATAACTGGCTAATTCTCCTACTTAGAAACTATTTGAGTACATTTAAGATATTAAATTTACAAAAGTTTTATGGCAGAAAAAGCCTTCTCAGTGTCCATAAACATACACTTATCAACTGACTGTAGCTATAACTAACTGACCACTACAAGTTACTAGTATATTCGTAGTACATACATTTTTATTATATATTTACATAATATATAAATTACAAATATATTCGTATTGTATGTATCGTACATTTCGTATTATTATTATTTAGACAGATGTTTTACTTAATTTTTTAAAACGCACCTGACATTTTGTCAAACATATTACAAGACCTATTTCGTTATGGTATTATTACTAGGGGCTATTATTTCTATCACAATTATGGTGTAAAGAGATGTTCAAAAAAATGGATTGTTTTTAACATATTATCGAGAAAGAATAATCAATCTTTCACATTATATATACTGTGGGGTCCTTTCTTTAATGTCCTGTCGGTAAGCTAAATTGCAAAGGCTTGAGTTTATTCCCGTTGCAAATAAAATATAATATGGGTGGTATGCAGTAACTCTCACCTCCTAAGTTGACATAATATCTCCGTGCCGATGAGTGTTTCCGTGTGGCGTCACACCACTCTACTTTAATAGTCCGCTACCGTTGTCAAACTGTAAGTCCCACAGACATGTAGTGACTACACACAGACATACCACGGCTGTCCCTTACGACTGCTGATTAGAAAAAGACGAAGATATATACGATTAACCTCTTAAAACAAATTTTGTCGATTTTTTTTCTCGAATGCCTATGACATTTTTATTAATTACTACAGGTTGAAATATCGGTATGGAGAACCATACATGACTTCCATATTCTAAGATTTATATTTAAAATCATTTTCAGCCAAACAGCCAGGCTGTGTCTTACCTGCCTTTTTATTGCTGTATTAAATGAAAAATATTATATTACATTAAAATGAAAAAATTATAATTTTATTGCCTGGCAACAAAATTATTTTATTTTTAACAATTACCATTGTTTCAAAAAGTTTAAATAAATTTTCAAGTACTTTACTCTTGTTAAAACGTAAAAGGTTGCAGGTAAACTACCCCTTCCCCTTAACCGATCTTCACCAAAATCGAAAGTCATTGAGACCTCTACAATTCAGGGACGTATGCAAAAAATTATTTGATTCTGTTTCAATTTGCGGCTGTTATCGTTTGCCATAGAAAATACGCTTGATAAAAAAACGTTGCAGGTAAACTACCCCTTCCCCTTAACCGATCTTCACCAAAAACAATAGGTCTTGAGTACTCTACAAATCAGGGCTGTATGCAAAACATTATTTGATTCTGTTTGAATTTACGGCTGTTATCGTTTGCCATAGAAAATACCCTTGTTAAAAAAACGTTGCAGGTAAACTACCCCTTTCCCTCAACCGATCTTCACCAAAAACAATAGGTCTTGGGAACTCTACAATTTAGGGCTGTATGCAAATAATCGTTTGATTCTGTTTGAATTTGCGGCTGTTATCGTTTGCCATAGGAAATACCCTTGTTAAAACATAAAACGTTACAGGTAAACTACCCCTTTCCCTTAACCGATCTTCACCAAAAACAATAGATCTTGAGAACTCTACAATTCAGGGCCGTATGCGAAACATTATTTGATTCTGTTTGAATTTTCGGCTGTTATCGTTTGCTAAAAAAAAAAAATTTCCATTGATAAAAAAAAACCGTTGCAGGTAAACTACCCCTTTCCCTCAACCGATCTTCACCAAAAACAATAGGTCTTGAGTACTCTACAAATCAGGGCTGTATGCAAAACATTATTTGATTCTGTTTGAATTTGCGGCAGTTATCGTTTGCCATAGAAAATCTACAGATAGACACACAGACAGATAGACAGACAGACACACACACAGACACTTTTCGGAAAACGATTTTTTTTCATGTTTTGAGTGTAGTAGAATCAGAATCTGCAATAATCTCGAACACGATTTTTTTTGCCATCACCATACTTCCATTCCTTAAGGAATATGGAAGTAAAATGTCAAGCGTGCGGCGTAACAGCAGAAACTCCACCACCTTTGGCACATTTATAGAAATTTGTTGGACGAGAATGGAAAACATGAAATTAAAAACATACATTTTTGTTTTTATTAGTAAACATATATATTAACAGTTATTAGTAACTGTTATTTCTAGTGACGTTCTTTATTATTATTTATCTCAAGTGTCGGGGAAATCGGAACAGCCAAAGCAGTTCTCGTTTTTAAATAACAGAATTTAGTAAAGTAAGACGAATAAATGTCCCGATAACAATCAGGCTGTTTGACCTTGACACTATCTCGAGATGGATAGTCAGACAGCGCAGCGGC
Organism: Magicicada septendecula; assembly: GCA_034769895.1. Lineage (NCBI taxonomy): Eukaryota > Metazoa > Arthropoda > Insecta > Hemiptera > Cicadidae > Magicicada > Magicicada septendecula. The sequence goes on along the minus strand of CM068368.1, from coordinate 263,697,965 downwards.
GCAAACACTCTCGTGTTCCAGTGGACATGTAGTAGATGTTTCTTCCGGTACCTGTGCGGTCATGTGTTTGCCGAAGCTAGTTACGGCTGTGAGTATGGGATTACAACGTGAGTGCCCCCACAGTTAAGGCACGGTTTCGTGGCTGCTCGATAGTTTATTCACGAAAACAGACGTAGGGTTAGGCATAGGGCATAGAACATCGACCGAGTTCTTGCACAATCTCACGGGCCCGTGGCTTTGCAGATACTTGACTTCGGGGGGGGGGGGGGGGTGCATATGTTCACCGGTCTCCGTGGCTTCCTTAACATTTTGTCTACGGAAGCTTAGAACCTTAGTGACCTAGGGTATAGGCGCGGCTGCCGTAGGGCGTCGACCGACCGCGGCAGTGTGTCACGATCGAAGCGGATAAGTTTCGCAAAGAAGCACTTGCACAACCTCACTGAAGCCTGGACCTTATCTCGAATGATAAGGGCTACATAAGGACAGTTGTGCAACCGGATCTGAATACGTTCAACAATATTACACACTAACGGCATTCAAATAGCGATGTTTTTTCCTAGACTACTATCGGTTGCCCTTCCTCACTTACGTCAAGGCATACCGAGATCTGTACATGCCGTGAAAAGACACTGTGCACGTGTTTAGTCTTAATTAACATAATCAACTAAATTTGGATCTAATCCGAATAGCCCATTGTCCTACTTGTTGAACGAAACTGTTTCTATTTGTGTTCGGACGATTTGTGTAATTGATGCAATTCTTCTCTTAGACTCCTATAAGTATTTTTTTTAGAGTGATCTTTCATGTTAGCGGCTTCTTATCACACTGATCAATGATTTTAAATCATTACTTAACCCCCTTGAGTGAATCTATTGAAGTGTACTTCGTGTTCATCACCAATAACTTTATTTTTAATTTCTGTATTGCTATGTTTTTATTTAATATGAACTACCTTAAAGTCATATTTTTCTTTAAACATACTCTAGCCAGGCCCGCGCCGTACATAAGTGCAAAGTCGTGCGGTGCACGACTGCGCCGAGGTGCCGGGGGCGCCGAAAGGCCTCAAAACCCAAAAGTAAAAAAAAGTAATATACCTACCTAACAAACAAAAAATCATTCGTCAAAACAAAATTTAGAATGATAAAAAACAAAAAAGAATTGCAAGCTATTACATTGTTCTTTATTTAGTTAGTTATAATTTGTTATTTATTACTTAGGAAATACACTTATTCGCCAAACCTCAGCGAAACGCACCTACAAATGCGAAGCTATTGTTTGTGTCGCGCACCCACCTATCAACGCGCAGCGCGCGAACCGAGGCGATATCACCGGGGGAATAAGGAGAAATTCAAGATAAAGAACTACATGTCTGTCTGTCTAGAGAATGCCGTAATGAATACAATTCTCAGAATGAATTGAATTCTGTTTACGTTTGCTACCGTAGCCTGCTAAGCCAGTCTCTACTCTCTAACCTTTAAGCAAATCGCGTCCAGTATGAACGTACCCTGAGCGCTACATCGGTCGCGACTTTATTGGTTGCCCAATGCCCAATAATAAACTTAACGTCAAACGTGAAAAGGTGCATGAGTGGAAAGATATTTTTTTTGAAACCTTATTTTTTTGTAGTTTTACTGACTTTATAGTGGTGTGTTTTGTGTTCTGAAAATCTTTTATTCATTAAGGTGAGTTCAGCTACAATTTATTTTTTATTTTAGATTTAAGTATTAAAAGACAAAAACTTTCATTTCAAAAGTCATTTTATTATTGACATTTTTTGTTTGATTATGTAAACATCATTGTTGATTGACGCAAGTTCATTAATCGATAAGCACTAATAACAATATTTTAAACAATTTTCATGAGTTTTAATTTTTATAAATTTTGAAATAAGTATAATAAGTTGATACAATACTTTCCGAGTTTGAGACGTTGAAACATTTCCATAAACAATTGAGAGGCGTTTTACGTACATTTTTTATATACGTACGTACTTAATAGAAACAAATAATTCCACGATCATGTTAAGTAGACTTTGCGTATATTAGCTCCAAATTATGTTTAAAACACATAAACGTATGTAAAAACAAATATTTTGTCAATAGTTGTAACCTTTATAATTTTAAATATTAACTAACTTTAAGTATTAACTTTTGTTAAGTTTTCTTAACGTTTTTCGATGTATCACTAAATTTATTACAAGACTATATGAAAAATTCATTTTTGGAAAAATTGTAGATTTGCAAAGAGAATTTTGCAAAAACACCCCTCAATTTATCATTTTGTTTACTTATGTATTAATTTTTTTACAGTCTATAGGATGTCAGAAAAAAGAAGAAATTGTCAGGACACCAAAATTTGTTGAAGAAAATAAGAAGAGAAGAAGAACTAGAAAAACACGTCAAAATTACGCAGTTTTTTTCAAAACCCGAATCTACTTCGCCAAACATTAATGACAAAAATGATTCAGCTGAACCACAACATTCTGAACCTGTACATCTTCTGGAAGGCATACCATCAACTTCTTCAAGTCCCGCTGATAATGAGGAATCAACACCTTCAAAAATTACCACAACAGAAAATACTGTATAAGTGAACTTTCCAAAGATGCTGCAATGTGGCCAAAAAAATTACGTCCGAATAATATTCAAGAATTAGTAGAACGTGGCCCTACTTATTATCAAAACAAAAAGGATCTTTATCCGAGAGATAGTTCGGGGCGTAAGTTTTCCAATAATTATTTCTTTAGAATTCTACCGAACAAAGAAAAAATTGAGCGTTTTTGGCTGTTGTATTCCCAAACAAAAAATTCGCTTTACTGCTTCTGTTGCAAAGTTTTTAATGATAGCGATTTGAAATCTGTTCGCCTTAGTGATGAATCTGGTTACAACGACTGGCAGCATTTATGTGAACATTTAAATATTCATGAAAAGAGCAAGTTACATATCGAAAATGTTCTAAAATTGCTAGATCTTTCCAACCGTTTTAATAAAAATCAAATAATTGATTCTGAAACTCAAAATGTAATAAACAGAGAAACTAAATACTGGCAATCTGTTATAGAAAGAATTTTCTACGTGATTCAGTTTTTAGGTGAGCAGAATTTAGCTTTTCGTGAAAGTAGTAACAAGTTGTTTGAGAAAAGTAATGGTAACTTTTTAAAATGCATAGAAATGATTTCTAAATTCGACTCGATTAGCCTATGTCAGAACATACAAAACGGTCTCAAAGAAAAGATTACAAAAATTATCTCGGGGATAAAATACAAAATGAAGTCATCAATTTGATGGGCGAAAACATCAAATCCAAAATTTTATAACTAACTAAGAAGGCAAAATATTTTTCAATATTATTAGACTGTACTCCTGACTCTAGTCATCAAGAACAAATTTCAGTTTGTATAAGATTTGTTAACTTAAAAAGCACAGGAATTAGTATAGAAGAACATTTTTTATTATTTTGTCCTATAGATGATCCGTCGGGGGAGGGTTTGATTAAATTTCTTTTATCGACCCCGTTAGAGAAAGAAGGCTTAAATATCAACGATTTGCGGGGTCAGGGTTACGACAATGGTGCAAATATGCGTGGTAGGCATAATGGTCTACAAAAAAAATTTTGGATTTGAATCCGCGAGCTTTCTTTGTTCCTTGCTGCAATCATAGCCTAAATTTAGTCGTTAATGATGCCGCAAAATCAAATACTTTGAGCATCAATTTTTTTTCTTTAGTTGAAGAGCTGTTTGTATTTTTTCAGTTTCTACTAAACGATGGTCAATTCTGAAATCTAATGTTACAAATTTAACTTTAAAACCTTCATCGGATACTCGATGGTCTAGTAGAATAGATGCAATAACTCCTTTAAAGTATGAACTTGGAGAGGTATACGATGCTCTGTTTGAAATAAGCGAAGGAAGTTTTGAAAATAAAGTAAAGAATTTGGCTGCATCGTTGGCCAAAACATTGCAAAATTTTGAGTTCATTTGCGTGCTTATTTTGTGGAATAATATTTTAAGTAAAATTGACATTGTTAGTAAAATTATTCAAAAACCGAACTTTGATGTTGCTCAGTGTTGTACTCATTTAAATAATCTGAAGAAATTTTTGAAAGCTTATCGCTCCGATGAAGGTTTTAATGATCTATTGATTGATGCTAAAGAAATAGCATCCAGCTTAGACATAGAACCTAAATTCATAAAACAAAGAGGCTTAAAACCGCGCAAAGTAAAAAAACAGTTTGACTATGAATGTGAAAATGAACCGATGTACGACGAAACTTTAAAGTTCAAAGTTGATTGTTTTTTTAATGCTCTAGACGTAATCATCACATCAGTGGATGAACGATTCCGAATTCTTTCTTCTTATTCTAATAATTTCGCGTTCTTATGGAATATTGATAAATTTAAAAATTATTCTGTAAAAGAACAACTAGAATTATGTCAAAAAGTTGAAAGTGTATTAAACGACGAAACTCGCAATGAACGAGATATAATTGCTGTAGAACTTGTTAAAGAATTGCAATATTTACAAAATTTTGATGAAAAAGTTATTACGTCCCCAGAAGAAATTTTAAATTATATAACAATTAACAACTTAGTGGATTCTTTCCCTAATACGAGCATAATACTTCGTATTTTATTAACAATGCCGGTTTCTGTTGCTACCGCAGAACGTTCTTTTTCAAAACTCAAAATAATAAAAAATTATTTAAGATAGACCATGGGGCAAAACCGACTAAGTAATCTTGCTATCATCTCAATAGAATCGGATATATTAAAAGAATTAGACACCCAAGATTTAATTAAACAATTTGCAAAAACCAAAGCACGAAAAGCTCAATTCACTTAACTTAGTTAAAATAATAATACGAGTTATAACTGGACATTAACCTTTATCTTTAAAAGATGACGTATTGCATTGTTAATATAATAGATTGTTTTTATTTGTTGATCAGTTTTGTTCTATATGATGCATTGTATGTAAACAAATATATCTAATGTTTCAAATATATTTTTATTTCTGTGTATAAATGTATAATTACATACCTCAATGAGAAAATACTTGTTCGGTACCAGTATAGTAAGTGCCTGTTGTAAAATATAAAAATGAAAATAAATTCATGAAAATACTTTTTAAAATTATTTTTGGATAGTTGATAATACTTAACATGTACCTTTACCCATATAGTAGCGTTATAAAAATTGTAGGCGACATATACAAAATTGCACAAGGGCGCCAAACACAAAATTGCACAAGGGCGCCAACAGTGCTAGGCGCGGGCCTGACTAGCTAATTTATAGTTTAGACTATTTAAATGATACAATGGGTCTAATGGGTCTACCTTCTTTCTATAAGTTAGTGTGACATTAAGTACCGGTAGATAAGTACCACCAGGTTACTTTCTACTTTTTTTAATAATAATACGATTTTGATGTTTTATTTTTATTTTGTAATGCTTACTTAAGTGTAAGACATTTAAAGTGTAAGACATTTTATGTTTGTAATCGGAAGCGTTGCGAAAAAGTGTGTGGCGTCCTGAAGACGCCGTAAATCGCATTCGACGTAAACTATAAATGAAAGTCTATTTATAGAAGAATTTCGATTTATTAACTACTTACATGTTTAATTAACGCAATTGTAAAGAGAAAAGTATACAGGTAGGAAGCACTTACTGTCGTGGTTACAGCTTCAGAGCTGATTTGTGTTTAATTAAAAACACGTTTGGAAACGAGAGTAGACGAGAGTGCACTGTTATTGCGTTGCAGTGTTTTGTATTCGCCGAGTTCGATTAAGTAGCAGAATTAGTAACAACCTGGAATTAGACTTACGGCCGAACAATTCAGTGAGTACGGAATAGAAATAAAGGAAGTTATGTGGTTCGTTGGGGTTTCGTCATCGCGTTGCTATATTTAGCAAATAATCAAAGACAAAGCACGACATCACAGTTTACGTTGTTTTCTTTTTGGTGTTAAAAATAAAAGTTGGGTAGCGGTTAAAACACTATCGACATGCGTGCACGTTTATACGTGTGTATTTGTGGCCAGCGGAGAAGAACGAAAAAAAATAGAAAATTTACCTCAGTTATGTAGTTAATTTTAAATAAAATTCGTTCTGATGTCGGCGAACGCAGCAACCCGCGTGCAGTCAGTTTACAATCTGAGAAATGTTTTGCTAACCCAACCATGTGCACTCCCGTCGGATACAACACACCTGTTTCCTATGACGATGCGACAAGCGGACTACCATTCTTCGTATAGGAATGAAATCGCAGCAGAAAACTCAATTTTTACTTGAGTATACTTTACAGATCTTGACTAACTAGGGAACAGCACGACTACACTTAAACGAAGCGTCGTTGGTTCGATGTTTTGAACGTACAAAGCTTAGCCCGGTAGACTGCTACTGGGTCTCGCAGATTTGTTGCGAGATAGCTATCATGCCTAATAGAAATGACATTTACTTTTGGTCATCGTTTAATAAGAACTATATTTAACATTTTACGTATTACAATTTAAAGAATATACACATTACCTTAAAGGCCCCGGTTTAGATTCCCAAAAAATAAGGTGAGTTTTTCACCTTAGGTCGACTCTCATCCTTTAGAAATGAATACTTTGGATCTTGACGCAATATTTGGCGGTGTGTTGGCCACACTGCCGAACTGCTTACTTAGGCAGCCTAAGTTGCCTCTTATAGAAACCAAGTGTATGTGTAGTGTTTACGAATTTCTGTCTTCACACATAGCCAACCCTACCTTTTTACGGGATAATCGATAGTCCCGTCTTATATAGAGGCACTACTGTAATTTAGGTTCAAATGGAAATCACTGGCTTCGAGATTAGGAGCAAGGGATACTAATAATTATTACATTTACTAGGATTATTAAATTACTATTATTTCATTCTATTGAAAGTAATTATAAGTAATGCCATCAGTTATTTGATATGTTAGTGCCATTTCTACATTAATAGTATCATAATTATCTGTTCTTTAAAAGTTCCAAGACCGATGATGATTTAAGGATATGTAATTCATCTTATATTTCGACAGACAAGTCAGTTTTGATTTCATTGTTCCTGGGATTGGCATAAAGTAAAATTCAGAAAGCGTCATTATGGGCAACTTGTGTAGATGACCCCTTATTACCAACTCAGAGCCCACGACAAAGCCAGATAGTGTGTGAATCTTAAGACTATCGGCTTCAGACTACTCAACGGTCCCGCCAAATTACGAACTGTTCATTTGTTTATAACAATTATTACACAACTGTCATTTTGTTCTACTAACATTGCCGTCTAAACGTAGAAAACACAAAGATCGGATGTTTTAATATTTGTTATATATTCATAATTTATTTTTAATCAATGTGAATAATTCTCTATGCTTATTCAAGTATGGTTTTCGAACAACTTTTCTTGGTATACAATGCAAAATTAGTAAGTTTACACAATAAGTTTATTTGCAAACTTATTTTTATTTAAACACACCTGTTAAAACAAATTCCTTCCGAAGTTTCTCAATAACTGTAACATACCGATCTTCACCAAAAACAATAGGTCTTGAGTACTCTACAAATCAGGGCTGTATGCAAAACATTATTTGATTCTGTTTGAATTTGCGGCTGTTATCGTTTGCCGTAGAAAATACCCTTGTTAAAAAATAAAACGTTACAGGGAAACTACCCCTTTCCCTTAACCGATCTTCACCAAAAACAACAGGTCTTGAGAACTCTACAATTTAGGGCTGTATGCAAATAATCTTTTGATTCTGTTTGAATTTGCGGCTGTTATCGTCTGCCATAAAAAAAAATTACCCTTGATTAAAAAAACCCGTTGCAGGTAAACTACCCCTTTCCCTTAACCGATCTTCACCAAAAACAATAGGTCTTGAGTACTCTACAAATCAGGGCTGTATGCAAAAAAAAATTTGATTCTGTTTGAATTTGCGGCTGTTATCGTTTGCCATAGAAAAAAATCTATAGACAGACAGACACATAGACACACAGACAGACAGTTTTCAAAAAATGACTTCTTTTCATGTTTTGAGTGTAGTACAATCAGAATCTGCAATAATCTCGAACACGATTTTTTTTGCCATCACCATACGTCCATTTCCTTATGGAATATGGAAGTAAAAAAGTATGGAAAGCTAAAACAAATTTAACCAGAAAAATTTAGTTTGCTCTTAACGTGTTCAGATCTACTACGTATCTGATGCGCTCTGTAAAATTTAAAAGGAAATTATAATTTTATAAAGTTAATGTGTTATCATCATACTTTTTTATAAAAGAATTGTGTGCTTACAAGTTGTTTTGTGGTTAAAATTTATTAAACTTTCGTAACTAATTTTTTTATAACTAATATTCCCTTATAACATAATAAGTTGAGTTAAAATTATAAGGGAATTCTTGGTTTTTGTTTCTCTGGCGTAATCAGTAAGTGAATATCTGTAGGACAATTTTTGCAAAAAATTATGATTTCTACTACTTTTGGTTTCAAATAATGAAATATCAGTGGTCTTATGTGACCGCGCTTACTATTTTAATTAAAATTAATAAATATACTTCACTGAATGATTTTCATTTATAGAAATTACGTATGATAACAGAATTCTATTGATTTGATTCCCATGTTTTGTTATTTCTTAAATTTTTTCTGTCTTATCAAAGCTGAATACTGACCTAATAATAGATTGGTCTAGACATAGAAATCGAATAATTTTTTGTTCAAGATACTAATGAGCTGTATATCTTTTATTGCAAGCAACCCCTCTGATTAAACATTTATGCGTATGGATTTAATTTTTAAATTTACTGCTGCATAGGGGTATAGAGAAACAATGAATTTATATTTTGCTGGTTACAGCAGTTTTCCGTCTGCAAAAATGAATTATCTTGAAATTTTTTGAGTTAGCATTTTCCGTTTGTTCTATTGAGAAATAATTTTTACGTGTTTCTGTTGCTCTCGTCTTAGTCATTGTTTTTTTTATAACTAAAGTAAAGTTGGACTTCGATAATTTTGACTCAATAATAATAATAATAATACAATATTTCATCTTTAGAAATGAATTAACATTACAGCCTCTAAACACCACCAAACAACTTTATACAAACTATAGATTTTATTGTTGTTATCTGTCTTCTTCTGACAACGTAAACATGCCTCTTCTTTGCAAGTGGCATTGCAGAGTCTTGTCGCGACTCTTCCTTAAAATCTGAATTTCTTACGCTCATCCATGTAGTTAACTTGTTATCTTCAATATACGTTCCCGAATAATTTTTTTTTAACTTAGACCTAACTTTACGTCAATTTTCATTCCGTTAAAATCATGGTCAATAATATTTTGCTTGACTTTCTTTAACAAACAGTATTTCTCAAAAATGTTATGAAAACTAGACTTATCTTTTCCAAATAATTTGTAAATATACGCACGCCTTATTAAATTTATGAATCATTTGTTCTTTCAGTTTATTTTGTAAAATTCTTTAGAAAAATCTCAACAGTTATTATCAGTGACATTTGAGTATTCTGATGATGTGCACTGAAAAGTTTTGAATATTTTCTTTTTCCAAAAATTTTAATGACTACTGTTAAATGAGATAAATAACAAATCAAAATACTATAAGAGTAATGACTGTTATGTCTTATATTCAAACATTTTTAAATTAAATCAAATATGTGCTCGCTATCTACCTGTACAATACAATAATATAATACAATACAATACAAGTGTAGAAGTCCATGACTACTGAGTAGTGTACTCTACGTTCATGGTGTTCCATCTAAGTTTGTATCTATTCTGTTTATAGATAGAATGCTCAACTTTACGATTTGAGGAGGGCGTATCTGAATGCGTTGAAAATAAAATTTCTTAATTAATGTCAACTACTGGTTTAGATCAGGTTAGTCTGATCAACCATAAAATAATTAATCAGAAAGCAAATTAAGGCATAAATCTGCAGCCCTCATAATTACTTCCAACACATGAATACGGACAAACACTAACAACGCGAAACATTATCTAAAAGAATGTTTTAGTGGATGGTTAGTGAGGATCGGTCAATAATACAACTTTTAGTTATTTTGCGTCGACGTTTCGACAATATTTATTGTCATCTTCAGGACCTGTGTATGAAATACAATAGAAATATCAAACATAACGAGACAATTAAATATTTGGGTAAACGTGTTGGTGATGTGAGTGTGTGCGTGCGTATGTATGTATCATTTTATATGTGAAGACTTATGATAGTTTGTTTACATCTTCAAATTATCTTTAAGAAAGGGAGCAAATTATAGTATGAGAGAACTTAATTTATACAGTATTACAATTTAACTTTCTGATTTAGCTTTCTGAAAAACTTAAAAAATGCCTATCAAAAATTCAGAAAACTTTAGCATTCAAAAACCAACATACTGTACGATCTCTCTTCTCAAGCCTCAAAGACCCGACATCCAAAGACAAACGATCTAATGTCGTATACATTATCCAATGCAATGACTGTCCAGCCACATACACTGGTATTACGTCCCAATATTTACATAAGAGAATTTATCAATATAGGTATGATTGCCATAAAAAAACCCTTAATGATAACCCCAACGCTTTAGTATCTCACCATTTAAACACCGGCCATGAATTTGACTTCAACAACACCCAAATTAAATATTACGAAAATAATTATTTCAAAAGATGCGTACGGGAAATGATTGAAATTAAAAGTGACCCTCACTCCATTAATTTTCGCACTGATACTCAAAACCTCTCGTCCAGTTATGCTCAACTTATACACACCATCAAAACATGAATTTGAAGAAATAATCAGTAGTCTCCCTACAGGATGTGTTGGTCATTAGTGGCCAGCTTGTCGTTAGATACTAATTAGTGTCACACTCCACCCTAGTGCAAATCTTTCTCAACTGTCTTCCGAACACATGTTACTTAATTTCCTACAAATGTACAAGGGTCGTCTGTTCTGCTTTATAATAAGGTGTTGGTCAGGGAAAATTTACAGTTGTGTGTTTGGCGTCAGCAACAATTGTAAGTGTCTCACTGATCATATTATTTAGTATTAGCTAAGAAACATATAACATTGCTTATAGACACATATCCGATAAGTTTTAAACTCAGTACAGTGGGCATCTCCGTTGTACATAATTTACACTTAGATGATAAAAATAAGAGAATAAAATAGTGTTATATTTATGTATGGATTCTCGAATGTGTAGTTGACTTGTGAGGTTGTTTTGTTGTGTGTGTGTGTGTGTGCGCGCGCGCGCGCGCGCGTATGTAGTGCTAGCGTGTGTGTATGTACACGTCTACATGTTAGGTTTGTGGTATATATCTGTTTAGAATAGAGTGAGAGAGAGAGAGCGCCTGAGTGGTTAACGTGAGTGAGAAGGTGCTGTATGAGTCAGAAAGATATACTGAGAGAGAGAGAGAGAGAGAGAGAGAGAGAGAGAGAGAGAGAGAGAGAGAGAGAGAGAGAGAGAGAGAGAGAGAGAGAGAGAGAGAGAGAGAGCATGTGAGAGAGATTATGACAGACATATATACGAACTACATTGACTATGGTACTATGTACAGACCAAGTTCCAGGTAAATAATATTGTACAAAATGTAAATATTAAGTAATAACCATTTCATATAATAGATCTGTATCTATAATGTTGTGTTATAAAGTCTGTAACCCGTTAATACAAGTTGGTAAATCATTTCTGTTATTATCGTGTGCATAATTCTCTATTTTATATGAGGATGATAGTGTAATAAAAATGGCGAGTGTTTTAGAGTGCCAATCGTGGACAATGACAAGTGAGAGGGAGAGAGAGAGAGTGAGAGAGAGAGAGAGAGAGAGAGAGAGAGAGAGAGAGAGAGAGAGAGAGAGAGAGAGAGAGAGCGCGTGAGAGAGAGCGAAGGGTGGAAGAGTGAGAGAGGGAAGAAGGGAGACAGTGAGTGAGATGTAGAAGAGCGAGAGAGTGAGTGGGGTGATAGTGAGTGATAGATCGATTTCAGGTTAGAGTGAGAGGCTGTGAGAAGGACTGGAAGGGGGAGAATGGGTGAGAGAGAAGGTGTGACGATTTAAATAAAAGAAATAATCAAGAAAATAAAAATTAAAAAAAAATTAAGGTTGCGAGCTCTTAAGCCATTTAAATCTCACTGTATTAATATAAAATACCTGTATGTACTCAGTATGAGAGGAAGCAGTAATTAATTAGTTATAAGATACTCTAATAAAAAGATAAATTGTAAAGAGTTATGAAGATCGTATTTAACCCTTTGCTTGTAAGCAGGCGCTGTCCTGTTGATTCCAGACTCGACATGTTTTCCGAGTCCTGTGTGAGTTAGAATAAGATAAAAAAAACTAATGTTAATAATTAAAAATCTGAAGACATAAATAGTCGCTAAAACAACTGATTTAAATTATGTATATTTGTTTAGGGATAGTTTGTATAAATAAAAATGTTAACTTAAATATAGTTAGGAACTATATTCTCGCGCGGAAATTGTCCCACTAACTTTTGCCCAGTACCAGGCGAAGGGAGCGGAATTTCTCTCTCTTGCAATGGTGACTTCGTACAGTATAGACGTAGGAGCTGTGCGCTTAAAATATGTTAACTATATTTTGTCTCACCTTAAGATGGTGTACCAGATGTAGCTGTTTAAAGCATCTGGATGTGTTAATTAATATAGTCATGTAAATAGACAAGAAATTTAAAGTAAAAAAAATCGAAACGTAAAAAAGGAGTGTAACACAGGATGACTTCGTGCTTCAACAAATAACAACAATTCCAAAGTCATACCCGGAAAGGTGAACTATCAGAAGCCACAAACTCTACTGCACGTGACAGAATATGCAGATCAGGACATCCGAGAATCTACAAGATCATCGTAGATATCTACACGATATATTGTTCAACCTGCGAACTTTTGGAGCCCTTTACAGAAGAAGGCCAGACCGAGATGACGACGTAGCTGTTCCTGTTTCCCAAGACGGATACCCCAGGACGAATCTTCTGCATACCAATTAAAAGGTGACTCGATAGCCTGTCTATCGAGGGTTACTAATATTTGTTACACAACACATCTTGAAAGAGACTTTTCAGAAACTATTAACTTTGTAAAGACTTATAAATTAAATCTAAGAATTTCATGTAACTATTCTAATTTCATACGTTGTAACAGTTTATATGCTAATGTAGAGTAATATAATTCAAGCAATAATACCATTCTTCCAATGGTTGAATAAAAGAAAGTCTTGCAAGCTAATATCATGAAATGAGTATAATTAAAAGTCTTAACTATAGAAATACAGAAAGTTGACCCGGATCCGTGGTATAGCTATATAAAATCAAGTTTGATCTCAAAGTTTAAAGAAACCTTTCAAATAACTTAATAATTGAATTAGTAATGTCATGGGATCTGTCAGTATATGTTTTAAAAGTTAAATAAAGAGAAGTCTTCTTAATAGACCCAATACAATTGCTGATCTAGAACAGTGCAGTATCCATTCTTCAAATGTATGGTACTCAGATCAAAATAGAGAAGCAATGAAAACCTCTGGAACTAATAGACATCAATTGCGAGCACTACTGCCTGATGTAACAACCTCGTATGAAAGACAAGTTTCTAGTAGACCTCACCATGTGCGCAAAGCTGGTAAGTTAACTGTAAACCCAGATAAAGCGGAAACCAAGTACCCACCTCGCAAAAAACCCACCTGTTATAAATGTGGCAAATATGGGCACATAAGAAGAGAGTGCAAAAGTAAGCCATTGGAACGGAATAACCCCAATTCAAAAAACATGTAAGGCAGGGAGACCCGAAAACCTGTGTCTTCCGCAGCTACTCAAAATTGGGTAAACTAAAAGAAACCAGTAATAATAATAAGAATGAATTATTCTGTAACCAAGTGAAAAACAAAAAAGGTGCGAAAGATATCGACCCCTATGTGCGAGAATTTCGTGAAAAGTGTAATGCGATTAATAGATGTAAATGGAAAAAAAAATCTACTACCATTAATACAAGTCGACTTAGGCGTTACATCCCCCATCGCCTTAATTGATTCGGGATCTAGTAGAAGCTTAATCAGCCAAGAATTAGTGGACATGTTAGCTAAACATCATCTAGTAAAACGGAACCAACCTGTGAATATAAAGTGTGCTAAATAAATATGGTGATTAAATAGACGATAGTTCTAGGAGCGTTTCTTAAATCCCCAAAGTAGTTTAATAAATAATAAATAATAAAGTGAATAATAATAATTGATTTAAATACTAGAGCTAAATAAATCCTAAGTTATACTAAAATTGTGTGAAGTGTAGAAGTAAGTAGGAAAAAAGAAAATAATAATAAAAAGTTCAGTTGCATATTGTAAACACTCCCAGTGGTGGCCAGTTAGAGAAAATAAAAGCGTGTTCAGTATTGTAGGAATTGTACTAAGCAGCCCCGAACGCACCCTTCCAATTGTGATAAACCGGTGCTAGCCTGAACAATTGAAAAACCACCCCTAGTGAGTATGACAATGCATTATGTAAAGTGTCTCCCCTCCCGCATAGTTTGTTTAAGTATTGTAAAAAGAGATAAAAGAGAATCATATTCGTGAGATTCCGCTTCTCTCAAACCAGTGATCTAAAGTGGAGTATGGGATCCTCTTTAGATCACATTAGAAATAAGTTTATGAGATATAATCAAGTAGTGATTATACATGTAACGTAACAGGTCACAACGGCGCCGACTGAAAGGGTAATGATAGGGCAGAGATGTGCCAAAGGTCATTAATAAATGCTGAAAGCTAACTTCCGTAGTTAGAGTAAGCTGGTGTCAGTCGGGCCGGGATGTTGTGAGTTACGGATAAGTAGGGATCATTCCAATCTAAGGTTTGGAAATTAGTATTAAGATTAAAATGTAAGTTAGTACTTAAGAAGTGAGAAAAAGGGAATTTCACGAAGGCGATCATTTAAATGAACAATGTCATTTAAAGAGAATTAAAAAAAAAAAACGAACTGTGCACTAATAATAAGTAACTTCACACACTGACACTAATCGTACTCCCAGTCCCCAATAGTGAGTTAGACTCAAAAAGCTTAACCGTAGCGTGCAATTTAAGCGGTGGAGTATGTGACGATTTAAATAAAAGAAATAATCAAGAAAATAAAAATTTAAAAAAAATTAAGGTTGCGAGCTCTTAAGCCATTTAAATCTCACTGTATTAATATAAAACACCTGTATGTACTCAGTACGATTGGAAGCAGTAATTAATTAGTTATAAGATACTCTAATAAAAAGATAAATTGTAAAGAGTTATGAAGATCGTATTTAACCCTTTGCTTGTAAGCAGGCGCTGTCCTGTTGATTCCAGACTCGACATGTTTTCCGAGTCTTGTGTGAGTTAGAATAAGATAAAAAAAACTAATGTTAATAATTAAAAATCTGAAGACATAAATAGTCGCTAAAACAACTGATTTAAATTATGTATATTTGTTTAGGGATAGTTTGTATAAATAAAAATGTTAACTTAAATATAGTTAGGAACTATATTCTCGCGCGGAAATTGTCCCACTAACTTTTGCCCAGTACCAGGCGAAGGGAGCGGAATTTCTCTCTCTTGCAATGGTGACTTCGTACAGTATAGACGTAGGAGCTGTGCGCTTAAAATATGTTAACTATATTTTGTCTCACCTTAAGATGGTGTACCAGATGTAGCTGTTTAAAGCATCTGGATGTGTTAATTAATATAGTCATGTAAATAGACAAGAAATTTAAAGTAAAAAAAATCGAAACGTAAAAAAGGAGTGTAACACAGGATGACTTCGTGCTTCAACAAATAACAACAATTCCAAAGTCATACCCGGAAAGGTGAACTATCAGAAGCCACAAACTCTACTGCACGTGACAGAATATGCAGATCAGGACATCCGAGAATCTACAAGATCATCGTAGATATCTACACGACATATTGTTCAACCTGCGAACTTTTGGAGCCCTTTACAGAAGAAGGCCAGACCGAGATGACGACGTAGCTGTTCCTGTTTCCCAAGACGGATACCCCAGGACGAATCTTCTGCATACCAATTAAAAGGTGACTCGACAGCCTGTCTATCGAGGGTTACTAATATTTGTTACACAACACATCTTGAAAGAGACTTTTCAGAAACTATTAACTTTGTAAAGACTTATAAATTAAATCTAAGAATTTCATGTAACTATTCTAATTTCATACGTTGTAACAGTTTATATGCTAATGTAGAGTAATATAATTCAAGCAATAATACCATTCTTCCAATGGTTGAATAAAAGAAAGTCTTGCAAGCTAATATCATGAAATGAGTATAATTAAAAGTCTTAACTATAGAAATACAGAAAGTTGACCCGGATCCGTGGTATAGCTATATAAAATCAAGTTTGATCTCAAAGTTTAAAGAAACCTTTCAAATAACTTAATAATTGAATTAGTAATGTCATGGGATCTGTCAGTATATGTTTTAAAAGTTAAATAAAGAGAAGTCTTCTTGTTACACACATATGAGGAGTGCTTAAATCAATTGTATACCTTGCCATTGTTTCCTTACACAGTTAGTAAGTAATTTGTTATATTAATTATTTGTGATCAATTCTGTTACAACGTAGGCAGCCCATCTAATTAACGGAGTTTAATTACAAGGGGTTCCCTGGATTTGTAACGCGGCGAAAAGCAGTTACAAAGGGTGATTATAGACACATACATAAATTACATTATTATATAGTACTCTTGACTATATTTTACAATATGATTACAATTATTATCCAAGTGTACCTGTTAGTAAAATTTACCAGAAACTTTTGTTTGTAACCTTTGTCAACTATCTGATTTAAGTCGTAATGTTTTACAGTATTATGTAAATTGTATGTTTCTAAATTATGATTGTTTGTTAACACCAGTAGGGAGTGAAACATGGTAAAAATAACTTTTAATAATTACGTAGTGAACATCCCCTAATCTGTTTTAGTTATAGGTAATATATTACTTTGCTATATGTTGACTGTTGTAGGTATAAATAATTTATGTACTAATCTAAAATCCAATTGTTGATTACTGTTTGTTTAATTAATTAAAGTAACATTACATTTAGTAATTTAAATTGTAATACTGTATAAATTAAGTTCTCTCATACTATAATTTGCTCGCTTTCTTAAAGATAATTTGAAGATGTAAACAAACTATCATAAGTCTTCACATATAAAATGATACATACATACGCACGCACACACTCACATCACCAACACGTTTACCCAAATATTTAATTGTCTCGTTATGTTTGATATTTCTATTGTATTTCATACACAGGTCCTGAAGATGACAATAAATATTGTCGAAACGTCGACGCAAAATAACTAAAAGTTGTATTATTGACCGATCCTCACTAACCATCCACTAAAACATTCTTTGATTGACGGTCACTAAAAATTTAAGGATTTGATTATCTAAAAGAATTGTTTGCTGATAAAAAGACATACGTACTCTAGTTTCTAAAGACTTATATTTTGTATAACAGTTGAATGACGTTTCTTTCACTTTAACAGCAGTGAAAGTTATATGTTATGGACAAACCCCGTTCTTTTGCTTCCCACTGTGCAACTGTTTGTTTTTCAAGGAAGAACCCGGATTACTGACTACAGCAGCTACTCTATCTTGATTTATTTTCAGACAGTATCTTGATTTCTTTTCATACACCTGTTCAGAAGTAATACGGCCTGTCTTACTTTTTCTAACAACAGCGTGGAATCTCGAACTACCTACTAAAGCAGTTTGAAAATTGTTTTAGAAGGAATGAAAGACTTTAATTTTTGGGCAGAAGGTGATCTCTCTCTCTCTCTCTCTCTCTCTCTCTCTCTCTCTCTCTCTCTCTCTCTCTCTCTCGCTGCTGTAAACTTGTTTGCCAATCTTTGAACTTGAAATGAAAATTAAAAAAGCATGCTCGTTTTGAAATACCATCAACTCACGTTTTTTCATTCGAACCAATGTCTTAAGAAAGGGTTAGATTGTATCCGTTTTCTTAACGATTTCATTCGTTTTTTGAGGTTAAGAAATATCCTCCCAAGTGAACCGCCCCTCTGGCTCCTATTGTGGAGAATTAAGATTCTTAACAGTGGTGTTTGGTATCCGCCTCATGTGTAATTTGGGCACCTCATGTGAAAGTGCTACAAGCTCTCCTTCCCCAGGATTTTGAACGGTTTTCTTAAGTTAAGCAATTCGTGCTCGGGTGCTTATCGTGTCGTCTCACTTGACGTTATACACAGTCCTTTTTGTCTTGTTTACAGCTGTGACGTCTGCCCATTTGCAAGACTTTCTATTTTGAAAATGGTGAAAATACAAAATAATTAGTGAATTGGTCCTTCGCCATCAACCCTATTCACAGTCTGCTATAAAACTAGGCAACCAATAATGTTCAAAACAAAAGATTTTTGCCGGATTTAAACTACTTTTGTAACCTTTAATAAAACCAGATATCATCAAACTCTTACTACTTAACTTGCGAAACGTGCTTAAAAATTTTGCTTGACAAACGTACCTAATTCTTGTAAGTACCTCTTCTTGTACTTATAATCTCCGAACTTTCAGTATTATTGACTTGACTGGCGACACCTACATCTTTCTTGTCACCAGAACAATTTAATTTTTTGCTTGGTATTTATAGCTTTTAAATTTTGCAAATCTTTCTTAATTTTATTTATTTTTTTTTGCCTACTGGCATACCCACTAGATTTTTCAAGGCAATAAGATATTATTACCACTTTAATCAAATTGGCGTTAATAATAATAATACCACTTAACGGCCAAACAATATCACAGGCTTACGAAAATGACTGTTAAGCAAATTTACTAACTAAATACAACTATTACATTAACGACTGGGAACACAAAGTTTTTATGAGTAAAAACATAAAGTTTTACCTTACAACCTGAACCGGTTTTCACTTTTAAAAAGCTTCTTAAGAGGTTCTCTGAAGAAGCTTTTTAAAAGTGAAAACCGGTTCAGGTTGTAAGGTAAAACTTTATATGTTTTTACTCATAAAAAACTTTGTGTTCCGAGTCGTTAATGTAATAGTTGTATTTAGTTAAGTAACGGACACATCATGGACAACAAAATTCAAAAATTTACTAAGCAAATTAAAAGGACAGTGTAGAGTTAGTCACTTATGCTTTCTTGATTTTATGATTGGACTATATTCAGTTTAGCGATAATATTCGCGTCACACATCACTCGAATTTCTACGCTTTATTTCTGCACCGTTGTATGCAAGATTTCATGCAGTAGTATGTTGTCGCATGCATAAATTAGTTTAATATTTATAATTTGTTGATATAAATTAAGATAATAAATAAATACAAGACAGCTTTGTGTGTGTGTGTGTGTGTGTGTGTGTGTATGTGATAAATTAAATCTTTCTATGTTCAAAGTGGTGTCAACCTGTTTTATTTTTATATAATATATCGATAAAGGAATTCTCTCGCGGCCGTTTTTTTTCTAAGCACGGTTTACAAGCTATATATCAGTCAGGTAGCAATGCATCAAGTATAAATACGTGTTTTACCATACTGAGGAAATTGTTTGCCATTGTTTTATGTCATTATATACGCATTGTTTGTTTGTTCTGTATCTGTTTATTGACAGTCACTACACGGATGCAATCGAAAACAGATAACTTCTGCTACTCCACCGTACCAGAAACTGAGGCATTCCTTTTTTGTTCCAGAAGAAATTGATATTTAGGCGTTCAATAGACTTGTATCTTTCTTTCACACCGTTTCTTTCCCTCCCTCACACACACACACGGATATATAAATAAAACACACAACTGATACTTACAACTTTGTCGGCTATTCGGATCTATAGTGATATTCTTTCTTCATATTTCTTCTCCTACGTGTCTCCTCTTGTCATGTATTATATCATCTAATTTATGTAATGAGTATTTCGTCTGCAGTTCACAGTACCACAGTATTTGTTCAGATCATCTCTCCAACTTGCAAAGGACCTCTTCGTATCTGGTAGTCTCTAGTCTAGTAACATTCCTAATTATCTGCCATCTTGTCATCTAGTCAAATGTCCAGCCCGCCTATACTTAAATTCATAATCTGTAAATAATGCCGTCTATATTTTTATTCTGTTACATTTTCATCTACTTACTTGTTTCGCTATTTTATTGCTAACACAGCCCTGTTCGTGCTTCTCTGTGCATCCCGTGATTTCTGTATCTATTTATTTTCCATTTTTTTGATCTTTTGTCATATACATCGATATAAAATTCTTCTTCCTAAAAAGCACTATTATTTTTACTTAAAATCGTGCTCAAATTTCCAAAGGTAATCCATTCTGATCATATTCGATTGAAATTTGTGGTTTTGACTCTAATGTTTGTTCATTTTTCATCCAAATATCTCATACCTACCAGGACTATAACATAACTTCTAATCTGTGTTGCTAGTGCAGCCTTATTAAATAGTAAATTCGCCTAAGTTCGTCTTTCCCACACTTATTTTCAAACCAAACTTTCTACTTTCTTTGTTGAACAGTGATTAAAACTTCAATATGTCAGTGAACTAAAATATTACAGCTTCATTTCGTCTAACTTAATAGACAAACACAGTCAGTCCTGCGTGTTCCTCTTCTCAGAGTGTTAACACCTCTACAGTTACTTCGCTTATACTGTATAATTATATAATTAGCTTTACTCGTTACTATATGTATCAAATAACTATATGCCAATTGCTTATAAGATCTCGTTTCATTTTCGGGGTTTAATATTATTAGGGTGTTGAAGATTACAAACATTATTTGTAACATTTCTTGAATTTTTGATAAACTAATTAATGTGTAACATTCCACTAACTGAAAAACATAATTTCAGCAGTCTCAATACGGTCAATTTCAAAACACTTCCAATTGATAACATCAACAAAGCTACAATAATACTTATACATCCTTAAAATATCGGTATGGAGAACCATACATGACTTCCATGTTCTAAGATTTATATTTAAAATCATATTCGAAATGAAATATTTCCATAGAAACTACGTCTTTCTACTTATTGCTTCAGCATTAACGACAGTACTGTGGTCACTAACGTATACCACCTCACGTTTTCGCACTCGATTTTCACCGATGATGGCAGTCGATGGCGCTGCCGAAAAGTCTGGTTTTGCAGAAAACATTGGACTACGGCTAAAGAGCCCGGGAAGCAATTTTAACAAAAAACTACTTCTTTGTTGCCGATAACGTAGTACACATACAAAAAATTCTCCCCTCCACCTCCAATTATTATTTTTAATAATAGAAAATTACCCCCACCCCGTTCACCTAACTTCTTTATTTATAGATATTTCATCTACGTTTCTACAGTGGATTACTATGAGCTTCTTATCAGGATACTTTATTTACAAAAATTAAGTACTTTACTCTTGTTAAATCATAAAATGTTTCAGGTAAACTACCCCTTTCTCTTAACCGATCTTCTCCAAAATCAACAGACCTTCCGTCCTCTACAATTCAGGGAAGCATGCAAAAAAATATTTGATTCTGTTTGAATGTGCGGCAGTTATCGTTCGTCATGGAAACATTTCTCTTGTTACAACATAAAATGTTGCAGGTAAACTACCCCTTTCCCTTTACCGATCTTCACCAAAATCAACAGACCTTCAGTTCTCTTCCGTTCAAAAAGGTATGCAAAAACCTAGTTGATTCTGTTTGAATTTACGGCAGTTATATTTCGTCATATAAAAAATTACCCTTGATAAAACAAAATGTTGCTGGTAAACTACCCCTTTCCCTTAACCGATCTTCACCAACACCAATAGGTATTGAGAACTCTACAATTCAGGGCTGTATGCAAAACATTAGTATATTCTGTTTTAATGTACGGCAGATATCGTTCGTCATAGAAAAAATACCCTTGTTAAAACATACAACGTTGCAGGTAAACTACCCCTTTCCCTTAACTGATCTTCAACAAAATCAACAGACCTTGAGTTCTGTATAATTCAAAAAGGTATGCAGAAGAGTAGTTGATTCTGTTTCAATTTGCGGCTGTTATCGTTTACCATAGAAAAAAAATTACCCTTGATAAAAAACCGTTGCAGGTAAACTACCCCTTTCCCTTAACCGATCTTCACCAAAAACGACAGGTCTTGAGAACTCTATAATTCAGGGGTGTATGCAAAATATTATATGATTTTGTTTGAATTTGCGGCTGTTATCGTTTGCCATAGAAAATACCCTTGTTAAAACATAAAACGTTGCAGGTAAACTACCCCTTTCCCTTAACCGATCTTTACCAAAATCAACAGATCTTGAGAACTCTACAATTAAGGGCTGTATGCAAAACATCATTTGATTATGTTTGAATTTGCGGCTGTTATAGTTTACTATAGAAAAAAATTACCCTTGATAAAAAACCGTTGCAGGTAAACTACCCCTTTCCCTTAAACGATCTTCACCAAAAACGACAGGTCTTGGGCACGCTATAATTCAGGCCTGTATGCAAACAATTATTTGATTCTGTTTGAATTTGCGGCTGTTATCGTTTGCCATAGAAAACACCCTTGATAAAACATAAAACGTTGCTGGTAAACTACCCTATTCCATTAACCGATCTTCACCAAAAACAATAGGTCTTGAGAACTCTACAATTCAGGGCTGTATGCAAAACATTAGTATATTCTGTTTTAATGTACGGCAGATATCGTTCGTCATAGAAAAAATACCCTTGTTAAAACATACAACGTTGCAGGTAAACTACCCCTTTCCCTTAACTGATCTTCAACAAAATCAACAGACCTTGAGTTCTGTATAATTCAAAAAGGTATGCAGAAGAGTAGTTGATTCTGTTTCAATTTGCGGCTGTTATCGTTTACCATAGAAAAAAAATTACCCTTGATAAAAAACCGTTGCAGGTAAACTACCCCTTTCCCTTAACCGATCTTCACCAAAAACGACAGGTCTTGAGAACTCTATAATTCAGGGGTGTATGCAAAATATTATATGATTTTGTTTGAATTTGCGGCTGTTATCGTTTGCCATAGAAAATACCCTTGTTAAAACATAAAACGTTGCAGGTAAACTACCCCTTTCCCTTAACCGATCTTTACCAAAATCAACAGATCTTGAGAACTCTACAATTAAGGGCTGTATGCGAAACATTATTTGATTCTGTTTGAATTTGCGGCTGTTATCGTTTGCCAAACAAACAAAATTACCCTTGATAAAAAAAACCGTTGCAGGTAAACTACCCCTTTCCCTCAACAGATCTTCACCAAAAACAATAGGTCGCGAGTACTCTACAAATCAGGACTGTATACAAAACATTATTTGATTCTGTTTGAAATTGTCGCTGTTATCGTTTGCCATAGAAACAAATCTTCAGACACACACACAGACACACAGACACACACACAGACACTTTTCGAAAAATGACTTTTCTTTCATGTTTTGAGTGTAGTACAATCATATTCTGCAATAATCTCGAACACGATTTTTTTTGCCATCACCATACTTCCATTTCCTTAAGGAACATGGAAGTAAATATCGGTATGGAAAACCATACATGACTTCCATATTCTAAGATTTAAATTTAAAATCATTTTCGAAATGAAATATTACCATAGAAACTACTTCTTTCTACTTACTGCTTCAGCCTTAACCACAGTACTGTGGTCACTAACATATACCACCTCACGTTATCGCACTCGATTTTCACTGATGATGGAAGTCGATGGCATTGCCGAAACGTCTGGTTTTGTAGAAAACATTGGACTACGGCCAAATATCCCGGGAAGGAATTTTAACAAAAACTACTTCTTTGTTGCCGATAACGTTGTACACATATATATAAAAAATATGCATAAAATTAATGGCTTGTATAAGTTAATGATTGATCTCCATTAAGTAGTGCTCAAGTTTCCAATGTTTTAATATTATGATGTCCGTAATTAAAACATCAGAGCAGGTTTAGTGTGAATGAGGGTACACCGTGGACTAAAATTTTCAACATTTCCTATTGAGCGTTGCTTAGAGTAAAGCTGCGAATCTACAGTGTATGTTTCACAGAACAAACACACGAAAAAGAAGGAGCGCTCCGAAGTCACTCATGGACCCTCAGCATCTTGCAGAGGGTTCATTCCCTAAAGACGAAAAGTCTATCTATGAATCGTTCTGTAAACACGTGCAGTTACACTGCCCAGCGATCCACAGGAAACAAATTGATGTCCATTTTTTCGGCTTGCACGCGTTATGTTGGTGTATGTTTCGGCACTTTCCATTTAAAAAGCGTGCAAATGTAAGAAAATAAACATGAGTGAGGCCAGAAATAACGCGAATTGTGTGTGTGTGTGTGTGTGTGTGTGTGTGTATGTGTGTGTGTCTTCCCTGCCTTTTTATTGCTGTAGTCATAATAATAAAATGGAAACGTAAACATTACATAACTGAGATATGCTTACCTGCCACGAACGATATATTATTTTATACATGTACGAGGTGTGTTCAAAAAAAGACCGAACTATTTGTGTAGCACGTCAACTAGCGCATACAGCGAGCTGCAGAATTAAGTGCTGCTAGCGACAGGTTTTGACGCCTGAATGCCGTTTTCTCTGTTCCGTCACGATCTTCAGTCTTTGAGCTACACGCGCTGTAGTGGGCACGGGCACACACCGTCCGGCGGATTTATAACGAAGTGAGAATGAAGATCTTAACACAACGTGTGTGTATAAAATTTTGCTGCTGACTTCGTAAAATCTTTACAGAGCTATTTTCATTGTCTTCCAAAGTTTTCATTACCATTTGCATTGGTACGCAGTTGTTGACCGATTTCAAAACGGGTCTCTTTCTGATCGTCGTCAACAAACACAGTAAGAATTTTTCAGTGATACGATACATTTAAATTTTTCTATCAAAATTTAATTTTACGATCTTAAATGGATTCTGTCAGAAAGTATCGGCATTTAAACGATGATTTACAATTACCACACCACGAGCTCTCTTCCCATGATCTTCGATATCGCTTTGATCTGCACCGACCATTGTTTTTCCCTCTTTAAAAATTCTTAAACTAATCGTTCGCCTCACGCAGGCTTTCGCGTATGCTTAATTGAAAACCAGAATGTCTCTGAAAAGTTTTAACCTAGTTTTGCTGCAAAATTTCATACACACACGTTGTTCTCGCGGTCATTCTTAATCGCTTTGGCACTAATCCGCCCGCCAGCGTGTGCACGTCCCCACTCAATGTGATATACCTCAAAGACTACTGCTAATAGCGGAACACAATAAGTGGTAGTTTGTTGTCAAAAACTATCGCTAGGTGCGCGCAAAGTCGCGGCGCGTCGTTTGTGCGGATTGATGTTACTCAAAAAGTTTGGTCTTTTTATGAACACACCTCGTATATTAACTCATACATAATTTACATTAAAATGAAAAAATTATAATTTTATTGCCTGGCAACAAAATTATTTTATTTTTAACAATTACCATTGTTTGAAAAAGTTTAAATGCATTTTCAAGTACTTTACTGTTGTTAAAACGTAAAAGGTTGCAGGTAAACTACCCCTTCCCCTTAACCGATCTTCACCAAAATCGAAAATCCTTGAGACCTCTACAATTCATGGACGTATGCAAAACATTATTTGATTCTGTTTGAATTTGCGGCTGTTATCGTTTGCCATAGAAAATACGCTTGATAAACAAACGTTGCAGGTAAACTACCCCTTCCCCTTAACCGATCTTCACCAAAAACAATAGATCTTGAGTACTCTACAAATCAGGACTGTATGCAAAACAATATTTGATTCTGTTTGAATTTGCGGCTGTTATCGTTTGCCATAGAAAATACCCTTGTTAAAAAAACGTTGCAGGTAAACTACCCCTTTCCCTTAACCGATCTTCACCAAAAACAAAAAAATCTTGAGAACTCTACAATTCAGGGCTGTATGCGAAACATTATTTGATTCTGTTTGAATTTGCGGCTGTTATCGTTTGCCAAAAAAAAAATTTCCCTTGATAAAAAAAACCGTTGCAGGTAAACTACCCCTTTCCCTCAACCGATCTTCACCAAAAACAATAGGTTGTGAGTACTCTACAAATCAGGGCTGTATGCAAAAAATTATTTGATTCTGTTTGAATTTGCGGCTGTTATCGTTTGCCATAGAAAAAAAAATCTACAGACAGACACATAGACACACAGACACTTTTCGAAAAACGACTTTTTTCATGTTTTGAGTGTAGTACAATCAGAATCTGCAATAATCTCGAACACGATTTTTTTTGCCATCACCGTTCCATTTCCTTAAGGAATATGGAAGTAAAAATAGGTACCTACTATAAATAACTACAACAAAATGTACTTCTAAAAAACCGTCTTGTGAAATTTCAGTTCGAATCTTTCCTTGTCTTATGGTTCAGGTTCCGTATTGTTTCTTGTACTGTATTCGTGAACTTATTAAAGAGCCGGAATTAACCGAAGCGCTCATTGCGTGAGGACCTCGAGATTGAAGATTCATTTAATATCCCTACTGGTATCAGCTACCAAAAGTCTGTTTCTTCATAACCTTCATATCCATTACATGGGGGATTTTTTACCCCAGCCAATTCTTTGTTAACAATTGTCAAAATTTTTGCGACTTTTTTGGAAACGTGGTTTTTTTACAAGATCCGAAGTTAAATAAATGTTTTGCTTATCATCTTACAAAGAAACATATTGCCCCAAG
The DNA here is from genome assembly GCA_034769895.1 of Magicicada septendecula. NCBI lineage: Eukaryota > Metazoa > Arthropoda > Insecta > Hemiptera > Cicadidae > Magicicada > Magicicada septendecula. Next base: position 263,671,238 of record CM068368.1, on the reverse strand, counting down.
TTCATGAATAGTCGATAAAATTTTTTAAACATTTAAGATATATATTTATGTTATGACGTTTAAATTTATATTATAATAAAGCTCTGTTTATATTGCAAGATTCTGAACAGAATCTCTAAAAGAGATTCTAATAATAACCTTTTTCAGAGAATACAGAAGACGTCATTTTATAGATAAATCTTTGAATATTAGAAACGATGACATGCAGCACACAATTACTTCAGTCATGAGCTACTTATTGTACGAGTTTTTTTTTCTATAGTGCATTGGTTCTGTTTTGTGAGCGTACGTGTGCTCACGCAGTTCTGTGTATGTGAAGCATTGATGTGAATTTTGTAATTTGTCTTATGTTTTTAATAACTTGTCAACAATAAAATATATTCGGTGAATAATGATTTCCTTTTCACATAATTAACTTGATTAACTTCCCCTCACGTTTCTACGTTTTGTGTCGCAGGGAAAGCCTTGCAATGACGTCACAGCTTTATATTAGAGTGTGATATATTAAGAGAGTGTGGTGGCCCGCTTTGCTAAATATAACAATTATGTCTATCTCACTACCTCATTATAAGTGTAATCTATACTACACTAACGCATGGATCCATGTGTAAACTTTATGCGTAAACTTCACTCACAGAAAACTACTGTCGTTGGGTTAGCGTAATCATATAAATTGTATTGATATTATTTTAAATGTCAGTGCTATTAATTTATTATTATTTTAATAATAAGTGTGGACTGAATTGTATATACGACTTTCCCTTTCGCCATGATAAGTGGTAAGCAAAAAAATGTTAAAACTCAATATTCGTAGCTGACGTATACGTTTTTCACGGCTGGAATTTAATATTTCCTTTGTTTTGGTTTTCCGGACGATATTGCCGCATCTACAAGAAAAGAAGCCGTACCACATCGCGGACCAGTAAGGAGAAGGAGGAAGCTGCACCTGCGATGATTGGCCAACCCTCCGATATCAAAAATATCAATCATTATAAACAACCTGAATAATACTTCACCATTGTCGTTGATAGGGTCAAGACGGGCAGTGAATATTGACTACCTTCTGACTGAAAATTAGACAACTATGGATCGCGGCCATTACGTATCATGATAAACTTCGACAAAAATTGGTCGAAATAAAGATTTTTGAAAACTCGTGGTTTTGCCGAAAAGTTACTTACCATTGCAGCAAATGGACCCATTACTATGGCGTTTTCTGTTTAAATTCAGTAACATAAGAGGACTATTCCGGTTCCGAAACACAAGAAACTGAAACGCGACGACAAATTCTAAAAAACGGAATAAATATCAGCTCATTAAGAGTGTATACAAACATTATTCATTCTTTTCTTATACTTTATATCAATTTTATAATATTTATTTTACATTTCCATTATAATTAGTTATATTTTAATAAACAATAAACAAAGTATTAAACAACCTATATTTTATTGTTTAATATTACCATTTATAAGAAGCCACGGCTAACATATTTCAAGATAACGACAAATTAACGTAACAAACTATTTTCAGTATTTAGGCCATAGCATATGGAAATTTAATCACACACGGATCTCATTTTGGAGAGAATCAAATAATCTTTTATTATGTACGGATTAATTTTTTATGAGTGAATCAACAATTCAAATTTATTAAAGTTGATAAAAGGTTGAGTAAATTTTGTAAAGGTTGGAAAAGGATGAAAATAGGGCTTGCAAAGGAAATTCAGTGGGATTTAGGCATATATGTGCTAGAAATAACCCATGTGATGAATAAGAGAATATATGAAATATGTTTGTTATATGTGGACTCTGTATTTTAGCTTGTATGCGGCTAATCGGTAATATCGCACTGATAAATTTTAACGTTGGGCGCTAAAATTATAATAACGTGAAACCCCTCCAATATTATGTTAAACTTGTATCCAACATTACGATATCTCAACGCTAGATGTTAGTACGTAATACGTAAGTCTTAATAAATAAATTTGTATTCTTGATATTTTTTGGTAGTAAGGGATAAGTTTTCATAATATTTTGAGAAATTTTGTTTTCTACCCCAGTACATTCAAATTTGAGGGTGTTGTGTGCACGTTTAGTACGTGTTAAAGTAGGCTACACATTCCTGCAACAAAACGTTTATTCTACTTTTTTCCGAATTAGCACCCACTAAAACTAAAACCCAGAATTACACTGTGGTTGTTTCTGTAACTATTCTGTGTTTTGTGAGTGCGCGCTAATTATGGAAGTTTGTATAGAAATTGTGTAAGAACAGAATTAACTGTAAGCAATTATTATATCACAACATCAAATTTAACTTAATTTCTTCCGTCACTATACAAAAGTAATCCAAGGCTAGGCTATACTTTGTCGCCATTGTCAGGCTCTGCTTTATCTAAGACAGAACCTAATGTTTGTTTCTGAAACACATTCGTAACAGCTGATTTTTTTTACTTCAGCCAGGTAACGAAAAGGAAGATAAAGACCAAAACATCAAAATATCGCCATTGAACTATACCAACTACCAACTCAGCAATCAAGTTGCAGATGTTTAGCATCATTTATTAGTTTCATAGGTTTTGTGTTGAACAGTCGAAACAAACAGCGAACGGTTTCCAAGGTATAGTTGCGTAATAGTTGGTTGTTGCTATAGTACGTACAATTCAGCGGTCGTTGTCTAGACAGTCATTCGCTTTCGCTAACCTAATGTTTACGCTAACACGTACGCATGTCTACTATCTCACGGAGTTTACTATCGTTGCAATGTTCCTGAAATAGGCGTAGAAATATTTTGGGAATCCGTATACTGCTGCGCGTCCTCCACCTCATCCCCTCGTTTACCTCCTTACATCTGGAAACGAATAAAGTAATTTGTCTAGTAAATAACAGTCGAGTAATAAAGTAAGCAACAGGAAATTATTACATAGTATTAGTGCTAGCAATATACTTATGGCTTGATTCTTTACTTTAAATAGTACGAGTAACATACTAACGACAATCATAAATAATCCCTGCGTAAATTAACTTATTAATTTAACATAACCATTTAATATATGTGTTATTTAACAAATTACACATTTATATAAAAGAATTATAATTATTATACACACACGCGCGCGCGCACGTGAATTGTAAAAATTATAACAACACGTTGGAATGAAAACCGAAAATAGGTTCGTCCCGTTATGGCATAACCATAGCAGTTCCTAAAATTAAAGTATACTTAACCAGAACAACTGAAAATAGTAACCTTTGTTATTTATTTTTTAAGGTGGCTTGTTTCATTAAGTACTTGTTAGGAAACACTGTACTAGTTATATTTAATACTTCCACATTGTGAAACTCTTTCTCTGAATAATCTTCTATACTAAGAAGATTCCTCATGAATTTGAACATACTCTAAATGACCGAATGCCATTAAAAATGGTGTATTAGTACGAATCTTAAGTAATAATAATTTCTAAGCTTTACATTAATAGACTATCTGTAACAGTTTTTATTTAACTTCAGTTTTTGTACAAAAGACAGTCAGCAGGATGCCAGTACCAATCCCAACACTACTTTATAGCTTTAAAATAAAACATGGACAAAAGAAATTTTTAAACTCCAAATGAACATTTTTGTTTTTTATAACAAATCAAGTACTTTTTAATATGTTTTTGGTCATATTTTAATGCGATCAGGAAGTCGCAAAGATAAAAATGAAAGTTTTGACTACGTTGTAAACAGCTGTCAACAATTTCAAACTATAGTTGTTTGAATGCCATAACGGAACGAACCTGTCTTCGGTTTTCATTCCAACATATAGTTATAATTCTTACATTCCGCGCGCGCGCGCGCGCGTGTGATTATACTTACTCATTTATACATTCGTGGAAAGTGATTAATATACGTTACTGGTATGAAAAATGTAAAAATAAAACTTTTGATTGTTCATTTTATGTACTTGTAATAAACTGAGTCTACGGTTCTCAAGTTGGAATTAAAAAAATATAGCTGTTTAAATGTGTATATTATTAAAAGTTCTTTATCATTATTATTTTAATATATATGTATTTAAACAAAATGACTTTTTTAAGAAAAAATTGTTGAAAACGCTAAGAAAATGAAAAACAATAGCTCTTACCGTATTTACAAGAGGTGTATGAATTATACTATAATTAATCTCTTAATAATGTTGCTGAATTTAATTCTTTGCAATTAGTTCATAAAATATTTTAAATGTTCTGTTTATATTGTCCATTATAAAGTAGCAATAAAATGTATAGTTTTCACTTCTTTGGTGCTGACGAGAAGTCAGAAAGAAGCGTATTGACTTTGGGTTTCTATTCGTTGCCCTATGATCTCGAGGCCGTCTGCCGCTCTCCTGTTCCTGTCGCTCCCGAGGGTTTTTAGGGTGAACATAGTATGTGGCATGCATTTTTCCAATGGTATCCAAGTCATTTATGTGAATAGACAAACTAACCTTTTTCGATCCGCTTTGTGACTTCTTCTTTATAGTTGATGACGCGTTTCAAAGTATCTGCTTCATCATCAGATCTTAAAAAAATCTCTCGTACGAAATCGTTATCGGTTAAAATTCAAATTTGGGAGTGGTCGACCAAACGTGAATAGGTGCGGACCTACTGACGCCTACAGTGCAAACGCGATTGGAATGTTAACCGATAATGACCTCCTACGAGAGATTTTTTAAAGATCTGATGATGAAGCAGATGCTTTGAAACGCGTCATCAACTATAAACAAGAAGTCACAAGGTGAACTGAAAAAGGTTAGTTTGTCTATAATATGTGAGTGAAAAGCAGCCATTTTCTGCGATTAACCGTGCTATCCATGAACATCCTTCCGACCATTTTCTAGCTTCTCCCTTTGTGAAAATTGTTCTAAATATTTTCTAATAAACCTACAGAGGACTAACATTATTATTAAATAAGCAATGTTTAAAGGGAACAACACTGTAATTGCAATATTGCTATATTATTATTGGCCATTTTTTTAATATTTTAGATACCTTACATTCTGATATATTTTTATAAATGCCAATCTCAATTTCATTGGTTAGTATTACATACGATTTTCAGACTAATATTGTTTATCATTTCTACTTCTAAAGAGACAAAAGAAGTCTTTTCTTTTTCTCTTTTATCAAGTGTTTTTTTTTTATTTATCCATATTCAAACATATTTATCTATAAAGGTAATTGAAACAAGAATCCTTTTAAGTTCGAAATATTTAAAGTGTTACACACACTTTTACATATGTTAAAGATGTGTTTTCTTTCCTCCATTTATTCTTCCTAAAAATACAATTAACGTTAAATTTTTAAAACTGAAAACCATAGTTGTGCCTCACAAAAATAAATTCATCTTGGTTTAGGAAACTGTATTCTTTTAACAACTGTACCTTTTTTTAAGAATCTATCAATCCCAATAATGTTTGCATCCTCACTTTAATTCTTCTAGCTTGTCATGGCAACATTTATATTTAAAAATTACGTTTAGTCTACTTTCGTGGACTGTAGTTAGTCTCATAGAACGGCTCGGTACCAGGTGAGAGTGAAGAGTCTGAAGAACTGACAACAGATTGTTTTACGGGCAGTAATGACAGACACGTCCGCATCGTCTCCTCTGTATAGTATTTCTAAAAACATCATTTCCTGTTGAACGTCGAGTGCACAGCTCGATTACGTATTCCGTTTTCTTGTAATTTTATCAATTTAAAAAAATTATCTGTTTATAAAGTATGCTAATCTGAAGAAAGCATAATATATGTCTCCATAATTTTTCCTTATGAATATATGAATTATTTAAAACAGCTTTATTATATAGGAGGAAGTTTATTTGAAGAAAGCTATTTAAACTAACATTTAAAATTATACAAAATTGTTCGATGCTATCCTGAATGTTACGGCCAGGCTACTTCCATTTTAATTATGTTTAATATGTTAATCAAAATTAATAATATTAATAACAATAATAACTTACACCTCCTAATCCAGATTTGGTGATAATTAAGTTTGCAGAAGATTATTATTGTGATCTCTTTGTGTAGGTTTGCTATCGGGTATTTACAATTTTGTTCATTTTTAAATTGATTTAACATGAGTGAAGTTTTGTGAAGTTGAGTTAAGAAAATTTGATTTATCGTCAGTATCAATTTAACATTATTTATCGTTATTAATTTATTCATATAATAATTCATATAATATAAATCTTTTATGGTCCTGCTCCACTTATAATATTTTTTTGTTTTTACCGATCGTATCATCACATTCTAATAAATATAAATTTTATATCATTAGAGCCATTGTTACTTGGATTATATTTTTTCGCTTCCTCAAAAGAACAAAAGTGATACTCAAATAGTAAGACAAAATTGAGCACGTAATCCATAATTTTTTATATATATTGTGGGTTATAAGTTGTTTGAGAAAAATGCATTTTTTGAAGATTACTGGTGATGAAAACTTTTGTGATGTGTGGGATGTTCAGTAATTGACCACAGGTGTGCGCAATTTTAAAACATTTGATCCGCGTTTCAGCAGAATTAATTTTCATCATCAGGAGCTTAATTCGGAAAGTACATAAGTAATTAATACACAATACACATATAAAGAGTATTAATATATGTGTAATATTATAATATAAATATCTCACACGTGTATAAGTTATTATTATTATTATTATTACTAGTAGTAGCAGTAGTAGTAGTAGTAGTAGTAATAGTAGTAGTAGTAGTAGTAGTAGTAGTAGTAGTAGTATAGTAGTAGTAGTATAATTATTAGTGGGAGATATTCACACACGAAACCCCCCCTTATATTTTTAAAACTATTAATACAGTATTTCTATTTAGATCGTATACAGGTGCTGATTATAACATTAAACGTCGGCACAAATATTTTAAAATTGTGTCTAGTTAAAGACTAAGCCTTGCAAAATCTTTCGTAATTTATTTATTAACCCACTACTAAACTAAGCATAAGTGTGATTCTGTGTTGTTAAATACGCAGCAAACAATTGTAATGAATGGCAGCATGATGAGACTGAAAGCCTCACACCAACTATTGCAAACATTATTATTATTTCAAAAATAACCAAAAAGTGAAGTTTTTTTTTAAATAAACCGATTGTACAGGGAATTGCCATGAATTACAATACTAGACTATAAGTCTTAGTGTCGAAAAGGTAATGACTTTTCGGTAAAAATATGTTATCGAACCAAGATACCCCATTCTTTCAGCTTGATCCAAAAATAAACTGTGCAAAAACATGAAACATAATATCTAAGCATATGAATAAGCAGTTATCGATTTTCGAGTTTCGTACATTTGGGTTCCCACGAAACCCAAGCGTAAGCTTAAAATGAACGACTTCAGCAAAGTACCATCGACGAATAACCAAGCAGTATCAAATTTTGTACACGTATACTAATTTTTAAGTCAAAATTTATAATTTTCGATTTAAAAAAAAAAACAACAAAAATTTCATGGAAGACTGTATGAAAACTATGATACTATCATCTCTCAAACATTATTGTTTACGACGGTCTCATGGATCGCGTATGGTTCAGTAACAACAAAATACACACACCAAAGAAATCACGAATTAACAGCTCTGATAAGTCACAAATAACAAGTTCAAATCAACAAGGTACTCTCGTACAATAATTCAAGTTAAATTTGTCCACACGCGATAATAATGTCAACTATTAAGAGTTCTGCACTAATTATAACATAGTAATCACTCATAAGCTACATCTCGCCATAATCTACAATCACATAGCTACATCTTGCCAGGTGTAGCTAACTTCTAAACCGGCCGCCGTTACTTATATAGGTCCCGCAGATGTTCCAGAATAATTTTCCATACACCTGGCCGCGTGCAAATATAATTTGCATAGTTACAAGAGCACTCGAACAGTCTGGGAGGTACTTTTGTGGACAACCTTGACACAGACCCTGCACGTTGAGCTAGTCGTGTACAACTTTTACGTATCTGCACCTGCCGACTGTTGGAGAGCGTTAGGTAATTGTCGTAGCAATATTTTTATTTGCTATGAGTTTATAAAATTTGTAAATATCTGATATTATCAAACAAATAGCAGCAAACAACGGGTAAAAAATAAAACTGTTAAAAATTAGAAAATAATAAACTTGAAACTCGGCAATAAAATACCTGACAACTGAAAATACAACTAATAATGATAATATAAAATACACAACCTTTAGCCTACTTATTACGAAAATAATATGACACAAAAACTTAGTTAATTATTTAAAGGTACAAACATAAAAACATTTTATTATACAGAAAACATAATTTCGAAAAATAAAACATAAAACTATACCAGAAATTTACAATAAAAATTGAATATTCAAAATAGAATACCCAGATTGCAATAAATTTTACGTTGGAGAGACGAAGTAAAAGTTACAAAATAGGTAGATATGCGTGTTTAAAGTCTAACATCTGCAAATCCAATTTAGCCACTCATTGTATAAATAATAAACATCAATTTCCAGATTCAAAATGTTAAACTAATTAAAAGTATACAAAAGTCAGAAAATGAATATATGAGAAAATCTCAAAATACACAAACACTGTAATAATAATAATGTCAACTATTAAGAGTTACGCACTAATTATCACACAGTAATCACTTTCCACAGTCATTTGATCCACACTCTACAATCTCGCTAGGTGTAACTAACTAAGCCGGCCGCTGTTGCTATGTATACCCCGCAGAAGTTCCAGAATAATTTTCCATTCTTCTGGCGGCGTTCCAGCAAAATTTTCGTAGTTACTCTCGAACAGTCTGGAGTGCTACGGTGTGAATGGCTTTGACACAGACCCGCACCCTGAGCTAGTCGAGGAACGTGTAGAGCATTTTGTTAAACATGTCGTAGAAATATTAACACTTTTCTGAAAGGGCTTTAAGCCTATTTCAAATTAAATTTAAATAGCTGTAAAAAGATCCAACACTACAGAATTATTTTAAATAATAAATGATAAACGAAAAAGTTAATTTTCCATATAGATTAAGTAAATAATTTGAATGAAATAAGCATAAACGATATCTGAATTGCATAACTCATACATATCATTTTATTGATGTTATTTGTTTCAAATATTTAGCAGTTACACGCTTGTTTCATTCTGTTCATTTATACAATGCAAGAAAGCACAAGCATGCAGGCACAGAATGAAAGGCTGTCGTCAGGCAGACAGAACTCAGCTGATTGGTTGACTCTGAAACAACATTTGGGCTATGTCTTAAGCACGAAGCGTTACCACTACTATGTTCATATGGATAGTTTTTCTTTTTTAATTTCAACTGTAGGACATGTCCTGAAGAATTACTTAGCTAACTCTAAGTAAAGCCGGCCGCTGTATCTTACACAATATAAAAAAATCACTTTAGTTTGTAGCTATAGGCTAATTATGTATAAATACATTTTTTCATTTAATTTTAAATACAAATTTTTATTAGTATTTGTATAAGTAAGTATTTCTTAAGGAAATGTATATGTACACACGCACACACACCGACGACCTCAAACCATTTAAAAAATGTGTTTATTTTTATTATGTAGTACACTATATAATTGTTGTAATTTCTGTTATTCATTGCCAGAATATCTTGAATGCTGGCGTGAATTTGACATTATCGTATATAAAAGACATATAGGCCTAGGCCTCTGTATGTGGTTTAAAATGATTCACATACTTCTTAAACTGAATGTTTGTGTGTTTAATTTTCCACACACATAGACATGTCTGCATATCATTGAAAAAACTCCCAATAACTGTCTATTTTTATTACCTCTTTTGTATAATGTAGGATATTTAAGCACATATTACACGTATTCAAAAGACTTGTTGAATTGAATACAATAGACAGAAAGAGAGAGAACAAGAAAGAAGAAAACGACGTATAGAAATGGAGGGGAAAAAGAATAAAGTGTAGGAAAGCTGAAAGACACGAAAATTATATTGTTTAATCTGTATCGATGTTTCCTGGACGTTGACGTCTTGACCGATTAATGTTCTTTTGTCGAAAGATGCACTAAGTATCTTCATCGAATATTTTTGTTCTGTATGAAGATAGTGTCTCTTGTTTCGGTAACCCGCTTCAATGAAACCAAATTTAGAGGTTGATTTCTGACACACTACTTTGAAGCGAATTACAATATCCTGATTTTATATAATAATAATGACTTCTTTTTACCGCCTAAACATTCTATGAGTTAGCCGGATACGCTGCTTAATGTGAGCCGATCGGCACGCCAGGAAGGTAACTACCCTTCATTATTACCCCAGGATGTTATCCCATTTCCACGGGCTGAGAAACGGAAATCGAACAAGAACAATTCACTAATGGTAGTGTGTTAGGATTACATATGTTTCTGAAATCAAAGACAATTTAATAAATTACACCGTAATGTCTTTTATATTTGTTTTTAAGGAAGCTGGTGTAGTCTTGTTTTAGAAGACTGGCTTTATTTTAATTGAATTCTTTGGTAAATGGCGTAAATACCAAACTCAAGTGGACTTTCTATTTTTGTTAACTAGTACACACGGAACGTGTCTTTATTTTTTTTTCAGTATTTTTGGACGGTCAGTGCATTCTCGTTGAGAAGTACTTGTTACGTATTTGTAATTGCCCGTTACAGTTGGCTTTGTTTGAAGCCGTGTTTGAAGCATTCTTTTGTGTTTGCAAGCATTTAACGTTAACCCTTTGATGATATTTTGACAAAAAGATCTAGCTTAGATTTATATGCGACAGATTAGGTTCAAAGTGTTCTCAGTAATATGCTGACTTCTATAGAAAGATAAGGCAGGCTCCTAAAATTGTTACACGGCTATTTTAGAGCACTGTGACGTCTGTGAATAAAAGCCATATGTAAAAAATCTTGTTATCAGTATCTACTTGAGTTGTTTGTTTCTTTGTCTTTACGTTGTAACCATCGTTTGACTGAGCAATGGCAATATGCATAACTTGTAACGTGTATGCAAACACTTATCATAGAGGCTTCAGACATGGACGTGGACACAGTGCCTTTCCATATCACGTGCTTTTAACAATGAATTTTAGAGTAAACGTTTTATTTTAAAACATGTTGAAGAATCAGACAAATTATCTCATGATGTTTTATGAAACAATTTTAGTACAAAATTTTGAAAAGAATTGTCTGCTTAAACTATCTGAGTGTATGAATCTGATTAAAAATGTCGGTAACGTGTGACCATTAGTGAACCATTAGTGTTGTTGAGTATATTTATTCTTATATTTACGGATTCAAAAAACTGTACGTGACACAGAGCTTTAATAAAAAAAAGTTTTAAAGATTTAAACTGAAAAATTTTGAAGATAAGCTACATCATACTGATTTGGTGCAGTTAGGTGTGAACAGATGCCCGATTTTTATATATTTTATACTTTTTGGGTCACATTTGATCTTTACTGTACGGCTGACATGCATAGACAACGATCATACACCGGTAGGAGGAAATTCTAATGTGAAGTTTCTTAGATCACATGTCTGATTAATCATTTAGGTTACCTCGTACGATCTCTCATTAAAATTAGTATTGTTCGCGGATCTGTGATTGATATAGGCCAATATGTAATCGTCTATTTGACGTTGTTCCATCAATTTACATTGGACACTTTATGACGGCAATGTTACTGAACTTTAGATTAGATTTGATATTTCTCTATATATTTGGTATCACTAGGCTACGCGTAGAATCTATAAGAGCGAATTCGTATGTGAAGTATTCATAGGTACACAATACGGACTGCATATTTCTGTATGCGTTTTACACAAAAATAATTAACAACATTCTGTGTAAAAAATGTTATTTAATTTGCGTGAGGGGTTTAATTAAAAAAAACGCACATACACAACAAACGGGAAACAGAATTCAATATTTTCATGAATTGTTTTTCGATGTTTATCTCTCTATATTCTGATATTGATGAAAACTAAGTCAAAGTTCATATTAAACGTGGCTTTTCTATCGGTATTAAAAGATTAGGTACAAATAAAATGTATATTAATTTAATATGTTTTACACTGAGATCTTCAGTTTTATATTCGAAGATTCATTATCTTAGAGCCTCCAGGTGATCCAGTGGCTAGCGCGGGCGATTGATGTGCTCGTGGTCCGGGTTCAATGCCTGGCGGAGGCTCCGTACGGCGTGCACTCAGCGTCGTAAGGCAGAACTGAGTAGCCTTTGAGTAACAGCGGCGCCTTCTGGCTGCGGATAGCGCAACTAGCGGCTAGCTAGTTGTAGTAACCATGCAACAACTGTCACACTAAACACAAAAGCCGCGCGGTATGCATTGGTCCTTAACAGACTGTTGAGCAGAGGTTTTTTTAATTCACTATCTTAAGTTTTATAGTATGTTGTATTGTGTTAGTAAATGAACAAATTTTTCTGCAAGTAAATTTTGTATTATTATATACATATATTATTATATACATATATTATTATATACAAATATTATTAAATTTTATATTACTATAAATATTTATCTTAATATTATTATTGCATTTATTATATTATTATTACATTACATACGTTTCGCAGAGATAATCTGCATCGTCAGAGGTTTAAAACTACATTTACAATTAATAATTGATTTGTATTTCAATTAAAATATTTCGGTTGCTAAACCGTTTAATGTTTTTATTTGTTTATTTAGTTGTAAATGTTGGGCTCGACAACTAGGGTCTTAAACATTTATTTCTCAACCTGCAATCAGTACCCAGAAATAAAGGGTGGATTTCATTTATTGTTGATATACGCTACCTTCCAGAATAAGTGTTTTATAACCGGTTGATCAAGCCAGCTGCCTTTAAAAACTTCAGAGTTCTCGCAATCGATGCCGTCTCACCAGCCAGGTGTGTTTTCAGATCACCTTACGGCTTAGCCTTAGCCTTAGCCTTACGGCTCGAAAAGCAGATCACTCCTCTATGATGTGTTTTACTGTGAGTACTCTGCCACATGTACATAATGGTCACTGTTGTTCAGGTTCTAGCAGGTATGACGATGTCAGATTCGTATGTCCTCGTGAGACAATCCTGTTCACTTCGATCCGTTCTCCTGTATGTTGTCATCTGCCGATATTCTCTTTTACTACTCCCAGTTTTGTGCGTAAGGTGTGCTGATGAGGTAAGAATTGCTTGTGTGGCAACAGTCGACAATTTTGCGTGTCTTATATTGAAGACGTCTACTTCCGGACTGTCTGCAGCGGTTCGTGCTCCAGAGACGTCCTTGGCATCCATACAAAAATAAATTGTACTCCCTGATATTGAAAGCCATCGAACAGAACCTGTATCTGTTGTAGTAGCGGGTCGTCTGTGCCTGTGTTGCCCAAAACGGTGATGGAACTCAACGAGTCTGAGCAGAAGGCAAAGAAGCTCTCACACAAAGGAGTGTACTGCTGACTTCTCTTCATTGGTTAAATCCAAACCACACTGTAGCTTCCTAAGCACCCAAGGTGGTACTTCTGCTGGCTTAAGCGGACGTACATACTCGATGGAACGTTGTACTGGTCGACTAACTCTAAAACGCGAACACCAACCGATCGAGTGAATGTGCAACGTCGGATCTACACATGTGCCCGTCTGTTCTCAGTGAACGCAATGTGATTTAGATGAGCTGGCAGGGAACGGAAGTATAGCTCAGTATCAACTTATGACGTCCAAGCTGTAGTGACGTCATTCTTGCATCGCAATAAAGGCTAACATTAAATACCATTAAATGCTGATTTACATATAGTTGCCAGATCTTCAATATGCGTTTACCATATTCCATGTCGAAGAGGAGATCCAGGAAGCGAAATTCCCTTTGATAGTGAATCTCATCCTCGTTTATGTTCACAGTTGGATTCAGGCATCTCCCTCGTTTGTGACAGAAATGAGCGCAGGTTTTATTCGCATTGAGAAACAAAAACTGCCTTTTTTTGACGTTCTCTGTAATGTTATTTACGGCTGTTTACAGTCTGTATTTTATCTTCGCTGTTGATGATGCCGAGTATAACAAAGCAAGGTCATCAGGTATAAGCATATTTCTATACATGCCCAGTGCCTTTAAAGATATTGTTTATAGCTATAACAAACAGCATACCGTTCAGCGGAGAGCCCTGGGGCACGCCATTCTCAAATATGCGTAGACGAGGACCCGGAAGGAACGTTCCGAGAGGAAGCTTCTTATAAATTTTGGAAGATTCCCCCGAAATCTCCACCTGTAGAATCGTTGCAATATATTGTGCCTCCATGTTGTGTCGAAGGTCTTCTCCAGATCAAACGAAACGGTAAGCATATGTTGTCAATCTCTAAAACAAATTGGACTTCGTTTTCCAAGCATACCAGTTGGTCAGTAGTCGAATGGTGTTATCTATACCCACACTGGTGAACGGAAAGTCGGTTGTATCGCTCCAGATATCAGGTGAGCCGATTGTTGATCATTTTCTCCGATAACTTTCCTAAACACCATGTTAGAGACACTGGACAATAATTCTCCGGTTTCACAAGGTCTTTACCGGATTTAAGAAAGGGAATAACAATTACTTCTTTTCACGCTCGTGGACAAGCGCCTTGAGTCCATATGTTAAATATGTTAAAGTATATGTTTAACAAGATCGATTTTGTTGTCTCTGACAAATGTTTTAAGATGCTGTAAGGGATGTCATGTGCCCCTGCTGCGGTTTTACCAGGAGCGTTTAAAGTGGCTTTTAATTCCCTCATTGTAAACAAGCGGTTGTACGACCTATTTAAGCGTTCCCGAAGTTTAGAACGTTTTGCTCTGCTTCGTCTTTTCGCGAGAAAATCTCGATAGCTATCCGAACTCCTGACCGTGACATAATGCGCAGCAAATATTTCTACAATTTGATGCACACCACTCAACTGTCCTGTCCAAGGGCTGTCGAAGGCTTGTACACCGATAAACCACTGATTGCCTGCACCAACCTTCAAACTGTACTCTACTGTGGTCGACTGGGTAATGCCGGATACAAATGTCTCCCAGCTGGACTTTTTCCCAACCAAAATCTTTCGCCGAGCTGCGGATCTAAGGCGCTTGTAAGCGATCGGGTTGTCCAAGTCAGCATCCGCTTAAATATGTTGAAAGCTCTCCGCTTCTCTATGATCGCTTGGTTAACTACCAAATCCTACCTTGCCACCGGTGCCCTCCGTACAGAACCTCCAGTACGCGGGATGTGTCTCTCAGCCACTTCCATGATGGCAGTGTGAAGCGGTCGACGTCCCGCTCCACGTCACCACCAACGTCGACAAATTTTTAATCTTTGGCAAAGAAAGTGCAGTTTGTACGGTCCGTGCACACCTCCTTGGCATGCGCTCTTCTCTCTTCGAGGCGCTACTTGTGATGAGCAACGGAAAGTGGTCGTTCCATGGAGTTAAGGAAGAACTGTCCACGAGAGGCGCGGAGCAAGAGTCGAGCTGCATAAGGGTAGAACGATGGCCGAGAATGAACTACTGCGGATGCTGAAATACGTCCCGTCACCGATATTGAAAAATACCAATGTGTTCATAAATAGTAATTTTTCCAATCTACAGCTGGTTCTGTTTGTAGTCGCACAGTCCCAAGAGCTTAAAAGTACTGGTTACTTAAAATCTCTCAGTAAGAGTATGGGAGTTGACAGCTGCTCGATTAGATATTGCAGGTCTACCAACTGTCATCGGACGTCGGGTAGATATACCAAGCATACTGGCATCTTCAGCGGTTGAAGTACGTTTATGGCGGCTACTGCCTGCAGTGAAAACAGAGGACACTTTGTAGAAGAGTAGTGTAAGTTGTATTTACCGCAGAGATGGGACTCCTACGTGGAGACTTGGGTGAATTACGCAGTGGTATGAATACCCAAGAGGTAAGATTGTCTACAGTAGAAAAATCTGTCTCAAATATAGAACAAACAACGTCAACAAAAATACTTGCAGTAGAAGACTCAATTATAAACATAAGAGAACAAATTAAAAGTGAGGTTGAGCAGTTCATGAAAACACAATCATGCATTTCAAAACAAATTGTTGAACAGATTGTACCTATGATAAAGACAGAAAAGTACATAGAAAATAAGGTATCAGAGAAACTGACTTTGCCTGCAGTTGGGGCAGTTCATGTCAAGGCCCCAACATGTGATGGAAACACTCACTGAACGACGAATGTTCGGCAATTTGAAGCTGCTGCTTGCCCAAATAATTGGACGAAGAAGGACAAGGCAGTTTCACTCGTTCTCGCTTTACAAGAACCTGCGGCAGATTGTATTATTGTTACCATGCCACCTGATAGCCAGAACATCTATGCCGAATTGATGAAAGCTTTAGAATAGCAGTACTGTGATAAACATTTGCGACATGTGTACTGCACTCAGTTGAGAGCAAGGCCACAGCATTACGTGGAGAGTATTTAAGAGTTTGAAGCAAGTATCGACTGATTGATTAGACTGGACTATCCTGAAGCGCCAGGAGATTATCGAATGAGGTTTTCTATGCAGAGACTTACTGATGGTGTCAGATAGTGAACTACAACAAGTGTTACGAACGGCAAGACACCAGAATAGTGCGGACTGCCTGGTACATGCTTTACAGTTTGAGGCCATCAAGTCATCGTCTGGTTGGGCAAATCATAAAGTGCGCGCACTAAAAGATCGTGATGGCATAGACGATGAAGAGGAAGAACAAGGAACAGAGACCCAATGAGAGGCGCCACAGAATAAATTAAGAAAGGATGTAAGACCGAAGTGTTATAGATGTGGGAAAACTGGACATTTATAACTAGATTGTCGCGTTCGACAACTGGAGTTCAGCAGCAGGGAAACGAGCGATAGTCGGTACAACGGGGCGTGTACTGACTAACTGGAGGAACGAAGCTACTGGACAATACGCAATTCCTAAATTCAGGAAAAAATAGCGGGAGCTTGGTGGTTACCGGATTCGTTCAAGACAGTTGAACACGATTACAGTTGACACGGGTGCCACAGTCTCCATTCTGCGTCCTGATGTGGAGAAAAATCTCAAGCTAATCTGGTGCTCTTGCAGCTTGCGAACAGGTACGGGAAGGCCTGTAAAAGTGTTCTGAAAATTGGAGATACACATACGCCTCGGTCGATTTGAGTTTGACCACCAAATACTTGTTGCGGACACTGTGGATGAACCAACTCTTGGGATGGACGTTATAAACGCGTATGGTTTTATAGTCGATTTCAAAAACAATGTCTTGAAAATTGGGAAAGAAGAGGTAATGCTGCTATCCACAAGAAAACGTCAGAAAAATCAATGGACTCTGTAAATCAAGTGGCCGTAACTGTCCCACCAAACTCCGAAAAAATCATCATGTTTAAAACCGAAGTAGACACTAGGGGCAACCAGTGCTCTATATTCAAACCCCAGGCAGTCAGCACATCGGGAATACTAATTGCCAGAAGTTTAGTAAAACCAGATGAAACCGGAAATGTACCTATTAGAGTGGTGAATATTTTGGATCAGGCTGCCACTTTACAAAGCAATACACAACTAAGTAAATTGTCTCTTATAGCCTGGGTAGCCGGAATGACGCAACGATGATCCAATGCTTCGGACACTTCAAATTACCAGAGGAACTTTAGGAAATGTTGAACAGATGTTCTGACGATCTCGTAAATGGTAAGGTAAAAGAAGTCGGACAGTTTTTACAAGAATTTAAACATTCTTTTGAAGTTCGGGGCCAGTTTTTGGAAAGAACCTCTCTTGTACAACATCGCATCAATACCGGGAATACAACATCGATACGCAAACCTCCTCGAAGACCTCCATTAGCTAAGCAAGAGGTAATATCGCGTTAGTACAGGACTTGTTCACAGAAAATAATCGAGACTTTGTCAAGTGCTTAGTCTTCTCCGGTAGTTCTGTTAGCGAAGAAGGACGGTGGGTTGCGTTTCTGCGTAGACTACCGGAGGTTGAACGACGTGACAAAGAAAGATTGTTATCCACTACCTCATGTCGATAGTTCACTCACACGCTGTCTGGAGCTCAGTGGTTTTCCGCATTGGACCAGAAGAATGTATATTGGTAAGTGGGTCTTCATCAATAAGACAAGGAAAAGACAGCTTTCTCGACCCCACCAAGTGGTCTCTTCCAGTTTAAAGTCACGCCATTTGGATTGCGTCATGTGCCAGTAAAGTTTGAAAGATTGATGGATCTCGACCTCCGAGGCCTGATAAGCAAAACTTACCAAGTTTATTTAGAAGATGTCATAGTTGTCGGAAGGACTTTTAAATACCATTTGGAAAACGTCAGGGAGGCTCTAACTGGAATCCACGGTCGCCAACTGAAGGTGAGCCCGAAGAAGTGTTCTATATTCTAGAAGGAAGTACAGTACGTGGGCCATCTGGCCTCAGCAGATAGTGTTAGTATGGATCCCAATGAAGTAGACACCGTAAGAGCCTGGCCAGTTCCGAAGAGTAAACACAAAGTTCGGTGTTTCCTTGAGTTATGCTCATATTATAGACGGCGAGGGATAAACAAAAAGAAAGTCAACAATTAAAACCAATGCCGGTAAAAATGTAGACATATAAGTTGAATTAAATAATTAGACTGATTGGTTATGATTTAATTATTCACTTAGTAATGATTCAGTTTTTGTTCACATAGGCAAAAACTGAAATATATGCTTTAATTTGGAGTCGTCTTATAAGTAGAAAACAAACTAATAAAAAAATAGTCATATAAATATTCAGTAAAGTACATGCGACACTTCAATAAAATATTACTTATAATCAAATATATTTCCCATGTTTTGTTCGAAAAATTGTGGTATCCGAAATGACTGTACCCTTTTTATTCGCGTAGCTCTTTAGTACTAACTAATGGACTTTTCATATTTGAAGTGTCGATACTTGTGGCTCAATAGTATCGGCGTGTCAGTACTTTGGGTGTTTATTCTGTGTTGATAGCAGATACCAGCATAGGGAGAAGTGGCGCATAGTGTATTTCTCGAAGGACTGCGCGTTAATTAACCATATTATTGTCGTGTTTTGCTGCGTCCCCTACCATGTCTGCTTGTTTATATTACATAATGCTGTAGTTGCGGCGTGACCATGCTCCTGTTTGTACGTGTATATTATTTTGTACATTTTGTTGTCCAATCAGAAAGATTTATGCAGCCGATCCCATCGTTTAGAAACCATTTCTACATTTTTAAACGATTATTAATTAAAATTAACAATGTTAAGAACATTCTCCATGAATACATACTATAGGATCGTCAGAAAGGGAAGGGTGCAGCAGGAATCGGGGTAGAGGTTCACCGAAATCAGAGACATCAATGTATGGTTTTACTGAAAATGTTTTTATCAAATAATTAAGGTTAGCAGTATAATAATTCCTTATGCAAGTGACAGGGCCACGTTTATGTGTTTGTCCTCTCGTCTAAAACATTATTTTGTAAAATTTGTGCGTAGTTTTAACTTTGTTTGGCCAAAAATTAATTGTAAGTTAGGTATTTAATTTGCTATAGTTTACGGTTACTATTTTCCAAAATTTCCCAAAGTGCAAGACAAAGGGTAGTTGTTCGCTACTATTCTTCAGGCAGATGTTTCGGTCAGCGGCGTATCTATGGGGGGGGGGTGACAATGTGACAATCCCCTCTCCCCATATCTATTAAATATTTTAGCGAAATTCGATAATCGTTTAACGTAGATCTTTTTCTAAGTCAGGTGTGTGTGTGTAAAAATAAAGTGTATAAATAATTATTAGAATAAAAGGAATTACAATATTTGTAAGTTGATAAAATAGAGTTTCCTTAATAATGACAATCACTCAACATCTGGTAAATAACAAACGTATTTGCAGCCTTAAAAAAAAATATGGACGCGCATCAGAAAACGAAGGCAGAGCCTATTTTAATCTACCTTTATCTTTATACCCAGACACTTCTTACAGGGTTATCTACTCCTCTAGTCTAATATCTCAATGCTTTGAACCATCGTCTTTGCACAGGTAAACTAGCAGTTTATTCACTTTAATTTGGAGAAATGACAACATTTTATTGCTTCGAACTACAAGTTGCTTGAAACAATCTTGGGGCAATATCCTTAAATGAAAGTGCAAAGGGGTAATAAAACCGGGTTTTCCAAAATATCTTCAGAAAGACTCACTTTCACAAGATTTATTAAGAATACAAATTTAGAATTAAATTGATTCCTAATGACGTAAGATTTATTACTTTTAATTTGAATAACAATTAATCAAGATAGGATATTTTGAAATTAGCACCTTTTCAAATTTTTTCAACCCTTATACTTCACTTGGTTTACTCAAACACTTTGAGGCCGAAAGAATTTATAAAATGTATTTATAAAATTATATGGGAAGAATACTGAATTTCTCATTCCCCTTAGGAAAATGGGAGGCTTCATGCCTTCAAGCTAGTCTCATCCCCCCTTAGTTACGCCACTGGTGCCTGTGCTTCTACATCCTCACCTTTGTCACTGATGCTTTCCAACTACATGTCGTGAATCCAGCGACATTTTTCATGTCGCATTGCCATGATCAAGTCTGTCACTGAAGAGGATATCGCAGGTTAGCTAAAGCGTCCGGTTGAAGATTCATGTCGAAGAAACCCTCATTGCTATCCATCTGGAAAGATTCAGACAGAACGTAAAATTAAACTCCTTAAAAGCTAAAATCATATAAACATTTTTCCCTCATCAGACGATTGGGAAATGATTACAGTGTATTTTAAGCTTCATAATACTGGGAATAACACAGTACTGAAAATATTGTCATCTGAATAAGAAGAGGCTACTTAATTTACGTATGTCCGCAGAAAATGGATTGGTTAATTAAAATAACTACATTACTACATAAAAGCTGCTATTTGTAAATACTTTATTGAAAAATATATTAGGCTTACTTTTTAAAAATAAATATGCCCTTGCGAAGAACGGGTATTTAAGCTAGAGTATTTTAGTATATTTTAATGTATTAAAAATGTGTGTGTGTACGTGTCTGTGACTGTGTCTGTCTGTGTTTGTGTTTATGTCTGTGTGCGTACGCGCGCGCTTGTGTTGTTACAAGAATATGTGATTTTTTGAGATGCGCAAACAGAATAATTTTGTTTTTAAAAATTAACAAAACAGAAGAAGCATACGTTTTTAATATAATTCAGTCTAGCCCGACTTGTATGAAGGCAAATATGTTTTATAATTTTCTCCCGTTAAACATACAAAGGCCAAGTGCACATTGTTTTTGTTCCAGTTAATTCCAGAGTTTTAGTAGATCAGGAGAGCGTGTTTGCTATATAATCACGTCCTCCCCCTACACACACACACACACACGTGCACACACGTGCACACGAACAATATAAATAGACAGATAGATAAATGGAGGTTCAGGTAGGGAATTGACTAATCCTAGTTATGTTTAAGGGAGGAAGCTCATTACAGGCTATTTTAAGCAACCATTTGGTAGTACACGTGATACTAAGTGTCAAACACAGAGACAGTTGTTGTGAACAGGAAAGATTTATTTCTTAAAACTGGAATGTTTTAGAAAGTGTTTATTTTTCTCGTTAATTTTCTGTATTAAATTTTTCTTTTTCAATTTTACTTACTGCCTAGTCACTACGTTAGGCAGTTACACTTACATTTCTTTAAATAAGATTATATAATTTTTTTAAGATAATGTACATGCTTTGTTTCTGCGAACGACAAAAAGAAGTAGCCTACTACAGTAGAAACACTACTACGACGAGTGAGACACATTCAGTTTAATATGTATCGTTAACTGTAACAGTAGACACGTAACTGTGAACATAAACAGTTCGACAATTCCAGTTAGCGACTTCGCTCAGAACTGTTACTAGTTAGTTGAGTACAAATGTCAGCTTCACCACTTAGCCTACGTATTGTTTGCTTGGTAGAATTTCATATATATTTAAAACATTTAAATGTTGTAATTTTTAAAACATGTTTGTGACTGTATAATTTGGCGGTACTATATAGTTGCTATCTGTTCGTTGCCGAAATTACACAAAACCAAAAACGTAACAAGCCTTGAATATAATTTACAAATTTCTTAGCACCGTGATGAGGAATGAATAACGTTGCGTTCCACTAATACTGCGTCATACGAATCGTAGGTAATGAATCAGTAGGAACAAAGCAAAATACAGCCAACAGTAATGAATATAAAATTTAGATGGGCAATACACTTGGTCACATGACAAGACACCAGACGGTCATGAAGCTTGTTAAGGTATTATCAATAGATCACAATCACTGTGACTCACAGGATGGTAGAATTATGTAGTGGTTCTATTCACATTTTCTACGTTTACGGAGTACCAGCGTTTAAATCACTCATGGGCATAAGAACGCCAGAATACGGTGCTTCGTTAGTTAGTGTTCCAAAAAGGTCATAGAGTGTACTCTTAATATTTTAACGTACCGCGAGCGTACGTTACGTCTTATTTCTCTCAGTGTTACGTCTTTTTGTTACTCTGACTGTGTTATTTTTATTTATTGTGTAACTCTTTAGTAAAAAATAAACCACGGGATCCTTTGCCGTTTTTTTTTATCTCCTTGCAAGTATTACAGTTCAAGTTCAGTTGTTATGGAGAGAGAGAGAGAGATAGAGAGAGAGAGAGAGAGAGAGAGAGAGAGAGAGAGAGAGAGAGAGAGAGAGAGAGAGAGAGAGAGTTCCTCTCTTAGTGTACTGTTTAATCGTTTTATTTAAACGCGCGTTGCATCAGCTGTTTTCAATTTGATAACCAGTTACAGGTTATGTTGGCTGTTGTACTTCATAGGCTACGATGTCTGATCTAACTTTCTCACTCTTCTCTGCTATTCACTGGTTTCCTGTAACAAATCTGCTATCTACAAAGAATAATACAAAGTCAATTCCCTAAAAGAAAGGTATTTATTGATTGAAATTGGTTTATTTTCTGGAAACTATTACATCCAATTTATCGATTTCCAGATCGACTGTTATCAAAATTATAACAGTTTTCGATATAAGTTTTTCTATAACACAACAGATATATTCAATTATAGTTATTAGTAAAATTAATAAATTATTTATCTCAGGGTTATTTGGGGATTCTTTGAGCTGTAAGAAAGTCAGAAATGCTTAGATAATAGTATCATACTTTACAATAATTAATATTTTTTTTCTTAAAGTCTGATTCAATAAGTTCGTTTTTTAGACGCCAGAGCGCAGACTACTCGTATTCACACTATAGAAAAACAAGCTGTGGGTGTGTAATTGTCTGTGTTGTAAAATGTCGGGCGTTACCTCCGCGCACTTTTGTTACTTACTCTGTTGACTGGATCCTCTGCAGTGATGTAGTCCTGTAACACAACTTAATACTATGCTTTTTGTGGGCGCCACTTGGAAACGTTTGTTCCAAGAAAAAAATGTGATTGATAAAATTTTTAAATCGACGAAAAAATTTAAACAAGTCAGTTTAGCTTGGAAAAATCAGTTAAGTTTAATGATTCTGTATTTTTGTTCATTTTTTCGTCCATTCTTTGGAGCATCGCCATCATCATTATTATATTCGTGTCAACGCTCCCTGTTATTGTTTCTGTTTCGGGTTTCTCTGTATGTTCTACCATTTGTATGGGTTCTTCTCCCGTTTGTTCCTCTATTTCGTCTGCCGTTTGTACCGGTCTTTCCATTTCTAGTGTGGGCGGTTCTAACTCTGTTTCCTCCATTTGTACTGCCTCTCCGTCTTCCACACTTAACTCGGGTTCCACAGTCTTCTTCACCTTTTTTCCCTTAGGTTGCGGCATTTTAATATGTTGGTAGTTGCCGGGCTTGTTCCGTCTTTTTCAAGCCTCACTAGTTGGGCTGCCAATTTATAACGAAAGGGGTGTGTGTTGTGTAATGTAAAATGTTTTGTAAAATGTCGGGCGTTACCTCCGCGCACTTTTGTTACTTACTCTGTTGACTGGATCCTCTGCAGTGATGTAGTCCTGTAACACAACTTAATACTATGCTTTTTGTGGGCGCCACTTGGAAACGTTTGTTCCAAGAAAAAAATGTGATTGATAAAATTTTTAAATCTACGAAAAAATTTAAACAAGTCAGTTTAGCTTGGAAAAATCAGTTAAGTTTAATGATTCTTCAAAAACAAACAAATCGTCTGAAGGACGAACATTCATAGAAAAAAATTATAAAATTGCAGAGAAAAAAATTTACAAGTTATTATTATTGACAATTTCTTATATATCCAATCAAGTATCGGCTAGCATATTTCAGATTTTGACTCAGTTGAAAAGCATGAGTTTAATACGTGAAAAATCTTTACTCTCAGGACGTGACTCCTTTGAACTACCAAGACATATCAATTAGATGCCTTACAAGAAAAAACTAAGTGATTTGAAGGTATATGTGTGGCGTGTGAAGTACAACTGCGTGATAAAATGTAACCAGGTAACAAATGACTTTAATTTTGGTAACTCACGTTCCAATGGTTATTTATTCTCGCACTGGACACTCCTTTCGGGTAGTTTCTCAATCTCGCCTCTTCGGGTGTACACTGAATCTATTTAAAGTCAAATTTTGCGATCGTTTACTTTTTCCGCACTTTTGTAAAAACGTTTGGCAGTAGAATCTCGTTCAAACGCCGCCAAAAGCTCATCAGCTGCTCCGCGTTAATTCAGAAATTATCCGCCGCAGCGCTGATTCCCATTCAGTGTCGAGAAGAAAGGCTTGTTGGGTATATGTTTGTTTACGTTAGGGGGAATTATTGTCACGTTAGTCAGTCTATGCGAACACAGTCCAGTGGTCCAGTGGTGGACAGAGCAGCAGCTAGTCGTGCTCCGGTGGTCGCAGTGTCCGGGTGATACCCGATGACTGCATGTTGCCTTGCTGTTACCTTGACTAGCGATCTCGCGCTTTCAAAGGAATGGAACCTCCATCAATTTTATTTTGGAGGGACAGGATGTTACGATTTTACTTGGACCCTGGGACCTCGAAGAGACCCGTGACGGCAGAATGGGGGAGACCTCGAAGACCTTTCGCGTGAGAAGCAGGAATGACCCTCCCACAACGGGTAGGGCGCCCCTAGCCGCTCAGGAAAAGTCGCCGAGGGCTGCCAGGCGGCAATGTCGGCGCACGGGAGAGAGCGTAGGAGGAGGCAGCGTCCACCAGAGGTGGCACTAGGCACACCTAGGGCGAGCGCAGACCCCCCTCTAGTCCGTCGCCGAGCGCCAGCACGGACAAGAGAAAGAAGGAAGGAGGAGGAGCGTGAAAATACTCAAGGTCGGGGGGATTGGGCAGATGTTCTGTAAGTGCTTATGGGGGGTCGTCGAGCAATGCTCGGGGGCGTTTGTGTCGTCTAGGTGGTGGGCCGACATCTGTGCTTAGTCGACGGATGTGAAGATGGGTCGAGACATAGGCGCGGGAGAATAGTTTGAGGGCTAGGGACCGAACGAATTCGGTAAGTGAAGGAACCTTCAACCCTCGCCTGATGGCATCATTTCTGACAAACCAGGGAGAGTTGGAGATGTAGCGGAGGGTTCGGGATTGGAAAGCTTCCAAACGGGCGACAACGGATGGGCTGAGTAGTACCCAAAAGGCGGGGGCTGCGTAAGTCAGGATTGCCCTAAGAAAGAGCAAGTAGATGGTGAGTTTAGTGCGCACAGGCACTGAACCCCGATGAGAGAGAAAGGGAAATAGTTTGGCTCTGACGCCTCTGGCGCGCTGGAGACTCAGAGAGACATGAGGTGCAAAGCTTAGGCGTCGGTCAAGAGTGACGCCCAAGTACTTTACAGTCCGTTTCCACTCGATTGGGCTCCCTTCAAGGGAGAGGGACTGGCAGCGGGAAGTTAATTTACGAGAAAAGGCGATCGCCTCGGATTTCTCCGCATTGACCGCCATCCTCCACTTCCTTAGCCAGTCCGGAAGGACGGCGAGCTGACGTTGCACCAGGCCAGCTGCGAAATCAAGACTCGCTGAGCTGGCGTGGTACATAGCGTCATCCGCATAGAGCGAGAGAGTGACTCCAGGCTGAACAGGCAGGTCGTTCGTGTACACGAGGTACAGAACGGGGCCAAGGACAGATCCCTGAGGTACGCCTGCGGCGACTGGTCGGACGGATGAGTACGACCCTTCGACGCATACCCTAAAGATACGATCGCACAAGTACGATCGGAGAAAATGAACGAATGAGGCAGGGAGGGGGGAGTGGGCCAGTTTGTAGAGAAGGCCTTCGTGCCAGACTCGATCGAAGGCCTTACTCACGTCGAGCAATACAGCGACGGAGGACAGATGCTTGTTGTAGGCGTCCGTCAAATGGGTAACAACCCGGACGAGTTGAAGGGTCGTCGAGTGCTCCCTGCGAAAGCCGAACTGCTCCTGCCGAATGAAACCATCCAGCAGAGGCGCGTACCGACCGTGCAGGAGGCGCTCGAGTACCTTCGATATGACTGGCAACAGTGAGATGGGTCGATGGTTTGAGGGGTCAATACGCAGCTTGCGAGGCTTGGGGATCATGATGATTTTCGCACGCTTCCACAGGCTGGGGAAGTAATGAAGCCGGAGACATCCATTGAACAGCTCGTGGACCAAGTTGATGAGGCTAGGGGGAGCGTGTTGTAGCGCCGCCGCTCCGATACGATCATCGCCGGGCGCCCTCTTAGGGCGAAGTCGACCAATAGCCGAGACAACATCGGCCCGGTCGAACGGGTCAGGGATGTCAGCTGGAGGGCGGGAAAAATATCCAGATAGGAAGTCTGCGACCTCGGCCGAGTGGACGGGGTCGCAGACGCCTCCGTGGACGGTGAATTGCTCCTCCATGGTTGCGGCAAAGACTTCAGCTTTGCCGGCCGCGGAGTACACAATGCCGTCCGGTGATCTGAGGGGATGGCGGGTCCTTTTGTCGCCATTAAGTCGACTCGCAGCCTGCCAGACAGACTCGGGCCGGACTTCAAGAGACTCGAGGTACGAGTCCCAACGATGTGCAGTGGCATCAAGCAGAAGCTGCTTGACAAGGTCAGATTGGGCGTTGAGCCTGCGTTTGATAGCAGGATCCCGGGTTTGTTGCCATCTCCGGCGGAGTTGGCGCCGAGTTTGGATGGCGAGGAGCACCTCTTCAGGTAATTGAGACCGGCGATTTGTCTCTGGGACAAGATAGGTGTGTGTGTCCATAGCGGACGTAACGACTTCTTGAAGATAGTCGGCCATACGGTCCGCATCAGCCGTAGAGGCGATGGGGGCCGGGGGGTCAGATGGCACTGTTCGTTGGAGTTCGTCATGATAGGAGCGCCAGTTGACTCTCCGTGGACGAGAGGGGGGTTGGAGAGGTGTGTCCAACAGGGGACGAACAGTGATAAGTACCGGGTCGTGGTCGGACGAGAGGTCCGATACAGCACTGACAGTGATAGGAATGGCCAGGTCCTTGACAATGACAATGTCAAGGACATCCGGAAGGCCCCTAGTGGGCACGTGGGTCGGTGAGTCAGGACCAATAACTGAGACCTGCAGATGACGCTGAACGTAGCTGTAGAGCGAGCGGCCACGCGGGTTCGTGACACGGCTGTTCCAAGAGGGATGCTTGGAGTTGAAGTCTCCGGCAGCTATAGTAGGTAGTTCGTGGTCGAGGAGGGCGTCCCACTCCTCAGGCGGCGGAGGCCCTCCGGGCCCGGGAGGAAGGTACGCCGAAATTAGGCGAACCTCCCGATCCCCGATCCAGAGGGCCACCGCCGTCGTCTCCAAATACCTAGTATCTGGAGGGGGTAAGAGACGATGAGCAATGCGCCTGTGGACGAGAATAGCAGTACCCCCGCTGGGACGAGCGGGGGGTTGTAGCCGGGGCCTATCCGTGCGATATGTAGTGTACGCCGGAAGCTGAAAGGAAGCAGCAGGGGTAAGGAAAGTTTCGGAGAGGAGGATGACATCGAGGTCATATTCAGTGGCAAAGTTAGCCAATTCGGCTCGGCGAGACGGAACACCACACGCGTTCCATGCCACCAGCCGAAGAGGCCTAGACATTGAGAGGCAGGAGAGTCATGAGGGAGGTAAGAATGGTGACTAGCAGAGACTGGACTTCCTTGGCAGCCAAGATTTGAGGGATGAGGGTCTCAACCCAGACACGCAAACGATCGGCAAAGGTCGGATCCGAGGACCCTTCCTCCGCCGATGGCGCCTGCGGCGTGGGCGGGGGCACTCGATACATGATACCATTATCGGGCCGAGGTGTAGTTGGAGGCTGCCGAGGCTCTTTGGGAGCTGGGGCAGATGCTGACTTAGTTGCAGCGGGCTTGTGCTGCGTGAGGATGGTGGTCGATGACTTTTTCTTCTTTGGCGCGGGTTGCTTTCGCGACGAGGCCAAAGGAGGGAAAGATGCATCGGAGGCGGCGGCTGCCGCGTAACTGAGCGCTCCGGCAGGCGCTGGGCAGGTCGGGGGGACTACAGCGGCTGCAGGCGCAGACGAGGTAGCCGGAACTGGGGCCGCCGGGGCGGCAGATGCAGGGGCTGAGGGTTTCTTGGGGGCAGGTGGGATAGGCTTTTGGGCCTTGGTGATGCGCTTTAGGGCGTCATGATAGTGCTTGCACTGGCGAGAGCTTGCCGGGTGTGGTTCACGGCAGTTTGCACACGTGGCAGTGGCGGTGCGTTCACGAGGACAATCGCCCTTGTGATGACCTTCACCACAACGAATGCAGCGTGTCGGGTAGTGGCAATAGATACTGCTGTGTCCGTACCTCTGGCAGTTGTAGCACTGCTTGGGTCCGGGTCGGGACTCGAAAGCTGAAACTTTTACCCGGAGGTAAAAGAGAGAGTCTACTTGATATATTGACTGGAAATTCCCTACCTTGAGGATTTTCACAAGGAAGGCATTTCTGGGAATGCGTCTGCCGGGGGAGAAGAGAGGAGTCACTGAGCTGACAGTAAAGCCCAAAAGTTCAAGGGCGTGAGAAATTGTAGACACGGGAACATCGGCGGGGATGCCGATGATCTCGACCTTGAGTTCCCTCTCCTCCGGCAGGGCGTAGGTGTAATACGGGATACCACGATCAGTCAGCAGCTTCTGGGCGAGCCGGAAACTGTCGATGGTCGTGGTCTCAATTCTGACGGAGCGGCCACCCTGACAAACTGCAGTCAGGGTATTCGCAGGAGCGGCCCGGTGAAGTCGCCGCATGACCTTATCCCAGTCAATAGGCCGGTCAAAGATCAGAGGCGGCAACCGCCGGGGCGGGGTAGGTAGCGAGGTGGCCGTAGCAGGTCTATCCGTGGCAGGACCCAGCTGGGAAGACCGCCCGGACCCCGCGGAGTCGCCACTGTTTCGCCGTTTCCGGCTACTTACAGTCTGCCACTCCTCAGTGTCCATTGCACTCGACCCAGCCGACACCGCCTCGAGGTCGGTCGGTAAAGGTTGCGCCAAAGCGCCAGGCGGGATTTCGTGGCCCTGAGAAGGACCGACGGGAATGTTGGTTGCGGCCATCGGCGAGGTTAACCTACGCCTAGGCTGGTGAGACTTTACGGATCGCTAGCTGGGTAGTGAGGTATACTACTTAATAGCTACAACACTTACCAGGCAACAGACAGCAGCGGAGAACACCAAAACACCACTAACACCGCGAACACAGCAGAATTCGTTCACTATTTAAATTTTTGGTCCCTCCTGGGCCGCTTGACGTTCTGGCTGTGTGATTTCTATTAAAATTTGCCGTATCGCTGCTCTATTTCAGCGATACTTTTGGCGTAGATTCTCGTTGAGGTTAAGTCAGTCGGTATGTCTATGTACGGGAAAAAGCCTTTCTCCGTATCTTGTCGATTCCTCGCCTCTTCGGTTTCGCCTTAGCTGCGTTGATCAGTGTTGTGGGTGATGCATCAGTTCTGGAGTTCAAGTTTCAAGTGTTTTTCGGTCGGATTTGGTCTCTCTTTTATACTAATTCAGGATGACTGTTTTCATCGACTTCCGGTATATTTGTGTAAAAATTCTTTCTAGATTGTTCGAGAATAAACGAAATGGAATGTCATAGAACAATTTTCACTTCCGTAGAAGCTTTTAGAACGAATTTCTTATTCTTCATACAAAGGATATTTCAAAAATTACTCTGGTATTTATCAAACAGTTTTACATTAGTACTCACAATTTGTATGCCATTAATACATTTAGATTCCCTGTTTTTAACTGAATCTAGCGATACTAAATATGATTGGTTTCTAATTAACTTAAGTCTAATAAACAATACAATATACAACCCTCACCTTGAGTTGTTGTCATTGAAAACTCAATTTTTGTAACAAAAATTGTTGTGGAGTTACTAAGTTCCTTCCACAAGCTGAACATCTAATACTACTACCTTCCTACAACAAAATAAACAAATTTTAACATAGATAAAACACAAATAAATACAATTTTATATGGCCTCTGCTCATGGCCTAGATTCTTGTCAGTTTTCTAATACAATGATTAGTCTTTTTCTTTAATATATGTATTATTTCACTACTGTACACACAGAGTTTATTATTTTGTCTATCTTTTGTGATACCTGGTTACTCTGTACATATATTATATTTATCACAAGATGACATAGCATCATTGATTGGTCTAGAGATGTCCTTTTTTATGGCGTGACAAATCTCACTCTTATTAGTTAAATTCTTTTAGAATTGACTTTACTTTCAACTGAGTTTGTTTCTTATTAAGGTATACTGATGTATTGTACCTTTCTATCTTATTTTTGTTAGCATTATGTAAGTATTTAGCCAGATATGATTGTTTTTGTACTGGATGATTGGTTCCAGCCATACATGGTATAAGTAAATATTTTGCTAACTTGACTATTACAATGTTAAAGTTAGTCAGGTATATTAGTATAGTTGCTTTATATCATATTACAGCTTTCTAATGCAATTTGGTTGCATTTTGGCAACATTAAATCAATAAATTATACAATATTAGATGCCTATTACATGTTTTTAGTTAGTACTGTTTTTGGCTATTTTGGCTGCTTTTTATTCATTTGACAGCTTTCTTTATTTAATATAAATTGTTCACTATTGTCTGCGTGACAATTACATATAGTTTTTATTTAAATCTGATAATAATTAATTTTTTCATGAAATCTTGGTGTATGGTCTCAAATCCAACACATTAATATTTTTTGTCATTGCAAATATACAATTTTTATTTTAACTTAGATTCTTTTGAATAACGTATTTAAGTCATTTAATACATTTATTTTATTTACATCACATAATATAATAATGGATCATGTCCATTTATTCACAAAAAATAGTTTTTAATACTCTATTCATAGTTATGAAACTTAATAATTATTGACTTCATTTTGGTTGATTCTGACATTATTTCTCTCTCTTATAGTGTCTTATGGTTTTTTCACTCTTATTCACTTTAATAATATATATGGGGTTTTGTCTTAGTCATAGTTTGGTCGTTTTTTCAAGTTGATAGAAATAATTATTATACAAAATTACACAATTTTTTGGGACTACTTGGGTTCGATACTGTTCACCTCACTTTCCTCTTATGCTAACTTACTATATAAATGATTTCCTTTATGGAACATTCTGTGACGTTACATATGCCTCTCTGTTAAAGTTGATAATTTTTGAAAAACATATCTTTGGTTTTGATGAAATTATCATCTCTATATTAACCCTTTTATTAGCTTCTTTATATCTCATTCTTTTATCTTATAATTAAATTCCTGTACTACTCCTTTAATATATTAATCCAACTCAATATTCCTAGTTCGTTCTTTGTCGTATCACCTATTCCTTTCCTTTTTACCTTGATGTTTTATAATTAATCTTTGATATAATTCCCTATCAATTCCCTAACTTACATAGAGGGTTGGGAGTCAGAGTGGCTCGCTATGGCATACATTCTCTGTCCCTTCCTGTCTATAACTACTGAAATCAGAGGCAACACATCCCTGTTCAGAAAATAATAATTGCACCTTTGCAACAAATAATAATAATAATAATAATAATAATAAAAAATACAATATTCAAAGATCATAGGCTCCTACACATAAATTCCCTTTCTTAAACTCTTCTGATTAATTCACAATTATATTAATATATCGTTCTCCACAGGTTAAATTATCGTTTAAAATCATTCAATGTTAATAGCTATATTCATATTCATCATTACCTCCTTATGTAACACACTGTTTTCCCTTTTTTTTTTTTTTTTTTTTCATTTATCATTTCCATTTAGTATCAAATATATGACAGTATTTCTCCTTCTTTCCTCCTTTACTAAGTGTCCATCTCGTAATATTTATTAATAATAATCTCTATACAATAATACTTATATTTATTTAATAATATCTACCTCCTTTCTAATTCTGGCTGTTAAAAAATTCACGTTAACATGTTTAGTCAAGGTACCTTCTCTATGATGCTGTATTTGACTTTGGTTTTTGGTCATGGTACTTGGTCACTGATTGTGTATTCGACTTGCGATTTTTTTTTAATCATGGTACTTTTTTAATGAAGTCTGGTTATACGTACCTTTTACCTTGTTGTTTAAGTGCCTTCCTTGCGAAAGCTGGCTGTCTCGGTGACATTACCCACCATTTCGGCCGACGCCCTAGGGCGCTCGAGCTTCTTGTCCTCGCCAGTGTGTCACCACGTTCCCAAAGGCTAGCCTGAGGGGACCATGGTGTCGCGCCTTGGCCGGACAATTGGCTGAAGCTAAGCACTAGCTTGCCACCGTGGTGGCCATGTTAATTCATCATGGACCCGCGGACTGCACCTTAACATCCTTGAGCAGAGCAAACGACCGCGCTGAACTGTTGGCACCTGGCGTTCATCAGGCTTAGGCCTGGACAACGCACACAAATTAGGGCGCAAGACGCCCGTGCACCCATCCATCCATCCATTTACCTTGTTCCTAATTGTCATTCATTCTACTTCCTGCGATTGAAACGACAAGAACAGAATTCCTAACCTCAAAATCCTCTTCCTGACCTAGCCATTTGGCTAAAAATCGGATTAGTTCGAGTGGGCCAGAATTTCGGCCAGTTCGCGAGAAGTCTCGTGTGCGGGCTATTGCTCCTACTTTGTGCGCGGTGTTCTGTGCCGGAGTGTGGTGAGTGCCAGTGACAAAGTGCTAGTGCGGTTCGGAACGGGAGTTTGCTCTCTCCCCCGCCCAAGAGCGTACCCGACACCCGTTGGCGACGGCGATGTCGGGACGAGACCAAGGGGAGCCCCTGTCCGCGGAGAGTTGTGGTCCTAATAAGGGCCATAATAAATCCGAGGGCAGGGTAGCCCCCTTGCTGAAGCCATCTGTGCTGCGAAGCGTAATGCTAAGCTCCACAGATGGCCCAATGGTAAGAATCCCTGCAGTCCGCGGCGATAGTCCCATCCAAGACCCAGCATCTAATGAAGTTTCGCGGGTTCAGCCTTCTGCTGGTCCCGCTCCAAATTCTGAACCTGTCCGCGGCGAAGGTCCCTCTAAGGCCCGCCGAGCATCTGGTGATTCTTCGCGGGACCAACCTTCAGTTGGTCCTGCTAAGGACCACCAACCAACTCCAGCTTTGCAGGCCCGGCGTAATTCCGATCCTGCAGAGTGCCATAAAGCATCAGACCATCCCGCGGGGGATCAGCCTTGTGCTGGTCCTTCTAAGGGTCGCCAATCCTCTGTTCCTTCGCAGGCCCAGCCTTCTGCTGTTTCTGCTAAGGAGCATGAAACATCTGTCCCTCCCGTGAGGGACCAGCCTTGTGTTGGTCCTTCCCAGGACCCACTATCCATTGCCTATGCCGCAGCCCTTGGCGCTACGTTGTCGTCGGACTCCGAGATGGAGACGGAGGACGGCTTCCAGCCCGTGCGTAGCCGGAAACGGCGAGGTAGCGGTGGAAGCAGGCCGACTTCCCCAAAACGGACTGTCCCGGCGAAGCGAGGCGTGGCTGCAGAGTCGGATGGATGGATGGATGGATGGGTGCACGGGCGTCTTGCGCCCTAATTTGTGTGCGTTGTCCAGGCCTAAGCCTGATGAACGCCAGGTGCCAACAGTTCAGCGCGGTCGTTTGCTCTGCTCAAGGATGTTAAGGTGCAGTCCGCGGGTCCATGATGAATTAACATGGCCACCACGGTGGCAAGCTAGTGCTTAGCTTCAGCCAATTGTCCGGCCAAGGCGCGACACCATGGTCCCCTCAGGCTAGCCTTTGGGAACGTGGTGACACACTGGCGAGGACAAGAAGCTCGAGCGCCCTAGGGCGTCGGCCGAAATGGTGGGTAATGTCACCGAGACAGCCAGCTTTCGCAAGGAAGGCACTTGCACAACCTCGCGGGAGCTCATGTCTCAGGTCATTACCTTACCAAATCAACAAAGCAGGTGCTGGCGGGGAACTTAATCGTGATCAAGGCTTCAGCCAATCGCAACGCCTGGTCGCGTCTCATTGGTCGCCGGGACATAGCCCACGGAAACTCAGAAACGCGCCGGCGAATACAAGAGGCTCGTCCGCCCGAAGGCAGCGGCCGAGTCGGCGGAACTTGTCACCGGGGCAGTCGGCTTTCGCAAGGAGGCATTTGCACAACCTCGCGAGATCCCATGTCCCGGATCGAGGCCCTGCCGAATCGGCAAAGCCGATGCTGGCAATAAATCTATCCATTCAATCCGCCGCAGCATGATTGACTACAGTTTCGGCAGGCGCAGGTGGTGATTGATGGTGATCGGTTCAGATTTCCAGAAGGTTGGGGGGATTCGTTTCTGGGGGTTCATGTGATGAACTTAGGGGGGGTCGTCTAGCAGCGCCCTAGGGCGCCTGACGCGGCGAGGAGGCGGAGCATTCTCCATGCTGTTAAGCCTTCGGAGGTGCGGGTAAGAGGACTCGCCTGCCTTGGCGAACAAATTCGTTGCCAGGGACCAGACGAAGACCTCTAAGGTGGGAACACGGAGACCCCGATGTATGGCGGTATTTCGCACATACCACGGGGACCCCGTGAGGGAGCGTAGGGTCCAGTTCTGAAATGTAGTCAGCCTATGCCTGTTGGTGGCCGACAGGAGAGGCCACCAGGCGGGTGCCGCATAAGTGAGTACTGTTCGGAGGAACAGTAGATACAATGTCAGTTTAGTACGGACAGCCAGGCAGCTGTTCCGCGAAAGCATAGGTGATAGTTTGGCTCTGACGCCACGAGCCAAGTTGAGGGTTGAGGTCACGTGAGCGTTGAAGTTTAAGTGCCGATCAAGCCGAACACCTAGGTACTTCACCGTCTCGGTCCAGTTGATGGGTCTCCCCTCTAAGGAGAGGGATTGGCATCGGGAAATGGACTTATGCGTAAAGCAGATCGCCTCGGATTTCTCCGTATTGATCGCTACCCGCCATTTCCTTAGCCAGTCCGGAAGCATATCCAACTGGCGTTGTAACATTACGCTCGTCCGCCAAGGCGAAAGCGAGCTAAAATGAAACATCGCGTCGTCGGCAAATAGAGATAACGTGACCCCAGGATAAACAGGCAGATCGTTCGTGTACAGTACATACAGAACGGGGCCGAGGACAGATCCTTGTGGGACGCCGGCGGAGACAGGGCGAACCCGAGAGAACGCCCCATCTACGCTGATCCTGAAGGTGCGATCCGTCAGATAGGATCGGAGCAAGTGGACGATAGATGTCGGGATTGGCGAATGCGCCAGTTTGTAGAGCAGGCCTTCGTGCCAGACTTTATCGAAGGCTTTGCTCACATCCAACAGGACAGCGCCTGTTGCCTGATGATGGTTGGCAGCGTCGGCTAGATAGGTGACAACCCGTACTAGCTGAAGAGTAGTCGAGTGCCTCGGCCTAAACCCAAACTGCTCCTCGCGGATGAAACCATCCACCAGGGGCCGAATACGGGCCAGGAGAAGACGCTCGAATACCTTCGAGATTACTGGCAATAGTGATATTGGGCGGTAGCTTCCAGGTAGCGTGGGCGGCTTTTTAGATTTCTGGATCATGATGACGTTGGCAGTTTTCCACAGGCGAGGGAAGTAACTCAGCCGGAGACAGGAGTTGAACAGCTCAAGAAGAACGTCAACTGCCGAAGGCGGGAGATTCTGCAACGCAGCGGCGCCGATGCGATCGGGGCCAGGGGCCTTTCTCTTCTTCAGTCGGCTTAGGACAGACGCAAGGTCATCCTCGTCGACCGAAATAGGAGGATCAATGGGGGGAGCAGAAAAGTATCCAGATAGGAAATCCCTGACGACGGCCACATGAGCCGGGTCAGAGATGCCTCTATGGACGGTGAACTGGTCCTCAATGCAGTCGGCGAAGACCTCCGCCTTGCCTTCTGCAGAGGATACAGTGCCGTCCGGGGTATTCAAGGGATGGCGAGTCCTCTTTTCGCCTTTTAGTCTACCAGCGGCTCTCCATACGGAGGCGTGGTCGACTTCCAAGGACTCCAAATAGGAGTCCCATCGATTCGCGTTTACGTCAAGCAGAAGCTGCGAGACGTGTTCCGACTGGGCTCGAAAGCGCCGTCTAGCGGCAGGATCACGGGTATGGTGCCATCTGCGGCGGAGCTGGCGCCGTAAGCGGATGGCTTGGAGAACTTCCGCAGGAAGGTCGGAGCGTTTATTACTCACCGGAACAGTGTAGGTGTTTTTATCCATTGCAGACTGGACAAGGTCCTGGAGCTGATGTACCCGGAGATCCACATCGTCACAAGAGACGAGTGGGTCCGGAGGGACAGATGGCAACTGCCTGGCCAGATCATCGTGGTAGGATCGCCAATTGACTCTCCTAACAGGATGATCGGGAAGTCGGGGTGAGACCGACGGCAGCAAGACAGTTACAAGTAGGGGGTCGTGATCGGACGATAGGTCCGACACCGCGCTGACTTGTAGATGAAAGGGGATGGCCTTGACAATTACGATATCAAGGACATCCGGCGGATAACCCGCAGTGGGAAAGTGTGTCGGTTCGGACGGGCCGATGATGAGGACGCTGGGATCATCTTCGACAGCCCTACGGAGAGAATTGCCGTAGGGGTTTGACGTTCTGCTGTTCCAAGAGGGATGCTTGGCATTAAGGTCTCCGGCTACGATGGTTGGGAGATCGCTGTCCAGGAGGGCGTCCCACTCCTCATGCGGTGGAGCTCGATGGCCGGGCGGGAGGTACGCAGAAACAAAGCGCACCTCCAGGCCGGCTACATCCAGCGCCACAGCACATGCTTCGATGAGGGTAGTTTCAGGGGCAGGGAGTTCTCTATGAGAGTGTCGCCTGTGGACTAAGATCGCCACTCCGCCAGATGCTCGGTGGCGATCGGGACCATTCCTGTCTTTCCTGTAGCAAGCATAGGCTGGCAGGGAAAATCGCCGGTTAGGGGCAAGATGAGTTTCGGAGAGGAGTACGACATCTGCGTCGTACTCGACAAGGAAAGCTGCCAGTTCGGCCCGACGCGCCGGAATGCCATCTGCATTCCACGCGACGAACCGGAACTGTCTAGCCATGGTTAGATGAGGGGACGATCAGGGCGATCAGCGATGTTAGGATCGCCATGAGCATTGTCGGGACATCCCGAGCAGCAAGAATTTTCGGAACAATGCCGCTGACCCAGGCCATCAGCTGAGCCTCAGTGACCAGTGGTGATCCACCGGCCTCAGGGGCCTGACTAGCCGGCTCTGGGGCCGCGGAAGGTGCAGATGCCGCCTCCAGGGGAGGGTGGGCAATTGGAGCTGGCTGCTCGGGGGCTGGCGAGATTTCCATGGAAATCGCAGGGGCCTGGGCAACAGGAGCAGGCTCCTGGCCGGGTAGTTGCTGGGCAGCCGGAGGGGCGTTGTTAGCCTCCGGGTATAGTTGTTTTGCCACAAGTGGTTTTCGATTCTTGCGCTTAGCGCGCCGTTTCTTAGGCGGCTGGGTCTGTGAGGGGGGTACTGCGGGCGTTGCCGCTGCAGAGTCGGCAGGTCGCAAGTCACCTTCCCCTGGTAACATAGTACCGGAACCAGAAACCCCACCTAAGCAACCCAAGATTCCGCCGATTGTCGTGCCTCAGTGCACCGATTGGCATACTCTCCTACGGGAGCTGAATTTAGTAGTGCCGTCTGGGCGAGTTGAGGCCAAAAGCCAAGGCTCGTCCATTCGATTGCTTCCGAAGTCGATCCAGGACTTTCGGGCTTGCCAGAAATTCCTGGCCGACTCCGGTCGCGCTTTTCACACCTTCCCCCTCCCTGAGGAGAGGGAACTCAAGATTGTGGTGTCCGGGATTCCCCACGACACACCGATCTTGTGGATCTGGGAGGATCTGGCGGAGAAGGGTTTCTACCCTACCTCCGTTGTCCCTCTCCTATCCGGTGACCGGAAAAGGAAAAGTAATTCCTTCTACATCAGGATCCAGAAGGTTGGTTCCTTCGCAGAAGTCTATAACCTGGAAACCATTCTGTGCCTCAGGGTACAGATTAGGGCATTTAGTAGTAAGCCTGGGCCTTCCCAGTGCTTTCAATGCCAGCGATTCGGCCATTCATCGGCCTTTTGTAAGATGCCGCCGCGTTGTGTACGCTGCGGCGAGGCCCACAACGAGAATTGTCCCGTTGTGAAGCCTCAACCCGCGACGTGCTGCAACTGCGGAGGTAGCCACCCGGCTAACTTTAGGGGTTGTAATCATTTTAAGAAGGCCCTAAAGAAACAGCAGCGGGAGCAAAACCGTCAGGTTGAACCTCCTCGCCCAGCTCCTAGACCCTCGAAGCGGGCGGCAGTCCAACCACCCGCCTCAGCATCTACGGCTCTTCCTGCGGCTCCTGCCGCTGGAGGAACCATAACATACGCTGCAGCGGTCGCTACGGCGCCCACTGTGGCCCCCAGAACCTCAGCACCTGCCGGAGTGCCTTCTCCTCAAGCGGCAACGCCCGCAGTACCCCCCTCACAGACCCAGCCGCCTAAGAAACGGCGCGCTAAGCGCAAGAATCGAAAACCACTTGTGGCAAAACAACTATACCCGGAGGCTAACAACGCCCCTCCGGCTGCCCAGCAACTACCCGGCCAGGAGCCTGCTCCTGTTGCCCAGGCCCCTGCGATTTCCATGGAAATCTCGCCAGCCCCCGAGCAGCCAGCTCCAATTGCCCACCCTCCCCTGGAGGCGGCATCTGCACCTTCCGCGGCCCCAGAGCCGGCTAGTCAGGCCCCTGAGGCCGGTGGATCACCACTGGTCACTGAGGCTCAGCTGATGGCCTGGGTCAGCGGCATTGTTCCGAAAATTCTTGCTGCTCGGGATGTCCCGACAATGCTCATGGCGATCCTAACATCGCTGATCGCCCTGATCGTCCCCTCATCTAACCATGGCTAGACAGTTCCGGTTCGTCGCGTGGAATGCAGATGGCATTCCGGCGCGTCGGGCCGAACTGGCAGCTTTCCTTGTCGAGTACGACGCAGATGTCGTACTCCTCTCCGAAACTCATCTTGCCCCTAACCGGCGATTTTCCCTGCCAGCCTATGCTTGCTACAGGAAAGACAGGAATGGTCCCGATCGCCACCGAGCATCTGGCGGAGTGGCGATCTTAGTCCACAGGCGACACTCTCATAGAGAACTCCCTGCCCCTGAAACTACCCTCATCGAAGCATGTGCTGTGGCGCTGGATGTAGCCGGCCTGGAGGTGCGCTTTGTTTCTGCGTACCTCCCGCCCGGCCATCGAGCTCCACCGCATGAGGAGTGGGACGCCCTCCTGGACAGCGATCTCCCAACCATCGTAGCCGGAGACCTTAATGCCAAGCATCCCTCTTGGAACAGCAGAACGTCAAACCCCTACGGCAATTCTCTCCGTAGGGCTGTCGAAGATGATCCCAGCGTCCTCATCATCGGCCCGTCCGAACCGACACACTTTCCCACTGCGGGTTATCCGCCGGATGTCCTTGATATCGTAATTGTCAAGGCCATCCCCTTTCATCTACAAGTCAGCGCGGTGTCGGACCTATCGTCCGATCACGACCCCCTACTTGTAACTGTCTTGCTGCCGTCGGTCTCACCCCGACTTCCCGATCATCCTGTTAGGAGAGTCAATTGGCGATCCTACCACGATGATCTGGCCAGGCAGTTGCCATCTGTCCCTCCGGACCCACTCGTCTCTTGTGACGATGTGGATCTCCGGGTACATCAGCTCCAGGACCTTGTCCAGTCTGCAATGGATAAAAACACCTACACTGTTCCGGTGAGTAATAAACGCTCCGACCTTCCTGCGGAAGTTCTCCAAGCCATCCGCTTACGGCGCCAGCTCCGCCGCAGATGGCACCATACCCGTGATCCTGCCGCTAGACGGCGCTTTCGAGCCCAGTCGGAACACGTCTCGCAGCTTCTGCTTGACGTAAACGCGAATCGATGGGACTCCTATTTGGAGTCCTTGGAAGTCGACCACGCCTCCGTATGGAGAGCCGCTGGTAGACTAAAAGGCGAAAAGAGGACTCGCCATCCCTTGAATACCCCGGACGGCACTGTATCCTCTGCAGAAGGGAAGGCGGAGGTCTTCGCCGACTGCATTGAGGACCAGTTCACCGTCCATAGAGGCATCTCTGACCCGGCTCATGTGGCCGTCGTCAGGGATTTCCTATCTGGATACTTTTCTGCTCCCCCCATTGATCCTCCTATTTCGGTCGACGAGGATGACCTTGCGTCTGTCCTAAGCCGACTGAAGAAGAGAAAGGCCCCTGGCCCCGATCGCATCGGCGCCGCTGCGTTGCAGAATCTCCCGCCTTCGGCAGTTGACGTTCTTCTTGAGCTGTTCAACTCCTGTCTCCGGCTGAGTTACTTCCCTCGCCTGTGGAAAACTGCCAACGTCATCATGATCCAGAAATCTAAAAAGCCGCCCACGCTATCTGGAAGCTACCGCCCAATATCACTATTGCCAGTAATCTCGAAGGTATTCGAGCGTCTTCTCCTGGCCCGTATTCGGCCCCTGGTGGATGGTTTCATCCGCGAGGAGCAGTTTGGGTTTAGGCCGAGGCACTCGACTACTCTTCAGCTAGTACGGGTTGTCACCTATCTAGCCGACGCTGCCAACCATCATCAGGCAACAGGCGCTGTCCTGTTGGATGTGAGCAAAGCCTTCGATAAAGTCTGGCACGAAGGCCTGCTCTACAAACTGGCGCATTCGCCAATCCCGACATCTATCGTCCACTTGCTCCGATCCTATCTGACGGATCGCACCTTCAGGATCAGCGTAGATGGGGCGTTCTCTCGGGTTCGCCCTGTCTCCGCCGGCGTCCCACAAGGATCTGTCCTCGGCCCCGTTCTGTATGTACTGTACACGAACGATCTGCCTGTTTATCCCGGGGTCACGTTATTTCTATTTGCCGACGACGCGATGTTTCATTTTAGCTCGATTTCGCCTTGGCGGACGAGCGTAATGTTACAACGCCAGTTGGATATGCTTCCGGACTGGCTAAGGAAATGGCGGGTAGCGATCAATACGGAGAAATCCGAGGCGATCTGCTTTACGCATAAGTCCATTTCCCGATGCCAATCCCTCTCCTTAGAGGGGAGACCCATCAACTGGACCGAGACGGTGAAGTACCTAGGTGTTCGGCTTGATCGGCACTTAAACTTCAACGCTCACGTGACCTCAACCCTCAACTTGGCTCGTGGCGTCAGAGCCAAACTATCACCTATGCTTTCGCGGAACAGCTGCCTGGCTGTCCGTACTAAACTGACATTGTATCTACTGTTCCTCCGAACAGTACTCACTTATGCGGCACCCGCCTGGTGGCCTCTCCTGTCGGCCACCAACAGGCATAGGCTGACTACATTTCAGAACTGGACCCTACGCTCCCTCACGGGGTCCCCGTGGTATGTGCGAAATACCGCCATACATCGGGGTCTCCGTGTTCCCACCTTAGAGGTCTTCGTCTGGTCCCTGGCAACGAATTTGTTCGCCAAGGCAGGCGAGTCCTCTTACCCGCACCTCCGAAGGCTTAACAGCATGGAGAATGCTCCGCCTCCTCGCCGCGTCAGGCGCCCTAGGGCGCTGCTAGACGACCCCCCCTAAGTTCATCACATGAACCCCCAGAAACGAATCCCCCCAACCTTCTGGAAATCTGAACCGATCACCATCAATCACCACCTGCGCCTGCCGAAACTGTAGTCAATCATGCTGCGGCGGATTGAATGGATAGATTTATTGCCAGCATCGGCTTTGCCGATTCGGCAGGGCCTCGATCCGGGACATGGGATCTCGCGAGGTTGTGCAAATGCCTCCTTGCGAAAGCCGACTGCCCCGGTGACAAGTTCCGCCGACTCGGCCGCTGCCTTCGGGCGGACGAGCCTCTTGTATTCGCCGGCGCGTTTCTGAGTTTCCGTGGGCTATGTCCCGGCGACCAATGAGACGCGACCAGGCGTTGCGATTGGCTGAAGCCTTGATCACGATTAAGTTCCCCGCCAGCACCTGCTTTGTTGATTTGGTAAGGTAATGACCTGAGACATGAGCTCCCGCGAGGTTGTGCAAGTGCCTTCCTTGCGAAAGCTGGCTGTCTCGGTGACATTACCCACCATTTCGGCCGACGCCCTAGGGCGCTCGAGCTTCTTGTCCTCGCCAGTGTGTCACCACGTTCCCAAAGGCTAGCCTGAGGGGACCATGGTGTCGCGCCTTGGCCGGACAATTGGCTGAAGCTAAGCACTAGCTTGCCACCGTGGTGGCCATGTTAATTCATCATGGACCCGCGGACTGCACCTTAACATCCTTGAGCAGAGCAAACGACCGCGCTGAACTGTTGGCACCTGGCGTTCATCAGGCTTAGGCCTGGACAACGCACACAAATTAGGGCGCAAGACGCCCGTGCACCCATCCATCCATCCATCCTAATTGTGTCAGTTACCTCGTAGGTATTGTTTTTATTGTCTCTGGTTATCGTGAAAGGCCCTGTATATAAGAGTAGCAATTTCCTCGTTATGCCTTGTATAGCACTGGGCAATTCTCTATTTTTAACTAACACCTTTTCTTTTCTTTTATAGAATTGCTAAACTGCTATAATTGTTTTTATTATTTAGACAAAGCTTTTCGTCATTACTGACATCTTCAGGTCTTAAACAACCCTGAAGATGTTTTGTTTTAAGATTTGGTTGTTTAAGACCTGAAGATGTCAGTAATGACGAAAAGCTTTGTCTAAATAATAAAAACAATTATAGCAGTTTAGCAATTCTATAAAAGAAAAGTAAGGATGGCTGCTAATTTAAACAATACGAAGAATAACACCTTTTCTCCTACCTCATATTTAATTGCCTTACGCTGTGATTTGATATATTTTTTCCGCTGCTGTTCCGTTTTTTCTAACACCTTGTTATAAAATTTTGCCTCTTCAAATTGGTATGCGGGTTCGTCGGGAAAATTAATAATTTCTTTTATCTCTCGTGGTGGGGGTCTTTCGAACATAACCGTGTATGGCGACATCTCGATGGTATTGTGATGCGAAAAATTGAGAAAATCCTCGGTAGAGGCTACATATTCATGCCATCTTTTCTGCTCGTTATGGCAGTATGTTCTTAGTAACCGTCCTACCTCCCTTAACACTCTCTCGGCTGGGTTACTATTCGGGTGATATACGGACGTCTTGTACGTTTTTATTCCGTGTTCTCCCAAGCTTTCCTTCCAAAGTTTTCCCCTAAACTGAGTACCGTGGTCCGTAATTATAGAATACGGTCGGCCCACTTCCATTATATAACGCTTGATTATTATGTCTATTATTTTCCTGGTCGTTGCCCTAGTTATTGGGTATAGCTTTGTATACTTGCTACAGTGGTCGAAAATGATTATGATAAATTTATATCGGTGTCTCCCACCGCTGCGTGGAAAGGGTCCGCAGATATCGAGAAATACCTTTTCCAATTTTTCGGTAGATAGTATGGGTATCATGACCCCTTCCTTCCTCTCGTTATCACACTTTACTTTTTGACAAATAT
Source organism: Magicicada septendecula (assembly GCA_034769895.1). Classification (NCBI taxonomy): domain Eukaryota; kingdom Metazoa; phylum Arthropoda; class Insecta; order Hemiptera; family Cicadidae; genus Magicicada; species Magicicada septendecula. Next base: position 263,627,393 of record CM068368.1, on the reverse strand, counting down.
CGCACGACCGTATCGCCAGTTGCACCTTCTTATTCATCCCCTTGATGTATGTTTGCTCTTCCAATGCCTTCCTTACTTTAAGGGCACCCATATGTCCGTACCTATCGTGATAGTCGATTATTAGCGGTCTCTCTATCGCTGGTGGAATCACTAATTTCCAATTCTCTTGTTGCGGGGTATTCCTAATAAACAAAGTGTCGTCGTGTATACAATAAAATCTGTTTATGACCTCATCGCCTTCCTGTACCCTTTTTCTAATATCTCCTAATTTCGGATCGGCCTCTTGTTGTGACTTTATTTCGTGCAAAATATCTTTTAAATCCTCCCTGCTCTTAATAATGTGGTAAACCTTGGCTAACTGTTCCTTTTCGCCGTCAAAGGTTTGGTCTGGTATATTGACGCGAGATAAGACGTCGGCGGCTACGTTCTGTTTGCCGGGTATATATTCCCATGTGAGATTGTACTCTTGCAAGGCCAAAACCCATCTAGTCAGCCTTCCGTGGTTCAGTTTACAATGCTTTAAAAATGATATAGATTTGTGGTCGCTTCTAACTGTTATGGGGTACCCTAATATATATGTCCTAAATTTACCGCATGCGAAAACTACACTCAACAGTTCTTTTTCGGTAGTATTGCAGTTTCGTTCGCAACTGTTCAGCACGCGGCTAGCAAAGCTAATTACTAAATGGTTACCATCCTGATCTTCCTGATATAGGGCTGCACCTAAACTCACGTTACTGGCATCGCAGTTTAGAAAAAATGGTTTTGTGAAGTCGGGATGATGCAACATTACTGTTTCTAAAAACTTTTCCTTTATGATATTGAGCACTCCATCTTGCTCTGGTCCCCAAGTCCATTTGTCTTTAGCTGATAACTGCTTTTGGAACCTGGCAGTTAGTTCTGAGTAATTGGACCGAAACTTTCTGTAATAGTTGCAGATTCCTAAAAATGACTGCAGCTGTTTCCTATTCTTTGGGGTGGGGAACTTCTGTATGGCCTCTACCTTCTCTTTGGATGGAGTAATCCCTTGTTCTGTTAAATTAAATCCTAAAAATTTCACCTCATTTGCAATGAATTGGGACTTGTCTAATTTGAGGGTGATATTATTCTCTGATAATTTCTCTAGCACCTGTTCAACCCTATTACAATGGTCGTCCCAATTCGCTGAAGTCACCAGTAGGTCGTCGACGTACACTGTCGTAAACTTCAGTACTTCCTGCCCCAATATTCTGTCCATTATCTTTACAAACACCGCCACAGAATTTATTAAGCCAAAAGGTAACCGCTTAAACTGATAGTTTCTGCCCTCGAATATGAATGCCATATATTTCCTACTATCAGGGTGGAGTTCTACCTGCCAGTATCCGCATACCGTATCCCATGAGCTTATATATCTGATTCCGTGGAACTTTTTTAATATCTCCTCTATCTCCCCAGGTGATGTGCAGTCGTTAACAATCATTTTGTTAATCTCCCTAGCATCGAGACAAATACGTACCTTTCCGTTCTTTTTTGGCACCGCTATGATTGGGCTGGTAAAGGGCGAATGACTATACTCGATTATGTCGTCCTCTATCATCCTGTTCAATTCTTCCCTGACTTCGTTCTTTAGCGAGTATGCGATCAGGTACGATTTCCTGTTAAATTCCACCGGAGTTTTGAATTTTATGGTGCATTGATAATCTCTGGCTTTTCCTGGAGCGTTCGAGAATATGTGTTTATAATGGTTGTATACCTCGATTAATTGTTCCGCCTGTTTTTCGCTGATCAGACCCCTTGCTTTCGTCCTTTGGAAATCCCGTATTTCTTCTAACTTTTCTAACCACAACTCTGGGTTTTCCTCCTGATATAATGGCATATTGATTGGACGATCGGTACAATAATAATGGTTCACTATCGCTTGATAAGGTGTATTGTCTGTACCACTTCCTTGGACATCGATTAAATTATTGGTCCAAATCCCCTTGTTAGTCTTAAAAGTTATCACCTTACTTTCCAAATCTATTACAGCATTGTATGGCCTAAGTATATCGCAGCCTATTAGTATACTCATGGGTAAATTACTCGCCACTAATAACCCTATTGGTATTGTTACCCCATTACTAGTCATCTCTAATGACACCTGTTTCTTTATTGATTTATTTTGCCTCCCCGTTGCTCCGACTAAAATAATGTTATTTATCGGTAGAGTGGGTATTGGTAAATTACTATTTTGTTTAATCCGCTCTAACTCAATGCTATCGATAAGTGACACATTTGACCCCGTGTCAATGAGTAGTATCGCTTCTATGCCATTGATATATGCTTTAATCTGCACGATACTATTATTCCCTTGGTTACTATTTTTAATGATATTATCACCTTCTTCTAATAACTCCTCTCTAATATCCTTAAGGTAATTATTTATTCTTATCCTAGTCCCGTCTTTGTCCTGTCTATGTTCGTCATTTGTCACCCCATAATATTGGTTCAGTGAAGGGCGGTTTTCCTTTTCCACTGCCGCGTTTAGTTTAAATGAGCCACAGTCTCATTGGCCCGGTCTCCCGGAACATTGGGTTGCTGACCCGTCTGTGTTTCCTGCCTGACCTCGGGATTACCGTTAATAGGTTGGCTATTCGCCGTGTTACCCTGGCTACCTGGCGCCTGTTGTGGGTAAAACATGTAAGTGGGTACATTAGGTGGATATGGCCGTCGGTTATTGGCCATTGTATAATTTACCTGGGGCCTATATTCATTTTGGTTTCTCCTATCGCCTCGTCCTTGGTTTCCCCCGTTACGATAACCATTACGTTGACCATAATTATTTCCTCTATAATTATTCCCGCGATAACCGTTTCCCTGGTGGAAGTTCCTACCGTAGTTATTCCCGGTGTAATTACCTCTGTTTGGTCCCGGATAGTTGCGGTTAATTGGGCCCTGAGTGTTATCATTTCGGCCATTTGGTGGGATATTATTATTCTGATTATTGGTGTTTAGATTATTACCGTTCCCACCTCCATTCCGGTTTGGTCCGTTATTATTGTTGTTGTACTCTACCTTACGATTGGGGGGTTGGTAATCCTGGAACCTTCCTGTGGATTCGCAATTTTCCAATAATTTGGCCAGATCGGCTATTTTGCTAATCTGTTGGTACAATTGGGCATCCTTGATACCATAGCTGTAATGTCCAGCTAACTGCCTTACCAAACATTCTTCTGGGATCGGCGGTATCAACTTCCGTGCTAAACATACCTTTCCCAGGAAATAAGACGTCGGGGACTGTCCATAGGACGCGTCGTATTTGCCATAGAAAATGTCCATTCTTACCCTGTTTTGTGCGGTCTCTGACCAATACTTTTCCTTAAACTGGCGTTTAAATTCTGCTAAATTCGTTATTTCGGGTCGTACCGCTATCCACCAGTTATCCTTAGTATTTTTAAACATCTCGTCAAGCATCTTTCTTATCCTGTCCCACCTTGTTTCTCTATTTCTCCCAATAAACTCCTCCATTCTTTCCAAAAATTCCATTGGGTTTCGTCGATAGTTCTGGAAGTTGATTACTTCCCTGTTTTCACCATGACACGTATGAGTGTTTAGTATTGGTGTGTCTCTCAGCGCCTCTAATCTTTCCTGCAGGTTTTTCTCTCTCTGGTCTATTTCCAGTATACTATTTTTGTTAGTTTTTATTTGTTCGTCCAGCCTGTTAGCGATATCATATGTTTTCTGCATCCTCTCGCTAACGTCTTTCTGGACTTCTCCCACCTCCTGCATGATGGCGTCTTGGTTCTGCCTTACCATGTTTTCGAGATTTCTAACATCTTGTTTGGTCTCTACTTTTTGTTCCTCTAGATTTTCGAAACGTGTATTGTTTCCCTCCTGTAACCTTTCCAACTGTTTCTCCATGTTTTCGACATTCCTGTCACTGTCGATTTTATTATCATTGATCGTTTTGTTTACTGTTTCGTACTTTATGCTAATTTCTTTTTTCAGGGACTCTATACATTTTTTATTCTCCTCCTGAAATATCTCCAGTTTTTTCCCATTGTCATCTATTTTCTCGGTTATATCCTTCCTTAAAGATTCTATGTTTTTGTCTAATTTCTCCTTATTTCTGTTCATATTTTCTTCCATTCTTTGGAACATTTGTTCATTACTTTTTTTAGTATTTTCGTTCATATCCTCCTTCAAGGATTTGATTATTTCCTCCTTATCTTCCTGTCTATTTTTATTTATATCCTCTTTCAAGGATTTTGTATCCTCCTTCAGGGATTCTGTATTTTTGTTCATTTTTTCGTCCATTCTTTGGAGCATCGCCATCATCATTATTATATTCGTGTCAACGCTCCCTGTTATTGTTTCTGTTTCGGGTTTCTCTGTATGTTCTACCATTTGTATGGGTTCTTCTCCCGTTTGTTCCTCTATTTCGTCTGCCGTTTGTACCGGTCTTTCCATTTCTAGTGTGGGCGGTTCTAACTCTGTTTCCTCCATTTGTACTGCCTCTCCGTCTTCCACACTTAACTCGGGTTCCACAGTCTTCTTCACCTTTTTTCCCTTAGGTTGCGGCATTTTAATATGTTGGTAGTTGCCGGGCTTGTTCCGTCTTTTTCAAGCCTCACTAGTTGGGCTGCCAATTTATAACGAAAGGGGTGTGTGTTGTGTAATGTAAAATGTGTTGTAAAATGTCGGGCGTTACCTCCGCGCACTTTTGTTACTTACTCTGTTGACTGGATCCTCTGCAGTGATGTAGTCCTGTAACACAACTTAATACTATGCTTTTTGTGGGCGCCACTTGGAAACGTTTGTTCCAAGAAAAAAATGTGATTGATAAAATTTTTAAATCTACGAAAAAATTTAAACAAGTCAGTTTAGCTTGGAAAAATCAGTTAAGCTTAATGATTCTTCAAAAACAAACAAATCGTCTGAAGGACTAACATTCATAGAAAAAAATTATAAAATTGCAGAGAAAAAAATTTACAAGTTATTATTATTGACAATTTCTTATATATCCAATCAAGTATCGGCTAGCATATTTCAGATTTTGACTCAGTTGAAAAGCATGAGTTTAATACGTGAAAAATCTTTACTCTCAGGACGTGACTCCTTTGAACTACCAAGACATATCAATTAGATGCCTTACAAGAAAAAACTAAGTGATTTGAAGGTATATGTGTGGCGTGTGAAGTACAACTGCGTGATAAAATGTAACCAGGTAACAAATGACTTTAATTTTGGTAACTCACGTTCCAATGGTTATTTATTCTCGCACTGGACACTCCTTTCGGGTAGTTTCTCAATCTCGCCTCTTCGGGTGTACACTGAATCTATTTAAAGTCAAATTTTGCGATCGTTTACTTTTTCCGCACTTTTGTAAAAACGTTTGGCAGTAGAATCTCGTTCAAACGCCGCCAACAGCTCATCAGCTGCTCCGCGTTAATTCAGAAATTATCCTCCGCAGCGCTGATTCCCATTCAGTGTCGAGAAGAAAGGCTTGTTGGGTATATGTTTGTTTACGTTAGGGGGAATTATTGTCACGTTAGTCAGTCTATGCGAACACAGCAGAATTCGTTCTCTATTTAAATTTTTGGTCCCTCCTGGGCCGCTTGACGTTCTGGCTGTGTGATTTCTATTAAAATTTGCCGTATCGCTGCTCTATTTCAGCGATACTTTTGGCGTAGATTCTCGTTGAGGTTAAGTCAGTCGGTATGTCTATGTACGGGAAAAAGCCTTTCTCCGTATCTTGTCGATTCCTCGCCTCTTCGGTTTCGCCTTAGCTGCGTTGATCAGTGTTGTGGGTGATGCATCAGTTCTGGAGTTCAAGTTTCAAGTGTTTTTCGGTCGGATTTGGTCTCTCTTTTATACTAATTCAGGATGACTGTTTTCATCGACTTCCGGTATATTTGTGTAAAAATTCTTTCTAGATTGTTCGAGAATAAACGAAATGGAATGTCATAGAACAATTTTCACTTCCGTAGAAGCTTTTAGAACGAATTTCTTATTCTTCATACAAAGGATATTTCAAAAATTACTCTGGTATTTATCAAACAGTTTTACATTAGTACTCACAATTTGTATGCCATTAATACATTTAGATTCCCTGTTTTTAACTGAATCTAGCGATACTAAATATGATTGGTTTCTAATTAACTTAAGTCTAATAAACAATACAATATACAACCCTCACCTTGAGTTGTTGTCATTGAAAACTCAATTTTTGTAACAAAAATTGTTGTGGAGTTACTAAGTTCCTTCCACAAGCTGAACATCTAATACTACTACCTTCCTACAACAAAATAAACAAATTTTAACATAGATAAAACACAAATAAATACAATTTTATATGGCCTCTGCTCATGGCCTAGATTCTTGTCAGTTTTCTAATACAATGATTAGTCTTTTTCTTTAATATATGTATTATTTCACTACTGTACACACAGAGTTTATTATTTTGTCTATCTTTTGTGATACCTGGTTACTCTGTACATATATTATATTTATCACAAGATGACATAGCATCATTGATTGGTCTAGAGATGTCCTTTTTTATGGCGTGACAAATCTCACTCTTATTAGTTAAATTCTTTTAGAATTGACTTTACTTTCAACTGAGTTTGTTTCTTATTAAGGTATACTGATGTATTGTACCTTTCTATCTTATTTTTGTTAGCATTATGTAAGTATTTAGCCAGATATGATTGTTTTTGTACTGGATGATTGGTTCCAGCCATACATGGTATAAGTAAATATTTTGCTAACTTGACTATTACAATGTTAAAGTTAGTCAGGTATATTAGTATAGTTGCTTTATATCATATTACAGCTTTCTAATGCAATTTGGTTGCATTTTGGCAACATTAAATCAATAAATTATACAATATTAGATGCCTATTACATGTTTTTAGTTAGTACTGTTTTTGGCTATTTTGGCTGCTTTTTATTCATTTGACAGCTTTCTTTATTTAATATAAATTGTTCACTATTGTCTGCTTGACAATTACATATAGTTTTTATTTAAATCTGATAATAATTAATTTTTTCATGAAATCTTGGTGTATGGTCTCAAATCCAACACATTAATATTTTTTGTCATTGCAAATATACAATTTTTATTTTAACTTAGATTCTTTTGAATAATGTATTTAAGTCATTTAATACATTTATTTTATTTACATCACATAATATAATAATGGATCATGTCCATTTATTCACAAAAAATAGTTTTTAATACTCTATTCATAGTTATGAAACTTAATAATTATTGACTTCATTTTGGTTGATTCTGACATTATTTCTCTCTCTTATAGTGTCTTATGGTTTTTTCACTCTTATTCACTTTAATAATATATATGGGGTTTTGTCTTAGTCATAGTTTGGTCGTTTTTTCAAGTTGATAGAAATAATTATTATACAAAATTACACAATTTTTTGGGACTACTTGGGTTCGATACTGTTCACCTCACTTTCCTCTTATGCTAACTTACTATATAAATGATTTCCTTTATGGAACGTTCTGTGACGTTACAACACCGAAAGCAAAAAGAAATATGGCTGCTGTTGATTTCTAATGAAACCACGTGTTTACAGTTTTGGGTTAAATAAATGAAGTTTAAAAATGTTCACACTAAGTTTTCTTATAAATTGAATGATGTTGTACTGTTTCTAGTGTTTGTTAATTGGTGGTGATGTGTAGATTTTTTTAGTTTATTAAGGTAGGCGTTCTCACCAACGTAATGACAGTTCCAATTTTTCAAGCGATCTAATGGTTATACAATTTTTCAATGTTCTTGGATATTCCTGCATCAATTATTATTTTTCAATGGATGTCTCAGATGTAGTTTCTTATGCCGAATCGTTTCATGAATTTTGAATAGTGATTAGTTCAAACTGTAGTTAATATTTTTGGAAAATTTGCTGGAGAATTTGTTAAAATCAAATTTAACAATTACCCAACTTGTTAATGCTGTTACTCTTAGTAACCAAGAAATTGATGAGTTTTATTGGCTAACCTAGGTACAGTTTTAGTAAATAGGCTAGTATTAAGATATTATTAGTTCTTCCATTTTTTAGGAAAAATACTCCTTCATAAATTTTAACTCTAATTACATTTAATTTACATAATGTTTTTCTTCATATTTTTACATAAACTTAGATTCTTGTATGTTATTATTAGTGGTTTTTAACTTAGTTTATTTCTGACTTTTACTTCTATAAATGTATTATTGCTCTAGGCACTATTTTATCTTCCACCATCTCTTTACAATTTATACTAATTAGCAGTGATTAATTTCTTACATAACCCTGGATCCTTCAAACATAAACAAAATAACATTTTACTTACATTGATATTGCCTTTGTGGCTTAACAAAATAAAACTATAATAACTTATTACTAAACTTACTGTTTATTATCATAGTTCTGTATCTTTAACACAATTGGTGATTGATGTCTTCTTTTTTTAAATTTACATATACCATACTGTGTTGCACTTTGTATACACTGCACTTCTATAGTAACACTTAGTACATAGTTTTTTCATTGCTAAAGTTTTTATTGTTTGGTGTAAAGATTATACAAATGTTTCGTAGTATGGTACTTAACTATCATTCATTTCTGACTTGGGGAATGGGGTAACTACTGACTTTTATTATTAGTTTTTATAAAATAATAATAATAGTTATATCTTTATTTTACTCAGTATTAGACACTGATTATATAATGTTACAATATGTGCCCGATCCCAAAAGACGTTTACAATGAGACGTAGACTTTTTTCGTTTCTTCCTAAGTATTTTAACAGTCGTGCCGCCAGGTTCTCTGTTCACACATTTTCTTGAACAGTTGAAAACCTGATTACCATTTTTCTCTGTGTGAAATTGTACATTTTACATGCAGTGGGGAAAGAAACTCAGAATCCGACTATGTCGTTTTGATCGCAACTTCGGAAACACACACACACACACACACACACACACACACACACACACACACACACACACACACACACACACACACACACACACACACACACACACACACACACACACACACACACACACACACACACACACACACACACACACAAAGTGTATTTATTTGTTTATACTTTAGTACGTAACATGAATCTCATTTAACATGAGCAAATGGTAACACCAAAAATCTTGGAGCGTGTGAACGTCCGCGCTTAAGCCAGACTATGCGCTTTCAACGCCCTTGTTAAATTTACGTTAACTTGATTGTAAATGTTTAATGTGTCAGCGACTATAAAACGGTGTGAGAAATGCGTTTAATCCATATGTTGTTTGTTTGGCGTGGGTGTACAGTTGCAAGTTCTATGCCTTACGCTTTTCTTCCTGTGGTTACCACTATATATTTATGACCCGTTTTATTATTGGCTGGTTTTGTAACTCCCGCCACAAATATTCACGCCCAACCGCTACCACCAAAGCAGTAAAACGCCATGTAATTACTAATAAACGAATATGGAAAACTATTCACCCATTTCTACATATTATATTCAAACGAAATCTCTCAAGACAGTCTTCATTTTTTTACAGTCTCCGTTGTATTTATTGTTATATAAACATACGATATATAATAAATAAACGATCTAATTGTCATAATTTTTATTTAAATTTTACGAACATAAAGTGTAGCATTAACTCCACTTTTAAAGTTCAATCATTTATGATCAAAAACTATGATTTCTTTTAATTCGTTTTAAGATATTAAGGAATGGTAAGGTGTAGTAACAGTAACATTACATCTGTTTTTATGTGAAATATTGGCTTTTATTTGTACACAATTATATAAGCACTATGTCAGAAGTGTAATTTGATCTTTCCATGTGATTCACAGTGTCCATTGTTCTCACAGTGTAATGGGTGTTACAGTTTGTTCTCGGTCCTACAGATCATTCAAAACAGCCTTCGTAAAATAAGCATCATTGTCATTGGAATCATCTCCATTGACTTTGTATGACTATCGCTGACTTATTCGAAACGCTTTGGAAAATTATATCTGACATCAAATCATAGTCTTCCATCCACAAAGATTCAAAGCACGATTAAAAACTCCTGCCTTGAAGCTTGAAACTTCCAAAATACATCAAAAACATTCCAAAAACAATTTTCTCCATTCATCAAACAACTGGTGTGAATTTGCAAAAGTAGGCCTATAGGTCTAAATATATAACATCAAACAGTAGGCTATACTTTTGAAAACATATTGACGTGTTACTCATGTCGGTAAAGCTAGTTTTTCCAGTGTTCCAAAACGTTACCAAATACCTCTTTACATTGTTCTTTATAATAATAATAATAATAATAATAGTATAATAATGTTAAAAGCCTTTTGTCAAGAACATCGTAGGCTATTCAAATTACATTTACATTGCTTAGCTCTATGTTATAACTGTCACATATTACAGTTACGTCCCTTGGAAACAAACATCGTCTAGTTATATGTATACACAAACATCGTCTGCTAGAGATTTAAAATTAAGTAGTAAGTAGTAACTTTACTTATGTAATCACTAAAGTTGTTTAGCATCTTTCAACTAAAACTCAAATGCTAAATAAGACTTACATGCTAAGTGTAACTGGAGTGAATACAGTCCACGAAACTTACGATAAATACTTTTTTTGTTGTTTCTGATAAAAAGAGCAGAAAGCATTTCTAAGAAAACAGCTAATACCACAATATCTGTGAAGAGCACAAAATATATGAATATTACGGTACACCGTAGCGTAGGTGGCCAAAATCGTGCGTGAAATGTAGGTTACTTAGGCGGCCGGCCGAGGAGTACGCCAAAACGTAACCACGACCTTGTTACGTCACACGTCTCATACGCGTCACTACACACCATGAAATCTTACCTATACTATTGGAGGAGCAACGGACTTTTTATAAGATATGACTATTATTATAGGTGCATTATTAAGTAAGTTAACAGTCGATCTAATGAAAATTTTTAAAAACATATCCTATGATGTTATAAAGTAAAAAACCCATAGCATTTGGAAACGGCAAAGATCATCGCATTGAACAAAAAGTATAGGAAACTAACAAATGATAAAGAATTGGTTAACTATTAAATTGTTTAAAATTACACTTGAAACGATTAGTAATATAAAAAATTCCTAAATAGTTATTTTTGTTATGTATTTCTCTGTACGTATTTCCATGGTAAGAAACCACCGAAATGCAAAGTTTAACTGAAAAGTAACGAGACTGATTGTGTAAAATTTATTATTGATTTATTATCCACAAAACAATCTTCTTCCCTTCAATGTATTCATTTGGAAATACACGCTTAGGGAGGATGTTCTCACGCTGTTGGGCGTCAAGTGTGAATCACTTTAGCTAGTCAGTCATAATCTTTGCGATGGTCGCAGTTTTAAAACGGTGGTCTCAGAGCTTGTTTTTGATTTTGGAAAATAGTAAATAATCACATCACATGAAATAAAACATGCATAAAAAAGCATGTGGGCTTGGATACCACATGCCTTTTTTAGCAAAATAATTGTTCACAGAAATTGCAGTGTGACAAAGAGCGTTTTCGTCCACAAATCGACAATCTCTGGCCACACCAAAGTTTTTTGAACAGCAGCTGGTGACCGATAAATATTTAGTTCATAAACAGTTATTGTTACCACCAAACGACATTCAGTCGTGATGACATATTTCTCTTTGAGCTGAACTCCAGTCGTCCTCCACGCCATGCCATGCCATCATACCCATCCAAAAGTGCTCTGTACCACCTGAGAAGCTGAGCCGACAACATAGCTTCTGTAAACTTGTTTTAACTTGTTAAATTTTTTTGACTTGAATTTTGTCACAAGATATGTTAGTATAACACTGTTTAATATTAATGAGCTTTATTTTAGTGACGAGAAAAAAAAACAAGTATTTACAATACCTATAACACAATAAAATCTGACGCCTATAGCATCTAAAACCAACGAAATAAAAATTTTTATTAAAATAACTAAACGTTGTAGCCATCAACAGTTGCATACTTGGTGTTACAATGTTAACAATTTGTTAGAAAAAAAAATTACCAAGTTAGTCACATTACTTTTTAGACAAACATCGTAGGAACTAAATGACAGATCTTAATACAGTCTGTTTATTTATAGTACAGTATTTATTTTTATAACAGATTATATGTGCATAAGAGGTTTGATAAAAAAAGACCGGACGTTTCGATTAGCAGACCACAGAACGTACTGTGGCTATTTAACGGACATAGAGACAGTTTTTGACTACAATCTGATATTGCTATGTGAATACTATTTGCAAGGTATACCCGCCGAAGTAAGCACATGCACCCGCTGCCCATTCGATTAGTAATGTAATAACACATCACAGTGAGGATTTTAAAGAAGACGGTGGGTGTTTGAAATTTCGCAAAAACTTTGTAGACACATTTCCGTTCCCAAGTTGTCACTACCATTTGTTTTCTGACTCGTTTCAACACAGGTGTCTTTACGATCTCAGTCGACAACCACTGGACTGCACAAGTCTCTTTATAACTCCAGCAGCTCAAAGACTGCTTGTGTGATAAATTTTAATTGTAATTTAATTATAGATTAAATTATTATTATTTTGTAAAATTTAATTTATAATTTTGACAATATTATCACTTAAGTTTTAATTTCAGTTGTCCCTTAATTAATTTGTTAATTACGTTTTATTTTTGTATTTTCAAATTTACCTACAGATTAAGAATTAGGGAAATGGAAAAGTAAAGTACTCCGAAATATCAAACGAATATAATGTAAAAATGCCGGTTATGAAACAAGAGGTAAAATTAACTATTTTGCTGTGACCGTAGTTTTGACTATAGTAATAAACTAATTAAAGTTTTGGCTAAGTTTCAACTGTAAAGAGAATAATTTGTCGAGCTTTAACAAACAAAACGTAAAGGTAAACATGACTCCTACTTCGTTCGACAGTACATCACTCAGCCTTAACGACTCACTGGCGAGGACAAACTAAACAGATGACGATTACTTCTGTTGTGTAAATATTTAAAGAACTTGTACAAAGGTATAAACAGTTACAGACACACAGGCATACAGTATTAGTCTGCGGATAAGGACATTACTTAGGTAGTACTTATTACACATCTAATAATAATAATTCATACACATTAACATCACAGCATGTTGGCTACACAGGAAATTAGGAGAAGAAAGAAAAACTTTTCTGATTAGACAGCCAAAAATGTTTAATTTACGGGTAACTTAAGTCGCACATTAGGCACATCAATTATTCATTACCATATGCGGCGATTGCAGCATAAACAAAAGTGAAGTAAAATTATTCTTTCGTGACGAAGGGGCGCTCAGTCACCTGTAAAAATGCCAATCATATACGTATGTATGTCAAACTGAATTTAACTTTTTACTATTAAGTAAGTCTCAACACTTTTGCAGTAAATTCAGAGTTAACAAATCAATTAATTGGCAAGCCAGGCATATTTAAAAAAACAAAACTAACCTTGCCGAATACTGAAAATGTATTTCGATCAGTATCGAATGTTGAACTTCTAAATTTTAATAGAAATTTTAAAAAACAAACAATACAACAAACACTTCATCTCGTGTTTTTTTTTCAATATAAAACATTTCTAAATGACTTACATTTACATTAGACTTAAAATTGTATCTGTCCTTTTTGGGTTGTAATAAACGTTAATAATCTTGTTGACACGAGAATTTTTGCTAATAAATAAGATGCAGTTTACCAGATTAGTTTAAGCTAGCTAAATATCTTGAGGCAGAAATTTTCATTTCATTTGTAAATATTTCTAAAAATCTCTCACAGTTATAGAAAATTTATAAATTTTTATAAAACTTGTGTCGTATCGTAGAACTATAGAATAACAAAAATGTGCTTTCTAATCAATTGGGTTCTTCAGCAAGCTTCTGAGGCACACAGTACGTGTGATTCATTAGTGGAGTCGGTGTTGGTAATAAAAACCTAAAAACCTAGTAGCCTTCTCCGCTGCCTGGAATCTCCGCCAGATAGCATCCCCGCCCAGAGGCAATAACTTGGTTCTTAATTACAACCCAAAGTCTGACCCGTTATCTAGACTAGGCCTCGTAGCGAAAGCTGCCCACTTCGTCACTGCATACACTCTACTCAGCAGTCACTCCTGCCGCCTACACCAGCAGGGTTAAGCTGTTGTCGCACTGGTGCAAGTACAAATCAAAATCACATATCTCCAGCTGGATGCTAGATATTGCAATAGGGAAGAATGGAGTCGACTCTTGGAGCAGGCCAAGACCCACCAAGGGTTGTAGAGCCACGTCTGATGATGATGTTAAACACGTACAGTTACAGTCTTGTAAATAATACTTTAACACTCTAGTCTGTAAGATGTAATGTAATAATCATTAAATTGTAATTAAAAATCACATTAATATCAAAAACCCTGAGCCAAGAAAATGTTATATGATAATGCATTTATTTAAATTAATAGTTAAACAATTAATCAAACTTTTAAAAAAGTACTATATTACAGTAAAAATAAAAACCATTATATTATGGAGAACGCCTGTAATTCGATCAGATCTTGTAACGATAATTTCATCGTAAAGATATAATACGTTATCATTTACATTTTTTAAACAGTCGACCTTCTTTTAACGGGAAGAAGATTAAAAGGTCAGTTTTAATTTTTGTTCTTTCTTAATCAACCTTTTATTTTACGCCTAAGTTTTACTATTATTGGTCATCAGTATCAACAATAATTGTTCTTGAATAAACCAGTAAGTTAAATAAGAATACAAACTTATCGAGTGAGGTGCTGCAACAGGTGACATGTTTTCGGTGATGATTAAAGTAATATTAAATAGACTGGGAGCAAACCAGTCCATTTTATGAAGTCTTGTAGTTACACAAGAATCATGAGAACTGTTCTCTGCAGCAGATCTGTAATTTCCTACTAACATAGTTTTCAGATAACTTTTTTATGTAAATTTACTTCCTTAGGTATATTTTCTTTTATTTACTTAAAAAGACGCCAAAGACGCCTTGTAAACTATTGTGTCGTGTGAAATTCTTGTTTAAAGTTGTAAGCATTCCGGTTTCATACGCCTACACAGGCTACAGAGTTATACACACGTATAATTAAATAAAATTAGTAAATATATAATTAATAAATGTTTAATTAAAATGACAAGAGTAAATATTATTTAAAGTATTGTTTTACACTACCGTCTCTTACAGTCGTCCAACATCCATCCATCCATAGTGCATCACTATGAAGCAAACTCTAACTCTTTTTATTAAAATGACATATTTAAAATAAGTTTTCTATATTTTTATGATCTGACATAGAAGACTACCAGTGACCACACATTGTATACTACGAGCTTCCTAAGATATGCATGCTGTTCTTGCTTCATCATCCGCCAGTCTGTAGCCTCTCTCTTCCACCCATTGTATGGATTCGCTTTGTGTATGTGTGTATGAACTATAGTGAATTATTAATGGTGACACTACTCTTAATATTACAACAGTGACAATATAGATGTTTTACATTCGTGGACACGGTTAGTTTTTCTAAATATAGGACTAGCACTGTCGTGTTGCGGTGTGTGTATGCGTATAGGCGTTGCTGCAGTTGCTATGAATAGTTTATGCGTGAACGATTGGCATAAATACCGAGCAAGCTGCTTGCTTCAGATTGACACAAACATGGACTTAAACAATTAATAATAGTAGTTTGACAATGAAACATCAGTAATGGATTTTAAACTGCAAGACTCATATTAATCCCATTACTGGTAAAGGTATATATTTTTATTTGTTTGCAGACTTCTTAAAAATTCACTTCACTTTATTTTATTTAGGCATTTAGATTTGCAACTATATGTTAAAAAAAAAAGATAACTTATTTCAATCGTTTTTACTGCTCAGTAAACCTATTATTATTTAGACGGTAAATAACCTAAAAGCTTTGAAAGTCATAATACATTATATTAGTAGCAAAAATAGGATCTAAATTAAAAAAAAGCTTTATAGCAAATGTATTGAACAAATAAAGAAATACATGTTCGAAAAAGATTCAAGGTAAATTTAACAAGGCATCATTCCTCCAGTTAGTCTACTTATATCACTCGTTTATCTCTGATACGTTACTGCTGGTTGGCCAGGACTATATTACTTTTAGTAAAGAAATGTTGCTTTGTACGTACGGCCATCATGTGAAATCATATAACACTGACAACTCTGTAAACCAACACGTAATGTAGAACCAACCCAAACAATACAAATTAATTAGATGCTCACACACTCTCTCTCTCTCTCTCTCTCTCTCTCTCTCTTTCTCTGTAAGAGCTATACCTTTGGTATGCAGGTGTGACAATTATTTGATGTTTTTTCCAAAAGGTAGGATTTGGTCAAATTCAAATCATGTAAACACTCGAAATCCATGGTAAGTAGACTACTTATTTTTTCACGGTTGTTGACACATGTTTACGAACTTTGTATGTTTTGTTCAAGAGAAGAGTGACAGGAAGACTGGTAAAGGAAATGTTACTATTAACATTTCCTTTCTTGTAACACTCTTTTAAACAGTAAGTTTTAAATGATAGGATATTTCTTTTCTGTAGCTTAAAACTTAAATGTGCTTTTAACTAATAGTTCAGTCACTGAAGCTTTTAACTAACTTTGCAGTCGTTCGAAACTAACAAAAATTTTCAGATCCCTAGAATAAAACGTATATCTTAAATAATGTATGACATAGTTTGAACGGCCATTTTTATCGTATTTTAGAACTGTAATGAGAAGACAAGACAGGTTAGTGAGTCACTGGTTGAGCCACACAGGACTTCGGTAACGGAGGGAAAGAACTACAGGAGAAAGCAAAAACCTGAAATAGGTAAGAGATTAAGGGTGTTATAGTATTCGGAAATGAAGAGATTGGCGAAAGCTGGGGGGGGGGGGTAATCACAGTAATGTGCTACATGCAAATTTTCATTCAGTTTTGGATGACCTTAATATTTTATTAAATTTTGTTCTTCAGTACCCAAGCAAAAATTATAACAAAGACTTCGGTGGCTGTGCAAGCAAGGGGCAAGGCCGCCTCCTGACGCCGCGTTCAGAGCTTCGCGGGGACCACGAGGTTAGGGGTAGTTCCTAGATGTGGCCTTCTACCGGCCGTAAAAAATTATAATACACGTTGTGACATATTAGTTTTCTTCTTCTTCTTTAACTTCCTTATTAGACTCTGTCCTGTTCTATAACAACGGTCCTACATGCTGTCACTCCACCTCTTCCTTGGCCGACCAATGCTCCTCTTGGTGTATGGTTGGCTATCTCTTTTCTTTTTCACTAGCCTTGTGTCATCCATTCTTGATATGTGTTCATTCCATATCCTTCTTCTTTTCGCAATCCAAGAATTAATATCTCTTACATTACACGTTTCTCTTATACTATTGTTTGGCAACCTATCGTACATTGTCTTTCCTAGTATACTATGTAATATAATCATTTCTACATTTGTCGTTTTCTTTGAGTTGCTGTATCTGGTTTGGTCTCTGATTCACAGGATATTACTGGACATATTGTGTGTTTGTTTTCCCTTCCGCTTTCTTCATGTTATATTCCTGGTATGCTTTGTTAAAATTATACACAAGTTTTTGTAAGTCATTTTCATTTTCCGCTATTAGTATAACGTCGTCTGCATAACATATAATACTAAACACACTTCTACCATCCTATATCCTCTCATATGCTTTACTCCTTTATTTCATCCACAACTACATTAAAGAGCATGGGGCTTAGGGAATCTCCCGGCCTGATCCCTTTTGTTATAGGTATATTACCTGATAATTCACAATTGGCTTTTACTCTCATTGAAGTGTAGCCTCTTTTATCACGACAAGCTTTGTGATGTCGATTGGGACTCCTCGTTATTGTAAAATTTTTAACACGTCCAACACTGCGACCCTATCAAATGCCTTCTCGAGATCTAGCAGATACATAAAAGCTAGTTTTCGGAACTCAATTGCCTTTTCTTTTATTTGCTGAATTACAAATAATGCGTCATTACAAGACCTTCCATTTCTAAAAGCATATTAGTATAAGTATACAATTTTTTTATAATTTAATATTGTTTTATCTAAGAATCTGAAAAAGTTAACTAATGTTAAAATCAGTGACGGCTCTTGACTTAAGAGGCTGGAGGGCGCGGCCTTTAGGCTTTATAAAAATTTGAACTCACCTCAAACATTGTGAGCTGCTGTAGATAGTCTGCGATTTTATTAATAAACATAACTAGACACATTCTTAGTCTCTTCACTGTCTCTTTAGTGTCGAAAGTGTCCACAAAAATGTCTATACTGTTTCCACAAAAAAAGTAATACACTATATTTACACTAGGCCTATATTATTTTTATGATAGCTACACTCTAAACAGATCATTTATTTGTAGACAAAGTCCATTCGCCTTTCTTATAAATTCATGAATTTTTCTAGCACTCTATCATCAAAGTCCTTCATTTCTGTAACAAGTTCCTTGTTGATAGATACCATCGCAAGAGCATTCAGTCTCTCTTTTTTCACTGTATTTCTCAAGAAAGTTTTTAGTCTTTTCAGAGTCAAAAAGCAGCGCTCAGGTTTGGCAGTTATCAGAGGGGTAGTTACGATAATTTTTATAAGTTTCAGTACATCTTTGAAAACTGACGTAAGATTGTTTTCTTTCGTAAAGTTAAGAAGTCTTATTGTGCCTTTAATATAATATAATATAATATAATTGTTCCAATTCACTCCGAACTTTGTTTTCTTGTAAGAAAGAGTAATGTTGAATCACTCGCTTGAATTTTTCTTTCTGAACGTTTGTAGAAAAAAGTGAAAATAAATCGTCATTGGACATCAACAAAGCTGGCACCAGGTGACCCGTGTAAGTAAATCTACCTTTTACTTGAGTTATAATGATGTCACACACCTCTTTTCTATCCCTTATTCTAGTGCTGCATCCAACATTATTGTTCCTTTTTCTTGGTTGCTCAAGGAATCCTCGTTTATTTGTGTTTCTATTTTACTTATTTTCTCCCTCCCTTTCTGCATCTCATTTTCAAAAATTCTGATGTCACTTTGCCACATTACACTGCCATTGTTCCTACTCTGTAGTTATTAGTATATTATGTTCATGTGATATAGAATTCTATGGGGAAAAGTTAGCCAGAACATGAAATTTTGGTTCAGAAGAGTCCTTCTGTGACCATTCCTTCATTAACTGAGAGTTTGTTTGTACACTTTTCTTCAAAATTTCAAAACATTCTTCCAACTTATATCGGTTTTCGTACACAACGTTGATTGTACGAATGTAGTAATTCCATTTTGTTATAGAAACTCTGGGTAACCTGGCATACATTACTTCCTCCAAAACGTTCGTTCATAGAAATGAGTGTGACAAAAGTGCTGGAATGGCAGACAGATTTGAGGAAGATCTCTAACTTTGTTGTTTATACTTGTTGCTATTTCTAATAACAAATTATTTGATGAGTGTAACAGCGTACAAATTATGCGAGCGGATACACTTCTCTAATTTTTTGCCTGTACACCTCCAACAGAACCACACATAACATTAACGCCATATAAGTCTCAGCTATTAACATTTCCTGTGATGTGTGCAGAAGAGGATTTATGTTGTCCATTATGCACTTTGCTAAGGTTTCTGCATATTTACCTTCAGGACTGAGAAATCCGCAAAATCTTTCATGTACCTATCTCTTAAACACGTATCTAAAAACTAATACCATATGCAGTGGCTTGTCACATCGGTTGTCTAGTAACATTCGATTGCCACAAATTCAGAAGCTTGTATCTTCTTTTCTATTTCTTCCCTGCACGCACTTGGGTAAAATGATAAAACAAAACCTAATAATTCGACACTACAATATTTGCCTAAATTATTCGTGAAGCTATTAAATAAATACACACACTCAAAACCTAAACACTAAACAAATGCCTGTACTGAATTAATCACAGCGGAGAAAGTCTAAACACCTAAAAGAGCAAATCTCACACTATCAATAGTCTGCGATTAGTTGTACGGAGTCAATCACGTCACTTTTTGCTCAACGAGGCGCGATAGGAGACGCGCCAATTAGGCCTACCAGTGGAAATACCGCCTATAACCTTACAGGTTCATTCAACGTTGGACAGAGTGCGGGATGGAGAAATGGGTGCGATTGGAAGAGCGCCGTGATGCTGTTCCGAAAACATTTCTGCTATTACCTAACGCGAAAACATTTTCTCGTCCGAAGTATTAAAGTTATAATGACTTTCCACGAACGGTGATAATGGGTTGTTTAGTGATATGATTTAAACTGGAGGGCGCGCGCCTTAGCGCCCTAAGAACGAGCCGCCCCTGGTTAAAATGGAAACAAACTTCCACGTGTCCTGAAGCGTTCTCAGTATACTGACATAAAGACTAAGAGACTAAGAGATAGGCCTAATATGAGGGAAAAATATTTTTAGACATGGTGCCATTGACGGAAAATAAGCCATTTAATTTTTTAATTTTTTTGTACTCCTACTTGAATAACAGAATGTTACACTTCATTGTTAGTGTCATTTATTACGAGACTGAAGTGAGACGAATTTTAAAAAGTAAAGTTAATATCCATTACTTCTCGGATTACAATTTTTCCTTCAAAACAAAATTTTACTCTGAATACGTCGACTACAATTCAAGATCAAGGGTACCGTCACATCCTAACTAAGGCCAATTTTTTTCCTTTCGAAAGTAACGTGTGTGTAAAGTAAATTACTCTAAGCATTAATTTCTGACGTAACATTATTGTTTATAGTTTATTAAGTAATAAAGCTTAATGCACATAATACATTTATCTGCACATTGCCGTGTGATACTCAAACATAATTTTACTCTTTTGTAACATCT
The DNA here is from genome assembly GCA_034769895.1 of Magicicada septendecula. Classification (NCBI taxonomy): domain Eukaryota; kingdom Metazoa; phylum Arthropoda; class Insecta; order Hemiptera; family Cicadidae; genus Magicicada; species Magicicada septendecula. The sequence goes on along the minus strand of CM068368.1, from coordinate 263,606,494 downwards.
GTGCCAAACTGATAGTCCGCATTAACTTCCGCAACATAATGCTGTGCACTTGGGAAACTATTTTCAGTCTCACAGTCACCTTGTTTTATGAACTTCCTTTGCCTAAAGACAACACTCACTTGAATAAATAAAGCACATTATACATTATTTACTTAATACACAAACATTATAAACCAACGATAGCGTCTATGAAAGGTTGCGGTATACATTAAACCTCCTGCTAAAGCTAAAATTACAATGTCTAGCTTAGTTTGGTGTTCCGCGTGTGTACGTGTGCGCGCGTCCACTTATGTTTGTTTAACCATTTAAATATACACAGTTTAAGGCGTAATTATTCGAATTTTCGTCCAATCTTTTCTTTGGTTTTGTCTTCTCACCGGATTTATCATTTTTAACGGATAAAAGGCCATGTGGTATGTAACTACTTCTGGAACCCTTCCTCTCACTCGGCAGGTCTATTGCCCCTGGCACACTCATCTCCTGAAATCTCTCTGCTTGCTCCTTGCCTTTCCGGGTACCCACATTTTTTCACGGAAATTCCGTATATTCTCGAAGATGTCCTGTGTGACTTAGTGAACTCTATGGACTCCTCACTATCATAATATAAGTACAAAAAGGAAGAATAATGCGTTTTATCAAGACCAAAACGAAATGACGAAATGGATTGAAGAGAAGACGAACTAAAAAACAAATGAAATATTTGCATTAGGCATCCCTCCTATTTTCTCACAATCCTCTCAACCTATAGCAAGTAATGTCTACAGTGGGTTTAATGGGGAGGCAGTCTCTTCGAAGATGAACTCTCAAGAGAGAAAATGGTTCCGAAGTCAGTAGATACATCCAGGTAGAGATAGTGTTCATGGAGAAGGATAGCTGAATGACAGGGAATTCTTAGGAATGTTTTCCTAACAATCGGCACTCAGACAACAGTCTTTGATTAGAAATAAAATTATCATTTTAAATAATTTCAATATGAGTGTAGTCTCATATTATCCTCATGCAGTCGTTTCTGTTTGTTTATTGTCTCTATAACATACATATAGCTGTCGCTTACTAAACACAGTATTTATTTGACAATGAAAATTGTATTATTTCTTTGGAAAAATTGAAACATAAAGAAATGATAAAAAATGACACTGACAAAGTCCACTGCTTTTATTATCACAATAATAATGGCACTAATAGTAATAATATTCGTCATCGTTGGTTGTGACATCACTTATCACGTGGATTATGATGTTGATAATAAGTTGGCTAAGTTTCAGTTAATGTGTGGGACAATTCGTCAAGCTCTATCGAGGGAAACAAGTAAACAGACTCAACTTAAATTTTATAAGGTAATGGTAGTGCCAGTGTTGTTGTGTGGTTCTGAAACTTTGGTTCCGGCGGAACAACATCTGCATAGAATACAGGCATCGGGTATGAGATTGTTGCGATAAAGGATGATTTATGTTAAAGGCTGCACACGAAGAAATAGACTCTACAATGACGACATTGGCAAAGAGTTGATCATTTTTAATATCCAAGATCATATTGCAGAAAACAAAGAGAGACGGACTGCTCATCTGAATAGGATGCCAGATGACAGGTTACCAAGGAAGTCTGGCAATCCTATTAGAAAACAAAGTATAGGAAAACCTAGGAAGTGTTGGTGAAGTGGATGTATTCATTTGGGACCGGAACAGGTTATTCGCCTATTTCCTGATGGAAGAAGAAGAAGATAATCATCATCTTCATCACCACAAGAACAAAAGAACATCATCATTAACAAAAGTACGGCTTTATAGTTTTTTCGCAGTTATCACTGCTTTTTCGAGCTCTTCTAACTCATGAAAAAGAGTGTGAGTGACAAGTCAGTCATTCCTTTCCCACAGATTATACATAAAAAATAGGCCGACTATAAATATATATATTGTAATATTATTCCTCGAGTTGGTCTTTTCTTTATGTTAGAATTAGAATTAGAAGTTTTAACACTGTGTTTTTTAGCGAACGTATTTAGTGGTTCACTCGTTGTTATGAAAAGCGTCTGGTAGCCTGTGTGCCTTACCTGTCCCTTCTCACTCTTTTGTAACTCCCAATAGGCGCCAAATTGTTTTACGAGAAAACAATTAAAAGTTTTTACCTGTATGGTTTGACAGTGCACTAGTGTAAATTTGAATCGTTCGCCGACTGGCATGAAACCGATTCTCGTTTGAGTGGGGGAAAGCGTGTTGCCAACTTGAATAATGTTGGTTATGTTGACTCACTGCTATTAAATAAAAATATACATGATATTCTCTATAAATAAATACTGGACAGTTATTCTCGGTACACACTTTTTTTATTAGGCTCTGAGTTGTTAGTTCTTGTTAACGCTTTATACAAAATAATAATTGATATAATAATTTTAGCCTCGGCAAAATATAGTCGTTCATTCAGCGGATTGCTGGGTTGGCAGTACAGTGTTTCTATTAGATGCAAGACAGCGTTGGTTATTATTTACAAAATAAATCTGCCTATAGAGTTCTTCTAAGTACGATACAGAAGTTTGTATAACAAGATAATAAATTATAATATATCACTTAATGTTCGTGAGCATTAAAATCAACAAGGTTTACTATAAATTAAATATTGTGGTGTTAACGTGTGACAGTGTCATTGGTGTAGTACATAGGTTATCTTTAGTTCAGTGTTTACAAGTTATTCTTTTTTTTTTAATTAATCCTTGAAAAATAATACTTAGAGGGATAGTGAGAGTTTCACGGTTTAATTATAAATTTGAAAGAGAATTTGTTTTTTTAGAAATCAATGAATTCAGCAATACTTAACGTTAGTAGATAGGAGGTGTATTGTCAGTAGTCAACGTAGGTTGATTGGTTGATGTCGAGTCTTCTTTCTTCAGTCTTGGGCTTCATGGATGTCCGGCGTCTTCTTCTTGTTAAATTCCATGTATTACAGTCATCTGGATTAATTTTGAGCTGGTCCTTGGCATAGGTTGGTTGGAATGTCCTCTCATCGGTTGGTCTGCTCCTTCTTCATAAAATTTATGGGCACTTATACTGTTCTAAGTCAAAAATTTGGGCCCTTCACGGCGTGGCGTCTCTCTAGTTAAGCGTCACTACAGATTCTTAGGTTCCTAACTGAAATTAGTCAATATTCGGTTGTTGTCATGGTAACTCAAAATTTCTGATTGGCTAAAATTGGCTTAAGACCATTGTTAGGATATTTGAATTTTTATTTAAAATGGTTACAGATCTTCTGAATGTAATTAATCTTCAGTATTACCCTTTAAGTATTAAATATTATTACCACTGTTCATATTTTGGTTCAAGGATTAATTTGACATCCAATACTATTGTTTTTACTTAGGTATCAACATTTTGACAGTTTTGTTGATTTTGTTTATTTACACTGTTTTCTTAATTTTCATGATTACTATTATATTTCTGTCTTAACATGATTGTCTAATTGTATTTTATTGTTTATATGGCTTAGTCTTACTAATGTCAGTGTTTAATTCTCAAAATTGAAGTTTTTTGTAGTTTGACAGTTGGGAATTTGCCTAGGCTTAAACAGCAATTGGCTATTTCTCTTTAACTACTGATATTACATTTCATCTTCCCCTTGTATGGGTCCTGATTGTTTTTAATACATGATTTTGGTTATTTGTTCAATGGTTTTAAGTCTGTTCTGTAATTATGTGTGATTTTACTGTTTCATATTCTAGCTTGTCTATTGTCATAACTGCCTTTTAGTGTTATTGTTTTTGTCTGTATTTATCTTGTTTCTTGTTTGGTTTTTATTTGTTTTTTTTAACTCTTTTTTCTCATTATTTATCACATAACATATAACATGGAATCTTATGGTTTAACAATTCCATAGATATAATTCTTATTCATTAAAACATACTTATTTACTTATCGTTACTGAAAATGTTCATTCTCATTACCTACTCATACTTTTTAGTGAGTAATAATTATTATATAGTATTAACAAACAAACATATAAACAAAATTATATTTCCTTATTACTAAACTTATATGACATTGGGTCATTAACTTGATAATCTAATAGTATTTTACTATGTTTCCACTAAAATCTTATAATGTTTATTAATTGTCTTTCCCTTATCAATTTTGAGTTAATAACATTTATTTTTGTCTTTCAGTATTTCAGAAATTCTCTATACGGTGTATTGACACTCTAATAGTCTATTTTTCTTACTCTCATGTAATAATATGAATTGTCACTGATAATCTTAATTGATAAAAATTTAAAACATGATAATTAGTCATTATTATTGATAACTTAATCCTACTACTTTTAGTTTATTTTGTTACATTTTGGTGTCCACTTATATTGGCTTTTAACTATCACAGTCCTTCCTGTGTTTAGCCATTATTAGCTCTCACTCACCTTTTGCACTTATAAACTTTTATCACTGTCTTATCAGTGTTTATCACTATTAAGGGGGTTTATTTTCACTTTGGGGATATTAATAATAACACCTTGCACTCATTATGGATTAAGTGTTACTGGTGGGCAAAAATTAGTGTATTGCTTACTTAAAATTCTCTTTCTCATTTTTATTTTTACAATGTTCATCATCATTATAACTTACTATCTCTCGCTCTATCTGGTTGGGTTATACAATTAATAGGTTCGTGTCGTGTTAGTTCGATTTGTCCTAGTTTACTCTATTTGTTTGGGTTAGTGTACCCTTCTAAATTTTAAGTCCTTAACAATTCAATACTTCTAACTTTTGGACTACTTGTCTGTTTTTACAATCATCGTTAGTATATACAATTTATCATTGATTAGTCTTTTTTCTTGGTTTAACACTAGTTTCGTACTCTTTCACTGTGTTTATTTCACTTTGCCATATTTTATATATCACTTCCTTGGTATCGTGGATGATTATACCTTCACACTTTCATGCTAATTATTTATTCATCATTATTCTTATTCTTTTTTTTTTATACACTCTTACGTTAGTGTGGTGGCTAGTTCCAGTTATCACTTACAATGGTCATAATTTATTTTATATTCTTGGTCTTTGGGGCTGGTGCTACTCTCTCACTTACCATCTATTGGATCATTGTGGTTAAATCGGCAGGTATTATCGTATTTAACATTTTGGTTCGTGGTTTGTTACTTTTTTATTATTATAGGTTACTTTTCTGATTACCTTAATACGTTTGAGCGTGTTATTATTTATGAATCACCCATTCTTGAATCTCTGATTCATCCTTTTTTATTCTAGTGTTAATTACTTTAAATAACTTATTTTGTTATGTATCTTCATTACTGTTAGGCGAAGATATGTACCATTACAATATATATATATAATACATATGTAGGAATAATATGTAATTAACAAATTACATGTTATGCAAAATGTGCATTACAGATTATATTGTACAATACACAATATACCATATACTGACAAATGTGCAGAGAAAAATAAAAAGAAGTAATAAGGAGAGACAGGAAAATTTTCGGGCACCAAAAATAAAATGGCTGATACTGTTTTCGGATGGGAACAAAACTTGGCTAGGCCAAAAGCTGACAGAAGGACATGAAGAAAACACGGTAACGCCCCTTGCAAGACCTGGTTTAGTTTATCACTGCGGAATAGTGACCTGGATAAAATTTTGTCAGGAGAAAAATCGTTGGTGAATTAAAATACATTCGCACAATTTAATGATGAAAAATGATGATGACGTTCACAGTATTGTATTGTGATGTTGTTCAAAAGAGATGGGTCAAGTGAATCTGAAAACGTTCGTTTGGCACTCCTCAGAGTCGTTGAGGTATTTCAGTATGAAAATATTACATATACAAAGAGGTGTTAACTGTGAGTCATGCCGATGGTACAGTTCCAACATTTATTGTAATAGATGACATAACGAGTAAATCAGGCGGAAGAGTGTTGACTTGTTTACCATCCGTGTCATCACAGGAACATTCATGTATTCTATATATTGCAAAATGAATTTAGTGTAGATTAAGGTTAGAGAGAATTTCTCTTAATTATAATTATAATATTTATTTAAAGAATAATAAATACACAACGGAAATGTACTTCAGCAAAATATAACATGAAGTTTATAATGATGCTACATCAAAAATTATGGTTATCTTTTTTAGATATGAAGCTGACAGTAAGAAAAGAATTTAATATTATAATATCTATACAGTAAAAAACGTTTAACGTGAAATGGCGGGGACCAGCTGTTTTTTCGTGTCAACCGAATGACGTGTTACCAGATAAACGGATAAAAAGTGAAACAAATGAGATAAATGAACAAATACTCTATATGTTACTTACTGTATTGTGTAGTAAAATAAAGTAGGAAAGAATATTCAGGAGGTACTTACATATACACGTTTTATTTATCCTCCTAAATAATTTTTGGTTAATTTTTGTAAAAAATATGGTTAATTTTTTCTTAAAATGTAGTATACACGCACTGTAGCTGTTCTTAACTTACTTTTATGATTTAGGTTTTCTTGTGCAGTAATGTAGTATGTCTTTTAAAGTTCCTATAGTGACAGTGTTCAATTCTTTTTAAAATAGTCGGTTATTTTCTTTTGCACAAAATTCTGTACTACTTCATTTTCAAAAAATTATTGTAATTTATCGATGTGGTCAAACATTCCACTTTCTGAGTTGCATTCTAAACATCGACAAACACGACTCAGCAACGAAATCATATCGGTAGCGGTAAGAACTCGTAAATGTTCACTGTCATTTTCCCTGTAAAGTTCGTCGGCACCCTCATCACTTTCACAGCTTTTAACCTGAAATATTTTTGGGTGTCTTTATTATGCAGCTATTGAAAGCCAGCAACAAAATTATTATAACCAAATGTTTCGTGTTAAGCGAGTTTTTGTAGATAAATCTTTCGTGTTAACCATACAAATTGTAATTGTAAAATAGAAGTAGATCCCAACGATCGGGTCCTGAGCCGCATTTCGTGTTAACCGTTTACGTGTTACATAAACGTTTTCCACTGTATTTCTTGTTGATTATTAGAATTAGACCTACGTATGTCTAAAAATACGTATAGTTCAAATAATTGCTTAACACTTTCGGCATTTTTAACAGAGTTGTGAGTGAATAAGGGTACAAGCTAAACATGTCCGAGCATCGAACTCAAACGTTTCAGTAGTCGGCGCAGTCTAACATCACTCGTGGATGTTAACGTGAGATAACGACTTGCAACGTGGAAACTTTAAGCTCAGAACGTTCGTTAGAGTTTTCAGTTTTAGTTTCATGAACATTTTGAATACACTTATAATTCTGAATATAATTTTTAAGGAGTGTGTAGCTCAATGTCATGTTTTCGGTGTGAGTGTGTGTACCGTCATACAAGGATGCCTAAAGTTAAAACTACTCTCAATAAATACGAGAATACGCTAGATTTGTGCGCGTTCGTGGGTGCGTGTGCGTTCCCTCTGTGTGTGTGTGTGTGTGTGTGTGTGTGTGTGTGTGTGTGTGTGTGTGTGTGTGTGTGTGTGTGTGTGTGTGTGTGTGTTATTTGACACAGGTATGTAACACAACTTGCAGCCAGGCGTTGAGTTGAGCATCCGACTCGGCAGAGCGGGATGAGTAAGACAAGTGCATCATATAAAGTTTACAAGCCAGCTTATTATTTACACGATAAATTGTCTTTTTGGCCGCATGCAGTGTACATGAGTCATTGAGCCAGTCTAGATATAACCCATAAACTCATCTCAGAGCGAATATCTGTCTGTGCTTGGGCGTACATATACAAAACCTTTATCGGATGGAACGGTTCTACACTTTCCAAGGCTAGGCTGACGTACGATTGGTTACGAGCATAGCAAAACTAGACATTTTCTCGCCATTCATATAACGAACGGAGCTTTTCATATAGCACTAAAAAAAAGATCGCACGCATCGTCTTTTAAACATTAGAATAAATAATTAAACACCATATAATTCGTTCAGTAATACTTATTACAACTTTAATTAGAGTCCTAATAAACAAAATAACGATAAACACTCGTCTTTAACAATTCTTCAAGTTTACGACTGGCTAATACACGCTAACGTAACAATAAATATCGCATAACTGTCATAAGTCACTAATTACAGAGGTCAACACACAATTACACTAAAGCGCTGTCAATTCACGCAGTGAATTCGCTAAATAGAGCTGGAGTTTCGTAGCGATGACTGTTGCCGATTCGGACGGCAGGTCCCGCCCGTCTCAGGCACAGTCAATGAAGCTAATAATCCAGATCTCGGACGAAACATCCAGAACGTGCGAGAGCAATGCGTAATTTGTTGCACACATAATTCGTGCAAGGCGTCACGTAAGCTACGGATCTCGTCAGTGTAATAAATATACATAATAATTTATAATTATTAATACTTATATTTATAAATACTTAAATCTGTTATAAGTATACGTAATTATTATAATAGTTTTCAGCTGTGAGTTAAGTTTTCATAATTCGTCTTATTACACTTTAATGTAAACGAGTATATTTTTAAATTGTCATTAGTAATGTAAGAGAGTCTGTGTGTGTGTGTGTCTTTGTGTGTGTGTGACTAGTTCAATCGTAATGTGTTTTACAGTTTTAATTATTTGTTTTATTTTGTACAATTATTAAATATTTGTATGCTTATTTTTACATTGTGTTTCCATCTGCCAAATTCTGACATAAACATGTTTAAGTACCCACCACTCGGCGCTACAGTTCTTGATGAGTCTTGGCCTCCTTTACTTTCCTCCTCTACACATCCCTATCATTTATCTTCTCTTTCTGTCCCGTCACTTTCGTCATCTCAAATCATCCAAAACATAATCCACTCGGCGCAAATGCGGTCTTATTACAATATTATATCTGTATGTTTATTTTCACGTATTAATGTAGTTATTAGACTATATGCCACAATCGTATTACTTAGTTCACGTTTATCCCCTTGCGATGTTCCTCTCATGTTTCGTATTGCATTACTAACAAGAATAATACCATCCACAATTTACTGTAATTAGCCTATGTCTTTGTCATGACCTGAATCTACAATGGTGTAGTTTCACAACTTAATTCCTTTTGGCCACTCTCTTGATCTAATATTTATAGTTATTCTATTATATTTATTAGTGTTTAATCTTTTTACCTAATGTTTTGCACTACACACTATTATTTGTTATTGACATTTTTTTCATTTAATGCTATGATACTGTTTTTATCAGATGAATATGTTTTACGAATCTGTTTTCCATGGACTGATATTTTTACAGAAGAAATGAAGCGGTCCAGTCAAAAGTAAACTACATACAATACAATAAATGTGTTAACCCTAATCATCATCGGGGGCTGGGCAAGCTAACGGGCAACGGATTACCCCGCGTACCAAGATTCGGGGCAATGATAGATGTATGGCCGTAGATTGCTAGAATACCGTATATGCCTATCCCAGTTGCAAGATCGTTGTATTTTGTGAAACCTAAACGATTCTAAGAGTTTAATCTTTTATGTGTTGATGGATGTAAGTGTAGAAACTGAAAACTGTAAACTTCATGTTTATTTCGTAAACTAGTATAATTACTCAGTGAACAGAAAGTGGGTTAAATTAACGAAGGGGTGACATAATTTAACTAGGGTGACGTATGACGTACGGAATCAAATGAATCAAAATGTTGGCCCACATATTGGTACACTTGCATTCGTTGCACAGTTATTGTAAATTATTTGTAACTGCCAACATATAGTGTCGTAGTTTTCAGAACATAATGTCTCTCTTCATAATTAGCTCAACAACTGAAGAATGGGGGTGTTTTCGAAGACATGTCAACATAAAGTAGGTTAGTTAGAGTCTTCAGCAACGGTCCGTTTGAACGCAGGATTTGTTAATTCAGTTTTAAAAATAAATGCTCCATGAAACAAGGACAGGCGTAACAACAATAAAGTACGAGAATTTGTAACAACCTTCAGTCTATTAAACAACAGCAAACAATATGTTCTCCTGTTAGTTACGAAACTTCACAAAATATTTTGTAACATCCAAAGTAACTTTACACTAACAATTTAGTATGTTAAATTACGAATATATAAATGAATGAAGAATTAATAGTAAAAATCAATTAATCAGTCATCGACTAAGTTAAAAATAATTAACTTTAAAAACAGAATTAACACTTTTGCACACCACTATAGAAAAATTATTCCGATTAACGCTTTCAAACTGCACAGCTCGTCATCAGATCGGAAATATATTATCAGATATTTCCGATCTGATGATGAGCTGTGAAGCTTGGAAGCGCTAATTGGAATAATTTTTCTATAGTGGTGTGCAACAGTGTTAATTCTGTTTGTGATTATAACCACAAACACAACATTATTAATTAAAGTAACTTTAAATAAAGTATTATTGTTTCGTATTTAAACACGTCGGTCTTCTCGTTTCTCGTAGTTCTCCGTAATAGCCTAGTGTCAGCAGTTTTGGAAACAATTTTTTCAAATCATCGGAATCATGTCCTTTCAGTGTAGACCCCCTTGCATGACATCTTTAAAACTAATTCTGGCTTGAATTAAGTGATTCAGAGATGAACAGAACACAGCACGCAATGCTTCGATTGATTATATGTTATTAAATACAGGGCAGTAAACGCCTCTCCTATGTATAACGCTGATCCCTTCTTCATACCGAACTGCTCCCACTTTATTGTGCGGTATATGCAATAAAAATTTTGTTTCCACCGGTGCTAAAGCAGTGCCTTTTTTACGAGAATACTGTCGTTAATACTAAGACGTTATTACTCCGTTGATCGTTATTGTCAGACGGTACTGCAACCAAAGTTGTAACATCACATTAGTAAAGGCCCGTTTTCCTACGAGCAGGTTTTTTGCGTCGCGCGAACCGGGTGATAGGAACAAGGCTCTATCACGTCGGCAGGAAAGTATTCAATTATCACGCTGCGTGTTTGTGTTGCATTTCAGCTATTCAGTCGATGCAGGTTGCACTAGGTGGTAGTGATTATAATTTGCAGTGAGTGTTCCCTGTCGAAATGAATCGTTTGCAGAAAAATAAAAAGAGACTTGTTGCTTTGCTTATTCTCAAGCACATCCATATGGATGATGAAGATGAGGATTATCTCTTGTCTACGGCAAAGAGCAGAAAATTAATCAACAAAATGTTCTTAAAACGCAAAGATGAAGGTGTTTTCAAAATATTGATTAGGAAACATTTACACGACGAAGAAGAGAGATTCAAGAAATATTTTCGATTCACCCGTGAGCAGTTTGCTTAAATTTTACAGTGCATTGAAGACGACCTAAGAGTTCCCAGTTACAATCGTGTGAAGTCACCTATAACACCTGCTGAAAAACTGGCTCTCACTCTGAGGTAAATTGATAAAAAAACACGTAAAATGAAACAATTTTATTTAGTTAATTTTTAAAACTTTCAATTTAAATTACACTAAATCAAAGTTAACACATAATTAAAATCAAAATTAGCATATAATAAAAAATTATGAAAATTATTTAAAGTAATTTATATATAAAATATCGGTATGGAGAACCATACATGACTTCCATGTTCTAAGTTTATATTTAAAATCATATTCGAAATGAAATATTTCCATAGAAACTACTTATTTCTACTTATTGCTTCAGCCTTAACCACAGTACTCTAGTCATTAACGTATACCACCTCACGTTTTCGCACTCGATTTTCACTGATGATGGCAGTCGATGGCACTGCCGAAAAGTCTGGTTTGCAGAAAACATTGGATTACGGCTAAACAGCCGGGGAAGGAATTTTAACAAAGAACTACTTCTTTGCTGCCGATAACGAAGTACACATATAAAAAATTCTCCCCTCCCACTTCAAATATAATTTTCATTAATAGAAAATTATCCCCACCTCGTTCACCTAACCATTTCATTTATAGATATTTCATCTACGTTTCTATAGTGGATTATTATGAGCTACTTATCAGGATACTTTATTTATCAAAATTAAGTACTTTACTCTTGTTAAAACATAAAACGTTGCAGCTAAACTACCCCTTTCTCTAAACCGATCTTCACCAAAAGCAATAGACATTCAGTCCTCTACAATGCAGGGATGAATGCAAAAAAATATTTGATTCTGTTTGAATGTGCGGAAGTTATCGTTCGTCATGAAACATTTCTCTTGTTACAACATAAAATGTTGCAGGTAAACTAACCCTTTCCGTTAACCGATCTTCACCAAAATCAACAAGCCTTGAGGTCTCTATAATTCAGGAAGGTATGCAAAAAATTATTTGATTCTCTTTGAATTTACGGCAGTTATCTTTCGTCAAACAAAAATTTACCCTTCTTAACACATAAAATGTTGCTGGAAAACTACCCCTTTCCCTTAAACGATCTGCAACAAAATCAACAGACCTTGAGTTCTGTATAATTCAAAAAGGTATGCAAAAGAATAGTTGATTCTGTTTGATTTTACGGCAGTTATCGTTCGTCATAGAAAAAATTACCCTTGTTAAAACATAAAATGTTTCCGGTAAACTACCCCTTTCCATTAACCGATCTTCACCAACACCAATAGGTCTTAAGAACTCTACAATACAGGGCTGTATGTAAAACATTATTTGATTCTGTTTGAATTTGCGGCTGTTATCGTTTGCCATAGAAAAAAATTACCCTTGATAAAAAAACGTTGCTGGCATACTACCCCTTTCCCTTAATCGATCTTCACCAACACCAACAGGTCTTGAGAACTCTACAATTCAGGGCTGTATGCAAAACATTATTTGATTCTTTTTGAATTTGCGGCTGTTATCGTTTGCCATAGAAAACAAATTACCCTTGATAAAAAAAAGTTGCTGGTAAACTACCCCTTTCCCTTAACCGATCTTCACCAAAAACAATAGGTCTTGAGTACTCTACAATTCAGGGCTGTATGCAAAAAATTATTTCATTCTGTTTGAATTTGCGGCTCTTATCGTTTGCCATAGTAAATACCCTTGTTAAAATATAAAATGTTGCAGGTAAACTACCCCTTTCCCTTAACCGATCTTCACCAACACCAATAGGTCTTAAGAACTCTACAATACAGGGCTGTATGTAAAACATTATTTGATTCTGTTTGAATTTGCGGCTGTTATCGTTTGCCATAGAAAACAAATTACCCTTGATAAAAAAACGTTGCTGGTAAACTACCCCTTTCCCTCAACCGATCATCACCAAAAACAATAGGTCTTGAGTACTCTACAATTCAGGGCTGTATGCAAAAAATTATTTCATTCTGTTTGAATTTGCGGCTCTTATCGTTTGCCATAGTAAATACCCATGTTAAAATATAAAATGTTGCAGGTAAACTACCCCTTTCCCTTACCCGATCTTCAAAAAAATCAACATACCTTGAGTTCTGTATAATTCAAAAAGGTATGCAAAAGAGTAGTTGATTCTGTTTGAATTTACGGCAGTTATCGTTCGTCAAAGAAAAAATTACCCTTGTTGAAACATAAAATGTTGCTGGTAAACTACCCTATTCCCTTACCCGATATTCACCAAAACCAGCAGGTCTTGAGAACTCTACAATTCAGGGCTGTATCCAAAACCTTACTCGATTCTATTTGAATTTGCAGCTGTTATCGTTTGCCATAGAAAAAAATTACCCTGATAAGAAAAACGTTGCTGGTAAACTACCCCTTCCCCTTAACCAATCTTCACCAAAAACAATATGTCTTCAGTACTCTACAAATCAGGGATGTATGCAAAAAATTATTTGATTTTGTTTGAATTTGCGGCTCTTATTGTTTGCCATAGAAAATACCCTTTTAAAACATAAAACGTTGCTGGTAAACTACCCCTTTCCCTTAACCGATCTTCACCAAAAACAAAAGGTCTTGAGAACTCTATAATACAGGGCTGTATGCGAAACATTATTTGATTCTGTTTGAATTTGCGGCTCTTATCGTTTGCCTTAGAAAATACCCTTGTTAAAATATAAAACGTTGCTGGTAAACTACCCCTTTCCCTTAACCGGTCTTCAACAAAATCAACAGACCTTGAGTTCTGTATAATTCGAAAGGTATGCAAAAGAGTAGTTGATTCTGTTTTAATGTACGGCAGTTATCGTTCGTCATAGAAAAAATTACCCTTGTTAAAACATAAAATGTTGCAGGTAATCTACCCCTTTCCCTTAACCGATCTTCACCAAAAATATAGGTCTTGAGAACTCTACAATTCAGGGCTGTATGCAAAAGAGTAGTTGATTCTGTTTGAATTTGCGGCTGTTATTGTTTGCCATAGAAAAAATCTACACACACACACACACACACACACACACACACACACACACACACACACACACACACACACACACACACACACACACACACACACACACACACACACACACTTTTCGAAAAATGACTTTTTTTCATGTTTTGAGTGTAGTACAATCAGAATCTGCAATAATCTCGAACACGATTTTTTGCTATCACCATACTTCCATTTCCTTAAGGAACATGGAAGTAAAACAAAGGTAAGCTACAAACAATCCCATTTCCTTTTTTATTCATTAGAAGGCTCATTGAGTGCGTAACTAAAAGCTTCACTAACGATGTCACTGGCTTGGGAAAGTTCAGAGTTTTGGGAAGATATTTGAGGGGTGGACCAAGGAGTCGACCCTGAACATTGTAGAGAGGACGGAAGACTACCAGGATAACCAGAAAACGTGGAACCAGAATGGGATTGTAGTTGTTGATTTAGTATTTTCATTTCTGATACGGCTTGGAATACTTTAATTTTGGTCTCAGGCACGAGATGCGGTTGGAATTTTTTCACAGTCATCGCCATGGTTTTAAAAAACATGTCGATTTGATCTTGTGGCTCAGCTGGTTTCAAAAGCTCCTCAAGACAGCTTTTAAAACGGAGTCTGTCTTCTTTTTTCTCCATTAAATACTTTGTCAGTGCTGAGTTTTATTTTCTTTTCTTGGACGGTCGAGGTTGGAATTCACCAGGACAAGATTGTTGAGGCACAGGTAAGGGGGATGTTACAATCTCGTCTGTTGCTTGACAGCTATCTCCGATATCTTCGGTTCTTTCTTCAGGTTCGCTCCTGAAAGTTTCAAGAGGAACGTTTGAAAAACTGTCCCTTTCCTCTTCCGCACCGTCTAGGAATCGCAACCTGTCCCAATAGCCAGCTCTCTTCTTTTTTGCAGCAGATCCGGTTGAACCTTTTTCTTCTCTTTTTTGCCTCTTGTAATGGCCACGAATACTTTTCCAGCGTTTTTGACAATCATTCCCTACAACACACAAAGTTGACAAGGCTACACTAGCATGCTATTAGAGGTACCTGTACACCAACTACATAGTAAACTAGGTATTATTAGACGTCTAAATAGAATGATTCCATTACCAACTTTTGTGATTCATTAAAAAAGTAATTTCATAAACAATAATTCTATTATAACTCTTTATTCTAACTTCTAACTCTTCTATTATAAATCTTGTTTCAGGTTTCTTGCCACAGGAGAATCGTATAGGTCATTGGCATTTCATTACCGCATCTCTCCGTCTGCTATATGCACGTTCGTACCCCAAGTTTTGAAAGCGCTCAAAGAAAAACTAGTACCTACGTTTCTGCCTCCTCCTGGCCAAATAGACTGGAAAAGAAAGGCTGAAGAATTTTGGGCTCGCTGGAACTTTCCGAATTGTGTTGCAGCTGTTGATGGTACGCATGTGAGGATTGTAGCACTCGCCAACTAAGGAAGTCTATTCTTCAACTATAAAGGATATTTTTCAATTGTACTTCTTGCAATTGTCGATGCCAATTACAAGTTTCAAGCAGAATGATCACTGTTGCACACCACTATATAAAATTATCCCGATTAGCGCTGTCAAGCTTCACAGCTCATCGTCAGATCGGAATTAAACCAAAAATCTGTAAAAAAACCCCTTCACTCACATCTCACCCCACCCTACTCACACACAACAAGCTATAATTGAATGTCCCTTCCCCACCCCAACATTATAGCTTGTTGTGTGTGAGTAGGGTGGGGTGAGATGTGAGTGAAGGGTTTTTTTACAGATTTTTGGTTTAATTCCGATCTGACGATGAGCTGTGAAGCTTGAAAGCGCTAATCGGGATAATTTTATATAGTGGTGTGCAACAGTGATCATTCTGCTTGTGATTTCAACCACTAACACAACTTTCTTCATTAAATTACAAGTTTGTCGTTGTCGACGTGGGTTCCTATGGCAAGGAAGGTAATGCTGAAATTTTGAGAAAGTCAAAGGTGGGACTTCTAGCAGAAACAGAACTATATTTCCTCCCCCACAAAACCTGCCAAATTCAAATATTTTGCTGGCTTATGTAATAGTTGGCGATGAAGCCTTCAGGCTGAGCGAGCATCTCATGAAACCGTACTGCAAAAAACAAATGTTGGAAGATGAAAGGAAAAAATCTTCAACTACCGCTTGAGCAGAGAGAGGAGAGTATCTAAAAACGCTTTCGGGATCATGTGCACAGTTTTCAGAATTTTTTTCACTCCTCTAAACGTGAAACCTGAAACTGCTGAGTTGATAACAATTGTGTGCTGTTGTTTACATAACATACTGAGGGATGAATATATTTCTGACTAACCGTTCATGTGTCTCAGAACATTGAGGAGGTTCCTACTGACAACATGATCCGCTTATCAGGCACTGGTGGGTTTGCCAACTCTGGTGGATTTCAGATGAGAAGCCTATTCACGGATTATTTCAATAGCACAACGTTTCGCAGTTAAAGTTTGGACAATATTGTACGTATTAACTGATCCGTACTTGCGTTTGGACTGGTTAAACCATCAAGACGTCAATATCTCACGTCGCTGGCAATATCTTATTACCGTATATTCTTGTTTTATTTTTTATTTGTTGCAAACAATTAAAATATTGTAACAATACAACGTTAGTATTGATGCTGTATGTGTGTGTGTGTGTGCGTAGATACTCAAGTCGATTGTATGTAGATATGATGTTATTGTTGATGATTATTATTAGATATGATTATTAAAATTGGGTGATTGGAATTAATGTTCACTTAATTCACTGGACACTCGGTAATGTGTTGTTGTGTACAGGTTAATGTTTGTTGGTGTATTACTGTAGGTGACGCGCACA
Source organism: Magicicada septendecula (assembly GCA_034769895.1). Classification (NCBI taxonomy): domain Eukaryota; kingdom Metazoa; phylum Arthropoda; class Insecta; order Hemiptera; family Cicadidae; genus Magicicada; species Magicicada septendecula. The sequence continues at coordinate 263,589,364 of CM068368.1, read as the reverse complement.
TTTCAAAAATATTTTGATGATTTCGGAATAAACCTCTCGCCGTGAGTGATGCAGAACGAATGTATCATCTCGCTAAAGCGTCTCTTTTCGTCTGGTCATTTTAAGCTATTTGATTGGTTCAAAAGGTCACACTCTCAACCCCAAAACACTTTGGTAAAATAAAACTTTCAATTTTTCGCATCTCTAAGCGTGGGTTCGAGATTATCTGTGACGTATACATGGATACTCAAAATGATTGAAAAACTTATAATGGTCATAAGTTTCTTATCTTTTGTCATATCGTCATTTGGATAGTGGCATTAAATCGCGGACACTTGTGGCTTTATTTTAAGTCTAAACAAGCACTAAATCCGTCCATTATTAATTCACTTGGTCATCTTGAAAACTCATATGGTGACTCTTAATATAAATAAGTCTTTTTCACCATATTTCGTTATAATTACACTGTAATACTTATTACTAAACATTTTGAGTCCATTTCTCCTTCATGTTAGTACATAAAATGGTTATATTTATAGTTTAAACAAAATCTGTTAATGGCGTCTATACCAACCATGTTCGATTGTTTATATTCACTTGTAACGCCATCATTCCTTATTCTACTACATATGTTTGACATCCTAACACTAATATGTACATTTATTTACATTTGTTTATACTTTATTTTGCTAAAAAATGTTATTTTGTATATACTTATAGTATGATCAAAATACCTTCTGTTATCATCTTTCCATTTTGTCACTTATTTAGTTATTTTAGTACACATGGAATATATTGTTAGTAATTAAAATAGTGTACAATTGTTGTACATTGTTGGTTCAATGTATTCATTAACTTTTCGTTATCTGAAAGCTCTCTAAGTTATAGCATGGTGTTTATTTACATCTGGTTTTACAATTGCAGTTAGTTAGTTTATAATATTTCAATTACTAAACTACTAGTATTACATTTGTGAAGTGTTCTCATAGCAGTATTAGACATTTCTCTAACTACTGGTAACAATTGTCACATTCTTTTGATAAGTTTTGATAACGTTTTTTGACTAACTCTCTTGTCACATTGGGGTTCTGTTCATTTAACTTTATGATATTATATTCAATCTGATTCAGTTGCTGTGTCCTTCAGTACATATGGTATTCATTGGTTTGCATTATTATTCTTAGCTAGTTTCTGTTTGAAACAATTGTGGATAATTGCTTGGTTTAATTAATGTACATGATTTTATGTTATAGGTTCAATTCTTGTGAGGTTATGTGTCAGTTGTCTGACAACAATGCTCTACATACTTTTATGCAGTATTTAACTCAACTATTGCCGTCTCATTATGGCATTCTACTACAATGGTTTATTATTAAGTTATACACATTTTTACACTATTTGTTGAAACAATAACACAGGTATTCTTAGTCTAATAATGTTACATATTTTGGTGGGTTGCACCTAGTTTTTGGTACATTGATTGGTTTATACATAACAAACTAGCATATTTGCTACTACTTGTGCTGGTATTCATTTACATTTTGTCCTGTCTTGCTATGGCATTCAGGCACATTTCATATTCGGGCTTACAAAGCTTTTATTATTAATCCCTATGAACAATTAATTTACTGTTCTGTCTCATATTTTTTGGTGGTCTTACTGATTATCTATGTGATTTCACAATCTTGATTAAACTTGTTACACTAATTGTCTGTGCATTTCACTAGTTAATCGTGGATTCTTTCACTTATAATGGTTAATCACTTTGCTCCGTTATAAACATTTTCACTGGTATTGTTTGTGCTGTTTACTTGGGGTAAAATGGTTATCATATCACATGTTGTTACACTTATATTAAGTACTCACTGTCATTGTTCGTGATCACTTAATGATGCTCAACACTGGTTTCTCTGTTATTGGTATTTGAATAATCATCATACTTCTTCTGTTCACTATATTGATTTTAATTCCTTGTATATTTTGTGAATGTTGATGTCTTGTACTGTTCATACATAATCTTCATTCTTCATGGTACATTTCTTTTCCTCTTCTTCTTCTTTTCTTCTTCTGGTTAGCTGTTTCTCACTGTCGGTGTTCTCCTTGGTTATACATTATTTGTAATAATCCATGTCCCTTAATATTGTCATACTCTTCCATATTTTTATTCGTGGTTATGGTAATCATTGTCCCATATTATTTCACACTAATAAACAAATTCGTTTGTTTTATCACCATAGTGATTGTACTTGATTCGTCTCCTTTTCATTTTAATAATTATTTTCGTCATATCCCCTCACTATTTTGGATCTATTGGGCCTGGATGCTAACGTATTATATTGGCTCGTTGGTATTTTCTCTCTCTTTGTTATACTCGGTGATATCCTTATTACTCTTCCTTCTTCTTCGTTGGGTTGTTTCAATAATATTCGTTCGTAGATACACACTTTATTTACATTCTCCCGTTCCTTCTTTTATGCTCGATGAAATATTTTCATGATATCCTTTTATTTGACGTATTAGATAGTTATTTTATGTAACTGCCAATTTGGTACGTTACAATATTAAAATCAATTTTTCAATAATGTAATACAAATTAAATGGAAATAAAGAAATTGATAATATATTTCTTGTTTTTATTTGATTAAAAACAGAAATTTTACCACTCGTCAGAAACAAATGTGTTGTACAAGAGTTATTTTATTTCGTTTAAATAAATATATATTTTACTAAATTTGTATGAGAAATAAATTCTATAATTTTGTTCTATTACAAGCAAAAAATTATTTACTAATTAGTTAATAAATACATAGTTGATGTGAGGTCACTTACTTGTTCTGTTGAGCATTTTTCCAATTTCTGCCCAAGTTTCATCTTTTTTTGTGGCATTTTTGAAGTTGGGATCCTTCAAGTTCCATAAGTAAGCGTGACCACCCACTGCTTCAACTGATCGTCATCCGAAGCACTAAAACGCACTTGAGACATTTTGATACACAATTTTCGAAAAACAAAATCCAGAAGTCAGCTAAAACGCGACGTAGAACGCAATAGACTGCTCCAGAAACCGCCGGCCTATCACGCCGAACGCACTACGCTGGCGCACTACGTGATGCGCTCTGGAGGAAAACAGAACCATTATTTTTCCTGTGTGTGTGTGTGTGGGGGGGGGGGAGAACGGCGTGTTGCGTTTGGCGTATTGCGTCGTACGCGGCGCAAAAAACCGGCTCCTATGAAAATGGGCCTTAACATTAGCATGAGTAACGATTTCTCCAACGAGGCTCGAACCTACAGCACAATCAGACCGAACAGTCATACTACAACTATGTTTCGGTTTAATTGGTACCTAATTATTATTAGGCAATTATTCATTATAGGCAATTCGGATATTACCCAAAAATTTCTTTCTGTTCTGAAAATTGCAGAATGCTCACAACCTGCTGGGGTTATTTAAATTTTCTTGGGAATCAAAGCGAGGTTTCAGAAACAGAAAATTGTTTATGAATCATCGAGAAAAGCTTCATTAGAACTCGATTACGTAATATCTGCATGCGTAAAATACTCTGCATGCGTCAAACGCTCACATTCTACGTACACGCGTATTGTTACATGTCACGTGTATAGCCTGTAGTGACACATACGCGTAAGTGCTCAGAATTTCATTAATTTTGGTTAACATTCGAGCCTCCGAAATAGTATGAATTAATTATCTGCCTCGTAAATTAACACATAACCTGTAACGATTGTATAACTGAGAATTTGGCCGAATGAGATTAAACGTTTCCGTCTGTACTAGTAGAAGAGGAACGTAACTTGAAGACGTATTCGGTTCATTACGATCGTTAAACTCGGAACTCACATCCATCTTATTCTCATCCATTATAAGGTTCGTGTTCTTTTCTTTCTTAATGCATGATGGCAAACAAGAATGTTGAATGGTGTAATTTTTAATAATTTAATTTTAATAAATTACTCGACTTTTGGTAGTTGCTAATACCATGTGTTTAATTTCAAACTTACTATTAAGCCAAATTAAAGCAATCCAGTTACAAATACTTTTGAGAGAGTGTGTGTGTGTGTGTGTGTGTGTGTGCGTGTGAATAAATCAGCACTGTTTGTATTACGCTGTCAGACATTAATAATGTGCGAGTTTTCGGCAGCGGCAACATTAACCAGTACCAGTAGGCTATACCTAATGTAACGACTACAGGATGTTATGGATATATGTGTGTGTGTGTGTGTGTCCATATAATGGATATATGTACATTCCTTCATTCTTTTCGTTTGTATTTGACAGCTTGTATTGTGTGGTATTTCCATTTTTGTTTAAGATCTTTTTTTCATTGATGTTGCATGTATTTAGTTCCCGTCGTTGTCTTGATTTCTAATACTGTTAGCTTTCGTGCGTCCTTTCACTCTTCGTACTATTTTCTGGAAGACTATCTTTTGTTTTTAATTTAGTTTCAAACTCCTTTTCTTTCTTTAGTTAATCTTGTATCTTTTCCGCACATTATATTATCCCTCTGTTTGAACATTACTCACCAGTGAGGTCAAAGAGATTATAACTAGTAAGCTCCCTGACTATCTCGCTCACTATTTTGCACAAAATAATTTATTATCAGACAAATCATGTTGACAAGGTTTACTTTTTTAAAGCTGTGAGTCAAGTGAGTAAAGCTCTTCGTATATGTGTGTCTTAGCTTTAGCCGACACACACACACACACACACACACACACACACACACACACACACACACACATACACAAATGATTAGATAACATTAGTAAAATTTTAAAATAATATGCTATCAAAGTTAATTAGTGTATGTACTCATAGAAAACAAAAATCTTATGGTGTGATGAACTGCAGTCGTCTTATAAATGCATTACATAGACTTACAAAATTTTCAGATTCTTGGCTACCATTTTTAGCCAGTGCATCTCAAAAGTTAAAAATCTTTTCAAAGCAAACATTACATACAAATGTAAGTTAACTTCCCTTTATTCTCATAGCCGCCACGGTTTTTAAAAGTTGTTCAAAATTTTTTTAATCCTTTCTTAGGCCCTATTGTCCGAATATCTTGAAATTCACAAAACTGACATTCTATTCATTAAACTGACATTTGATTAACATTCTGATTAATTTGATATGTCACATGGATTTTTATGATTTTTCAAGATTTTAACCCTCGTATATCTGTTCTCTTTTGGGGGAGGGGAAATCTCCAAATATGGGTGTGCGGGATGAAAGTACACGTACGCTAAATTGTAAGAAAATCAGCTATTGCGTTCAAACGTTTACGTAAGATATCCCAAACAGACAGGCAGATAGACAGGCAGATAAATACAAGACAGTCGAATTAAAACTAAGAACTCGCTTCGCTCGTTTAAATAGGTTACACAGTGGCCTCATGTATACGTGAAATGTAAAGGCCAGTCAGAATATCTTCTAAACATTACATATAGGCCTATTGTAATCTCTCAGGGCCACTTTGTGAGGATCACTTTCTTTAATTCAGAGAATACCTTCTTTATCATCTGTGTCTCTGAAAAATAGTGTTTTAAATTTTGAAAGCCAACGAATCAAAACATAAATAACATTATGGATTCGTTCACCTTTAGGTCTTGTTTTTGTACTTTACGGTTCAAAAACATGTTATATAGGAACAAATGTTTGATACAACGAAATCGTGAATTAATATCCAAAGACGTGTGTCTTTTTTTCACCAACTCAAGAAATTGTATAGGCTGATGAAACTTCAAAGAAAAGCGAGAATACCGAATAACCTTCACTAAGGTGCTAAATTGGCAGATAGGCGTAAATGATGAATGATGATATTAATATAATATGAAGACTTCGAATTCTCATAGATCGAATGTGAGAAAAATCACGTACTTGTCAACCGGGCAAAATACGCAGTAGCATTAAGAAAATCAAAACTTAACATCTATTGAGTTTCTTAAATTATAAGTTCGCTGATTATTAAAATATTACCTTTAAACACCTTACTGTTTCATAAACTGAAAGTGACTGCTGCCTTCATTTAACGACAAAACATAAATTATGCATAAAACGAAACGAGCCTTTAAATCAAAGCTTTAAAAAGAGGACTGTTTCCCTAATACAAACGTCTGTTTCACAAAGGTTGGTTTAAAACATAAGTTTAACAATGGGGAGCTGCATTAGCCGCTATTTATATCGCTGCAAAGGAATTTTCATAGATGCCTCCAGTTCTCTTTGTTCAGAAGAATGTTTTCAATTCTCTTGTGAGCAACTGGTCACAGCTAACATGGATGTTACAGAATATAATTTGACAGCCCCACAGTATCTCGTTGTCTACAATCAAACATATGTTCCGCATTGTTTTGCAGCAATACGCAATTAACGTCGGCTTTATTTTTTCAATTTCTCGTAATACTAAAAACAGCATATTATAGTATCTGTGGTATCTTACTTGCCTATTCTTATGAAGGTTGCCTGGTAGCCTCCACACTTTTATTAGCTAACGTTATTTGTAAGTTACGGGTCCATAATATAAATTAATAAAGAGAGTATTTTTATCAACTCGTAGAGCCGATCACGGCAACACTTCGGATGCAGCTTTCATATTCAGTGGAGGTTCTAGAGATTGTTATATGGAGGTGTTCTTAGTAATTCAAAATATAAAATAATTAATTGTAATAAAGTAATTATAATTATTGGTGGAACATTATTGTAGGTGAGAAAATAATAATTAAACATAAACCATAATTTGACATTATACATAAAACAACATAATGTACAGTAGGCTACATAATCTAAAATTTCATAAGAATACTTGCTTACTACACAATGCGCCTTTCCAACTTTGAAACACTTTATTTTAAGATAAAATTTAAATTCGTTTTTACCTGAGCCTGACCTAGTGTGCTTGTTTACAAGTTCCTTCAGACACATTAAGTGTTTCTTAAGAACACTTGGGTGTTCAGTTCTGTGGAGACTGGGCATCACTGACCCAAAGTTAAAACAGCCACTGTATTCTGTTTTATCACTGTTTAGTAATGCACTATGAGCCATGAATTAACTAATTTTATTTAAAATTATACTCTTGCAAAATGTAATATCGTAACTACATAGATTTGATAAAGTACCCATTGATTCGTCGGTGTTACACTATATATATTATAACATCGCCAAATTCAGATCATATTTGATAACTATAAGTATGTAAGAAATGCTAAAAAGTAATATATTTTAATAAATAAATAATGAAGAGAATAAAAATATAAAATGTAATTAAGAAAGAAGGAGGAAGAATGATAAGCTAAAAGTGATTATTAAAGAAACTCACAGACTTGACTGACAGACAAACGACTTTGACCCAACCCCAGAGATTGGCCAGATAAGAACCAAAATAAAAGGAAACAAGATGAGAAGTGAAGGAGAAGAAAAATGAAAATAAAAAGGGAACGAACCAACTATAAAGGAAATAAAATGAAACAAGGCGAGAAAACACAGACAAGTAGTAGAGAATAGAGAAGGGAGAAATAATACAATCAAACCTAATAGAGGAACGAAACCGGTAAAGAACCAATATAAAAGATAAATGTTAGTATTGAATGAGTGACAATTGTAATTAATCATTGATAAAACCCGATAAATAAAAATACACTAGCCAAAGAATTAGAAATATATGTAAGTAAGAAATAGAGAAATACATGAATTTAATAAGTATATATAATATGTGTAAAGAAAGAGAGAGATATTGAGATAGTGAGAAATAAACTTAAATTAACTAAGTGACAAAGAAAAGTAATGATAGGGATTACCCACTAATAAACACTTAAATAAAGAGTTTAAGAAGTGCCCATAGTGAAAGTGAAAAAACCCTAAAGTAAAATGATAGAGAAAAAACACTAAATAAATTATAATAAACACAAGATAATTTAAAAGTGAAAGTGATGAGTAAATAAAAATATTGTCAATGATAGCAATAGGAAAAATAGTGAAAGCTAAGATAAACACTTAGTAAAAAAATTAACAAACACTAGAGGTTTAATAGTGAACAATAATAATATTTAAGAAAGTTGTTAAGAATAGTATTTAAAATAAACCACTAATTAAGTAGTAATGAACACTGAAGAGTGATGTTAACCATATTGATTAGAAAAGAATCTTATCGTAAACTTTAAAAGTATATAATAGAATTTAAAGGTGAGCAACCCATGAAAAAGTAATCAGATAGTGTTACCATGGAGTGAAGGCAAAGAGTATTTATAAAATAAGAAGTTTAAAACAATCAATAAACACCCATGTTATAAGGGTTGATTATTGAAGTAAGTTCAAAAGAGGTGAGGTTGTTTATCACCCAAAAAATAAAATAAAAGGTAATGAATTGTACACCAATATTATATATTAAGTGTTAGATAATTGTTTAAGCAAACTTATGAATAGGATATGGCTGGGGTAACTATACCAACCATAGACCTAAATGTTGTAGTTTATGTGATAAAAAAATAGTAATTAATAGCCATATTGTTGACATTGGCGGAGTAAATAAGTAAGAAAGGAAAGCAATGTATGACTTAGAAAACGAAAAAACCAATCAATAAATAATTAGCAATACATGATGTATAAAATAGTAGTAACCTACAAATAACACAAAAACAGAACCAAAACACATCAAAAGGTAACAAAACCAGTTATAAGAACAAAATAAAGCATTAAGCTAAAATGAGATGTAATGTATATGAAATAAGTAAAAATCAGTAATGGCTACTTAGGATTAAGAAATGCCTAACTGTCAAACACCAACAAATACTAATGGTATGAAAATAACCAAGTAATTAACAAATCCAAGGTGAATAATCAACCAAGGATAAATTGTAAATCTTATTAAAAGCAAAATATTAGAATAAGGATTTAAATTAAAAGAGAAATGTAATTAGGAAATATTAAAATAATGGGAAAATTATAAAACATGAAATAACCCAATCTTGTGGGATACCATTTAATCTTTGGAAGAAAATACAAATAACAGTGATAATAATTAATACTTAGGAAGGAAGATAACGAAATGAAAGCAATCAGAAGATATACAAGAATTTTGAAAAGAATTCAAATTTTGATAACAATGGATTTATAGCAAGATTAGCCAATCAGATTTCATTAGTAACCGTAGCAACTGCCGTTAGGTACGGTTTTACGGTTGAATATCGTTACTCGTAAAGTGACGCTCTTGGAAAACAGAAGCCAAATTTTGAACAACCAAATATTTAATTTAAAATGTTATAAAAGTTAACCAAATTACCAAAAATGAACGAGAAGGAAGCAGACGATGACTGAAACCAATTAACTGATGTCGAAGGCCATTTAAATCCAAAAGAAGTGAATAAATTACTCCGATAAAATTGAAAAAGATGCCAGAAGCCCAAACAATTGAAAATTGAATACGATTGCAGCTCCAGTCCTTTTTACCAGACCAACTGCTTACGCCCAGTCTACTAAGTTGTTAAGTATCATTTAAATTATCCAAATTTCCAAAAAACGCACTTTAAATATTTCTCACTATACTATGAAATATCACTAAACTGAATTTATTCTCTTTCAAAGATTAAATAAAAAACTAAGACACTGAAAATTTGTCAACTTATAAAATTAACCTATTGTCAGTTTACGAACCTTTGAAACACTTTTACTACACTCCAAAAAACAAATTATAGCTACACGTTATAATATTTAAGTCGAAATATTGTAAGGTTGTGTATTTTTATTATTGTAATTGCATCTAATCCTTTTATCGTAATCTCAAGAATCCAGACGATCGAACGAAATTATTTGTATACTACTTCGGTAAACGCCATTACGGTGTATCTGTTACGTTCAGAATCGATACGTCAAAACCCAGAGAAAATTGTCTTAGATTAATGGCCGGTGCAAAATAATATAACAAACCAAATATAACCTGTGTCAATGAAAAAGTAATAACAATTAACTAATAAACCAATACTGTGTGTAACCAATATGTTTTATTTTCATTCGGAAAGTGTATTATTAATGTTGTACATTGTAGCGAACAGCTATGAATTGGCGGCTAGCGCTCAAGCAGTAAACACGGCAAACTGCTGGCTTGATTGTAAAAATCGATAAGCGGCGGGACCAGTTTGAATTCTCCACACCGCCTGAGCGGAATCGCCGATAATACTAATTTTTTAATTGTTTAAAATAAACAATTTGGCGCCACCCGGGATTTATACACCCCTAGTGAACCTCAGGTAAGGACTTCGATACCTGGTTATTCGTACGTTCGCGACGGACTCAAGCAGCGTAAGTTACGTTACCAAGCGACGACGGATTGGTAAGACACAATACACAAATTACACTCTGACACGTTTACACTCTTGCAGAAATAGACGGACCGACGTCTTGTTACAATATATATATATATATATATAGTGTGTGTGTGTGTGTGTGTGTGTGTGTGTGTGTGTGTGTGTGTGTGTGTGTGTGTGTGTGTGTGTGTGTGTGTGTGTGTGTGTGTGTGTGTGTGTGCAAAAGCCAATTGTGTACTCACTTGATATGATATATAAGTTGACATTATTGAATTATGAACTGTAACATTTTAAGTATAAATATCTTATTTGTGGTTGTTTCCTGGTAATTTGTTTAGACTGTACTTCTGAATATTTTCATAAATGCTCACTTCATAACATGCGAAATATGTTTAATCAATTTCATATTATTTAGGTCAGTAAGTGTATAGTTATATTTAGTTAACTATGAGCCAAAATTAAATTTATAGACAGCTGATTTCAAATACAAATGTTTATGCTGACGGGTTTGTCTAAAATTCTTTTATAGCCTGTCCGAAGTGAAATTTATTGCAAGGCGAGCACAAGATTCTGTAAACACTACTTACATTACATTATGAAGCTTGGTTTTAAAAAAATTATTTAGTCGAAATTATATTTGTTGTTCTTAATGTTACTTTAAAATTTAGTTAAACTAATTTAGTTATGTTAATAATTTTGAGACTTTATTGCTTGTATAAAACGTCCCCACATTTCCACCAAGTGAAACGTTTTATATTTTTTTACAAACAGAAATCTTACTTATATATAGTAATATTCATTTCACGAAGAAATGAAAATCAGCCAAATATAATAAATGATTTCTATAACAAGCCACAAATTTATAAAAATAATTTCATTTTTTCTCAGTTTTCAATAATATCTTATTCATTAGTGTCTCTTGTTTTCTTCTTCTAAAGTAAACATTTACTGCAATTAACTCTTCCCTTCCAATTTTTCCTTAATATTGTACAGTTTCAAAATGTTCAACTAATAAACTCTCTGAGGTGCACAACTTCCTCACTGTTTTTACCAGAATACGTTTACTTTATTAGATAAAATATTAGAAAGTTTTCCAATTATCAGAAACATTATGAAAACCCTGATTAGTAAAATAATATTTGTAATGCAGAAAATAACACAATTAATACTAAAAACACTAAAAACTCCGAATTACTGCATTGATTTTTTAGTTAAATTTGTGTCCATATTGTCTAAACGACAAATAATTCAGTTTTTTCTTTAAGTTTATTATATTTACTTAGATATCTACAGGCCTACATCTAACACTTTGCACAGTACTCATAAGTGACAACAATACACAAAGCTTTTTTGCAATTATACCTCACAAACCTTTTGAAGGTCGTCCAAAATTTGGAGTGGTTGTTGAGAAATATTAATTCTGACAAATTATTAAAGACACCGAGTTTGTATTTTGAATAAAATTCCTCATAACTTGTTGCCCCATTCAGTTTTTTAAATTGTTATAAAATGTTTTCTTCCATTTTTGCCCATACTACTACTACTACTACTCTCCAGCACTACAGCCCATGGTGCGCCCTGGCTTCCGCTACGATTCCACTCATCTCTGTCCATTGCCCTCAGTCTCCAGTTCCTAATGCCCATCTTTCTCAGATCTTCTTCCACATCCTGCTGCCATCTTCTTCGAGGCCATTTTTGCCCGTGGTGCTCCTAAAGTTCAAAATTTTCAGTGTAAAAACTACATTTGAATTTGGGTTTACATTTGTTAAGTCTACTACCCGGCATGGATTTTTACAATTTTTTCAGATTGTTCATATCTTTTTTTGAACTCTGGAGTCACAAAGTTTACAAAACTGAAGACTACGTTTAGTTAAAATTATCTTTTGATACCCCTTATGGGTGTTTGCGATTTTTTTCAAATGTTTCTCTCTTACGTTTTTGTCTTCTGCCACCATAAGAGATAAATCTAAAAACAAATAGGAATCTGTGGGATAAAAATGTGGAGACACGCGCCAAGTTTTACGAAAATTAATTGATGGGTCCAAAAGTATACCTAAACAAACAGATAAACATATGCCAAACGTTCAAGTTAAAAGAAAGAACTTGCTTTTCTCGTTCAATTAATTGTTGTAAAAAGAACCAGTGTGTATACTTGAAGTTATGATTAACTATTACGTTGCATAACGCCATGCAGAAATCTAAATGGTACATTGTGGAGTTAATACCAGTATAGCTTTTGTTTCAACTCTAGTAAATGATTATTTTTTTCTTCACATAAATTATAAGTTGGTTATATTTCAAATAAAATAAAATTTTATAAGTTTTCCATACAAAATAATTCTGGTTTCAATCAAGTGTTTTTTTAATTGTCTGTATTTTTGTAAGACCTGATTTGCCCAAAATTACGTGTCGGTCAAAAGAATGTAAAGAACATTAGATACACTCACGAGTTTTTCTCAGATTTAGCGATACCACTTACCAGAAAACAACCACAAGCATAAAACATTTATACTTAAAATGTTAAAGTTCATAATGTCAATTCAATAATGTCAACTTACAAATCACATTAAGTGAGCATGCAATTCGCTTATGTACCCTCTCTCTCTCTCTCTCTCTCTCTCTCTCTCTCTCTCTCTCTCTCTCTCTCTCTCCCCCTATCAATCTATCTATCTGTCACACACACACACACACACATCACATCACATCACATCACAAAGACATATATATTAAATATATTTATATTATATATATATATATTACAACAATACAAATTACCAATTTAGATGTATTTAAAATGTATAGCCCCACGCTTTTGGGAGACAAAATTATACAACAACACGAACTGATTATTTAATGTAATTTAATTTGTGCTGTGCTAACATGTATCTAACATTACTGTTAGAATGTACCAATTACTGGGGTTCGGGTGTAATAGTAATAAGAGTAGTCATTAATTGAATTGTACGTGTTTTCATTAATTTATTCAAAAAAATCACAAGTGTTTTTAAAATCGCATTTACTTCTCCATAAAATATTCATTATTGTTTGTTTAAACGTTTCTTGTTGCAATACATTCATCGTAAAATAAATCTTATATCCTATATTAACAAAAGTATATTCTAAACATTTATTTGTTAATATAAAATTTCTCGACCGCGCTCAGTCTGACTGTGTGGTGTACTGCAGTTTTGTTTTCTTTGCTTTATATATTTTTTATTACATTACTTTATGCATTGCATACATCTTAATGTTTTATAAAAATTTAAATTGACTAAGAGAATTGTTATTCTCTTTCTATAACTTCCCAACTACTTTTCTTTCTGCATTGCGTGTAATATTATTCATTGATTACTTTATAAGCTTTAAATAAAAATTTTCATTTACTAAATTACTTGTTAATCATCCAAGCAAATTCTTATTGACTTTAAATTATATTCTCTTATCTCTATCTACATTTAACTTAACTTAACTTTTATTTATTTTTAAATGTCTTTATTTTCTCATTTACAAATTATAAATTGGTTATTTGTCACCTCGATTCTGTAGATCGTACCCATGTCCTCCGTTGATCTGTAGGTCCCATTCAAGTGGAGTTCCCTGCACGTTCTCCGGTTCCACTTGTCGTCCTCCAGTTACTCGTCCCTCATGGTCCCATCTGGATGCTGTAGTGTAGTGATATGTTGCTCTGCATCAGCTGCTGTTGTCCTAGTAGACGACTATATTGCTCTGCATAGCGTTCCTCTGCCTGATGTGACTCGTCGATTGTCTAGAGTGCTGAACGTTTGTGGCTGTAGACTTGTAGAGTATGTTCGATAATTGTATTTAAAAAAAATCAAACTAAGAGTTACTGTTTGATACTTGGATGAACGTATTGTCCATCCGACTTTACAGTTTATTTTTAAAAAAATCGCGTCGATACTGAACATAGCGTCCCGCCGCTTCTGAAGACTGATTGAGAGTAAAATTGGCTCTCCTGGGGCCGTATTTATATTCAATCAAGAAACCACACCTGTCGAAACAGGTATGTCAGAAACTGCTTGTAATTATGCTTGTCAGAAACTGTCCGTGGCGTCAGTTTCCCCACTATCGTCCAATTTCATATTTTCGCACATTTCTGCCGATTGCAACTTCTAATGCGGATTTCAAGGTGTTCTAACATTGTCTGATTTAATTACACATATTCTGTGTAATTACTATTGGACTCGCATAATTAGTGTAATTACTACGCTCTAAAAATCGCACAGAATTCGCACTGAACGTCCTTATAACACCGTTTTCGCACTGCACATGAGTATTATTTTTATGCAGTCTTTGCAATTTTTCTAACATTTACGGTTTGCTTATAATTAAATAAAACTATAATTTAGCATCTACCTGGAGTGAGATTGCAAACTTTCAGGCTTGAACAGGCTTCACGCACACACTCTATTTACTAGTGTACACACTCTCAGCGGCAATCGCGTGATCGTGCCTGTTGATTCCTGTGTATAAACTCAGCTTTCAATTTCACACCTGCTTATCCATTACATATTAATAAAATTAATCTAAATATTTATTTTATTTAATAAATGCACAATACAGCCTATGCTTGTATTGTCGCATTATTCCTCTGCTTGGTAAAAAAAATTTAATAAATTTATTTATTAACATTTTTTTCTTATCATTAGACACATCATATTTTTATCTTTCATATTATTTATTTTTATATTTATTCATACAATACAACCAGTAATAGTGAATAGTAATTGTTTCAATTCACCCTTAGTTGGAGGGTTGAGCAAGTAATGTTTCCTCTCCCCACACAGGTGTTGCTGATCACGTGTGAGCGTAGCTCCCTTTCCATTGTTCTCCTTTACAACTAGTTCCACTAACATATTTATTTTTACGTGTAGAACTTCCTAAATGAGTTGCTTTCTCGAACAATGGTAAATATTTTGCATCTTAACATTTTTCTGCCATCCTTCCGCTGGAATTTTACATTACCTTAATCACACCCTTCCTTCGTTCCGTAACCTTTTCTTAACCTTTTTTCCAATCTTCATTCTTACATTTCCTTTCTGATCTCTAATAATTTCCTTCATTCTTACCCTGTGCTATAATACACTTCCGTAACAGAATATTTTTTAGCTTCGTAGTGTGTCGCATGATCGGCTACAGATGACTCTGCCTTGGAATACACATCGATACATACCAATATGTGTTTCACTCCTCGACTTGATCGTGGTAGTATTTGAGTCCTAAGTAGTCTCTGCCCTTGACTTCCACTATCGCTTTCTTCTGTGTCCTTGCATTTCCACTAAGGTATGAAGATTTCGCTTGATCAGCCCTGTGTCCTTGCATTTCCACTAAGGTATGAAGATTTCGCTTGATCAGCCGTTCTGACAATTATAACATTTCTTTCTCATTTCTAATCGTTTCTTACGTTAATAATATTATTCCTTACTTTCCTTACATTTCTTTAACACACTAACATTCCTTTTATTTCTTATATTTATTTAGCAAAACATTTTATTTAATTCTTTACCATTTTTCTGCAATCATAACATTTCCTTAAATATAACTTCTCTATATATATATAATTTTTTTATAAACATATTATTATTCCTTATTATTTAATTCCTTTTCTTATTAGTAATTAACAGTAATATTTTTTTTTTTAATAATTATTCACATTCGGGCATTGAGTGTGGTTTGATTTCCACCCTCCTTAGTTAACAATTGTTTGTCGTATACAGGAAATTCATTGTACCTTTGTAGTCTATTCACCGCCGTTGTTTAGCTTATTCTTTGACGTGTAGTATAGTCGCCGTTGCTTACCACTTCTGTCTTGCATTCCTGTCTCACCCTTGTGTAAACAACGTCTGCATTCCATTGTAACGTTGCAACTGTGAGCTCACCTGATGTGATTGCATAACTCACTTACCGTGTGTATAATTAATATTATAATTATCACAATTTTGTGTAGTGTTTCGTATTGGTGGTTTATTACTACAGTTATAGTTACGGTGATAATTAGTGTGTGTTAATTGTTTTACACGTATTTTTCTCTTACGTGATTTAATACTGTGTGTGTACCCTGCGAATTGGATATTTTTGCTATTCAGGTACGATTGCTTAATTTTTATTTTGCATTCTTCCTTAATGTTAATTACCTCTCCCGAATTATCATTATTAATTACGAACGTCTGTTCTTTCTTGCTTTCAATTATTATGGTTTGTTTCCATAGCATTGTTTCACATATTTGTTCTGTTTGTTTATCTATTATTCCACATATATTTTCTCCAATAGTGTCAATATGTGAATTGCTATCATCAACCTTTTCTGTTAACTCTTTTAACTTCTTCGTTATTTTTATGGTGCCCTGTTTAAAATTTTCAGACTGTTGTTCTAATTTATTTTCTAAACTTTCTGTTTGGTTCTTATTAAATTCTTTTAATTCGTCTATTCTCGCATTCAAATTTTCTGTCTGTTTTGTGCTTATTTTATCTACCCAAGCACGCATCATAGTTTGAAGTGCTTTCATGTTCAGGCTTTCTGGTGCTGCCATAATTAATACGATGTATTTAAATTTATTTATAGAATTATTATTATTGTACAACCGTTCGCTACTTTTATTGGTTTATTGGTTTATTTTTATTAGTGACTATTATTATTACTCTTATTACTTTACACCAGTTATCATATACAATCACTGGTATTGGTGGGCGCCAGTTGTGTCATTAAACACAACAAAATAAAAAACATAAAAATATTCATACATAAACATCAATTATTATACATAAAATCCTATGCACACATTTAACAATAGAGCATACATTTATTCATTAAATGCAGGCGTGTCGAGCCATACGTTAACGGGCGACAAAATTATAACAATACAAATTACCAATTTAAATGTATTTATAATTGTATAGCCCCACGCTTTTGGGAGACAAAATTATACAACAACACGAATTGATTATTTAATGTAATTTAATTTGTGCTGTGCTAACATGTATCTAACATTACTGTTAGAATGTACCAATTACTGGGGTTTGGGTGTAATAGTAATAAGAGTAGTCATTAATTGAATTGTACGTGTTTTCATTAATTTATTCAAAAAAATCACAAGTGTTTTTAAAATCGCATTTACTTCTCCATAAAATATTCATTATTGTTTGTTTAAACTTTTCTTGTTGCAATACATTCATCGTAAAATAAATCTTATATCCTATATTAACAAAAGTATATTCTAAACATTTATTTGTTAATCTAAAATTTCTCGACCGCTCAGTCTGACTGTGTGCTTTATTGCAGTTTGGTTTTCTTTGCTTTATATATTTTTTATTACATTACTTTATGCATTGCATACATCTTATTGTTTTATAAAAATTTAAATTGACTAAGAGAATTGTTATTCTCTTTCTATAACTTCCCAACTACTTTTCTTTCTGCATTGCGTGTAATATTATTCATTGATTACTTTATAAGCTTTAAATAAAAATTTTCATTTACTAAATTACTTGTTAATCATCCAAGCAAATTCTTATTGACTTTAAATTATATTCTCTTATCTCTATCTACATTTAACTTAACTTTTATTTATTTTTAAATGTCTTTATTTTCTCATTTACAATTATAAATTGGTTATTTGTCACCTCGATTCTGTAGATCGTACCCATGTCCTCCGTTGATCTGTAGGTCCCATTCAAGTGGAGTTCCCTGCAAGTTCTCCGGTTCCACTTGTCGTCCTCCAGTTACTCGTCCCTCATGGTCCCATCTGGATGCTGTAGTGTAGTGATATGTTGCTCTGCATCAGCTGCTGTTGTCCTAGTAGACGACTATATTGCTCTGCATAGCGTTCCTCTGCCTGATGTGACTCGTCGATTGTCTAGAGTGCTGAACGTTTGTGGCTGTAGACTTGTAGAGTATGTTCGATAATTGTATTTACAAAAATACAAACTAAGAGTTACTGTTTGATACTTGGATGAACGTATTGTCCATCCGACTTTACAGTTTATTTTTAAAAAAATCGCGTCGATACTGAACATAGCGTCCCGCCGCTTCTGAAGACTGATTGAGAGTAAAATTGGCTCTCCTGGGGCCGTATTTGTATTCAATCAAGAAACCACACCTGTCGAAACAGGTACGTCAGAAACTGCTTGTAATTATGCTTGTCAGAAACTGTCCGTGGCGTCAGTTCCCCCACTATCGTCCAATTTCATATTTTCGCACATTTCTGCCAATTGCAACTTCTAATGCGGATTTCAAGGTGTTCTAACATTGTCTGATTTAATTACACATATTCTGTGTAATTACTATTGGACTCGCATAATTAGTGTAATTACTACGCTCTAAAAATCGCACAGAATTCGCACTGAACGTCCTAATCACACCGTTTCGCACTGCACATGTGTATTATTTTTATGCAGTCTTTGCAATTCTATAACATTTACGGTTTGCTTATAATTAAATAAAACTGTAATTTAGCGTCTACTTGGGGTGAGATTGCAAACTTTCAGGCTTGAGCAGGCTTCACGCACACACTCTATTTACTAGTGTACACTCTCTCAGCGGCAATCGCGTGATCGTCCCTGTTGATTCCTGTGTATAAACTCAGCTTTCAATTTCACACCTGTTTATCTATTACATATTAATAAATTTAATCTAAATATTTATTTTATTTAATAAATGCACAGTACAGCCTATGCTTGTATTGTCGCAAAATATATATATATATATATATATATATATATATATATAACGTCTAATAATGTAAGTGTTGTTACAGAGTGATTCTGGAAACTGCTATAAAGTGACTACTCTTCGATCGCGCGCGTGTGTGTTTTATCCTACTGAAAAAGTCTATTGTTAGGTAACAGATACTGTGGAATCTGTTCACTTTATTTTATTTTCTGTTTTTAGGTCTCTGTATGCGCTACAAAAATGAAAAGTCCAAAATGTTTCGTTTAAAAGCAGCGATTTTTTTCCTACTATGCTCAATTAGTGTGGGTAACGTTTTTACTCCTTACCATCTAGCTGGGTATTGAATGAAAAACAGTCATTCCCATAGCTAAATATTATAGACAATTTGTATGTAAGGTGTGAATCCATTACATAGAAGTCCAGATGGCGTAGTAGTCGACACACACACAACTACCTTCCCAGACGTACTTGTCTCATCTGTCGATACAATTAAAGGCGATGTATACATTGTAAGCTACAATACTTTTTACTACACACATTACGACACAGCTAAACTATTGTACTTGCGACTAAATTTATCCAAAGGATATCCTTTTGAAGGATAGAAAAGGGGAACTTGACTTCAATCCGTTAACTTTGTCTTTCTCCTCATTAGACTTAAATTATCGATAACCTGTCACTCAGTCGCTTCTGGTTCCCCTGTTTATTCTGAAGTTGAAATTTTCAGAAACAAGAAACAAAATCCATATTGAGCGTTACAATTATAATACTCGTAAAGTATTATAATCTCTAATAGACATCTCTAGTGCCGTGTGCACTAAATATTTCGAATTTTATGCGTATCCAATACAATACATAACCCCTTAAACAAATTCCCTAAGCATCTGTTCCCCTGGAATCCTAACAAGCACCTCTCGGAGACTGTTACCAGTGTACAAGCTAGCACTGCAATCCAGACTGTGAATATACATTAGTATGTCGCTTCGTACTGTAGGCCTATATGTGTACCGTATCATAAACTTTAACTGTTATTTTTTAATACCCTATGTCTCTTTCAAGACAGTAGTCTTACAAATCATTTCTGTTTATTGAGAACTTTGTATAAATTCTTGGATAAGTTTTCTTTACACGTTAGGGGTGCTACTATTAAATTGTTTTACCAATTAGATTTACAATGAAATTCAAATACCAAACGTGAGTCACCGTGACACATTCAAGCTTCACATGCAAAGGTAAAGGTGATGACCAAGTTTTTCAGTAAGTCGTGCCCCGAACGGCCTATGACAAAGCGTCAACTTAAAATTCAAGAGTCGAACAGAAGTTCTTTTGATTTATGCCTCTAGTTTAATGTTTTACTGCGGTATCAGCTGCTCGTTCTGACGATACTGTACAGAGCGGCATGAGTAAATTGTGTGAGCAATCTACTTGCGTAAACACATTGTACTTGATCCTTATGCATTTTGTGACCTTACAGCGAATAGTAGAGCGTTCTTACCTAAAAGATCGTTTTCGAAATAAATGTCCAAAACTCTTGGTCTTACAATTTTATTTTTATTTTTTATGAGCGCATTTATAAAGCTTGCCATGTTGAGAGCGTTAATATTGATATTTTTTTAATTTGACGTACACATTAGATTAAAATACCGAATTTGATATAATCAATCAACTCTTTTAGCGCCTGAAAATTTTCAGTCTTCAAAAAAGATGGTGTATTCCACCAAGGGTACTGTCTGAATCTCGCAGTGTCGTAAAAATAAGTTTCTATCAAGAATACAGTTCATGCTTTCTGAAGCAAAACCTATATCATGTTAACTGCCGTCCGACAATTATGCCAAGAAATACGAACCCACGCGCGGTATGTGGCCCGCACTTGCAGCTATTACTTTGCATAACATGTCTATATTATTATTATTTTCGTTATTATTATTATTATTATTAGTGTTGTTTTTTTATTATTTTCATTTTATTTTAATTTTTTTGTGAAGTCGAATTTTTGTTAAAATGTAACTAATTCTGAAACTGTACAAAGTAGTAAGCTACAAAGTGTAAGAAGGTTCAAAGTGTTAAAACAGTTTAACACTAAAGACTAAACTGACACCCACTCTTTGGCACAGAACAGAGCGCTACCATATATAAAGTCTTTATTATGTGTAACTGACTTGATGTTACGTAACTAACTGACTTATGATTAGCTACTTGTAATGTAACTGACTTGATGTTCAGTTACAGTCATAGAGTATGATACAAATGCCTTACTCAATTTGTTGCATTGTGTAATTGACTTCTACATGGTTATAGCGCCTCTACAGTTATTAGCTAATTAGCACGAGCATTGTTACACAGATAACGTAAGTAATTACCTAACGATACCAATTTGTAGTAGTTATCACGTTATCTTGAAAGCCAAGTTAAAAAGAGGTCATCGGAATGAAATACTACATAAAGGTTTACTAACGACGCTGTACTGATATCTGACAATGCGTTTAACCTACAAATATTAACGCATCAATTAATACAACAGGTACACTTTCAAATGTTTTAATTCTCAACGTCATTTTAAAAGAGGAAGCCTGCAGTAACGTCACACGATTTCAAACGAGAAATGGACGGGAATATTGTTTCGCGTGATGACAAAATGCTTCAACTATGACAAAGTTGTGGAACAAATTAAAAAAATAAACAGTTTCGGAAAGTTTGAATAACCTCTACTGTCAATGAAAACTATATTTGGGATTATAATCACATGTAGAACCGAAGATTAGGAACAGCAAGAACACGACAATGTGACACGTCAGCACAGATGTGTAAACTATTCCCCCCCCCCCGCAAAATTTAAAAGTGGGCGCCACCACTTGAACACTAATGTACATAAGTTAGAAATAACCAACCGGTTTCCGTACACAGTTTTGTTAATTAAATATCACTAGGTATTTAAAATTTATTTTCAATTCTAATAACTATCACATTCAGTAGTACCACGTTCCACATTGGGAAGCCGACGACTAAGCCAAACTAAATAGTAAACTTTATACCAAAAGAAAAAAATGTAATGATGTTGCTAATAACAAAAAAAATATCAGTTTCTTTTCTTAACACATATCTTAAAATGATAATACTGCGCATACTAATAATAATATTTGCCATACTAGGGCGTGGATTCACATTATAATCGAATGATCAATGAAGAGGATAAATTCAGGAGAAAAGGCATATATGGGATCTGTAAATTGAAATGTTGATTTTAGTTTTGTGCATAGAATAACTAACTTTTGTCGTAGCGTATTATTTGTAAATCTTCATTTATTATATGTATATGCACATATACACAAAACATACAAATTTAATAAATTAAAGAAACAAAAAACATGAAGTATTAGAAACAAATGCAGTCACCGCCTCGGCTAACGCTGAGAATCATACATACGAAGAACTTCACTTACAGCTTAAAAATCGAAATTTATTAATTTGATTTTATCTAATAACAATAATAATAGTAAATGTATTTCGTACAAACTTTTGAGGCAATTCTGCAGTTCAAGAAGTTTAAATAGTTGTTATACGTAATATCAGTTCCATATATACGTTTATACAAGGTAATTTAAAGGACAGGCACCTTCTTCAATAGAATTTACACAGAAATAACTTCTGGATTCAAGAATTTAGTAAAGCTGTCAAATTTTTTTTACCTGTAACAATAGTTAAAAAAGATAAACGTTATATATTATTACGTAATTTCTGTCCAGGTTTACGTACTCACATGTATGCACATTTTACATTCGTGTCTGTGTAGGGGGGGGGGGCGCTCTACTTGTAGATAAACGTTCTTATCACAACTTGTGGCACTGAAGGCTATTTTGACTTGAAATAACTGTATGTTTCGTTCGTTATTTTGACAGAATTGTGTTACTTAACGAGTTACGTAACATCACTGCGTTGTAGAAAGACAGTCGACAGTCACTACACAACACATGTGATCATGATAGACATATTTCAGCGCGTAAAGGGCCTGTTCAAAATCCAACGAACTCGTGTGGACGGTATCGTGTTCCGTCTTCACTACCGCGACACGTCGGCCGGCCTCGTTGTCTGCTGTATCGTGCTGGCCGCCACCCAGTTCGTCGGCAAACCTATTGAATGTCTTCACAGTCATGACATTCCCAGCGGCGTGCTTAACACCTGGTGCTGGATACATTCCACGTACACCGTACCCACTGCCTTCAACAAGCGGGTCGGTGTCGAAGTTCCTTATCCCGGCATAGACAACAGCCGGAGCTTGCTGGAGAAAAAAGTCTACAAGTTTTATCAGTGGGTAGCGTTCTGTTTGTTTTTTCAGGTAAGCTAATAGGAGATTATAGTCATTAAGAGACTGTCTTAATATATAGGCCTATAATAAACATGATTACGATAAAGTATGTGAACGGCATATATTTAAAACAAACACTCTTAATACATTTTAATTTTCATTATAATATTATTTTCATATAAGCATATTTTATCCTTTAATATTGACTTTACTATCTCTACTACTCCTGCTGCTACATTTACTGACTGTAGCTGCTAACTACTACTATTACTACTACTACTACTACTACTACTACTACTACTACTACTACTACTACTACTACTGCTGCTGCTGCTACTGCTGCTGCTGCTGCTCTATGTTAAAGAGTCTATACGACAAACTCTTGTACAGGTCTTGTGCTGGCGTATTGAAGTGTGTAGGAACAATTCTGCACTTTTCCGAGACGTCTAGTTTTGTGAAGTTCAGATATAGTATTTTATTGTAGCTTAGGTAGATTACTTACCTGAGTTTTGTTTACTATACCTGCTACTATAGTTATCAGCGGTATTTCAACAGACTACAAGTTTTAAAACTTCTTGTATTCTTCTCCTTTCATCTTTATTAATACCATGATCCACTGGATGAGCAATGTCAATAAGTCGGTTTTCCTTTTATTCAGATTACGCAAACTATACCTGGTTAATTCTTCTTTTATGAGAAGAAAAATGCGTCAACGAGTTGACCGTGTACAGCCCCCTAATATAGCGGACTCTAACCGACTAGAAACACCCCAACCACAGCACTGAATCCTCATCACATTGCTTTAACGTGGTGCCCTTATTATGGCCAAAAGAGCTTCCATCCCAATTTCCCCATCTATTTATATTATATTATATTATTACAATATAATATAAATTATATTATATAATATACAAGGCTTATATTACATTAACCCTTCTCTCGCTTCTTTATCTTCAAAACCATCTCGATTTAGAATTCAGAGAACTTTACCCGCAAGCATAACTCCCACAGTGTTATCTGGAGTTATTTTGCCTACCTCCATTGCAAGGCTTCTCCTCTGCACTGCCCATCTACTACAACTATAGAGCGTCATCTGTTGGCAAATCGCCATATTGGCAGGTTGGACTCGCCGCTTTCCCCGTTCTACAGGGCAGGCATTAAAGCAGAAAACGTGATGAGAAATTGGGTGAGGTAATAGTTAACTTCCCCATACCTACGTCCTGTCCATTCGGCAAGAGTCTTGATCAGCCTTGTAGTCTACCTTCCCCTAGTCTCCATGCTCTAGTGTGCTTGCTAGCATTGCATGGTGAGATTCCTCGCTTCTGATATCGCAGCTTCCTTGCCTATTTCGGCTTTCCTTCTATGAACGTGCTGTATTTCAGTTGCGAAGAAATCATAGGAATCATCCTTGCAACCACAAGAATGTCAGATTCCGACACTAAACTAAACCAGGAATGAGCTGGCTAACCTGAGAGCTCCATTGTACTAGCGCCATTCTCTTTCTGTACTTCTCTTGTTTAAGTGTGTCTACCCAGATTTCACTACCATATAGTAGAATGGAATGCGTGACAGACATGAGAAGTCGTCGCTTACTTGCCGTTGGTCCACAGATGTTTTCCATAAGTTTGCTCAGAGTCGTAGTGACCTTTGCAGCCTTAGTGAACGCGTACTTAATCTGCTCCCAGCACGTGAATTTAATATTTAACGTCACTTCGTGATACTTCACATAGTCGCTTCCGACCCAACTTGTACATTGATGATCACAGGGATCCGGTGTTTAGTGAGCAGGAAATCTCAGTCTTCTCAGTAGCCAAGTCGAGACCATGGTCCACGAAGTGAATACACGTCTCATAATATGGTTAATCTTCCTCTGCACCTCTTCGATGTCACGCGCGACCATCACCGATCTTCCGCATGGAAATGCATTAAGACGCCTTCCTATGAGGACGACATAGCGGTAGTCCACTTGGATGGAGGACGATGGTCTCAACTTGCCAGAGACAACGGAGATTCTTTTGTTCCCCAAACGTCGGATCTCTACAAACATCGAGGTGTAGGTTGGGTCAGAAAGTATTTCCACATACTGGGAACAGGTAAAGTGCCTGTGGGATAAAGCTGCAAAGCACACTACAACTCTCTACAGGCTCATAGCAAACATACGAAGTCCAACAGCAAGCAAGAAAGAACGACTTCTCATGTCACTCACGCGGAGTGACAGAAACAGCTGTTATTGTAATTTGAGGATCTCCCATTGATCTGGGATATTGTAATTCCCATTGATCTCCTTGCAGTTGAGATAAAACACACACACACACACACACACACACACACACACACACACACACACACACACACACACACACACAGTGGAAAGCCAAATTAGGCAAGGGTAGCGACTGAAGAGGCAAGAGTGCCCATTGTACAACGCTAGCAAATACGTCGGGTTGTTGAAACCAAGGAAAGACGGATTGCGAGGCTGATCACAAACCTTGCCGAACGGACAAAACACGAGCATGGGGACGTCAATTACTACCTCATCGAAGTTCTCACTGAGAATGGCTTCTTTAATGGGTAAAGTGCTGACTGAAGCCTGCCAGTATGGTGACTCGCGTGTGGAATACGTTTACCATGCTGTTTTTGAGTATTACAGGTGGATGGCTCAGAAGCAAAATCCTATAATCCAGTTAAGGGTAATATAACTCCATAAAATATTGTCGGGCTGAAGTTTGCCGGTAAGGACCATCAGGATCGTGTCGCCGCCTATATCGAAGAGGTACGGGAGGAGAAGAGGAGAGAGCAGTATTTAAAGTAGTCTGAACTCATAAGGAGTATGGGAAATCAGTTGGTAGCCGGATAGGCTTAACAGTTGCACCACCTCGAAGCAATGCGAGTTTTTTGTCGGTTAGAGCATGACATACCAGGGAGCGGCCGACCAACTCCTTCTTCTAAAAAAATTTAACGACGCCTTTAATGTTGCTGTTGTTATTAATTAATTCGTTACTTATATTTGGATAATCATACTGCACGCGCTCAAACTAATATCAGTATCCATCACAATGGTAAACCGGCTCTAAACAGTATTCACCGACGTACTTAGTCTTCGAGTGTTGTGCGCGAAATTACTGATATATAATTTAAGAATTTCCAGAATACAGGTAATTCTAGACTGTTGCTTTTTAGTCGGTCGTAAATTTTGGTTTATTTTGGTATTCCATTCTACGTCTTATTTCCTTCCAGTGATGGAAACACGATAGGAATGATAAGAAATTCATTTACAGTAATTTCAATTTAATTTATTTTCTGGGTTGGTATATTTCAATCTTTTTTTCAACATGCACTGTTTCAAATATTTTGTTTGTTTTTATTAATAATAGTCCTTCTCTATAAAGCCTTTCTTACAATTAATACACGATTTTCTTTTTACAAAAAGTATTTCTTGTAATTAAAGAAATAATTTAACTTTCCTTCTGCAAGGAGAAAACAGTATTGTCGCATTTTATTTTAAATTTCCATGCGTCAGTTTGTCAGGTATGTTAATATTACAGCTGGCGGGTTGGTTAAATGTAGTGTCGTCAGTATGGCTCGAAGTCGAAGTTTGATAGGCTTACCAGAGTTATAAGCAAGGCGCCATCTGCACCAAACACTGAGCAACACTCTCTGGACTGTCCGTTTGCCCAAGTACAGTCAGTTCGAAGCTCACTTAGAGAAATGTAATGGGAATTGCAAAATCGCAGACTAATGATAATAAGAGCTACTCTTATTAACGCTTTAAAAGGCACATCATGATGATTGTCATTAATTTTATTGCTATTTTATTGTTGAAATTGGTAATGTTAGCCAAAGATTGCCAAAGATAACAGTTTTGTTATTTCCCTTACTTTACATTTGTTTACGTTTTATGATAATTCCGTATAGAGTAGACTTGTTAAATATTCATGTTAATACAATTAAAACAACGAAACGACCAAAACGTAGATGTAGAAAGTAGCCTACATTGCATCCATATTTATGTTAACATTCTCTCATTGTTCAGCATTGATTTCATTATTTTAAAATCACTGCATTAATAATAGTTTGAGGAATATTTATATACCACGTATGTGTTTACTGAAAAATTATTTGCCATAGCCAAGTGTCTGTAATTGGCTGTAATTCTAACGATGATCTTTGGTTTTTTACAATTTTAAATCGTAGCCTATTCTTAAATAATTTACCAACTAGTCAAATCAAGCTACTGAATTGTCTGAAATACATGCTTAAACGTTTATGATTGCGGTAGTTGGATGCGTGCGCGCTTTAATGTAAAGTGTGTAAGAATAGAAGGAGCCGCGTGCACCCCAGAATTTTCAACACTGTATTAAACATGTAAGTTTCAGATGCTTTTATAATTTCAAGTGTTGCGTTTTCTCCTTGACATGCCTTTGATAAATGTAAAAAGTTTGTTTAAAGAAAAAAGTTGTGTGAAAACACTCACTTAACCTC
Source organism: Magicicada septendecula (assembly GCA_034769895.1). Taxonomy (NCBI): domain Eukaryota; kingdom Metazoa; phylum Arthropoda; class Insecta; order Hemiptera; family Cicadidae; genus Magicicada; species Magicicada septendecula. The sequence continues at coordinate 263,561,609 of CM068368.1, read as the reverse complement.
AGATTATTGTAATTACATGCTCTGAATTTTAAAAACGAAACTTAGGCAGTTATTCGTTGGGCTTCAAAGGGTGAAAATGGCAGTAATTTACATAATTCCTTACTGTATAATTATGTACTTTGACAGATTTTAACGTGATATCGCACTTGTCACGGTAAAATGATTGTGTGCGCGTGCGCGCAATGATTTCTGACAAATTGATGTGGCTGATGTGACATCCACTACTGACTACCGTAACAAAATTAACTTATCCATTCTGTGAAACACAATTCTTTCTGATTCACTTTTCCGAGATGGCGTAGCTTAAGACCGCAGGTATTTATATAAACTCATAACAATTTTCAAATGAAGCTGGAACGAAGTATTCTCCGAATGTAAGTGACTAACCATTACATAATTCAAAATTTAAATACAAAATTTTTGGAATCGTAAATGCGACTGGTTTTATACGTTAACACAGTCCAGTAATTTCTTTTACAAACTTAGGTGTATTTGTAAAATCGTACCCATCAACTTATTTATCGGAAATCGTTCATAAATATTTCAGCTATAATTGGGGATAGCGACAAACCCGTTGGTAAACTTTCTCTTTCTATGTAAAATTTATGATTACATCTAAAATAGTTTTGTTCTAAACATTATTTTATTACATTCATTCATTGGACTTTATACTTGTAACCTCCCAAGTTATTCTTATAAAGTAAGTTAATCCTACCGTTATACTGGTAAACATATCTTTAACATCAAGATACAAAATTCGTATTGTCATTGACTACCATTTTCTTAATTTCTCTATAAGCTTTATATCGTTGTCAACACTATATTTCTCCCCGAATTGATAAATTTCATTCAATATTTTACTTACTTCTTCAGATATTTTGTAAACTGGTGTGTTAATAAACGAAATAGTTGGTTTTACCAGCATACCTTCTTTATGTAATTTCATCTGACTTACATAAATAGGTATACTATTAAGACCAATTATTATAATTAATTTTTAGTGTTATTAAATCATAAAAGCTATATTTAATTTCAAATATATGTGTTAATTTTCTCAAAACATATATTCGTGTCCTTGCATGAACCTCCTAATCAGCCCTTAAGACGTTCAGTAGCTAGATTTAATATATGGAAGTAAGGTGTGAAGAATTTGTTTAAATAGTATAAAAAACTTCAGTCAGAGAAATTTATTCTAAAAGATGTAAAACATTTAGCGTCAATTCAAAAATTTAAACATAAACACGTTTTCTATAAAGTAGTCAGCTTAGTCAGTAATATCAGTATAATTGTATAGTAAAAGAGTCATGTAACTGTTATAGAGACGGACAGGTTATTGCGTCCAGGTGTGTGATGAAAAGGAAATGCACTATGTTCACACGTACTGTAGGCTATATAATATTATCCATGTGTTGCTCACGTGTTCGTCACGTGGACTCTGTTTAATATTTATGTTCGTTTCATGTTTATTTTCCGCCAGACAACGCGATTCCCCTCGAATGAAAGTAAAGATTTTCAATAATCCACATCCAGGAAACAGTAATGAATTAATAACGAAATACAAGGAGAGATGTAAAGTAGACGTATCTTAGAAAACCTATTGCAACGTTAAGCTTAACATACATTTAGTAAACAGTTACTTGTATGGAGTAATTCAGTTGTAGGCCTATATCGAGTGCACAGAATATACGCGCTTTAAAACAATCCAATAGTACAGGTACTATAGGTGTATAGGTGTATAGATATTATAAGTATAGGTAGTGTAGTTATACGAACTGACAAACAATTATTCATTCACCCATACAAGTATGATTCGAAGATATATTCATATAAGTATAATCAAGTAGGCCTATATTCATACATAACCCAAAGATAGATGGCTTTCTCTAGAAACGTATAATTTTTAATATGGTAAATGATACCATTTATATGCATACTAAAGAGGGTCAAAAATACAAATAACATGTTATTATATCGTCGTATAAAATTATATACATACTTATACATGGTAACTCTTCAACGTTTCTTACAGTATAATATTTTATATATATGTCACATATATACAGGGTGATTCAAAATTGCACGGCAATCTCTCGGAAGCTGATTCTATAGCTAAAAATAAGAAACATTTGATATAAACATAGGTCCTAAAACGGTTCGTTAGCATGTTACGGCTCACGAACCAGTTCGCCCTGATTTCTGTTCCCACGGTAAAATGACGCCATACCGAAATTCTTGGGGTATAAAGTGAAGGGCAAATTTGGTGGTTTCTTATGACTTTTGATCTGAACAATTGAATAAAAGCTCTATCTTAATTTGTTTCTAAGAAAAACTGTGTGAAACCCAAAACATTGGAGTAAAAAAACACACCTTTTTAGATTTGGGATAAAATAACTTCGTTAATTTGCCAATAAACAAATAAACATTTCTAACTAGCCTTGTAGAGAATTTAATTATGAAGAAATTGACGTGTATAATGTCTATTAAAACCAAATACAAATTTGAGAAATTTGACTTTAATTAAAAACAAAACAGACCAAAATGCGTCAGAAAAGTGTTACATTTTAAACAAAACAAAGATTTTTATAAACGTGTTCACAACAAATGTAATTGAAAAAAAAATAAAAACTTACATTATTGATTTTTTCTTCAAATAATTAAATATCAATATTTTTAAATTGATAATAAACCTGCAAACGTTCATTCAGAGCAGTTGTTCACTGTGGCCGCCATTTTATTGAATGCAGAATTCAGATCGGCGAATCCAGACAAACCGTGCACGTCTTATAGCATCAGAATTATTCTTAATAATAGCTCCAGCTTCTATTATGCGAAGTCTAAATTCTTCTTGTGTGCCAATACGAGCGGAATAAACTAACGACTTCAACCAACCCCAAAGGAAAAAGTGTACTGGCGTGAGATCGGAAGAACGAGGTAGCCATTTTACCGACCAATCCATCGCTTACCGAATGTAATATTAAAGGGTTCATCACATCACGACAGTAGTGAGCAGATGCTCCGTCATTCAAAAAACCCATCTTCACGCTATCTCAAGTGAAATATTTTCCAAGAGTTCCATCAGTTTCGTTTGCAAAAAATGTAAGTATTGTCTTCCATTAAGCCTTGGCGTTAAGAAAAAAGGGACTAAGAGATTATCACCAAAAAGACCGCACCACACATTAAATTAAAAAGTATGTTGGTCATGTCTCGCAGCAGTCTCATGTGGGTTTTCTCTGCCCAAGTGTGGGTGTTTCGAAAGTTTACAATGCCATTTGTTGTAAATTGTAACACTTTTCTGACGCATTTTGGTTTGTTTTGTTTTTAATTGAAGTCAAATTTTTAAAATTTGTACTTATTTTTAATAGACATTATACACATTAATTTCTTCATAATTAAATTCTCTACAAGGTTTGTTAGAAATTTTTATTTGTTTATTAGCAAATTAACGAAGTTATTTTATCCCAAATCTAAAAATGTGTGTTTTTCGACTCGAATGTTTTGGGTTTTACAGTTTTTCTTAGAAACTAATTGAGATAGAGTTCTGGGACCTCTTTTATTCAATTGTTCAGATCAAAAACCACAAAATTTACCCTTCACTGTATACCCCAAGAATTTCAGTATGGCGTCATTTTACCGTGGGAACAGAAATCAGGGCGAACTGGTTCGCGAGCCGTAACTCGCTAAAGAACCGTTTTAGGACCTATGTTTATATGAACTTTTTTCCCTATTTTTAACTATAGAATCAGCTTCCGAGAGATTTCCGTGCAATTTTGAATCACCCTATATATATAGGTTATATATATAATTATTGATAATAACAACACTTTTTACAAGAATGTATTTTTATTATTTTGTGAATTACAGTGTTTCAATAGCATTCAGCTATCATCATCATATAATATTCACAAAATAATAAAAATATATTCTTGTAAAAAGTTTTGTTATTATCAATAATAATCTAAATATTAAACAAGAAAATTTTGAGCATATATGAATGATATATATTTATATTGCAACATTACAATTTATATATTATAAATTGGAAGAGTACTCCACGTAACTGTCGAATAACCTACCAGTTAGGTCTTGCGATTTCTGTTTTCGTTACTTGAGGTCCCTTTTGTTGCACAATAAATTTTGTGTCAGAAAAGCGGAGAAAGAGTTTTTGGCGTGCAATAAATAATTAATAACACATTGATTTATAAAAAAAATATTCTTTAAAAATTAAAAATCAATATGTATTAAAAGTTGCCTTTTAAGAGTCATAGCATACTGTGCACCTTATAAATAACACATATAAATAAAATAAACACAGATATGAAGGTGAAAAAAACCAACACAAAACTCATAGGCCTATATATAAAAATCACTCCGCTCTCCAGTCCTCTGTTTTCTAGCGCCCGGCTTCCTCATTATTAAAAATTTACATATATTGCAGTACAATTTCTATTATTGAAGACACTAACTGCTTGTAATTTTCTTTTCTTGTATTAAACTTTATTATTAAAATTCTAATTACGCCCCTTTTAAATGGTAATTTAAATAGACAGAGATAACAAAATGCATATTCTAGCACCAGATTGACTGCAAGTTTTGTTTAACAGAAAATTTAAACATTTTTCTTGCCTCCAGAAACGATTAAGACTATAAAATAGGTTAATTACCTTCTGTCAACGTTTCTTAAAATCCTTTTAGGATGACTCGAGTTTCGACACCATTTGGTGTCATCATCAGATCGGAATATGAATCAGGTCAAAACATTTAGATGCATATACATCGCGTCAGATATTAAAAAAATTAAAAACAACACATAACATTATATAAATAATAAATAAACTATATCACACAAAATAACATTACAACAATAAAATATAAAAACAACGCGGCCGCAAACGAACCTGTACAGGAACGCCCCCACGGTAAGACTGTGAGTCTTTATTATTTATATAATGTTGTGTTGTTTTTAATTTTTTTAATATCTGACGCGATGTATATGCATCTAAATGTTTTGACCTGATTCATATTCCGATCTGATGATGACACCAAATGGTGTCGAAACTCGAGTCATCCTAAAAAAAGGATTTTAAGAAACGTTGACAGAAGGTAATTAACCTATTTTTAACAGAAAATATAAAAATTCCTTATATAAATTTTCTTTTCATAGTTTTACTGCTGGTTTTCTTCTTCGTATTCAGCAGCGCACTTCATGTTACTGCCCGAAACGTGAATGTGAATAAATAAATAATTGTTCTTGCTCTTAGTTATTCCCAATATGTAGTGCATCACTTATGTTTTTGTACAGGAAACACGAATTAGTGTCAAACGTGTTAGCACCGTTCGCAATTCATCATTGCGGTGGTTAATTAGTAAGTTGTCCAAACGCCACATACTCTTAGCTCGTTTTTCATGACATTCATCAATGTGTGTCCACTAATTAGAGTATGGAAATAAACATCGAAGGCTCTAAAGATAAAACTTCTTTGCCCTGAAGAGTAAAGAAATTGAAAAAAATGTCTATGTAGGGCAGTGCATTGTACTTCAGTAAATATTCATCTTGGTCTTTTTGGCCTTCGGTATGTTATCTTACAGTGTTGAACTTCTTGTTCTTCCGTCTTTGAAGAAGCAACTAATTTGACTTGTTTTCGAAAGTCTAGTCTGCAATTTACAGTACGCTATAAGTCACCGCACGTTGTAAAAGTGTGTAGCCCTCGATATAAAAATGACAGAGAGAAGAACTTTTTTTGTTTGGCTTACCTATGATAAACAATTTGTAAAGAGGAATGTTTCTTTAGCGGATTGTATTTAGCTACTTTCCGCGTCAGGTTCCTTTAATGTTGAGTCACGTAACAAGTGCTTTGTTGTCCTAGGATTGCTATGGTTTCTATAAAATCGGATCCTTAAAGCCAATTTTTAGTCATAAACGGCCATTGTTCAGAAATATATGTAGGGGCGCAGAAATAACTCATGTGAGGACAGATAATCCATATGAAAATCATAATGGTTATACCCTAGTCCAGTGGTTCCCAAAGTAGGGTCCGCAGTGCAGACACTTTTAAGAAAAAATAGAATATACCGTAATTTTCTCCGATTTTTGTGCTCTAAAATCTAAATCTAAATTTTAGAATCTTGAAACAGTTAGCAGAAGAATCTAGTATTTTTTTGGTTCAAACTAATTGTAATTGTAAAAGTTTTTTCAGACTAATGGCTTTAATAATGTCTAAATCCTGTCGTGTAGCAGATATGTTTGTCCGCCGAACAGACTAGACCTCTCTCTTAAAGTACAGGAAGAAGACTCATTGGCAGAACTTTCAACTGACAGTTCATTAAAATTACAGTTTTTGCAATTACAGCTAGCTGATGTCTGGTTATATGTAATGACTGACTATCCTGAACTCGGAAAAAGAGCTCTGAAGTGTCTAACTGTGTTTTAATCTACTTATTTGTGTAAAAACCGCAGTCTCCCTGCATACGTACTTAAAGTCAAAGTTAAAAAATAAACTTGATGTCCTGAGTTACTTAATATTAAAATTATCAGACATTAAACCCGATATTGCATAGCTAATTGTGCAAAAGCAGCTTCATTGTTCACAAATTATGTTTGATATAATTAATACTTTAATTTTGCAAGTTAAGAGACTTCTGATTTTAATACATTTTAATTAAAATATAAGACTTCCTATCATATTTACTGTTTGTTTTATTTCAGCACTCAGATGGGGTTCGTGAATTTTAATTATTTGGGGGGGAGAGTCCTAGGACTGAAATGTTTGGGAAACACTGCCCTAGTCTCTTTAATCATTTAAATTAAGTCAAGGAATTTTAAAATCATTTTTTAAAGTGAAATTTAGAATATATAGCGTACTGAAACGCAAGATGTCTTATATTGATCGACAAACCTTCAGTACTACTCACGGACAATCTGTGCGTAGGCAAAGCAAGTTACTCATTGAATTTCTCAAATGTCACAATTTTATTTCTCATCATTTCCAGACCAGATATTATGTGACTACTGTTGCAATTATTTTTTAAAATACAAACCGATAAATGAATAAGCAGACTTTCTTAATAATCATCAACACTAAACATTAAAATTATACAAACGCTAGAATTCCTTGTCCCCCTTCTCCAAACTAGGCATTATGTGCCCATTTTTGTAATCCTTTTTTTTCCTAACATTCAAAAACAGTATTTCCCCAGCTTTTATGCAGTTCAATTTTAATTAACTTTGACCTGCATGAACACTTTATATAGATACTACTTTAACATGTTACAATTAGGTGAAACGTAGAATGTGATAATGCACTGACGTAAAAATTCATCGAATATCTTGGTTCCATTCGAACAAAATTTATTAATTTAACTGTATGTCGTTGGTGTTTGTTACAGTCTAAATAATACTACATGATTTGTGATTATTACCATCGAAGAAACTAACTCACAGGATTATAAATAAAATTCTAGTGAAACCTCTGGAAGTTATCCAATGTAACTTGTAAAATAAAAACTAACACAGTTTGTCTTCGCGCGGACTTTGACAACAACGGCGGACGAGCATATCACAACTGTCAGTCCCCCTAGCCTTCGACTAGTCACATTAGTTCAAATATTATTTAAGTCAACAAATAAATATGTCGGAAACGATGTAAAACAAAACACATTGGAATTCTTAAACACGAACAAACGTTTTTTGTTGCCAAATGGACATGTTAGAATCTAGACGCAACGTCAGTTGTATAGAATAAACAAAACGTGTAGACAGCTTTATGGGTCTAGCGTCATGTTAGTCAAACATTTCGATGTGTACAAACGTTTTGCTAACAATATAAAGGATACAAGCAGTAGCCTGCCCTTGGCATCCAGTCAGTCACCATAATGAACATATTTATTCTGGCACTGTAGAAAATAAAACCGAACTTCAGACCGGCGAAGCTGAACAAGATGTGGTGCCACAGCAAACAGAACAGATTTATAACTACTGTGTGAAGTAGGTTTTGCCTCCTTTTAACATTGTTATAAAATTCAATAAGACAAATAAAGTCTCGAATATCATAGAGAATATTAAAGTAGTTTCTAGCCAAAATTAAAATACCATGAAGAAGTTATAGCTTCTGCATTGTGTATAGACACAGTAACCTGATATAACGCAGACCAAATGTTTGTACGTGTTCCATTTGCTTACAGTTACAAGCATTTTATATTAAATCAGTCAGCTAGAGTGTAAGAAATTTTATTAATTACGTTAACCCTTAATTTTGGGGCGAATTTTCTTCATTTTTCAGATTTTCTCGCACATACAAACACTTTATCATCAGAAACCTGTATTGATACTGCCTCCAGATCCACCTATCCTGAGTCAACATCTACAACATTACATATTCTCAACCTTTGGTTCACTACATCTTGGGTGTTCCACCAACCTGTCTCGTTTTCTTGCTATATTTCTCCACAAACCTTCCTCCAATTATCTCCAGAAACCGTTCATTTGTTGCACTGTCTAGCCATTTTAATTTTAATATTCCCCTATAGCTCCACATTTCAATTTGTCCGCCTTTCAGTTTTTCTTATGGTCCAGGTTTGGTACCTTGTAGGATACAAATACTCCAAACATTTAACTTAAGGAATTTCTTCCAAATTCTTAATTTAGTATTTAATAGTAACAAATTTGTCTTCTTGGAAAAGCCCTTTAGCTTTCTCTATTCTGCTTTTTATAGTCTTTGTCCATCATCTGTGATACTGCTTCCCAAAAAGGTAAATTTTTCTATATTCTCCTTCCAAATTTTAATATTTTAAGAATGCTTACTTTTGTTTCTAGAGCTTTGATGGCTCTTGTTTTGCTTTTATTGATTTTGAAATCTAATTCTTTTCCTAATAATTTTGAATATTATTAAGTAATTTTTCTAAGTTCCTTGTTTTCTCCAATTAGAACAATGCCATCACTAAGACTTAATTAACATTTGTATTCTCTCTCCCTAAACCGTTATTCCAGTCTTAAACGTCTCTTTTATTTGCTTTACTGCTTCTTCTGTACATATGTTAAAAACAATGATGAAAGATGCACGCCTGTCTTGCTCCTTTCCTTATTGTTGCTTCACTTTTTTTATCTTCTACTCTTATTGTTGTGTGCTGGTTCTTAAACAGATAAAAAAAAACTGCCCAATTGGTCTTTGATTACCTCCTTCTCTATTTTGTCTTCTATTCTTCTATACAATATTTTGTTAGGATTTTTGTTTGTTGAGATGATCCATAATGCTATATCTGGCTATGACTTATTCTTCGCTACTCTTTAAATTACATTCTTCTGAAGACATAGCCTAGAAAGTTTCGTACATCTTACATATCAGTTAAAATTGAAATGTACCCACCTTATTCTCTCATTGATTGGGGTATCTAGTATCTAGTCTCATCTAGCTCTATCGCCTTACCCCTAGCTCTGTCAAATTTTGACCTCAACATTGACTTATGGATGGTAAATAGGAAGTAGCCACTATAACTGCTTTTGCAGTATGGATCACCATTTCTCCGGAAATATCACAATTAACTTTTATGACACTTGGAGAAATATTGGGTCCTTCAGTCTTTCGACTGGTTTGTACCCTCCCCGCATATACCCGTGGTGCGTGCGTTACTGAGTCCCTCACAGGTATATGGGACCTACAGTTTAACGCCGGATCCGAACGACACAGTTGGGGAGAGTTTATACTAGGCAGGATACCTCTCGCTGGTTTGACTTGGAGAAATAAAGTATATTATTTATTTACTAAAATTTAATTAAATTTTAAGTTACTTAGAGAAATTCAATGTATTAAATATATAATTAAATTATAATTTACTTACAAAACTTTTATTTACTAGTGAGTAATTATTTGTGACTCGCTCCAAGATAATTAATTACAAGTAGCAGTATTTTGTATTTGCGTTCTTAGCTTCGTTTGAAGAGGAGAGGAGAACATAGAGCTTCTGAATAGGATCTGATGTTTGTCTAATAGTCCGTGAAGTGAACTAAAAGCGATTTTCGGATTTCACATTAAAATGAACACAAATTATGGAAAAATTATAATTTTTTAAATTAAAAAAGTGACTTCTGTTGCTTTGAATGTGTTATAAAACAATGTCAACGTGATGTTAATAACAATTCCTGACATTGTTGCTCGAAATTAATTTTTGATATATCCCGTAATATTTGATGGCAGTTATGAGGATGATGTAGACCTACAATGATATATAAACATTCACTTTCTTCGCTGTGCGGATAGAGACTGTTTGTTCACTGAATCAGTGTTGTAATGAAGTAACAAATGTTATGTTGTCACTCCATATTTTTGAATCCAAAAATTGAAGAATCCTAGAAGTGATGGTGTTTGCCCACTGTGATCCTTACAGCGGATTAACGATATTAGTATTGACAGTGGCAGGTTTGTACAACGGCATCAGTTTGTTCAACGTTTCACCGCTCTAGACAATAAATTCAACAGGAGACAGAACAAAAAATGTAAACTACAAAGTTCAAAGATGAGCTGGTAAAAGATGTAAAGAGAAATATAACAAAATGTAAAGAGTCACAGCTTCCAATTACTACAAGCAGAGAGCGTACGTTGTTTGTTGATAAAAAATATGGGAATTTTGACAAGATGTGCGAGTATTTCAAAGACTGGTACGCTATATTTGCAAAGGACAATAAGTAAGAATGAAGTTAAAAAGATTATGTTATTGGAAAGACGGCAAACAAGACCTGCACTTTTGTTTGGATTGTTTCAATAGTTACCACAAAACTGTTTAATCTGCAGTATGTCTAAAAGGTACAAAAATTAATACTTTAAAATGATCATTTATGTTTAAAATAATGGATCTAGTAAACGTGTTATTTTGGTAGGACAAATGTTGGATGAAAAATAAGAAAAATTGCTCTTTATGATGTAACTTAGACTGGGTTTTCTATACTGGATATTATGCAACCACTAGCATTATGATAATGTTCAGTGTACGAGTATAATATAATATTCGTAAAATTATATAAATAAAGCTTATTAGATGTATGGTTTAAATAACATGTCTCACAAATGTAAGAATAATTTCAAAATTGCAAAACTAATAAATTACAAAATAGAATGATGTTTCAAAAGCGAGCTGAGTGACGAGGATAAACGATCATTTACTAAAACTAAGTGATACTTCTCTGGCAATTCTTCCATTGTCGTTGTATCAAAAATGAGAAAGACAGTCTTTTGTCTTATACGTGAATATCTGTTTAGCAATAGCAAAACTTTAAAAAGAATTTACTAAGACGATTCTAACTAGACGCTAGTTTCTAAATCTGATAAGCGGAAAAACTGTGGAAAATTTACTCGGTAATTATAAAACAGCTGTTTTTATAGACTACTGTTCAGTAATGAAGTTAATTTTCTTTATTTTTATTTAACTTTCTGTATGTAATAAAATAATAATAGTAGCATGTTTGCTAAATTTTACAAGCCTATAATTGTAAAAGCACAATTGCACATTGCTATGAATTTCTATAGTTAAGGAACGTCTCTCTCTTCTATCCATGCTACAGCCCAAAACGAGATTGGCCTCCACCAATCTCTGCCTCTGTACATTGCCGTCCCCTTTCAACCCTCACCCCATGGCTCTCGCATCCTCCGCAACACTATCCTCCCACTCTTCCTCGGTTTGCCTATGGGGTCTTGTCCATCTTGTTTGGCCGAACAGTTTTGTTTAGTCAGTGTTTATGTCTAGCCCAACTTTTCCTCTACTTTTTAACTCCATAAATATCTCTTTAGCAGCCCCAGTCCGTCTTCACATAATGTTGATTACATCTCCATAAGCTATGTACACAGTTCTGTTTGTTTGCTATTTATTGACAAACCTCTAATAACATATGCCTAAGCAATATTAAACATTGTTGGGGCTGTAGCGTTTCATTATTTCTCTTCGGAGGTCTATTTATTATTTTTTTCTTATTTGAACATTTTTTTTTATTAATGTTATACTATAATCAATATATATTATATATTGATAATATGTGTACAACAACTGGTTTTTGTTGTACCAATTTTTATTTCCATCTAATTAACTTTAGATATAAAAGAACAATTTTTATTTCATCTTTTCTTCTACAGATCCAAAATTAACAAATCATTATTTTCAATCTCACAAAACAGTCTCGATGAAAACGCCACCAAAACATCACTCATACAAATTCTGTTTTCATACATTTAGTTATACATATATAATTATTTATATTTAACATTTTATATCAATTATCATTATTACAAAAACAATATAATAATGATTAACAAACAATATCATTATTATTAACAAAAAATATTAGAACAGAACCAATAATAACTATACAATTGTGATTCGGTACCGGGAATCGAACTCGGGTCCCCCGGTATCGTTACAATCCCTCCCCGCCTAAGTCTATTCAACTTTCGGCTTCCAACAAGGAGGGTGAAAATTGAATGACAATATTGGTTAGGTAACTCCGGAAAATTCAGGCCGTGCTGTTGTCTGTATGTCCACATCACTTTTTTGGCACATGGCCCTACTTAAACTATCAGCATTTTTGTGATATTTCCCGGCCTTATGAGTAATGACAAATTCAAATGATTGTAAGGCAAGTTCCCATCTCATTAATCGGGCATTTGCAGATCCCATAGTTTTTAAATAAATCAGAGGATTGTGGTCTGTTACAATAGTAAAAGTCAGTCCCCCATCTAAATATTGACGGATATTAAGAACGGCCCAGACGATACCAGCGCATTCCTTTTCGGTCGTCGCATAATTTATTTCTGGCCCTTTCAGTTTTCTACTTAAAAAAATAACTGGATGTTCAGTTTCAAACTTTATTTTCAGTAAAGTACTAGATGATATAGAAGTGGCATCTGTTACAATTATCTCTCCCTCATTAACTTTTTTCAACGGATCTATTTTTTGAATTTTATGTCCTTCAGGTCCAGAAAGGATATTTATTGGAGCTGATACCATTTCCACTTCTTTATCACTTTTATTTTTTTTTCTTTTTGATGTCTTCTTACCTTTTCTTTCTACAACAGATGATATTACTTCTTTAACCAGTAGCTCAACTCTTTTATCTTCATTACATGTTTGAGTTGCAGGTAAAACATCAGTTGGAATGAAAGAGTTCAACAAGGAATTGTCTTCAGCTGTTTTGTTAGAGCACTGTTCAAACTGTTTTTGATCAATACCTTCATCCTTCGACTCGAACTGTGGTTGAACAATACTTTCACTTATCTCGGAGTACATGTCACTTGTACATACTCTTCCTTCTTCACATGGTTCATCAATAATTAGTCTCTCTATTTCATGCTCCAACTTTGAAATATTTTCTTCTACTATGTCTGCAGGTGTGCTTACTTTTGTTACTTTCTCAGTACTTCTACCTAATGCATGTGTATCTGCTGCAGATTTTTCAGTTGGTGTTATGGTAGAATGCTGATGTGTATCAAGTGTGTCTGTTTCAAAACTTCTAAAAATAGGTGTCATTGATTCTTCAATGGTTGGCTTATCATCCACATTCTCAAGCAACTGAATAGGCAGATTTATTTTATCTGTTGCTTCTTTAACAATAGTGTTGGTTTCTGAAGCAATAAATGAATCAGTTTCTGCTGCATCATTAATAGTGTGCAAAATTTTGTCTCCTTCAGATTTTTCTGTTCTTGATTCTTCCTGTTTAATTAACACATCAAGTTTTGTTTCACCCGAACTTCGACATGTAACATCCTTTACTTCATCTGCCAGTTCATCAAGGGATGTATTCTCAACCTGAAAATCAGCTATAGCAACCTTAGTTATCTGAACCGTTTCAAGTTCAGATTGTAGCGTTTCATTATTTCTCTTCGGAGGTCTAGATTGTACTTCTTGGATCATCTCTAACAGTTCGGAATCAGAATTTTGAGCAGCCATGAATTGTTCATGTGTCGTATTCAGTAGGGACAACATTTCACCCTGTTGATGACTGTCATTTTCTTCAAGGAGTCTATCTTCCTCTTTTGTTTCAGTCTCAACGGTTGATAGCTGATCATTTTGAATTTTTTCTTGTTCTGCTTGCTCTTTTACTTCTATTTCTCGCCTAACTAACATAGACTTTATGTTTACGGCATTCACAAATTCTAACAAATGTGCATTTGTGTTTTGTAAACTCTGCGCCGTTTCATTCCCCGTCAAATAAATTCCTTCATAAGCTGGACTAGCTGTGACTGCAGCCTGAGCAAGTATTTTCTTTTCAGGAATTTCCAAAGTGACATCTACTATTTGGCAACAGAAGGGTTCTGGAAATAATGGGGTGTTAAGCCATCTATGTTCGCCCGTGTAATGTTCAATGGATACATAATTTTGATGCACCACATCAATATCAGCACCTGTGTCCCGATGTATTTGAACTTGTCTACCGTTAACTTTCCCTTGACACTTGAATGGCATTACTTGCTTTTCTAAATCAGATTGGGAAAAGCCTCCAACTTTCAAATCCTCTTTAGTCTCTTTCATAAAACTAGAGACCTCTTCAACTATTCCTGCTACATTTGTGGGTTCATTACTAGATAATCTTTTAGGACATCTATTCCTCAAATGATCCAATGAATTACATAAATAACATCGCATCTCTTTCCGTTTTTCAAATTCAGGTTTAAATTCACTTATCTTTGAATCTTCCCTTTTTTTAAATTCCTTGTCTGGAACATTAGATTTAGGTTGCACCTTCAGAACATTTTTCGGATTCGACTCTATCTTAATATAATCCAAACTTGTTTTTTGGTTAAGACAAGTCCTCAAATCGTCATTTTTCTCTAGTTGTCTCTGTAACTCCAAAGGTGTACTTAAATTTAACCAATCTTGACTCAGCTGTTCTTTTGTTTGGGTAGGAACCCGATATTTTAACTGATTTAAAATCATTAAATTTTTCAAGCTTTTGACATCAACTGCCTTCATTCCTTCAGTCCATCCTTCAAAATATATGGTCAATTGATATACAAAATCTGCCCAAGTCTGGTTCGGTAAGCGTCTAATATTAAAGAATTTGAGTTTTTCAGGGTTTAACTGATATTTTCTCATAAATAATTCTTTTACATAATCATAATTTTCTGCTAACTCTATTGGTTCTCGATGAATGAGTTCTTTGATTACTATTGGTACAACACTAGTTAAAACAATAACCCAGTCTTCAAGAGGTATTTTCGAATGTACCATAGCACGTTCAAATCTTTGAAGGAAAATTGACACATCTTCCTCTTTTTCATCAAATATACCTACAACATCTTTTATATTATACAATTTTGGTTCTACAATTTTTCTAACTTCAACTTCAGTATTAGAAGTCTGTTGAATCCTCAATTTCTCTAACTCAAACTCTCTTTCTAATCTTTTTTCTTCCTTCACAGCTTCAGCTGCTAATCTTTTTTCTTCTTTCACAGCTTCAGCTGCTAATCTTTTTTCTTCCTTCACAGCTTCAGCTGCTACTGTTTCACGTCTAACAATTTCTGTTTCTGTTTTTTGTAACAGATATTTGATTAATTCTTCATCGTAATCTTCATACGATTGAATTAGACGAGTATAATCCTTCTTACTCATTCCTTCACGAATTTCAAGATCTAGATCGATCGCAACTTCGTGCAAAACAACTTTTGGGTACCGTTGAATAAATGCCATTTTAATGAGATATTTTACTAAAAAAAAAACAGTATACCACACGAACACACAGACAACATCAACAGCAAGAAACAAAACAAAAAAAATCTGCCGGACTCACCCAAACGCCTTCAGGAGCTTCTTGTACATAAGTTGCCTTCAACTCGAACTGCAAGGACTGTCTCATCTCGGCCAGGATTCTTCCTTCTTAGTTCCGAAAAAATCCTCCGACTTCCAGTTCACGTTCCTTCAGGACTTCTTGCCTCTTGTTCAAATCAGCATCAATATGTATCTCCCTTTTCAGAATATTTTTTTTTTCTTCTTAGCAACCGTTATTTTTTAAATTTGTGTGTTATTTTCATATTTTCTGCACAAATTTTAAGATTATAATATCTACACCGCTGAGCACCAGTTTATACGTTGTAGCGTTTCATTATTTCTCTTCGGAGGTCTATTTATTATTTTTTTCTTATTTGAACATTTTTTTTTTATTAATGTTATACTATAATCAATATATATTATATATTGATAATATGTGTACAACAACTGGTTTTTGTTGTACCAATTTTTATTTCCATCTAATTAACTTTAGATATAAAAGAACAATTTTTATTTCATCTTTTCTTCTACAGATCCAAAATTAACAAATCATTATTTTCAATCTCACAAAACAGTCTCCTTGACAACGCCACCAATTTTCCATTACATCACTCATACAAATTCTGTTTTCATACATTTAGTTATACATGTATAATTATTTATATTTAACATTTTATATCAATTATCATTATTACAAAAACAATATAATAATGATTAACAAACAATATCATTATTATTAACAAAAAATATTAGAACAGAACCAATAATAACTATACAATTGTGATTCGGTACCGGGAATCGAACTCGGGTCCCCCGGTATCGTTACAGGGCTAATGACTCTGAGTATGGGAGCAGTTAGTTGTATCCACTCTTACTTCAGTATGCTTCATAACCACTTGAGTTAGTTTCACCAGGTTTTCTGGTATGCCAAACTCGTTCATCATAACGTAAAGTTTGTCTCACAAAAAGTATGGTAGACATCGAGATCACGTTCCCATCCATATCTAAGTATCTGTTTTATTAAGACGACTTGGTCAATTGTAGACCTTCCAGGCCGAAACCTGGAATTCCTTTATTCTACAACCTGGTATTCATAGAATAAAGTATTTACCTTATTTTGTTTGTCCGTCTGGTGGCTTTTATTTCTTCTTCGTTATTACCAAGCCTCCAGACGGACAAACAAAATAAGGTAAATACTTTATTCTATCAATATATAAATAAGTGGCTTGGACACCGATAAACATGAATATAAAACCTGGAATTCTATTATTATCTTTCCTGTAAAGAGCCTTATGCTTTGCTTCAGAATGCGGTACGTAAAAGCTTTGTATAAGGTGCAAAGTAATGCAATATTTGTGTACCTGTAAACCCGACGCCGACGCCTTGTTGTTTCTAAGAGCGTTGATAGTTTCTTGTGCTTCTGAATGGATTGTGAGCTAATTTCCATCTCCTGAATGTTCATAATATGCTAGGTATGAGCAGCAATCTTTCCTCTCTTTATCATAACCTCAAGAAGCTTCTCAAAATATTCTTTCCAAATATTTTTAATTTTATCTAGTTTGCTTACAATTTGATTATCTTTGTCTCTCCATAGTGTTGTAGATAGTTTGAAACCTCCCCCAAAGTTCCATAAAGAGTTTACAAACATTCCTGATTTCTACATCTGCAAAGTTCCGCTCCATTTAAAAAAGTAACCCATTTTTCAAAACTTCTTTTCTTCCTTCTGTATGGCCACCTTGCATCTGAACTTTAGTTCAGACCAAAAAGTACATAAATGGTCAGAGCCAAGTTTCCTCTGGCTCCTCTCCAAGTTTTGACGTCCTTGATACTTGTGGCTGCT
Source organism: Magicicada septendecula (assembly GCA_034769895.1). NCBI lineage: Eukaryota > Metazoa > Arthropoda > Insecta > Hemiptera > Cicadidae > Magicicada > Magicicada septendecula. The sequence continues at coordinate 263,544,028 of CM068368.1, read as the reverse complement.
CTATTATCTATGTTTGCGTGGTCCATCTGATTGACAGTTTTCCCACCTGGAGCCATCCAAGTTCCTTTATAGACATCAAGGTAGTTTGTTTCCTGCACAGCTGATACTGCAATTCAGTATTTTTTCAGCTCTTGAACTAGCTTCCCCAGTGTTCCGGTCTGTACAAATTTCTGACATTCCACGATCCAGATGACAAGTCCATATTCCGCTGCCTCAGTCGTTTCCGAGAAAAGTTTCCTGCCCTCCGAGACTTATTTGGTGGTTTCGTAACATGCGATTTTTCCAGGAATTGGTTGTTGGTCTATAGCCCAACCCCCAACCTGAAGGACCAAGTTTCTAATCGAGGTATTCACCTCTAGACAAATTTTTATGTCCAATCAATTACGTCCAGTCACTTTTGACCTTCCTCATTTTCGTAAATTATTAAGTTAATTCTCTGAATTAAGTCCATTATTTTCGGTTCATATATAATTTTATACTTTCAGTCATTCCACTTACATTATCAGAAACTATCTTATATACATTACAAGATATAAAGGTAAAAGTTGTTTTACTCAGTTGTCAGCCTATAAGTTAAAAACAACTGTTTTGTTAATTTGTTAACAAAGACGTTTCTGTTCTATTCCATTCTACATTAGGTAAAATATAAATCGAGCTATACAAACAATTTTGATGGCCAGAAACGAAAAACGGACATCTCACTGGGTGAAGATTACATTAGTATTACTTTCATCCTTATATTGTATTCTTCTAGAATATAAGAAAAAAATAGCCACAAAATCTGTCGTGAAGTACAACATATACTTACCAGGCGTCCCTTAATTCTGGTGGCTTTAGTTAATGTACTTAGGTACCATGATCGTACTCCTAATAATATGCTTGGATTTCGCAATATGAACTTTTCTTTCAGTCGGCATTTTGAGTTTTGCACATATTTATGCGATTTTGTTCGTAAAATATCACTTTATATTCACTGTGTTGTTAATCTTATGGAAACTGTAATTGATTTTTTTCTGAAATAAAGCTGAACTAGTCGTACTTTTATAGGCGGACAAATTACTTGTTGTTGAGTAGACGAAGTAGTAAATTTAGCAACGTTTGTAAATATCTCTTTTAGCTACAAAGTCATTAAAAGACCTGCATATACAAAAAAAAGTTAAATGTGTGTGTGTGTGTTGCGCGCACGCCCGCGCCCGCGCAAATATATGTATGTATAAGTTTTTCTATAACACAGTTAGGAAAATTTTTGCTTTATAATATCGAGAAATTAATATTATTTAAAATGAATAAAAATGTTTACCTAATTATTTGTTTTAGTTTTATTTATGTATCTGAAGATGACACTAATATAAAAACTGTCGAATACAGTATAATAATGTAAATTAAATATATTTTTCTTAAAGAGAATTTTTATTTATTGTCCAATAATAAAAATAACACAAGAATAAAGTGAGTAATTAGTGAATATAAAAGAGAACATATATTGAATGCAACCTTCCAACATATAGGTACTTACTCTAATTTATTTAAATCTCCCCATCGTGGTATATTTATATCATTTTACATAGTCCTAGTCTTAGTACTCATTACTACTTTAGTACCGAAGTAAAATTGTTTTAATGTGTTTCTGGTCCGAAGAGTTGCTTTGATGTGAAGATAATTTATGATCAACTCGTCAATTTAAAATTGCTTATTTCTGTCTGCAAAAACATATCAGCAAATAGTAACGGAAAACATTCTGACACGTCATTACTCAATGCAGGTAAGCAAACAAATAAGCTGAACACTGCACACATCTACCTGTCCGCATGTATAGTATGGAACGCTTAACGTAATAATCGTATGGCTTTTGTTTGGTCTACAAACGGTGCACAAGTGACAAGTAGTTTAGATACCGCCAGTACTGTGCAACACGCAAAGATGTCCAACTGATTGCCATCCAGCACACGTGTGTTCTGAATCACCACACAAAGAATGTCCAACTGATTGCCATCCAGCACACGTGTGTTCTGAATCACCACCCAAAGAATGTCCAACTTATTGCCATCCAGCACACGTGTGTTCTGAATCACCACACAAAGAATGTCCAACTGATTGCCATCCAGCACACGTGTGTTCTGAATCACCACACAAAGAATGTCCAACTGATTGCCATCCAGCACACGTGTGTTCTGAATCACCACACAAAGAATGTCCAACTGATTGCCATCCAGCACACGTGTGTTCTGAATCACCACACAAAGAATGTCCAACTGATTGCCATCCAGCACACGTGTGTTCTGAATCACCACACAAAGAATGTCCAACTGATTGACATCCAGCACACGTGTGTTCTGAATCACCACACAAAGAATTTCCAACTGATTGCCCATCCAGCACACGTGTGTTCTGAATCACCACACAAAGAATGTCCAACTGATTGCCATCCAGCACACGTGTGTTCTGACAACACGCAAAGAATGTCCAACTGATTGCTCATCCAGCACACGTGTGTTCTGAATCACCACACAAAGAATGTCCAACTGATTCTCATCCAGCACACGTGTGTTTTGTATCACCACACAATTTAAATTTCAAAATGCAACGGCCACTCCACGATACCTACAAATTACTAACAAAAATTTTGAAATGAGCAATTATCACAAAGAATGTTACAAGAAGCCCTTACTACCCACAGCTCATAAACCCTATAAAACAAAACAATATACAGTATAACAGTATACAACTGCATGTTTTTAATTACAATTATGATTATATGCAAGTCGCTCGTCTTCCGAATTTGCAGTCTCACAAAGCATATAAATGCGGCTGAATTCCCCCTCATTAATCCTTAGATTGTGCCAGTGGAAAGAGACATCAATTATCTACCATGTTAGTTGAGGAATTGATGCTGGTAGGACACTAGATCTTAAACCTCAAACCTACACCACCCATACATTGATTCCTATGTATCAGTAGGTATATAGGTATCAGTAGGTAGGTAGGGTCGCTTCGCTTTTGCTGAGTTCGTTCCTCCGTTTGCTTCACCCACAAATGTTGACATTAATGATTTTTAAAAAGATTATGTAACTAAGAATGTTAGAGATATATTTTATATCTCCCTTGAATCAAGCAAATACACAGAATTTCCTGTATACTACTTCGAAGTACAGGCGAAGAAAAACGAGACCCCTGTTTCCTTTACTGCGTTTAACATACTATGAGTTAATCAGCACACATTTACAAAGCAGTATCCAAAGAACTTCTTGATCAGGAAAATCACAGGACAGTAATGTCATTAATTTGTTCGCAAATAATGGGTAAAGTTTGAAGTCGCTTTGTGAAATTCTAAATTCCGTAATCTGTTTCTGGCGATTCTACCAGTAATATAAAACATTAATATACCTGCATATGCACTTCTGCCCATGTATTTAAATAGGTACAGGAATCACTTCAGAAACATTTATAACCTCTTTCATGCTAGTGATAACATAAATCAATGTTTTAATGATGCGGGCATTTAAAAGATAAACACTAACCACGCGCCCATTTGGCTATTAATAAGTTATCACTTCCCTAAAAAACGTGCCTTCAAAAGAACCAAAACATCTGTGATCGCCCTCCTCACTTGCTCCATTTCTATTAGTTTTTCTTTCATTTCATTCTTTTACAACAACAAAAAGCAATTCCAGCCGCGCGTGTGCGCTCGAATACTCTCTGCTAGGTGACCATACATTGAATTGCACAATGATGTGAATGACAATACCTTATAAACTGTTTAAGTCCTTTTGTAATTGCAAAAAGAAGAAAGTAAACAAAGAAGGAAGTTCATAAAACGTGTTCAGTGTCGTGTGTTGGCATCAGTCGGGTACTCTCGCTAACGTGAACATTACTGTTCACGGATTTACGAAACTGTAAATCTCAAATGACATTATCTGTCCTTCACACCTCGGAAGAAGAGTCGACCAGTTACAACGAAGATCACGCCACTAAAGATGACTTCCGCAGCTGAAATCGAAGCGTGTGCCACACCTAGATAGGGTGGCAAGTTTACAAGTAAATGTCTCTGGCCGTGAAATTTTAAAAATTTCTGGAATCTTTAGAGTCTGACCTGTGTATAACAAATTGACAACAGACTTTACCCTTCAAAAAGTCCGACTATTACTAAATAAACAATAAATATCCCCGGACTATGAAGTTTGTACTTACAGAGACGAAACGCAAGGTAATCGATTTCCAAGCTACCTTCAGCAGCTCCTGCCTCCTGGCCCTGTTCAAGTATAGTAAAGATTTTGCTCTATAACAGGCCTACAATGGCATTTCTTAAAAAATCAATGTGGTTTCGTACAAGCCGAGATCGTTTCCATGTTGCACCTGGACGTATAGGATACTGGCCGAGTCAGGCTACGAGGAGGTTGTCTTAGATCCTTGTCGCTCGAACGAGAAATTTACGTGTAAGAGTCGCACAATGTCGTCCAGAGATCCGACATCGAGTCCGTTTCTTAGCAGACGAGAAAAGAATCACTGATAGACTTTTTACCTTACCGAAGCCCCCATCCCCCACACAATGCCTTCTTGGTTTTTTCTTCGGATTGGCCTTTGAATCTTTCTTTTATACACAGCGGCGAAGTATTCCCAGCTCAAGGCTGCAGAAAATCATGAACACCAGCACATAGCCTACACCTGACGATAATTTCGCCAAGTTTTCCGATCGTAGCCGACTCGAACAGCGCACCACGGTGCTGAAACACCCCGCGCATCTTCTGTCAGTCTGTCCTCTTCAATCCGTATAGTATAGTATAAAATTGTACAGGTTGTTTGTACAATTTTAGGTTGTTTGTTTATTATTTTTATTATTAGGCCTACATCGTATACACGTAACCGCTTTTGTTACGTAGATTATTTGTTGTAAACTTTAGCAGTTTTAAATATATTTTCTATCGTAAGTAAAGAATTTCATGATGTACTATGACAGTAATATTTCACGAACTTGTACTGTAAGCAACACAGCTAACACAGTGGTGATGTATATCGTTTGTTGCATTCCATACTATTACCCAGTTGTTCACAAAGTTTTTGAGTCGCGGAGCGCTTAATAGGAGAAATTCGTCACGGAGGTCTAACATTCCCTTACCACTTACATGAGTACTAAACTGAATGGCAGTAGTACTGGCGATGGAAAGTCAATAGTATTTAGGCTTGTTGAAGATTAACTAAATCTTAATCAAAAAATGTGATCTACTTAATTAAAAAATGTTTTAATTTATAATATTAAATTTAAAAATGAAATATTATAAGAGCGACAAAAACATTGTTAAGATAATACAAGATCAATGCAGGTAACTGTATCAAATTTTGAAAATTTGTCTCGTTTTTTATTTTTCTTTGTAATGTCGCGGAGCACAATTTTAGAATCTCTGCTATTACAGTATCTGAGCTTATGTGATTTGATACGGCCATGAGCAGAGAATGAAAGGTGATATATCCAAAACGAATTAAAGTGAACACCACAACCCGAAAGGAAAATTGAGAACCCAGAAAGAGTTGGACAGAAGTTATTATCAATTATCCATGACGTATAACCCGATTGTGTGTGTGTGTGTGTGTGTGTGATCATCACAATTACCATAATAATAATCGTAATCTTATAAAAGTTAACTTTTACTTTTCTCTTCGTAACCTATAATTTGAATTTCTGCACTCATTTTCAACTTGGAGTTCAGTGGTTGTGTAGAAAGTTGTTTTCGTTGGGATATGGAATTCTCAATGTGGTACATCGCTGAAAGCTACGATGCATAAAAATAAATTTATTCAATATTATAAATATTGCCTCTTCTTTTAATACGTAGGTGGCATCATCCACTTTCCGTGCACTAAAAAAAGATTTATAATACACAAACGCTTAATTTTATTCTTTTTAAATATAGAAATTACAATGTTCGCAGGTGTTCATTAACGCCCACGGTTCTTGTATATTCCAGAAGCGGTTGGTTACGCAAATATTTAAATTTCATTCTTAGATTCTGTAGGCAGCCGCATAGTGTAATTATTTGCGAGTCTCTCTGTGTGTGTGTGTGTGTGTGTGTGTGTGTGTGTGTGTGTGTGTGTGTGTGTGTGTGTGTGTGTGTGTGTGTGTGTGTGTGTGTGTGTGTGTGTGTGTGTGTGTGTGTGTGTGTGTGTGTGTGTGTGTGTGTGTGTGTGTGTGTGTGTGTGTGTGTGTGTGTGTGTGTGTGTGTGTGTGTGTGTGTGTGTGTGTGTGTGTGTGTGTGTGTGTGTGTGTGTGTGTGTGTGGAGGGGAGGGAACACAAGTGCGTGAAAAATCACAATGCCGTTGACCCAACCTACACATAGTACAGACTATAGTTTCTTCAAATATTGGTTTTAGTACTGAGATTAACGTCTTCGTAATGTTTAAGGTAATTTCTGTTATAAAATATGGCTGAGCGTTTTTTTTTTTGTGGCTTTTTGAAAGAGTTCAGTTAATATAAAGTAAAAGAAATCTGATCTGAACAGTTTAAAATAAAGAAAATTTCAACTGACAAACTGGCGAAGAACTTGTTGACGTTTATGGATCGCTAAGTTACCTACAAACTATTCATATATCGAGAACTGCTTACGGACTAGCGTTCAATTATTTTAAACTTTTTTTCAATTGATATGGAGAAAAACGAAGAACGAAGAACCCACAGTATAACGTGACACAGGAGGTAATAATAGAAGCACGTGACTGTAAAGTGCTAAAATGATGTCTCGTTTGAGACACTCGGCCCCGACCTTTACGTTAGTTGACAGATCGCCAAAGACGATTGAACATGTGCAAGAAGAGACGACCCATCTGTAATATGCCTGATAGATTGTAGCAATTCTGGCACAATTTATTTATAACCTTAATCTCTCTAAAAAAAATATACAACTGTTCATCTTCAGGTATGGTAGACTTTGATTTTCTCTTAAAATCAACCGGCCGCGACCTTCTGTTTTATGAAATTTCAATAATGGATTTCTGTGGAGATCATCTTCCATGTAATTATTGCAACTGCATACGTTTAAGTGAAATCGAAGGCGAATTAGGTAATACATATTTGCTATTATTATTTTATAGGTATTATAGAACTATATAATTATTTATATTATATTTTTAATATATTGCTATAAAGGCATTACTAAGTCACTTTTATTTACGATTAATATGAACGAAAAATGTACTTTCTCCTCTTTCCAAAAATACACCACTACTACCACTACTACTACTACTACTACTACTACTACTACTACTACTACTACTACTACTACTACTACTACTAGGCCTACTACTATTTATTCTTATTATTCTATAGCGGTCTTATTTTGTATCTAGGCTTGTCAGACAGGTAAGGAGACTCGAGTTGTGTTCGCAGTTGAAAGTATTATTATCTCTATGCCATTTCGTAACTTGTTGTACACCTGGTCGGTTCAATACATGAGTGGTTTTTATTTACTCGTACGAGCGTCTGTAAGAAAATAAGAAATTCACATTTTACTTGAGGTTTTGGCACCGAGCTATGCCAGAAGTAATTGTTACATCGATATGCAAAGCAGAACATTGTCAGAGTAAAATTTGACATGCCAAATTTAAAAAGATCGCCTATAAATAAAATCCGTCGTTTATAGCTACCAAGAATGTAGGCTATTTCCTGCGGCGTTTTTGTAACGAGGGGTAAATAGAGGTCGCCCAGCATTTAACCCGGTACAGTACGTGCATGCGCCTATATGATCAACTACAATATACAAGTCATTCACAATGTTACTGTCATCTATTTCAATATCTTACTCGACCAGAAGGATAAAAATAGGAAGGCTTTGATGTAAATGTTCTTAATATCCCGACACTGTCTCTGAGCTCGCACCAGATTGCATCGTCTGTGTACTCGGATTGCATCGTGTAGTACCACACAGATCGCGCCGTTAATAAGATGAGATTACCGTTTTGCATCCACGACCCCACAATTAGCATTCATCAATCGCAGATTATCTCCTTCATCGGAACGGACCCATTCAAATGGAGAAACATATAAACAACGTAATTACACTGATGACAGATAAAGAATTTTACCAATGATAACGGTTGCTTTGATACCGAATGTCATCCTTCTGAGCGAGGAAACATTACTACTGTTGGTAAAACTGCGATTAAATCATTATCATATCATTTTTTAACACGTCGAAAGTTCGTTAGTGCGTGTGGGTTTGGTAGATCAGAATCACTTTCCCAGTGTAGCGTAAACATTAGTCGCTACACTACTAATACTCAAGGTAACGCTTCTTGTTTAAATAACATAGGTAAGGTTCCGGTCCAAGGAAACACTAATATTTATATAAACGAGGCAATATAAACTTTATAATCTACCCAAACAAATATTTACAAACCATTTTATAATATTAATTTTGGAGGGAACTCCTGCAGAATGGCGCAATCCATTCTTAAAAAATCGTCATGGTCACAGCGCTTATTATTTCTGTGTGTGTGTGTGGGAGAGGGGGCTACAAGAAAGTTTTAATCTGCACTTGTTGCTAATGAAATAGAACTATTAATGTGAAAATATGTTCGTTGAAAAGCAGTAAATGTTCATTTTTGCAAAATTGATTGTTGTCCTACATTCTATATAGTAAATATAGTTTACATAGTAAAGTTTAATTATGCGCGGTTGTGCGGAATATTGCACAACTGTAGGGTTAAGCAATGTTCCCGGTATCAGCTGATGTCTGTTTATTGCATGCACACAGTTGCCAATTTATGTTATAATAATTATATTATTACAAAAATAATTACTTAATTTTGTAATGTATGTTTTCTAACATCAGTAATTAAAATATGCATAATCATAATCAAATAATGAAAAGAAACAAAAACACGAGCTAAAAGTGTTTCAGGCCTACAGTGTAAACTGAACTACACTTTGCTAGAATCGTGCTTTTGCTTGCTTTTATTATTCAGGGGATACTAGTTAAATCTCAAATATTTGAAAAGTTAAAATTCTAATCAATTTCCCTATCACGTTTGATTCTGTTTGTATAGCAATAAAGGGAGTTCTGAAAACCCTTGGGGGAGCACAGGAATTGAAGTGGGGAGTAGATTTAAGATCGGAAGGTAATTTCTTCAATCTTACACAGACCTCAACAAATTATATTACTATAGACAAGGTGTTACATGTAGGATTCAAAGACTTGAAAAAAGCCTGTCTCTCGATACCAGATATTTGGAAATAGTTATTTACAACGATAAAAGTGGGTGTTAATGAACAAAACATACATATACAAAAAGCAATACAAAGAGGACAATAAGCAAATAGCCAAATTAAAATGCAGAATCAGTTGCTACGTCGGGCCTTAAATAGGAGGGTTTCATATCGCCCACTCTTATTTTAACAATAGCTGGACTAAGCCTTAGAAACTTGGACATGTAAAAGAAAGATTGTGGAACTATATACGATTAAACGACAAAAGCAGTATACACTTTTGTTTGCTGTATACTAATAGAAACTGAGGTCATTTATGTGGTAGGAAAACTTGTCGAGAATTACGAACTATGGAGTTTGTAAATAAATCTATAAAAGCGAGACAATATAAATCGCTTATAACGATTTTGAAGGAGACTGAATTTTTAATCCTTTCATTTTTCGATAAATCGTTACATCTGAGTCTGCTAGGCCTACATAGACCTGTAAATGATGTAGTGTACTTTGTAGTGCATTAGAGTATACGGACGAAATTATTATAAAAGTGTAAACAGTAAGAACGGTAATACACAAAAGACGTATTCCATTAACGTATTCCGGATAATATTAACGCATTCCACCAATTAACTATTTAACCGTATCACTATCTGTGAATATGGTAAAAGTGTTATTTTGCTTTCATTTAGCGATTTACGCATTATCCAAGCGTATTGAATATTGTAGTAATGAATGGCTTTTATAAAGAACGCTTTTTAATATTTACCACACTGATCAAGTTTGTATGGGCGATAAATTTTAGAATAAGGTTTTGATAGTTTGTTAGTTGAAAATTAGGTATCGTATTCCATTTATTGATAAATTATAAATAAATTGTTTATACTAACTAATAAATATTCCATTCATAAACTTTGTGTACTAAGTTGTGTTACAAAACAATGAAACTACTGTCATACATAATTCTGAAATAGTAATACTTAATTTCATATTACTTTAGACATTTAGGAAAATAGTAACAATTTTCTAAATTTTTTGCCAATTTTTTACTGAAATTACACTAATTCTGAATAAGATCAAAGGCGTGAAGAGTTTCGGAGACAGTTGGCACTTCTGTCTTTTCTTTTCCGTCAGAACTCTCGTTGCATTTACTGTGTGCTTTCTACTGTGATATAATTGCTATACCTGACGTTAATTTTGTGACGCCTGCCTAGACCTGGAAATTGTATTGCTAAAAGCAATTATATATTCCAAGCGATATCTCACTTTCTACCGTACGTGGTTATTCGAGAAATGAGATTTGAAAGGAAATTCATTCAAATTAGTCTTAAAAAATAATAATTTATAGAACTGATTTTTCTTCGCAGTAAAGTTATATCTTTCTTCGCAGTAAAGTACGTATTATTAAAAAAAGCAATGAAACGCTTCTATTAGCTGAACGGTACTTTTATGATTTTGATATATAGTATATTCGGAAGGGCCATTACGCAAGGTGTTCAGTCAGGATTAGATTCCTTATTTCGTTACAGGAAACCAAAATCATAAGAAATTTCGCGTCATATATTTATGTGCATACCAGTAAATTAACTTTAAAATTGTAAATGATAACTTTGAATTAAAACAAATCATAATTGTGAAAGAGGATTAAGGCAAAGAGTGTTTTTTCATTTGCATTTGTTTACTTAATCTTGGTGACCAAGTTCTGTTTTCCTTTAGTATAATCCTGTTTTACAAAATGAGGTCGACGTGAGGTCGAACTTCTTTCGACACTCTATGCCAGTTTAGTCACTTTAAAACTTTTAATTTCCAGACAACTTCATCAACTTTTCGAAAGATATGTTTCCTATCATACCTTGAAGACAGACCAGTCAGTATTTTTTTGTCACGATTGTCAAAGTATTGTTGGCTACTTAGACAAAGTACAGAACCTCGATCAGACATTTGTGTTTGTGGTGTTGAGTCTGACGTGACTTTGGCCAAAACTCCTGTAAATGGGTTTAGAAAGTAAAGAGCTGGAGTTACATCCAATCTATAACGAAAAAGCAAGTGTATGGGAGTGATTTTTAACGTATAAGATCGTTATTGAATGTTTGTAAAAATGCGGAACAAGCCTACGACAGTTGATACAAAGAAAACATCCACTTTAGCTGGGATCGTAACTGCGATTCATACAAGGAATGAACTTAGTACCTACAGCTTCATTCGGAACTTAGATAATCTCTGATCTATTCTCATTGCCTGGCAAGAAACTTTGTTTCAAGGTCAGAAACATCAACTGCAAACGAAATAACGAAAAAAAGAGAAGAATTAATGGTAAGAAAAAGTAAAAAAGGCGAGAAAGAAATATTAAAATATTTAACTTTACTCAGAGTGTGAAGCATGGACATCTTTTAGCCCTAGACTCAAATATATTTTCATGTTTCTCAAAGATTACCGTTTTATTTTTAATTCCTTACTTACAATCTATGATACTACAGACAACCGGTCTATCGAATATAAGACATAAGATTGTCAGTTACATTTATTGGTCATACAGTGTGTTAAACTTTAGCATATGATTTAAAATCGTGTAGAATTATTCACGAAGTAAAATAGTAACACAAATTAGGTTAGGCAACAAAAATTTTCGTTGACATACAGACAGGTATTAAAATTTTATGAATATTTGTTACATACAATGTGCATATATTTAAAGTATGGCTACTTAATAATTACTTAGAAAAGTAATGTATATACTTTTCCTACTACCAGGGTGGTCTAACTTGGCTGGCCGATCCGAATTAGATCCCACCTACGATGCATTCTGCGCGCTCCAGAACCAGTTACACAAAAACTGGATAGCTTAGGGAGATGTAAACCGTATATGGGAGAGTTGTAACATGATGATGGTGATACTGACGTGATAATGAAAGTTTTCAACATCTTCGCAGACATAATTTGTTAATTATTTCTTGATGTACTCCGTTCCATAAGTAAGGGAAAGATTTGAGACAACTGTAGAGGAACAAAGGCGAAAGCTATTGATAACTATGCAACCGTCTTAATAACATCTGTCGGAACTGCAACAGAACTCTCCGGCACCAACAGCAAAACAATGAAACCGATCATAAACGTGTATTTCTGGAATCGGGACGGTAAAGTAGTTATTTATTGGTACCGAGGGCAGGCTGGCTAAAAGCTTTTGAAATTATAAAATGAAACAACATTACATTCCTCTTGAAAGTTACAAGACATAAAAGCGTCCGTTCCAAGTATAGGTTTTAATGCAAGGAATGATATGCCTGTCTACCGTGTTGCTCTCTATACCTCCTCTCTCAAACTCGGTCTCTCTCTCACTCACTCACTCACTCTCTCTCTCTCACTCTCTCTCTCTCTCCCCTCTCTCTCTCTCTCCCCCTCTCTCTCTATCTCTCTCTCTCTCTCTCCCCCTCTCTCTCTATCACTCTCTCTCTCTTTCTTGCTGTGAGTCTATTTATCGGTCGCTTGTTGTATGTGTAATAACTGATAAATGTGAATACATTTGATGTTGGGAGTTTACGTTTACGGGAGGGGTCCGGAATCTCCACTACTGCCTAATCTCAAAGTACAGTACAGACTTTTAGTAGGTACGGCGGGTAGGGAAGAGGTGTTCAGTAGAATGTTCGCGTTTGTTTCTATGTTGTTGTACTGTATGTACAGAAGTCTACTTAGTAAGATTTTACATTGTATTGTAATGAGCAAACAAAGAGATTTCTTCTGGTAGTAAGTACTGGAGACTTAATTCAATTACAGTTTGATACCTAATATCTGTGATATCTAAAATTATAACCTACTATACTCTAACAACTACAAATTTAATTATACTTAATTGACTTAATATAATTGAGATACGTCTAGTACTTTTTCTCATATTCATGTTTTTCATTTTATTACACGCAATTTTGTCAGGATAAAATTCGAAGAACTATAAAATTAATTTACACGTGTAAAGTAATTGTTAAATTTAATTAATGCATTAATTAAATTTAAAGCAAATATCAATGTGTGATGTTCTTTACCTTCAGTTACGTTTGTGTGTATGTCTAGGCGCGCGCGAGCGCGCGCGTTCGAGTGTATATGTCGCATCTGTAACATGCGAAAACATAAAGTTTACTACTTGCGATTATAATACTTCCCGTGTAACACAAAAAATAGTTTTGCGCCATAATCATTAATCACTCTAGCCTCAAATGGTCGAATTTAAGCATTCATACTAATGACTACGTAATTATAACTGACATTTTTAGTACCATAAACCTATTGTTACCATAAACCTATTCTTCTGATTTTTACTCACAATTCTACTATAATTGTAACTAATGATTAATGATGACGTTATTATAATAAAGTGTGTTGTATATTTCACTATATTTTGTATTTCATCAAGCACATCATTAATGAACTGCACTTGTCTCTACACAGGCGTATTTTTGTTCCTATAACGTCATTTGAAACTCTTTCAGTTGTACTATCGGCTACGATATAATATCCAAATTTCAATTTATAAATCATCCAAAAAAAGTGTACAGACTTGGTAACATAAACTATTTTTACTTTTTGTATTTCACATTAATAATTTAAATGATCATTGTCGTCTGCCTTACAATTTATTATGACCTTTTTTCTGTGCGTATGGCATGTGCATCTTAAGGGACCAAATTTACAGTATCCTTTTTTTTTAACAATTCAGTCTTATTATTTACTGATTCTGGAGACAGCAAACGCAGACCTTGGTTTTGTGTCTCGCGTTTCCGTCTTGTGACTAACTCGGGACGGACACACAACCTAAACTACCCAAATGTTTGTCGCCGGTATTAGGAACAAGGGATTGGATTGACTTTACATCAAGCTGAGCACTGTCAAAGACAACTTCACGCAATGAATGTCTTATCAAATGACAAATGACCCACTCGCTAATCTGATGTTAGGCTTTTCATCTGATGTCTAATAATATTTACGATATAAAAATCGCATCTGATAAAAATTATTCTACACCAATATAGTCTACATTTGTTAAATGCATTAACAAACTAACCTTCTAATGACTTTGCCTATGACTATTGAAAAACTGTCAGATTACTTTACAGTACGCAAGAAGTAATCATGTTTAAAAGTAACCGAACAACATATAACAGTGTGTGGCTGTGTTATATTATAACAATATGTTCCAAACCTGAATTCACGTACTTAGCACTTGGATGCACTTCTTTGGAGGCACATATCAGAACTGAACATTTCTGTATGGGAAATAAAACAGTGGGAAATATTTTCTTCTACCTTCGTTTTAATTATCCCTTAAGCCCATTGTCATACGTTTTCATCAAGAAGTAGTTTCTTCTGCCATGCAAGATTTAACTTTTTCCCTTTAACGCAAGAATAACAAAGTAATAAGGATGTGTTTCTTTCACTGTTGTTTCATTTTATAATTTCAAAAGCTTTTAGCCAGCCTGCCCTCGGTACGATTAAATAACTACTTTACAGTCCCGATTGGAGTCGGAGTGTTTATATTGCTGTCGGAGTGTTCTGTGTTCTGAGAATGTGCTTTGGCCGGCACATCTTGTTAAACCATGACAGTTCTGAAACACGGTTTTTCTAAATATGGAAATAAAATTCTATTATGTTAATTATGTCTCTTTCCTATTCTAATTATTATTACTAGAGAAAATTAGCAATATTTAAAATACTTTTAGCTACACCAAGTAAAGCAGGGAAGTTGACTTTCAGGATAATTATTTAATAATTAAAATGTATATCAAGACGTATACTTAACCACAACACACACAAAAATTTCTTCGTAACATGATACAACCTGAATCTTATCACTGACAAACCTGGACAGATGTCACATTTTGTTGAATGTTCAGACGAGATAGCCTGACGGAAAACGTAAACACTATTTACGTGTGAATACGTAATGATGTAATGACTGTGTAATAATAATTTGCTGGCATCCGTCCATTTTCGTAGTCTGCCAAATCTGGCTCGTTGAACCTAACCTAGACTCGCCTGATAGACATCAACACATTTCTCTTAAACATTTTCTTCCGTATAATTCGAATGACCGTCAAATTATTTCTGTTTTATGAAAACGTTTACAAGACTTGTACAGTCTCAATGATTTCACTTTCAGTGACAGCATCGAACGAGTCGTATGCGTGACAGCATAGTATGTAAACAACTTTCGTGCAGTTCATTTATTCATTTTAATGGTTCAATGTTGTAAATGTTTTGTATATTATCCATTCCGAGTGTACACACAGGGCGCCGAATAATAATGGCACTATCCTTCCTGCAGTATGTTTTTTAAAGCAGAAGTGCTACAATAGTCATGAACGGATTAGTATATTTCATGCATTAAAATTATATTCTTTTATCGGATTAACAAACTTATGGTTTTCTTCGACAAAATGCGTGGCATATAGTGAACTGGATGTCCTGTTTCCTTCCCCTCTTTTTTGATCCGCTCGTACACTTTTTAATTGCTACATCTATACCATGCTTCTTAAAACATGATTTAAAAAAACCATATACTCTTATTTCACTTCACTTGAATTCAGTTCAGGTAACTCGGACAGCACCATTGCGGATTTTATCAATTAGCAGAACTGTTCTGGAGAGGTCAGCAATTTTTAATATCTAGGCTATAATGTGTCTTATATTATAAACAATGACATGGTGAATAAACTACATAAGTTCAACCATATTTGCGGGACCATCAAGAGAACTCTAAGATGAATGAGTAAAGAAACACGCCTGAAGTGCTACAGGGTGACGGCCCTCCCCACAATTCTTTATGGGTCTAAGAATTGGATTTTAACGAAATCGCAGGCCAGTCATATTCAAGCGGTCGATATGAGATTTCTCAGACAAGAGGCAAAGTACAGTATATACTCCTCAAGATCGTAAAAGAAGTGCAGATATAGTCTACAGCAGGAACTGTACACTATGAGTATACTCGATAGGATTGCCCAATAGTCCAGTAACGCAACCCCAAACAACTATTGAATAACCGAAGGGATCGAGAGGTATGGGACGTCCAAAGAGGTGTGGGAGCGACCAGCTCTAGTCCACCTGCTTGGGACGGGAACAAACCATTTTTGGTTTAATCCTACTGAAAGATAATGATGATGATGATCAATTAGCAGAACCGGCCCTGGAATAGATCCGAAATCTACAAACTGATTATCTAAAAAATTTCGATAACTCATATTCGACTTCATTATATTTTCCTCCATTTTGATCGTATTCTGACTTTATTTTTTCTACATTAATTTTGTGTGCTAATCCATTGTGTTACTAATAGCACTTCACTTTGTTATATAGACGTCATCGACATCATTTAACAGTATGTACATTTTGTATAGTTATGGAAACTGTGGAGGATGGAAATGTAAATCTGCATAATATCTATATTCTTACCTCCATCTGTCTTTCGTTTTAGGTGGCAGATTTCTCTAAAGCTACAATTCTGTTAATTCTATTTGCTATTCGATTATGATTTCTTTAAGAAAACCATACACCTTTGAACATGACAAATAATAAAATAAGCAACTACGAATTACAGAGTAGGTTAACACTGATAAAAACATTTGATGTATAAAAGTATAATAAAATCAGAAAGCCATGCTAAGGATTTCCTAAGCTGATCCTTACAAAAAATTAATAGTTTAGTCTTCTACAAACAACTATATTTTCATGTTATGGAAAGAAGTAGAAAACAAATAAATATGTACTACTGACAAGAATTTAGATGTATAAAAATTAAATTCACATAAACAAAACCTTTAATTAAATCCAAGATATAAGGGCCTGTCAACACTGTATAGTTACAAAGAACATACATACCTTAGGCAGGGTAAAACGTCCCGGGCCTCACATAGGAGTAGCATGACTATGCTCATTTTTTAATGGTGTTGTATGATTTTATCCTTTGTAAACTGATATTTGATATTTCAAGTAAATAATTTCTTTAGTATTAGTCTGACAACCACAGTAAGCGTCTCAAGCGTTGTAGTAACAAAGGGGAGTTTGCAAATTCGTGACGTGAATAAACACTTTTTGAGAGGATTAAGTGTAAAACGTACAAAAAAGAAACCGTATTCAACGTTTTCGGACTCTTCTCCACCAAATACGACAGTTAAGCTGGATTTATGAATTTAAAGCAGGACGGACGAGCCAAACTGATGAACCACGCAGTAGATGCCCCTTAAAGTGACTGTGCCAGAAGTAATTGAAAAAAATCTACAAAAGCGCTTTGGCAAATCGTAGAGTGAAAGAACATAATACGCGTATATTAGAGATTTCTGGCACATGAACGGAAGGCGGGCGCTATGTCTTGCACGAACATTTGTATACGACAAAGGTGCGCTCTAGGTAGACGTCGCGTTTGCTTACACCTCACAAAAACAATGTCGATTGAATAATTGTCTGGCATTTTGTAAGCATACTCAAACAGAATTTTGCCTCAGTTCACAACTTTTGATGAGACTGGGTCTACCACAAAAATCCTGAGACCAAACGAAAGTCAAAACTATGGACCACGAAAGGCGAACCAAACTCAAACAAGCCAAAGGCAAATCCGTCTGCTAGTATGGTTATGAAGAATATGACAACATGAATAATGAATGACAATAATGAACTCAAATACAAATGACTGCATTAAAAAAAAAATGTTTTACAAAAACAATGAACCACCTCACACATCAAAACTTGCGCTGGCTAAAATAAATCAATTAGGTGATCATCTGCTCCACGCTCACCATACTTGCCATAATTAGTCCCGAGCAGTGGCGGCTCGTCCATAAGAGCACAAGAGCACGTGAACCCCCTATAAAAATAATTATACGATATAAATTATACATCTTTATTGACCCAGTACTAAAATGGCTTATCTTCAGTAAGTTTAAAAGAGCGGACAATGAAAAAGAGCGTAGAGCGCGCCAAGTGAAGTTAAGTGTAATGACGCGCCAGTGGCTGGGAGCGGACTGAATAGAGGTGGGCCGATATACCTGTAATAGGTATTTTGGAACGATATTTTTGTGGAACGGATGTAACAGTGACTGAAAAGTTGAAATACCTGTTATTCGCGGCGACGCTGTTCCGAGTCGAGACACGCCGCCCTCGCTGTTCCGAGTCGAGGCACACCCCCTACGCACCTACACAGACACACACACACAAAAAGTACGCAAGATCACGTAAACGAATATGCCAAGGCCAAATACTAGGCGTACAAAAATATCGCTGGAACGCAAGGAACAGCCAGTAACGCGTATTTAAAATACTAGTGATATCACCGATACACAAGGAACAACGCGTTCCAGAGTAACAGTAGTACTGTATTTTAGTAACACCTAATATTTTAGGAACACCTAGTATTTCAGGAACAGGTATATCAAGCATATTTCGAGTAG
Source organism: Magicicada septendecula (assembly GCA_034769895.1). Classification (NCBI taxonomy): domain Eukaryota; kingdom Metazoa; phylum Arthropoda; class Insecta; order Hemiptera; family Cicadidae; genus Magicicada; species Magicicada septendecula. The sequence continues at coordinate 263,525,412 of CM068368.1, read as the reverse complement.
GAACTATAATAGTACGAGCCACTTTTTCGTCCTGTATACTTCATTCTGCGCAAAGAGCGGAGCTGTTTTTAATAAAGGAAAAAATTCATCCTGATGTTACATTTATTCTCGTGTGATATGCAGATATATAATACAGATTATATGCTAATAAATTATATATTATACTAGTCACCAACTTGTAACTAAAATCGGTTGGTAAAACTTTATGTTTTTACTCAAAAAAACTTTATGTTCCGAGTCGTTAGTGAAATAGGTGTATTTAATTATATTGAGTTATAACCTATAGAGTGGCTGATGTTGATAAGCTATATTATACTTTTTATTAATGTGATTTTAACTTCACTACACATCTCACGTAAATGATGAGATTGTTGTAATGGACATTTATGCACTTTATCTAGTCCTGTTCCTTAAATATCTGTAATGCATTTAATTTACTTTTGTTGTTGCTTATTATTTTAAGTTTTTATTTATGTATTTATATTTATTTTATTACAATTTGTTTTTTTATTTTTATTTGTAAAATTTTGTTTATTCTCATTCACTCTTGTGGCTTACTGTTATGTTTTTATTATACGTTTCTGATGTTTTTTCACATTATTTTTTGTGGTATTACGTGTAGGCCTACTGTAAATTATTTAATTGCCCCGAGTTTCGCAACTGATTTGTCTAACCCAATCAGGCCCGGATCTATGGGGCGCAAAACCCCGCAATGCAGGGGGGGCCCCAGGCCATGTCGGAGCAAAATTTAAACACTGCATTAGTAAACATCAATCAGTAATAAAAAAATTTCCAAATATGGAATTTCGAAAATTGATCCAATCTCGGAGACTGGGAAAGAGAAATTTTGCTCCGGAATATTTGGCGAATGGTTACACTGTTACTTATTTAGGCAAAGAAGATAGACGTGTTAGAATAGAAGGCTCATGCTGTACGTTTGGGTGAGGCAACTTTAGAATAGTTGGCGTCCCCGTTTAGGTTGTTATTTTTCCAGTTGCGACTCGCTAGGTTATGTTTGTTATGTGTATCTTCCTTAGTGTTTTGTGACAAAGTAAAAGTGTTTTGTAACTTAACAAGGGTTTTAAGTGTTTGTGTTTCGTAACAAACAATAACAAAATACTGATGGAGCTAAGTGAAACAAGTGGTGCGGGCAAAAGACGAAAACGACGTTTACAGACAGAAACATTACATAGAACAAACAAAAAAATTACGTTGTTTCTTGTTCCTAGTCAAACCTCATTGGCAATCACGGAAACTGGACCTACACCAGGTGAGTTAGATTGAGATTCAACCGTTTTATTCCGTCATTTGTAGATTGATAGTTTTCTGAACAAGTATCAAAAACCTTCACGAAGAAGACTGGCCAGCTTGATCAGAACACGTGAAAACTCTTTTTACTCCAATTTCGACGTACGGTATTGTTCATGTGATGATGGTGATTAAAGGTGCTAATAGTGTAATTTAATCTAAGTACCTATACATTTAATGCCATCAACATGTCTGGCTTAGTACCAGTATGTGCAATGTAAATTTTACCGAGAAAAATAAGGGGAGACTTCAATGAACGCGTTTCCATAAGAAATACATGTAATATGTAGGTACATTTATCTAAGTAACGGTATGGAATTTTTCTATGAAATTTTTACCACATATTCACTGTATACATATGTGTACTCAGCAGCTAAATAACTGATCTATCTTTAAAACCTTACCTTGCAGAGATTATCTTGTACAGTGAAAAGTAATAAAATAATTTTACAAAAAAAATATGATGGTAAACAACTTTTTTAATTTTATTTTTGAACAAAAATTATTTATTTTGGTACAGTTTATAGAAAACATATATCTTTATTATAACAGCACCAAATACCAAGTATTTGGGGTTATATGTCAACTGTATACTAGAATCATGTTTAATAAATTGTAATAGTCAAAACCCCATTTGTACGTAGGAGCGATGAAAATAATGCTTTGTAAAACGACGCACACGTGGCCGTTATGTAATCAGCTCGCTGTACAAGGAAGGGCCACACCCAAACTGTTAATTATTAATATCTCGGAAACTAATAAATCAAGGCGAAATCCAAGATAGCCAAAATGTTTGCCGAAATATTAATAATAACGTGTGCAAATTTTACGCAATATAATTAACAAATAAAAGAGTTAATTCATTTTAATTGAATAACTTCTGTAAAAATAGAGCTACATTAATGAGATTTTAACATGTTATAAAGATAATAATTTCCAATAGATTGTATATTTTAGATTTAGCACAACTTGGTTTGCAACCAAGATATTGCAAAAATAAACTATCACAGGAAATCCGGACCGACAATTTGGTTCCGCCGGAATAGTAATATTAGTAATAATATTAATTCTTCGTCTGTGGGAATCTAGCTTCATTCTCACGGACCAAGGGAATTCAAATTTTGTGTAGTAGGGAGAGCGTGTCAGCCAATCAAATCATTTGACGAATTCCCGACCAGCGCGGTGTTTTCGGGCTGAACCATCACTCTTCTGCCAGTACTTGCGAAGTAAAGACGTAATTCTTCGATCGTCTCGTAACCATAGTTGGGAAGATTCATCAGAAGACTCTACGTGGTCAACACACGCAATTACGAGCACAGTAAATACAGATCAACTGTACAACTCGTAATTATTGCGTCAAGTCAGATACTCTTCATTACAACAACCAAGCTTATTGTGTACTGCAAGCTGTGGTCATAAGCACGCAAGAGATCCACCAGACTACCAGACCAGACTTCAAGAATACGACAGAGAGGCCGTCTAAATCATTGGTGAACAGCTGACGAGCAGAGCTACCACTCGAACGAAACACACACACACACGCTGACGTGCGACGTGAGAATCGACGAGGGACGTAAACCAGTTCCAGCAGAGAGCCGTAGACGTTAAAATATTCAACAAACAGCAGGAGAGGAGAGTGTTGCCGAATTCTGAACTCAACGACCGAATCCAGGAGCTCTAAGCAGATTACTTTCTCTAGCAGATCGGATCGGGACCAGCGAGGGATATTTGGAGCAACTCTACTATCCACTTCAATAACAGGAAAGCAAAATCAACTTATTTATTTTTCAACATCAAATTTTCTTCATTTTTCAATTAAAAGCATTATAGTTTAAACAATTCAGGTGCCATACAAAAATCAAAGACTCTAGTAATTAAGAATAAATTCATTGTGATAATCTGTATAGCAGTCTAAGTCATTAGTAAGCTGTAGTTAAGAAAATAGAAATAATATAAAAGCGCTATACAAATCTTAACTATCAATCTAATTATTAGCTCATACTACAGTATAACAGAAGTCAAATCACTAGAAATGAAATGACGTGAACTAGACTGTCACGTCTAATTTATTTTAGAAAATTATTCTAATTAACTTCAGAGTTTTTATATTTTGTTTTATTAACATTTAAATTCAATTTAGTTAAAGCAATTTAATTAAATTAAATCAATTAATTAATTAAATTTTTTACTTGAAATTAACTCGTCAAATAACGAGTTAGTTTCGTTTCAATTATCAACCAATTGAAAAACATTAGTCAACATAGATTCATTGTTTAGACTGTAAGATAATTGATAATATAATAACCATTTTATTCTTGTGTGTTATTGGAGTAATAAACAACGTTTTATTACCCCATATTGCATTGTTTTATTGTTGTACGACAAAGCCTACCAGTCTCACAAAACTCTCCCCCTTTAAAGTAACTTATTTTGTGTGTTGTTGCCGTAAATTTGAGATTACTAGCTTGCGAAATTCAAATCCAAAATCCACACGCCCTAGTCGGAAGAAACCGCAAGATCGGACAGCAGGTAGGTACTCATACACAACACAACACAACAACAACGCATATAAGTAGAGTTGCATTATATATATACCAAATTCCAATGCTCTATGTTATATACTTTAGGAGATAAATGTTCCTAAATATAAAAAACAACACTTTCGGGAAATAACAAAAAACCAAATAAAGTGCAATAAATGCTTATTAAAATTGTCCACCACCATAGGAAATAGGAAGTATCTTTTTCTGCATCTCTTTTGTCTTTTTTTCTTTTTAGAACTCTTCTTTTTTGTTTAACCTCCTTTGTTAGTTCCAATATAGCTTTTCCAGCCTTTTTGATTCCAAGGTTATCTTACCTTCATTCGATGTAACCTTTATAACATCTAAATCTGAATTAGGAAAATAATGTATGTAAAACTAATAAATATAACATATAACACACCAAGAGGCGCAGCGTTGTGAGTGTTATTACTAAAAAATCGGCCTGCATGTATACATTTTAATATTCTTTTAAGTATGTTAAAAACATAATTCATACGTAAAACTTACATATTCTTACTCAAAAAAAGTCGTAGAATAAGAAAAAAATAAAATTGAAAATTGCTAAAATAAAATTGAAATTGTCCAATCACGTTCACCAATACCAAAAGAAAGCCTTGAGAAGATAGTAAGGGAAAAAACTTTCCTCTGTAATGAAAAATTAATAATTATTATGATATTATATATACGTAGGTATATATGCCAAACCTTTAAAACTATTTTATAAATTTTATTACTCCATGTTCGCTAGGTAGCAACACCGTCACTTTTTCGCTTCTCTCACCGTGCTTTAACATAGTACTGTCCTGTCTTTCCGACTGAAGGTTTTTGCAAGGATCCTCTTACTGACCAACCGACCGTTATTAATTTGAAATTCGTATTCATAAACTGCATTTTCCATTAAACCAATCTGTGGCTTTGTTTTTTTTTCAGGCACTGAAACTTCCACTGCTTATGAAATGACATCTGGCCTTGACACATTCCATCCTAGCAGTGAGACTTCTGTTCCTGTCTCCAAAACCTCACCAGCTATCCAGAGATTTGATCCTGATTTTAAGATCGATAGTGTGACAGAAGATTCTCCCTCCACATCCACTAGAGACTTTAATTTTGATGACATCCAAGACGTTGCCACCATATCCACGAATAAGTCAAATTTGAGTGATGAATATTTCATTACTTGTTTGTTGAAACAGGAGAATCCAACTGATAAAGCTCATTTTGAAAATATTAATTTATCTGACAAGCTCAAGAATTTTATTGTTAAAACTGGAAGCTGCCAACCAAATGGTCCATTTTCCAAGGATGAAAAGAAAAGAGGATTCTCTACTGTCTACTACAAAACAGTTGCAGCAGCAGGACAGTCTTTACAAGTGAAATGGTTAAATTACTCAAAAAAGTTGGATTGTGCGTATTGCCTGCCATGTTGGCTATTTTCTGGTGGTGAAAGTAAAAGTGGATGGGCCACTGGTATCAGAGACTGGCAAGGTTTGTCAAAAAAAATCAAAGTACACAGCAAATCTCAACAGCACATTTCAGCCTGTTTGGTCTTCCATAAATGGGAAGTACGTAAAAGAATTGATGAGTCCTTGGAAAATGAAAGAAAGTCTGAAGGTGAGTTTTGGGCCCAGGTTTTAAAGAGACTTTTTTATATTACGCTCATGTTAGCAAAAAACGGTCTCGCATTTAGAGGCTCGAAGGAGCATAGTGGAAACTATGATGGCAACTTTCTATCATTGGTGCAGTTACTAGCCAAATATGACACTGTGATGGCACGAGTAATCAGTTTACCAAAGGGACATATCAAGTATCTCAGTCATGACATCCAAAATCAAGTGATTCATTGCATGTCTTCACACTTGCAAGGCAAACTGTTGCAGAAAATTAATAATGCACCTTTTTTTTCATTAATTATTGATACAACACAAGATCTGTCAAAAAAAGATCAAATGAGTTTTGTTATTCGATATGCAAGTTTCACTGAACCTGAAGTACAAGAGGGCTTGGAAAAATAGAATTGTCGACAAATCAAGATTGAGGAAGTTTTTCTGGGATTTTTACAAGTGAGAGATCCAACTGCATCTGGACTCGCAACGCTAGTGTTAGATCATTTGCAAAAATTGGGTTTAGACTTTAAAAAGTGCAGAGGCCAGGGATATGATGGAGCTGCTGTGATGAGTGGTGCTTACTTAGGAGTGCAGAAGAGGTTGCGTGAAAAGGAGGGACTAGCTGTGTATGTGCATTGTACAGCACACAACTTAAACCTAGTCATCAACGATGCAGTCAGAAGTGTAAGAGAAGTGGCTAATTACTTCTCAGCTCTGCAGGATTTGTATGTTTACTTTGGTCATAGTATCAACAGATGGGACATTCTCTCTTCCATGACAGGTGAATCTACTGTCACACTAAAAAAGCTCAATCCAACTAGGTGGACATCAAGGCATCAGTCCATTGTAGCTATCAAGGTGAGGTATCTTGATGTTATGAAGACCCTCAGAAAAATTTCACTCGTAAGTAAAAATAAGGACGAAGTGTCGGAAGCAAATCGACTGGCAAAAACTATGGACTGCTTCCAGTTTGTCTTTCTGACTGTGATCCTGTCAAAGATATTTTCTGAAGTGAATGTAACTTCACAGCTTCTCCAGAGAAAAGAGACAGACCTTGGAAAGGCGTTAAGCACTCTTCAGGAAAGCAAAGAAACTCTGAAACAGATGAGAGGCGAATATGATAGCATGAAAGAGGAAACCACAACTGTTGCTGCAAAATGGAAAATGGAGCCTGTATTCTTACAGAAGAGACATCCAAAAGTGAAGAAGCACTTCGACGAACTGGCAGAGGATCATACATTTTCCGACTGGGAAACTTGCTTCAGGGTGAATGTTTTTAATGCCCTTTTGGATGTTGTCAACAGCCAAATACACAACCGTTTTTCTGCCCTGGAAAACGTGGTAGAAAGCTTTTCTGTACTGTTCCCCAAAGTTCTTCTTCAACTATCAGAAGATGAAATTTTAGCCAGAGCTTAAAAACTTCAAAAGAAGTATGAAAAAGACATTGGTCCATCCCTACCGCTAGAGCTTATCTCCCTTCGCTCAGGATTAAAAAATCAAATTTCTAAGCTCAATACAGTTTCCGAATTGGCAGCTCTTGTTTACATTGAGTTTGACACCATCGCATCAAGTTATCCTGAGGTATTAACTGCTCTGGCTTTATTCCCGACTCTACCTGTAACTGTTGCATCTGCTGAAAGGTCATTCTCTGTCTTGAAGAGGGTTAAAAGCTACTTAAGGAGCGTGATGGAGCAGGAGAGAGTCAGTGAGCTTGGAATGTTAGCTATCAACCACGCAGAAGCCTCAGTTTTGGATAAGAGAGCACTGATGAGGGACTTTGCAGAAATGAAATCAAGAAGGAAGAATTTCTTTTGAAGGGTTTGTGACATTCAAGCTATTTGATTAATTTTGAATGATGTGGTGTAATCTGGACTGATCGTACCAATCTCTGCGTAAAGTTAAATGATTCTAATATCTGAACTGTTTAACATATTACTGATATTTTTGAAATCTGAAAACTTGCAAAGACTTATGTCATAACTGATTCTTCTGTTCAATGTAGCTGTAAATAAACTTATTAGTGATCTTAACTGTTTTTATTCCTATTCCAAGTTTCCACCGAAAATGCCGTAATTTGGTACAAATTAATTTTTTTTTTGTTAAAGGGGCCTTTTAAGGTTTTTGCGGGGGGGGCCAAAATTTCTAGATCCGGCACTGAACCCAATGTTAGTTTGTTTACTACTAGTGAAAACTTAAATTGGTATTCCCAAAGGGAGATAGGCCTATAAATTCTCTTGTTTCTTATTTTCATTTAAACAGTAATAGTTTAATAAAGTCACAGTGTAAAGTAACACTGTTAATACTTTCAGTTTCAATTTATTTCTTATAACAAATTATATAGTATACGTTATATAATATCTTCAAATAAATACACAGCAAGTAGGTTTATTAATATATTTATAGGTTTATCTAGGTGAAAATAAACCTACTTGCAGTGTATTTATTTGAAGATATTACATAGGAGACCTGCAGGAAACTCAAAACGAGTTACTTACAAAGGATAATATAGGTTATGTATATTTAGTATATAATAACAGGTATTTGTACCTGTTATTTTTTGGAACGGTATTTTCATACCTAGTATTTTAAAATAACAGTTTAGCCCACCTCTAGGACTGAATGCGCCGCTCTCGATGCTGTACACACGGGATATACGACAGACGGGCGAGTCCATTTGCTCGCGGTAGGGGGGGAAACATGTTTACAAGCGGCTTAACGGAGAATACCGATGAGCTGCCTCTGACACAGCTCAGCTCAGGTTCCACGGCTGTAGTTGACGGTGGATGCTCCTTACCTTGACGCGCGCGCGTGTTACATTTGTGTTTTGTAGTTTCGATTATTTTTTAGTGATAAAGTTTTAGTAGAAATTACAGTTTATCTATTATAGTGTAGCTAGTGAACTGTTGTTTTTATTTACTGTACAATAATGGAAAGTACCTGTAAGTACTCAGTTAGTAATTTAAACGAAGTAGTGTTTGCCAATTTACCCATAGAAGCTAAAATAGCAATAAAAGAGAGTGGTAGGCCAACGCCCCGACTTAATATAAGTCAAACATCGACATCAAAATCTAGAACTTTTAAAAGAGAATTTAAAGAAGAGCTATACGAAAAAATTCCTTGGCTTTGTGGTTGTGAACAAACATACAAAATATTTTGTTTTCCTTGTTTGTTATTTTCCCGTGAAAGGGCGATCCTGCTTGGGTGAAAAACGGCGTTTGTGACTTAGCTCATTTGAATCAAAAAATTAAAAAACACGAAAGTTCTCATGGACACATAAGTGCTACATTGGATTTTAATTTGCTGGGAAAGGTTGACGTTCGTCAGCAGCTTGACAGTGCTTATCGACAAAATATTAAAAAGCACAATGAACAAGTGACTAAAAATAGGTATGTCCTTTCTAAGCTTATAGACTGTATTAAATTTTGCGGTGCATTTGAGTTGGCCCTTCGAGGTCATCGTGAGGATGACGATTCCTTAAATCCTGGCATATTTAAAGGGCTTGTAAACTTTTCTGCAGAACTTGACTCATCTTTGAAAGAACACTTGAGTACCGCTACTGTCTTTAAAGGTACCTCGAAAGAAATTCAAAATGAATTGTTAGATTGTATGCTTTTTGTATGTCAAGAAAACATAATAGAAGAAATAAAAACTGCACAGTATGTTTCTTTGATTGCGGACGAAACATCAGACATCTCGTCTGTATTTCAGTTAGTTATAGTTTTCCGCTATGTTTTAGCTAATGGCCAACCAGTTGAAAGATTTTAAAAATTTGATAACCCTGAAGGGCACGACGCAGAATCTATAGCCAAATGTATTTGTACCAGTTTAGATTATGTTGTGCAAAATCCAGAAAAACTCGTATCTCAAAGCTATCACGGTGCGAATGTAATGAGTGGGCACCATGCTGGCGTGCAGACCATAGTGCAACAAACCTATAAACATGCTTTTTTCGTTCACTGTTACGCTCATCAGTTGAACTTGATTGTAGCTCAAGCAACAAGCCAAAACCAAGATGTCAGAATTTTTTTTCGGACTTAAGTGATATAACAAATTGTTTTTCAAATTCCCCTCAGAGAGTGGCTGTTTTGGACAAGATAGTTGGCAAACGAATACCTCGGGCGTCAGCTACAAGGTGGAATTTTAAGAGCAGAACTGTTAATACTGTTTTTGAGTACAGAGAGGAATTAATTGAATGTATGGAGGAAATCCAATCAACCTCTAAGCAACCAACCACCATAATTAAAGCTGGTGCTCTAGCTCGTCTCCTTAGAGATAATAAGTTTATATTTTGGCTTTCTATTTTTCACAGATTAATGCCACATGTGGATATTTTGTACAACCAATTACCGCTAACTTACACTGATGCTGTGAGAACTAAAGCCAATGTTGACCACTTCGTCAAAGCCATTGATAAGGAAAGAGCTAACATGGACAAAGTGACAGAGCTGGTTAATCAGTACCCAGAAAATGCACCTAAACGATCGAGGCGTGAAGAAGATTTTTACTTAAGTAGAACAGTGGCTGCCAAGGAAACCTGTGACATTATTACAACGCAAATAAAAACAAGATTTTCATTCACAACATCTTGCTCAGCTGTATCTCTTTTGAATCACAAAAGTTTGAAGAGTTTGAACAGAAATTCCCCGAGAAATTGCTTGAAGATACAGTAAATGTGTATTCATTTCTTGGAAAAAAAATCGCCTCAAGACAGAGCTTGAAATCATTTACAAAAGAACTGATTTCAGAAACATGCGTGGTGCTGTTAGTCTTTTACAGTTTTTTATTGAAAACAACTTATTGTCATCATTTTCTGAAAGTTATAAACTGTTATTAATTATTGCAACAATACCAATGACGACTGCTGAAGCTGAAAGGTGTTTTTCAACCCTAAAACGGATAAAGACATTTCTGCGGTCTACGATGTGTCAAGAGAGGCTTACAGCTTTAGCCATGCTTGCAATCGAGAAGGAAATGATTTCTAACATCCATAATTTTAATGAAAGAGTTATTGATGTTTTTGTGTCAAGAAAAGATAGAAGGATGGACTTTGTTTACAAAAACTGTACTTAAAGAAAATATTTGTCTAAGCTACCATCCAAGTAAATTTGTGTAAGTAAATACTAGACCTTACCATCATATGCAGCAGCTTTGATTATTTTCCTTTTTCTGTGTGTTTAATAATCTAATCTAATAATTGAGAGCACGAGGCCTTTAAACTATTAAACTATCTAAATATTTAACACTTAAAACAAGCTTTCTGTTTTGCGTTTATTTTAATACTTTAAAATTAAATGAAAATAATTGTTTTAGTAAAAAAGAACAATTAGCATATTATAACATGTATGATCAATAAAGTAATCCTTTATTATTAAGTTGTGAAATAGTTAAAGTACAGTAATATCTATAATAACATTTCGTTTCAAAATTAATACATTACATCAAGGTATAGCAGCGCCTAAAATATATTGCAAGCAACATACAAGTGTTTGACACAGTGTATCTCAAAAACTGCAAATTATTAATTGTGAACCACCTGTAGATGTACTCACGAGCCGCAACTGGTCCCGAGTAAGTTCTCTTTCCTAACATAAAAGAAATTTCTCGATTTAGAAAGATTTTCGGCGAAATCAGATTATCGATGCTATAGGCCTAAATGGCTATTTTAATAATCTCGACAAATCGTCTTAACGGTCTGTCATAACCGCTCTATAACATCGCTGGGAAAAGTGTATCAAGCGAAATAAAGACTATGTTGACAAACGAATGCAAATTTAACCAGTAAGTGATTGCTTTCTTATTCAGGGCCAGGACGTTTCACCCTACAATCGTACGTTAGTTTACTAATTTGAAATTTTAACTAATTATATTTGCAGATGAGCCTGCGTGTGAAATCTTTTAACAATTCAGCAAACTTTGTTAAATATAGGCTACTCTTTCTATACAAATGTAATCTTACTGACTTAGTGCTACAGTAGTTCTACTAGCACAGTAGTGCTATTGTAAGATTTAGTCGTTAGTGTTATTTACTCCTATAATTTTACTTAGTTCTAAAGTTTACGTATAGTTACTTAGTTTTCTGAGCGTTTTCGTATGAGGTAGTCAGGTCAACAATAAGTGGAAGTCCTGAAAGCCTACGAAACAAAAATATTAAGTGTTGACTCTCACGCAAAGAAAATTAAAAAGAATTGTAAAAAGATTAAAAATCCTCTAGATTAATTTTACTAAGCTCAATGAAATTAGAAGTGTGCGCAGTCCACATAACATAATTATTCCGATTATAAGAACTAAAAAATTATATACAGCTGGTATATAAATAACGTGTAAGTTTGATTAACAACCATATTATGATACGAATGTGAAAAACGAAATGTGACAGGAAGACGTAATAGAAGGAAACATCTGGCATCTTCTAGTAAATCTTTAATCTCTTTTGTGAATTGCTGCAGAAGACGCGTTATGCCTTGCGCACTACAGAAGCATACCACGGCTGTCCGAAGAAGACCGCGTATATAGAACCGAAGTAACTGACTACACGACTTAATACGAGGGCGATTTGAAAAGTTTGCGGCCTACCATAGAAACGAATGTGTGGCGTTTCTGTTTTTAACCGCATCGTGGCGCCACGTTCGCCCCACGAACAGCAGTGAAGCGTCAAGTTATTACCTGTTGACTGTTGAGGAAATCCGATTTTTCTAGGTCCCCAAAAAACCGTTTACTGCCGCTTTCAGCTCGTCATCTGAGGAAAATCTCTTCCCCCCGAAAATTTTTTGAGGTTTGAGAATAGATGAAAGTCAGGTGGCGCTAAATCAGGTGAATAAGGCGGCTGGTGCAACAGATCGTACTTCAACTCGGCCATTTTTGCCATAGACACAAAGCATATGTGAGTGCGTGCATTATCCCGATGGAAAATGATCTTCTTCTTTGCTAAACCTGTTCTTTTTTCTCCAATTTTTACATTTAATTGGCTCAAAAGGTTAGCGTAATACTCTCCATTTATCGTTTGACCCTTTCAAGGCAATCTAGTAACAATATCCCCTTAGCATCCCAGAAAAATGGATCCATACACTTTCCAGCTGACAAAATTGATTTTACCATTTTTGGAGGCGGTGAATCACTATGCATCCATTGTTTCGACTGTTGTTTTGTTTTAGAGTGAAGTAATTGACCCAAGTTTCATCAGTTGTTACAAATCTACTAATAAAATCTTTCGGATTTTTCTTAAAACGGTCCAAAAATTCCTGAGAAGCTTACATTCGCATGCGTTTTTGGTCACTTGTCAACAAACGCGGCACCCAACTTGTAGACGGCTTTTTCATACCTAATTCCTCAGTAAGAATGTGATATACCCTTTCATCTGAGATGCCCACAGGCTTAACAATTTCAGACACCTTCAAACGGCGATCTTCCAAAACAATATCGTGCACTTTATTGATGATTCCTGAGCCTCCAGGTGGTTTAGTGGCTAACGCGGGCTTGTGGTCCCGGGTTGTTCAATTCCCGGCGGGGGTTCCGTACGGCGTGCACTCAGCGTCGTGAGGCAAACTGAGTAGGCGCTGAGATAACAGCGCCGCCTCCTGGCTGTGAATACCGCAACTAGCGGCTGGTGGCGCGTAGTACTAGCCATATACCGTCACACTAACACAAAAGCCGCGTGGTACGCCTTGGTCCTTAACGGACTGTTGAGCGGAGGTTTATTATTATTTTATTATTATTATTGATGATTCCTGGTGTAGTGGCATTTTTCGGACGCCCAGTACGCGGGTCATCTTCCAAACTTGCACGACCACGTTTAAATTCAGTAGCCCATTTTTTCACTGTAGTAAATGAAGTTCCAGCATCACCCAACACATTCTTCATCTCATTAAAAATTTCTGTTGGCGTTAAACCTTTAAAATTTGTAGTTTAGTTTTCTCCATTTTCAGCGTTGCTGTTAAATAACCTTATTTATACAGCTGTACGGTCTATGGCTTGACCCGACTTGACGCTTCACAGCTGTTCGTGGGGCGAACGTGGCGCCACGATGCGGTAAAAAACAGAAACGCCACACATTCGTTTATATGGTAGGCCGTGAACTTTTCAAATCTCCCTCGTAGAAATTTTATTGGCAAGACTAGAAGCCAATGTAAATTTCATGTAAGTACGCATATAACGACAGTATACAAAGCTGCCGTAGGAGGCGATCAGGAGTGTTTGTGTTGCAGCGGCACGTGCCACATTGTGTGCGCCGTCTTGAGTAATTATTGGTTAATTATTGTAGTTTTGCGATTTAATGATTACTTGTTTTTATAGGAGACTGTACATAGTGCGTATTTAGTTACTGCATTTGTAAGTTTGATTGTTTTGTTTTACTGTGTCTGGTTTGGGTTTCTTCCACCGACACCCTACATAATGATATATACTGAAACTTAGGCCTACTAGCACTATCTGATCGTGTGTAAGTAGTAAATAATTTAATCTTGTCACGTTTCGTTGGTACCAGACACGCCTAATTCGATAATTATATTCATAATTTGTAATTTGTTTCGTTACTGAGCCTAACGTACCGAATAGGATATTTCAGGCTTATGATCGTAGCATATTGTTCAGTCTAGTTGTTGTTTTAACTTAGCCTTCACTTTATTTTGTTCTTTATTGGCTTCACATAACAGCGTACTATAGAACAGCGAGAAGGTTCATCCTTTATAGTTTAAAAAGACTGGACATTTGTGTATTACTCTATTTTATAATATATATATAATATTATAATAATATATGTAATAGTACTACATTCCACAATTATTTTATTTTTTCCAGAATTATTTAATCTCAATATTTCGCTCTGATATGCGATTACATTAAACAATAAATCTTTACTACAAATCTTTGGTAAAAAGTCTGTGTATTTTTGCGGGACCTATTTGTTTTTGCTAAATATAAATACAAATTAAACATTAAAACAACTTTATATAAATTCTCTCAATTCTCATAAGCTTAGAAAATGTAAGAAATTTTCTGTAAACATACATTATAGCATTCTTTTACGTTGTTGGTAAAAATAAAAACAAAATTTATTTTTAAAAAAGGATAATACAGAAACACATAATAGCACTTGTGGCTATAGAGAATTGCCACGGCAGGATTCATTAAATTTATCAGTTATAATAAAATATCTGTTGACTGTAGTCAACAGTCATTCGATTAATACATTACCTCTAATAAATCGCTTAGTTATGGGTGTAATGATAGGAACGGAAATGTTTAATAAAGAATATTAAACTGACGACTGACAGTACACAAGTTTAAACTTCGTACAGTATACAGTATTTTTCGTACATAAAATTCGATAAATTTTGGGTAACAAGTTGTATATTAAAAGTAAAACATTTGGTAATTTAATTTTATTAATGAACAGCATTAATATTACAATAATTACTAAACATATGTCTTAATGAATTTGAACAATTTTTTGTATTTTTGTGGTATTATATCTGAACTTATCATCTGCAGCTCCCACAATATTTGATGGTGTCACTACTACCGTACCCACTTCCAGCACAAAAAGTGTTTTCAAGCGAATAAATCATTCAATGATGTGTGGTTTACAAATAAACTGATTGTTGTAGTTGCGTTGGTATGGCGATCGGGTCCTCATAGCCTCTTTGATATTAGATCCATGCGTAATATTATTACCGTACTGTTATCACGCACGGGTTCTATGGCAAATATGTTTTTCATATAACGAAATGAGCAAGTATGTAACTACATTTCCTAACTTGAGCCACATTTCGTAATCGCTGGTAAGCACAGAGTTAATACAATTCTAACAGTGGTATGAAATATCTCATACGATGAGAATTTCCACAATGCCATACGAGAAGACAAAGTAGTGGTAAATACACAAAACCTCTATAAATGAATTAAAAATGTAGACTTTTTCGTATGTCTTATATGGTTCTTTATGGTTTGTCTTATTATATTCATTTAATTTATATGTACTGTGGACAATTAACAAACGTTTGTTAACAGAATGATATATTATACGGTTGCAAGTTAACGATCTTTATTACGATTTGGAATAGTGCATGTTTAACAAAATAGACGCTGCCATTTACCGAGGTACAATTTTATTTCAAAAAGGAAACTTTATATGAACTTTTAAACGACATTCCGTACTTAAAATAGAAATCCTTCGTCCTTGGAAGCTGTTAGTATTACCAATCAGTATCTTGACGGCAAACGCAGGATCGAGGTAGTCGTTATGACCTACGTAAAGATTAATTTGGACAAAGTTATAAACAAAAGGAACGTCCGTGTAGTAAGTTTCAGCTAAGTCTACCGAATGTCAAACGGTTGGATAAATAAACGTCCGCAAGCCATACATACAAACACGTATACATAAAATCAAAGTGTATATTAAATAAATAGCGGGCGTTTCTTTTACGTAGCTTGTCACGCTCCATAAAAATGAAAATAGGTTACCTCAGTAGATGCGAAGCCAAGAGCTTTGCCTGGGCATTCGCATCACTTCTTGGAAAAATGAATCACTTACGCGGATTCGTAACCAGTAACATACAACATAAGTACGATATATTTATTATTATTGTTGTTATTTTCCAGTCTACGCCCCCATGTGTGTGTTAAAGAGACCAAAATTACTCTTAAAAATTACCTCTTTGAATTAATAATTGATAATATTTAATAAGCGTAGATTTATCTCCAGAATAAATGTTTATGCTTTAATTCATATTTTTTTCATTTAAATTATATTGCTTTTGTAATATTCATACTTATTTTATTGCCTGATGAGCATTCGTTTTTGTTCTAATATTCTCGTTCATAATGAAGTCTCGCTATAAATTCTGGCAGAATTACTCAATCTCCACAGCATTGATCCTCCTCCTCACTTCATTTGTGTCGACACCAGTCTTCCATATGTCAAGGCTGGTGACAACCATGGTTATTCTGTTACATGCCTTTGTCTTTCACAATATCTGCTTATGCGGTTAAGAACTCCTATCACTTGCGACTGTGCTCTATGCAATGTTGAATCTCCGCTGCTCTTAATCCATCTTTAGTTAATGAGACAGATAATCTACTGAAAACCTAATTGAATAACGGTTTTGTTCGTTACAAAATGTCTAATTCTATAATTACTTTTCTAAACGTTTCCGCGATAACCAGGAACATAAATTACTAAATGAGACCATGCCATTTGATTCCGGTGCACCTAGTATTTTACTGGTGGTCAGCCAGTGCGTCCGGTCACTGTAACGTTGCAATTAAAGTCCCACTCACTTGAAGTTGCGTCGTCGAAAAATAAGACTACTTGTGAATTTCCTATCTTGCCGAATCCATAGTGAAGGAGCTCACAATATTAAAATCTTTATGATGATCTTTGTCATCATCCATCATGTTTTGGAGCAATTCAGTTCTTATGATCCCAACTGTTGGAATGCAAATTGCTGAACGATTGCATTGTCTGAGGTGCAGCACCAGCGACAGACGCTGCTAGATGCTTAGTTAAACTCTTTCCTTAGTCTCGATAAATTTATTTTGAAATAAATTATTTCTCTCTTACTTATAAATGGCGTAGTGCATTTTTATCGTTTCTCCTACTCTCATTTCTACAGCTTACGATCCTCGTTCATGTAGTTCATGAGGACTAGAACAATATCACGTGACACGAAAAATATTACACAGTCAAATAATTTTTAACAGTTCAGTGTCGTCTGTAAATAAATTACTGTTGTTTAATTCAAAATATCCACGAATTCTCTATGTAAATTTTTAAATATGAAATATGTTAATAATATCTACGCCTTACATGCAATAAAAATTAATTCTGTTACTATGCAACGCGAATTTAAGAATTTATTTGTCCTGGAAGGTATAATACGTATGGGGTATGGGGTACCTTATAATATCTATACGGTTTGGCTTTATTTTACAAGTATGCACTATGCCCATCTGTCCACAGACATCAAAATGCAGTCTCACTATCCACACATTCTCGTTACATGAATAAACTTTCAAATCTCTGTACAACCAAACTACGTACGTCGGCTTTGCGGAACTTGTGTATTCGACCTTTTTAGCTTTCTGTGATAGAAGCTGATTATAGAGACATCGGTTAGATTATAAAGTTGTTTACTTTGGAACATCTAATAATGTCTAAAAATCTGTTCATATATTTTTCGTTTTCCTAACGAGTTAACGAGTTTTGTGTTTATTCGGCTCTGAGATACAATTCCAGCATTTTGGAATTCCAGCCTTCTTTTGATACCCAGATAGTATTTTTACAATTTTTTCAAATGCTGATCCTTTTTTGAGCTCTGGTATCCTAAAATTTTAAATTTTCAAAACCTATATTCAATTGTTTGTTAAAACTGTCTGTAATTCGATATCCTATATGGTTTTTGCGATTTTTCACAATTTTGATACCTCGCATTTTTTGCCTCGTACCCTCTACTTTAGGGGGATCAATGGTCAAGTTAAAACTGAACATTTGCTTCGCTCGTTCGAGTGATTCATGATTTATATACGTATGTATTATTACTTCTATATTCCTTAAGGAATGGAAGTATGGTGATGGCAAAAAAAATCGTGTTCGAGATTATTGCAGATTCTGATTCTACTACACTCAAAACATGAAAAAAAATCGTTTTCCGAAAAGTGTCTGTGTGTGTGTGTGTGTGTGTGTGTGTGTGTGTGTGTGTGTGTGTGTGTGTGTGTGTGTGTGTGTGTGTGTGTGTGTCTGTGTGTCTGTAGATTTTTTTTCTATGGCAAACGATAACTGCCGCAAATTCAAACAGAATCAAATAATTTTTTGCATACAGCCCTGATTTGTAGAGTACTCACGATCTATTGTTTTTGGTGAAGATCGGTTGAGGGAAAGGGGTAGTTTACCTGCAACGGTTTTTTTTTATCAAGGGAAATGTTTTTTTGGCAAACGATAACAGCCGCAAATTCAAACAGAATCAAATAATGTTTCGCATACAGCCCTGAATTGTAGAGTTCTCAAGACCTATTGTTTTTGGTGAAGATCGGTTAAGGGAAAGGGGTAGTTTACCTGTAACGTTTTATGTTTTAACAAGGGTATTTCCTATGGCAAACAATAACAGCCGCAAATTCAAACAGAATCAAATAATTTTCTGCATACAGCCCTGATTTGTAAAGTACTCAAGACCTATTGTTTTTGGTGAAGATCGGTTGAGGGGAAGGGGTAGTTTACCTGCAACGGTTTTTTTTTATCAAGGGAAATGTTTTTTTGGCAAACGATAACAGCCGCAAATTCAAACAGAATCAAATAATGTTTCGCATACAGCCCTGAATTGTAGAGTTCTCAAGACCTATTGTTTTTGGTGAAGATCGGTTAAGGGAAAGGGGTAGTTTACCTGTAACGTTTTATGTTTTAACAAGGGTATTTCCTATGGCAAACAATAACAGCCGCAAATTCAAACAGAATCAAAAGATTATTTGCATACAGCCCTAAATTGTAGAGTTCTCAAGACCTGTTGTTTTTGGTGAAGATCGGTTAAGGGAAAGGGGTAGTTTACCTACAACGTTTTTTTAACAAGGGTATTTTCTATGGCAAACGATAACAGCCGCAAATTCAAACAGAATCAAATAATTTTCTGCATACAGCCCTGATTTGTAGAGTACTCAAGACCTATTGTTTTTGGTGAAGATCGGTTGAGGGGAAGGGGTAGTTTACCTGCAACGTTTTTTTATCAAGCGTATTTTCTATGGCAAACGATAACAGCCGCAAATTCAAACATAATCAAACAATTTTTTGCATACATCAGTGAATTGTAGAGGACTCTAGGAATTTTGATTTTGGTGAAGATCGGTTAAGGGGAAGGGGTAGTTTACCTGCAACATTTTACGTTTTAACAAGAGTAAAGTACTTGAAAATTCATTTAAACTTTTTCAAACAATGGTAATTGTTAAAAATAAAATAATTTTGTTGCCAGGCAATAAAATTATAGTTTTTTCATTTTTGTATTTTTTTCTCAGTTATGTACTGTTTACGTTTCCATTTTATTATTATGACTACCGCAATGAAAAGGCAGGGAAGACACACACACACACACACACACACAGTTCGCGTTATTTTTGGCCTCATTCATGTTTATTTTCTTACATTTGCACGGTTTTTAAATGGAAAGTGCCGAACCCATACCAACATAACGCATGCAAGCCGAAAAAGTGTCCAGCGTGGATAGCGATTTCCTTCCTGTGGATCGCTGGGCAGTGTAACTGCACGTGTTTACAGAGGAACGATTCATAGACAGACTTTTTGTCTTTAGGGAATATTTAGGTAATATTTCATTTCGAAAATGATTTTAAATATAAATCTTAGAATATGGAAGTCATGTATGGTTCTCCATACCGATATTTTATATATATTTTATATTATTTTTTGCCATATCTGGAAAAAACTATGGTGTCATGTCATAGATTTCTCAAGAACAATTTATTGTACAAAAAAATAGTTATTTTTTTAACATGTCTACGTGTTATCAAATTAAAAATGTATATTTCTTAACTGGTTACTTCACACTTATTGACTCAAACAAAATCCTAGTGACGAAACCAGTAATACCTTTGTTCATATTCTTTCAATTATGTAAAATAAGATTTGATATTTCTTAAGTATATTTATAATGCTAATTATATTAAAACTGATGAAATTCTAAAGCCATAAAATTATTTCGATTTTTATAAATGAGGAAAAATAGCCCGTCGACCTAATTTCTTACAGAGTATATAACGAGGTTAACTAATTATTAGCTTACACATTTTTATGTCTACGAGCACTCCTGGCAAGCTATAAAATAATACAGCCTGCACAATTTTATCAGTATAAACATTACAGCCTATATTTATGTCAGACCTTTTCAGTTTTCCTCAGCTTTATACAGCTTTAAGACTCACACTTACGTGCGCGCGCAAACTCTATAAGCAGTATATTTTCTTGCATTATGTAATCTGTATAATATACACGCGTTAGTTTGCAATATATTAAAATAAAATGTTTGTTATATTTTTATAAACATTCTTTGATAAAAAATAAAATAATAAATGAGCAAATTGTGCATTACAGTTTGTTTTTAATTTCAAAGAATATTTGAAGAATATTTTACCGTTCACTAGTCTACACCAGATTTCTAATATTTCACACACTGAGTCTTATGACTTAAACTTCATTGGCTAAAACTCTTCACATTGTAGCAATATGTGAGCCCCCATTCTGCTTTCTTTATTGTTTTCCCCTTCCGGTGTCTCTGTTTCCTTGCATCGTTACCCTTTTGTCCCGTTCTTCCTTCCTTCTCTGAGTTACAAATTCACCCTTTACAACTGGCGACGATACATCCAACACAAATACACAGTTTACATAATGAAATATGTGGAATGTAATTGATCTCAATACACGTGTTCTATAGACGTAGTACCTGTTTCTTTACGTAGTAAAATTTTGAATGTACGTGCAAATCATTTCATTTTTTAATTGAGGTTAACTAATATTAATTATTAATAATATATAAATGTTAATACTACTACATAATATTAAATACGTGTGCGTATTTGTTTAGTTGTTCCAACTTATCGGCACACTACATTTGTTTTCATTGACAAAATACAAACTACACCTGAAGTCTGAATCTAAAATATACAATGTATATTGTGGAGACCGAATGACGATGTAACACGATATGACATTCACCTGGTCTGTAGATAGGCCTAACTCTAACGACGCTTTGAATTATTATTTTTTAAAGGTTTAAACGTAAGTCCTTCGTAACGTCCTACATCGAAGAGTAAAGAGTCGTGAACTTGAGTACATTGTAATTTAGAAGTGAGAACACCTCTGTCAAAGTAACAAAAATGTAGATTCGGCGGAATATTATAAGATCTATATAAGATATATATTGTAACATATTAAAAGTGTTTTCTCTCGTACAAATCTAATAATCGTTCTTTCTAAATTATATTTTATTCAGCCTCACTATTGGGATAGCCAATTTGTTACATCTAGACTCGAATCTATGGTTATGGATTTGAATTTGTGTCTTGTTTAACTCTGTTATTATTTGTATATATTTTTTTTAATATTAACTTAAGGATGAGTATCTGTTCAGGGGGATGTTTGTTGAGCGCCAATTTGCAATCACCGTTTGCAAATAAAATTTTATTGGTGAAATGTCAATAATAAATTTTTATTCAAATTTATATAAATAGTATGTGGTCTCTTTATTCTGTAATGAACTCTCTTTTATTCTTTTCTTCCAGCAATGGATATGATAATTTGTACTCATCACCACATTTTTTAAAAGAAATCTGCTAAGATTTTCAATTGATGAGTGTTGCCAACTTAATCTAATTACTGAGGTCAACTCACAGTATCAGATATTTTGTTCAGAATATCATACCCTTTTTGTTTTCATGAAATAAGAAACAAATAAACCTTTCTCTGTAATTTGTAAACTCAAATCCTTTATTTATTCTTTAATTTGTTCTAAATGTAAAAATAATTTTTAACAAAGTTTGGCCAGCTGTATTTTTATAAGCTCAGAGTGGCAGCAGTAACTCTTAGATCTCAAGGCTTTTTAAAACATTTTATATTTTGTATTTAATAAATAAAATACAATTATGATGTTCTGTAGGTTCTTTAGACTACGATATAACAACAGTATTGACAAGGAAAGTACCAAAATACGTATGATGAGAAATAGTCACAATGTATTTTAAAAGGATTATATTAAAAGTGTAAAACAGTTCAGTGTATAGGTTAAGTTATAAAAATGTTTTTTAGACTTAAATATCTTTAAATTATATTAGCACTATATATCACTGGTGTCTTATGCTTATGTCCATATTATTAATAATTATTGTTTTTTGTGAAAGTCAATTATGGTTTTTATAAAAAGTGTATTCAAAGTTTTTTGAAACCTTTAGATCAGGTTTAACAGGGAATATTTCAGATTAATTTTAGATCAAAAAATACTTCTCTCCCTGTTGTGAATTGGTCCAATTTCTTCAGAGATGTCCTGGTTTGATTCTGTAGATTCTTGTAGCAATTCTTTCTTCTATTTTGATCTTGATATTTATAATTATTCAATTGTTTATCTGGAGATGCACTAATATCACATATATTATAAATTATTTTTCACTATAAGTATTTAAATCAACCTTTTTGCATTCAGTTGTTTTATAATCAATCTATTTTCTTCCTCCACATATTAGTTGCTAAGGCCTCTCTTAGATATCTCCTTGGTTTCCAAGTAACATTTTTGTATCACCCTGGTGACATCATAAGAATAATATAAACAAACTTTTACTATTTTATACGTCATTTTCTTTTAAAAGGATATACCTTTTTTATAAGAGCTCTTATCTTCTTTTTATTTGTTTCTTTGTTCTTCTGATAAAAAACTGATCATTTTGACATCACTCTTGACTATTTTCTGATCTATATTTCCTGAGTTAATGATTCACTTTTTATTTATTTTTGTTACAAACTTATTTATTTTTTTTTTTGTACCTTTCACTTTCTTAAATTTATTTTATACATTTGGTAATCTTTTAACACAAACTGACATTGTTTCCTTATTATTTTAATAGAAATCTTATTCATATAATTTGACTGACTATGATTTTGGTACTTTCTTGTTAAGACTAACATTAGTGTTATTAACACTAGTATACATAATATTAATAAATGTGACAAAAACTGATTACTAATGACTATTAGTAATATGTTATAATTCCCCTTAACTGACTGTGTTTATAACTTTACAGTCTGCACACAAAACACAAATTTCGTAAGTAAGTTCTTACTTTAATTATAATAAACATAACATACAATGAACAGTTAAAATTAAACATATTCAATTAAGTCTTTCTTAAAATATTATGTCTCCTGGTACTTTTTAATAATACAATCATGGTATATTTATGTTACTAGGGCATGGTAAAAATGTCACGTAACAATATATAAGTAAAGCGTTAAGTCTATAAGGCTATAAGGCTATAAAAAATGTTTAAAGAAGTTTGAAATTGTCTTTATTAAAAGTGGCAGTAAAAATGAATTGATAATCTTCTTAGTAAGGTGTGCCCAGAATTGTGTGACATTAGAAACCCATTATTGTGTTCTGATTATACGGGAGTTTTAAGTAGTTACGCCTACAAATTAATGTCAATATTCTTTGTAATTACATGCTACGGCGTAAAAACCATGGTTCATAACTCAACAAGAGTAGCTTTGGTTTTGGATTCAAATTCTATTTTGTTTAGCTTTTGTTTATTAAAAACTGTATTAAATTGATTTTCATTTTCGAGTCCGAAACGATTTCCTAATACGATAGTCTACCATTTTTGTTATATGAACAATTTGATCTAGAGAACGCATAGTGATTCACAATCAAGTAAAGTAAGGTAGCAATGGAGTTGGCCAGGAGCTGGCTGTACGCGCCAATGTGCCAAGAGACCTAAATACCTTGTTCTTGCTTGTGCTTGACAAATAGTTCAAGGCTAAGATCAAAAATACTTCACGAGATCGTTATCAACTGTGCGCTCTCACCTGCTGGCCTGCGTACGCTGATCTGTTTGTAAACAAATGCTTTATATTCTAATTATCTTAAATTGCTTCACTTGAGTTATATTTATCAGACAATGGAACAAGAGGATGCAAGTGAAACAATTATACATTAGGTGCACTGTGGATTTCTATTGTGTGTGTGTGTGTGTGTGTGTGTGTGTGTGTGTGTGTGTGTGTGTGTGTGTGTGTGTGTGTGTGTGTGTGTGTGTGTGTGTGTGTGTGTGTGTGTGTGTGTGTGTGTGTGTGTGTGTGTGTGTGTGTGTGTGTGTGTGTGTGTGTGTGTGTGTGTGTGTGTGTAGAGACATATATATATAATACAAAAGCGAGGCATATAGTGCTAGAAACAGAAATCTGATCCCACTGTATTCAGACACAGTGAAACATCAGCCCATGCAACCCAACAGTGTACACAACCCATGCAAAATTACTAAAAATGCATTATTTTTTGTAATGTGTAAAACTAATTGCTTACTTTTAAATCTCTGTGCTTTTGATTTCTTCAGTTCTTTTAAATTTATTGTTCTTCAGAAAAAATTATACACAAAGCTAGTATTTTTACTTTGAAAACTTGGTAATGTATAATAATTTATAAAGGTTAAAATATTTATAAAAATTAGTCACATTAAATTTTCTTACGTAACAGTACTATCCGTCTTGAATTGCAATACTGAATTATTTTGTGTTGGTTCACGAATTTAATCAGCTGACGTGGCTATGAGCTATGGCAAAAAGTAGCTGGATTCATCCTGAAGGCTGTGTAACTGAGGTAGTGTCATGACGTTCTGCAGTCATATTATGATGGGAGATACAATAAGTAAACGAACACACCACCATTCAAATGCGACATGATTACGCAATAAAAACAGTGTTTTCCAGTTTCCTCCCTTTAATGCTGATTACCTTACAACGAGTACCTATAACTAGAATAATTTCATTAACCATTAAAAATCTTATGACGATCAAATTTCACTGGAGCTAATTCAAAGTTTCAGTAAACCAATTAAAGAATACGTTTAGTTTGTAACCAGTGGCATTATTGTTCGTGGCGTTTGAACAGCAGAAGTAGGGATGGCAACGTAAAATCTGTTTATAAGCAGGAAAGTTGTAAATTAAATTGTGGTTTAACTTGATTGTCTAAAAGCCTTAGTTCCAAAAAACTGTGTGCGTGTGTGTGTGTGTGTGTGTGTGTGTGTGTGTGTGTGGGTGTGTGTGTGTGTGTGTGTGTGTGTGTGTGTGTGTGTGTGTGTGTGTGTGTGTGTGTGTGTGTGTGTGTGTGTGTGTGTGTGTGTGTGTGTGTGTGTGTGTGTGTGTGTGTGTGTGTGTGTGTGTGTGTGTGTGTGTGTGTGTGTGTGTGTGTGTGTGTGTGATTCTGTGTTTATTTGTTTATTTGTTTATTTTTATTGTAATACCTAATTTTATCACAAACATATCAATCATTTTCAAAACATTTAATTTCAAACTACTGTTTTTAATCCCCTGACGCTTTTTCATCCAGATTTTTTTCAATATAAAATTTGTTGTCCTCGTCAATTTACAATAACAAGGAGATATTTGTACTGCTTTTTTAATGCTTGGATTTTGCAAAATGCTCTTCTCATCTCCAGACATGAGTGGCTGAATTAGTTAAATTAGTGAATGGAAGTGAATTATTGTATACAAAATCAATGACAGTACACACACACACACGTATATATATATAATATATTTAAAATTTATATTTACTTTACCTCAAGATGTTAAATTTCCCTTATTTTGAACATGTTTCGGGACCCTTTGTGTTCGCATCATCAGCTTTCCTAAAATTAGGAAGGCTGGTGATGTGAACACAAAGGTCCTGAATCATGTTCCAAATAAGGGAAAAATAACATATTGAGGTAAAGTAAATTTAAATTTTAAATATATTATATACATCAAGAAATACACTGTACTAAAAAGTGTTTGAATATATATGTATATGACGTGTGTCTGCGCACGCGCGCGCTTAATTCTTTGGTGTGCATGTTTGCATGTTTGAGCAATTTTCAAGGGTACATGGTAGCTTCAGTATATTGTGTAGAATGCTTCCCTACATCATTAGCAATTTGGAGACACTAAGTTTAAGAGAAGCAATAAGTTACATGATACTTAAGTCTGCGGTCACACTGTAATTTCCTCGTCCAATAAGAACCTTCAGAAGTTCTGTTGTGATGCAACCGTTTATACATATTGTTCCGTACTTACATTAGTTACAAAAATTTTTATTTTGAAATTATGAAGGTTAGTGCTTCATTCTAAATTCACAACCATAACGACTGCGCAGCGATCGTGGGGTCTGCTTGCCCAGACGTAATACAGAAGTCTTATTTGACATTCGTGGCTATACAAGTAACAAATGCACGCAAACACGCACGCACGCACGCGCGCGCGCGCGCACACACACACACACACACACATCTCTCTCTTCACACCGTGCGGCTCGCCACCGCATGTGGTGACCATATGGCTGATTTCTCTCTGGTGGTGGTGGAAAGTGAGTTTTACCACAGCTAGAGGGCGCGCAACAGGTCAGAAGCCTAATACTTAGGGAGAAGATGAAGCTATGGAGTAACGTACATTGGATTGTTGTGGCATACAATAGTGTATTTAATAAACAGACGGTATGCAAAACTCAATGCCATCAATTTATACTGACAACATTTAATTAGCAAACAATTTACACAGATTGGAATAGTTAATTATATAAGTAACGAAATACAGGGATGATTACATGGTTCGCCACTAACATTTTCATCATATACATTCGGCGAAGCTGAACCGCTCTATCTCAACTGTGTTAAATCAGCAATTTTTATGTACTTTTTTTCAAGAACAAAATAGATACCGGTACTAACATAAATAAGTCACATCTAATAACTGGGGTTGGATTCTTCCGATTTTGAGGCTATGGAGTTTGACCGTCAGTAGTTTCGGAACTATTCATGTAGGATTTATTTTTTAATTATACGCGCCTTTCATGAGAGGCCTATTCAGATTTATTTTTCACCTTCCTCCTTATAAATTGAGGCACCAATAATTGAAATCTTCTGCCGCTAATGCTAATTAGAAATAACAATCCAATAAATAGAATTATTGGATTGTAATAGCCCAGGTAAATTGCTTCTATTACGCTAATTCAGGAGGTTGAATTCCGTACGGAAGGAGAAGTACATTTTCGTAGAGATAAAAAAACATAAAGGGAAGTCAATGGTGGAGTCAATGCTAAGTTATGGAGCTAAAGCAGAATAAATGCTGTCATGATGGTCTACTTGAGATGCAGTGCAGGGATGTCGAGACTGTAAGGAAACTGTAATGAGGAGATCAGGACACCACCTGTAAGACGGAAGAGGGGAAGACCACGCACATCGTGGAATGATGGGGTGCAAAATAACACAGAAGCACGCGGACGATGCCGTGGACAGATGTAGATGGTAGTTGAGACCCGTTGAGTAGAAGATTCAAGTAAATACGATTGCTGCAATACGTTCAATGACGTAAATTATCGCATTCTAAAGAACTTCAAAATTATTATAGTCTGAGGAATAACAACCAATTTCACAAAGCTTATAAAAATAAGAATTTTAAAGCTGATGTGATTTTTGATAATCAGTATTTTGTTACGATCATTTTTATAATAATTATTTGCGATATAATATTTTTAAATACCATATTTTTCTCATTTTTTCAACCATTTATAACACCAAAATCAGAAATTTTGAAAATTTCTTATTTTGAGTAGAGATGTATCTTTAAGCGCCGTAACAGGGAATTGTTGTGTGAAACGCAGAGGTGACTGACAGGCAATAAAATCATATATCAGCCCCAACACGCTTACGGCAAATAGGCTGAGTTCATCGCTCTCCATACTAAGAAGCGTTAAACTTTGACAACTACCTCAAATCCGTAGAAAAAAGGGCACAGAAGTAAACGAACTCATTTGAAGAGCAGCTGTAGGTATTAACAATAGACCAGAATACATATACACGCCAGCTGCATATAGCGAAACAAAAAAAGGTATATGTTATTGAAAGACTCAAACGGTCAGCGACAGGACTTCGACCTTACTGAGAAGAGAGAAAGCTCGGAGTAATGTCCGAACACAAGCAAGAAGTGTTGAAAGGAAGTTTGGTAAGGCCTGTAAGTAACAACAGTTGATGCCATTAGAACAACCAAATGCACGAAAACAATACTTGACGAGAAAGTTAAGGGTTGTTTTGTTTACTCCAAAAAAGTGACAGGCAAGAATTATTGCTACAGTATCTAGCAGCGACAACGACCTCAGTGTAGTGACCTAGGGAAGGAATCTGGTGGGAATCCAAAGACCTATCAGAGAAGTTCTTTCGGAAAAATAGGTGGTCTCTAAATCTGAAGAGTCGTAAAGTAGAACCAATTAGAAAACAGCGTAAGAAAAATCAGAAGTAAGTGGGAGAAATATGGAATTCGATATAGGGACGCGAGAAAGGCGCGCTCGAGGAGTTTTAACTAAAAATTTTGACGGAAACGGGAGTGTAAGTCCGCGACCGAGATTCCCATAGTTATTGGACTTAGAGAAATTCGGTACGATGGTTAGAAAAGTAAGCTCGTACTAGAACAAAGTTCGGTAAAGAGAGAAACTGTAATTTTACTAGTGACGTACAAGTGAATTAATACAACACAAATGATAATTAAATAACGCTGTGATTTAGTTGTGCAAATACGCAACAATAACTTCATCATCGAGTAACATTTCGAAACGAACTAAACCCGTAACAACAGTGATTCAAACCATAACGCAGTTAATAAATAATAATTAATAATGGCTGTAGAAGCGAATAACTATAATAACAATCAACGCGAACTAATTTGAGAGAGTGAAGTTTGGTGTTGTGCAGTGTCTTGTGACTCAGGAGACCACGTTACAATCTGCTAATCCAGAGGGAAATATCGCAGTTACGCCAGACGATCAACATGCAACCACACAGTATGAACCGCTACCAGATTCGGATACATACCACAAGTAAAATTTTCATGCTATAATTAGTATTAGGTCCACTGTCTGTTCACTTAAAGAACTCATAAGATTTAATTAAAGGATTAAGATAAAATTTTATTTAGAACAAAATTAAATCATATTAGGAAATTATGGAAATTAAGTTTATCTATAAGCACCGATTTTAAATGAATCCAGATCAATAATTAACAATGTCGTAATATATAATAATTTAAGAAAATTATTATTAAAAGTTTTGTCTTTGAATAAGAATTACAATATTTAAATTATTAGAGCTATGAATATGAGTAATGAAATAAGATTTATGAAAATGAATATGTTTATATTTTGATTAGAATTTATATAGTTCATATGTAAATGATAAAGTATGATAATCAATCATAGCTAATTGTAATAAATCGAAGAACAATTTATAAGAAAATTTGAGCATTTATTTATATTTTACCCTGAGATAAAGAGCATAAAAATAAAAAGTTAAATTGGTGTCAACCGCTGGGCATAAACAAGTATTTATTGTTAAATTGGCACCACAACAAAAGTGGGGCTTAACTAATTAAAAGAGAAAATACACATAATTTAAAATATGTCAATTAATTTATGCTGAAAATATAACAAAAGAAAATTGTTATAAATTGACGCACACAACGTCGGGCATATTAATTGTCATAACTTGTAAAATGTTAGTAAAATGTTATAAATTGTGTTATAAATTGGCTCCCACACGCGGGACATTAAAAAGATAACAGTAGAAAATCAATTTTTATTATTAAATTGGCGCTCCGGAACTAAGGGGCATATTATATTGTTAAATTGGCGCCGCACCGCACGGCTTAATTAAAGAAATTAGGCTAGGGCAGTGACAGACAGTGGTTAGAGATAGACTAAGTTAAATAAGTAAATGTTAGTACTGTAGAATAAGAACGTTATTATTGTTAGTTGTCGATAAGTATCTGAATGATAACCCGACGAAAGGCAAAAATGGCGACAGGGGAAAAAATTTCCGAGGTAGTCGAAATTAACAATCAGATGGGGATGGAGCAATCTGAGGACAGAAATGTGGTGAATGAAGAGAGCTCTGCAACGAGTGAAGAGAATGGCGCCCGGGGACCACAGTCATCTGAAGTCAATTTCCAAATGTTAATGGCATTGATCTAACAACAATTTGAAGAATCGAAAAAGCAAAATGAAGAAACCAGAAAAAGTCACGAACGACTAAATGAAGAATTAAGAAAACAAAATGAAGAATTAAGAAAACAAAACGAAGAATTAAGACTACACAGGAAGAAAATGAGAGGAGATATACAAGGACAAATCCACCAGGTGGGTACTGATTTACAAAAACTATCAGAAAAAATGGAAGAAAACAAATTAGATGGAAATACTATGGATCAAATTGACACCGAGTATCAATCTTTAACAACTAAAGCATTGTCTGAACATCATATCTCAAGATCAAAAGAAAGATCTACAATTATTAATGGTAGATATGAAGGTGATAAAGACACTTGTACTGTGTTTGTTGGCAACTTACCAAACACAATTACAAAAAAGAAAATTATCAAATATTTCAGAAAGTTTGGTACGATTGTAAATACGAGATTGCGATATGCTGCGGTATCTGATCCACGATTTCCCAAAAGAC
Organism: Magicicada septendecula; assembly: GCA_034769895.1. Lineage (NCBI taxonomy): Eukaryota > Metazoa > Arthropoda > Insecta > Hemiptera > Cicadidae > Magicicada > Magicicada septendecula. The sequence continues at coordinate 263,494,730 of CM068368.1, read as the reverse complement.
GTACTGTCATTAAGAAAGAGTTTCATAAAGACAGAACAAATATCCATGCATATGTACGTTTTACTGATGAAAATAGTGCATATCGTGCTTTGGAAGCAAATGGTAATGTGTATGAGGGTTACCACCTGAGAATTGAGTTAGCTAACACGGAAGCTGAAGAAAAGCAGAGAATTAAAAAGAACAATTTGAATACTACAGTTAATATTACCAGTAATGATAGAAAAATTAGAAGTAGGACTGGGGAGGAGCGTAAAAATTTTGTAACCAAACCTGAGAGTAAGAAGATGAAAAACGGTTCTGATGATTATCAAAGGCGAACTGCATTAGCACGAAAGAAGAAAAGGATGAAATTTGCTGGACCATTCAAGAATATTGTGAAGATTGGTACGAGAACGAAAGGAAGATTTCAAGCGATGAAGATGAGATTTCTTAGAAGTCTTGAAAATAAAACATTATTATGTGAGTACGCGGACAGGAAAACGAAAATAATTAAAACGCCACAAGCTGTCAAAAAACGTATTTGTAAGAGGGTTGAAAAGAAAAAACCACAAAAAAACTCAGCGCCTACATAAATAATGGTAATATGACCGGGGAAAGTTGTCGAACAGGATGGGAAGATCCACTTTCAACACACCGTAAAAGAGAGAGAGAGAGAGAGAGAGAGAGAGAGAGAGAGAGAGAGAGAGAGAGAGAGAGAGAGAGAGAGAGAGAGAGAGAGAGAGAGAGAGGTCATAAATTCTTTAGGTGTCAACGGCCGACTGCAGGGTAAGTGTTACTATTTACCAACAAAATGTGTTGTAACGGCACTGACTTAAAACGTACAACTATGTCTCCACAAATAGGAAATTAAAAGTAATTAAATGTAACGGATTAAAGAAAACAATCTTCAGAATGTCCGAAAATTTAATAATTAAGTTAGATAATATTGGGTGAAATACCTTAGGTAAAATTGGTTGTGTAAGAATACATTAACCGAAGAAGATAAATAGATATGAATATAATAAGAATAAAATAAAGTAAATGGTAAATGAAAACCAATGCCAGTAAAATGATACGGCATAGAGAAGAATGTAAAGAAAGGAAAGGAGAACCGAGTCCTGACGTTTACTATCCTGATATGATCGCGAAAAGATATCATTCAGATCCTTAGTTGACACCAGTGAAAAGTTATGAATTATAAAGCAATTGTAAGACGCAATAGAGTATTAAATAAATTGTAATAATTTTAACATTAATTAAACTAAAATGATAATTGTATAATTGTATAAACGATGAAGTAAAATACTAACAAGTGTAGTAGTACTTTTAATCTTCATGATAACGAAATGTGAACTGAAAATGTTAGCGATAATTATGTTAACATAAGTACATAGACAATATATATATATATATATATATATATATAGATATGTTAAACGAATGCAAGTGTAAGGACAATTAATATGGTTAGAATAAGATTGTTTAATATATGTGTTTAATATAACAATTGAATGAGAACAATCAATAAAATTAGAATAGTGATATATACATATATACGTGATGCAAGACTCTTAAAATTCAATTAAATAATGAAATGATTGAAAAGTTACAATAAGTAAAAGATGGACTATCAAAGGACATTAATAGCGAATTATTGTAGAAAACTTGATTAATTTATGTCATTGAAATCTATAATATTATTAGAATAGCAAGATGTAATTGGTGAATTAGTAACAATTTTGATAGTAATTAGTATTTTATAAATACTGTAAGGTAATATAGAGTAAATTAATGTGAATATAATAATGAATAGTTAAATTAAAGGTTAACATAATGATTAACATGTGTTAAAATTGTACAATAAAAATAGAGAATTCTAACAATTATTTTACAGAAATATAAAATTTATTGATATGATAAATGATGCTAGCATTGAATAAAACTTGCTAAATTAATTTTGTAAATATTATAGGTCCTGTAAGGGAGATGTAAGGAGTTGTTTTAAATTGATGCAGAATGACGAGTTTAAATTTAATAGCTAAAGATTAGTTTGTAAGTATAATTATATGTTAAGTAAGGGTTGTAAGAAAAGAAAGTTAAAAGATATATGTAACGGATCGGAAAGCGAAAGTGTTTTGGAATAGGGTCCTGGGGTACTGTTTACATTACATAATAAACAGCCCGCAGTGGGTCACTACAGGTAGCAAATCCATTACACTACGTCCAACGGATGATGAGCCAATACTAGGAATATAAAATGTATGCATTTCGTCATGTTAAACCTCGATGACAAGGCGAAGAAATTTGAATCTCTTTTGGATGTATGAAATCCATCCAAAGCGACAAATTTCGGGGACGATATAACACCAAAATCAGAAATTTTGAAAATTTCTTATTTTGGGTAGAGATGTATCTTTAAGCGCCGTAACAGGGAATTGTTGTGTGAAACGCAGAGGTGACTGACAGGCAATAAAATCATATATCAGCCCCAACACGCTCACGGCAAATAGGCTGAGTTCATCGCTCTCCATACTAAGAAGCGTTAAACTTTGACAACTACCTCAAATCCGTAGAAAAAAGGGCACAGAAGTAAACGAACTCATTTGAAGAGCAGCTGTAGGTATTAACAATAGACCAGAATACATATACACGCCAGCTGCATATAGCGAAACAAAAAAAGGTATATGTTATTGAAAGACTCAAACGGTCAGCGACAGGACTTCGACCTTACTGAGAAGAGAGAAAGCTCGGAGTAATGTCCGAACACAAGCAAGAAGTGTTGAAAGGAAGTTTGGTAAGGCCTGTAAGTAACAATAGTTGATGCCATTAGAACAACCAAATGCACGAAAACAATACTTGACGAGAAAGTTAAGGGTTGTTTTGTTTACTCCAAAAAAGTGACAGGCAAGAATTATTGCTACAGTATCTAGCAGCGACAACGACCTCAGTGTAGTGACCTAGGGAAGGAATCTGGTGGGAATCCAAAGACCTATCAGAGAAGTTCTTTCGGAAAAATAGGTGGTCTCTAAATCTGAAGAGTCGTAAAGTAGAACCAATTAGAAAACAGCGTAAGAAAAATCAGAAGTAAGTGGGAGAAATATGGAATTCGATATAGGGACGCGAGAAAGGCGCGCTCGAGGAGTTTTAACTAAAAATTTTGACGGAAACGGGAGTGTAAGTCCGCGACCGAGATTCCCATAGTTATTGGACTTAGAGAAATTCGGTACGATGGTTAGAAAAGTAAGCTCGTACTAGAACAAAGTTCGGTAAAGAGAGAAACTGTAATTTTACTAGTGACGTACAAGTGAATTAATACAACACAAATGATAATTAAATAACGCTGTGATTTAGTTGTGCAAATACGCAACAATAACTTCATCATCGAGTAACATTTCGAAACGAACTAAACCCGTAACAACAGTGATTCAAACCATAACGCAGTTAATAAATAATAATTAATAATGGCTGTAGAAGCGAATAACTATAATAACAATCAACGCGAACTAATTTGAGAGAGTGAAGTTTGGTGTTGTGCAGTGTCTTGTGACTCAAAGGAGACCACGTTACAATCTGCTAATCCAGAGGGAAATATCGCAGTTACGCCAGACGATCAACATGCAACCACACAGTATGAACCGCTACCAGATTCGGATACATACCACAAGTAAAATTTTCATGCTATAATTAGTATTAGGTCCACTGTCTGTTCACTTAAAGAACTCATAAGATTTAATTAAAGGATTAAGATAAAATTTTATTTAGAACAAAATTAAATCATATTAGGAAATTAAGTTTATCTATAAGCACCGATTTTAAATGAATCCAGATCAATAATTAACAATGTCGTAATATATAATAATTTAAGAAAATTATTATTAAAAGTTTTGTCTTTGAATAAGAATTACAATATTTAAATTATTAGAGCTATGAATATGAGTAATGAAATAAGATTTATGAAAATGAATATGTTTATATTTTGATTAGAATTTATATAGTTCATATGTAAATGATAAAGTATGATAATCAATCATAGCTAATTGTAATAAATCGAAGAACAATTTATAAGAAAATTTGAGCATTTATTTATATTTTACCCTGAGATAAAGAGCATAAAAATAAAAAGTTAAATTGGTGTCAACCGCTGGGCATAAACAAGTATTTATTGTTAAATTGGCACCACAACAAAAGTGGGGCTTAACTAATTAAAAGAGAAAATACACATAATTTAAAATATGTCAATTAATTTATGCTGAAAATATAACAAAAGAAAATTGTTATAAATTGACGCACACAACGTCGGGCATATTAATTGTCATAACTTGTAAAATGTTAGTAAAATGTTATAAATTGTGTTATAAATTGGCTCCCACACGCGGGACATTAAAAAGATAACAGTAGAAAATCAATTTTTATTATTAAATTGGCGCTCCGGAACTAAGGGGCATATTTTATTATTAAACATTATATGTAACGTTAATTTACTTAATACTAACAGTAGGCCTACACAAAAAACTAATTTATGCGTCAAAAACAGTTTTTAATTCTCTTTAAATTTAAACCTGCTATATTATTCTAAATAAAAAATTGGTCATTTTTACCTAACTAAAAAAATTAATAAGTTATGGCGAAGACACTGAACCAGCTAATTATATCGAAATACGTTATATATCTTTTAAAGGAACATAACTATTTTCAAAAACTGAAAGATACCAGTAAGTTTCTTTTAATATTTTTATAGTGTTTATAAAATTATGCTTAATTATAAAATAAAAATGTTTAGTAAATATTTACAGTTAATATTGTTCTGCGAATAAAAAAAAATTATATTATACAGTCCTAATTTAAATGTTTGTAAACATTATTTTGTAAAATTAGAGTTGTATTCCTACTTAAAGTCACAATAAATAAAACTACGTGTTATGAGGGTCGACCAAATATAAACAAGACTTCTGAAATCGGCAAGAGGTACTTTACGTGAGCAGTGTGTAGTAGACTAGCGCCTAGATTCGCTTGTTCCTGAAGTCGTTTGTTTAACTGTTATTAATTTTTTAGAATGCCAAGGTGTAAAACCAGTCGAAATTTTGCGCAGATTGCGTGCACAATTCGGAAATGATACATTTTCGAAGGTTCAAATGTACAAATGTCATACGTTTTTCTGTGACAGTCGAAAAGAAGTTTCTAACTTCATTCACTCAAGTCCTCCCAGAAGCAACATGACGCCTCAGAACATTTTGAAAATTCAAAACCTTATTCACGACCATCGATGAATAACTGGTGGTGAAATTAGTGCAAAATTTTCAATAAGTTATTTGTAGACAATCGTTATTAAAGAGTTAAAATTGCCCAAAATCTCTGCAGATGGGTGTCAAAATTCTGAATGTAAACACAAGGCAGTAAGAGGTGAAATTTCTCAGAGGCTTTTGGATCACTTTCTAGCAGAGGTAGACTGATTTTTGCGTATTTTTCTTGTAGTGAGTCGTAGGTACACTACTATACTCTTGAAACCAAAAAGTCAAGTATGGAGTGTATTGATTAAGTCAATTTTTTATTTGAACAAATAAAAATGAATGCTGCGTACTACTCTGAACTTTGTCAATGGTTAGAGAGATCTGTCGGTCCAAAAGGTGCAAGATTTCGATCCACAGTGTCTTGGTTCTTCACGATAACTCCCGGCACTAAACTAAAATTAGAAGAACTTCACTGGAACAGTTTTGGGCCATCACCTGTTTAGTCCAGGTTTACCATAATGTGATTTTAATTTGTTTAATAAGTGAGGAAAGAAAAGAAAAATAGGTGGGAAAAAATTCCAGTGACAATGACTTCGTGCGTAATTGGCTACGAACACATCCAAATATTTATAAAGAAGGTATTAAATAACTGCTAGTGTAACGGGAAAAATGTGTATACATTGGGGGAGGCTATGTAGAAAAATAGTCTTGTATTTATTTTTAAATATAGTAATCCAATAAAAAGTTTTTTTCAAAAAGTCTCGTTTATATTTGATCGACCCTCGTAATACTATCGATATAAAGATATAGTTTAATACTGGTTATGTCTGTACTGATAGTCACCATGTTCCACCTTGCGGAGAAAACCGACGGCTTTTTACGTATACGATCTAACGAAAGAAAATAAAAAAATATACTAAGTAAATTGAAGTTTTGAACCAAATGAATTCCTATTGTATTCTAATTTATGCTTTATCTCAAACTTGGTGATAAATTTGGTTACAAAGCCTTCTGCTTTAAATGAACAAACTGTATTTTTCTCTAGTACATACTTCCTAATTACCCTAGTAATTATATATATATGTTGATTTACATACTTTTATATTTTTATTAATTGACATAATTACTACATAATTAAAGTTAAATATATTATAATAATTTTCTGGTAACTTAGTGATAAAGTTTTGCATTTGTAATTTACGCAATTGTAGCAGTACATTCCCAAGTGAGACATTTTGACCATTTTTGTCTATGCTGTTTTCCTAATTGGTTGAAACAGCTTGTCATATTGATAGATAAAAACATTCTTTGCAACTAAAAGCTTGATCTCAGAGTGTTTACTTTTAAAGTTTTAGGTTAAATAAACAACTTTAAATGCCTATGCAGTTTTCAAAAACTTAACTACCACGTATGTATCAAAACCGACGTTTTGTGTTCATAAGCGACCAGCGTACCATGATTTTATACTTCCAAAGTTCCTTGAACTGCTTTTGGTTTTCTAATGCGCAGTGCATACAAGACAAGATGCGTGTAACGTTTATTTCAGTTCTGTGGAAATGCTACCGTAACAGAACACGTCGACTTCTATGTGTGTGATATGCAGCACAAATCGTCAAAAGCTCATGGTTTTACAACGTTACGGTAAATTAAACTTATGAAGCTCTAAATGGCAAATACAAAGGATAATTCGCAACACTTGAGTCCATGAATAATTGCCGTTTAAAAACAAATTTAAACAGTGAGTAATATTTCGACCTGCTAGCATTAATTTTTAAGAAATGGTTATTTATTCGCATAATTTTATTTTTATTTATTTTCAGAAGACTCTAAACCTATATCTTTTTCCCACAGCCTCCTTTGTTACTTCCTGTCTCAGTACCTATATTTGTACTGCAGGGTATGTGTAGTTTTAATAAAATATTTTTTCAAGAAATTTACTTAAATTATATTAGCTTATATTAGCCAACACGCGCTTGAAATCTGTGTACCGCCGATTCCCTCTCCACATTCCCAATTGTAATTGGATTAAAAAGTATGAAACACACGTACGACTGCACATTGCGTCATGATATTTTATGTTCGACAATTTTATTTTTGTCCATTATATAGAAAATATGGTATTCTCTTTTCTATCTATAAAAACTGCATAAACTCTTTTCTCTTTTCATAAATACAAAAACACTAATTATAATTATATCACTAATGACTCGGAACACTAATTTTTATTGGTGAAAATATAAAACTTTTGACCACATTAGTTTACCCACTAGATGAAAAAGTTTACTTTTTTTAGTGGGTTTAGTTTACCCAAGACGAATTAAACACGATCTAACATAAACCAGCGGATGCAACAGAACGATAATCAATAAACTCCTACACAAAACACAAAACAAACAACAGACAAAGACAGAAAACAACAAGTTCATAACACTAACATACATCAATAACCTCACTGAAAAAATAGCCCACATATTTAAAAAAGCAGGATACAGAATCGCATACAGAACTACAAACAAAAGAGAACACACACAAAGGACAAAAAAATTTGGTTTACCTGGTGTATACAAACTAAACAGCTCAGGATGTAACAAATTCTACGAAGGCCAGACAGGACGTAGCTTCAAACAGGGATACATTGAATACACAAAGGCACATCACTCCACCACCGAATCCACCTTTGCAAACCACCTCATTGAAGCAAACATAAACAGAAACATGGAAATTCTACACGTACACACAAAAGGCCGAAAACTAGACACTCTTGAACAACTATAAATATACAAACACATAAAAACAACATCCTAAACGAACAGACACAATTCAAATCACACATACTATTCGAACATATCACACCACATACACACACACAACATCGATCTTTCGAGCGACGGCGCCGTCACCAAGAACAAGACAGACAGCCTCTGACGAAGATTCTAATAAGCGAAAACTAGTTCAGGCTACAAGATAAAAATTTTAGATTTTTCCCAATAAAAAATTAGTGTTCCGAGTCAGTAGTGATATAATTATAATTATAATTAGTTAATCAACGGACATGTCATAGACAACAAAATACAGGAATACAAAAACACTATAAGGAGAAAACAAAAGTTTACTCCAGAGATAAGTAGGCAGGTATTGTCTGCAGAAATTACAACTAATATAGGCCTAATTAGTTCGGTAGGGATACGCTTTGTCGCCTACGTGATATCACTATCTACATAGACGTTCTGCTAAGATAATGAAAGATAGGTGTATTTTGTTGAATACAGATGAGTCGACATGACAGTTTAACTACTTCGCTATTTACTGATGGCCGAGTTATAATACAGGAAATAAAAACTACCGTTCGCTATTTACAGACTACATCAGTGATATGTCGTTGTTCTTAACTTAAATACCTCGATTCAAAAACCCAATGTCAATTCCGTTTGTGGAAAGATTCCAATACAGATAAGAATTGGTGTCGATAATCAAACGAAAAACAGACAATACACATTAAATATCTACGGTATGATATAAATTATCAAGAAGACGAATGTAATCTCAATAAAAGTAACAGCTGTCTGAGAATATGTATACTCTGATCGTCTTCAGGTCTTGAGGTTCGTCTGCAGGTAAGACGAAGTCTGAATGAAAACATCATGAAGGATATCCTAATAAAATGTTACAAAATTTTAGCTTCCCCATCCAACTGGTACAATTTTAATCGAAGGTATCAAGGAAAGAAAAGTCAACAAAGGAAATCATAAGACATTAAATTTTTATAGCGATAACTTCTACACCTTTCTTCAGAATTAGGAATACAACTAACATAAAACAGTACACGAAAATATGAGGGACCATGTAATAAAAAAATAATCCTGAAAGCTTTAGTGTACTAACCATTGCAAAGGGGAAATGTAGGAAGACCGAGAGTAAGGCGGTGAAGTCGGAAACAGTAAAGAAGATATCATTTTCACTAACATATGACGTTTACATCGGTCAGAAATTAATTTTTCATTTGGAAGAGTCGCTGTGTGAAGTCGTTGCGTCTACCAGCGAGAATGTCTATACGTTATAACCGATGTGTGCAAACATTCATGGTTTGATGCAAAACGCTACACGCAACTGTGAAAGACGGCAATAAATACGCTAATGGAAAACCGGTGTAGTGTGGCCGATAACGTGTGATTTACTCTCTCAGCAAAACCGACAATCCAATATTTTCAAAGAGATATGTGATGTTTATTTCGTGGTAGGTACCTGTGTGTGTGTGTGTGTGTGTGTGTGTGTGTGTGTGTGTGTGTGTGTGTGTGTGTGTGTGTGTGTGTGTGTGTGTGTGTGTGTGTGTGTGTGTGTGTGTGTGTGTGTGTGTGTGTGTGTGTGTGTGTGTGTGTGTGTGTGTGTGTGTGTGTGTGTGTGTGTGTGTGTGTGTGTGTGTGTGTGTGTGTGTGTGTGTGTGTGTGTGTGTGTGTGTGTGTGTGTGTGTGTGTGTGTGTGTGTGTCAAACTCTCGATTTTAAAAGATTCTGTATCCAAACAGTTCTACATACGGCTGGTATCCTTAAATGAGTACGGACCACTTGGCACACTTCCACTGATTTTTAAACCGTAGTTGTTACAGTTTTGCCATTTAACTGTAGCTTACATAATAGATTAGTTACCAGGCTTTTGTTTACAAGAGCAGCTGCTGTAATTATCAATAGCATTAATTCGACGAATTGAAATTTGTATATCCATCGGCTTTTATTTTGTTATCTTCTCCTTTTCAGATTTATTGACGTTATTATCCGCTGATAAGATATGTCAATGAGCCAGACTTTCCTTTTTTGAAGATCGTGCAAAACTACACCTGTTTATTTCACTATCACGGTGCTACAGTCTAAATCAGACCTTGGCCTCCCGAATTTTAATCCTCCGTTACTCAAGGTTCGTCGACCGCATCCTCCAATTTGATATATTCTTAAAAGTACTTTGCTAATTTCATCAACTGAGTCTTCCCAACGTTTTCGTGGCTCTCCCACGGGGGCGCCTACCTTCACTGTGCGTTTGAAAATTCTTTCCTCTGGCATTCTTCACACATGGCCAGCCCATTGCTGTTTTTTTTTTTTTTAATCAATAATTATAAAAACTTCAGGATCGTCGAATATGTTATATAAGTCATTGTTGTGCCGTGTCTCCATCTGCCTCAATGCAGAGGACTCAAAGTTTTCTTTAGTATCTTCCTTTCAAATTCATTTACAAGTTTTTGAGTGGCTTTTGTGAAGACCCTTGTTTCACATCCATAGCACAGCAACAACCTGATGATAGTTTTATGTATTCGCAATTTAGTTAATCTGTCCACGTCTTTACATTTCAAAATAGGAAACAATGAATACATGATTTTTATTCCCTTCATTATTCTTTTTTTAATTTTGATAGTCTCGTTTCCATCCCTTGACAAATTTGTACCGTAAAATGTGTGATGTATTCGAACTCAAATTCCTCAATGGTCAGATTTTGTCTTACCGGTGTCTTCTTGTTTGCGTCATTATTTACGTTTTGCATTCATTGGTAATTAGCCCATCTGTTTAGCCGCTTCAGTTGTATAACTACTTGTAAGGATTTATACAGAAGTATTGCTTCTGCATCCACAGAAATTTTCCTAATTACACATTCATATGCAAAATTAAAGGAAACTGGCACTGCTGTTTATTTGACGGTATTGCCGAATGAAACAGGATTTTTTTTTGCTTTATTGAAGAGTTAGTACTTAGTGGATTATCTCCGCTATTAAATTGTGTCTTTGTAAATACTCTGTATTCGCTAATAGAGCATACTCTTTATAATGGTCGTCCCAAGTTTAATTTTCAGCGTTGCCTCTTATGGGAGCTGTCGTGCTCTCTCTTACTCACGTGTTTCACATGTACTTCTCTCTTTATCTGTCTTTGCAATTTTGCCATTCGTACTAAATGTAAAGTACAAATTTTGAAGGTTTTTAAATTGTATTATTGTTCTCGGTGCTGTGCTGTACGTTTTTGTATAAATTATATGTCTGTAGCACAGTTATCTTCTTCACACAAAAATATTTTATAAATTGTTGCCCTAATATAAGATTTACGGAATTAATTTTTACAGTTTTATTTATTTTCCTTTATAATGAACACATTTTAATAGCTAAAGCGCAATAAATAAATTTTTTATTGATTTTTCATTTCTGTATTTAATAATGCCGTCAGTGTGGGTATTAAAATTTTCTCTCTGTAAGGAAGTTTTTATTTCTTCAGATAGACAGATAGTAGCCTACAAGCAAGAAAGTTGTAGTAAATAGTCTAAAGTTATTTTTGATGCAAATTGTAATATTCAACTTAAGGTAGTTTGGACCATATGTATAATTATTTGTAATGTTTATACTGGACACTTCTGGAGACTAGCACGGAAAGTCTTGTCGCCATCTTATTTCGCGTTATCTCATTTTGCTTATGGACTTTTCGCGTTAATAATAAAAACGTTTATAAAAATTTCATATCCAGCTTTCATATGCAGATTTCGTATATATATATATATATATATATATATATATATATTGCGACAGTACAGATAAGTGCTGTACTGAGCATTGAATATAAAAATTTAAATATACATAATAAATTGTAAAATAATTAATAATGTATTAGAAGTAAGCATGTCAGGGATTGCAAGCTTGGCTCAGACAAAAATATGGACAGGTGTTTCGACCTGAATCGACTTGTACACACACACAGATGTAACTGAAAGTGTGTACAACAGTATTTTGCATGTGTGTGTGACGCAGGTCTATGCAGGCGAGTTTGCCACCACAGTATGAATAATTGCGTGATTACTGTTTTTCCGTAATTATTCATAAACTATAAATAAGGAGTAAAATCCAAAGACACAATAAAATGTAATAAAATTAAATACATACTGTGTACGAAAATCACGTGAAAAGGACACACCATACTAGTGTAGTGACGAAATAATTGTGTACAGATCGCAAGGGTTAAGTTACAATGTCCAAAAGTACAGTGAACATGTGTAGTGAAAATAGTTATAAGCTGGGTATAAGAGTATACTTACAGGACTCTCCAATTCGCAGAAATATAAGAAATAGCGAAATTGACAAGGAGTGGGGGAACAAAACCCAGAGACAATTTCAGACATGTCGATTTCGTACAACTGCAGGTGTTAACCAAGACGTGGGTATAAATAGGACACACACGCTACAGTTGTATCTTTTTCGATCACCCACAGTTGCAGCGGGAGCTTCTGTCCGTCTGCACGGAGTATTTATTTTTTGTAAATAGTTTCATCCTTCCAGTTATATACAACTATGTAACTGAGTTGTAAATACAATCACTTTTAAATAGTAACAGAATTACACGAGAAGAAAATCCATATAAGATGATCAACTGACGTCCGAAACAGCACGAACAGAAGTAACATGAAGTTCCGGAGAGCGAGAGAGCTGACGACTTAGTTCCAGACAGCGAGACGACGCTGGAGTCTAGAGGCGACTACGCTGGACAAGAGGAACATTACTGAAGTCTGGAAACGACGCTGGACAAGAGAAGCGACGCTGGACAAGAGAAGCGACGCTGGACAAGAGGAACATTACTGAAGTCTGGAAACGACGCTGGACAAGAGGAATTGATGCTGGAGTTCGAGACGAGGACGATTACAGATGGATCGATTGCGATTGAGTATGGTTGACAACAATAAGGTGATAAACAACTTATTTATCTCTTAGTCGAACAATTAACTCAAAGACAATTAAAGACATTATTGTTTTATTTAAAGTTAAGAGCCAATGTTTCTTGTAAATATAGAGTTAAAATGGTAGATAATATTGAAGTAAGATTAAAGTAAACAAGAGCTCAAAGTAGTATTGAAATGAAAAGAATGCAAAGCATTTAAGTAAAAAATTAGAGTTTTATAAATCAGTACTGAAAAAGAAAGATTACAATATCTAAAAAAAAAAAAGATATTTAAGCATTGATATTTAGAAGCACACTAATTGACTGAGTAGTCAGGAAATAATATTCTTAATAAAGTAATTATTAGAATAGAATATTTAGTCAGTAAGGATGTATACAGCGTAAGCCTTACGGCATAGTAACAAAGCAATAATGAATGTTTTTAAGTCGAATCAAGTGCCTTGCTCACAATTTCATTATTACTAAATAAATTTGAAATACCATTACAAGTTACATCGAGTTATTATTACAGATACACCTGAACCCCAAATATACATACACGCCATTATAGGAATGTTATATAAAGTGTATGAGTTAAAGTAATGTACAGATTAAATTACACAAAGAAGGTTAATTTGTCACCTTTTGGCGTCCCAAAGAATGTGGGGCTCCACATATTTAATATTCCATTAAATTCGGAAAAATAATTTGTTGCAAATATTTGTCGCTTCCAACGTGGGGCATCACAAAATTAAATTATATTAAACAATTGTATTTGCATTTTTGGAATATATATATATATATATCCAAAAGACTGACTAAAAAGTTTCACAAATCACTAATTCGCTGTGTGGTGGAATATACTTTTAAATGAAGTGAATCGCAAAAAAAAAACCTAACGCAAATTTGTACAGTTGTAGAAAATTTCTGTTTTATTTCTAAAATTTTTTTTGTTTTAATACGTAAGTCGACTGTAACAAAATATTATACCTTACAAATTGTTGTTTGTTTAATACTACAGTAATAGCCTATGTGTACGTAGCGATTGTATGTGTACTAATTTGGTTTTAATTCGTGTTTTACAACATAACTTTCATATTGCATATTTTACATTATGTTACTGTAGTATTGTGGGTGCGCGCGCGCGTGTGTTTACACAGGATGTAATGTAAAAGATGTCCCTCACTCATATTAGAATTCTATGCGTCAATATAAGAATAAAGTTCCTATAATCATAGGTCCAAAAACGTCTCGTTTTCCTCCGTCTGGCAACCATTTTGTGTCTTTCGAAAGAAACTATAGAGGCGGTGTAGATATCTTAACGATATTTGGTACAGGTGTTTACATTAATTTTCTTTAATAAATTAAGAAATCTCTATTATTTTATAATTTCAAATTTTATAATTAGGTTACTATAATTTTTTATCTTTAAACAAAAATTATTTTTATTATTATTGTTTGTATTAAATCACATGCCTAGTATATCCAAGGGTAAAAAATATATTTTATTACATTATGTGCTTGATAAGTACAACTAATTACAATATAGGTTAAAATGCAGTAAGAATAAGGTTACAAGTGCAGCATGGTGACATTATCACGTTTAACTTAATTATCAGTATAACATGCAAGGCAGTGGCACACGTACAATCTATACTAACATGTTTCCAGTCCACATCACCCTCACAAATAAACATATAGGCCTACCACAGATTACTTACGAGAATTCATTCACTTGTTCCAGGGCACTATAAGTTTTAGACCAAACTGACCAATTCGTTTGAAAACCGTCATTCTTGTTTCGTCAGTAGAAGTCATTGTGTGCTGATCATACCTCAATGATCCTTTACGAGGTATACTTTATATAAGTATACAAAGTAAATACAAAGATTTATATAAATACAAAAATTTACATACAAAGATCTAAGTAAATAAAGCTTTTCTTCACTCTTCTGAAGATTAGTCAGCATGCGACCTCTTCATGTAAGTTATACAAACGTCCCTCACTTTGTCGTCAATATGCAACGCGCTCAGTTACTTATCTGCCAAAACTTTTTGTGATAGTCAAACATAATTTTGCATGCGTGTGAGTGTGTTGTTTCTACTCGACAGTTGAATGTACAATATTGCTCTTGCAATTTTTATTTGAAAAACTAGAGTAATATAGTTTAATATCTGAACAAGTAATTGGAAAACAGTACACTTGTATAATGACTAATGTTTGGTACCTTCTGTCTTGATAAAGTATAAAATACAGAATTATACAGATAGTTAGTGTTGCGATACTAAACGACTAACCGTCCAGATAAATTATGCACTAACCGTGAGTTTCCGCAGTACGCTAGCATATTCATGTTTGACTAAAATACGAAGTCGTTTCAATTTATAATGTTAAACTAGCCGAAACAAGTAATATAAATAAATCAGGGTTTATTGTTTTAATTCAGTACAGAGAAATTGTTATTGTTACTTTTATTTATTTTTATTAAAATTCTATGGTGTTTATTGTTACGATAAATTTTATTTTATTTTTGGTACGTGAACCACTTAAGAATTAATTTAAGTGACAACGAATACTTTCATTTTTTACGTTATGTATATTACAAGATTATAAATTGTCATTCGCATTCGTATAACCTTAAGTATGTTATTGTAAATACGTGTGTTTATGTTAGATATGAGATATGCTTGTGACGTTATACGAGAGAGGTCGTCAAATCAGATGGCATTGTCTGCCGTCAGTCGCCATGGTGCAGGATTGCGTCAAGTAGCCTTACATAAATAATTAAGGCTAATTCGACTCTGAACTTGATAACGCAACACGTTTCCGTATGTTT
Source organism: Magicicada septendecula (assembly GCA_034769895.1). NCBI lineage: Eukaryota > Metazoa > Arthropoda > Insecta > Hemiptera > Cicadidae > Magicicada > Magicicada septendecula. The sequence continues at coordinate 263,479,014 of CM068368.1, read as the reverse complement.
TAATCCTGCGTATATTTAATATATTTATTTACCACATTTAATATGTTAATATTACATTAATTTCCAGAAATATAATACATTCCATGCGTGAACAACACGAGAGGTACCGGTAGTCAAAATGTTAGTTGCACTTGGCCATATGATTTGTCTAAAAGAGATATTTTTATGAACAGAGGCGTAAAATTTCAGCCGAATTCCATAATCACTTAACGTAGACTTATTTCTAAGGCAGTTGCGTGTGTTAAAATAAGGCTTACGAATAGCTATAGAAATAAAAAGAATTGTAATATTAGTAAATTAAAGAAATAGAGTTTTCTTAATAATGATAATCACTTAACGTAAATAATGAACGTATTTGCAGCCTTAAAAAATATATACTCATGCGCGCCAAAAACGAAGGCAGAGCCTATTAATCTACCTTTATCTTTTTCGCTTACACTTCTTACTAGGTTGTATATGGCACGATCCCTCTAGTCTAATATCTCCATGCTTTGAATCGTCATCTCCCCACAGGCAAACTAGCAGTTCTTGACTTTAATTCGGGAAAATGAAAACATTTTATATAAAAAATAATGTACTTTAACACAAACTATAGGTCTAAGTTGCTTAAAACATTCTTGGGACAACATGCTTAAGTTGAAGTGGGAAAGAGCAATAAAACTGGGGTTTTCAAAATATCGTCAGAAATAATTATCTTGTTGATTCATCCTCTTCGTTCACTTATTAATTTAATAATATATATAAAACTTTCACTTATGAACTTACTATTCGTTGTCACTTTCCCAAACGTTTCAAGGTGATGTACTCCCACTGAAGAAGAGGTACATCACCTTGAAACGTTTGGGAAAGTGACAACGAATAGTAAGTTCATAAGTGAAAGTTTTATATATATTATTAAATCGTCAGAAAGCCTCATTTTCACAAGACCTATTAAAAATACAAAATTAGAATTAAAGTGATTCCTAATTACATGGGATTTTTTACATTTATCTTGAATACAAATCAGTCAAGACAGAATATTTTGAAATAAGCGCTTCTTTTATTTTTTCACTCTGGTTTATTCAAAACTTTGAGCGCAAAGAATTTATAAACTTATTTATAAACGTATGAATCCTGAATTTCTCATTTCTCCAGAATAAAAGGGGAATCCAACCTTGAAGGTAGTCTCACTCCTCCCCAGGGGCAGGTCCTAGTTACGCCAATGGTTGGCAACACTGATAAACTTCCGTCCGCTGTAGTAACGTTTTCCACTTGGTAGAAATGGTTAGTCAGAACACGTGACGTCATTTACAAGTAGCGTCCAAATTAGAAATCCGCGCAGTGATACGTTTCCTGTGAACTAGGAGGTGTAACCTTACTGAAATTCTTCGCTGGTTGAGGGAAGTGTATGCCAGGCAATTACAAAATGCTGTGAGCTGTTCGAAAATAGCAGCACGGATATCAAGGATACGATACCGGCAGGAAGGCCATCAACTGCGACAATGAATGACAACGTTGAACGCGTTGCTTGTAAGTAGGCGAATCACAGTAGACAAAATTGCGACTGAATTGGGAGTGACGTACGCACTACGTCATTTCTGAGCCTCTGCAGTCTCGAAAACTTTGCAGTTCCTCGTTTATTGCCAGAAGAACAAGGGAATGCCTTCAAAATTTGATTGGGAGTAGTGGCAAAATCCTCCTTACAGCTCTGAACGTGCGACTTCCATATGTTCGATCCTATGAAACAGGCCTTCGCGAAGCGGCGATATCACTCTAATGAAGAAGTCCAAAATGCAGCGCGAGAATGGTTATCAGATATTGGACGGGAATTTTTTAGCAATGGCATCGAAAAACTCGTGTCACTCTACGATATGCGTGTAAATAAACTTTCCAATTTTGTAGAAAAGTTTTAAGACGTTTCATATGTTGGTTTCTAGTGCAATGAATTTCTTGACTGCTCCACGTATATTTACATAATTATTGTAGCCTATATTTATTTATTATGTTTTATATTATCATATTATAATTATTTTACGTCGTATCTTATTACTTGTTTTACAACGTATTTTATTGTATAATACTATAAACAGCTTATTTTAGACATTATGAGCAGTGAAAATCTCTTTTATATATCTTATAGGTGAAACACAATACGAGTTTAGGAGGAATGAGGAGGAAAAACGTTAGTGGAGACACACGGCCTATATTGTATTCAATGTAAAAAATATATAACATGTAAAGGAAAAAGTAAGATTCAAAGTCTCCACCCATCAATCAAGTGGAGGTTCTAGTATAGGAAACTAACATCCTGGCTGTTCGTACGCGCAGAGCAAATTACCGAGTGGACGAATCACGTATTCAATGATTATAACATTATAACACATTCAATGATTATAACATTATATTCAATGATTATAACACTCAGCTGGTTATAATTTTTAATTCGCGTTAGTTATAATTATATCTAACTACTGATATGATATAACTACATCTACTGGTTATAATAGTTATCTTATCAAACAAGTATTGGCGCTTAACTACAGTAAGAAAGTAACCAAATATCGAAGATCAAGATTTTTCTCATCTCTAGGAAACATAAGTGGATTCTAAGAAACGACATGTTATTTATCATCAAAGAATATAAGAATAGGCGGCCAGGAAAGTTTTCCCATGTACAGAGCCCTGTAAACGGGTGCATCGAGAGAAACAGCAGGACGGCTATGATGTGATCCTACAGAAAGTGAAATCTAAGTCTACGTTGATATGAAACTGGAGTCTTCTCTTCGTGAGGTTTACGCATAAAGTCCCAGGAAGGGAAATCCCGTGGAAAGAATAAGAAGGCGATTTATAAATCAGGAAGATTTACTTCTTAAGAGGAAGAGGTCCTCAACATATGGTTTCTCATGTAAGAAGTGACCAAGGGCCTCTGGCCACTGGAAGGAAGACAGTAATTATAAAAATCCTTTAAATTACCAAATTAATTATTTGTACTGAACATCCAGAGCAACAAATAACAATATGCGTGTATTTTTTGTTACATAGTTTAAAATGTAAGTTGAAATCCAAGTCGTGTTTTAAACACTAGTTGAAGAAGATGCTTGTTTAATTATATTTAAATAATGTTATTCTTTACTGGCCCTTAAATAATTTCATCGCAAGAAAAGACTTGATAATGTTTATTAAATTATTAGCAGGTGTGTGTATACACACACACACACACGCACACACACACACACACGCACACACACACACACACACACCATATCTTATGGTATTCAGCCCATCCATTCGTGTTTTCTGAATAAAAACAAACAGGGGTCAAGAATTTGTGAAACGTTTATTTTTGCTGAGTTAAAAAATGTAGCTTGCTGTTTAATTTTCATGAAACATGTATTTATGATTGTGTTACCCTGTGTTACTCTGCTATTTGGTCATAAATGAACAAGAAATACTTATTCTACATATCGATGAATAAGTAGAATCCCTATGATTATGCCCTGTCCCCTATTACTATATTAGACCCAGTAGCTTTGTCGCATTTACCACCTAGTCCAATAACTGAGCCAAACTATTTAAATTTTTCACAATTTAAAAACTCTCTCATTTTTAAAAACAGATTTATGTTTCCTCAGTTCCAACGCACACAAATCCAGGCAGTTTAAAATTATTTTTTGACTATCTGTGATAATACTTATGTTGCTGTAACTTGTGGTACATACCTGTATCTTGTTTACTCAAAAAAGATTTGTAAAATAGAAAGTTTCATGTCCCGTTGACTTCTCCTGTCGAACATTTTCTGTACCAACCTTCGAATTCCTGTTGTGTGTGTGTGTGTGTGTGTGTGTGTGTGTGTGTGTGTGTGTGTGTGTGTGTGTGTGTGTGTGTGTGTGTGTGTGTGTGTGTGTGTGTGTGTGTGTGTGTGTGTGTGTGTGTGTGTGTGTGTGTGTGTGTGTGTGTGTGTGAGATCGTTATTGAGTAAAAAACATTAAGTAATAAAAACGATAAATGTTTTATATTTATTTTTATCTCTGAAAATGACACTATTTCTAAAGCTGTCTCAATATAGTTTTATAAAATAAATTAACCAAAAAATATATTTTTGTTTAAACAAAGTTTATTTATTACTGAATGGTGAATATAGTAGGAGAATAACGTGAGTAATTTATGAATATAAGTACGTGTGCGAGTATATGCATATGTTTATATGTACGTGTGTGTATAGTTAAATCAGAAATTTATTATTCATTAATAAAATACGTTTTGAGCTTAATGAAAAACAAATTTTATTTTATTTTATTTAACATGTGAAGCATTATAAAATATTCAATAACGTGTTAACAAACGTAATTTAATTACTTTTTAATATTGTAATTTTATAATATATTCATTTACAAAATGTATTGTCTTGGGACTGACATCTCTATAAATCTTTCTTAAATGACTTTATCTTTTAAATCTAATATCATTTTACATATATTATGACTTTACAGTACGTGTATTCACAAAATTTACTGATTTTTATTAGGGTTAACAACTGCTCTCTTTAAAAAATTGTATTAGTTTTTTCTGAATATCCTGAGAAATATTCGAATGTTTCTTCAAACACTAAATATCGTCAAGAGACTACATTAAGCGATTCAAAAACAGTAACAAAAACCAGTTGTTTGACGTGATTATTTTGTTCTATAATTGCCATTGATTGGGTTGGAGAAAGCACGTGCCTCTTAAACTACGCCAGTTCAAAACCTTCAACTACCGATTCAAAATGTTATAGAAGTTCAACTACCAGAACGAAAATTTTTATTTGTATACATACACACAATTAACGCATCACGTTTTTGAATTTTGAAGATTATAGATTATAATCTGTAAATATCTTGACATGGTTTTTTTAATCTATAGCCATATTTCCATTTCTTATGGGAACATGGAAAAAAGTAATAAACTCTTTACAGACATGCTGAACTGTAACATGCGTGAAAGAAGGCTTGGCTTACATGTGCATATACGGTTGGCTACCTTCCAAAGTTATGAAATACAGCTGTGTAATGCTGTACCTATTTCATTTGCTCAACAACACCAAACTGCCCAAAAATGTGTGGGTACTCGTGTACCGCTTCTTCGATACAGTCGTAATTGTTATATGTTGTTATGGCATGGTAATCTGAAACAGCAATACATCTTTGAACATAAATGTCATTTAAATATATGTCTGGAAATATAAAATGTCAAAATAGTAGAATTACGAACCAATTCCAACCGCATTATGAACACAAACTGTGCTTCAGAAATATTTTACTCAAAAATCGCATGCTTCATAAATACAAAAATATTCGACTTTTATACGACTAAAATTAATACAGACTTGGACGAAATTCCGCAAGAAAATTCCGTATAATCCATTAACGAACTTGACCATACACTTATGGAATGTAACTAGGCCAATTTCGCACCAAATGTGTTTTATATGCATTTTGTATGTATATCTTTAAAAATAAAAATAAAACTGTTCGTGACGTGCAGTGTTACTGATTGAACGAGGAAGAAGTGAGTTCTCAGTTTTAAATCGACCATTTGGCATTTTGTATGTCTCACGATACCTTTCGAACGCTTCAACGATTTTCATAAAACTTGCAATATTTACCCTACATAACCCTACTGTTTTTGAAATTGATCCTCCCAAAAAAAGAGGGAGCGTGAGGGTAAAATGTAAAAGGGTGAAAATGGTGAAAAATAACAAAAATGTGTGTGAGATATCAAACTAAAGGGAATTTCAACCATAATCTGCATATAGTGCTCACTGTTGAAAATTTCTTAATTCTGGGACGCCAGAGTTAAAAAAAGTGTCTTAACAGTTTGATAAAATCTCAAAAAAAAAAAATTTTTCTAAGATTTAAATTTTAAATCATTTACGAAATGAAATGTTTCCATAGAAACTACTTCTTTCCACTTATTGCTTCAGTCTTAACCACAGCACTGTGGTCACTAACGTATACCACCACACGTTATCGCACTCGATTTTCACTGATGATGGCAGTCGACGGCACTGCCGAAACGTCTGGTTTTGCAGAAAACTTTGGTCTACGGCCATACAGGACGAGAAGGAATTTTAACAACAAACTACTTCTTTGTCTCCGATAACGTAGTACATATATAAAAAGTATCCCCTCCCCCTTCAACTATAACTTTCATTTATAGAAAATTACCCCCACCCCGTTCAACTAGCCTCTTCATTTATAGATATTTCATCTACGTTTCTACAGTGGATTATTAAGATATTCTTATCAGGATACTTTATTTATCAAAATTAAGTACTTTACTCTTATTACAACAAAAAATGTTTCAGGTAAACTACCCTTTCCCCCTAACCGATCTTCACCAAAATAAATAGGCTTGAGTGCTCTACAACTCAGGCACATATGTAAAAATTTATTTGATTCTGTTTGAATTTACGGCAGTTATCGTTTGTCATGAAAAAATTTCTCTTGATACAACATAAAATGTTGCAGGTAAACTACCCCTTTCCCTTAACCGATCTTCACCAAAATCAACAGGCCTTGAGATCTCTACAATGCAGGGAAGTATACAAAACATTATTTGATTATGTTTGAATTTACGGCAGTTATCGTTCGTCATAGAAAAAATTACGCTTGTAATCACATAAAATGTTACTGGTAAACTACACCTTTCTCTTAACTGATCTTCACCAAAATCAATAAGTCTTGAGTCCTCTACAATTCAGGGATGCATGCAAAACATTATTTGATTCTGTTCGAATGTGCGGCAGTTATAGTTCGTCATAGAAACAATTACTCTTGTTAAAATATTAACAGTGTTAGGTAAATTACCCTTTTCCCATAACCGATCTTCACTAAAATAAATAGACCTTGAGTCCTATACAACTCAGGCACATATGTAAAAAATTATTTGATTCTGTTTGAATTTACGGCAGTTATCGTTCTTCATCGAAAACGTTCTCTTGTTACAACATAAAAAGTTGCAGGTAAACTACTCCTTTCCCTTAACCGATCTTCAACAAAATCAACAGACCTTGAGCTATCTATAATTGAGGAAGGTATGCGCAAAATTATTTGTTTCTGTTTAAATGTGCGGCAGTTATCGTTCGTCATAGAAACAATTACACTTGTTGAAACATAAAATGTGGCTGGTAAACTACCCCTTTCCCTTAACCGATCATCACCAAAATCAACAAGCCTTCAGTCTTTTATAATTGAGGAACGTTTGCAAAACATTATTTGATTCTGTTTGAATATGCGGCAGTTATCGTTCGTCATAGAAAAAATTACTGTTGTTAAAACATAAAATGTTGCAAGTAAACTACCCCTTTCCCTTAACCGATCTTCACCAAAATCAACAGACATTGAGTTCTCTATAGTTCAGGAAGGTATGCAAAACATTATTTGATTCTGATTGAATTTACGGCAATTATCATTAGTCATAGAAAAAATTACCCATGTTAAAACATAAAACGTTGCTGGTAAACTACCCCTTTCCCTTAACCGATCTTCACCAAAAACAATAGGTCTTGAGAACTCTACAATTTAGAGTTGCATGCAAAAAATTATTTGATTATGTTTGAATTTGCGGCTGTTATCGTTTGCCATAGAAAATACCCTTATTAAAACATAAAACGTTGCAGGTAAACTATCCCTTTCCCTTAACCGATCTTCACCAAAAACAAAAGGTCTTGAGAACTCTACAATTCAGGCCTGTATGCAAGAAATTATTTGATGCTGTTTGAATTTGCGTCTGTTATCGTTTGCCATGGAAAAAAAATCTACAGATAGACACACAGACACACACACACAGAGACACTTTTCGAAAAATGACTTTCTTTCATGTTTTGAGTGTAGTACAATCAGAATCTGCAATAATCTCGAACACGATTTTTTTTTGCCATCACATACTTCTATTTCCTTAAGGAACATGGAAGTAAAATCAAAAATAATTTTGTCCAAAATCGGAATTTAGTGTTATCAAAATATCAAAATGTTGAAGCAAAAAGTGAGTGAAAATTCTGAAAAAAAAATCGAAAAATCGACTGTGGTATCAAATTAAAGACAATTTTTACCAAAACTGAACATAGTGTACAGTTTTGGAAATTTCAAAATTGTAGGGCACCATGGCTCTAAAATTTGAAAAAATTGTAATGTTTGTTTATTGTTTGATTGTTTGCATTACAATTGTTATTTTACGAAAAAAGTAGTAGATAATCGGATTTTTCCAAATTTTTCTTATAATTTAAAAATGTTATGTTATTGAAATACCTGATAAATAAATGTACTTAGTTCAAAACAGGGTGCGAATTCTGCAGCTCACGGAGCTTACTAGTTTAAATGAGGGAGTCCGTGGAAAAACATAACTATGTATAAATCGAAGGCTTTGTACGTTTTTAATATATTTTATCAGCTGATATGATGAAAAATATAAAGACCTGTTGAATTGCTCAGTACAACTGGCTCCACATGTAATCGGAAGTACCAAAGAGTATTAATTTATTCTTTTTAAGTAGAATATATTTTACGTTTATTTATGCAATCTGTTTAATAAAACATAAAAATAATTGATGACTGAATGCACGACATGTAAAGACGACTAAGTTCTCTGTATGATTATTTAACAGTGGCATGTTTTATACATATACAATACATTCAAAGTCCTAACGGTCAAATAAGTCTAGCGGCGACGTTAGTTTTAATCTTCTTGTCTGCAAGCCGTTTATCTAGCAAATTTATCGCTAGAGGACTTGTGTGCGCTTCTATAGCCGTTTTACGTAGCTACCCAATGGTTTCGCTGTCTACAGGCAGGTCGAGGATTCTATAGAAGTCTTTATTGCGAACGAATCACAGAGCATCGGTGATGGCACGCAACACGTTGGTTTGCAAAACTGTAATAAAACTCAAGCTTGAAGACAGTGTTGCAAACCAGCAGCTTATTCTCATTGACAGTAGCGAATTCCTGCCCAGGAGCCAATACGTTTGGTGGGTCCAGTTCTCTCCTCTTCAAAACAAATATGGTTACACAAAATGAGCTGTTTATCTAGGTGGATAGCCACGTGTTTTACGCATTCGTCTGCCGGAATAGGATATCTCTGTTTGTTGTTTGTCATTATGTTTCTCCGTTATTAATCCAGTTGTACCGTGGCATTTTGTAAAAGCGGTATGTGCTGATTTCATTTCGTTTAATTGGATTCTCCATTTTCTGAGCCATTAGTACAAGCTGTCTTGATTTTCTGACGCTCTAATGTTATTATGGCGTGGTATATTTTTAATTTCAAAATTACAGGAGTATTTACTTACAATGTATTACATTTTGTAATCACTTTTCCTTGAATATACAAAGCATTTCATAAACTTGCCTCGCCACATTTATAGCCGACGAGTAAACAGCCTGTCTTTTAGCGTAAAACATTTTGCTGTGCGAACGAAAGTGTCAGTGACAGCTTCAGTGAAACAATATTAAATATGTAATCCTAATAACCATAACATAAGGTGACAGTTGAAGTACGCGTCAGCCACAACACTCCTTATAGCACTGTTGTTTATGTGACTATTCTCGTTGTATATATCTCCACTCGCTGAACTAACATAAACGGTTATAACAAATTACGTCTCACACGATCACGCACTGACCCCGATGTCTACACGCACTAGCAGGACCTTGATAATTCGTCGTGACCCAAGAGCAATGATTAAAATAACAAATTACGGAAACTGTAAAGACGACTGAATTTCATATTTCCTCAAGAAATCTTTAAACTTATCAGTTTTGCTTCTTAGGATTTTTACCAATGTAAGTATTTCACTATTAATTAATTTCACTATTAAATAAAGAGGAGTCGCCAACATTGGATCCGTGCTAGTCATGTAGTGTCGAGTCCAACTTAAGCAATCTTTGGCTCCGTGAGTAACCCTATGCAACCTTCTCTGCAGTATTAGTTTTAGTTAGTATTAGCATAATCTTTTGTTTGCTGCGGTTTGTGTTGAACAAAAACGTGGTTCTTTTTTACAAAAATAATTTTTGAATTAAAAAAAAGTTATAAAAACGTGACTAAATATGCCTGTTGGATTTTTACCTCTTGGCTTATACCTATAATGAAAACACGTATGTTGTGAGAGAAACTTAAACATGTAACATTTAAAGCATGCCTCTTAAGTAAAAATAAAGACTATTATTTTCTTACCTTCGAAGCAATGAATGCCTCCTGAGCAGTCACCTTGTCGTAATCTAGAACATTTCATCCACGTAGGTATCTTCAATATCTTCAACATAACACGGCAAGCAATTTTTTGAAACTGTTATTATTTGGATAGGAGACAGTAGATATTTTTGGTATAGGGCCTACTATATGTATTTCAGTGGTTTTCATTTTTTCCTTTTCCTTCTTTTAAATTACATTACATAAAGTTCTTTTATTTAGAAATAAAAAAATATTACTATTTTCTCGGTCGTTTCCGATAACCCGGGATTTGGTAGACCCGGATTCGGATAACCGGGATTCTACTATATATAGCCTATAATAGATACTTTGCACTACGGGCAATAAATACATTATTTTTGATTGAATCAATGGCTGCTGCAAATTCCTTGTCACTAACTTGCCCTACGTCTCGGAAACACTGACGTACTAGCCTACTAACAGAAAATGCACTACTTTCCAAAGTTGGCTCTGAAATTGAAACTGGCGTTGGACACAGTCTCACGAGAAACAACTCGAGTAGCCTACTCCAGTAGGAAAACTATCGCAGGCCCTTAATGTTAAACTCCTACTGTGACGATCGCTGTTTAGACTGCTTAAATAACGATAAAATTGCCTTGCACTGCTCCTCAGGAATCGACATCACGTCTCGATTACGTGATTTAATAGCAAATAATGAACAGTTAAATTAACAGCATATACAAACATTTAAGAATTTAGGTACACTATATAGATTTCATGTGACAAATACTGTTTGCACAATCTAAAAATGAACTCGAGAATTTGATGAGAATTGCTTAACAATAGGGTCAGCTTAACCCTAGCAAGCTGACAAACGTTATGCTTAGACGTTACTTTTCAATATACGTACATAAGTTAAGTCAACAAAAGTCTTCACCCATTGAACATAATTATAATTTATTAACTTTACCAAACAAGCTACATCGTTGCTGACAAAATCTTTTTATTTTTAGATTTTCTGCTTTAATTCATTTGCAAAATAAATAATAATGTAAAGAATTCAAAAATATTTTCATACGTATTTCAGTCTTTCAACCGCCACTCACACCTTCTGAGGACGATCCCAGCTTCCAGAGATTGAAACGTCAAGCAAGAAAAATATTACGATGGAAGGCGTCCGAACAGAGGATCTGCATGTAAGAAATCACCCATTGCTTAGAAGTTATTGTTTACACCAAGGACCGCTGTCCAACTTCTATCCACATTTATGACACATCTTTCATTCATATATTATTACTAGAGAAGAATATATACAACTAGCTGTTCTCTGTTACTAATATAATTAATAGAAGTGGAGTAACGTTTCAAAGTAAACACCTCGATACCTCCAGATCTCTAGTAGGATGAAAGTAATTTTGTTTTATTACTAGTGCCCACTAATTTAAATATCTGGCCTGACAAATAACTAAAAGGAATAACATAAAAGAAGAAATAAGTGAAGGCGCCAGCATAGGTAAAGGTAATAGATGTTATAGTCCCATAGAAGACATTTAAAAGAAACAAATAACTTGAGTAATAATTTCAATTGAAAGGCATACCAAACTGTTGTGACTCTAGTTCGTTTATCTACAGATCCGAAACAAAACCTCGTTTTAAAAATATGGCGAGTCTTTAAGGAGACGGGTAACTAAAATTTCGCTCAAGATTTTTTGTTCAGTGAAAAAAATGAAAAGAGTAACTGGAGCATAAGAACAAAGGATTAAGATATTTATATAAAAAACCAGATATTCTAAATAACATCAAAGAAAGAGACTCAGGTACTTAAAACTTATTGCACGGATGTGTACATAAAGGTGTACAGAAAAAGCCTTGATGGGAACCAGGAGAATGCAGACAGAAGGCAGACCAAGAGATGGCGTATCGATGATGTGGAGGAGAATTTAAGAAGGATTGTAGAAAGATAGAGAACAAAAGTGTTTGGGAGAGAGAGAGAGAGAGAGAGAGAGAGAGAGAGAGAGAGAGAGAGAGAGAGAGAGAGAGAGAGTAAACTATTTTTGTTCGAAACATGGCCTTACAGAAAGTGACAATTTATGATAGAAGATTTCAAAATAAGGCAGTAACGAAATTTTCACGTTTTACAATCGACACGCGCCCGCGCATATGCAGAAAATCTGTTGTGTGTAACTGTTACAACTAAAGTACATTAAACATACAGTGTTTATATAAATTTACTTAGATATTTGGATTTTGTTAGCTCAGTTATTAAATACTTACACTAGTGAATCTAACATGTAGGCCTATTTATACCCCTCCATTCCTGGATACGATGTTCGAATTAGCGACGACATAATATAATTTGTGTTCAGCAACAACCAGTATTGAGACAATTCTCTTTTTCTTGGCTACAGATATTTTGAATAAAATATCCCATAAAAATAAAGAATAATATGTTAGAGGAAGGGCGAAGTCTACCTTCTGAGCGTTAGTGTACATTATAGGCTCGAACTTGCTTTAAGGAGTTAACATGCTTATTCTTAACATTACAGAATACCTGTCCAATGCCCTTTAACAAATATTTTGTAGTTTCCAATTTCTAAAGTGAATGTTTCGTCATCTTCACACACCTACTTATGTAAATCGTAAACACATTTTTTATATCAGAAGACAGCATAACATTTACTCCCCACTTGTTAGTTGAAACGTAACGTGACGTACGAGAAACTTTTAACTGAAGAAACGATTTAATACAGAGTGGGTACATTTTACTTCTGAAAAACTTAAACTTGTTCTGTCTGTCTGATTGATACGGGTGAAACATTAAACTCCAAACAATGAAGTGAACTTTTTTAAATCAAATTCATTATGTACTCTACGAATTACAGCGTCCCGCACAAAAACAAATTCACCAAAAGTTTTTTGTAAAAAATCTGGCGTTGCTATCTGCAAACGGTTTTTAAAAAAATATAGCATATATATAATTATCCTGGCTGTTTTTTCAGCTAGTGAAGGAAAACATGAGATACCTCAAAACCTCTCGTCACACGCGACCCAGCAATCACAGTTATTAAAACACTTTTATTGAAAGTTAGATTTAGAGGCTATGGATTAAAGGAGTGTTTAAATCGTAAGCCCAACACAAACAGACAATTGCCGCCACCGGGAAGCACATATGTCCTCTCTCACTTTGTAGGGAAAGAAACGCGATTTGGCCATCAGCCAGGGCTGTGAAATACTGTAAGTAAAATATTCTGTTCTTCGGGACAAACACATTTTTTATTTTACTGTTAAATATCCTACAATAAAAGACATTACCATTTGTATATGAAATTTTCAAAAGCGAAAATCAAGTTCCACATTGTGGTGCGAAGGTATAATGCCACCCTTTCACACCAAGAGTTGAAATTCACGATTTGACGTACGGAGATTTCATCAAAAAGTTCACGAAATTTGTATTTATTTAAAAAAATGTGTCTATTCTTCTATATTTATATTTTCTTTTTCAATCTAATTCCCCACCAGATAAAACACACTTATCGCAACGGTTTTCCAAACTCTTCTGGAACGCACTTTGAGGTATAAACTTGAGCTCTCTTAGCGATGAGGTACACACAATTAAGCTTTTTGTTTTATGGTCTTCAGCGGTCGCGAAACATTGCCCCTTCATGACTGCTGGGGAGAGAAAAATTTCGCACGGGGTGAATAGAGTGATTACAGCATCGCTATCGTGTTAAACAAGCAACAATGAGTCGGCTGGTGCTTTATCGAGGTGTAATTTCCATAAATCTAACCGTTTCCTTCGAATATCTTCACGCGAGCAATATAAAATGCTCAGATAAGACTCTTAATTCACTGTTGCACCTTGTGGTAAAAATGCAATTACACAATCTTCATCTTGTTAGCCTACCATGTTCTTCAAGTCATTCGAGATCATTAAGCTTTTAAGCTTGTGTGGCATTTTAAAATTGTTGTTCAGATATACCCACCAAGTCTTTTGCAACACATCCACCACGTCAGAGCCCTTTAGCTCATATTTATACACAAAAAATCATGGAATTTTTATGATTCTGCATTGTAAAATGTTAAAAAACACCAAAAAATAATTAGCTGTCAGTATGGCTAAACTTTTTTGTCAGTTGTTACAAATAGGTATAGGCCTACCAACGATCCAAACTTTTTTGAATTAGACAATTTTAATGCCGGAAATTTAAATTGCACGAACTTTAATTGATCAAACCTATTACGTACATTGTGTAAAGTACGATTGTTTGCGATAGCTTTCGATTGGGGTACACAAACACTAACGCGTGTGAATGTTTGTCTCTCGTGTATTTTTATCTTTATTTTCCAGACTATGCAAAACTAGCGTCTGTGAAAATTTTGTTTACTAAAATTCCGTTTAATTGGAGATGTGAAAATGCTACATAATTTCAAGCTGTAGCAAGTCGATCATAGTTGTTCTCTAAAACATTGTCAAGAAGCAAACAATGCTATACAACGTAATGTACGGCGTTTGTCTGTGGAATTGTCTGGAATGCTTTCTGTGGCGAGGAAAGGAAAGTACAAATCGTATACTTGAAATAGTAATAAGCATGCATATGGTTGTCAGAATACGGTCTATGTGTAGAACCGGCTCTACGAATGTTTTACCTTCATCTACATTGTCTGCTGTAATTGAGCGTGTTCGGTAGTGTGCGTGTTAAAATAGTGCACTTTTAATTTTTCTGTATATACATGTTGTCTGTTTGGGGTATGTCTTACTATAATTGCTGCATGCATCAACCGATTTTCGTAAAACCTGGCATGCGTGTCCACACTTTTACTCTACAGAACCCCTTTGTTTGGGAGCTTCATCTCCCCCCCCCCCCCCAAATACGTCTACGGGAGGAAAAAATGTGAGTGAGTAAAATTGTGAAAAATATCGTAAAAGTAAATGTGAGATATCAAAGTAAAGGGAATTTTAACCATAATTTAAATATAGTGACCAGTTTTATTTAATTTCAAAATTTTGAGACGCCAAAACGCAACAAAAAATAAGTGAAAATTTTGATAAAATCGTAAAAATTCATGATTCTACAAGAGGATCAAAATTATTATAAAATCGCAAATTCCAGGTGAAATATTGAATTAAACAGAATTTTAACAAAAATCTGAATAATCTAAACAGTTTTGTAAATTTCAAAATTTTTGGATGTAAGGCTCAAAAAAATCAAAAACTTGAAAAAATGAAAAAATTGTAAAAGCCAGGTGTCGGATTAAAGGTTATTGTAATCTAAGTATAAAAGTTTGGAAATTTGAGTGTTTAATGTATGATAGACTGCTCTACAATTACTTTACACTACTAAAAAAAGAAAATAAACTAATCGGGATTTCGAAATTTTCTCAGAATTGGAAAATTATCTAATGTCGAAATTTATCTAATAAATGTTCTTTGGTCAAAATAGTGAGCGAGTTCTGCACCTCAGGGAGCACACTATGTATACTGTAACCATTTGGGGTGCACCTAATCACATTATTAAGTGGTGAAAATCACAAGAACCTTTAGTACTTTCGATAACTGTGTTCAGTTATATATTCTGATTATGTATGGCGTATATCGGATAATTATATTTATGAAGAAAACATAAGGTACTGAGTATATGTAGTATACGTCAAGTATATATAATAAATGTTCATGGCAGCTTATGATTTAACACGCTTCCATTGTAACTTACTGTCACATTTGAAGATCATTTCACGCGTATTCACGTAGCATACACAATTGAAAAGTACTGTCGAAGAAAATAATAAAAGTACTGCTCTATTTTTCTCAAACAATAAAGCTGAAATTAAAAATACTACAATACCAATTCTTTAAAAAACACAAAACCTTTTTAAATGTTTAATTGGGGAAATAAACACAATTCAAAAATAAGAATATTTACGATTACATAAATATAATTTTAAATATAAACAATTTAATGAAATAACTTTCAGTGTAAATAATAGTATTGTATATAAATAAAATATTTATTTAACAAATAATTTATTTATACTTTTAATAACTAAATTTATTAATAAATAGTTATCAAAATTTAATTATCTTTGCTGTTTTGTTTGTAATCTGACAATATTTACGTAATTTACTATTATTTATAAATAACAGGTTTTTAATTTTAACAATGTTTAAATTATAACACAATTATGTTTCCAAATTTCAATTTGTTAAACATGTTAAACAAGACTGGCACTTAATTTCAAAGGGAATTGTTGTTATTATTATTATTATTATTATTATTATTATTATTATTATTATTATTATTATTATTATTATTATTATTATGCTAGTTTATTACAGTTAAATATTATACGATTTTTTAATTAAAATTAAAATTTTAGTACGAAAACAAAACTTCATTGTGCTTATTTTGTTATTATTTTTTAAGGCTATATTGTTCTACACACCACGATGGCTGTGGAAACACTGGGAGGGCGGGAAGATACATGCCCTGATGATGGATCTTGACATCGGAATATGCTCCGAAGTAGAGAAAAAACAAAAGAAGAAGTTACTGTTGGATTACTTGTGGGAAAATCTAAGGTACCACAACTGGTGGTGTTATAGATACTACTTTTGCGAAGTGCTGTCCCTTGGCAACGTCATCGGTAAGCTCGAGAAAACCAGCAGCAATAATTGTAAATAGCTTATACTTGAAAATTTTACTTTATTTTGATATACTAAGTAATTTTAACAATACTTCTTTATAGTTACTTTACCTACCTTTTTTAACTACAAACCTAGTTTAGAATATTCATTCTGCAATTCTTTCATAATTATTTATGTTCATAGGAGTGTGGGTGTGTGGGTGCACGCGCGTGTGTGCATATTTAAATTTTAACATTTAGATGGCTCTACTATTGTGTTGTGTTATGTTGTTGTGTTCTTAACGTAACCTCTTCTAGTGAATCAGTTTGATACAGTATTGTTAAGTACTATTTAATAAAGTTGCACTATTAAAATTGAAACTAAGGTTATTACTAGCCAGCTCCAAAGTAATATGCCGTAAATTCAAATACATCTCAAGATGGATCCACCTCACGCAGGTCACGTTTCTTATGTGTACGTCAGGATCCAGGAAAGTTCACATTGGGTAGAGAAGGAAATGAGATAACAGTACAATATAACCGGACATAACATTGTACTTGAACCATCAAGAACCAAAACCAAACAACAACACATCCGTGGGAAAAGTGACGAAAGCCGTAGGAATCTAGGCTCGCTCAACGAAGAAGCGATAACCGTCTTTTTCCAAGGAATGAAAAATGCTTGATGCACGCAGGGAGTCTCACCGACTAATAAACACCACCATTTCTCAGCGGGATCGTCGTTAAGCAAAACTTAACCCGTGAAGTTGCCAGCCAAAGCTGTTCCTCAAGTAGACTGGAAAAGTTCAACATTCACGCCATAACGAGTTTAGGTTTATATTTGATCTTCTTTCTGTCACTTTCGATATATCAACGTTCTCCAAAAACAGCTACAGCAAATATGTTTGTCACTCCATCCTTCCATGAAAGTAAACAGTTTTTCAAGAGCTACCGTGGCCAGACAGTAAATGGGTCAGATAATTGACTTTATCAAGGCTCCGATTCCGTATTCTGACCCAGTTCTATATGTCTGGAGAAGTCGATAAATCCACCTACTTTTAGGTAAACTGTTCCAGCCTTGTCTGTTTCCACAACACTACGCTTAGTTTTCTCTCATCGTCTCGGATCTTCCTCTATAATTTTTTCTACCGTACGTCCTTGATGCATTCTCCAATCCGATGATGTCCACAGGGTAGTCAGTAACAGTCCGAATGCACTCTCAGGGCACGTTAACGGTAGACTGAGGCCTGCTGTAAGACTGCATGCAGCCCAGATTGCAGAAAACTTCAGAAAACAATTGAGTGGACAGAGGACACAACTGAGGCCAGTAGTGTCTACTCTGTTTTGGACCCTCTACATCAGGCATTAACAAGGACGGTGTTGCTTTAACTATCAAAGCGTTTCTGCTAGCACATTCAATATAGTTCTTAAATGTCAATGTCGCTTCTATCGTTTTCCCTAGACGAAGGATGTGTCTGTGACAGGACGTTATGCATACCTACTGTAACGGTGATGGTTTCTTCCTATTTCCGTTATAATTACTGCCTATTTTTTATAACTAGCCAACCCCAGTCCATCAATATTCACTTTGAATAATTGCGACAGGCTCACTGAAATATAGAAAATTTCCTCCAGATGCTTGTCAACGATCTTCAGTATCTTCCTCGAATGCAACTATTTTCCACCTTTGGATGAACCTAATCTTCACTGTTCCACCGTAGGAGGCCAAAAACCGGTCCCTTTAACCTTGAACTTCTTGCAACCGTTGTCGATATCGTACATCGTAACCGTTGTCATATCGTAACTAAGATAGTCTACCTACCATCTACTTAAAGCACACTCATTTTACGAGGCATGTTTTTTTTTACACAAGACCTGTTTTAAAATAAGAACAAGACATTAAATGATGACAATGATTCATTATAGCCAAAAAATCCACGAACATATTTACTTTTCCACGTAATCACCATTCACTTCCGTGCGGTTTTCAACAGCTTCTTTATTAGAGTGTAGTAAAAGTCCGCCGCCCGTCTTGAATCGGTTAGTTACGTCATCCTTTAGTTTCGAACCACTACAATCGAGCTATTTCTTTGTAAGGAACACAAGATTTATCTCCAGTGACGGAACAGCCGATTTGCTTAAACGGCTACAAAAGTGTTTACGCAGTAAACGTTACTGCGTGTTTGTATTGTTTAAAATTTTCTGAACAGAATTTTTTGTAACCTATTTTCTCTATTACAATATAGTGAAGCGTTAAAAAAAAACGAATAGACAATTCCAAATATAAATGGCCGATTTACAATTTTCGTATTGACTCAATTCACTAAAACGTGTCACCACTGTTGGGCGATCTTCATCATGAATTGTCTTTGTCCTCCTCCAAACAAACGATACCCAAGAACGATACCATTGCGTAACTTTAATCTCACTCAAGCCTATAATCATGACAAAAGTTTCCTCTGACTTTCAACTGCACTAACTTTTTTGTCTAACAAAAACATAACACAGATCGAAACTCACCGTTGGCGGAATTATCCATCTTACCACTCATTATGAATCGCTCACACACCATGACAGTCGAGTATTTACCCGGAAAAATATACGACACCTGAGTTTTCTCTTATATTCCAATACGGCGCAAGAGCGATCACGCTTCTTTGGATAGTCAGCGGTAATTTCAAAACAGACCTTAAGACGTGCCTCACATTTGGCGTCTCCTATACACAGTACTGTCTAGTGTTAACGCAGAACAAGATTTCTGGGAGCTTCCTTTCCAATGCTTGCCTGATAATACCACTCGTTCTATGGGATCGAGCATCGAGCGTTAACGGATCTTTACTGAAATCATACTGACTTTCAGGAAGGTTTACATCGATGTTCTCCTCCAGATGATTATACTGCGTTTGCGCAAGAATTTTCTTGGCAAGGTATCAAGACGGAAAGGGTTCGATATAAAGTTTACTCCTCAGTAATATTCTTCATCTTAGAAAGTAGCTGTAACTTCTGCTTCTTCCACTTTCTTGGAAATATGTCCTCACGGGTATGTGCATTATATGAGTCCAAGAGTATCTCCGTCTTAGTGCGACATTAGGAAGCCAAGCAGCCTTATTAAGTTACTAGTATGACTATTTAGTTCCGCTACACAATGGCTCGGTGGTTACTGGGGGGTTACACTCTTCCTTCGCCGTCCTATGTGTTTCGCATTGACACTAATGCTCCCAGTGTTGTGGAAACAAGATAGTAATAATTTTCTCCAAACGTTAAAGCAAGCTGGTGAAGGCAAGGGCTGATTTTTCTCCTTCTTCATACTGTTTTACGTGCTTTGCCTCAACGTGTCTTTATCCATCTCATGACATAACTGTGTTTAGCACACCTTTTCCTGGATTTAATTGCTCTTATAAGTCTGGTGTGTGCTTCTTTATACTGCTGTTACACAGCTGGCAGTCCTTGCATGTGGCCCTGCCCTTTTGTTCGCTAGTACAATCTCCTGGACTTGTGACAACTCAGACGAAGTTGGGCAATTCATTATTCCACGGGTGTAATGGGGGAGTCTGTAAAGCACTGTCTCTTTGGCATAAAGGCATCGCATGGGCTAGCTACACAATCTACAATATTTTCCTTTTTTTTTTGCCGTGCATTTTACATGACAAAACGAAACACGTCCGATCAAATACTTTAAGTCTTTCCAACCGATTACATTTATTTTCAAAAAATTGCCATGTCTCGGATGCAATGACACTTCTCACAGTATAGCATGATAATCGCTATACACTCATATTTGCGCTATTCTCACAGTATAGCATGATAATCGCTATACACTCATATTTGCGCTATACTCAGTGGCTTCCTGCATAAATAATGTTCTCACGAAGGAGCTGCTAGCAAATGTAATGCTATACAACCAGGGGGAAGGTAAAGGTCTCACCATTATTCACTACATCCGTTAAGGACAAAGTTTCTAAAGGGCGAGTTTCTAATGGACTCCACGCTATACCAATTGACGGCCCACGTATTGAAGTCCTTCGCGGTTGCCGTTACAGGATATAGACTCCTCAATACGCACATTCGGTGGTGGATAACAGCTGTAGAGATGAATATCACCTACCTTCACCACACAAACCCTGGTTGACACCTTCTCATAGTCTCCTGGAAGTGACGTTCGCCACAAGATCAAATGGTATCTCTACCTGCTAGGGCTGATCTACACATTTTCTATACGGCTCAAAGAAATACTGCCAGAAAGATTTTGAATTACCGTGTTAATTGCATGCTTACAATGGTTAAAGTTGACATCGTATAGTCTCATATCATACGAATTTTTTCTTAAAGTACCCTTTTATATGCCGGCCACATACTGTTTTCTGCTGTTCCATACAGTAATTCACTTCGTCTTGTAAACGATCGGTTTTATGTCCTTCACTATTACATCTCTGAGCCAACTGCCTACATTGTCATCGCCTAAAGCATATTGTGAGAGCTTTCTTTTTACCGATTCAGCACACCATCCAATCTAACTGGATTTTTTCGGCTGCAATGACCATTTTTGTGGGTGACTTACTACCAAAGTTTGTGAGCTCTTTCCACTAACCGATTTAAATGAGGTAGTAGTAATTCCGTATGTCCCTGTGTCAGCGCAATCACCTTACCCATATCCCTAATCTCTACTTAAATTCATTTCGTGCACTCGGTTTTTAACAAATTTCCTCACTGCCAGAGGCTTGTTGAACAATCTAAATCATGCTACTTGCTTAGTTGCAGACGTACCCAAAACTAAACGATTTTCTGCAAGAGATTTACGGATTATTGCTTACTTTATTTCCCAAGTTCATTAGGTCTGGGAACTTTTCATTACACTCAAAATCTCTTAATAGAAGAGATATTCCATCTTCTTTATTATTAGTGCATCAGAAAGGATGGGGTCCACTTCGTCGCCTTTAAGCTTTGTTATAGCCTCCTTGCAGTCAAGCGCATCGCTGAATCATATTTTGTTTTGTCTTCTCATTCTTTGTCTGTTTCCACCAGATGATGGTGTATTCTTGTTTCCCTTAGACATTACCGTGTTAGTATGCTGAGTCCTAGATGCGTCTTATCAAATCTTGACTGCCCCAACTGTGTAGCACTGCTTTGAGGAAATAACGAAGACACTGCAGCAGCTTACACCGGCCAACCCACTAGCGGTAATCATCGTGGTCTTCTTATCCTCATGCTTAAATCTATCGCAGGTTTTGCGTACGACAATGCCGAATCCTTAATTGTCTTTTGGACATTGTTTTATTCCTTCAAAAGTTGTTCGACTAGACTACTTTACTTTCAAACTTTTCAAAACTCTTGTTATCTTCTCTGGCTTTCTTTAATAATCACAGTTCCATAATAATCACAATTAACAAATCACATACGACAAGAAAAGACCTGTCTAAAGTTAATATGCTTATCTATGATTATAAGCGTGTGAATCTTATCTTGAAAACGGTCCTTAGTAGTTTTATGATTTGGCTGAATCTACCGATTTCGGCTGATAGAAAGAAGTCTTGAATCTCGACTTCGTAAAAACAAAGTTTTAAATTTTAAGAAAACTGGAAAGTGAATAAATCGGAAAAATAGAGAACAGCTCGGATTGTATGACGCATGCACCAATAAATACCGAATCGGAAAACTCCGCGTGCACCAATTTGTTTAAGCCATATAAAATTTGTCGTGTGATAACGTGATTCTTTACAATAGCGACATTATTAGCCGAGGTGTGATGGGTCAGGAGTGACTTCTTCTTGATGAAAGAATAAAAGGTGCCACTACAGAAAATCCAATGGTCCATTATCCATTGACGTAGGTAACGTTCTCACGCTAAACGTTGGCAGCAATCAAATCTTTACAAGCAATGAAATGATGATCAGCCTGGCGAGAAGATCCTGCTTTGGTGAATACCTACAAACGCCTAGAGTAAATCACCTGTCCGCTGTTCTACCTGAAACATTTGGCTACTCCGAGGATCTACAGCTACAAAAACCTAATGCCAGCCGGCAAAATCTTATGCAACTTGAATTGGTTCAATACCGAATCGCATTCCTGCCCGGATTCGCCAAGCAACTTCCGCCGGCTATTTTGGAACCCGATCTGCGTCAAATCCACTGCCTTCCATTTTAGTAACTCGCAATACAAATGTTCAGTAGAACAGGGTCACATTTTAGTGTGGCAGTCCTTCCCAAAAAAGATTCTCGCTGACCAGTACATCTCAATTACCCGCTTTACCAATGATTTCGAGTAACACTTTACCTTTACCGAGCAAAACTCGGGCCTCCAAATAAATGGACTTCAAAAACGTTGTATGAATACGGAAATGTCACGTTGTTGCGTATGGGTCGACATTTTTCTAGTATACTGAATATGAAATTGTCACTGAGAATAGGTTTAAATTTTTTATGATTATAAGAAAACCTATGATTCAACAAACACAAAAACCATAAGAGTTTCAAAGAACAACGGATAGGAAAGGAGTATTGCAGGATTTTTCTGACACACAAACTGAACTCAAATCAGACCGTTTTACCAACAGAATAGGAAGTAAGAAAATACTTTTCCAGGACTCCTTCAGAATAAGAAGAGAAAATAATTAAAATAAATAGAATAGGCCTACATCTGTTCATAGAGTTTCAGATCATGTGCGAGGGTCATTCAACTCAAAAAAAGACAAACAGTAGTTGCGGGAAAGCGATTCATAAAAGTTACAAGATAGTGACTGGAGAACGTCGGCACCCCTGTGATAAAATTTTATCGAATTCGGTATAAATCTGTGTAACCGTAACTTCAGTTGTCTTATTTACGTTGGTATGTACTCTCTAGAACAACGTGCGGTGATTAGGTTTATGCTTTGTGAGGATGTAAAACTATTCACCTATATCGTAAACGTACTGGCATATTACTAAACTGCATAAAAAAATTGTATGAATCTTCAAATTTTTATAGTCTGGTTGAACAGTTTAAAAGTAATCGAGCACGAGTAACTATGAGCACCATTATGGACTAACAATCATGAAAAAGCTTGTAAAGAGATAGAACAATAGTACAAATATTTCTGAAATTCATATTGAAAAGTAAGAAACTTCTCGCGTTAATTAAATGAACTGTTTTACCTCCGTAGAGCTTTGTCTCTTTTATTAGTCAAAGAATCCTCGTAGTGTTGTTTAGTGAAAGTGCAGTCGAGATGAATTTGATGTGTTCATCAAAGAAAGTTTTAAAGTTGGACTGAGAAGAATATCTGAGGAAAAGGTAATGCGGTATGTTATTTAATAAAGCTACATCAGCTGTGGAGGTGAAGTGAATGACGTGAAATGTAATACTGGATATTGTATTACACATGCAGATTAGTACAGACCAAAATTAATAAATATGAAAATTGTAATATTCAATCAAAGAAAACCAAATCTACTATTTTAATTAGATTAATTTGTTAATAGAAAATAATTGGTTTAAATACAATATTGAATAAAATTATCATCGCTAACGTTTTGTCTCACATAAGCTTTAAATTCTCCTGAGGTAAACGATAGGCTAATGTATTGCAATAGCAATCCTATTTGTTTCAGACCTGATAAAAACAAATAGAAAATTTCAATAGAAAAAGCGTATATTCGAACGCAATAAACGGGACATTTTATAAATTCTTTCATAAATAACACACAGAAACATAGGAAAGGTACAGGGACAGGCAAAACCCGCGTGTGTGTAACAATGCAAGTGCGTTAAAAGATATCTTATTTAACTGCTCCTTTTTTGCATTATCCGAAAATATAAAAGTAATTAAAAATTATATTTAGATTTCAGCGACGCTGGAAAATCTTTAATATTAATTTATAAGATAAAAATGATATAATAATAAGATAATATAAATAAGATATATTTTGTAAATTAAGATTGTAGCGGCGCCTGAAAAAATTTTTAAAAAGTTTTAGAAACGTACAGAATGAATGAGATGATGTTGATCGACATGTCCGCGAGGCATTTACTGTTAAAATTCGCTACCGGCATCGTCTGAAACAGATTCCTGTTTCTTTACCATATAAGCTTCGGAAGCAGTTATTTCCCATGATTAGCCAATATTTCTACTTCCAGTTGTCTACTGCTAATATTAATGATTTGTAATAATGCAATATGAAACCTATTTCAAAACAAGCCCTCTGTTGCTTCATATTTCTGGCACGAAATTCTTCATTTTAATTCACATTTGTGTGTGTGCGCGCGCGCGTGTGTGTGTGTGTGTGTGTGTGTGTGTGTGTGTGTGTGTGTGTGTGTGTGTGTGTGTGTGTGTGTGTGTGTGTGTGTGTGTGTGTGTGTGTGTGTGTGTGTGTGTGTGTGTGTGTGTGTGTGTGTGTGTGTGTGTGTGAATAAATCTTAGAACATAGTACCATCAAACTTCAATGTTGGCTTTTTTTCCTGCAGGCCAAATGTTCATGATGAACCGCTTCTTCGACGGAGCGTTTCTAACGTTTGGAATCGACGTTGTGACATTCATGGAAAGCGATCAAGAGGAGAGGATAGATCCGATGATCTTCATATTCCCGAGGATGACCAAATGTACATTCTACAAGTACGGTGTTTCGGGTGAAGTGGAACGCCACGATGCCGTCTGTATTCTGCCTCTAAACGTTGTCAACGAAAAAATATACATATTTTTGTGGTTCTGGTTCCTTATTCTTGGCGTCCTGACGCTGGGCGTGCTTTTCTACAGGTAAATTGTCTGCCTGTGTACAATCTCAATGATTGTTTACATACTTAACAAATAGTGTTTCTACTGTACCAAAGTCTGTTAAATTAATTGACACTTTCTAATGCTATTTTAGACTTTATCATCTAAAGAAATATTATTGTTTTATAGTAATGACAATTTTTTTCTACGAAGTCTTATTCTATTTGAGTATGTCTTTGTCTTTAATTGGCTGTAAGAATTATTTACGCTTAAGAATTGGCTATAAATAACAATTTAAAAAATAATATAAATAACATAAGCGAAACATATTTTCCTGATGCGGTGACTTTGATGACATTTTAGTAGAAATAAAATAAAATAAAAGTGATTGCCAGTCTCAGTTGGTTCTTCCTCTGGTTAAAGTTTTCCAGACTATACCGGATGAATCGACATTGTCGAGCTTGATACAGACTTTAATTGTATATACAGAATGCTTCTTATGTAACTGGCACAAGGCTAATGATAAAACATTTAAATTTGAATCTAACTGACGGACTTTTGCTGTCACAGAAAAATATAAATGCGACGTTTCGGCCACCCAACCGTCTTCAGGCTAATTATAAACTAACAACTAACTTGTAAAGAAATAAATAATACTCTATCAAAGAATGATAGAGAGTTAACAAAATAATAATAACAAAGTTTACGTAATATATAATCAAAATATTAAATAATACAATAAATACTTACTATGCAAAAACACAAAACGCAAGCACAATACACACGAACACTTGCACCCTAACAAGGCAAACAAAACACTGCAAACTTGACTGTTGAGCTTGTTGATGTGAAAGTGTTCTTGTGCACCATGCTTGTGTTTTGTGAGTGTTTTTTCATAGTAAATATTTATTTGTGTCACTTAATCTTTAGTTTATATAAAACGTGAACTTTGTTATTATTATTTTGCTGACGCTCTATCACTCGTTGGCGGTGTATTATTTTTACATGTATATTAGTTTATAATCAGTCTGAAGACGGTTGCGTGGCTTTATATTTTTCTGTGGTAGCAAAAGTTTGATTCAAATTCAAATGTCTACAATCCATCACTGCCATCTTTTAAAGAATCTGATGGTAAAATTTACCGTCACTAGGCTTAACAGTACGTTTTAATATAATGAAAATACAATTGCTCGTGAAGAAGCTGTTTGAAACAACCCTTTATGTATTTAATTGTATTATTACTATTTATGTTCTGTTTTTTTATACAAACTTTGAAATGCCTTACACGTTTACGTTTCCTTACGTGAATACGTTCGAACATAGTCATACATTTTATCAGCGGTTTGCCAATTTCAGTGGAATTGATTTTACAAACGATGAAATGACGCTACTGAACAAAGGGCTAAAATACAATATTCCGTCATTTAAAAATAACTCTGTAATTCACGAACTAATATATGCAGAAGCGGGCGTAAAAAGTATTAACAACAACTCTGGTCAAGAAGAAACACGGGCAATCATAAATTGCAAAGTAAATAGATTAATTAAGAAAGGATTATACAATACTAACATGAGGAGTAAATACAAACACGACATACGTAATGCACGGGTTAGTAGCGAAAAGATTAAACATAATGACGCTCTCGTCACGAAAGCCGACAAGGGTAATACGGTGGTTATTATCAACAAGGACGTGTACAAAAGAAAAATATACAAGTTCATAGAAAATAACAATATTACAAAACTAGACAAGGACCCCGCTAACACATTTGTCAAAGAGTTAAACAAAGCCATAAATAAGTACTCTAACCTCTTAGATGAAAACGTAAGACGCCAATTAAAACCAATGCCCCAAATTTACCAGGGTTACCAAAGATACATAAAGAAGAGATGCCAATACGTCTGATTGTAAACTCCAGAGTACAAGGCAGCTAGAAAACTGATAAAAATTATTAATGAGAACGTTGGTGTAATCAACAATTATAGCATAAAAAACAGTTACGATTTCGTCGGAAAAATGAGTGCTATTAAACTGTTACCTCACTACAAAATGGCCTCCTTTGATATAACTAATTTGTACACAAACGTGCCCGCGGATGAGACACTAACAATCCATAGAAATAGTCTAACTAGAACAAATAGGCTAAATGAAGCTAAACTTAATGAGTTTATGCAATTAATAAAAATAATAGTAAAGCAAAACTATTGTTCTTTCAAAGGCGAATACTACATGCAAGAAGACGGCCTGGCTATGGGGTCGCCTTTATCAGGGATCTTAGCAGATTTGTGTTTAAATTACTTTGAAAACGAGTTCTTAATGTCAAACTCTAACAAATGGCGTAACCAAATTAAACTGTATGTACACGTTTAATGTCGCTAAGTCGACGACACGTTTTTGCTTTTTAATGGAACTTGCAGACGACTAGGACACCTACAGATTATACGAATAGTATAAACAAGATTCGTTTTACACTACAACTCGAAGATAACAATAGCATAAATTTTATGGATCTCACGACCAGAAAGAATAATAACCAGATAGAATACAAAGTTTATAGGAAGCCTACCACCACAGACATCACCATCCACGCACATCACACCACTCCTACTCTCAAAAAATTGCTGCATTTAACGCGTTTGTATACAGAATGCTTGCAATACTCCTTGGGCAGAAAAACCG
Source organism: Magicicada septendecula (assembly GCA_034769895.1). Taxonomy (NCBI): domain Eukaryota; kingdom Metazoa; phylum Arthropoda; class Insecta; order Hemiptera; family Cicadidae; genus Magicicada; species Magicicada septendecula. The sequence continues at coordinate 263,450,874 of CM068368.1, read as the reverse complement.
AACGGAAGGAATGAATATTATAAAAAGCATAGCCATCGCTAATGGATATAACGGAGAACTCATAGATATGCTAATAAGAAACCGGATAATTGATAATAAATGCAAATTGGTTAACGCTACTAAGAGAGATAATAAGTTTATAACCACAGAGTACACGAACATGATTCCGCTCATAACTAAAAACGAGTTGAAAAAACAAAACATCACAGTGGCCTTTAAAACCACGAATACCCTTCGTAAAATACTGGGACAAACTATTCATATCCCTGATGAAGAGAAAAATGGTGTTTACAGAATTACATGTGACGACTGACAGATTCTATATAGGATAGACCGGCAGACGGTCGGTCGAACGTTTCAAAGAACACCTGCCAAATTGTAATAATGAGTAATGTTATTATTTACTATTGGCTCTGAACTATATCAGGTTACTCAGTCCATATCTGAACGCTTAGTCGTCCATAAAACGTTTAAATCATCCATAAACAATACTTAATGAATTATTATTATTATTATTATTATTATTATTATTATTATTATTATCATCATTATTATTAATATTATTATTATTATTATTATTATTATTATTATTATTATTATTATTATTATTATTATTATTATTGATAAGTTTAAACATATTTTACTCGTTCCGTTATATTTTACTCTAATTCATATTGCTTTGAAAAAATTAATAATTATTATTTTTCAAATCATTTATAAGTGTTAAATTCTTTTGTTTTTGTTGTAAGTGTAATCTTATTCGGTAAGAAAATATTTTTTGTACTTTGAGTAACTACCTCACAGCAGAATATTTAATAATGTACAAATTACTTTAAAATTTTAAGAAAGAACTTTCTCAGTTTCCCATCGTGTCGTGAAACTCAGTTTCTTAGATAAACTTGCGCCGTGTTAGCGGTTAAAGTATTTACTTTTTTTTACTTATTGATATATAAATAAATCTTTCATTTTTTTACAGAATAATAATAATACTTAGTCCTCGCATGAGGGTGTACCTATTGAGGATAAGATTTCGACTGATACGACGAGAAGCGATCGAGTCGATAGTGCGACGCTCAAAGATGGGCGACTGGTTCCTATTCTACATGTTGGGCGACAACATTGACGCCATTATCTTTCGAGACGTCATGCACGAACTTGCCGCCAGACTTGCACACAGTAAAGCTGAATTCGAAGAGGCGTAACATTCACTAGCGCCTTCCATTCCTTCCGCGAGGTGAGTACTTTCCTAATATTATTCAAATAGTAGGTGCTATTGTATGTCAGTGTTAGTACAAAAACTTATTCAAATAAATGTGTAGAATTTAAATACTGTCCAAGAAATACTATTGTTCCCCAAAGTACTGGAGATATGCAGAATTGGACTTTAACGAAAGTATTCAAGCTGCTGAAATGAGTTTTCTCAGGCTTGTGGCAGGTCTTATACACTCCAAGATCGCAAAAGAAACGCAGGAACTGAATATTATGAGTATACTCGATCGGATTGTCCAATATCGGATAGAATGGTTGAATATCTTAACCGAATGGATGAGTGCCGAATTCCCAGACAACCATTGCATTACACGCCGAAAGTTCGGACAGGTGTGAGACGTCCGAAGTATATCTGCTTGGGATTAGACAAACAATTTTTCGCTTAATTTTTGTAGAAATGATCATGAGAATGATGATTATGGTATTAATGAAATAACTTTTAACATAAAAATGCTAATATTATGTAGAGAGGGTTATAAAATTTACACAAATAGTTTGGCGAATCAAGCTTGACGAGTCAAGTCAGGTTAGAATCTATATGCTACTTTTTTAAAAAACCTCTAATCATATGACAACGCATCGAATTTTGGACATAGCGTAGTAATACAAAAATTAAAACACAAAAGGCAAAAATTGCGAATGAGGCTGAAGCCTTCCTCTACGTCTGATGTGTATTGGTTGGTCTTGTTAAGCACTGTGTACATTAACCGACCCAATAACAAACTACTAAAGTCCCGAAGTATTAAACATTAACCCAAATCGTTTGCAGTTCAAAATTTTTGACGTCGCCGGAGAACTGGTTAGTGTCAGTGAAACATTATGGTGATTTATTAGAATCTGAGGGAGAAAATGTGCGCTACTATACTGTAGAAAAGCTGCACAATCAATGCTGTAATTTGCATGATTTCAACCTTCACTTAGGAATGCATCTAACCATTTAGTTATTTTAAATCGCGTTAATATTGTGGAGCTTTATTGAACGCACTCGCTTTCAAAAGAGTCGTAGTAGGTTTGAATCTATCTTTTGTTCATAACGGAGTCCGGCCTGATGCGTTTAATTCTATTGGGTACTGTATTCCCATCACGTCGCAAGGTTGAAGGAGAAGAAAGTTACACTGCCCTCTTGGGTTACCCTGATAAAGGAAGTTAGTCTTATTTATCCTCACTGTTAAAGTAATGTACTAAAATCTATGTAGACCGTAAGCTCTATCAAGAGATACTCGCTTGATTTAATGTAGCTTGACAGTGTATTGTAAACCGAATATGATACGCTTTCCAGGTTTGAACATACTTCGTCAAACAAACAAGAGCAATTAAATCCAAAGGTTTCAACAATCAGATAAATAGTTTCAGTGATGCAATATGAGAGCAGTTATAGATTATATCTAAATAAAAATATGCGTAATCTTTCGACTTAAACTGTAAATTATGGTTGCGAATTAGGCATAGACCTACTGCTCTGGAGGAGGAAATCGAGAACGAGAGGGAAATTAAATCTGTTGTTGACAGTAAGAAGTCGATATCTCAAGTGACGTAAATATGAATTATTCCTGAGAACGCTTGAGCAAACAATTGTATATGCGTGACTACACACCAGAAAATCTGTTCATAAACTTATCTGGCAGGAAAACGTGGTAAGCAAATGTATAGTCGTTCACAATCTGAATTTCATTTATCACTGAAATTCTGTTGTATATTATTAAGTTGTTTGTTGGAATATGAATCATCAGCCATCCCACTTCGAAATCACAGTGGCAAAGTGTTTCTGCCCGTCTGTCGATTTTAGAATTAAAGTTTTCACAGTGTGTGAACTCGTTTTCAGATGGATCTTCGTCTGATATTTTGGACACTCTTATATTATCTGGTCCACCATAGTCATTTGTCGTCTCACTTAGTCTATAGACAAAAATTGTTGTCTAGCTAAGTAAGTCTCTTATCAAGAAGTTGTTTATAGCTTCTCTGACCATTTTTCGAAAATGTCAGTGAACATGTTATTACGAGTTGTTGTACAACACCAATTGTAATACAAAAAGTAGGCCTGACCAATCTAATGACGTGCAGACAACACTGACAGAAGTTTTGCTCTGTCAGGTAAATTGAAAAAATTTATTAGAAGCGTTTTTGTTAACTTTGTTAACGCTGTTAATTTTGTTAACATTTCTTCAAAATGAAGGAAGTTACATTACCCTTCAAGCTTTCTCTGTGTGACCTATTGGTATTCTTACACAGAGACCTAAGACACCTTTTCTTATTCTCTCGCTTTTTAAGATATTATTTGTCGTCCTATTTAACGATCTTGCTACACTTCGATACCTTTTAACATACACAGGTTGTCAAAATACCCTCTCCTTACAACTGTACATATTTCGAGGTTGGTTCAGTTTCGTTCCAATCTTCTGTAGTTTGCAGTCGACTATAGTATTTCGTGGTGCGCACCAGCGATATCGCGTGGGTTCTCACGTTTGGGGGTTATTATATATTTTTTGTGTTTATATTTATATTTATTGTGATGTGTGTAAAATTGTATATAAAGTTGTTTTTAATATTTTAATAATTGACGAACTTCACCAAGGGATATTCCTGATGATGGGACATATGTCCCGAAACGCGTAGATATTCATAAAGGATAAAGGCCACCAGACGGAAAAGAAAAAGGTAAAGCTATTTTACTATTTATAATTCTGTAGTTGCGTTCCGGTTACTTGTGCTCTACAGCAAATAAAATTTCCTGGGAATGATGTCGTAAAATATATAAAACGAATTTAAACATGTTTATATAATTACTATTTGATATCAAAAAGGAATAGGAAAACAAATACTGGTAAGTCTACGTATTGTGAATACTAAAGAATACTATTGAAGACGGCTTTCAAATATACATAAACACTACTACAAAGGAGTACTGACGTACATGCTAAGAATGACCCCCAACATTTTCAAATTTGATGGAACTGAAACCAGTCCTATACTTTTCCTGTCTGCGTATGAGTTGTTAAACAATTGTCAATTTTTGCCGTTTTATAGCATTCTCGATATCATCTGGAAGAATACAGTTTGAATATAGAAATTCTATACAAAAAGAGAAGTCTTTGTTTGAATTTCTCAAAATCATAAAACCGAAAATCAGCCTTCGCTGGAGGCTCTAAAGCAGTAAACTGACATTACGGAAAGAAGGCTGTTAGAAGAAGACAAAGTAAATAAACATTCTAAACTAATAATTCATAACTAAATTTACTATATGAAAACATTAACATTTAAAAAATAAATATACGAAAAGCTTTAGTTGTAGGGTTACACGTCTCGAAAAACAGAAACAAGCGAACTACACTTTCCACCGAAAGCGAAAGCTGGGTTAATATATATGAGTGTCACAAAACAGGTTATAAAAAACATAATAATAAACACTTTTTAGTTGATAAGGTTTCAAGGTTATTACAGACAACTTTATATGGTGTTACTAGCCTGTTACTACTATAGCTATAGATACAACTTCGTTGTTCTAGCCGCAATACCACATGCAATACAAAAACAATAAGGGAAGAATAAAACAACAATATTATAGCTTTATCTCGGATCGTATCTGTTCGCTTGTATCGAAACATTCTACAATACCCTGACAGTGATACAGTATTAGTGATTATAACGGCAGTAACAAATATGTATTGACAGGACTTCCTTCTGGCGGCTGGTTCTGGAGGTGTCAGATTTTTATGAATAAAACTACAAAAATTAAAACTAGTTAAAAGTTGAAATTTGTGAGGACTCGTTAGTACCACTGTTTTAGTACAGTGGTAATGAAATTTCTTTTGTGTAAAAAATGAACATTATACAGGACAGAAAAGTACTTTCAATTACTTACATGAGGGTGATTTTTTTCTTGAAGTAGAGTTTTCTAGTTTCTGTTAATTCTTTTAGGTAATTCTTTCTCTTTGCACTACATGAATTTTATTATTATTTACATATATAACGCACTTAAATATTTTTGTAAACTGAAACTTTTGAAGTAGTAAAATGTAATGTATCAAAAAATTCAGTCATCGTTTTTTACGTCAGGGGACTAATATTGCAAAAGTTCTAATGCAGACAAATTCCAATTGTAAAAAATGTATACTTGTGATCTGAAAATTACATGTCAAGTATATAATTTACTATATACATATTTACAATGACATTTCCTTATATAGATAATTTATACGTATACAAATTGATAAAATAACAGCGATTTTTACATTTTTACATATATTATAAAGACGTATATTATTTATTACGTATATTATAAAGGCCTGTATGCATAATTCTTCTTTCTACTTTCCTCATTTTTTCTACATAATATGCACGTGATTTTTTTAATGTTATCAAATCTTTCAAATGTTGAACGCCAAGCCCTGTAGTATTTGAGCTAGGTAAAACTCTAGATAATGCAACGTATTGTTACGACATCACAGAAAAATCTACGTGTTTATCGAACGTTCCAGAGGGATCCAGAATGTAATGCGGTGGTGTACGTGACTCTCGACGCATTCGCGAGACTTTTCTCGAAGCCGCCAGTCGCGCGGACTGTGTCAAGGCCGCAATTAATTACGTCGTACACACTGGCGCTAAGAGGCAGTTTGGAATCTTCTGGTCTGTGCGTGGATGTATAAATACAAGGCGGCAGCGACCTTAGTTTTCAGTATAGTTGCGATATATTTACAGTGCGGTTCAGTTTATTGTCGGGCGATTACAAGTGATTACCGTGTACGTTCAAGTGGTTATTAGTGAAGTGTTGCGTTTTATAATCGGGCGGTAAATACTGTAATACAATTGTGTTTTAATATTAGTTGACATTTATTTGCGTGTGGACAATTTTTATTTCATTTGTTGTAAGAGACAGTGTTGTATCAGTGGCGAGGCGTGAGTTTTTATAATGTGTATGCGGTTATACCTATCTCAGCCATCAACAAATAAAAACTCCTTCTCTCTCTCTCCGTGTGATAATCAGTATTAACAACAGATAAGAAAAGAGTAAATATTACAATTTTTCCTTTTTCTAATAAAGACCAATATAATAATATTAATTATATAAATTGTTTTAGTAAATCAAGCAGACTAAGTATATTAGGAAGTTAGCAGTACGTTGAGTGGCGTCTGATGGTACCGATTCATCTGGGGTGTGATTGGAAAGTTTTAAGACTGGGCTTATTATAGGGGCAAATTCGAGATGCACGATACCCGTAGAATCGAAAAAAACCACCAACATTGTCTTCACATGCGACCGACTTTGTCTCGCTTTTTTCGGTCGTGGCGAACTTGGACCCTTCCACTGCGATGATTGTGTCTTTGTTTCTGGGTCATACCCATAAACCCATGTTTCGTCGCCTGTAATTACCCTATTTAACAAATCTGGGTCACTTTCGGCCCGATTAAACAATTCTTGGGACACTTCAAGTCGGTATTGTTTCTGCTGGTCTGACAACAATTTCGGAATGAATTTCGCGGACACTCGACGCATGTTCAAATCTTCACTTAAAATTGACTGAACCGCGTAGAAACTTAGTTCATTCAGTTCATTAGCCATCTCCCTAATTGTAAGTCTATGGTCAGAGCGCACTAAATCGCGAACTTTCACAATGTTTTCGTTGGTTTTTGAAGTGGAAGGCCAGCCGGACCGGGGGTCATCTTCGACTAATTCGCGGCCATCTTTGAATCTGTTGAAACAGATAAATACTTTTGACCGGCTCAGACATTTATCCCCGAAAGCTGTTTGTAAGAGTTCATAAGTCTCCGAAGCTGATTTTCCGGTTTTAAAACAAAATTTGACACAAACTCGTTCCGTTTTTCATCCATTTTGCAAAATCAAAAATCCGCCAAGACCTGATCACACGTCCTCACTTACCAGGATGCCACTCTCTACTGAACAAAGATGTCGCGGTGATCGTTTCACAACGTTTCAACGACAAAACAAGCTTCCCCTTCCACACCTGCGGGCAAACCTAGCCCCTCCTATAGAGCAGTGGCGGCACCTGTCTTAAAACTTTCCAATCACACCTTTCCAATCACTCGTATTTCCATGTTTTAATCACATACAGCCACAGAATCCATAAATAAACACACTGCACAATTATTTATTTAAAATAATTTATAATATCTTGTATCTGCTGTTTAATATGTCATACGTAAACAATACAGATTCACAATGGTAATTAAAATCGTCCGACACTAATTCATTCATTGTAACGGCTCACAATCATTTATTATTCACATTATCGTTAATAATTATGCGTTAGTTGTAGGAGTTATTTTTTAAACGTTAGTTCTATGCGCCTGGTGTTTTCAGCGAATAAGTCAACAACCGTATCGTAAAAAGCAGAATTAGTTTTTAGTTTCAAAAGAAGCGGTTTTTCAATAGGTAACACTGATAGAGCCGAGTGTCTGTGTTCAGTTTGCGAGTTACGCAAATACGTTTTTATTCTCTTCAAGGCTGAAAACGATCTTTCTGTTGAAGAGCTTGTAACTGGAATTCTCATTATAAGGTTTACAAGCCTCCACACTTGAGGAATGGTGTCACTCAGATCTGCTGATGTTAAATACTTTGACAAGTCACTAACGCTATTTTTACAAAACTGCTCATTCGAATAAACTACAGAAAGCTCATTCCTTAGTAACGGAAAATCAAAATACTGGCCATACGAGCGTTTTAGAGATTCAAAATGCTCTTCTGGAAACTTTTTAAAAATTCTGGAAAACGTCGTAATTCTAGTAGAGCGATAAAATCAAGTTGACCTATATCTACAAACCTCTGATTAAGTTTACATTTTACTGAATCAATAATTTCATAATACAGCCTACGATAGGAGCTTTCTAAATCCGACATGTTATCAATACGTAATCTTGTACTTCTGTGAGTGCTTGTAGGCTTGTCCCACCTCCCTGTTGGAATATTCTGAATTTCATTCCGGTCACTCCAGAATTTGTTGTAGTTATTCCTTAAATTATTAAGATATTTATCTTAGTCTTCAATGTGTTTCATACAAAAACTGATTTCAGAACTTTTTTCTGCAAAATTTCGAATATGGAATCCGCCTGTGGTAGTATTGAACCGAACAGATGAAGTAAAAAGGTGAAGTGAAAATCTTGATGAGTAGCAAGAAAACCAATTGCTCCAGTATAACTTTTGTTGTTCCACTTATCTCCGTTCTCAATCATAGACTCGAAGAGACTTATGATGTCAACCCTGTGTTCTATTACAGTGGCCACTAGTCTGCTGTTGTAGTTCCATGGAGTAGCTGCAAGTGATGGAAATCGCTTCTTTACTTCTTGATAAAGTGCGCGAGTTCATCTGGATGATTTTGAAAAAAATGAAGCTAAACCAGATAATGTGCTAAAAAATATTTTACATTCTTTAATGTGATGTACTGAATTTTTCAAGACCAAGTTCATTTTATGAGCATAACAATGGATAAATATTGCTTGGCTGCACTTACTTTTGACCAGGGCCTGTAACCCTCCATGTTCACCAGACATAACAGCAGCACCATCGTGCGTTTGTGCAACTAATTTTCTTCACAGTCGTATTCAGTCAGGACATTAAATACGTAGTTTGCCAACGCGTTAGCTGTACGATCGTCACTAAAATCGCTAAAGCCGATAAATCTTTCCTGAACGGCTCCGGACTTATCGACGTAACGAAACACAGTTGACACCTGGCACGCATTTGTGATATCTGTTGTTTCGTCCATTATTATTGCTACAAAGGGACTTTGTTTTATTTCATTTTTTATTTCTGTTAATAAGACTTGAGAAATGGAGTTAATCAAGTCATTCTGAATATCGCTAGATAAACCAGAAAAGACTGTAGAGTTTTAAGGTGGTTGTCTAACATTCCGTCGTCATTTCCTAACAAATTTAACAGCCCTACATAATTTCCTCGATTTGACGATGCCACAGATTCGTCATGTCCACGAAATGGGAGTTCATTTTCAGCCAAAAAACACACTACGTCAATTAGACAATGAAGAATGTACCGGTTTTGTTTTACCATGTCATTGTGCTGTTTAATGTTAATTTTAAATTGTTCACTAAGGGCATATTCAATTCTAGTTTTACCGAACTGTTATAAAGCAAGAAGGGAAGCAACATGACTCTGTGAAATCTCATGCCATTTTTGTAAATTAAACAAATTGTTAAAATCAGAAACTCCTGAATTTGTCCAGACATTATTTTAGTTGCAAAAAGAATGCATGGCCAACAGTATAATTTTGAAGTTTTTCTACAGCCGCAAAGCCAGGTTTTTACTTCATAATGTTGTTCCTTTAAATGTCGTGTATAACTTTTTGTTTTTGACGTTAACGTGGGAATTAATGGGGTTGGGGTCTACCGCTAGAAATAATGTTTAGTTTAGCCTATCTGTAAAACTTCTACTACTGAATGGCTGTATAAATAAACTTTCAATTACACAATTCCACTCAACTACACACGACGATGATGTTCCCGCCACAGGCTCTACTACAAACGAACTCATAATTAAAAAACTTTAAACAATACGGTCTCTGTACGCAGTAAGCACTGTATATTCAGAAACAGTAACACATAGCGTTAAGCTATTCATAGACAGTGTACTAATGCAGGGAGTGGGAGCGCAAGTCAGAACGCCTGCCTGTTCACACATGAAAATCTGCTGCATGGGTTAATGACCGCTATCGAGAGAATGTATTCGTTAGCTACAACGCATACTGTCGCATACACCGCATGTATAGACGCTTCGCCGCTGGTTGTTAATTACGAACTATTTAACTGTGAAAATTAAAGCTGGTGATTAGTGACTTAATTGATGTCTTGTAATTTGTTTTCCACTCTACCTACGACGATCAAGTAGACCGTCGTAACAGTATGTTCAACCGAGACAAATTTATCTGTTGCCAAAACAACCACGGCTTTTCTAGAGTAAGAACTTAAGATTTATGAATCATTATAGCAAAAGCCACTATAATAGAAATCGTTTTCTTGTACAGTTTGTGGTTCCAAAGTAGCTTTTTCTTACTGGTGATCATTAAAAGGTGGACCTGTGTAGTTGTCACATCGAACCATGATTATCTTCGGCATTTCCTAAGACGGTCTATAATTTTCTTCATAAATTTTGTCTTCAACATAACCTAGTGCAACCATTTACTAAACCTTTTTCAGTCTTCAAAGACACATTCTTAACATAACTTTACATCTTAAGACAAACAGACAGATGCTTCCACTTCATTCTCTGAATCAGGTGCTGCAGATCTCGCTTTCAGTCAATTGTGGCTACCTTGAATTATGGCAATTGGTTGTTAATTCCTTTAATTTCTCTTCATTAAAAGCTTTTTTGGTTGCAAAAAATAGGACGACATCTTTAAAATATGACTTTTCTTCTGTCATTTTCAATGAAACATGGTGAAACAGAAACATAACGAAAACGTTTCAGTTTTCGCATTGGCGGCAAGTGATACTAATTTAGATACGGAAATAATATTACCAATAACATCCTGGTTCTGGCTGGCTAACCAGGAGGAATCCTCAAGTAGGAGATACTGAGTTCATCCTGTCAATGAAAAATTAACTGCGAAAGGTTTTTTAGAAAACTACATCAAGAACTAAGAACTGATTAATTTTCCAACTTCACACACGTAAGCTTAGCTTTGACTACATCCTTGGGATGATAGGAGATTGTTTCAGCCAGTGTGCAGTGACCGATTCAACAATATTTATTCAAGGGGGAATGACACACGAAGAAACGTAATGATACAAATGTTCCGTTCCATTATGTTTAGAAACGGTTTTTCTCATATTGTGCGCGCCAAGCGGATACACCTCTCTTAAATATTTCCAGCAAATGGAATTAAACTGGTCGTCTTTACCACAAAAATGAATAAAATATTTTCATAAAATTGGAATTACAAGCACTAAAAAAAAAAAAAGCTTTAAAATCGCACTGTCATATACGCAAATAGGCAGATTGATCCACATTTTATTGACGTTCTTCCCACACAAATCATTTCACCGTTAGAGCTTATGAACCGCTTGTTGATGAAATAAAGTATGAAATAAAGTCACGTTTTAAGATTTTCATTGTTTAATTGTTTTCGAAATTGTAACAAACCACTAAATTAACAAAATACAAAAACAATAATAAGTTTTAATGGAAAATCCGAGTATATCAATAACACATCAGTATAAGATTCAAATACCAAGCAAAAACTGTTTAATATGGACATCTTGTAAGTTCCTGTGGAATGTTTAGTAGTACTGCACTATACATTACCGTACATACACTGCTGAATAAACATTCAAACACTACCTCTTTTTCACTCGCTAAGAGGACATAACCTAGGACTAAATAAACTAGGATGAAAATCTGAACATCACTCAACCACCATACAAGTAACAGTGTTAACACAAAAATTTACAGGCATTGCACAAATGCAATGCACAGAGAAGGGCATTGAAAATGCTTCAATAAATCTAAAATATATATATATATATTTATGTTCATTCACCAATCAATGAATTCATTCTTCATTCACCAATCAATGAATTCATTCTTCATTTACCAATGTACAGATTATAAGTTAAATGTAGTCGCATTCATAAGCGAAGTTTTATATGTGTACTACGTTATTGACAACAAAGAAGTAGTTTCTATGGAAACTCACCGGTTCTCATTTTCGATCACGCACCAGCGGTCGTTTTCAAATGTGCGACACGTCCTTATAAATATTTTCAATGTTAAAAGATTTCTTAATTTTGTAATCGTAAGCTATCGCAGTTACAAAAGTTAGTCTTCACGTAACTAATTAATCCGATTATTTAATTCGACTAATATGACTACATTTTGTATCAGGAATTTTTTTTTAATTTATGACATTTTCTTTTGCTTCTTTATGTCTCTGGGGTGGGGAGAGTTAGTCCCTTCGCTATCCACATGAATAAATTATTATTGCTTTATATTCTGCTGTTGAGTAACTAAGATATTCTTGTCATGTAAAGTTAAATTATTACTCTTCAATATTTCACTTCCGAGCCAGCCGATTAATTTTATTTACGTTACTTTTTTTAGGTTAATAAAAATATATTAGACAGGTCTATAGTAAAGACTTATCAATTTTTATGGAGGGACGCAAAATTTCTTTGTCCCAGGAGCGCTGTATATTTAAATACTGGCTTGGATGGTAGAAAGGGCGTAACCAAAGCTAGCGTTGTTGGTTTGGTTTTTACACATTCTGTAAAACTTTGGTTAAAACATGACGTCACCAATTGTTATAAAAATGAAATCAATTACTAAGTGACACAAATTAATAAATTAACAGCTTCCGACTTTGAATACAATTAAAAAGACAATGTTGTGGAATTTTATGACCTCTGCCCATCTATTTTCCTAACGTCTATTAAGGTTTTTCGTCGTTTCTTTGTAATTTTTTAGTCTTTGACGTAGCTTACATTGTTCGTAAACATTATAGATTTGACGTAGCTACATTGATTCGTACACATTATAGACTGTAGAAAGCAAGTCAATCTAGCACATTTAAGATGATGTCTGATGCCACTGCCCAGCCCAACTGATCCAGAAATAATACCGATTTTACAATGAAATTGTACCGTTTGAACGAAAACGATTTCCGACATTAGGAAACAGAGACACAAAAACATTTTTTTTGAGTCGTAAAAATCCAAAATTCCAAATTAAATATCATAAATAATTATAAAATGAAAAGAGAGCGTCAGCAACAATATAAGGAACAGTTCTCGAATGGCAGCGTACTTAATCGTTACTGCTTAGTCCGTTGGAGGATCGATGCGATGATACAGAACATTCTCTGATTGTTCTGTATAGTTTAAAGAAAACGGTATTTTAACTGTTCGAATCTTACTTCTGACGCTCTGGCACAGAGAAATACACATTTCAGAAGAATTCCCGAGCTTGGCCTTGACGAGAGGAAGAGTATCTGATAATAACATACGTTAATCTCTGACTCGTTACAGCATTAATGTCTGTATTATATTAACTTGCTCTTTCAGTTCCGTTAATATTTTATAAAACACACCCACGACGCATTCCCACACCCTTGATGGGAGCCCAATAAAGGCTCGGGACATATCACCATCATGGAACGTGAGTCTACTCGTCGTCTCGCGCGGTACTATAACATCTTCACAGTTCTTCTCATATCCCTCTGTTAATCTCAAGGTCAAGCCTCTAAATTGGAATCAGAAGCGAAAATAGTCTAAATACTGAAATAACCATAGTACAGTATAACACTTGTGCTGGAATATCCAGAGTAGGCCTACCATTTCATCAGTGTATTGCTTTGCTTCCCTTTACACGTCTACTAGAACTTCTAAACTAATTCACAACGTTTCAGAGGACGAAATAAGCGCTGGACGATAATCTTTTATATCACAGATCTCTCTCTCTCTCTCTCTCTCTCTCTCTCATGCAAGCAAAGACGCGTAAGGCTCGAAACATAATCGGGATTTCGTTCGTAATTGGAAGACTTCCTAGAGTAGCTTCAAGGTGCAGGAGAGCATCAAAAATTTTTTTTCTTACATTTTCATACAAAATCAACTTGTAATGGACAATAAAGAATAAACATGTGAAACTATGCAGACATTTATAGACATTCACAAATACATTCGCGGGAAATTGTGTGTGTGTGTGTGTGTGTGTGTGTGTGTGTGTGTGTGTGTGTGTGTGTGTGTGTGTGTGTGTGTGTGTGTGTGTGTGTGTGTGTGTGTGTGTGTGTGTGTGTGTGTGTGTGTGTGTGTGTGTGTGTGTGTGTGTGTGTGTGTGTGTGTGTGTGTGTGTGTGTGTGTGTGTGTGTGTGTGTGTGTGTGTGTGTGTGTGTGTGTGTGTGTGTGTGTGTGTGTGTGTGTGTGTGTGTGTGTGTGTGTGTGTGTGTGTGTGTGTGTGTGTGTGTGTGTGTGTGTGTGTGTGGAAATGGGTACAATGAGTATTAATTTAAGACAAAATTAACTTAAAATTAGAACCGCAATGTTGTAAGAACCTCTGGGTTGCACCGTCCCCTCTCAGTAGGCACCAGACAAAATTGTCACCACAACCGGGTTACTTTGTGTCGTCACAGAGGGATATTCCCCTCCCAGAATTTTACAAAAAGGCTTACTCTATAACGCGTACTGAGAGAAAAATACTTCTTTGACAAGCTTAGTTTTATTTTTAAAACACTTGATATTATATACAAATTGTATTTCAAACGTTCTAAAGAAGGACTCTGATAAAATAAACTTGTACATATACGTTTTTAATGATTAAAAGTTTCAGTCACTTATAAGTGTCTTTAATTGTAATTAAATTAATTATAAATTAACTGATTAAATAATAAACATTTTTATAGTAACATGTGTAATTTTATCGATCTACGTCAGTTAACAAAAACGTGATGTATACTTTTACAATACTTTCGATACTACCCTCGTGTTTTGTACTTGATTATTTGGTTTATTTTTCCAAAATTAGTAGGCCTAAACGTTTTAAAATTTACTGATTTCTTGCTTTTTTTATTTTTTTACTTTTTCATTATGATATTTCCATACCGTTTTTTTTTCTTTATAAAAACTTTTTAATTTTGGAATTTTTTAGGTTTATGGGAAGAAAATTACCACACTATAATTAAACATTGTAGCCTATTTATAGTGCGCTATAAATAAAGGAGACCGAACAAACAAACATTCAAAGGCTTCGTCCTCCTACTCGGTTAAATGAAATAACCTTAAACCAGGATAAAAATTTGAACCATCCCTGAGACACCATAACTTAATACACGAAGCCGATTTCGCACTCACAAGACAGCTGTAGCGTACCACAAGTTTTTACTCAAACAACTAATTCGCCTAATTATTTAATTCTATTTAAACTACATGTTTACCTGTAGCGTTTTAACCCCCTCCCCCCTTAAAAACCATTATGAACTGAGCATTACCTATGTCTCATTATTGGGCTTTTACATTACTTGAATACAAATCAAAACTTCTCTCTACAGAAATCTGAAAAAATCAGAACCAAGCTGTAGTGTCAGAATCAGTGGTCTCTTCATAACACATTATTCCAGTATTAAAAGACTTACACATATACTTTACAGGTAGAGAGCAAGCTGGATGTTGGCCAGCGATCAAGTATTTTGTTTTGTTTTGTTTAATCTGGCTAAGGCTGGCACTCTCAGAAAACTGTCGACTCAACAATCTTCCAACGCTAAAATATATAAACTTTCTGCCTCGTGTAAATAAAACACTCCTTTGATTTCAATCAGCTGATAAAAAAAATAATCAGTTCATCCATTCTATTGATAAAAACTGTTAAATATTTACGGTTTAGCTAGTATTTCTATTTATCCCAATAAAGCAATATCTTATCGTCCAATACGTTACCGCATGTGTACGCTGTACTGAAAGTTACGACTATGTTGTAGAATTCAGAGACGTGGCCAATCATATTCAAAATTTTCGTAAGTTCATATATACTTCATCAGCTCCTCACTTGTTAATTTATTTTTTCTGTTTTCACTTTTTATAATTCTTGCTTTCCCCACTTTTTATTACTATTCTCTTGTTTCTTATGCGAGCATTGTTTTAAATAACAATTTGTTTTTTTAGTGATTCGCTTACACATGTCTGCAGAACCAAAGGCTTAAGATTTCGTTAGTTTTTCGTATTTTGCCATGTTATACATTTTATATTCCACGCAATAAAGCTGTATTTAAATAAATAAATATTTTTAAGAAAATGTCTAATAAATACAAACCTTCATAAAACTTGTTTTAGTGAAGCAGATCTCTAATAATCTGGCCAAATGTGATTAATTAAAAACAGAAATAGAAATACATGGATAAGAACAGTGACTGCGTAAGGTTTAAGGTAAAACTGTCCAACTTTCACATTCAATTGCTGCTTTTTAGCTTTAATACTCGTCCAGATTAATTTTTCGTCCAAGTACAGTCCCAGGTATTAACCTTTTGTTTTCACTGGTATACGTTCCCTGTTTATCGTAACTTTTGCACAAGACGTACGTTTGGACAAATTAAATGTAATTTGTGTTTTTTCGGAATTTTCTTGAATATTTTCCACTGCTTAAGCCACTTAAGTCAAGTGTAATAAAAATAGACATCTTTGAACTATCTCGGATGCTCTTTCTGGGTTGATATCCATTGTTAATATTGCAGTGTCGTCTGCAAATGTGGCAATGGCAGTATCATTTGTAACAGCAGTATCATTTCGGTCAGCCGTGTATATAAGATACAGGAACAGACCGAAAACACTGCCTTGTGGCACCCCAGAGTTTATTAGTTGTGGCGTTATTTACCTTGTTTTGGATATACATGTCAGTTAAGTAAGATTTTAATAGCAAATCAACTTAACTGGGGAAGTTCCTCGTGCCATACTTTATCGAAAGCTAGCTAGGAATACAGAAGCACATTTTCTTTTCCTCCACACACTCCATGATGTAGCAAACCAATCTGTTACACTGTTGGATGGTAAAGCGTTTTTCTTGAACCCAAAACGCTTGGATTGGAATTAACTCCGCAGTTGAAATTGATTGTTTGATTCTTCTGAGTAGTAGTTGCAAAGCAACTGACATCTCTGACATCAGGGAGAGTGAGCTAATTGGACGGTACGACGTAGCTTCAGTTGGAGGTTTTACGGCTTTGGAAACAGAGGTGCCCATGCCCCCCAAAGGCCATGGTGCAATCTCCCCAAGTATTCCCGAATCCCCCAAATTGATTTCGTGAGTAGCGGGGATCACAATATGGGGGCACGGAATAGTCCCCAGTTAACGGTGGATCTTGGAGCTTTATCCAAATATTTTTGAAAAACTAAAACCATTTAAGCAATTATTGGAATCAAAAAACTAATGTTATTCTTTTTATAAATACCAAAAAGTTTACTAGTACGGCTAATCAATAACTAAATTATGAGAAATGTAAAAGCCTGTTAAAACCTAGCTTAACATAATTAGTAGTACATTAGGCTTTATCAAGATAATCTAACTTGATTTTGTAATTGCACTCTTTTTCTTAACTGATTTGTTTGATTTACGACACTTGTAAGGAGGTAATTGAGCCCCTGGTTATGCAACTGGCTTAAATTCATGTAACTTCTGATTCCAACAAGGGATTATGAAAGGAAAATGATGAGTATGAAAAATCCCCCCAACAAAATTCCACAGTGGTGTAACTTGCACCATTGCACCATTGCACCATGCTGTGAGCACGCCTGTTTGGAAATCATGTTAATCTGTCAAGATTTTCACTATATTGAATAATAACATAAACGCAACGTGCCATTATATATTGTTGTTAATAATGCAATTGACTTTCGAGGAAGTAGGTCCAACAATCAGGTCATAACCACGAACTTCAAGGGTATTGTTGAGGTTAATTTCATGTTTTACTTCAGCTGACGAAAATGCTTTCATTGGTAGATCTAGTTGGCAGGGACTGTCAAGGTTGGTTTTCATTTCATTATCGTTAGCGTTGTCATCAGGTAAGACTGGAGTGTAAACAATGACTTTCTCAGTGTCAGACCGTGCTCAGCTATTGTCAGATTTTCTTAATGGGGAAACTACTGACCTTTTAAACTTTTTTCTTGCTTTCCAATTTGTGTAATCGTCTGCAGACAGATTGGCAATGTAATGTTGAAAAGACGCATTCCGAGATTCTTGCAACGCTTTGAGTCTATGAGTTAGTCTATTTAGATATAGACTTACGATAGCGAACAATAAGGATTGTTACAAAGACTGCTTACACAATACATAAATGTTATGTTTGAAGAGAAAAATCTTCAAACAAAAAGCTCTCACTAGAACTCTACACCACGTTTGGAGAGCTCCTCGACTGTGTTTTAAACATTTCAAATATTGGCGACACGTTTGACAGAAGATCGAACATTCATGTTAGAACTGACAGATCGATATGTATTATCAATTTTTTTGTTAAGACTAAGGGTTATACTTATGGAGAACAAAAATCTAACGATAGATTAAATGATGAAGTGAATCTGATAAGTCCGGTGAGTATGAAATATGGAGTAGACCTTAGTTATATAAAATCTATAAACGTTCTTGCTTTCTGTGTGTGTTAACTTTAGTTACACTTAGCTCAACAAAATAGTAAACTGGGGCGCAGCTGACACTAATCACTAAAGTACTGATACTACCGGTGAATGGAATCATAATAAATATATTTTACGGGTAAATCCTCTATTCAGACTGCTTCCATTGTAATATTTTTCTTGCTTGACGTTTCGATCCCAGATTGATAGTCAGATCCCAGATTTACCCGTAAGAAATCACCCATCGCTAGACGTTTTAAAGAATAAAATAATTTGACTCGTTCTATCGAACTAGATTTAAAAGAATAAATACATTACTTAGTACTAACACATAGAAGTGAATGCAGAACTAAATAAAGCTTACACCCTTTCTGTTTAACCAGGAGTTGCTATGTTTATTTTATTCTCTGGTAATGGATGCCGAATTTACTAAACAACTATGGGCAGGGACGTTTGGACACAAATAAAGAAGTAATGGCCGGTAACGCCTTAAAGCATCCAATAACTCACCAGTTGACTATACACTTGTAATTAATATATAGGTTGTTTGTGCTGTCTTGAAAATAAGCACACCACGAAATAGCATTCTGTGCGTCATAAAGAACTGCCTTAATTAAACTACAATACAACAAGGATGGATGTAAAAATAAATAATCATTACTTACTTATTTTAGCAGTCTGTTAACTTTCTCATTTGATCTGAAGTTCAATCATTTTATTTAGGTAAGACAGGAATTAAAGCAAAGGTTATTTTTAACTATTAATTAACCTAAGTAGCCTACAGATTGCTGACCGGTTTATTTAAATTTAAACGAACAATGAATAAACAATAACAACCGCAACGGCTTTGGCGGAGATGTAAGTTTTATTTCTTCTTCTTCTTCTGCAAATCTCGGAAGCATTTGTCGACAAAGAACAAACTTTATGTCTAGTTTCTCTATTTTTCTTTCTGTCAGTTTGACCAACTGTTTAATATATGTTTTCTTGCATTATGCACAATGCGAAGAAAATTAGTTTTCCTTTGGTAGAACGTTGTTTTGCATGCAGTTTACGCATTACACAGTGTGATCAAATGTGTAAATGTAAACAACAAGTTTACACAATTTTAAGCAAATCTCAAATCAATTTTCTTAATTTTTTACCCATTCAGCCTTTGTATTTTGTAATAGGTTTTATTTCCAAACATTTCTACTTTTGTACAAAACGATGTTTTGGTACCGAAATGATATTGCAAACGGAAGTCTACTAAACGTAATTAAGGTGGAGCACTTTTTTATTGAAACTTTAAAATTTATTAATTCGCCAGACAGGAGACGCAGTGCAGAATAGAATAATTAAGAACTTTAAATTACCGAAGGTTTGTACGAAATTACAGTCAAACAAGTGTGCTAAGTTTAAATTCATTAAACTATAAAATTTGATATACATACAATATTTGATAACAGAAACTCTTATTATTTGCACATATTACAAATGCAAAGAAAACAAAAAGTAATTCGAAATACTGTTGAATTTATATAGCCCTTCCCAATAAACTAAAATATGGATTTCCCACTCCCATATCTTATCACAAGATTTTTTTTATTTCATTGACATCTTTATATAAGCATCAGAAGAAAGAAAAAAATGTCATTAAAAGCATAAAACAAGAAATGTCTTGAGCCGTAAAGAAATTGTTTGTTGTTTTGTGAATTAGGCTACATAATTCACAACTGACACTAAATTTCTCAGTTGCGAATTAGTATCTGCACATATTGTATGTGCAGAGAGCACACAACTTGTTTTATGACAAATCACAACAAAACAGTGAACGATGATTATTTAAAAAAAAATCAATATTTTATCAGATTGCTGAGACAGTAGTTTGCAAAATCACTTGAAAAAGATACAAAAGTAATCAACACAGAAGTGAGAGAATTAAAAAAAACTCGTTTTAATTTTGGGAAGATTACTTTTAAAGTACTGTTTACTCAGCGACCTAAAAATAATGTTTGTCATTTGTCACAAATGAAACTACTGACGTAATGCAGCAAATGTTCTTATGAGGATGTAAAAAAAAAACGGGAATAGGCTTTTCTTAAAGTAATGCCTGTCTTTATGATTTATGCATCAACACAAGCTTGCTTCAGACTCCTTACTTCATGTGTATCAATACAAATATTCCTAATGAGCGGATTATAAACTACGAAAACTGCATAGCTGCAGCTTCTTGGAATCAACTGTAAAAACCTAACGGAGGATATGAATGCCGCCGTAAATTATTTTTAGGATTAATGAACAGTCTGATGCAGTTTATTTGCAACAATGTTGACGGCTACAGTCTTTTCCCGCACTTTCTCCATCTTCGAATTAAGTTATACTACACAGATCATTATAATATCTAATATTTTATGTTTTAACTTCCTTTTGAATTTCTTTTTGATCTCCAATACATTTATTAATGAACAAAGCTTTTACAGCAGGTCAATTTTATAAAACTATCCGGACTGTCATACCGTGATCCAATGTCGCATCTTGATATGCAGCCAATTGTGTCCACCAGCTCTAGCGCACGTCGTTGACGATACTCGCTGGCCTTGACAATCGTCCGCTGTGCCACTGAAACGTTTGGCTGCACATCAAGGTGCACGGCGTAACAGCTCACATAGCAACGTTTAATTAACAATAACAAAGCCACATTTAATCTTCTGTTATGTGATATACGTTTCTGCTTTATCTTGTGTCGCAAAATTCACTTCCTATCAGAGTGACTAACGTTTGTGGTAGCAACCAAGTGGCGGGGTCAGTATCCTGCAGTTTCTTTTTCAAAATACCGACATTATTTTCTTTGGAGACAGGCATCAGACATTCTTGAGTTGTTACGTACCCTACCATTCAAGAACCTGCATACTTTCTTTTAATTTTACGTTAGCATCTTTGAACAACCATTACTTATTTTTTCATACTGTAGTCGTTTTTATGGATGTGATCTTCATGGATTGGTTTAAGAAATCACACATTATCACTTTTTTGTATGCTAAATTGTTTTACTTATTTCTATTATATTTCATATTTTTCTGTGCTTTACAAAGAAATGTGTTTTTATTTTTAACGTGTGTTTTATTTGCATAATAATGTATAGCCTATATATAGCTTTTCTAACATAGGCCTAACTTTTCTAAAAACCATACACTGCCTGCTTTAGTGTAAGGGATTTTTTACAGTGTGTATTGACAAAATCTAGGAAATTTGTATCATTACTTACACATCTCAGGAGGTAAATGTACAAAAGTACTTACCGTTAATCTAAATTCAACCAATAAATTGTTAATTTGTCTTTTTATAGAAATTTACTATTGTTAATAGTACTGAACTCGAAAATTTCTGTAAAAGTATTATTATTTTTACAGGTTTAAAAAACGTTTTTTATTTCTCTTTTACAATAACATAAATAATATTCATTAGTCTGGATATGTGCAAATTTTATAGTTATCTTAATTTTTAATTTACTCACAATTCCTTACTAAAACCTCTGACGATGTAAACTATCTCAGCGAAACGCACGTAAGATGCATATAACAGTACAAGAGGAAATTTATTATTTTGTTAACACAACATAACTTTCAATTAGTGCAAGAAACTATCGAGAGTTACTATCAAGAAAAACAACAGGGCGATTCAATCCAATGCAATTCGGATCATTTAATTCTAACAAAAATGGTCCTATAAACAAATGTCCGAAAACGCTTTCTTTTCGAGAAACGACTAGCCAAATATTTCGCCGCGATATCTGCTCTAAGGTAAAATGAAACCATCCTGAAATTCTTGGGACTTAAATTAAGCGGTAATGGAATTGAAAATTTAATAAACCAGGCCCCAGAACTGTATCTCTAATGAGATTTGTTAGAAAATTATTGTAGAACAGAAAGAATTGTGTAGCAAAGAACAATTATTAAGTTTGACGTACAATAACTGTGTTAAATAGCCCTTCATCGCATAAAACTTTTAAAGGAAACATTTTAAAAATGTATTACTAATAAAAGTAAAGTTAGAATTATCTAACTAAAGTCAGTAGAAAACAAATACAAATTAGACAACTTTGATTTCTTATAAAAACCAAACAGACAAAAATTTTGTAGAAAACAATAAAAATTAAATTAAAAAAAAATGAAAAATTAAATTATTAACAAACATGAGTTTTTAACTTTGATATGCCTTCGAGGTTTATGTATATCATCAAATATACTTTTGACGAAGAAATATATGTTCGATGTGCCAGCCATCGAATTTTTTTACTACGTCATTTAGTACGACGAAACCTCGTTCTAGAGTGCGTCTCATAACGCCAGGATTATTTCTAATAGTTTCCGCAGTGCAGAAACGATGCGATTCCTTAGATCTTACTCCTAATTTACCTCTTAATTTAAGTTCTAAGAATTTCAGTACGGCCTCATTTTATCCTTGAAACAAAAATCATAGGAAATATTTCGTTAGTCGTAACTCAAAAACGAAGTATTTTCGGACATTTGTTTATAAGACGTTTTTTTGCTAATACCCGAATCAGCTCCTTAAGTATGGCCATAAAAATTTTTAATCATCCTCTGTGGTTGTGCGTGCGTGCGTGCGTGCGTGCGTGCGTGCGTGCGTGCGTGCGTGCGTGTGTGTGTGTGTGTGTGTGTGTGTGTGTGTGTGTGTGTGTGTGTGTGTGTGTGTGTGTGTGTGTGTGTGTGTGTGTGTGTGTGTGTGTGTGTGTGTGTGTGGGGGGGGGGGGTCGACTTTGTATGTATAAATTGTAATGAATTATATACTTACTATTCATAATACCAAATAAAATATTTAAGTTTAATTAGAAATGCTTTTTTATATTTTCTACTTTTATATATTCTCATTTCATATTTATTTTATTCGTTAACATTCACCAAAACGTGAAAAAAACAAATTTCCGCTCTGCTGATTGTATGTTGATGTTTAGCTGCCACTGACCTAATGTCAATATACTGGATGCGTATTTCACGCGAGCGAGCAAGCTAATCAGTAATAACATATGTAGTATGTCAATGACAGGTGATTAAAGAACACAAACATATACGTAAGCGCTGGCCGCAGCCAACCTTGTCATGCCTCTCCACAGGTGATACCCGTACTACTGTGCACGTTGCTCTCTCTATCTCACACTCCCCCTCTCTATCTATCTCCCTCTCATCTTTTAACCGTACTTTTCTCAAACTGTCCCGTCTCGGATTAATCACAAATCTCTTCAGTCATTCATATAGACACCCATTAACAATGGCACACTTCTTATTCGTAGTATAAAAAAGAACCTGGGGCTTCGGATGGATGCTTATTCTCTTATCAGGAAATTCAAGTGACCCTCAAATAGGAAGCCCATGTGCTTTAGACCCACTTGGATTTGTGAATAGGATCTAATTTAATCTTATTTAATATTATCTTTAAGTTACCGTTTTGTAGCCTTTGATATATTTTTCATCAAACGAGAAATAATGTTTTAGACAAAATGATACAGAGTGTGACTGTGACACATATTCAATACCGGTATCTCATGTATAGTCCTGTAACGTTAAACCGAGTGTTTGTTTTGAAGTACACATGTTATCGTATCTACGTCTTTTAGTTACAAACCCAGTATACTTTAAACTCAAAGGCGTCGTTATATCTATGAGTACAGTATATGAAAATATCACCTGAAGATGTTACCCCCGTCTTGTAGGATAAGTCTAGTGGTCTAGTGGAAGGACTGCCACCTTAAAACTCTTGGGTCTGCCCTGGGTTTCGTTTGGACAGGATACAAATAGGAAATAGGGCATATTTGCCGAAAGTAGACTACTGAGAAGTAAACTCGTTAGTCGTAACTCAAAAACAAAAATTTTTATAAGACACTTAACATACCGGTTGTTACTTATGGAGGCAAGACATGGACATTGACAAAAAAGAAACAAGAAACACTAAGAAAGTTTTAAAGGATGATTGTAAGACGTGTTTATGGCCCAATTAAAGAAGATGACGAATGGAGAATAACAAATAACCAGGTGATGGATGAGCTATTGAAGCATGAAGACATTGTAAGATTCATAAAGGCTCAACGACTACAATTGTTAGGTCACCTAGGGCATCAGGATTAGGATGATCAGCATATGCCAAAGAAAATCCTGAGGGTGCAAGTCTACAAAAGCAGAAAGAGCGGCCGACTTAGGATAAGATGGTTGGTTGATGTGCTGGAAGATCTAAGAAGAATGGATGTGAGGGATTACATTGAGATGGCAATGGATAGGAGACATTGGAGAAGATTTGTGTTGGAAGCCAGGGCTCACGTTGGGCTGTAGTGCTAAGGAAGAAGAAGAATACTTAAAACACCAAGGCGTCGTTAAATCTGTGAGTATATGAAAATATCACCTAAAGATGTTACCAGGGTCTTGTAGGGTAAGTCTAGTGGTAGGGCTGCCACCTTAAAACTCTCAGATCTGCCTTGGGTTTCGTTCAGAGTTCCATCTCGTAGGATTTTCGGCTCTCCCTATTGTTGGTAACATAGTTCTCTTCCCAGGTTTTTAGCGAGTTGTTGCTCTTCCCTCCTAAAAGACAAAACTGCCACTTCGCCGGATCCATGTCCTCTTCTCCGTCATTGTGGTCTTCTTACATAATCCCTAATCTCAGACAAGTCAGTATGGATTTTGCTTCGCCCCTCCGTACTTTATTTCACCAGCACAATCTGATCCATGAGAAGCCAGGAGTTCGTTCCATTTAGAGAGGCGACCAAAGATGTCCAGAAGCAGAGCGTTAAGTAGGTATCCTGAGCTAACGTTTCCCAGTCGTGGAAAAGCATGCCAGTCCTATGAAAGAGTACTCAGTCCATAGGAGTACTCTTACCATTTCTCTTGCCAACATTTCTCCCCAATTAGCCCTACTGCCCTACCCATAGGCACTTTTTCTAATGTAGCTTTCCAACAATCTTCATTCTTTATATTATAACCTCTTAAACCCTTCATTATGATTCGCCTATTCTTACAATAAAAGTCTACAAAAAGTCTAAGAGATCTCTTACTGATTTTGAGTCTGATGCTCTTGATGTAAATTTTATGTGTCATAAACTATTTTTCTCCCTCTGAACTGTGAGACTCTTCTAAGTTCAATATACATATGAAGTTTGAACAAAAAGCGCATGCAATTTTTTGTTACTTGAAAAATTTTTTTTTAGTCTAATTAGTTATAGCTCAAGGCCATACTAAAACGTTCCTGAATGTTTGAAGACTGAATAATACGTTGGAGTACGTTGTATTATATATGCAATGGAGACTACTTTGAAGGGGACAATATAAATATTATTACGATCGTCGTATGGTACAGTGGAAAACAAGATATAAGGCACCAATTACGTCAGTAATCACCAGCTTTAATTATCACAATTAAACAGTTTGTAATCAACAAGATAGTCTCTTACAAAAAATCAAATAAAAATTGTTCACACGCAATAAAAACGTCTACTAATGTAAAACACAATTATATTACAATTGTCCCGCACAATTATAAAACACGTAACACTTCGCCACAACTTTTCACTAATAACCACTTGAACGCACAGAGTAATCGCCCGACAATAACTAACTTGACGGTCGCTGAATGGCTGCATTTATACCCCGCCGAAAATCCAGAACATTCCACGTATTACGCAGTAACAATAAAGGAAAACATTAGAGCGTAATTCATTGCGGCCTTGACACAGTGCGCGCGGCTTCTGGCCCAGTCTAGCTAATGCATTGAGAATCACGTACGCACACACATTACAGCTGGATCCCACTGGAACATTCGATAAACTTGTAGAACGTTCCGTATTGCGTAACACTTATTCCGCATTACGTAACAATATAAGTAAATAAAGACAACATTTTTTAGAGAAACAAAAATTGTGTGAACTGTTTGATCCAACCTCGTAAAATTTATACAACGGAACATGAAAATGAAAACAGTAGCAGAGTCAAAAGCAAATGGTTAGAGAGACAACCTATAATACAATGACAAAAAAATGTGTGTGTGTCTGACTAATTAACACGCTCTTACATACAGCAGATTGAAAAAAGATATCATATACATCAGGTATCATACACAGTTATATGCATCAACGTATAAATAAATGTACAGGTGTGTGTGTGTGTGTGTGTGTGTGTGTGTGTGTGTGTGTGTGTGTGTGTGTGTGTGTGTGTGTGTGTGTGTGTGTGTGTGTGTGTGTGTGTGTGTGTGTGTGTGTGTGTGTGTGTGTGTGTGTGCGTGTTCCAATTGTTTATAAACCGTTCAAATGAAGAGCAGTAAAACAAAACTGTTTTAAAAAGAATTAAAAGCCGCAGAAATACTCACAAGGAAAATTATTTATATTATTTTAGGCTAGGAGGTTGTTAGGTTGTATAGTTTTATTCTCATTTAGAGCAACATATTTTATATAGGTTCGTAAATCTAAAAATGAATTGATTATTTTTCTACCAGCGTTACTTTATTCCTCTTGTTATGTGTATTTTAGCAACTTAAAAATCTACTGTTTACTTTCTCAAGTTTATATGTTTTATAGTCATCCCCTCTTTTCATAATATTTATTTTCTTTATTGCCTAAGCAACTAAAACGTGCGAGAGTTTTCTGATTAATTGACTACCATACTTTCAAAATGAGGCATTCAATGAGGAAACTTTGATAGGGACGAGACTGTCTCATTCACACTCACGTTTCATACTTGAAACTACTTATATTCTCCCACGACATTATTTCATATGCTTAAAAACCTACGTATAGCCGTATTCTTTAAATTGGTGAGTACTTTTATATTGCTCTCCACCCATTAATCCCTAGTGTTGAATGTGTGTCTGTGTATATAAAAGCGGGAGCACCTGTGAGAGACAGGTATGTACAGGTGTGTGTGTGTGTGTGTGTGTGTGTGTGTGTGTGTGTGTGTGTGTGTGTGTGTGTGTGTGTGTGTGTGTGTGTGTGTGTGTGTGTGTGTGTGTGTGTGTGTGTGTGTTCCAATTGTTTATAAACCGTTCAAATGAAGAGCCGTAAAACAAAACTGTTTTTAAAAGAATTAAAAGCCGCAGAAATACTCACAAGGAAAATTATTTATATTATTTTAGACTAGGAGGTAGTTAGGCTTAAAGAAAGAGAGCGGATAGCTTACGGTTATCACCATCTGAAATGAAAATATAAATGTGATTCATACTTGTCCCGAAAACACTTAACGCAAAATACCAACATTAAATTAACATTAAATGTTCCCTAACACTACCGATCAAAATGATGTTATTTCGCCTGAGAAGATATTTATAATTTATTTTCCTTTAGAATGTGCTGCTTTTCAAATTACTGTAAACTATTTCTTTGAAGGGTCTACGTTTCTTAAACGATGTAAAAGGGTACTGCATCTCATTCATCTTTATACCTTACTGGCTGTAGATCAGTTTTCAATAAGAATTCGGCAACCGACAGTAATTAATGCCCAAAACAAACTCATAATTTTGCAATAAAGTAATGGAATATATACAACTTTATCCTTTACATCATATCCTTTAAAATCATCATACACTGGTGTAGTCAAATTGCATAACCAGCCCCTATGAAATCAGTATTGTTTTAAAATTCCCTTCCTCCTCCTGCGACGCTATAGCCCGAAGTCGAGCCTTGGCTTCCTCTATCCTGACCCTCCACCTCTCTCTGTCAGTAGCATCCTCGCACTCCTAACATCTCTCTTGCACCCACAGCGAGATTCCATCTTTTCCTTGGACGGTCTTTTGGTCTTTTACCACCCATACTCCTCTTAATGGCTCTTTTAGGTGTTCATTTGTCATCCATTCTTACGACATGGCCAGCCCATCCTCCATTCCCCATTTCCGTATATAGGGCCCAGAATCCGTCTCAGGAGCTTCCTTTCAAATATCTTCAGGCGTTCAATTGCTCTTTGTGTTAGTATCCAGGTTTCACTGCCGAAGGCTGTGCAGTACAGGATGGGTCGTATGATAGTTTTGTATATGAGCATTTTTGTATGCCTATGAATAACTCTTAACTTAAAGGTGGTGATAAGTGCAAAGTAGGTGTCATTCCTATATTCAGATATCATCGCTCCTAGGTATCTGAAACCTCTGACTACTTCTATAGAGTCTTCTTCTATAATCAAATTTTGGCTGGGTTGGGTATACCTTGTCTGACTTATCATTTTGGTTTTATCCACATTTATTGAAAGCTCTTTGTACTTATTTTCAGGTTTAAGTATGTCTCCCTTGCAGCCGCACTTGATCGGGTTGTGATGACTATATTGTCAGCATATGGTGCTATTTGTACTGACTTATAATAAAGTATTCCTGAGCGATCTACACTCATTTTCTTTATGGCATATTCTAAAGACAGGTTAAGAGGAGAGGGGCCAGCCCATAGCTCTGTTTTAGACCCTGGATGAGCTCAAATGGTTTGGTGAGTTCATTTTGTATTCTCACCTGTGCTAGTGTTTCTGTCATGGTTATTTTTGTTAGATCGACCAGTTTTGTTGATATTCTAAATCCTAGCATTATATCATATAATTTGTCTCTCAGTATACTGTTATATGCCTGACGGAAATCTACGTACAACTGATACACATCCCTATCAAACTCCCAGCACTTATTCAGGATTTATTTGACTGTGAATTTTTGGTCTGTCGTTGATCTTCTTGTTCTAAAACCTGACTTGTATTTTGCAATAGTTGTTTCTGCCAGCAGCATTAATCTTTTTTCGAGTATCGTCTTGAATACTTTGTATGTGGTACAGAGGAGGGATATGCCCCGATAGTTCTTACATACCAGTTTGTCCCCCTTTTTGTATATCGTATAACCTCTTCTCTTGAGTTATAACAGAGGGAATCAGTAATAATTGGATGTGCCAATTGTACCGGCTGCCTTCGTTGTGAAGCACTGAAAATAATCACAACAAATAAACAATTTATATAGCAGGATATTAGGAAGGGGAGACTGTTGATTTATGCACTCATTTTACTCGGTACTTAGATGATATCTCTTTATTACATTTGGTGATTAAGTTCTCTATTGAAAGCTCTCAAACAATATAGTTTACTATATGATTAAATATATAAATTACTTTACTACTTTACAAAGGGGCCTCAAAATATGATGTACATCTTATTGATTAATTCCACGGATCCGGGATTAAATATATTAAATAAATTATGGTCACCTTGCCATGTACAATATTGAAACTCTAACCATTTGAAGAATGGTTTTTTATTAATCTTCTAAAACAACAAAACTTTTAGTTTAAACTTTACCTTTTTGCTATAACTAGCGTTATTAGATTTTATACTACATGTTACCTAAAATGTCAGGTTACTAAAGTCTTTAATGTTATTACATTTAAACATAAGTTTTAAAGTCTTTAATGTGATAATTTAAATTTTTTTTGGGGGGTTTATAATTTTGTAACTCTTAACCATGGAAGACAAGCCTCCATGTCACCTGTGTTTTTCCTGAAGTTGCTGCAGAATTAGTTCTTCGGTCCTCCTGATGTTTCTTGAAGTTCAGTCGTTACCTTATCATACTGTGATGGTGAAGTTCTTGAAGTATGTGAAATCTTTCCTGGTGTGGTACATTCAACTCCGGCGACTGTAGTTACTCTTAATAATTCTTGTAGTTAGAATACATAGATAGAATGTTTGTTTCACTGTTACACACTTCACATGATGATAGATTAGTTTACTATCACCTTCTTGGTTGCAATACTGTATTATTTACATAGTCCGTTATTTTATAATATAGAGAGATGTCATCACCACACAAATTACTTATTTAAATAGTCATGGTATCAACCCTTTCACATTTTTATATATACACGTCGCGAAACAACGCTTTACGCTGCTTACGGCGTGAGCGCTCCATTACAAGTCAAAGAAAATAGTTAAGGGGAGCGTAGTAATCTCAAGACAATTACTAGGCAACATAAAAGTAGTTCCGTTTTTCTAATTTTAATTAAAGGACTACGGTTGATTAAATAATTAAATCGTGATATTCTTAGTTGCAGAAGTTATCAAAGTACGTAACAATTGTCTTAATTAATTATTTAAATAATAACAAATTTACAATAATACTTAGTTTATTTAGGGGTCAGAAAACAAGTTAATTCTGGTCAGTTCTTGTTTATGCAGGATAAATTAATAAGCTTTACCCTTTCTGTACAATTCCATTCCCTTTTAATTTTATTATTAGACTTATATTAAATATTATTATTATTAAATGATTGCCATAAGATTTAGTTTACAATGTGAGATTTTATTAAAAATTTAAAATTTCTTCACTTATATATTATCAACTTAATTAATTAACATATTTTTATTAATGAAATCGTCACATACTCTGCCGCTTAAGCCACAGACGCCGGTATAATTTTTTTTTGAATATACCGAGAGTATGTTTAGGGATTTCTGTGTGTAATTTCTCTCACCCGTTTCTCTCTGTATGTAATTATGAGTTACACACGTCAGTCTCGAATTGTTCATTCTTACTATTTACATATCATACTTTACAGACTAATTCTAATAGTACATAAAATTCACACATTATAAAACATATAGTTAACATTCTAATTTTCTTAACACTACTACTTATGACTACTACCGGGTTTTTCTTTAGTTGGGAGTTATTCTAGTGATAGAATTACTCATTAAGTAATTTGTTACTTAATTATTTCTCATATTTGCTGTCAGCTGACTTCTTACTTTGCTCTACTTTCGAAGAATAGGATTCAAGGGTGATCAGGCCTCGTACCTATCTATACCATTAGCTAGCTAAACGTTACTCTAGTACTCCTTTGCAGTTGAGTACAAAACATATACCTTTCTTTTTTCTTTACATTTATTTAACTTGCACTCTACCATTACCTTCTCTGTGATAAAGTTTTATCTGAGAAATATGTGTCCTTCGTACATATTTTTGAGTAGAGGGTTCATACAGTGCAACGGTTACTGGAGTTAAATATTTGCGAATTTGATAAGGACCGCACCATCGGTATGATAGCTTGGAAGTGGTCTTATCGATTGCACTACTCGTAGGATGTGTTTTACACATAACTAAGTTACCGATTTGGTACTTTACTTCATTATTTTTATTTCGCTCGTGATATTTCCTTGATTTCGCTAAGTTTGTTCGCAAATTAGCGCGCGCTTCATTCCATAATTTCCTAATATTTTTATCCCTAATTTCAAGGGGTAATAATTCATGTATTTTCCACTTAGTGGATAATGGGTGGTTGGGTTTATATTTGAACAATAATTCAATTGGGGTCGACTTATGTCCTTCATGATATGCAGAATTAAAAGCGAACTGTATCCAGGATAAGTTCTGGTCCCAAGAAGTATGGTCGTTAGCATGGTAGGCAATTAAAGCAGATTTTAGGTTTCGCAAATACCTCTCAGCTATATTACCTTGCGGACGATACTCTGTAGTGGTAATATGGTTTATACCTAGTTTGAAACACATGTTCCTGAATTCCTTGGACTTAAACTGTGGTCCGTTATCCGACACTAGATGGACAGGAATACCGAATTCTTTAAATAATCTATGCTGTAAAATATTTACTGTGGTTGTAGCTAAGGCTCGTCGCATGGGGTACATCCAGACGAATTTGCTAAAGGAGTCTACACAAATTAGTAACATTGTATTTCCTGATTTGGAACGCGGGTAGGGTCCTGAAAAGTCTAAATAAATTTTGGAGAATGGGGTAGCAGGAATCTCTGAGATTAACTGACTTATTTGGCTGTTTCTCGCTGGTTTGCTGAGTGCACACAACTTACACTTTTTTACAAAATTGGCGATTTCCTTGTTCATATTTTCCCAGTGATATTCTTTACGAATTCGGTGTATAGTTTTATTTATTCCCATATGTGCTCCAATGGTGGAAGAGTGATAATATTCCATCAGCATAGGTTTAATAATATCAGGGGCAATTATTCGTAGATATTTTCCGTTCGCTATTTTACAACATAATACTCTCCTACTTAATATGTATTTCTCTGACTTATTTCCTTTTTCAAGTTGTTCAATAATTGGACTCAAACGTGGGTCTTGTATTTGATACTGGGCTAAATCCGTAAATGCAAGAGGAAATTCGGTAATTAACGTATTAATAATCGGCGTTTCTCTACTCTTGTTTTCGTAAGTATTACTACTAGGCTGGAACATACGTGACAGTGTATCGGCAACTACATTTTGGGTGCCTCTAATATGTTGTACTTTGAATTTAAAACAATTTAATCTTAATACCCATCTTCCGATACGGCCTAACTGTTTTGGGTGATTTAGTAGCCAAGATAACGCTTGATTATCTGTTTCTAATAAAAACTCCTTATGTTCTAAAAATGGTTTGAACTTCTCAAAAGCGAAAACTATAGCTAAACATTCTAATTCGTATGCGGAGTATTTCTTTTCTTGCTCAGTCAGGGTGCGAGAAGCGTAACTAATAGGTAACCTCGAGTTATCTACTTCCTGATATATTACGGCACCTAGGGCTACACTTGAACTGTCTGTCTGCACAACAAACGGTTTTGTAAAATCGGCTAATTGTAGTACGGGGGGTGATATTATGCTTTCTTTTAATTTCTCGAATGCGGTTTGATGTTGCTCATTCCACTCAAATTTAACTCCCTTCTTTCTTAAGGTATTTAGCGGTGCTGCAATTTCGGCTAGATGTGGGATGTACTTATGGAAATAATTTATCATTCCCAAAAATCGGGCTATTCCTTTCGCATCCCGCGGCGGTAAAAATTCTCTGATGGCACGGGTTCGCTCTGGGTCTATGCTTACCTTTCCGTTTGCTTTTACGATGTGACCTAAAAATGAGAATTGTGTCACAGCAAAATTTACTTTACTGGGATTTACGGTTAATCCAGCTTTCTCCAATCGGGTTAGTACTTCACGTAGATGTTCAAGATGTTGCTCAATTGACTCGCTGTAAATAACAATGTCATCAAGGTAGTGGTACACATATTTAAACTTTATGTCATGAAATAATTTTTCTAATAATCTGCTACATACAGAACTACCTTGGGATATACCAAAAGGTACCCTTGTAAATTGGTATAGGTTGAAAGGGACGGCAAAGGCGGTAAGACGTTTTGATTCTTCCGAAAGAGGTATCTGATGAAATGCCTGATTTAAATCCATAATGGTAAAGATTTTTGCTTTAGTAAAATAATGAAATGCACTGTGGATGTCGGGAAGTGGTATAGATTCAAATTCTATCCGTTTATTTAGTTGTCGTTAGTCCACCACTAATCTATGTTTGTCGTTACTTTTGGGTACTAAAAACGGGGGTGATGAATAAGATGACGTAGAGGGTTCGATGACTCCTTGTTCTAACAATTTATTAATTTGGTTCCTCATCACTTCCATTTTCGGTGGTGATAATTTGTATGGGGCTAAACGAATTACTTTGTTGTCACTCAAATTTATTTTGTACTCTATCAGATCCGTCAGTCCTAACTTTGGGGTGAGGACGCTGGAGAATTGTTTTATTAAAGTCTGTATGTTCCGTCTATCTTTACTTTTCAGATGACTTAATTCAGGTTCGTGATGCTTTATATGTGTAGAAGTGGTGATAGTACTTTCTCTGTTATTTGCATTATCATGCAAGTTATATTTCCGTGAACGATCGAATCCAAAGTAAAATATCTTCTCGTGAATGTCTAAAATTATTCCTGTTTTACTGATAAAATCAGCTCCCAATATTAATTCGGGTCCTAATTCGTCGCATACCAACATTGGAAAATACCACGTTAGATTTTTAATTTTTACTTTAAAAGTGATGATAAGTTTTATCATTAAGTTTTGTTTATTAGCTGTAGCGCATCTAATATTTACTGATTGACTGCGTTTAACTAAATTGTGTTTAAATAATTGATCGGCTAGCTCTTGACTAATTAAACTTCGCGTGGATCCGGAATCAATTAATCCGAGGCTGGATGTAACACCAAGGTCAACTTGTATATACGGTAATTCACACCTATTGTAATCACATTTACTAATAGAGTTACATTTATCGATAAATTTCCTAACATAGGGGTCTAATTTTCTTTTGTTATTATTATTATTATTTTGTTTTAACTTGTGGTCTCTCAGGGGTTTACCTGTTTTCACGATGCTGCGGAAGACACAGGGTTTCGGATCTCCCTGCCTTACATGTTTTTTTGGATAATGAGTTTTCTGATGATACTGTTTCCGTTTACAGTTTCTACTGAGGTGTCCAGGTTTTCCGCAGTTATAGCACATATATTCTTTACGCGGGGTCTCACTGGTTTCGTGTCTAGGTGGTGGCTCTTTGGACTTACCGTGGCCATGAACATAGGTTGGTCGCCGAAATGGTCGTCGTTCTCGTAGACTTCTTGTATCTGAGGATAGGGCTTGCGTTTCTTTTCTATGTGGTGTTATGGATACGGGTGCATGTCGATGCTGATCTGCATACCACACATTTGAAGAGTGCACACTACATTGTTCAAGGTCAGCGAAAGTAAGGGGTCTACTTATTAGAGCTAAACGGGAGCGTTCTTCAGGAGATAAGCCTACCAATATAGTATCGACCAATTGTTTTTCAGTCCAGTCGACTTGCAGTAGACGTGAAGCTTCTCTGATGTCTGCGATATAGTGGGCCAGTCTTTCTTGAGCTCTTTGTACTCGAAGTACAGTATTTCTTTTTATCTCCTCATATATTCCAGTGGGAATAAAATATTTGATTATATTTGTATGAAGTTCTTCTACCGGAAGATTCGAGTTTAATGATTCGAGGACACGATCTCGTAAAGGTGGTTTACATTTGGGTAAGATGACCTGCAGTATTTGCCAATCGGTCAATTGTTGTAGATCTTTTATTTGCAGTAGATATCTGATAAAAGTCAATAGAGTCGTGATGCTTAAGCCATCGGTGTAAGGAATTTCATTAATTATTTTCTCTACTGGGTGGGAAATCTTTCCGTAGAGGTCTACATTAAAACATACGTTAGGTATACTTTTCGAAAGATTGGTGTTTGCATTGGGATTTGTAATCGCATATTTACTAGTGCGAGAATGCTGAACATTTGGCGGTGGGGGTTCTGACATAGTGTGGGTATTTAATTCTCTACTAGGTAATTGTTCATGACTCGGTTGTATCTTCGATAAGGTGGGTGATTCGGGGTTCGAGGTGGAGGGAGGGTTTTCTAAAGTAGGGGATTGAACTGGGGAGATATATAATTTTCGTAAGTAGTGCTCAATTTCCTCCATTCTCGATGAGTCTGATTTTCGTCGTAAGTCATTGATAATTATAGGTAATTGGCTTAATGCCTCCTCCGCAAATTTCTGCACATCGGGGGGGATTATGGTGACGTCGGGCCAGCTTAATAAATTATTTAACCGGCGGGTTAAATGTTCTATACGTTGCGTAACGCGCAAAAATTCCGTAGGTGATTTCTTGTCCTCAAGGTTCTGAGATAATACTATCAATTCCCTATATTTCGCATAACAGGTTTCTCGTTCTCCGTCATAATCGAGTTCACGCAATTTATCTAACTGCGAGGGTGTATCTGATCCGGTTTGGCGTAATGATTTTCGTAACTCCGACACGGTTACATTTACGTGTTTTAGGCCTCGTAAAAGCGCCTCGTAGCATAGCTCTACTTTTAATAACAGATCAGGATTAAATTCTGCCATTTTTGTAACGTGAGCGGTTATAACTAATTATTCTACTATTTGCATTAGTTGTTATACAACGCTTCCGTTTTCTTTTACACAAAAATATAAAACTATAAATCAATCGTGTTCTTACTCCTTTTTCTTTTTTTTTTTTACAAATAAACACTTAAAATGTTATGACAACCTTTATCGTTTTACTTTGAGAGAGAGAGAGAGAGAAATTTCACACATGCATGAATATGCGTACGACAAAAGATTCCCCCTTCGGATACTAACACATGAACAGACACGCTTCTTATAACAATAGACCACGCAAGGAGGGTGACTTATTGTCAACTCAACTAAACAATGACAATTTTAAACAAACGGCGGCAGGAAACTACACGATCGAGATTGTCGAGAATGTGGCACGTTTATGAATGGGACTTTTAACAAGTACCGACATGGTTTGTTTACATGGGATTATATGCTAATATTACGTTACACATATTATATTTACTAATAAAGTTATTTATACTATATAACTATAATATTAATTACTATTTTTATCTTATTAAAACTCTGACACATATTGAAATACATGAGTGTATAGATCAACAGCTTTTGTGCGTGGGATATCGGGACGCAATTACTTCTTTCTTTTCTCTTACGCAAAATAGCAAATTAGCAAAATAAGCAACTAGCAGCAGAATAGCAAAATAACAAAATAGAGCAGCAGAAAAGCAGAGTGGCGCAAATTATAACCTCTTCTCTTGAGTTATAACAGAGGGAATCAGTAATAATTGGATGTGCCAATTATACCGGCTGCCTTCGTTGTGAAGCACTGAAAATAATCACAACAAATAAACAATTTATATAGCAGGATATTAGGAAGGGGAGACTGTTGATTTATGCACTCATTTTACTCGGTACTTAGATGACATCTCTTTATTACATTTGGTGATTAAGTTCTCTATTGAAAGCTCTCAAACAATATAGTTTACTATATGATTAAATATATAAATTACTTTACTACTTTACAAAGGGGCCTCAAAATATGATGTACATCTTATTGATTAATTCCACGGATCCGGGATTAAATATATTAAATAAATTATGGTCACCTTGCCATGTACAATATTGAAACTCTAACCATTTGAAGAATGGTTTTTTATTAATCTTCTAAAACAACAAAACTTTTAGTTTAAACTTTACCTTTTTGCTATAACTAGCGTTATTAGATTTTATACTACATGTTACCTAAAATGTCAGGTTACTAAAGTCTTTAATGTTATTACATTTAAACATAAGTTTTAAAGTCTTTAATGTGATAATTTAAATTTTTTTTGGGGGTTTATAATTTTGTAACTCTTAACCATGGAAGACAAGCCTCCATGTCACCTGTGTTTTTCCTGAAGTTGCTGCAGAATTAGTTCTTCGGTCCTCCTGATGTTTCTTGAAGTTCAGTCGTTACCTTATCATACTGTGATGGTGAAGTTCTTGAAGTATGTGAAATCTTTCCTGGTGTGGTACATTCAACTCCGGCGACTGTAGTTACTCTTAATAATTCTTGTAGTTAGAATACATAGATAGAATGTTTGTTTCACTGTTACACACTTCACATGATGATAGATTAGTTTACTATCACCTTCTTGGTTGCAATACTGTATTATTTACATAGTCCGTTATTTTATAATATAGAGAGATGTCATCACCACACAAATTACTTATTTAAATAGTCATGGTATCAACCCTTTCACATTTTTATATATACACGTCGCGAAACAACGCTTTACGCTGCTTACGGCGTGAGCGCTCCATTACAAGTCAAAGAAAATAGTTAAGGGGAGCGTAGTAATCTCAAGACAATTACTAGGCAACATAAAAGTAGTTCCGTTTTTCTAATTTTAATTAAAGGACTACGGTTGATTAAATAATTAAATCGTGATATTCTTAGTTGCAGAAGTTATCAAAGTACGTAACAATTGTCTTAATTAATTATTTAAATAATAACAAATTTACAATAATACTTAGTTTATTTAGGGGTCAGAAAACAAGTTAATTCTGGTCAGTTCTTGTTTATGCAGGATAAATTAATAAGCTTTACCCTTTCTGTACAATTCCATTCCCTTTTAATTTTATTATTAGACTTATATTAAATATTATTATTATTAAATGATTGCCATAAGATTTAGTTTACAATGTGAGATTTTATTAAGAATTTAAAATTTCTTCACTTATATATTATCAACTTAATTAATTAACATATTTTTATTAATGAAATCGTCACAATCGGACAGAAGATTGATTTATGCCAATCTTTCAGCGCTTTCAGGGTGTGCAGCACATCAAGCATCTTGTTATATAACGCTTTTAGTAGTTCTCCTGGTATGTTATCTATGCCTGGTGCCTTATTATTTTTCAGTGCACTTACAGCTTCTAGGACTTCTTCCACTGTAGATAGCTCTTGTCGTTCTTCATTTCTTGGTATTTCTCCTTCCTCGTGATGTAGTTCCCTTACCTCAATAGCTCTACCTAGGAGGTCCTCAAAATAATCCTTCCATATCTGTTTTATTTTATTGCTGTCCCCAACCAGTTGTCCATTTGAGACTTTGAGCATGTTAGTTCGTGGCTTATACCCTTCTCTTATTCCCTTTATGTACTTGTATGCTTTCCTTGTCTTGTTCTCTTTAAAATTATCTTCCATTTTAAGTATAAGCTTGTTCTCATATCTTCTTTTCTGTTGTCTACATAACTTATCCGCTTCTCTTCTCCTTGTCACATGTACTTACTGTTTTAAAGTTAGCATTGTCTCTATCAGTATCCACACCATTTAGAGCACAGTTTATGCTCTCTGAGTTATGCGTATATATACATACTCATATAACAATACGCTAGTTTCTTGTGGAGGTCGAATATTAGTCTCTGTACCAAACGGTTATAATGCATTATTATACTAATATTTAGCATGACAGGTTTTGCAGAAAACCTCAGGTGAGGAATCACACAAGTCACTTCGAACTTTAGAATACTGTTGCCTGTTGCACCATCGTAGCTTCCGTTGACATATTCGTTCTTATAAGAGGGAGGTTCTATCTACTCCTTCTTCTTTATTGTGTGGTCCGTATTCTATCAGAAGCCATAAGCACAACATATTCCTGCAATCAGCTTTAAAGTAAAAAGTGGTGTTTTCAAACTTTCAGACTTTAATACTTACACAGTACTCTGACTTGACTCCCCTGTACTGTTCAAAACTTCGAAAGTTCCATAAGGGCCTTGCAACTGTAAGCAGCCTGAGAGAGTTTTAACCCATCTATTTTGGATTCCCGCACTCTGATCCATACAATACCATTGGTAAACTGCCATTTTTAATGAATATATCTCCTTCTAGGCTTTTTCCCTTAAGTTCTTAAAATTATGTTTAAATTTTTAAATTGTTTAACTAACTATATCATGCAAGGGCTTGGAAATAACAACAGTTTAAATGTGTCACAATTGAAATATTATTTTTGTAAACGCAAAATGTCATTGGTCCTTTATAATCCTTTTTGATTCATATTTTTATTTTACATATGTTACTAATTCTTGTTTCAGGAGATGCCGGACACTAGAGCCTCGCGGATCGTCACCACTGGCCGAATGGAAGGCAGCTACTCTAAGCAAACGGTACAGCAAAAGTGAAGAAAACTTTCCACTGGTTGCCGAACCAAGCACGGATATATTCATTGTTTGATAATTGTGATTATTTTATGTTCAAGTTCGCATTTAAATTTGAAGTTATTCTTTCTTAACAAACGTTATACTTTTGCAAATATGAAATTATTTATTTTTAAACTAATTCCTGAACATATCCAATTCCTACAAAACACTCCACTGTTGTAATTAGTAAAATACTGTAAAGAATTAGTAATTTTAGTTGTAAGCATAAGACAACATAGTTATTTTATTAAAGGCACTGCCAAAGTCGATTACGAACTACGATCTTACTGTAGCTGTGAGTTCTTTCATGGATCTCAACATGCGTAAGAGCCTAGATTTAATGTGTAATGGTATCAAGGATTTTGAATGTGGCATTATTCATCACAAAGGCTCTGTAAATGATCTCAAGACCGCATACTAAGTTTATCATCAATGTTACGAGGATTGTTCAATGGAAACACATTTAGAGGATGTAAAGCATTTTTTATTCAACGATTTTAAAAGAAGTCTCCATTAACATTAAGGCATGATTCCCACTGTTGCAATAATCTGTAGATTCCCTGCTGGTAAAATTCTTGCGACTGTTTGCGGAACCATTCGCTAACAGCAAACTCTACCTTAGCGTCCGATTGGAACCGCCGTCCTTTTAGTGATTTCTTTTTTGGGCCAAAAACATGATAATCGCATGGGGACAAGTCGGGACTGTAAGTTGGATGTTGTAAGACCACCAAGCAGACCTTGAATCGTTTGGGCTACATGGAGTCGAGCATTATGATGCAGAAGAATGACACCATGTATGGGCTTCCCGGGACGTTTATTCTTGATGCTGACCCGAGAGTTTTAAGCTGTCTGCATATTGCTCAGCATTGATGTTGACACCAGGTTCTTTAAAATCTAAGAGCAACACACACTGACAATCAAAAAATACGGTCACCATTACTTTTCCTGCTTGGGACCTTGTTGGGACCGACATTTTTTCGCCTTTGGAGATTGTGCATGCTTCCACTGGATATGCTGACGTTTTGATTCTGATTCGTAGTGATAACACCAAGACTCATCACCGGCAACAATTTGGTGTAGAAAGGCATTACCTTGTTGTTGATAGCGCATCAAATGCTGTAATGATAAGGCTGAACACAAATTTTTCTGCTCATCAGTAAGCAGTCGTGGAACCCATGGAGCAGCAACTTTGTGATAGCCAAGACTATGAATGATGGAATGAACAGTTCCCATGCTGATGCTCAACACTTGAGAAAGTTCTCTAACTTTAATGCGCCTATTTGCACGTAAAGCAGTTTCCAGCTGTCACACATTTTCATATGATGCTGCAACACGTGCAGGTCCAGGACAGGCGAAATCTTTAGTGAATTCTCTTCCTTGTCGAAAGTTATTGCACGATTCAACCAATGTCGTATGAGAATAAATATAGTCACCATACACAGCTTTCATTCTCGTATAAATTTCCACTGGCTGACGCCCATCAGAGGCCGAAAAACTGAATAACGGCACGCAGATTATCTTTGGACGGATTTTCTATTATAGATACCATTTTTCAACCCAGTCACAACACTTCGAAAAGAGAAAACTGCAAATATTTTTGACAGACGCGTCACTAGTACTTTAACAGACAATATAAACAAATGAATTTTGTTGCCATGGCAACGAAGTCACGGCTGCGCAGATCAAACATGTTTCTATTGAACAATCCTCGTAATTATCACAACTCACAACTTTTAAGATAAATTTTATTATGTTTCAGACTGATAGCTTTATTGGCAAGCGATAATTGTTGAAACTCTTTGAATATTGAAACTCTTTGAAACATATATAAATATTGTGGTGATAATTATACAACTATTTTTTTATTTAAATTGTGCAAACAACAATGCACCTTCTCCGATTACATATTCACAGAACTAGTTCAGCTTTAAGAATACATGAAGCTGATGACGGTAATTGAAAATCTATAAGTCTAACAGGATGACACAATACAAAACAACTTTCCATCAATAAGATGTACACTATTTGGCTGAAGTTCGATCTTTCTATAAGTACTTAACATACTACTCATAATGTAACATCAAGTACGAATAACAAATCGATAAAGTATCCAACAGAATAAGCATACTGGACGGAATAAAATCACAGTACTTCAAATCACAGACCAAACTTGTTACAAAAAAGAAATTAAACGTATCTTTATTTTAGAGTACACTATATTTTACATTGTGCTATATAACAACAGTAACTCTACCCTATCCGACATTACTCCACTCCACATATGTATTCTGCTGCTCACACATTCTCGTAGATCTGACAGACCAGACATTTTCTAAACGTATAGCTTCATTGCTCTACTCTTTATCCTTTACTTTTCATTTAGTAGCCTAAATGGGTGGGGTGTATTCAGTGCCGGCTTTAGGCTTTTGCGTTTAGAGGGGCAAGATTTCCCTCGGCGCCCCTTGTGAGGGTAAAGTATCGGGATATGTTTAATATTTTTTAAAAAATACTTATTAATTATGTTTTGATAATAAAGCATAATATATTTGTAAAAAATACAAAATTAGTACAACTAAGAAAAATAAAATATTTTTATAAAATTATAATAAAGAGTATAACATTTTAATTATATAAATAAATCATTTACAATTAACTTTTCGCGCTTTTTTGTCGGTAAATTCTTTTATTAAATCAGCAAGATCTAACTCTTCAGCCATTTCAGTCTCGATTGAGATAGTTCCTAAAGAAGTGAGTCTGTCTTGTAGCATCGTACTCCTTAAATATGTTTCTATAAGTTTGAGCTTGGAAAAGCTCCATTCCCCACTGGCAACAGTTACAGGAATCGTCAATAAAATGCGCAGCGCAATCCATACGTTTGGATATAATCCTTGAAGCGAATGTTTTTTAATGAAATTTAGCACAAGAAGAGGCGTGATTTTTTCCTTGTCTAATTTATCATTCAAAAAAGCTCTTATACTAATCAGTTCATCGCATAACAAAATGCCATTGATATCGGCGGAGTTCTCAACTGTTAACTTATTTTGTAAGTCTGTGCACGATTTTAAAAGCTCCGTTCTGTTGGGTAATTTGTCCAAACAAAAGAGGAAATTCCATGATTTCGAATATGAATTCAATTGTTTAAATCTTTCTTTGATGGATGAAATAGCTGTATCTAACAGTGGGTTAAAAAATTCAACTTCCAGTTTTTTTTCTGGGCACTCAATTGGTTCATCCTGTGTGTTTTCATCAAAATGATGTTTTACACGTCTTACCCTATTAAGCGGTTTAAATATCGGTTTAATTTGCAATTGATCTGCAAGTTCTCTTGCTCCAATCATTGCTTGTTTAAAACCATCTTTCCTGTAATTTTCTAAAAATTTAATGCAATTCTCAAACATTTTGATACATTGTGCAAGGTCCATTTTTTTTGCCTGAAGTGATTTACTTACAACGTTGACTTGAAACAATACATCGTATCAAGCAATTAAAGATACCAAAAATCCAAAGTCTCCTAATTGTTCTGCCAAGGTGATTGCTTCGTGCGCTACGGCAGGATTTTTTTTTCGTTTTCATTTAATGTTATCAAAGCATCATGCACACTGCTTATTTGATAACGTATTGCTTTCAAGCTTTCTATCTTTGCCTCCCAACGTGTATCACTCAATGTTTTGAGAGCGAAAATTTCTGCATGACTAGTTAAGACACTCCATCGATAAGTCGAAGCAGAAAAAAGAGTGAATAGTCGTTACATGATCCCGAAAAAGTTTACGGAATTTAATGACGACTTTGCAGCATCACATAGAACAAGGTTGAGTGAATGACTTCCGCAGGGAACATAGGAAGCTAAAGGATTTAGCTCTAAAATCCGTTTCTGTATGCCTACATTTTTGCCTTTCATGTTTGCGCCGTTGTCATATCCTTGACCTCTGCAATCGCTAAGTTTGAGTCCAAATTTTATTAATGTATCGGTTATAATTTCAGAAAGGCCAAAACCCATAGAATCGTCCACCGTAAAAAATCCTATAAAATGCTCCTTGATTTCGATGATATCGGTAGATATATCAACAAATCGAATTGTGAGAGAGAGTTGTTCCTTGTGGGAAATATCAGTAGTACAGTCAGCAATAATAGCAAAATAAATTGCTAGTGAAGCTCTCGCTAGAATGGTACTAGTTATTTTCGTTGCCACCAAGTCGATCAGTTCATTTTGAATTATTTTTCCGCAATAGTGATCGGAAATATCGCCATTAAGTGCGAGCGTCACATGATTTGACATTACAGGGTAAAATTTAGCCAGCAATTGAACGAGTCCTAAAAACTTACCATTGTTTGGTTTGTATAATTTATCTGAGCTTCCTCTGAAAGCCATGTTATTGATTCCCAGGTACAAAGTAATGCTTATCAATCGCTCAAGTACGCTTTGCCACCGTGCGCTCTCTTTTTCAATTAATTTTTGCTCTTCTTTGTCTATTGTTTTTCCTGTTTGCATTCGTATTTTAGTCTCTATCCACTGCTGATAAGCATTTTTATGAGCCGCACTGTTTTCATGATATCGAAGAGTTTCAGATAGCTCCTTCCAATTATTAAATCCATTTTCTGCTAAATTTGAAGTTTTGTTTCTCTCAAAAAGTCGACAGCAAAAACAAAATACAGCATTTTTAGAAGTTGAATAAATAAGCCAACATCGAGGAAAAACTTCACCATTTGGAAGTTTTCGGTTGTAATAAAAACTAGAAAAATGACGACCCTTTTCATCGATAGGGTGTTTATCCAAAATGAGTTGATTGGGACCCATTTTAAGAATATAATCAACAACTTTATTGCTACGATGAACTGGCCACAAGGCACAATCCGAGAAGTTTAATGACTCGGATATTACTTCTATACTTTTACAAGTACCTTCATCCGCCACATCTTGATTATTGGGCTTGTCATCATCAACGTTAAACTCATTTGCATCCGAAGTTGGTTTAGGCGATTCAGATCTAACTTCATTATAAATTGGAATTGGTTCTGATGCAGCGACAGTATTATCAATGATATTGACCGTAGGAACTAAAGGCGCTTTGGTATTAAAGTCATTAGAGAGATTTGTATCTGTCGGTAACTTAAAACAATTATCAAGGCTTTTATGTTTTTTCGGATTTCTTCCTCTTTTTCTGCTTTCCTTTTTCTATACTCATATCCGGAAGGTTTAGGT
The DNA here is from genome assembly GCA_034769895.1 of Magicicada septendecula. NCBI lineage: Eukaryota > Metazoa > Arthropoda > Insecta > Hemiptera > Cicadidae > Magicicada > Magicicada septendecula. The sequence goes on along the minus strand of CM068368.1, from coordinate 263,405,993 downwards.
TTTTTCTTAGAATTCTCGCTCTCCATCGTTAAAATGAAATGTTATCAGCCTGCGTACAAAAAAAGGATAACAAATGTAGATAGGAAAAAAATAATTTTGAATTTCATATAATTTAATATTTTATAATAATCTGAAAACTACATTTAGTACTGGACATGTGACACTGGATAGAACAGACTACAAATACAAAAAATTTGATGGACGAAGATACCTTTCATCCAATCGTCTTTGAAATATATTCTTTTTCCGTACCTAGTTGTACCTAGTACCTAGAAATGCCCTTTCACTAAACTGCAAAGCCTTGCCAAAAAACTTGGAATAATAATTAATAAAACTAATAAATATTCCAAACGCAGTTTGATGTGATGAAATCAGTTTAATATTTATAAAGTACTAGCACTACCCGTCGCGGCTTCGCCCGCGAAATCATGAATAGCTAAATAGCGAAAGCATGAAAAACTTATACACAGGAGCATAGGGAATAACGAAAAATTTTTCGTCTGAAAATCTATTATTCCCTATGCTCCTGTGTATAAGTTTTCATGGGAGCTGTCCAGTGAGTCGACTGTACACACGCTATAAGAACCGGACACGAATTCCCCAAAATAAACAACATGACACTGATCAAACCAAAATGAAATACCATTCACCCCTTTTTTACCCCATTAGGGGTGGAATTTTGAAAAAAAAATAGAAATTGCTTTTAGATATTAATATGAAGAACATTCACTCCAAGAATCAAATTGATATCTTAATTCGTTGCCGAGAAATGCGCAAAAATGTAAAATGTCATAAAAACAATTTACCCTGTTTTCACCCCTTTATTTGTGGAATTTCGAAAAAAGCAGAAATTAGTTTTTAGATATTAATATGAAGAACATTCGGTCCAACAATTAAATTGATATCTTAATTCGTTGCCGAGAAATGCGCAAAAATGTAAAATGTCATAAAAAAAACAATTTACCCCGTTTTCGCCCCTTAGGGGTAGAATTTCGAAAAAAGCAGAAATTAGTTTTTAGATATTAATATGAAGAACATTCGGTCCAACAATTAAATTGATATCTTAATTCGTTGCCGAGCAATGTGCAAAAATGTAAAATGTCATAAAAAACAATTTACCCCGTTTTCACCCCTTTAGGGGTGGAATATCTAAAAAGAAAACAGAAATTGTTTTTTTCGGTATTTGTGTAAAGGGTATTTTAGAACAAAAATCAAGTCGATACACCATTTATTTTCTGAGAAAATTGTAAAAAACATAAATGTCAATTTTACCCCGTTTCAACCCTTCAAAATTGAAATGTCGTAAAATCCTTTCTTAGCACACCTCTACACACTAATAGGAACATATCCTATAAATTTCATGTCTCTAACTTTAATAGTCTCGGCTGGCCGTTGATGAGTGAATGAATCAGTCAGTCAGTCAGGACATTCTCCTTTATATATTAAGATTTGAAAAATTGAAAAAATCATTTTTTATTTACGTTTCATAAATTATAAATTTCTATAACTTATGGTAATTTTCAGGTAAATTATAATAACTTTACGCCTTCAGAAATAAATACAACATAAATGTATAATATTTTTTATCTTGATTTTCTCTCAATCACTAAATGCATGAAAGGTATCACGTCCAAACATCAAATCGTTCACTTAGCTTCTATATCACTCTTAATCCTTACCTGTAAAATGTTTGAAGTTTAAATGAATCAAGAGCAAATCCGACTATTGCTTAATTTGCTAATTTAAGCAAATCCGACGACTATTCAACGAGAGCACGTGATCTATATAAATATCAATCTGCAGGTATCGCTCACAAAAATTTTATGCAAAACTCTTAGGTTAGCCCAGAACATTCGCGTCGTCCGCAGCGCACGAGTGATAGGTGCAGTCTGCCAACTGCCAAATATACAATATACTTTGTATATTTGAGATAATGTTTTATAAATCATTTTTGCTGCGGATTTTTATAAATCATTTTATAAATGATTTTTTGTAAAGTTTTATAAAAACATAAATAACATAATCCTCAATTTACCCGAAAGCAATTAAAGAAAAGAATGAGGAAATAAATTATTACAATTAAATTATTTCAAAAATTTTTTTTTTTAATTTGAGTAATTAGTTTTACAGTTAAGATTGAATAAAAACAAAAATCGATCCAAATGGAAGAACACAAAACTTTCTTAGTATTAAATTCTGCTGATAAAAATAAAAATAATTTTTAATTAGGAGCACTCAATAGCTAATACCCGAATTTCGCAGATATTTTTCTATAGCATTACTGCAACTTCTACCTACATTCTTATTCTTCTGAAGAATTTTATTACCTTGAAATTCCAAAACCAGTTGGCGCCCTAAAGCGTCCAGCGCCCTGGGGCGCCGCCCCAGCTTGCCCACCCCAAAAGCCGGCACTGGGTGTATTCCTAAACTGCTTCATATTTAGCTTCTACTGTATACTCTTCAACTCCTAAATTGTACATTTCAATTTAAATGCTATTACTGCTATTTTATTAGTTGGCAAAGTTGAAAACTCAATTTTAACTAAATTTTACTTTTCTGCAAACAAAGTACACTATTCATTTAATTTGTTCTGGCTTAATTTTGATTTCTTGCAGAATTAATGTTTTTAAAATATCATTCACTTTTAGTTTTTTCAACAATTAGCCTTGAATTTATCTTCTTCTAGTTTCTTATTATATTACCATATATTCCATATTAAAGTTTAAATGAGCTCTCACATTTTGTAAAATAAATATTGTATTTGTAATTAAGTACTACAATTCATACAAATGGATAAAATTTAAAGCTTAGTTCACAGGAGTAATCAAAAGTCTAAATAGCAAATTTCGGTCCAATTACATAATTTTGTAACAAACTTTTGTCATTAAAAATATTAACTTGATATTGAGTCTGTACATAAAAATAAATTTCTTTTTACAAAATTTATAAGTATTTGGAATTATAAAATAATTCTTGTAAAATTAAATGCAATCTGAGCATATCAAATTTTCATATTATTACATTATTATAATGAAATTATTTTATGGCATATTTAATACTTTAATGTTAAACATGCACCAACAGCATGGAAGTAAATGTCTCTAGACACTAATAGAAAATTTCAAGAAAGAATAGTATCTGCAAACAATACCATGAAATAATAGCACTTAACCAAAATAATACCCATAGTACACATTATTTTATGTGTGACAGAATATTCTGTTACCAACAATAGGTAATAAGATATGACAATTATGAAAACTGACTTGTTTGCAGCACCTTTGGTACTTTTCATATATTTAAAAACAAAAATGCATTCAAAATGTAATAATTTAACAACTATATTACTGTATCACTTCTTTTATTTATTTACTTATCAGTCACTATTTATCTTCTGATTATATACAAAATTTTACTTACTTAATTTCTCTCTTTTGCTCTAAAACAGAACTTGCTACAGTACTAGAAACCCAATACAACAGTGTTAAAGTAGTATGTGATCTCTCACTTAATAAACTGATTACTGCTATCTATTACTGATTTTCCATTAAAAAAAAATTAAATAATATACGTCATTAAATACAATGTAAAAATAAAATAATGTACATATTATCAATTAAATGTGAGAAACATGAGTTAAACAATAATTATAATGTGTGTAATGAACAGTGAAATGCAAGTCTCAACTCATATTGCTACATACTGCCAAAGCAAAACTAAAGTGTAATTCCATTATCGATAACTAATTAGAGACACTGCTGAGACTGCAGATATATTTACTTAATGCTTGTTATTAATAAATGTAATATAATTTGTTTGTAAATATATACATACAGATAATGTACATTATACTGCATAAGAAATATAAAATTTTTAAGCCAAAAATTAAGCTACAGTTAATTCATTTACCTTCATGTGCATGATACACCTGTGCCTATACCTGGAGTTATTACTGTTACAATTGATAGAGATTAGTTGCTGTCTCATTATTCTGTAACTATTAAACGTTTATTAGTGGTTCCCCCATAATTTTAATTTTTTTGAATTAATTATTTTTAAGACATTTTCATAAAATTTACACTAAAAACCTTATCACAACCTATAAGAGATGCCCTAACAAAAATATTCAATTAGTTTTATTCAATTTTACATGTCTTGTATTTACTGGAAGTTAGCAAACATTTTTATCATTTTCTTAAGATGTGTAAACAAATATTTGTTTTTTCATAATTACTGCAATTGTTTAATATCATATCTCGCTGCATTATAGTGCCTTATACTAGTCTGTAATAACTGACAAATCCCATTCTTTGTTTAAAATCAATTAGTATAAAACATGTAACATTCTGGGCCTCTGTAATTTGGAATCTGGTGAAAAAATCGACTCTCATGTAATCATGAAACAAAATTAATTACGTTTCTCATAAATTACTTACGAGAAATGTCAAGGCATTTCTGATTAAGGCACTTCTGATAATCTCGTGGAATTAGTTCACCTGATTGATGGTTGTGAAGACATGACTGAAACTGAGATTTCCGAGTAGATTAGCAAAACATTGAACACGACATCACTGACCAAGAGATTATAAACGTTGCAACCGAAGAAGAAGAGGAAGAACCCAGTGATAGCGAAGACGGTGATCCAAATTTAACACAAGAAAAGCACATTACACCAGAGAAAAGATTTAAGGCATTAGGAATAAGTTACGTAAGTCTCTACTAGACTGTATGTTAGCTCGATGAAATGAAAATTTTATCCATGAAAGTGATAGAAATTTTAAAAATATCTCCAACTTTTTCGAAGGTGGTAATGAACTACATTGACCAACATGAAAACGTTACAGTAGCTGATGTACGGTAATGTTTATTAAGCGGTGGAGTTATATAGTAGCTAGATGTAGGATAGCTAAGAAAAACCAAACTATTATTAACAAATATTTTGAAAAAAAAAAAACAGTATAAAGTTAAAAAATACTGTAGTTGTATATAAATACTCTATTTATTTTTATCTTAATTGCTTTATTAAAGAGTACAATATTAAACATTATAGCGTAATCTATTTAAAACTAGCGAGTACCCGGCATGCGTTGCAATGCCACTCAAAGAAAGAAAGTGTTTGTGTTTTAATTCTGTTTATTGAGGTGCTTTTGGATACACAATATTTTTTGTTTTTCCGTCTGGTGCGTACATGAATAAATCCGAAGGTTTTCCGACGCGTCAGCAGGCCACATACAGCTGTCCATGTGAGAAGCATGGATTTTTCAAATTTAGTCCACACACTTGTAGCGATTGTCCCTGTGCTTTGTTGATGGTCATTGCAAATGCGAGTCGCACCGGAAACTGCGAACGTTTGAACTCGAATGGCATATCTGTCGGAATCATTGGGATGCATGGCAACAGTACATCTTCTCCTTTAAATTTTCTATTTAAAATTGTAGCTTCGATGATATTGTTCATCATCTGTTTCACTGAAAGCCTGGTACCGTTGTCCTATGTTGGTTCTCCCGTTGCGTAAAATATTTGTGCCAATATTGTTAATGGAATAAATCCGCTTATAGTCCAAGCCACGTATTTTATAATCAACTAAACGCTATAACTCACCGTCTGTGGCTTAAGTAAATGTCTTTTATTCAATTGACATGTTTCGGGACACTTGTCCCATCATCATCATCAGAGATATTGTCGCGACACGAGTGTAATATGAACCAGTGCGCTATCGGTTACCGTGTGGTGTACACCGAAAATTGTCGTGTGCGTACTTTGTGTAATGTATTTGTGTTTTGTGTTGTGTGGTTTTAATATTTTTTAATATATTGACGACTGTGCCATTGTATGATGGTATAAAGAGACCTTTTTAAATATTCTGATGATGGGACAAGTGTCCCGAAACATGTCAATTGAATAAAAGACATTTACTTAAGCCACAGACGGTGAGTTATAGCGTTTAGTTGATTTGTGCCAAGTTTGGTTGAAATCGGTCCAGTGGTTTAGGAGGAGATGTGGAAGACCCCAAAGAACCCCCAAAAGAACCCCATCGAAAAAAACACCTATTCTATGTTGGTTCTCCCTTTGCGTAAAATATTTGTGCCAAGTTTGGTTGAAATCGGTCCAGTGGTTTAGGAGGAGATGTGGAAGGCCGCAAAGGACCCCCCGAAGGATCATATCGAAAAAACACATATCCTATGTTGGTTCTCCCGTTGCGTAAAATATTTATGCCAAGTTTGGTTGAAATCGGTCCAGTGGTTTAGGAGGAGATGTGGAAGACCCCAAAGGACCCCCCAATGGACCCCGTCGAAAAAAACACCTATCCTATGTTGGTTCTCCCGTTGCGTAAAATATTTGTGCCAAGTTTGGTTGAAATCGGTCCAGTGGTTTAGGAGGAGATGTGGAAGACCCCAAAGGACCCCATCGAAAAAACACCTACCCTATGTTGGTTCTCCCGTTGCATAAAATATTTGTGCCAAGTTTGGTTGAAATCGGTCCAGTGGTTTAGGAGGAGATGTGGAAGACCCCAAGAACCCCCCAAAGGACCCCATCGAAAAAAATTTATAAACCTTCGCGGGCGTGCGCACAACAACTCACCGAAGTTTCATCGCAATCGGATGAATGGTATAGGAACGCATACGGGACAAAGAAACAAACATTCATTTTTATAGATATAGATATCGTAATAATATTTTCTCTCTTATCCAGAATTTTCCAATATTCGGAGTGTGTCCCGCCCACATTATTCCGGTTCTACTGTACCTGTTTTTACTTATTTACAATGAAATACTGTCTTTTTATCTTTACGTTACTTGTGTCAAAAATTGATCGCTTATGACGTGTTCCACCAACAAGTTCCTTAGATAAACATCCTCAGGCGTTCTAAGTTGGAAAGCACTGGGCTAACGCAAAGCAGTGACTGACTGGTTCATTCATTTCTGCAATACAGCGAGATCTTTTATACCATGGTTAACCTTGTTGTCTCTCTTCGCATTTCACAAGGTCACATGACACAGTTTATTCATTGTGCTTCTACAGAACTAGACAGGCTTGTTTAAGAATAATAAACTGGATATTAAATGACTGTATATTCTTCGGAAAGGTGTGATCTGATTTTATCCGTCTTTTCTGTTTCATTTATGAAAGATGTATTCAGAACACGTTAAATACGAGTACTATACCATATATGTGTTGTAGCGTATTGAAATACTACCCATTTCTGGTTTAGAAGGATTTCATCAATCAAGTTTCCACACAGCTAATATTAGAAATATTCTTCTGACATTTACAAACTATTGGGAATTGAAAATTTAAGGTTTCCTTCACAGTAGAAAATAAACAAAGTAAGTGTTGTCATTTTTTATACTATAAACGTATCACACTTCTGTCACGCAAACTAAAATAAATATATTGCAAACAATAATGTGTAATAACTACTATATAATTTTCTCATTAATTAATATGCACCTTTAGTAACTTCAGATTGTTAAAACTGCGTACGGAATATGTGCACTTAAATTTAGTATAACTTATTAGAGAATAGAGTTTGTGCTTAGGGTAACATGTTAGTGGCCTTGTATGAGCCAGCCTGTGATCGAAACAAGAGCGAACGATAAAGGTGTCGTGTGTCAATGTTTGATTAACTGAGAGCCGGTTTTTACAGCATCTCGGAACCGTGTCGCTCTTTCAATGTAAAGAGCCGGGTTGCAAGAACCGGAAGACTGAAGTGGAAGGCAGACATTGGGTAAAGTCATCGGACGTCTTCTAACATACTTGTCAAAGGTCTGTCTTCTGTAGGCACGTTATGCTTGTGACAGAAATAACGACTCCATTCTTACTTGAGAATCTCTTGGAATTATCTCAAGCTGTAGTAACATTAACTGTTTCATTCTGTTTATTTATTTTTCTAGTCTGTAATTTCTTGTGCCTTGTAATCGTAAAACGTGTTGTCGCCTTCTAGCCAGTGATTGTATGATGGCTACGAAATTGTATTTAAGCGTAACTTAGTAAACCTAACCTTAAGCTTTTTTATTTTATTTTTTGTAAACGTTATGCAATTAAAGCTGAAGTCATATCTTTACAGATTGTACTGAACCTATATGCATGGTATACGTAAACAAGCGAGAAGCTCTCAAGTGTGTTACGGTAATAAACAAAATATGTAAAATTTAATGTTTAAAGTGAAAACCAGTTCTTTTAGATAATCTGAGACATGTAGGATACCTTAATTCCAGTTGATTTTTTTTTATTTGCACAAAAAATGAGTATCATTTTAAAGGCCTATTGGATTTTTTGTGTTCTCTCAATTTTCATGTTAACCTAACATCTGTTTTATGTTAACCTGTTTTGCTGTAACAGGCGTAGGTTTGAGGTACAATACTGATAGAAAATTGCATCAAGCAATAAATTGTATTGAGGTGCAATTCACGTAAAAATGCATATCAATAAAAAATGATTACTACCGAAAACAAACAATTAACATGCTTTCTATAATTTTGCTAAAATTATAAGTGATATTCACTACATATTGACACCGACTATGGCATAATCGAAATATCCAAAATTAGTGCAGGTACGGATATTGGGAAAGCATAAAAAAAATTATATATGGCAGGGTTTCATGAACAAAAGTGGTTTTCATGTTCCAGTTGGCAAGGGCTCTAGATGGATATCTTTCACACTGCTTTGGTGGGATGTGGCTTCCAGTCAGAGAGTATAACGATTATCACACAGAAATGAAAAATAATCTTTTTATAGAGTGGTCTGTAGACATGTTACAAGAATTAGATGAGAGCTCCTAGCTTATGGAAAAAATACCTACTGCAAAGCATATATTGTAGAATGGCTAACTAGTTAAGGTTTCCCTCACAATTCAAGCGACACGGCTGCAGAGCTGCTGAATATCGTGAAACAACAAACAGACCAGTATGAACTTTACAGCATGGTCTTGGCGATGGATCACAAACTGGCTCGCCTAAAGCTGCCAGTACAATCCAATGGGCACAAGTGAAAGGAGGCCAGAAAAATACCACCTTCAAAATAAAGGAAAAAGATGACTTTTAGAAGATGCACTCAGCCATTTAACCACTGACGACTGGAAGAAGTTGTCCACGTGCTGAGCAATTGCAAGAAAGAAACTGAAAATTTTATGAAAGAAATCTCTGCGACGATAATATGCAACACACTGTCATTAACTTGCAAGATTGTAACAGTGACAGCGATAGCGATGGACAAGACGTAAATGATAAAGAAGAAGCCGTTTAAAACTGAAGAAATAATACGTAATATGACACTGTTAGTGAAAAAGTAAATTAATAATCTATCAATATTATTATGATGTTAACATTAACAAGATATGATAAATTATCTGTTTTTAATAACAAGTAAAAGTAAAAAACTTTTTTTAAAACTTCTAAAATAAGTGTAGCACTTATAAGAGAAACTGTTTTAAACAGTTTTAAAGCCAATAAAACTTTTACTGTTTCTTATTTATTTAGACATATAGATACTTATTTAGATTATTTATATTAATCTATAATTGCTTTTGAAACGTCATTAACTACTAAAGATTTACAATATCCAATATCTTTGTATACCGGTATGGTAGATATGTGATAGTATATTAGAATATAATTTCGCCGTGCCAGAGTCTGTCTATTCATTTCTTTAAATTGACTTTCAATAATAATGTCTACATTGTTATGTACGACGTTTACTTCTTTTCATTTTAGAAGTAAGCCTATTCATATATGCCAATGTTAGATTTACAAATTTACGATCTACAATTATGTGATCAACACGTTTCTGTCATCAACACCCTACTACAGAACCCTCAACCCACATTCAAAGTAACATTATGAGTATTGTTTGATATTACTGGTATTAAAATTATTTTGTTATTAGCATAATACGTAGGTTAGAATAATACGTATTCACGTAAGTTAGATTATGTTACTCACGTATATTTACACTATACATCACGTGTGATGTATAATTTCTCTATATTAATAGACACTATTTATAGAATACACTAGAATATTCTGTATTATTGTACAAATACGTTTATAGTTAACGTAGTTTATTCTGCAATGTTCTGGAATGGTCACCTAAAATATTCTGGGCTAGTAGTAAATTATGCATGTTGGTAAACGACGTCATTACGATAGTATATGTAAACAGTGGTTGACAGTTCTAGTCAGTGTCAATTCTGAGAGTTAGCGGGTTAAGTTACAGAATTAGTGTATGTATTTTATACCACATTTTTGTGTTATGTTTTTGTTTGTGTAAATTACAGTTGTGTCAATAATCGATATTACAGTTGTGAATCGAACCTGGTATTTTCTCTGTTATATTGTTACGTCGGTCTCCTTGATCGTTGTATGGTACAGTGGAAAACAAAATACAAGACACCAATGAAGTCACTAATAACCAGCTTTAATTATCACAGTATAATCAACAAGTTATTCAACAGGATTATACTCGGTACAATAACTAAAATTAATCTGTCCACATGCACTAATAACGTCAACTAATAGAGTCCCGCACAATTATAAACCCACAATCTGTTTCCCCATAGCTTCAAAAAGAGCTTCCGTTTTATCCGCTTCCTTCTTACGTTCTTCTCTTTGTCGTACTTCAGATTCCAAAATTAGTGCTTTCTGTCGTTTCTCTGTTTCCAGCAGGAGAGTTTTCTGTTTCTCTTTCGCTTTCTCATCCTGTCGTTTTCTCTGCTTTTTCCGCCTCTTCTCGGTGCCTTTTCTCTATCTGCAACAGTAGCGCCTGGAAATTTTCCATAATCTGACTGGCATCCATTGTTTACCGATTAATTACAAGTTACACTAGTCTTGTACGAAGTATCCACTGTTTCCACTTTTAACGGTTCTATCCTACTTCTGATACCACTGTTATGACAGACTCCTTGATCGTCGTATGGTACAGTGGAAAACAAAATACAAGACACCAATGAAGTCACTAATAACCAGCTTTAATTATCACGAGTACAGTTTATAATCAACAACTTATTCAACAGGATTATACTCGTACAATAATTAAAATTAATCTGTCCACACGCACTAATAACATCAACTAATAGAGTCCCGCACAATTATAAAACCCATAACACTTCACCACAATACTTCACTGGAATAAATCGCCACTCAAACTGAAACTAAGCATCGCTGAATGCTTGTATTTATACCAGGCTGAGATTCCAGAAAATCCATATAACGCGTCAACTACTAGAAAACACTAGAGCAAAATTGCTTGCGGCCTTGAACACAGTGCGCAAGGACCGGTGAAGTCTGGAATAGCCTCGGTTGTTGACTCGTGATAAGTGTCACGTAATTGTCTTTCATCTCAAAGTAGCAATAATATGTACACACACACACATTACAGAAGGACTCCACTGGAATAGCCGAGAAACACGTAGAATGTTCTTAATAGCGTAATATTTCCCCCTCCTTAAGCCTGTTCGTCCCAAACTGGCAAACCATCTCTGAAGTAATACTTAGCCAGGCGATCTACATTGCTGATCTACTTGTGAAAGATAATTCTCCTGCTCTTCGAATTCAGTCTCTTGTAACCCGAACATCAAGTTCCCAGGAATATGAGTCTTCCGCTCAACCACTAGTTTTGCTGGAATCACTCCTGTTGCGTCATGTAGTGATGACCTAAACGCCATTAGCTGGTCAAAGTTTGATTAGTTCTCGTCAACAACCTCTTGCGTAACTTCATCTTCAGCAACGTTTCCCTCGTATGCATCCGAGGAACAAGCAAGAGTCTTGTCTCGACACCCATAGTTGGCTTTCTAACCACTTCTTTTGTCGTTACACTTATTTGTACTTCCCCTGCTAGTTCTTCCTCCATTTCCGCCTGCAATAGGAAAGGTTCCTCTTGACCAGTTTTGTTGACTTTTTGGCGAATGCCACTTGCTTAATCGAATGGTTGGCAGAATGTCATTTTAGCCATGCAAAGCTTTATTTTTCTTGGCCAACCCTCAGGACATTCTCTCTTAAGTCCACAATGAATCCGTAGGCATTCATAATGTCCGTGCCAAGAATAACTTCATCGACAATGTCTACAACGAGCATTTGGTGGCTAAACTTGAGACGACCCAGGCGTACACGTACGTCAACGTTTCCTAAAACTTTGACGGGGCTTCCAGTCACAGTCTATATTGTACAAGAGCTAATTAGAGGCTGGCGGTTGCTGACTAAGTCGCTACTAAGGTGCACAATAGACACTGTAGCACCTATGTCAACTGTAAATGATGTTGCTTTTGGGGCTTTACTTCTCCAATTGGTGCGATCATTCTCTTCTCTCGGTATTTTCTTCTCCCAACAGTCTACCTGTAGATGACCACGTTCCCCACAGTTGTAACACTTCAGTCTTCTGTCTTTTTCCCATCATTTAAATCGTTGTGGCGCTCTTGAACTTTTGAATTGTTTGTCCGACAACATTGTTTTTTCCCCCCATCGTAACGGCAATGTGATACTGGGATCTTCTGACTACAGTGTGATGGCATAAACACATTAATGTAACGGGACGCTGACTTGGCAGCTTCAAACTCTAGAGCGTGAACAAGAGCTTCTGAGCTATTTCGGTATCTTGCCATTCGTAACACTTGCTGAAGTTCACAATCTCCGATGCCATCAATAAATGTCTGCACCGCAAACCTCATTCAAAAATCTTCTGGTGTTTCAGGATAGGCCAATCTAATCAGTCTGTCGATACTTGCTTCAAACTCTTGAAAACTCGCCCCGGAACGTTATCGTCTTGTCCTTAACTGAGCGTAGTACACATCTCGCAAATGTTTATCACTGTACCGTAATTCTAGAGCTTTAATCAATTTGTCATAGACTTTCTGGCTGTCAGGTGGCACTGTCTGTAGTAACTCTGCGACAGGTCCTTTTAAAGCGATAACAAGTGAAACTGCCTTGGGCTTTCTCTATCCAATTATTTGCGCATGCAGCAGCTTCAAATTGGCGTAGACACGTCGCCCAGTGACTGCTTCCGTCCAAGGTTGGAGCTTTGACATGAACTGTCCCTACTGCAGGCAAAGTGATTGCCTATTTTCTGTGCCTACTTTTCTCTATTGCCTTATTTTCTGTGTCTTTTTCTGTCTTTATCATTGGTACAATCTTATTTGAAATATCTACCGGGCTGTTTGGCCATGGTCCAAGGTTTACATTCAAACCAAACGTTTCAGCAGCACCACTGCCTGCCAACTTCAGTGGATATTCGAGTCAACCAAGCGCGGGGTGTCGTACGTCAGGCCACAGTACTGTGGTGTCTGTGGTTCAAAAATGTGTTTTTGTTGTATCTTCATGAACTGCTCAACTGCACTTTTAATTTGTTCTCTTATATTTGCCATTGAGTTTTCTACTGCAGATATTTTATTTGACATGGATTCTTCTATGACATATATTTTTGTAGACATCGATTCTTTAACACTCGAGACAGATTTTTCTACTTCAATTATTTTTAATGTCATTGATTCTTGTACCTCCGATATTTTAGTAAATTGTTTATTAAGCTCACCTCGTAGGAGACCCAATTCTGCGGTACTATGTACTTGCATCTGTTTCCCCATAGCTTCAAAAAGAGCTTCCATTTTATCCGCTTCCTTCTTACGTTCTTCTTTTTGTCGCACTTCAGATTCCAAAATTAGTGCTTTCTGTCGTTTCTCTGTTTCCAGCAGAAGAGTTTTCTGTTTCTCTTTCGCTTTCTCATCCTGTCGTTTTCTCTGCTTCTTCCGCCTCTTCTCGGCGCCTTTTCTCTATCTGCAACAGCAGCGCCTGGAAATTTTCCATCATCTGACTAGCATCCATTGTTTACCGATTAATTACAAGTTACACTAGTCTTGTACGAAGTGTCCACTGTTTCCACTTTTAACGGTTCTATCCTACTTCTGATACCACTGTTATGACAGACTCCTTGATCGTCGTATGGTACAGTGGAAAACAAAATACAAGACACCAATGAAGTCACTAATAACCAGCTTTAATTATCACGAGTTCAGTTTATAATCAACAACTTATTCAACAAGATTATACTCGTACAATAATTAAAATTAATCTGTCCACACGCAATAATAATGTCAACTAATATAGCCCCGCACAATTATAAAACACATAACACTTTGCCACAATACTTCGAACCTCACTGGAATAAATCGCCACTCAAACTGAAACTAATCGTCACTGAATGCTTGTATTTATACCCCGCTGAGATTCCTGAATAATCCATTTTACGCATCAACTACAGTATTAGAAAACACTAGAGCGAAATTGACTGCACCCTTAAACACAGTGCGCGCGGACCGGTATGGTCTGGAATAGTCTCGTTGCGGACGTTTGACAAGTATCACGTAATTGTCCTTCATCTCAAAGTAGCAGCAATATGTACGCACACACACACTACAGCCGGGCTCCGCTGGAATAGCCGAGAAACACGTAGAACGTTCTGTAATGGCATAACAATATAGTTTTATTTGTGAAAACGGTAAATAAACACGGTTTCGATAGTGATAGTGGTGTTTTAATTCAATCCCTCGCTAGAAGGCGACAACACGTTTTACAGTTATGAGTCATGAGAAATTACAGACAGACCAAACTTTGACAAGTACGTTAGAAGATGTCCGATAACTTTGCCCAATTTCTTTCTTCCACTTCAGTCTTCCGGTTCTTGCAACCCGGCTCTTTACATTGAAAGATGACACGGTTCCGAGATGCTGTATGAACCGGCTCTCAGTTAATCAAACTTTGACACACGAAACCTTTATCGTTCACTCATGTTTCGATCACAGGTTGGCTCATTCAAGCCCACTAACATGTTCCCCTAAACACAAACTCTATTTTCTTAGCTATCCTACATCTAGCTGCTACGTAACTCCACCACTTATTAACATTACCGTACATCAGCTACTGTAACGTTTTCATGTTGGTCAATGTATGTAGTTCATTGCCACCTACAAAAAGTTCCAAATATTTTTTAAGATTTTTATCACTTTTATGGATAAAATTTTCACTTCATCGAACTAACATACAGTCTAGTAGAGACTTACGTAACTTACCCCTAATGTCTTAAATCCTTTCTCTGGTGTAATGCTTTTTTCTAGTGTTAATCATCATCATATTCTTGTGTTCTTGCGCTTTGGATCACTATCTTCGCTATCACTGGGTTCTTTGTTTACAATTTCTTGGTCAGTGATGTCATGTTCAATGTCACTGCTGATCCACTCGGAAATCTCAGTTTCAGTCATGTCTTCACAACCGTCAATCAGATGAACTAATTCCACGAGATTATCAGAAGTACCTTCATCAGCAATGTCTTTACATTTTTTCTCGTCATTAATTTTGTTTCATGATTTCATGAGTCGATTTTTTCACCAGATTCCAAATTACAGTGGACCAAAACGTTATAAGTTTTATACTAATTGTTTTTAAACAAATACTGGGATTTATACGTTACTACGGACTGTAACAATATTTTTTTTAATTTCTTTTAAATTTTTCGATAACCCCTGGTCACGTTTGGTGGAAGAAAATAAGCCAAAATTTCATTGAATTTTAATTCGGTAATATTAGAGTGTGAAGAACTATTGTCAATGAAGAGAATTGCTTTAGGTAGCAATTTTTTAGCTGCTAAGAAACTGCTGACATTCGGTACAAACTGTCATGAAACCATTCTTTAAAAATCCAGATGACATCAATCCATTTTTCTGGCTTCTATAATACGCCGACAGCACATTTGGATTAATGTTTTTAATAGCGCATGTTTTTCTTTTACATTTTCCTATTAGAATAGCGACAGCGACCTCCTGTTACATTACTACATAAGCCTTTCTTTACTCTTTTTGTAACCAGGCGCTTTTTTTTCTTGTTTAATAACGAGACTTTTTGCAGGTAGAATCATTAAATTGAGGCCCATCTCTTCAGCATTATACATTTTATCCTTCATATACCCCTCTATTATTTTTTAAACTTTTTTAATTCAATTGCGCCACTTTTATTGCTGTATAATTGTTTATGGCACAATTGTATGTGCACGTGCAGGTGTGTTGTTAGCATGGAAAATCCATTAGTTTGACCTCCAAGCAATGGGCCTTTTTTCTGATAGGCTCACGAAGGGATTTCATTACTTCAAGGTAATATTCATTATTCACTGTCATGTCTTGTGAAAGAAATTCATGGTGAACAACCCCTTTCTCATTCTCATTAGTCAATTAAGAAACTCTTGACTCACATCAACTCAATCATGCAAAGGCGAGGAAAAAATTTAGTTTTTGAAATGGTTACATGATCAGCTACCCCACAAACAGTTAAATGAAAGAGTGAATGATTTTTGTTAACTTTTGCAATAATTTCATCGGTTGTGTTGTTGATGATCAGGCTGAATTAGGATCATCAGTTGAAGTTTTGCCATCTTTGAAACATTTCTACCACTCATTTGTACAGTTCTTTTTACACTCATATGGTAGAAAACAGCTTATGGTAGTTATTATGCTGTTTGTAACATTTCAATTATTTGTGAAAGGACTTTTCCAATTTCATATTAACTCATTGCTTATTCACATTACTTGCATGAAGTCATTCACTTCAACTCAATAATAGTAGCAGGGTACACATAACACTTGTCGTCACAAACAGGTGCAGTATGATGTTGCAATTCTCCCAAGAGTGCTTACCAATGCTGCTGCTATGTCACAACAAGTTACACATACTGTTAGTAGAGCTGCCTGACATGCTATATGCAAAGTTTGGGCACTTTTACGGACACATCTTGTACATTAATTTTTATTTCAAATTGGATAAAATGTGGTGGAAGGGTAGCACAGTGTAAAAGTGCTCAGTTTTCATGACATTCATTTGTTTTGCTGTGCTGTTGGTTCAACTTAAAGTTGAATTAGTCCCAACATCTACCCGTGAACACACACACAACTCCCCTTCACATCATTGCATGGTTAAAAGCAGACTGATTTGGTTTCCCCCTAGCAGTGGTTTAGAGTGAGTTGTACCATAGCTAAAGAATGTAATTGCTCATAGGTGTAATGACTGAGGAAAAATGATGATGATATGTCTAAGTAAAACCTTTACTAATATGTCAAGTGATGCATCAAATGTACATTTGATTCATGTTTTGAGATCCAGATAGAGAAACTTGGAATGTATCATATTATAACTTAGTTTGTTGTGTGGTTGAATAACTCAGGAGTAATAATTGTATTATGATTTGTCAGGTACTGTACCATGCGCAAATATGGTATGACGTTATAATATTATAAAAATTATAACCAACTGGAATTTAAACATGGATAAACAGGTGTGATTTTGAGTTCCAAGTCTAGATGTCAGCATTTCTACCACAGGGACAAACTATTAACAAAAGCACCAGACCTGTCTGAAAGCATTGCAGCATATAAAATAATTTAGTGGAGTGGAGGAACAACATATCTTTCCACCTCACTACCTTTCCACAATTTCTCAGATGCTGCAATGAATTTCTTCTGCAAGACATGACACTGAACAATGAATTTTACCTTGAAGTAATGAAACGTCTTCATGAGGCTACCAGAAAAAAGGCCCAATGCTTGGAGGTCAAACTAATGGATGCTTGATGCTAACAACACGCCTGCACATGTTCATACAGTGCTACTAATCCATAAGTTTTTTAATGAAAAATGAGACAACTGCTATTTCACATTCTCCTTATTCACTTGATCCAACACCAGCAGATTTTTTTTTAATTCCCTAAATTAAAAATGAAGTTGAAACAGTAAAATTTTCAGCAAAAGAGGATTCGCTACTGAAATTGTGCAGCGTCCTGAATGAAGAGTTCCAGAAATGTGCAAAGGATGGAAGAAACATTGAGAACAGTATACTCAAAGTGGAAGAGACTACTTTAAAGGAACAAAGTTGAATAGCTTCTAAGGTGAGTGGAAAATTTTGTATTTAAAAAGTTTGGGAATTTCATGGATACTCCTTGTTAACTGGCTCACATGATAAAAATATCGTTATGTATATCTCAAATGAGTTTGTATTTATATTTTATAGTTGCAGATTGTATTTAATTTTAGTGACAGATGTGAAGCATTGTCATCTGCATTTTACTACAGAAAACTACTAAATCATCTGTATACTGCAACAAGTTTGAGAACTCTTAAAAGCTAATCCTCAGAATGTAAGACGTAAAAGCTGTCTTATAAGTACCCCTCACACATTTGTTAGCCTTGGGTGGGAAAACATGTAAATACGACCCTAAAGAATACCAAAAACATATGAATACATAGAGACCAATGTAATTAAATATTTAGCAGTGATGAATAGCTATATACCTTCAGTGAAATTTATGTTTAGTTTTTCTGCACACACACGCACGCGCGCGCGCGCACACACACACATTACACATTTTACTAATTGTAGTATACTACTAAATACATACTAATTTATAACAAATTGAAATTTTAAATTATGAGAATTTTACATCATACATTGTGTGAGTTTTAGTGATTTTATTACAAAACAAAACATAAATTAATAAAAATGTGAATCCCCCAGAAATCCAACCCCATGCCTGGTGAGCCTACATCTTGACCTTGTGGGGAGAATTAAGTAAGTCATAAGAATTAAGTAAGTAAGAATTAAGGGATCTGGTAAGTATCGCTGTGTGTGTGTGTGTGTGTGTGTGGCACTTGAAAACTCACTCTAACCTATGGTGGAACCAATCATGCCAATGAGTGGATGGCTCTACGTTAGTAAGTCATGAACAATGGCATAAGGCACCAGGACGTACCTACACCCTGTTGTATTTAGTCCTCACTGTGGTACTTGAGAGCTCTGATTTTCCCGGTACTCATGGAAACCCTTGTCAAGAAAAACCCTCCTTTGAGGGTGAAGAAAAGGTACCCTCTCTTTGGTAGATACAGAATGATTTCTGACATTGTCTGCCAATGTGCTGGCGCTGCCAAAGTATCTTGCTGTGAAACACAAAGATGGTGACTTCGCAAAAGTGAGTCCCTTATTGAAAAATCTATCTCTGGTTGTGCTGGATCATCCATACAGGACATAAGAAAAGCCACAGGTGAACTACTCATCGAGACCCTTACTGATCAACAGGGTTCAAGGTTACTTAAACTATAGAAGATAGGGGACATAGATATAGAAGTCGTACCTCGTACCACCCTGAACACCATAAAGGAGGTGGGTAGTGTGCACGGACCTACTGAACTGCACAGAGGAAGAAATTATGACTGAGCTTGCCCCACAAGGTGTCATCGCATGTCAAAGGCTAAAGATACGAAAGGAAGAACAGACACTCCCATCTGGGTCCCATACCCTAACCTTCAACAGAACAACTTTGCCTGAAAAGGTCAGAGCAGGCATTCATAGGCTGAGTGTAAGAGCATTCATCCCTCAGCCGATACAGTGTTTTTAGTGCTTGCATTTCAGGCACACTGCATCAAGATGTGCTCAGGTCAAGACATGCCTCAGTGGGAAGTCAGCTCATGGTAATGACCCCTGTGCTGAACCAATGAAATGTATTAATTGTGGTGGTCAGCATTCATCAAGATCCTGCAATTTTCCTGTTTATAAGCAGGAAGCAGCTATTCAGCAAGTATGTACCCTGAAACAACTCAGCTACTTTGATGCAAAAAACTCGTATGCTCAGACAACCAGGGCAAAAAAAGTTACACACAGGCTGTAAAATCCACAGTACCACCAGCTCCTATTGTGAGAGAAATATTACCTACGGTAACCCAGTTTCTTGAACAATATTTTTCTGAAGTGTATAGACACTGAGAAATCAGAAGTCCAAAAAGACACTGAGGCTAAGATGGACATGTAAATGGAGCAAAAGGGATAGTGTTGACAGGTCTACCAGCAGAACAAGGTTACTGTACTATAGTGGTTCCCAAACTTTCAGGTGAATAGCAAAGTTCAGTTACTAATGTCAAAAAAACTGTCAATTGAAAGTGCTGCAATGAGTCTTACTTTTGTACTGTAAGAGAGAGGTCTAGTCAGCTCGGCTGACAAACAGGTCTGCTACACGACATGATTTAAAGACATTAATAAAATCATTAGTTTGAAATTAGTTTTATAATTACAATTAGTTTGAACCACCAAAAAGTTCTGGAATCTTCTACCAATTGTTTTAAGATTCTAAAATTTAGATTTTAGAGCATAAAAATCGGAGAAAAATACGGTATATTCTGATTTTTCTTAAAACTGTCTGGGACCCTCTGAAATATTGTTGCGGACCCCACTTTGGGAACCACTGCTCTACTACATATGATTGGCCCCGAAGCAAAACTAATTGCTATTGGCTGCTGAAATGATGTCACCGTGGGAGCACGAGCTGCGTGGTGAAAACCTCTCAATACAAATATGATATTTTTTATTGACTACAGTTTGTTTTTTATTTATATTTTTTATTTACAGGAGTTATTTTATTGACTGAAGTAATATGATATATATGATATATATATATATATATATATATATATATACACAGAGTGTTCACAAATGGTGAATGAAGCTGATTGAAGTCGTCTCAACAGATTATCTCATCAAAAATGACCGATCCCTTCACCTCGGATTTATACAAAGAGCTTCTCAACGATTTTCCTCCAAATAAATCTTTATTATTTAAGTGTCCCTCATCCGAGCAGTAGTTATTAATTTTCTTCATTGTAGTGTGATTATTCCATGTTCGTGATCCGTTTTTGGTTCGGTAATAGGTGTTGGTTAAAAGTGTCTTCGTTTCAAATAGTTCATCCAGAATGTTGTGGGGATTTTCACAGTGAAATTTTCTCTATTAGTTCCTTGACCGTTTCTATATCTGTTTGATAATTGCCAATCTTCATAAAAGTAATGATTTGATTTGAATCAGTTAATTTTTGTATGAACAACTCATATTTTAGATTTCCTTTCTTAGGCTTAGTTCTTGTCAAAAATTTTTATTCTTTTTTGCTATAACATTCTGATGCATTCGCTTTGACGTTTAACAATCAACTCCCCGTTTTTTTTCCATCATTCAAAAGGTCCTGCTGATTTCTTAGTAAATTTACATTGTTTTCAGTCAGCTGATACGTAAGTCTCAAATTTGATTTTGTTCAAAAGAATTGAATTTTACATTATATTACAAATTACATTTTGATTATTATCTATTCTTATTAAATTCTAATTACATAATCAAATTCCTCATTTAATTCTACATAATTTAATACCAGACATGATATATTTTAGTGTAGTTTTAACTCAAAAGTCATATTTACATAATACGTACTTGCTTGTAGGCCTATACTTCCTTTACTTCATTACAAATTAAATGGTTTACAGTATATGTTAGATCCCAATTATCATTAAACAAGATCATTGATTGAATTATAATGATTTGGTTTCTTTAATTCTCAGTAATTTGATGATTTACTTAGTTAATTTGAACCCTACCTTCAATTTAGACTTTTCTCTAGGCCTCAGTGTTAGTACACTTGCCTTTTTCTAATAATATCCTATACATTCTTTAATTACTTTCACAAAGTGTTGTTACATTTATAATAAATTGTTAGTGTTACATTCAACATTTTTCATTCATTTGATTTGTTTCATTAACTTATTTACTATTAATTTATAATGTTCGTGAGGTTTACAATTTGGCCTATGTATTGATGTTAGTTCTATCACCAAGTTTACAATTATTTCAGATTGCTATTACCCTTTCTGACGTACAATTCCAATAAAATCCTAACAACTAAATTGCCCTTACTTAACTACAACATAGTCTATGATTAATTAACATTATTTAAACATAACAAAGGTATTCTCTTAAACTTGTAACGCAACAGAAATGCTGTCATCCATGTTACATAAATATTATATTAACAAAATAATAAGCAAGTCAATATCTAACCCCATGATAAAACAAAAGTCTAATAATTACATTTACACTTATAGATAAAGATAAATAAGGATGCAAGGTAGAAATAACGAGAATAAACAAACCTGTAAATTAGACAATAGTTAATGATCTATGTTCAGTGAAAAGTAAATCAATATGATACTGATGAGAAGTGTAAGAAGTAGAATAATACAGAAATTGTCAAAGTAAATGACCATGAAAGTAAACAAAAATGAAACAATAATTTACCTTATAGCAATAGCAAGTAAGGATTCTGAATTAAATGATATTATTTTGTGACAACGAATGTTATGATAAAGTTTATGTTATGTTATACCAATTACTTGTTGAGTTAATGAAAGGTAATGAAACAAGATGTATTATTCAATTACTATTATAGAATGATGTGGGAAGCAGCTAGTTAGCGTTAATAGATTTCAATTTTCTTATATGTGATCCATAGATCAAGATAAAATTGTCATTAGATATGAAAAGAATAATTGTTTATGTAAATGTTAATAGTTAAGATTTGATTATATTTATGAATTTATGTAAAAGGGCTATAGTTGTTCACCAGTTGTAAACAAAGGTAGGTCCGTATACAATAAAAGGCCTAACAGCCAATAACACTATATAACCACTCATAACATAAAGGTTAGGTACGTAAGTTAATAATAATTAATGAATACGGTTCGAAGAGCTAGGAAAAAACATTAAATTAGTAATGATATATAATAAACCATCTCAATTTATACAAATTATGATAATGCCACAATGCCATGATATCGATTGATAACGTTTGATATCGAAAAAAGTAGTAAATATAAAAGAAACAGGCTAATATCAAAAAACCAGCAGAATATATGTAGAAAATAATAAACCAACAATCGGTAAAGTTATATTCCGATATGATAGCAAATTAATAAGGAATAGACAAAAAATATATGAAATAAACACTATATACAAAACATGGAGAAGGAAGAAAAATAATGGGTTGCTATCGACTACAGGAAATGAAGAAGTTGTTGATTTTCAATTATTGCCTTTTATGATCTGAATGTGATGAGATTAAAAAATCTAAGAAATGTCTAATATAATCGGAATATTCTAAATTATTTGATCCTCTTATAAAACATAAAATTTTAATGATAATATTCTTGACTATTGCCAGTACAGTTTAACCAAACGAGGCTATAGTATGATATCACAATAAAAAATAAATAACTGGGTTCTACAAGGAAGGACTTGAATTGTCCCATATCTGAAGGGAATTGATGATATATTAAACCCAATATAAAGAGTTAACTGTATCACAACCAATAATATACACTACACTGGAACTCATAACCTTTCAAATACACGGAACATCACAAATTGCTCCAAACGAGAGAAGAACGTATTTGGATCCAGAAATTGCAGAAGGAACATCAGTCTGGCAGTAAATCAACCCAGGGAGCTGTATTTCCGAGGTGAACAGGACAAGAATTCCATTTTATTAACATCCGAAGAAAGAAAATCGTACAACATAGTCATCCAGAACAGTGAAGTTATCAACCAACAGCCCACACGATTCGCTTCGTTCTAGTCTGGTAAATCATTATTGTATAAATCATATTAACTACACAACACTTCAAATTTGTAAATCTTGCATTCTTATCTATGTATTTTTAATCTTCCCCACAGTTACAAGAACCTTCACACCCTGAATTAAATTAATTACAAACTAAAATACATTATATAACCGAATCTAAATAAAGTATCGGACTGATCAATAATCGATTCACGCAATCTATAGCCTTTGCATATGCCAATTGGAACATATCTTATTCAATGTTGAAGAAGTAAACAAATAAAGAACCTTTGTATAGTTGCAAAATCTTGTCATTTGGAGTATGATTTAATGAGTTGGGAATAAAAAAGTAACTGACTAAGTATAGAATAATTGGTTAACGTAAACAATGAATTAACCTCTAAGTTTCGTTGCCCCGGTACTACAGCGCTTATAGCGGAATTCTCCGACACCAAAGAGAAGAGTGTTAAAATACAAAATTATACATAATTCTCTTCAAGGTATAATAGGGTTGAACGAAATTACAGAATAACACATTAATTATATAAGTTTCAAGTACACTAACACTGATATTTTTCTTAGAGAGATAAGTTAATATTAATTAATTAAATTGCTATATCCCACAACTCCAAATATCTCAGATATTTAAATAATTGAAGTAAATTAAAACGACCAAAGAGAGTAGAGACAGGGGAACATACCCGTTCATAGCAACGAATAGGTTTACATTGCGTGACATATTAGAAGACGCAAGTCATCTTATAACAAACTAAATTTAATCCCAAGCATTCAATGCTATGGGTTCAATGAACCTCTAATACAACAAAACAAATCTGTTTTCATCTAAACAGTTTATTAAAATTGACGGTCACTAAAAATTTAAGGATTAAAATTAACATTTATTCAGTCTATTTCTGTTTTTGTTTATTGATTTAGGGATTTACCCTGGTTCCCCCCACTATTCACTGTATTCCCTAATCTTATCTCTAATAATTTTATCTAGTCTTGGGGAATAAGGAACATCACTTAATTTTCATTATTAATTGTTTATCAACTGCACTTCCAAGTTGAATTATGTATTGTATAAAAAATAACTCAATTTCTTGTTCATCATTGATAGGTATTATGCTGTTTGCTTATTAGTAATCACTTTTCACAATAAAGTTACACTTGTCCACCTTTAGTCATATAATCTTATGACATAATTGCTTTTATCTTTTGTCTTGAGGTCGTCATATATCTAACATCTTTACTTAAAATTACGTTACATCGTTTGTATTTTATGGTATTGTACCTTTCTTATTTTATCTTTTTGGGGTTTTATGTTTACATTTAGAGTTATAATTAAATTATATTTAGTTATTTTGTCATGTTCTTATGGGTTTCACCATTCATTCCTATGGACTCTTTTAAATAATTTCGGTATTTCGTACTTACGGCCCTTTATAATGTGGTATTGTTTTCCAATATTTATTTTTTGATTCAGTGGGTTTGTTTATCCATGGTTTTTCCTTACCTGCTCCTATTCTATCTGGGTGTATCTACACTATAAGTTGGACTATAATCATCTTCCTATTAAATTCTTGGATTTCGTTGTCCATGACGTGTCCGTTACTTAACTAAATATCACTATAATATTGACGACTCGGAACACTAAGTTTTTTATAAGTAAAAACGTAAAGTTTTACCTTACAGCCTAAACCGGCTTTCACCTATAGAAGGCTTCATCAGAGGCTGTCGTTAGTAGCGCTGCTCGTCTTGTTGTTGGCGACGAGATAGTGTTTCGAAAGATTGAAGCTGTGTGTGTGTGGTGAGATGTGTTCGAATAATGTGTGCGATTTGAATTGTGTCTGTTCGTTTAGGATGTCGTTTTTATTTGTTTTTGCGTGTTTGTATATTTCTAATTGTTCTAGAGTGTCTAGTTTTCGGCCTTTTGTGTGTACGTGTAGTATGTTCATGTTATTGTCGATGTTTTTATATGTGTGGTTTGCTTCAATGAGGTGGTTTGTGAAGGTAGATTCTGTAGTGGTGTGGAGTGCTTTTGTGTGTTCAATGTATCTCTGTTTGAAGCTACGTCCTGTCTGGCCTATGTAGAATTTACTGCAATTTGAACAATTTAGTTTATATACACCGGGTAGATCGAATTTGTTTTGTGCTTTGGGCATGCGTTTTGATAGTGTGTGTCTGTCATTGTTATGTGAGTGTCTGTCATTGTTTGTGAGTATTTTTTTTTTTTCTAAGTGTTGGAGGAAGACTTCTGCTAGAATGCTGGATATGGGGGAGCCCATGGGTAGGCCATCGTTCTGTGTGTAGTATTTATTGTTATAAGTAAAGTAGTTTTGTTTTGTGATAATGTTCAGAGTTTCTGTTATTTCATTGATAAATTCGTCTGGTGTGTTGTTCTGTTTGAGTTTGTTTTGTAGGATGGTGATTGTTTCAGAGATGGGGATGTTTGTGTACAGGTTTTTAATGTCAAAGGAGGCTAATGTGGCGTTATGGGGGATGTGTATGTCTTTTATTTTTGTTACTAGGTCAGTGTTGTTTTTTACTGCAATGTTGTTGTCTATTTGTGTGTGTTGTCTAATAATTTTGTCTAGATATTTTGCCAGTTTGTGTGCAGGGGCATTACGGTAGTTGATAATGGGGCGGATCGGAATGTCTTCTTTATGGATTTTGGGAAGCGCTTGGAGTGTAGGTGCTGATGGTCGGATTTGTTTCATGTAGGGCTTTTGTTTATGTGTCATAATGTGTTTGGCTTTGTTGACTATTTGTTTTACTGAGTTTTGGTATCTGTCGGTGGGGTCGTGTTTTAGTTCTGTGATGTTGTTCTGTTCTATGAAGTCTTGTACTTTTTTGTGTAGGTTGTCTGTGGGGATAATTACAGTCGTGTTGCCTTTGTCAGCTTTTACAAATGTAATGTTGTGTTTGTGTGCCTTTTTCCTCAGTTTGATGGCTGTGTGTATTTCTGAGTTGTGGTTGTTGTTGTCTGGTGTCTTATGTACTCCTATTGTGTTGTTTATATTATGTCTTAATGTGTCTTGATGTTCTGGTGCTGTGTTTTGTATATTTGTTTCTGTGTCAATTATGAGCTTTGTTAGTGTTTGGACCAAACACATTATGACACATAAACAAAAGCCCTACATGAAACAAATCCGACCATCAGCACCTACACTCCAAGCGCTTCCCAAAATCCATAAAGAAGACATTCCGATCCGCCCCATTATCAACTACCGTAATGCCCCTGCACACAAACTGGCAAAATATCTAGACAAAATTATTAGACAACACACACCAATAGACAACAACATTGCAGTAAAAAACAACACTGACCTAGTAACAAAAATAAAAGACATACACATCCCCCATAACGCCACATTAGCCTCCTTTGACATTAAAAACCTGTACACAAACATCCCCATCTCTGAAACAATCACCATCCTACAAAACAAACTCAAACAGAACAACACACCAGACGAACTTATCAATGAAATAACAGAAACTCTGAACATTATCATAAAACAAAACTACTTTACTTATAACAATAAATACTACACACAGAACGATGGCCTACCCATGGGCTCCCCCATATCCAGCATTCTAGCAGAAGTCTTCCTCCAACACTTAGAAATAACAAAAATACTCACAAACAATGACAGACACTCACATAAAATACTATATTGGCACAGATACATTGATGACATTCTAAAACTATACAGGGGAAACAAAAGACAATGTGAACAGTTACTAACGCACATAAACAAAATACATAAAAACATAACCTTCACTGCCGAATACGAACACAACAATACCATATACTTCTTAGACCTCTCCATCACAAAACTAGAACACAGGCACAAATTCAGTATATACAGAAAACCAACTACAACTGACACACTAATACACAACACCTCCAATCACCCAATACAACACAAACTAGCTGCTTTTAGAACCATGATACATAGACTTAACAACATCCCCTTAGATGAAATAGACTACAAAGACGAACTAAACACGATAAAATATCTAGCAGAATCTAACGGTTATGACAGAACAATAGTCAGTAAACTCCTACACAAAACACAAAACAAACAACAGACAAAGACAGAAAACAACAAATTCATAACACTAACATACATCAACAAACAAACAGAAAAAATTGCCCACAAATTCAAAAAAGCAGGATACAGAATCGCTTACAAAACTACTAACAAAACAGAATACACACTATCAAAACGCATGCCCAAAGCACAAAACAAATTCGATCTACCCGGTGTATATAAACTAAATTGTTCAAATTGCAGTAAATTCTACATAGGCCAGACAGGACGTAGCTTCAAACAGAGATACATTGAACACACAAAAGCACTCCACACCATTACAGA
The DNA here is from genome assembly GCA_034769895.1 of Magicicada septendecula. Classification (NCBI taxonomy): domain Eukaryota; kingdom Metazoa; phylum Arthropoda; class Insecta; order Hemiptera; family Cicadidae; genus Magicicada; species Magicicada septendecula. The sequence goes on along the minus strand of CM068368.1, from coordinate 263,378,159 downwards.
ATCTACCTTCGCAAACCACCTCATTGAAGCAAACCACACATATAAACACATCGACAATAACATGAACATACTACACGTACACACAAAAGGCCGAAAACTAGACACTCTAGAACAATTAGAAATATACAAACACACAAAAACAAATAAAAACGACATCCTAAACGAACAGACACAATTCAAATCGCACGCATTATTCGAACACATCTCACCACACACACACACAGCTTCAATCTTTCGAAACACTATCTCGTCGCCAACAACAAGACGAGCAGCGCTACTAACGACAGCCTCTGATGAAGCCTTCTATAGGTGAAAGCCGGTTTAGGCTGTAAGGTAAAACTTTACGTTTTTACTTATAAAAAACTTAGTGTTCCGAGTCGTCAATATTATAGTGATCTTCCTATTATTTATTAGAGATTGTATGTTTGGTTTTAATGAATTTGATTTCTTTGGATCTAGAATTTCAGTTTACTGTTGTTGTTTAGTAATTATTATAGTAATTATTCTTTATGCCAGTTTGTTTTTTTATTTTATATTTGCTTATTCTTGAATTATAATAAGGTAGATTTTCTGTCATGCTACATATTGCCCTCCTCCAGAAGTGATTAATTCAGATCATACGTTTAGTATGGATGAAATAATTGCTTATGATATTCATTGGTTATTATATTCCTTGTCTTCCTATCCACTTCTATACCTGCTTCTTCGTAGTTGAGCTTTAGTTCTTTCTTTTCATTTATTTTATACTTATTAGATAGTTATTGTAATCTGAGATATATTATTATTATTATATATATATTCTTGGATTTCGTTGTCCATGATGTGTCCGTTACTTAACTAAATATCACTATTACATTAACGACTTGGAACACTAGGTTTTTTATAAGTAAAACCATAAAGTTTTACCTTACAGCCTGAACTGGTTTTCTCCTTTAAAAGGCTTCTTCAGAGGCTGCCGCTGGTAGCGCTGTCCGTCTTGTTGTGGGTGACGGAATCGAATTTTGAAAGATCGATGCTGTGTGTGTGTGGGGTGAGATATGTTCGAATAATGCGTGCGATTTGAATTGTGTCTGTTCGTTTAGGATGTCGTTTTTATTTGTTTTTGTGTGTTTGTATATTTCCAATTGTTCTAGAGTGTCTAGTTTTCGGCCTTTTGTGTGTACGTGTAGAGTGTTCATGTTATTGTCGATGTTTTTATATGTGTGGTTTGCTTCAATGAGGTGGTTTGCAAAGGTGGATTCTGTAGTGGAGTGGAGTGCCTTTGTGTGTTCAATGTATCTCTGTTTGAAGCTACGTCCTGTCTGGGCTATGTAGAATTTATTGCAATTTGAGCAATTTAGCTTGTAAACACCAGGTAGATCGAATTTGTTTTGTGCTTTGTGTGTGTTTGATAGTGTGTGTTCTGTTTTGTTAGTAGTTTTGTAAGCGATTCTGTATCCTGCTTTTTTGAATTTGTGGACTATTTTTTCAGTTTGTTTGTTGATGTATGTTGAACAGTTACTAACGCACATAAACAAAATACATAAAAACATAACCTTTACTGCCGAGTACGAACACAACAATACCATAAACTTCTTAGACCTCTCCATCACAAAACTAGAACACAGGCACAAATTCAGTATATACAGAAAACCAACTACAACTGACACACTAATACACAACACCTCCAATCACCCAATACAACACAAACTAGCTGCCTTCAGAGCCATGATACATAGACTTACAACATCCCCTTAGATGAAAAAGACTACAAAGACGAACTAAACACGATAAAATATCTAGCAGAATCTAACAGATATGACAGAACAATAGTCAGTAAACTCCTACACAAAACACAAAACAAACAACAGACAAAGACAGAAAACAACAAATTCATAACACAACATACATCAACAAACAAATTGAAAAAATACACAAATTCAAAAAAGCAGGATACAGAATCGCTTACAAAACTACTAACAAAACAGAACACACACAAAGCACAAAACAAATTCGATCTACCCGGTGTTTACAAGCTAAATTGCTCAAATTGCAATAAATTCTACATAGGCCAGACAGGACTCTAATAAAGAAGAAATTACCATTTAATAAAAAAGTGAGTTGCAACACTAAAGGAATAAAGAAAGTCAACGTATGAAGGAATTAATGAACAAAAATATTAAAATATAGCACAATAATAACTTAAAACCAAGACAAGGACGGAGACGATGACAAAACCCAAGTGATTGGCAAAGGGAAGGATAAAAATAAATAACTTTGTGACCATATCACAACCCCTTGTCAACCAATAATAAAATAGTAAATGTAATTTATTAATATATATATATATATATATATATATATATATATATAAACTTTCACGTATGAACTTACTATTCGTTGTCACTTCCCCAAACGTTTCGAGGTGATGTTCCTCTTCCTCAGTGGGAGTAATACTGAATGTCGATTACAGAATAACCGTTACGGACTATAGGTGTGTGTGGTGGGGGTTGATGGTGGGAAGGGATTGGCGCTGAGGTTCAAATTGTGTGTTTGCATCAGTGTATCGAATAGTGTATGTGATTTATAATGTAATTGTTCATTTAATATGTTGTTTGGTTGTAGTGTGTGATATCTGTATATTTCAAATTGTTCAGCTGTGTTTAGTTTTCTACTTTTAGGTAAGTAGTGTAATATTTCCATGTTGTGATCTATGTTTGTGTAACTGTGGTTTTCGTTATGTAAATGTGTGGCAAATGTGGAATGTATGTAGTTTGTGGTGAGGGCTTTTAAATGTTCTGAAAATCTGGAAGAAAAAGATCTTCCCGTCTGGCCGATGTAGAATTGGTGACAATCATTGCAATTTAATTTATAAACCCCTGTTTTGCTGTATGTGTCAGTGTCTTTGTTAGTATTATTTATGTGTTTTCTAATGGTGTTGTTGGTTCTGTAGGCTACTTTATAATTGTGTTTCCTAAATGTGTTTGTAATTTTGTGTGTATTGGAATTGTAGTATGTTAGTGTTATGTATTTGCTGGGTTGTGTGCTGTTGGTCTGATGTGTTTTACTTTTTGTGTTTAGGATTCGTTTGTGTAGTTTGCTTATTAATTCGGGGTTGTATCCATTTTTCACTGCTATATATTTGATTGTGTTTAATTCATCTTGGTAGTCATGTGTGTTTAGGGGTATTGAAGTGAGCCTATGGAGCATGTAGTTGAAAGCTGCATGTTTGTGTTGAGTTATGTGGTTGGATGAGTTATGTATGACCATGTCTGATGTGGTGGGTTTCCTGTATATTTTGTATGTGTGTGTGTTGTTTGTTTTGGTGATTGTAAGGTCTAAGAAGTTTATGCTATTATTTAGTTCTATTTCAAGTGTGAATTTTAATTTATGGTGTATAGTGTTAATGTATTTGTGGAAATTTTCTATTTTGTCTTTTGTTCCCGTTGTAAAGGAGTAAAATGTCATCAACATACCTGTGTCAATATATTATTTCATCGGTGTATTTGTTGTTGTTCAGTATGTGTTTCTGTTCTATGGTGTGTACAAATATTTCGGCTAGTATACCTGATATAGGGGAGCCCATGGGTAGTCCATCTGTTTGTGTGTAAAACATGTTGTTGTGTGCGAAATAATTTTGATCTGTGATAATTTTAGTTAGATGGATGATCTCTTTTATGTGTGTTTCAGGTGTGTTATTTATTTTTAGTAATTGTTCTAATGTAGTTATGGTTTCTTTTATGGGAACACTGGTGTATAGGTTTGTTATGTCAAATGAAGCTAGTGTGTAATTGTGGGGAATGTGTACATGTTGAGTTTTATTCACTAGATCTAAATTATTTTTGACAGTGGTGTTGTTTGTCAAATTTATGCTATTTCTGATTAATTTATCTAAGTGTCTAGCTATTTTGTGTGCAGGTGCTTGTGTGTTGTTTATAAGTGGCCTGATGGGAATATTTGGTTTGTGTAATTTCGGTAGTGCATTTAGTGTAGGGTGCATTATTGCATTATTATACCCACACATGCACAAATCACAATAAAAAATAACACACATGCAGCAATACAAACCAAACGTAAAGCCGAAATAATACACCTGGACAATATCATCAATGATTTATACCATAAAAAAGACACACTAAACAAAACAGCATACAACCTACACATAAAACTCACACAAATATTACACCACATTGGCAAAGGGAAGGATAAAAATAAATAACTTTGTGACCATATCACAACCCCTGGTCAACCAATAATAAAATAGTAAATGAAATTATGAAAGTACAAAGCTATGTTATTAGCGTGAGTAGTCCCATGTAAGACTACCAAGACATAAATGTAAATTAAGTAATGTTAAATAATATTGTTATTAGAATATGAAGGGAACAAACCCCTTATACAATAAATACCCAATGTTAATGATAAGGTGAGTGGTGTGGTTAGATCCAAGTGAAGAAAAGAAAGAAAAACAGTGAATAATATAATATTAAAGTGAATAACAGAACCAAGAAAAATATACTAACTGAAGGTCAAAGTAGTAATAATGTGTAGAATGAATAATAATTAATGCTTGAGTAAAAAATGATGAATGCAAACTGTGAATAAACTAATGCATAATAGACCTACATAAATGGAATAGGTAGAAATAAAGTTCATGTGTACGAAAATAATAGTTAAGTAATAGTTATAGTTATCTGTTTGTGTTAAAAAGAATATATATAAGGGTAAAAAACATGTTTAATATATAATAGTTAATGAGCATAGGGAGATAGGAAATGTATTAAAAAATAGCATGTGCATAGCACGTTAGAAAGAATAGTATAGGCTTAATGTTTTGAAAATGATTATAAATCATTAAATGTTCCATGTTAATTTATTGTAGTTATGGTTAAAATAGTTTTGTTTCATGAAATTCTACAAATATGTTATAATAACTGTATAAGGAAAGTTAGGTGATATAGGCCTAAGCAGGGCCGTAACAAGGTACTCCTGCGCCCTTGGCAATTTTGACAAAGCTGCGCCCCCAATACCAATACCGGGGGGTCTGGAATACCCAGCAGTGTAGCGGGCGGTCCGGGGTTCCTCCCCCGGAAAATGTTTAAAATTAAAGTGCAAAAATGGTAGTTTTTTAAGCTTTTTGAGCCAATTTTTTGCCTCTTTTCAAGGTAAATTTTTGGTTGAATTTCTGTAAAATTCTATATTATCTGAATATAAAAGCATTACTATTGTAAGAGAAAGACTGAACTTAAAACTATTTTTAAAAACTAACTGAAAGTGGTGGAATCTGTAGGAGGTATAAAACCTAATTTGCAGGTGATTGAACTATGTAAAAAGTAACTAAACAAAAAAAACGTAGTTACCAAAGTACAGTACATGGTAAGGCCTACTAAAACTTAATATTTACACTACATTATGGTAGGTAATATACAATTACAAACTTTTTTAGAATAAAAACTAAACTTCTAGTAACAGTATTTAAGTAAACTATAGCAGCTTCTGCAACCTGCAATATGAGAAAATGAGAAAAAAAATGCAAAATATTTTTATTAATAGTTAAATCAAATTACAGTAGGCCTTCTTTAGTTAACAGTTAGATTATATCACACTACTGTAACTGATGGGGTATTGATTATAACATAAACTACCAGAGAAATAATTCATAACTTTAGTCGGTGCTTTAGTTCTATAATTTATCTTGATTTTTTTTACACAGGACTTCAGGACTTGTACTTACAACGTTCTGTTGTTGTAACTGCAGGTACCATTTTTTTGGCTCTGGGGGCTGTAAATAACAAATTGAAACTCTACAGTAAACAAATATATTGCTTTTACAAATTGTTACATACAGTATACAGCAGAAAAGCCATGGAACTAAAACTTTACCTTTCTTGCTTTCAGCAAGGCAAACTCATTAATTATTTCACTAAAATCAAGTTTTGAAGCAATCTCATATTCTATGGACAGGATAGCTAAGTTTGTCAATCTGTTTTCACACATACTTGACCGTAAGTAGTTTTTGATTATCTTCAGCTTGCTGAAAGTACGCTCGCAAGACGCCACACTGACGGGCATTGTCAAAAATATCCTCAATGCTATTTCGATGTTTGGATAAGCATCTCTTAATCCATAGTTTGAAATAACTTTCAGAATATCCAAATGGGAAGCCTTGTAAATGTTCTTCACCAGCTCTTTTGCGTGAAACTTGAAAGCAGCTACTTCGTTAACTAGCTTAACTCTATCAATGTCTCTGCTATATATCGCACCAAGATCAGCTGCACACTTTTCAAGAAAAGAAACAGAGCATTCACTTAAGGACTTTCCTGACAAAAAACTGAAGTCTGATGAAACTGTGTGGTAAATGTGTGCCCTTTTTTCCATTTCACTTACAATTCTATCAAATACAGTGTAACATTCTATCTCAAATGATTTATCAGAACTCAACAAGTGTGCTTCGTCTTCAGCCGTCTCCCCAGGCCATCCTCTTGACTTTTCTCAGCCTCTTAACAGCAAAACTGCTTTGGATGGCCATGGAATCACAAATAGCTTTCGCTTTTTCTGTGTATTTTTTAATTCCTTCTTTACGTAGGTCTTCAACTTTTTTTGCCACCTGAGAGCAAACTTGATGCTACGTCAAGAGTTGTGCCCTTTCCTTGCAGTGACTTGTTGGTGCAGTCCAAACTTATCAAAACATCAGACCACGTCTCTAAAAGGCACACAAATTCGTAATCAATTTGTCTAAGAAGTTTCATAGCACCAGACAGTGTGTCAGTGTTCCAGTCGTTGTCTCTGTCTCTATCAGCCATGTTTTGTAAAACGTTGTGTACAGATGATAAGTTCTTCTTAAGAGCTGTCACAGCTTGACGCCTGGAAGACCATCTTCTATCACAATGTCTCTTAAGGGTAGTTTTGAGACAACCAATCAAAGTCTCCCATCTTAAGGTAGAGCTACTAAAGAAGTTGAAAAACTCCAACACATTTCCAAAAAAACTTGTCATCATAATTGACACTTCCGCGGCGTGCACGCCAACGAGGTTAAGACTGTGTGCTGCACAAGGCACAAATTTAGCAAGGTCGTTTAGTTGGAATATGTGCGCTTGAACGCCTTCATATTTTCCTGCCATGTTTGAGCCGTTGTCAAAGCCTTGACCACGACAGTTCTGAATATCCAAGCCGTCATTGTTTAGCTTTTGCAATATTTCTTGTGATAACCCTCGTCCTTTTTTCTGGTAACTTATGATGAAGTCCACAAAACTTTCTTCAACTGAGCATTTCCCATCCTTAAGGTTAACATACCTTATTATTTCACTCATTTGTTCTAAATGTGCTGTGTCCGGGGTGCAGTCAAACATAATAGAGAAATACTTGGCACTTTTTACATTCTTCAGTATTCAGATCGAACATTATTTCCCAAAATGTCTATGACCTCATTTTGAATTAGAGGTGAAAAATAGCTTGTGACATGTTTTCCACTTTTAACATTTTCTATGTGCTTAGATAGTTGAGGATTGTAGTGACTAATAAGTTCTAATGTACTCAGAAATACACCACAGTTGCTGTCACTGATCGAATCGGAACCTCCTCTTAAAGGTAAGTTATTCCTGGCACAATGGAGCATTACATCCACAATACATTTGAGAACATTGCACCACTTTTCTGCTTCAGCTTGTATCAATGTTTGATGTTCCGCATCAACAGATCTACTAGTTTTCAGTCCCATTTCTAATTCTTTCCAATCGATATAAGAATGTCGGTGAGGAATCGACCTTTCGTAATTGACAATAAATGGGTTCAAGCCTCCAATCATTGAACCCCTCATCAATATTAGAGAAAGCAGATTTGTCCTTTTGGTCGTCTTTTGAAAAGAGAAGGCAAGGGAAACAAAACAGTGTGTCCTTAGACTGGCTGTACAACAACCATTGCCTTTTAACTTTTTCCCCGTTTGGTAGAATTTTATAAACCCATTTCTGAGAAAAGTGTCTTCCATCATCTGCACAGGGGAATTTGTAGCTATCTAAGTCAATTGTTTGTGGGCCTCGTTCAACAAGTTTACAACGAACTGTGTCTGATCGAAAATTTGCTGGGCATTTTTTGGGATCCTAGTAGATAATTTCTATTCCCACATCAGTAGTATTTAATGCATCATTTTCATTATAATTAGATGTGCAAGATGTGCTGGGTTTTTCAAGATCAGTAGATTGCCTGCCCATTGTGGAATGACTTAGCTCAGGCTTCCTTCTTCAAAATCAATGACGTTTGTGACGAACTCCATTGGAGTGATCTGGCTGTGGTTGTCTTCTGAAACAGTCTCAGTCTTGCTATCTTCTTTTTCATTTTGTCCTTCCTTTTTTTCTTGGTCGTCTTCTCTTTCTTCTTCTTCTTCTTGAAGTGCATTACTATTACTGGCACTATTACTTTCACCTACTTCTTTCTTTTCATTTCGCAGCCAATTTCCAAGCGCCGATGCTAATTTTTCGTTGTCTTCTTCTTTTCGTTTTTTAATTTTTTTAAATTCACTTCCAGAAAGTTTTTTTGGCCCTATTTCTGAAACAAACAATTCCCATTTAATTTACAATGTATTACAGTTGTAAATGGCTGCCATTTAAAAACTACTAGACCGATCTCAAACATTAACGAACTCCGCCAAGATATTGTGCCCACTGCCCAAGGACCTGTGTGCCAAGTTTGGTCATAATCGGTAAATTTGTTTGGGCGCTGCCGCTGTCATTGTCATTGTTACAGACACGCAGACGGCCAAAACGTTTTTTTGAATCCTGAGTAATAGGATTACACGGAAAACCCGAAGCACTGTAAATACAAGTGAGCCTCTCGCGGTAAGAAAAAAGAAATGATGTCTGCGACGTTTTAACGCTATCACCGAATTTTTCGGTGAACGCAACTGTCGGCACTGAACATAAACACGAATTTAATTCGTGTTTATGTTCAGTGCCGACAGTTGCGTTCACCGAAAAATTCGGTGATAGCGTTAAAACGTCGCAGACAAAAATTCGTGTTTATGTTCAGTGCCGACAGTTGCGTTCACCGAAAAATTCGGTGATAGCGTTAAAACGTCGCAGACATCGTTTCTTTTTTCTTACCGCGAGAGGCTCACATGTATTTACAGTGCTTCGGGTTTTCCGTGTACGCGATCGCTCATCCAATTATAAAAATAAAATTGATACCATATTCATGAAACTTGTGATTGAAATATTTACGTAAACTAATTTTGAAATCGGGACTATTTTAGTCAGCAGACTTGCGCAACAAAATCAGCTGACACTTGCTGACAAATTGGACATTTTCAACCACGACCACTTCCGCTAAAAATGAACCAATAGGAATATAAGTTATACCAATGGAACGGGCCCGTTCTTCTTCTTTCTTCCGGTATTTTTTTTTCTGTAGGTCTAGAAAATGAAACGGCGAACACAGTGATATTAGTTAGGCCTATTTGGCTTTGCCAGTCTGGGAGTAAAGACAACGAATGTTGGGAAATTATTTCTGACAGCTGGAGTCAAGTTTCGTACGGTAACCTCCATTGATTGATTCACTGACGTTTTCGTGATGTTGAAGAGTAAATAGTATAATTAATGTATTGTTTTCCAATAATACCATATTGTAATAATAATAATATGTAGTGTTTTCAAAAACTGTACAAAATGGGAAAAAATAGGCCGCCACCACGGGGAATAACATGCGCCAATTCTAGGGTTAATGTAGACTAAGCTATGGTACATTTTATTGAAATCATTCTTACCCGTACAACAGAAGCAACGCCAACATCAACAAGTAACAATACAAACACTATAAGTGTCGTCTAATCGCTGAGTGTGAAAACCACTTAGTTCACAAATTACAATAGAAAATAATACCAGCGAATGTAATTACACTGAGTCTCAACAAAACCAACAGAACAAACTAGAATAGAGCAATAGACTGACGTGGCCGTGGCAAGGCGCGGGGGAGGGGTATGAGTATGAGTACTATTCAAGTTATGACAAGCTTGCTAAAACCAACGAATATAGACGTTACTAGAAGCACACTTCTGGGTTATTAAAAGCGTAGTTGAAACAATGCTACTACTTTTTGTATAAAAGAGTGGTAGATGAAAAAAATGTCTGTAATAAAAAGACGCATGTTCTTGTATATTTTAAAATTCTTTTGCGCACTGCATAACAAAGAATGCATCAAAAGTGCATTTTTTGAGTAGGCTGCATTTATTTGATTCATTCCTTCGTACCCAGTGTGTCAAACAAATGTGAAAAATTTTGGAGGTTGTGTCTTAGTCTAACCCCTACAAACATTTTTTCATCTACCACTTTTTATCTGATAAGTTGTAGTTTTTTCCAATTATATATTAACGAAAATGTTTGAAATTTACTAAATTTCGCGGTATAATACAAAAAATTACTTGGAAACGCCAGCGCCATCTAGTTGCCGGGGTGATGAACTACGATTTATCACCCCAGAAAGCTGACCCCACTCGCTCCATAAGAAGTGTTCTTCTAGTTACGTCTATATTCGTTGCTAAAACTAAGAAGGCGCAGGTGCAGTGCAGTGACCCAGTGACTGACTCATCATGGGCGGGACAGAGGGGAAGGGATTTTCGCTTTGCGCCTGGCCCGAATCCGCTCCCATCAGTAGGGCAAGGTCCAGTGCAGTTACTAAATTTACGTAGCTGCTTTTTGTTTATTGTATAGTAGACACAAATATAGACAGTTCACGTACAGTAACTTTTAACAATCTGAAACTGAAAGATTTTTTCCAATAACGTGGAGTTTTTATTTCCTTGACAAATTGTACCAATCTAACTCTAAAAAAAAGATATTTTTCATGGTCAATTTTGCGCCCTCTTTGTATCTGCGCCCTTGGCGGGGGCACATCTCGCCACCGCCTAGTTACGGCCTTGGGCCTAAGGAGGCTATAGGAAGGAGGCAGTAATTTGTAAAATTTGATATAATAGCAGTAATAAGTAAGGACAAAATGTAGGGAATACTATTAAAATTGATGATATAAATTTAAGGACACCTAAAGTATATCAAAAGAACCAGTTATAAAATAATTAATATAAATGAAACAAAACTGTTAAATTAGTAAATCAGTAAATACGTAACCGAAACCAGTCATGTTTGGTTTCTAATTAAATTATAAAAGAAATGCAATCCAATAATGTTATTATCAAAGAAATTCCAAGTAGTATAAGAAAGTTATGCTAATTTAAAAATATTTATTAATTTTGTAAAAATTCAGGAGCAAGACCTAACAATGTAAACAATATTTCCCACCAATAGGAATCTGAGGCTTGCTGCCTTGACAACCAAACATGAACAGAAAAAACGGTTAATCCATTATAAGATTCAGAGAAGAGCAGATCATAAAATTCATGCAGCTCAATATAATCATATAATAGCAATAAATCAACTAGAAATGAAATGGCAATGAACCAAAATGAGATGATCAATAATAGTATAGAAAAAAGAAATTTAATAACCAGAATTATTGGAAATTGAAAGAAAAAATCTACTTAATAAATTATAACAGAAAAACGAACTCAGAGAGACAAATCAGATGCAGGAAGATGAAAAGTATAAATTAACTTAAAAACCTAAAATGAAAAACGACTAGTCTACACTGTGACACGTTTTCACTTAATAATAAACTTTATATAAACACTCACTCAAGGAATAACTTAGGGACACTCTGTTTATATCTTTATTCACTTTTTAATTTATGGTGATCAAATTATTGGACATTGGAATCATTTAAAAAAAAAAACGAACTATTAACCTACAATGCTATTAAAACAATCTGTGTCTTCTGACTGTTCTCCTTGCGTGTTTACAAGAAGTAGTTGCTATGGTAACTCGGACGAGACTCCGAGGTGAGCCAATCAGCGGCAGGCGCGCTTTCCCTCCCCCTTTCTCCTCAGTCAACAGTCCCACACTGACCAATCAGCGCTCCCGCAGCTGTGCCAAGCACCACGTGCTTCTTAGCTGTCAGAAGACGCAGGTTGTTTTAATAGTACTGTAGTCACCCACTGTGACTCAACACATGTGCTATAACCTAAGAAGTGATTTAATAAGAACCTGTATAATATTTAAGTAAGTTTTATGTGAAGTTTTGTACTTTCTAAGGATCTTTTATTAACTTTCTTGCAATCACAAGAACCCAATTGAATTAAAATAATTAAAATAAAACATAACGTTTTAATCAACAAGACCTTGAATACTAAGAGAACACTATTGCCAACTGCTGAGCTAGTAAAGAACAAGAAAAGGAACAAAATATATATTATAAACATATTTCATGTTGTTTTAAAAAAAAAAAGAAATTAATAAAAAACACTACAGAAATAATATAGTATTGACTATTATCAATTGTGTATTTAATTTATGTTACCCTTACAGACAATTTATTCCTTAATATATCCAATGTGAAAATCTTTTACAAAAAAAAATTGAGGTTGGTAACCCTGATTTTTTGGAACAAATTCAAATCAACTACAAGACACATTAATTTAAAATAAGAGAAAAGGAGAAATAGGTGAGAAGAATCATTTTAATTGTTTTGGAAATAAAACAATTTGGCGCCTTAAAATCGGGAAACAAACCAAATACAACACTTCAATAAAATAAAGTAAGGTAATAGGTTGGCGAAGCAAGGTGAGGCTTCAACGGGTACGACTCCGGTACGTAACAAATAAAAGCAACCAACGAGTGGCTGGTAAACCATAAGGAGTGGTCCGTAACAATATATATATATATATATATATATATATATATATATATATTGAACGTGACCTACGATAGCACCAGGTTTACAAGTATAAATTATTGAAGAAAAGCTGTATACTAAAGGAAAATAAAAATTATTAAATAGGAAATGATAGAACAACACCATTAACTGAATCTGACTTAGACAAGGACAATGACGATGACGAGACCCAATAGATTGGATAAGGTGAGCCGGAGAAAATAGTTAAAGTCACATAATAACAATACCCAAGTGTTAATAAGAATCACAGATATAAAAGTACAAAGTTAAGTAAGAAAATAAATAGCATGGTAAACTGTAGGAAATGTAAAAAGAAAATGAAATGTAAGAACAAATATACTGATAAAATATAGAAAGAGTGGAAATAAGTAACCTATCAAAAGACAATAATATAGAAAAACAATAATTCAGTAGGAAAGTGGTGATAATTAATAAACCTTGACAGGATCCAGTGATAATAAATACATGAAATCTAGAATACAATGTTAGGAGGTGAACACAAAAGTGATAAATAAATAAGAAAGATAACAATCAATAATGAACCATGATAGGACCCAGTGTTAATAAATGAACTACATAAAAACACTAGTTAATAAAGTGAAGTGTAGTCAGAGATAAAGAAATAACTTGTAATAATATATTATAAGTAATAACTGGACCCAAATATAATAAATAAACAGTATAAATTATAAGGGACAGTTATAAGTAGTCATGGGCCTAGTTTAATGAAAAAATAAAAAGTTTGTATTAATATATAACAATGTTTGTTGGAAGCAAACCACTAATAATCGTTTTCCATTATGTTAAAGAAGTTTTTTAGTATAGAATAAGGATGATAAGGGATACATTGTTTTATTGTTAATGAATTTTATAAATTTATATTAACCACTGTTACAATAAGGATAAAAGACTAATACGTTATGCTGACTATAGTAAAGGGAGTTAGACACTATATTCTATAAGTGAGATTATAAGGAAATACTAATGCACATCTAATGTTCATTTTTATTATATTTTTCTTCGGTTGTACTTAACCCAAAAGTTATTATGTTGAATATTATGTTTAACAAAACCGTTTAAAAACATGTAAAACTTTAGATACAGGCATGGACCTAAAAGATTTATTAAGTAATTATGTTATGTTATATGATGATTAAAAATAATCAAATGTTATGATTTAATTTAGGTTGTTACAGTAATTATGTTTAGCAGCATTTAAAATTAACAAAAATGACAATGAACAGTTGTAATGAGTATAGGGTAGGTGAATTATGAACTCTAGGCATTAGGCCTATAACTGGTAACCAGAAATTTGTGAAATTTAAGACAAAACAATAACCATTGATAAAATAAAGTAGATAATCTGTTTAGGTTTCATAATAATAGTGTAGGACACAAAACTGGATAGAAAATAATTAGTTTAAAGGTAATTAACAAAAGAAAAACCAAATGAAAATGTAGTAATCTGTTATACTTTGAAAAAAGGTAAACTTGAGGAATATCAAAATAATTTGTAAACAAAAAGCAAACTAATGGTGTTATTGTATTTCAGATTACAGGTAGTATAAGGAAGTTATAATAGTTTGAAGATTTTTAATAATTTTGTATAGAAAAATGTTAGTTTTATATAACAATGTTGTAAATTGTCAACCAATGGGAGTTAGTGTTTGGAAGGAGAAACCATAGTAACGAGTAAATAAATTGTATCATTCCATTATATTAGATCTTGATGAGGGCAGATGTATTAAACCACAAGGAATAAGAAAGACTTAATTAAACAAAATTTATCAAATTTAAAGATAAAAAAGTAAACTACATTACAAAAGTAATCCTAACACTAAAATTAATTAAAAAATTTACCAGAAGAAATTAAATTATCCATGAGGAGTTGCTGAAGAATCCCAAGTGACGGAATACGAACCAGTGGAAGGAAGAAAATATCTGAAACCCATAAATGAATAATGGAACCTGCAATAACCAGGATGAGTGATGAAAAATAAACACCTTAACCGAATAACTAAGAAAATGGAAGCATTGAATTAACAGAAACACCCAAGAAAGGACAATCAGCAGTATTCGTGAGAAATACTACCCGGATAGCAGAGCCAGAGGATTGTTAAGTATATTTTTAAATCCGACTTAACCGTAACACACAAGAAAAACAAACTATATGTGAAAATACACTTTCAACATCATTTATCACTTTTTAACAAACACTTGAACTTTCTTTTATTTAATGAACACCTCAAATTGAAAAAACTATCTCAATCTAACATTGATTCCTTAAGTGAATATATTTTAAAATGTAAAATTTACTAAACTCAAATAATAACCTCCAAACGCTAAATCCAGTAGCTATAGTGCACCACCGTAATTATAAGTATATCACATGTTCTATGTTATTTATATGATATTTGTAAAATTTTGTACTTTTATTAGTCCATTTACCAACATTTTTTGTAGTCACAAGAACTTCGACCTGATATTAAAAATAAACGTAACAATCAACTCCATACGTGAGTCTCGATAGCAACGAGCGGACAGAATAGCCAAGCGCTAATAATAAAACATGCTGGCGCAAAAATAAGATTTATAATTTAGAAGAAATTGTAATAAGAAAAAAACCAATTGATAATTGTTAATAAACATAATAGAAGCATTAAACTGTATGTTTGGTTTTATTTAACTAATCTTTAAAATTTGAGTACTCACTTATAAAAAATAGTAAACGTTACAATTTTGGTTTACTTAGAAGAGTTGGCCAACCCGAAATTAAGGCAGAAAATACGAATTTGAACAGCCAAACTGGTCAGTAGACACTGGACATTCGTAAGTATTTTAACGACAAAGAATAACATCATTACAATATATTGCTACAGTACAACCATTAATGGTATTGTGCATTGCCAAAATAATTTAAATAAATAATAAAAATAAATAAATATGGATTAATAAACATGATTCAGATTGCAAGCTGTATCGTAGCTAAATAGGGAACACACGATTCATGCATGGACCTAATTCATTCCTGGCACACCGGTCGCTAGCGTTGTGTACACGTGTATTTTGTTTGTGTGTGTGTGAAGCCTGTCCGTTCCTGAAATGTAACCAACCCTTTTCAAGTAGGATAGTTTTTATGTTTCATTTTAATTATAAGAAAAATATGTACGATATGGTAAAACAAAAGACACCAAAGTGTATAGAAATTAAAGGTGAACAAAGGATTAAAAGACCATGCCAATGTGACAAAAAGTGCAATTACTATATGTAAAAAGTGAATAGCTCTTTTTGTAATTACAATAAAGAAGTGTAATTTACGTATAGTAAACATATAAAAATTAGCGATCGATTGAGCATCGAGTGGTGTGAAACAGACTTCATAATTCGCGAAGATAGGCGAAAATAGTGAATTGAACCAGAGTGGGGGAAAAGACGCTTCAACAAAATCTGACAAGTGGAAAATTGTTCGGACCTGAGCTTTTGCATGACCTGGCTATAAATACCAGGTCGTGCTAATAAAGTTTCTTCTTCTCGATTCAACCGTTGCCACAGGAGGCTATGTCAGTTGATGACGCTATTTTAAAACTATAGTAAGAGTCACAGGACAAACTGGAAGTCCAACCAGAACAGCGGAGCACATACGAGGAGGTCTATGTATACACCTGCAGCATATGATGTGAGGCGAGACGACTATTAAACAGCACATGCAGTGGAATCCGGGAAGAGGACCAGAGGACCAGGAGGACACCAAAGGAGGACATATGGATGATTAACCATGTCAAACGAGGTGATGAAAAACCATTGTAATTACAGACATTTGAAAGACACTAATTAAAGTTAGAAAGAAAGACATTCAACCAGTATTAAAATAACTAAATTGTACATAAATGTAAAAGCAGAATGAAATTTAGAATAATATCTCTTGTATAAAATTTAGTAATTGAGAGTAACGTAAATGATAAGAGAAATATTTGATTTTTAAATTAACGTAATTAATAAAGTCTTTGTTGATAAAGGAAAATGCATATGCAGTAGAAAGTTTTAAAACCAATTAATATTAAAGAAATTGGAATACAAGTAAATTCATTATTGAAGTAAATTAATCAGCAATTGCAAAAAGATGACCACACAATGAGTAAGCCGAGAGCAAAAATATTTAATTAATTAAAATTAGGTAATAAGATTTAAGTATAACCTGTTGTATGTAATTTGTTAGCTATAAGTTTTGTGCGAAAGAGTCGTACAAACGATTTAATAATGAGTACTATTTCAATATGCGAAATGAAACATTTTGTTTAATAAAAAAATAAATAATGGAACAATTTTAAACTTAAATAATGCATCATCTTCTTATTACGATTACACCCATGAATTCAATATATCAACGTTAGTGTTGTTATATAAATTGGCGCTCCAAAAGCATGGGGTTCCACAAATTTTATTACATTGAAATTTATTATGTTATATAAATTGTCACCCTGAACATAGGGCCAGACACAACCATTTAACTATTTAAAATTCTGATAGTTAAATGTACGCTCTATAAACACAAGTGTGGTAAACATATAATATGTATAACGATTAAGATTTGTACGAAATATTCTTATATTTTATTTTGTTGTGTATTACGACACAACTGGCACTCAACGAAATAATATCATTTTAAAGGTGTAATTGTAATACTAAGAATAATAATAATAATAAATTAATAAATAAAATTAGTAATTCGGTTCCATAAGAATAATAAAAATTCGATACTGGCTATGATGGACGAATTAGTCATAAAACAAGCAGAAAAATTTAAAGAAGAGTTGAAAGAGGAGAATGCCAAGCAAATAATAAAATAAATGATAAACTAAATAAGCAAACAGAAAATCTGACAGAAAATTTAAATGAGCTAAGACAAGACAATGTCCAGCTGAAGGATGAATTAAATAAAAATATAAATAAGCAAACAGAGAATTTAAAAGAAGATTTAAATAATACACTGAGCGAATTCAAACATGAAATCACCGATAGTACAATGCAGTTAACTGATAAAATTAATGACACACATACGCACATAAGTGAATTAGATGAGAAGTTTAAAGAGAGCCCTTCACGAACAAGCCATTAGATTTAGAAAATAAACAAAAAGAATTACGTCTTGAATGGAGAAAAGATTTGAAAGATGTTCAGAAACAAACAAATGATAATTTAGATGAAAAATTAATGGTAATAAAGCACGAACAAGATAATAAGATACAGACGGTTTATGAAATATTACAAGCAACCACTAGCAAAACAATTGAAATAGAAACCCGTACCACAATTATAGAAGACAAAATAGAAGAGACATCCAAGACTGCAAAAGACTATTCTGGAGAGGTATCCCATATGAAGGAAGAAGTCTGGAATGAAATGAAGCAACTTAGGGAAGAACTTCGCAGACGGCCGACGCAGATGATGATGTTTTCGGTACCAATAGAAGAAAGAAGTAAGATAACATTTGCAGGTAACAAGTGGGAAAACAGCATGGAATTTTTGGCGAATATTGAGAAAGAGATGGAGAAGATAGGTAGTGCGATAGACGATAATGAAAAGATCGACTTCGTTACTCGACATTTTAAAGATTCTGCAAGCCAATGGTGTTCTATAATTCAAGATAACATTACTACGTATCGACAATTCTGCGATGCTTTTGAAAACAGATACTGGAACATACATATACAATGTCAAGTACGCGATCAGCTTGAATATGGTAAATTCAATATGCATGGTCGTACAAGCATTGAACAATATACAATAGCTCAAATAGAAAGGGTGAAACACCTTAAACCTAAATTTTCAGAATACGAAATAATCTCCAAGTTGTCTTACCATTTTCCGAGAGATATCCAATTAGCTGTATATACAGTGGCGTAGGAATGGGTGGTGCGGGCCACCCCGGGTGTCAGCACTGAGGGGGGTGACAAAATAGCAAAAATATGTGTTTTTAAAATAAAGAAAATTGGGCTCACGACACTTTTGTTTGAAAAAATTATATTTAAACCGAGTTTAATAACTTCGTCTGACAATTGATTAACCTCAACAAGTCAACATAATACGTATTGAAACTTTTTAGTTCAGTCAACAAATGCAAGGAAACGTGGCTGAACTCGACGCTGTGTAGTGGACAGCGTATGGAGAAGGAAGGGAAAAGGGTGTTTCTTTTCGCCGAAGTCTGTCTCTGCAGTTTGTACTCGAGCGAGACGTAAATAACCGATGACTCATCACTCCACCCCCACCCACAACCATTCCTATCCGTTGCCGTGTCGGTCATTCTGTTGAGTTAGTTGTGCATTATTACTGAAGCTTATAAGTGCCTTGCTGAATTTATTTTTGTTACATTGTTTAGTTCATTGTTTCACTGTGATCATCTTCTTCTCTATGATATTGTTACGTGCTCAAACGACCACCAGTTCTGCACTTCTGCCATAGCCCCCTTCGGTATTTCCTAGCAGAGATTAGTGAGTCAGACCGGGGACGTCCCAGCCGGCCTGGAGGGCATGGCCGGCCTCTCCTTGCATTGTGCTTTCGTCTGGTTTCACTTTCACCATGGGCCTTCTGGAACGGGAAACGAGAAACTTCCCTCTCTAGCCACATCGCGAAGATTCCAGTACCTCATCACCCTCATCTTTCAGATACAAGATGGAGTGCTCACTACGAACCTCTAAAACCTGTACGTGCTAATTTCAAGAAGATTGTTGATGCCATAGAAGAACTTTGTGATCCCTCAGAAACTGTCGAAACCAGAGGAGCAGCGCAAACGCTTTTGCAAGTAGTATGTGATTTTTCTTTTTTATGCTTTTTGTATTTCTGGAGTAATGTCTTAGAAGAAGTAAACCACACTCAAAAATACCTACAGATCGTTGGAATCAGTTTTGAGAAGTGTGTTATCAAAATGAGAAGTCTGAAGATCTTTTTGAAAGACAAAAGAAATGAGATCGTGGAGACAGCACTGCAGTTTGCAACGAACACTTGTGAAGGGATGGACATTCCTTTAGTGAAAAGAAGATCCGTCAGAAAGAAGAAAACGATGCCTGGAGAAGAGGCTCAAGATGAATCACTCACGTTGAATGAAGAATTGAAAAGATCCATGTTGGAGTGCATTGACAGGTTTTATCAAGAAATCGACGCTAGCTGCAAAGACATGGAAAGTATATCAGCTCGGTTTGCAGTTCTCGAGCCCAAGAATCTCATCACAATGTCAGAAGACGAACTTTAACAGTTAATACAAAACTTAGTCATAAACTATGATGAACTTTCTCAAGATGGTATCCTTAGAGAGATTCCACGACTAAGAAGACATCTACAAGCTGCCAAAGTTTCAAAAGAAGATTCTCTGGAATGGTCTTCTTTAAGATTTCTAGAGTTTGTTGTTGAATATGAACTTTCAGATTCTGTACCAAATCTGACTTTAGCCTTAAGATTGTTGTTAACACAATGTGTTTCAGTAGCATCATGTGAGAGGAGTTTTTCAAAACTAAAATTAATCAAGAGTTATCTTAGGTCCACTATCAGTCAAGCTCGGCTCTCTGGCTTAGCCATCTTGTCAATTGAAATCAAATTAGCGAAAGGAATTGATTTTGATGATGTGATTTGCAAATTTGCAGAGAACAAAGTTAGGAAAGAAAGGTTTTAAGTGCTTATGCTCACAGTGTAAAGTAAATAAACCAGAAAATAACACTTGCAATTGTAAGTATCTTATTCTTCCTTCCTTTAATAATTTCAATGTACGCGGGGGGGTGACAAGAAATGTTCCGCACCGGGTACCACCTGACCTTGTTACACCACTGTGCATATACCCAAGGTATTAAAACAGTTGAAGAATTTTTAATACTAGTCACACAAGCAGAAAATATCACGCAAGGTAGTAATACAAAGCACTATGTTCAACCACATGTTAATTATAACTATAATAATTATAATGCTAAATTATAAACCACAGCTGCACAACACTCACAACCGCTCTAATGATAATATAAGTCAGGCGACTGTAACAAAAACTGGTGAGAGAAGCGGAGAGAAACTGAACGACGAGACCGCAATATCTATAAGGGAGGGCATATTGGGCCCGCGTCAAATAAATATTTTCCAAAACCGTGCGACAAAGTAGTAGGTGCAGTAAAGGGGGCGGCAACAATTCAACGCAGCGAGGAACAATGGAAGCGGACAATAACCCATCAACGTCTACACAATGACGTAGCGGACGAAAACAGCGCTTTACAATAAACAATATTTACTCTAGTGATATACGCGACGAGCTACGAACACCGACCAGGATGTAAAGCAAAGTGAGAAACAAACACAATGTCCCATTGTCAACGTTCGAATTAATAATTGTGATATAAAAATGTTAGTAGACACGGGGATTCAGCTGTCAGTTTTAAATTCCGCATGGGTACAGTGAAATAAGAAATATTTTTAAAATACGGCTATGTTACCTGTAAATAATATGAACATCACCACAGCCACAAATTAAAGAGAAAGAGTTAGACAACAGGTGTATGTAAATATGACATATAAAAAGTTAGAAATAACATACCCCATGATTATTATGAATAAATTAATATATGATGGTATTTCAGGAATTGATTTTTTGAATGTACTAGATGCTAACATAAATATTAATAAGAATAAGATAGAGTGTAATTATGCAGTCAGTATGAGATAAATATGAATGAAGATAATGAGCAATCTAAGGTAAGTGAAACACCTATTGTTTTGTCTAAACCAACGACACAATGTGTACCAACTCAATATGTGAATACGACAAGTGACGAAATATCAGTACTGGAAGAAGAGCAGCTTCACAACTTAATTGAAGAATATGAAGATATATTCAACGAAGCACCGACGCAGGCAGCAGTATACGAACACTCTATAACTGTATCAGACCCAACTAAATTCATCAGGAGGACATATCCGATCCCAATGCGCTATGAGGAAGAGGTAGAAACAGAAATTCGTCGCATGTTGGAAAATAATGTAATAGAATGATCCAACAGCAACTTCTTAAATCCTCTAGTGGTAGTGAAGAAGAAAAGTGGGGATATTCGCCTATGCCTAGACATGAGGGAGCTGAACAGCATCATTATGAAAGAGTATGACTGCGCGCCTAATGCGGACGAGTTGTTTACAAAATGTGAAGGAGCACGTTACTTAATGAAGCTGGATCTATACTAAAGTTTCTGGCAAATTCCAATAAGGAAAGAAGATAGAAAATTTACGGCCTTCCTGTACAAAAGCAAATGTTACCAGCATAAAGTCGTTCCATTTGGATTAAGCACGAGTATGGAAGCTAATGTGAAGTGTCTAGAAAGAACAATAGGACCAGAAATAGAACCGTATACAATGATATTTGTAGACGACATTCTTGTAATATCAAAAACGTTTGAAGAACACATAATAATCTAGGTATAATATTCCATAAGTTTAGGCAAGCCAACATGTCCCTTAACCTAACCAAATGTGAATTCCTAAAAACTTCCATTCATTTCCTAGGACACATTATCTCATCCTCAGGTATACAACCCGAGCCACCAAAATATCCAGTATAACAAAGTTTCCCTCACCTAGAAACCTTAAAGGGTTACGAGCATTATTAGGACTAACAGGATACTACAGAAGATTTTCACCATTGTATGCTGAGAGAACGCAACCTTTGTTAGATTTAACAAAGAAAGGACAGAAATGGCGATGGGAGAAGAAGCATCAAGAAGCCTTCGAACAAGTGAAAACATTGTTTGTTGAGAACATCATGCTATATAACCCTCAAAAGAGAGGAAAGTTTGTGATTTATTCTGATGCCAGTGATTACGCCGTGGGAAGTGTTCTATATCAACAGGATTCTCAAGGAGAACACTGAGTTATCACCTACACAAGCAGAGTTTTCGAAAGGAGCAGAAAAGCATTACTCAACATCGGAGAAAGAGATTCTTGCCATAGTCTACACTCTCAAACAATTTAGGTATTATATTTATGGTACACACTTCGAAATACATACGGATCATCAAGCATTATCATTTTTGCTGAAATGCAAAGTAACAGATGCACGTTTATTATGATGGATTCTAGCCATCGGGGAATACTCAATTACAATCAAATATTGCAAAGGGAGAGATAACAGTGTGGCAAATACATTAAGCAGATACATCACGGAAGAGTGTGAGGAGATCTATGAGGTCAAAAACAGAGAAGTACGACTTTTATCCATCAGATGGGAAGCTAGTCAGGAAGTAAGAAGAATGTAGCAGAATTTAGTGGAGGAACAGGAGCAGTATATTACCATAAGAAATAAAAAGAGCCAAGATCAACTACCCGTTCAGTATGAAATACACAACAATACTCTCTTCAAATTAGTAAACCAGGATTGGAAGGTAGTATTATCAAATGAAATGTTGCATAAATTAATAAAACCTGTACATGAAAGCCTAGCACATGCTTCAGCTTTAAAATGTTATTTATGTCTATGCAAGGATTTTACCATTAATAATATATTTAGGAAAATTAAAAAGGAGTTGACAAAGTGTTATGATTGTCAGACCGCAAAACAGCCAAATCTTCACACACATGTTGAGATGCAGAGTATTGAGAAGGAAGCTAGAGGAGAGTTAGTTGCAGTGGACTGTCTGGGACCTTTACTGAGATCAAGTTGGGGAGTTAAGCACATACTTGTCTGTATAGATGTGTTTTCCAAACAGTTCATCTGTATCCAGTTATGCGACCTACAACAAAACCTGTACTGAAGATACTACTCAATAA
The DNA here is from genome assembly GCA_034769895.1 of Magicicada septendecula. Taxonomy (NCBI): domain Eukaryota; kingdom Metazoa; phylum Arthropoda; class Insecta; order Hemiptera; family Cicadidae; genus Magicicada; species Magicicada septendecula. The sequence continues at coordinate 263,354,624 of CM068368.1, read as the reverse complement.
ATATATTCCAGCATTTGGCAAAATGAAAAAGGTCTTGAGTGACCAAGGCGTACAATTCCAGAGCGAAGTTTGGCACCAAACATTAAGAGAAAATGGAATTAAAACCATCCTAACAGCTATTAGACATCCACAAGGAAATCTAGCAGAAAGGGTAAACAATGAGTTAGGTAAATATCTACGGATTACTGCCATAACCAACATAACAGATGGGCAGAATATTTACCATTCTTTGAAAAGGCTATGAACGAGAACTACAGTGAAGCAACAAGTTACACGCCAATTGAAATAGAAGAAGATCGTAAACCCGAGAGATTTTGGAGAAAATATATACAAAAACCTGCCAATCAAAACATACAAATTCCAAGCAGCATTAAAATAGAGAATGCGAAGAGAAGAATAAGAGAAAAAGGTAACAAGAGAGTAGAGCAGTTCAACAGAACGCATAAGCTACAAAAGTTTACAGTTGGAAAAGAGGTATTATTAAAGACTAATCCAGTAGGAAAAAGAGTTGACAATACAGCTAAAAAATTTTCAGGTTGTATGATGGACCATATACACTAGTACGACAAATTGGCAAACAGACATTCATAGTGTATGATGGTGTGAGAGAAAGAGAAGTTGATAAATACCATACCAGCTCTCTGAGAAAATTCCATTCATAAATAACTGGGTTACTAGGATGATTAAAGTGGAACAATGACTGAAGAGGATGTACCGCAACACCACAGCTGCATTAACTCTACAGAGGAGGGAAAATATTTGCTTAAACCCTCCAAATAAGGGTACAATTGAAAAATCGCATACTCATTATTAGTCACACATAAAATAAATAAATGTGTTGCTAAATAAAAACAACACCATATTATTTGTCTAATAAAAAGGCAGAAAAACAAAATTTTAATTTGATATTAAAATTTTTTTTTCCAAGCAGGGAATAATGTAACAGTACAAACATTAATGGTATTGTGCATTGCCAAAATAATTTAAATAAATAAATATGGATTAATAAACATGATTCAGATTGCAAGCTGTATCGTAGCTAAATAGGGAACACACGATTCATTCATGGACCTAATCCATTCCTGGCACACCTGTCGCTAGCGTTGTGTACACGTGTATTTTGTTTGTGTGTGTGTGAAGCTTGTCCGTTCCTGAAATGTAACCAACCCTTTTCAAGTAGGATAGTTTTTATGTTTCATTTTAATTATAAGAAAAATATGTACGATATGGTAAAACAAAAGACACCAAAGTGTATAGAAATTAAAGGTGAACAAAGGGTTAAAAGACCATGCCAATGTGACAAAAAGTGCAATTACTATACGTAAAAAGTGAATAGCTCTTTTTGTAATTACAATAAAGAAGTGTAATTTACGTATAGTAAACATATAAAAATTAGCGATCGATTGAGCATCGAGTGGTGTGAAACAGACTTCATAATTCGCGAAGATAGGCAAAAATAGTGAATTGAACCAGAGTGGGGGAAAAGACGCTTCAACAAAATCTGACAAATGGAAAATTGTTCGGACCTGAGCTTTTGCACGACCTGGCTATAAATACCAGGTCGTGCTAATAAAGTTTCTTCTTCTCGATTCAACCGTTGCCACAGGAGGTTGACGACGCTATTTTAAAACTATAGTAAGAGTCACAGGACAAACTGGAAGTCCAACCAGAACAGCGGAGCACATACGAGGAGGTCTATGTATACACCTGCAGCATATGATGTGAGGCGAGACGACTATTAAACAGCACATGCAGTGGAATCCGGGAAGAGGACCAGAGGACCAGGAGGACACCAAAGGAGGACGTATGGATGATTAACCATGTCAAACGAGGTGATGAAAAACCATTGTAATTACAGACATTTGAAAGACACTAATTAAAGTTAGAAAGAAAGACATTCAACCAGTATTAAAATAACTAAATTGTACATAAATGTAAAAGCAGAATGAAATTTAGAATAATATCTCTTGTATAAAATTTAGTAATTGAGAGTAACGTAAATCATAAGAGAAATATTTGATTTTTAAATTAACGTAATTAATAAAGTCTTTGTTGATAAAGGAGAATGCATATGCAGTAGAAAGTTTTAAAACCAATTAATATTAAAGAAATTGGAATACAAGTAAATTCATTATTGAAGTAAATTAATCAGCAATTGCAAAAAGATGACCACACAATGAGTAAGCCGAGAGCAAAAATATTTAATTAATTAAAATTAGGTAATAAGATTTAAGTATAACCTGTTGTATGTAATTTGTTAGCTATAAGTTGTGTGCGAAAGAGTCGTACAAACGATTTAATAATGAGTACTATTTCAATATGCAAAATGAAACATTTTGTTTAATAAAAAAATAAATAATGGAACAATTTTAAACTTAAATAACGCATCATCTTCTTATTACGATTACACCCATGAATTCAATATATCAACGTTAGTGTTGTTATATAAATTGGCGCTCCAAAAGCGTGGGGTTCCACAAATTTTATTACATTGAAATTTATTATGTTATATAAATTGTCACCCTGAACGTGGGGCCAGACATAACCATTTAACTATTTAAAATTCTGATAGTATGTATGTATGTATAACCTGTTGTATATAATTTGTTAGCTATAAGTTTTGTGCGAAAGAGTCGTACAAACGATTTAATAATGAGTACTATTTCAACATGCGAAATGAAAGATTTTGTTTAATAAAAAAATAAATAATGGAGCAATTTTAAATTTAAATAATGCATCATCTTCTTATTACGATTACACCCATGAATTCAATATATCAACGTTAGTGTTGTTATATAAATTGGCGCTCCAAACGCGTGGGGCTCCACAAATTTTATTACATTGAAATTTGTTATGTTATTATATATATATATATATATATATATATATATATTGTAACATAACAGAGTTGAGGTTCGCGACGTTACATTAAAAAGCTTTGTAAACTTGACTTAAAACAATGCCCAAAGTATGTTATAATTAAATACAAGAGGGTCCATCTCACCTGAAGAATGCCTTAAAGGTACCTAGTAAGGTTACTAAGTAATAAAACATCAAAAGTGTACCTAAATCTAAAATATGTAATGAGTAGTATGAGATGTAAAACATAAACATTGTGTCTAGTGGGATGAGTTTAATGTGTAGGAGTTAAGTATAAAATACTGTTCAATTAATATTTAATGTGTTATAAAATGTACTTGGTGTTGTACTGTATCATAATATAGTGTTTACAGGATATTTATTTTATATTTTGGGTGTAGTAAGTGTGGAGTTGTTGCTTTAAGAAAGTACTAAGTCATAGGTACTCATTTTATTCATGTTAAAATTGTATTTAAAATAATTAAGTACCAGTACACTTATTAGGTATGATATTATGTTAAATGTATTTGCTTTAATTGATTAATGAAGATGTTTAAATTAATATTTGTAAACTTGGCCAGGAAGACAATAAGTGTTAATAAGTTGGCAAGTAGTTCTTATAATTATGTAAAAAAAACAATGAAGGGTTCAGTTATGAACTAAATAATATAATGAATTGAAACCAGGAAATTAAAATTGATATAAGTGGCCATAAGCCAGTGACTATTTGTACAGTAGGTCAGGTAAAGAAAAATTAAGTTAAAAACAAAACAAAATTATAACAGGTGTAATAAAACCAATAGGCCTAAATCTAATATTTGGAAAAGGAAATTAATACCTTTTTAATAAGTCCAGTCAGATGAAAATGTAGTAAAATGTATATGGTTTAATAAGGCAGATTAAGTGAGAGTTTTATGTGATTTGGTGTAATTCCAAGCATGGAGTATTTTATTAAATAAGAGTAGTAATATTTTCTAATTCTGGCTCTAGGATATCACATATTATCCAATGACAGAAAGTAATGGTTGTTAGGGTAACTGAAATGCAAGAAATTTTGTTGATTTCAACATTCGATTGTTATATGCGATTGGGAACAGTTCAGTAGACAAATTTAAACATAAAAAAAAATAAAAATGAGTAAACCTTAATAAATCTAATGTCTTAAAGCCAATCCATTAAAACAGAACTGAGTAATAATTACTGAACTAGATTTCAGGAAAAATAATTCTGCACATCCTCAAAGTTGCGGAATTAATAAATCCTTCTTCAACTAATTCCATTAAAGGCGTGATGATGAACCCGATTTACAATTAAACCAAGATTCTTCTTGAATGGACAAGAAGTCAAAATTAATGCAAATATAAACCAAACATACACAAAGAACCTTTGGTATTGAAGTAATAAACCTCACTTTCAAGAGATTGAAAAAATTGTAATACTACACCAATTCCACTGGGACCGGCAACCACTAGGATCGCGAAGAAGAACGAAGAACAGAAGAACTCCTGTTACACTCCGGGACATCACCTTACAACCTTTATTGATAATCTGGACGCATTTTTTGATCAAAAGTAACCTCATCAGTACATCTTCATGTGGTTATAAACAGGCACGGCTATCTTGAGTATCGCATTGTACGGTAACAAACCAGCTTATATTTAATTTTATACATTAAGAATTAATAACAATTTGTAATACTTAGTAACCTTAATTTTGCATTACCTGGCCTTACTAATCGTTAAAAGAATCACATGTACCCTGGGATAAGAGATAAACAGAAAATTATATTTAAATTGTATTATACTTCACTAATCCACTAACAAATCGATTCAGTATTGTACAATCGATATTACGATCTGATAATCTATGAAGACAACTGTTGGAATTTAAAAAATAATATAATAAAGAATCCTTCTTGTATATGATGATGTTCTGTGTTATTGTAGAATAGTTATTGTATTTTGATTGGGGAGTAATTTACAGATAAAGAAGGTGATAAAACCGTCAAGTGAAACGAACTAACCTATAAAAACGAGTCAATTACTAATAACAGCGCTCGTTGCAGACAGCTGGTGAATACGGGAGAGTGCCGAACTAACGTATTCTCTTCGCCACATTTGGGTCAATTTAAATAATACAGACCGAATAGGGTTGGAGAGAATTACCGAATTATTAACTATAATACCCGTAATATAGCGTTATTCTATGGTAAAACACTTGGCAATTAACTAACACAGGTTTATGTTCAACATACGAGTCGTAGCAACTATAAGAAAAATAATTATTTTTTAAAATTAATATTGATTTGCAGGAGGTCTCATCTGCAACCACATAATAACCATTTTCCTTAATAACAGATTGGTTAATTCAACGTGGCTGAATTAACGATAAACCCGTAACTGTATTACACTCGCAAAAAGTAATATTTGTCTTAATATGTGAACCCAACAGTGGGGCTTAACGTTGATACACGGGAGTCACACATATAAGTAAACGTAATCTTTTATTAATATTACAAATTGGCGCATACCAACGTGGAGCTTAATTAAACCCCAGTAATAATTAATCACTTACTAATATTACAAATTGGCGCTCAACGAGTGGGCTTTAGTTAAGTAAAAAATTCGACTATATCGCTATTACTTAACTGGAGCAGGCAACTATTAGAGGCACAGGAATGCATACGAGAGGTGTTTCTAAAAGGATAGCGAAGGACCAAGAAACGGAAGAAGATAGACGGGGAGAAGAAGCAGAGGTAGGTACAGACACCGAAATGGAACAACAGGCGGGTGATAAAGAGGAAGCCAGGGGAGGATTAAATTGGGAAAAATTAATGGAATTAATGAGTAGCATGAAGAAGGATAATAAGGAATTAATGAGTAGCATGAAGGAAGATAATAAACAAACTAACGAGAAAAACAAACAAATGTTAGAAAAGCTCGAAAATAAAATAGACTGTATAAACGAAAATTCAGAAAAACTGGAAAATAAAATAGACAGTATAAACGAAAATTCAGAAAAGCTGGAAAATAAAATAGACAGTATTTAACGAAAACTCAATGAAACAAAATGAAATTTTGAGTGAGAATTTAATCAAACTAATGAATGAGAAGTTTGACAAAAATAAAGAGGAAAATGATGAGAATAACCGGCTGATAAATAAAAGATTAAACCAAATTAATGAAAGGTTTGACAGGAACGACGAGAGCTTAAAGCAGATTCAGGAAAATTACAAACAAATAGGTGAGAAAATTGAAAACCGTAATAGGGAGTTGCGGCAAATCATCAATGAACAAAACCAAGCATTGAGGGAAGTCATCAATGAAAGTATTGCAATTGTCGATGAAACACTGAGCAAAAGAGTTGATGACTATGAAGAGGAAGTAAGACAGCAAATAACTGAAACTAAGGTAGGTCTAGAAAAGACGGATGAAACCATCATACAACTCAGAGTGGAAGTAGAGGCCAAAATAAATCAAGTAGAAAACAATAACAAACTTAGAATAACGGAGGTACAAGCGAAAACCCAAGAAAATTTAAACGAAGTACGAATTAACATAACTGGAAGAATAGAACGGGTTCACAATGAAATGAAGACAATGAAAATCAGACAAACGCGTAAAAGGAAATTAATAAATACACGGGAAGGATTGGAGATGATTAAAAGGGGATTAGTTCAGCTACATAATATACCCATTACGGAACCCAGAGAAGTAAGACAATTAAGAAACTCTAAAAGAACCACAATTGAATTCCTAGATAGATTAGAAGGACCGAAAAAGCCAAAACTAACCAAGGAGCATGGAGGACTTCTGGAGATTATGTATGAACCATTTGAACGGTTAAGTAACAATACGGAAGAATCAGCTCGAAAAACGATGGTAGACTTCAGCATGAATGAAAATTTTATAACAACAAAATGGCGGAACTACATGATAGTGAGATATGTCACAAGGACAGAAATAACACTATACACTAGACAGATCCGAATTACCAGTATAGAGGAAATAATGGACCACGGTTAAACAGATTCCAAACCAACCATTGGAGAAAAGGGACGGATTTTATGGATACAGGATCAAGCAAATCCAAGGAAAATAATGAGAAACTAAGTAAAATATTTTAAACTAACTATTAAATGAAATAAACTAATTACACGATACTTCAGAGAAATTATGTGGAATCAATTTAACACCAAAAAATTCAAAAATAAGTAAGAACACCTTACTATATGATTCGGAAGAAATTATTTTAAACTAATAAACATGAAAGAAGGGCTAGAAATGAGTTAGATGAAGGAAGAAAATGCCATACAATTTATGATAAGGAAGAGATTCAGTGTTTAATTGCAGAAGTAAATGGGAGTGAATTAAAAATAGTAAAATACGTACGCTAAGGAATAATTAATTGACAGCACGGAACTAAGAAGAATTTAAAATGAATATTGAACAGCTTTAACTAATATACTGGTGAATAATATGATAAATGGAACTGCAGAACAACGAGATAAATAATTTAAGAAAAGTATTAGGATACCTCAGAAATAATAGTAATCATCCCTTGAATATAAGTTTGTAGCAAAGGAGCTACCTTATGAATAATAATTATGTATATTGTGTTGTGACAGTGCAACTTTTATTTTTTTCTGGACAGAGATGAAGTTCCTCTGATCTCAGAAGATATAGTTAGGGAAACGGCAGAGTAATGGAAGCCAATAGTGCCCCTCTGATTCCGTACCAGCTATGATATTAGGGAAAAATGTTAGGGAAATATAGTATTTTAGGGATTATACACCAAGAGAGGTAATTAAATATAAAAATAAATATAATAAGAAATGATGGCGTAATAAGCTAGAAGAAGTTATGAGTTCCAGAGAAAAGGACAGATCTACAACTGAGGGAGGTACCAGTAGAGAATTAATGACCAGATACAAGGAGTGTCAACACAATTTTCCGGTGCAATTAAAAGTTTGAAGAATAGAAAGAGAAGATAACCTTATCATAGACGAACTATAAGTTTATTTTAACTAAACTTTATTCAGCCAAAATAAACTTCTTTCGAAGGGGGAGTATTATGTAACGTAACAGAGTTGAGGTTCCCGACGTTACATAAAAAAACTTTGTAAACTTGACTTAAAACAATGCCCAAAGTATGTTATAATTAAATACAAGAGGGTCATCTCACCTGAAGAATGCATTAAAGGTACCTAGTAAGGTTACTAAGTAATAAAACATCAAAAGTGTACCTAAATCTAAAATATGTAATGAGTAGTATGAGATGTAAAACATAAACATTGTGTCTAGTGGGATGAGTTTAATGTGTAGGAGTTAAGTATAAAATACTGTTCAATTAATATTTAATGTGTTATAAAATGTACTTGGTGTTGTACTGTATCATAATATAGTGTTTACAGGATATTTATTTTATGTTTTGGGTGTAGTAAGTGTGGAGCTGTTGCTTTAAGGAAGTACTAAGTCATAGGTACTCATTTTATTCATGTTAAAATTGTATTTAAAATAATTAAGTACCAGTACACTTATTAGGTATGATATTATGTTAAATGTATTTGCTTTAATTGATTAATGAAGATGTTTAAATTAATATTTGTAAACTTGGCCAGGAAGACAATAAGTGTTAATAAGTTGGCAAGTAGTTCTTATAATTATGTAAAAAAACCAATGAAGGGTTCAATTATGAACTAAATAATATAATGAATTGAAACCAGGAAATTAAAATTGATATAAGTGGCCATAAGCCAGTGACTATTTGTACAGTAGGTCAGGTAAAGAAAAATTAAGTTAAAAACAAAACAAAATTATAACAGGTGTAATAAAACCAATAGGCCTAAATCTAATATTTGGAAAAGGAAATTAATACCTTTTTAATAAGTCCAGTCAGATGAAAATGTAGTAAAATGTATATGGTTTAATAAGGCAGATTAAGTGAGAGTTTTATGTGATTTGGTGTAATTCCAAGCATGGAGTATTTTATTAAATAAGAGTAGTAATATTTTCTAATTCTGGCTCTAGGATATCACATATTATCCAATGACAGAAAGTAATGGTTGTTAGGGTAACTGAAATGCAAGAAATTTTGTTGATTTCAACATTCGATTGTTATATGCGATTGGGAACAGTTCAGTAGACAAATTTAAACATAAAAAAAAATAAAAATGAATAAACCTTAATAAATCTAATGTCTTAAAGCCAATCCATTAAAACAGAACTGAGTAATAATTACTGAACTAGATTTCAGGAAAAATAATTCTGCACATCCTCAAAGTTGCGGAATTAATAAATCCTTCTTCAACTAATTCCATTAAAGGCGTGATGATGAACCCGATTTACAATTAAACCAAGATTCTTCTTGAATGGACAAGAAGTCAAAATTAATGCAAATATAAACCAAACATACACAAAGAACCTTTGGTATTGAAGTAATAAACCTCACTTTCAAGAGATTGAAAAAATTGTAATACTACACCAATTCCACTGGGACCGGCAACCACTAGGATCGCGAAGAAGAACGAAGAACAGAAGAACTCCTGTTACACTCCGGGACATCACCTTACAACCTTTATTGATAATCTGGACGCATTTTTTGATCAAAAGTAACCTCATCAGTACATCTTCATGCGGTTATAAACAGACACGGCTATCTTGAGTATCGCATTGTACGGTAACAAACCAGCTTATATTTAATTTTATACATTAAGAATTAATAACAATTTGTAATACTTAGTAACCTTAATTTTGCATTACCTGGCCTTACTAATCGTTAAAAGAATCACCTGTACCCTGGGATAAGAGATAAACAGAAAATTATATTTAAATTGTATTATACTTCACTAATCCACTAACAAATCGATTCAGTATTGTACAATCGATATTACGATCTGATAATCTATGAAGACAACTGTTGGAATTTAAAAAATAATATAATAAAGTGACAGAACAATAGTCAGTAAACTCCTACACAAAACACAAAACAAACAACAGACAAAGACAGAAAACAACAAATTCATAACACTAACATACATCAACAAACAAACAGAAAAAATTGCCCACAAATTCAAAAAAGCAGGATACAGAATCGCTTACAAAACTACTAACAAAACAGAACACACACTATCAAAACGCATGCCCAAAGCACAAAACAAATTCGATCTACCCGGTGTATATAAACTAAATTGTTCAAATTGCAGTAAATTCTACATAGGCCAGACAGGACGTAGCTTCAAACAGAGATACATTGAACACACAAAAGCACTCCACACCACTACAGAATCTACCTTCGCAAACCACCTCATTGAAGCAAACCACACATATAAAAACATCGACAATAACATGAACATACTACACGTACACACAAAAGGCCGAAAACTAGACACTCTAGAACAATTAGAAATATACAAACACACAAAAACAAATAAAAACGACATCCTAAACGAACAGACACAATTCAAATCGCACGCATTATTCGAACACATCTCACCACACACACACAGCTTCAATCTTTCGAAACACTTTCTCGTCGCCAACAACAAGACGAGCAGCGCTACTAACGACAGCCTCTGATGAAGCCTTCTATAGGTGAAAGCCGGTTTAGGCTGTAAGGTAAAACTTTACGTTTTTACTTATAAAAAACTTTGTGTTCCGAGTCGTCAATATTATAGTGATATTTAGTTAAGTAACGGACACGTCATGGACAACGAAATCCAAGAATATAATAAAGAATCCTTCTTGTATATGATGATGTTCTGTGTTATTGTAGAATAGTTATTGTATTTTGATTGGGGAGTAATTTACAGATAAAGAAGGTGATAAAACCGTCAAGTGAAACGAACTAACCTATAAAAACGAGTCAATTACTAATAACAGCGCTCGTTGCAGACAGCTGGTGAATACGGGAGAGTGCCGAACTAACGTATTCTCTTCGCCACATTTGGGTCAATTTAAATAATACAGACCGAATAGGGTTGGAGAGAATTACCGAATTATTAACTATAATACCCGTAATATAGCGTTATTCTATGGTAAAACACTTGGCAATTAACTAACACAGGTTTATGTTCAACATACGAGTCGTAGCAACTATAAGAAAAATAATTATTTTTTAAAATTAATATTGATTTGCAGGAGGTCTCATCTGCAACCACATAATAACCATTTTCCTTAATAACAGATTGGTTAATTCAACGTGGCTGAATTAACGATAAACCCGTAACTGTATTACACTCGCAAAAAGTAATATTTGTCTTAATATGTGAACCCAACAGTGGGGCTTAACGTTGATACACGGGAGTCACACATATAAGTAAATGTAATCTTTTATTAATATTACAAATTGGCACATACCAACGTGGAGCTTAATTAAACCCCAGTAATAATTAATCACTTATTAATATTACAAATTGGCGCTCAACGAGTGGGCTTTAGTTAAGTAAAAAATTCGACTATATCGCTATTACTTAACTGGAGCAGGCAACTATTAGAGGCACAGGAATGCATACGAGAGGTGTTTCTAAAAGGATAGCGAAGGACCAAGAAACGGAAGAAGATAGACGGGGAGAAGAAGCAGAGGTAGGTACAGACACCGAAATGGAACAACAGGCGGGTGATAAAGAGGAAGCCAGGGGAGGATTAAATTGGGAAAAATTAATGGAATTAATGAGTAGCATGAAGAAGGATAATAAGGAATTAATGAGTAGCATGAAGGAAGATAATAAACAAACTAACGAGAAAAACAAACAAATGTTAGAAAAGCTCGAAAATAAAATAGACTGTATAAACGAAAATTCAGAAAAGCTGGAAAATAAAATAGACAGTATAAACGAAAATTCAGAAAAGCTGGAAAATAAAATAGACAGTATTTAACGAAAACTCAATGAAACAAAATGAAATTTTGAGTGAGAATTTAATCAAACTAATGAACGAGAAGTTTGACAAAAATAAAGAGGAAAATGATGAGAATAACCGGCTGATAAATAAAAGATTAAACCAAATTAATGAAAGGTTTGACAGGAACGACGAGAGCTTAAAGCAAATTCAGGAAAATTACAAACAAATAGGTGAGAAAATTGAAAACCGTAATAGGGAGTTGCGGCAAATCATCAATGAACAAAACCAAGCATTGAGGGAAGTCATCAATGAAAGTATTGCAATTGTCGATGAAACACTGAGCAAAAGAGTTGATGACTATGAAGAGGAAGTAAGACAGCAAATAACTGAAACTAAGGTAGGTCTAGAAAAGACGGATGAAACCATCATACAATATTATTTTTTTAAATTAATATTGATTTGCAGGAGGTCTCATCTGCAACCACATAATAACCATTTTCCTTAATAACAGATTGGTTAATTCAATGTAGCTGAATTAACGATAAACCCGTAACCGTATTACACTCGCAAAAAGTAATATTTGTCTTAATATTACAAATTGGCGAACCCAACAGTGGGGCTTAACGTTGATGCACGGGAGTCACACATATAAGTAAACGTAATCTTTTATTAATATTACAATATATATATAATGTAATAAAACTTGTATATGGGGTTTTTAATAGCCACATGTTGTAGGCGTCACGTTGTAACGTATCTTTTCTTATTAAAGATTTTATTATTTATTTTATCTATTTGTTTAATCTCCGTTGACGAATATTCCGCACTTCACTTACCAAGTACCTTGTCAGATAGTCTTGCAGGTGTCGACGATCACTGATGTTACTTACTGTTGGAGTCAGTCACTTTCAACTGTAATGTCACCTGTAATTTATTAACTGAGTACCTGAAAAGTTTTATTATTTCTGATAAATGATGCTCGTCAACTAAGTTTTTGTAAACAAATAAAAGAATGGTTTATTCACAATTAGATTGTTGTTTTAAAATATACACAATTATTTTGAATAATCGGCTGATGGCCTTGCATTTACATTAAATTCCTAGATTTGCAATGAGCAATCTCAATCTCAGGGTATTTGATTATAATTAAAATTAAATCAACATCATTTAGTCCTTAATTAACATTAACAGGTTATAGGTTCTTGTAGTCTGCAAGATACAAGAAAACAGATACAAACAAAGGTTACAATCTATAAACTAAACATGGTTATGGTTGAACAAAAAATAATTGATAACTAATTAGTCTGTAGACAAATAATATGTTGGGATATTATCAACATTCATTCCACCTGAAAAGTGTGGTAAACATGAAGCATATAATGGTTAAAGTATGTTCAATTTATCTGTGCACTTAATTCGGCATGGGTAGTTCAATCCCATAAAAATAAAAAATATTAAATGTATTTTAACAATTTGGACTGTGTCCATTAATATCATAATTCTTATTAATCATATTAAAAAATGTGAACTTCAGTCCTGTTATGACTAGGACATTTAAATAGATTAGGTTGACCTTGATGTCGTTACATATGATAATTGTTCTTAAATTACAGAACCAAAATATTTAAAAGGAAATTAAATCTGATTATTCATCATTAAAATTTGTATACAAGGTTCGAGATCCCTCGTTGTTACTTGTTATTAGTTAATTAGCAACATTAGGAAGCAAGGGTGATGCCAAGGGGGGCAGGGGGCAGGGGGGCAGCTGCCCCCTAGAGATTTGAAAAAATGTATATAGTAGAATGAAAATGAAATGAAAACGGTGTCGTTTGAAATTAATATAACAAAAAAATAAACGAAACAAATAATTATGTAACACTAATAAAAAAACCATCGACACAAACTACATATATGCACTCGACTGTACTTCAAAACGCAGCGAGCTTGTGTTTTTGTGTCGAGGACGCACGCGAGTCCGGTGCAGCGTGCGGGTGAATGTTCCCAGCCCCCGCGCTCCACTACGTCCCATTGATACCTAAAATTTGCATTCTGCACACTGCGCAGCGCAACACGCCTATGCTCCAATTGGAGTCAACAAATACTCCCAGAGAAATCTTGAAGACAACAGGAAAATTATAACATCGATTATTACCTGCATTACATTTTGCGGGTCCCACGACTTAGCTCTGAGAGGCAAACATTATGGTGAAGGAATTCTGGAGAGGTTATACAAGCTGCGAATTGACGCGGGAGACGTGGTTTTGAAGAAACACATTGAGCATGGAAAAAAGAATGCAAGCTATCGATCGGTTGATATCCAAAATGAAATTATCAGCATTTGTGGGGATGTGCTTAAGGCAGATATTATAAAGAAAGTGAAAAAACAGAAGCATATAGTGTATTAGCAGACAAAACAGCTGGCATTTCTGGAACTGAACAATTATCGACTGGGCTGCGATATTTCCATGAGGAAACCAACGAAGTCGAGGAAGTGTTCGTCGGATTTGTTGAGCTGAAAGCTCTGGACGCGAAATCCATTGCATAGACCATCGATGAGTTTTTAGCAAAAGAAGATCTTAATCCAGAGAAATTTGTTGATTTGGGATTTGACGGTTGTTCGACGATGTCTGGAACAGACAATGGTGTGCAAGCAATCTTCTGCAAAAAATATACCAAAGCTTTGTTCTTTCATTGCTCTTCGCACAAACTGAATCTAGTGATCAATGATCTCAATACTCTGCCTGAAATTCGGAACACCGTGGAACCATCAAAGATATCATTTCATTTTTTCGGGAATCAATTTTGAGAAGGAAGTTGATACCTAATATTTCCAGGCTCTGCGAAACAAGGTGGAGCGAGAAACACAAAAGCATCAGAGTTTTTAAGGAGAATTTTCCTGTTATAATGGAGGCCTTAGAAACCTTATCGCGTGAAGGAAATGGTGCGACTAGAAAAAATGCTTTTCAGCTTCATGCGGCTGCTTCTAGAGTTTTGTTTATTCTTAGCCTTATTTTAATAGCCAAATATTCAGCTTTGATGGAACCAGTTGTAAATTTGCTCCAGTCCATAGCTTTGGATGCGGTCAAAGCCTCGCAGCACATTAAACGCATTTTGCAACTGCTTAAAAGCCACCGTGACAATCCCGAAAAAGTCACAGATGAAATTATAAGGGATGCTACTGTCGTTGTGGAAAAACTCGGACTGGGGGAGGACATGAAATCAGTGCCGCGCATTGTTGGGAGACAACATCATCGATGCAACCACCCAGCAGGATGCCCTTCAGAATTCTGGAGGAGGTCTTTAATAATACCATATTTGGACTCCACTATTACTTCTCTTGAAGTGCGTTTTGCTGAAGAAAACACTCCATCATTCGTATTATCTAAATTACACCCAGCGCAAATGCTAACCATGTCACTGGAAAATCTCACAGAAGCTTGCAAAACCTTCGCCCAATTTTACGATTTACCGAACATAAAAATGAAATTGAACTTTGGCGAAAATTGTGGCAGGATAAACCCAACCAACAGAACTAACCATTGTTGATGTCCTAAAAGAGAGGAAAACTTCTTCCCTGAAACGGGAAAAGCTTTAAAAATTTTGATTGCTCTACCGTGCACAACGTGTACTGTGGAGCGATCCTTAAGCAGCTTAAGAAGAATAAAAACCTGGCTGAGGAGCACTATGGTAGAAAGTCGTCTCAATGGCCTAGCAATGATGAGTGTTCACAGAAAGCTTATTTTTGACAACCTAGAGGATTTTATTAATAAAGTGGTCAACAAATTTGCAAAAAAACCCAAGAAGATTGTTTTAATTAATTTTTGTTTTAAATTTCTTTAATTTTTTAATTTCTTTTAATTTTTTTATAAATTTGTCTTGAATAAAATACTAAAAAAAAAAATTAAATCATTGTATCTATTTGTACCTACAATTCATATTTCCCCCATCCTCTCTCTCATCTTGCCCCCCCCCCCCGGCCCATTGGCTGGCGACGCCCTTGTTAGGAAGCGTACATGCTTCCATAACAAACGTTTATATATTAGGTAAACAAGTTTTAATTATCATCATTAAAATTTAAAAAGAATAAATTAACTGTCTCGAGGTTCTTGCCTCTATTGTTTATTGTGATAATGTGCAAAATTAATCATGACGATATTAGTCATCATCGTTCATGTCATTATAACTAAAAATGTCAAACACCATACTCCCTTGTAATTCACTTTTTCCATTAAGTCATAAATTCACTTCGCGAGATTATACTGGATTATACACTGTATAATCAATGTCGCACTGTTATTATTAGGTTAATTCTTTTGATATTACAACTAATTCGCTCTGATGAAAAAGGTTATGTTATATAACCTTACTGGTTTGTTTATACTCGCACAGGTGATATCGCGGGTTCGACGTACTTATTCTGTCTTCTGGCTGGCGATGCGCAGTCTATCAGCGTTACAACAATAATAATTCCTTCATACTCCATGGCTTGGGATGATCTGTAAATCGTGCACACTCCCCAATGATTTATTCGATTCTTATTGGCCCAAAAATTATGTAATCCATTCTAACGAGTGAGCTTACTCCCTGTTTTTGGTGTTGAGAGTATATCGCTAAGGCGTCTCTTTTTTCACAATTTACATATGATTTCTTAAAACTAATTTAACAATCTTATACTACTATTTACAAAAGATATGACCAGAACATGTACTTGCATTTACATTACTGATTATTTTAAGTCCTTACAAGGCATGTCTGTGTGTTACATTAACGAATCTACAGTTTTTCGTTGTTATTTTTACTTATTTTATTTACAATAAACATTTATTTGTCATTATTCAGTTTGTATATGCTGTACATTGATCATCTTTAACCTTAGATGTACTTGCATTACAATTATAATTGTTATTTTTGTCTTAATACAATGATTTGTCAGTTTTAGGTTTAAGCTCTTATGGCCTATGTTTGGGATTGTTTTAATTACATATTTATTCCTACCATTCGCCCACTCTGATTATTTCTTTTGTTAAATAAACCTTATGACATGTCTTTTATATGTTTTGTACACCTCAGATTTTGTGTACACTGTATATATTTCTTATTTTGAATGTTTTTAGCTAAGTAGGTCATTGGCCTAGATACAGGTCCTTCTCAAGAATTGCAAATAATTAATTTAGTTTTATGTTTTAATGCCTCATACTTGATAGTTATAGTTGTCTTGATTATTCATCTCTTCTTTCACAGCACTACACTTAACTAAAAATGAACTTTTTTCATGTGAAAAACTTACTATTTTATCGGACGCGTTTCGGCTTAGTATCCGCCTTCTTCAGCTTTGGTAACAGACTGCCAGCATTTTGTAACGGCCGTTACTGCTGTTACAAAATGCTGGCAGTCTGTTACCAAAGCTGAAGAAGGCGGATACTAAGCCGAAACGCGTCCGATAAAATAGTAAGTTTTTCACATGAAAAAAGTTCATTTTTAGTTAAGTTGATAGTTATCATTATTGTATAAGACTGATTGTTGTTTTATGTTGGAATTTTCCTAATATACAGGTTTTACCTTGATTGAAGTGTTTTTACTTCTTACAGTTAGTGTGATCAGACACTTGCATGAATTTATATTTATTCTGACTTGCTTGTCATCTTATATCATTAGTATTACCCAGTAATACTAGCAACAGGAGTTATTTGATCTTTCCTACAATAGGTTTTTCCTGGTTAATTAAATTAAAGTGGTTTTGTGGTGTTTTGTGTGTGTACACTTTTGCTGTCTCTGTCAGTCCCATGTGTTTACACTTTATATGCACTAAAAACACACTTAATCTAATTACATGTAGTATTGGGATTACCTCTATAATGTCTTTTCTCATTATGGTAATTTACTTACTAAACTTCAGGCTTTTACTACCACTTATTTGTATTTGCACATGGTTCTGTACCATATGTAAGGTTAGTTGGAACCCCTGTATGTTGACAACAATGCATTCATGCAAATTTACTGTTATTTCTATATTTTGCTATAGTTATCAAGTTTCATCCACAGGTATTTGCACATTAGTCTTATCTGATCATTATTTATTATCTTACTCATTCTTATCTTGTTTATTTATAGAAGAATCAGCTATTAATGCTGGTCTACTTAGCATGCCATTTGGGGTATTATGCATTGAGTTTATTTTGACTCTATTACCCTACTATTAGTTAGGTTTTATACAATCATTACGTCTTTCTCTTCTTTCATTATTATTGAGCATCTTTTTATATTTACAGGTCAGTGTCAAGCCACTAGTCATAGTTTGTTATGCGTTTCACTATGTTTTAAGGTACTCCTTTGTAAACACTTTTCTTGACTTATACACTTATTATTCTGGCACTACTTGTTCTTCTTTCTTCATTTTCTTGTATCCTCTTCTTCTGTCTTCTTAGTCCATGTGGGATCATAATAATTGGTGTTCTTGGGTCCTTGCTGGGATTATAGTATTTGGTGTTTGTATCCTCTCACTTACCATCTGTTGGGTCATTGGAGTTAAATCGTATTGTACTGTGATTTTATAAGTTTTGCTCTCTAGGTCTCTTGTTCTACTTTCAACTGTTGCTTTTATTATTACATTTCTTTAGTTGACCGGATAATCATATTAAAATACACTTTTCTTTATACCACTTTCATCCTTTCTTCTCTTCAGTGTTAGTTCTTTATTTTAAATACATCTTATGTGGGTATTTACCTGTATGGTGATTATATGTACCTTTACAATATATATATTTATTATTTATACTGAAATTATCTCAAGATATCTATTGAGAGCGCAATAGATCTCGAAACATGTTCCTAATTAGGAAAATAAAATATCTTGAGGTAATTTCAGTATAAATAATAAATATATTATATAAATCAAGAAACGGACTGTAGCAAAAAGAGTTTGAATATATATATATATATATATATATATATTATAACATTGCCAAACCATCAGGGTTACTTGGCTTACTGGAAAGCCATGAACATGAGTGGCAGTACAGGAAAAATAGAGGGTACAGTTTCAGAAATAATAGAACCAATGAGGGACAATTGTCACAGAATCAACAGGGAGATAATAAGCCACCGGTAAATAACCCTAACAATTACCAAGGGAACACACGGGGCAATAACGCGCCCAGAAATTTTAACAGAAGTGGAAACCATAATAATATCAACTTCAGGAACAACCACAGGGGTAATTTCCCGTCGAATGGTTATAACAACAATTATCGCCCTGGAAACAACAGTAATCAGAACAATAATCCAGGATACCGGCCACAGGTAAGTTACATAAGGGGGCAAAGACAAAGGAGCCCAAGAAGAAACTATCCCTCATCTAACTATCGGCGAACGTACTATAACCAGGTACCCGATACGAGAAGTCACCCATTCGAAGAAGATCACAGGCACAGCATGGATAACCGGAATAATCAACAGGAGCCGAACGCTAACCAACCATCAAACACTACTGATGTTGGGGGCAATGAGGTCAACCCTCATTTAAACGCTTAAGGCCAGTGAAAACTGTGAACAGCCCATCACTGGACCAATCTCTTGGGGAATATAAGACAACACATGACAAGAAGATCACCATAATATGTACTAACTATTTGAAAAATATAAGGGACGATTTGATCGAAGAAAATGATAACATGATGCCCATTAGAAACAATGAAATAGTGTATGTGAGTGCCCAAATAAATGGAATTCTATCAACCATAATGATCGATACAGGGTCTAATGTCTCTCTGATCGACCAAATAGAATTAAATAGACTACAGCAGGGAAGTAGTGTACCCATATCAACCCTGCCCATAAACAATATAACTATCATTGGTGCTACTGGCCGACAAAACAAAACCGTCCGGAAACAAGTGTCCTTGGAACTTAATAGCAAAGGCATAATAGTAACTATGCCATTTCTTGTTGCCAGCGGCCTACCTTTCTCATTACTTGTTGGGTGTGATGTACTCAGACAACACTCTGCCATAATTAACCTGCGGCAGGGAGAAGTATCACTAACCACAGAACAAGGGATATGGTCAGCCGATCTAGTGAATGGTGGCAACTTACCATTGATAACAAACCACTATAACATGATCCAAAACAATTATTGCAAACAATCACCCGAAAGGATATTGACAGATTGGAAAGATGAAGAATTATGGTCAAGCAAGCTGGATGAGATCAGAAACTTCCAACGAGAAGAACAAGATCCACAGATTAGTGTGCAACAGTCAGAGGAACTTATAAGTATATACAACAGATATAAACACATTTTTTCTGACGCTCCAGGCAAAGTAAAGAATTATCAACACCGAATATCAATTCGAGAAAAAAAGATTCTACAACAGAATAGCCGAAAAGGTAGAGCAACAAAAGAATAAGTACGCTAAGAACCAGAAAAAGACTATTAAGTACGATGTAGGAGAAAGGGTACTTTTAAAAAACAGAGAATTACCCAGTTCCATAGAAGGCATCACTAGAAAGTTACTATTATTATACGTGGGACCATACACTATAACAAAAGACAAGGGCAATAACACTTACGAGATCACTCACCCTGTCACCAAGAAAATAAAGGGTGTATACAATCAAGCCTCAATTAAGAAATATTATGACAATCAACAATAACTGTAAAAAACAATTTAAAGTAAAAAACCAACAAAAATACTTTAAATAAAGAAAAAAAAAATTAAAGTGACAAACAAACAAGTCTGCCAATGTCATAAAGAAAAGATCTCTAAAGAATGTCAAAATTCCAAAACATTCGTAAGTACAGCTAACACTAAGCATTAGAGAAACCATTATGATGAATAAAAAATTGTAAAAAATCAAAAAAGATATGTAAGAAAAGCTTACCCAAATATCTCGATAATATTTTAGAACAAGTAAAAATGGAGAGATAAAGGTTACAAGGCATTCATACAAAGTAAGAGCAACCAAATTTCTACAATATTTAAATAAAAATTAACAATAGAGGAGTGTATTTACAAAACATTCCTACAAAATAAGATTAAATTGCCATAATGTTTAGCCAAAAAATGAGGCATGAAAAGCATGACATACTATGAAGGAATAAGCTACAAAAAATTCCTAACTAGTAAGAAGCAATAACTTACTATGATATCTAAAAAATTATGAAAAAAAATATCAATCAAAATGATCAGCTTCCACAACTATTTAGAAAGAGGGGAAGTAAAATTACCAAAACCAATGATCACAAAACGATATAAATAAAATAAACGTTCTAAGAGTTATAATGTGAGAGGAGATGAAACAAAGAGGAATTAAAAATGAATAAAAATGTGAATTGTATCAATAAAAAACAATGCTTCAAATAGTATCTATAAAGAAAGATGAAACAATATATGACTCGAACTGAGCAACAATGAAGTATAAAAGTAAAAGATTCCCAACAAATATTATGATTATGATTATTATTATTATTATTTTGAGTCACGAGTTGACTATATTTAAGAATTATTAATTGAGATCATCTGTTGAATGAACCAGCAATCATTTTACTGAGCAGGGATGATGTTCCCCTGATATCAGTATAAGAGTAGTTTTGATGGAAAATAAGATTTATAGGGAATAAGTTATAATAAAAATTCAATAAGCCAGTTCGCAATATGAGAAGATAATGAAGAAAAGACTAAGAAGAATGGAATTAAAGGATACAGAATTAATTATAAAAAATGAATGAGAAGCAGGAGAATTTGAAAAAAAAAAAAAAATGATACGATACAATTGATAATTTCATCAAACTTAGAATCACGTTTTATAAAATGATCAATTTTGGTGGAAGGACATTATATAACATTGCCAAACCCTGATCACATTTGATATTAATAAGTATGTAAAAAATGCCAAGAAACAATATATTTTGATAGATAAATGATAACGAGAATGAAAGTAGTAAATATAATCAATAGTGAAGGAGGAAGAATACAACCAAAGGTGGTTACAAAACAAGAAAATACGAACTAGACTGACAGACAACTGACATTGACCCAACCCCAGAGATTGGCCAGATATTAACCAAAGTAAAGCAAGACAAGAAGACAGTGAAGAAAAAAGAAAAAAAAAATTACATGGCCATAACAATTAACTCATAAGATTGTTTTAAAAGAACATAATTTTTTATTATTATTAATAATTTATGTTTAAATTTTTATTAGTGGTAACTTGTAAATGACAGTATCTCAGCAACTGTTATACATAAAAAACCAAGTGTAGATATGATTGTATGTATATCCTTATCTATAGGTGATGTGTCAGCTGTTATGTTTAAAATTACACTCATACAGACAGGGAATAGAAATGTGTGCGTGATTCAATCAGAGAACAAATTGTATAGCCTACTATATACTTTGGAACTTTTACTAGGATTATTTCAGCAGTATGTATGTTATTTCAGCATTATGTGTTTGAAAGTATAAGGTTTTGGAGAGTTTATTTATTCGCTAATATTATTGCTATTGCTACAGATGTAGTATGTTTCAATTAACACAATATATTTTAACATTATTAAATTGTTGTTATTATTACTAATTATGACATTTCAGACCAATTTTTATCACTTTAATGACAATGTATACAAAGTTATGTTTTATTTGAAAGATGTATTTACAATACCATGTTGTTTGAATATTATAAAATGATATGTGACAGTCTGAAGTTAACAAAAGAGACATGAACTCATTAGATACAAAAACTTTGTAATAATAGTGAGATCGTGAGAAATATAAGGGTAATTAGAGATAGGTAGGGAGTGACAAAGATGAACAGTGAAGTGATAAGTGTAATAAAATAAACAGCATATAATCTTAAGAAAAAAGAGTTAAACAAGTGTGACAAACCCAAAACATAAGCACATATTAAATGAGCAATTAAGTTAAGTATATTAGACTGAAAGACACAGAATAATTGTGAATGTAAAAAACAGAAAAAATATTATCTCAGTATAAAAATCACCAGGGTGATTACTGTTATAAAAGAGATGGTGTAGGTATAACACTCACCAAATTTGTTCATTTGTTAATTTAAAGAAAGAAGTTATTGGTTTAATGTTTAAGGCAATAAATACCAGAAGAAATAGTTTTACAGTAATATGTTAGTATGTTTTAAGGAAGTAAGGAATTTATAAAGAAAATAATAGCAATACCTTTATAAGAAATAATAGGCAAAATATAATAATTATGTGTAACGAAAGGGAACATGGCAGAATTATATTAAAACTTAGAAATAAGTAAATTATGTATTAACATAGTATTATCAATTTTGGACTAAAACATTAATACATGGCTTAGACCAATCTTGTAAGATATCAAACTAATCTTTGAAAGAAAATAGGAACATCTATGTAAAGATTACAACCATTGAAATTATCCCCAAGTAAATATAGCCATTATAAAATATTTATTCAAATTAAACAAAAAATTCAAAGTTTGATAACAATGTGTTTATTTTGAGATCGACCAGGGAGAATAATTACGTTACCATGGAAACTGTGGAGTAACAAGAAAAAATACCGTTAGATTTTTTTACTGAATGCATGACGCTTTAATGGTATAGACGCTAATTTTCGAGTGACCAAAATTGTCAATTAAAACATAGAAAATATCAGAAGTTACTACTAAGTGTATACCAAGACGTAAGACAATAAGACTGGAACCATATTATTGAAGTTGAGGCCAGATTAACGAAAAAAGAAAATAAATTACTACCAATTAAACTGGAAAAGATGCCTGATGTCCTGAACCAAGCAAATTAAAGAAGATTGTAGTATAACCCATGAATAACAGATCGTATGAGTTCGCCATAACTACGGAAGTGATAAGTACCTATTAAATTACCCAAAATATATAAATAAACTCACGTTAATTATTTCTCACTAAAGGTCGAAATCTCACTGAACTGAAATTAATTACTTTCAAAGATTAAAAAGAATACTAAGTCACTGACAATTTATAAACTAACCAATATAAACTGTTGTTAATGATCCATAACTTGTAAACACTTTTACTACACTGCGCTAAACAAATTATACCTACACAATATGTTAGTTAAGTTTACTTGATGTAAGGGTGTGTATTTTTATTGTTTTAAACATTTGTAATCCTTTTAACGTAACCTCAAGAACCTGTGACAAACAAACATTAATAACTGATGTACTATTTACAACAGACGCCATTATTAAACGTCTGGTTATCAATTCAAATATCGATTTGTCAAACCCTGTAATTGTCTCATATAAACAACCGGAGCATTTGTATTAGAATAATTTGTATTAAATGAATAACAATCACTAATAAAAAATGTGTAAGTATTGAGTGTAACCACGGTGTTATAATTTCATTAGGAGGAGCACAATATTTTATGTACATTTTAGCAGACGACTAACGATTTACACAGCCCACGCATCGAACTGCTGTGCGCTCCAGTGGGCCTAGCTGGCGGAAATATTTGAATTATTCAAACCGCCTGAGCTGCGCTGGTCATACACCTTTGAACTTTATTTTAATTGTTTTAAGAAAACAATTTGGCGCCACCGGGATTTTCATACCCCTAGTGAACATCAGGTAAGAACATCAAGACCTGGTTATTCGTACGTTCGCAACGGACGAAATCTGCGGAAGTTGCACGCATTTGAACTACGGATCGAGAAGACACGTTACACCCATTACACACAAATTGTACATTATCCACATTTTACAGAGTAAAACGGTAGCCGTACACACGTCTACATTACAAATTGACGACCAACCGCTGGAGCTAGAAGAGAGAGAAATACGAACTTCTAACGGCGAGAAAAAAGGTCGACTAATAAGTATAAAACGGTTCGCTACACACTATTCAATAATAATTAACAGGAAAGGTAAACCGATATTATACAAAGTGGCTTCCATCGCGGGGCTTAAACGAGGCGGACGTCTCGTTATTATACAAAGTGGCGCGCCAACTAGTAGGGCTAGAATAATAAAGAAATTATACAATTAAACCCTAGAAATTCTAGCGGCGATTACGAAAGTTTACAATATGCACACCAGAGGATTGTCGAAAAAATTGGCAAAGGAGAAGGAGATGGAAGAAAACAGAGGGGAAGAAGAGGAAGGAACACCGATTGAAGAAGTGGAGACAGTAATAACCACAACAGAACCAAGCCAAGACGAAGAAATGGAAACACAGGCTGGAGATAGGGAGGAAGCCAGAGGAGGAATGGATTTACAAAAATTATGGGAGTTGATTAATGGAAAATTAGACAAGAATGAGGAGAGTTTGAAGGAGATGAACAATAAATTCGACAAGAATGAGGAGAGTTTGAAGGAGATGAACAATAAATTCGACGGCATGAAGAAAGAAACCAGTGACAATTTGAAACAGATCAATGAAAAAATAGTGAGTACTAAGGAAGAATTGAGGAAAACAGTCAACCAAAATAATGAAACACTACAACAACGATTACTGGAGGAAATTCAGCAAAGAAATGAAGATTTGAAGGAAGAATTGAAGGAACAGCTGAAGGAGGACCACGAGAAAAATAAAGAAGAAATGAAGCTACAGATGGCACACCAATTAATGGAGTACCGAGAAGAAGCAAAACAGCAGGTTACGGAAATCAATGACAAATTAGAGGAAACGTTGGAGAAGCTAGAGAAGACCAACGAAAATGTTTCTGGAGTCCGCAAGGAAGTACTCGATAAAATGAACCGTCTCGAAGGAGAAAATAAGAGAAGAATTGAGGAAGGTCATGAAGAAACAGTCAGAAGATGTACCCAGATAGACCAGGACATACACCAAGTCCGGGAAGAAAACCAGAAAGAGGTAGCAGCTGTACGAACAGACTTGGGAGAACGAATGGAAGGAGTTTACAGTAACTTAAATAAAGTAGATAGCAAAGTAGACAAAAACCAACAGAGGATTGACGAAATGCGCAGAATAGAAGAGTCATTACGGGAAGAAGTGGATGCCTGGCGTGACCGACCATGTAATAATAATCATGTCATGAACACAGACAACAGAGATACTATTAATTTCCGTAATTATAAAAGAAACCCTATTGAATTCTTGAAGAGGGTAGAAGAGTTAATCATCAAGAATCGACAGACTCGATGGACTACAATAAGAGGGATGTTGGACGAAATGTTCAAGGAGACATACGACAACTGGTGGATGGCCACTCGACCAGACATCCAAAACCTTCAAGACTTTAAGACTCAGTTCAAGGCTAAATACTGGTCTGAATCAACTCAGAATATGGTCCGCAATAACCTGAGCAATGGAAGGTATGAAAACCAGAATGGACAATCCCTTACCTCCTACTTCTTGGGAAAAATCTGCATGGCCAGGAATTTGGAGCCACGTATACCTGAAGAGTGTTTGGTAATACAGTTATCTTACCACTACGACGACGCCATCCAAAAGGCACGGATGTACAGCCAGGTAAAGACCATCCAAGATATGGCTAGCTTACTGGAAAGCCATGAACATGAGTGGCAGTACAGGAAAAATAGAGGGTACAGTTTCAGAAATAATAGAACCAATGAGGGACAATTGTCACAGAATCAACAGGGAGATAATAAGCCACTGGTAAATAACCCTAACAATTACCAAGGTAACACACGGGGCAATAACGCGCCCAGAAATTTTAACAGAAGTGGAAACCATAATAATATCAACTTCAGGAACAACCACAGGGGTAATTTCCCGTCGAATGGTTACAACAACAATTATCGCCCTGGAAACAACAGTAATCAGAACAATAATCCAGGATACCGGCCACAGGTAAGTTACATAAGGGGGCAAAGACAAAGGAGCCCAAGAAGAAACTATCCCTCATCTAACTATCGGCGAACGTACTATAACCAGGTACCCGATACGAGAAGTCACCCATTCGAAGAAGATCACAGGCACAGCGTGGATAACCGGAATAATCAACAGGAGCCGAACGCTAACCAACCATCAAACACTACTGATGTTGGGGGCAATGAGGTCAACCCTCATTTAAACGCTTAAGGCCAGTGAAAACTGTGAACAGCCCATCACTGGACCAATCTCTTGGGGAATATAAGACAACACATGACAAGAAGATCACCATAATATGTACTAACTATTTGAAAAATATAAGGGACGATTTGATCGAAGAAAATGATAACATGATGCCCATTAGAAACAATGAAATAGTGTATGTGAGTGCCCAAATAAATGGAATTCTATCAACCATAATGATCGATACAGGGTCTAATGTCTCTCTGATCGACCAAATAGAATTAAATAGACTACAGCAGGGAAGTAGTGTACCCATATCAACCCTGCCCATAAACAATATAACTATCATTGGTGCTACCGGCCGACAAAACAAAACCGTCCGGAAACAAGTGTCCTTGGAACTTAATAGCAAAGGCATAATAGTAACTATGCCATTTCTTGTTGCCAGCGGCCTACCTTTCTCATTACTTGTTGGGTGTGATGTACTCAGACAACACTCTGCCATAATTAACCTGCGGCAGGGAGAAGTATCACTAACCACAGAACAAGGGATATGGTCAGCCGATCTAGTGAATGGTGGCAACTTACCATTGATAACAAACCACTATAACATGATCCAAAACAATTATTGCAAACAATCACCCGAAAGAATATTGACAGATTGGAAGGATGAAGAATTATGGTCAAGCAAGCTGGATGAGATCAGAAACTTCCAACGAGAAGAACAAGATCCACAGATTAGTGTGCAACAGTCAGAGGAACTTATAAGTATATACAACAGATATAAACACATTTTTTCTGACGCTCCAGGCAAAGTAAAGAATTATCAACACCGAATATCAATTCGAGAAAAAAAGATTCTACAACAGAATAGCCGAAAAGGTAGAGCAACAAAAGAATAAGTACGCTAAGAACCAGAAAAAGACTATTAAGTACGATGTAGGAGAAAGGGTACTTTTAAAAAACAGAGAATTACCCAGTTCCATAGAAGGCATCACTAGAAAGTTACTATTATTATACGTGGGACCATACACTATAACAAAAGACAAGGGCAATAACACTTACGAGATCACTCACCCTGTCACCAAGAAAATAAAGGGTGTATACAATCAAGCCTCAATTAAGAAATATTATGACAATCAACAATAACTGTAAAAAACAATTTAAAGTAAAAAACCAACAAAAATACTTTAAATAAAGAAAAAAAATAAATAAAGTGACAAACAAACAAGTCTGCCAATGTCATAAAGAAAAGATCTCTAAAGAATGTCAAAATTCAAAAACATTCGTAAGTACAGCTTACACTAAGCATTAGAGAAACCATTATGATGAATAAAAAATTGTAAAAAATCAAAAAAGATATGTAAGAAAAGCTTACCCAAATATCTCGATAATATTTTAGAACAAGTAAAAATGGAGAGATAAAGGTTACAAGGCATTCATACAAAGTAAGAGCAACCAAATTACTACAATATTTAAATAAAAATTAACAATAGAGGAGTGTATTTACAAAACATTCCTACAAAATAAGATTAAATTGCCATAATGTTTAGCCAAAAAATGAGGCATGAAAAGCATGACATACTATGAAGGAATAAGCTACAAAAAATTCCTAACTAGTAAGAAGCAATAACTTACTATGATATCTAAAAAATTATGAAAAAAAATATCAATCAAAATGATCAGCTTCCACAACTATTTAGAAAGAGGGGAAGTAAAATTACCAAAACCAATGATCACAAAACGATATAAATAAAATAAACGTTCTAAGAGTTATAATGTGAGAGGAGATGAAACAAAGAGGAATTAAAAATGAATAAAAATGTGAATTGTATCAATAAAAAACAATGCTTCAAATAGTATCTATAAAGAAAGATGAAACAATATATGACTAGAACTGAGCAACAATGAAGTATAAAAGTAAAAGATTCCCAACAAATATTATGATTATGATTATTATTATTATTATTTTGAGTCACGAGTTGACTATATTTAAGAATTATTAATTGAGAATAATTAATATTATTATATTATTATCATTAATAATTTGTATAATTTGATAATGAAAGAAATAGTGAGAAAGTGAGAAAGAGAAAGAGAAATAATTATAGGGATTACCCACTAATTAACACTTAATATAAACAGTGAAAAAAGTGCAATAGTGTATGTGTAAATATCCCAAAATAATGAGTGTATCAGTGATAAACACCAATTAATTAAAGGTGAAAGTGATAAGTGGAAAAAGATATTATAAATAAAAAAAAAAGTAGTAATAGATAAGAAAACACGTAGTAAATCATTGATGAACCAATAAATGATTTAAGTGAGCTTATGGAAAATTATATAATTAAGGATAGTTAGAAATAATATTTAAAGTAGAGATAAATAAAGGATGTAATGTTATTCAGGGAGAAAGCCCATGTAAAAACAGTCTGTGTTAACATGGAATGGAGAAAAGAAGTAGTAATGAAATAAGAATTTAAGTATATAATTAAAAAACACCCAATGTTAGAAGGGAAAATAAATTTAATAAGTTTGAAAGAAGTGATGATGTTTCTCACTCAAAATAATAGTCAAAGGAATGAAATGAATGTTAAACCAACAGTAACTAATAACTTATAAAGAATTGTTCGTTTTAATGTTATGAACAGGATATGGCTGAAAGAAACTTGCAGTCCATAGGCCTAATTGTTATGTTTTAAATATTAAGATATAGAAAACAATCTTGACATGTAATCAGACCACAAACAGACTCAAAACACAACACAAACAATTATGATAACAAAATAAAGCCCATCAGGCTGAAATGAAATGTAATTAAATGAAATAAGTAAAATACCATAATGGCTACTTAGGCCTATGAAAATGCCTAACTGTCAGAAACACACAAATACAAATTATAAGCAAATAACAAAGAAATTAACAAATCTAAGGCAAGTAACTAGCCCGTAATTATGTATAAATCATTTTAAAAGAGAAATGTTACTATAAAAGTTTAATTTAAAAGAGATATGTAATTATCAAATGTCAACATAATTAGACAAAAATTAATATACAATAGAACATGACCTTATGAGGTATTGTTTTAATCTTTGAAAGGAAAGAAATACAATAGTGATAATATTTATTACCCAGAAGGGATGACAGAAGAATAAAATCAATCAGAAAATATATAATAAATTTGAATAAAAATTTAAAATATCTTAACAATGCTTTTAATGGAGGCCTTAACCAATCAAAGGATTACTGTTACCATAGAAACGGGCCGTTGGATACTAATTTTCCGTTAAATTCATGAGACTTGGAAAAATTACGCTTAAGTAAGAGGTACGCAAGATTGAGATGACCAAAATTTTAATTTAAACAGTTCAATAAACGTTTAGAAGTCGACAGCAAGAACCAATGACGAGGAGATGAAGAGCTTCAATTATTAACAGATGTCCAGGAACCAAATAAACAAAATTAAATAGCAGAAATTCCCAAGGCGAAATTGAAGAAGATGCCAGCAGCCTAAGTCACCCCAAAATTGATGAATTTCCATTACCCCAGAGCGACGACACATCGTAACCTTCTGAACAGATAAGTATCAACTAAATTCAATAATCCCAGAAACCAAATCACTTTAAATATTTCTCAAATCAATCAAAAATTCTCACTATCAAGTAAAATTAATTTTCTTTCAAGGATTGAATAAAAATAAACTTACGTAAAACAATTGTTAACTTAGAAATAACCTCGCATTAGTGTGCAACATTTGTAACAACTATTACGACATTACTGAACAATTTGTAAACACACTTTATACCATTTAAGTACGGATAAGGTACGGTAGTATATTTTTTTAATGTAACCAACTATTATGTTTTCTTTATAATCCAAAGAACCCCAGATTTTGAACAAATTACTATATTGTGTGCTAACAGACGCCATATCGGCTTCAGTATAAATCATTTAAAAATCAATTTCGTCAACTTAGAGACATATGTTTCATGTTCTAAGCCGGAGCAACTTTATTGAAAAATAATTTATAATACTTTTGTCACATTGAGTAATGACTAAATCATAATTAAAATTACAGTACAGAGTATTACCATATTTTATTTCGTAGGAAGTTGTATAATATATGTGTGTGTTAGCAATTCCACTGAGTAAACAACTAGCGCTCTTGCCAAGTGGGCAATACAACAAGCTGTACAGAGGCGGGAATCATTTGAACGCTGACAACACCACTATAACTAGTAAATTCACAAATTTAATTGTTTTAAAATAAACAATTTGGCGCCACCCGGGATTCGCAACCCCTATGAATAAACAGGTAGGTTGTACTGATAATTGAGACCACGTTACAGACTTCAGTAGTAACGACCATTAATGTAACGACTGGTGTGAGACGGACTCACCACACTAACATTTTCTACACGTAAAAAACAGGTGTACACCTTTTACAGATACGCACCACTCTAATAGAGCGTTACAGGTGTGCTGAGTCAAAAGATTCAGCGCTAGTTCAGTCATTTTATTGGCAGTTTTGACGTTATTGGCAGTACGAAATTTAAGGCAGTAATTAGTGCTGCGCTCTACCCGCAGATAGGAGAAACTACCGTTTTCTATTTTACACTGTTTGGTCGGTGTCGGCATCTGTCGGCTTGCGGTGGTACGAAAATTCCCGTGCTGCTCCCTGGCGTTAATTGCGGTACGCAAACGTTGACGATGCCGAATTATCTAAGTTTTTCTAACAAAATACTTCAGGGTTGACGGAAGCTATTTTCTCTTCGGTGGAGAGGAGAGTTAATTCCATCTTCTACTTCTAATAACTATGGAAAAATAGTTTCTTAAACGACTGCAGTGAGTCTTAATTACATTATATTAATTATGTACTAAATTTCACGGGAGAAAACGTTGTTTTAGTAAGCCTGAGTGAGCATGCCCACTTGTTGAATCATGCATTGTGAGAGACGTAATTGTTGTAGAGTTTTTATAAACCGATAAAACTAGATTATTGGAGTGTCTGAATCTCAGCCCTAAAACCTAAAGTACATTAACAACAAAATAATTAAGTTTGAACTTTCATTAACACCGATGTAACGAGATTGTGTTGTGCACTTAACCTATTGCACCATGCGTCGTCATTAAGTGGTATAAAGTTTTGCTAAGAATATTAGTAAAACCTTATACATATATATGGGAACTTACTCAGGCACGTTTTAAATGTAAATCATGTCACATTCAAATTAATGGTGTTCTCAAAATTATATGGAGTAAAAAACTATGTGTTTTAAATAAATTCTGCACCACGTGGTAACCACAATTTCACTCAAAGTAATAAGTTCATAAGATGTTACAGAGCCAAGATAAATTATTATATTGCAAAAAGCAACTCACATTCGGTGAGGTTCAGTTTATAAAGAATCATTGTTAGAGAGTTTTTAAATAAGGCATGTTGGCCAAAATAATTTTACCAAGTTTCATTATGTAGCCCATAACTAGGTGTTGTCTTTATATATGATTTTGGAGGGTGTCCAAACAGTGGGGGCATTTGTGTGTGGTCTCTCACTAAAAATATAATGTGTGATCAGGGTTCGCCGATCAGAGACAGAGTCCGGCTACATGACTGAACAAATTCCATCTTAAAAGCTACACACTCGCCACCGAAGAGAATTAGCTCACCACAACAACAACAACATGCCAATCATAAGATCGCCACGTTACCGATAAAAGATCATCCTTCTGGACCCATAAGCAGGTGAAAAACAACCATTTATAATTAACACGTAGAATCAACATGGCATCACCAGTTACACATAACCATCAGTTTCTACCGTTCAAAGTAAACATTCATTTGGATCCCCAATTGATGGGACAGTTTAGTGTGTACACTAAGAAAAAGAATTAATTGTAAAATTTCAATATATTTATAGTAAATTGTCAGTTCAGAGACTGACATGGTCATAAGACAGCATCCAACATAGATTTCCACTCATTTCTTTATAGGGCTATCGCTACAGATTTAAAGTCAGTTTTGTTATTAGTAATTTTCTCAAGTTTAATTTACTATGCATAAAAACATATATTTTCTCTTATTTTTAAAATCAGTTTATTTCATTTGTATAAAAAGATTACTGGGGAGGTAGGCGGATTTTTAACGAGTTTCAACCAAGCTATGCATGTCGAAACACTTTTCAACTTGTTTGTCAAGACTTTGTCGAGACTTGTTTGTTGAAACAAGCCGAAAGTTGAATGAACATGTCCGTCTCTGACCTAAGTGTATTTTTTATAAGGTGCTAATATTGTGCAATTTTTCTCTTTTCATTAACTGGCCCTATTTAAGTATATATAAATTCTTTATACTAATTCTGATAACTGGGGGGCGTTAATTATTTTAAACAATTTTTATTTCTCACCCTAATTAAGTATTTTAGCACTTAGCCACTTAGGCACTTACCTTTGAATTTTTATTAGGTCCTGGGGACATTTGTATGCTATACATTCTCTTATACACATGACGTGCAATTAACCCACACCATGTGGGTACTATTATAAATGTAAATTTCTTATCCTAATTCGGATTATTATAAACGGAAAAGTTAGAATTTATATACACCAGAAGGGTAATATAAAAAAAAGGGCGTGGCAAGAGACCTTTATGTATTTTATGTACACTGTTGTATAATGTATTTTTGTCCTGTGGAACATGTTATGTCTGTATATTTCTGTGTACATTTTGGGGGAGATATATATATATATATATAAATATTATGCATTACTGTACTTTTGGTGGGAACTTGGGATATAGGGATTTCTTATTCAGGGCCTTTTACAACAGAAAGTTAACACATGTAGTCATGTGGATATATCCTTTTCATTTTCTTTTTAAGGGAGGTATTCTATCTCAATAATCGTGGCTGATCATTTCTTTAAATAAATTATTTATTTTATTTAACAGTATAACAAGTATAGGAAGTGTCACCTTTAAAATTTATTTAATTTGTTGCGTAATTATTTTATTATTAATAGTAACAAGGAATGAAATTATTTATCTTCATTGATTCATATACAGTATTCTAAAAGGAACACATGATATAAATTTTATATTTTAATAAATAGTTTAATGGGAGTTCTATTTTGAGGTTAATGATTATTTTAAATTTTCAATTAATTGATGGTGTGACATAGCAATTATTTTCTTGGATTTAGTTAATATTTTTCAGGTGGCCTTGTTGAGACAGTATACTTATTTATTTAACTATTTTTAAAGGGGAATTAAAGATGACTGTTGTATTTATTTATTCATTATATTTTTATTATGAGATAGAATAATAAAAGGGGATTTGTTAATTATTTAATTCTTGAGTTTTCATTGCAAGTCCCGTCTCACTGGATCCAGCGCAATTTTTAGCTTCTCTAGGCCTTAGCCTAGTTTTAATTAACTTGTGGCCCCTCTTTACAAAAGGAAATATTCTTTTGTTTTAACTACTCAAGATGAAGTAGGGGTTACATTTGGTAGCAGAGCGCGCTTACGATGTGGGTCCTGTGGGTGTGACGGGGCTTGCAAACTTAGGAAATATTTTGGAACTTTCACAATGTTAAGTTCAAATAGAACTTAGAAAAATTTTAAAGGCCCTATATCCCAAAGTTGAAAATATTTTGTTAGTTTTAAGGTTTGAAATATATGTATATGTACTTGCCCGCCTTGCATAGTGAATAGTGCCACGTGGTAGGAAATATTAGAAGGGGAAATCCCTGGGCAAGACTTATCGCAGTCGGTGCTTGGTTAGTTTGAGTTTACCTTGCCCATGTTCGGGGAGGTGTTGCCGTTTTTGTGATTATGCGGTATGGCCCGATCGGCAGTCGGTTTCTTCCGATAAATGGTAGCCGGAGGTAACCTAAGAAATGTTAAAATAAATTTTCGTTGGTCGGTATTTTGTTTTTCGTGTTGTGTGTGTGTCGCGTTCCTTTTGTCTGGTGTAATCGAGTGTGAGCTGTTCAGGTAGTGGGCTAGTTCTCGCATCGGTAGGTGGACCCGCAGTCTACTCTTTGGAAGAACAGTACTTGGGTTTTTCAGATTCTGGTTTTATTTAAAATAAGTTTTAAAGTTTATGTTAAGTGTGCCGACCACGAAGTGAAGATGACTTCAATGAATCCTGAGTTGTTTTTAAGGGAGGAAATTGAGTTCGAGCTCCGGGCCCGGGGTAAAGAAACCCGAGGCAATGTCCAAACCTTACGGCGGCTGCTCCGTGAAGCGCTGGCCGCGGGTGATGCGCTCTCCAGGGTCACTGTCACTGACCCCGAGAGTGAGTGGGAACGGTGTACGGAAAAATGGGGTGAGCTGCAGGAGTTGGCTCAATCCGTCGAAAGTTTGGAGGAGGGACCGGGATGCTCTCTCGTTGTCCGGCGGATCCGGCAACGTATGCAGCACTTGATTCATCGGCTGCAGAATTTACTGGCACAAGTCAGTGAACCGCCATATAATATACCGCCACCATATAATATAACAGACATAATACAGGAGATTACCTCGACCCTCCAAGGGTCACCACCGGTAAGAGCATCCACCCCAATTCCGGTTGTGGAGGAGTCCGTGGTCTCAGCGGTGAACACTTCTTCATACAGAGAAGTAGAGCCTGTACTGACTGGTTCGGGGGTGGCAACGTACAACCGCCTGCCCAACCCACTTGCTCATATAATACAACAACTTCCAGTCGTGGACGGACTGGAAGCAGACAAACTATTACCTTTTTTCAAAATAGTCTTTGAATTGAAGGACTATCCGGGTATGCTGGAGCGAACGGTGCTCGAACTCATCTTCCCCTACTGTCGCGGTACCATGGCTGACAGGGTGGCGGAGGTAATGCGACGCAAGGAAGGTGTGGATGAGTTCCATCGGGTGGTGCTGAGGGCGTTCGTACCCAGTAGACTGATGGAGCAATTGCGCCATCGTCATTTTTATAGAGTACAGGCACGGGGCGAAACATTGGCCCAGTACGTGCTGCGAATGCGCCAGGTAGCTCGTATTCTGGGAATGGGCATGTCGGAGGAAGAGGTAGTACAACACATTCTCGACGGCGTCTCTGCCGACGACCGTCTGCGACTAGTTTTTGCACAGCGGCCGCAGTGGTTTACCGACCTGGAGCGACTCTGCGTTATGACGGAAACCATGCAGATGACCGACCAGGCGAGCGGAAACAGTAGACGAGCCGAACCAAGACCTCAGACATCGGAAGGGACCAGAGAGCCTACCTTCCCCCGACAAGCCCAGCCAGCTCGAAATCGTCAGCAAACAAATTCAAATTCTGTGAATTGTTATAATTGTAACCGCCCGGGACACGTGGCGAGAAATTGTACGCGAGGGCGCGCGCGACCAGCACCACCTATGTCTAGACCAGCGCCAAAAAACTAAGTAGACAGGGGAAGATATTTCGGAGGATGTCTTCCCCCCGCTTCAATTCTGTTCAACTTCCGCCGACCTCCAGGCAGTCGTTAAAAGACCAATCTTCTAATATCAAGGTCCAGTCCGCTACCTCGCAACAACTTTCTGTATGCCCCTTTCTGTCGCTCGAGGTAAAGGGGGGTCAGCTCAGAGCCTTAGTTGACTCCGGTTCAGCCCGATCCATCATTTCATCTCGGGTACATGCGGACCTTGAACGACAGGGTTTAATTAAAAGGTCAGACAAGTCATCTGCAATATGCTGGACGGCATCCCGGGAAATCTTGCCTATCTCCCGGGTTACTTCCTTTAAGATCAAAATCGATGGGTTTTCTTGGGTGTGGTCTTTTCTGGTTTCTCCTGCTCTGGGAGTGGATTGTATCATTGGTGCCGATTTCATCGCAAAAAGTGGTCTCGTGCTGGACATCCAAGCGCACCAATGTTTTTTTAAATTTAATCGGGAGGTTTTAATTCCGTTCCTTGGGTACCAGGGCGCAAAGCCGGGTATCCAAGAAGTAGCTTGTCCCGATTCTGCACGAGACCATCTCACTCCATCCCAGCAGACGGCCTTAGATCATTTGTGTGAGGAATTTCCCGAGGTGTTAACTCCTACGTTGGGACTCACACACCTGCTGGAATACAAAATCAGCCTTACAGATTCGAAAATAGTGAGGTCACACCCTTACAAGTTTGCCCCTCCAAAGATGACCATTCTGCGAGAGAAGGTTCAAGAATTATTGGACCAAGGGGTGATTGAACCTTCTCATTCCAGCTATGCCAGTCCAGCATTTTTAGTGCCAAAGCCTGGTGGCAAACAAAGAATGGTTATTGATTACAGGAAGTTGAACGCCAATATCGAGGTGGATTCTGTTCCCCTCCCGGATTTACATTCGGCCTTTGATTGGTTCAGTGGGGCCAGATTTTATACCATTATCGATCTGAACGCGGCCTACCATCAGATACCTCTTGCCAAAGAAAGTAAACCATATACGGCTTTTTGTGTACCCTGGAATTTGTACCAGTACACAAGGGTTCCCATGGGTTTGGCTGTGGGGGCCCAGACACTTACTCGCCTTCTCGACACTGTCTTTCACGACATCAAATTCCGTTTCGTCTATAATTATCTTGACGATCTTTTGGTATATAGCGAGACTTTCGGAGATCATCTGAGGCATTTAAGAGAGGTGTTGGGTCGTTTAAGAGAGGCTGGCCTCACTGTCAATCCCGAAAAGGTTCGTTTCGCCCAAGAGAGTATTTGTTTCTTGGGCCATTTAATTTCATACAAGGGCGTGACGGTAGACCCAGAGAGGACACAAGGCATCCGTGACTTTCCTCCGCCAAGGGATGCGAAAGGCATAGCGAGATTCGTCGGTATGATAAATTTTTATCGGCGTTTCATACCGAATATCGCTGAAATTGCCGCTCCCTTGAATGAACTGAGGAAGAAGGGGCAAAGTTTACATGGGAGGAAAACCAACAGAAGGCTTTCGCTACCTTAAAGGAAGCCATCATTTCCCCACCGGTGTTGCGGATGCCCGACTTTTCAAAGCCGTTCATTTTGCAGACGGACGCGAGTTCGGTTGCGCTCGGAGCGGTCCTTTCCCAAGTTATTGACGACGCTAGGCAGCCTGTGGCTTTTATCTCACGCACGTTGACCCTGCAAGAACGTAAATCATCCGTTTATGAGCTAGAGTGTTTAGCTGTTGTGTACGCTCTAGATAAGTTCAGGCGTTTCCTGGAACATGCTGAGTTCCTGCTCGAGACCGACAATCAGGCTCTCTCATGGCTTCTAGCTCATCCCCGGCAACTGGGTAAAATTGGTAGATGGGTGGTGAAAATCTCATCCTTTAAGTTCACCGTGCAACACATCAGGGGATCCCAGAATGTGGTTGCAGATGCCTTATCCCGTATGTTTGCCCAACCCAGTGATGCCCAAGCTGAGCAATCCTGTTCCGTTCTTCTTGATTTTCCATTAGCCTTCACTGATGTGTTACCCCATCAGTTAAACGACGAAGTGCTGGGTCAAGTCATCCAAAATATTAAGCAGGGTAACGTACAGGCCCCTTATTTCTTGTCCAAGGGAGTCCTTTGTTGTCGAGAAAGAAAAGGACGAGCACCTAAAATCGTGCTGCCTAGCAAATTAGTGCCCATGGTCTTCAGTTATTACCATGATTCCCCAATCGGAGGCCACAAGGGAATTTCGAAGACCATTTCCAGTATTAGGAAACATTTTATCTGGAAGGGCATGGATAGAGACATCGCGACGAGAGTAAAAAACTGTCATCTGTGTGGCTTGAGCAAGCCTGCCCGGAACACGAAATTAGGGTTGTTATCTTCTGAGGTGGCGAGCAGACCAATGGAAAAGTTATTTATTGACTACGTGGGGCCGTTCCCCCGTAGCAAGTCAGGTAATGCTTACCTGCTTGTTTGTATAGATGCTTTTTCAAAGTTTGCCTGGCTACTGCCCTTACGACAGGCAACCGCTCGTTTGACCATCAACGCTTTACAGAACCACGTTTTTCAGCATTTCGGTCTTCCGACCATCATTGTCTTGGACAATGGCCCGCAATTTATTTCAAACGAATTCAGGCGTATGTGTTTCGCCAGTGGCATCAAACACGTAACCACTTCCCCTTATTACCCACAACCGTCCCATGCGGAGAGATTCAATCGGAATCTCCGGTCCGCCTTGATTGCTTATCACGCTGAGCAACAAACCACCTGGGATCAGAATCTGAAGTGGTTACAATTAGCCTTCAACACGGCCAGACACGACAGTCATCAGGCCGTGCCCTTTGAAATTTTGTTTGGATTCTCGCCCGCACTCCCGTTGACCAACCTATGGGATATCGAAGATCTTCTGCCGCGGGAGCCCAATCATAGAACTGCGGAGAGATGGAAAATGGCTCGGAAGATTTTGCTGCGAGCGCACGAGCGGGTCCGTCGGCGTTATAATCAGGGGCGTATTCCAAACCCCTTCCGGATTGGTGACTGGGTCTATTGCCAAAGCCACCCACTCAGCTCGGCCGCCGACAAACGTGTTGCGAAACTATGCTACCGTTGGTCGGGGCCATACCGTATCATAGGATTTACGTCACCCGTGACGGCCCGGATGGGCGTACCGGGAGACAAACAAAAATTGATGACAAGCCACATTTCCAAACTCAAACGTTGTCGGGGGCTATCAAAAACGTTCGAAGGGGGATAGTCCCCGTAAAGATAGGACGGACGTCCTTGTTAAATGTGGAAGTCGTGTTCAGGCGAAGGGGGCGAGCCTCAGGAGATCGGAAGATCTACCTAGCTAGGAATCTTTCTTTTGTCTTTTGCTGTCTCTCTCTCTTGTGCGGTATGCGGACTCTGATCAGGTCAGCATGCAGCACCCGCACACTTACATAATACATACCTTCTTTCGTCTCTTTCATTTTCCTTTTTGATTTCTGTTCTCCTGAGAGCAAGCTCAGCAGAGCCAACCCAACCACGACGTCCACCGGTATCTTTTGGGGAGAGGTACACTGCAGGGTACCCTCCTGGCCTTTAACGTTGGGGCAACTATGTTGCCCTTTTGGGGTGAGGGTGTGCTGAGTCAAAAGATTCAGCGCTAGTTCAGTCATTTTATTGGCAGTTTTGACGTTATTGGCAGTACGAAATTTAAGGCAGTAATTAGTGCTGCGCTCTACCCGCAGATAGGAGAAACTACCGTTTTCTATTTTACACTGTTTGGTCGGTGTCGGCATCTGTCGGCTTGCGGTGGTACGAAAATTCCCGTGCTGCTCCCTGGCGTTAATTGCGGTACGCAAACGTTGACGATGCCGAATTATCTAAGTTTTTCTAACAAAATACTTCAGGGTTGACGGAAGCTATTTTCTCTTCGGTGGAGAGGAGAGTTAATTCCATCTTCTACTTCTAATAACTATGGAAAAATAGTTTCTTAAACGACTGCGGTGAGTCTTAATTACATTATATTAATTATGTACTAAATTTCACGGGAGAAAACGTTGTTTTAGTAAGCCTGAGTGAGCGTGCCCACTTGTTGAATCATGCATTGTGAGAGACGTAATTGTTGTAGAGTTTTTATAAACCGATAAAACTAGATTATTGGAGTGTCTGAATCTCGGCCCTAAAACCTAAAGTACATTAACAACAAAATAATTAAGTTTGAACTTTCATTAACACCGATGTAACGAGATTGTGTTGTGCACTTAACCTATTGCACCATGCGTCGTCATTAAGTGGTATAAAGTTTTGCTAAGAATATTAGTAAAACCTTATACATATATATGGGAACTTACTCAGGCACGTTTTAAATGTAAATCATGTCACATTCAAATTAATGGTGTTCTCAAAATTATATGGAGTAAAAAACTATGTGTTTTAAATAAATTCTGCACCACGTGGTAACCACAATTTCACTCAAAGTAATAAGTTCATAAGATGTTACAGAGCCAAGATAAATTATTATATTGCAAAAAGCAACTCACATTCGGTGAGGTTCAGTTTATAAAGAATCATTGTTAGAGAGTTTTTAAATAAGGCATGTTGGCCAAAATAATTTTACCAAGTTTCATTATGTAGCCCATAACTAGGTGTTGTCTTTATATATGATTTTGGAGGGTGTCCAAACAGTGGGGGCATTTGTGTGTGGTCTCTCACTAAAAATATAATGTGTGATCAGGGTTCGCCGATCAGAGACAGAGTCCGGCTACATGACTGAACAAATTCCATCTTAAAAGCTACACACTCGCCACCGAAGAGAATTAGCTCACCACAACAACAACAACATGCCAATCATAAGATCGCCACGTTACCGATAAAAGATCATCCTTCTGGACCCATAAGCAGGTGAAAAACAACCATTTATAATTAACACGTAGAATCAACATGGCATCACCAGTTACACATAACCATCAGTTTCTACCGTTCAAAGTAAACATTCATTTGGATCCCCAATTGATGGGACAGTTTAGTGTGTACACTAAGAAAAAGAATTAATTGTAAAATTTCAATATATTTATAGTAAATTGTCAGTTCAGAGACTGACATGGTCATAAGACAGCATCCAACATAGATTTCCACTCATTTCTTTATAGGGCTATCGCTACAGATTTAAAGTCAGTTTTGTTATTAGTAATTTTCTCAAGTTTAATTTACTATGCATAAAAACATATATTTTCTCTTATTTTTAAAATCAGTTTATTTCATTTGTATAAAAAGATTACTGGGGAGGTAGGCGGATTTTTAACGAGTTTCAACCAAGCTATGCATGTCGAAACACTTTTCAACTTGTTTGTCAAGACTTTGTCGAGACTTGTTTGTTGAAACAAGCCGAAAGTTGAATGAACATGTCCGTCTCTGACCTAAGTGTATTTTTTATAAGGTGCTAATATTGTGCAATTTTTCTCTTTTCATTAACTGGCCCTATTTAAGTATATATAAATTCTTTATACTAATTCTGATAACTGGGGGGCGTTAATTATTTTAAACAATTTTTATTTCTCACCCTAATTAAGTATTTTAGCACTTAGCCACTTAGGCACTTACCTTTGAATTTTTATTAGGTCCTGGGGACATTTGTATGCTATACATTCTCTTATACACATGACGTGCAATTAACCCACACCATGTGGGTACTATTATAAATGTAAATTTCTTATCCTAATTCGGATTATTATAAACGGAAAAGTTAGAATTTATATACACCAGAAGGGTAATATAAAAAAAAGGGCGTGGCAAGAGACCTTTATGTATTTTATGTACACTGTTGTATAATGTATTTTTGTCCTGTGGAACATGTTATGTCTGTATATTTCTGTGTACATTTTGGGGGAGATATATATATATATATAAATATTATGCATTACTGTACTTTTGGTGGGAACTTGGGATATAGGGATTTCTTATTCAGGGCCTTTTACAACAGAAAGTTAACACATGTAGTCATGTGGATATATCCTTTTCATTTTCTTTTTAAGGGAGGTATTCTATCTCAATAATCGTGGCTGATCATTTCTTTAAATAAATTATTTATTTTATTTAACAGTATAACAAGTATAGGAAGTGTCACCTTTAAAATTTATTTAATTTGTTGCGTAATTATTTTATTATTAATAGTAACAAGGAATGAAATTATTTATCTTCATTGATTCATATACAGTATTCTAAAAGGAACACATGATATAAATTTTATATTTTAATAAATAGTTTAATGGGAGTTCTATTTTGAGGTTAATGATTATTTTAAATTTTCAATTAATTGATGGTGTGACATAGCAATTATTTTCTTGGATTTAGTTAATATTTTTCAGGTGGCCTTGTTGAGACAGTATACTTATTTATTTAACTATTTTTAAAGGGGAATTAAAGATGACTGTTGTATTTATTTATTCATTATATTTTTATTATGAGATAGAATAATAAAAGGGGATTTGTTAATTATTTAATTCTTGAGTTTTCATTGCAAGTCCCATCTCACTGGATCCAGCGCAATTTTTAGCTTCTCTAGGCCTTAGCCTAGTTTTAATTAACTTGTGGCCCCTCTTTACAAAAGGAAATATTCTTTTGTTTTAACTACTCAAGATGAAGTAGGGGTTTCACAGGTTTGGCTTCCATTGCGGGGCTTAAATAAGACGGACGACCTCAATACAGATACGACGGAGTCAATAATTCGTTACACTGCATTTCTTGTTTTCTCATAGTTGCCGACGAAAATTAGGTTTTTTGCGATATTATCTTTCGTATATCTCAAAATTTCTTTCCTAATTAAAGCCCTTTTAAGTTGAGCGCCATCTTGTAACGTCTCGCGGGATAAGATCGGATAAGAGTCTAAACAATAATACTTTACTTAATTAAATCGATGGTTTATTTGCCCCACTTTGTTAGCGTCATCTTGTAACGTAATATTTTTTGCTGTTACTTATTGATTATATTTGTGAATGTTTAAAAGCCCCAATGTTGGGTTCGCCATCTTGTAACGTCTCGCGGGATAAATCGGATAGTATCGTTAGATCTTATCGTCACTCTTGCGATCGTCACAGAATTCGTTATATTTTATGTTTACAGTTCCAAAAAAATGAAATCGAGGGTGTGTGATTTGGGAGAATTCAATGAAGTTGTTTGACCGTAGTTAGGAGAGAGAGTGCAAAAAGTATTATCCTCTTGGCATACAATTACTTAATTTAAATTTCTCCGCTCATGAAACCAGCTGATTTTGACGTTTACAAACAAATTGGAGGTTAAATTACCACCAATGGTATGTAATATTTTCTGGTTGTCCGTCCTCTTCTTTGTCTCCTGACGATCTGTGAACAACTACCCTCTACTGAAAATAATACACATTTTATTCAAATAACAAAGTATTCATTGTATTTATTTAATAAATACAATGTTTTTTATCTTCTCCCAATACAGAAAGTTATAATCGATTCTCCCTGTCAACACAACATTAGTTCGATCTTATTTGGTAAACATAGAAAGTATAACAAATATTTTTATCCTTTATAAAATATAAAACAATAAAGAATTAATTTATTAATTTCCCAGGGTTATTTGTAAGTTCTTTGTACTATGAGACGGTCAGAAATGAATAATTTAATACCAAGCTTTACATTAAAAAAGAGATTATATATTTTTTTCTTCAGCATGTAGTTCCGGGTTTATCCGCCAGATCGCAGGTTACGTTCCTTCACTATACACAAAATTATTTAATGGCGACTAGAAACTCACAGAGATTCGTTATGATGATTTTTTTGGTTAACGAAAATAATAACTTATCTAAAAATGAACTTTTTCTTGTGAAAACTTACTTTTTTCGTTGGACGCGTTTCGGCGTACGTATCCGCCTTCTTCAG
Organism: Magicicada septendecula; assembly: GCA_034769895.1. Lineage (NCBI taxonomy): Eukaryota > Metazoa > Arthropoda > Insecta > Hemiptera > Cicadidae > Magicicada > Magicicada septendecula. The sequence continues at coordinate 263,310,645 of CM068368.1, read as the reverse complement.
CTTGGAGTCTGACTCGAAGCTGAAGAAGGCGGATACGTACGCCGAAACGCGTCCAACGAAAAAAGTAAGTTTCACAAGAAAAAGTTCATTTTTAGATAAGTGTTAGTGCTGTGAAAGAAGAGATGAATAATCAAGACAACGAAAATAATAAAGTTTGTTTTCACCTCTTTTCCTGAAGTGTTTAAAGATATGGTGCTGTTTCTAGTGTTATGAAGTTATAGTTGATATGTAACTTAGTTAAATTTATTTGGATACGATCTCACCAAAATCTCGAAGTGCTGGAGACTAGGCCTGGATCTAGTCGTTAAATTTTTTCCAAGTTTTGTCAAATAAAGGGCGTGGATGGTGCTACTTGAAGGAGTTCTAACATAAGGTGGACATCACTCGTCAATTTTTATTAAATTTCGCACTAGTTATTCCAAAAGTATTCATTAATTTTCAAATTTTAAATAGGCATTACACTTTTTTCCAAACGTTCACTTCCCAATCGTTTTAACAATTAAATTCAATCTTGTTAGTTGGTTACTCATAGTAACCAAGATTTTTTATAGTTTTTTATTGATGAATCTACATACTTTTGAGTATATAGGCTATTATTAATTATTATAAATTTATATCTTTTTTATAGAAAAATAATCCTTTTTAAATTTTGTTTATAATCAAATTTAATTTATCTAAGGTTTTTCTTTCTATTTTCTCTTAAGCTTATACATAGGTCTTTAATATTTTAATTTCCTTCAATTTTATTTATTTATTATTTGCTTCAAGTATCCTTACTCTAAACTATTTTCCTATGCCATCTTGCTCACATAGTATTATTTTATATTATTATTATTTTATACCTAACCCTGGGTTATCTTATCTTTAAACACAATTATTACATTAAACATTAAAAATTATTCCTAGGTACAAGACGTTTGTGGCCTACACAAATAAAATTACACAAAGTACAAAAAAAATACAAAATTGGTCAGCAGCAATATAGTCCACTGCTACAATTGATTGTTTTTTCATCTACAGTATAAATCTGTAAGATGCTTTTTTTTAAAAAGTTTCCCCTCTCACTATGTACACTATATCTCACTTTGTACACTATATGTCACTTTGTTATTGATTACAGTGTTCTGTAGTACAAAGTATTCTATAGCTAGGTACATAATACCCATTTCTGACCTTTAGAGTGGGGTGATTGTGTTATCATTTTTGGGCATGGGTTATGTAACGTTACAATATATATATATATATATATATATATATATATATATATATATTGTAACGGTACATAACCCGGTCCCAATAAATTAACTCATGATAATATAAAGGTCAGAAATGGGTAACCTGTAACTAGCTCTAAATTAAAGTATATCATTAAAAATGATAAACAATTCGAGTGATATACGGTGCAAAGTGAGTTATAGTGTACCCATTGAGGTAAAAAATAAAAGTGAAGGTAACTTATTACAGAACTGTGCTGTAGGTTTGGAAATTATAAAACTATGAGAGTAGGCTATAATACTATTAACTGATTTTGTATTTTTATTTATTTATTGTAATATTTATATTGTATGGACAACCAATTGTTATACATAAGTTAATGTTATATTTTTTAAAATATTTGTGTTATAATATTAGGATAACCCAGGGTTAGTTTTAAAAAACATAAAAACTTTTAAATTATCAAAGGATAATACAAAATTAAAATAATACTATGAGGGAGATGGTAGCAGGAAGTAGTGCAGTGTAGGAATACTATGAGATACTAATAAAAAATATATATAAATTTATTTAAAGATAATAAAATTATCAAATATTTATATACAAGGTCATAAGAAAATGAATAAAAACTTATTATGTAAAACAAATTAATAAAGAAACCGGAATGGAAAAGAATTATTTTTCGGTAAATAAAATATAAATTTATAATAATTACAAACTGCCTGTATAATAAAAATACTATGGGTTACTAAGAGTGACGGAAATAACAAGTATTGTTAATAATAAATTTTTTGAAATAAAACCATAGAGTTGAAGAAATGATGCTACTACAATTATAATAAAAATAACCTTTTTGGAACTTTGGAGGAGTGAAAATTAATACTAAATTAACAAGCAACATGACCACTGTATAATCATCCATGATTTATCAAAATTAAATGGTTATCCTCCTTACTAAACAGTGAAAGAAAACCTTCTGATGATTCAACCTGGTTTCACCACAGTTCGAGTTGACGGTCGAAAAATGCGCCAGACGGTAAGGAAATTATAACGCAAGACGGACCTCACCAGCGAAAAAGCTTCATTCCAATAAGAACCATACGGAGCGAGGTAATATAAACATTTTGTTTAATAGTTCAAGAAGAAAACGCATTCCGAACGTTGATATAGAAAACAAAATAGTCATTTAATCACATGTTTTTTTTAAAGTAAACAAAGACACGCTGCTCTCTTACGGACATTCCAGGAACTACATACTACACGAAAATATAAACAAATTTATTTAATATTTTTTCGGTATTTGTAAAGCTTAGTAATTATCCATTTCTGACACTCTCGTAACAAAAAGAACTTACCCTGAACCCTGGGGAATTATTAAGAATTATATATTAATTGATGTTTTTTTTAAATAGTGTAAAATCTGGTAAACAAAACCATATAGGTTTTTTCTCTTTAGACAATTCCATGTTGACTCTGTGAAGTCGAGATTATGTTTTATTTAAGGAAAGATCAATTGTGATACTTGTATTTTGGTGGCAGGAAACAAAAACCAATAATATAAATAAATAATATTATTGAAAAATAATCTTGAATAATAAAGTGTGTTATAATTTTTGTAGTGGGTAGTTGTAATAAATTTCAGCACAAAGACAGAAGAAATCAACACATCGGATCAAATTTTGCTACAGAGTATGCTGGTTGAACTAAGCGTAGAAACTTATCTCACAGTCAGCTGATTTAAATCACAGCGAACAATTTGAAAAAATCCGAAATCGTCTAAACCGCGTGTAAATAATTGGTACTTACTCTCTCTTCTTCACAAGGCTGAACAACTTCCCGCCTGGACCCCAAATCACACACTCTCGATTTCTGTTTAGATTGAGTAACATTAAATAAAATCCTTTATTTATTAATTTAAAAAAAAAAAAAGTCAGTTATTATAATTCATAAGTGGCGACTGCGGAGAGGCGGAAACTTTAATATCAGAAAAACCGCTACGTTACAGAATTGACGCTAACAAGTGGTGCATATAAAATAATTCTACTCCGCCTCTCAACGAAAAAGCAGGACGTTACAGAATTGGCGCTCAACATAAAAGGGCGGTAATTAGAAAAGAATTTTGAAATTTACTAAAAATATATATCAAAAAATCTAATTATCGTTGGCAGTTATGAGAAAACCAGAAATGCATAATACCCGAGGCAAATCGAAGAAGAGGGCAGAAGAAAAGGAGATTGAAGAAGGTGGACAGGAACAAGAAATAGAATTAGTCACGGACAGTGAAATGGACCAACTGACAGGTGATAAAGAAGAAACCGAAGTAGTTAGGGACCCGGAAACGGAAATAATTGAAGAGGATGCCCAAGGGGACCAATCAGAAAAAGCGGAAGCCAGAAGAGAACCAGATTGGCAAGAAATGATGAGGATGATGATGGAGAAAATTGATAGCATTAAGGAAAGCAATAAACAAACCATAGATGAGAACTCAAGGAAACAAAATGAAACCTTGAGCGAGAAATTTGATAAAATAGATGAGAATTTTAAGAAACAGGAGGAAAACTCGAAGCAAACCAATGAGGAAAATAAGGAGAATTTTAAGAAACAGGAGGAAAACTTGAAGCAAACCAATGAGGAAAATAAGGAGAATTTTAAGAAGCAGGAGGAACAAAATAGACAGACCAATGAGAAAATAGATAGCATTCAGGAAAGTTTAGTCAAACAACTAAATGAAAAAATAGAAACCATTCATGGAAATATCAAACAAACCATGAACGAACAATACCATGAACTGAAGGAAACGGTTGAAGGGCAAAGAGAAGAGATGAATGCAAAATTTGAAGAGAATAATGAGAATTTAAAACAAATTGAGGGTAAGATGGAGAATTTCAACAAGGAATTAAGAGAAAATCTAGAAGGTAAAATTGAACTGGTCAATAATATGTTAAGCCAAAGAGTAGATGAATATAAGGAAGAGGCAGAGAAGAAATTAATGGAAACTAACCAAAGATTAGATAAAACTGAAGAGAAAATGGAACTAATTAAAACAGGAGTCGAGGCACGAATGGAAAAAGAAGAACAAGATAATCAAGTTCGTGTAATGGCCATACGACAAGAAAACAATGACCAGTTAGATAGTATCAAAAGCAGTCTAAACTGTAAATTTTCAGAGTTTCATAAAACAGTAGGGAATGTAAAAAATCAGTGTGATAGCCAAGCAGAGAAATTAGATAGTTTGCAACAAATACAAACCAATTTTCAATGTGATGTCGATAGAATAAGTGCTAGATCTGCATGCAGCAGTCATCATGTTTATCCAGATAGTAAGGAAAGTGTAAACTTTCGGGATTATCGCAGAAACCCACTTGAATTTTTAGGGAGAGTAGACGAAATTTTGAACAGATCAAAGGAGAATCGATGGAATATGATAAAAGGTCTATTAGACGAATCGTTCAAAAATATCAATGATAATTGGTGGACAGCAATTAGGAACGAGGTGTGTGATTATGGGGGTTTCAAAACTATGTTCAAACTTAAGTACTGGTCAGAATCAGTACAAAACATTATTAGGGACGATATCTGTCATGGTAGGTATGACCGTACAGTGGGACAAACACCTACTGCTTACTTTTTAGGGAAGGTGTGTATCGCAAAGTATTTAGACCCTAAGATACCTGAAGAGTGTCTAGTGACCAAAATGGTGTATCATTTCGAAGAGAAGATCATTAGTGCACGCTTAAGTGGACAAATAAAAACTATTGGAGGCATGGAAACGCTACTAGAAAATTATGAACAGGAATCTTATTATAGGAGAAGTAGATGGAGGTCAGGGAATACCGAGGAGCGGAAGAATGAACCACCTAGAGATAATCGACCTAGAGTCAATTATGTACATGCTAATAACAATTATTACAGTAATAGTTACCAAGGAAGACGTCCGTATTTTAACCAGAGACAAAATTATGATCGAAGAGATGAGAGAAACAACTACAACAGACAACAATGGAATGATCATGATGAATATAGGAGGTCCAGAAGTGGAGATAGAAATAGGGACATACCTTCGGGAGATCCACCAAATGACAATCAGGGAACTAATCAAGCCCAAGTAAATTATCTAATGGCTGATGAGAGGGATTCGAGGAGACCCGATGAACAGCAACAAAGAAAAGGGGACAAACGAGTTGACCGTGGGAAAAATCAAGGGTCTGATCCTGGTCCCAGTAATAAAGATGAGAGGCTATATACATACGATAATATTGAAATGTATGGTAGTGATCCGCAATGGGGCAATCCAATAGCGAATTTTATTGACAAGTTTAATCAACAGAATCCAAGGGAAAAATATAAGAGTGGATCAATCCGTGTTGTGAATGATACCGAAAACGGTTAAACTAATGTTAAATGAAATATTGAGAAAAAGTATTGAAAGACTAAAACCCCAAAATTCAAAAAGTACGTAAGTACAACTTACTTAAGATATTTTGCAACCATTTGATTTAACAAAAAGCATGTAAGGACAACTTACTCAAAATATTTTGAAACAATATAATTTAAGATAAACAACAAACCGCCAAGAGAATGTAAGAACAGATTATATAATTTAATTATAAATAACTGATTTAAACTGAAATAACAGGAAAAAGTAATATTTTTAATGGTAACAAACAGAAGAAAAATTGAATGAACAAAAACAATTGATGGTAATGTGCTCAGATAAGAAGAATAAAGAATAATTTAGTGACTCCAATGAAACTGAAGGAGGATGATAATTAATACAATAATTAGAATTTCTCGGAATTGAAGATTATATAAGAAGAAATGATACGGAGAAATATGTCACAAGATGTAAAATCAAAAGAATTTTAACATAAGGCCTATCAATAATGTTATATGCTATTAGTTAATGGAAAAGAAGAAGGAATCAAGGAGAAGAAGAAACATATAAATAAATGCAAACAGCTACAGTATGAAGAATCCCAAAAGTGTTTGGTACTAGTCGCTAATTGACTACTACTTATAATTTTTTTTATTTTTATGTATTGACCGTAGAAATGTTCCGGCAATAATTTTTATGAGCAGGGATGATGTTCCCCTGGTCTCAGAAGGTGTAAGGATGGACAGAGGTGTATGGACCCAGAGTGGCCACCCTACTGGTACCACCGCACAAGATAGGGAAAAATGTTAGGGAAATTGAATATTTAAGGGATAATAATTATAAAATAGCTGAAAAGAGTGATATTAGATTCCAGAAGTATAGATGAAGAAAATAGAAGGAAGATAGCAGACCGAAGCTTAATTGATGAAGATAATTTATAGAAGTAAATAGAAATGAGTGTTAAAACAAGTTTAATATGATTAGTGTGACCAGTCCTTATCAAATAAAATGTGGAAGTACCACTACCCAGAAATAAATAATTGATGAATTTGCCTCCAAGAGAGAGAGAGAGTAGAGTAAGAAAACAGCAATTACCACCAGTGTGAATTACCAGTCAGTTTATAACCAGTTTGAAATGAAACACTATTATGAAGATAAAACCAAGACTATTAAGAGAATGGAAATAATCAACAATTTATTTTTAATAATCGAGTTAAACTAAAATAAATTTGTTCTAGTGGGGGGGGGGGGCTTTATGTAACGGTACATAACCCGGTCCCAATAAATTAACTCATGATAATATAAAGGTCAGAAATGGGTAACCTGTAACTAGCTCTAAATTAAAGTATATCATTAAAAATGATAAACAATTCGAGTGATATACGGTGCAAAGTGAGTTATAGTGTACCCATTGAGGTAAAAAATAAAAGTGAAGGTAACTTATTACAAACTGTGCTGTATGTTTGGAAATTATAAAACTATGAGAGTAGGCTATAATACTATTAACTGATTTTGTATTTTTATTTATTTATTGTAATATTTATATTGTATGGACAACCAATTGTTATACATAAGTTAATGTTATATTTTTTTAAATATTTGTGTTATAATATTAGGATAACCCAGGGTTAGTTTTAAAAAACATAAAAACTTTTAAAATATCAAAGGATAATACAAAATTAAAATAATACTATGAGGGAGATGGTAGCAGGAAGTAGTGCAGTGTAGGAATACTATGAGATACTAATAAAAAATATATATAAATTTATTTAAAGATAATAAAATTATCAAATATTTATATACAAGGTCATAAGGAAATGAATAAATACTTATTATGTAAAACAAATTAATAAAGAAACCGGAATGGAAAAGAATTATTTTTTGGTAAATAAAATATAAATTTATAATAATTACAAACTGCCTGTATAATAAAAATACTATGGGTTACTAAGAGTGACGGAAATAACAAGTATTGTTAATAATAAATTTTTTGAAATAAAACCATAGAGTTGAAGAAATGATGCTACTACAATTATAATAAAAATAACCTTTTTGGAACTTTGGAGGAGTGAAAATTAATACTAAATTAACAAGCAACATGACCACTGTATAATCATCCATGATTTATCAAAATTAAATGGTTATCCTCCTTACTAAACAGTGAAAGAAAACCTTCTGATGATTCAACCTGGTTTCGCCATAGTTCGAGTTGACGGTCGAAAAATGCACCAGACGGTAAGGAAATTATAACGCAAGACGGACCTCACCAGCGAAAAAGCTTCATTCCAATAAGAACCATACGGAGCGAGGTAATATAAACATTTTGTTTAATAGTTCAAGAAGAAAACGCATTCCGAACGTTGATATAGAAAACAAAATAGTCATTTAATCACATGTTTTTTTTAAAGTAAACAAAGACACGCTGCTCTCTTACGGACATTCCAGGAACTACATACTACACGAAAAAATAAACAAATTTATTTAATATTTTTTCGGTATTTGTAAAGCTTAGTAATTATCCATTTCTGACACTCTCGTAACAAAAAGAACTTACCCTGAACCCTGGGGAATTATTAAGAATTATATATTAATTGATGTTTTTTTTAAATAGTGTAAAATCTGGTAAACAAAACCATATAGGTTTTTTCTCTTTAGACAATTCCATGTTGACTCTGTGAAGTCGAGGTTATGTTTTATTTAAGGAAAGATCAATTGTGATACTTGTATTTTGGTGGCAGGAAACAAAAACCAATAATATAAATAAATAATATTATTGAAAAATAATCTTGAATAATAAAGTGTGTTATAATTTTTGTAGTGGGTAGTTGTAATAAATTTCAGCACAAAGACAGAAGAAATCAACACATCGGATCAAATTTTGCTACAGATTATGCTGGTTGAACTAAGCGTAGAAACTTATCTCACAGTCAGCTGATTTAAATCACAGCGAACAATTTGAAAAAATCCGAAATCGTCTAAACCGCGTGTAAATAATTGGTACTTACTCTCTCTTCTTCACAAGGCTGAACAACTTCCCGCCTGGACCCCAAATCACACACTCTCGATTTCTGTTTAGATTGAGTAACATTAAATAAAATCCTTTATTTATTAATTTAAAAAAAAAAAGTCAGTTATTATAATTCATAAGTGGCGACTGCGGAGAGGCGGAAACTTTAATATCATAAAAACCGCTACGTTACAGAATTGACGCTAACAAAGTGGTGTATATAAAATAACTCTACTCCGCCTCTCAACGAAAAAGCAGGACGTTACAATATATATTGCGACAATATAAGAATAGGCTGTACTGTGCATTTATTAAATAAAATAAATATTTAGATTAATTTTAGAAATATGTAATAAATAAGCAGGTGTGAGATTGAAAGCTGAGTTTATACGCAGGAATCAACATGCAGGATCATGCAATTGTTGCTGAGACTGTGTACACTAGTAAATACAGTGTGTGCGTGGGGCCTGTTCAAGCCTGAAAGTTTACAATCTCACCCCAAATAGATGCTAAATTATAGTTTTATTTAATTATAAGCAAACCATAAATGGTACAAAAATTGCAAAGACTTCTAAATATTGTAACATTCCGCGAGTAATTCTCTCTAATGAGTCCTTTACCGTATAATAATTACGTTAGTTTATACTCTGATAGTGTTATTTATTTTTAATTGGGTGTGTGAGATTCTTTAGTATTGACAAATAAACCACGGTATTCTTTATTATGTATTATATCTTCTTACAGGTATTACTGTTCAGTTGTTTGTAAATGGGTAGGAGAGAGAGAGAGAGAGAGAGAGAGAGAGAGAGAGAGAGAGAGAGAGAGAGAGAGAGAGAGAGAGAATTCCTCTCTTTGAGTACGATTTAAATGTTTGTTTTTTCTCACACATTGCATCAGCTGTTTTCAATTTGCTAACCAATTGAAAGGTTATGTTGTCCGGCGTATTTCATACGTTCTGATGTCGGAGCTAACTTTCTTACTCTTCTCTGCTATTCACCTGTTTCCTGTAACAAAGCTGCTATCTACAAGAAATAATACAAAGTCAATTACCTAAAAGAAAGGTATTTATTGATTGAATTTGGTTTATTTTACTGGAAATTATTACCTCCAAATCATCAGTTTACAAATCGATTATTTTCGATAATAATTGTGATTTACAAATCACAACATTTTTCGATATAAGTTTTTTCATATAACACAACAGATATACATGTATATACATATACATATACACAAGCGGCGGCAGGTCGCTCTGACGTCACCTCTGCCGGTCAGCGCGTGTCAATTTCTCCCCTTCGTTGCTGCGTTTAAAAACCAACTAAGACATTTGATTCCATATGCAGGCTTACTTACAATATTGGATTTATTTAAAATTAAATACTACATTTATTTCTTATAATATTTATTATATCTAACATATATTTATTACATTATTTTTATTATTTACATCTTATATATTTCATATGTGCTTTCGTATGCTATCATACCTCAGTCAGGGGTTGATACATATACTTATGCTAAACGTATCGTTGCATAAATTCCCCTGCTGGGTAATTTCTTTACTCAGAAATTATTTATTTTATCATTTATTACAACTCACAATTAGTGGTTATAAGAGTTCTTGAAATTTTTTTTTGTATCACTCTTTCCCTGGGTGGATTACGTCCCTCCCATGGATTTATAAGTTGACTTTTCATTTATTCATCCATAGAATTTACGGAATGCTGATGCATGGTACTTTCCAACATTATTGCTTCTTGTCGGTTCGTAGACGATAATTGTGTGTCGTCCTTTCCTCCTTTGTAATAAGTAGGGTCCCTCGTACAGTCTGAATAGTTTCTTTGCTGTATTGTCGATTCGTTTTCCCACTGGATTACTTCTTAGTAGCACTCTCTCTCCTTCATGGAATGTGATGAGTTTGTGCGTTCTGTTGAACCTCTCGATCCTCTTTTCTCCAAGTTTTTCCATCCTCTTCTTCGCATTGTCGTACTTGTGACTCAATGGAATTTGTAGATTTTGGTTTGGAGGTTTCTCAATGTTTCTCGACCAGAATCTATTAGGTTTTTTATTTGTTTCCAGTTTCACCTGTGTATATCCCGTAGCTTCACTGTATGTAGCATTTATAGCTTGTTCAAAAAAAATGATATGTACTCTGCCCATCGGTTATGTTGTTCATTACAGTAGATGCATAAATGTTTTCCTAACTCTTTATTTACCCTTTCATCAAGGTTTCATTGTGGATGTCGTATTGACGTTAACACTGGTTGTATACCGTGCTGAGTTAGCGTTTCTGTCCATGCTTTATTTTGAAATTGTTTACCTTGGTCACTCAATATCTTCGGTACGTATTTGCGTAGTATGACATTCAGTACACTTTTTGTGGTGGGTCTTCGAATAGCGTAGAGTCGAACTGCCTTGGTGAACACATCTATACATACAAGTATGTGCTTTGTACCCCCATGAATAGCTCTCAGAAATGGGCCCAGGAAGTCTACTGCTACTAATTCTCCCTTTTCCTGTGTCTTGATATTTTGCATATCTACGTATGTGTGAAGATTCGGATGTCGTGCTGTTTGACATTTGTAGCATCTTTTTAAGATTGCCTTTATTCTTCTAAACATATTATTCAAAATGAAGTCTTCCTTCAAAGCTAAATGACATTTTAAAGCAGACGCATGTGCTAAACTTTGATGACATGGTATAGTTAGTGTTTTTAGCATCTCTGGTGATAGGACTATTTTCCAATCATAATTGACGAGTTTGTACAATATACTATTTTTTATCGTATACCTACTAGATAACTTCATGTGACTTATTTGAAGATCTTTATTTTGTTCATTTGCTATATTATTTAGCAAATACTTAACTCTATCGTCTGTTTGATATGTAATATTTAATATTTTAACATCGTTCCACTTATTTATACTACTTATTGTTCCCCCTTGTGTAGGACAATAGGTGTTCGACAACATTCTTTCCTGTTGTGTATTGTTTGGGGTGGCACGCAACTCATGTGTGTGCAGGTCGTTTATCAAGCCTGTCCGTACCGGTATTTTGTTTGTGTACGACTCGTTTTTAAAACCTGTCTGAGCTGGCGTTTGGCTACCCTCCTGCAGTCATTCATTTTTCTTGTCAATTGTTCTGCGATCACCCCCTTCCTTCTTGGATTTTGACGGGCGTGTCGATTGTTGCACAATTTTATTTTCATAATTATTTTTATTATTATTATGATTATTATTTGCGTTAATATTATGTACATTTGCATTGTACGGTTTTACGTGTTTTTTCAACGTACCTGGATGTGAGTACGCTCCTTTATTGGGAGTTGGATTACATTTTTCAAAGGGTTGTTTATATTCTTTCCACTTATCTTCTTTCTTCTCGAACTGCGTCGATTTGTGTTGTATTGGATTTTGTATAGAGTACTGCTGCTGCTGTGGCTAGTTATCTCTTCTTTCGTATTCTTTATTAGCAAATTGTGATGATTGCGTTACAAGAATGAGAAGTTCCTCAATGGTTTTAACTCCGTGGGTATATACGGCAAGTCTAATGTGTCTGTCAAAATGATAACTTAGTTTTAATAGTAATTCGTGCTCCGTGAAGCTTGGTCTAAGATGCTTACACCGTTCGACAAGTTGTATGATGTAGTCTTCCATGGAATGTTTGCTGTTGACGTAATACCACCCGCACTCCAGCTGGTCTCGTACCTCTCTCTGGGTATGTATATTCCAGTATCGATTTTCGAAAGATGCCTTGAACTGTTCATAAGTTTCTGTTTGGTCCTGAACAATCGTATGCCATTTGGATGCTGTTTCCTGGAAATGTCGACTTACAAATTCTATATGGTCTCTGTCGTTTTTTAAGTTGCTTCCTATAGTTGCCATTTCTCGTTCACACTTATGTAAAAATTCTATGGGGTTCTCCCATTTATTACCTTTAACATTGATCTTTTCTCTATCATCTACCTTTGCAGCACACATCATTATAGCACTGGGTCGTCTCTTGACTTCCGCTCGTAGTTTTTCTACCTCCTCTTGTAGTCCATCTTTCATGTTGTTAATTTCCATGGAGTGGTGTGTAGTTTTTCTCGTGACCTCCTCCACAGCTATTTCTACAGTCTCGGTCCTCACAATGAGTTCCTTTGTTCTATTAATGTTGTCCAGGATGCACTCATTTACGTCTTTGTGTCTGAGGTCTTGCTCCTGCTTTGTAATTTTAAATTTTTCATTCCACTGTTCAGCCAGTTGTCGAATGTGTTCTTTAGTTTCACGTGTTGTATATTCACGCTGTTCTTTAAATTTACTATCAATCTTTACAGCTTGTTCATTAAGTGACTGTTGAACTCGCTGTTCGACTGCTTCTCTGTTTTCAAAGTATTACTGACGAGTTCTATTTTCTCTTCTAACCTAGTATTATTACTATCTATATTACTTTCTAAATGAGTTTTCACTTCTTCAATAGTAATTTCTAATCTATTACGACTATCTTCTATTTGAGTTTCTAATCTCATATTACTACTATCAATCTTATTTTTTAACTCTTCATTATTACTTTCTAATTTACTTTCTAATTTTTCATTGCTATTTTCTAATTGAGTTTTTAGTTCTGCACTATTCGTCTTCAACTCTTCTTGAAGTCGTTTAAACATCGTTTCGAAGCCCATTGTTGGTTGCTTCGTCATCATTGTAGACTACGGTGTCCTAACTGATTCGTTATATGAATTATATCTATATATTAATACGTGAAGAGAAAACTTTGTAACCCTTTTTAAGCATATTGCGTGCACGGAGGAGTGTGAGATTTGGCATAGTTAAAGTTTATACGGAGAAGGAGTGCAGAAAGCTAAAATTTATATATAATATGTGTTACAAATACATTAAATTAAATAAAATAAAACATTCATTTGCACTTGAAAATTCATTTAAACTTTTTCAATCAATGGTAATTGTTAAAAATAAAATAATTTTGTTGCCAGGCAATAAAATTATAATTTTTTCATTTTAGTGTACGTTCATACTGCCAATGTCAAACACATAATAGTCTGTGGTCAAACAGTCGCACAGAGTAGAGATTGTCGCCAAAGAATTTTAAAATCTTGCCAACAAATAATTACTGACAGATTGACTGAATGAGCTGTGAATTTTGTGTGATTTCAAATGTTCCTTTTTCAATAGTCTGTGGAGTGTATGTCAAGACAAAAAAGTGTTTATTTTATATTTTGTATATTATATATCTGTGTTTTATATATTAATGTGCAGTTGAAAGTTAAATACAGCTTGCTTAATATACACCTGTTGTAAAAGGAAAATTTTGTAGCAGCAATTTGAATTGACTTACTCTCGCCTAATTATTATTGGTGGTTTCAAAAAAGTGAGTACATTTTATTATTTTTAAATTAAACCCTGTCTAATCATAGTTTCAGTAATTTCATTATATATTTTTTTTTTACATTCAGATATTTGCACCTACTTCCATTATGCCTCGACATAGAACATTGACGGGTCGGAGTGAGAGACAAAGAAGAAGGAATATATATTCGCGTGAAAGTCAAAATGATAATAGACCAAATGCAAATTTAAATAGTGTAAATAGTATAACATTGACGGGTCGGAGTGAGAGACAAAGAAGAAGGAATATATATTCGCGTGAAAGTCAAAATGATAATAGACCAAATGCAAATTTAAATAGTGTAAATAGTATACAAAATGATGAAATTATTTTGAGGGATACATTTAAATGCGCACTGAATGTCATTCCAAGAAATTTTAATACTTTTGTTTGTGGATTAATGCATTTACAATGCAGGTTTTGCAATGCAAAACATTTCGAATCTGAGTTCACTTTAGGTGAAAGGACTGCATTCACTTCATGTTGTCATAAGGGTAAAGCAATACTACCGGCCTTAAGTAAAAATGAATACTTTAAATCATTGTATGATGGACTTACTTCAAATGAACCTTCAATAAAAAGAAAGTCAAAAAATTATTTTGAAAACATTCGTAAATACAATTCATCATTTGCTATGGTTAGCTCAGAAGCTAAAATTTCGGATACAGTTACGCGTGGAGTTTAAAATACATGATGTTTTTGATCACAGATCAGGTCCAATGACTGCTGGATATGGTCGCTCACCATGTTATGCGCAATTATATTTTTATGATGTTGACACTGCTGTCAATTATAGATTACGTGAACACTATAATCAAACATGCAATAACAATATATTGCGCGAAACCTCTCTTGAATTGGAACGCATTAATCCTTTTGTTCGGTCATTCATTGCAATGAAAGATCATTGTCAGAGAGTTGAAAATCAAAATAAAGAAATTTGTATGCTCATGAAAGTAAATCGTGATTTAGATCTACACCGTTATAATGATGCAGTTCAAACTGATGTAGCAGTAATATTTAGTACAGTTGATGATGAGCCACCTTTTGAACGAAATATGGTTTCGTTTTCAAAAGTTAATGGTACCATTAAAAATATCTCCGTTTTGGATTCATCATTGGACCCTTTAGCGTATCCATTACTTTTTCCAAATGGTGATACTGGGTGGCATATCAATATTTCTCATAATGTACCAACTACATCTAATTCAAGAGCGCCCAGAAATAAATTAACCATGCTTCAGTATGCAGCCTATCGACTTGCAATTAGAGAAGATTTTAGCATGTTGCACCATTCACAGAAATTATTTCTGCAGTGGATAGTTGATATGTATGTGAGAATAGAGGGCACAAGGTTACATTTCATTCGACAAAATCAAACAAGTCTTAGGTCTGAAGTTTACAACAATTTAACAGATTATTTAGAATTGAACCCCAATGCCAATAATGTTGGCCGTAGAGTAATTTTACCATCTTCATTCAATGGATCTCCAAGAAATATGTATCAGAATTATTTAGATGCAATGTGAATTGTACAACAATTCGGAAAGCCTTCTTTGTTTATTACAATGACTTGCAATCCAAGTTGGCCTGAAATAGTTAGCAATATTGGTGTAGGTGAGTCAGCTAATTTTCGACATGAATATGTTGTAAAACACATGATGCATGGTCCATGCGGTGTACTTAATCCAAATTCTGTATGTATGAGAGATGGAAAATGCACAAAAGATTATCCAAAACGATTTAATGAATTTACATGTGAATCATTAAATGGATATCCATTATACAGAAGGCGTGATAATGGTATTAATGCTGAAGTTCGCGGTAGTTGCCTCGACAATCGTTATGTTGTACCATACAATCCGTATTTACTTGCCAAATTTAATTGCCATATAAATGTTGAAGTATGCACTACAGTTAAAAGGGTTAAATACATTTATAAATACGTGTATAAAGGCTATGACAGTGCATCTGTTGAATTAGGTTCAGAGAGAAATGAACCAGGTCAAGAAATACAAACTGATGAAGTTAAAAATTTTTTAAATGGCTGTTATGTCGGATCAACTGAAGCTGTATGGTCCATCTATGAATTACCAATGAATTTTCAATCACATGTCATCGTTAGACTTGACATTCATTTACCGCGTAGACAGAATGTTTACTTTCGAGAAGGGCAAGAACGTCAAGCAATTGAAAATGCAAGACAAACAAAATTATTAGCATTTTTTGAATTGAATCGATCAGATCCATCAGCGCATGAATATAAGTATATTGAAATTCCTTTGCATTATGTGTGGGAAGATTCCCGAAAAAAATGGAAGAAGAGAAGGCGTGGAGGTGATAAAATCATTACACGCATATATGTAGTATCACCAAAAGACATCGAACTTTTCCATTTACGATTGCTTTTATTACATGTCTGTTGTCCAAAATCATTTGAGGATGTTAGAACATACAATGGAATTATACACACTTCTTTTGTTGAAGCGTGCCATGTTCGCGGCATTGCTTCAAATGATAATGAATGGCGCGAATGTTTAAATGAAGCAAAAGAATTACATTCACCAAAACAAATGCGAAATTTGTTTGGTTACATTTGTGCATTAAATGTGCCAGCCAATGCATTGGCATTATGGAATGAATAAAGTATATCTTAGTGAAGATTTTTTGAGACATTACAATGAAGAAGTATCCTTTAACACAGCTCTATTAGAAATTGAAGATATTTTGAATGTTCATAATTTGTCATGTCAAGAACTTGGTTTACCAGTTCCCACGTATTCGCAGAGAACAGACGAATACTGTACTAACTATTTGTAATACTATATTTGATTTACTGTATTCTTATATTATAATTGACTTTCTGTTTGTGATGTTTTGTACTTCACAAAGGTATTTTCGTTAACATTTTTGTAGTCAAAAGAACCCAAATCATTATAAAATAAATAATTTGTTAGTAATACGTAACAGCAGCAAGAAGGAATGCAGCCAACTGAGCAGAAAAATTTTATTAGCCTGGACAAATATAATTAAGAAGAAAGTTATTTAATTTGATTTAAAGGAAAATATCAGGAATTTAAAGAAAATAAAAGAGTATTGATTACTATAATTTGTATGAATAATTATTGTTTTGGTAATTAACAATTTTTTTTGTATAACAAATGTTAGTTTTTTCTTTAACCAAAGAAACGTCATCTATTTTTTGGTACTAAGATTGATTTGAATAATTTAATGAGGTAAGTTAATTTAAATAAAGGAAAGGAAGAAAAATATTATTTAATTTTTTTAATTGTTTATTTTATTAAACAATTTGGCGCTCAACAACTTGGAAAATATTCAATTCATTGAAAAAAAAAAACGGTACAGATTGGTGTCTACAATGTTAGGCCTACATTCAGTACATTTACAAGTATTATAATTTTATAACAAACATTACAGATTGACACCAACCATTTTGAGAATATCAATTTTTATATTTCTTTGTAACACGTTTGGTTACAACACACACACACACACACATATGATGTAGCTGTATTATAAGCGAACATTCAATTATAATTCAAACATTACATATATATATACTGTACATATATTGCAACGTTACAACAAGTATTATTACACACTTACACAAATACAGTACCATGTACTCAACACAACTATAAAGTGTATTACACCGGCCAGGTTGCAGGATTTTTTTTTCTCGTTGCATCAAGTATATGTAGTTGCACAATAATTAAATAATTTTCAAAGAGGAGTGAGATGTTGTTGACATGAAATAATTATTTAAAACCATTTCAAAATAATCATTCTATGATTTATTAACATTAATAGAAAAATATTAAAATTTCAAATATTAGATAAATAAATATTCACTTTTATAAGCTTCACAAATATAATGTATCCTGTTATGCTGTTCATAACATATCAAAAAAATAAACAAAGATATAATCTTACTAGCTAAACAAACATGTTAAACAAGTTATTTAAATCCTTTTTATTTTTACGTATCTGAAATTAACTCAAATTTTTAAATAATAATAGCAACTCATTTACAAACAAAATAATATTAAGACTCAAGAATAAAATTTATTGTTGCTATAAACAAAATAAAAATAATATAACATTTACTTCCAATCAATTATTTATTTCTACTGACACACCAAAATTTTTAACATACAACAAAAGATTAGTATTTCATTTCTAGATTTTCTTGTTAAATTAAATTCTTTTATTTAACTACTATGTAACTTTAAAACTTTACTTCTTTACTGTTCATAGATAAGTTCTTTTTGAGAGCTCTTTTCACAACAAAAAATATAATTTTTTTTTTATCACCTGCATATATCTGCCATTACCGGTGTGTCCAGAATCCTGAGAATTTGATGATGATGATTATTATGCTGATGCTGTGTTCTCTGTCTCTACGGGTTGTTGTTGTTGATGATCCAGAGTTCCTCCATATGTCTTGATGTGTGTGTGGCCCTGATCGGTCTGCAAACCGGCAGTGTGACGTTGTGTGAAGATTTCTTAAGTCTGAGTGTGTAACCGCCCAAAATTGCCAGTGGTATTTATACTGGATAGTGATATGACAGGTTCAGGACTGCTTTCGACCTGTTAGATATTGTCAGTTCATGCAAAGCGTCCTTTTAATTACAAATCACTTTTTGGTTCATTTTCGCGATTTCATGAACATACTCGTAGCATGAGCGATATCATTGTGTGCGTAATTTTTTTTCTGGTCACTCACATATACCACACTTATTAATTATTGTTTAATTATACTATTAATTAATATTAAATTAATTAGCGTCTTTATTATTGCACATTTTGCAATAATTTTTATATCACCATATTCATTAAAAATTCCTTAATGTAATGGTGTCTTTATAATTTGGGTAAGTCTTCATTCATGGGTTTAAAACATATTAATTAGTTTATTTTAATCCGGTTAAAACTTGATTACAGCCGTAGCATCACCCCATAATTTCCTGTCGTAGCTTGCGTTACACACACAAACACACAAGTGCTGTATTCACGCGGGGGCAGGTGTACGCTTCTGACAATCCTTAGCCTGCATAATATTGTTAAAACTGTTCATCATTTAATTTTTACACTAATTATTTACAAAACATACCGCCCTGGGCAAATATGCAAATATATGTGTTGATGCAATATATATACAAACACTTTTAGCTACAGTCAATTTCTTGATGCATATTGTAGAAATTATGTTTCTCCCTCCTGTATTCTTATCCATATTGAATTTGATTATTATTTTATTGTTATTTATAGTTTGTTTTCTGTTAATTGATAATTTATAATTCAGTTTCCTTTAGTTGAGACGAATCGGCTAAGTTGACTCCACCATCGGAGCTTGTTAATTGTGTCGGACGTCGTTGGTTTGTTTAAAGGTTTATAAATTTAATTTTTTCTTTGCTGAAAATAATTTTATTCATTAACGAAGTACTTACTTGTAGTGCTGATCTCACTTGTTAACCGTCCTGTCAACAAGGCATGGTTGCGGTGATAATTTGAAATATTTAAATTATCTCATGCCGCTAGCGAGTGATGCCAACTGCTGTCAGCTGTTCAACTAACCTGTATTCGTATCGTCTAAGAAATAAGTTTCGTTAACTCTTTTATCTGGTTATAAATGTGGTTTATTCATCAATGACTTTCATTTAATAAAGTTATATAATAATCAAATTGATTATCGTTCATTGTACAATAATAATTATTTTTAGAAAATCTCTTTCTCAGGGTGGTTATTCTTGTTATAGAATTAGTAACATTGAAAATCTTGGTTAAGTTGTTTTACCAAAAAAATACAGGTTCTTTAGACTGCAAAATACACAACTAGAAGATTCATACTACTATACTAATTGAGTAGTAGGAGAGTGATTACATTAACAAAATAACATCTTAACTAATAACATGAAATTCAAAATATGACTATCGTCAACATTTTAGATTAAGCCTGGCGTATCTGAATAGTACCCAGTTAATTTTGGTTTGAGAACAAATCTTTTGAATAATACATAAATACACAAATGTAATAAAGTTATAAACCCCTTTAGTGTTCATACTAATTCATCCCATTCATCATAGTTGATAAATTTTATCGGGTAAGCTGATAACTCTTATAATTATAGTTGGTTGTCATTAAATCTTCTTAATTTTAAACAAATTAACTGATATAATAAGGTTCAGTGCACTCTTAGTGTCCATATCAAAACGTCTTATTCATTGTATTGAGAAATTTTATCAAATAAGTTGACAACTCTTGTCAGTATAGTTAACTATCATCAAATCTTTTAATAATAAACAAATTAATTAGTGTAATAAGGTCCAAAGCCTCTTTAATGTTCATATTGAATCATCATTATATTCGATATGTTTTATCGTATAAGTTTATAATTTCTCGAAGTATGATTAATTGTCACTATACTCCCTTTTATTCGCGCGATTGCAACTTATTGTACACTTTGCAATCGTTGTTGCACTATTACTCTTTCATTAATCTTCATTAATTAAAATTTTAATAACACTTTATAAAAGTTAGTTATATTGACCAATGTTTACTTTTCGATGCCCGCACTGGTTATAGGTTAACTCGCGACTTTCTGGCGTACGGAGCGGTCGTCTGTCTTGCTTCGTTGACAATGTAAAAGTGTGTTCAAATCTAGCTTCGGTTTCCTTACCAAATCTTGATTTACCTCTCCTGATTGGTGGAAAGATTGATGACATTCCTTCGAGCGTGCCTACCCCCTTTTACTAAATTATTAAATTGTACAAAACGCTTGGGTTTTTGGGGTGGAGATTAAAAAACTGACGCCAAACATTTTGTCTAAAATAATGCAAATACATTCCAACTGATATAAAACTCTTACATTACTTGTGATTGCTAATCTAGCCTCACCAAGATATGGCGATTGTCTGGTTCATTATTTAGAGTCCTTACATGAAATACATTCGTCCATTATTAACAAATATAGTTTTTTTAATTTACCATGAACACAATTTTTTAATAAATTTATACATTATTCAACTTAAATTAACACATGGCTATCATATCTCATAGAGATGATGCTTTCCAAGTCCTTTTATGTACTCTTTACACAGTATTTACTTATAAGTATTCCAAAACATAGTTTATGCCTAGGCTTCGGTAGGCCTATGACACTACTAATTAGATTCACTTACAGAGGTGCCAACCTTTGAAGTGAGTTATCAGTAATCCCAATATTAACACCCCTCCCAAAAATTGTTCGAGTCAAATCTAAAGCATGATCCTCCCCTCTCGATAATGACACCCCCTTTCCCCTTCCCGACAGCAATCTATTCTAAAGTATATCATATTACGCAATAAAATATGCAAATTACCTGTTAGTTCTGTGATAAAAAATTCTTTGAAGCTTGTTTCGCACCCAGCAGCTGCTTTTCAGTGTAGGTTTTCTTGAAGCATACTTCCCCCTGTGATGACATTTTCGTCTTCTGAACCAAAAGCGTTTCCAGTGTAGATGTGCTTAATGTAGGCCTGAATTCTGTCTGATTTTTCCTAACAACACTGAAAACTCTTTCCGTGGGAGAGTTACTGTGAGGTACATTTAATACTGCAAATACAACATTACTTAAGGTTTTATACTTCATTTGTCCACTTTCATTTTTAAGCTCTGCAATGTTGCCCCAGTTTACATCAATTTTAGGTCCATGTACAATATATTCAGGGAAAGTTTCATACTGGTAAACTGCAAATTCCTCAAGTTTGTCATGTTCACTTTCCCTGACCAAACTTGGGAATCTTCGAACAAAATATTCAAGAGATGAATAGGAACCCTTCATTCTAAGAGAGATCTCTACAACTTTGGCATGCTGAAGAAATTCATCATCAAGGGGAAATTTCCTGATAATGTAACTGCAAGCTGCCATATAAAACTCTCTTACAGAATTATAAAACATCTGTTCATCACAATCGTTCTCTTTCAAGTATGCCCTGGCTTTTGCTCCGATTACCAAGTCCTCGTTGCCTTTCTGGTACTTCCTCTTCTTGAATTCAACACTCGAAAGGGAGGTAGATTCTGACTGAATAGAACATGGCTGAACAAATCTGACCAATAGGTCAGTTAGAAGACCATCAAGATTCCTCCTAAGAAGATGTATAGCTGGAGCATCTTGTTGCAGAAATAAATTCACTGAGTTAAAGACAGGAAGTGTACTCTGATGAAAATAGCAAAACAGTTTTGTGTGTGGGTCCTGTAAGAAATATTTTACAGTTTCAAACAGCTTGGTGCTCTCATTTTTATGGTGGGGGTCACTACAAAACATGAGTATCAAACCTTCCCACTGCTCAAGAACTCGATTAATAGACTGAAGAAGCGAGAGCCAACAGGTACTGACACATTTCAAAATTTTGTGACCCTCTGTGCCACAAATAGCCTGATATACTTTCAACGTGTTTTGGCTTTTATAACTCTTATCAAGGTAGTAATATAACTGAACCAAAAAGTTCTCTACAGTGACTGGTAATTGGGTTGCTGCTTTTTGTGCACAGATGTGTATGAGATGACATGAACAACCCGAAACATAAACAGAAGAATGCCTGTCCTTCACACATTTAGCAACACCTTTATTTGCCCCTATCACTGCGTATGCGTTGTCAGATAAAAAAGAAATGCAATTTTCCCATGGAATGGCTAGAGAAGACAATTCACTATTGATAACAGAAAAAATTCCCTCACCTGTGTTGTCAGTACTCTCTAACAATGACAATAGAAGAGTTGATATGGCCTATCTGAGCATTAAAGAAAGAAACAACTATAGGATAAAGTTTTACTCCATTTGAATCCGTACTGCCATCAGTAGCCAAAGAAAAAGGTGTTTTTTGCAAAAGTTCACTTATTTCCTTTTTTGTCTCGGATGCCGTGTATTGAACTAAAGCAGAGGTTTTAGTTCTTGCACAGCCATATTTCTGCGATATTTTAAGAGTCAGGGAACATTGCTCTAAATAAATTTCCTGCATGGTCCGAAACAGATAATGGGATATTATGCTCCAAAAGAAATGATGTGAACAGCAACTCACCATTTGTCACCACAGTTTCATTACTTTTCACGAAGAATGATGAAACAGACTTGTTTCATAATTTTGCTTCACTGTATGTGTTATGTTTCTTGGATTCTATGTGTCTTCTGCAATCATCTTGTCCACCGTGAGCACACACTGCAGAACACGTGGTTTTCACTAATACGTGAAGGAAGTAGGCATGGCCATTCCTTTGTGTAACCGTCTCGATATTTTTGTAACACTGCTGTCTTCTTAGAAGTAGATGCAATTTGACAATTGCACCGCTTCATTTTACAAAACCAGTCACTTCTTTTAGAAGCAACGACTAGAATAATTAGAACTGTAACGCGCTAAAGTACTTCGACGCAAACAACAAAGAGACACCACGCTCACCAATGATGCGCACTGGAGTTGAGCTCCTTTATTCACAATGCTCATGGGTAGCGCTGTGATAGCAAAAGAAAGTGATGATCTAATTAGTAGCCAACTCACAAGCATTGAAACAAGGAGGGTTCAGCAGTAATGCTCGAAAGGATCGACATTTTTTCTTTTTTCCTTTTTTTTCATAGAAATTTATTTTTTCGTGATAATGTCGCTTTCCGTAATAATTTTCCCTTTGACCATAATGCCATAATCATGAGTTGAAATCTGTAATAATTATGGACAATCCGTAATAGTTGGCACCTCTGTTAGATGTTCAGAGTAACGAGATGAAAAAGATCTTCCCGTCTGGCCTATATAGAAACTATTGCAATAATTCATTCTATATAGGCCAGATGGGAAGATCTTTTTCATCTCGTTACTCTGAACACCTAAAAGCTTTATCCAACAACAATATACATTCTGCGTTTGCCACACACATACACACAAAAAACCACAGCTACACCAACATAGATACTAATCTTGAGATATTACATTACTTACCCAAAAGTTGAAAACTTAACACAGCAGAACAATATGAAATACCGTATACAAACACTACACAACACAACCAAACAGCATACTTAACGACCAATTACACTATAAATCATACACACTTTTTGACACAATTATACATAAAACAAACCATAATTCGGATCCTCGCGCCAATCCCCTTCCACCACACACCACCGCCACTCAACCTACCAAATAAAACCGTTACGAGTTACTGGCAGTCTGTCTCACACCGCTGATGAAGGTGCACACCAGGCCCGTGCGCAGGATTTTTGAAAGGGAGGGGTTCTGAAGTGGAAAATTTCTTTTCCATAAAGTAGTCTATAATGAAAATTTCAATAAACTGTTTATGAATTACAATATGGAGTAACATAATAAGTAGACTTGAGAGGAAATGAACGAAAACAATATTAATAAAAATTGTATACATTACACTAATTCTTTTAACATAGTAACATTTTTCTGTTAAAATTGGCAAATTCATTAACGATCTCTTCACTAGAGACATTAATTTCTCTATGGATGTTCAATAATGCAAAGCCATTTAGTCTTTCTTCTGACATGGAATTACTAGTATATGTTTTCAGCCTGCGTAGGGTGGAGAATGTCTTTCTGCTGTCGCTGTGGTGACAGGCAACACAGTTAGGATTTTCAGAAGTTTCCTTACACTGAGGAAGGCTTCACTTGCTTCACAAATATCCAGTGCATGGAAGATGAGGTCTCCTTTCTTTCCACTACAATATCCGATTCTTCTTCGCCACATTTTAATTTCAGCTAGGAATTCATCTTCATTGATGAATTTGAGGACTGACTCATAAGTTCTGTATAGGGTCTGACAGTTGTCTTCATTGAAATGCGCCTGCCTCTGAGGTAACAGACAGTCGAAACTGCTAAGAATTTCACCATGCTTGATGAATCTAGATTCAATGTGACAATTAAGTTCATCTAAAAATGGTATGAACATTGTCACACGGTAATATTCTTCTGGTGACTCGATTTTGACGTTGCTGCTTCTTACTTAATCGTGGAACACTAAGAGCGATGTCGGAATCCTCCATAACAGACTTTGCTTTCTCAAGTATATTGCGGAACATTTCACTGGCAGACTTCCTCATGTTTTTAAGTTCCTCTAAAGAATGTTGTGCAAGGAGTACAGCTTCGGTCAGATTTAGGTCTTCTCGCTGAAGAGACACGCTCAGGGGTGTTAAAATGGCATGGCATGCTAGAAGGATTTGGCAGCAAATTTGGAATTGGCAATTTTTAATTGCACTCAGTAGTTGAAATGCCTGAGCTGCCACTGTTGCCTCTCGCGGCTGAGAAATTTTTCCTAAGGCCTCTATCACGCCTTCTTGAAGCTCACAATAAATTGATACGGATTGATGACGTTCAATCCATCTGGTTGGACAGTATTTTTTTCAATTTGGAGTGATTCGCCTCTGGTAATACTTCAGCTATGGTTTCTTGCAGAATAGCCTGCCGTTTGGGGGAGTTGAAAAAGTTATATACGGATCCAATGGTTCCCAAACAATTTCTAATGGCTGAAATATTACTGGCCGAACTCACAGCAAGATTAAGGCTGTGAGAGGCACAATGGACATAGAGAGCCAGAGGGTGATCTGCTTGAATGTAGGCTTGAGTTCCATGCATTTTCCCACTCATGGCCGCCACTCCATCATAGCCTTGACCATATAGATAACATGCATCAATTCCATTCTCTTGCAAAAAGTTGACTGCAGTTGTGGCTAGGTTTTTCCCCGTGCAGTCTGTTACAGGTTCAAAGCCTATAAAATCTTCTTTGACCACACATTTCTCACCTTCGTTTGCTGTATAACGCACACATATGGAAAGTTGCTCTAAACCAGAAATGTCTGATGTTTCGTCAGCAAGTAGTGAGAAAGCTTTGGATTTATTAATATTGTCTACCAAATTTCTTAAGATTTTCTTGTGAAATATAGAGATGACTTCATTTTGAATTCTATTGCTTGTATATACCGCATTCTTTGACGAAGTCTCCAAATGTTTTTTTAGTAGGTCATCTGTTGTAGCACAAAAACGGAGAAGGGCCCGGAAGTTGCCATCATTTACAGCAGGCACTTCAGGTGTTATTTGGCCACCTTCCTTTTAGCCTCTCAATGCTAAGCCTTGCTGTCCACAAAGTTTTACCGTTTCTACAACGGCCATGAGTTTCTTCTTGTTTTCCTCGATCACTTTTTTCTTCTCAGAACTTAATTGTACATCAATAGGCACCATTTTTCCTTCATCCATTTTTCTGATATTTTCTAATGCCAACATGCTGCTTTTGTGGTAAACAGTCGATTCGTGCTTCTTGAAGTAATCGAGTGCTTTCTTCCAGTTTCTGTACGGTTCATTTACCAATCCTTTGAGAGGTTGAGAACCGACACCAGCCATCTTCTTACATTGCAACAAACATGCTTTACAGAAAGCTGCATCCTCCTTTCTCAAGTAGGCCAACCAATGGTAAGTCTTCAGCCAATGTCCTTGGAAACTAAGATTCCTTTCTCCAGAGCAAGGAAATTTATTTATACTTTTCCGGAGGAGACCAGATGGATTTGTATGCGTTCGTGATACTCATTTCCAATTCCTTGCTTAAAAATAATGCCACATCCCAAGGATGGATTTGATGTAAGCTACCACTAATTGTTGGTTGGTTGGTATCTGTTCTGTCAGCGATTCAGCAATGGACTGTGCTGGATTTGATACTTCATTGTCTTCATTTGTCGGACTTGATTGAGAGCTGTATCCTGATTTCGGCTGTAAGCAAATAAATAAATGAATGAAGACTATTATTATTTGATAGGCTACCTTATACTTTTTTATGCAACGCATGATTATGATGTATTGAATGAGATTTTTCTGTCAACTTTGAAATAAATTACTGTATTTGATTTGATAACATGAATTTTAACACGTTCGCTGCGTTACGGGGTATATACGTCCCGTAATTGATTTTCTTGTGGTGCGGCGGTCATTTTCGGTAAATTTGTCTACTATGCGGATGTGAGTTTTCGCTATTTTTGTAAATAAACGCTTAATTTATTATAGTCTACATACTCCGAGATTTTTATTTAATTATTTAGTACAAAAAATTGTTCATACCATATATGGGCCGTAACGCACTACTCACTAAAATGTTCTTGCTGACTTTATTAGTTGACCTGCTGAATAGCTTAGATTACAATAAAATGTGACAAGAGGCATAGCGTCATCGTTTTCCGGGAATCAGCATGGACGGTTTTATCGCCAAGGTCGTTGTCATTTAGACGTTTAAAAATAGATGAGAAAGCAACGTGTACTGAGGTTTATTTGTGTTTTATTTGCATGTGCGTAAAATAATAAAATTTTAATAAATAAACCTTTTTGTTTTACGATTGTCACAAAACTTCGAAGAGAAGAATTATAAAAAATATTAATAATAACGTACCTCTTCTGTCCGTTGTTTTTTGCAAAAGTAATTAACAAAGAATTCGTTCATTTACTGGACATATTTTACTAATTGTTCAGCACAAAATCGCAAAACGAACTAGGAATACACAGTCCGTAGTCTATTGGTGGTAACGATAATTAATGATTAACGCACAGTCAGTCAATACTGCGCGAACACATGAAAAATAGAGAACTGGCGTGCCGAATGAACTACGTATACTACTAACGTGTGAGAAAGATGTGAGAAAGACGGAGCACTGCCGTGTTTGCTGCGCAAGGCGGGAATTGTTCACGAGTTCAAATGATGTGAATACCTCCGGTATTTTATATCAGATTGAAACAATCACTATTTCACTTCCAAACTCGCTGATTTCTCTTCCCAAATGGGGAGGGTTAAACCCCCAAACCCCCCCCTTGTGCACGGCCTTGGCGCACACCATGCTGAAACGCGTACGGGAGAAAACAAGTAATTTTCACAAGTGAAAGTTCAATATTCTATATTAATCATATTTCATATACAAAAATCTTTGAACAAATATATGGATTTTTGGTTTGAGTGAAATTACAATTTTTTGTTCATTTTCTTTTGTCAGCTGTTACTTATTTTTTATTACTGTCATTAAAATTGCCTTCTTTATTTATTTATTCATTCCCATGCCTAGGATGTTTAATGCTTTGTTGTATTCAGTTTTAATTTGTGCCTGTTCTTCAATAATTATTTAAGGATTCTTTGTTAATAAACTTCATAATTTTTGAAGTGTTGATTCAGCACTTGCAAAATACTTTTTGTTCTACTTCTATGCTTCTTTATTAATTTCCTCCTATACTGCCCAAAGGCTGTGTTTTATGTACACATGTATGACTAAATCTGGAGTGGAATAGTGGTATAACTATCAGCTGTTCGGGGGGGGGGGGGACTAGCTTGAAGGTTCGACTTCCCATTTTCCTCAGGATAAATGAGAAATACAGGATTCTTTCTATATAATTTTATAATACATTTTTAAATTCTTTGAGTCTCAATGTTTTTGAGTAAACAACCAACGTGATGTATGCTGCAAATACATACTCGTACATTGTTTATCAAATGTTGATTGATTGTCATTATTAAGAAAAATGAAATAACTTTATTTTATTAATTTACAAATATTATAATTCCTTTTATTTCCACAGTTATTTATAATCCTTACTTTAACACATGCAACTGGCTTGAAAATAGACTATGTTATGTAATTATGGAAGTCTGCTGAATTTTTCATAGTCTGGAGGGACTTGATCCTCCCTTCATACTTATGCCACTGTAGTGAAATAGGGTACTTTAGCCTGATTACATTTATGAGGAGTCTCATAGGTAAATGATAGAAGAAAAACAAGCAACAGTTTCGATTAGCAACCAAGTATTTATTTCAATTTTCATAATAAATATTAATACATAGTAAACATAGGTACAGATACAAAAAACATGTAGTAAAAATCACAAAACAAATACAGTAGAAATCCTGTTATCCGAATCGCCAATTATCCTAATCGATATCAGGAAATTAAAACAAATGCAATTTCTAAAAACAAAGTTTATTCAAACTACAGTTGCCGTACTAACAAAAAGCATCATAAGTAAACGAAATTCATATACGAATGTGTTAGATATGCATTATAGTTTACATACTAATCTGTACAATGTTTCGTCGCCTACTGTTCGCATTCTTAAAACGTGATGCGGAAAATGAAAAGGGACAATTTGTCGGAAAACAAAATTTTACAGGAGATGACAAAAACCTGACTAGGGTCAGTTTTGGCCATTTTTTGTTGTTTGTGTATTTTTGTTAAAACACTTCTCTTTTACCTTAAAAATATGTTAAAAAAGGCCAAAAGCAGGGCTTAGCATTGTTAAAAATCAATTTTTCTGAAGGTGTGTCGTGGTTAGGAAAAGGTACCAAATGTCGTTATGGAGAAATAACATGGGAGCCGACAAATGGTCCCTTTTCCTAACAAAAGGAATAGCCTCAGAAACCGTCTATTCCTGCATTCTAGCGGCATTTTATGGAACATGAAGTTTTCTTGTAAAGTAAGTAGAACATCATCTGCAGTGGATAAACCGTTCCCCGACATTCGGTCCCATTTCTTCTGTCTGAAACAAGCACATAAATTTGGCCTACAAATGGTCCCTTTTCATTGTTAACATTATTAACAGTTTTTAAATGAATTAATAATAAGTCGAATAAAGCTCTGAGATTTAATAACAGTTATAATAATATTATATTCACCACTTCTTGTATAGCTATGCAGCTGAGACATTGCAATAAAGGCAGCAAGTGAAAGCAAACAGCTGACTGCAGCGATCAGCTGATCAGTCACTCACATGTGTTTTGATTGTTACTCATGTTCATGTTGTTTTGTGCCTGCATAGCTGTTGTTATGTTATTGTGTAAATAGTTGTAGTTAGTAATGCAAAATGAGTGACAATAAAGTTTTAAGGTTATTAAATGATATTGGTTTAACTAACATTAGTGAGGAGGACTATCATCAGTGAAGCATATGAAGATTATTTCACAAACAGAACAAATGTACGTGACAGTGATTAACTGTAAATGTGAGAGAGGTGAGTGATCTGGTGGGGGATGGGTGCGTCCTTGACATTCTATTTGTGATGCGGAAAGTACTTGCAAATTTAGTTACTCATTTGTTAATCAAGTGACGACAGTTATAATGAAGTTGAACAGGGTGTAGATGACACAATTAACCTGTCGGACATATCTGTTCTCAGAGATGTGCCAGTGATGGGTGAGACCCCGGATAATCTTTTCAATGTTTCAATTGATGATTGTATAAATCAAGAGCAGTAGGCTGGCTACCGGAGAGCATTCAAGACCCGGGGGAGTTGTGGCAACAGCGAGTCATTGCTGTTGGGATGTGCGTAGTGAGACGTCCCAATGATTTCCTAGTTCCGAGCCTCCGGAAGGGGCTCCTGCCTAGTGGTCCTGTCCAGACGGAATTTTATTAATTAATTAGTGGCTGCTACAATGGCATGCTCATACTAGGCTGTTCTAGTACACTACTTGCCGAGGCCGTTTCTAAGGACCACCTGGACGTGGTCGGTACTTGCCAAGGCCAGCTATGAGTGGGTTTGCCTGGGTCCTCGTAGCTTGGACGTAAAATTTACGTGCAAGTCGCCTTACGGTGTCATCCAAGAAGCAGACACCGAGTCCTCTTCTCAAAAGACGAGAAGGGAACCGATAGGGGGCTTTGGCCGCTAGCCAAAGACCCCTATCGAGAACGCTTTGCAACTTTCTTTTATGAATGGTTGCAAGGTAATCCCAGACGGGAATAGCGTAGGTAATGATCGGCAACAGGTACGCGTTGACAATCAACTTCCCAGCTTGCGGGTCATAGCCTTGTTGGCGAGTATCGGAAACAGTTGCGCGAGATGAGCGGACGCTCTCTGAAGCATCGTCTCAGCATGGACACGCCAGGTGAGCTGATGATCAAGGTGGACACCACGGTATTTAACCTCTCTCGACCAGGACAAATACGCTCTACCGAGTCTCATTCGTCCTCATGGTTCTTTCCGGGGCTTTGAGAATAGCACCGCGGAGCTCTTGGTTTCGTTGACAGCAACTTTCCAGCTTTCCGTCCATGTCATACACGCATCGAGTGCGCGCTGAAGTCGTGGGATAGCCCTATCAGCGTTCCGATCGGCAGTATAGACCGCCGTGTCATCGGCAAACAGGAGAGGCCCTAGCATGCTACCTTGAGGTACCCCGGCTATAATGCGTCTCTCGGAAGACATGATCGTCTACTCTCATGCAGAAAGTCCTCTCCATCAGAAAGCTAGCAATCAAGTGAAGGTAGCAATCTCGGAGCTGGATTTCCCGGAGCTTGAACAAAAGCCCGTCGTGCCAGACACTATCAAAGGCCTTCTCCACATCTAGGAAACAGGCGACAGTCTGCTCTTTCCGACAGCCAGCGCCCGTGTTGTATTCCACCAGTCTCATCAGCTGATGAGTGGTGGAATGCCCCACACAGAAACTGAACTGTTCGGGGACCAGTACATGAAGTTTCTTAGATGGTCTAGGTCTCTCCGTTGTACAAGACGTTCGAGGACGTTTGACATAGCTGACAGTAGACTAATGGGCTGGAGGTTGTAGGGACGGGAAGTATCCTTTCCCTGCTTCGGGATCACTATGACCGTTGCCTTTCGCCATTTCTTGGGAAAATAGGCCAGTCTTAGACACGCGTTGAACAGCGCAACCAAGAAAAGTATTCCTTGCTCCGGGAGTCGAATTAGAGCGGCGTTTGAGACGCAGTCCGGGCCAGGAGCTTTCTCGGTACGAGTTCAATGAGCCGATCTGAGACCTCTTCCCTATTAATGGGTTCTGAGACCTCTTCCACTTCGTTCTCAACTTCTTCATCGAAGTCCCAGTCCATGGGCGGGTTTGGAGCGAACTGACGCTCGAAACACGCACCCAAGTACTCGGCCTTCGCCTCCGGGCGAGCCAGGATTTGACCGAAGGTCCAGCAATGGCTGGGATGCGAGGTCGGCGAGTCTTTGCGTCTGCTCTCCGGCACGTGACACGAGAAGAAGACGAGGCGAGCCAATCAGAGATCAGCAGCCGAGACGTGGCCAACTAACGTGCTCGGAGCGAGCCAATCAGCGATCCCGATTAGTGCATAAAACCCACGCCGGCAGAAAATTTTGGCGAGCTCACGAATAGAGATGCGGATTCTGCCACTACTGTGACAATGTCACAGTTCGGCCCCCAGACACCCGCTGGGCAAAGAGCTGAGGTAGTCAGCATTAGACCAGCTGATAGTGCCCCTATTGCACTGTGTGGCAGTGACAAGCCCCCTGGCAGGCCACTTGGGCCAGTCGGGAACCCTACGACTTGCGCAGGCAGCCCTGCTCAACCCGCGCAAGATCGTGATCAGTCCTTATTAGGGTCACCAGTGACCACAAGGGCCAGACCTTCCAGCTGCAAGGCCGTTAGGCGGCCAGGCAGCCCTATTCCTCCACTGGACTCTGACTCCTCTCCATGGAGACCTCGGCTTCCACCGACTGGGTGGTAGTAGGGCACGGTGGCAAGCCAAGGAAGTCTCCCTCACTGGCTTCCTTGAGTTCAGCTATGGACTCGGCGGCATTCCAAGCCTCCGCTGAGGTTGCGCCTAGCCGTACATCTGAAGGAAGGATCCCGCCGATTTTCGTCACGAACATTAAGGACATCATCGGCTTTAGTCGCCGACTCCATAAGGTCGTTGCGCTGGCAGATAACGCTTCTGTCAAGCTCCAAGCGAGTGACTCTGTACTCGTTACCTGCCGCAGCGCATCCAAACACTTCGGAGTAATCCAGAGGCTGGAACAAGAATCGTCCCAGTTCCACACTTATACCGTAAACCGCATCAAGCCTGTAGCCCTCATTTTATGCAGTCTCCAGATCGCTATTATGATTAATTTAAGAATTTTACCTTATATAATCCACTAGGCGATCTGTTTTTCAAATACGACATGTTTCAGGGACTAAATCCCCATCCTCAGGTACAGTAAAATGCTATTCCCCTAATACATAGGGGTCGTCGAAAAGATTAAAACGTTTATACACATAAACACCACATGCACAAAACTCACCATGAACAAATTAACATATATACATAAACATATGAAAACGTTATAAGTGACTCAGTGCACCGGTCGAACTCTGATCGTCAACTAACATGTATTCGCGCTTCACTGCTTATCTTCAACGCGGTATCATATAATTTATTGGATTTAAACATCAGCTGATCGTTGAGTAACTGTTCCTTATTTATTTTGGAGGCCCTGTATATTTCAAACTCTTCTAGGGCATTCAGGAGATGACCTTTATTACATATGTGTATCGGCTCCATGTTTTCTTTGAATCCGGTGTAACTATGGTTTTTGTTTATGAGGTGGAGTGCGTAATTTGATGAGGTGGTTTGGGGATTCTTTTTTGGTAGGTGTTCTTTAAACCTCTCGATAAATTTTCTCCCCGTCTGTCCGATATAGAACTTATCGCACTCACTGCACTGGATTCTATACACTCCTGAACATTCCTCCGATGTTATTGGAGCACGTGGCTTAAGTACAGTTTTTTAGATTATTCATGGTCTTGAATGAAACATTTATACATAATTTTTTAAATTCGTTTTTTATTACATTGGGGAGTAAGTTCGTATATAATGCTGAGACGTATTGTGTTTTATTTTTAGCCTTATTATTGTCACCATTTATTTTCCGTAATTGTTTACGTATTATTTTATCCACAATTTCTATTTTATATCCATTTCTCAAAGCTGTGTTTTATGACGTTAGATTCGTCCTTATAATCTTCAGTGTTCATTGGTACGTTTAATAGTCTATATGCTAGCGCATTAAACGCCGCCATTTTTTGTGTGTACGGATGATTCGATTTAGCATTTATAACTATGTCTGTTGTGGTAGGCTTTCGGTATATTTTAAAACCGAGATGGTTGTTTCTTTTTAACACCGATACATTGAGGAAGTTTAAGCTATTATTAGTTTCCATTTCCATGGTAAATTTATGTTACGGTTAATGTCGTTAATAAACTTAAAAAACATATCCACCTGTCTATGAGTGCCAATGTAATAAAAAATGAATTTAAAAAATTATGTATAAATGTTTCATTCAAGACCATGAATAATCTAAAAAAAATACTTAAGCCACGTGCTCCAATAACATCGGAGGAATGTTCAGGAGTGTATAGAATCCAGTGCAGTGAGTGCGATAAGTTCTATATCGGACAAACGGGGAGAAAATTTATCAAGAGGTTTACAGAACACCTACCAAAAAAGAATCCCCAAACCACCTCATCAAATTATGCACTCCACCTCATAAACAAAAACCATAGTTACACCGGATTCAAAGAAAACATGGAGCCGATACACATATGTAATAAAGGTCATCTCCTGAACGCCCTAGAAGAGTTTGAAATATACAGGGCCTCCAAAATAAATAAGGAACAGTTACTCAACGATCAGCTGATGTTTAAATCCAATAAATTATATGATACGGCGTTGAAGATAAGCAGTGAAGCGCGAATACATGTTAGTTGATGATCAGAGGTCGACCGGTGCACCGAGTCACTTATAACGTTTTCATATGTTTATATATATATGTTAATTTGTTCATGGTGAGTTTTGTGCGTGTGGTGTTTATGTGTATAAACGTTTTAATCTTTTCGACGACCCCTATGTATTAGGGGAATAGCATTTTACTGTACCTGAGGATGGGGATTTAGTCCCTGAAACATGTCGTATTTGAAAAACTGAGATCGCCTAGTGGATTATATAAGGTACAATTCTTAAATTAACCTGTAGCCCTCGTTCTTCGGGGGCTAGACATACAGGCGGATCCGCAGGTCGTTCTAGATGAACTGCACGACGAGGGCTACAAGGTTGTGGCAGCCTCTAAGTTGTACACAACCTACGGCTCGCGTGAACCCATGCCTCTAATCAGACTCCAGGTGGAGAAGGGCGAACCCACCCAGGACCTATTAGAGTTGAAACGGCTGTTCGGTCTCTGTGTTAGCGTACAGCCCTGCCGTCAGACCGGGAAGATTTCCCAATGTCACAGACGTCAGAGGTACGGCCACAGCAGCTTTGCTTGTCGGAACGCGCCAACCTGCGTCCGATGCGGACTCGACCACTTAACGCAGGCCTGCGCTGTTCCTGACAATCACAGGTTCTGCATAAACTATGGAGGCGCCCATGCTGCAAATAACAGGCACTGTCCTATTTACAAAGAGCAGCTGGACAAATTAGTAAAGCCGGTCCAGCCTAAGCCTCGACATGCTGTTCAGCCAGTAACATCGGCTAAAGCCTCTGAGCGTGTGGCAAGGAAACCAGCCCCAAGGTCTGATCCGGTTCTGAAACCACCTAGTGCAGTGAGCCCGAGCAAAACTAAACAGGCCACACCTGTCGCGCCCTCGGAACCAGAACGTGAGACACCCGCGTACGCTTAAGTCCGTTGCCGCAGGATGACGAGGAACTTGATCCTCCACTGCCACCGCCACCAAGCCTCGCTACCCCAGATTAGGCAAGAAAGGTAAAAGACCTCAGGCCAAGAACACGAGCCAGCCTTTACCTGCCACTGGACCCAAGCCTGTCCACCAAAAGCCAGAGCGACCACCCGCTCCAGAACCTGCCCCCAAGGCTTCCACCGCCTCACCCTGCCGCAGCTATGCAACTGCCGGCAAGCGTTCTCCATAATCATCTACCAATGATCTCGCCATCGTCTCCGACTTTCTGCCAAGCTACGACTTGCAGAAAGTAGCCCAAACTTTCCGCAACATCAAC
This sequence comes from Magicicada septendecula, assembly GCA_034769895.1. Classification (NCBI taxonomy): domain Eukaryota; kingdom Metazoa; phylum Arthropoda; class Insecta; order Hemiptera; family Cicadidae; genus Magicicada; species Magicicada septendecula. The sequence continues at coordinate 263,274,896 of CM068368.1, read as the reverse complement.
AACGAACGCTTGGCAACAGCCTCACCCCAAGACAAGTTCCTCCTCTTGGTGAAAGCCTGCCGTGTTATTGGTCTGTTATGAACAACGGACAACCACGGCAATCCCTCAAGCGAGACCTCGAGCTCATGGCGTGGAATGTCAACGGTCTTGTTTCCCGGAATTCTGGCGTTTGTTGCCCGTCACAAGCCCGATGTGCTTCTTCTGGGTGAGACGCACCTGACCCCGCATCGTCGATTCCGATTACCCAACTACGTGTGCTACCGGGATGACCGGTCGGGTCACGCAGGAGGGGGCACCGCCATCGCGGTGAAGGCATCTCTTCGCCATCACCGCGTTGTCCTGCCTCAGCAGCGGAACCTCGAGTGCACCACGGTTGAGCTCCATGGTGCTCTAGGCAGTCTACTCGTGGTTTCCGCATACAAGCCTCCACAAACGGAACTTCTGTCGAAGGATCTGGAGGCCGTCTTCGGCGCACACAGGAGAGAGAGTCCTGGCAGGCGACCTGAACTGTAAGCACCCTGATTGGGGGAGCCGCTTGGTGAACCTAAACGGGGCCCGCTTACGCAGGTACACCGATGCGGCTCGAGTCACAGTCATGGGCCCTACCGGGCCTACTTACTATCCCCCAAGGGCTAACTCCCGCCCTGACGTACTGGACATTGCTGCGGTCAGAGGCGTTTATTGCCCGGTCCACGTCTCCATCATTTCGGAACTGTCCTCGGACCATTGCCCCATCAGTGTGCATCTAGCTACCCAGCACTCTACCGTCCACGATGATCGGCGCGTAATCGAGTGGGAACGCTTTGGCCCGACATTCAGTCCCCGCCTACCTGAGCGTATACCACTTGACAATATCCAGCATGTCGACGAAGCAGTTGCCTTATTCGACACAGCAGTACCCTCGGCGGTAGACGTGTCCTCCCGGATGAAGCCGGGGCTCATGCCCGACTATCAGCGGATCCCCGAAGAGGTGTCTCAGCTTGCTTGCGAGAGGAATAGCCTCCGGAGACGCTGGCAGAGGACTTGTGACCCAGCCGACAAGGCTGCATTCAACAGAGCGACCAGCAAGTTGCGTCGCGACATGCTGGCATTCCGTAGATGCAACTGGATGCTAGCTCTAGCACGGATGGATGGCCCTGCCGAGAACCGTAATGTATGGCAGATTCCCAGTGCCCTAACGGGAAAGCGTAAACGCACGCCTCTCCCCACACTGGAAGGACCTGGCAGTCAACCCCTTGGACGCCCCCTCGAGAAGGCAGAGTTCTTGGCTGACAGTTCGAGCATCAGTTTGCTCCCAACCCATCCAAGAACCCAGCCTTCACTGTGCGAATCTGCAGCGAGGTAGAGTGCTTTCTATCGGCCAGTATCACAGTCCAGCCGGAGCCCATCTCGCCGGAGGAGGTCTCTGAGAAGATAGTTCAGCTCAAGCCCCAGAAGGCGCCTGGCTCTGACGGAGTCATGAAATTCCGCACTCCACCACCTTCCGAACCACGGTTCCTCTCTGATCTGTTCAATGTCTATCTCAGACTGGCCTACTTTTCGGTGAAATGGAAAACGGCTACAGTTATAGTGATACCCAAGCAGGGAAAGAATGTTTCTCGCCCGGAAAACCTCAGACCCAACAGCCTCTTGTCCACGACGTCTAAGGTTTTCGAACGTTTGATACAGCGTAGGATCCGCGACCATCTAGAAAGACTGGACGTGCTGATCCCCGAACAGTTCGGCTTTCGTGAGCTGCACTCCTCGACTCATCAACTGATGAGACTAGTGGAATGCATTACCGAGGCTGGCTGCCAGGGCAAACAGACGTCCGCGATCTTCCTAGACGTAGAGAAAGCCTTTGACCGCGTGTGGCATGAGGGTGTCCTTTACAAACTAACGGACGTCCTTCTCCCAGATTGCTACGTTCACTTGATCGGCAGCTTTCTGCAAGACCGTAACTTCCGAGTGAGAGTAGACCACGTTCTCTCTTCGGAGAGGAGTATTACCGCTGGTGTCCTTCAGGGAAGTGTACTTGGGTCTCTCCTGTTCTCGCTGTTTGTCAACGACACACCCAGAGTTCCTGGAGTAAGATTGTCGCTGTTCGTGGATGACACTGAGGCTTTTGCCTCAGAGCCAAACGTAAGTTATGTGGCAATCAAGCTCCAGCGCCAACTCGACGCGTATGTCGGGTGGGCCAATAACTGGAGAATTGCTGTCAACGCTTCCAAGAGTGCCGCGGTAATATTCTCATGCAAACGCAAGCGGCCTCGGCCGCTTAAAGTAGGCCCCGTCAAGGTGCCCTGGACCAATAGCATCAAGTACCTCGGGCTCCACGTGGACTCCCGACTCACCTGGCAAACCCATACTCAAACGCGCTTCGGCGCAGCTCAGCAGACTTTGGCCTGTGCTATCTAATCCAGAAATGACCCCCATTGCATGGTAAGCTCACCGTCAACTCGTACGTGTTGCCCGTGATTACCTATGCCTGTCCTGTTTGGGGATACCTTGTTTGATGTCATAGATCAGCGCTCCAGCGCGTTCTCGACCGGGGACTTAAGCTCGCGTGTAAAGTCCCCTGGAGGTACTCTTCTCGTCTTTTAAGGAGAGGACTCGGTGTCCGCTCTTTTGATGACACCGTGAGATGCCTAGCGTGTAGATTCTATGTTCGATCAGCACGTGTGACCCACAATTCCCTCATTTCCGGACTTGTAACTACACTCCACGACCAGGTGAGTCCTGGAACGACCCCGTTTACTAGCCCCGGTGGTATAAACCACCATCGAGGGTTGCTTCAGGCCCTCCACAAGTAGGATAATAATACAATATAAATAACTCAAACTGACCCAGTGGCAGGAGTCCTAACTGAGACTCAAGATCTGTACAACTCGCGACTCGAGCCTCACGCGAGGCACGCAAACCCCAGTCATGTTTAAATTTTGGTACACTCGCCATCGGACGCACTTCATCTCCTCTCCTCTCTGGGACGACATCGACGTGGATTCAGCCTGAAGGAACGGCCGAAGAATAGAACCGGCATTCTTGCGTCTTCGCCCTCCAGTTCTGCGCCAGCGCTAGGACGTCGGTGGGCCAGCAGCAGACTCTACAACCGATGCAGAAAGAAGAGGACTGCAGTACGCCACGAACATCGGGCGCAACCGTCGAACATCTCAGCGCGGCACAACCAACATCAGCCTTCTCGCCACACGATCCTTTTTAGGCCCACCAAAAACACTAGCGTGTACGATTGGCGCCATTTGTCATGCGGCAAGCCTTTTGTCCGGTGACAATATGAGTAACTAAATTTCCAAGTACTTTCCGCATCACAAATAGAATGTCAAGGATGCACCCATCCCCGCCAGGTCACTCACCTCTTTCACATTTACAGTTGATCAGTGTCTTGCTGTCTATCATGTGGTGTATGTCGTATGTTCTGTTTATACAGCACAGTATTTTGCCAAGTTGTTTTCACATAGTGAGTATATAAATATCTTCTAAAATGAAGCGTGTCATATTGTCGATGACGGACAAAGTGATAATAATTGAACAATTAAACAAAGAATTGGTCTGGCAAACAGTTGCCCGAAACTTATAATGTAGGTGCAGCCACTATTTCTGATATAAAAAGAAATAGTTCTTCGATTTTGAACTTCGTTTCAAATTTGGAAAGTAAAGATGCAATGTCGTCCAGAAAAGTGATGAGAACGGCTCAAAATAAAGACCTATAAGATGCAATTTTTAAATGTTTTTTTTGCAGCAACGGTCACTTGGAAATACCTTGTCTTGGCCCCTGGGTTTGTGAAAAAGCAAAAATGTTTGCTGAAAAGATGGGTGGTTTATCTGAATTTTAGGCGAGTAATGGTTGGCTACGTAATTTTAAGGCTAGGCATGGTATTTGGGAGTTAGATTTGAGTGGAAAAAACTTTCTGCTAATAACAATGCAGCTGATAAATTCATTGTTGAATTTAAAATCATAACTAAAAACTACGATCCTGAATTTGTGTACAATGGCGATGAAACAGGACTTAATTGGAAAGCATTGCCCCATAAAACTTTGGCTTCAAAGAGAGAAGTTAGTGCTCCTGGTCACAAAATTATTAAAGAACGTGTGACAGTGCTTACGTGTGCCAATTCAACGGGCAGTCATCGACTCCCATTGCTTTTAATAGGAAAATCAAATAACGGCTTTTAAAACCGTTAAAAAGCTACTGATTGTATACAAAAATCAACCGAAAGCGTGGATGACAGCAGCATTGTTCTCAGAATGGTCTGAGGAAACGTTTATTCCGGTGGTAAAAAAATATCAAAAGGAAGTGGGAGAAAAGGGAAACATGTTGCTTCTTATTAATAACACACCAACCCTTCAGTGGATCTGTTGGAAAGAAGAAACGGACGTTACAAAGTGCTCTTCCTGCCGGAAAATGTAACGAGTTTGTTGCAACCAATGGATTAAGGTGTAATAGAGTGTATGAAACGACACTACAGATGGCAATGTTTACAGCTGCTGTTAGCAGATGAAGATGAAGAACGTAAAGTAGCATACCATAAGAAAAATTGATTTAAAGGACTGTTGTTACATTATAGCCAATTCGTGGAATTTGTTGAAAACTAACATTAAAGAGAGCATGGAATAAAATTAATGGTATTTCGACAAAACAACAATCCAGGAAGAAAAAGAAGAGGCAATGAACAAGAAGGAAGAGGAAAAAACAGCAAAAGAAAGTGTCGAAGAAAATGAAGCTGTATCAACTGAAGAAATCCACAAAATCATTGTACAAATTCCTGGTTGTTCCGAGTGTGACATGAACGACATAAACAAGTGGTTGCAGTGCGATTCACCAGACCCTGGATATCAAATTTTGGATGATGATGAAATTATTCAATGTGTAAACGATGAATCTCAGCAGGTGGATGAAGACGATGACAACCTTGCTTCAGTTGAACCGGAAAAGGAACCTACGGCGAGACATTCGCTTGTTTTGACATTGCCTTTAAGTGGATGGAACGGTAGCCTGAATGCGACCACGTGCAGCTTCTTTCTGTCTTGGCTGCACGCAAATGAGTTTTTATGTCAAAACAATTAACTTTGCTTGACATGTTCAACTGAAAAATTATAATTATGTGTGAGTATTATTTTTAATTTTTTTGTAGTAGAAGTGAACTTTTTGCAAAACACGTGTGACCTGGTTTTTATTAAGATACTGTACTCATGTAATAAAAATAAACAAAAGTGAATTTTGAGCAATTTTGCGTTTTCTTTCATAACATAACCTTTTTCTTATGTTTGTCCCAATTATCCTAATTTCTGTATATCCAAATTACGTCTGGGACTCATTGGTTCAGATAAATGGAGTTCTACTGCATTAAGAATTGATACAACGAGTAAAGAATAGCAAGTACAAGGTGTTATCAAAAAGGAAATGGTCTGTACCAACTGAGTGTTGTCAGTGGCAGACACTGTCTATTGCCTCTAGAGGTTACTACTCTAGGTGGTCTTGTGTCATAGCATCAAGTCCACAACTGATAACACAACTGTTATCAAGCTGATAACACTGTAATGATAGCTGTAAGCAATCGGTGAACCTTATACTCATCCTCTACTGCAATTTTAAAATTATTTTGACTTGAGAGAAAAGAACAAATGTGAAGTTTTGTTTTAAACTTGTTAAAGCTATATAGACACCTGAAATACTCAGCAGGTTTGTAGTAAAGAAGCTATGAACCAAGATCAGTGTTCTGAATATTACTTCCACTATAAAAGTGGCCAAAAATCACTTGAGGATGATGACAAGCCTAGATAACCATACACCAGTAAAACTCCAGACAAAGTCAATAAAATTCTGAACGCTGTTTGTGCTGATCATCAAATTAATATTCATGATATTGCTGAATGAGTCAGTATTGAATTTGGTGCAGCTCAAGCATCATAGACAATCTGAATGTGCATTGTGTTGTTGCCAAGTTTACCCCCATCTGCCAACTTCTGACCTAATGTAACTGTTTCTGAAGTAGATCAATAATGATCAAGACCCGCCTCTGTCATAGATCATGAACATGATCACAGGTTTACAGCTACATCCAGGACACCAATCATCACAGTAGGAGAACTCACTGACAAGACCCATTGCAACCCAAGACAAGACAAGTTGGAAGTGCAACAAAGAGTTTGTTAATGTTTTTTTCATCAAGGATATTGTGCACCAGGAGACTGTTCCTTCTCATTGCCAATTAATGTGGGTTTTTACCATGATGTTTTAAGGTAGCTGTGTACACACAGACTTAACAAAATCATGCGGTCATCCTGTATTCCCAATACTGTCCAGATTTAGCCTTATATGACTTTTTCAATTCCCAAAAATGAAATGCAAGATTATACAGTATTTCAATACAGTTAAGAAGATTCAGACCTCGTCACAACAGCTAACAGCTACTTGATATGGTTAGAAAGATTTCCAGGGAGCATTTGAGACTTAGTGAAAGTAGTAGGATCATTGTATAAATGCAGAAGGGGATTACTTTGGGGTGGTGGTCAGATAAAAGTTAGTTTTTATCGATCAACAATTTATAAGCACAGTCTAGTTTCTTTTTTATAACATCACATATTTAATTGCAGAATTGTCAGCTACTTCCTTAGTCATACCTATAAACACAGTGAGTCAATATGGACAACATATTTGAGAAACATGTGTAGACATTAAAAATTTAATATATATGTTGTAATGGTACATATCTTCACCTAACAATAATGAAGATAACATAACAAAATAAGTTATTTAAAATAATTAACACTAGAATAAAAAAGGATGAATCAGAGATTCAAGAATGGGTGATTCATAATTAATAACACGGTCAAACGTATTAAGGTAATCAGAAAAGTAACCTCTAATAATAAAAAAGTAACAAACCACGAACCAAAATGTTAAATACGATAATACCTGGCGATTTAACCACAATGACCCAATAGATGGTAAGTGAGAGAGTAGCACCAGCCCCAAAAACCAAGAATATAGAATAAATTATGACCATTGTAAGTGATAACTGGAACTAGCCACCACACTAACAGAAGAGTGTATAAATAATAAGAATAATGATGAATAAATAATTAGCATGGAAGTGTGAAGATATAATCAGCCACAACACCAAGGAAGTGATATATAAAATATGGCAAAGTGAAACAAACACAGTGAAAGAGTGCGAAACTAGTATTAAACCAAGAAAAAAGACTAATCAATGATAAATTGTATATAATAACGATGATTGTAAAAACAGACAAGTAGTCTAAAAGTTAGAAGTATTGAATTGTTAAGGACTTAAAATGTAGAAGGGTACACTAACCCAAACAAATAGAGTAAACTAGGACAAATTGAACTAACACGACACAAACCTATTAATTGTATAACCCAACCAGATAGAGTGAGAGATAGTAAGTTATAATGATGATGAACATAGTAAAATAAAAATGAGAAAGAGAATTTTAAGGAAGTAATATACTAATTTTTGCCCACCAGTAACACTTAATCCATAATGAGTGCAAGGTGTTATTATTAATATCCCCAAAGTGAAAATAAACCCCGTTAATAGTGATAAACACTGATAAGACAGTGATAAAAGTTTATAAGTGCAAAAGGTGAGCGAGAGCTAATAATGGCTAAACACAGGAAGGACTGTGATAGTTAAAAGCCAATATAAGTGGACACCAAAATGTAACAAAATAAACTAAATATAGTAGGATTAATTTATCAATAGTAATGACTAATTATCATGTTTTAAATTTTATCAATTAAGATTATCAGTGACAACTCATATTATTACATGAGAGTAAGAAAAATAGACTATTAGAATGTCAATGCACCGTATAGAGAATTTCTGAAATACTGAAAGACAAAAACAAATGTTATTAACCCAAAATTTATAAGGGAAAGACAATTAATAAACATTATAAGATTTTAGTAAAAGCATAGGAAATTATCATTAGATTATCTAGTTAATGACCCAATGTCATATAAGTTTAGTAATAAGGAAATATAATTTTGTTCAAAGAGTTAACTAATGTTTATATGTTTGTTGTTTGTTAATACTAGGTAATAATTATTACTCACTAAAAAGTATGAGTAGGTAATGAGAATGAACATTTTCAGTAATGAAAAGTAAATAAGCATGTTTTAATGAATAAGAATTATGTCTCAAATAATTATGTTATAATGAATAAGAATTATGTCTATGGAATTATTAAACCATAAGATTCTATGTTATATATTATGTAATAAATAACGATTAAAAACCAAACAAGAAACAAGATAAATACAGTCAAACACAATAACACTAAAAGGCAGTTATGACAATAGACAAGCAATATGAAACAGTAAAATCACACATCATTACAGAACAGACTTAAAACCATTGAACAAATAACCAAAATCATGTATTAAAACCAATCAGGACCCATACAACGGGAAAATGAAATGTAATATCAGTAATTAAAGAAAAATAGCCAATTTCTGTTTAAGCCTAGGCAAATTCCCAACTGTCAAACTACAAAAAACTTCAATTTTGAGAATTAAAACACTGACATTAGTAAGACTAAGCCATATAAACAATAAAATACAATTAGACAATCATGTTAAGACAGAAATATAATAGTAATCATGTAAATTAAGGAAACAGTATAAATAAACAAAATCAACAAAACTGTCAAAATGTTGATACCTAAGTAAACACAACAGTATTGGATGTCCAATTAATCCTTGAACCAAAATATGAACAGTGGTAATAATATTTAATACTTAAAGGGTAATACTGAAGATTAATTACATTCAGAAGATCTGTAACCATTTTAAATAAAAATTCAAATATCCTAATAATGGTCTTAAGCCAATTTTAGCCAATCAGAAATTTTGAGTTACCATAACAACAACCGAATATTGACTAATTTCAGTTAGGAACATAAGAATCTGTAGTGACGCTTAACTGGAGAGACGCCACGCCGTGAAGGGCCCATTTTTTTTACTTAAAACATTGTAAGTGCCCACAATTTTATGAAGAAGGACCAGACCAACCGATGAGAGGACGTTCCAACCAAAATAGACCAAGGACCAGCTCAAAATTAATCCAGATGACTGTAATATATGGAATTTAACAAGAAGAAGACGCCGGACATCCCTGAAGCCCAAGATTGAAGAAAGAAGACTCGACATCAACTAATTAACCTACGTTGACTACTGACAATACACCTCCTATCTACTAACGTTAAGTATTGCTGAATTCATTGATTTCTAAAAAACAAATTCTCTTCCAAATTTATAACTAAACCGTGAAACTCTCTCTATCACTCTAAGTATTATTTTTCAAGGATTGATAAATAAAAAAGTAATCTGTAAACACTGAACTACTGATAACCTATGTACTACACCAACGGCACTGTCACACACTTTAACACCACAATATTGAATTTACAGTAAACCTTGTTGATTTTAATGCTCACGAACATTAAGTGATATATTATAATTTGTTATCTTGTTATAAAAACTTCTGTATCGTACTTAAAAGGACTCTATAGGCAGATTTATTTTGTAAATAATAACCAACGCTGTCTTGCATATAATAGAAACATTGTACTGCCAACCCAGCAATCCGCTGAGTGAACGACTATATTTTGCCGAGGCTAAAATTATTATATCAATTATTATTTTGTATAAAGTGTTAACAAGAACTAACAATTCAGAGCCTAATAAAAAAATGTGTACCGAGAATAACTGTCCAGTATTTATTTATAGAGAATATTATGTATGTTTTGTTTAATAGCAGTGAGTCAACATAACCAACATTATTCAAGTTGGCAACACGTTTTCCCCCACTCAAACGAGAATCGGTTTCATGCCAGTCGGCGAACGATTCATATTTACACTAGTGCACTGTCAAACCATACAGGTAAAAACTTTGTCGTAAAACAATTTGGCGCCTATCGGGAGTTACAAAAGAGTGTGAAGGGACAGGTAAGGCACACAGGCTACCAGACGCTTTCGAACGAACACTAATTATGTTAATAAACACTGGAATAAAACTTACACTTTTCCAAAACTAAACTTATATTAAATACCGGACAACAGGGTTTCATTACAATGTTTAACTAGTTATTGAGGAACTGAGTTATGTCCAATTAAAAGACAAAGAAAAGAAACAAAGAGGAAGGAAAACAAAATCAAGCTACCAATAACTCTACAGGCACCTATTCCAAGTCAATGGCAAATTGTTCCAGTTAAGCACAGATAATTGGGTGTGTATTTTCAATTAGGTTCTATTCTTTGAGCTGTGATTCGAAATTGTGCGGCAATACTCTTTGTTTTCAAGTTACTGCTAGCAAAATATTTTACCGTGATTTCTGCTTCAAGGGTAATGAAGCCATACTGAAATTCTTGGAACTTATATATTAACGGGTAAATATGATGGTTCATATAGTTTTTGACCTAAAAAATTAAAACAGATTCCAGAACAGTATCTCTAGTAATTGTTGAGAAAATTATTGTAAAACACAAAAAATGGGTGCTGCAAAACCCAATTTTTTAGATTTGCTGTACAATAAATTTGTTAAATAGCTAATCAATATATAAAAGTTTTAAGGGACACAAATATACAATTTTTCAAATTTAACTTTTATTCTTTTTATATATTTAAGATCAATAATTGAATTCTTTTCAAGTAAGATTTTCATTTTTCTTTCTTTATTCTGTTTTGTTACTATATTTCTACCAAACTTTAGACTGTTTTGTTTTTAGTACAAATCAAATTTCTCTAACTTATGTTTTCCAAAAAAGTCTACTACACTAAGTTTTTGTGTTTTACAATAAATTTCTCAAAATTACTAGAGATACAGTAAGTTCTGGGACCTGATCTGTTCAATTTTTATATCAAAAAACCATACGAAACCATCAAATTTACCCCTTAATTTTAAGTTTCAAAAATTTCAGTATGACTTCATTTTACCCTTGGAGCAGAAATCACAGTGAAATATTTCACTATCAGTAGTAACTTGAAAATGAAGCATTTTCGGACTTTTGTTTATAGGAACTTTTCTGCTAATATTAATAACTTGAATCAGCTCCTGAAGTACTGCCATGCAATTTTGAATTACCCTGTATAAGTTCAAAGGCTTATACTCTCCAATGTTTAATGAGTTATTGAGGAACTGGGTTATGGGTAACTTTTATGTGCCAATTAACAGAGCAGGCAAGAGAAGCAATGAGAAAGGAAAACAAAAATCAAGCTACTGATAACACTACAGATACCTGCCCAAGTCAATGGCAAATTGTTTTAGTTAAGCACAGATAATTGGGCTTATATTTTCAATTAAGTTCTACTCTCTGGGCTTCATCCCAGTTAAACTTTTTTTATTAACCAGTGACCCAAGTACACAAAATCAACATACTTTGATTTTTAAAAACATTCAAATGCTTTTTTGTCCTGCGTGTGTATACACATGTTTTAGTAATTTTGGATTGATTCCAAGCACTGCTGTTTTGGTCATTGAAGTCACTGACATTTTTTACTTTTAGAAGACTCAGGACAACAGTTTATACCCATATACATGCTGATGCGGTCAGTTTTATTGCCAGAAGAGCTGAAACAATTGTGTTGGCTTTTAAAAAACCTGATGTTGATTAATGTCATCAAGTTTACAATAGTGTGCTCTCTATAACTCATCTTTTAGTCCCTAAATGCTCTCCTACAATTTTCAGCCTAAAGAGCAAATTATCACAAGCAACATGAGTACTCTAACATTTTTTTACAAAATCTGCCTCTTGTTTATTGTTATATCAGTGCATATAAATATGTTACATCGCTAAACACGATTTCATTATTTTACTAGTCTACTATAAGTACAGTAACTAAAACACGTGTCATAAAGTTAGTTGCTGTGTATCAGTACTCAGTACTGTCTGAGTTAGTGTATATTTGTGTTTGTTTTTCTTTAAATATATATAAAAAACTATACTACAAATGATATTATAATGATAGAAATATGATACTACAATCACAGCCATCTGTTGCCAGCCCTGCTGACATAAAGGTCTTGAGCACAATAATCTTATATGAACATTATGTCTTTGTCAGAAGAAATACACTTTTTGTCTCTGAAGAATTCATGTACACATTTCTTGACATAACGTGTTTCTGAAAAAGAAAATAAATAAATAAATCAGTGTTTTTTCAATTTATCTCTTCTACCTTACTATAATTCTTAGTACACTATATAGGGCAGTGGGTGTATAACTAAAAACTTCAATTATAAAATGTGCTTATTTTGCCTTGTTATGCAAACTCTTTTAAGTAACTGCTTAGCAAATTTATGGACACGTGTGTATTTACACGAGTTTATACTGTTCAGTTTCTCCAAGCAGCAGTTTCGGTATTGATGTAAGTGCAAGTTCATTTCCTCAGCAACGTTTCCAATTATAGCCATGTACATTTATTTCAGAAGTGCAAAAATGAGAGGTGTATATTCTGTTATAAAATACGAGAGTTTTTTGCAGTTTCCAGTTTCTTTTAGATACAATATTTACACTGCTTGTTATTATTACGTCATAATAGCAGTACTGTAGTGTCATTAGCAATAGTGTGTATAGTAGAAGTGCTTTAGGTTTTATTTTTGTAAATAAAATTATAAATATAACATACAAATAAATATCAATGTCTTTATTATTAATATGAAGAAATACTTCAGTTTAATTTTCACAACCTTCAGTTTATACAATTTTATGTTGAACTTTTCCACTGAAACCCAAAATGGGAAATTTATAATTCACTTACTGTATTCAATTTATTGTATACATGTACGTTCAAAATATTCGTTATGTGTGTACTAACATTAACATTAGTATTTCTTGTTTGTACTAAGAAGAAAGTGTATGAAGTTTCTCAGCACCTTTAAAACAGTCACATGACCAAACACCAAGCCTAGAAACAAGTAAAAATTGTATGACGACACATGAATGTCATTACTATACCAGTTATTAATATGTATTTTCTTGATATGGTAAAAGAATACAACTCAGCCTTTAAACAGATCTCATAAGCGTGTATGATAACATCATAAGAGTGTATGATGGCTGTATGGCTGTACACTGTGGGATCTGTCTCAACTGTAAACATGACTGGTTACAATGACTCCTTTTACAATCAGGTTCCTGCTGGTCTCCTGAAGCACAGACTCCGTGATGTTCAGGGGTTTTACTCCTCCAGCTAGTACATTAATCCTCCCTCTCTCTCTCTCTCTCTCTCTCTCTCTCCCTCCTTCCCTTTACTATTTGTTTTCCTTGCATGTTCTTCTTGGTGCTAGCACCCTTAGATATTCTAGCACCTTTATATTCAGCTCACCTCTTAGTAGTTAGAATTATTAGTAACTCTTTAACAGTATCTATTTGAGTAACGATGCCTTAATATGTTTTGTTTGATACTTATGTTCTTTTCCCTGCTTTTCTGCTGCTTTATTTTTATACTTACATTTTTTATCCTACCGTAACTTTGCTCCCACCAACAATGCATTCTCCCACTCACCTCATTCTTTCCTTTTAATCTTAAATTTCTTATCCTTTATTTTTCATTTTCTGCTGCTTCTTGTTGAGTTTTATATTTTAACATTTTCCTCTCCAATATCTACCCAATTCTTCTATTACCTCTTTCATTATAGCTCATATGTTAGACAATCTCTAGCATCTTATTGTTATCCATTTTTACAAATCACTGAATACTAGTAAAGTCTTTTATTATATGCACTTCTCTAGTTTCCACCACTAAAGATACTGTGTCCTACTGTGAACACTGCTGTTATGAAAATTCCATGAATTGTGATCTTTAAACAGTGAGATAAAGTACTAAACATCACACAGCAGACTATAAAAGTCACTATTGGCCTGTAGTAACATTTTTAATAAACAAAAACACTTGGACTCATATTACAATAGTTCTAATTATACAACTGTCCAACACATACTATCACCACATGTAATAATAATAAATATCATCAGAATTATAACAGACTTGCATTAGTTGGACATCGGCAATAATAACACTTTACATTAAGTATAGCTGTCTAGGAAGATGCACTGAACTGTACAAAGCAACTCGTCCAAGCAAAAGCAATTTGTCCAAGCAGTGTGTTGTTGCTTTATTTACAACAAAGCAGTACCAGTGTTGCTATCTACTGCACAAGCAGTAGTGCAGTGAATTAACATTTACAAGAGACATTTACAATGGTCTAGATGCCGAGAGAATAACTGGTTCATCTCCCATAAGTCACAGAAGAACAAAGAACTGTTGGGCAGCACAACCATTGCACATCATCCTGCTGTTTACACAACATATCCCAAGTGTCAAATAAGACACATAATAAATGGCAGTGCAAAGGCTATGTTTTTGTCATGAGATATTCCGTGTCAAATCAACAAGTGCTACAACCTGACCCTCTTAGATTTATTTGAAATTAAGTATGCATGTAGTATTCATAAATAGTAACTAAAATCAATTTTTTCACATTTTTCTGACGAAAGGTTACTGATTAATGGGTGCTCAAAAATGTAACAAAAATCAAATTTTTGACTTGCACAACAATATTGATTTGTTCACAACTTGTGTTCTAATTAAGCTAGAACAATGACATTGAGTTCATTTGAAAGCTCTTTTAAAGAGCTTTCATATGATATAAAACATAATTAGTTGAAAATATATATACATATTTTTTATAAACACATCATTATTGAATTTACTGAATTTTGAAAAGCTGTATTTTTAAAATTCTCAAAAAAATATATGTGAAAGATACTGTTTTCCTCTACATATTCTGAAAGTTTCAACTTGGGGATGAGCATGGGATCACTATCAAAAGTAATTTTATGTTTATCACGATTCTGTAAAACGTCATTCAGATCGGTGAATTATTATTATTTTTATTTTGCTACCTGTGACAATTTTACAGAATCATAGTTGGATTTATTACTTGGCCTACAAAATTGTACTTTTCATACAAATAACTGTGTTTTAAAGCTTAGCACTAGCTAAATTAATAGCTCAAAATTAATAAATCGACCTACATATCTAAAATATATATCTTAATACACGGAAAACCCGGATCACTGTAAATACAAGTGAGCCTCTCGTGGTAAGAAGCAAGAAACGATGTCTGCGACGTTGCTAACGCTATCACCGATTTTTTCGGTGAATTCAACTGTCGGCACTGAACATAAACACGAAATATTTCGTATACGACGTAAACACAAAATATTTCGTGTTTACGTTCAGTGCCGATAGTTGTATTCACCGAAAAAATCGGTGATAGCGTTAGCAACGTCGCAGACATCGTTTCTTGCTTCTTACCGCGAAAGGCTCACTTGTATTTACAGTGATCCAGGTTTTCCGTGTACAAGCAAAAAAATCTCATTTTAAAGACTATATACAAAATGGTTGGTTGGTGTGACTATCTCCCATCTGTTTAGTATTTTGTCATTGGATAATATTCAGTCAGCTGTTGTCAACTGTTGCTGAAAGTGACCTGTACATTTTCTTTTGGTGTGATATAGCCTATAAAGTGAAATAATGTGATTAATTCTGAAATGTTGTGTTTTGAAATTAGCTTAAAAGTACTTTTGTACAATTCTCACAACACTGTATAAGTTTATATGCCTACAACCAGTTAATATTTGCAAACTATTAACATAACCTTAATTTTATTCCAGGATGTGAAAAAATGGAGAAGTAATGTGTATTCCTAAATACAGAAAGCTGATGCATTGAACTTTGAAAACGTTTTATAAAATTAGACTGTTCATTTGAGAATGACATGAAATGCCTAAAATTTCAGCTTTGTGCTGTAATCTTTTTAATGAAAAGGGTCACAATAACCATAAGAAAAACTTGCGTCCTGTTTCCCAATGGATGATAGAAAGAAAACCTTTCCTAACATTAAGTCAGAAAGTATGTGACAAGTGCCGGAAAAAATTTCACAAGTTGTAATGGGGCAGAAAGGGGTTTTTTATTTTTTTTATTAAATTTGTTTAAAATTGGTTGTAGTCCACGTTGCAAGTCCCATACGGAATACGGTTTTATTCAGACAATGAACGCAGTGGCATAGCTGTTGGAACGAGGTGTTGTAATGGAATGCGATGTATGTTTTGTAACTCAAGTGGTTCCAAGAATTTACGAAGCACAATGTATGCACACAAACCAGAGCGCGCGCAGATACGACGCACATATATGTCAGAAGAGACGCTTCAAACAATGGCGAGCCAGAACCACTGCATCGACAATGTACTTTTAAGATGCCGGATATAAATTTGAGGCTCCGCCTACCATGGCCTCTATGTTGTAGTCGTTTGATATCGTTGACAGCTTGGAGCACTGAAAAGCCACAGTACGTTTATGGTGACGAACAGTTGGTAATACGAAGGCATTGCCTTCCCTGTTAAACCACCAGCCAGAGTGGGGACTGGATCACAGTTGCCGTTCCCAGTCGACGAAATCACTCTTTCCCGGCCGGGGTGAATACAAAAGTTCGCGAACTGAAAATCTATTCTAACATATCCACGAAGTGTTAAAGTTTAATTTAAACCAGTTAAATTCGACAGCGAAACATCATCTCAGATCAAAGTTAGTGGGGTGCAGCAAGAAAATTCAGAAATGTGTTAAACTGACAATACGTTTGTACATATATGCAATGCGGCGCGTGGCCATCAGAGACGTCAAGGGTTAAGTAATCGACTGCCAATTATACTGTATAATTAATTTCATTTTTTAAGGGCCCTAACTAAATAATATGGGGAATTAAACGGTATGAGTGAGAGCGTGAGCAATCTGGGTCGTTTTATTAATTATGTTAATCATTAGTTAATTATTAATTATTAAGTTAATCATTATGTTATAGTCAGTAGTAAATGAATTTTGATAGCATGCATATGTGAATTAAATATTGTTTGGAGTGTCACTCCTAGAAAAAGCATAACTCAATAGTAAAAGTCACAATTTGAAGTAGTTTTCATTATGTATCATGTCGTACGATAAAAGGAATGGAGTATATCAGTAGATTCAAACTAGAAATAAAAAGGAAAAAATGTCATGCTAAATAAATAAAGTAACATTTTATTTGAGTTTATAAAAATATGGGTTTGTTAATTTGCATTCACCTGTGGTTTTACTCTGCCAGAGTACATCAGACGACACCTTGGTAAATAATCGGTAAAGGTAAGTAACTAAAATTTAAATATTTCAATCACTAATTAACTCGTAAAGCTTCAGTTGCCGCCCTTAACAGGGACAAAATTCAATATTTTAATAACTCAAAAGCAAGTCATACTTCAGTTGATGCCCGTAAACAGGGACGAATTTACAGATCTCAATAATTTAAAAACAAGTCATACTTCAGTTGGCGCCCATAACAGTTGACGTTGTAAATTAATTTTTAATTTAATATAAATTGAATTAATTTACAACCTGGTCGAAGATGGCAGAGAAAAACAAGGATGCAAATAAATTTATGTGAAAGTTTTAACAAATCTGACTCTAATTTAAATTTGTTGTGCCCCACGTTCTTTGGGAGCCATTTACATTTAGCGCAATTATACTAATTTATGTAAATTATTAAATTACTCAATTAAGTTGAATATTTATAGAATCAATATAATTACGCAAATATATTATTCTGACAATTTACTGGGTGATTGAGTGTATTCACTGTTAACTAGGATAATTATTGAGACTCTTAATTATCGTTGTAAGCAATAAGATAGAATTTATTGAAACATGACAAATTAATTATTGAGGTTGATTGCAATAATGAACGCAAGATATACATATTGCAATAAATACTTATTTATTACACATTATTGTATAAATAAATTCTTGGTATACAAATGAAATTATGTCCTGCAAATACATTCAAACAAAACGCGTAATAACATAAATCATAATAATATTCATTTCGTTGTTCCCTGAAAAACAAGACATACAATACTATAAAATATAACACACAATAATATAAATAAGCACAAACAATAAACAATCAAATATACTTCATTCTAAACTAAATGAGTTCATTAATGCCCTCAGATGAGTGACTTTACTATTTAATATTATTTTTTTTTTTTACGATTCATATAGATGTTCTCAGGTGTAGCTCTTTGAAAAGAGACAGTGCAGTAGTAAGTATTAACTAGTATTAAGAACATAAGGACTTAACTTGGAAAAGCATATCCATAAATTCCATCGGTGTAGTATCCTATCCGTTGATGGTTCCATGTACATGGGTACTGCTGTTGATGGATGCGCACTGACACCTTAACTCGTGATAATCCCACTCGCGTTCTGTGTAGTGTGATGTCGGAGTTATCCGCTTGGAATAAGTGTCTTTACAGTTTTATGTAGTAAAATGCAATCATTATTATTGGTGTAGTTTGGTTACGTGTTTACTGTAAGCGTGATTCAGGTAGCTAGATACTTTTGTCTACCTTGGACGTGATGCGCTCTATGTATGCACTAGTGTTCATGAGTGTTAAACCACTTAGTTCATGTGCTCAAAGTTAGAATGATTATGATTGGATAATGTTTCGGAATGTCTGAAATTGTCGCACAATGTTCTACTGTCAAAATGTTAATTCACTCGTAATGCTTAATATGCATGCCAAACGTATTCTAAAGTTTCTCGTATACACTTGACATTTTAACGATGTTTATGTACATTCGCACTGTGTGTTACTGCGGTAAGTTCGGTAACTTGGATGATCTATCGAACACAACATTTTGTAAGACTGAGATTGAATTGAAAATGTCCAAGTTCAACTAAGACCGAGACTTGGTTATAACTACGTCACTGACTGACTAACTGATTTAAAATTTGAGTAAGTCGGATTAAGAACTGAGTAAAACTATTACAACTATTACCCTTACTACTACTACTACTACTACCGAGCCCGCATCCTTGTAAACAGTTTTTATCAAGCACCCTCTACCAGAATGCAATTTTCTCACGTCCATGCCTATGGCCGTTGTTGATAGGTTCAGGATTTCCTTCCACCTTGCAGATCTACGGTCATCGGTTTCCTGATTCGTCGTCCAAGTCTTCACTACTCTCTCCACCAGTTCCTTTGGAAGATGCCAAATTCTGGTTGGTCGTTGGACATCCCCCGAAGTACCCCAGCGACGGACGTTGCATTGTTTCTCGGAAAGTGGAGCAATTGCCTGCCTGTCCATCAATCCTTTGTTTCCTTGTTGTCGAGGCTCTCTGTTATTGCCTTTGTTAACAATCTGTAGTGTCTGGTCTATTGTTCGGTCACCCTTCGTTTTCCGTCAATTACCAACTCTTCGCTGGACGTCATCCCTGGACTGATCCCACGATTTCTAGTTGTAAATCTGACTTGTCATCCTGGTTTGTTTTCATGCTGGGCCGAGTACGTATCTCGTATTCATTGAATACCCGTCCCATTGTCTACATATTCGTCAAAACCTATCTGCACCCTTTGTTATTGAGTATCTCATTCATACGTACGCGCGTTACAACTTAACCCCACAGCATGTGTTCCTTCTAACTTCTGCGTAGCCGGGCTACCAGGCTCTGTCTTTTATCTGGTTTGTTTTGGTGTTGTAAATCGGAGCTGAGTTCGTTCTGTCAATGATGTTCCCAATTTCAATTGTTACGTGTAGTCGGACGTTTCTTCATTGTTTCTTCACTGGCGTCAGGTCTGACGTGTGTCTAATTGTTCTTATTTACGACACTGGCCTGGGTTGTTAACTCGAGTGTGTGTGAGCGTACCTCTTGATCACAAAATTATAAATTTTTAAAATTTTTGACCACTACAAAGTAGTGTAGAGGAACCTATTTTAAACATTATGCAAGATAATTTAATTTCAACAAACGAAAATATTGATGAGAGTGTACAATTAGAAATACTGAATGTAGATGAAACGGTCGAAGTTGAGTGTAGCAGTAAGAGCCATGATGTAAATATATTTAACCAATTAGCGTTGATGATGGAAATGATGTCAGGTATGAAAACTGATAATGAGAAGTTAAATGCAAGTTTAAATGATAACTTAAAAACGAGTTTAAATGAATTTAAAATTGAAATCAAATCAGAGATAAATGTAGTAAAAATAGAAATAAATAAAGAGTTTGCGAACATAAGAAGCGAACTAAAAATGCGTGATGTAAATATAAATAGCCGAATAGAAAATATGAATGAGACTATTGTTGGAGTGAAAGATGAACTGACTATAGACATAAATAAAATACAAACCGAAATGAAAAACGATATAAAGACAATTAATGAGAAACAGAACAAGAAACTAATAGAGACAAACAAAAAATTTGACGCGTTAACAAATAAATTTAATGATAAAATTAAAAAACAAAATGACAGAATTGACAGTAGTGTTCAAGATGTAATAAATGAGTGTGAGCAAATTAAAAAAGCAAATAAAATACAAGAGAATATAAATGACGAATTCAGAAGTAACTTTGAGCAGATTGATGTAATTAAAACTAATGTAAATAGTTTGAAAAGTAAACAAACTGTAACGGGGCTATTTTGAAGGGTATATTTTATTCAATTTGTAAATTATTGTGGACTGATTTGTTTGGACTCAGACATGCTTGATTGGACACCCTGTATGCAATTCCGTATCAGCCCGTGCTTGGCACAACGATAACAGCGTTGGACTGTCAGCCTATGCGCACATGCATGTATTTTCCGTTGGTGGATAAATAAAACTTTTTATCGAGCCCAAAGACAGGACAAAATTACATATACTCGCTCCACAGGTGATATCACGTGACGACTCATTATAGTGTCATGTGATCTTTATCAACGAATCATGAACAAAGTTGCCATGGATGAAGAAGGCGTGGTTTATATAGACGCCGAGAAAACTGGGTAGTCGTTTTTCAACTCTAGACCACATGCGGTCGGTTAAATCTTTTACTCAAGTTTAACCCAGGTCGGCCGACCCAACCAGTGCACATCGAAGATGTGTAAATAGCGCAAAAAATATTTAACATAACTATGGAACAGTGACTTTGTGATACAGTGAAACAACAACCTTTTTGGAACTCAAATCAGAACGGCTGTAACGCGCCATGTGATCGACAGGAACGACGCCCTATACGTAACAGCTTTCCATTAAATTTTTCTTATGCTATATTAAAGGGGGTAATCGGTATGTGTGTGTGTGTGTATGAGGAGCAATCTGGGTCGTCTCAATAGTATAATTAATTAGTTTGTCAGTTTTTTAAGTTATAGTTGCAACTAGTTATTAGTGTATTGGTCATGTAAAAAAATAATCCAAGTTTTCATAATTCTTTAAGAAAAAATAATCGAGAGGCCGTGTAGTAGTTTTGAATCGAAAATATCAAGTAAAATAAAAGAAAGTAAATAGAAAATGTCATGCTAAACAAATAAAATAACATTTTAATTGTGCTTGCAAAATATGTGTTTGTCATTGCATTACCTGTTGTTTTTCTCTGCCTAAGTACATCAGACGACACCCTGGTTATTAGTGGTAAAGGTAAGTGAGACAAATTTAAATACTTTAATTTTAAAAAACAAGCAAAATTTCATTTGCCGCTTTTAATAGGCACAGATCTCTAGATTTTTAATATTTATTTAAACTCGTAATGTTTTAAATGGCGCCCGTTTAACAGTGACTTTGTAAATTAAAAAATTAAATTAGTTTACAAACTGGTCGAAAATGGCAGAGGGAAATAAGAATGCAACTTTGTGTGAAGGTGAAGAAGTAAAATTAAATTTAAATGTGACACAACAGTTTAGTATCGACAAATATTGACGAGCACGGAGAAAACACAGACAATACGACAGACGAAATAACAATTGAGACGGTACATGCTAAGAGCAACAGACTCGAGAATGTAGACATACTTAGTCAATTAGCATTATTTATGGAAATGATGAGTAGTAAATTCAATCGACAAAATGAGAAATTTGATCACCAAAACACGAATTTGAACGAATTTAAAACTGACATCAAATCAGAAATAAATGCTGTAAATATTAAACTTACTGATTTAAATAGCGAGTTCATGAACGTGAGGAGCGAATTGAGAGTGAGTGAAATAAATATGAATAACAAATTAGAAAGTATGAATAAAACTATTGCGGGCATGAGAGGTGAGATAATTATAAATATCAATAATATTCAAGACGAAATAAACGAAAATAGAACGCGGAAGGAGAAAGTAGAAAATAACACAGTTACGAGTGATTGTGACGAAATAACAGACGACCAGAGTAATAATAAAATAACAAATAATTACGAAAATGAATTAACAACCGATAGTAGCAAGATAGTTGAAAACGAGATATATAAAAATAATACAGTGAAAATAATTAGCGATCATAATAATATAGAAACAGTGAGAGAGAGAGGAGAGAGTGTTTGTAAGTTACACAGAGACTATGAAGAGAATGATTTTGTGAATATAGGGCAGAGGGTAAATTTTCCCCAGTTTTATGGTAAACCAAGCTCTGGTTAGAAATGTTTTTGAAGGGCAAGAGTCCCTTACAAGAAAGCGATGTATATCTAAATAATTTTTTAATTTTTAGTAGGCGTTTTTATGAGTCAATACCCTCTGTACGGAATGATAGCAAACGCATGAATTGGTGTTATGATGATGAAAGATGTTTTGAGAGAGAGTTGTGTGCAGATAGAGAGATAGAATTATATAAGTTGAAGAGAAATTATGAAGCGTTGAAAGAGATGTTAGGAGTGTTAAAGATAAATGATATGAAATACTTACCTGTTAAAATAGAGAATGAGAATTATTTTGATGAGACCTGTATAAATAATAATAATTTAATTGATGTTGTAATGAATGTAGTAGAAAAATATGATGAGAAAATAACTGACTTTATATTGAATATAGCTACTGATGGAGACTGGACAAAAATAAATAATGTTGACCTGGTTTGTGATAAAATAATTATAATGGGAAGTAACTCTATGTATAATCATTGTGGTAAAACGAATGAACTAAAATTTTATGGTTATTACACACAGGATAGCCATAGGATGTGCATAAATAAAATTGAGAAATGTTATGTGAAACCCAGACTAATTTTTGATGATGGAGGCTAAACAAAACTTAATAAATGGACATTTTAAATATTTTGATTTATGGTTCTGACGGGCTGATTTTTGAAAATGAAATGTGACAAATTGAATAATAATGACAAAGAATTTGTAAATATTGATAGTGAAATTAATTGTGTATTGTAAAACGTTAGGTAAACAATGTGTGTATGTAGTAGAAATTGTTGTGATAATAATAATATTTTGCAGTCTAAATAAAGGACAAAATAATTTGGAAGAGGATAACAAATGAACTGTAATTATTGTAATTGGTGAAAGTAATTAAAATGTTGTGTTTTCAATGATTAAATTTAATTAAAATAATTTGAAATGTTTAAATATTTTTGATTGATTTAAATGTTGTATAATTGAGTTTTCTAATGGATTTAAATTATTTTACGAGATGTGGATTTGATAGTAATAAATAGATAAATGTTAAATTGTTTGGTATGAAATAACACTGTTGTTAAATGTTTCAGAGGTTACGTGGAGGTATTGGTGTGTGTGGTGTGTATATTTTGTGTTTATGTCAGTAGGTGAATAATGTACTGTAAGTATAAATTTTATAATATGAGTCAAATAGAGTAAAATGTTTACAGATGTTGAAAAGATTTTGATTCAATAACGAAAATAATTGTACTAAATAGAAACTATAATTAAAAAATAATAATAACTGAAAGGTGATGTAAAATAAATGTTAATAATAAATTTGAAAATTTTTGAGGAATCTAACTGTAGTGAGTGAGAAGTAATGAAATGATGTTATGTGAAAGATTTAATTTAGTTATTAAGTGGCTGGTACGGTGGTGGCATGTGCCACCGTAGGTAGCGATAAGTGTTGGGGGTAACAGAGAGTGTTACCTCCATCGGAGGCCAAAATCGCGTAAAATGCACGGCACACCCTTTTTTACAATTTTATATTGTATCTTGATAAATTGCCGTGCCGTGCAGATAAATGATGATGATAACACGCCTGAAAGTAGAGTTGATTTCCCCGACTTTTCGGGCGATTACTGCCTTACCAGCACTAATCGTGGTTTTGGCTAGCGGTCAGCTATGGCCATAAATTAAGAACCTTGACCATAGCTGACTTGAAATTGGTTTATATTAGAAATTGATGGGGGGTGAAATTAGGGGAAATCCCGGAAACTATGGAACAGCGGCTGCCACTCTGTTCGAGTAGGAACAGCAAGGCCAGGTGGTAGACCCGCATTAAGGGTGTGTATTTATGTAACAAGATATGTTGATGTCTAAATATTTCAAATGTAACGCTGAAGCAAGGACACGGAGATGTTAAATTCCTCCACCTATGCCGTCCTTGTGGAAGCACATGGGCGCAACAGTCCAACAGAAAAAAACAATAGTGTGTGTGGCTGGGAGGTTGCTCAGGGGAGCAACGAATTAAAATTTTGTAACCTAAAGATGATAACTCGCTCTTGCACTAATTCAATAATTGTATTATGATTTGATAAATAGGTGTTCGTATGTTTATTATACTGTGTTTATTCTGTCTTATAAATGTATTATTTTATCGTGTTAGAGGTAAGTGTTGATAAAATGTGTAATTTTGAAATGTGTTTATGGTAAGGTCATTCACCTTGCTAAGAAAATCAGTTTGATACAATATCACTTATAAGCGATTTGCAATTTTTTCAAGTTAGTTAAATATTTGAATATGAGGAAGATGGAATGTAATTAATGTTTGAAGAATGATTTTAATGTGTTAAAAGATTTTAATTTAAATGTGAGAATAACATAAAGCTACAAAATGTGTACTTTTGAATTTAATTTAAATGTCAGTTTTATTGTTAATTGTAATAATACCATGTCAATTTTAAATGTCATATTTTATTATGTTATTGTGTTTAAAGAAAAAAAAAAAACTAAAGATGTCTTATGTACTTTACGAACATGTGTAGGTCAAGGTTGTTGACTTGACCCAGTTTGATCAGCTGCTGGTTGATGTTAGAAACTAGACCAGTTTGGGCAATGAAGGGATGCAGATTTTGCTGGTTAATTGATTTAAATAATTTTAAAATTTTTTGGGTATTGAGAAAAGTATATTTTAATAAATTGAAAATTTTTTTTGGACAAAAATCTTAATTTTTGTTTTTTTGTGCCTGCCAGCTAATGGATGTTTTTTGAGTTTTGATTATATTATTGTTTATGTGTATCAATAGTG
The DNA here is from genome assembly GCA_034769895.1 of Magicicada septendecula. Taxonomy (NCBI): domain Eukaryota; kingdom Metazoa; phylum Arthropoda; class Insecta; order Hemiptera; family Cicadidae; genus Magicicada; species Magicicada septendecula. The sequence goes on along the minus strand of CM068368.1, from coordinate 263,249,614 downwards.
TTATGGAAATATATTGTTTGGTATGTATGTATAATCAAATGTTAGGATAAATGAGTTCATGTTTTAATTAGACGTTCAATTTATTGGTTTTCTTGAGTGTTAATAGTAATGAAGAAAATTCATAGATTCAGATAAAGAGATTTTGTTTTGACTTGGAGAGATTAATGGTAATATAAAAATTTGTTTTTAATTTAAATGAGACTTTTAACTTTGAAAATAAATTCTGTTGGTATGTATTAACAAGTATGTTTATGCGCCCAGTATTGCTGAAGGCGACCCCCCAGTGTGCATGGTAAGGGGGAACATATCGGTTGAGGATCTGGCATGGAGTAAGGCCAGGGATTTGGAGTTTGGGGTGGCATGATAGAAGGTTAGGTGCGCTGTGGTGCGTATCTGTTCGATTTTATGGTGTTGGGATCTCGAATAGAGAAGTCCAGTAATCTCGTTCAGATGCGGCCATAGTCGCCGAACCAGGGGGGTAGTTTACCCATGATGTATAAGAACAAAAGGGGGTTGTTGGCACCATATCCTCACCGATCCTCTTAGGGGTTTAGCAATGAGATTTCTTCTGTTTCGACAGAAGATCTCACATTGGGGGGGTATTGTAACGGGGCTATTTTGAAGGGTATATTTTATTCAATTTGTAAATTATTGTGGACTGATTTGTTTGGACACCCTTTACGGTCACTCAGACATGCTTGATTGGACACCCTGTATGCAATTCCGTATCAGCCCGTGCTTGGCACAACGATAACAGCGTTGGACTGTCAGCCTATGCGCACATGCATGTATTTTCCGTTGGTGGATAAATAAAACTTTTTATCGAGCCCAAAGACAGGACAAAATTACATATACTCGCTCCACAGGTGATATCACGTGACGACTCATTATAGTGTCATGTGATCTTTATCAACGAATCATGAACAAAGTTGCCATGGATGAAGAAGGCGTGGTTTATATAGACGCCGAGAAAACTGGGTAGTCGTTTTTCAACTCTAGACCGCATGCGGTCGGTTAAATCTTTTACTCAAGTTTAACCCAGGTCGGCCGACCCAACCAGTGCACATCGAAGATGTGTAAATAGCGCAAAAAATATTTAACATAACTATGGAACAGTGACTTTGTGATACAGTGAAACAACAACCTTTTTGGAACTCAAATCAGAACGGTGTGTAACGCACCATGTGATCGACAGGAACGACGCCCTATACGTAACAGCTTTCCATTAAATTTTTCTTATGCTATATTAAAGGGGGTAATCGGTATGTGTGTGTGTGTGTATGAGGAGCAATCTGGGTCGTCTCAATAGTATAATTAATTAGTTTGTCAGTTTTCTAAGTTATAGTTGCAACTAGTTATTAGTGTATTGGTCATGTAAAAAAATAATCCAAGTTTTCATAATTCTTTAAGAAAAAATAATCGAGAGGCTGTGTAGTAGTTTTGAATCGAAAATATCAAGTAAAATAAAAGAAAGTAAATAGAAAATGTCATGCTAAACAAATAAAATAACATTTTAATTGTGCTTGCAAAATATGTGTTTGTCATTGCATTACCTGTTGTTTTTCTCTGCCTAAGTACATCAGACGACACCCTGGTTATTAGTGGTAAAGGTAAGTGAGACAAATTTAAATACTTTAATTTTAAAAAACAAGCAAAATTTCATTTGCCGCTTTTAATAGGCACAGATCTCTAGATTTTTAATATTTATTTAAACTCGTAATGTTTTAAATGGCGCCCGTTTAACAGTGACTTTGTAAATTAAAAAATTAAATTAGTTTACAAACTGGTCGAAAATGGCAGAGGGAAATAAGAATGCAACTTTGTGTGAAGGTGAAGAAGTAAAATTAAATTTAAATGTGACACGACAGTTTAGTATCGATAAATATTGACGAGCACGGAGAAAACACAGACAATACAACAGACGAAATAACAATTGAGACGGTACACGCTAAGAGCAACAGACTCGAGAATGTAGACATACTTAGTCAATTAGCATTATTTATGGAAATGATGAGTAGTAAATTCAATCGACAAAATGAGAAATTTGATCAACAAAACACGAATTTGAACGAATTTAAAACTGACATCAAATCAGAAATAAATGCTGTAAATATTAAACTTACTGATTTAAATAGCGAGTTCATGAACGTGAGGAGCGAATTGAGAGTGAGTGAAATAAATATGAATAACAAATTAGAAAGTATGAATAAAACTATTGCGGGCATGAGAGGTGAGATAATTATAAATATCAATAATATTCAAGACGAAATAAACGAAAATAGAACGCGGAAGGAGAAAGTAGAAAATAACACAGTTACGAGTGATTGTGACGAAATAACAGACGACCAGAGTAATAATAAAATAACAAATAATTACGAAAATGAATTAACAACCGATAGTAGCAAGATAGTTGAAAACGAGATATATAAAAATAATACAGTGAAAATAATTAGCGATCATAATAATATAGAAACAGTGAGAGAGAGAGAGGAGAGAGTGTTTGTAAGTTACACAGAGACTATGAAGAGAATGATTTTGTGAATATAGGGCAGAGAGTAAATTTTCCCCAGTTTTATGGTAAACCAAGCTCTGGTTACAAATGTTTTTGAAGGGCAAGAGTCCCTTACAAGAAAGCGATGTATATCTAAATAATTTTTTAATTTTTAGTAGGCGTTTTTATGAGTCAATACCCTCTGTACGGAATGATAGCAAACGCATGAATTGGTGTTATGATGATGAAAGATGTTTTGAGAGAGAGTTGTGTACAGATAGAGAGATAGAATTATATAAGTTGAAGAGAAATTATGAAGAGTTGAAAGAGATGTTAGGAGTGTTAAAGATAAATGATATGAAATACTTACCTGTTAAAATAGAGAATGAGAATTATTTTGATGAGACCTGTATAAATAATAATAATTTAATTGATGTTGTAATGAATGTAGTAGAAAAATATGATGAGAAAATAACTGACTTTATATTGAATATAACTACTGATGGAGACTGGACAAAAATAAATAATGTTGACCTGGTTTGTGATAAAATAATTATAATGGGAAGTAACTCTATGTATAATCATTGTGGTAAAACGAATGAACTAAAATTTTATGGTTATTACACACAGGATAGCCATAGGATGTGCATAAATAAAATTGAGAAATGTTATGTGAAACCCAGACTAATTTTTGATGATGGAGGCTAAACAAAACTTAATAAATGGACATTTTAAATATTTTGATTTATGGTTCTGACGGGCTGATTTTTGAAAATGAAGTGTGACAAATTGAATAATAATGACAAAGAATTTGTAAATATTGATAGTGAAATTAATTGTGTGTATTGTAAAACGTTAGGTAAACAATGTGTGTATGTAGTAGAAATTGTTGTGATAATAATAATATTTTGCAGTCTAAATAAAGGACAAAATAATTTGGAAGAGGATAACAAATGAACTGTAATTATTGTAATTGGTGAAAGTAATTAAAATGTTGTGTTTTCAATGATTAAATTTAATTAAAATAATTTGAAATGTTTAAATATTTTTGATTGATTTAAATGTTGTATAATTGAGTTTTCTAATGGATTTAAATTATTTTACGAGATGTGGATTTGATAGTAATAAATAGATAAATGTTAAATTTTTTGGTATGAAATAACACTGTTGTTAAATGTTTCAGAGGTTACGTGGAGGTATTGGTGTGTGTGGTGTGTATATTTTGTGTTTATGTCAGTAGGTGAATAATGTACTGTAAGTATAAATTTTATAATATGAGTCAAATAGAGTAAAATGTTTACAGATGTTGAAAAGATTTTGATTCAATAACGAAAATAATTGTACTAAATAGAAACTATAATTAAAAAATAATAATAACTGAAAGGTGATGTAAAATAAATGTTAATAATAAATTTGAAAATTTTTGAGGAATCTAACTGTAGTGAGTGAGAAGTAATGAAATGATGTTATGTGAAAGATTTAATTTAGTTATTAAGTGGCTGGTACGGTGGTGGCATGTGCCACCGTAGGTAGCGATAAGTGTTGGGGGTAACAGAGAGTGTTACCTCCATCGGAGGCCAAAATCGCGTAAAATGCACGGCACACCCTTTTTTACAATTTTATATTGTATCTTGATAAATTGCCGTGCCGTGCAGATAAATGATGATGATAACACGCCTGAAAGTAGAGTTGATTTCCCCGACTTTTTGGGCGATTACTGCCTTACCAGCACTAATCGTGGTTTTGGCTAGCGGTCAGCTATGGCCATAAATTAAGAACCTTGACCATAGCTGACTTGAAATTGGTTTATATTAGAAATTGATGGGGGGTGAAATTAGGGGAAATCCCGGAAACTATGGAACAGCGGCTGCCACTCTGTTCGAGTAGGAACAGCAAGGCCAGGTGGTAGACCCGCATTAAGGGTGTGTATTTATGTAACAAAAGATATGTTGATGTCTAAATATTTCAAATGTAACGCTGAAGCAAGGACACGGAGATGTTAAATTCCTCCACCTATGCCGTCCTTGTGGAAGCACATGGGCGCAACAGTCCAACAGAAAAAAACAATAGTGTGTGTGGCTGGGAGGTTGCTCAGGGGAGCAACGAATTAAAATTTTGTAACCTAAAGATGATAACTCGCTCTTGCACTAATTCAATAATTGTATTATGATTTGATAAATAGGTGTTCGTATGTTTATTATACTGTGTTTATTCTGTCTTATAAATGTATTATTTTATCGTGTTAGAGGTAAGTGTTGATAAAATGTGTAATTTGTGTAATTTTGAAATGTGTTTATGGTAAGGTCATTCACCTTGCTAAGAAAATCAGTTTGATACAATATCACTTATAAGCGATTTGCAATTTTTTCAAGTTAGTTAAATATTTGAATATGAGGAAGATGGAATGTAATTAATGTTTGAAGAATGATTTTAATGTGTTAAAAGATTTTAATTTAAATGTGAGAATAACATAAAGCTACAAAATGTGTACTTTTGAATTTAATTTAAATGTCAGTTTTATTGTTAATTGTAATAATACCATGTCAATTTTAAATGTCATATTTTATTATGTTATTGTGTTTAAAGAAAAAAAAAAACTAAAGATGTCTTATGTACTTTACGAACATGTGTAGGTCAAGGTTGTTGACTTGACCCAGTTTGATCAGCTGCTGGTTGATGTTAGAAACTAGACCAGTTTGGGCAATGAAGGGATGCAGATTTTGCTGGTTAATTGATTTAAATAATTTTAAAATTTTTTGGATATTGAGAAAAGTATATTTTAATAAATTGAAAATTTTTTTTGGACAAAAATCTTAATTTTTGTTTTTTTGTGCCTGCCAGCTAATGGATGTTTTTTGAGTTTTGATTATATTATTGTTTATGTGTATCAATAGTGTTATGGAAATATATTGTTTGGTATGTATGTATAATCAAATGTTAGGATAAATGAGTTCATGTTTTAATTAGACGTTCAATTTATTGGTTTTCTTGAGTGTTAATAGTAATGAAGAAAATTCATAGATTCAGATAAAGAGATTTTGTTTTGACTTGGAGAGATTAATGGTAATATAAAAATTTGTTTTTAATTTAAATGAGACTTTTAACTTTGAAAATAAATTCTGTTGGTATGTATTAACAAGTATGTTTATGCGCCCAGTATTGCTGAAGGCGACCCCCCAGTGTGCATGGTAAGGGGGAACATATTGGTTGAGGATCTGGCATGGAGTAAGGCCAGGGATTTGGAGTTTGGGGTGGCATGATAGAAGGTTAGGTGCGCTGTGGTGCGTATCTGTTTGATTTTATGGTGTTGGGATCTCGAATAGAGAAGTCCAGTAATCTCGTTCAGATGCGGCCATAGTCGCCGAACCAGGTGGGTAGTTTACCCATGATGTATAAGAACAAAAGGGGGTTGTTGGCACCATATCCTCACCGATCCTCTTAGGGGTTTAGCAATGAGATTTCTTCTGTTTCGACAGAAGATCTCACATTGGGGGGGTATTGTAACGGGGCTATTTTGAAGGGTATATTTTATTCAATTTGTAAATTATTGTGGACTGATTTGTTTGGACACCCTTTACGGTCACTCAGACATGCTTGATTGGACACCCTGTATGCAATTCCGTATCAGCCCGTGCTTGGCACAACGATAACAGCGTTGGACTGTCAGCCTATGCGCACATGCATGTATTTTCCGTTGGTGGATAAATAAAACTTTTTATCGAGCCCAAAGACAGGACAAAATTACATATACTCGCTCCACAGGTGATATCACGTGACGACTCATTATAGTGTCATGTGATCTTTATCAACGAATCATGAACAAAGTTGCCATGGATGAAGAAGGCGTGGTTTATATAGACGCCGAGAAAACTGGGTAGTCGTTTTTCAACTCTAGACCGCATGCGGTCGGTTAAATCTTTTACTCAAGTTTAACCCAGGTCGGCCGACCCAACCAGTGCACATCGAAGATGTGTAAATAGCGCAAAAAATATTTAACATAACTATGGAACAGTGACTTTGTGATACAGTGAAACAACAACCTTTTTGGAACTCAAATCAGAACGGTGTGTAACGCGCCATGTGATCGACAGGAACGACGCCCTATACGTAACAGCTTTCCATTAAATTTTTCTTATGCTATATTAAAGGGGGTAATCGGCATGTGTGTGTGTGTGTATGAGGAGCAATCTGGGTCGTCTCAATAGTATAATTAATTAGTTTGTCAGTTTTCTAAGTTATAGTTGCAACTAGTTATTAGTGTATTGGTCATGTAAAAAAATAATCCAAGTTTTCATAATTCTTTAAGAAAAAATAATCGAGAGGCTGTGTAGTAGTTTTGAATCGAAAATATCAAGTAAAATAAAAGAAAGTAAATAGAAAATGTCATGCTAAACAAATAAAATAACATTTTAATTGTGCTTGCAAAATATGTGTTTGTCATTGCATTACCTGTTGTTTTTCTCTGCCTAAGTACATCAGACGACACCCTGGTTATTAGTGGTAAAGGTAAGTGAGACAAATTTAAATACTTTAATTTTAAAAAACAAGCAAAATTTCATTTGCCGCTTTTAATAGGCACAGATCTCTAGATTTTTAATATTTATTTAAACTCGTAATGTTTTAAATGGCGCCCGTTTAACAGTGACTTTGTAAATTAAAAAATTAAATTAGTTTACAAACTGGTCGAAAATGGCAGAGGGAAATAAGAATGCAACTTTGTGTGAAGGTGAAGAAGTAAAATTAAATTTAAATGTGACACGACAGTTTAGTATCGATAAATATTGACGAGCACGGAGAAAACACAGACAATACAACAGACGAAATAACAATTGAGACGGTACACGCTAAGAGCAACAGACTCGAGAATGTAGACATACTTAGTCAATTAGCATTATTTATGGAAATGATGAGTAGTAAATTCAATCGACAAAATGAGAAATTTGATCAACAAAACACGAATTTGAACGAATTTAAAACTGACATCAAATCAGAAATAAATGCTGTAAATATTAAACTTACTGATTTAAATAGCGAGTTCATGAACGTGAGGAGCGAATTGAGAGTGAGTGAAATAAATATGAATAACAAATTAGAAAGTATGAATAAAACTATTGCGGGCATGAGAGGTGAGATAATTATAAATATCAATAATATTCAAGGCGAAATAAACGAAAATAGAACGCGGAAGGAGAAAGTAGAAAATAACACAGTTACGAGTGATTGTGACGAAATAACAGACGACCAGAGTAATAATAAAATAACAAATAATTACGAAAATGAATTAACAACCGATAGTAGCAAGATAGTTGAAAACGAGATATATAAAAATAATACAGTGAAAATAATTAGCGATCATAATAATATAGAAACAGTGAGAGAGAGAGGAGAGAGTGTTTGTAAGTTACACAGAGACTATGAAGAGAATGATTTTGTGAATATAGGGCAGAGGGTAAATTTTCCCTAGTTTTATGGTAAACCAAGCTCTGGTTAGAAATGTTTTTGAAGGGCAAGAGTCCCTTACAAGAAAGCGATGTATATCTAAATAATTTTTTAATTTTTAGTAGGCGTTTTTATGAGTCAATACCCTCTGTACGGAATGATAGCAAACGCATGAATTGGTGTTATGATGATGAAAGATGTTTTGAGAGAGAGTTGTGTGCAGATAGAGAGATAGAATTATATAAGTTGAAGAGAAATTATGAAGAGTTGAAAGAGATGTTAGGAGTGTTAAAGATAAATGATATGAAATACTTACCTGTTAAAATAGAGAATGAGAATTATTTCGATGAGACCTGTATAAATAATAATAATTTAATTGATGTTGTAATGAATGTAGTAGAAAAATATGATGAGAAAATAACTGACTTTATATTGAATATAGCTACTGATGGAGACTGGACAAAAATAAATAATGTTGACCTGGTTTGTGATAAAATAATTATAATGGGAAGTAACTCTATGTATAATCATTGTGGTAAAACGAATGAACTAAAATTTTATGGTTATTACACACAGGATAGCCATAGGATGTGCATAAATAAAATTGAGAAATGTTATGTGAAACCCAGACTAATTTTTGATGATGGAGGCTAAACAAAACTTAATAAATGGACATTTTAAATATTTTGATTTATGGTTCTGACGGGCTGATTTTTGAAAATGAAGTGTGACAAATTGAATAATAATGACAAAGAATTTGTAAATATTGATAGTGAATTTTAATTGTGTGTATTGTAAAACGTTAGGTAAACAATGTGTGTATGTAGTAGAAATTGTTGTGATAATAATAATATTTTGCAGTCTAAATAAAGGACAAAATAATTTGGAAGAGGATAACAAATGAACTGTAATTATTGTAATTGGTGAAAGTAATTAAAATGTTGTGTTTTCAATGATTAAATTTAATTAAAATAATTTGAAATGTTTAAATATTTTTGATTGATTTAAATGTTGTATAATTGAGTTTTCTAATGGATTTAAATTATTTTACGAGATGTGGATTTGATAGTAATAAATAGATAAATGTTAAATTGTTTGGTATGAAATAACACTGTTGTTAAATGTTTCAGAGGTTACGTGGAGGTATTGGTGTGTGTGGTGTGTATATTTTGTGTTTATGTCAGTAGGTGAATAATGTACTGTAAGTATAAATTTTATAATATGAGTCAAATAGAGTAAAATGTTTACAGATGTTGAAAAGATTTTGATTCAATAACGAAAATAATTGTACTAAATAGAAACTATAATTAAAAAATAATAATAACTGAAAGGTGATGTAAAATAAATGTTAATAATAAATTTGAAAATTTTTGAGGAATCTAACTGTAGTGAGTGAGAAGTAATGAAATGATGTTATGTGAAAGATTTAATTTAGTTATTAAGTGGCTGGTACGGTGGTGGCATGTGCCACCGTAGGTAGCGATAAGTGTTGGGGGTAACAGAGAGTGTTACCTCCATCGGAGGCCAAAATCGCGTAAAATGCACGGCACACCCTTTTTTACAATTTTATATTGTATCTTGATAAATTGCCGTGCCGTGCAGATAAATGATGATGATAACACGCCTGAAAGTAGAGTTGATTTCCCCGACTTTTCGGGCGATTACTGCCTTACCAGCACTAATCGTGGTTTTGGCTAGCGGTCAGCTATGGCCATAAATTAAGAACCTTGACCATAGCTGACTTGAAATTGGTTTATATTAGAAATTGATGGGGGGTGAAATTAGGGGAAATCCCGGAAACTATGGAACAGCGGCTGCCACTCTGTTCGAGTAGGAACAGCAAGGCCAGGTGGTAGACCCGCATTAAGGGTGTGTATTTATGTAACAAAAGATATGTTGATGTCTAAATATTTCAAATGTAACGCTGAAGCAAGGACACGGAGATGTTAAATTCCTCCACCTATGCCGTCCTTGTGGAAGCACATGGGCGCAACAGTCCAACAGAAAAAAACAATAGTGTGTGTGGCTGGGAGGTTGCTCAGGGGAGCAACGAATTAAAATTTTGTAACCTAAAGATGATAACTCGCTCTTGCACTAATTCAATAATTGTATTATGATTTGATAAATAGGTGTTCGTATGTTTATTATACTGTGTTTATTCTGTCTTATAAATGTATTATTTTATCGTGTTAGAGGTAAGTGTTGATAAAATGTGTAATTTTGAAATGTGTTTATGGTAAGGTCATTCACCTTGCTAAGAAAATCAGTTTGATACAATATCACTTATAAGCGATTTGCAATTTTTTCAAGTTAGTTAAATATTTGAATATGAGGAAGATGGAATGTAATTAATGTTTGAAGAATGATTTTAATGCGTTAAAAGATTTTAATTTAAATGTGAGAATAACATAAAGCTACAAAATGTGTACTTTTGAATTTAATTTAAATGTCAGTTTTATTGTTAATTGTAATAATACCATGTCAATTTTAAATGTCATATTTTATTATGTTATTGTGTTTAAAGAAAAAAAAAAAACTAAAGATGTCTTATGTACTTTACGAACATGTGTAGGTCAAGGTTGTTGACTTGACCCAGTTTGATCAGCTGCTGGTTGATGTTAGAAACTAGACCAGTTTGGGCAATGAAGGGATGCAGATTTTGCTGGTTAATTGATTTAAATAATTTAAAAATTTTTTGGGTATTGAGAAAAGTATATTTTAATAAATTGAAAATTTTTTTTGGACAAAAATCTTAATTTTTGTTTTTTTGTGCCTGCCAGCTAATGGATGTTTTTTGAGTTTTGATTATATTATTGTTTATGTGTATCAATAGTTATGGAAATATATTGTTTGGTATGTATGTATAATCAAATGTTAGGATAAATGAGTTCATGTTTTAATTAGACGTTCAATTTATTGGTTTTCTTGAGTGTTAATAGTAATGAAGAAAATTCATAGATTCAGATAAAGAGATTTTGTTTTGACTTGGAGAGATTAATGGTAATATAAAAATTTGTTTTTAATTTAAATGAGACTTTTAACTTTGAAAATAAATTCTGTTGGTATGTATTAACAAGTATGTTTATGCGCCCAGTATTGCTGAAGGCGACCCCCCAGTGTGCATGGTAAGGGGGAACATATCGGTTGAGGATCTGGCATGGAGTAAGGCCAGGGATTTGGAGTTTGGGGTGGCATGATAGAAGGTTAGGTGCGCTGTGGTGCGTATCTGTTTGATTTTATGGTGTTGGGATCTCGAATAGAGAAGTCCAGTAATCTCGTTCAGATGCGGCCATAGTCGCCGAACCAGGGGGGTAGTTTACCCATGATGTATAAGAACAAAAGGGGGTTGTTGGCACCATATCCTCACCGATCCTCTTAGGGGTTTAGCAATGAGATTTCTTCTGTTTCGACAGAAGATCTCACATTGGGGGGGTATTGTAACGGGGCTATTTTGAAGGGTATATTTTATTCAATTTGTAAATTATTGTGGACTGATTTGTTTGGACACCCTTTACGGTCACTCAGACATGCTTGATTGGACACCCTGTATGCAATTCCGTATCAGCCCGTGCTTGGCACAACGATAACAGCGTTGGACTGTCAGCCTATGCGCACATGCATGTATTTTCCGTTGGTGGATAAATAAAACTTTTTATCGAGCCCAAAGACAGGACAAAATTACATATACTCGCTCCACAGGTGATATCACGTGACGACTCATTATAGTGTCATGTGATCTTTATCAACGAATCATGAACAAAGTTGCCATGGATGAAGAAGGCGTGGTTTATATAGACGCCGAGAAAACTGGGTAGTCGTTTTTCAACTCTAGACCGCATGCGGTCGGTTAAATCTTTTACTCAAGTTTAACCCAGGTCGGCCGACCCAACCAGTGCACATCGAAGATGTGTAAATAGCGCAAAAAATATTTAACATAACTATGGAACAGTGACTTTGTGATACAGTGAAACAACAACCTTTTTGGAACTCAAATCAGAACGGTGTGTAACGCGCCATGTGATCGACAGGAACGACGCCCTATACGTAACAGCTTTCCATTAAATTTTTCTTATGCTATATTAAAGGGGGTAATCGGTATGTGTGTGTGTGTGTATGAGGAGCAATCTGGGTCGTCTCAATAGTATAATTAATTAGTTTGTCAGTTTTCTAAGTTATAGTTGCAACTAGTTATTAGTGTATTGGTCATGTAAAAAAATAATCCAAGTTTTCATAATTCTTTAAGAAAAAATAATCGAGAGGCTGTGTAGTAGTTTTGAATCGAAAATATCAAGTAAAATAAAAGAAAGTAAATAGAAAATGTCATGCTAAACAAATAAAATAACATTTTAATTGTGCTTGCAAAATATGTGTTTGTCATTGCATTACCTGTTGTTTTTCTCTGCCTAAGTACATCAGACGACACCCTGGTTATTAGTGGTAAAGGTAAGTGAGACAAATTTAAATACTTTAATTTTAAAAAACAAGCAAAATTTCATTTGCCGCTTTTAATAGGCACAGATCTCTAGATTTTTAATATTTATTTAAACTCGTAATGTTTTAAATGGCGCCCGTTTAACAGTGACTTTGTAAATTAAAAAATTAAATTAGTTTACAAACTGGTCGAAAATGGCAGAGGGAAATAAGAATGCAACTTTGTGTGAAGGTGAAGAAGTAAAATTAAATTTAAATGTGACACGCCAGTTTAGTATCGATAAATATTGACGAGCACGGAGAAAACACAGACAATACAACAGACGAAATAACAATTGAGACGGTACACGCTAAGAGCAACAGACTCGAGAATGTAGACATACTTAGTCAATTAGCATTATTTATGGAAATGATGAGTAGTAAATTCAATCGACAAAATGAGAAATTTGATCAACAAAACACGAATTTGAACGAATTTAAAACTGACATCAAATCAGAAATAAATGCTGTAAATATTAAACTTACTGATTTAAATAGCGAGTTCATGAACGTGAGGAGCGAATTGAGAGTGAGTGAAATAAATATGAATAACAAATTAGAAAGTATGAATAAAACTATTGCGGGCATGAGAGGTGAGATAATTATAAATATCAATAATATTCAAGACGAAATAAACGAAAATAGAACGCGGAAGGAGAAAGTAGAAAATAACACAGTTACGAGTGATTGTGACGAAATAACAGACGACCAGAGTAATAATAAAATAACAAATAATTACGAAAATGAATTAACAACCGATAGTAGCAAGATAGTTGAAAACGAGATATATAAAAATAATACAGTGAAAATAATTAGCGATCATAATAATATAGAAACAGTGAGAGAGAGAGGAGAGAGTGTTTGTAAGTTACACAGAGACTATGAAGAGAATGATTTTGTGAATATAGGGCAGAGGGTAAATTTTCCCCAGTTTTATGGTAAACCAAGCTCTGGTTAGAAATGTTTTTGAAGGGCAAGAGTCCCTTACAAGAAAGCGATGTATATCTAAATAATTTTTTAATTTTTAGTAGGCGTTTTTATGAGTCAATACCCTCTGTACGGAATGATAGCAAACGCATGAATTGGTGTTATGATGATGAAAGATGTTTTGAGAGAGAGTTGTGTGCAGATAGAGAGATAGAATTATATAAGTTGAAGAGAAATTATGAAGAGTTGAAAGAGATGTTAGGAGTGTTAAAGATAAATGATATGAAATACTTACCTGTTAAAATAGAGAATGAGAATTATTTTGATGAGACCTGTATAAATAATAATAATTTAATTGATGTTGTAATGAATGTAGTAGAAAAATATGATGAGAAAATAACTGAGTTTATATTGAATATAACTACTGATGGAGACTGGACAAAAATAAATAATGTTGACCTGGTTTGTGATAAAATAATTAGAATGGGAAGTAACCCTATGTATAATCATTGTGGTAAAACGAATGAACTAAAATTTTATGGTTATTACACACAGGATAGCCATAGGATATGCATAAATAAAATTGAGAAATGTTATGTGAAACCCAGACTAATTTTTGATGATGGAGGCTAAACAAAACTTAATAAATGGACATTTTAAATATTTTGATTTATGGTTCTGACGGGCTGATTTTTGAAAATGAAGTGTGACAAATTGAATAATAATGACAAAGAATTTGTAAATATTGATAGTGAAATTAATTGTGTGTATTGTAAAACGTTAGGTAAACAATGTGTGTATGTAGTAGAAATTGTTGTGATAATAATAATATTTTGCAGTCTAAATAAAGGACAAAATAATTTGGAAGAGGATAACAAATGAACTGTAATTATTGTAATTGGTGAAAGTAATTAAAATGTTGTGTTTTCAATGATTAAATTTAATTAAAATAATTTGAAATGTTTAAATATTTTTGATTGATTTAAATGTTGTATAATTGAGTTTTCTAATGGATTTAAATTATTTTACGAGATGTGGATTTGATAGTAATAAATAGATAAATGTTAAATTGTTTGGTATGAAATAACACTGTTGTTAAATGTTTCAGAGGTTACGTGGAGGTATTGGTGTGTGTGGTGTGTATATTTTGTGTTTATGTCAGTAGGTGAATAATGTACTGTAAGTATAAATTTTATAATATGAGTCAAATAGAGTAAAATGTTTACAGATGTTGAAAAGATTTTGATTCAATAACGAAAATAATTGTACTAAATAGAAACTATAATTAAAAAATAATAATAACTGAAAGGTGATGTAAAATAAATGTTAATAATAAATTTGAAAATTTTTGAGGAATCTAACTGTAGTGAGTGAGAAGTAATGAAATGATGTTATGTGGAAGATTTAATTTAGTTATTAAGTGGCTGGTACGGTGGTGGCATGTGCCACCGTAGGTAGCGATAAGTGTTGGGGGTAACAGAGAGTGTTACCTCCATCGGAGGCCAAAATCGCGTAAAATGTACGGCACACCCTTTTTTACAATTTTATATTGTATCTTGATAAATTGCCATGCCGTGCAGATAAATGATGATGATAACACGCCTGAAAGTAGAGTTGATTTCCCCGACTTTTCGGGCGATTACTGCCTTACCAGCACTAATCGTGGTTTTGGCTAGCGGTCAGCTATGGCCATAAATTAAGAACCTTGACCATAGCTGACTTGAAATTGGTTTATATTAGAAATTGATGGGGGGTGAAATTAGGGGAAATCCCGGAAACTATGGAACAGCGGCTGCCACTCTGTTCGAGTAGGAACAGCAAGGCCAGGTGGTGGTAGACCCGCATTAACGGTGTGTATTTATGTAACAAAAGATATGTTGATGTCTAAATATTTCAAATGTAACGCTGAAGCAAGGACACGGAGATGTTAAATTCCTCCACCTATGCCGTCCTTGTGGAAGCACATGGGCGCAACAGTCCAACAGAAAAAAACAATAGTGTGTGTGGCTGGGAGGTTGCTCAGGGGAGCAACGAATTAAAATTTTGTAACCTAAAGATGATAACTCGCTCTTGCACTAATTCAATAATTGTATTATGATTTGATAAATAGGTGTTCGTATGTTTATTATACTGTGTTTATTCTGTCTTATAAATGTATTATTTTATCGTGTTAGAGGTAAGGTCATTCACCTTGCTAAGAAAATCAGTTTGATACAATATCACTTATAAACGATTTGCAATTTTTTCAACTTAGTTAAATATTTGAATATGAGGAAGATGGAATGTAATTAATGTTTGAAGAATGATTTTAATGTGTTAAAAGATTTTAATTTAAATGTGAGAATAACATAAAGCTACAAAATGTGTACTTTTGAATTTAATTTAAATGTCAGTTTTATTGTTAATTGTAATAATACCATGTCAATTTTAAATGTCATATTTTATTATGTTATTGTGTTTAAAGAAAAAAAAAACTAAAGATGTCTTATGTACTTTACGAACATGTGTAGGTCAAGGTTGTTGACTTGACCCAGTTTGATCAGCTGCTGGTTGATGTTAGAAACTAGACCAGTTTGGGCAATGAAGGGATGCAGATTTTGCTGGTTAATTGATTTAAATAATTTAAAAATTTTTTGGGTATTGAGAAAAGTATATTTTAATAAATTGAAAATTTTTTTTGGAAAAAAATCTTAATTTTTGTTTTTTTGTGCCTGCCAGCTAATGGATGTTTTTTGAGTTTTGATTATATTATTGTTTATGTGTATCAATAGTGTTATGGAAATATATTGTTTGGTATGTATGTATAATCAAATGTTAGGATAAATGAGTTCATGTTTTAATTAGACGTTCAATTTATTGGTTTTCCTGAGTGTTAATAGTAATGAAGAAAATTCATAGATTCAGATAAAGAGATTTTGTTTTGACTTGGAGAGATTAATGGTAATATAAAAATTTGTTTTTAATTTAATGAGACTTTTAACTTTGAAAATAAATTCTGTTGGTATGTATTAACAAGTATGTGTATGCGCCCAGTATTGCTGAAGGCGACCCCCCAGTGTGCATGGTAAGGGGGAACATATCGGTTGAGGATCTGGCATGGAGTAAGGCCAGGGATTTGGAGTTTGGGGTGGCATGATAGAAGGTTAGGTGCGCTGTGGTGCGTATCTGTTCGATTTTATGGTGTTGGGATCTCGAATAGAGAAGTCCAGTAATCTCGTTCAGATGCGGCCATAGTCGCCGAACCAGGGGGGTAGTTTACCCATGATGTATAAGAACAAAAGGGGGTTGTTGGCACCATATCCTCACCGATCCTCTTAGGGGTTTAGCAATGAGATTTCTTCTGTTTCGACAGAAGATCTCACATTGGGGGGTATTGTAACGGGGCTAGTTTGAAGGGTATATTTTATTCAATTTGTAAATTATTGTGGACTGATTTGTTTGGACACCCTTTACGGTCACTCAGACATGCTTGATTGGACACCCTGTATGCAATTCCGTATCAGCCCGTGCTTGGCACAACGATAACAGCGTTGGACTGTCAGCCTATGCGCACATGCATGTATTTTCCGTTGATGGATAAATAAAACTTTTTATCGAGCCCAAAGACAGGACAAAATTACATATACTCGCTCCACAGGTGATATCACGTGACGACTCATTATAGTGTCATGTGATCTTTATCAACGAATCATGAACAAAGTTGCCATGGATGAAGAAGGCGTGGTTTATATAGACGCCGAGAAAACTGGGTAGTCGTTTTTCAACTCTAGACCGCATGCGGTCGGTTAAATCTTTTACTCAAGTTTAACCCAGGTCGGCCGACCCAACCAGTGCACATCGAAGATGTGTAAATAGCGCAAAAAATATTTAACATAACTATGGAACAGTGACTTTGTGATACAGTGAAACAACAACCTTTTTGGAACTCAAATCAGAACGGTGTGTAACGCGCCATGTGATCGACAGGAACGACGCCCTATACGTAACAGCTTTCCATTAAATTTTTCTTATGCTATATTAAAGGGGGTAATCGGTATGTGTGTGTGTGTGTGTGTGTGTGTGTGTATGAGGAGCAATCTGGGTCGTCTCAATAGTATAATTAATTAGTTTGTCAGTTTTCTAAGTTATAGTTGCAACTAGTTATTAGTGTATTGGTCATGTAAAAAAATAATCCAAGTTTTCATAATTCTTTAAGAAAAAATAATCGAGAGGCTGTGTAGTAGTTTTGAATCGAAAATATCAAGTAAAATAAAAGAAAGTAAATAGAAAATGTCATGCTAAACAAATAAAATAACATTTTAATTGTGCTTGCAAAATATGTGTTTGTCATTGCATTACCTGTTGTTTTTCTCTGCCTAAGTACATCAGACGACACCCTGGTTATTAGTGGTAAAGGTAAGTGAGACAAATTTAAATACTTTAATTTTAAAAAACAAGCAAAATTTCATTTGCCGCTTTTAATAGGCACAGATCTCTAGATTTTTAATATTTATTTAAACTCGTAATGTTTTAAATGGTGCCCGTTTAACAGTGACTTTGTAAATTAAAAAATTAAATTAGTTTACAAACTGGTCGAAAATGGCAGAGGGAAATAAGAATGCAACTTTGTGTGAAGGTGAAGAAGTAAAATTAAATTTAAATGTGACACGACAGTTTAGTATCAACAAATATTGACGAGCACGGAGAAAACACAGACAATACAACAGACGAAATAACAACTGAGACGGTACACGCTAAGAGCAACAGACTCGAGAATGTAGACATACTTAGTCAATTAGCATTATTTATGGAAATGATGAGTAGTAAATTCAATCGACAAAATGAGAAATTTGATCAACAAAACACGAATTTGAACGAATTTAAAACTGACATCAAATCAGAAATAAATGCTGTAAATATTAAACTTACTGATTTAAATAGCGAGTTCATGAACGTGAGGAGCGAATTGAGAGTGGGTGAAATAAATATGAATAACAAATTAGAAAGTATGAATAAAACTATTGCGGGCATGAGAGGTGAGATAATTATAAATATCAATAATATTCAAGACGAAATAAACGAAAATAGAACGCGGAAGGAGAAAGTAGAAAATAACACAGTTACGAGTGATTGTGACGAAATAACAGACGACCAGAGTAATAATAAAATAACAAATAATTACGAAAATGAATTAACAACCGATAGTAGCAAGATAGTTGAAAACGAGATATATAAAAATAATACAGTGAAAATAATTAGCGATCATAATAATATAGAAACAGTGAGAGAGAGAGGAGAGAGTGTTTGTAAGTTACACAGAGACTATGAAGAGAATGATTTTGTGAATATAGGGCAGAGGGTAAATTTTCCCCAGTTTTATGGTAAACCAAGCTCTGGTTAGAAATGTTTTTGAAGGGCAAGAGTCCCTTACAAGAAAGCGATGTATATCTAAATAATTTTTTAATTTTTAGTAGGCGTTTTTATGAGTCAATACCCTCTGTACGGAATGATAGCAAACGCATGAATTGGTGTTATGATGATGAAAGATGTTTTGAGAGAGAGTTGTGTGCAGATAGAGAGATAGAATTATATAAGTTGAAGAGAAATTATGAAGAGTTGAAAGAGATGTTAGGAGTGTTAAAGATAAATGATATGAAATACTTACCTGTTAAAATAGAGAATGAGAATTATTTCGATGAGACCTGTATAAATAATAATAATTTAATTGATGTTGTAATGAATGTAGTAGAAAAATATGATGAGAAAATAACTGACTTTATATTGAATATAGCTACTGATGGAGACTGGACAAAAATAAATAATGTTGACCTGGTTTGTGATAAAATAATTATAATGGGAAGTAACTCTATGTATAATCATTGTGGTAAAACGAATGAACTAAAATTTTATGGTTATTACACACAGGATAGCCATAGGATGTGCATAAATAAAATTGAGAAATGTTATGTGAAACCCAGACTAATTTTTGATGATGGAGGCTAAACAAAACTTAATAAATGGACATTTTAAATATTTTGATTTATGGTTCTGACGGGCTGATTTTTGAAAATGAAGTGTGACAAATTGAATAATAATGACAAAGAATTTGTAAATATTGATAGTGAATTTTAATTGTGTGTATTGTAAAACGTTAGGTAAACAATGTGTGTATGTAGTAGAAATTGTTGTGATAATAATAATATTTTGCAGTCTAAATAAAGGACAAAATAATTTGGAAGAGGATAACAAATGAACTGTAATTATTGTAATTGGTGAAAGTAATTAAAATGTTGTGTTTTCAATGATTAAATTTAATTAAAATAATTTGAAATGTTTAAATATTTTTGATTGATTTAAATGTTGTATAATTGAGTTTTCTAATGGATTTAAATTATTTTACGAGATGTGGATTTGATAGTAATAAATAGATAAATGTTAAATTGTTTGGTATGAAATAACACTGTTGTTAAATGTTTCAGAGGTTACGTGGAGGTATTGGTGTGTGTGGTGTGTATATTTTGTGTTTATGTCAGTAGGTGAATAATGTACTGTAAGTATAAATTTTATAATATGAGTCAAATAGAGTAAAATGTTTACAGATGTTGAAAAGATTTTGATTCAATAACGAAAATAATTATACAAACTATAATTAAAAAATAATAATAACTGAAAGGTGATGTAAAATAAATGTTAATAATAAATTTGAAAATTTTTGAGGAATCTAACTGTAGTGAGTGAGAAGTAATGAAATGATGTTATGTGGAAGATTTAATTTAGTTATCAAGTGGCTGGTACGGTGGTGGCATGTGCCACCGTAGGTAGCGATAAGTGTTGGGGGTAACAGAGAGTGTTACCTCCATCGGAGGCCAAAATCGCGTAAAATGCACGGCACACCCTTTTTTACAATTTTATATTGTATCTTGATAAATTGCCGTGCCGTGCAGATAAATGATGATGATAACACGCCTGAAAGTAGAGTTGATTTCCCCGACTTTTCGGGCGATTACTGCCTTACCAGCACTAATCGTGGTTTTGGCTAGCGGTCAGCTATGGCCATAAATTAAGAACCTTGACCATAGCTGACTTGAAATTGGTTTATATTAGAAATTGATGGGGGGTGAAATTAGGGGAAATCCCGGAAACTATGGAACAGCGGCTGCCACTCTGTTCGAGTAGGAACAGCAAGGCCAGGTGGTAGACCCGCATTAAGGGTGTGTATTTATGTAACAAAAGATATGTTGATGTCTAAATATTTCAAATGTAACGCTGAAGCAAGGACACGGAGATGTTAAATTCCTCCACCTATGCCGTCCTTGTGGAAGCACATGGGCGCAACAGTCCAACAGAAAAAAACAATAGTGTGTGTGGCTGGGAGGTTGCTCAGGGGAGCAACGAATTAAAATTTTGTAACCTAAAGATGATAACTCGCTCTTGCACTAATTCAATAATTGTATTATGATTTGATAAATAGGTGTTCGTATGTTTATTATACTGTGTTTATTCTGTCTTATAAATGTATTATTTTATCGTGTTAAGGTAAGTGTTGATAAAATGTGTAATTTGTGTAATTTTGAAATGTGTTTATGGTAAGGTCATTCACCTTGCTAAGAAAATCAGTTTGATACAATATCACTTATAAACGATTTGCAATTTTTTCAAGTTAGTTAAATATTTGAATATGAGGAAGATGGAATTGTAATTAATGTTTGAAGAATGATTTTAATGTGTTAAAAGATTTTAATTTAAATGTGAGAATAACATAAAGCTACAAAATGTGTACATTTGAATTTAATTTAAATGTCAGTTTTATTGTTAATTGTAATAATACCATGTCAATTTTAAATGTCATATTTTATTATGTTATTGTGTTTAAAGAAAAAAAAAACTAAAGATGTCTTATGTACTTTACGAACATGTGTAGGTCAAGGTTGTTGACTTGACCCAGTTTGATCAGCTGCTGGTTGATGTTAGAAACTAGACCAGTTTGGGCAATGAAGGGATGCAGATTTTGCTGGTTAATTGATTTAAATAATTTTAAAATTTTTTGGGTATTGAGAAAAGTATATTTTAATAAATTGAAAATTTTTTTTGGAAAAAAAAATCTTAATTTTTGTTTTTTTGTGCCTGCCAGCTAATGGATGTTTTTTGAGTTTTGATTATATTATTGTTTATGTGTATCAATAGTGTTATGGAAATATATTGTTTGGTATGTATGTACAATCAAATGTTAGGATAAATGAGTTCATGTTTTAATTAGACGTTCAATTTATTGGTTTTCCTGAGTGTTAATAGTAATGAAGAAAATTCATAGATTCAGATAAAGAGATTTTGTTTTGACTTGGAGAAATTAATGGTAATATAAAAATTTGTTTTTAATTTAAATGAGACTTTTAACTTTCAAAATAAATTCTGTTGGTATGTATTAACAAGTATGTGTATGCGCCCAGTATTGCTGAAGGCGACCCCCCAGTGTGCATGGTAAGGGGGAACATATCGGTTGAGGATCTGGCATGGAGTAAGGCCAGGGATTTGGAGTTTGGGGTGGCATGATAGAAGGTTAGGTGCGCTGTGGTGCGTATCTGTTCGATTTTATGGTGTTGGGATCTCGAATAGAGAAATCCAGTAATCTCGTTCAGATGCGGCCATAGTCGCTGAACCAGGGGGGTAGTTTACCCATGATGTATAAGAACAAAAGGGGGTTGTTGGCACCATATCCTCACCGATCCTCTTAGGGGTTTAGCAATGAGATTTCTTCTGTTTCGACAGAAGATCTCACATTGGGGGGGTATTGTAACGGGGCTATTTTGAAGAGTATATTTTATTCAATTTGTAAATTATTGTGGACTGATTTGTTTGGACACCCTTTACGGTCACTCAGACATGCTTGATTGGACACCCTGTATGCAATTCCGTATCAGCCCGTGCTTGGCACAACGATAACAGTGTTGGACTGTCAGCCTCTGCGCACATGCGTGTATTTTCCGTTGGTGGATAAATAAAACTTTTTATCGAGCCCAAAGACAGGACAAAATTACATATACTCGCTCCACAGGTGATATCACGTGACGACTCATTATAGTGTCATGTGATCTTTATCAACGAATCATGAACAAAGTTGCCATGGATGAAGAAGGCGTGGTTTATATAGACGCCGAGAAAACTGGGTAGTCGTTTTCAACTCTAGACCGCATGCGGTCGGTTAAATCTTTTACTCAAGTTTAACCCAGGTCGGCCGACCCAACCAGTGCACATCGAAGATGTGTAAATATCGCAAAAAATATTTAACATAACTATGGAACAGTGACTTTGTGATACAGTGAAACAACAACCTTTTTGGAACTCAAATCAGAACGGTGTGTAACGCGCCATGTGATCGACAGGAACGACGCCCTATACGTAACAGCTTTCCATTAAATTTTTCTTATGCTATATTAAAGGGGGTAATCGGTATGTGTGTGTGTGTGTGTGTATGAGGAGCAATCTGGGTCGTCTCAATAGTATAATTAATTAGTTTGTCAGTTTTCTAAGTTATAGTTGCAACTAGTTATTAGTGTATTGGTCATGTAAAAAAATAATCCAAGTTTTCGTAATTCTTTAAGAAAAAATAATCGAGAGGCCGTGTAGTAGTTTTGAATCGAAAATGAATATCAAGTAAAATAAAAGAAAGTAAATAGAAAATGTCATGCTAAACAAATAAAATAACATTTTAATTGTGCTTGCAAAATATGTGTTTGTCATTGCATTACCTGTTGTTTTTCTCTGCCTAAGTACATCAGACGACACCCTGGTTATTAGTGGTAAAGGTAAGTGAGACAAATTTAAATACTTTAATTTTAAAAAACAAGCAAAATTTCATTTGCCGCTTTTAATAGGCACAGATCTCTAGATTTTTAATAATTATTTAAACTCGTAATGTTTTAAATGGCGCCCGTTTAACAGTGACTTTGTAAATTAAAAAATTAAATTAGTTTACAAACTGGTCGAAAATGGCAGAGGGAAATAAGAATGCAACTTTGTGTGAAGGTGAAGAAGTAAAATTAAATTTAAATGTGACACGACAGTTTAGTATCGACAAATATTGACGAGCACGGAGAAAACACAGACAATACAACAGACGAAATAACAATTGAGACGGTACACGCTAAGAGCAACAGACTCGAGAATGTAGACATACTTAGTCAATTAGCATTATTTATGGAAATGATGAGTAGTAAATTCAATCGACAAAATGAGAAATTTAATCAACAAAACACGAATTTGAACGAATTTAAAACTGACATCAAATCAGAAATAAATGCTGTAAATATTAAACTTACTGATTTAAATAGCGAGTTCATGAACGTGAGGAGCGAATTGAGAGTGAGTGAAATAAATATGAATAACAAATTAGAAAGTATGAATAAAACTATTGCGGGCATGGGAGGTGAGATAATTATAAATATCAATAATATTCAAGACGAAATAAACGAAAATAGAACGCGGAAGGAGAAAGTAGAAAATAACACAGTTACGAGTGATTGTGACGAAATAACAGACGACCAGAGTAATAATAAAATAACAAATAATTACGAAAATGAATTAACAACCGATAGTAGCAAGATAGTTGAAAACGAGATATATAAAAATAATACAGTGAAAATAATTAGCGATCATAATAATATAGAAACAGTGAGAGAGAGAGGAGAGAGTGTTTGTAAGTTACACAGAGACTATGAAGAGAATGATTTTGTGAATATAGGGCAGAGGGTAAATTTTCCCCAGTTTTATGGTAAACCAAGCTCTGGTTACAAATGTTTTTGAAGGGCAAGAGTCCCTTACAAGAAAGCGATGTATATCTAAATAATTTTTTAATTTTTAGTAGGCGTTTTTATGAGTCAATACCCTCTGTACGGAATGATAGCAAACGCATGAATTGGTGTTATGATGATGAAAGATGTTTTGAGAGAGAGTTGTGTGCAGATAGAGAGATAGAATTATATAAGTTGAAGAGAAATTATGAAGAGTTGAAAGAGATGTTAGGAGTGTTAAAGATAAATGATATGAAATACTTACCTGTTAAAATAGAGAATGAGAATTATTTTGATGAGACCTGTATAAATAATAATAATTTAATTGATGTTGTAATGAATGTAGTAGAAAAATATGATGAGAAAATAACTGACTTTATATTGAATATAACTACTGATGGAGACTGGACAAAAATAAATAATGTGTAGCGGGTCATTTTTGGGTGTTTTTATTTTTAACCGTTTGGGGCATTATTATATTGTTACTTATTTCGTTTTCGGGCGGACTGGTATAATAAATTTGAAAAAACTGTAATTGTATTGTGCAACGTTATTTAACAAGCAACAGCACGAGGTTGAGAAACAGCGTTTGGAACAAAAGCGACGCGCAATTTCAGTGGTGTAACACGGTTAGAAGAATTTACCTCCCCCAAAATTCTAAGAACTCTGTGCATGTGTTTTGACGCCCGTATGCAACTCAGCCGGGCGGGGATCGGCACTGACGCCGTGAGTGACACCGCAGTTGAGACCAACATGGCGCTGGGACGAGAAGTTATTAGTTCTAAGTGACCGGCTACCGGAAAACAGCGTCAAACTCCGCCTACTGTGAGCGACATCAGCAGAGCAGATGCCAATATCGGCCTCTGGACACACACACATGCCAGTTATAATCCATGCATAAAATGGTTATGCCACCGCAATTAATCACCAACGGCGACTAAAACCGGATGGCCGTGACTGCTCATTTCCCGCGACTCGAGGAAAGCACATTGTCCAGTTCGTCACTGACTGTGTTGGCGCCGACACGCGAGCTAAATATGCTCATACAATTTTATTAGTATTTGATAATGAAAGTGAAGTAGTCATTTTCTAAAACCAGTGACAGGATGGGAGGATAGTTGTAGAACAATAATAGCCAAATTTGTGATTCAGTTTCGCCCTTTTCGAGACGTTTTCGACCTACCGCGGGCTGGCCACGAGGTCACAGAAGAACGCGTTGCCGGTAGTGATCTAAAATCATGTATTCAATTGGGTAATTGGGGTTTTATAATGGAATGGGAGTAGTGAGTGTGCAATGCTGGGCTGAATTAAGTGTATATGTGTGTGAATGAAGTTATATAATTGTCCATGATAAGGTAAGCGATAGTCAGTAAGGTGTAAGAGTTGCACAATATGTAACAAGAAGATTTAACATTTCAACATTTCTGAGTAATAAAGAAAAATCTGATTTCTCTTCCATACAATTGAGAGTTAAATTCTTTCAATGCCTTATTTCGTTATATGTATCGTCAGAGTTCGTCGAACGAAATGGGTTAGTCCACACTATGCGATCCGGCCAGATCAAACTCGTAAGGTAAGTGGAAGTGTTAACTTAATTTGAATAAAATAATTTTACCGAGAAAAAAGATAAAAGTTACAATTGGTGCCATGACCAGGATTTAATATAACTGAAGAGGGGTTATTTTAACACCGGCCTACATCTGACGATGCATAGCGAAGTAGGGTTATGAAAGCAAATTGATTTGGTAAAATATCAGTTTTGAAATAAAATTACTAATTGACAGTTGTTACGTAAGAAAAAATAGATAAAGTAAAAATGTCCGAGAATACAGAAAAAAGTAGTATAATAAATTCAATTATGAGTGAAAGTGGCCTTGAGTCGCAATCGCTGGATGAAAGTGGTATGTTGAGGGGGGAGACGGGTGCTGTTACAGAAACAGCTGGCGGCAGTAATGTAATAGTTCATTCCACTCCGATTGCGTCTCAACCACAACCAAACGAAATAGACGTTGATTCGGGGATTCAATTGACCCCCGTTTCAACTAATAAAAGTAAACAAGCAGAGGAAACAAATATGATGAGTGTTATGCTCAGTCAATTCGAAAGAATGAATAATAATTTTGAGACCAAATTTGAAATTTTAAGTAACGAATTCAAAGAGCAGAAAATAAAATGCGAACAGCAGAATATTAAAAACGATATTATTTTTAATGAAATTAAAAAACAGAATATTCAGTTTCAGCAAAATATAAATATAAAATTTGACGAGTTGATAAATAACATACAAGACAAGAATGTATGTCTTGAAAATACCAATGAAATGACAAGAAATAGTTCGAATAAAGTAGAACAGAGTAAGAATAATACAAACGAAAGTTGTAATGACAGTGTTGTGTTAGGTAATGAATTAATAAATAATAATGATAATAATAACGAGAATAATAATGTGTTTGAGAAATTGGTATCAGAAAGTGATACGGTAAAAATAAATAATGAAAGTATAGAATGCAGTGATTATGAGATGTTAATGTGTGTCAGTGAGTTAGAGAGAGAGAGAAAAAATAATGTTGTAGTAGAGTGGGGACAGAGGGGAAATTTTCCTTTTATTATTTATGATGATTCAATGTGGTCACAAGAGTTTTTGAAGGGCAAGAGTCCCGTGTTAGTAGAAGATTTGAGTTTATTTTATTTGTATGAGTTTATACCCTCTGTGCGGAATGATTTTATAAGTATGAGATGGTGTTATGATGAGAGAGATTTAAATAGAGAATTGTTTGTTGAGAGAGAGATAGAGTTATATGAATTAAAGAGAGATTATGATGAGTTGAAAGAAATATTAGAAGTGTATTTAAACAAGAATGATTTAAGTGAGAATACAAAAGTAACTAACCCGATATTGGAAATATTTACTGACGGAGATTTAACAGAAATACTTAACTTAGACTTGGTGAATGATTACTATGGTATAACGGATAAATTGAAATTGTTTGGTTATGACACACAAGACAACAATATGTGTGTCAATATAATTGAAAAGTGTTATTTAGAACCAAGATTAATCTTTGACGATGGCGGGTAGACTGTAAAACAATAAAAGACAATTAAACATTATGTTTTATGGTTGTTTGACATGGCAGATTTGGACAGAAGTGTGGAAAAAATGGAACAATAATTAACAAGAGTTGTAGATAAAATATAGTGAATTTATATGTGTGTATGTAAGATGATTGTTGTGATAATAATGTTAAAATATTTGCAATTTAAATAAATAAACCAAATTAATTTTGAAAACGAGTAATCAGAGAATTATAATTGTTTGGATGGTAATGAATTCTATATTGTTGATAATTAATTTAATTAAAATAATTTGATATATTTTAAATATTTTAATTGGTTATGTAAATGTTGTATAATTAAATTTTTTTGGTAAATTCAGTTTATGTTACGAGATGGAAATTTGGTAATGAATGATAAATTATTTAATTTAAATTAATAAATTTTGTGAAATGTTTCAGAGATGGTGGTGATTATGTTTTGTGTGTATAGCGTGTTAAATGGAGTGTAAGTATGAAAATTTTATAATCATGTATAATAAAAAATGTTTACAGGTGTGATTGAGGTGTTAATGCAATAGTGAAATTTTAATGCAATCATTGTGTTGAATAAATATGATAATAAAAAAATTTTTTATAATAAGTGAAAAATGATATATAATGATTATTAATAATAAATTTTGAAAATTTCAAGAAAGTTAAACGGTAAAAGGTTATGAATGGGTTAGACGATTATTGATGTAAATATTATATGATAATGTA
Organism: Magicicada septendecula; assembly: GCA_034769895.1. NCBI lineage: Eukaryota > Metazoa > Arthropoda > Insecta > Hemiptera > Cicadidae > Magicicada > Magicicada septendecula. The sequence goes on along the minus strand of CM068368.1, from coordinate 263,221,706 downwards.
TACAAAAATTTAATTAATTTTTAATTGTAATTAGTTATTAAGTGGCTATTGTGGGGGTTGCCTGTGCTCTCACAAGTAGCGAAATGGGTTGGGGGTAGCAGTGAGTGTTACCTCCATCGGAGGCCAAAATGGCGATAAATGTGCGGCACACCTTATACGTGTAAAATAAAAATTTTACACACCATATTAAATGACCGTGTCGCACATAAAAATATTGATGAAACAGGCAGTGAAATTAAAGTTTAGATTTCCTCGACTTTTCGGGCGGTTACTGTCTTACCAGCACTAACCGTGGTTTTGGCTAGCGGCCAGCTATGGTCATATCAAGTCCCTTGACCATAGCTGACTTGAAATTGGTATATATTTGAAATTCAATGGGGGGACAATTAGAGGAAATCTCCGGAACTAGGGAACAGCGGCTGCCACTCTGTTCGAGTAGGAACAGCAAGACCGGTGGCAGAACCGTTTTTAAGGGTGTATGAGTATATAACAAGAACATTATGATGTTCACAACTTTAAAACTTAACAGCGGAAGCAGAGACACGGAGAGGTAAAAACCCTGCTCCAAAATATACCGTCTCTGTGGAAGCGAAAGGGCGAGACAGTCCTCCATAATCTGAAATAGTGTGTGTGGCAGGGAGGTGACGTAAAGGAGTCACGAATTTAAAATTTTATGACAAAAGTTTTTGCTTATTCAAAGTTTAATTCCATCAAAAATGCTTGTGCTCTGTCCCCACAATTATATGCTCAGACTCGTAATATAAGATTCATACTATAATTTTCAAGGTATCATTTTGTTGTTGTATGTTAGATATAGTTGTTGACAAAATGTATTTTTATTATGTGTATTTTTTTTTTTTCTCGAAGCCAATAATTAGCCGCCTGGCAGGCAATCAACATAATAGAAGTAAGTGTTGATAATGTATTACAGGTAATTGTCCAATTTTGAATGGTATTCATGGTGTTTTTATTATGTTAGGATATCAGCTGATCAGCAATACCATGTCACTGGTATAGTGGTTTGTAAAGGTTACAAGTAATTAATGTTTAGTGTACTACAGACATTTTGAAGTAAAGACAAAAAGAATATGAGAAATAAAATAACAATTTATGCAAATCAATAAAAGATAATTCGTGGGTGATAAATGTTTTATGGGACATGTAGACCTGTCCAAATTGAATGAAAAGTTGAAATAATGAATATGATGTAATGTTGTTTTTGAGTTGATGTGATATAACAGAATTTTGTGAAATATAGATGTTGACACAGTGGTAATGGAGACTTGATGTAGAGTTTTGAATGATATATATTTATGTTTATAATTAATGAGGTTATTTTGTGTATTTGTAGTGAGGTAATGAGATTGAGAATTTTGGGGATGGCAATTTTGTATTAGAGGGTAGTGTATTTGGGGAGTCCGCAACAAGGGTTGGGACGGGAATTGGAATAGATTTTAGTGAGGAGGGGCCGCCTTAGGTAAAATCCGGGGGCCAAATAAGGGAAATGAGTTTTTGGGAAGGAAACACGTATCCTATATATACAAAGGGTTAGAGAGTATTTTATATGTAGAGAAGGTGGCGTTTTGTGTTAAATGATAAGTTGGGGTTTAGAGTGTCCTGATTAGTAGATATTTTTGGTAGAGTTGGGTGTCATGTTAGTTGAAGTTGATGAATATTAGAGTCAGAGGGAGAAAGTTTATATATGTTTACAGATCTAGTACAGTAATGAGAATGAATAAGTTACATCACCCACAGTAGATTAAAGTTAAATTGTTGAAAAGAAAGAGGAATTTATAATAAAGAATATATATAATTGTTTATTTTTTTTCCACCAGTGACAGAATTTTGATAAAATTTGAAAATAATGTAAAGTTAAGAATTGTTTGTTTTAAATAATTTAAATGTCAATCTGTTTACTATTTATATTAATATTTTGTTTATTTTAAATGTTGTATTTTATTATGTTTTGTATTTCAAGTTAGGATATTACAGATGTTTAAAGTGTTTTCAGAAATCATACATAACATATGTAGGTCAAGGGTTTTGGACTTGACCTAGTTATGATCAGCTGATGAGTTCATACACCTACTAAGCTTGTGTATAGTAGGAAGCCAATTGTAATTTGTTTGTTTGATTAATTCAAACCAATATTTGGATAATTTTAATAAATGTTATTTAATAAATAAATGCAATAAAAATTTTTTAATAAATAAATTAAAATTTTTTTTTTGAATTTTAAAATTTGAAAATTTTTTTGAAAAAAAAAAAAAAAAAAACTAGATTTTTCGCCTGCCAGCGAATTACTATTTTAGATAATGAGTTTTTATTATGTGTGTATTAACCATGTTTCTTTTATTGTATTGCTTTATATTGGTAGGCTATAAATTGTTCTCATGCTAGAGTAAGGATGTATTTGTATTAATAGGAATGTTTAGGTTAAGTCATTGAAACAAAAATTAGAAAAAAGAGGAAGAGAATTTTTTGATAAACGATTATTTTTTGAATTTTGAATTTTTAAATTTTTGATAAATTTTAAAAGAAAGTTTTATTCTTATGTGTTATGGTAATATGTAATGTTAGAGTGTGTGAGCCCAGTATTTGCCAAAGGCAGCCCAGCTTGCAAAAAGGGGATCCACATCGGCGGAGGAGCTGGAATAATTTTAGCCAGGGATTGAGGATTTTTGGGGGTAGCATGTTAGAAGGCAAGGTGGGCTATGGTGCGAATCTGATCGATTTCTCGGTGTTGGGATCTCTTACGGAGAAGTCCAGTGATCTCGTTCAGATGAGTCCATGGTCGCTGAGCCAGGGGGGTCGTGTACCCATGTAGATTAAGAACCAGGTGGTTGTTGGCACCAGTTCCTCACCGGTCCTCTTCGGGGTTATCGATGAGATTTCTTCTGTCGTGGACAGCAGAATTCTCATCGAGGGGGTATTGTAGCGGGTCATTTTTGGGTGTTTTTATTTTTAACCGTTTGGGGCATTATTATATTGTTACTTATTTCGTTTTCGGGCGGACTGGTATAATAAATTTGAAAAAACTGTAATTGTATTGTGCAACGTTATTTAACAAGCAACAGCACGAGGTTGAGAAACAGCGTTTGGAACAAAAGCGACGCGCAATTTCAGTGGTGTAACACGGCAGAAGAATTTACCTCCACCAAAATTCTAAGAACTCTGTGCATGTGTTTTGACGCCCGTATGCAACTCAGCCGGGCGGGGATCGGCACTGACGCCGTGAGTGACACCGCAGTTGAGACCAACATGGCGCTGGGACGAGAAGTTATTAGTTCTAAGTGACCGGCTACCGGAAAACAGCGTCAAACTCCGCCTACTGTGAGCGACATCAGCAGAGCAGATGCCAATATCGGCCTCTGGACACACACACATGCCAGTTATAATCCATGCATAAAATGGTTATGCCACCGCAATTAATCACCAACGGCGACTAAAACCGGATGGCCGTGACTGCTCATTTCCCGCGACTCGAGGAAAGCACATTGTCCAGTTCGTCACTGACTGTGTCGGCGCCGACACGCGAGCTAAATATGCTCATACAATTTTATTAGTATTTGATAATGAAAGTGAAGTAGTCATTTTCTAAAACCAGTGACAGGATGGGAGGATAGTTGTAGAACAATAATAGCCAAATTTGTGATTCAGTTTCGCCCTTTTCGAGACGTTTTCGACCTACCGCGGGCTGGCCACGAGGTCACAGAAGAACGCGTTGCCGGTAGTGATCTAAAATCATGTATTCAATTGGGTAATTGGGGTTTTATAATGGAATGGGAGTAGTGAGTGTGCAATGCTGGGCTGAATTAAGTGTATATGTGTGTGAATGAAGTTATATAATTGTCCATGATAAGGTAAGCGATAGTCAGTAAGGTGTAAGAGTTGCACAATATGTAACAAGAAGATTTAACATTTCAACATTTCTGAGTAATAAAGAAAAATCTGATTTCTCTTCCATACAATTGAGAGTTAAATTCTTTCAATGCCTTATTTTGTTATATGTATCGTCAGAGTTCGTCGAACGAAATGGGTTAGTCCACACTATGCGATCCAGCCAGATCAAAGTCGTAAGGTAAGTGGAAGTGTTAACTTAATTTGAATAAAATAATTTTACCGAGAAAAAAGATAAAAGTTACAAATGTTGACCTGGTTTGTGATAAAATAATTATAATGGGAAGTAACCCTATGTATAATCATTGTGGTAAAACGAATGAACTAAAATTTTATGGTTATTACACACAGGATAGCCATAGGATGTGCATAAATAAAATTGAGAAATGTTATGTGAAACCCAGACTAATTTTTGATGATGGAGGCTACACAAAACTTAATAAATGGACATTTTAAATATTTTGATTTATGGTTCTGACGGGCTGATTTTTGAAAATGAAGTGTGACAAATTGAATAATAATGACAAAGAATTTGTAAATAATTGATAGTGAAATTAATTGTGTGTATTGTAAAACGTTAGGTAAACAATGTGTGTATGTAGTAGAAATTGTTGTGATAATAATAATAATATTTTGCAGTCTAAATAAAGGACAAAATAATTTGGAAGAGGATAACAAATGAACTGTAATTATTGTAATTGGTGAAACTAATTAAAATGTTGTGTTTTCAATGATTAAATTTAATTAAAATAATTTGAAATGTTTAAATATTTTTGATTGATTTAAATGTTGTATAATTGAGTTTTCTAATGGATTTAAATTATTTTACGAGATGTGGATTTGATAGTAATAAATAGATAAATGTTAAATTGTTTGGTATGAAATAACACTGTTGTTAAATGTTTCAGAGGTTACGTGGAGGTATTGGTGTGTGTGGTGTGTATATTTTGTGTTTATGTCAGTAGGTGAATAATGTACTGTAAGTATAAATTTTATAATATGAGTCAAATAGAGTAAAATGTTTACAGATGTTGAAAAGATTTTGATTCAATAACGAAAATAATTATACAAACTATAATTAAAAAATAATAATAACTGAAAGGTGATGTAAAATAAATGTTAATAATAAATTTGAAAATTTTTGAGGAATCTAACTGTAGTGAGTGAGAAGTAATGAAATGATGTTATGTGGAAGATTTAATTTAGTTATTAAGTGGCTGGTACGGTGGTGGCATGTGCCACCGTAGGTAGCGATAAGTGTTGGGGGTAACAGAGAGTGTTACCTCCATCGGAGGCCAAAATCGCGTAAAATGCACGGCACACCCTTTTTTACAATTTTATATTGTATCTTGATAAATTGCCGTGCCGTGCAGATAAATGATGATGATAACACGCCTGAAAGTAGAGTTGATTTCCCCGACTTTTCGGGCGATTACTGCCTTACCAGCACTAATCGTGGTTTTGGCTAGCGGTCAGCTATGGCCATAAATTAAGAACCTTGACCATAGCTGACTTGAAATTGGTTTATATTAGAAATTGATGGGGGGTGAAATTAGGGGAAATCCCGGAAACTATGGAACAGCGGCTGCCACTCTGTTCGAGTAGGAACAGCAAGGCCAGGTGGTAGACCCGCATTAAGGGTGTGTATTTATGTAACAAAAGATATGTTGATGTCTAAATATTTCAAATGTAACGCTGAAGCAAGGACACGGAGATGTTAAATTCCTCCACCTATGCCGTCCTTGTGGAAGCACATGGGCGCAACAGTCCAACAGAAAAAAACAATAGTGTGTGTGGCTGGGAGGTTGCTCAGGGGAGCAACGAATTAAAATTTTGTAACCTAAAGATGATAACTCGCTCTTGCACTAATTCAATAATTGTATTATGATTTGATAAATAGGTGTTCGTATGTTTATTATACTGTGTTTATTCTGTCTTATAAATGTATTATTTTATCGTGTTAGAGGTAAGTGTTGATAAAATGTGTAATTTGTGTAATTTTGAAATGTGTTTATGGTAAGGTCATTCACCTTGCTAAGAAAATCAGTTTGATACAATATCACTTATAAACGATTTGCAATTTTTTCAAGTTAGTTAAATATTTGAATATGAGGAAGATGGAATTGTAATTAATGTTTGAAGAATGATTTTAATGTGTTAAAAGATTTTAATTTAAATGTGAGAATAACATAAAGCTACAAAATGTGTACTTTTGAATTTAATTTAAATGTCAGTTTTATTGTTAATTGTAATAATACCATGTCAATTTTAAATGTCATATTTTATTATGTTATTGTGTTTAAAGAAAAAAAAAAAAACTAAAGATGTCTTATGTACTTTACGAACATGTGTAGGTCAAGGTTGTTGACTTGACCCAGTTTGATCAGCTGCTGGTTGATGTTAGAAACTAGACCAGTTTGGGCAATGAAGGGATGCAGATTTTGCTGGTTAATTGATTTAAATAATTTTAAAATTTTTTGGGTATTGAGAAAAGTATATTTTAATAAATTAAAAATTTTGTTTGGAAAAAAAATTTTAATTTTTTTTTTTTGTGCCTGCCAGCTAATGGATGTTTTTTGAGTTTTGATTATATTATTGTTTATGTGTATCAATAGTGTTATGGAAATATATTGTTTGGTATATATGTATAATCAAATGTTAGGATAAATGAGTTCATGTTTTAATTAGACGTTCAATTTTTTGGTTTTCCTGAGTGTTAATAGTAATGAAGAAAATTCATAGATTCAGATAAAGAGATTTTGTTTTGACTTGGAGAGATTAATGGTAATATAAAAATTTGTTTTTAATTTAAATGAGACTTTTAACTTTGAAAATAAATTCTGTTGGTATGTATTAACAAGTATGTGTATGCGCCCAGTATTGCTGAAGGCGACCCCCCAGTGTGCATGGTAAGGGGGAACATATCGGTTGAGGATCTGGCATGGAGTAAGGCCAGGGATTTGGAGTTTGGGGTGGCATGATAGAAGGTTAGGTGCGCTGTGGTGCGTATCTGTTCGATTTTATGGTGTTGGGATCTCGAATAGAGAAGTCCAGTAATCTCGTTCAGATGCGGCCATAGTCGCCGAACCAGGGGGGGTAGTTTACCCATGATGTATAAGAACAAAAGGGGGTTGTTGGCACCATATCCTCACCGATCCTCTTAGGGGTTTAGCAATGAGATTTCTTCTGTTTCGACAGAAGATCTCACATTGGGGGGGTATTGTAACGGGGCTATTTTGAAGGGTATATTTTATTCAATTTGTAAATTATTGTGGACTGATTTGTTTGGACACCCTTTACGGTCACTCAGACATGCTTGATTGGACACCCTGTATGCAATTCCGTATCAGCCCGTGCTTGGCACAATGATAACAGCGTTGGACTGTCAGCCTATGCGCACATGCATGTATTTTCTGTTGGTGGATAAATAAAACTTTTTATCGAGCCCAAAGACAGGACAAAATTACATATACTCGCTCCACAGGTGATATCACGTGACGACTCATTATAGTGTCATGTGATCTTTATCAACGAATCATGAACAAAGTTGCCATGGATGAAGAAGGCGTGGTTTATATAGATGCCGAGAAAACTGGGTAGTCGTTTTTCAACTCTAGACCGCATGCGGTCGGTTAAATCTTTTACTCAAGTTTAACCCAGGTCGGCCGACCCAACCAGTGCACATCGAAGATGTGTAAACAGCGCAAAAAATATTTAACATAACTATGGAACAGTGACTTTGTGATACAGTGAAACAACAACCTTTTTGGAACTCAAATCAGAACGGTGTGTAACGCGCCATGTGATCGACAGGAACGACGCCCTATACGTAACAGCTTTCCATTAAATTTTTCTTATGCTATATTAAAGGGGGTAATCGGTGTGTGTGTGTGTGTGTGTGTGTGTGTGTGTGTGTGTGTGTGTGTGTGAGGAGCAATCTGGGTCGTCTCAATAGTATAATTAATTAGTTTGTCAGTTTTTTAAGTTATAGTTGCAACTAGTTATTAGTGTATTGGTCATGTAAAAAAATAATCCAAGTTTTCGTAATTCTTTAAGAAAAAATAATCGAGAGGCCGAGTAGTAGTTTTGAATCGAAAATGAATATCAAGTAAAATAAAAGAAAGTAAACAGAAAATGTCATGCTAAACAAATAAAATAACATTTTAATTGTGCTTGCAAAATATGTGTTTGTCATTGCATTACCTGTTGTTTTTCTCTGCCTAAGTACATCAGACGACACCCTGGTTATTAGTGGTAAAGGTAAGTGAGACAAATTTAAATACTTTAATTTTAAAAAACAAGCAAAATTTCATTTGCCGCTTTTAATAGGCACAGATCTCTAGATTTTTAATATTTATTTAAACTCGTAATGTTTTAAAACAGAACACGAAAAAGAAATAATTAAAGTCAGAGAAGATTTAAGTGTAGCGATTAACCAAAAATTAACTAATGTGAGAGAGAGTGATAGAAATATTTAAGCGGAACAGAGGTTATAACGAATTAACAGAGAGGTTACATATTACGAGAATTAATAATATTGAATACTTACCTTACGAAGTAGTTGGTACAGCAAATGATAAAAGTGATAATATTGATTACTTACTTTATGACAAAGCTAATACAGCAGTAGATAATAATGATAATGAAACTGTAATTGACATGACTATGACAGATCATACTATGGGTGACTGGACTATACTCGATGATAATAAATTATATGATCTAATAACATGGAATAATCCTGTGGCTACTGTGGAAGAATATAAAAGTTTGGATAATCTTTATATTAATAAAAATGATATAATGAGGTTAATAAAAAATGAACTGTGTAAACGTAAAGCCAGATTTTTGTACGATGATGGGGGTAAAAACAATAAGTGTTTATGAATGTTTAATTATGTAATTAATTGTTTTGGATTGGACTGCTTTACAAAATGAGGTGTGGTAAACAATAAAATAATTACAAAGAATTGTAAATAAATTTAGAGTGAAATTAATTGTGTTTGTGTTGTAAAACGTATTGTAGGTAAACAATATGTGTGCGTAGCTGAAATTAATTTAATAATAATAATAATAATATTTTGTTAAACTAAATAAATAATGATCAGATTGATCACAGTTGCACACCACTATGTAAAAATTATCCCAATTAGCGCTTTCAAGCTTCACAGCCCATCGTCAGATTGGAATAGACACAAAATAAGTGGAAACAACCCCTTCACCCCTCTCCCCCACCATGCTCACACACAACAAGCTATAATATAATTGACCCTTCCCCACCCCCTAAACCCTGTCCCACCATCTGTGGAGTTACATATTTTTTCTAGCAAATTCCTTGTGTTTCAGTGTTGTGTGACTGGGTGACTGGACTATAATGATGTGGCACTGGGTGAGGCGATAAGCAGTGAATTGTAATTGTTTTGGAAGAAGGTAATTAAAGTAATGTTGTGTTTTAAATAATTGATGGAATTAAAATAAGTTGAGATGAATTAAGTAATTAATTTAAAATGTTATATAAAGAGATTTTGGTATTGAATTTAAATGATTTTTTGAGAGTTGAACTTGGTGATAATAAGCAGTAATTGAATAAATGTAAGATGTATTTAGTTGTGGAATCATATTATCGTTATTATTTCAGAAGGTACATGGAGATGTATACATGATTTGGTGATGAATTGTTTATAATTTTGTGTGAATAACAGTAATCATATGTTTTGAATGATGTACTGTGAGTATGAATTTTATAATACAAGTTAAATAGAGTAAAATGTTTACATGTGTTGAAAAGATTTTAAACTCAATGATGAAACTAATTTGAGATAGTTATACTAAATAGAAACCATAGTTAAAAGGTAATAATAACTGAAATGTGACGTAAAATAAAGGTTAATAATAAATTTGAAATTTTTGAGGGATCATTGGTAGTAAGTGATAAATAATTAAATGATGATATATAAAAGAGTTAATAAAAAATTTCAAGTTATAATGTTTATAAGTTTCTATATAAATTATTTAAAAGTGAATTGTTTGTTTAATGTGAATGTAGCAATGCTAATGTTCAAGGTACATGTAAATACTCAGACATGTAATTGATTTACATGTGTTATACTCTGTATGATAGTTTATAAATGACTTTACTGATTTTTAAAAGATTATCTCAAGTAGAGAAGACGTTTACCAGATTTTGGTTATTATGTTTTATTGTGTCATTAATTTCGTTATGTTAGAGTGTAAGGATTATGAACTTATGTTGTGTTTTTATGGTATAATTTTATATGGTGTATATAGGGCAAGGTCAGTCACCTGACTGTAACGGGGCTAAAAGGAGAGGTTTTTTATTTTTATTAAAAAATCATAATTTTGTTTCCCCTTTGTGTGGCCAGCCACATGTTAAATAGAAGCTTTATCAAACAAAGGAACAGTGAGGTGTAGTTGTACAATGGAATGCGGCAGGTATGAAAGAACGCAATACAATTCTAAGAATTTCGGTGCCGTGTGACACGCGCAAACACCAGCGGGCGCGCAACCGACGCCGAGATGGTAAAACAACATGGCTTGGAGGTGATATTTTCCCAACATGTGCTCCGGTGCTGGCGGAAACAATTAGAGACCACGCCTATTCATGTGACGCAACTAGTGGCACTGAAATTTTGTCGACGTCTGATACACATTAATAAACAGTGTTCCCAGAGCCACGACTAACAATTTGCCACATAAAGGCTATGAACAGTGACGAAGACTTTAACAGCAAAGGCATTGAAATTCCGCTCTGTCCGAACGTTTGGAGGGGAGCAGTTGGTTAACACTCTGTGCAGTTACCTGCCGAAACGACGTCTGGCCAGACGTACACAGACTCGCGAGTCAGAAAATTTATTAACAAATCTTAAAAGTGAGTTTAACTAAACACCCAATCAACATGAACAAAGTGTGTGACATTCGTTAACTAGTGGTATCAAAGTTAGCAGTGAACCCTATTCAGACAAAAAGTAAAACAACAATGGACTAAATTCAACTCGTGGTCGTCATGGACACAATTCCAGGAAAGTAATCATTTAAACATCCACTAACAAATTAGAATCAATGAAAAGTGCTAAATCTAAATAATGGGGAGGGAAGTTGAATGAGTGTTGAGCGTGAGCATTACTGGGCCGTCTTAATAGGTTAATTAGTTAGTTTGGTCAGTTCTTTAAGTTACAGTTCGCAACTAGTTATTAGCATATTGGTCATGTAAAAGTAACCCAAGGTTTTGTAATTTTTTAAGAAAAATAATCGAGATGCAGAGTAGTAGTTTTTTGAGTCGAAAATGAATATTAAGTAAAGTTAAAAGAAAGTAAACAAAATGTTGAAATGAAAGAATATAACAAGAAAATTCAATGTCGCATATTGAGTAAATAAATACATCTATTTCTGAATATAATTGAGAGTATGATTTATTGAAGAGTGTTAACCTAAGTCATGCTTATTCTTCACGAGTTCGTGCGAAGAACCTGGGACCCGAACAAGGTAAGAGTTGCAAAGATTGTATTATTTTTAAATAATTATTTGGCTATTAGTTAGTAGCTTCTCAATGGCGCCACGAACAGTGACACGTTTATAAAAATCAATTTTGAATAAACCGCACCTAAATGTGAATATAACCATGAGTTAGGAGTACGTAAAAAAGTACGAAAAGCGAGGTTATTCGTAAGTAATAATTAAGGAATACTTAAGGTATGTAAGATAAGAATTGTTAAAATATAGTATAATAAAATAAAAATCAGTAAATTTACAACTTAAAAATGGCAGGAAATAATGATGTAAATGAAATAACTAATGTTGACAATTTTTATGAATCAGCTGTTATGAATAGCCCTGAAGGTCATTCGACTCCACATGTGAGTCACGACAATAAAATAAAACTAGATGTTACAAGTGAAACCAATATTACAGATGATTCGGGGATTCAAATAACCCCAATATCGACTAACAAAAATAATCAGTCTGACAATAGTGATGTGATGAGATATTTGTGTGGCATGAATGCAATGTTGTGTGTTAAATTCGATGAACAGAATGTTAAATTCCATGAGTTGAAAAGCGAAATACACGAACAAAAAATAAAGTGCGAAAGCAATTTCAGTGAGTTAAAAAACTATATCAATGAGATCAATAAGCATGTAGAAAATACCCATGAAATATTTAAAAATAACTTGAACAAATTAGAACAGAATATTGAGAGAATGGGAGTGTGGGTGATAAAAACAGATAAGAGCAAAATAAGTGAAAATAACGGAGAGACATGTATTAACAGTGGTAGTAGTTTAGATGCAAAACAGGTGACGGAAGACCAGGTGAGTAGTAGCGATAATTATAATAATGAGTTAACGAGTAATAACAGTGTTGAAATTAAAAACGTGATGTTAGAGTGTAAGGTTGTGAGCAGAGAAAGTGTTGATGAGGGTATGAGTGTGTGTGTAGAGAGTTTAGAGGGGCAGAGGGCAGATTTTCCCCAAGTTTATTGTGAAATGGAATGTTCACAGGTATTTTATGAGGACAGAGTTTCCTCTGGTGGTGGTGTGGAAGACGAGATGTCTTCGGATGGTCCCTTAGTTTTTTGTGGTTTACCTGGTAGTAGAGGTAATAAGTATTTAATGGTGCCCTTTGCATGGAATGGGAGAGTTCAGTGGGGTTATGAGAGGTGTTGTAATGAGAGAAAGAGAGAAATAGAGATGTTTGATGTTAATAGAGGTTATGAAATGTTGGTGCAGGTTTTAGATATTGAGAGAGAGGAAAAAAGTGACTTACCTTGTGGAATAGAGATAAATGAATATTTTGATAATACTGTTGGAAATGATAATAACTTACCTGATGTTGTAGTAGAAGAATATAATGATGATAAAATAACTTACCTGATGTTAACCAAAAATACTGATGGAGACTGGACAAAAATAACTAATGTTGACAAGGTTTATAAAATAATAAAAGGAAATAATCCTATAAATTATAATGGTACAATGAATGACATAGAGTTACTGGGTTATAATAATAATAATAATAATAAATTGAGTGTGAGTAAGAATGAGAAATGTTATAAAAAAATAAGACTATTATACAACGATGGCGGTTAGATAAGAAATCAATAAATGGACATTTTAAATATATTAAATATTTTAATGTATGGTTAAGACCTTGCTGAATTAGGAAATGAGGTGCGGAAAACTGAACAATAATGACAAAAGATTGCAAATAAATTTTAGTGAAATTGAGTGTGTGTATTGTAACAAGTATGTAATGTAAACAATGTGTATGTAATAGAAATTGATTTTAATAATAATAATATTTTATCAGACAAAAGAAATAATGAGTTGGTAATTAATGAATTGTAATTGCGGAAGTAAGGTAATTAAAATATGTTGTGTTTTTAATAATTGATTGAAGTAAATAATTTGAGATGATTAAATATTTTTTGGTGGATTGAAAATGTTATTGAGTTGTGATGATGAATTTAAATTATTTTATGAGATTTAAATTTGATAATAATTAATAAATAAATAAAGGTTAAATTATATTTGGTCTGTGGAATAACATGATTGTTAAAATGTTTCAGAAGGTACATGGAGTTACTGGTGTTTATATTTGTGTATTTATGACAGTGTATGAGTGATATACTGTAAGTATAAATTTTATAATACAATTTATGTAAAGTAAAACTTTATATAATTTTGAAATATGTCAGTAGTAAGGTCATTCACCTTGCCAAGAAAATCAGCTGATTGCCGGAGTTAGATATGTAATATGTCACTTATAAATAATTTGCAAATTTCCAATGTAATTAAATGTTTGAATAATAGATAATCAATGTGTTAAAAGATTTTAATTTAAATGATGGAGGTAATTTGAGATAGTTAAGAATTTTAAATGGTTTGTAAAAGGTAGAATTTGGGTGATTATTATTTCGTTAGGACATTTAGATCAGTTCAAGTTGAGTTAAAGGGGTGTTAAATAAAGTAAGATTGTTGTGAATAAAAGTAATGTAGAATCTGGGATGTAATAGTGACACAGTAGGTATGGGGAAAATATGTGGAGTAATGATTGAAATTTTGCGGTAATAAACAAATGGAGATATTTTGCAAATGAAAGTGATGTAATGGGAGAGTAATTAGTTGATGGTGATTTTGTAAAGGGGGGGTGTGTATAAGGAGTCCGCAACGACAGGCATTGTGGCGGGTAGCAGTGGGTTTTCAGGGAGTGATTGCCGGGTAAATAGGATAGGCAAGAGGGGGAGCACGGTGGTGAGTTGAGGGAACAAACATCCTGAGTACAAATGGGTAGAGAGTATATTTTTTATATAAGGGTAGAATGATGCGATATGAGTTGAGTAGTAAGTTGGGGTTAGAGAATGGGTTAGAAGTTCTTATAGAGGGGTGTCATGTTAGTTAAAGCTGTTAATGAGTATTAGAGTCAAAAGGGGTAAGATTATATATACCAATGTCAAGTTGATAAAATGAGTTATTAGGAATAATTAAGTCACCCAAACTAATTGAGATTGCGAATATTAAAGAAAGAAAGTCATAGTCAAAATATAAAAATAATTGAAGCTAGTGACAGATTTTAATAGAAGTTGAAAATAATTAAAGCTATAAAATGTGTAAATTGTGGTCAATTTAAATGCAAATTCTATTGTTTATTGTAGTAGTAACCATGTTAATTTTAAATGTCTTATTTTATTACATTGTACTATGTTTGAAGATAAAAATTTTAAAGAGGTCTCATGTATTTTATGATGTAACTTTGTGTAACATATGTATGTCAAGGTCGTTGACTTGACCCAGAGAGATAAGCTGATGGTTGATGTTATAGACAAGACCTGTTTCTAGTAATTGATTGATGCAATTTGGTCGTTTCATTGAATTAAATAATTTTGTTTTGTTATTGAGAAAAGTATATTTTGAAAAATTTAAATTTTTTGAAAAAAAAAAAAATTATTTTTGATTCTCCGCCTGCCATATAGATGATGTTTAAGTTTCAGGCATATTATTGTTTACATGTATTGCTAGTGTTTTTATTGAATTGTATTGTTTAGTATGTATGTATAATCAAATGTTAGGATAAATGAGTTCATGTTTTAATGAGAGGTTCAATTTATTTGTTTATCTGATTATTAGTAGTAATGAAGAAAATTGATAGATTTGATAGTCATGTAAAAGATTTTATTTTTTGATTTTGAAGAAAGAAATGGTAACAGAACAGATTGATTTGGAACTTAGATGAAATTTTAACCAAATTTAATGATTGGAATTTAATTTGTTTGCTACATCGTAATTTGAAGAATGATTTAAAAATGTTTAAGGAGTTTGTTTAGGATATATTAATAAGTATATGTATGCGCCCAGTATTGCTGAAGCCGACCCAGTATGGATGACAAGGGGGAACATATCGGTTGAGGATCTGGCATGGTATAAGGCCAGGGATTTGGAGTTTGGGGTGGCATGTAAGAAGGTTAGGTGCGCTGTGGTGCGTGTCTGTTCGATTTTATGGTGTTGGGATCTCGAATAGAGAAGACCAGTAATATCGCTCAGGTGCGGCCATAGTCTCCGAGCTAGGGGGGTAGTTTACCGATGATGTGTAAGAACTAATGGGGAGTTATTGGCACCATATCCTCACCGATCCTCTTAGGGTTTAGCAATGAGATTTCTTCTGCTTCGGCAGAAGATCTCTCATTGGGGGGGGGTATTGTAATGGGGCGAAAAGGGGTATTATATTTTGTTGTAATTTTATTCCGTTTTATTCAATTTATACGGGCCCAAAACAGCGAGTCACCTACATAAAACGGTTCAGTGCGTTGGATGCGGCGTGGTCAAAAACAGTTTAATTCACAGAATTCCAGTGCGCACATGTCTGTGTTTTCCGTTGGGGAGAAGAGTAAAAAACTTTGTAGCTAACAACCAGCTACAATGGAATGCGTCCGGTGTGCGACAACGCAATTGAATTCGCAGAACTTAAGGGCTGGGTTACGCACACCAACGCGCAATAACAACCAGGCGCGTGGATGGGACGCTTCGACAAAAAACCAATATGGCACGAAGTAACTAATTTTTTCATATTGTTTCTATTGTTTTTAATTGTTTCTAATTGTTTGCTGCAAACAATGGCGAGCCAGAACCACTGCATCGACAATGTGCTTTTAAGATGCCGGATATAAATTTGAGGCCCCGCCTACCACGGCCTCTATGTTGTAGTCGTTTGATATCGTTGACAACTTGGAGCATTGAAAAGTCACAGTACGTTTATGGTGACGAACAGTTGGTAATACGAAGGCATTGCCTTCCCTGTTAAACCACCAGCCAGAGTGGGGACTGGATCACAGTTGCCATTCCCAGTCGACGAAATCACTCTTTCCCGGCCGGGGTGAATACAAAAGTTCGCGAACTGAAAATCTATTCTAACATATCCACGAAGTGTTAAAGTTTAATTTAAACCAGTTAAATTCGACAGTGAAACAACATCTCAGATCGAAGTTAGTGGGGTGCAGCAAGAAAATTCAGAAATGTGTTAAATTGACAATACGTTCGTACATATACGCAATGCAGCGCGTGGCCATCAGAGACGTCAAGGGTTAAGTAATCGACTGCCAATTATACTGTATAATTAATTTCATTTTTTAAGGGCCCTAACTAAATAATATGGGGAATTAAACGGTATGAGTGAGAGCGTGAGCAATTTGGGTCGTTTTATTAATTATGTTAATCATTAGTTAATTATTAATTATTAAGTTAATCATTATGTTATAGTCAGTAGTAAATGAATTTTGATAGCATGCATATTGTAACGTTATCAAATATGGTAGTTACATAAAATAAGCAAATATAACGTCAAGTGACAGGAAAGCAAGAAGGTATTTCTACATAAATAAAACTATGTGAACGAAAAGTGTGTATCTACAGATATATTAGTATAAAATTCCAACGATGAAGGAGAAAGTGTAACATAGCAGCATCAAATACGAAATGAAGAAAGAAAATGACCATGAGCCAAAATAAAATGTTAGTAACCAGGCCCAATAGGATCCAACAGTGAGGGGAACCAACAAAATAAGGCCCAATAAAATCCAACAGTGATGGGAACTAACGAGAGTAATACCAATACCAACAACATAATGACAATACCAATAGATTCCAACAGTGAGGGGAATCAACAAAATAACTACAAATAAATTCCAACAGTGAGGGGAACAAATGAAGATAGCGACTACAATGAAAATATTGAAGGAGACGTTCTAACCTAAAGAAGAAGGGAAGAAGAATGACAAGGAAACATAACATGAAGAGAGACGAAAATGGATAGACCATGCAAGGACTCATCATTCATCAAGTGTACTAGAGACAATAATAGTAACCAAAAGAATAGTGATTATCAACTATGTAGAAACAGTGTTTAACATTTAAGAAATCACAAACAATTATAGTGAGTGCTTAATATAAGTGTGAAAACCTGTGACCAGTTAACTAATTTTAACCTAATAAACCACACAAACAATTCCAGTGATAAGGTTTATAGTGGAAGAAAATGTGTTACTTTCATAGTGAAAACATCAAGAATTAAATAGTCAAATATACACAGACAGTTCGTGTGACGAATTTAATAAAGATTGTGATCCAAATAGATAATCATAAGACCACCAAAATAATATAAAATAAAACAGTTATATTATTATTCAGAGAACTAACAATAAAAATCTTTGTAAATTTCAAAAGAAATGTAACTGAACGCCACGGCAAAACAGAATACAATACAAAGAAAGGCCAGAGAAAGAAAAATAACAAACAAAGTAGTTTGTTAAATATCAAACAAATGTGACAGGAATTAGCTACAACCAATGACAAGAAAGATATTGTCATTAGTACAAAAATATTTGTATTATTGTTCAAGAAGAAGTAGTGTAACCATGTGTATTAAAACAATTAAAATATTGTAATAGAATACCATACTGAAGTCATGTTAGTAGTAGCAAAATGCTGCATTAGAATATGTTGTACATTGTTACATAACCCCATAGGAAAGACACCTATGAAACAAAAAATCATACATGTTAATTTAACCAAATAACCATCAACAATTATATCAATCAAGGATTTGTTATAAGTAATGATACACCCTAGTAGACAGTGTATTATATTGAATACAATACAAATAAAGCAGATCAAATATGATGGCACAAAGATAGGAGAAATGGAACCTAGTATGCCAATTTAGTTAAACAAAATACAGTATTAAAACATGTACCAAGAATAATGAAAGTATTACCAGTAGTTAGATGAACATCTGGTACTACTATGAGAACAGATTATACGTATAATGACAATAGTTTTGTAACCAAAATATTGTAAACTAGCTAACTATGAATACATAGCCAGAAGTAAGCAGAAACAATGTAACCAACTAGTTAAGCAAGATACTTTATTAAAGCTTGAACAAAGATTGATAAGAGTGTTACCAGTAGTAAGAGGGACACCTAATGCTACTTTGAGAACAGACCATGACCATGAGAATAGTCATTTTATATATATATTATTAAAAACTAAATGACCATGATGGTGGAATCAGAATGTAAACAAACAATAAGGAGCAAGTTATTTATGCAAAATGCAACATACAAACTTGTTTAAAAGTAGATAAAAATGTTATCAAGGATCAGAAGAATGTCTGATACTACCTTGGAAATCTAGATCCAGTATAGCAATAACAATTTAATTATTGTTTTAGCAAAAATAACTGACTACCATGCTATGACATAATGTAAACAAACCCATTACTAGAAACTGAAGGGTTCTCAGATAGCTAAAAGCTAACAAATATATGAAAGGAATTAGGTACTATAATTGTACACTAATTGCATTTATTACATAATATACCTTATATAGAAAAACCATAAATAAAGTGACAATTGTAAGAAAAGAGATAGGAGGGTACTGAAACAATGTTAATAGTATATGAAATACAGCCCTGTACATATACTAAAGTACAAATTCATGTAAATAGATGTTTATATTATTGTTAGGTTACAATATCAATGTTATTAAATAAGAAAAAATAGTTTTAAGGACAATTGTGAATAATCAAATATGGACGCCAAAGACGCCATGACCAGATATTGTTTGGGTAACAATTATTCCCAAATATTGTATTAAACAAGTTGAGATATAGACTCAGATCGTTTAATTAAAAGTGTTTTAGTGTAAATAGTTAAGTTTGGTGTAATAAACTTATTAAATATAAGATGCACCATAAAAATCGATAAAATCGTTATAGTGATTTAAATAATGGACGGATTATAATCTTGTTTGGACTTTAATTAAAGCGCAGGATGTCCGCAATTTATTGACACTAACCGTTTAACGATAAGACAAATATTAAGAAAGTTATTACGATTTTAAACTTTCTAATTATTTTTTGTACCAGTGCTGACGTCATATAATCTCAAACTCAAACGCCAAAATTGGTAAAAAATTAAAAATTTTAAGAAGACAAAGTACTTTGGGTCGGAGAGATCAAACATTTCAGCCAATCGAATGAATGGAAATCGGCAGACAAGCCACAGACGTTCCGACGGAGCGAAAGAGTCATCTATCAATCATCAAACAGACAGGACGTGTCACTCTCCGGACGAGATATGAAGAAGTTTATTTTTGAATTGTGCGCGACATGTAAACATCAGTAATCAACACACATATAACCTATAAACAACACCAGCATTAATGAGTGCACTGTGCGGAGTGAATAATATTTAAATACGATCAGTGTACAATATCGATCGTATTTGCGAGTGTTGTGCGAAAAAATAAAACGGAGTACAATTTTTTTTATTAATTAACAATAAAACAGAAATAAAAATTTCTGTAAATACTTAATGTTGATATACTACGCTAATCAGTAATAGCGAAGTATCATAATGCTGATGGAATTTATCAGAATTAACGAAAGTATTATTTCGCAATTGTTAACATGATAAATAAATATTTTAATTATTTTTCATAATTAAAAGAATCACGATTAATGTACTTATTACAAAATACGAGCATAGTAAACAGTCGCTCAACTGACTAACGTTTTTTGATTTTCTATATTTGAAGATAAATATTTTAACTTTTATGCGAAAGAGTATTATATGCTACTGATAATCACGCATCAGAACTATTGTAAATAATATGTATAACGTTGTTTTTTGATTTTCTATATTTGAAGATAAATATTTTAACTTTTATGCGAAAGAGTATTATATGCTACTGATAATCACGCATCAGAACTATTATAAATAATATGTATATGCTTAGATTAAGAAGAAATCAATATTCAAGATAATTAACTCTAATAACAATTCACGTTATGAGATAACCTTAAAATCATAACCGTAACTTGCCACCTTCTTTGTCACAAGTCTGTTCTCATATAATCCAAACCAGATGAAAACAATAACAAGAGTTTTTTTTTAATAACTTTTTCTCTTGTAAATAAATAATTCCCACAGTGAATTATTAAAATATAGTAATACATTTTAGCAGTGCAAGCCAACGCACTTGTTGATTGTCAAGTAAATACTGTAGACTGCGTACGAATTCCCGCGTACGATAATACCATAATTATCTGTTATATGGTACTAGTTTTCTATTTTAATATTTGTTTGTTTGTTTTTTATTTATTGTTCATTTAATCTCATTATAAAACGCCACATCTTGTACCTGGCATCATGCTACTTAAAAGAACCACACGAACTTGGTAATTAACTGATATAAGAGGACATAACCTCTCAAGATAAAAACTTTGTATAACCAACAGGGTTACCAGCCTTGAGGTTAAGGAGAGTCTTATTTTAAATTTTGTTCATTGTAATTATTATCAGTAAAATTATTAGTAACTGATTGTCAATTTTTAAAGGATTTTATAACACCATTAACCGTTAATAAACCTCTACATTTTGTTACCAGTGGAAAAAGAGTATTATTTCAAACTTAAAAGAATTCATTTATTAATAGTCAGTTCTACCAAAAGGTGGCGGAAGAATTCAAATATTTCTGATAACTCAGAACTTTCTTTAGCTGTTATATCATTTTTATTGTGCATGCTAGTCACGTTGGATATTCAAACAGAATATCTACTTGTATATGTAGCGTGTGTGTTACAGCTGAGCAGTCACCGAACAGAACTACAATATCCACGTGTGGTAAGTGGGGGAGGTTACTAACATAGTGCGAGAAACATTTTAAATTAAAGAAGTTAACCATCGATACCCACATATTTGTCAATCACAATCAAACTAATAATAATAATTATAATTTGAACATTTTACCAGACATTATTGTAGATACCGGTGCGTATCTGCAAGCAACATACAATCACACTACACTACTATATCAACATATCTACCATCATATCGTTGTATAACAACGTGGCGCCCAACGTCTGAGCGCGGATTAGGAAAAAAACATACAATAACCAATAATCTAATAACCCCAATCCGTCAAGAGACTGCAAGTACATTGCCAGCGACAAGATGTACAACACGAGGAGATCAACATCGAGAAAGAGAGCAACAGAGGCAGAGAGGGAGGCCAGGATGGAAGAGAGGGAGGCAACATCAACGGAAGACGTTGAAGAAATTCTCTTGGAAATAGAGGACAAACCACTTGAACCGGCGGAGGAGGTTCAACGACCAGACGAGGAGGAACCGGAAATCATACCACAGGAAGTTCTACCGAAGGATAGCCAACCCGAGAGACCAGTACAACCAGAAGACAGGTACATTGTCGAAATGTTAATGAGTATGAGAGCATCGATGGAAGAAGGCCAGAAAAGGATGATGGAGTCGCTGAAGGAAGACAATCGGTCCACTAAGGAGGAGTTAAGCAAGAAAATAGAGGAAGGCCAGAAATCCACAGACCAAAAAATAGACTCATTAAAGGAGGACAACCGAACCCTGAAAGAGGAATTGAACAATAAAATAGATAAAACTAGCCAGTCCACTAACCAGAAAATAGAGGAAGGTCAGAAGGAGAGCCAGAAAAATATGGAATTATTGAAGGAAGAATTAAATAACCAGATAAATGAAACCAACAGGAGGATGGAAGACGGGCAGAAGAAAACTGAAGAACTATTAGAGAAGAAAATGGCCATAATGAAGGAAGACTTATCTGCAGAGTTGGGGGTTAAAATCGACCAAGCCAACCAGAAAATCGACAAGATCAACAGGAGATTAGACCGAATAAATAAGAGAATAAAGGGAGATTACAAGGAGATCGTGGAGTCAATAAACACGGTAGTGAAGGATAATTACAAGCAATCAGGAAAGACAATAAAAAGATGTTGTGAAGACGCAGAAGAGAGTGTTAAGAAGATAAGAAGAGAATTAATAGTAGACGATCGAATGGAGATTGAAAAAGTACCTGAAAATAAAAACATGGAACCGACGAATCCAGAGCCTAAAGATAGTGGAGAAAAGAAGATCCAAATAATTAAAGAAAAGGAAGAGGTGAAGATGGAAGAAAGAAGAACCATACGCCCAAGGAAGGCAAGAATTACAAAAGAATTAATTGAAATGACTAGAAATGGTCTGATTACTATGGTCAACTTACCAATCGTCAACCATGAAGAAGGGACTTTCAGGAAGGAGTATCGGAGGAGTTTCAAGACAATGGACGAGGAGGAAGATTATGTAACGACGAAGAAGAAGATGACCAACAAAGCATTTCAACCACGGATTTCCAAAGGAAGAGTGAGATACTTTAAGAAAAAGGAAGGCTATCACGAGAAATGGGACCGGATTATCGAAGGATACGCCAGAGAGATAAGAGAACTGAGGAAGAAGAGGAGCCAATTAACGGAAGTACCCAATCAGAAGATAGATGACGGTACCCAAACCAAATTGAGGGAGTTACCAAACATCAGTATTGACAGCCACCAGAAGAACAATGGAAACAAATATATTGAAGAGAGAGAGAGAAAGAAGACAGAAGAAAGGAAGGCAGACACAGCCCTAATAGCATTCAAATGGAAAAACCAAATGATAGCACGATATATGTCAAGAATGGACAGGAGTATGGACACTGGAGAAGTCCGAACGACAAGAAGAGAGGAGAGCGATGATTATGGTTAAAATGAATAAAAAATACACTGAATTATGGGACCGACTATTATGATAACCAATAATGCCGACACAAGATTCAATGAAACGATATATCGGCAATTAAAATATAAGACTGAAAGTGAAAAAATAGCGATGAAAATTATTTTGTTGTGAATATTATGTAAAAGATGAAAATTATTTGTTATGGAGATGAAATGAAAGATGAAAATATACTTGTGACTATAACTGTTGACTATGTAAAATATAAAGAGTGAAATGTGACGATGATGATTATTGTTTATTAAAAAGTGAAAAATGAAAGTATAATTATGAAAATAAATGTTGACTAAAGAAGAAAGGATGTAATATTGCTATGAAGATTATTATGTGTTTATATTAAATGAGAAGTAACTGTATAACTATGAAATGAACATTGAATGTATTGTAATGTTATAATGTGAAAAAATATGCTCCCAAAGAAGTTATGTAAAGGATTCAGAACATTGTATTTATAAATAATAGAGTACTAATAAAGAAAAGTACTATACGAGACTGACGCATTCCATCTTAGGCACAATTAATTCCAAGAGCCACGTCAACAAGTAGAATTAACATCACACCCGTACTATATAAAAAAAAAGAACAATACGAGATCGACAAATTCTATCTTTGGCACCAATGTATGTATAATACACCAAATTCCAAGAGCCACGTCAACAAGTAGAATTAACATCATACCCGTACTATAGTAAAGAAGAGTACCATACGAGATCGACAAATTCTATCTTTGGCACCAATGTATGTATAATACACCAAATTCCAAGAGCCACGTCAACTAGTAAAGAATATCTCACCCGTACTATAAAGAAGAGTACTATACGAGAACGACACCCAAGAACTTTGGCATAAAATATATGAAACGTGTATATTGTAGGTAAACCGATACGTACGGTTCAAATCCCCACTGTTGTATTTGTCAATTTGTGTTGTTTAATTTAATTGTATAAATTCTCGGAAATATTTGGAGTTGTGGAATATATGGATGTACTTAATTAATGTTAACTTAATTCTTTAATAATTATCAGTGTTAGTGTGCCTAGAACTTAAATAACTTAAGATTTATTCTACAATTTCATCCAACCCTATTATGCCTTGAAGAGAGTTCTGTCTAATTTTATATTTTTACGCTCCCTCTTTGGTGTCAAATAATTCCGCTATAAGCGCTGTAGTATCAGCTCAACGAAACTTATAGGTTATTCGATGTTTATATTAACCATTTATTCTCTACTTATTCAGTTACTTTTGTTCCAGTTCACTAAACCATACTCCAAATAACAAGGTGTGACAAATATATAAAGGTTCTTTATTTGTGTATTCAATTCACATTAACTAAGATATATTCTAATTAATATATGTTGGGACTATAGATTCAGGTATCGATTGTTGATTATTTAATTCTTTGTTTATATTTGGTTATATATTATATTTGATTTGTATTTTATTTATTTCAGGGTGTGAAGGTTCTTGTAACTGTGGGGAAGACTAAAAATACATAATAAGAATGCAAGATTTACAAAAATTATGTGTTGTGTATTTAGTATGATTAATATAATATAACTTTACCAGTCTCTAACGAAGCAAATCACGTAAGCGGTTGATCGCTGAATTCGTTGTTCTGGTCAATTATGAAGTACAGTTTTCTTTCTTCAGTTTAATAAAAGTAATTCTTGTCCTGTCCACTTCGGAATACAGCTTCTGACTTGTTTTACAGCCCGATGGATGTTTCTTCTACACCGCCAGGATCCAAATAGGTTCTTCCTTCGGTTGAAGCAGTTAGTGTTGTTCCGTGTATTTGCAAGGTTATAATTTCTGGTGTTGTGAATATTATGAGTTGTGTTATTGTTAACTCTTTATATTTGATTACTATTTCATCAATTCCTTTCGGACATGGGACAGTCCAAGTTCCTTCTTGTAGAATTCAGTGATTTCTTCTCGATTATTATTTCATAATGTATCGTTATTTTATTAATCTGTGTTAGTGATAGATGTAAGTATTGTCACTGGAATTTTATCTTTTTTATAATCGTATCTCTTGATTTCGAATATTACGATTCAATATATTCTTCTTGGGTTTTTTAAATCATCACGTTCAGTTTTATACAAAGCAATCCTTGTTATTTTTTAAATCAACAACCTTCTTCTTAATTTTTTCCCTAGCAACCTATATTAATTTCCGCTTCCACATGTTTGACTATATAGTGTTTCTTTCATATATTTTTTTGTCTATTCTTTGTCAATTTGTTGTCCTATCGGAATGTAATTTTACCGATAGCTGGTTTATTATTTTATACATCTTCTATTGTTTTTTTTTTTTTTGATAAAATTCCGTTTTTTCCTTTTTTATTATATTTAATCCACCTTCGATATTATTTTTTACCAATCGATATTATGGCATTATGGTATTATTATAATTTGTATAAATTTCATTAAATATTATTATTAACTTAATGTTTTTTCTTCTTTCTAGCTCTTCATAGTGCATTTATTAATTATTATTAATTGATGCATCTAACCTTTAAGTTATAAGTGTTTATTTAGTATTTTTGGCTGTTAGGCCTTTTATTGTAAATTGATCTACCTGTGGTTATGTCTGTTAGGCATCTATAGTCCCTTTTATATAAATTCGTACATACAATCAAAACTTAATTATTAACATTTGTATAAACAATTATTTTTCTACATCTAATAACAAATTTATCTTGATCTCTTGATCACATACAACAAAATTCGAACTTATGAACATTGGTTAACTGCCTCACACTTCATTCTATGACAGTCATTGAATAACACTATTTGTTTCATTATTTTTCATGAACTCAACACATATTTGATATAACATCACATAAACTTTATCATAACATTTTTGTCATAATATAATACTTTTTTAACACAAAATTCTTATCTGTTATTACCATAAATTAAGTCATTGTTTCATTTTTCTGTTTTGTTTTTTTATTAAACATATATCATTAGCTATTATTTATTTTACAGGTTCGTTTATTCTATTCAACACTACCTTGCATTCTTATTTAATTTTGTCTATGACTATAATTGTCATAATTGGGTCTCTGTGCTATTATGGGATTAAGTATCAATTTATTTATCAATCTGTGAATCTTCTTTTATGTAACAGAAATGCGATCATTTTTGTTGCGCTACATATGCTTCCCCTCCTAAAAAAGTTTAGTTTACCTGAATGAAGTTTAGGTCAAATAAACTTGCCTTTTTCACATGCCTTTTCTTAATTTCATTGTTAATGGTTGACGATGGTCTTCTCAATGTAACTTCATTAGACTAGTACTAGTACCTTTTTTATTTAATAACATTTCATCATTTTATTTAACATTCTTGATTCTTGATATATTATTTTTTTTTTTTCTCTGTACACATTATTTGTTGGTAACTGGCTACACTATTCACTGATACATTAGTTTTGCATCTCTCCTATTTATAATTACTATAATTACTGCATTTTTCATTATTCTTCTGTCAACTCGCTTCTTTCTGTTTTCTTCGTCCTACTCCTTTGGAAACTGAATTTATTTTTGCAACTATTCTAATATTCCTTAAATATTTAATTTCCCTAACAATCCCTAACACATGCGTTGGTACAGTTCAGAGAGGCACTGTTTGGCTTCATACTCTGCTGCCCACACTACATCTTAATATAGTACTGCTGGAATTCATCTACAGTCAGCTATAAAATATAATAATAATCTCCTAATAATCTCTTTAATCATTTAATAATAAATATTTGGGAAAAGATTTTTTCTTTGTTGCATTTATATTTTTTCATTACTATTCTTCATATTTCGTAGTTCCATTTTAATTCCTTAAACATTCGTTAATATTGACTTTGACAGTTATCAATTGTAATCATTTTTGTTTTCATTTTTGTTGAGATTGTAATGTTAAGTATCTTCTTCGTTTGTTTTTTTCCTCTGATCTCAATATTTTTTAATCAGTTGTTGTGTGTTGATCATTATAATTGTATTTCTTACTAAATATATTCCTTATACTTAATTATTCTTCTTCTTATCGTATTTCACTATTTTGGCTGTTTATTTTTTAATGAATTATGTTCATAAATACTCTTTCCTTCTTGTCTTCTTTAACATTATATTAGTTACATTCAATCGTTTACTGAGATTGTTCCATCATGTGGTAATGTAGTATGTATTTTAGGTCATATGATTTTTTTTTTTTCTTCTTTATTTTGGATAAGTAGGTTTGAGGTAATAACCTTTATCTTGGGGTTCATTCTTCATTATTCACACTATTTCTTTATACACATAATAATAATAATTATCGTTTTCTTCTGTAATCTTGGGGTTTGTTATTCATTATACACATTATTTCTTTATACATATAATAATAATAATTATCGTTTTCTTCTGTAATCTTGGGGTTTGTTATTCATTATACACATTATTTCTTTATAAACATTTAACAATACTTCTTGTTTTCTTCAAAATCGATAATACGTTGTTCTTATTGTATTTCAGAATTTAGTGGTAGTATTCAACTCAAATTATTTTTAAATTCCAAGTATTTTTCTTCAAGATTGGTAATAAGTTGTTCTTATTATTTTTTAGAATTTATTCATTTATATAAATTCTTTTTCTTTTTGTTAATACAGAAGTTGTTCAAATATAAGGTAGTAAGTTGTCCTTACTTCATTTTAGAATTTATTCATTATATTCAAATTCTTTTTAATTCAAAGTATTTTCTCTTCAAAATTGGTAATAAGTTGTTCTTATTATTTTTTAGAATTTATTCATTATATTTCTTTTTGGATTTAGTAATTTTTTTTTCTTACTAAATTCGTTTTATATATAATAGTTATTTCAAATAATTTTTGTAAGTTGGTCTTACTGTCTTTTAGAATTTTGCTGATATATATATGATTTCGTTATTACTATTACTGTTTACATGTTTCTGATCCTCTTCTAACAAATCTTCCCTGATATTCTTTAAATAGTGGTTATTAATTATGGTTATTTTATGATTACACTTAATTTTATTTATTAATTGTTGTTCCCCAAGATTACGGTTCAGTGACGGGTATTCATTAATTTTCACTGCCTCTATTAGTTTAAATGAGGGCTTACTCCCTCTTCTCTATTTTCATTCTGATTACTGTGTTGGTTTTGTACTGGTTCCGTGCGATCCTCCGTATTATGTTCTGCTATCCTATAATTTCCATCATGTGGGTAGTTGTCTTCATGCCGAGATTGGTCATAATGGTTGTCATATCGGTGACTCCTTGGGTAGTATCGTCGCTGATTACCTTGAGGTCTGGAGTAAATATAATTGACGTTATGTCTATAATTATTGGGTCGTCTGTCCCCATCTCCTCTATTATTGCGACTATCACGATAATTGTAATTGTTATTGCCGCGATAATTATAGTTTCTGGAATTATTATTCATGTTTTCATTTTGTGTTCTATTAGTATTAACGTTATGCGCAGGTCGATTGCGATCGTTATTATGAGAATTGGCTGGTGGCGCGTTATTATCATACTTCTGATATTTATGATTTAGCATTCTATTTCTTTGGTATTGGTTCTCGTGCTCATAATTCTCCAAGAATTTGGCCATGGCTGGAATCGTTTTGATTTGACTACACATACGCGCATTCTTTATCCCTTCCTCGTAATGATAGGATAGTTGTATTACCAAACATTCTTCAGGAATTCGGGGCTCTAAGTTCCGCGCCATACATACTTTTCCTAAAAAGTATGAAGTAGGGGACTGGCCTACATTTGTTTCGTATCGACCGTTACTCAAATTATTCCTAATCATGTTCTGGGTCGATTCCGACCAATACTTCTCCTTAAATTGTTTTTTGAACTCAGTCATGTCCAGTATATCCGGGCGCACCGCTGTCCACCAATTATCATAAGTATCTTTAAACGTTTCATCAATCATGCTTCGTATAATACTCCAGCGACTCTCTCTATTTCTTATGATCACTTCTTCCAATCTCTTTAAAAATTCCATAGGATTGCGCTTATAATTACGAAAATTAATCGATTCTCTGTTCTCATGGTTATTTGTATGACTATTTTGGCATGTCCTATCCCGCCATGAATCTACTTCCTCCTGTAATTGTAATTCACGCCTACTAATCTCTTCTATTTTATTTTTATTGGTATTGACTTGACCTTCCATATTATTTAAATTGCCATAGACCCTTTCGAGTCGTTCGCCCATGTCTGTCTGTATTTGCTTAATACCTTCCTTATTCTCTTCCCGTACCTGATGTACTTCGTTTTTAATTTGCTCACATTTTTCGACAGTTTCCTTCTGGATTTCTTCAACCAATGTTTTATTCTCAATTTTTGTGTCATTAATTTTATTCTGTAATTCCTCACGAACCTGTACTATTGTTTCGTTAGTTTTTTCTAACTCTTCATTTGTTTTGGCTATTTCTAATTGTCTATCCTCATTATTTTGGTCTACCTTCTGGTTAATTGTCACATGAAGATTTTCAATTTTTTCATTAATTTGCTTTAAATTTTCCTCATGTATTTGTAAGATGTCTTCCTTCATTTGTTTTGAGGTTTCTTTAATTTCCTCATTTGTTTTATCTAATTTTTCCTCCAGTCTCTTTGAGTTTTCCTCCTGTCTCTTTGAGTTTTCCTCATTCATTTTCCTCAAATTTTCGTTAGTTAGTCTATTCTGTTCTGCCATAAAATTCATCAATTCCTGCCAACTTGGTATTTCTCTGACTCCCACTTTATCTATTTGGTCCCCTTGGGCCTCTTCTCCAACTGGTTCCTTTTCCTTGTCCATAATAATTTCAGTTTCCACTATTTCGTCTGTCTGTTGTTCCATTTCACTATCCGTTATTAGTTCTATTTCCTGTTCTTGTTCATCTATTTCCTTCTCCGTTTCTCCTGCCCTAATCCTTGATCTACCTCTGGTATGCATGTTTACTCTCCCACAGTTGCCTGCTCTTGTTAAGTAATATTAATATGGTTACAGTTACTTAACTTAAGCCCTACACAAGTTGAGCGCCAATTTGTAGGTAAACCGATACGTACGGTTCAAATCCCCACTGTTGTATTTGTCAATTTGTGTTGTTTAATTTAATTGTATAAATTCTCGGAAATATTTGGAGTTGTGGAATATATGGATGTACTTAATTAATGTTAACTTAATTCTTTAATAATTATCAGTGTTAGTGTGCCTAGAACTTAAATAACTTAAGATTTATTCTACAATTTCATCCAACCCTATTATGCCTTGAAGAGAGTTCTGTCTAATTTTATATTTTTACGCTCCCTCTTTGGTGTCAAATAATTCCGCTATAAGCGCTGTAGTATCGGCTCAACGAAACTTATAGGTTATTCGATGTTTATATTAACCATTTATTCTCTACTTATTCAGTTACTTTTGTTCCAGTTCACTAAACCATACTCCAAATAACAAGGTGTGACAAATATATAAAGGTTCTTTATTTGTGTATTCAATTCACATTAACTAAGATATATTCTAATTAATATATGTTGGGACTATAGATTCAGGTATCGATTGTTGATTATTTAATTCTTTGTTTATATTTGGTTATATATTATATTTGATTTGTATTTTATTTATTTCAGGGTGTGAAGGTTCTTGTAACTGTGGGGAAGACTAAAAATACATAATAAGAATGCAAGATTTACAAAAATTATGTGTTGTGTATTTAGTATGATTAATATAACTTTACCAGTCTCTAACGAAGCAAATCACGTAAGCGGTTGATCGCTGAATTCGTTGTTCTGGTCAATTATGAAGTACAGTTTTCTTTCTTCAGTTTAATAAAAGTAATTCTTGTCCTGTCCACTTCGGAATACAGCTTCTGACTTGTTTTACAGCCCGATGGATGTTTCTTCTACACCGCCAGGATCCAAATAGGTTCTTCCTTCGGTTGAAGCAGTTAGTGTTGTTCCGTGTATTTGCAAGGTTATAATTTCTGGTGTTGTGAATATTATGAGTTGTGTTATTGTTAACTCTTTATATTTGATTACTATTTCATCAATTCCCTTCGGACATGGGACAGTCCAAGTTCCTTCTTGTAGAATTCAGTGATTTCTTCTCGATTATTATTTCATAATGTATCGTTATTTTATTAATCTGTGTTAGTGATAGATGTAAGTATTGTCACTGGAATTTTATCTTTTTTATAATCGTATCTCTTGATTTCGAATATTACGATTCAATATATTCTTCTTGGGTTTTTTAAATCATCACGTTCAGTTTTATACAAAGCAATCCTTGTTATTTTTTAAATCAACAACCTTCTTCTTAATTTTTTCCCTAGCAACCTATATTAATTTCCGCTTCCACATGTTTGACTATATAGTGTTTCTTTCATATATTTTTTTGTCTATTCTTTGTCAATTTGTTGTCCTATCGGAATGTAATTTTACCGATAGCTGGTTTATTATTTTATACACATCTTCTATTGTTTTTTTTTTTTTTGATAAAATTCCGTTTTTTCCTTTTTTATTATATTTAATCCACCTTCGATATTATTTTTTACCAATCGATATTATGGCATTATGGTATTATTATAATTTGTATAAATTTCATTAAATATTATTATTAACTTAATGTTTTTTCTTCTTTCTAGCTCTTCATAGTGGATTTATTAATTATTATTAATTGATGCATCTAACCTTTAAGTTATAAGTGTTTATTTAGTATTTTTGGCTGTTAGGCCTTTTATTGTAAATTGATCTACCTGTGGTTATGTCTGTTAGGCATCTATAGTCCCTTTTATATAAATTCATACATACAATCAAAACTTAATTATTAACATTTGTATAAACAATTATTTTTCTACATCTAATAACAAATTTATCTTGATCTCTTGATCACATACAACAAAATTCGAACTTATGAACATTGGTTAACTGCCTCACACTTCATTCTATGACAGTCATTGAATAACACTATTTGTTTCATTATTTTTCATGAACTCAACACATATTTGATATAACATCACATAAACTTTATCATAACATTTTTGTCATAATATAATACTTTTTTAACACAAAATTCTTATCTGTTATTACCATAAATTAAGTCATGTTTCATTTTTCTGTTTTGTTTTTTTATTAAACATATATCATTAGCTATTATTTATTTTACAGGTTCGTTTATTCTATTCAACACTACCTTGCATTCTTATTTAATTTTGTCTATGACTATAATTGTCATAATTGGGTCTCTGTGCTATTATGGGATTAAGTATCAATTTATTTATCGATCTGTGAATCTTCTTTTATGTAACAGAAATGCGATCATTTTTGTTGCGCTACAATATAAATTCCTAGAGCCGAGTCAACTAGTAAAGAACATCTCACCCGTACTATAAAGGAGGAGAACTATACGAGACTGACGCATTCCATCTTAGGCACAATTAGTTCCAAGAGCCATGTCAACAAGTAGAATTAACATCATACCCGTACTATAGTAAAGAAGAGTACTATACGAGAATGACACCCAAGAACTTTGGCATAAAATATATGAAACGTGTATATAAATTCCTAGAGCCGAGTCAACTAGTAATGAACATCTCACCCGTACTATAAAGGAGGAGAACTATACGAGGCCGACACACAACATCCAAGGCAACATTAATTCCTAGAGCCGAGTCAACAAGTAAGATTACCATCATACCCGTACTAAGAGAGAAGGAGCAAATAAGAAGTTGGAGGAGCAAAACTAAATAAGTATCATTGATGTAGACAAGCAACCACACACAACCACATTGTTTTCTAGTGTATTTTACTAGAGAAAAGCCAATACCACATGGACTATATATCAACTAGAACCATGCGAAAGGAAAAAAAAAGATAAATATATTTATGAATTATATCTAGAGGAATAAACCCTGAAATGAAGAATATGACGAGATGACGTTTAATGTGATACAAAATGAAGAGATTAATCGATGATGAAGAAGAATGAAAAGTAATATACTAACGAAGATAATCATGAGAGTATACCAGTGATGAAATGTAAAACAAACTATCCCTATAATATGTGAAGAATTTAGTCGAGTTGAATCAAGAAAAAGAGAGTATAACAATGTATAAACCGCAGATGCGTGAGTTAATCCCAAGGATATTTATTATTTGTCGGAAGACCGACCACTATTATTATTTTTTTGATTATTTGAGATGAATTGACTGATGAATAATGCCAGCAATCATTTATTATTATTGATGGAGATGATGTGCCTCCATATTTATTGAAGTTAGTATGGCCAGTGGAGTTGAATAGCCAAAGTGAGCCGCTCTGAACTGCCCCAGCTAAGCTTATGTTAGGGAATTAGGGAACTAAATAAACAAGGGAGATAATTACATAGAGAAGAAATAATTGTGATTCAAATAGAAGAAAGTGAAGGGATATATGTAAAAAACATGTGATTCGACATGGAAACGTACAACAATTGATGAATTCTTCAATGAAAAATAAAGATACTGATTCAGAATTAATCAATTCTTATAGGAAGGCATATGTAACGTTACCAAATATGGTAGTTACATAAAATAAGCAAATATAACGTCAAGTGACAGGAAAGCAAGAAGGTATTTCTAGATAAATAAAACCATGTGAACGAAAAGTGTGTATCTACAGATATATTAGTATAAAATTCCAACGATGAAGGAGAAAGTGTAACATAGCAGCATCAAATACGAAATGAAGAAAGAAAATGACCATGAGCCAAAATAAAATGTTAGTAACCAGGCCCAATAGGATCCAACAGTGAGGGGAACAAATGAAGATAGCGACTACAATGAAAATATTGAAGAAGACGTTCTAACCTAAAGAAGAAGGGAAGAAGAAGGACAAGGAAACATAACATGAAGAGAGACGAAAATGGATAGACCATGCAAGGACTCATCATTCATCAAGTGCACTAGAGACAATAATAGTAACCAAAAGAATAGTGATTATCAACTATGTAGAAACAGTGTTTAACATTTAAGAAATCACAAACAATTATAGTGAGTGCTTAATATAAGTGTGAAAACCTGTGACCAGTTAACTAATTTTAACCTAATAAACCACACAAACAATTCCAGTGATAAGGTGTATAGTGGAAGAAAATGTGTTACTTTCATAGTGAAAACATCAAGAATTAAATAGTCAAATATACACAGACAGTTCGTGTGACGAATTTAATAAAGATTGTGATCCAAATAGATAATCATAAGACCACCAAAATAATATAAAATAAAACAGTTATATTATTATTCAGAGAACTGACAATAAAAATCTTTGTAAATTTCAAAAGAAATGTAACTGAATGCCACGGCAAAACAGAATACAATACAAAGAAAGGCCAGAGAAAGAAAAATAACAAACAAAGTAGTTTGTTAAATATCAAACAAATGTGACAGGAATTAGCTACAACCAATGACAAGAAAGATATTGTCATTAGTACAAAAATATTTGTATTATTGTTCAAGAAGAAGTAGTGTAAACATGTGTATTAAAACAATTAAAATACTGTAACAGAATACCATACTGAAGTCATGTTAGTAGTAGCAAAATGCTGCATTAGAATATGTTGTACACTGTTACATAACCCCATAGGAAAGACACCTATGAAACAAAAAATCATACATGTTAATTTAACCAAATAACCATCAACAATTATATCAATCAAGGATTTGTTATAAGTAATGATACACCCTAGTAGACAGTGTATTATATTGAATACAATACAAATAAAGCAGATCAAATATGATGGCACAAAGATAGGAGAAATGGAACCTAGTATGCCAATTTAGTTAAACAAAATACAGTATTAAAACATGTACCAAGAATAATGAAAGTATTACCAGTAGTTAGATG
This sequence comes from Magicicada septendecula, assembly GCA_034769895.1. Taxonomy (NCBI): domain Eukaryota; kingdom Metazoa; phylum Arthropoda; class Insecta; order Hemiptera; family Cicadidae; genus Magicicada; species Magicicada septendecula. The sequence goes on along the minus strand of CM068368.1, from coordinate 263,186,786 downwards.
AACATCTGGTACTACTATGAGAACAGATTATAAGTGTAATGACAATAGTTTTGTAACCAAAATATTGTAAACTAGCTAACTATGAATACATAGCCAGAAGTAAGCAGAAACAATGTAACCAACTAGTTAAGCAAGATACTTTATTAAAGCTTGAACAAAGATTGATAAGAGTGTTACCAGTAGTAAGAGGGACACCTAATGCTACTTTGAGAACAGACCATGACCATGAGAATAGTCATTTTATATATATATTATTAAAAACTAAATGACCATGATGGTGGAATCAGAATGTAAACAAACAATAAGGAGCAAGTTATTTATGCAAAATGCAACATACAAACTTGTTTAAAAGTAGATAAAAATGTTATCAAGGATCAGAAGAATGTCTGATACTACCTTGGAAATCTAGATCCAGTATAGCAATAACAATTTAATTATTGTTTTAGCAAAAATAACTGACTACCATGCTATGACATAATGTAAACAAACCCATTACTAGAAATTGAAGGGTTCTCAGATAGCTAAAAGCTAACAAATATATGAAAGGAATTAGGTACTATAATTGTACACTAATTGCATTTATTACATAATATACCTTATATAGAAAAACCATAAATAAAGTGACAATTGTACGAAAAGAGATAGGAGGGTACTGAAACAATGTTAATAGTATATGAAATACAACCCTGTGCATATACTAAAGTACAAATTCATGTAAATAGACATTTATATTATTGTTAGGTTACAATATCAATGTTATTAAATAAGAAAAAATAGTTTTAAGGATAATTGTGAATAATCAAATATGGACGCCAAAGACGCCATGACCAGATATTGTTTGGGTAACAATTATTCCCAAATATTGTATTAAACAAGTTGAGATATAGACTCAGATCGTTTAATTAAAAGTGTTTTAGTGTAAATAGTTAAGTTTGGTGTAATAAACTTATTAAATATAAGATGCACCATAAAAATCGATAAAATCGTTATAGTGATTTAAATAATGGACGGATTATAATCTTGTTTGGACTTTAATTAAAGCGCAGGATGTCCGCAATTTATTGACACTAACCGTTTAACGATAAGACAAATATTAAGAAAGTTATTACGATTTTAAACTTTCTAATTATTTTTTGTACCAGTGCTGACGTCATATAATCTCAAACTCAAACGCCAAAATTGGTAAAAAATTAAAAATTTTAAGAAGACAAAGTACTTTGGGTCGGAGAGTTCAAACATTTCAGCCAATCGAATGAATGGAAATCGGCAGACAAGCCGCAGACGTTCCGACGGAGCGAAAGAGTCATCTATCAATCATCAAACAGACAGGACGTGTCACTCTCCGGACGAGATATGAAGAAGTTTATTTTTGAATTGTGCGCGACATGTAAACATCAGTAATCAACACACATATAACCTATAAACAACACCAGCATTAACGAGTGCACTGTGCGGAGTGAATAATATTTAAATACGATCAGTGTACAATATCGATCGTATTTGCGAGTGTTGTGCGAAAAAATAAAACAGGGAGTACAATTTTTTTTATTAATTAACAATAAAACAGAAATAAAAATTTCTGTAAATACTTAATGTTGATATACTACACTAATCAGTAATAGCGAAGTATCATAATGCTGATGGAATTTATCAGAATTAACGAAAGTATTATTTCGCAATTGTTAACATGATAAATAAATATTTTAATTATTTTTCATAATTAAAAGAATCACGATTAATGTACTTATTACAAAATATGAGCATAGTAAACAGTCGCTCAATTGACTAACGTTGTTTTTTGATTTTCTATATTTGAAGATAAATATTTTAACTTTTATGCGAAAGAGTATTATATGCTACTGATAATCACGCATCAGAACTATTGTAAATAATATGTATAACGTTGTTTTTTGATTTTCTATATTTGAAGATAAATATTTTAACTTTTATGCGAAAGAGTATTATATGCTACTGATAATCACGCATCAGAACTATTATAAATAATATGTATATGCTTAGATTAAGAAGAACTCAATATTCAAGATAATTAACTCTAATAACAATTCACGTTATGAGATAACCTTAAAATCATAACCGTAACTTGCCACCTTCTTTGTCACAAGTCTGTTCTCATATAATCCAAACCAGATGAAAACAATAACAAGAGTTTTTTTTTAATAACTTTTTCTCTTGTAAATAAATAATTCCCACAGTGAATTATTAAAATATAGTAATACATTTTAGCAGTGCAAGCCAACGCACTTGTTGATTGTCAAGTAAATACTGTAGACTGCGTACGAATTCCCGCGTACGATAATACCATAATTATCTGTTATATGGTACTAGTTTTCTATTTTAATATTTGTTTGTTTGTTTTTTATTTATTGTTCATTTAATCTCATTATAAAACGCCACATCTTGTACCTGGCATCATGCTACTTAAAAGAACCACACGAACTTGGTAATTAACTGATATAAGAGGACATAACCTCTCAAGATAAAAACTATTGTATAACCAACAGGGTTACCAGCCTTGAGGCTAAGGAGAGTCTTATTTTAAATTTTGTTCATTGTAATTATTATCAGTAAAATTATTAGTAACTGATTGTCAATTTTTAAAGGATTTTATAACACCATGTTATGTTCATTAATAAATGATACAATAAAAATACAAAATAAGAGTGAAGGAACTTCTACTTACCATCACCCCGTAACCTCGGCTTCAGGGTTGCGTCATACGTACGTTAGGATACAAGCACAATCTTTAAGGTGGCGTAAATAATTTACATAACACATGTTTGAGAAGAGAATTACTTTTCACTTTAATTTTGACTCATTCGAAATTTCTTTACATTCTACGGCATCTGAAATAATTCTGTGAGAAAAAAATCTATTGTTTGGTTACATACTCGGCGTTCTTACTCTAACTTACATTCTAGCTTACCTTATACCTATATGGCCATACATACAGAGCCCAGCCTGCATATTTTACAAACACACAAAATTTATAATACCCTTAACATTTTGATGATGATAAATTTCCCCCCACGGCGGCCACGCGGTCTTCGCGCACAGTCATCGTTTTCATAAATGTTTAAATGCTGGGTGTCCGAAAAGCACTCGATTTGTTTCTACCGATTGGATTGACTGCAGTAACAAACTTTTTTCACTGATATTTCTTTTTACTAGTAAAAATAATAGAAAAACTTTTGTATGGAGCCTACTTCGCTCCGAGCCGGCCGGCTTCGATAGTGGAACTGCCCAGTGTGTCTCTTTGAGCGGCAGGATATGCGCCTTCACGGCCAACATGTTTTAGTCGCCGTTCATGCTCAGTTGTTGTGAGGTAATCACTTTATACAGGGAATACAAGAGTTATATGCGTGATACCAGAGGACAATATTTGCATTTGCTATATTGACGTCACTAGCAGTGGGCGGGGTTTAACGGCGTTTCCTGTATTTAGCTGGTAGCTGCGACAAACTGTTTGCTCCAGCGCCATGTTCACAGTTTCGGTTGAGTTTTTCACGGCGTCACTCCAGCGCCCCGCCCGGCTATGCTAAGTGCGAGCGTGATCACACATATACAAAGTTCTTAGAATTTCGTGGAGGTGCGAATTCTTTTGACGAGTTACACAACATTAATTGCGTCTCGCCTTTGTTCCAAACACTGTTCCATATGCCATGTGTTCTGTTATAATGAAAACAACGTTGCACAATAATTTTATGAAATCCCGCACCAAAACGAAATAAATAAAAATGTAAATACCCCATCCTGAAAGAAAAAATAAAATGACCCAAAATTGACACGCTACAATACCCCCTCGATGAGAATTCTGCTGTTCACAACAGAAGAAATCTCATCGATAAACCCCGAAGAGGACCGGTGAGGAACTGGTGCCAACAACCCCCTCTTGTTCTTACTCTACATGGGTACACTACCCCCCTGGCTTGGTGACCATGGACTCATCTGAACGAGATCACTGGACTTCTCCGTAAGAGATCCCAACACCGAGAAATCGAACAGCTAAGTACCACCGCACACCTCACCTTCTAACATGCTACCCCCAAGTAATCCTCAATCCCTGGTTCATATTATGCCAGATCCTCCACCGATATGTTTCCCCTTGTATGCAAGCTGGGCTGCCTTTAGCAGATACTGGGCTCACCCACACACTCACATTACATGTTGACATAACGCATTGTAAAATTGAAAAATTCTTTTAAACTTTATGAAAAATTTAAAAAAATTCAAAATTCAAAATAATATACTCAAAAAATTCTCTTCCTGGTTTTCTGTTTTCTTTAAAATGACTTAAGTTAAACATTTCTTCTAATCAGAACACATCCTTAATCTAACAGGTAATCACTTATAGTCTAACAGTACAATGCAATACAATCAAACAATAAAAATAAACATGTTAAGTATACACATAATAAAATAATCATTACTCAAAATATTCATTCGCTGGCAGGCGAAAAATCAAGTTTTTTTTTTCCAAAATTTATTTTCCCCAAAAAAATTTTGAAATTCAAAGAAAATTTAATTTCATTTAAATGTTTCCTTTATATATAATTTATTTAAAATTGTTTGAATTGATCAAATAACCAAATTGACTTCCTACTATATAAGCTTAATATGCACATGACCTCATCAGCTGATCGAAACTAGGTCAAGTCCAAGACCCTTGACCTACATATGTTATGTACCTTCTATCGGAAAATACATTTAACATCTGTAACCTCCTAACTTGAAACACAAAATATAAAAAAATAAAACATTTAAAACAAACAAAATATTAATATAAATAATAAACAAATTGACATTTAAATTATGTAAAATAAACAATTCTTAGCTTTACATTATTTTCAATTCTATCAAAATTCTGTCACTGGTTTAAAAAATGAAAATTTTATATTCTTATGATAAATCTCTCTCTTTATTTAATAATCTGATTCTCCCTTACTGTGGGCGATTTAAATTATTTGTCTCATTTAATTTACTACTTGAACTGTTTATACATATATCAACTTTCTCCCTCTGGCTCTACTACTAACATCTTCAACTCCCATGACACCCATCTCTACCAAAACATTTATCCCAAAACACTCTAAACCCAACTTACCATTTAACTCAATTCGCCGCCTTCTCTCAATATAAAAGAAAAATACTCTCTAACCCTATGTACTCAGGATGTGTTTCCCTCCCAAAGCTCAATTCCCTTATGTTGGTTCCTGGACTCCCCCTAGGTAACCCTTTCCGGCGCCAATCGGTACTAATCCCGTCCCAACTTATCATTATGTTGGACTTCCACATTACACTACCCTCTACTACAAAATTGCCATCCCCAAAATCTCAATCTCATTACCTTACGACAAATACAACAAAATAACATCATTAATGATAAACCACAATATATCACTCAAAAACTCTACAATTATTCTCCATAACTACTGTGTCAACATCAATACTTCACAAAACTACATTACTTCAAAACAATATTACATTATATCATCTCTACTATTTCAACTTCACTTGGAATTCGATTCTGGACAGATCTACATGTCCCATAAATTAGTCATCACCCATAAACTATCTTTTGTTAACTTGCATAAATTATTACTTTACTTCTCACTTTATCAAATTATTCTTACCATTACTTTAAAACATCTGTAATACATTAAACATTGCATTGAACATCAATTACTTAGAACATTTATAACTAATATACCAGTGACATATTATTGCTGATCAGCTGATCCTCCTAACACAATTAAAACACATTTCATACTTGAACAAACTACATGAATATATATATTTTTATTTATCATTACTCCTCACCTCATTGTTTCCCCTTTTTCTGATTCTGATCATTTGGTGTTACCCGCCTGCCAGATGTTCAATCATTAGCTTAATTTAAAATATACACATATAATGAAAACACATATTTTATCAACACCTATATCTAACGTACAACAATAAAATAATACATTTAAAACTACAGCATGAACACCTTATATTGAGTGTCTGAGTAGCTAGTTATTTAACAGAGCACAAGCAGTTTTATTGGATCAAAATTCAAATTAGCAAAAACTTTTGTCATAAAATTTAAATTCGTGGCTCATCTGAGCCACCCCCTGATCCACACACACTATTTCAAGTTATGGAGGACTGTATCGCCCTTTCGCTTCGACAAAGACTGTATATTTATTGGAGCAGGTCTTACCTCTCCTTGTCTTTGCTTCCGCTATTACATTTTAAAAGTATTGAACATCAACATGTTCGGGTCTATAATTACATACCCTTAATGCGGGTCTACCACCTGTCTTTGCTACCCCCAAGCGGGCAGAGTGGCAGCCACTGTTTCATAGTTCCGGGAGATTTCCCCTAAAATTCGCCCCCCATTGAATTTCTAATATATACCAATTTCAAGTCAGCTATGGTCAAGGGACTTGATATGACCATAGCTGGCCGCTCGCCAAATCCACGATTAGTGCTGGTAAGGCAGTAATCGCCCGAAAAGTCGGGGAAATCTAACTTCAATTTCACTGCCTGTTACATTCATTATTAGTATGTGCGACACGGTCGTTTAGCAGTGTGTAAATTTTATTTTACACGAAAAAGGTGTGCCGCACATTTTCGCCATTTCGGCCTCCGATGGAGGTAACACTCACTGTTACCCCAACCTATTTCGCTATCTACGAGGGCACAGGCCACCCCCGCAATAGCAACTTACTAACTAACTAACTTTTTATATACACTACATAAATATAATCTTTTCATCAACAAACATTTAACCCATTCATAACCTGTTACCCTTTGACTTTCTTAAAATTTTCAAAATTTATTATTAATAATTATCATATATCTTTCAGTTATTATTAAAATTTTTTAATTATCATTTTTTATTGAACACAATTATTTCCAATAAACATCTTATTACTGAATTAGAATCTCAATTACACCTGTAAACATTTTTGTTATACATGATTATAAAATTTTCATACTTACAATCCATTTAACACGATATACACACAAAACATAATCACCATATCACAATACTTTTCACCTCACCTCTGTAACATTTAACACAAAAATATTAGTTTACATCACATAATTTATCATTCATTACCAAATTTCCAAATCTCGTAAAATAAATTAAGTTCATACAAAAATTTAATTAATTAATATTTAAATAAGCAATCAAAGTATTTAACATGTATCAAACTGTTTAATTACATTAATTACCAAAAATATAAATTATATAGTTATCGAAACAATTACCATTAATCAATTACTGTTTTAAAAATTAATTCTGATATTTATTTAACTTGCAAATGTTTCAATATTATTATTACAACAATCCTCTTACGTACACACATTATTTACTTAACATTCCACAATGCACACCAATAAATTCACTATATTTTTATTTACAGACTTTTGTTATTTACTGTTCAGTTTTCCCACACTTCATTGTCCAAATTTGCCATGTCAAAAACCATTAAACACAATGTTTATACTGTCTTTTATTGTTTTAATAGTTTACCCTCCATCGTCCCAAATAAGTCTTGGTTTTATGTAGCATTGTTCACTTTTATCACCACACAAATGACTGTATTGTGTGTTGTAACCATACAAACTAAACCCATTCATCATACCAAAATACTCATTACACCAGTCTACATTAGGTAATTTTGTTAAGTCTCCGTTAGTAAATACATTCGTTATCGGGTCAATTACTTTAGTCAAATCCTTATAATCATTGTTACTCAAATATACTTTTAAATTTTCCTTCCATTCCTCATACTTTCTATTTAAGTTATATAATTCTGTTACTTTCTCCACTCACAATTCTCTGCTTAAATCTCTTTCATCACCATACCAAATCACACTTTCAACATCATTATTACTGACAGAGGGTACAACATTACACAACAAAAATAAACACCTCAATTCATCTATTACTACGGGACTCTTGCCCTTCAACAACACTTGTAACCACATTAAATCATCATCATAAACATCATAAATAATAAAGGGAAAATTTGCCCTCTGTCCCCACTCTACTACAACATTATTTTTCCTCTCTCTCTCTAACTCATACACACACATTAACATCTCATAATCACATTCTACCAACCCATCAGTACTCTCATTCTTTATTTTTACCGTCTCAGTCTCCGATACTAATTCTTCAAATAAATTACTATTATTCTCCTTATTTTCAACATTATTGTTATCATTTATTAACTCTTTCTCTGGTATCATATTTTTACATTTGTCACTACAATTTTCATTGGTTTTATTTTTCTCTGTACTCATCACATGTACTCCCATTCGGTCCACACTCTGTTCTAACTTATTCAAATTAGTTCTTATTATTTCGTTATTCTTTTCTAAACATTTATTTAATTCTTGAATCTCGTTTTTTAATTCATCGAATTTGTTATTGATTATTGAATTTTGCATATTGAACTTAGCGTCAGAATTACTTTGTACTTCATTAAATTTAATACTTTGTTGCTCCAAAATCAGTTGCAACATATTCATGACTTTCTCATCTTTATTTTCCATTGTTATACTTTTATATGTGTAATTTATTTACTATCTGAACAAGTATTATTTTACATAACTTTACGTATTTTCACTCTAACCTCCAAATTACGCTTGTATCTTATTTGTAGGTATGGAATTTCATATTATTAAATTCGTTCCGGTTCGTGGCGCCATTGTTATGTTCATTAATAAATGATACAATAAAAATACAAAATAAGAGTGAAGGAACTTCTACTTACCATCACCCCGTAACCTCAGCTTCAGGGTTGCGTCATACGTACGTTAGGATACAAGCACAATCTTTAAGGTGGCGTAAATAATTTACATAACACATGTTTGAGAAGAGAATTACTTTTCACTTTAATTTTGACTCATTCGAAATTTCTTTACATTCTACGGCATCTGAAATAATTCTGTGAGAAAAAAATCTATTGTTTGGTTACATACTCGGCGTTCTTACTCTAACTTACATTCTAGCTTACCTTATACCTATATGGCCATACATACAGAGCCCAGCCTGCATATTTTACAAACACACAAAATTTATAATACCCTTAACATTTTGATGATGATAAATTTCCCCCCACGGCGGCCACGCGGTCTTCGCGCACAGTCATCGTTTTCATAAATGTTTAAATGCTGGGTGTCCGAAAAACACTCGATTTGTTTCTACCGATTGGATTGACTGCAGTAACAAACTTTTTTCACTGATATTTCTTTTTACTAGTAAAAATAATAGAAAAACTTTTGTATGGAGCCTACTTCGCTCCGAGCCGGCCGGCTTCGATAGTGGAACTGCCCAGTGTGTCTCTTTGAGCGGCAGGATATGCGCCTTCACGGCCAACATGTTTTAGTCGCCGTTCATGCTCAGTTGTTGTGAGGTAATCACTTTATACAGGGAATACAAGAGTTATATGCGTGATACCAGAGGACAATATTTGCATCTGCTATATTGACGTCACTAGCAGTGGGCGGGGTTTAACGGCGTTTCCTGTATTTAGCTGGTAGCTGCGACAAACTGTTTGCTCCAGCGCCATGTTCACAGCTTCGGTTGAGTTTTTCACGGCATCACTCCAGCGCCCCGCCCGGCTATGCTAAGTGCGAGCGTGATCACACATATACAAAGTTCTTAGAATTTCGTGGAGGTGCGAATTCTTTTGACGAGTTACACAACATTAATTGCGTCTCGCCTTTGTTCCAAACACTGTTCCATATGCCATGCATTCTGTTATAATGAAAACAACGTTGCACAATAATTTTATGAAATCCCGCAGCAAAACGAAATAAATAAAAATGTAAATACCCCATCCTGAAAGAACAAATAAAATGACCCAAAATTGACATGCTACAACCATTAACCGTTAATAAACCTCTACATTTTGTTACCAGTGGAAAAAGAGTATTATTTCAAACTTAAAAGAATTCATTTATTAATAGTCAGTTCTACCAAAAGGTGGCGGAAGAATTCAAATATTTCTGATAACTCAGAACTTTCTTTAGCTGTTATATCATTTTTATTGTGCATGCTAGTCACGTTGGATATTCAAACAGAATATCTACTTGTATATGTAGCCTGTGTGTTACAGCTGAGCAGTCACCGAGCAGAACTACAATATCCACGTGTGGTAAGTGGGGGAGGTTACTAACGGAGTGCGAGAAACATTTTAAATTAAAGAAGTTAACCATCGATACCCACATATTTGTCAATCACAATCAAACTAATAATAATAATTATAATTTGAACATTTTACCAGACAACATTATTGTAGATACCGGTGCGTATCTGCAAGCAACATACAATCACACTACACTACTATATCAACATATCTACCATCATATCGTTGTATAACAATATGTGAATTAAATATTGTTCGGAGTGTCATTCCTAGAAAAAGCATAACTCAATAGTAAAAGTCACAATTTGAAGTAGTTTTCATTATGTATCATGTCGTACGATAAAAGGAACGGAGTATATCAGTAGATTCAAACTAGAAATAAAAAAGAAAAAATGTCATGCTAAATAAATAAAGTAACATTTTATTTGAGTTTATAAAAATATGGGTTTGTTAATTTGCATTCACCTGTGGTTTTACTCTGCCAGAGTACATCAGACGACACCTTGGTAAATAATCGGTAAAGGTAAGTAACTAAAATTTAAATATTTCAATCACTAATTAACTCGTAAAGCTTCAGTTGCCACCCTTAACAGGGACAAAATTCAATATTTTAATAACTCAAAAGCAAGTCATACTTCAGTTGACGCCCGTAAACAGGGACGAATTTACAGATCTCAATAATTTAAAAACAAGTCATACTTCAAAGTAGAACTTTCTAATACGTCTAGCACAGAAAACGATGACGATCTAGTGTGTTCTGAGGTCAAACAAAAAAGTGAAAAGATGTTAAGTTGTAGTGATGAACAAGACATTGCTGCAAGTGCAGCACTAGAAACTTTGAATGCTTCTTTGCAGTCTGTTGGTGAATCGCCAATTAAGAAAAAACGACTATGTGAGGCAAAGTATCCTAAGAAAAAACTAATAAAAGTAACTTCAGCAATCCAAAGAAAAGTATTGTTGCTGCCTTCTGGTGAAGAAGAGTTAGATGATCATTCAGAATCAGAGATGATCGTTCAGCTGAAAGAGAAATTTAGTACTTGCACATCTCGAAGTAAACAGATGGAAATTCTCACCATTTTACCTAAAAGATGGAGTGTTACGAAGCTTCAAGAGGAATTTAACATAACAACCTACATGGCTAGAAAAGTAAAAGATTTGGTGAAGGCCAAGGGTGTTTTGTCTTCTCCCAATCCAAAACCTGGCAAGACTCTTAATCAAACGACTGCTGATTTTGTACAAAACTTTTATTGTTCTGATGAGATAAGCAGGACAATGCCTGGGAAAAAAGATTTTGTGCTCATTAGAGTTGATGGAGATAAAATTCAAGTGCAAAAACGATTAGTTTTAAGTAATTTGAAAGAAATTTATGCACACTTCAAAGACAACTATCCAGGGCTCCACATTGGGTTTTCAAAGTTTGCAGAGCTACGTTCCAAAAATTGTATTTTAGCTGGAAGCAGTGATACACATAGTATTTGTGTGTGTACTACTCACCAAAACTTCAAACTTATGCTGACTGGGTGTAACATTCCTCAGCTGACAATGAATGATGATAGTCCAATAAAAACCTACACAGACTGCATTGCAGGAGTTGTGTGTAACCCATCATTACCTGCTTGCCACTTTGGTGAATGTCAATTCTGTCCAGGACCAGAAACACTTAAAAAGTATTTACAAGAATTGTTGGATACTAATGATATTGACCAGATAACTTACAAACAATGGGTCTCTGTTGATCGTACATCTCTAGAAACAGTGACAAAATCTTCCGACAACTTTAATGATTCTTTTTTTGACAAATTAAAATCATTAACACGACATTCCTTTGTGGCTAGTCAATAATCAACCTTCCAAAAAAGATTGAAAAATGAGCTTAAAGAAGGTGAGTTCTTGGTGATTTGTGATTTTGCTGAGAATTACACCTTTGTTGTACAGGATGAAGTTCAAGGTTACCATTGGACCAACACACAAGCAACAATTCATCCCTTTGTAGCTTATTACAAGGATGGCGACAAACTTGAGCACACAAGTCTTGTCATCATATCAGAATGCCTCAAACATGACACTGTTGCTGTGCGTCTGTTCCAGTCCTACTTGATCGACTTTCTGACCAAAAAATGTAATAAAAAACAAGTAAAATATATTACTTCTCTGACGGAGAGGCAGCTCAGTATAAAAATAGAAAGAACTTCATCAACCTGTGCTATCATGAAGAAGATTTCCATATTGAAGCCCAGTGGCATTTTTCAGCCACCTCTCATGGTAAAGGTGCTAGCGATGGTGTTGGTGGAACAGTCAAGTGACTGGCTGCTCGATCAAGTCTGCAACGACCATACGCTGATCAAATCATGACACCCGAACAACTTTATGTGTTTGCCAAGGATAATGTAGAAGGGATCAATTTCAAGTATGCTACTATGGAAGATCATGAAAATGAAGAATTGAAACTTACAGAGAGATTTGAGAAATGCTGCACAATTGTATGGACACAAAAACTTCACACTGTTATTCCCCTAAGCAAGAACAAAATAATAACAAAAGTGTATTCGGACTCTAATTAAAGCAAAATTGAACTGGTGACAGCTGTTGGACAGTGATCCAATACCGTTTGATGACATCAAAGGATATATTGCTTGTGAATATAATGGATACTGGTGGTTATCCTGCGTAGTTGGAAAAAATCAGGAAAAGGATGAAATCACAGTTAGCTTCTTACATCCACATGGACCGTCCACATCTTTCACATTCCCCAGTCATGCAGACATTCTTTCCGTAAGCAGCAAGGAAGTAAAGGCAATCTTGAACCCTCAAACTGCTACAGGGCGAACATATACATTATCCCGTGCAGAAATGGTGACGTGCAACAAACTGATTGGCTAGAAGCATGATGAATTGGACTGATGTGACTCCTCTCAGTAAGTAACAAGAACTAATAACTAACTGAATTTAGGCCTATCTCTGGTATTCAGCTGTCTTGATTTTTTTTTAAAGGTTTGCAACTTGTTGTATTTGTTAATTCAATATTGATAAGGCAAATATTGTTTTTGTCTACTATCTATTATAAGCTATTTTATTTTGATGTCCACATTTAGCTATACAATAACACATAGCAATAATAATAATTCACCGATCTGAATGACGTTTTACAGAATCATGATAAACATAAAATTACTTTTGATAGTGATCCGATGCTCATCCCAAGTTGAAACTTTCAGAATATGTAGAGGAAAACAGTATCTTTCACACATATTTTTTTGAGAATTTTAAAAATACAGTTTTTCAAAATTCAGTAAATTCAATAATGATGTTGTTCTAGCTTAATTAGAACACAAGTTGTGAACAAATCAATATTGTTGCGCAAGTCAAAAATTTGATTTTTTTTTTTTTACATTTTTAAGCACCCATTACTCAGTAACCTTTCGTCAGAAAAATGTGAAAAAATTGATTTGTGTTACTATTTATGAATACTACATGCATACTTAATTTCAATTAAATCCAAGAGGGTAAGGTGAAAAATCATACTTTCATTTGTTGATTTGACATGGAATGACCCTCATCTTAAAAGCAGACAGTAGAAGGGAACACTGATATATGGTTATAAAACATTATGTTACATAAGCAGCAAATTCAGTCACTTGGACTGTTTTATCTTTAAATTAATTATTCATTTATATGTTTATAAATATATATAATAAGTGTGTTGCTTGCATTTATTTATTTATATGTAATTCTTACAATTAAATCGTATTATTACTTCCATGTTCCTTAAGGAAATGGAAGTATGGTGATTGAAAAAAATTCGTTGTTGAGATTATTAGCACGTAACTGCTTGTACATACCTCAAAATGAACAATTAGAATATCGAAAAGAATTCGTTTGAGTAGTGCTGTGTGTGTGTGTGTGAGGTGGGTGTGTGTGTGTTGTGGGGTGTGTGTGTGTGTGTGTGTGTGAGTGTGTGTGTGTGTGTGTGTCGTGGATTTTTTTCTTTCGGCAAACGAATTGTAGAGTTCTCAAGATATGTTGATTTTGGTAAAGATCGGTTAAGGGAAAGGGGTAGTTTACCTGCAACGTTTTATGTTTTAACAAGGGTATTTTCTATGGCAAACGATAACAGCCGCAAATTCAAACATAATCAAATAATGTTTTGCATACTGCCCTGAATTGTAGAGTTCTCAAGACCTTTTGTTTTTGGTGAAGATCAGTTAAGGGAAAGGGGTAGTTTACCTGCAGCGGTTTTTTATCAAGGGTAATTTTTTTCTATGGTAAATGATAACAGCCGCAAATCCAAACAGAATCAAATGATGTTTTGCATACAGCCCTGTATTGTAGAGTTCTCAATACCTATTGGTGTTGGTGAAGATCGGTTAAGGGAAAGGGTAGTTTACCTGCAACGTTTTATGTTTTAAAAGGGTATTTTCTATGGCAAACGATAAGAGCCGCAAATTCAAACAGAATCAAATACGTTTTTGCATACAGCACTGTTTTGTTGAGTACTAAAGACCTATTGTTTTTGGTGAAGATCAGTTAAGGGAAAGGGGTAGTTTACCTGACACGTTTTTTGTTTTATCAAGGATATTTTATATGGCAAACGATAACAGCCGCAAATTCAAACAGAACCATATAATATTTTCCATACAGCCCTGAAATGTAGAGTTCTCAAGACCTGTTGGTTTTGGTGAAGATCGGTTAAGGGAATAGGGTTGTTTACCAGCAACATTTTATGTTTTATCAAGGGTAATTTTTTTTTTTGACAAACGATAACTGCCGTACATTAAAACAGCATCACTACTCTTCTGCATACCTTTTTGAATTATACAGAACTCAAGGTCTGTTGATTTTGTTGAAGATCGGTTAAGGGAAAGGGGTAGTTTACCTGCAACGTTTTATGTTTTAACAAGGGTATTTTTTCTATGACGAACGATAACTGCCGTAAATTCAAAGAGAATCAACTAATGTTTTGCATGCTTCCCTGAATTGTAGAGGACGGAAGGTCTGTTGATTTTGGAGAAGATCGGTTAAGAGAAAGGGGTAGTTTACATGAAACATTTTATGATTTAACAAGAGTAAAGTACTTAATTTTTATAAATAAAGTATCCTGATAAGAAGCTCATAGTAATCCACTGTAGAAACGTAGATGAAATATCTATAAATGAAGAAGTTAGGTGAACGGGGTGGGGGTAATTTTCTATTATTAAAAATTATAGTTGAAGGTGGAGGGGAGAATTTTTTATATGTGTACTACGTTATCGGCAACAAAGAAGTAGTTTTTTGTTAAAATTGCTTCCCGGGCTCTTTAGCCGTAGTCCAATGTTTTCTGCAAAACCAGACTTTTCGGCAGTGACATCGACTGCCATCATCGGTGAAAATCGAGTGCGAAAACGTGAGGTGGTATATGTTAGTGACCACAGTACTGTGGTTAATGCTGAAGCAATAAGTAGAAAGACGTAGTTTCTATGGAAATATTTCATTTCGAATATGATTTTAAATATAAATCTTAGAACATGGAAGTCATGTATGGTTCTCCATACCGATATTTTTCTAACGACATCATGCGTTCAGAGGTGAATTCTAACTGCCTTTTCCCTTCACAAATAAAATTGATGGAGGGGAGGGGAGGGGAGGGGGGAGAGAGAGAGTTTGAGTATCCATGCTGACACATTTTACTTACAAAATTTAACAGTGAGCAGGTTTTGTTTACTATCGCATATCATACACTGAGTGCAGAAAATTAGAATGCAGTTACTCACATCACAGAGTGGCCCTTTCCACTTGGTATTCCTCTCTGGACAGAAGCATCTCGCACATTTTCATGCCTTCATTATATTACTATATGTAGCATAAATTAATCAGGCAGCACAACATACAAGCTGTAGTAATGTTCAACTATAAAAATTAAACACACACACACACACACACACACACACACACAAAATTTGGCTAGTTACCTCAATCCACTCTTTTATGAATAAACAAAAATTTATATATATATATATATATATATATATATTAATAAGTGAATGAAGAGGATGTACCAACAAGATAATAAAAAAAATATATTACTTACCAGGAGCATATGATGTTTGCATAAGGGAAGCAGTCAAACGTTTGGCCAGGTGCTTGAACAGATATTTTGAACTAATTCTATTGGCTTGATATAGTGGTGTGAGTTCATTAACTACAACTGAAGCAATTCGCTTTCGACACACAGTCACATTTTCTTCACACATTTCAACTACAGAGTCATCCATTGGGCCAAATAATTGTAGCATCTTTCTTTGAACATACTTCCTCCTTTCAATACTTAATCTGGACAAAATCCTGGTTAAATTGCATGACTGTGCTATATATTCTGCCCGCCAATTACTTTTTGTTTTAGACTCCCTGTTGGGTGATTGAACAGTATTGCTTTCTGTATCACCTAGAAGACCCATAGCAGTTAATCTGGCATCCAGACTGTCTTTAATATCAGTTTCTGAATAACTATCATTAGTCTCTCGCACTGAATTGTTTCCTAATACATTAGCTGTATTATCAGAAACACCATTGTTCACTGGTCCACTTTCACTTAAACATTGAATTTCTTGTTCTAAATCAGCTAAAAAATCACTTTCTGAAATCTGGTTTACATTTTGCTGTTTTGTAACCAATGTTTCTCTTACTTTATCACTATCTATTTTTGCCGACTGGCCACTTAATGTACTTGTCATCCTTTTATTCCTCACACTTGCTGGAGAATTAAAAGATTCTGACGAGACAGTAGAGGTACCCTGTTTATGTGGTAATGTTAATAAACCAAGTCCTGAAGAATTCAAATGGCTTTCTACTTCTGGTGATTCACTATTTGGTATGCTGTTATTACCAGAAGTTTGTTTTAATGCTGATGCATCACTACATTCTTTTAACTTTGAATTCAAATTATGTTCACTCACTAAATGTTCATTCCATGGACTTGTGATAACTACACTTCTGGGAACAGGTGACACTTTAGCAATGCAATCGCGTAACTGATCTATTGTAGGTATTGGCTGACCTCCTAAAACTGCAGGTGAAGATGTCTTGTCACATTTGGGTAATGGCATTTCTAGTACGGAAGAATAACCTTTGTTCATTGTCTGTGTTTCACTATCGCAGCATTGCTTTTTAGGAACTTCTTCAGTCTCATCTGTCTGAATTCCAACCTCCTTGGGAAGCAGCTTTTCTGATGCCAATAAATCATTTCGTTTAAAATAAAGTTTTGATTCGGACGTGTTCTTTTTAATTTCAGAAATCTGAAACAACAGTCAGAAATATATACAAATATTTAAAGAAAATCTTGACAATAAAGATTATTTTATTACTTTAACAGGTTTGTGTGTGTGTGTGTGTGTCTCTCTCTCTCTCTCTCTCTCTCTCTCTCTCTCTCTCTCTCTCTCTCTCTCTCTCTCTCTCTCTCTCTCTCTCTCTGTGTGTGTGTGTGTGTGTGTGTGTGTGTGGGTGTGTGTGTGTGTGTGTGTGTGTGTGTGTGTGTGTGTGTGTGTGTGTGTGTGTGTGTGTGTGTGTGTGTGTGTGTGTGTGTGTGTGTGTGTGTGTGTGTGTGTGTGTGTGTGTGTGTGTGTGTGTGTGTGTGTGTGTGTGTGTGTGTGTGTGTGTGTGCGCTTGCTTAAAGACCAAATTCATTTTTATGCAATGTTACTACGACTTTCTACAATGTATTTGCATTTACAGATAAAGCATGCAGCTTAAAAACCCAAGATGTATAAAGTGAATGATATGAACACAATATAATACTGTTTCATATGTAGAACAAGAAATAACATTTTTAAATATCTGCTACCTAAAACAAAAAACAACCATATTTTGTTCCTTAAATCAGAAGCTTGTTTGTATTAAGTACAGAATACATATTATTAACCCTCAGAAGGGTGATAATTTATTTTGAAAGTTAACACATACACACACACACAAACACACACACAGCTACTTCATTAAAATAAAATTTAAAATGCCTTTCATAAGGAATACTACTTACTTAAGAAAAGTAATATGTCTTACATGAATTTAAAATAATGAATTTACAGTTTTCATCGTCATTTTGTGATTATCTTAACAATATAGTATTGTTGCTTTGTTTCCATTGTATTCTCGCACTGTCATATAACAACTTTTGGTACTATCATTCTTCCGTACAATGATACAGCAATCTCAGTTCTCCTCCAATTACCTTAAATTATTTATATAAATAAATTTGACGCTAAAATTGTATATTTAACCACAGAGTTCTATGAATATATGATTTAGTAAAAACTTTAATTTTAATTCTATTAGTATTTACTACTTCAGTTTCAACATAATGTAAGTATTTTTTCATTAACCCATCTCTAGTTTTGGTGTACATGTGCATTACAACAAACTGTTACCTGAACAAGTTTCACACACACCACATACGAACACAAGCAACCAAGATAAAAACTTATCTAAGTGATATACTTATGTACAGCTACTGTCTGTCTGTTATAATGTATATACTAGACCTACAGTTAAGGTATAACCTGGGTCTGTTAACATTTATCCCAAGAGGGGAAGCATAGCAGCACTGGAACTGTGAGTTGGGTGGGGATACAGTACATTCCCCCATGCTGCTTGACATTCATACAGTCAACTAAAATGCAACTTGAAATGTATTCATCCAAAATTAAAGTTAGACATTATAATACTTATACTTTTACGGTGTTAAAATTGTTATTCTACATCATTTCAAAAATTATTAAATTATGCTGACCCACAAACAAGCTGTATGTAATAAACTGCACATTTCAATAATTTATTGAGCTGTAAAACATAACTAGTCATGTTTCTGTTGTTCATCAATGTAAATGAATCATATTTGCCTGAGTTTGTAGCTTAATATGCCAATAAGCCAACGCAATACCCAATTTATTCTGTACTCTTCATATATGTAAAGTTGTAATTAATTGGAACGTTTGGACCGCAGTATTAATTTAATATTAACTATAATTTGAAATATAACTAATGAAAACTTGACCACCTGTGTCCCCTGGAAATACATTAAGTATTCCTAACGTGTCTCACACTATCAAAATTACTTAAGTAGAATACATTTAAATGTGATAACGTAATCTGAACTACTCTTTACAGGAACACATATGATTCTCCTTTATTGTCATCAATCTTTGTTTCTCCACTTACATGCTTACAAAAAATGCTTTTTGCATACATTCTGAATTAAAACCAAAACATTTAAAGTAGTTCAACTGTTTGAGGATATGGGTAGTTCAACACATGTAATGAAATAACCCAAGCCACTTGCTATAAAAAGAAAAAACATATATAGTACTTTAATTTACAAACCTACATTTCACTGATATCTTCAGTGACCAAAAGGGGCACTTCAATAAAACTAATAAAATCTGTGCATATACTGTAGACTGTATACAGTGCTATATACAGTTACTGTAGAAAGATCTGTGAAACAAATTACAGATGTTCATGAAGAGCTGGAAATACGTGGTGTTGTCAGCAGCTAATCTCTTTTAGCTGTAAGGCAACTGCAAGATCTAAAAATAGGAAATGTACATATACATATATGTACGTGCATAACTTAAAATAATTAGGAAATTATGTTATACTGAGGATAGCATAAGGAGTGTGATTAGAGAAAGAATAGAGGCAAAAACTAGGGTTTACTCTGCAAGTATGAGAGTCCTAAAAAGGAAACTATTAACTAGGACTTCAAAAATACAAATTTATGAAGCATTAAAATGGCTTGTGGCCATCTATGGATGCAAAAGTGGCAATTACCAAAAATTACTAATCTATGTTCAGAATGTTTCAAAGAAAAATTCTGTGGAAGATCTATGGATCAATCTACAAGACTTTACTTGTACAAAGCGCTTCTTAAAAGGAATTAGATGGAAAAATCACAAATAATAACCTAAGATCCAAAGCTAATTATTCTATAAACAAGAAAAAATCTTATAGCACTGTAAGGAACTGAAGTTACCTTTCCTCCACAACCCACAAAGGCTTCTGCAACTTTTTCAAAATTTTGACTTTAATTTTTGGCCTGAGGTGCCCCGAAGTTAAATTTTCAAAGTAAACACTACATTCAGATTTTAGATAAAATCTGTTTAGTCTGATATCCAGCACAGATTTTAGAAGTTTTCAAAAGTTGGACCCCTTATTTTGGCCCTGGATCCTAAAATTTTGAAATTTGCAAAACCAAACATTATATTCAGATTTTTGGTTAAAATTCCTTTTAACTTCATAATGCCATATGGATTTTTAAAATGTTTTTCATTTTCACCCCTCAAATTTTTGTCTCCTGCCCCCTACGTTTGGGAGAATCGATCTCAAAAACAATAGGGATGTGTGAGGAGAAAAGTATGGGGACACATACTAAATTTTATAATAGTTGGCACATTAAAAAGTTATGAAACATATTCCAAACACACAGACAGCTAAACAGGCAAATCCCAAACAGTCAAGTTAAAGCTGTGAACTCACTTTGAACAGACTTTTTATACCATCAACAACTCACATTACAGTACTTCAAAACAGACTCTCTGATAATTAGATAATTAGATCTTGAACATAATACTTTGTAATTTTTATCCACTACCCCAATAAATTTGATCCATTATTTAATACATAAATGTCATAAATTGATATATACTTTAAGGAGAATTAAATTGTGATAAAGTCTGTTATTATTATACTAATTATAACTAATTACAGTAATAATAATGGTACAAATTAAAAGAAACAGAGAGCCATATGCCTTTTACATTCACATAACTGAACTGTGAGTAAGTGATAGTTAAATGACATGGTGCCATATGTTAGTGATGAAATACAAACAAACATTAAAATTTATTATATAAATGTAAGTGTTAAAATGTATCTGTACCATTAACAAGAAAACACATTACAATTACAGTTTGTTAAAATTATGAGTACTGTGAAAAAAAGATGTTTGTTTATTCGGAACTAAGAACTGGCAACAATCTTCTGGTGAAGTGGAGCAATGTCAATAATACAAATAAATGAAACACAAACCTCTCTTCTTGTTGAAGGAGGCTAAATGTAAAAGTGGAAGAGTGGGAAATTGTAGAATGTGTGTAAAAAGTAACTTTTCAAACTATAAATCGTTAAAAGTTATGTGCATATGATGGTCACCATGCAAGTTGGTGGCTCACTATTTCTCTTTACGCTACTTGTTGCTATATGATAGTAAAGTAAAAAGAAGTTGTTTCATTGTTCACTGATTCTTTATTGTCCTGTTGTACACATCATAAGCACACACACATTAGAAATATTTATTTAAAAGAATAATTTTGTAGGACATTGAATGTTTCTCCTTTGTAACTTGTTTTATGTTAGTTCAGTATTGCTACAATAGTCTACTGATCATCGTATGGTACAGTGGAAAACAAAATACAAGACACCACTGAAGTCACTAATACCCAGCTTTAATTATCACAATTAATAACTTGTAATCAACAAAATAGACTCTTACAACAATTCAAGTAAAATATGTCCACAGCAATAATAATGTCAACTATAAAGAATTCCCACTTTCAGTTTTGTTAATTTTATTAGCAGCCATCTTAACACCAACTTTGTCACTACTTATTGCCACACTGCTAAATACTTCGTTCTTGATGAGGCCTTTCGGTGTCTCCTCCATCTTCAGGTCTTAAACAACGTTGACCTTAAACGACCTGAAGATGGTGGAGACACCGAAAGGCCTCGTCAAGAACGAAGTATTTAGCAGTGTGGGAATAAGTAGTGACAAAGTTGGTATAAAGAATTCAGCACTAATTTTAAAACAACAACACTTCGTTTTTACAAACACTCGATCCGTGCTAAAGAAATCGCTCAACACAACTGACTGACAAGCCGGCTGCTATGGCTTTTTATAGGTAGTGCACATCTTCTAGAAATTGTCCATACTCACTTCACACCACTTAATGCGTATCTCAAGTGTTCTTGAATACACTGGAACCTATTTGTGAGCGGCCTTGACTGTGGCAACACCTGTCACCCTAGACGGGGGGGCTAGAGAATGTTCTGGGCTGTTCGATAGGATTCCCGTTACACTGCACCCTCCTTAAGCCTGTTCATCCCGAACTGGCAAACCGCCTCTGAAGTAATACTTGACCAGGCGATCTAGATGGACGACCTACCGAAGGATAATTCTCCGGTTCTTCGAATTCAGCCTCGTGTGATCTGAACAAGTTCCCAGGAATACGAGTCTTCCGCTCAACTGCTAGTTTTGCTGGAATCACTCCCGTTGTGTTGTGTACTGATGATCTATACACCATTAGCTGGTCCAAGTCTGTTTGGTTCTCGTCAACAACCTCTTGCGTACCTTCAACTTTAACAACTTTTCCCCCGGGCGCTTCTATTAACTCAGGAACAAACAAGGGCTTTTCCTTGACACCCATAGTTGGCTTTCCAATCACTTCTTTTGCCATTACACTTATTTGTACTTCCTCTGCTAGTTCTTCTTCCATTCCCGCATGCAACAGGAAGGGTTACTCTTGACCAGACCTGTTGACTTCTTCTTCGGCCAATGCCACCTGCTTGATTGAATGGTTGACAGACCCTGTCATTTTAGCCATGCAAAGCTGTATCTTTTCTTGGCCAACCCTCACGACATTCTCGCTTCAGTTCACAACGAATCCATAGGCATTCATAATGTCCGTGCCAAGAATAACTTCATCGACAATGTCTGCAATGAGCATTTGGTGGCTAAACTCGAGAAGACCTAGCCGTACATGTGTCTACCTTTGCTAACACTTTGACGGGACTTCCATGATAATGATATGGTACAAGAACTAAATTGAAACTGGCTATGGCTGCCTAAATCATGGCGCACAATGGACACTGTTGCGCCTGTGTCAACTGTAAATGATGTTGGTTTACCTTCCACCAATCCATTAACAATCAAGTTTCCACTGATCTTATGTAACGTGGAAACTGTGTGCTGTTCTAGAGCTTTATTTCTGCAATTGGTGCGATCACTCTCTTCTCTCAGTATTTTCTTCTCCCAACACTCTACCTGCAGACGACCATGTTTCCCACACTTGTAACACTTCAGTTTTCTGTCTTTTTCTCATTGTTCATATCATTGTGGTGCTCTTGAACTTTTGAATTGTTTGTCTGACAACATTGTTTTTCTGCACCCATCGTAACGGCAATGTAATATTGGGATCTTCTAACTACAGTGTGATGGCATTAACCCATTATGTAGTAAGACGCTGATTTGGCAGCTTCAAATTCGAGGGCGTGAACAAGAGCTTGTGTCTTGCCATTCGTAACACTTGCTGAAATTCACAATCTCCGATGCCATCAATAAATATCTGCACCGCTAACCTCATTCAAAAATCTTCTGGTGCTTAAGGATAGGCCAATCTAATCAGTCTGTCAATACATGCTTCAAACTTTTGAAGATTCTCCCCTGAACGTTGTCACCTTGTTCTCAACTAAGCATAGTACACATCGCGCAAATATTTATCACCATACCGTAATTCTAGAGCTTTAATCAATTCGTCATAGATGTTCTGGCTGTCAGGTGGCACTTTCTCTAGTAGCTCTGCTGCCGGTCCTTTTAAAGCAAGAACGAGTGAAACTGCCTTGTCTTTCTCCGTCCAATTATTTAAGCTAGCAGTGGCTTCAAATTGCCGAAGATACGTTCCGCAGTGAGTGCTTCCGTCAAATGTTGGGGCCTTGACATGAACTGCCCCAGCTGCAGGCAAAGTTACTTTCTCTGTTGTCTTATTTTCCATGTCTTTTGCTGTCTTTACGCATGGCTGTATTTTCATTAACTGATCTACTTCACTCTTAATCTGCTCCTTCATATTTGCAATTGAGTCTTTTATAGTTGTTACAGTCTCCTGTACTTCAGCCACTTTATTTGACATGGCTTCTTCTATGACAGATATTTTTGTAGACATTGTTTGTTCTATACTTGATACAGATTTTTCTTTTGTAGACAATCTTACCTCTTGGACATTCAGATCACTGTGTAATTCGCCCAAGTCACCACGTAGGAGATCCAACTCTGCAGTAGTATGTTGTTGCAACTGCTTTTGCATAGCTTCAAAAAGAGCTTCCGTTTTATCTGGTTCTGCTTACATTTTTCATCCTGTCGTTTTTTCTGGTTCTTTCGCCTCCTGTCTGCTTTTCCCATCCTGTCATTTTTCTGCTTCTTGTCTTCGTTCTTCTTTTTGTCGTCTTTCTGCTTCTTCTGCCTCTTGTCAGCGTCGTTCTTCTGTCTGCAACCGCAGCGCTTGGAAATTTCCCATCATCTGACTGGCATCCATTGTTTACCGATTAATTACACTAGTCTTGTACAAAGTGTCTGCAGTTTCCACTGTTAAAAGGTTCTGTCGCACTTCTGACTCACTGTTATGACGGTCTACTGATCATCGTATGGTATAGTGGAAAACAAAATACAAAACACCAATGAAATCACTAATATCCAGCTTTAATTATCACACTTAATAATGTGTAATCAACAAAAGTCTCTTACAACAATTCAAGTAAAATATGTCCACACGCAATAGTAATGTCAACTATACAGAATTCCGCACTAATTATAACACA
Source organism: Magicicada septendecula (assembly GCA_034769895.1). Classification (NCBI taxonomy): domain Eukaryota; kingdom Metazoa; phylum Arthropoda; class Insecta; order Hemiptera; family Cicadidae; genus Magicicada; species Magicicada septendecula. The sequence goes on along the minus strand of CM068368.1, from coordinate 263,162,004 downwards.
AAACTTTGCTTATACAAACACTCGATTCATGCTAAAGACATTGCTCAACACAACTGACTGACAAGCCGGCTGCTATGGCTTTTTATAGATAGCGCTCGCTTCTAGAAATTTTCCATCCTCACTTCACGCCACTTGATGTGTATCTCAAGTGTTCTTGAATACACTGGAACCTACTTGTGAGTGGCCTTGACTGAGGCAGCACCTGCCACACTGGAGGGGAGTGGAGAATGTTCTAGCCTGTTCGATAGGATTCTCGTTACAGTATTATACATTGTTGCAGTTCACAAAGTTCAATACCATACAAACTACAACTATTCTGAAAAACAAATGACAAAAATTACCAAGCTTATCATTGACTTCTGATAAAGCTCTGCTACCATGCATGCTCTTAGTGCTTTCTGTTCTAATATTGTGGCCCAATGATATATACTACTGGAATCAGCAATGTCTTCAGACTGAGATTTTCTCCAAACATCATAATTAGTTTTTAAAATATAACGTAAATGTTTCACATATGATTCTCTAACCTGTAACAGAAAATACACTCATTGTACAAACCTTTAGTCATAGACATGTGTGAATGCATTACACATGAACTTTATCAACAGCTCTTTGAACACAAAATTCTAATCAAGATTTCACTGGCATATCATCTTCATTTACTACACTTGTCTATGTACTTGGAATTTTATTTTGTTGGAGTAGTACAAATCTCGTTATTATAAGTTCTCATGGCCAGTTCAGTAAGACATTTCGGCTGGCTGGCTGGTAGTCCATCTTCAGTGGCTATTTCCAGTCCTTCAGTGATTGTGAGTCAAAAACAAACCACTAAAGATGGTCTACTGCAGTTGCGGCCAAAACATCTGGCTGAAGGTCAACAGTTCACAGTGTACCACCCAGGAAATCAAAACACAAAGAATAGTACTATTAATCTCATTTACACTTTATCTGTGTCACAAATGTTATAATAAAACTAATTTCAATATTTTCTCTTCTCTGATTCAATATTTCTCACATAAATTACTACGTAGGCCTACCACAATATTTGTTTCTGCAAACTAACTCGTTTTTAATAAACTACACAATTAGCCTATTTTAAAAAAATTACAAACTGTAGAATGTAATAACACACTCCCTATTATTTTAATAACAAACTAAAATAACAAAGCCTGGAACTAACTACGTTAAATAAATATGTGTGGGAACAGTGAAACCAGTATCATTATAAATCATATTCATGGTTGCACCAATAAGTGTCCCACTGTTTGTGACAGTGCTGGGAAGAAGACCCAATACGCACTAAGCAGTAAAGATGGCCTCAACCCCCCCCCCCAAAAAACAAAGCCGAGTTGCCAACCACATTTAACATTTGGTATGTGAATTGTGACTCTGGGCTTTGTATGGTAGAACTGTCTTTACTTCCTGCTATTGCAAATAGTGACACTGCCAGGATCCTTAGACGATTAATTAGGTTAGTCTACCCAAGAACATAGAAATCGGTTGTTGTGAGTGACACAGGTGTTAAGATTTTGTGTTTTGTGTACTGTTTTAGAATTTTTTAGTGCTCTGTGATTTGTTTAAATATATGATTTTGAGTTATAAGTAAATACCCGTAAATATAACAGATAAACATGAAACACAAAAAACAATGTTAAATATTCTATGTCCATACCAATACGAAAATCATTTGAATAAGGTTTACTTAGCAATATTTCTTTAATACATAATAACTCATACCAATGATGTAAGTCTCTTTCCTTCATTTGCATCTTCACTGTCAGAATCACTGTACTGAACTTTCCATAGGTTACCTATGCTATCAGAATCACTCCCACCATTCTCTGAGGTTCTGTGCCTTTTCTTTTGTTTATATGAAGGCATCTGTAAGGACAAGTTACAGACTGCAAAACATCAACATGAAAATAATAACTGCAATATACAAATCATATAAAACAAATAATAATTTTAAAATATTGTGTGTGTGCGCGTGTGCGTGTGCGTGTGTGTGTGTGTGCTTCAAAAGCATTCTGATAATTCATAATGTATCAAAGCCTACACAATCACACAGATAAAAGTTAATTTTGAATAGATTCCCTGTCAAGTTTTAGTTCAATAATTTGGACTTAATTACCATTACAAAGTAAAAAACATTCTCAACATAAAGAATACCGTTCTGTCTGCAATTGTTCTGGCACTTTTACAAAATATTGGATTATGGTATTTTCCTACTTATAACAGAGCCAACTCCTTTTAATCACATTAAAAGCTTACAATTAGCAAAGACAGTTTTAATTTAGTGACAACAAGCATCAACTGGCAACGTTGTTCAGCCATAATGGTAAGCATTACCAATCATTCCAATCATGTTACCATGTTTCCTAAAGATGTTTAAATTATTATTTTATATACATAACTTAGCAAAACATACATTTCACATAATTTGGTATCTTTTTTTCATTCCAATACAGTTTACATTTTGAACAGGGTTAGGTTAGCTTAGCATAGTGTTTTTATAATTTTCAAATGATATGACAGCATTTCTAGAAACCCGACATGCAGGATTTGTATACACATTCCTACTCTATGGTGTGCACAACACTTGCGTATGCACTCTCTCTCTCTCTCTCTCTCTCTCTCTCTCACGCACGCACGCACGCACACGCACGCGCGCACGCACACACACACACACACACACACACACACACAGAGGAATTCAATGTTTAACAGAGAATAAAGAATATTTGTTGCTGCTTGTTGTCACTAAGATTCATCCTTTATCAAATATCACTATAATATTGACGACTCGGAACACTAAGTTTTTTATAATGAAGCCTGTAATGAAGCCTCTGATGAAGCCTTCTATAGGTGAAAACCGGTTTAGGCTGTAAGGTAAAACTTTACGTTTTTACTTATAAAAAACTTAGTGTTCCGAGTCGTCAATATTATAGTGATATTTAGTTAAGTAACGGACACGTCATGGACAACGAAATCCAAGCATCCTTTATCATCAAAATAAGGAATTATTTTTATCAAATAATTACATAAATAAGCATAAGTAGTACATCCTGTCCAGTGTTGTGATTACCTCAACAACTTGTCAAAAACATTCATTACCATAATGCTTAATCTAATTACTTATTTTGGTTTTAACTATTTCCAAGTCATTTCTGAACAGCAGATTCAGAACAACATTAACTCCACTCTCATTCGCCAGTCCAGAAGAATTTTCAGTAACTTTAGTAAACATTTCCAAACAATGGAGTGAGAACTGAGTAAGTTGAGAGCAGGTCTAGCCCACATAAGGCATGGTGGTGATGGGCAATTTTACTTTCTCTTTATTTTGCACAGAGGTTCCCTCTCCTTGCACACAAAGCTGGCCCTGTATCTGTTATTACTGCACTGAGTATTCACATATATACTGGAAAGGTTAAGGTCACATATATCCTTTCCAATAATGCAAAATGTTAAGCTGGTACAGTTCCAGAATAGCACCATTAGAATCCTACCAACTCATCCTGGTTTGTTTGTAACTAAGCAATAATAAAGGCCTCCACCTGACAGCGAAAGTTAATTTTTAAGATTGTCTGCACCTGTTTTCTTCCACACAACCGACTCATCCTATCCCCATGTACATGATCTAGCTAGAGTCACAGTCTACTATATATAAAAAACCCTTCTCCTGAAGGAACAACTTACAATCTAATTCACACCTGCATATACCATAAAGTGACTACAGACTGCCTTGAATAGGTCTAGCACTCCTAATCAATCATGGCCAATGCACTAAGGTGTCTCTTGTGTGAGTTGTGCAAAGCCTTCCTTTATGAAATGGCACACCAAGGATATACATGCTGGTGTGGACTGGCCACCAGTAGACAATCCGAGGAGTCATGCTGGAGGCAGCAGTGTGGACAATTAGTCTAAAGGACACCAGGTTTCTTCACTGTAACTCCAGCTGCATCACTACTAGTTCAAACACAATGTAGAAAATACCAACACCGCCAGCAGGTCCTCACCCTGCTGCCCCAGTCATAGTGAGTACATCCATTCACACCCATAGAGGTATTACAATAGAGGTGGGGAGACATAGGAGCGCGAATAAGTGAGAACGTCCAGCAGCTAAACAAAGAGAGAAGATGACAGAGCCATACCTCACCTTGTTTAATGATGCATGCAAGGGAAGTGACGAACCGGTCGTCGCTAAGGTTAACGGCTTTTCGAACGTGAACAGCTGTGTTACTCGTGTTTGTCAAGCTATGTTACTCGCATTCATGGAGATTCTTGCTTTTATTTGTTGTTAAACATAATATTTTTACAATAAGATGACAATAAGGTGTGTAGTTTGTTTCAAAATGTATAAGAAACAAAACTTCTTATTCTCTGACACGTTGTTGTATACGGGAAGATACCCAGCGCTCGTAATACACTTTCAAATAAACGCACAGTGCACATGCGTCGAGAGAAAAGGAAAGGTGAGGGTCCGTTATTTTCGGTCTCTCTCTTTTGCATGGACAATTCAGAACCGTGCTCCCCACCTCTATTGTAATAAGTTACCTCTATGTTCACACCACAATGTCCTTAACAAAGTATGATTCTTGCAGTTACTGTAGGAGCCTCTGTGTGTGCTGCTACCACACAAGAGTCTTAAACCCCATCCCACACTAGCTACATCTACAAGCCATTGTATTTGTCATAATTGCGAAGTAGTCTAAGGTGCCAGACTCATGATGTTACCTACTGTATAATTGTAACTTGGAAATGATCTCAAAGCCCAAGCTCAATAAAGGGATAGTACATACTACTACTGCTTAATTAATGCATAAGTAGTACTACTTGAGAACTTCTAATACTACAGCAAACAACATTTTTGATAAACGTTATAAGTAACTACTGATAACAGGTATTAGTATATGAAATAACTATCACGACACAGTACAACAAAACACCTGCTACTGCTGCTGCTGCTGCTGCTACTACTACTACTACTACTACTACTACAACTGCTGCTATTACTAATAATAATAGGAAGAATACGAATAATAAAACCTCTCTTAAATGGTTTTCAGTTTTTTTACAGTCCGTTTTTACAAACATTTATATCAACCTCATCCCCAAAATCTCCATAAAATAACAAAAATATTACCAATACATTAAAAAATACCCTAACATTTAACTTCATCCTTGAGTCTTCGAACCTAGCTGTAATGTGGTACTCATATAATTGAACAAGTATTGTCTGCCACACCCTGTCCTCTATATATAACTATAGAACATAAGCATTTCACCTTGTCCTTGCATAGGTTATAATCGATAGAATAAACTGGTAACGTTTTAGAATAACAAATGTTCACTGCTCTGGCGACTGTTAACAAAATAAATACACCTATATTATTTTTAATCGTTTGCATAGCCATCCCTGGAATAGCAAACGTTCAAAGTTCATCACATAAATGTGTATATGTGCCTGTAGCAGAGGAAGTAAATGTTTGTGTCTCAATTTTTACGTATTCATAGCTACATATATTAGGCTTATTTATTGTGGCTGGATATTCGTTTTTACAAACATTAACTAAACACATATAAATATTAAATATTCGTTCTACCTTCTCAGACACTTTGGAATTCAACCACACTTTAACCTCTCTTTTAAAATCATTAAAACCAATTCTACTATTTTCGGTTAAACAGTTTACAGTTTACACAACCGGTCGAACCAAAATTGCTCAATTCGTAACTCTTATTCTCCCATGGTATACCTTGATTTTATACATTAAAAACAATAAACACAATTTTCAGTACAGCCAACATTCTACTTCGCTCGCAAAATGTTTGTTTTAACATGTAATGTTTTTAGGCTGGGGGTCATTCCACAAAATGCGTGATGCGTCATCGAAAAATGTGACGCTTCCACACTTTCGATTCCCCATAGTCTAGAAATCTTTTATTTACAAAACATTATCATGCTTCAATGTTTCGTCGACATTCTTTATGTGTGTGTGTTGGGGGAGAGAGAGAGAGAGAGCGAGATTTTCTATTATTTATCAATAATTTACTAACTAAATATCACTATAATATTGACGACTCGGAACACAAAGTTTTTTATAAGTAAAAACGTAAAGTTTTACCTTACAGCCTAAACCGGCTTTCACCTATAGAAGGCTTCATCAGAGGCTGTCGTTAGTAGCGCTGCTCGTCTTGTTGTTGGCGACGAGAAAGTGTTTCGAAAGATTGAAGCTGTGTGTGTGTGGTGAGATGTGTTCGAATAATGCGTGCGATTTGAATTGTGTCTGTTCGTTTAGGATGTCGTTTTTATTTGTTTTTGTGTGTTTGTATATTTCTAATTTGTGTTTCTAATTTGTATAAAAACTTTGTGTTCCGATTCGTCAATATTATAGTGATATTTAGTTAAGTAACGGACACGTCATGGACAACGAAATCCAAGAATTTACTAACATCTTACTTCAAAATAATATCGAAATAAAAACTATCAATAATTATTAGCTGCTGAAATTCTGCTGTAACACAACTGATCCTGTTTTACAATGTTTACGTTAACTCGCTTTTATACGGATTAACGTAATTCTACGATTGTAACGTTCAGTTCAGTTTCACCAATTTTTTTTTTTTTTTTTAGTTATAAAATAATATAATCTGTTCACTTTCAATAAATGGTTCAAGATTACTGCTTCATCCCCAAATCAATTGCCTCTCTTCCTTCGCCTAGAGCGGCACGACTTACGAGCTTAGTGAAATAAAATTTATACTGTTTTTTTAAGCTGAGTAACTACGTGCACAATACTAGATATAGCTCACACGATACTATAGATATTCTACGCGAAACACGCCATAGTGTGGGCATCTAAATGCGCGAAATCAAATTGTTCATATTTCACGACGGTCTACTTGATCGTCGTAGGTACAGTGGAAAACAAAATACAAGACACCAGTTAAGTCACTAATCACCAGCTTTAATTTTCACAGTTAAACAGTTCGTAACTAACATAACAGTCTCTTACAACAAATCAAATAAAAATTGTTCACACGCAATAAAATGTCAACTAATATTAAAACACAATTGTATAACAATATAACGCCCGATTATAAAACACAACACTTCATAATAACCAATTGAACGCACACAGTAATGTCGGCCGATAATAACTAAAACTCAGGCCGCTGCCGCCTAGTATTTATACAACGCTCACAAACCAGAACATTCCACAGCGACGCGTTATCTCTTCACGACGTAATTAATTGCGGCCTTGACAAAGTGCGTGCGGCGGCGCGCGAATTCTGGTACAGTCTAGCAAATGCGCCAAGAATTACGTACGCCACCCCATTAGAGCGAGATCCTTCTGGAACATTCGACAAACACATAGACTGTTCTGTAATGTCGTAACAATATGAACAAACATATGTACGGTCTAAAAAAAAACTGGTGTCCTTTTGATTTATGTCTGCATGTTTTGCTTCTGCAGACTCGTCACCTTCAAAAAATATTATTAACGCTACATCGAGTCGTCCATTTTCTATTACTTCTTTAATACTGTAAAACTGTTTTACACAACACACCGTCACGACACGCAATGAGGGGTCCAGCTTTACTTCACTATTCACCTTCAAGACGTCACCTTTTCCTTTCTGCTGCGAAACATCAATCACCATCATATTACGGCCGCTAGATTACGGTACCGCTACCGTACCAATAAAAATGTATGCCCATGTGATGACTTAAAATTAAAATACTAACTAAAATTTATTATGACTGAAATATAACACAAGTAATGTATCATATACCTTAGTTAAAAAATACTCGTCTAGCTTTTGGACTGGCAAACTCCTTCGTTGTAATCAAGTGATTCAGCTAACTGATGTTCTATAGATATAGTCGCCAAACCCCTCAGGTGAGTCTCGGACAGACTCGATCTGAGATAAGTTTTAATAAGTTTGAGCTTCGAAAAAGTCAGGTTTGCGTTTTCTCGTCGTTCACGAGTTTTCGACTCTTCGTTAAACTCCGCTGACTTTATGTATAAAAGTCTTTATGTATAAAGTAATTCTTACTAATCTTACATATTGTGATGAAATTAAGTGAATAATTTTATTTTTTCCCTCAATTTCAAAACTTAACATCCCGGAATCTGCCACCCTTTAAAATTTGCCCCCCCTGGGCGGTGGCACGGTTCGCCCCTGCCTGGAGCCGGGCCTGATCATTGGTACAGTCTGTTCAAAAGTTTGTTTTGGGGTATCTTCAGGAACTGCTCTCTTATGTTTGCCATTGAGATTTCTACTGCAGATATTTTATTTGATATGGTTTTTTCTATGACAGATATTTTTGTAGACATCGATTCTTCAACACTTGAAACAGAGTTTTCTACTTCAGCTATTTTTAATGTCATTGTTTCTTGTAGGCTACCTCAGATATTTTAGTAACTTGTTTATTAAGCTCAACTCTGCAGCGGTTTATTCTTGTGTCTGCTTTTGCTCCTGTATTAACTTCTTGATGTTTTCTGTTTCACACTTCCGTTCCTCTGCTTCCTGTTTACGTTCGTCTTTTTGTCTTTCTTCTGTTTCTGGCATTAGTGCTTTCTGACGTTCCATAGCCTCTTCTCTTTCCTGCCTGCGTTTTTCAACCTATCGTTTTTCTGCTTCTTCCGCTTCCTGTCGGCGTTGTTCCTCTGTCTGCAACAGAAGCGCCTGGAAATTTTCCATCATCTGACTGGCATCCATTATTTACCGATTAATTACGAATTACACTCATCTTATACAAAGTGTCCACTGTTTCCACTGTTAACGGTTCTATCGCACTTCTAACCCACTGTTACGACGGTCTACTTGATCGTCGTAGGTACAGTGGAAAACAAAATACAAGACACCAATTAAGTCACTAATCACCAGCTTTAATTTTCACAGTTAAACAGTTCGTAACTAACATAACAGTCTCTTACAACAAATCAAATAAAAATTGTTCACACGCAATAAAATGTCAACTAATATTAAAACACAATTGTATAACAATATAACGCCCGATTATAAAACAAAACACTTCACTAATAATCAATTGAACGCACACAGTAATGTCGGCCGATAATAACTAAAACTCAGGCCGCTGCCGCCTAGTATTTTTACAACGCTCACAAACCAGAACATTCCACAGCTACGCGTTATCTCTTCACGACGTAATTAATTGCGGCCTTGACACAGTGCGTGCGGTGCCGCGCGAATTCTGGTACAGTCTAGCAAATGCGCCAAGAATTACGTACGTCACACCATTAGAGCGAGATTCTTCTGGAACATTCAACAAACACGTAGACTGTTCTGTAATGTAGTAACACTTTTCCCTTCTTAAGGCTGTTCGTCCTGAACTGACAAACCGTCTCTGGAGTAATAATTAGCCAGGCGATCTAGGTGGACGACCTTGAATTTTTGCTGTCCTTCCTGTTGAATCCGATACACAACATCGTTTATTCTTTTTTTCACAGTGTAGGGTCCTTCCCAATTAGTCTGAAGCTTAGGTGAGCGACCACCTAAGACGGTGCTTTGGGTTGAACAACCAGACCTAATCTCCTTCTTGGAGACCTACACTATTGTTTCGAATGTCATACCGAGATTTTATTTTATCACTGGCAATCTTCAGCCGTCCTCTTATCAAGCGATTCATTTCTCGCAGTTGGTTTTCTAATTGCGAGGAATAGTTTTGTGGCTCTTGGGACTGAATCTCAGCTGATCCGAACATCAAGTCCCCAGGAAGACGAATCTCCCGCCCAAACACCAATTTTGCTGGAGTCATGTCGGTTGTGTCGTGTACTGATGACCTATACGCCATGGGGAATAGTGGTATATGTTGGTCCCAGTCTGTTTGGTTCTCGTCAACAACCTTCGAAAGACGTTGCTCAAGTGTGGTATTGAATCTCTCAACCAACCCGTCCGACTGAGGATGCAGAGGCGTTGTCCTGGTCTTTCGAATTCTGAGTAGATGGCATAATTCTTTAAACACTCCTGATTCGAAATTTCTCCCTTGATCCGTATGGATTTCCATAGGGGCTCCATAACGGCAACAGAAGTTGTGAACTAACTCCTTTGCCACAGTGGTAACCTTGTGATTTGGAATTGCGTAGGCTTCCAACCAGTTAGTAAGTAGTCACCTACTTAGTTACTAAGTAGTAGTAACTGGGAATGGTCCAGCAATGTCTATGGCAATTCTCTCGAAAAGCAGTCCAACATTATACTGTCTCATTTTTCTCCTGCTTCTGGTTTGTGGGCCCTTGCTTGCAGCACATATTTCACATGCCCGAACCCATTCCTCTACGTTGTGGCGAAGATGAAGCCAATAGAATCGCTTCCGTATATTGTCAAGAGTTTTGTTAACGCCAAGATGGTCTCCAGTCTTCCACCATGCACCTCCTTCAAAACAGACTGCAATTTACTTTGGGGAACTATAAACTTATAGTGTTCAAAAATTTTAAAAATTTATAATTTTGTGATCAAGAGGTACGCTCGCACACACACGAGTTAACAACCCAGGCAAGAGTCGTAAATAAGAACGATCAGACACACGTCAGACCCGACGCCAGTGGAGAAACAATGAAGAAACGTCCGAGTACACGTGACAATAGAAAACTGGAAACATCGTTGACAGAACAAACTTAGCTACGATTTACAACACCAAAACAAACCAAACAAAAGGCAGAGTCCAGTAGCCTGGTTACGCAGAAGTTAGATGGAACACATGCTGTGGGGGTTAAGTTGTAACACGCGTACGTATGAATGAAATAGTCAACAACAAAGGGTGCAGAGAAATCTTGACGAATATGTAGACAATGGGACGGGTATTCAATGAATACGAGATACGTACTCAGCCCAGCATGAAAACAAACCCAGACGTCAAGTCAGATTTACAACTAGAAAGCGTGGGAGCCGTCCAGGGATGACGCCCAGCGAAGAGTTGGTAATTGACGGAAAAAACGAAGGGTGAACGAACAATTGACCAAAACACTGCAGACTCTTAACAAAAGCTATATCAGAGAGCCTCGACAACATGGAAACAAAAGGTTGATAGACAGACGGGCATTGCTCCACTTTCCGAGAAACAACGCAACGTTCGTCGCTGGGGTACTTCGGGGGATGCCCAACGACCAACCAGAGTTTGGCATCTTCCAAAGGAACTGGTGGAGAGAGTAGTGACGACTTGGACGACGAATCAGGAAACCGATGACCGAAAATCTACAAGGTGGAAGGAAATTATGAACCTATCAACAACGGCCGTAGGCGTGGAGGTGAGAAAATTGCATCCTGGTATATGGTGATTGATAAAAACTGTTTACGAGGACGCGGAGCGGAGTAGTAGTAGTAGTAGTAGTAGTAGTAGTAGTAGTAGTAGTAGTAGTAGTAGTGATGGTAGTAATATGATTAACAGTCGTAATAGTTTACTCGGTACTTACTCCGACTTACTCAACTTTAGAATCAGTTAGTCAGTCAGTGATATAGTTATAACCAAGTCTCGGTCTTAGTCGAACTTAAACATTTCAACTCAATCTCAGTTCTACAAAACGTGTGTTCGATAGATTATCCGAGTTACCGAACTTACCGCAGTAACAAGCAGTGCGAAAATACATAATATCGTTAAATGCCAGTGTATACGAGACTTTAGAATACGTTCGACACGCAATATAATGCAGTACGAGTGAATTAACATTTCGATAGTAAAATATTGTGCGACAATTTCAGACATTATAAAACATTATCCAACCATAATGATTCTAAATTTGGGTATATGAACTAAGTGGATAACACTCATGAACAATACTGCACACATAGCACTCATCACGTCCAAGGTAGACAAAAGTAATTAGCTACCTGAATCACGCTTACAGCAAACCCTAAATCAAACTACACCAATGTTGATGATTGCATCTTTAACACATAAAACTGTAAAGACACTTATTCCAAGCGGATAAATGCCGACATCACACTACACATAACGCGAGTGGAATTATCACAAGTGAAAGTGTCAGTGCGCATCGATCAACAGCGATAACCATGTACAGGGAACCCATCAACGGATAGAATCTCACACCGATGGAATTTGTGGATATGCCTTTTACAAGTTAAGTCCTTATGTTTTTAAATACTAGTTGATAGTCACTACTGCACTGTCTCTTTTCAAAGAGCTACTCCCGAGAGACCTATATAAATCATAAAATTAATAATGTTAAATAATAAAGTCATTCATCTGAGGGCATTAATGAACGCATTTAGCTTAGAATGAAGTATATTTGATCGTTTATTGTTTGTGCATATTGTAACGTTACATAACCCAGTCCCAAAAAACTGATAACTTAATTATACTACCATAAAGGTCAGAAATGGGTAAACTATAACTAGCTCTAAATTACGTTATATCACCAAACATTATAAACTATATTGAAGTGATATACAGTGTAACAAGTGAGTTATAGTGTACCCAGTGCGTAAATAAGTGAATGTGAAGGGAGCATCGTACAGACTTGTGCTGTAGATGTAGGAATTATGGATTATAATAGTAGACTGTGATGCTACTAACCAGTTATGTATTTTATTTAATTATGGTATGATTTATATTGTGTAGGCAACTAAAATTTAGTACCTATGTTTAATTTTATATTTAATAAAATAATTATGTTTGTATATAAGATAACCCAGGGTTAAAAAATAAAAGAGTTAAATATAAGATGATAATAAAAAATAAAATAATACGTATGAGGAAAATGGCAGAAGAAAATAGTGCAGTGTAAGAATACTATAACAGATTAATAAATAATATATAAATTCAATTAAAGTTAATAATAATATTAAAGACTTATATCTAAAGTTATATGAAAATAAACGAAAAACTGTTATATAAATCAAATTGGAAAATAAACCAAAATTAAAAAGAATTATTTTTCTATAAATCAGAAATAAATTTATAATAATTAGAAACAGCCTATATACTCAAAAGTAAATAGAAGAACCAATAAAAATTGATATAGAAATTGTGTTACTAAGAGTAACAGAATAACAACATATTGTTTAATCGAAAAAGATATTGAAAACCGTTCGATTGAGAAAAGTGATGAGACCAAAATTGTATTAAAAACATTTTAAAACGTTTGGAAACGGTACAAAATTAGAACCAAATTAACTCACAGTATCCACATTATGTTCAACTCCTTTAGATATCAAATATAACTTGCTTTTACCAATAACAAAGTGATAGAAACCATTCCGGAATCTGGCCTAGCCGAACCGAACTTCGAGTTTTTTAAACGAGATTGTATCTGAAAGACGTTCAATGAAATTACAAAACAACTAGAACGACCACACTAGAAACAGCTTCACGCAAGTAAGAACTTCGAGGAAAGAGGTAATATAAACATTTCTTTTAATAATTGACCAAGAAAACTTCATATTAAACCGTTGTGCAATTCAGAAATTTCTAAACGCCTTCATGTGTCTAATAAAAACATAATCTGCACTCTCGCGGACAAATCCGGAACTACGTACTACGAAAACAAACAAAAAAATTCGAAATTGATTATTTTTATCTTGTAAAGCGTAGTATATAATTATCCATTTCTGACCATCTCATAACACAAAGAACTTACCCTTAACCCTGGGGAAATAAATAAAATGAATTATATGTTGATTGATGTTTAATTAAAAAATAGAATTATAAAATCATTAAAAATTAGATTTTATAATAATTCCATGTTTACCTAACTAAATCGGTACAATGTATTAGTGATTGGAAATATCGATTATAATATTTGTATATTGGGAGAAGAGAAAATTAATGGTATACAAATAAATACTCTTAATATTTTATGTCAAATAATAAAAGGTGTATTCTTTATTGTAGAGGGTAGTTGTTCTAGATTTTAGTAAGCCAAGAAGAGGACTATCCACCGGGGAGTATTACCGAACCGTGTCGTTTGGTTAACATAACATTTGGAGGTTAATGTCAAAATCAGCTGATCTTATTAACAGCGAATATTTGAAAATAAGAAATTTTCTACTCTGGGTGTAACCAAATTGTACTCACTCTCTCTTCCAACTAAGATTAAACAACTTCCTTAATCTCTACCAGATCACACACGCTCCTGTTTCGTTTGGGTAAACTTACAATCCGATTTATTTAAACATTGATACTTATAATTCATAAGTGACGATCGCGAAAAGGTACTCTGACCGCTCCGAGACTGTAAAAAGACGGACGTCACACACCTTGTTTAAGATTACGTTACAAAAATGGCGCTTACAACAGTGGGGCTTAATTAAATAAGACGAGCACACAATAGGTCACATCCAAAGACTCCGCGGAAAGTACCTCTGAAGCGGGTACGTTACAGAATGGCGAACCCAACATTGGGGCTGAATTAATTAAAAACCCGTAATTGTAATACACTCTTAGAGAGGTGGAAACCTTTGATACCCGCGGTACGTTACAATATATATATATATATTATTGTGTTGTATTTGATAGCATTGTATGTCTTGTTTTTCAGGGAACAATGAAACGAATATTATTGTGATTTCTGTTATTATATGTTTTGTTTGAATGTATTTACAGGACATAATTTCATTTGTAGGTCAAGAATTTTCTTAATCAATGATGTGTAATAAATAAGTATTTATTGCGTATATAAATCTTGCGTTCATTATTGCAATTAACCTCACATAATTAATTTGTCATGTTTCAAGTAATTCTATCTTATTGCTTACAAAGAGTCTCAATAATTATGCTAATTAACAGTGAATACACTCAAATCACCTATTGAATTGTCAGAATAACATACTTATGTAAATCATATTGATTTGATAAATATTCAAATTAATTGAATAATTTAATAATTCGCATAAATTAGCATAATTGCACTAAATATAAATGGCTCCCAAAGAACGTGGGGCACAACAAATTTAATTAGAGTCAAATTTGTTAAAAACTGCGTGACCACGTCTCGTCCATCTGCACTTTCCCAAGCCCTTTTCAGCAATCCGTTTTCTAAGGTGAGAGATTCCCATTGTGCCCAGTAGCCCTTCAGCACTTCGGAACCATGGCAGATATCTTGCCAATCCGGGCGGCGACCTTCCTCTTTTGCTGTTAACATCGGTCCAATGTCTTCATCAGTCATCCGTTCTTGTCGACAGTCTTGTGTTGTACAGCCGTCTGCCAGAAAATCTACAGTGATGGCTTGAACATGTTCGCTTGAGTTTTGTTCTTCCGGGCACGGTCTTCGTGATAAGCCATCTGCATTACCATGCAGGCGCCCCCGCCGATGTTGTACCTTGAAGTTGTACTCTTGCAGACGTTCGAGCCACTTTGCCAACTGTCCTTTCGGATTTTTAAATCTCAAGAGCCATGCAAGCGCGGCATTTTCGGTACGTAGTGAAAATTCTTTCCTATAGAGGTATTTATGGAAGTGCTCCAAAGCTCTGACAATTGCCAACAACTCTCTCCTTGTAACATAATAATTTCTCTCTGGTTTAGAAAGCGTCTTGCTATAATACGCTATTACTCGTTCTTCACCGTTCTGCACTTGAGACAAAACTGCTCCTAGACTAGTATTGCTTGCGTCTGTGTCTACAATGTACTTCCCTTCGGAAGCTGGAAAACGAGAATCAGCTGCGAACATAATGCAATCTTTAAAGTCCTAAATGATTAGTCACAGTCTCTCGACCACTGGATGTTTCGTTTATTTTCCGTTAGCTCATGTACGGTAGTGGTTTAGCAATAGTAGCGAAGCCTTTCACAAAACGTCTGTAATATGAGCATAACCCCAGGAAACTCCGAACTTCGTGTTTACTCTTCGGAACTGGCCAGTCTCTTACGGTGTCTACTTTATTAGGATCCATGCTAACACCCGCTGCCGAAACCAGATGGCCCAGATACTATACTTCCTTCTGGAATAGAGAAAACTTCTTCGGGCTCAGCTTCAGTTGGGCATCGTGAATTCTAGTTAGAACCTCCTTAAGGTTTTCCAAATGGTCTTTGAAAGTCTTTCCGATGACATCGTCTAAATAAACAAGGCAAGTTTTCCACGTCAGCCCTCGGAGTACCAGGTCCATCAATCTTTCAAATGTTGCCGGTGCATTACAGAGTCCAAATGGCATGACGTTAAATTGGAATAAGCCACTTGGGGTCGAGAGAGCGTCTTTTCCTTGTCTTCTTGATGAAGACCCACTTGCCAATATCGACTCTTTAGGTCCAACGTGGAAAACCACTGTGCTCCGGACAGCGTGTCGAGTGTATCGTCAACGCGAGGTAAGGGATAGCAGTCTTTCTTTGTAACGTCATTCAGCCTCCGGTGGTCTGCCCAGAAACGCAATCCACCATCCTTCTTCGCTACCAGCACTACCGGAGAAGACCAAGCACTTGACGAAGGCTCGATTATTCCCTCTGTCAACATGTCCTGTACCAACGGAGACATTTACTCTTTCTTAGATAATGGAGCCCTTCGAGGAGGTTGGCGTATCGGTGTTGTGTCCCCGGTATTGATGCGAAGTTGTACAAGAGAGAAGAGAGGTTCTTCCCAATGACTGTCCCCGAACTGCAAAACAATCTTTAAATTCATGTAAAAACTGTCTGAGTTCTTTTACCTCGCCGCTTAAGAGGTCGTTAGAAGATCTGTTCAATAATTCCTGCAGTTCCTCAGGTAATTTGGAAGTATCCGAAGCACTGGATCTTCGTTGCGTCATTCCGGCTACCCAGGCCACAGGAGTCAATTTGCCTAGGAGCGTATTGCTTTGTAAAGTGACAGCTTGATCCAAAATATTCGCGACTCTAATAGGTACATTTCCGGTTTCGTCAGGTTTTACTAAACTTCTGGCAATTAGTATGCCTGGTGTGCTGACTACCTGGGGTTCTAATATAGAGCACTGGTTGCCCCTAGTATCTACCTAGGTTCTAACCATGATGATCTTTTCGGAGTTTGGCGGAACAGTTACGGCCACTTGGTTTATCACGTCCATCAATTTTTCTGATGTAGTAATTGTGGAGAGCATTACCTCCTCTCCTCCGATTCTCAACACATTGTTTTTGAAGTCGGCTATAAATTCGTATGCGTTCATAACGTCCACACTAAGAATTGCTTCATCCACAATGTCTGCAACAAGTATTTGATGATCAAACTCAAGTCGACCAAGGCATAGGTGTATCTTCACTTTTCCAAACACTTTTGGCTATAGGCCGTCCAGTTCGCAAGCTGCAAGAGCACCAGATTGGCTTGAGATCTTTCACCACGTCGGGCCGTACAATGGAAACTGATAGGGCCTGTGTCAACTGTAATCGAGGTGGGCCTTTCTTGAACGAATCCGGTAACCACCAAGCTCCCGCTGTTTTTCTGAAGTGTAGAAATTGCGTATTGTCTAGGGGCTTCATTCCTCCAGTTAGTCAGCACACGTCCCGTTGTACCGACTACTGCTCGTTTCCCTGCTGCTGAATTCTGACCCGACAATCTCGTTGTAGATGTCCAGGTTTCCCACATCTATAACACTTCGGTCTTCCATCCTTTCTTATTTTATTCTGTGACGCCGACCGTCGAGTCTCCGTTCCTTGTTCTTCTTCCTCATCGTGTGTGCAGTCGCGATTTTTTAGCGCGCACTTTATGAGTTGTCCAACTAGACGCTGATTTGGCGGCCTCAAATTGCAAAGCATTTACCAGGGCGTCCGCACTGTTCTGGTGTCTTGCCATTCGTAACACTTTCTGTAGTTCGTTATCTCGGACACCGGCAGTAAATGTCTGCATCGCAAAACTTGTTCGAAAATCTTCTGGCGCTTCAGGATAGGCCAGTCTAATTAGTCTGTCGGTACTTGCTTCAAACTCTTGAAGGCTCTCCCCGTAATGCTGTCGCCTTGTTTATCACCATACCGTAATTCTAGAGCTTTTATCAACTCGGCATAGATGTTCTGGCTGTCAGGTGGCACTTTCTGAAGTGGTTCTGCCATGAGTCCTTTTAATGCGAGAACGAGTGAGACTGCCTTATCTTTCTCTGTCCAATTATTTGCGCATGTAGCACCTTCAAATTGGCGGAGGTACGTTGCCCAGTGACTGCTTCCGTCAAAGGTTGGAGCTTTGACATGAACTGTCCCTACTGGAGACAAAGTGACTTTCTCTACTGACTTATTTTCTGTGTCTTTTTCTGTCTTTATCATTGGCAGGGCCGGCCCCAGCGCTTCTGCCGCACTGTGACATATTTATGGTTGCCACTCCCTCACTATTTTAACTCTGAACACATTCACGCACACTAGACCTACTCTAAAGATACGGCGATTGCCTTAAAATGACGACTAGGAATGAATTTTTGCATTGTTGTGTTTATCAAATAACTAGAACTTTTTCGCGTTTACGATGCGGGGAACGGCTACAATAAAAACTGTAGAGACAATACAAGGATTCGTGAGACAATAAAAATGTATGCCCATGTGATGACTTAAAATTAAAATACTAACTAAAATTTATTATGACTGAAATATAACACAAGTAATGTATCATATACCTTAGTTAAAAAATACTCGTCTAGCTTTTGGACTGGCAAACTCCTTCGTTGTAATCAAGTGATTCAGCTAACTGATGTTCTATAGATACAGTCGCCAGACCACTCAGATGAGTCTCGGACAGACTCGATCTGAGATAAGTTTTAATAAGTTTGAGCTTCGAAAAAGTCAGGTTTGTGTTTTCTCGTCGTTCACGAGTTTTCGACTCTTCGTAAAACTCCGCTGACTTTATGTATAAAAGTCTTTATGTATAAAGTAATTCTTACTAATCTTACATATTGTGATGAAATTAAGTGAATAATTTTATTTTTTCCCTCAATTTCAAAACTTAACATCCCGGAATCTGCCACCCTTTAAAATTTGCCCCCCTGGGCGGTGGCATGGTTCGCCCCTGCCTGGAGCCGGGCCTGATCATTGGTACAGTCTGTTCAAAAGTTTGTTTTGGGGTATCTTCAGGAACTGCTCTCTTATGTTTGCCATTGAGATTTCTACTGCAGATATTTTATTTGATATGGTTTTTTCTATGACAGATATTTTTGTAGACATCGATTCTTCAACACTTGAAACAGAGTTTTCTACTTCAGCTATTTTTAATGTCATTGTTTCTTGTACCTCAGATATTGTAGTAACTTGTTTATTAAGCTCAACTCATTGGAGTGCCAACTCTGCAGCGGTTTGTTCTTGTGTCTGCTTTTGCTCCTGTATTAACTCCTTGATGTTTTCTGTTTCACACTTCCGTTCCTCTGCTTCCTGTTTACGTTCTTCTTTTTGTCTTTCTTCTGTTTCTGGCATTAGTGCATTCTGACGTTCCTCAACCTCTTCTCTTTCCTGCCTGCGTTTTTCTGCTTCTTCCGCCTCCTATCGGCGTTGTTCCTCTGTCTGCAACAGAAGCGCCTGGAAATTTTCCATCATCTGACTGGCATCCATTATTTACCGATTAATTACGAATTACACTCATCTTGTACAAAGTGTCCACTGTTTCCACTGTTAACGGTTCTATCGCACTTCTAACCCACTGTTACGACGGTCTACTTGATCGTCGTAGGTACAGTGGAAAACAAAATACAAGACACCAATTAAGTCACTAATCACCAGCTTTAATTTTCACAGTTAAACAATTCGTAATTAACATAACAGTCTCTTACAACAAATCAAATAAAAATTGTTCACACGCAATAAAATGTCAACTAATATTAAAACACAATTGTATAACAATATAACGCCCGATTATAAAACACAACACTTCACTAATTACCACATGAACGCACACAGTAATATCGGCCGATAATAACTAAAAGTCAGGCCGCTGCCGCCTAGTATTTATACAACGTTCACAGACCAGAACATTCCACAGCTACGCGTTATCTCTTCACGACGTAATTAATTGCGGCCTTGACACAGTGCGTGCGGCGGCGCGCGAATTCTGGTACAGTCTAGCAAATGCGCCAAGAATTACGTACGCCACACCGTTAGAGCGAGATTCTTCTGGAACATTCGACAAACACGTAGACTGTTCTGTAATGTCGTAACAATATGAGCAAACGTACGTATGGTCTAAAAAAAAAAACTGGTGTCCTTTTGATGTATGTCTGCATGTTTTGCTCCTGCAGACTCGTCATCTTCAAAAAATATTATTAACGCTAAGTAGTATAAAAGTGGGGGTATGAGAACACTTCCGGGTTCCAGTTGAAAACACTACCGGGTTCCAGTTCATGACGTCATAGAGGCACTGGCAGCTGGTGTCCGAGCTGTCCATGTGACGTCACTGTTTTGTATGTGTGTGTATGTTGTAATGTAAAATTTACAAGTATATAGTATAAATAGTATAAAGTATAAAGAATTGGATGTTCTTCGTTTTTACGCACCGGTATCTACGATAATGTTGTTTATTAAAAGATGTAATCGTAATTGTTAAGGTTATTGGTGTTATTGTATTGTTTTTAATGGGTACGTAATAATAGTTCACTCCTTTTATTTTAAAATGGTTCGCGCACTTTGTTGTGTACCTCTCTCACTTACCACACTTGAGTACTTCAATCCTGTTCTGTGACGTTCCTTCTGAAATACATGCACTTCAAATACAAGTAAATATTCGGATTGAATATTTAATATATTATCACACACAATAGTAAATGAAGCAATATCTGATGAATATTCTGAATTATGCTAAATCTTTTTAAATTCTTCCGCCACCTGTGTCAGAACTATTAAAAAAAAATAAATGAATTTATTTTTAATAGAAATGATACTCCTTTTACTGGTAATAAAATTGGAGGTTTATTAACAATTTAATAAATAATAAAATCTTTGACAATTAAAAAGCAATAATTAACAACATTTCAATTACTGATTACAATAAAAAATTCAAATAAGACTCTGTCTAATTCCTCAAGGCTGGTAGACCTGTTATTAGTACAATAATTTAACTTCAATAGGTTATGTTATTTTGATTCAGTGAATTACCATATTTCGTTAGGTTCTTTTAGGTAACATGATACCAGGCACAATATGTAATACAAATAATGATATAAAATTAACAATAATGAGTAATAAGCGAATAAATATAAAAAAATCAAAAATTGGTACCATATGTCTGGTATTTATGAAACTATCGTACGCGGGCATGCGCACGCATCTCTAATACTAGTTAGCAATTATCAAGCTGTATGACTTGTACAGTATTTAAAAATGTATTACCTTCGTTTAATAATTCGTTCTAAAAATCATCTATTCACAAGAGAAAAATTTCTCAAAAAACTCTTGTTAGTAATTCTATCTGATTTGGATGTTACTTGAGAACAGATCGGTAATATTGAAATTATCAAGTTACCGTAACGATTTCGAGGTTAGTTATAACCGGTGTTGTTACAATGGATAAGTATTTCTTAACAGTTATTATTTCTTAAACTATACATATAAACATATTATTCGTAATAATTTAATATATGATTATCAGAATTACATTTATTTATACTGTAAGAAAATTAATAAAGTATATTTCAAAACATCGAAAAAATCAAGAAAAATAAGTTTAGTCGAATGAGTGACTAAATATTCTTGTGTTCATTAATAATTATTTCAAACATTATATTTTAAATTATTATAATTAATTAAAATATTTTTATAATATTTTAATAATGGTGATTTAAATCTTTCCTCAATTCTGATAATTTAATTATTGTTTTTCGATACTCTGCATTATCTGACTTGCGCAGTATCGAAAGTTAGCTATTCACAAAAATTATTATTTTCGTTCAATATTGTTTAAATAAAATTGTACTCCCTGTTTCTTATTTAACACATCACTCGCAAGTATGGTCGACTTTATACACTGACCTACTTGTTTAATTAAACAACTCCGCACTTTTTCACTCGTATATTTAAATGTTGTGTTAAGGTTAACTGTATGTTGTTGTACTGACGTATATGGCGCGCACAGTTTTAAAAATAAAACTTCTTCTTTTTGTCTTGAGCGGCGTGGCCTATTCGTTTGATGGTTGATCGTAGACTGTCCTGCTCCTCTGAAGCGTCTCTCGGTTGTCTGTCGAAAGTCATTCATTCTATTGGCTGGAGACGTTGTACTCTCTGACCCAAAGGCCTTTGTTTTATTAAAATATTTAATTTTTTGACAAAATCGAGTTTGGTGCGGAGGCTTTCTGACGTCATCACTGGTACAAAAATTTAACTGAAAAGTTTAAAATTACCATAACTTTCTTAATTTACGTCCTATCGTTAAATGGTTGATGTCAGTGAATTCAGGGCGTTTTGCTTGTTAAATTAAGTCCAAAAACGCTTATTTTCCGTTCATCACTACTATCACAATAACGATTTTATTTATTATTTCTGGTGTATCTTATTTTTATAAGTCCGTTACACCAGATTTTACTTAATTATAATAAAACACTTCTTAAATAAACACTTTGAGTCTATATCTCAATTGGTTTGATATACAATTTGGGAATAATTGTTCCCTACACAAATCTCGTTATGGCGTCATTAAGCGTCCATGTTAGATTTTTCATAAATATGCTTAGAACTAATTTTTCTTATTTAAAACGATCATATTACTATCTAATAATACTAGTAATGTTTATTTACACAATTTTACACTATAATATCTATATATGACTGTGGTTAATTTAATATTTACATAGTTTTAGTCCTCTCCTATCTCTCTTATACAATTTTTCACCTTATTTTTGGTCTTCTCTATATAAATCATATCATGTAATGACTATAATTAGTGTACACACATAGTACCTAATTTATTATATATAATGGTTATCTTTTAATTAGTTCAGAACTCTTCAATCTTTCAGTAATGGCTCTGTTTATGTTGTGTCATATCATAGTAGTCATTTATTTTTTCTAATACAACAACTAAATTGTTATTGTTCTACTTGGTTTGGATTCCCAAAGTAGCATTAGATATTATTCTAACTTTTGGTAATGTTTCCAATTACTTTTACACAAGTTTATATGCTATATTTTTCATAAATAACTTGTTTGTCATTGTTTGTTTACATTTGGTTTTCTTCATAATAGTCATTTGGTTTTTTAATTGTTTGTATATAATATGACTGTTTTTATGGTCATTATCTGTTCTCAAAGTAGCATTGGGATTTCCTCTTACTACTGGTAACAATTGTAACACTCTGTGCTCAATATTTGATACAGTATTTTTCTTAACTAATTAGCTATACAATGGTTCAGCTTACTTCTGGTCATATGTACATAGTTAGTTAGTTTACAATAATTTAGTTACAATATTGTTCTTATCATGTTCAGAATCTGTTCTCAATGTATTATCAGATATTTATCTCACTACTGGTAATACTCTTATAAACATTGATATTGGTTTTGATACTGTACTTTGCCTAACTAAATTGGCATACTTTTCTCATCTCTGCTATTCTCTGTGCCATTACGTTTGACTTGTTCTATTTACATTGTTTTGCAATATATTACATTGTCTCTTAATATTTATTATTCCTACTTATAATAAATTCTCGTTTGATAACATAGTTGATGATCATATATTTATACTAATATGTATCATTTTCTGTTGTAATAGGTCTCTTCCCTGTGGGTTGTGTAACAATGTACCATCTGTTTTAGTGCAGTATTTTTCTACTACTAAACTGACTTCACTACGGTATATTAACATAATACTTTAACTATTTTGTTACACATGTTTATACAATTCCTTCTTAAACACTAACACAAATCCTTTTTGTATTATTTACAATATTTTTCTGGTCAATGGTGGAACTTAATTCCTGTCATTGTTTGATACTTAACAAATGTCTTTTATTTGTTGTCAGTTCTCTATGAACAATAACATAATTGTTCTATTTTGTTCTAATCTGGTGGTCTTATGATTATGTGTATTGATTACAACTTTATTAAATTAGTCACACTCATTGTCTGTGTTTATTTGACTATTTTTGATTTTTGTTGTTTCATCATGAAATTAACATATTTCTCACACTGTAAACTTCATCACTGTAATTGTTTGTGTGGTTTATCCAGTTGAAATTAGTTAGTTATTCACAGGTTTCACATTTGTATTAAGTACACACTGTAATTGTTTGTGGTTCCTTAAATGTTTCACACTGGTTTTCTTTTCACATTTATAATCACTTACATTGTCTTTAGTATACGTGGTTTATGTTGAGTCCTTATATCTTCTGTCCATCTTCTTTCTTCTTCTTGGTGCTCTTCCTGGTCCTTCTTCTTTCTTCTTCTTCCTATATCTTCATTGTAGTTGCTATTTTTATTTATCTCCATTATTGTTGGAGCTTGTTGGTCCTTGTTTCGTTGATTCCCCTCACTGTTGGATCCTATTGGGTCTAGTTACTGATATTTTGTTTTGGGCTTGTGGCATTTTCTTTCTTCATTTTTTATTTAATGTTGATATATTAGTATTCTCTTCTTCATTGTTGGATTTTTTATTAATATATTTGTAGATACACACTTATACACACTTAGGTTTATTTATCTAGATATATTTCCATGTTTTTCTCATACTTGACGTTACATTAGTTTATATTATGTAACTACCATATTTTTGGTACTGTTACAATGTGTGACTGAAACACTTCCGTGTTCCAGTTCATGACGTCACACAGAGGCTCAAGTCGCTGGCGTCCGCATGGCTAAAACCTGTTTCAAGACGTCACGGAGGCCGTGGTTTCTGCATGTCCAAAATTTGGTAGCCGAAAACAATGTGTAGCGGATGGGGGTACCCGGAATTCGGCAGTTGCCCGGACGCGCAGAGGCGATGTCATCGGGTACCGTTACGCGAAATTTTGGGGGCATCGGGTACCGTTACCCGAAATGTTTAAATCAACGGATGGGGTACCCGAAATTTGTGGGTACGCCCTAACCGGGTTCCAGTTCATGACATCACACAGAGGCAGCTGGTGTCCGAATGTTAAAACACTTCCGCGTTCTGGTTTATTTTGATGTAACAAAATAATCGTTCTCTCTCGAAATTTTTAATGTCAGAATTTTGGTACCCTAAATGATTAAAACAACGGAAGGGGGTACCCGAAATTTGTGGGTACGCCCACATGACGACAACGTAGAGGGCGTGATGTCTGAAATGTTTAAATCAACGGATGGGGGTACCCGAAATTTTTTGTGTCTGAAATTTAGTACCCAAAATGTTTAAATCAACGGATGGGGTTACCCGAAATTTTTGGTGTCCGAATTTTAACACCCGAAATGTTTAAATCAACGGATGGGGGGGGTACACCCTAAAACAAGTTCTGTATGTCTAAACTCTGGACGGGGGGGGTACCGTTACGCGAAATTGATCGGTTAAAATTTGGGGCAATAAGTACCTGACGGGTTCCGAAATTTGGTGATTAATGACATCCCGACGCGGTTCCTCCGGTACTCAAAACCGGATATTGTATTATTATAATGTTTATATTGTGTTAATATAAAACAGATGCATCGATTTGAATACTGTTTAGAAAACATATATTCTTATTATGCGTTACTAAAATTGTTAACTGAATAAATATATTTACTCCTGTGACGATTCGCCTGTAAACCAGTCAAACAGCATCTAAGCTGGTACAAGCGGTGTGTGTGTGTGTGAAACACTGCCACGTTCAGTTAATGTATTCAAAGAGGAACTGATAGCTGGCGTCCATGTTTTATAAAGCTCTGTGTGTGTGTGTGTGTGTGTGTGTGTGTGTGTGTGTGTGTGTGTGTGTGTGTGTGTGTGTGTGTGTGAGGTTGACGTTGAGCTGCATCAGGCAACCTGTTGAAAGTTGCAGCGCTCTTTCTCTACTATAAAAACCGGTTTCTTTGCTGTTACATTCCATGTGAGAGACATACATCTCTACTGCTTTTGCGCTTATTCAAGTATGATAGGAATAATTGTTTTGTATAAGGGGTATAATAATAAAAATAACATAGGTTATGGTTTATATATAAAAGTTTTAATAATATTGAAAGCTTTTACAATCAAATCATAAGCTATAAGTTTTTTCTCTCTCTACATACACACGTTTTATATTCACAAGACAATTATAATTGAGCAAAACATACGCGCTCTCTCTATATACATAACTAAACAAAATAGACACTTTATCTATATATATATATATATATATTTACATAATTATACAAAATAATCTTTTCTCTCTCTCGCTTTCTCTCTCTTTTGCAGCCTTGAAGGTTCTCTCTCTCTCTCACTCTCTCTCTCTCTCTCTCTCTCTCTCTCTCTCTCTCTCTCTCTCTCTCTCTCTCTCTCTCTCTCTCTCTCTTTCTCTCTGTCTCTCTCTCTCTCCCTCTATATATGTATATATTGTAACGATACAA
Source organism: Magicicada septendecula (assembly GCA_034769895.1). Taxonomy (NCBI): domain Eukaryota; kingdom Metazoa; phylum Arthropoda; class Insecta; order Hemiptera; family Cicadidae; genus Magicicada; species Magicicada septendecula. The sequence continues at coordinate 263,135,654 of CM068368.1, read as the reverse complement.
TTAAGCCAAATCTCGTACCAGTGATAAAAAAGATAATTCTTGATATAAAATTACTTCATATGAAATAAAATGTGTAAAAAATGATTAAAATGTAAATACTTTGACATGACGTACCACGATATTACCCAACCCAAGTGATTGAGCCAAAAAACACAAACATAAAAAAGGGAACCACGTAACATACTTATTAAAATGTAGATATTTTGACATGATTGAGCCGACAACCCAAACATACTTAAGAAAATGTGATTGACAAAACAATGATGGACATAGAACTAAAGGAGGACCAAACCAAGATGAAGAAAGAAGATGAAGATTATTGAAGAAGGAGAAGAGGAAGAATGAAGAGGAGACAGATAAAACCCAAGGGGAAACTAACACACATATATAAAAGGGAAAGATTGTATGTTAAAGATAGAATACGGTCAATAAACCTTAAATAATTATATATTAATGAAACCAATGTTATTATTATTATTGATTTAACATATGTAACCATTTTTAAGACAATACAATTATAAAGCAAAGTAGTATAGGAAGAGTACATTAACCCTGTCAGAAAGGTTAGATTCAACCAAAACACAACTAGCCAACTACAATATACAACTAGCCAACTAGCAACTAGCAATATTGTTTATAGTAAACATAATACTAGAACAAAATAGTGAGAAATGGTAGGAAAAAGTATAGGGGTTACCCATTAAATAACACTAATTACAAAACAGTGAACCAAAGTGAAGTGTTTTAGTGAAGTGTTAATGCCCTATAAAATAGTGAAGGTGAAACATTCAAATTAGAATGCTAAGGAAATAGACACTCTATAAAACATTGATAAACCACCAATGATTAGAGTGGAATTATAATTAATTGTATACCTAGAAGTAATTAAAAATAGTATTTAAAATTAATATAAGGAAAGCATGTGACATATCAGGGAGAAAGCCCAGTACCATAACTTGTGTTAACATGGCATGATAGGATAGAAGTAAAGTTTGTTATTAAAGATTACATTTATAAAGAATACAACACCCCATGTTGAAAGGGGAATCAACCTTAATAATATTAGAGAAAGTGACAATGTTTATCACCATACTTTATAAGACAAGATAGAAATCAATGTTAGTACTAAGAATAATTTATGATTTATAAAGAATAGTTGATTCAATGTTAAAGAAGGAATATGACTGAAAAGGGACTTACAGTCCATAAACCTAACTATTATATTTTAAATGAAAAGTAATGAAAATTTATGTTGAATAATAATTAAAACACAAACAAATAAGTGAAGCCCATCAGGCTGAATTCAGAATGTAATTTAAAAAGGGAAATACACTAGAAAACAATCATGGCTGTTTGTAACTAGAAAAACAGTTAACTGCCAAGAACATTTTAAATGCAAATTGTATCAATTTCACAAAAAATCTTACTAATCTAAGAACAGTGAATGGACAATGATTGTATATCAGTTATTTCTACACAGAAATATTATTGTAATAATTTAATTCAAGAAAGATATGTTATTTTTTAAATGTCGACTAATTAGACTATAGTTAAAGTGTAACAAAATATGACCTTATGAGGTATCATTGTAAACTTTGAAAGGAAAGAAAAATAATAGTGATGTCATTTATTATCCCAAAGGAAGTATAAGGGAATAAAATCATTGGGAAAATACTTAATAAATTTGAATAAAAATTCAAATATCTCTAACAATGTAAGTAAAGAGTAATTAAACAAGCATGGAATTATTAGTTACTATGACAACTAGTCATTTGAGGCTTATTTTTCCGTTAAATTATACAGACGCTGAAGAAACGAAGCGTGGGTACGCCACACAAGAAATTGGACAAACTAAAACTTTAATTTAAACAGTTATAACAAGTCAACTAGTGAATTCAAATGATCCCATGTGAAGAGACGTCGATCTGTACAGAATTAATGATGACCAGGAACGAAATTGAACAAACTAATTAAAGAAAAAACCCAGACCAGTTTGAAGAAGACGCTGGAAGCCTACAACCAGCCCAAATTCGAAAAATACACGCCTACCCATGATGACCCTCCAACGTGAGACGAACTGATAAGTACCGAATAATTTCTTACTCCTAAAACCCCAAATCACTTAAATTATTTTCAAATGATAAAATTTCTCACTATTTAAAAGTAGTATTTTCTTTCAAAGGTAAAGGCATAATTTACTTATATTAAAAAACATTTATAAAGATAACCTTATTTGTAAACATAATTACTGTAACAGAAATACGACACTACGGAACAAATTGTACAAACACATTATAAATCCTAAGTACCTATAAGGTATAATAGTGTACTTTCTTTTCATGTAACCAACGTTTATGTCTATTTTCATGATCAAAAGAACTCCAGGTTTTAAAAACATAGTAATTTTGTTAAAGGGTAAATGAACGATAATGTTTTGAAACCAATTTTGCCAACTTGAGATATTTAGTGTTTCAAGCTCTAAGCCGGAGCATAATATTATAAATTTGTTTATGATTCAATTGTCATGTTTATTAATAATTAAATGTGTATTAAAAAAACGCAGTACAGTACATTACTATCTTGTTATTTCATAGGATTTTTTGTAAATATATGTGTGTTAGCGAAGTTGTAAGTCATAGCCAACTAGCGCTTGTCACGATTGGCCGAGTCGACAACCTGTGTAGCAGCGGGAATAATTCGAACGCCACAGCTGTCCATGCTAATACCACATATTACTTTAAAAATTAAATGTTTTAATTGTTTTAACAAAAACAATTTGGCGTCACCCGGGAATCGTAATCCCTATGAATTAGCAGGTAGGTTGTACTGGTGACATTGACAACGCTACGGACTCCAGTAGTGACGTCGATTTATGTAACAACCAGTGTGAGGCAAACACACTACATTCACACTAATACACCATATAAACAAGTGTGAGACATTTTAACAGGTACGACCTCGTTTACTCGTTACATATTGACGAACCCAACGAGGGGCTTTAAGAAGAAAGGAAGTAACCATAAACTACTCGTTACATATTGGCGACCAGCAACGTGTGGCTGGTAAGAATAACTAGCGGCGATCATGAATAGACACGGGATGGTTACGAGACGCAAAGGGAAGGAAACACCAAACCAAGAAGGAAACCCAGAAGAAGTGGAGAAAGTCGAGGAAGTAGAAATGGAGGAAACGACTGGAGAATTGTCAGAAGAAAACTCACAGGAGGACCAAGTGGAAAATCCCAATCCACCTGAACTTGAACCCGGACCTGAACTGGAATTGGAAGCAGGAGTCATGGCAAATAACCAACCAATCAGACCGATAGAAGAAACGAATTTAGATAGCATGATGAAGTTCATGATGGAACAATTCGGACAAATGAATAAGGAGAGAAAACAAGACAAGGAAGAGTTGAATAAAAAATTGGAAAAACTGGACATCCTGAATGACAAAATAGAAAGCAACCATGAAGACTTGAAGAGAAGTCAGGAGGCACTGGAGAAGAAGAGCGATGAACTGAAGAAACAGATCAAGAAGGATCTGGAGATAGTAAACAAAAAGATGGAACTTAATCATGAGGTTCTCCAAAGGAAAATAGAGGAAGAAAGTAAGAAAACCAAGGAGGAATGGAAACAACAACTAATCGAATGTCGAGAAGAGATTAGACAAACGGTAACAGAGACCAACAAAACAGTAATACAAATCAGGGAAGAATTAAATAATAAAATTAGTAACATTGAAGAGGAAGGTAAATTGAGGGCGACGGAGTTCTACCAAGTCCTTACTGAAGGGTGCCAAAAGAATAAACAAGAAGTGGTCAAGGAACTGGAGGAGAGGCACAAAGAGCTACAACTGGATGTAACCAATCGGGTGGAGAAAGTGTACACCGTCATAGATAAAGTCGACGGACTGACCCGAGAAAACCGAGAAAAAATCCAGGGAATCAGCATGCGAGAGAAACAGATGCAGGAAGAATTAGATGCATTAAGAGAAAAACCATATAATCACACACAATTCATAACCAGTGAACCTCGAGAAATGATTAATTTTCGTAGCTACCGGAGAAACCCGATAGAATTCCTTAAACGGGTAGAAGAGCTGATAGAGAAGAACAAAGAAACCAGATGTTCCAATGTAAGAAGTATGATCGACGAGATGTTTCGTGACACCCATGACAATTGGTGGACGGCCACAAGACCTGAGATAAATGATACTCAGGAATTCAAGAAACAGTTCAGGGAGAAGTATTGGTCCGAATCAACACAGAATGTGGTCCGCAATGACATCAGTAACGGAAGGTACGAGACACAAGGAGGACACACATTAACATCGTACTTTCTGGGAAAGGTATGTTTAGCCAGAAATTTGGAACCCAGGATACCGGAAGAATCGTTGGTGATACAACTGGGTTACCATTACGAAGAGGCCATCCAGAAGGCCAGGCGACAAGGCCAAATTAAAACAATCCAAGGAATGGTTAGCTTACTGGAAGACCTGGAGAACGACAACCAGTATCGAAAAAACAGGGTCACAAACCAAAGATACAATAAGTGGAATGAACACAATAATACACCTAATTTCCAGGGACCATACAATTATCCACAAGACAATAATCGAAATAACTGGGGCCGGAATAACAATAATAATAATGCAGAACCAACATTCAATGGAAACGATCAGCATCGCCATCCAAATAACCAGCCTGGTAACCGAGAACAACAGAACAATCACCCAGGAAGTCCAAACAATAATAGAAACAGCCCAAATAATAACAACCGACCAAGTGAGAATTATCGAGGAGGAGGACCTGAACAACGTACCAACAGTCACCCCAATGACCACAATTATTACGGCAACCGGTATCATCCCAATTACCAGTACAACCGAGGACCCGGGGGCAATCCAAATAGGAATGACAATCGACGTCATGTAAATTTTTATTAATGGTAGAAGGCGGAATAACCACCGAAGATACAATTCAAATTGGCACCAAGAGCCATGGTACAATGCATCCAACGAGACTGACAACAGACCATCAGTGAACAGGAACAATGAACCACTACAAAATGGAAATAACCAGCAAAATGTGCCACACAATGAAACGAACGACCAGCCAAGCAACCTGGCCGTCAGCCAGCAGCCACCTTTAAACTAAAAAGGTCAGTGATAAAGTATGAACGCCCTTCACATGACCAATCACTTGGGTTGATACGTCAAACAATGTCAGATACACAAACCAAAGGAATCACGATAATTTACAACAATTATTTAAAAAATATTCGAGAAGAACTTCTCGAGGAAGAGGCCACTCAATTACCACAGAACAATAGTGAAATTGTTCATATAAAGGCAACAATAAACGGTACCATAACCAGTATTCTGGTAGACACGGGGTCTAATATCTCTCTCATTAACCAACCTGAATTAGAAAGAATTCAAGCTCACTCTCGAACACCAATACCTACATTGCCAATAAATAATATAGTCATCATTGGCGCGACGGGCAAACAGAACAAAACAGTGAAAAAGCAAGTGTCATTGGAACTAGATAATCTAGAATCCACCATCTCCATTGTATTTCTCGTGGCAAATGGGCTGCCTTTCAATATGCTCATCGGATGTGATATACTAAGAAAGTATTCAGCAGTAATAAACCTGCAGAAAGGAGTAGTGTTGTTAAATTCAGAACAAGGAACCTGGTCCGCGAACATTATCAATTGTGTACCAAGTCCAACTGCTTTAAGCCAAAACACAGAACTGAAAAGTTATTATTGCCAGAGGCATGAGCCAGATGTTACCATAGTAGAGGAGGAGGAGCGTAAGACCTTATGGAACCAGAAGTTGGAAGAGATTATCACCTTCCAAAGGGAACGGCCTATGCAGGAGATTAGTAAACAACAATCCAAAAAATTAATCGCCATTTACAGTGAATATCAGCATGTATTTTCGAACATCCCCGGAAAGGTTAAGGGATATCAATGTAAAATTCAATTCCGAGAACCAGTGGACTTCCACCGGAAATCATATCCAATAGCACATTCTCTAAAAAACGAAGTTAGAATGGAAATAAACAGAATGATTGCCGAGGATATAATTGAGTACAGTCATTCTCAATATACCAGTCCCATAGTTGCCATCCCCAAGAAAAATGGCAAGGTGCGAATCTGCCTCGACGCACGAGAAATAAATAAGATGATTATAAATGACAGAACCTCACCAGGAGAAATAGAAGAAATTCTGAAGAGATTCCACGGAATCAGATATATTAGCACTTGGGATACTGTATGTGGGTATTGGCAGGTAGAGCTGCACCCACACAGTAGACAATACTTAGCATTCTTGTTCGACGGTAGAAACTACCAGTTCAAAAGACTACCATTTGGACTAATAAATTCAGTAGCAGTGTTCGTGAAGTGCATGGACCAAGTGTTAGGTCAAGAGGCACTGGAATTTACTACAGTGTACGTTGACGACCTACTTATTACGTCAGCAAACTGGGACGAACACTGTGAAAGAGTCAGACATGTGTTGGAAAAATTATCTAACAACAACATCACACTTAAGTTAGACAAATCAAAGTTCATTGCTAAAGAAGTAAAATTCTTAGGATTCAACCTAACTGAAGAGGGAATCTCTCCATCCCAAGAGAAGGTTGACGCCATACAAAATTTCCCATCACCAAGAAACAAAAAACAGTTGCAATCCTTCCTAGGGGTATGTAATTACTACAGGAAATTTCAGACCAACTACTCCCACCTAACAGCTAAATTTTCCAAGCAATTATCTTCAAAAGAAAAATGGACGTGGGGAGTGGAACAAGAAGAAGTGTTTAAATTAATCAAACAAAAATTTGTTGACACTGTTATTTTACACCACCCTAATTTTGCAAAACAGTTCTATCTAAACTGCGACGCTAGTGATGTAAGTCTAGGCGCAGAATTATACCAAGAAGACGAAGATGGCAATCACCTAGTCATTAGCTTCGCCAGCCGAATAGTCAATAGCTGTGAGCGTAACTATAATGTTACAGAAAAGGAGTTGCTCAGCATAGTATTCGCGTGCGGCAAGTTTAGGACGTACATACTTGGATATAATATAACGGTCCGAAGCGATCATAAATCAATATCGTTTCTAAAACAATGTAAGTTGAATCATGGCCGACTTACTCGATGGATACTTGCCTTGCAAGAATACCACATTACATGGGAATATATTCCAGGACGAAAAAATATAGTGGCTAATGTTTTGTCCAGAATAAATGTAGTAAATCAGACATTTGAAGGAGAAAAGGGGAAGATAGCAAAAGTGTATTATATGTTGAAGGATAGAAAAGACCTGGAAGATATTATGAACCAAATAGTGTTGCAACAAGAGCAAGATACAAAAATATCCAACATCAGAAGAAGACTGATGGAGTCTGAAACCATTATTAACCAATTTTACTGTGTGTACAACAATATTTTATTTATGAAAACAAGAAAAAACCAAGATACTTGGAAACTGGTAGTCCCTCAATCATTGGAAAATCAAATTATCAAAGATTATCATGTGAGATACGGCCACATGGGAACAATTAAAATGGTAAAAGCATTAGAAGAGGATTTGTTTATAAAAAATCTTGCAAGAAAAGTAAGTAAAAACATAAAAACCTGCACATTGTGTCAGATGGTCAAAACCAATAACGAAAGGAAGGATGGAACGATGATACCCATCACATCAAGTGCCAAATTAGAGAAGGCGTTCCTCGACATATGTGGACCATTCCCACGTAGCGGAGGACGACACGGCTACAAATTCATTGTTATCATACTTGACCATTACACCAAGTACACCAAATTATATGCTATAAACAGAGCCATAACAAGGAAAATATTAGACATTATCAAAAATAAATACATTATAGAAATTGGAAGACCGTGCATGTTAATAACAGACCACGGAACGCAATTTAAAGGAAGAAAATGGCGAGAAGAGTTATTAAAATTAAATATTAAAACTTATAAAACATCAGTCTACCACCCTAGCAGCAATCCTGCAGAAAGAATGTTGAGGGAGGTGGGACGCATTCTGAGAACTTATTGTCATAACAACCAGAGAGAATGGTACAAATATTTACCTTCAACCGAAGTGTTTTTAAACATTAGTTACCACCAATTCACTGAGAGTACGCCTTACTTGATGATGTTCGAGAGGAAGCCAAACAGAGAGATACAAGAGATAATAGAATTCCCAAAAGACCCAGAAGACCCGTATGACAAAAATAAATGGTACAGCCTAACAATAGAAAAAATTGAGAAACAAAAGGCCAAATATGCAAAGAACCAGCCCAAAATAATAAAATATAAAGAGGGAGAAAAAATACTAATCAAAAATCGTGAACTGCCAAGTACAATGGAAGGTATAGCAAAGAAATTATTATTGCTATACACCGGTCCGTATATCATCACAAGAGACAATGGTAATAACACTTACCAAATCAGTAATATCAATACAAGGAAAATCAAGGGAGTTTACAATCAAACTTCAATAAAAAAGTTTTACGAGGAAGAATAAAACCATTGTGAAATGAAACAAATTTCAAAATTCTAAAAGAGATTATAAGAGCAACTTACTCAAATATTTAGATGATGTATGCGGAACAATAAAAAGTTTTAATGAAAAAAAAAAAAAAAAAACAAAGGAAACAGTTACACAAATTCCTTTCAATTTAAATCAGTTTAAAATATAACAAAAAATTGAAATATGAAGTATGAAGTAAAAAGTGAGATAATCAGGAATAAGTTACACACATTCCTATGTAATAAAAATGTAAGAAGCACAAACTTACAATTATAATTAAAAACAAAAAATAGCTAAAAAGGAATACGCTACAAACATTCCTTTAAGGTAAGACCATTAACTTACCAAAGAATTATCAAAAATGATGTTGAATACAGTGTAAAATAAACAAAAATAAAATCAAGTTCAAATTACTGAGATAAATACTTGAAATTATACTGAATCAAAAGTATTATCAGAAAAAATAAATAAAACTTTACCTGGTACAAGGAGAGAGAGAGAAATTGTATATAAAACAAATATACAAATATGGCTAAAGCAGAATCCTGCTAAATGACTAAAAAAATGTCTAAAACAATTAAAATGATCACAACGAGCATTGAAAACAAAATAATGAAAAGTGAGATATGATGAAATTAACATATGAATAAAGATAAAATTTCTCAATATAGTATATGAGTAGATGATAGTGTATAGTTAAGGTATAGCGGAAGGAAGAATGAGTAGTAATGATAAAGTGATCTAAAAACAAACCACAAGGTGGACAATCCCAATTATATTATTATATTATTATTATTATTAAGTCACAAGTTGACAAAGATTTAAGATTGACTGTTGAAAAGTCCAGCAATCTATGTGAACTGAGTAGAGAAGATGTGCCTCTAGTCTCAGAAAAATGAGTAGTAATGGGAGAAACCAGCTACTATATAAAGTTAGGGAAAAAATTTGTGTATGAGGGAATATGCACCAATGGAAATAAATAAATACAGATCCAAACAAAATGGAGTGAATTAAGTACGAAGAGAAATGGAGAATGGAGAAACAAACAAGGAAGAGAAGGAAAAAAGTTATCTATAACTGATAATTTCATAAAACACTATGCTAGTATTTTATTAAAATGATCAATTTTAGAGAAGAGGCATTATGTAACGATACAATTAAGCCAAATCTCGTACCAGTGATAAAAAAGATAATTCTTGATATAAAATTACTTCATATGAAATAAAATGTGTAAAAAATGATTAAAATGTAAATACTTTGACATGACGTACCACGATATTACCCAACCCAAGTGATTGAGCCAAAAAACACAAACATAAAGAAGGGAACCACGTAACATACTTATTAAAATGTAGATATTTTGACATGATTGAGCCGACAACCCAAACATACTTAAGAAAATGTGATTGACAAAACAATGATGGACATAGAACTAAAGGAGGACCAAACCAAGATGAAGAAAGAAGATGAAGATTATTGAAGAAGAAGAAGAAGAGGAAGAACGAAGAGGAGACAGATAAAACCCAAGGGGAAACTAACACACATATATAAAAGGGAAAGATTGTATGTTAAAGATAGAATACGGTCAATAAACCTTAAATAATTATATATTAATGAAACCAATGTTATTATTATTATTGATTTAACATATGTAACCATTTTTAAGACAATACAATTATAAAGCAAAGTAGTATAGGAAGAGTACATTAACCCTGTCAGAAAGGTTAGATTCAACCAAAACACAACTAGCCAACTACAATATACAACTAGCCAACTAGCAACTAGCAATATTGTTTATAGTAAACATAATACTAGAACAAAATAGTGAGAAATGGTAGGAAAAAGTATAGGGGTTACCCATTAAATAACACTAATTACAAAACAGTGAACCAAAGTGAAGTGTTTTAGTGAAGTGTTAATGCCCTATAAAATAGTGAAGGTGAAACATTCAAATTAGAATGCTAAGGAAATAGACACTCTATAAAACATTGATAAACCACCAATGATTAGAGTGGAATTATAATTAATTGTATACCTAGAAGTAATTAAAAATAGTATTTAAAATTAATATAAGGAAAGCATGTGACATATCAGGGAGAAAGCCCAGTACCATAACTTGTGTTAACATGGCATGATAGGATAGAAGTAAAGTTTGTTATTAAAGATTACATTTATAAAGAATACAACACCCCATGTTGAAAGGGGAATCAACCTTAATAATATTAGAGAAAGTGACAATGTTTATCACCATACTTTATAAGACAAGATAGAAATCAATGTTAGTACTAAGAATAATTTATGATTTATAAAGAATAGTTGATTCAATGTTAAAGAAGGAATATGACTGAAAAGGGACTTACAGTCCATAAACCTAACTATTATATTTTAAATGAAAAGTAATGAAAATTTATGTTGAATAATAATTAAAACACAAACAAATAAGTGAAGCCCATCAGGCTGAATTCAGAATGTAATTTAAAAAGGGAAATACACTAGAAAACAATCATGGCTGTTTGTAACTAGAAAAACAGTTAACTGCCAAGAACATTTTAAATGCAAATTGTATCAATTTCACAAAAAATCTTACTAATCTAAGAACAGTGAATGGACAATGATTGTATATCAGTTATTTCTACACAGAAATATTATTGTAATAATTTAATTCAAGAAAGATATGTTATTTTTTAAATGTCGACTAATTAGACTATAGTTAAAGTGTAACAAAATATGACCTTATGAGGTATCATTGTAAACTTTGAAAGGAAAGAAAAATAATAGTGATGTCATTTATTATCCCAAAGGAAGTATAAGGGAATAAAATCATTGGGAAAATACTTAATAAATTTGAATAAAAATTCAAATATCTCTAACAATGTAAGTAAAGAGTAATTAAACAAGCATGGAATTATTAGTTACTATGACAACTAGTCATTTGAAGCTTATTTTTCCGTTAAATTATACAGACGCTGAAGAAACGAAGCGTGGGTACGCCACACAAGAAATTGGACAAACTAAAACTTTAATTTAAACAGTTATAACAAGTCAACTAGTGAATTCAAATGATCCCATGTGAAGAGACGTCGATCTGTACAGAATTAATGATGACCAGGAACGAAACTGAACAAACTAATTAAAGAAAAAACCCAGACCAGTTTGAAGAAGACGCTGGAAGCCTACAACCAGCCCAAATTCGAAAAATACACGCCTACCCATGATGACCCTCCAACGTGAGACGAACTGATAAGTACCGAATAATTTCTTACTCCTAAAACCCCAAATCACTTAAATTATTTTCAAATGATAAAATTTCTCACTATTTAAAAGTAGTATTTTCTTTCAAAGGTAAAGGCATAATTTACTTATATTAAAAAACATTTATAAAGATAACCTTATTTGTAAACATAATTACTGTAACAGAAATACGACACTACGGAACAAATTGTACAAACACATTATAAATCCTAAGTACCTATAAGGTATAATAGTGTACTTTCTTTTCATGTAACCAACGTTTATGTCTATTTTCATGATCAAAAGAACTCCAGGTTTTAAAAACATAGTAATTTTGTTAAAGGGTAAATGAACGATAATGTTTTGAAACCAATTTTGCCAACTTGAGATATTTAGTGTTTCAAGCTCTAAGCCGGAGCATAATATTATAAATTTGTTTATGATTCAATTGTCATGTTTATTAATAATTAAATGTGTATTAAAAAAACGCAGTACAGTACATTACTATCTTGTTATTTCATAGGATTTTTTGTAAATATATGTGTGTTAGCGAAGTTGTAAGTCATAGCCAACTAGCGCTTGTCACGATTGGCCGAGTCGACAACCTGTTTAGCAGCGGGAATAATTCGAACGCCACAGCTGTCCATGCTAATACCACATATTACTTTAAAAATTAAATGTTTTAATTGTTTTAACAAAAACAATTTGGCGCCACCCGGGAATCGTAATCCCTATGATTTAGCAGGTAGGTTGTACTGGTGACATTGACAACGCTACGGACTCCAGTAGTGACGTCGATTTATGTAACAACCAGTGTGAGGCAAACACACTACATTCACACTAATACACCATATAAACAAGTGTGAGACATTTTAACAGGTACGACCTCGTTTACTCGTTACAATATACACACATACACGCACACACACATAATTAACAAAATAATAATTACATTTACTACAACCAAAACAAGCCTTATATGTCTAACAATAATAATAATAATAATTAATAAATTACAATATTACAATGTTGATGTGTAATATGTTAATAATAACATACTAAATGTAGACACACATCAAATGATAATTAATATGGTGTTAACTACATGTGTAAAATGGTACAACAAAACCTTGAATTCAACTCTTTTTAGTATTTTAGATAATAACAGAAGTAACACGCTTATAAAGCGCACATCCAGTGGAATTATGCCTTAACCAATTACATTTTTTTCGTCAAAATAATTTTTTAAAACAATTGTTCTTCAGAGTGTAAATTCTCTCCACTCACAAGCACTCAGAATGTTACAGTGATCACCATATGGTGGTGAACGACATACATCTCCCTCGCATTCGCACAAACACATAACATCGAAACAAGGTTTCTGTAACTATGAGAGAAATCTTTTAAAAAATTTAATTACACATAAAATTTAATTAACACTTTAATGATTGTTTATCTCAACTTTTTATGTTATAAACCACATACGTTTTTTAATAATTAAAAACAGAATATAATTTCCTACAATTAATAATACTTGATCAAATACAAAAGAATGTAGACACATCAAATGATAGTTAGTGTGGTATTAAAAAAAACATGTATTCTGAATTAAAGTCATTTTGATATATTAGATAACAACAGACGCGACAACGGTTACGAAGCGGACATCCGCTAGAGTCATGCCTTGACCACTCATATTTTTTACCAGCGAGGTATACGCTGTACCAGTAAAATTATACATCATATAGTATATCTGATTAACCGGCTTTGTTTTAGCAATTAGCAAATCTTTTATTTGAAGATATTCAATATTATGGTTGTTACAATAACTAATTGATGTTTTGAAGGGTTTGAAAACTCATTACGAATAAATACTTTCATTTTGTAAATATTCTTTTCGTTTCGTATTGATATCCATCTACTCAGTGTCTTACGATTATTTCTAAAATTATAATCGAATTTAATCATGTCGCATTGACAATATAATCTATTATTACCATTTATTTCTCTGTTCAAAAGTTTGTCTACAATATTAGATCCAAGCAACACCTTGTTCTTTCTCTGAAAATGAACAGTTAACATTAAAAAACGACAAAAAAATAGAGAAGTCTACTTCATCATTTAAAAACATTTTACTATTAATGTTATTATAATACTATTATTATTATAATAAATCAATCCTGTTCTCGTTTATTTGGTCTGGAAAAAAAGAGAAAATAATTAATACATAACCACTTCTGTATAAGTAATTATTAGTGGTACTGAAATATCATACTCACATAATCAATATCCAACTGTTCGCTCACTTTCTCGTTCGCCAGCGGAGTGTGTGAGGTTACGCATAGTGATAACACACAAGGCTTCACAGCTTTCAATTGCTCCTCTGTAAATACGTCACACCATCTTTTAGGTAGGTATACATAGCACAGTTTATCCTCCGGCTGAGGACAGGCTCCGGTATCTTCCAAATCTACCACAACTGACTCCCCGAATTTCGTTTTCACAAATTTCATGTGAATTATATGATACTTTACTCCTAAAGAAAGACTTGACAAGTCTCTTTTTGGTAAACAATTTTCAACTGTCTTCGCGTTCGCAACGATTCCTTCCATGGCGAGTACTGATGACTGCACAGGGAAACACTGGCATATTTATTCTGTTTCCCCCGACCACGTTCTTTCCTTCTAAAGAGTCATCTCCTTCGGTCACGACCGGACGACGACACCCTACCCCGCACCCCGCACCTCCACCGCAACGGTAACGGCTATAATTTTGCTTCCTACCCCACCCCGCGTCGTCACGTGCCACCATCTGCTTTCGGTCACGACCGGACGATGACATCCTACCCCGCACCCCCACACCGCACCCAGAGCCTCACCACCACCCCGCACCTCGCCAACATATTTTGTTCAATTACTTTGCCTGTCGCTCCGCAACGACCGGGTTTACCCCCCACCCCACCCCACCACACCCCGCACCCCACTCGAGTCCGTCGGTCACGGTCACCCCGCACCCCACCCCGCGTCGTCTCGCACCACCATCTGCTTTCGGTCACGACCGGTCGTACAACCCAGCCCCCCCTACCCCGCACCCTACATCCCGCGGGAGGCGACTCAACGAGCGCGCTTCGGTCAAGGTCGCCGGCATCCTGTACTCCGCACCTCGCCTACCTCTCGGTCACGGACACCGGCTGCAACCTAGCTCCCTACCCCGCACCACCATCCCACACCTTTACCCCGCACCGCATCGGTCACGGACGTCGGCTTCCTACACCGCACCCCCACCCCACCCCACCCACCGCAACGCGCGTCGTCGGTCACGACCGGACGACTACCTACCCCGCACCGCTGCTCCTCGCGAGGCCGATCGGTCAAGGGCGCGCGGCGACAGCGTCACCGGTTACCGGACTGTCTATATAGGGAACCGACGACGCGAAGCCGGCCTCACTCCTTTCACAATGACCGACAGCAGCAGCAGCAGCAGCGGCAGCAACAGAGAACACCGTGCTATCAATGGTAATGTAATTACTATAAAATTTATGATACTTGACAATACACTAAACACACAAACAGTGTTATTAGATTACAAACGCACGATTGTTGATAAGATTTGTAGCGAAGCCGTAGCATTAAATAATTATATAAAATGGTATTTAGCAGTTCGTGTATCTTTTAAAAAATTAATAAACACCGAAAATATTTATTGTAATGCGGTATTCAGATCGCGTACAGAACTTAAGTCACAGTATGACGATATCGATGAACAGTATTCGATAGCTAGCGAGAAAATAATGGAATCCGTTGACAAATTCACGCGTGACGGAAGCGGGTGGGTCGAAAACGGTGTCGAGTCGGTGGAACTAAATATTACAAAATACAATCCTCTTGTGGGGTCGAGCTTTCTACCTACACCATCGAAATTGTCACACAGTAGAAAAGGAATTATTAATGTGAAAAATTTAGAAGATGAAAAGTGTTTCTTGTGGTCTGTGCTCGCCTGTATACACCCGATCGCGTGTAACCCGCATCGCGTTAGCCATTACCTTCCGTACGAAGAAGAAATAAGCATGAAGGACATACCTTATCCCGTCGCAGTCAATAAGATAAAACGTTTTGAAAAATTAAACAAAAACATATCCGTTAACGTTTTTGGCTACGAAGACGAGGTATATCCTTTACGTATCACTGAACATCGCGGTAGAAAGTACCACGTAAACCTACTGCTACTGTCCGACGTGAACACTACTCACTACTGCCTCATACGGAACCTTTCGCGTATGCTTTCGTCGTTGACAAAACATCGCGCCGTATCAGTGTACTGCAACTACTGTCTACACAGATTTTCGGAAAATAAAGATACTAACGCGGCGCGAAAACGAGTTGAAGAACACGAACGCAACTGTTCTCAGCACGGAGTACAGAAAGTAAAACTTCCTGACGAGGACGAAAAGTGGATGTATTTTAAAAACTTTTCACTTTGTCACCGCGTACCTTATACGGTATACGCTGACTTCGAATCGTTTATTGTTCCGACCACCGGTAAAAACGTGGCACATCATATACCAGCCAGTTTCTGCTATGTGATAGTTGACTGGATGGGAAACGCCGTCAAGGAACCTGTAATATACCGCGGTAAAGACGTGGTGGACACGTTCCTTCGTATGCTTTTAGCCGACGTTCAACGACTCGATAAAAAGTTTAATAAACCGATCCAAATGACAGCGGCCGATGAACGGTCATTCCGAAACGCCACTCACTGTCATCTGTGCAAGAAGCCGTTAACGGACGACACGGTTCGAAATCATTGCCACATAACGGGTAACTATTTAGGCGCTGCTCACAATGCGTGTAATATAAATTACAAAATACCAACACACGTTCCGGTTTTTTTCCATAATTTAAGTGGCTATGACTCGCATCATTTGATGCAAAGTTTCGGAAAGTACAAGGAAGATGAAATAACGTGTATCGCTACTACAAGCGAACGTTACATCTCCGTTACACTCGGTCAGCTCCGGTTTCTCGATTCTCTGCGGTTCATGAACGCGTCACTTGAAAAACTCGTCTCCAACTTATCCGCGGATAAATTTAAAATCCTTAATCAATTTTACACGCGTAATGTTGATTTACTGTTGCGTAAAGGCGTGTACCCTTACGAATACGTTACGGACGATTTAAAATTTGACGAGAGGCAGTTACCGGACCGCGTACATTTTTACAACGGGTTGACAGAGTCGGATATAAACGAAGAAGATTACGCGCACGCTCGAGCGGTTTGCTCGGCTTTCGACATGCAAACGTTCGGTGATTATCATGACCTTTATTTAAAAACGGATGTACTACTGCTTGCAGATGTATTTGAAAACTTTCGAAACATGAGCCTGCAGTACTACGAACTCGATCCGTGTAACGTTTTTACCACCGCCGGTTTAGCGTGGAACGCGATGCTGAAAATGACAGGAGTTAGGTTAGAGTTACTCCGCGATATAGACGTACACCTGTACATTGAAAGAGGTATCCGTGGCGGCTTAGCAGCAATTTCTAATCGGTACGCCAAGGCCAACAACCCGTACATTCCCGATTATGACGCAAGCAAGCCGCATAACTATTTACTCTACCTCGATTGTACCAACCTGTACGGAACGGCTATGACACAACCTTTACCACTGTCCAGTTTTCGATGGTTGGAACGTACAGAGATCGATACGTTGAACGTGCACGCGTTACGTGACGATGATGACACCGGTTATATCCTAGAAGTCGATCTGGGGTATCCACATTACCTACACGACTTACACAGTGACTACCCTTTAGCACCCGAAAAGTGTACTATTACGGACAGTATGCTTTCACCGTACTGCTATCGCATGAAGCTGTTAAAAGACTTTGTGTGTAGTAACGGTAAGGTAGAGAAACTGATAACGTCCCTCGAGGACAAGACAAAATACATTGTTCATTACAGAACATTGAAACTCTACCTCGAACTAGGAATGGAGTTGAAAGCGATTCACCGTGTGTTAGCATTCACACAGTGCGTATGGTTGAAACCTTTCATCGATTTTAATACGGAGCGACGAAAGGAAGCCAGAAACACCTTTGAAAAAGACTTTTTTAAGTTAATGAATAACGCGCCGTACGGTAAATCGTTGGAAAACGTACGGAAGCGAATCGATTTCAAGTTAGTTCCAAACGAGAAGAAACTTCACAAACTAACCGCTAACCCCAGGCTACAACATTTTTTCATCTATAACGAGGACCTGGTAGGTCTCACGATGAAAAAAACGTCCATTACACTGAACCGACCTTTGTACGTTGGGTTCAGTGTATTGGATATTAGTAAGCTGATCATGTATCGGTTCCATTACGGATTCACGATGAATACGTACGGGTCACGTGCACGTCTATGTATGACGGACACTGACTCTCTGTTGTACGACATTCGCACCGACGATGTGTACAAAGACATGGAGGAGCATCTCGAACTCTTTGACACGTCGGAGTACCCTAAGGCACATCCGTGCTATAGTGAAACAAACAAGAAAAAGTTGGGTACTTTTAAAGACGAAACAAATGGAATACCGATACTTGAATTTGTCGGGTTGCGCGCAAAATGTTATTCATTCGTTACGGCAAACGATAAAGAGAAAAAGGTAGCGAAAGGTGTGCCACGTTCCGCGATAGCTACACAGTTGAAACATCAACTTTATAAACAATGTGTAAAGACCACTTCTCAAACTTATACTACGGCGCAGACTATCCAAAGCAAAAAACATAACATATACACAAGAAAGCTTACAAAATTATCGCTGTCACCGTACGATGACAAACGATATGTCTTGGATGACGGTGAAACAACACTGGCGTACGGTCATTATAAACTCTGTCAATCCAGACGCGAGATAATTCAGCAAGCGAGAAAATCCGTTATAAATTATGCGTTTGATATACGTTGATATAAGACTCGCTTGCAGGAGCAACACACTGTCAGTAACGACGATGAAGTCGGTGAGGTTTAGTGAAAACGTAACGGTATATCTCGTACCAAAATTTTGCGATTCGCGTTTCGGGTGGCGATATGGAAAACGTACGCAAAACTATTGCAAAAGAATTGCACAGACCGGTGAGAAGGAACTTTCCCAGACGTGCGGTGGAGGTGAAGGGGTTACACGATCTCTACCAAGCGGATTTGGTGGAAATGATACCGCATGCCAAGTTGAACAAGGGGTACAAATATCTAATGACGGTAATAAACGCATTTAGCAAGTATGCATATGCGATTCCCTTAAAAACTAAATCGGGTGTTGAAGTAGCACATGCTC
This sequence comes from Magicicada septendecula, assembly GCA_034769895.1. NCBI lineage: Eukaryota > Metazoa > Arthropoda > Insecta > Hemiptera > Cicadidae > Magicicada > Magicicada septendecula. The sequence continues at coordinate 263,116,546 of CM068368.1, read as the reverse complement.
TCGAACCAATAATTGTAAAAAATAAAATGAAATACCTGCAAACGGATAAGGGGAAAGAGTACTTTAACACTATCGTACAAGCTTTACTAAAGAGATTCAACGTCAAACACTATTCAACGTATAGCGAGAAGAAAGCGTCCATCGTAGAGCGATTTAATCGTACGTTGAAAACGAACATGTACCGCGCGTTCAGCGAGCAAGGCCATTATCGGTGGTTGTCGCTTTTGCCTAAACTGGTGATGGAATACAACGACAGAGTGCATAGAACTATAGAGATGAAGCCGCGACAAGTCGACAAGAGCAACGAGCAAATTGTGTTGGAACGAATAAGAAAAAATACCGTACCGCGGAAAGTGAGCAAGAAACATAAGTTTAAAATAGGCGATCGAGTGCGTATCAGTAAATACAAAATCACATTCGCTAAAGGTTATACACCAAACTATACGAACGAGATATATACAGTGCACAGAGTTCAGCCAACCGTACAGGTTACGTACTTGTTGAAAGATCACACGGGTGACGTTGTGGAAGGTGGGTTTTATGAACAAGAATTGAGTAAAACCAGCGTTGGTGATGTGTATCTCGTTGAAAAAATATTACAACGTAAAGGTGATCGCGTGCGAGTGCGCTGGCTCGGCTTTGACGGTAAACACGATTCGTGGATACATAAAAAAGATCTGATATAATAACATTACCACAGTATTTAACCGAACGTAAACGAGTTAAGATGAAGATTGAACAACAATCGTTAAAGTTAAATGTTAAGAACGTAGACTCTGCTAAGTACAACGGTGAAGTTGCATATAATAAACACAGTCCACTGTTTCCAAACACAGTTCGATGTATCGTGTGCGGCGGGTCATGTAGCGGGAAGTCAAACGTTGCCTTTAACATGTTATTCGATTCAAACGGACTGCGATTTCAGAACCTGTACGTGTTCTCCAAATCGTTATTTCAACCAAAATATCGTATGTTGGAAGACGTTTTTAATGCTCTCGCTGACGAAGGAATGATGTACTTCACATACAGTGAAAACGATGAAGTACCACCTCCGCACGAAATTGTACCTAATTCAATCATGTTGTTCGATGATGTGGTATGTGAACGGCAGAATAACATACGAAAATATTTCGCTATGGGACGGCATAGCGGTGTGGACACTTTGTACCTTTGTCAGACGTACAGTCTGGTGCCAAAGCAACTGGTGCGTGATAATGCCAATTTCTTGGTTTTGTTCAGACAAGATGATCTCAATTTACGTCACGTTTACAACGATCACGTTAACACAGATATGAAATACGAAGAGTTCAAAGCGATGTGCGCCGAAGCGTGGAAGGATCGTTACGGATTCATAGTCATCAACAAGGACTCACCGATAAACGCGGGTAGATACAGAGTGGGTTTCGATCGTTTTATACATAAATAGAATAGTTTGTGCGAGAAAGTCATCAGTGTCAAGATGGATGACAAGCAATTGACACATGAAATCGATGCAATTAGCGATAACATAAGACAAAAGTATCGCGCGTTGAAACATGACATCAGAGAGAGCGATGAAGCGTTAACGAGAAAGTACAAACCTCTTTTGGAACCGTTAACCCAGATTTCGGAAAAGTTGAATGTCTCCGGTGATAAAATTAAAAAAATAAATGTTGAAGATGAAGATACTAAGACAGCTGTCGAGATGACACCACCACCATCACAACCTCGATTCCTTAGAACGGAAGTGTTGACACAAACTCCTGATGTCGAAACATCGAACGTGACTCTTGAAGAGTTTTTAGCAACACCCGAAGGTCGACACGAAGCACAAGAAAACGTTGAACAGTCTGTCGAAGTTCCGCTCGCGAGGAAATACTTACTACTCGCTTTATCTGATGATCGAGAAAAAAAGTTGGATCATACGTACGGTATCCGTAACGTTGCAGACAAATGGATGGTGGGAAATTCGGTGTTGGAGATCAATCAAGACGACAGCTTCTACATAGCTGGAAAACGATACAGGGGTACACCGGGTCTCTACGAACTTATGTTTATGAAAGAACCCAACAAGAGCGTCTACGATGAAAACGATTTAGCAGCGTACAAATCTATACTGTCGGACACTAACGCACATAAACATTATCATTTACCCGGTGCTAAAATAAATACAAACAAAGGTGTAAAGTACAGAGAGATAATCGCCCGATTGTTCCCACCGCGCAGCGGACGTGGTATCGATTACGTACACTGGAACGATCCCAACGAACTGGTTGAACGGTTGAGACTGCTGGTAAGTTCAAAACGCGCCGGTCACACCGGACACGACAACGAAATCATCTCCGTTGTGGAGGAATTACGTGAAGCCAACATTATCGTATAAATTTTATGAACGTCGGTGTAACAACTCATTGACGTCAACACTGTCAACACGTGCGGGTTAGATTTGACACCTGACTTTGAAGTCGAAAACGAGAGACTGAAAACCTTTACATCATGGCCTGTGCATTTCATCAGTCCAACCGCTATGGTTGCCGCAGGCTTTCATTACACAAATGAAATTGACAGGGTTCGATGTTCATTTTGCGGTATAGAAATCTTTCGTTGGAAAGAGGGTGACGATCCGATTGTGTTACACACGCGATGGTCACCACAGTGTCGTTACTTAAAACGGTTAGCACATCATTTGTAGCGTGCAGTCGTACAATGGTTGTGGACAAGTTCGGGAGACATCAAAGCGCCGTGAGCGTGCGACGAGAAACAAAAAGACAATTACGCGATACTGTAGGATTTAAGATTACGAATGATGGGCATATAGATGTTGAAAACAAAAAGATCCGCAATCTGAACGAACCGGATGTGGATTGCGGACACATCGTCTGCTACTCGATGATGAACGTAAAAGCGTGGACGTTAAAGGGTGTAGATTGAAAAATGTTGATACTCCTGTAGACGTTAAAGACGTAGTCAACAAATATTACGTTGATGACAACTGTATACAACACTCGAGTCAAGAGAGAGGTGAGGTCATCGATGCACGTGATCGATGGGTAATCAACGTTCGAAGTCCGGAACAAGCGACCGATGCGGTTAACAAAAACTATGTAGACTCGAACTCATTAAAAAAGTATCGAACAGCTATTTGTTTGGGCAGAGCTGGTTGTCGGGAGTGAGTTCACCGATTTTTGCAGATGACGCGGTTAACGTAAAATACATGTTGCAGAACACCGTTAGCTTGGGCGAAGATGGTGTTTTCAAAGCAGCGGAAAAGAGAATAACAGACGTAGCGGATGGTTTGCGGAGAGCGATGCTGTTAACTTACAACAATTAAATGACGTGAGACGATACGTAAAGAGCGAGATGTATAAAGTCGTTAAAACATTTCAGTATCAACTGGATTACTACTTATTGAAATTGTCTAAGCCACGTAGTTCAGAAGACGAGTGGACACTCGACACGAAGGAAATAAAAAGGTTAATAGATGAATACGATAAAAACACAGAAGAGAAAGACTGGAGATCGGTTTACGATGTACAACAACGTTAAGAGGAAAAAGGGGTGGGGCGTCGGAAACGTGCTTAAAAACGTTGTACCGTCCGTTGTTTCGTCAGTTATCAATCGAGCGGTGGACGCACTACCTGTCGAATTACATCTGCCGGGTTACAGATTCTGTGGACCGGGCACGAAACTCGAAGAAAGATTAGCGCGTGGTGATCGTGGAATCAATCAACTAGACGAAGCCTGTCGCGAACACGACATCGGTTACGCTCAATACAAAGACAACGAAAGTAGACGTATTGCAGATCGTAAACTCGCGGAAAAAGCGTGGGGACGGGTAAAGGCTTTGGATTCGGGTATCAGCGGACGAGCTTATGCGACAGCAGTTGCAGCGGCCATGAAAGCAAAATCAGCAATAGGAAGCGGTCGACGTCGTAAAAATAAAAAGAATGTGAGTAGTCGTGGTCGTGGTGCTGGTGGTGGGATGAAGAAGAGGAGGAAGAGAACTGTCCGAACCGCTAGGAAAAAGAAGAGAACTGCGTCCGGATTGTATCTACGTCCGTACCGAAAAAACTAATTCACATACCGCTCCGCCCGTTGTCCGAAGATGAATTACGTGTATACGCAAAAAAGCTAAACATACCGTATTTTAGAGGTGTTTACATGCGTAACGCATTACCGGATACAGCGCCGTGGAAGAACGAAAGCGTCATCGTAAATTTGGACGACGAGAGCGGACCGGGAACCCACTGGGTATGTTACAAGAAGCGTGGAAATCGAGTGCACTATTTTGACGGGTTCGGTAATTTACGTCCACCTCTCGAGCTGATGCAATATTTTGGTGATACAGCCGACGTTCGTTACAACTATGAACGGAAGCAACCTCCTAACACGGTCATCTGCGGTCATTTATGTTTAGACTTTTTATCGTCTTCTGATCAGTAAACTTCAACATGTCGTCGCTAACGGTCACCGTGACGGGTACCGACGCTGCGAATCTCGTGTGTAACTTTTTCCCACCTCTCGAGTTATACGGTGAATGGTACGTTGGTCTATTGGATTTTACATCGTATAATTCAATACCAAACGTTACTGAAGGAAAAAATAATGCATTTCCAGTAAAAATTTCCAAGGATCAGTGGTCCGTCATCAAGTTGCCTACCGGCACCTACGAAATCAGTGATATCGAAACGTATCTGCAGAAACAGTTAGGCGAGAGAACAATCAGTTTACGTCCAAACAACAACACATTAAAGTGTGAAATTTACTGTAAGCATGTCATCGACTTTTCGTATACACCGAATACCATTGCAAGTATGTTAGGATTTAAGGAGAATCAGCAGCTGGAAGCGTATAAAACACACGAGTCGAACGTACCCGTCGACATAATCAAAGTTAACACCGTTCACGTACGGAGTAATATCGTACAGGGTGCGTACAAGGACGGCCAGGACCAGCACACGTTGCATTCGTTTTATCCGACCGTGGCACCAGGTTTCAAAATAGTTGAAACGCCGACAAACGTAATATACTTACCGGTAAACGTACAACGCGTTGACAACATAATTTTGTCTCTCGTTGATCAGGACGGGGATTTAGTCGATTTTCGCGGTGAAGTTATCACGATACGACTGCATCTGAAAATATGGGATTGTATTTCGGACAAACGTCACCTGTGAAAAGGGAGTGTGTACGAAAGAAACATGGTAGTCGGTGTTCAACGTTGAAGCGATTGACATCAAGGAACAAGCGTTTCTTACTTTCACTTGGATTCAAATTATACGATTAAAATAATGTCGGGTGAAATTCTAGCTATCGAACGAGGAGCGGCTTTCGATAACAGAATCGTTGAGTTCGAATATCGCACGCACACACCGTATGCTTCCACCCGATACGGTAACAACGATGAAATACGTATACCCATCCAACAACAGGATGTTTTCACTTTACCGGCGGAGAGTTTTCTGTACATCGAAGGAACATTGACCAAGGTTAACGCTACCGACACAGCGTTGAACGTGAAATTAATCAACAATGCAATGGCTTTCTTGTTTGAGGAGATCCGTTACGAAGTGTGCGGGGTGGAAGTAGATCGTACGAAAAACGTTGGAATTACGAGCACTGTGAAATTGTTACTATCGAGCAATGAGCATGAAAGAAAGCATCTACTCAATGCAGGATGGGTGACGACAACCGACGAGTCGTTGACAGTACACGAGAGTACCGGTGATTTTACGTTTTGTCTTCCGTTAAAAATGCTACTCGGTTTCAACGAAGACTATACACGCATCATGCTGAATCAGAACGCAATGGTGCTAAAAGAATCAGGTGCAACTGCAAACGGTAATCTCCTAATAAACAAAGTACACTGGAAGATGCCCTATGTGCGCGTGTCAAACAAGTACCGAATACCGCTATTGGAGCATATCGAGGAGGATCATGAACTGGTGATGCCGTTCCGCAGTTGGGAATTGCACGAGTATCCCGTTCTACCGACGACAAATCGACATTCGTGGACCTTGAAGACATCGTCACAGTTGGAAAAACCACGGTATGTGATACTGATATTTCAGACGGACAGAAAGAACAATATAGCGAAAAACGCGTCGGAATTTGATCACTGCAATTTAACGAATGTCAAGCTATTTCTGAACGATAAATACTATCCGTACGATAACCTGAACCAGGATATCGAAAGAAAACGTTACGCACTGTTCTACGACATGTATACACGTTTTCAAACATCATACTACGACCGTCGCAACAGAACGCCTCTTTTGACACCTAATGAATTTATAACGAAAGCACCGTTGTTTGTCATCGATTATTCCAGACAAGAATAACCAATCAAGTCGTCTGCCGTTGATGTGCGTTTAGAATTTGAATCCAGTAACAATTTTCCAGATAAAACCACCGCTTACGCTTTGATTATTCACGATAGGATAGTACAGTACACAGCGTTGTCGAATACTGTTCATCGTTTGTCATAAAAAACTTGTTCTCCCCTCTACCAGTTTATAAAGATAGGTATTAGCGATCTCTAGCTTGTAACAAGATCAGTCCGTCTCAACGATGGAAGGTGACTGTGGTAGCGGCGGCAGCAGCAGCAGCAGCAGGCATTGTGAGTATAACGTTTACTTATCTCTTGCATATCCTATTAACTCTTACACTAAGTTCGTTACCGTCGGACTGTTTAACGAACTCAACTATGAACCGGGTGTTTTGTTTACAAACGGAAAAAAGAAACGTATATTACTTGACTTTTCTGAGTGGAATTACTTGTTGATCTTTCGTGAACAGTTACTATCCAGTATGTTATTGTACGAAGAAGGTGAAAACCGTGAAAAGAAGAAGAGTGTGATGATCAGTCGTAACTTTGGGAAAACGTTTGTTCGGATTAAAGGTAGTAAGACCGAAAAATTTGTTTTCACAGAACCCGAGTGGATCCGTTTTGGTTGTTTATTAACAGTACTAAAGAAATATCTTGTTCGCTTGTTTTATGATCAAGATCACTTCAAGTCGTACATTAATCAGGTAGTAGCCAAGGGGTGTTATGTACCACCATGCTTCTTTTTCCCCTCGTTTTTTCGATTGGAAAGCAGTCGTCATGACCAACAGCTAACATTTGATCGTCTTTACGATGAACTGGTATTGGAAGGAAAAGTAGAGGGGGAATTTGAAAAAATTAACGTATTCGATGCGAACAAGTGTCACTCGGAAAAATGAACTTGAATAGGACGGTTATTGCCGAGTTTGAAGCGTTTCGTGGTGACAAAAATGAATATGTAATCAAAGAGTTCGTTGCAGTTGATATAACAACCGGACGTTTTGTTATCGTGTTGTTCGCTCCACCATACGAACGTGCACGACTGCACCTGAAATTTCAAAAAATCAATGACTGGTTGGAAACACATTATCACAGAATTCGGTGGAACGATGGTAATGTGCCGTACAAGAGTATGGTACGCATCGTTGCAGACTTTTTTTCAGACAGTTCTGTTTGAGAAGGGTTTGAGAAGGCAAATTTCTTACGACAGTTGTATCACCATGGTGAGGTGATTGACTTAAACGATATTCAAGCACCTGTAGTTCCTAGATCCTTTGTACCCATCATACAATGTCCTGTTCCTCATCGTCAACCCGTTACCACTCCCCCCTTACACTGTGCATTGCGCAAAGCTTTGTTTTATGCAGAATGGTTGCGGCAACGAAATAAAATATAGTCGGTTGTGAACATGTTTTCATCATGGTGTTAGTGTGAATGCTACGTGACAGAAATGTCCATAAATTTCCGTAGACGTAAATGACACTATTTCCGTAGTGTGTGCGTGAGTGTTAACCTTGACTACGTCACTGTCGCGGTAGAAATACTCATAAACGTAGTCCTGGTAGTTCGAGACGGGTCACTGGCACGGTAGATATACCTGTAAACTCGTCAAGAACCAGTATGGGTGTGAAAATTACTCATTACGGTACAGCAAATGTGAATACGCATCATGTATGAACAACATATACACCCGATAAAAAAATAAAAATAAAGTAAATAAATAAAAAATATATGTACTGCTTTTATACATTGACTTAGCATTGCATAGTGTATCTTATCATTATCTACCACTGTATTAGTTAATAGTACAGCGATAGATAACGTGGAGTAGGCCTGCTTTACGAATCTGTAAAGTTGGGGAAACCACGTTAAAAAAAGCGTAGCGGTCTCTCATTCGCCTCTGGCCGCTAGGAAGAGGATGAGAGGTAAAAAATAAAAGTATAAAAAATGTTTATTTATTTTTAATAATAAATAAACTTATATTGTGCTTTTATGGTTTTACACATAGGACAACAGTAGATATCACTCGTCCACCTCATAGTTGCAAGTAAGAGACGAGAAGTATAAGTACAAAAATAATTACAGTTAAACGACAACGGCCCCTTGGTGTAGTGGATGCATGCCGGTTTGGAGTACCGGAGGTCCCGGGTTCAAATCCCGGAGGGGCCATAATTTATTTTTTGCGGAAACAAACTGTCTCGCCTCGCAGTCGAACACATGCGTCATGTCGGGTACCCCCATCCGTTGATTTAAACATTTCGGGTGTTTACTTTCGGACACCAAGAGATTTCAGGTACCTCCATCCGTTGTTTTAATCATTTCGGTTGTCAAATATTGAACATCAAAAATTTCGGGTACCCCCATCCGTTGTTCTAAACATTTCGGGTGTCAAATTTCAGACATCACGCCCTCTACGTAGTCGTCGAACCAGCTATCATATCCACCCAGCCTCCTGTTTCGTCATAACCAGTGTTTTAAACATGCGTCATGTGGGCGTACCCACAAATTTCGGGTACCCCCATTCGTTGATTTAAACATTTCGGGTAACGGTACCCGATGCCCCCAAAATTTCGCGTAACGGTACCCGATGACATCGCCTCTGCGCGTCCGGGCAACCGCCGAATTCCGGGTACCCCCATCCGCTACACATTGTTTTCGGCTACCAAATTTTGGACATGCAGAAACCACGGCCTCCGTGACGTCTTGAAACAGGTTTTAGCCATGCGGACGCCAGCGACTTGAGCCTCTGTGTGACGTCATGAACTGGAACACGGAAGTGTTTCAGTCACACATACACACACATACAAAACAGTGACGTCACATGGACAGCTCGGACACCAGCTGCCAGTGCCTCTATGACGTCATGAACTGGAACCCGGTAGTGTTTTCAACTGGAACCCGGAAGTGTTCTCATACCCCCACTTTTATACTACTACGCTACATCGAGTCGTCCATTTTCTATTACTTCTTTAATACTGTAAAACTGTTTTACACAACACACTGTCACGACACGCAATGAGGGCTCCATCTTTACTTCACTATTCACCTTCAAGACGGTCACCTTTTTCTTTCCGCTGCGTAACATCAATCACCATCATATTACGGCCGCTAGATTACGGTACCGCTACCGTACCCGAGGAAATCAAAGCTTTAGTCAGCCTACGCTGGTAGTCCAGCCGCCTTCGTTAACCCGCCAAACCATAAGTTCAATTCGTGGCTCATTTTCAGCAGACTGTTATGTTCTATGTCACGACACTATAGAACTGTGTGTGAACAAATACTGCCTAGACAGCAAATGTCACGCAGTACTGTGGCATCAGGTATCACGACATGAGTGTTATCGTGTGATCAAGGGCCTCGATTTGGGGCTATATAAATAAGTGTAGTGTAGAATGAATTTCCCTTACAGGAGTGAATAATACTGACAAGGAAAGAGTTCCATATTTGTTATTTGGGGCTTGTGGTAGCCTACGTCATACAGTAAAGTTCTAGGACTTTTTATTAAATAATGGAAGGATCATTGCCACTGATCACGTCAAGGAGGTATGACAAAGGGTGATTATGATGAATACTTCTTCCACCGCTGACAGACGGAGAGTCGTGCTGTTTGGAGACAAATCAGACAAGTTTGTAAGAAAACAGATAGTGACGTACGTATTGAAAAGTTTCTAGCTTGTTTTATATACCGAAGATACACATGCGGGTGCATCTATATTAGTAATAATAAAGCATGGTAGTGAATGAAAATTGACAGTTTATCTCCGAGATATGATCGAATACGATGGACGTATATTTAATATTTCTAGCCAAAAAGATCACAAACTACGTCTGATCAATAGTACTTTAAGAATCAGGCTTTCAGGAAAATCGCAAAGCATTTACATTTATTTACAACATAAAAAATAATAAGACGCTATTTGTTCTCTTTTAAAGAAATATATTTTACTCGTAGCTATGAACACAATCTAGCATAAAATAACGAAAAGATGTTATTTGTTGTCAGTTATTACACTAATATAGTACCCAAATAACGATCTTATGTAGGCTAAGGTAAGCAATCAACGTTAAGGACTCAGGATGTTTTATATCTGATGAATATTATGTACTACAAAATAATGGACGACACAAATTCATTCTATAATAATTTAAATTGTTCGTAACATTGTAAATGCACAGCTAACATTCTAAAATACAGTAATAAAAAAAGTATTGGTAGAACTTAATAATAACAATCGTACTGCGCTGTAATCGTCTTACAAATGCTATATCGAAGGCAGCCGTTTTAAAAATTAAAAACAAAAAAATGTCTATTTTCGTCATGGTCAGCTGATAAGTGGGTTGTGTGGAGTGTATTTTGAAAATGGTCGAGAGTAGATTAAATCTACAGTATAGTGATAAAATGTTATTATTAAAAGAATACCAAATTGCGTTTGCATAGAAATGTTGATTTATAGTAACAAACCGTTAATTCTGACAAAAAAATGGTTGAACCAATATTTGACTATCAGTTCCGTTTGATTCTCATTGGTGACAGCACAGTTGGGAAAAGTTCGTTGCTGAAGTATTTTACCGATGGGAAGTTTGCAGAGGTATTTATATTTTTGCGGTTCATAAGTACCTTCATATTTTGATCTTAACTTTGTAATATAATAATATCATAACCAGTTAGGTTATGAATGGTACGTTACAAAACATCCGTATTGCGTTGTATTATGAAGCGTATTATGTTTTTTTACACGTTTATAGTGACGATAATTTACAGAATTCTCTTAACGTATATTGACATATATCTGTTTGATAATTGATATATAGAATTAACAGATTTTATTATTTATAACAGACAATAGACGTATTACTAACGAAGGCACTTAACTGAAAAATGTTATAATCATAAATAAAAATGAATTCTATTATGGTTAATTTTAATACTGTTAATCTGTATTTTATTAAATTACACTTTAAATTAATAAAAAGTTTAATTTTACATGATATAAAACTTAAATTGTATCATGAACCAGAGAAAACAATGTTTATTTATTTTCAGATATCTGATCCTACAGTAGGTGTTGACTTTTTTGCCAGACTCATTGAAGTTAGAGATGGAACACGGATAAAACTTCAACTGTGGGATACTGCTGGACAGGAGAGATTCCGGTAGAATTGTTATGTTGACTTTCATTTCCTAATGCAATATATCATCAGTATATTATTAAATATAATTATTTCACTAAGACTCGGAACACATTTTACAGTGTTCTGAGTCATAGTGAAATAATTATATTTAGTTAAGTAACGGACACGTCATGGACAACGAAATCCAAGAAGTATATTATTGTTTGTAATAGAGTTATAATCATGGCAATCAGTAATATCTTCTCTCTCAAACTAAATCATATACAGACTGGAAGGCGCACCAGAGATGGAATTTGAAAACCAGTAAGGTGTAGGGAAGTCACTGATAATCAAACTCCATAACAATGGGATTGCCAGGTGACTGTTCACTTATACCTATTTCCAGGGCAGCATTTATCTCACTTACACCACTGGGCCCAAGGCTATCTGACGCCCCCCTCCAACCGATAACAACTGATAATTTTTTCATACAAGTAATTTTAAGCTTATATTGTCAATTACTTTACAAAAAAAAGTGTTAATAAAATAAAAAGATGTACAGTTAAGAGAACAACTTATTTTTGGCATGAAATACATTTTACTTTACAGTGACAAAAAAGCCTATATGCATAAAAATTCAAAAATTATTGTAAATACATTTGTTTATCAAGTCTTAACTGTACCTAACTAATAACTGGTTTGCGTCTGGCCTTTTCATGAGCAAATTTGCTGATCACATCTTCATAATCTGATTTTGTTGTCAAGTCATTTTCGATTGCAAGAACAGCTAAGTGAATCAGACGATTTTGAGTTTGAGTTGACCGTAAATAATTCATAATCCTTGCTAGTGTAGAAAAAGATCTTTCAGCTGAGCAGACTGAAGTAGGGGTATACAGGTAAATTTTCAAAGCAATGGCAACATTAGGATACAAAAGTAAATTCTTAGAAATCCGAAGTCTGTACAAATGTGATAATGATAGTGATTTATCATCAGTATTAATGATTTCTTCCTGAAGAAAACTTTTTAGATGAATGCATTCTGTTCCAAAAGATTCTTCTATATCTGCTGGATATGTCTTCTGTAATCTGTCAGCAGCTTGCATTATATTTTCTAGATTAGTTTCCATAAAATCTGATAGAAGTGTGAATTTCTGAGAAAACTCAGTGTAAACTGACACTTGATATTTTAACTCTGTGAGCAGTTTCATTAGTATCTGAGTATAGGTGGTCTGCAGAATACACGAAGAACTTTGACTTTCTAGGTCTACTTCTGATTCACTATCTGACTCATCAAAAAATCTTGTACGCTATACACCTCTTTTAGGTCTAGTTTCCTCTTTTTCTGTTAATTGTTGGACACTTCTTAGTTTAGTTTCCGCAATGTTCTTGTAGACTTCGAATGAACATTTCATTTCTTCAACAAAATTAATAAGGGAGTTGTACAGCTTAACAACTGTGCCACCGGTCATTCTTTCAGACTATATTTTTTCCATTACATCTCCGAATCTACCAAAGATAACCCCCCATACAGTAGCCATGAAAACTGTTTCAGAAGAGGTAATTTTTCTCAGGATGCCTTTTGCCTCTTGCCTTGTAGTTGACTTTTCAGTCTTGTCTTCTGAAATTAATTTTAGGGCCTTAATAATAACTTCAAAATCTGTATTTAAACTTTTGCATGCATCTTCTCTGGCAGACCACCTCATAAGACTTAAGAGTTTTGATAGAGAGATTTCTTGAAGTAAAAAAAGATTCTAAAAGGTTCCAGCAATAGGTTGAAGCTTTGAAAAAGTTGTACAATGTTTGTAGAATGTCAAAAAAGTCAACAGCAAGCCTACAGCAATTTGCAGCACTTGAACCCACTAGGTTCAGAGAGTCGGCAGAGCATGGTACGTAAAATGGTAGGGAATTAACTTCTTTAATTCTTGCCTGCAAACCAGAATAAATTCCAGACGTACTAGATGTGTTATCATATGATTGCCCTTGAAGATTCCTTATGTCCAAGTCATGATTCTGTAGGAAAGTAAACATAGCTTTGACAAGCTCTTCACCTGTGCGGCCTTGATTTTTCATAAACTCAAGAAAATGTTAGGCCTATATAGGAACATCCTCATCTTCAGCATTCACATATGTACCTTAAAATAAAGGTTAGCTGATCACTGTGTGTTACATCAGGAGTAGAATCCACTATTATTGAAAAATATTGTGATTGTTTTACTTCTTTAATGATTTCATTTATGACGGTATTGGCCATTATCTTGCCATTATCTTAATTAGTTCTTCATAAGTATCATGCGATAAATAAGATGTTTTACCTTGGCCTGGGTTCCCAAAGCGATGTATGTGGCTTTTTAAGAAAGGGGTCGAATTCTGCAATAAGTTCCATACACATCATAAAATTCCCATTTTTTACTGAGCCGAACACTTCGTTTTCTCCATGAAACGCTAGTCCACGAGATGAATGTTTTTTAATGACAGCTACCACCCTCTGCAGAACACACCTCCAATATTTAACTTCCTCTTCTAACTGTCTCAATAAATGTTTATCAATTCTACTTCTTCTTTTAAACATTAAAACACATTCATGGTGAGATTGAGAATTCTCATGTTCTATCACTCGTTGGTTAGCATGCTCCCAGTCATTAAAGCCACTTTCACCAAATTGTGATTTTCCCCTAAAAAGCTTACAAGGGGCACAAAAAACTGAACCTTGGCTGCACGAATACACAAGATAATCTCGTTTTATTACATCTCCAGTAGCAAGTTTTCTTTCAAATAATGGGTTAGTTAAACATCTTTGCTTGTCTGGGTAAGCTCTCTCAGATGCACAAAAATCACAGTATAAATTTTGATCCATTCCACTTTTTACAAAATAATCATGAGTTCTTTCATTTATAACCCCAAAAATGGATCATTGCTTGGTTCAGAATTCTCACTCTCTTCTCCTGGAACAGGTTGGCCCAAGTTTTCGTCTAGTCCTATAATGCTTGAATCGTCATTATAAAGTTCACTATTGTTATTTGAACTCTGTGCTACACACTCCTCACTACTTGTTTTATTTTGAGCAGCTTGGCAAGCACTACTTTCTAGAAATTAGTGACGCGTTTTTCAAGAAAAAAGAATGCAGTTTTTGAGTTTGTAAAAGCACTTCATTTTCTTTCTTCTTCTTATCGTCTGCCAATTTTCGGTATTTAGCACCACTTAGCCATTTGCGTCTGTCCATTTCAGAGATTTAAATCGCACATTGCGAATAAATCCGACTTCCGAACTAACCTGCAAAGTTTATTCGCACTGTGTAAACAGACTACCGGTACGCAGTGTTGCCACCAGCTGACTACTGGTGGCTGCAAAATGAAATTTCTCTGCCCCTACGCTCATTCATCTGACTCAAAATCTATTTGTTTTCCAATTTTCTGCCACCCCCTAAAATTTGCCTTGCCGCCCTGGGCCCAGGTCTAGAAGGTCCATGCCTAAAATGGCCCTGCCTATCCCATATAAATAAACAAACCAATCTTCCCCTTCCAAGTATAAAATTTATAGTAGAGATAGAACAAGCAATGCACTACCATGCCTGGATATATTTGTTAACAGGAATAAGAACAGAATTGACACCTCAGCTTATAGGAAACCCATACATACAGGAAAGTGCATTACAAAAGGGTCTGATCATCCTGAACATGTAAAGAGAGGAGTAATCTGAATATTTACCCCTCTAAAAAAGCAATTAGAAATGAAAAAAATGATTTACATTTCACAATAATCAATATAGTATGGCACATATTTAAAAATATTTGGATAATAAAAAGCCATTTAACAAAATAGAAAAGGAAGTGAGAGGCAGTCTTGGCCTATCATACATCTGCAGCATTTCAAAAGGGTTAAAAGAATAGCCACTTCATTAAAATGACCTTTAATTCGTGCAGTAGAACAGAGAACTTCTAATGCAACGCCAAACCTGTGAGTTGTACAGATGAATTAATAATGGCATGTATAGCATATGTTGTGAGTGTGGGAGACCTATGCAAGTGTCCAGATCTTTAGGGTTATAGAAGAACACAGGAGAAATATTAAAAAATGGAACACGGTGAATTCAAAGATACCTTGCACGCATGTCCTGCAAAAACCAGGACAGGATTCTTAGGAGAATGAAATTTGAATAATGCACATATAAGTTGTGGGGATGCAAATATAAGGAAGCCTGTTTTATCTTGGCATGTGAAAAGTGTATGAGCCAAGCTAGTAACGACATACTATGCATGAAGATCCCAATAATAGAAAAACATGTCACGCATGAGTAAAGTGGGCCATGTGGAGGAGGCTGGATTTGTACTTCTTTCTTGGGTAGTTATAAATGAGCAGTGAACTGGGGGTCCACTTATTATGGAGTTTGATTCTAAGTGACTTCTCTTCGTGTACTGATTTACAACCTCCACTTCTGTAAGCCTTACAGTTTTACTTGGCACTTCTTTGTATGGAATTTAATTATAGTTTGATGGGGTAGCTCTTACAGATACCCAAATGTTTTGCTGTTGTTTTGTCTGTGTTTCACATTACTTGTTTGTTATTGTTGTGTTACAATTTACAGTTTTTCAGGTATGATATTTTAATTTTCATGTAAGTGTAATTGTATGACTACTACATTTGTGATTTTCAAAATGTAATTGTCGCATTATGGTAGAGTATAACTAGCATGTAGCATACCAGTGGATGTATTAAATTTACTCTGAAGATGTTTCAGGATTTTAGCAGGGCTGAAATGTTTCTTTTGGTGTAATAAAACTATTAATGATGGACAGATTATGAACCATTGTTGCATGCAGTCTCTAGTTGGAATGGCATATTCTCCTGTTCATTTAGTGTTTAACACATTGACTGTTAAAATATTACAAATACCTGTACATTACTAAGTATAAATAATCTATTGCTATTGGCAGATTGGTATTTTTGTAGGTTTGTCTTATTAGACGCATGAAACTTATCAGTCAGTGCTGTGTGTTTGTGTCTTATAGAAAAGTCTCTGGTGTAGTATTTATTTGTTTGTTTGTTTCCCTCAGTGTGACAAAGTGTGAGATTATTGTATAATGTTGACAAGACCTAGTGCTTAATTTTCAAAGCAAGGTATGTAATCTCAGTCAGATTTTCTTTTTTAGTTTCATTTGTATACTCACACGTTTCTGATCTTTCTTGCAAGTAATTATACTTGATACAAGTAACAGTCATTGATATACTGTTACAATGGTCTCCCTGATCGTCATATGGTACAGTGGAAAACAGAATACAAGAGACCAATGAAGTCACTAATCACCAGGTTTAATTAATCACAAATACATTTTATAATCAACTTGTACAATAATCTAAGCAAAATTTGTCCACATGCAATAGTAATATCAGCTAATAGAGTCCCGCACAATTATAACACTTTGCCACAATACTTCGAACCTCACTTGAATAAATCACCACTTAAACTGAACTGAACTGACCGTCGCTGAATGCTTACTTTACCTCAGTTACTGAACATCGTAATATACCAGTTAGTGACAGTGACAGTTTGTTTAAACGTGGTAAATCTGTGCTCCTTACAATTTCTTACAGTTTAGTGCTTTGATGAAGAGGTTATTGATTTCAGGTTATTGCCTTCAACATTTTTTTCTGTTTTGATAAAAAAAATCCATATTCAAATCTACCTTTCCATAATATGTGGTTTGGTCTTGCATTTTGTAAGAAGGGGAAAATTTGTTATTGGTGAGTTCTAATTTATTTCAAATACATGATTCCCCACACACTCTTTACGTCTACAACTTTACAACTTTTTTCTATCATTTAGCACTACAGATAAAATTACAGTAAAACCTTTCTAATTCGGATTATATGGGGCGAAGCCTAGTCCGAATTAGAGAAAAATCCGAATTATAGAATATTTTATAGAAATTCATACTACAGTATAGGTAAAGTGCCGTAAAAATAAATATTAAAACTACGTAAATATTAATGGAAATTTAAATTTATTGTACTTACAGAATGGATAACTAAATTCACATAAACAACAGTCTTTCACCATCAATGTTTTCAAGTTAAGTTCACACGCAAAAAGTTTATAAGTAATGCACACCTGCAATTATTAATGTACGTAAATATTAATGGAAATTTAATATTATTGTATTTTACAAAACAGAAGAATAAATAATTTCACGATACCAACAAAAAAAAAACTTCACTGACAGTGTTTTCACTTTAGCACACAAAGAGTTATGTAATATTAATGCCTGGTCCCTGAAGTTGACGGTTTTGATTCTTCCCGAACTGAAGCTACAGGCTTAAAAAAGGTTGAAATTGTAGACTGTTTTGCCCTGTTGTATTGTTTTTTAATAATTTCTTGACGCATTTCTTTGATGATTAAATAGTATTTTTGAAATTTTGGGTCAGTGTCAATAAAGTTAATAACTGCATCGAGATTTTCCCACACCTTGGAAAGTGTAGGCATAGGAACATTATCGTCATCCTCTTCATCGTCACTATTATCTCCAACTTCTTCTTTCTGACCTTGCATTTGATAGACGATCTCTTCCTCTGTTAAATTCTGGTAGCCTACGTCATCTTCATCGGCTCCCAACCATTCTCTTATGTCTTCAATGTTGGTAGCTCCAAAAGCACCTACATAATCTTCATCTTCCAAACCTTGCAGGTCGATCTCTGGCTCTTTATCGTACAAAACCTTATTCCATGCATTGCATAATGTAGATATTTTGATCTCATTCCAGCTGTTTGCCCAATTATAAATAGTACTTTTAATACTGTATTCCTTTATTTTTTTAAGAGTTTGTTCACCCCTATTGTCCATTTCTTCATCGTCCATAAAAAATACCATGCATTCGTCGAGTTGTTTGCGTCTGTAAAGGAGTTTGCAACTGAGGATTACTCCCTGATCCATTGGTTGGATAAGCGAAGTCGTATTGGGAGGCAAGTACATAGTTTTGATTTTTCCATCGCTGCTAGTCAATAAATTACCGGAGGGATGAGTAGGAGCATTGTCTAATATCAACAAAGCTTTAACATCCTCTTCTTTTATTTTTAAAACATCTAGCTGGAATTTTCTAACCTCTGGCACAAAATTATGAAAAAACCAATCGCTGGAAAATTTCTGAGTAAACCATGCAGTCTTGTTTGCTTTGTAAATAACTGGTAGGCTTTCCATAATGTTTTTAATTGCTCTAGGCTTAGCTGATTTTCCAACAACGACGGATGTTAGACGGTGAGACCCATCTGCGTTTGCACATAAGAGAGCAGATAGTCTTTGTTTATTTACCTTTCGGCCTGGTGTGGAATTGTCCATTCTATAGGCCTGAGTATTCTGAGGAATGGATCTCCAAAACAAGCCTGTTTCGTCACCATTATAAATTTGGGAAAGAAGAAGTTTTTTCATCAGTAATTACTGCTTTAAGTTTTTGGTGAAACGGTTCGACACTAGAAACATCGGAACTTATCTTTCCCCAAATATTTTCCCGTTTACAATGGAATGCCGCTGCCGAAATTTAAAAAGCCATCCTGTACTAGCTTTAAAATCAGTTTCTCCCAATTTTTGAGCGAATCTTTCTGCCTCTGCCTGTAATTCTACACCTCTAACCAACTGAACGTTGCTGCTTGTACCAAGTGTATACAGCATCGTCAATATTACTGAACTTTGCTGCAGTCGTTCGTTTTCTTTTAACAATACTCACATTTAGCGTATCTTGCTTTAAAACAAAATTGGAATTTTTTTCTGTCTTTTTTTATATCATAAAACGTATACTTACTAATTCCAAACTCGTTTAAAATATTCTGCACAGAATAACCAGCGTCTGTTTTACTCAACACTTTCATTTTAAACATAATTATTAATAATAATTAAACATTCATTTTGTCTTCTAAAGTTAGAGTCTTGTATTTACCTCTAGCACTCATATTGTAATACAGTACTGTAAATTAATACTAAACAGTGTTTGAAGAAAATGTGGTTTGAAAAGCTGTACGCAACTAAGAAATAACTTCAGTACAATAGAACGCACACGAATACAATAACAATGACGCACACACTACCAAAGCAGCAGTTGAAACTGGACTAAACCCAGTCGGGGTGGGGGTGCGTATCGCACATTTTGCCAACATAACACTTTAAGAATTCCCTAAAGGCAAATGTTTTCACAAAGAATTCACAAAATTAATTTTTTTTTGTGAATTATAGTTTTTTTTTTTTTTAGGGAGTCCGAATTATCGTAAATTCCGAATTAGAGAAGTCCGAATTAGAGAGGTTTCACTGTATTTTAGTTTTGACGCTTGGATTAGATGATACTTTTTTTTAATTGTGTGTAGTAGTATATAATTGGTTAGTTGAACAGTAACAACAGGCAATCTATTTTGTAATTAATATCAAACGTAATATATACTATATTACTTTTGTAACAGTAATACTTAAACGCTCTTGTATTTAATTGTATTGTGCATGTTTGTGTGTGTTTATGTGTCTGTCCAACATGTGTGTTAGGATTTCCATGCTTTTAGAATGAAAGAAAAACTTATCTGTACTAGTGTCTGTTGCAAAGAAGAGGTAAAAAAAGACACCTATTATTTAAAACCTAACCAGTCAAGAGATTGTACTGTTATGTTTAGAATATTCTCAAGAGTAACCTGAGATGTTTTCTATAATACATTCAAGTGTGACATCATCTGTTATGTCTATTTAATTATGTACCTAGATAATACACAATATTTAGAATAATAAAAGAATAAACAAACTTTTATGTGGAATATGTCACACAAGTATATAAATTAAATAAGGCAAGTAGAAAAAATGCATTTACCACTATCTTGCTAGGAAGACAGAATTTTGTTAAGTAATTATTATTAAATGTAGAATTCCAAATTTGAAATATGAAGACACAGAAATTAAATACCCTAATTTAAGTATATATTTCACCTAAGTTGTCAGTCTCTTTTATACTACATTCATTTAGAAGTAAATGAAACAGAATTATCACAAGCAACAATACAAATTGAAGCACATGATGTGATCTTACGTTTATGTTGATTTTATGTGTACGATATTTTGTATATTCCACTTATGGTTATGTTTACTAAACTCGGGCGCCATCTTTGTTATATATATTATAGGCCAGGAATCCGTTACGCGAAGTCATGATGAACGGAAATTGCTTGAAATAATAAAACATCTGTTATACTTTTTACCAATGAAATACCCTTTTTATTTGATCTACTTCTTACAGAACAGTTTTGAAACCAACTCTAACCCCTCCAAAAGCATAATGCAAATAAATGTACTTACGTGACTATATCCTTATTAATTATAATATAGTATTATATATATTGTTGCTCAACCCAGCACTTAGGAATTACACAACACACACGCAATCTCTCTCTCTTTCACTCTCATGGTACAAAATTTTTATTAATGTTGGAGCTCCTTTTAGGTAATTGAAATTTTAAATATATGATTTCTAAAATAAAAATTTATACTTGGAAATAAAATAAGGATTTAAGGTACAAAAGGAACGTTCTCACCCATTTCGTAGATGTTCCTGGTTGTTGTTTTGACGCGGTAAAACTTCGCGTACGGTACCGCGAGTTTACCGGGTACACGTTATGGTCACATCTTGTCGTTGACGCACTGTATTTACGATATTTATACTGTTTATTAACCACCTACAGTGGTCTAAAAAATTAAAATTCACTAGTGAGTGAACGGTTTGCCGGCCGGCGTTGATCACTGCTGCAGATGAAATGACCAAGAGTCTTTGTTAGATTTTGCTGAGGTGGGGTGAACCTACGTCACATTTTCTTTGTTACAAGTGTTGACAGCATCGTTGTTGATGTAAACATATTCTCAGCCTCTGACGTAATTAAGGTTCGGCTCTCTTATCGCCACAAACTGCATACTGTTTTTTTGTGATGTTTCACAGTTTTTGCTATGAATTGATTCAAATCCTGACAAATATTACTATACACTCCACTCACTGTATATTCGTATCGGGTGTTTAAGGTTGGGTTGAGTATGACCAAAATAGAAAAATACAATAGTTATGTTCTATTTACCATATTTAAAGTAATCACAAAATGTACCATGATTGTACCATCACAAAACCCCCTCAATGAAAGATTGTGTGTCGAAGCACAAAAACTTTCATTGACCCTTTCATACGTCCTAAAGGGATCAGCCAGGACAAGTCGCCACAACCCCCTTACAATTTTATATAAAAGAAAATAACAACTCACCCTCGGTCTGGTGATGATGACCGTACCTAGATGACCTTACTGGACTTCTCCTGCGAGATCCCAACACCATAAGGCCACTTAGGCTCTTAACGTCCCTGCTCTGACGCGTTGGCCAGCTCAGGACCGCTGTCATATCACCAAACACTGAAACAATAAATGAAAAATATTAAAATAGTGGCTTAGTAAATCACTCCATCCTCAACTGATCTGGTTCCCCTTAGCTAAGTGCTGGTTTGTGCCAATAAGCACTGGGTTGGCTTAATATAGTTATAAAAGAATTAGAAATATATATTTCTCAAGAATTATAAAGAATTTCCCTTCTTCATATTACAAACCCTGAATTAATAAATGGTTTCGATTACTATCGATAATATTTATCTTCTTTCTGTTACAATTACTGTAATTATAACATAAACATTGATATAATAAAATTTAAAATCTAATTGAAAATAGGAAAATTACACATTATATATCTCCCAAACCTGGAGAAAAACAAATTATAAAAGAATCGATCAATTGGTATATTTATTTATTTATAACTCTTATTGCATGATAAAACTAAAAAATTATTATTATTATTATTATTAACAGGTAATAATCTGGATTATTGTTATTATTAACAGCGCCAGTTAAAATTTTTGTTTTTTTTTCCTACACATTATTTCCATGTTATAACATCATGTTAAAAAAATTTTATAACATAAATACATAATACATTTATACATAATACATTGATACATTAATACCTTAAATAATCTTGATTCATTTTAATCTTGTTTTGCATATTCTAAGTTGCATTTTAATTTAAAAATTTACAATTGCAGAAAGTCATTAATTAGACATCAATTTTATTATAATTATAAAATTCATTTTAAATTTATGATTACATTATTATAATATTATTATTTCATTATTCATTTTTTATTACCTCTCTATTCTGAATTTCCTACCTCCCTAGCTACCTAACCTTTCACCTTCTATCACTGTTTAGTCTGGATAACTCCTATATTCACTATACTCCTATTTATTATAATCTTACTCACCTTCTAATTGACCACCAAATTTACCTATCATGACACCAATATCTCAATTATAAACACCATTACTAATTTCATTTAAATCCTATGGCACCGCTCGTCTTTGCAATGAGTTGGGTGTTCCGTAACTGGCTATATACATTCATATTATTTTGCCCTTCCAAAATATTCGGCAAACACTACCTTAAATTTATGCTAATACCGGCCACAACACTATTGGTTGGCTACTCTTTATCACCTCACCCCCACTACAGAATTCATCAACAACAAATATATGTTTATACCTTTACTTAAACACCTTTACCAATAATCACTAACTACTGTGTCCCTAAATATCTAATAATTCTCTGTATTATTTTCTTTAAAAATTCTTATCTTTCTAACTCCATTTACATTAATTGCATAACTCACCTGCATTTATCTATCCCCAGGCTCTATTCCCGTTTAAACACTTACTGTAATCATTGACAATTCTCTTATAAAATTCCTCTCTTACCTACTTATAACAATACCTCTTTTCAAAATTCAAATATATATTCTTACTTAAACATTATTATTATTCATCAGTAATTACCTTCAATACAAAATAATTAATAATTTAATTTCATAAAAACTTTCTATGATAATTCATAATTTATAAAGTTACTAAGTTAGTACAATTTTCTTTTGTACTACAATTTAATAAAGACTAATTACTTAAAGAATTCAATATTGTTTTTAAAAAAAAAATATTATTATTAAACATGTTATTAAAATATATAATAATACATACTGGTGTACCTGTAATACATAATACATATCAAAAATACATGGATAGATAAATACATATTGTAACATCACAAGATGTCACCTAACCTAAGTGTATGTTATCAGATTTTATAAAGACAAAACAACCATGTAAATAGGTATATAATAGTAGAAATAACCAAGACAAAAGAAACCAAGAAAGAAGAATGAAGCAGAAGTGCCACATGAAACAGTAACCCAAGGGCTGTTTGACACTACAACTAGACTGAGACTAAAACGAACTGATGGACAGAATAAATTTACATTCAGCTGTCAATTCAGTAAATAGTTGATGTAAACCGAATGTCATATGTAAACAAAAAATGAACTAATGAGCAGTTAAATACTGTGAAAGCAGAATTAGCATTTTGCTGATAATAGATGTGACAATGACCAGTAGATTATGAATGCCAAAACTAATGTTAGCATGGCTACATAGTGAGAACTAAGATGTATTTCAGCATCAAATATACTTGTTAGAAAAGAGAACTATTTATAAGAGAGAATCTTATACAAATAAGATGTCTCCATAATTTACCGAATTGAGAACCAATAGGCATTATTAAGGCCAAATTTCAATGTAGGCGATATGTCTTAGTAAGCTCAGACCACACATTAGTCAGTAAATTGACTATTGAGAACTAACACAAGTGTAAACTAAAATACACAGAACTGTGGTTATGCCTTGACATAACAAAAAATATTATTAAAACAATAGGTTTAATCATAATTTTAATTGTTAAGTAGTAGTTTAAAACGAACTAGCATAAAACGAAATGTCATAGTCAGTAGGATCATTTATTACAATGTATAGAGTTTAGGTGTACAAGTAATGTTCAGCAAAAAACGTCAGTACAGCATTAATGGTGTTCGCACATAAACATTTGATTAATAAAATGTTATGTGAATACAAGCAATGTTAACCAAAAGTGTAAAATCGGCGACTCATAAATAGCAGACGACAGTAAGAGTAATGTACCCGAACGTTGGTTTTATAACAATGTCGGTCAAAGTGAAAGTAATTCGAGGACGAGTGATATCAAATTAAAGGAAAAAGAACAATCTTTAATTTGATAGTAATATTAACCCAATCGCAACTGTATTTAGTGCGGGAGAGGTGTTAGCATCATTCTAAAAATGTACATCAGGAAACTGTTTAAGAATAATAACAAAAACGGCAACAAGCTGTCACCGCAACATTCGACGGTTAGAAAAAGCCGTTATCAACTGCCAAAAAGTGACACATCACACCGACACACCTACCAAAGCTAATCAGAAAATTAGTTAGTTATTAACATTTTTACCTAAAGCCGATCAAAGAAAGGGGTATATAAAGACGAAACAGCGAATTTTGAGACAGACCTTTACTGACTAGCGTGCAGCACAGACGTGTGCCCGTCATCTCTACATTTTTTAATAACACTTAGCGTCATTTACATAGTACATTTGAACCAATAGTTTAACAACAAGTAACGACTACTTCGAGTTCATCCACAACCAACAACAGTGATTAAGTGCAGTTTCATTTTAATTTTGTGCGGGAATAACGAACAGAAAATAATTTATTGTTATTATTCACGATCCATTTTAATCAGAAGAGGATCGCATTATTCTGTTCTTGTGCGAATTTAGTGCCGAAACCCAGTAATCATTATAATCCGATTACTTAAGTGATTAATAAGTTTTAATTAAATAATTAAAACTCAGAAGGTAAAAGTGCAATCATTACTAATCTTGATCTGAGCGCCATAACCTGTACTTTTTTCAACAATAACCTGTACTGACGCAAAACACAAAAACATTTTTTTAGATTACACCACGTCTCGATTTATTATACAAATTTGTTATTAGTAATTAAGCTATATGTTAGTTGTAAGGGTTCTCACTTGATAAATATTGTCACTAAAAAAGAAAGCGTTGATGAAACGCGCGATCTTTCAACAGATCGTTTTTTTTAATTACTTTGCGAAAGTAACCTAAAACTTTGTTGATCAATTTTATATCAAAAGGATTATTGGATATTGTGTAGGCATAATTGTTTTCTTTCGTGTCTCAAAGAATTCACAACTGAGATAATCATAATTTTAATATTAAAAATAAATAGCATCTGGACTTAACCAGATTTATAATTCATGTTCTGAGCAAGCCGTGTAAGGCATATTATAACTGACTTTTAATTGTACCACTTGGTACTACTGAGATTATAATAATTTTAATATTAAAAATAAATAGCATCTGGACTTAACCAGATTTATAATTCATGTTCTGAGCAAGCTGTGTAAGGCATATAATAACTGACTGTTAATTGTATAACTTTGTATGTTTGCATTATATTTGTTTTTTTTTTTGAATTCTCTATAAGGGTGTAAATAAACCCATTGTTAACAGCATCACCTGATTTTGATTTATTTCTATAGGATAATTGAATATTTTCTTTTAATAAGCTTAAACAACCTTCTGTTGTGTTTAACATATTGGAATAGCATTGCCAAAAGGTGGTACTCAACTATTTTAAATTTTCTAATCATCCAGTAATTTTTATGTGTGGGTTTTACACGGGATTTTCCCTGAATAAATCCGTGTGGCGCCCACTAATTAATAAACAAGGTAACCTAACCTTGCAACCAAAGGGAGTTGGTGATTGTAAGCTGAGTTGACAGTTTAGTGAACTTCTAGTAAACACAATCAGGTACGTAAAAGCATATGTTTGTTTATGATATTGTCCAGACTTTACGAGACGTGACATACTCAGACTACCTGCAACCTGGAGAAGAAGTTTTTACTACCAGTTTCAACCGGTACAACGAGAACTATTATCAAGCAACCAACTGCTATACTTCATGTTTTAACTTAAGTTAATCTAGCACTTAAGTATAATCAACTTCACTATTTTATTTATTTAATACAAGGGGATTTTTTTTGAAACAAGTATAATTAAGCCATTGTAAACACTGTGAGTAACTTTGAATGTTTTATTTTAAATTACTTTACTACATTAGTAACCTTCAATTAGAAACAACCATTCTCAACATTGAGTTATCTCAAAAGAACACTTCACACATAGTTGAACTTTGTTTTAACGAGACTTTTAATATTTTAACCACGAATTTAAGTTTAAATAACCACACATTTATTTTGTTTCAAGTTAACTTAAACGTAACGTAAATTTGATTATAATAATAAACAAATAAAACACCCACTGCTCACATTTAAACGTTATAAATTGGTGCCCAACGTGGGGCTTTACGAAAGGAGGACATACCAAACCTAATAAACATAACCCCGTTTTTCATTAAACGTTATAAATTGGCGCACCAACTAGTGTGGCTTAAAAAATATTAAATAAATATATTTTTTATATTTTATATTAGCCCGGTAGACACGAAAAATTAACATGCCGCACACCCACCAATACGATACAAGATATAAGGACAGTATGGTAGGAGAGATGCAACGGGATGTAGATACATATGAAGCGCAACCCACAGACGAGATGGAAGTTATTACAATCAATAACGTCGAAACTAGTACCGACGAAACACCTCACGTAGAACCGGAGATAGAAGTGACTGTAGACAACCAACCCGGACGGCCTGAAGAACCCCCACAACCAAACAAGCCGACTGAAGAGATGAGATGGGAAGCAATGATGAAGATAATGATGGAATTAAAGGAAGATAGTCGATCATTAAAGGAAGACGGTAAGAAATCCCATAAAAACTGAATGACTCGATGAACAAAAATATGGAAGCATTACAGGAAGATGGTAGGAAATCCCGGGAAGAGAACCAAAGAAATATTGAGCTATTGAATAGAAATATAGAGTCGATAAAGGAGGACCTAAATAAAAGGATTGACGATACTCATAAGTCTATAGACGCGCTGAACAGTAAAATCGACGATAACCGTCAAGCCATTAGAGAAGAATTGAACACCACCTTGATCGAAATTAGCAGGAGGATGGAAGAAGGCAATGATAAGATAAACACAAGGATAGACGTGGAGATTGCCGTTGTGAGGGAGGAAATCGTCGAAACAAATAAAAGGTGCGAACAACACGACCAGGACTTGCAGCGAACCAGAGAAGAGGTCGACGGGAGACTCGATACCATGGAGGAGGTGACCGAAGCAAGGATAGAGTCTTTAAAAAGGACAAATCAAGAGGAGATTAAAAGGGTAAGGTTAGACGTAGGTGAGCGCTGCGAAGAAATGAGTACCTCCGTAGATGCAGTGAGAAATTTAACTGTCGCAAATCGAGAGAGGATTGAAGAACTTAGACAGCAGGAAATAGTGCAAATGCGGGAGGAGATTGAGATTATCCGCAACCGTCCGATACCAGGTCAGTACTTACTACCGAATGATAACCGCGACGCGATCAATTTTAGAAATTATTGACGTAATCCCATCGAATTTTTAGCGCGTGTGGAAGAACACTTGGCGCGGATTAGAGAAACTAGGTGGAATAACATAAAAAGTTTGATCGACGAATATTTCAAAGAAATCTACGACAATTGGTGGACCGCAACGCGCCACGAGGTTCATAGTTACGATGAATTTAAAATTCAATTCCGCGCAAAATATTGGTCCGAGGCGACGCAAAACATCGTACGAGACCATATATGTCACGGAAGATACGATGCGAACCGAGGAGGGACCATGACTTCATACTTCTTAGGTCAAGTATGTCTCGCAAGAAACCTAGAAACAAAGATACCGGAGGAATGTCTTGTCACAAAATTGTCTTATCACTTTGAAGAGGGTGTTGCAAAAGCACGTCAGTGGGGACAGATTAAGACAATAGCAGCTATGTCAGCGCTGCTCGAAGATCAGGAGCACGAGGGATATTACCGTAGGAGTCGTCGACGAAATGACCAGTTTAATGCCGTGGGCGGCAATACGAACAATAATAATAATAACTACCCTCGAAATTCTCGAAATAATTTTAATAATAATGGTCAGACAAACCAAAATTATAATAACGCTAATCACAATAACAATAATAATAGGCCGAATAACCCGAATAATAATAATAACAGTAATAATAATGGCAACCCGAATAACAATAATAATAACAATAACCGGCGACCCAATTTTAATAACAACACTAATCGACCACCAAACCAAGGCGGGAATAACCAACCGTCGCAATATCGACGAACAAATTATGTACAAGCCAATTACGACTCCGATAGAAGGCGACGATACCAACGTAGAGACAGCTACAGTGGAGACAGAGGAAGCATGAGAGGAGGACGATGGAGGAGTAGTATCATTGAGGGTGACGACCGCAATAGCGACTACCGACCGCATGTACATTTTGTTCCAGACCAGGAACCCGTCCAGCAAGGAGGACGTACCATGATGGACGATAGGAGTAGTGGAAATGATCAAGACCGACGCAACGAGGAGAGTACAAGCTCTTTAAACTCCTCGCGGCAGTGAAAAATTATGGTAACATAAACCCTTCGCTGAACCACTCTATTGGGTTTGATTACGGCAACAATACGAATAAAATCACTATCTTATTTAACCATTACTTGAAAAATATACGACAGGAATTGCTAGAGGAAGTAGTAACCGATCACCAGCAACACACCCACGATATAGTATACGTGACGGCCACCATTAACAAAATAACTGTCATGTTAATGGTCGACACCGGGGCCAATGTTTCCCTAATGGATAGCACCGAGCTCAATCGTATTCAGGAGGAGAGCAGAGTCAGCATACCGACGTTACCTGTTACGAACATCATCCTGATAGGGGCTACAGGACGACAAAATAAATCAGTAAAAAAGCAAGTTAGGTTGGAAGTAACCAGCCAAGGTGTAACCATTCCAATGATTTTTCTAGTAGCAACAGGTCTACCATTCCGTAGCTTGATCGGCTGCGACCTTCTATGTAAACACTCCGCCATAATCGATTTAAGTTCAGATAAATTAACTCTGAAAACGACTGACGCGGATTGGATTGCAGACATTGTAGGAAACCGAGAAGTTCCCCTAGAAAGAACGATATTCCATATACAGCGAACGACCAACCCTAGAAACCAAGTATTTAGGCACGAGCGGGAGTACAATGATGATAACAATGATCTATGGGCAGAAAAAATCAGAGAAATAAGACAATTCCAGTCAACTGATAGAAATAAATCGCCAAGTTCAGGCCAACTAAATAAATTAATAACAATATATAATAAATATAGACACGTATTCTCAGACCTACCAGGAAAAGTTAAAAATTATCAATGTGTATTGCATTTCAAGGAACCAGTAAATTTTAATCGCAAATCTTACCCCATTGCGTATTCCCTTAAGGAGGCTGTTCGGTCCGAAATCAATCAGTTAATAGAGGATGACATAATAGAACCCAGTCAGTCCCCTTATACCAGCCCTATAGTGGCTATTAAGAAAAAGAACGGTAAGGTAAGACTTTGCTTAGACGCACGAGAAATAAACAAACACCTAGTCAATAACCGAACATCTCCGGGCGAAATTGAAGAGATTCTAAAGAAGTTCCATGGTGTACAATACATAAGCTCGTGGGATACGGTCTGCGGGTATTGGCAGGTCGAGCTGCATCCCAACAGTCGAAAATATGTTGCTTTTATATTTGAGGGACGTAACTATCATTTTAAGAGGTTGCCGTTCGGGCTAATAAATTCAGTAGCCATTTTTATACAATGTATGGATCAGGTGTTAGGACAGGAAGCACTGAAATTCACGACCGTCTATGTGGACGACCTGCTCATAACGTCCACCAATTGGGAAGAACATTGTCAGAGAGTAGAACACATCTTGAACAAACTATCAGAGAATCATATTACTCTAAAATTGGAGAAATCCCAACTTATTGCAAGAGAAGTACAGTTTTTAGGTTTTCAGCTCACCGAATTAGGGATAACTCCTTCGACAGAAAAGATCGAAGCTATTCAAAAGTTCCCCACCCCCAAGAACAAAAAACAATTACAATCTTTTTTAGGATTGTGCAACTACTATCGAAAATTTCAAAGTAATTATTCGGAACTAACTACCAAATTGTCTCCGCAATTGTCCTCGAAGGATAGATGGACATGGGGTCCAGCACAGGAAGGTATATTTCAAAGGATCAAAACGAAATTTCTAGAAACAGTAATCTTGCACCATCCAGATTTTGATAAACCTTTTTATTTGAATTGTGATGCCAGTGACATCAGTTTAGGCTCCACATTATACCAAGAAGACGACGAAGGAAACCACCTGGTAATAAGCTTCGCAAGCCGTACCTTAAACAAATGTGAAAGAAACTACAATGTCACTGAAAAAGAACTCCTGAGTGTAGTATTCGCATGTAATAAATTCCGCACATACATATTAGGATACTCGGTTACTGTTAGAACAGATCACAAGTCCATATCCTTTTTGAAGAGCTGCAAATTAAGTCATGGACGGTTAGCAAGGTGGACTTTGGTCCTACAAGAATATAACATTAATTGGGAATATGTCCCTGGCAGAAAGAATATAGCCGCCGACGTACTATCACGGGTAAACCTTACAAATCAGACTTATGAAGGCGAAAAGGAGACACTAGCTAAAGTGTATAGCATATTAAAAAGCCGGACAGAATTGGAAAGCATTATCAAAGAAATAAAGTCACATCAAAGACAAGACGGTAAACTGGCACAAACATTCCAGAGGTTGGATGATAAAGATGTAAGGATAACTCCGTATTACTGTGTAATTGATGATATATTATTCATTAAAACTAAGTATCACGATCACGGTTGGAAATTATGTGTACCTAAAACCTTAGAGAAAGAAATAATCATAGATTACCATATCCGCTATGGGCACATGGGTGCTGTCAAGGTAATCAAGGCGTTAGAAGAACATATGTATATAAAAGATATGAATAGAAGAGTGAGGCAGTGCATCAGAACCTGTCAAGTTTGTCAGATGGTAAAATGCACGAATGAAAGAAAGGAGGGACAGATGATACCCATAACATCTTCGGGGAAACTAGAAAAAGTTTTTGTAGACATCTGCGGCCCATTCCCTAGGAGCGGAGGTCGCCACCAGTACAAGTACTTATTGATTATCTTAGACCATTACACTAAGTATATAAAACTATACCCTATGAATCGAGCAACTACCCAAAAGATACTCAACTTAATAATACGTAATTATTTACCCGAGGTAGGTTGTCCGAGGACATTGATCACCGACCACGGTACACAATTTAAAGGACGGAGGTGGAAGGACACACTGTTGGAATGTGGAATAAAAACATACAAAACTGCAGTGTACCATCCCAGTAGTAACCCTTCGGAAAGAGTATTAAGAGAAGTGGGACGAATACTTAGAACTTATTGTGCAACTCAACAAAGACAGTGGAGTGAGTATGTCTCAGCTGCAGAGGATTTTATCAATCTAGCATATCACCAATCAATTGATACAACCCCATACAATGCCATGTTTGAAAAGCCTCCACCCAGAGAGATCAGTGACCTTATTAAATTCCCACCAAGTCCCGAATATCAATTTGATAAAGTCCAATACCATAATAAGATCATAGAAAAGTTAGAACAACGTAGGAGAAAGTATAAACGGCAAGCACCAGCCCGAATAATTAAATATAAAGTAGGAGAACAAGTACTATTAAGAAATAGAGAACTGCCCAGCACAATGGAGGGCATAACAAAGAAATTATTGTTGTTATATGTAGGTCCCTATGTGATTACCAAGGACAATGAAAACAATACCTATGAACTCACTGACACAGTAAATAAAAAAGTTAGAGGGACATACAATCAAACATCGTTAAAAAAGTACTATAGTTAAAGGAAATTAAGGAGGATAAGTGGTTACAAAATACCAAATGTTCCAAAGATGTAATACTAAAAAACTGCTATGAGAAAGGACACCTGTATAACGTAATCATCCCCAATTATAGCCCAATAGAGTGGAAGAGCACAAGTAACCCCATGAATATGAACTAGTAAAAAATGATTAATATTAAGGACGGATAATACGTAATAGTAAGCAACATTTCTCACCCGAACGTTTAGGGTATAAAAGATAAAGTATATATATTTAAAAAACCATTACTATAAACAAACTCATTTGTTGTTAAGCTACAAAATGTTGAAGGTAACTAATTAACTATAACTAGTCAATTTGCCTTATCAAGTTACAAAAGTGTGTAGATTTAAGATGTAAGCCAAACCATTTGTTACTGGTGAAAATTTACCAGATCTATCACACCAAGGGATAGAAAATTATATAATGTCTATCAAATGATTTAATAAGAAAAGACGTCTATTATGTCACAAAGAGCCAGTAGTGGCTTGTAAATACAACTACTGTACTATACCTAGAGAAAAAATATGTATCCAGAGGGATATTCTATGTAACTTAATGTTTATAAAATGATTATTGTATACCTCTCATAAAACTCAAATGTTAAGTTAAATCGTCCAGAATAAAGGTTCACCCAACTAACCTTTGAAGGAGTAGAGAGGCAGTATAACAAAGTGTGTAAAATAAAAAGAAGGACATTATTATGGAATGTAAGGAAAGGAAAAAAAAAATAATATTTGTGAAACAAACCATGTAAACCCCAAAAATGTCTATGAAATTAGATATTAGTATGTTATTATATTGTCAAATGAAATTGTAATTACAGCATAGTATATAGTAAATAAAACCATCCAGAATAAGTGAAAACCACCATCACTTGAAGGAGTAGAGAAGAAAAATAACAAAGAGTATTAATTGTAAAGATAACTATTGTTATAATGGAATGAAAGGAAAGAAAAATGTTTGTCAATTATCAAATATTATACATCATCAGAATATGTCAGAGAACATCAAAAAAAAAAAACCATTTAGTATACAAACAATGTAAGCCCGGATAATTCAGGATGAATATAACTCGTTAAGAAAGATTTAATGGACTATTGTGAAAACAAAAATATTGTAGACTCTAGATAGAGCAAACCAAATGCATAAGTACTGTAAACATCAAAACAAGTGTATAATCTTAAGAATATTTAAATGAACCAAAACAAATTGTTAACTAGTACATAAGTAACTATATAGCTGATAAAAGCACAGCTGAAAAACATCAAGTCTAAAAGAAGTAATTACCTGTAAGAAAGAAAGTATGTTAGCAAGTATAAAGATGGAAATGTGATCTAAATGAAAACCTCTGATACCTTGAATATTATAGTGAATATATTATATTATTGAATATGAATGATATGTGATATTTTTTTGAGTTGTGATAGTGCAACTATTGCCAGGTGCAATGTTTATTTTTTTTCTCAGACAGAGAAGAGTAATGCCTCTGAATCTGAGAATGTGTAGTGAGGAGCGGCAGAGGATGTTAGCCATAGTGAGCCACCCTGATTCCGAAACCTCTACAACAGTTAGGGAATTATATTGTTTTATTGTATCAAGGAATATTATGAAAGAATCTGTGAGGTATGAATTATAATAACCATTAAGATAATCACGAATGCAAAGATATGTGATGAGAAAGTAGAATGTGAATAAGACAGGGAATAGTTAACTTGAGAAACAAGATCAATTGTAGTTAAATGACTTAGAGAGTAAGCAACTTGAAAATACTAGTAAATTAAGAATTGTACCATTGGATAAAGAAAAAAAAAAACAACCTAGAGTAATACACCAATAGTATGTTTAAAAAATCAGAGTACAAGAGAAAAATTTTTTATTGAAGTATACTAAGAAACTGACATGAATTGATAATTTTACAAAAAATAAATTTTTTCAAATGATCAATTTTAAAGAGGGTGTATATGTAACATCACAAGATGTCACCTAACCTAAGTGTATGTTATCAGATTTTATAAAGACAAAACAACCATGTAAATAGGTATATAATAGTAGAAATAACCAAGACAAAAGAAACCAAGAAAGAAGAATGAAGCAGAAGTGCCACATGAAACAGTAACCCAAGGGCTGTTTGACACTACAACTAGACTGAGACTAAAACGAACTGATGGACAGAATAAATTTTCATTCAGCTGTCAATTCAGTAAATAGTTGATGTAAACCGAATGTCATATGTAAACAAAAAATGAACTAATGAGCAGTTAAATACTGTGAAAGCAGAATTAGCATTTTGCTGATAATAGATGTGACAATGACCAGTAGATTATGAATGCCAAAACTAATGTTAGCAATGGCTACATAGTGAGAACTAAGATGTATTTCAGCATCAAATATACTTGTTAGAAAAGAGAACTATTTATAAGAGAGAATCTTATACAAATAAGATGTCTCCACAATTTACCGAATTGAGAACCAATAGGCATTATTAAGGCCAAATTTCAATGTAGGCGATATGT
This sequence comes from Magicicada septendecula, assembly GCA_034769895.1. Lineage (NCBI taxonomy): Eukaryota > Metazoa > Arthropoda > Insecta > Hemiptera > Cicadidae > Magicicada > Magicicada septendecula. Next base: position 263,081,694 of record CM068368.1, on the reverse strand, counting down.
CTTAGTAAGCTCAGACCACACATTAGTCAGTAAATTGACTATTGAGAACTAACACAAGTGTAAACTAAAATACACAGAACTATGGTTATGCCTTGACATAACAAAAAATATTATTAAAACAATAGGTTTAATCATAATTTTAATTGTTAAGTAATAGTTTAAAACGAACTAGCATAAAACGAAATGTCATAGTCAGTAGGATCATTTATTACAATGTATAGAGTTTAGGTGTACAAGTAATGTTCAGCAAAAAACGTCAGTACAGCATTAATGGTGTTCGCACATAAACATTTGATTAATAAAATGTTATGTGAATACAAGCAATGTTAACCAAAAGTGTAAAATCGGCGACTCATAAATAGCAGACGACAGTAAGAGTAATGTACCCGAACGTTGGTTTTATAACAATGTCGGTCAAAGTGAAAGTAATTCGAGAACGAGTGATATCAAATTAAAGGAAAAAGAACAATCTTTAATTTGATAGTAATATTAACCCAATCGCAACTGTATTTAGTGCGGGAGAGGTGTTAGCATCATTCTAAAAATGTACATCGGGAAACTGTTTAAGAATAATAACAAAAACGGCAACGAGCTGTCACCGCAACATTTGACGGTTAGAAAAAGCCGTTATCAACTGCCAAAAAGTGACACGTCACACCGACACACCTACCAAAGCCAATCAGAAAATTAGTTAGTTATTAACATTTTTACCTAAAGCCGATCAAAGAAAGGGGTATATAAAGATGAAACAGCGAATTTTGAGACAGACCTTTACTGACTAGCGTGCAGCACAGACGTGTGCCCGTCATCTCTACATTTTTTAATAACACTTAGCGTCATTTACATAGTACATTGGAACCAATAGTTCAACAACAAGAAACGACTACTTCGAGTTCATCCACAACCAACAACAGTGATTAAGTGCAGTTTCATTTTAATTTTGTGCGGGAATAACGAACAGAAAATAATTTATTGTTATTATTCACGATCCATTTTAATCAGAAGAGGATCGCATTATTCTGTTCTTGTGCGAATTTAGTGCCGAACCCAGTAATCATTATAATCCGATTACTTAAGTGATTAATAAGTTTTAATTAAATAATTAAAACTCAGAAGGTAAAAGTGCAATCATTACTAATCTTGATCTGAGCGCCATAACCTGTACTTTTTTCAACAATAACCTGTACTGACGCAAAACACAAAAACATTTTTTTAGATTACACCATGTCTCGATTTATTATACAAATTTGTTATTAGTAATTAAGCTATATGTTAGTTGTAAGGGTTCTCACTTGATAAATATTGTCACTAAAAAAGCAAGCGTTGATGAAACGCGCGATCTTTCAACAGATCGTTTTTTTTAATTACTTTGCGAAAGTAACCTAAAACTTTGTTGATCAATTTTATATCAAAAGGATTATTGGATATTGTGTAGGCATAATTGTTTTCTTTCGTGTCTCAAAGAATTCACAACTGAGATAATCATAATTTTAATATTAAAAATAAATAGCATCTGGACTTAACCAGATTTATAATTCATGTTCTGAGCAAGCCGTGTAAGGCATATTATAACTGACTTTTAATTGTACCATTTGGTACTACTGAGATTATAATAATTTTAATATTAAAAATAAATAGCATCTGGACTTAACCAGATTTATAATTCATGTTCTGAGCAAGCCGTGTAAGGCATATAATAACTGACTGTTAATTGTACAACTTTGTATGTTTGCATTATATTTGTTTTTTTTTGAATTCTCTATAAGGGTGTAAATAAACCCATTGTTAACAGCATCACCTGATTTTGATTTATTTCTATAGGATAATTGAATATTTTCTTTTAATAAGCTTAAACAACCTTCTGTTGTGTTTAACATATTGGAATAGCATTGCCAAAAGGTGGTACTCAACTATTTTAAATTTTCTAATCATCCAGTAATTTTTATGTGTGGGTTTTACACGGGATTTTCCCTGAATAAATCCGTGTGGCGCCCACTAATTAATAAACAAGGTAACCTAACCTTGCAACCAAAGGGAGTTGGTGATTGTAAGCTGAGTTGACAGTTTAGTGAACTTCTAGTAAACACAATCAGGTACGTAAAAGCATATGTTTGTTTATGATATTGTCCAGACTTTACGAGACGTGACATACTCAGACTACCTGCAACCTGGAGAAGAAGTTTTTACTACCAGTTTCAACCAGACGAGAACTATTATCAAGCAACCAACTGCTATACTTCATGTTTTAACTTAAGTTAATCTAGCACTTAAGTATAATCAACTTCACTATTTTATTTATTTAATACAAGGGGATTTTTTTTAAAACAAGTATAATTAAGCCATTGTAAACACTGTGAGTAACTTTGAATGTTTTATTTTAAATTACTTTACTACATTAGTAACCTTCAATTAGAAACAACCATTCTCAACATTGAGTTATCTCAAAAGAACACTTCACACATAGTTGAACTTTGTTTTAACGAGACTTTTAATATTTTAACCACGAATTTAAGTTTAAATAACCACACATTTATTTTGTTTCAAGTTAACTTAAACGTAACGTAAATTTGATTATAATAATAAACAAATAAAACACCCACTGCTCACATTTAAACGTTATAATATAAAACAATGAAAAATATACACTCCAACTCATTATCTTGTTATATACCAAACTCAGTTCATAGCAGTCCAATTCAATACCACAGTTCACATATTTATTTTTAATGTTCATACACAATTAAAACAGTCTATCCACCATCATTGAACAACAAACGAATTTTAGGTCTACTTAACTTATTACTTAATAAATATATTTTATTATCTGCAACATTATATTCATATTCCGTTATGAAATTGTTATTAACCAAATATTTCCAGTCACGATCAAGTAGGGTTCCTTTTATCTCAGTATCATATGTCATTAATTGGTTATTATCTTCATAATATTCCACCACAGGTAAGTACCTAATGTCTTTATTCTCATTTCTTGTTATTTCCAATTTATTGTTATTATCAGGTAAGTATTCATCATTTTCATATACCACATCTAACCCTAACCTTTCTAACAATTGTCTGTAATTTCTGTTTACTTTAAATATTTCTATTACTCTCTTACTCTCACAATATCTCTCTATACTTTCTCTCTTAATACATTTCTCTCCATAACACCAAATTACACTTTCTCTCTCCAAATATGCAGGGGTCCCTACACAACATAAAATCGCACCACTTCTTAGGTACACAAAAACATAAAGAAACTTTATTTTTAGACCTTTCGTCTACCAAATATAAATTAAAGGAACTCTTATCCTTATAAAAATTACATGAAGACTTGTCTTCACCCCCTAATACAACATCAAAAGAAAATTCTACCCCCTGCACTCCTTGTACTAAAATACTTTCTCTCAACTTTCTTTCTGACTTAATAAATTCAAACATTTCATTTTCACTAATTATACTTTCATTATCATTTTTATCCTTTTCTAACACCACAATCTTACTACTTGTAATATTTGAGTTATCTGTACATTCATTATTTGAATTATTATTTTTAAATATGTTGTTATCCAGTACAGCATTTTGCTGGGTACTCCTATTTACTTTCTGGCTTTCTAATTGACTTTCTACCAAATTTAAATTCTCATCTAGTTTTGTAATGAGCTTGTCACATTTCTTAATAAGGTGATTATGACCTAATTTTATTTCATTCCTTAGTTCATTGAACTGGATATCAAATTTATCGAATTTTTCATCAAATTTGTTTAATAAAAGTTGTATCATAACAGCCGTACCATCGGGTTTGTTATCTGACCTAGTGAAAATGGATGTGTCAGTTTTCGTTATCTCTGCAGACCCAGGCGTATTTGCCTCATCAGTCTGACTAATTGGGTTTAATTGAACCTCCATTTCACTAGTTAAATTTATCTCAGATGTACTGGTTTCTATTACAATATTGTCACTGGTACTCATGTTGGCAATTTTGCAATACACGCATGCATACAATGGTATAACCTAACTATTGGGTTATGTTTACGTATTACAATTTTTAGTGTCTATTACCTCAAGCAATTTTTTCCGTTTTCTTTCTAGGCGTACACTATGTAATAATATATATAAATAATACTACATAATGTCCCTGTTCGCAGGCGACCATCTGTGATCTTATATAATAATAAGATTACAGATGGTTAAGTCCCTGGTCGGGCGCAAATGTGTACGATATTTTGTATATTACACTTATGGTTATGTTTACTAAACTCGGGCGCCATCTTTGTTATATATATTATAGGCCAGGAATCCGTTACGCGAAGTCATGATGAACGGAAATTGCTTGAAATAATAAAACATCTGTTATACTTTTTACCAATGAAATACCCTTTTTATTTGATCTACTTCTTACAGAACAGTTTTGAAACCAACTCTAACCCCTCCAAAAGCATAATGCAAATAAATGTACTTACGTGACTATATCCTTATTAATTATAATATAGTATTATATATATTGTTGCTCAACCCAGCACTTGGGAATTACACAACACACACGCAATCTCTCTCTCTTTCACTCTCATGGTACAAAATTTTTATTAATGTTGGAGCTCCTTTTAGGTAATTGAAATTTTAAATATATGATTTCCAAAATAAAAATTTATACTTGGAAATAAAATAAGGATTTAAGGTACAAAAGGAACGGTCTCACCCATTTCGTAGATGTTCCTGGTTGTTGTTTTGACGCAGTAAAACTTCGCGTACGGTACCGCGAGTTTACCGGGTACACGTTACGGTCACATCTTGTCGTTGACGCACTGTATTTACGATATTTATACTGTTTATTAACCACCTACAGTGGTCTAAAAAATTAAAATTCACTAGTGAGTGAACGGTTTGCCGGCCGGCGTTGATCACTGCTGCAGATGAAATGACCAAGAGTCTTTGTTAGATTTTGCTGAGGTGGGGTGAACCTACGTCACATTTTCTTTGTTACAACTGTTGACAGCATCGTTGTTGATGTAAACACATTCTCAGCCTCTGACGTAATTAAGGTTCGGCTCTCTTATCGCCACAAACTGCATACTGTTTTTTTGTGATGTTTCACAGTTTTTGCTATGAATTGATTCAAATCCTGACAAATATTACTATACACTCCACTCACTGTATATTCGTATCGGGTGTTTAAGGTTGGGTTGAGTATGACCAAAATAGAAAAATACAATAGTTATGTTCTATTTACCATATTTAAAGTAATCACAAAATGTACCATGATTGTACCATCACAATGATTGTATGGTTGGATGAGGAAGTGTGTACTCTGTTAATGAAATGTAAAAACTGTAAGATGTTTGATTGTATAGGGAATTAAAATTTTACTACCAGATGAAGAGGTTTTCTTTTCTTTTAGTGATTTCAAAGCCTGATAAGGTTATATTACGTGGAAAATACTCTATATAAACTGTAATCAATTTCTAGAGTAATTAGCAGCTTCAGCAATCATCAGTCAGCAGCCTTCAGCATCGTAAACTCCCAGATAGTTTTTTCTCAAATTTTGTTTCTCCATTGTTCTCATACTTTGAAATTCATCCACTTCTGTAAACTATTTTTTTATAATGACAGTATGAATTCTCATTTTGTTTCTCATTAAAGAATTGCTTTCAAAATAATCTGGATTCTGTTCTTCCAAGAGAGGACTGCATGTGCCACATAAACATTACAATAAAAAACTTTATAAATAATAATTGTGGTATTGATTGTAAATGTATTGAATAACTTCATGTTTAATAGTAATGTCATGTCTTACACACATCTATATCAAAGTCAAATTAGAAAAAAATTCCTGATAGGCAATATAAAGCAAAGGGTTTTAAAAATATATAAACACTTGGTACATTTCACAGTTTTTATTTAACACTGACAGCTGTTTCCTTAATAAGCTGAAACAGCTGTCAGAGTTAAATAAAAACTGTGAAACGTACCAAATGTTTATATATTTTTAAAACCCTTGGTATTAATATGTTTCACCATGTGTCCAACAAGTCATCAGTCAATATCGGGCAATATAAAGCTTTGAGCACAGAGTTGCTCAGTGCAAAATACTACCTAGATTTACAAAAATGTATAAAATTCAAAAAATGTGTATTGAACTAGACAAAACTTCACAGATTTCATACCTAATCTTTATGATTTTAACCAAACCTGAAAATAAATTAACTTTGCAACAGTGTGTTTTCCTAATGTGGATTGTAAGAATTATAAATGTAAACGTAATGTATAGCAGTGGTATACAGTTGTCTGGATGCAAAAAATTCCATGGTAGTGTTCAACAAAAAATTCCAATTTTTTCATTGTGTTTGCACAAAGATAATTTAATTTAAAAGTAAGCAATTTTTCAGTTTATCGGTGTTAATAATGTGACCTATGTAAACTCAGAAGTTACCACCACTATTATTACTACCTCAAGCTGAAGGAAGTACAGAGCCTCTGTAGAAGTTTTGTAATACAGAATAGTAAAATATCGTGCTTATGACAATTGAGAATGACTCCTTTAAACTAAAAGCAATTATTTTTCTAACTGCATTTTGCTTTTGTAGAAGAACATGAATATTTAAATAAATACATGCCACATAAACCATTACAATAATACATTTTATAAATAACAGTTGTGGTATTGATTATAAATGGATTAAACAACTTAAGATTAAATAGTAATATCATATTTTTTTCACAGGTCTATAACCAAGTCATATTACCGTAATTCAGTAGGTGTGTTGTTAGTTTATGACATTTGTAATCGAGCAAGTTTTGAACATATTCCACTGTGGATGATGGAAGCAAAACGACATATTGAACCCCATCGCCCAGTATTTGCTCTGGTAGGCTGTAAACTTGATCTTATCAGGTCTGGTGCAGTTAAAGAAGTTACAGAAGATGAAGTAAAAGCTTTTGCATCACAGCATGATCTGTACCACATTGAGACATCAGCTCGAACTGGTTTGAATGTTGAAGAGGCTTTTGCAGCTGTGACACAGGAAGTTTACAACAGGATACAGTCAGGAGAGTATAAAGTGGAAGATGGTTGGGATGGAATCAAGACTGGATTTGCTCGTCCAGGTGGTTTCGATTTTAATTTAGTTGAAGCAGAACCTGCAAAGTCTTCATGTTGTTAATTGTTTAACCATATACAGTCACTGAATTTATATAGTATTATTAGTATGTTGTCTTTGTCTGATTTTTTTCTCAGCATTTATACGAAGTAAAAATGACACTGTACAACTACAGGTTGTAGTCGAGTGTATATTAACAATATTTACCAAATTGATTAACTGTAACCTACATGAAAGGTAAGTTTTTTATAGTAGCAATTAAAAAGAGGTGTGATATGTATATTATATTTTTAATGTATATATAATGTGCAAAGTAATTTTGAATCTACATTTGTAGAATAAGTAGATAATTTTAAATAAATAAAATGCTTTCATCGCCTTAGTAGTGTGTATTGATTCTTAGGAAGTCATGATGCAGGTTATTTGTGTTAACATAAATAAAAAAAGTACACCAAAAGTTTGTTTCAAACAGCAATTGCTCAAGTGTTTGCGAAAAATTGGTTGATGTTGAACCAACATAAACCAAATGTAAACTTTTCCTGAGTGTCACAGAGTAGCAGATGAAGAAGAAAACAACAAAAAATGTATTGTAACATAAGTCAGATATTATATACTGAACAGAATTATTCTGCTCTCCCTGTATTTATTTTGATATACAGTTTTTTCTATTACTAAACTAGTGATAGTATAACCTAGGAAGTTTCTGAAATTTGTGATACAGATAGAGTCTGTAGTGGATAAGTGTATGCCTAATATAATATTAATAATAATAATATTGAATACAATTTCTGTTTTATTGTAGTGAAGGCAGGTTATATAGGTTTAAACTGTTTTATATTCCATGCAAACAAATTAAAGCCGATTTAAAGTATAGATGTAAATATGGATGTATCTGTAGACTGGATTTAGATATAGACTTGTCATGAGACCATGTCTTTCAAAGTAGGCTTGGTTTGTATTTCATTTTAACTTGCAAACTGAAGTGTGTATAATCTCATTACAGTTCTTTTACCAAATACATTTTTAATCGTTTAAAGTTGTAAAAATTTTAAAGTAACAGTACGTTGATTGGTAGTGTATCAGCTTAGGAAAGAAAGAACTAGTGATTTTTCATTTTACATTAAGAGGATTTTGTTTAAATCATTTTGAAAAAATTACAGATTTTCTTCAGAACTCCAAACAAATTCCTTTGAATTTTAGTTCAGCCAATTTAGTACATGCTTTACTATATAGGCAGTATGTCATAAATAACTATACTGAATAGTAAGAAATGCTCTTGTGAGTATTTTTAATTTTTAGTGTTGGATTTTTATAAAACTGCTTACAAATTTTAATGAAGTTTTTGAATGGATACAGTTCATGGTCATGTGTGAAGTAAGTGTTCATGTGTGTATCATAGAGAAATAAAAAAAATATCCTGTTTAAAACCGTGTATGTACTGTTTTATTGAGCACAAACACACACCACTACTTCAAGAACACATACACATACATTTTTATTTTGCATAGCACTTTCGGGGACTGGTAGTACCCCTTTCCTTGGTGCTTAGCAAGCTCTGTCTCATGTATACAATAGAGTGCAAAAACATATATGTATTATTTGAAGGTTTTCTGTTTTTTTCGTTAAATACAATTTAGTGAGAATCACGTTTTAACTGAAAAAAATCAGCTTTTAATATGCAGAATCCATTAGCATTTCTTTAAAAGCATTTTTAATTTTATGCAAAGGTAAAACATTTTAATAATTTGTCAGATAGGTAGTTTCAGAAAGTAACATATGGTGTAATTTTGTATAAGTTTATGATACTGTCAGCATTGGTTTTTTTTTGTATACACTTTCATATTTTGTTAAATAGAAGATTTAATAATTATAAAGAAATGTTCTCTTGCAAGTATTAAAATTATGTAATACTGATATAGGTTTTGTAGACGTTTGTTCTATCTTCAGAGGCTCAGTGATTAATAATTAGATATTTATAAATTGTCACTGGACAAAAGTCTTGCCGCATGACAAATGGCGCTAATCGTACACTCTAGTGTTTTTGGTGGCCCTAAAAAGGACCTGTGGCGAGAAGGCTGATGTTGGTCATGCTGCGCTGAGATGTTCGGTGGCTGCGCCCGCTGATCGTGGCATACTGCAGTCCTCCTCTTCTTTTGCCATCGGTTGTAGAGTCGGCTGCCGGCCCAGCGACGTCCATCGCTGGCGCAGAATGGGAGTGCGAAGACGCAAGAATGGCGGCGGTTCTATTCTTCGGCTGTTCCTTCCGGCTGACTCCGCCTCGATGTCGTCCGAGAAAGGAGAGGAAATGAAGTGCGGCCGATGAAGTGTGCGCAAAATTTTCTGCCGGCCCTGGTTTTATGCACTAACCGGGATCGCTGATTGGCTCGCTCCAAACACATAGTTGGTCACGTCTTGGCGGCTGCTAATCCCGGATTGGCTCGCCTCGTATTCTTCAGGTGTCACGCGCCGTGTCGCTGGTACCGGAGAGCAGACGTAATGAATCGCTGTTGCCACAACTCCCCCCGGGTCTTGAATGCTCTCCGGTAGCCAGCCTACTGCTCTTCTCCGGATGTTGTAGAGGTGTCTATTGGGCGCCATGTTGATTGGTGTGCCGGCTGGTAACTCGTTGGCGTGGCTGGATCTTGCATCCGCAAGATGATCATCGCCCCACATTGGGCGCCGCTTGTCACCGGACAAAAGTCTTGCCACATGACAAATGGCGCCAATCGTACACCCTAGTGTTTTTGGTGGCCCTAAAAAGGACCTGTGGCGAGAAGGCTGATGTTGGTCGTGCCGCGCTGAGATGTTCGGCAGCTGCGCCCGCTGATCGTGGCGTACTGCAGTCCTCCTCTTCTTTTGGCATCAGTTGTAGAGTCGGCTGCTGGCCCAGCGACGTCCATCGCTGGCGCGGAACGGGAGTGCAAAGACGCAAGAACGGCGGCGGTTCTATTCTTCGGATGTTCCTTCTGGCTGACTCCGCTTCGATGTCGTCCGAGTGAGGAGAGGAGATGAAGTGCGTCCAATGGCGTGGCGATGAAGTGTGCGCAAAACTTTCTGCCAGCCCGGGTTTTATGCACTAACCGGGATCGCTGATTGGCTCGCTCCGAACACGTAGTTGGTCACGTTTCGGCGGCTGCTGATCCCGGATTGGCTCGCCTCGTATTCTTCAGGTGTCACGCGCCGTGTCGCTGGTACCGGAGAGCAGACGTAATGAATCGCTGTTGCCACAAAATATATAGGAAGTTTTTGTAAGGAATCTTAACCATAATAATACAATTTTGTATTTTTGTGTACAGCCTGTATAAATGTTATTGCCATGTGCACGTGCACACACACATACATGTGAGAGTGTGTGTGTGTGTCTGCAAGAGAGAGGGCGTGTGTGTGTGTGTGTAAACAGGTACGTAAACATACTAGTAGACTACTAAACTCCTATAGTTACATTTCATTTCTGTAAATTACTCTCGATATATCTTTGTTAGGCGTTATTACATTAAATTTACCAAAATGCATACATCCAACTGTAATTAGTAGCTGCTATCAAATAAGTTTAAAATTTTTTTTTCTTAGAGCAGACCAGGCCAGATTCAAATCTGATTTTATAACCTGTATACACAAGAACTGGTCAATATTGTGGTAAATATATTAAATTGCTAGTTAGATTGGAGTTTTAATTACACCCAGTGGTGTAACTAGCAGCTTCTTTGGGGGGGGGGGCAAGCTTAAAGGTGGTATCCCCCATTTTCCTCAGAACAGATTTGAAAGCAGGATTTTTCCCATATAATTCTATAAATACATTGTATAAATTCTTTGTGTTCAGAGTTTTTGAGCAAATCATTGTGAAGTATAAGGTTTGAAAAGCATATGGAAAATCACTGATTTTAAAACATTATACCCTTAATTACTTGTTATTGAAATTAAGTAATAAATTTCATGTGATTAAATTCATTTTAATTCTGAATTTCTATTCTCAATTAATCTTGTGAAAACGAGTCTTTCTGAAGATATTTTGAGAAACCCAGTTATTACCCCTCTGCACTTTCAGATGCTGTCCCAAGAATATTTTAAGCAACTTATAGTTCATGTTAAAGTATGATAGTTTTATTGAAAATCGAGCAATAAGATCTTATTTTCCCAAATTAAAGTCAAGAAACTTCTGGTTTATCTGTCCAAAGACGACTGTTTAAACCATAGAGAATTAGGCAAGAGGAGTCATGACATAGACAACTTAATAAAGGTAAGTATCGATGAAAAAGATAAAGTTAGATTAATAGGCTCTGCCTTCATTTTTTTATGTGTGCATAATTGTTTTTTAAGGCTTCGAATACATATGTTATTTACCAAATGTTGAATGATTGTCATTAGAAAAAAAACTTTTTATAATACAGATATTGTAATTTCTTTTTTTTTTCTACAGCTATTTATAAATCTTACTTTAACATATGCAGCTAGCTTAGAATTAGATGTATGTTAAGTGATTACGGAATTTCGCTGAAATTTTTAATAGTACTGGAGGGGGGATCCCGCCCAGTAGTTACACCACTGATTATACCATATTAAAAATGTGTCTTATAATTATTTTTACTTAACCGATTTGAGAGTTTAATGAAGTTGTAAATTACATGTAAAAGTGTAAATGTTTGTACAAAAAGTATAGTACATGTAATTGTTTACTTATCCTGGTGTTTGCAGTTGCTATATATTATTAATTACTATTACTAAAGTAGTTAATTTCTTTATTTTTAGAATTAATTTATAGATTTTTAAAATTAATTATAAGTTTATGACATAATATAAAAATACAATCATTGTGATTTTTTAACAGCATGTTAATATTATTCATAATCAACTGAATTGTAAATGACAACAATGTATTCCTAATCCAGTTTGGATCAATTTGTACCCTGTAACCAAAGTAAGAGAATGTCTTGAACTTTATTATTTATGTTAGTTTAGTATTTCAAGGTATTTATAATACAGCGGTAACCTGTATATTATAATACTCTATAAGAAAAAGATGCTAAGTACAGTACTAAAAATGATTATGTTTATTAAAACCTACTATACCTTGACATTTAATTAACTACTGATATATAAACTTAAACTGTAGCTTGCCATTACAATATTTCCTCACATTATATTCTTATAAAATTCCAGTTGGCATTTGTGATTATCTGTGTAAAAACTTTAATGTGTGTGGAGATAGTATAACTCGCACACCAATTGTGTGTTTATATCCATTTCTTAAGAAGATTTTTTACTGCTGTTAATGCAAATTTACTTTTGTTCTATCAAAAAATGTCCATATTTTAAGTTAAGATCATTGGCTGTGTTGTGGAAGTAATTCATTTTGTACCAGTGCGTAAGGTATTAAAAGCATTAATGTGTCAGTGCAGTTAGAGAAGACTACAATTAACTCAAAATAAATTTCAAGTATGAACATGGTATTTCTGTTGTATCACTCTCATGATTCCAGACAATTTAAATTATGTCTAAGCTTATTAATAGAAGGTGTACATTTTTAACCCTTTTATCAATGTGGCATGTCCATATAATGTGCAGTTTGCTAACTGGCTAGTGACAAATTATAAAACATTAGATTCATTTATTAAATATGCTATGACTTTAATTATGCTGTTTGACAAACACTGCTGTCTGTAGAGAATGAACCATGTATTTAAGATACAAACAATTCTGTTGAGATTTTAAGCATATTAAGATCAGTTAAACAATCAAGAAGATTCTATAAGTTTGATGCACTGAAAAAAAAAAAAATAGTGTGTTTCTGAAGAAAAACAAGTTGAAAAAACTGGTTACTTCTTCATTTGTTCATCAAGTTGAACAAATGATATGCCATTCATACAATTTTGAATTGACTATCTGTACAATCTCTAAAGTTGTCTATTCTGTAATGAAATAGTTTATAAATCTAAATCACTTGCATAACTTTTCTGAATATGTATTCCAAAGTAGTACTATGTATTCAGTAGCTGCTACCTTTTTAAATTATGAAGATTTGTGAAAATATAAAAATCTATGATTTTTGTCTATAGAATGCACAACACACTATGATTTTCAGAAAAGGGAGGTAATACTGCTTGCCCAACAAACCTGGAAATTCCTGTTACTATCTGACATTAAAATAATGTAAAATTAGTTTATTTATAACATAGACATGACAATGTATCATTTATTACAGAATACATTTGTTAATTTGAACATTTATCTTACTTTGAGAGCAACCATCAGTACAGAAATGTACTAGAAACTGATATCCACATAAGGAATAAAGTTCTATGAAAAGCGATTAACAACCATTATCACTTACCATGGCATAAATAATAAGCACAGGTTTATATTAATCAATTGACATGTGAGTTATTATTGGCTTTGTACTGTGTTGCACCTAAAGTATACTTTTTATTGGTTTAATAATTGTATGTAGTATGAAAGTTTTGACAATTATAGTAGCCTAATAAGTGTAAAAACACATTATTACATGCATAAGCATGTTTAGTAGTTCCATATTGGTTTAGTTTTCATATTGAAACCATTAATCTAGTAGGATTACATAGTTTTGTTTTTACTCTGGGTAAAAACACAACTAAGAACTTTAAAGCATTTTGCAGAAATTAATACTAATAATTAATGGAATGTTATTACAGACTTGTATACAAATGAACGTAAACAGGTTCATGAAAATAAATAATTTATGGTCATAGTAAGAAAACTATATTAATACTGTAATAAGCAGTTTTTAATAATTTAAGAAATTCATGTAGGATTTGTTCTTAAATAATCATTTGAAGTAATTGTTAATATTATATTTTTTACTATTCTGGTATAAGTACATTCATAATTTTGTATCGGTGTTCTGTAAAATAATAAGGAAAATTACCCTTATCTGCACTTCACAATGAGATTCTTCAATTTTTTTTTCATGATTTTAGTAATTTCAAAGCCTATGCCAGACATGCTAGAGTTCTCTCATTTATTATAATCAGTTCGAAAAAACTGTTTAACAATCAGTTAATGACTCTTAAATTTAGTCCTAAATTCTGTACTTTTATTTTCAAATGTTTATGTTGACGTTGGAAGTGCTTGCTATCTATTTTTCTTTCATGTTGTGAGCAGTATCAGAGTTTTGAGCTTGCTTGATTCCAGGTTAATTGATTCGAATGAACTTCTTCATTCTAATAATTCATTTTCTCATATAAAGTGAAGAACCTAGAATGGTGTTTTCTTTTTTAAGTGTATTACACCTTGTTCTGAGTGTGCAGCCAAATATTTCTAAGTCATTATTTCTTCCATTTACATGTTCTGTTTCCTGAGTTGTTTGTTTTCTTCCAGTCCAGACTGTTAGTGTTGTGGAACATTTTTTATATCTAGCAGGATTAAACAGTGAGTGACAAAACATCTGCAAGTAAATCTTATCTTTTTTTTTTATTTTGGTCAATGAAGTCACGCATGTACCAGAAAATATAAACGAATGCATAAACTTGAGTTCTGGTTATAACAGTATGAGATTTTCCATTTGTGACCATCATCTTTTTTTTGTGAAACCACAAAACCCACTAGAGCTTCAAATTTAGAGCTCTAACTGTTTTTTAAATACTAATAATTATCTAATGGAAACAGCATTATGTTATGAAACTTCGATAATAGAAAAGTATAATAAGTAGTTCAAGTGTTTGAAACGTGTTAAATCTTAAGTATATGCTTTCAATTTGTACTTGGTGCAGAAATAGAAATAATTGTGTATATATACTTATATATATATGCATAACTGGCATTACGTTTTTGTAGATTTTTTATAATGATAGTCTGTAGTCAGTAAATAATATCAGAAATGTTTATAATTGATTTTTGTTAGTAGTTGAAATTTTAAGCAATTTGTACACAACATAATTAGCCAATAAAATTTTCTTATTATTACACTATACTTTTATTGATTTAAAATTTTTAGAAGGAATGAAGACAGTTAATGTAACAGTGCTAGCTCTTAATATTTATTTTATAAGAAAATTAAATGTTTTGTTATATGGACAGTGTAAATTTTAACAGTGTTTTGTGTTGTTTTTATGTTTTTTAATTTTCTGTATATAATTAAAAATTTATTTTTAAATATTTGTTCGACTTTTAATTTCCATCTTATGAGATAGTACATTTTCATCTACAGTAGACCATCAGTTAACCAAACAAATTATATTACATGATATGATAAATATTATGATGTTTGATTACACAAAAAAACATATGCCTGTTCAGCAGAGCTGGTGCTACCATAATTGTAACATGAGGATTTGCAAGGGTGGCCGTTCTTGGGTTTGCAGTGGTTGGAGTTGGAAAGCAAGTACACAGATTTTGAAAGAAAACATTTCTAAATAGTATCCTACATTTTTGTTTTGAATAAAAATTTGTGTTAATACCGTATTTAAAAATTAGTTTTTAACTACATGGATACTTTATTAATTTTAAAGTACCTAGCATTGATGTGATTTATGCATATATTACATAATGTTTACATATTACTATACGTTCTTAAATAATTATTTGAAGTAATTGTTAATACTACATTTTTGACTGTTCTGGTGTAAGTTACATTCATAATTTTGTATCAGTGCTTTGTAAAATAAGAATTATTACCCTATCTACACTTCGTAATGCAGATAATTCAAATTTTTCCCTTGATTTGTTTGAAACTTCAAAACCTATGCCAGACAGCTAGAAAGTATTAGTCAGTTCAAAAAAATTGTTTAACAATCAGTTAATATGTCTTAACAGTTGTGCTTTTATTTTCAAGCCTTGATATTGACATGTGAAATGGTTGCAACGTCACTTCTCCCTCTATACACTTTGATGGGAGCACAAAGTGAAAACTTTATGATTTTAATATTGGTCTGTAAGCTACAGGCATGATGTGTTCTTTTAAGTTGAAGCATCCTGGGAAAATCTCACCACCCCCTTATGTTGCCTGTGCAGTTTGCACTCGTGTGTACCTCATAAGCATCCCAGATTTCCATTCCTACCCTTGAACCAAGCTCCCAAGTGCTGTCAGTCTGACTCGGAGTAGTCCAGTGACTAAACTGTAATATGGTACTTTTGAGAAATATTGCTCAACGTAAGAGTAATTATATTATTGTTTTTTTTTTTGAAAGTTTTTACTTTAAATAGTTTATAAAAACTTGTCTGATGAAAGACAAAAATTACCTGGTGCAAATTACCAGAAACGAAAAGCTGCAAGAAAGTCCAGCCTATCCTTTCTCAAAGTGGCATGGTGTATAAATTTTTAAAACTTGACAAAGACAACAGCAAGTGGAGTTCAACCATCAACAAGTGAAAGTAGCAATGTCTTGGTGGAAGAAACCAATAATGTTCCTATTAAATTATCCTTGGAGGATGATGCGACTCACAAACTTCACAGAGTGTATGGGTAACAGTACATTAGGTATATCAATTAGTCATGCCATAAACCAATAGGAATTTCACATGATCATAGGGTGTAGTTAGTGTTACACCCTAACATTGTAAAAAAAGTCCACCTGAAAGACATGAACATGATTTCCTTTTTCTGGGGCTGGAGGTTTTTCTGTGAACTTTTATAAACATTACTTTAGATTGCTTATCAAACTCAACTGGTGTATTCTTGTACAAAAGAATGCATTACCGGTATTTTGTTTTTGGTGCAAGTATTCCTCTTCGAATATTGTAACACTATCAAATAAGGTTACAATGATTAAGGTCCACTACTTATGATGAAAAATCATTTTGGTGTGCAGAGTTATCTATGAGATTGAAAAGTCTCAAGTACAAAGATTCAGGAAATCAAAAATAGTAGCTGTTGAAATTGCTGTACTGGAACACTTGTTAGCTACTGTACCTTTGGGGCAGCAATGTTTACATTTGATGAGGCTATTTAAGGCCTCATCTCAACACTATTTGAGCACAGATATCCAAAACGAGCTTATTTCATTACTATCCAAACTGGTTGATTATTCAAGCAATAAGAGTATGATTAGAGAGCAGTAGTAGTGAAAGTGTAAAGTCTTTGTGTTGTGGACAACTGTAAGTTATTTAACTTGGCAACTTATAATTTGAAGAAAACGTATTGATTTCTCTGATGTTCAGTAATATATTCCAGTAATTTAAGATAATCATGTGATCATGACATTTGTGTGAAAAGTCCACTGGGGATTCTTTTATATTAGAAACCAGAGAACAGAAATGTAAGACTGCTATTATCCAGTGTCGACACTGATACAACTGTTTTATTTCGATCACTGATATAGAAGACGACGCTTTGCATTCTGTATTCAAACAGAGGCTGTAGTGCATATGTATTCAGTCCATCTCATTAAATTTGTTGCATATTTTTTCAGTGTTATGTTTTATTTCCATAACATAATTTGTTTGTTTTTACTGCCTACATCAACGGATAACAAACTTAACCTTTCTTTTTTTAAACATTTATTTTTTTAATTATTTGTATAAGTAACCAGACTAACTAAATGTAATCTTTTTTGTTGCTCTACACATATTCCCTTTTCTTAGGTAGCCTAGGAGAAAGAGAATTATCATCACCGTCTACTTCAAGGATTAGGCCTTGTGTCCTGTTCCAGCTCCAAAAACCACCTCTTCCCAGGACGGTCAAACTGTGTCTTTAAAAAATTGTATATTGAGAAGCTAGCTTTGGCAACTTGTTCACCATAAAATATCCTTTCTATGGCATTTGTTGCCAAGCAATTGAGTGTGAATAAATACTCTAATAAAGGTTACCAGTCTGTAGTTGGGTAGGTATGCTGCCATACCTTTGAGTTTTTGTCAGGGTTTTCATTTCCATCTTGCAGGGATTCCTCCTTGCCCACAAGGCCATCAATGAGCTTATAAATTTTTCATCAAGTGTACCCAAGCCACTCTAGCAGCCTTTCTGCCTCGGTACAGGATTGCTTATCCAGATCATCACCTTATTCAAAGTTAAACTCCATTTCTGGGGGGCCACCTGCGACCCATGCAGTAGCCGAGACTGACCCTGTGGATTATTAGTATTGAAATTATTGGCTAATGTCCGTATTCACTGAATTTGGACATGTTAGTACACCCGTTAACACTATCTTGTTATAGACACTATCTTACTGATTTTTATCACCAAGTTGAACACTTGCAGATCATAATATACACAAAACCAAATAAAAATTCACATAAGCCCAACTCTAAATGAACCTTTCACTAACGTTTTGCTTGTCTACATGGGTCACAGACTGCTTACAATATGCATGTTTTGTATCATGAAAAGCCTTTCTGTGGCTAACAGATTTTTAGATTTTGCCATAGGCCTATATACTTGCAGACGAAAGGATGGAGAACTGATAGTACCAGTACTTATAAAAAGAGAACGGAAAACAACAATAAATAATTTATTTACAAATATCTGCACAGAAATTATAAATACATATACTCTTTCATATTCATTTTGATACACTTATATACACAATACATATTTTCTTAAGAATAAATAACAATATTAATTTCTCCCCAAAATTATAATTGAAATATGCTTGCACAAACTAGTTTTTAGTTTTCATTTTTATAACAAACTGATAAAACAAATTCTAGCTTTTAACATCATCCTCCTGTACACGCACTGCATTCATTTATATTTAAGAAATTACCACAAGCTGATCCATTACTTAGTACAAAGTACAGTACGCTACGTAGTAATGTTGTTTGTATTCAGTGTTCTCAGTTCTTACTTTTTAAAATAAAATGCCAACAAAACAAATCTCATACACAACTCCTTGGTGTATAACACACTATTTAAATAAAGTAGAATGTAGTACATCTAAAACACAGACAAAATAAAACATTCTGAAGTTTAACAAAAAAAATTATAAAATAGATTACATTTAATTTGCATTCATTACATAAATCATTTGAGTCCTTGAAGAAATACAATTTGTACAATAATAACATTAAAAATATTTTCACACAGTTAATTGTAATATAAAAGAACTGATTCAGATTTCACAAATAGAAATTGTTTGCTAAAAGTCTGAAGAAATATGTACACGTACACACACACACACACATATTTAATATTTATAATGACTTTACCTCAAGATGTTTTTTCTCAGGAAACCATAACAACGACCAACCACACAAGTACTCCACAAGATTCGAAATTAAGAAGGCTGGGGATGGGAACAATAAGTTTCCCGAAACATGTTCCAAATAAGGGGAAAACATCTTGAGGAAAAGTTATTATAAATACACACACACATGTGTGTGTGTGTGTGTGTGTGTGTGTGTGTGAAAAAACAATATAACTGAAATAATGAGTATTACAATTAATTACATTGTCTTAATTAATGGTCAATCTAAGCTAACACCATACTGTTCACCCACATATAATTTTTCTGTTATATGTTCAAAAGAGACAAAATTAGTGTTACTGTAATAAGGACAATTAATATTTTTAAATAACTTACTTGTGTGTTTGTGTGTGTGTCATCGCAATATGATGGTTTTACACTCCTTTCTGAATTACACATTCTGTTTTCCTTCCAAATGCTGCATGCTCAATGCTCTCGAATATTTCTAGAGTTAGTATTTGTCATGCGAAGTGCTGCTGGTATAGGAATCGGAAATGTGTTTTTTTAAATGAAGAAGTGGACTGTATAAATCTGAGTTAACTAGCCATTTATTGAAGAATTATATAAAGAAGCGCATGGCCCATGCAATTACGTATGGCGTACATTGCCAAGATAAATACCGATAGAAGAAAGACAAATTGTATAAAGAAGTTACATAATTAAATTTCACATCGCCGCGGCTAGCAAATGGAAGAGAGTACTGATCTGTTGAAGGCTGAGTTTTAACTAACTGTCGCAGCTCGCAGAAGCGAACTGTACTTTAAGCGAATGACGTAATTGTGCGGGCTGATTGCGCGCGAGTATATAAACAAATACAAAGATTTAACAGCTACTTTTCCAAGCTCTTCCTACTCATGAAAACAAGTGGAAGTGTATTCATCTACATAAATTCATTTTTCATTTTGTTTTATTTGTCTCCAAGTCACGTTTATTAACTAACTAGAATTAATATTAGGCATTACCTGTATTAACTTTCGTCTTGTGACTTATCTGTTTTAATTTCTAAAACGACGCATTTCGAGGATAAATCCTCATCTTCAGTTTTTAATATTATTTGATGTTTTTATAATATTAAAAACCTGAAAATGAGGATTTATCCTCGAAATGCGTCGTTTTAGAAATTAAAACAGATAAGTCACAAGACGGAAGTTAATACAGGTAATGGCTAATATTAATTCTAATTAGTTAATCTACATAAAGTTCCTAAATTGACTGGTCCATAGGTTTTCAAAAATTTTGTTATCACACACACACACACAATTGTTTTATAAAAATATTTATAACAGGTGATATCAAAGTATACTTAATTTTCAACTTTAGCATTACACACATAAGCTTCTTATATTAATATTTTATATGGCATAAGAGAAAGTAAAAATTACTAATTATAAAACAAAACAAGCATTATAAGAAGTAAAAGACAAAGAGAGTCCATGTGTCAAAATGTTTGAGACCTCTGGATAAAACTATGAGTGACCAGAAAATTCAATTCAATTTTCTCGATACATTCTAAACGTAAAATATTAAAAACATTTATATAAAGGTATAATAATTGATACTGAGAGATTCTTTAAACTTTATATTATAAGCTCTACTGCATAAGAGCTTAGGGACCTTTACTCTCGATTCCTGTATATATCTTGTACAAAACTTTAGTTTTCTGTATAATTGACAACTACATATGAAAACTAACAACACTTCATATACAATTATATATTGAGTGCACACCTTTGATTTTTTTTTTTGCACTGGGGGTGCTAACAAGAACAGTTTCGGCTGTTAACAATCCATCCATCACCTTCTACCCGTTCATGTTTAATACATGAACATAAATCATACATCAACTCAATAAAAACAGTGGTTCCACACTATTGGTTTACTTTTAAGAAATGTCCAAGGTAAAATATATCTCAAGAAACAAGGAGTACATGCAGAACTTATACAGCATATACATAGGTCTTGTCACTGTTGGTGTGAGCAGAATTCAATACCAGTCACTGCAATAGCTGAAGTTTAACATTACCAAAAAACATAACAGAAACTTCTAACAAATAAAACTCAAAAACATATTTAAAAAAAACTTAACAGAGGAGTGATACAAATAATAAAAGATAAGACGCCCCTGAATAAACAAGACAATTGTGCCTACTTTGTGTTTCAAAAACAGTTAATTCTTACTTCTTAAGACAGACCATCCGATGGCCTGATGTCCAGTGTACAATGCCACTGCTATTCCCGATGATTTATTTCCAAAAATCATACCCAGAAAAAAAGTTAAAAAATAGTCACAAAAAACACATCGGACATGCAGAAGATTAATACAATTAGTACAGAACATTAAGCATTGCAAATAATTACACTGAATTCATTTACCCTCTCTGGTTAAAAGCATTAGCTTTTAAGAAAGGTTTGTATCATAACTGTCAACAGGCCGTATTAATGAAATTCCATCAACAGTCTTAATTACAATTTGCATACACATTTTTCAACAATCAAATTTCATAATAGATTCTACTCTTTATTTATTGTATACTATTATACTCTGCAGATGAGCTGTTATTACTGATAAGGCTAATATTATTACTACAATAAATTTGCAATACTTTGTTAGTAAAATTAATGCAATAACAGTTTATCTATTTCTTGAAGAACAGCACTGTGATGAAGAACATTTATTACACATTAACAGCAAATTTGAAAAAATATACTTTTTCCAAATACAGATTTTTAGTACTTACTGTACCTCTTCTCCTAAACAGTGGCTAGTTTTCTATTAACTTTTCCAATAATACTTTTCCAAGTGGCCTTACTTTAACATATGGATATAAACACTTCTGTTTCTAAGTTTTATTTCTGTAGCTTGCCATGTTAAAAATTAATTTGCTGCATACTCAAATTCAAAAATCTTTTCTCAGATATTTTTGAATTTAATAATAACCTCTGTGTGAAAGTCTTTCTGATAGTACTGTACACAGAATACCTGGTAAAATTTGGGACAACTGCCAAGTAGTTATTGAAAAAAGTAGTTAATATAATGATAACACAGAATAATGTAGAGTTCTTTACATGGAATAATGAAGAGTGCCTGTTTCTCATTAACTGAATTTGTTGAAGCACATCCACTGTAACACAAAAATTGCATTATAATGTAGTCCACTGACGGATTCAGCAATTGTTGGTCCGTTAATGGTCACAACAGACAGTTGGGAAAACCACTCTCATTACAATACACTGATTCCATTTCAATGGAAAATGTCAACATTTCATCAGTGCATTGTAAAAAATCTTTAAAAACCAAGGCTTGTGAGTGTAAATCACCTGCTATTGAACTGCCACACGGTTATCCATCCATGTGATGATTTACTTTACAAGCGTAGCCAGAATGATTTATCAACATGATCATTTCGCTGGGATGCAAACAATCTACACAAATATTACACTTTTTGAATTATAACATCTGAAAATACTTGTTTACAATTTTTTAAATGTATAGATGAAGATTACGTGAGGTTTAAAGGTATAATTTTTATACTTACGTTTTCATTGTTCTGAAATATAACAATAAAATTTGACATTATTATTATTATTACTACTTTAGGTGGCACAAGTGTTTTTAAATTGTATGCTGAAGAATTATTTGATATTTTATTAATGAATACTGACCCTGTGACCAGACGAAACTAATGTAATTATTAACTATAAATAAGTAGTCCCATCATTATCTTAAGTTTTGCTCCGTATATCAGTGCATTTCATTTAATACAGAAAGATTAAGCATTCAAATAAAACTTGTAATAAATTAAAAAAGTTTTAATTACAAATAATACGAACTAAAAAAAATAAAGAAAGAAAGAAAATCATTTTGAAATTATAACTACCGGTAAACAGTTATTGCCAAGTTTCTCTCAATAAATTACGTTCTGTATAATTTCTAAAATTGATTAAATATCTTGGTGATCATTTTCATTCACTTAGTATGAAGATACTTTTATATCACTTTACATGAAGATCTGTAACACATCACATGATACCATACAACAAACGTTAAATTAGTTAAAAAGTCTAAAATATTTAGCCTATTTAAATTAGCACCTACAATATGAAAAATTTACTTCTTAATTTTTTTATTTTTACCCTTTTGTCCTAGCACATTACCGGAACTTGAATTACTTTTTACATTTGTTGGTATATAAATTGAATGTCCTGTTTTCTTTAAATGGTCAAACAATTTATTTTTTGATGGAAAATGTGACTGACATGTTACACATGTAGTGTTAGCATTTGACTGTGTTAAAACTGTCTGAGGTGTCTTTTTATCACTGACATCTTTTTTTCCAGAGCCGTCTGAACTGTTATTATCATCTATGGATTGCTGCTGTTCAACATTTTTAAAGAGCTTTTTAATGTCCTTTGCTTTTTTCCCTTTCTGTTTCAAAACTATGTTTTTATCTGTTAGTTCACAATTTTCTTCCCCTATCAAATCACTCGGTTTGTCAAATTTATTTAAAATTACTTGTTGTTGCTGTATTTTTTTCCTTTGCTTTTTACTCTGTCCTAATGACATTAAATTGGGTTCTTCACTTTCACTATATGAGTCATGGATAACTGGTGTCAATTTATTCTTTTGTTTTTTCTTTTTCTTGCTGGTCTCAATCTGTATTTCTTCTTCTGACAGCGAACTTCTGTGATCACAGTCGTCAACACTCAGGTTTATTTTATTATCATCAATATACTCGCTATTTACACACTGATTGCCATCAATACTATCTTCATCTGCAGATTCTTCAACAGATGTAATTTCTTTTTTGTCACCATCTGGAAAGTATTTTTCATTATTTTTTCCATCTTTGTCCTCTTCAATATCTTCGTCACAGGACTGTGAAAATAATTCATTTTCATTTTCCATTGTTAATTTCAAGGCTTCTACATTTTCTCTATGCTTCTTTGAATTTTCGTGATTTTCAAATGCTTTCACTGTTTTAAAGACTTTATTACAAGCAACACAATACAGATTACTTAAATCTATTTCATTATACTCTTCACTCTCCTCCACTTCATCATCCAGTGAAACATCAGTATCGCTATCCTTTTCATTAAACTGAGCAGCGATGTTGGCTTCAATTTCTTTTAATTCCTTTTCGATGTTCGAAAACTTTACCCAGTCAGATTCTTTATACGCAGCCATTTCTTTCTTCCGTTCTTCAATTTTTAATCGTCTATTATTTTCCGCTTTTTTTGCATTTTCTGCTGCTTTCTGTTTCAAAACCTCAGCATGTGCTTGTACACGTTTATCTCTTTTTCTTACAAAAGCAACTAACGCTCTAACTTCTTCATTCCGTTCTTTCTTAGCCTTGTCGCGAATTTTTTTGTTTTCTTTTTCAAATAATCTTAGTATTCGCCTGTTTTCAGCTTGCCTAATATCATATTGATCCAGCCATGCATACGATTTCTTTGTGGAATAACTTAGCCAATGTGAGTAGAATGGATGCACGATGTCTTCATATGAACTGTCTGATTTACCAAACTTGGGAATTTCCGAATCACTGTCCAAATTGTTATCAAATGCTGAGTCTTCGGCGGCAATTTTGTTGAAAACTTCTCTATACACGGCATAAAATCCATGTTCATCATCACCATAACCCTGAAAACACGTTGTTGTAAAATACTGATACACGTTCAAACTTTCATCTTTATAATCGTCACCGATACCACCTTTCAAAATTGCATCTCTGTGCCTGTCATACCACGCTCGTTCTTGTGTATCACTTAAAACTTCATAAGCCTGTTGAATTAATTGAAACTGTTCTTTTGCTTCTTCCAAATTTAATGGGTTTTTGTCAGGATGCCATTGCAAAGCAAGTTTCCTGTAAGCTTTTTTTAAATCCTCAGAATCGACGTCCCTAGGAACACCTAAAACTTCATAATAACATTTCATTTTTAACGCACAATAATTTTAACCTATAACACAGTACACAAACACCATTCAAGCACACATGATAGTCATTTGTATACGAATTCGTGCCAATGGTGCCAGTATATAGTCTTCACATGTGGAAAAAATGGCAAACTATTGCTTACAATTTGGGTAAACTTGGTTTACTTCAAAGAAGTATTTTAAATATACAGATTGTTTATTTATGCAATATAGATATTGGAAAGGGAATACCTGTAAGATAAAAAAATGCCCTTACGTGTACGCATACAAAATATTTATACATATAAACTTTATGCATACATATAAGATGTAAATCATTCATTTTAAAATCAGCCTGGCTCTTCAGCTGCACATTATAAACTAGAAATACCTTTATTATACAAACACATACTGTAACTCTAAAACAAGTACGCATTGTACTTTTATAGAACTGCAAACTTGAAATACAGGTATTGCATTAGATTATTCAAGGTTAACTTGGTCAGCTGGAGCTCTGAGACAACTGTGTGTAGTCTGTGATTTGTAGTGTTAAGCTTTTTGTAAACATTAAACGTAAATTATGTTTTCTTTGTACTACGTTACATTTCCTTAACTTAAATTTAACGGGTTTTGCATACGGAAGTTGATAACTGTGATATTAATGAGTTACCAAATTTCGAAGTAATTACTTAGATTGTTAAGATGACAAAAGAATTATGTATTTTAAGAAATATCGTTTATACATATTTTATGATATTACAAATATCTCTGTTTGATTGTGTCAAAGCGTAATTCTTTTTAAAACAGATACGGAGAACAATAAAACCGCAGGTGTTGAGTGACTAGGTTATATAGAACTAGAAAATTTTCTGCTGAATAAATTAGTTACAATGAACTTTGAAGAGAGTAGATTGAGGACGTTTAGAAATTGGCCAATTAATGCACCAGTGGATCCAAGGAGAGTTGCAAAAGCTGGGTTTTATTATATGGGGCAAGGACTTGAAGTGCAGTGTTTTTCTTGTGGTGGTAGAATATCTGAATGGAATTACGGGGATAAAGTGATGACAAGGCATCGCAGCTTGGACCCAGGATGTCCATTTGTTATCAGTCCAGCTTTGTCGGGTAACATTCCAATCACAAATCTGGAATCCAGCTCCCAGTCAGCTACAAATCAACCAGAAACAAGTACAGCAGAACAGACTAGCCAAGTGAGAACACCAATTCTAAGGTCAAGAGCTACAGAGCAATCCATCTTACAGTATGAAAATGAAACCGCAAGACTTGAATCATTTGCCAATTGGCCTATTCCTTTTATTGTGTCTCCAGAACGACTTGCAAGGGCTGGATTTTATTATGCTCAGCAAGCTGATAAGGTAAGATGATTAGCCTAAAAGCATTTTGTGTTGTCTTTTAGTGTGATAGGAGATGAATGATTCCTCATTAAACCTAATTTTCGATGGTACATGGACGTTATCAGAAGAGCTAGTTCGGACTATTGTCATTATTTAGAATTTACCACACAACATTTTGACCACTAAACGGACTTTGGATGGGAAACTACTACTAATAAATGTAAAATCATATAGGCATTTTTATGGGTGTAAATTATAATTTAATTGCATCAGTCAGCCCAGTAAAGATGTATCTAGAATCAGGATTATGAATTTGAAAGAGTATGTATGTTGTGGTGGGCAGGGGTAACTGTGGGCGGACCCAGTTGCTTAGTTGTGTATTTAAACAGGGTGTTGCTGGTCTCTGATACTGTTCACTGTGTAAGCTTGAAACATTTTTTTCCCCATTCTGTCCAGCGGACTTGGAGGGTAGGTAGTTTTCAACAGTAATTTTGGCAAAAGGCATGGTTCGTTGTTATCAAACAATTACCATTGTATTTAACTTTATAGGTGATGGTGGTTTATTCTTTGGTAATTATTTACGATACTACTTAAGCCCAAATTGCGGTGAAATATTTCTTTTCCTATTCTCCTATACTATATAAACACGAGAAAAATAATTTTAAATGGCGGCCGAACCTATTCACGGCGAAAAAAATTAAATAATTACTCCCATAAGCGCGCATGTAAAATGAATGACCGCCATGTTAACTCAGCAACGGCGCACAGATACACAGCGAATGACGAGTTATGACGTCATTGCGCGGAGTACTCAGCGCTGTACTTCCTAAGTTTACGCGGCAAATAACGCGCCGTTTTTTGCCGTATTACGGGATAAATTATTTAATTTTTTTCTCCGTAAATAGGTTCGACCGCCGTTTAAAATTATTTTTCTCATGTTTATATAGTATAGAAGAATAGGAAAAGAAATATTCCACAGCAATTTGAATATTTCACACGCACACACACACGGTGACATGGAATCCATGCATATCATTATGAAAAGATGAAAACCTTACCTTAGTGTGCCGGGGGATACAATTAAACCATAATTAATAACACGACACAATTACACAAACACAAACTAAAGCACTAAAAATCACAAAAACATCCACGCACCAGACTACCTAACGCGGCAACAGTACACAATATTAATAATTAGAAATACCAATTAGAAATAAGAGATTACAAAATGTTGAACCCAGCCGTTGATTGTTGTCTAAGCACCAACCATAAGCCAGCATTACATCAGCCTTTGGTAATTTTTGGCGTTTGGGAAAATTTGTCCGGATTTCAGCAATACAGCCCAATTTTTGCAAGAATTATCTTCGGGCCGCCCCTCCGAACCTAACCGGCAGGTACCGGAACAATGAACTATATCCGCGACCCTTCGGGCCACCCTTCCGAACCTAACCGGCAGGTATCGGCTCAACTCGCTTTTCATCCAACTCACTTGTAAATGTTTGGAAAATAGTTAGCCTTATTTTTTGCAAGAATTATCTGGAACAATGAACTATATCCCGCGGCCCTTCGGGCCGCCTCTCCGAACCTAACCGGCAGGTATCGGCTCAACTCGCTTTTCATCCAACTCGCTTGTAAATGTTTGGAAAATGGTTCGCCTTAATTTTTGCAAGAATTATCTGGAACAATGAACTATATCCCGCGGCCCTTCGGGCCGCCTCTCCAAACCTAACCGGCAGGTATCGGCTCAACTCGCTTTTCATCCAACTCGCTTGTAAATGTTTGGAAAATGGTTCGCCTTCATTTTTGCAAGAATTATATACATCCCAAAGTCCAATTTGGAGTGACAGCTGATGTGCAAGCGGTGACGTCATGCGCCGTGCTGTACCGGTGTACACATTACATCAAGACATTACATAGTCTAAAAATGGCGTTCACCGGCTGTTGCATGCGTTCTTATGTGAGTAATTATTTAATTTTTTTTCTCCGTAAATACGTTCGACCGCCGTTTAAAATTATTTTTCTCGTGTTTATATAGTATAGAAGAATAGGAAAAGAAATATTTCACCGCAATTTGAACTTACGTAGTATCGTAAACAATTACCTATTCTTTTGATAGTTCACACTTGTTAGTGAACGAATCTCATGTAGGATTAAGTTTGTATTTAATGTATTAGTTTAACTTACACCTGAAGATGAGCACAGATTGTTTAGTGGTCAAAATATTGTTTGGTCAATCTAACCATGATAATAGTTGAACTTACCCTTCTGGTAAGAGTAATTCTGTTGTAACAACATTGATGTTATAAGGACAGTTACAGCTATAATTGTTTACTGGGTAGTCCTAATTGAATTGTGTTATATGTCACTGTATCCATTTATCGGATATAATAAGTATTGAGCTAACATATTAGCTGTGATGTGCTGAGATTAAATAAGAAGTAAGAAATGAAGATTACTTTTATGAGATAAAATAGCATTTTGGCAGATGTATTTGAAATGTTTGTAGTAGATGGCAGATACAGTTGATTGTATCTGATCAGTAATTGTTCACTATTATGTTGTTACCTTCAGTTTGATTCTACTTGAAGTATGTTTCTCAGTAATTAGCTTTTTAAGGTATACTGAATGATGAAAAGATAAAATTTCTATAACATGAGTGTTAATAATAATCAAATGTGTAAGTGATAAACAATACATTCGCTTTATATAAACAAACTACTGGCCAATATTTTTACACAGAATAATGGAGCATAGGAAAAAATTTACACCAAAAACTTGTAAGTAAAATAAATAATTTTAGCAGATAATGTCTGCATGAGGTTAGGTTAAGTTAGGTTAGTTTATTGATAATGTTTCTTTCATAGTTTTTGTCTTTCTGGAGTTTATTATCACACAAATGTGTACTACTACTAAATACAACTATTACATTAACGACTCGGAACACAAAGTTTTTTAAGAGTAAAAACAGAAAGTTTTACCTTACAACCTGAACCGGCTTTCACCTTTAAAAGGCTTCTTCAGAGGTTGCCGCTGGTAGCACTGTCCGTCCTGTTGTGGGCG
Source organism: Magicicada septendecula (assembly GCA_034769895.1). Taxonomy (NCBI): domain Eukaryota; kingdom Metazoa; phylum Arthropoda; class Insecta; order Hemiptera; family Cicadidae; genus Magicicada; species Magicicada septendecula. Next base: position 263,052,119 of record CM068368.1, on the reverse strand, counting down.
ACGCAATCGAATTTCGAAAGATCGATGTGTGTGTGTGTGTGTGTGTGTGTGTGTGGTGAGATATGTTCGAATAATGCGTGCGATTTGAATTGCACTCATTGCACTGATCCTCCAATCACCCAATACAACACAAACTAGCTGCCTTCAGAATCTTGATACATAGACTTAACAACATCCCCCTAGATGAAAAAGACTACAAAGATGAACTAAACACGATAAAATATCTAGCAGAATCTAACGGATATGGCAGAACAATAGTCAATAAACTCCTACACAAAACGCAAAACAAACAACAGACAAAGGCAGAAAACAACAAATTCATAACACTAACATACATCAACAAACAAACTGAAAAAATAGCCCACAAATTCAAAAAAGCAGGATACAGAATCGCTTAAAAAAACTACTAACAAAACAGAACACACACTATCAAAACACACACACAAAGCACAAAACAAATTTGATCTACCCGGTGTTTACAAACTAAATTGCTCAAATTGCAACAAATTCTATATAGGCCACACAGGACGTAGCTTCAAACAGAGATACATTGAACACACAAAGGCACTCCACTCCACTACAGAATCCACCTTTGCAAACCACCTCATTGAAGCAAACCACACATACAAAAACATCGACAATAACATGAACATTCTACACGTACACACAAAAGGCTGAAAACTAGACACTCTAGAACAATTGGAAATATACAAACACACGAAAACAAATAAAAACGACATCCTAAACGAACAGACACAATTCAAATCGCACGCATTATTTGAACACACACACACACACACACACACACACACACACACACACACACACACACACACACACACACACACACACACACACACACACGCACACACAACATCGATCTTTCGAAATTCAATTGCGTTGCCCAGAACAGGACGGACAGCGCTACCAGCGGCAACCTCTGAAGAAGCCTTTTAAAGGTGAAAACCGGTTCAGGTTGTAAGGTAAAACTTTATGTTTTTACTCTTAAAAAACTTTGTGTTCCGAGTCGTTAATGTAATAGTTGTATTTAGTTAAGTAACGGAAACGTTATGGACAACGAAATCCAAGAGTGTACTACTACCTTTAAACAGAAATGTATTGCAAATGAAATCAAATTAAAAGTAACAGCATAATAGTAAACAGTTAACTGTACTATCAGATTATACAGTTGGTTGATGAGCCTTCTTTTTGCCCAGTTTTTTTGCTACCAGCCTAATTATTACCTGATTGTTGAATAGCAATGATTTGTTGGTAAGGAAATTTAGTCTTTATTATGAATAAGACGTTTGTCTAGATACAGTGGGGATGTTTTATTATTTAGACGTGAAAGCCTTACAGTATTAAAAATGTTTTATATGACAAAAATACTTATTTTTTAAAATGAAGTTATGTATAATGTGTATTAGTTGTATACACCAAGCTGACAGACCAATTCTGTTTGAACGAGTTGTACAAAGAATGTTAAGATTTTCTTGCCTGGGATGTTTTTGTGTATTTTTTAAGTGCACTTGTAGGCTCTGATTATATGATAAATACAATTGTTCAATATAAACTTTTACTTTAAACTTGACATTGTCATTACCTGGTCCTGATAGCCAAGGAATTCACAAAAAAATTGTTTTTGTAATGTGTAATATGCCCCAAATGAGGAGTAGAAAATGACCGAACAAAAATTTTTTGTTTTTACGTGTACATTGGAAACAAACTGGAAACATGATAGAATAGAAATCATGTGATCAAGCTTGAAGAATTTTGTCTCAAGTGTACAGCGTTGCCAAACCTCCATGGTGTGCTCCATCCATTCTGTTGCATTGACAAAATTGTAAAAGGCGTGTTCAAATAAAAATCAGTATACAATAGGCTTTAAATTTAGTGTTGTAGAGAATGACTGAAACATTGTGACTAATACACAACAAATCCACAAATTATGTCTTTAGGACATCTAACAACTGAGATAAAGAAGGTTTATAAAATGTACAACAGCTTCTTAAAAACTCAGAATAAAATTTAAAACTAAAGTAGCTCATTTAGGAATGTTCATGCTCCACTCTGTTAAAATTTGGTGGCACGTCATCTTGCTGTTTTTGTAAAATAGTTCTTCAAATGTGAGCTTGGCTCCTGAATGCTGAAAACTTTTCTTTTTCTGTTATTAAACGAATAACATGCATATTATAACGTTTAATGTAATGCTTCATGTTTACTTGTCAATTAATAATTCTATAACGTTTAATTTATTATTGTGTACTTGTATTGTGATGCGTCTTACGCCTCACCGTTGTAATCGCCACTTTGTAATGTAAATTTGTTTGAGGTTTAAATAAGCTCCACGTTCTTAATAATTTGTAAATATCTCAGGGCTAGGGTTCTTTGGGCCAGTTATGAAGTCAGAAAAATGCTTTAAAAGGGAGTACAACACATTACAATTACATATAAAACAATAAAACTGAATTATCAATGTTTACAAAATAAAATATTTAGTTTCTTTCACCGTCAGCGGTAACGAACTCTGTCGGCACTGGAAATTGAATAATAAACAAGATGGCCGCTTAGTCGGCTAACCCAAACGTCATGTAGCTGATTGTTTTTTGGTTTTAAATAAAGTTGTTATTAACGTTAATCACTGGATTAATGATCAACGGGTATTCCAATTAGCACAGTAAATTGTTTATATGGTGTAGTGAATGTAATCTGTGTATATTGTGGCAATGAAAATACTTTGGATTTATAATTACGTTCCTGAAGCACTGCAAGCAAACCCTCGCTAGCGTCTTTTGTGGTTCTAGGGTAGGATTACACTTCCATTGGTCAGTATTTACTTCTTTATAATTGTCTTGGAGTTTTTCCTTATTTCACTGGTTTATTTCATAACATTGGCTGTGTATTACTTGATTAGTTTGGGTTTCTCACAAGCGTCCGCTATTAGACTCAACTCTTCAGCGTGGCATCTAACAATACAAAATTCGTTCATCTCCTCTTTGTAACGGCTTTTTGACCAGTAGACTAGGGTTCTGATTGGTCAGTTTCCGTGAACTTGAGGTCAAGTGGCATATATTACAAAATTATATCCTTGCCTTTACAGTCAAAAAATACTCCCTTGTTAATTTTTGTTTAAACTAAAATTGGTTTACATATTCCTGTTCCTTTTTTAAAGGTCTATATTTTGGTATATAATTTTGTATAAGTTAACTTCATATTAGGTGTCCTTTCACCTTTACAAAATCTATAAATCTGGACTATAACACTGCCCTTACATTCACTATGATATAATACTTAATTTTCATTAGATTAATTTCATTTGATACACAATTACTCTAAGACTTGTCCATTATTAAATTTTGACCCTATTTTGTTATTATTGTATTATATTGATTTGATAACTTAATCATTTCTGACATTATTTTATTTTATATTTCATGTTCGGCCTAGGCCTCAAATTTGACTTCATATTCATTGTCTAAATTACATTAATTATTAAATTGTTTTCTGGTTTGAACCCTTTTGCCTGATTACATTTGTTTTAAAGATTACTACATTTTTCTTTAACTTACTCTAACAATGTTTATTAACTAACACAAAATTCTTTAACATACTAACTAAAATGGTTGCCTTTATGGCCAAGATTACATTCATTTTTTGACAAATGATAACATAAAATATTCAGTTTACCATAATACCCATTACATTTCCATACTATTAAGCTCTACTAATGGATCATTAATAGTGTTTATATGAGACCTCTATTTAAGTATTTTTGGGTATTATGTTGTAACATATACCTTCTATTCTGCCTATAGGCTTAATACACTCCTTATAATCCTTTACATACGATTTATTAATGATAACAATTATTGGCATTGGCCTAAATAAAAGAAAAATAAACATGGTTAAGCACTGCTAATGCCTTCTATTTTAACAACCAACAACATGGGATAAATAAACATAAAACCTTTCAATAAATAATGCTACATTACTACAATTGTTTGTTTACACTCTAACATTTAGTATGTCTGTCACTTTACAATGTTTTTAAGAGTTGTATCTCTAGTGTAGACCTATTTGGTTTTTTTACATTTAACATAATTAGAGGGATCACTGATCTTTACAGTCTTATCTGAGTGATTAATGATCACCCTTGTTTTCCACTTTCCCCACTTTTCACTTATGCACTTTTCACAGGTTTTGTCTTATTATCTATAGTACATGGCTTCTTATTTATCACATTATTGTGTTGTACTTTTTATTTTAAATTGTTACATACTGGATTTTATTTATTCTGACTTTATTATTATTATTTGGACTATTTTCGTTAATCGTTTTGGGACTCTCATTATGTCACATTACAATATTAAAATTCTGCAACGTATGTTAAAATGTATCTTCACTTCTGCAATGTAGAATTAAACCAGATTTTCTTTGACATTTATTGCATTAAAATGTGCCTAACCGTTATTAAGATTTTTTTAACTCAGGTGCACATACTTTCTGCGTACATACTTGTGTTTTAGTGTAGTGCCTTTCTACATACTATGTAACTTTAAAGTTAGTTTGTATGCCTATTTTGAATAAAATACCATCATTTCATTCAACTTATGATTACTTCCTTAATATGACATTTGTTGACCAATATTTACAATACTCTTCCCTACCTGCAGATTTTGCGTATTAGTTGTTTAACAATCGGTTGATATTGTATTAATGTTTAATATATGTGGAAAGCTAGTTTATTAAACTGTGAGTGATTTTATGTGTTATCAATGTAAAATTTTTAAAGAAAGTCATTCGGTATAAATAACAACATTTTATGAAAAGACGCAAGTTAATTTTGGCTGATGCCACAAAACATACCATATAGAGTCCTATTGACATAATATTTGAAATAGAAAAATCTGTGTCAACTATGAAAACAAATATGTCAAGTTTTTAAGATTCAATTACAAATTCAATAAAACAAATTAAAAAGGAAGTCGAACATTTAGTGAAAGAAATAGTTGTTAAAGAAAGACTGTTAATAAATGCTGATGAAGATTCAAAATATCAGAGAAATCAAACCATGGTAGGGCCAGTTTATGCAAAGGCCTCAATGTTTGATGGAAGCACTCACTGGGCAACTAATCTCTGCCAATTTGAAGCGGCTGCTTGCTTAAATAAATGGACAGAGAAGAAGAGAAAGGCCTTTCACTCATTCTTGCTTTAAAAGGACCTGTTGCAGAGCTAGTACAGAAAGTGCCATCTGACAACCAGAATGTCTATACCGAATTAACAAAAGCTCTGGAATTACGGTACGGTGACCAGCATTTGTGCGAAGTGTACCGTGTTCAACTTAAAGCGAGACGACAGCGTTCAAGAGAGAGCCTTCAAGTGCTTGAAGCAAATGTCGACCAACTGATGAGAGTGGCTTATCCCAAAAAATCTGAGGATTCCCGAACATGGATTACTCACATAACATTTATTGACAGTATCAGAGATAGAGAATTGCAACAAATTTTAAGAATGGCACGGCATCAGAATAGCACAGACGCTCTTGTTCATGCTCTCCGTTTCAAAGCTGCTAAGTCGGCGACCTCCATTAATCAAAGTATGTTATCATTTTGTAATCAGACAGATCCAATATCACAGTATCATCATAATGGACGGAATAAAGAGACAATTCAAGAACAACAGTTTAAGAAGTCGGTAGTGCCACAACGATCTTTCAAAGCGAAGGATAAAGACAAAAGACCTAAGTGTTACAATTTGTGTGAAAAGTGGCCATCTTCAAGTAGATTGTTGGCATATGAAAAATTGGGAAGAAGGGTGTGATCACATCAATTGGAGAAATAAAACTCCAGAACAGCACACAGTTTCCACACTACATAGGACAAGTGGAAACTTGATCATTAATGGATTTGCGGAAGGTAAATCAACATCATGTACAGTTGACACGGGCGCAACAGTATCCATTATTCACCCTGACTTAGTCATCAACTATCAGTCTCAATTTAGCTCATACCCAAATTCTTAATCATGAAAAAAAGCCAAAGGTGTGTCTCTAGTTCTTCATATGACTTCCAGTATGCAAAATGTTAAAAAATTGTGCCATTATGTGTTAAATTTGACTATTATAATTGATAACTAATTAAGAATATTATGAGGTGTGATAAAAAAAATGCAAATTTCTTAATTTCATGTACTCTGATTTGAATTTACAAAAAAAATTTTTATCATCTTGGTACCACTCTCCATGATGTATGTGTCAATTTTTGGGAATATTAGATGCTTAATTTGGGTTTAACAATCGAACATTGGTGACACATTTTAGCATGCTTGGTGATTTTTGTTTTCTCAAAATGACAGAACAAAGAAGTTGCATTAAATTCTGTTTTAAAAATAATATCAAATGCAATGAAATACTGGAAATGTTGGAGAAGGCTTTTGGCAGGAGTGCTATGTCCAGACCAAGGGTTTATAAGTGGTACAGATGTTTCCATAGGGCTGTGAAGACACTGACGATGACAAGAAAACTGAGACATTCTAGATATCAATCACGGATGAAAACGTGGAAAAAATTAAGGGTATTGTACTCAGTAATTGCAAAATCACTATAAGGTAAACTACTGAGGAAGCTGGTATATCGTATGGGTCATGTGAAGGAACTTTTACCAATGTTTTGGGCAGGAAACGAGTAGCAGCCAAATGTTATCCAAAATTGTTAAATTTTCAGCAAAAACAGCATCACAAAAACATTGCCAAGCAAATGTTGGCTGGAGTTGCTGATGACCCAGATTTACTGAAATGCACTGTAACAGGTGACAAAACGTGGGTGTATGGGTATGACACTGAAACAAAGGCTTAATCCTCCCATTGGAAGCTTCTTGAAGAGGCAAGATCAAAAAAAGCATGCCAAGTGAGGTTGAAAATTAAGGTTCTCCTTACTGTTTTCTTTTATTACAATGGAATAGTCTACTATGAATTCTTACCACCAGGCTGTACTGTCAATATAGAGTATAATTTTGAAGTCTTATATCAGTTGCATGAGGTAATCTGAAAAAAATGACCAAACAGTTCTTGAATTTTGCACTGTGATAGTCCAGAGCTCACACTTCACTACTAATTCCCATGTTTTTGGCCAAAAATAACACTGTTGTAATGATGCAGCCACCCTATTCCCCAGATATAGCTCTATGCAACTTTCTTGTCCCCAAAAACGAAGAGCACGATGAAAGGATAAAGTTTTGCCAACCATACAGGAGATAAAGGCAAAATCTGTTAACTGAAGGCTGTACCAAAACGAGAATTTCACAAGAATATTGGCATGTAAATTCATTGGGAGGCATAAATTCATTAGATGATGTCAGTAATTTTTTCAAATTAATCTACATCTCAATATCTTTGGTGCCAAAAATTCTGCAAGATAAGAATCCAACATCAGTTGGGAAGTACCCCATTAACTTTTGTTTCTCATTTTGGCCTTAACCCACATACTGTCTCATTTTGTGTATGTGCTTGGGTCACTGGATTGACAAATTGTACTGACTGGTTGATTGTGAGATGTTGGTAATGTTGTCATAAATTTTTGAGTCCTTTTCACTTGTCAGACAAAATGGTTGTGCCTGGGGAAAGATACTTATTTATTATAGGCACTAAAGTCCTGCGGATTGATATGGAATGATCACAAGGAAACAGTTTCTTGTTTCACAACAAATTGTACCAAATACTCATTGATTTGGTAAAACTCTTCCCCTGTTATAATTCCTTCTTGTAAAATAAGTATTGTCCACCTGTACTTGCAAGTTAGGTCCACCAATAACCATTGGATTATGTAATAAATTGTGGATTTCGTTGTCCATGACATGTCCGTTACTTAACTAAATATCACTATTGTACTAACAACTCGGAACACTAAGTTTTTTATAAGTAAAATCGTAAAGTTTTACCTTACAGCCTAAACCGGCTTTCACCTTTAAAAGGCTTCTTCAGAGGCTGCCGTAGGTAGCGCTGTCCGTCTTAGTGTTGGCGACGGGATAGATTTTCGAAAGATCGATGCTGTGTGTGTGTGTGGTGAGATGTGTTCGAATAATGCGTGCGATTTGAATTGTGTCTGTTCGTTTAGGATGTCATTTTTATTTGTTTTTGTGTGTTTGTATATTTCTAATTGTTCTAGAGTGTCTAGTTTTTGGCCTTTTGTGTGTACGTGTAGAATGTTCATGTTATTGTCGATGTTTTTATATGTGTGGTTTGCTTCAATGAGGTGGTTTGCAAAGGTGGATTCTGTAGTGGTGTGGAGTGCCTTTGTGTGTTCAATGTATCTCAGTTTGAAGCTACGTCCTGTCTGGCCTATGTAGAATTTATTGCAATTTGAGCAATTTAGCTTGTATACACCGGGTAGATCGAATTTGTTTTGTGCTTTGTGCGTGCGTTTTGATAGTGTGTGTTCTGTTTTGTTAGTAGTTTTGTAAGCAATTCTGTATCCTGCTTCTTTGAATTTGTGGGGCAATTTTTTCAGTTTGTTTGTTGATGTATGTTAGTGTTATGAATTTGTTGTTTTCTGTCTTTGACTGTTGTTTGTTTTGTGTTTTGTGTAGGAGTTTTGTTCTGTCATACAATACTGAATACAATACTGACTATTGTTCTGTCATATCCGTTAGATTCTGCTAGATATTTTATCGTGAAATATACACGTGAAATATTCGTTCTTTTTTTACACATTACCTCTCTTCTTCCTCTGCCCTATAAACTACGTAGGTGAGCTTCTATTGACACTTTTGTTCATAGGCCCGCTCTGTTTCAAAGAACAACTGTAATGGAGCTTACTATACCTTATCTTCTTCTCTAAACCCATATTGTTACTGCATATACTACAAGGGTAGGGTGAAAAGTTCCGGGCCTGACACAAATAACACCACTATGCTCATTATTTTGACCGTATTGTATGATTTCATCCTTTGTAGGCTGAATTTAGATATTTCAAGTGAATGAGTTTTTGTTTAGTTTTAGTCTGACAGTACATCCACAATAAGTGCCTCAAGCATTGTTTGAACAGTGGCCAGTTTGATAACTCGTGGGGTCACTAAACACTTTTTTTTTTGAATGGGTTAATTGCAGCCGAATAGAAAATGAGCTGGATTCAAAATGGGGGGGGGGGCTCTTCCCAACAAATACAATGGTTAAGCGTTGGGTTGCTGAATTAAAAATTGTTTGGACAAGGACAACTTGCGAGCGACATGTTGGACGTCCCATTGAAATGATTATGCCAGAAAAAGTAGAAAAAATCACAAAATCACTTTTGCAGAGCATAGAATGAAAGTGAGTGAGAATGCAGAGACTGTTGGTATATCAATGGAATGTGTCGCAGTATCTGACATGAACATCTGTGAATGACAAATCTGTGTGTTAGACAGATGCCGCATTTACTGAGACTTGACCAAAAACAGTGTTGAAAGGATGTTTTAACGGATTGTTTGGCACTCTATGCATTTAATCCAATTGAATTTTTGTGTCAATTCATAACCGTTGATGAATCTTGAGTTCACCATAACACTCCCGAGACCAAACAACAGTGAAAACAATGGACCATGGAAGGCAAACCAACTTCAAAGTAGGCAAAGAAAATTCCTTCTGCTCGTAATAAAAATAAAAAAAAACTGACACATTTCATTTAGTAAAAGAGAATGTAAGAATGTGTTGTTTTACCAAGACAATGCATCCATCTCACATGTCAATTGTTGTGATGGCTAAAATCAAAGAATTTTTAAGTTCTAATTGCTTCCTCACCCACCATACTCGCCCGAGTTAGTCCAGAGTGAATTCTACGACTTTTCTGAACTCAAAAAATGGCTCAGGGGAAAACATGTATTGACGACAATCAAGTCAGTGATACTGCAAACAGCTCCTTTCAAGACCTCGACAAATTGGCTTATCAGTCTGGCATAACCACTTTACGACATCATTGGAAAATGTGTGTAGAGCTAAATGGTGATTATATTGAGAAATGCGTATTAATCCAAAAAAAATTGTATTCTTATTCAGGCCTAGAACTTTTGACCTTATGCTTGTACTGTACTTTCATTCTGTTAATGACTGACACTCTAGGTTTCAAACATTTAGTTGTCAAATCGTAATGATGATTGTCTTGGATTGTCTTGTAGGTGATCCAAATACTTGGTCCACAAATGTTTAATTTTCAAGCCCCCACATTACGATGAACATAAAAACTGAAAGATGTTTCTGAAAGCTATCGCCCACATCTCTCCGCTGTTGGATGATTTCATCCGCAGCAAACATTTCGGGTTCCGCAGAGAACACTCAATCACTCTTCAGTTAGTCTACGTTATTATACACTTGTCTGACACGACCAACAGGAAAACATTTACAACCACTGTCCTGCTGGATGTGAGTAAGGCCTTCGGTACAGTCTGGCATGAAGGACTTCTCTGTAAACTTGCCCATTTCCAATCCCTCCTTATATAGTATTCTTCATCCATTGTATCTCAGCAACCATATCTTCAGGGTGAGCATCGACAGGTCCTGTTCTACAGTTCAACCTGTTACCACTAGCATCCCGCAGGGTTTTGTACTCACCCCCATTCTGTATCTTGTGTACAGTTTTGCCCGGAGTCACTTCCCTCTTTGCTGACGACGCTATCTATCATTGCAGCTCCCTGTCCTTGCGATTTGTGAGTACAAACCTGCAGTGTCAGTTGGACTTGCTTCTGGACTGGCTACAGGAGTGACGGGTGATCATCAATATGGAGAAATCCGAGGTGATCTGTTTCATACATAAGTCTGTTTCCTGGTGCCAGTCCCTCTCCCTAGAAGGGAGACAGGGATACTTCACTTGGAAAAAGATGGTGAAGTATCTAGGCATTTGGCTTGACTGGTGCCTATGCTTCAGTGCCCATGTGACCAGAACCCTCGACAAGGCTCATGGCATCTGAGCCAAATTATTCCCATTTCTCTCGTGTTGCAGCCGCCTGGCTCTGCACACAAAAGGTAAATTTATCTTTTGTTTCTCAGGTTTGTACTGATCTATGCGGTCACTTCTGTCAACCACCAACAGATGTAGACTGAACAATTCCAATCCCTCCATTCCTTGTCAAGATATCCTTGGTTTGTCAGAAATGATGTAATTCAAGGAGGTATTTGAGTTCCTACCCTGCCCGCTTTTGTCTGGTTGTTAGCTGTAGCTCTCTTTTGCTGCAGCTGCGACCCCATCATTCCCTTATCTAAAGACCACCAGCACTACAGAACCTCCAACCCCGAACCACGTCAAACACTCGGCGATTCTTGATGACTCGCCATAATGACATCCTTGTTTGTAACTTCTTGCCCCAGTCCTGTTGCTGAAATCCTACCACAGACGCAAAGACGCCTTGCTACAACGACACAATGCAAACACAACAAAAGATGTTTTACAACTAGTTAAAACTAGTATGCCTGCTGGAGCTGCAGAACTTGCTCACTATTTTGAACAAAGAACATTAATTGTTGGATTATTGATATTAGATAATTTTTCAGTTGTCTATTACCCCACTATTTTTTTTGTAGTAAAGTAACAGTTGTAGAGCAATCATACAACAAAGGGTAAAAATTCAAAATTGGAGAAGTTAACGAAAACGCTTTTGCTCGAAAGACAGACACGGAAACAATGAGTCAAGTTCACGGTACTGTAGGACAAGCACGCATATGGAACATCACAATTCTCTGTAACTATATTTCTTATTACTCCATTACGGCGGCCTGTACGGTATCACACACCCTGCTGGATTTTTACAATTTTTTGAATTTTTGATCCCATTTTTGGACCCTGTGAGTAGAAAATTTTGGAATTTCCAAAACTGTACACTGTATCAGATTTTAGTTAAAATTCTTTTTCATTTGATATCCCACATGGAATTTGCAATTGTATCAAACTTTTGCCCCACTTTTTGGGTTCTGATGTCCCAAAATTTTGAAATTTTCGTAATGAATACTAAATTCATATTTTGGTTAAAATTTCCTGTAATTTGATACCCCACATGGACTTTTGCAATTTTTTTTAAAATTTCAATCCTCACATTTTGCCCCTCCTCCAAATTTTTTGTGGAATCAGTCTCAAAAACAGTAAGGTTCTGTAGGATAAAAGTATAGCAATAACTAGGTGGAAATTTTAACCATGCCTTTACCACCAGACATTTGTGCAGTGTTTGCACAGAGCATTTCGTATTCACAAGTTGATTAAAATGTATGAACTGTGTAGCATGACAGATAATGCCCATAGTTCTGAATGGAAAGAAAGATCATAAAATAAAATAAAAACAAATTTAAATCCAAGAAAGCAACATTAAAAATTAATTAAGAACCACCGTAAAGCACAATCATAGTTTGAAGTAAGAATTTCATTAAAACCAGATATACAATGAATGATGAGTAAGAAAAATAAACCAAAAAACTAAAAAAGTAAGGAAATACCCAGGTAGGATAGGAGTAAGTAAGGAAGAAACCCGAACAAGACAACATCCACGATAAGAAGGAATGCTCTTAAAAGAAATCAAAACGAAACCCCAAAAGAAAGTAAAAATAACCAATGAAAGTATGACAAAAACCCAAATTTAGAAAACCATGTAAAATAGATATAAACAAAAGTGTATAAAGTAGAATTATTAGTGAACCAATGGGAATTAGTTATATAATGGAAAAAACAAACCTTCATTATCCTCTATAAATAAAATTCTGGATTTTAATAAGACTATAAAACTGATTAGAAATAAAATCAAAGAATAAAAGGGGACCAGTGCAAGTTATTATATTATATTAAATAAACTTAATGTGTCAATGTTTAAGTTCATAAACTAAGTAAATTGTGCATTTATACAACTTTAAAGTTTTTATATTGTGTCGAGAAATAATATTTAATAGAATATTATAATGACAAATAGGATACAAGTGTTTCTAAATAACTGCCACTCTTTAGCTAACAGCATTCATTAGAATGACAGTGATAAAACAAGAGCAGGGCATAAAAAAGTGAAGTGACCAAGAATAAATACCCAAATATCAAACAAAAACAGCTAAACATTTTTCTTGCCTCCAGAAACGATTAAGACTATAAAATAGGTTAATTACCTTCTGTCAACGTTTCTTAAAATCCTTTTAGGATAACTCGAGTTTCGACACCATTTGGTGTCATCATCAGATCGGATATAAATTAGGTCAAAACATTTCGATGTATATACATCTCGTCAGATATTAAAAAATTAAAAACAACACATAATATTACACAAATAATAAATAAACTATATCACAACAAAATAACATTACAACAGTGAAATATAAAAACAACGCGGCCGCAAACGAACCTGTACAGGAACGCCCCCACGGTAAGACTAATCAATGCCGGTTTGACCTTGGTTCAATTTTATCGATCTGATATAGCCAATTTCTCGTTCTATATGATCGATTCTATTAAATAAAACATTATTGGTATGTATTGCTTTTTCATTTAGGACACGATTGTGATCCTTCTTTATGGCTTTATGTCACTAAAGCTGGACACCCTTGAAAGGTTCGAGATATATAAAGCCGTAAAGAAGGATCACAATCGTGTCCTAAATGAAAAAGCAATACATACCAATAATGTTTTATTTAATAGAATCGATCATATAGAACGAGAAATTGGCTATATCAGATCGATAAAATTGAACCAAGGTCAAACCGGCATTGATTAGTCTTACCGTGGGGGCGTTCCTGTACAGGTTCGTTTGCGGCCGCGTTGTTTTTATATTTCATTGTTGTAATATTATTTTGTTGTGATATAGTTTATTTATTATTTGTGTAATGTTATGTGTTGTTTTTAATTTTTTAATATCTGACGAGATGTATATACATCAAAATGTTTTGACCTAATTTATATCCGATCTGATGATGACACCAAATGGTGTCGAAACTCGAGTTATCCTAAAAGGATTTTAAGAAACGTTGACAGAAGGTAATTAACCTATTTTATAGTAAAAACAGCTAAGACTGCAAATAAAATTAGTTATAAGAAATAGTTTAAATGATGAAAGGACAGATATGTTTTATTTATAATAAGTTCAAATAACTCAAGACTGAAATGTCAGAGTTGAGTACAATTCTTTTAGTATAAAACTTTTATTATGTGTTAATAGTATTAATCAAGGCTGAAATGTCTGGGCTTGAATACCATTTTATGTTATAAAATATTTGTTATGAGTAAATCGAGTTATTCAATGTTAAATGTTAATATAACTGAGTAAGGGAATTGTAATTAAGATTGTATAAGAAAAGAAAGTCAGAAAGGGTATAAGCAGGCTGTAATATTCAAAAACCAAGTATATAAAAACATGTGAAATCTAGGCCAAATGGCAAATCTCAACATCATTAAAATTAATAAATAAGAGAAGTAAATTGATAAACCGGATGAAATTTGTATAATATAAATCCAACACAATGTATTACAACTATACCAATACTTTATAAAGATAGTGAAGCAACATATGAAGTATTAATAGAAAAATTGTAAATGTTATAACATCACCAAATTCAGATAAATTTTAATAACAATAAGTATGTATAAAAAATGCTAAATGATATTATGTTTGAATAAATAAATTATGTGGATAGTAAAAAATAAATAAAAGGTAATTATCATGGAAGGAGGAGGTGTAATAAACTGAAAGTGATTAATAAAAGAAACTCAAATAATAGACTGACAGACAAACGACATTGACCCAACCCCAGAGATTGGCCAGGCCAGTTAAGAAACCAGTTAGGAAATCAAAATAAAGAAAACAAGACGAATGAAGGAGAAGAAGAACGAAAACCAAGAGAGAACAAACCCATGAGGAAGAAAACAAGATGAAACGCATCAAGAAAACTAGACAAGTAATAAAAAATAGAGAAGGGAGAAATAATGTAACCCAAAGTAATAAAGACAATGAAATTCGGATAAGAACCAAAACTATTAATGAATGTTAGTATTGATAAAATGACCATTATGAACCGTCAGTAATATGAAACAATGTATAAAAATACACTAACCAAAAGAGTTAGGGATATATGTAATTTGTTAACTAAGAAAGACACAATATTAATAATTTTATATAGATAGTGTGTAGAGAAAGAGAATAAAATGATGAGAAATAAATGGAAGTTGAATTAGTGAAAGTGATTTATACTAGAGTGATATAATACTAAATAAATTATAATGAACACTAAATAATTTAAGAAAGTGCTAGTGAACAATAAATACAAATATTGTCTACCATAAAAATAGTAAGAGGAGAGTAGGCTAAGGTAAAGACTTAGTAATATTACTTATGTTTTAGTATTAAGAGTGAACAATATGTTTTAGTTTTAAGAGTGAACAATAACATTTAACAAGTTACAATGAATAATATTTAGGATAGAACATTTAATCAGGAAATAATGAACACTCAGTAGTGATATTCACTGTGATGACTAGAAAGTAGTATTGTTATAACTTAAAAATGTATTGTAAAAGTTTAAAGGTGTGTTTCACAAAGAAAAGTAATTAGATGGTGTTAATATGGAAGGGAGAGAAAAAAGCATTAGAAAATAAGTTTGTATCAACATTAATTCAATACCCATGTTATAAGGGGAGTTTAATGGAAAAAGTTCAATAGAGGTGAGATTGTTTAGCACCAGAACAACAAATCAGAAATAATGAATTATATAAACTGTTAGTTATGAAATGGATATGGCTGTAAGAGTTATACAGACCATAGGCCTAGATGTTTTATTTTATATTGGAAATGAATAGCAAATAGTTAGCAAGTAAGATTGAACAACACAGTTGTTACTAATTAAAACACATCCAGATACATTAAACCTAATAATAAATGCAAAATAACAATTTGGGACTAAATGAAATATGTTGTGTATGAAGCCACAAAAATCCAGTAATGGCTACTTAAATGTGAAACAGGCCTAACGGTCAAACATAAACAATTACTGATTGCATAAAAATCACCATGTAATGGACAAATCCAAGGTGACTAATTCATCAAGGATGAATAGTAGTTATTATTAAAAACCAAATATTAAATTAAGGAATTATATAAATAAAGAAATGTAATTAGTAAGTATGGAATTAATTTTAAACTTAGAAACTTGATAAAACCCAATATTGTGGGGTACCAAAATAATCTTTGTGAGAAAATATAAATGACGGTGCATTTAGATAATAACACAGAAGGAAGATAAGAGGAGGAAGAAAGTCCGAAGATATGGGAAGATTTGAAAGAAATTTGAAAATTGATAACAATGTACTGATGTTGAGCTCACCCAATGAGAGCAAATACGTAACCATGGAAACGGCCGTTTAACAAGGTAATTACCGTTAAATACAATTACTTGAAAAGTGACGCTATCGCAAGCCAGACGCGAATTGTCTGTACAACACCTTTTAATGTTTAAGACATCTTAGAAGTAAAACAAAGTGTAGAAATTGAGAGTACAGAAGTCTGATGGATGCAGAATACCATTTCCAGAGGGAGAAGACGTTTAAATCAATATGAAATATATAAATAAGTCCAACCAATTTTGAAAAAGATGCCAAAGCCTGAATAAAGAACGCTGGAACAATATTGATGTCATAATCTTTCCTTCTCTTCATCCCGAATAATACCGTACTGCAAGGCTGTTAAGTATCAGTTAAATTATTTCAACTTCCAAAAAATAAACGCACTTTGACCATTTCTCAATGTATGTTAAATACCACTAAATCATTTTTATTCTCTTACAAGGATTGATCCATAAAATTATATCACTGAAAATTTGTTAACTATAGAACTAACCTCATATTTATGTACGACTTATAAACATCTTGTATGACACTTAAACAAAACAATTCCCACTACACATTATCCTACATAAGGAAAAAACATTGTAAGGTTGTGTATTTTTAATGTTGTAACTGCATCTGAACCTTTTAACGTGATCCAAACAACTCACAACCATCGATCGAAATATTTGTTGATCGGCGAATTAGCATGCCATACTGTTTATATGTATTCGAAATCGATTGGTTACCCCTTGAGTAGAGTCTTATAAAGAATTATCCGGTGCAGAATTATATATTGTAATGCAACAGAAATGCAGTCATCAATGTTACATAAATAGAACATTAGCAAAATAATAAGTAAATCAATATTTAACTCCCATGATAATACAAAGGTCTAATAAATACATTTATAATTATATATATAAAAATGAATAAGGATGCAAGGTAGAGATAACAATAAAAAACAAACCTGTAAAAATAGACAATAGTAAGAAATCCATGTTCAGTGAAACGTAAATAAATATATTATACTGATAAGAATTGTAAGGAAGAAACTAGTACAGAAAATGTCAAAGTAAATGACAACGAAATTAAATAAAAGCGAGACAATAATTTACCTGATAGCAATAGTAAGTAAGGATTATGAATTAAATGATATTATTTTGTTACAATGAATGTTATGTGAAAGTTTATGTTATATTATGCAAATTACTTGTTGAATTCATGGAAAGTAATGAAGCAAAATGTATTATTCAATTACTGTTGTAGAAGGGTATGGGGAGCAGTTAGTTAGTGGTCATGGATCTCAATTTTCTTATATGTGGTCCATAGATCAAGATAAAATTGTTATTAGTTATGAAAATAATAATTATTTGTGTAAATGTTAATAGTTAAGATTTGATTATATGTACGAACTTATGTAAAAAGGCTATAGTTGTTCACCAGTTATAATTAAAGGTAGGTCCATATACAATAAAAGGCCTAACAGCCAATAACACTATATAACCACTCATAACATAAAGGTTAGGTACGGAAGTTAATAATAATTAATGAATACGGTTCAAAGAGCTAGGAAAAACATTTAATAAGTAATGATATATAATAAACCACCTCAATTTAAACAAATTATGATAATGCCACAATGCCATGATATCGATTGATAACATTTGATATCGAAAAAATAATAAATATAGAAGAAACAGACTAAGATCAAAAAACCAGCAGAATATATGTAGAAATTAGTAAACAAACTATAGATAAAGTTATATGCCGATATGATGGAAGTTTAATAAGGAATGGACGAAAAATATATAAAATAATCACTATATAGAAAACATTGAGAAGGAAGAAAAATAATGTGTTGCTAAGGACAACAGGAAAGAGAGAAGTTGTTGATTTCAATTATTGCCTTTTATGATCTGAATGTGATGAGACTAAAAAACCAAAAGAAATGTTTAATGTAATACAAATACTCTGAATTATTTTGATACATACAATCCACAAAATTCTAATGATAATCGTCTTGACTTATGCCAGCAAAGTTTAACCAAATGAGATCATAGTACAGTAACACAATAAAAATAAATAACGGGGTTCCACAAGGAAGGACTTGAATTGTCCTATATCAGAAAAGAATTAATGATATATTAAATCAATACAAAGAGTCAACTGTTTAACAACTAATGATACACACCACATTGGAACTCATAACCTTTTAAATACACGGAACATCACTAATTACTTCAAACGATCGAAGAACGTATTTGGATCCAGAATTTGCAGAAGAACCACCAGTCTGGCAGTAAATAAACCCAGGGAGCTGTATTTCCGAGGTGACCAGGACAAGAATTCCACTTTATTAAACCGAAGAAAGGAATATCGAGCATCTTATCCATTCTGAGCGACGAGGTTAACAACCAACGGCCTACCTGAGTTGCTTCGTTCTAGTCTGGTAAATTATAATTGTATAAATCATATTAACAACACAACACTTCAAATTTGTAATGTCTTGCATCCTTAGCTATGTATTTTTAATCTTCCCCACAGTTACAAGAACCTTCACACCCTGAACTAAATTAATTACAAAAAAAAAAATTATATAACTGAATATAAAATAAAGTATTGGACCGAACAATAATCGATTCACGCAATCTATAGCCTTTTGTATGCCAATTGGAACCATTCTTATTTAATGTTAACGGAGTGAATAAATAAAGAACCCTTGTATAATTTCAAAATCTTATTATTTGGGGTATTATTTAATGAGTTGGGAATAAAAAGTAACTGACTAAGTGTATAATAATTGGTTACCGTAAACAGCGAATTAACCTATAAGTTTCGTTGTCCCGGAACTGCAGCGCTTGTTGCGGAATTCTCCGACACCAAAGAGAAGAGCATTAAAATACAAAATTTACATAATTCTCTTTGAGGTATACTAGGGTTGAGCGAAATTATAGAATAAAACACTAATTACTTAAGTTACAATCACACTAACACTGGTATTTTACTTAGAGAGATAAGCTAATATTAGTTAACGAAATTACTATATTCCCCAACTCCAGATATCTCAGAAATTGAATTAAATTAACACGACCGAAGAGAGGAGAGACAGAGAAGTATACCCGTTCTTAAATACAAATTGGTTACATTGCGTGACACTAACGAGACGCACGTACTCGTTTAGTAACAAATTGGCGCTCACAACAGTGGAGCATTTTCAGGGATAATCCCGTTTAGTAACAAATTGGCGCTCAACTCGTGTAGGGCTTAAGTTAAGTAACTATAATTATAGTAATATTTCTTAACCAGAGCAGGCAACTGTGGGAGAATAAACATGCATAATACCAGAGGTACATCAAAGATGTGGGCAGAAGATATGGAGAAGGAAGAAGGGGAACAAGGACAAGAAATAGAAATAATCACAGACAGCGAAATGGAACAACAAACAGACGAAATAACAGAAACTGAAATAATTACGGACAAGGAAAAGGAAGTAATTGAAGAAGATGCCCAAGGGGACCAAATAGAGAAAACGGGAGCCAGAGAAGTACCAAGTTGGCAGGAGATGATGAAATTTATGGCAGAACAATTTAATAAACAGAAAGAGGAAATTAAGGAAAACTCTAGGAAAACAAATGAGGAAAACAAGGAGAATTTTAGGAAAACAAATGAGGAAAACAAGGAGAATTTTAGGAAAATAAATGAGGAAATTAAAGAAACCTCAAAACTAATGAACGAAAAGTTCGATAGGAATAACGAAAGATTAAACCAAATTCACGAAAGGTTAGATAGGAATGATTGAGGGTTTAAAACAAATGAAGGAAGACATCCTAGAAATACATGAAGAAAATTTAAGGCAGATTAATGAAAAAATTGAGAATATTCATGTGACGATTAACCAGAAGGTGGACCAAAATAATGAGGAAAGAAAATTAGAAATAGTCAAAACAAACGAAGGGTTAGAAAAAACTAACGAAACAGTAGTACAGGTTCGTGAAGAATTACAAAATAAAATTAATGACATAAAAATCGAGAGTAAAACAATGGTCGAAGAAATCCAACAGGAAACTGTCGGAAAATATGAGCAAATAAAAAACGAAGTACATCAGGTACGGGAGGAGAATAAGGAAGGGATTACGCAGATACAGACAGACATGGGTGAACGACTCGAAAGAGTATATGGCAATTTAAACAATATGGAAGGTCAAATTAATACCAGTAAAAATAAAATAGAGGAAATTAGTAGACGCGAACTACAGTTACAAGAAGAAGTAGATTCATGGCGGGATAGGACATGCCAGCATAGTCATACGAATAACCACGATAACAGGGAGTCGATTAACCATGATAACAGGGAGTCGATTAATTTTCGTAATTACAAGCGTAAGCCGATGGAATTTTTAAAGAGGTTGGAAGAGATGATCGCAAGAAATAGAGAAAATCGCTGGAGTATTATACGCGGTATGATTGATGAGACATTTAAGGATACCTATGATAATTGGTGGACAGTGGTGCGCCCGGATATACCGGACATGGCCGAATTCAAAAAACAATTTAAAGAGAAATATTGGTCGGAGTCGACCCAGAACATGATTAGAAATAATTTGAGCAACGGCAGATACGAAACGAACATAGGACAGTCTCCTACTTCATACTTCCTTGGAAAAGGATGTATGGCGCGGAATTTAGAGCCGAGAATTCCCGAAGAATGTTTGGTGATACAACTATCCTACCATTACGAGGAAGGGATAAAAAATGCACGTATGTGTAGCCAAATCAAAACGATTTCAGCCATGGCCAAATTCCTTGAGCATTATGAGCACGAGAATCAATATCAAAGAAACAGAATGTTAAATTATAAATATCAGAAGTATAATAATAACGAGCCACAAACCAATTCCCATAATAATGATCACAATCGACCCGCTCAGAACGTTAATGCAAATAGGACACAGAACGATCACACGAATAATAATAATACCAGGAATTATAATTATCGCGGCAACAATCCTTATAATTACCGCGACAGTCGCAATAATAGAGGAGATGGGGACAGACGACCCAATAATTATAGGCACAACATTAATTATATTTATTCCAGGCCTCAAAATAATCAGCAACGGTATTACCCAAGGAATCACCGATTGGCAGTCATTATAATCAATCCCGGCGTGAAGACAACTATCAACCTGAAAGAAATTATAGGATAGCGGAACCTAATGCAGAGGACCGCACCGAACCTGTACAAAATCAACCTAATAATTTAAATGAAAATAGAGAAGATGGGGGAAGCCCTCATTTAAACTAATAGAGGCAGTGAAAAATGACGAATACCCTTCACTGAACCGTAATCTTGGGGAACAACGACTTGTAAATAAAACTAAGAATAATAATACCATAACTATAATTAATAACCACTATTTAAAAAATATTAGAGAAGATTTGTTGGAAGAGGATAATAAGCATGTATGCAGTAATAGTAATAATGAAATTATATATGTAACAGCAAAATTAAATGGAGTACAATCTACCATAATGATAGATACTGGATCCAACATCTCGTTGATAGATAGTACTGAACTGGAAAAAATACAGCGAGAACGCCAGTTGCCTATACCGACCTTACCTGTTAATAATGTGATAATTATCGGGGCCACTGGACGGCAAAATAAAACAGTTAAAAAACAAGTGTCGCTCGATCTTACCAATAATAATATAACCATACCAATAGGATTCTTGGTCGCAACGGGATTACCGTTCAATGTATTGATTGGATGCGATATATTGTGACAGCATTCCGCGGTAATTGACTTACATAAAGGCATAATATCTTTAACATCTGAAGAAGGATTATGGACAGCCGAATTGGTAGATGCTAATAGAACCGTTCCAATTAACAACAGATGTCTGGCCATAAAAAGCTACTTTTGTAAGAAAAATAAAATACCAGAAGTCATTCAATATGAGGACGACGATCCCGAACTGTGGCAGAGTAAGTTAGAAGAGATCCGAGAATTCCAAAGGGAAAAAACTTGTCGACAAGTAAGTAAGGTACAGGCCAAAAATTTAATTAAGATATATAATAAATACAAACACATTTTCTCTAATGCTCCAGGTAAGGTAAAAGGATATCAGTGTGTGATAAATTTTAAAGAACCAGTGGACTTTCGTAGAAAATCCTACCCAATAGCTTATTCAATAAAAAACGAAGTCCGGGCCGAGATTAATCGTATGATTCAGGATGACATAATAGAATACAGTCAATCACCCTATACCAGTCCCATAGTGGCGATCCCGAAAAAGAACGGAAAGGTGAGAATTTGCCTGGACGCTAGGGAAATAAATAAAATGATCATCAACGATAGGACTTCCCCGGGCGAAATCGAAGAAATATTAAAGAAATTCCACGGCATTAAATACATCAGTACTTGGGATACGGTATGCGGATACTGGCAGGTTGAACTACACCCAGATAGTAGAAAATACATGGCGTTCATTTTTGACGGCAGGAACTATCAATTTAAAAGGCTACCTTTCGGATTAATCAATTCTGTTGCTATATTTGTAAAATGCATGGACCAAGTATTGGGACAAGAAACACTGCAATTCACTACGGTCTATGTAGATGACTTACTTATAACTTCTTCACATTGGGATGAACATTGCGAGCGGGTGGAACAGGTACTGAGAAAATTATCCGAAAATAACATAACACTCAAACTGAATAAATCTAAATTTATCGCCAACCAAGTAAAGTTCTTAGGTTTTAATTTGTCTGAGGAGGGTATCACACCTTCAACAGAAAAAGTAGAAGCAATTCAACTGTTCCCTACTCCAAAAAATAGAAAACAGCTACAGTCCTTTCTTGGAATTTGTAACTATTACCGCAAATTCCAAGATAACTATTCGGAAATAACTGCCAAATTTCAAAAGCAATTATCATCCAAAGACAAATGGGCATGGGGACCAAAACAAGATAAAATTCTGCAATTAATCAAGGAGAAATTTCTAGAGACGGTTATGTTGTACCACCCTGATTTTAACAAACGCTTTTATTTAAATTGTGATGCGAGCAATGTTAGTTTAGGAGCTACTCTATATCAAGAAGATGAAGAAGGACATCACATGGTAATCAGCTTCGCCAGCAGAGTGCTGAACAACTGCGAACGCAACTATAATGTTACCGAGAAGGAGCTGCTAAGTGTAGTGTACGCATGCAATAAGTTTAGAACTTACATACTCGGATACCCAGTGACCGTAAGAAGTGACCATAAATCAATATCATTTCTAAAACGATGTAAGCTTAGTCATGGCCGGCTAACTAGATGGGTCCTTGCATTGCAAGAGTATTGCTTCGATTGGGAATATATACCGGGAAGAAAGAACATAGCAGCCGATATCTTGTCCCGAATAAATATACAAGACCAATCGTTCGAGGGAGAAAAGGAACAGATTGCAAAAGTGTACAATGTCATTAAGAGTAGGAAGGATTTAGAAATTATCACAAATGAAATTAACCAACACCAAAAATCGGATCCCAAATTAATAAACATACGCCAGAAGGTGCAAAATGCGGATGAAATTATTACTAAATATTACTGTATACATGATGATCGATTATTTATTAAAGTTACCCCTAATCAAATAAACTGGAAATTAGTAATTCCCACAGCTGTGGAAAACAAATTAATCTTGGATTACCATGAAAGATATGGACACATGGGAGCCACAAAAATCGTCAAAGCCCTGGAAGAACAAGTGTACATAAAAAATATAAACAGAAAGGTGCAAAAATCAATCCAAGCATGTCACATCTGCCAGATGGTTAAACATAACAATGATAAGAAGGATGGAGTCATATCCCTATCACATCCAAATATAAGCTGGAGAAGGTATTCCTGGATATATGTGGACCATTCCCACGCAGTGGAGGGAACCATAGATATAAATTCATAATTATTATTTTTGATCACTTTTCTAAATATACTAAACTCTACGCTATTAGCAGAGCCACGACCAAGAAAATTCTTGAAATAGTCATTGGACGTTACATAACAGAGATTGGTAAACCGTCATCTATTATCACCGATCATGGTACACAATTCAAGGGAAGCAAATGGAGAAATAATCTCCTAAAACACAACATTAGAACATATAAGACTTCAGTATACCACCCCAGCAGCAATCCGGCAGAACGTGCATTGAGGGAAGTTGGCAGAATAATCCGAACTTACTGTCATGACCAACAGAGAAGGTGGTACGAATACTTGTCACTGACCGAAGAGTTCTTAAATATATCTTACCATCAATCCATCGAAAATACCCCTTATACTGTTATGTTTGAAAGGCTTCCACCTAGGGAAATCCAGGATATCATAAATTTTCCAACAAATCCAGAATATCAGTTTGAAAACGTTAAATTTTATAACCGGATAATGGAAAAGGCGGAAATGAAGAAAAAGAAATATGAAAAGAATAATCCAAAACCAATTAAGTACCAAGAGGGCGAGAAAATATTAATAAGAAACAGGGAGCTACCCAGCACTCTAGAAGGAATAACGAAAAAATTATTATTATTATATACTGGGCCATATGTGATAACAAAAAATAATAATAACAATACCTATGAAATAATGAACCCTGTCACGAAGAAGATTAAGGGAACATACAATCAGGAGTCCATAAAGAAATATGAATAAATCCAATAAATTCTAAATCTAAATAAGAACAACTAACTTATTACCAATTTTGAAGAGAAAACACTTGTAAATAAAAAGAATTTTTTGAACAATATTATATAAATAGAAAACATGTCACCCAAAATGAAGTAAGTCTGAATTAAAATATAGTTATGAAGATTGAGAAGAGTTAATAACAAACCCCAAGATTACAAAAGAAAACCAGAATTATTACTACATGTCTACGAAGAAATATTATGAATAAGGAATCATGGAACCCTAAAAAAAAAAAAAAAAAGTTTTTATATTAAGTATACCTATGCAAAATAATAAAAGAAGAATAATATGACCTAAAATACCTACCGCATTGCCAAGTGAAAAGAACAACCTCAATAAACGATTAATTGTGACCAATGTAATATTAAAGAGAACGAAAAAAAAAAGCGTAATGATCAACATAATTCATTGAAATATAACCAGCCAAAGTAATGAAATAAGATAAGAGAAATAATAGTTGAGCTAATGGCTGTAACTACTCAGAAATACAGTAATAGTAATAATCAAAACAATTACTATTTAGAAAATATTGAGATCAGAAGAACAAATGAAGAGGAATGCTTAGCGTTGTTGTCACAACAAGGAAGAAAAACAAAAATAATTACAAATGATAACTGTCAGAATTATTATCAAAAATTGTTTAAGGAAAATAAAATGGAATCACAAAGTATGAGAGATAGGAATAGATAAATATAAAAGCAACAATGTGAAAAAATTCCCAAATGTTTATTATTAATTAATTAAGAAGATTATTAGGAGATTATTATATTTTTATAGCTGACTGTAGATGAATTCCAGCAGTACTATATTAAGGTGTAGTGTGGACAGCAGAGTATGAAGCCAAACAGTGCCTCTCTGAACTGTACCAACGCACATATTAGGGATTGTTAGGGAAATTAAATATTTAAGGAATATTAGAATCGTTGCAAGAATGACCTCAGATTCCAGGAAAGTATGACGAAGAAAAAAGAAGGAAAATAGCTGACAGAAGAATAATTGAGAAATACAGTGATTACAGTAATTAAAAGTAGAAGAGATGTGAACCTAAAGTATCATTGAATATTGTAGCCAACTATCAACAAATATTGTTTACAGAAATTATATATGATCAAGAATGTTAATAGGAATAATGAAATGTTATTAAATAAACAATTATGAATACTAGTCTAACAAAGTTACATTGAGAAGCCCATCGTTAACCATTAATGTTGATATGAAGAAAAGGCATGTGAAAAAGACAAGTTTACTTGACCTAAACTTCATTCAGGTAAACTAAACTTTTTTAGGAGGGGGAGCATATGTAACGCAACAGAAATGCAGTCATCAATGTTACATAAATAGAACATTAGCAAAATAATAAGTAAATCAATATTTAACTCCCATGATAATACAAAGGTCTAATAAATACATTTATAATTATATATATAAAAATGAATAAGGATGCAAGGTAGAGAGAACAATAAAAAACAAACCTGTAAAAATAGACAATAGTAAGAAATCCATGTTCAGTGAAACGTGAATAAATATATTATACTGATAAGAATTGTAAGGAAGAAACTAGTACAGAAAATGTCAAAGTAAATGACAACGAAATTAAATAAAAGCGAGACAATAATTTACCTGATAGCAATAGTAAGTAAGGATTATGAATTAAATGATATTATTTTGTTACAATGAATGTTATGTGAAAGTTTATGTTATATTATGCAAATTACTTGTTGAATTCATGGAAAGTAATGAAGCAAAATGTATTATTCAATTACTGTTGTAGAAGGGTATGGGGAGCAGTTAGTTAGTGGTCATGGATCTCAATTTTCTTATATGTGGTCCATAGATCAAGATAAAATTGTTATTAGTTATGAAAATAATAATTATTTGTGTAAATGTTAATAGTTAAGATTTGATTATATGTACGAACTTATGTAAAAAGGCTATAGTTGTTCACCAGTTATAATTAAAGGTAGGTCCATATACAATAAAAGGCCTAACAGCCAATAACACTATATAACCACTCATAACATAAAGGTTAGGTACGGAAGTTAATAATAATTAATGAATACGGTTCAAAGAGCTAGGAAAAACATTTAATAAGTAATGATATATAATAAACCACCTCAATTTAAACAAATTATGATAATGCCACAATGCCATGATATCGATTGATAACATTTGATATCGAAAAAATAATAAATATAGAAGAAACAGACTAAGATCAAAAAACCAGCAGAATATATGTAGAAATTAGTAAACAAACTATAGATAAAGTTATATGCCGATATGATGGAAGTTTAATAAGGAATGGATGAAAAATATATAAAATAATCACTATATAGAAAACATTGAGAAGGAAGAAAAATAATGTGTTGCTAAGGACAACAGGAAAGAGAGAAGTTGTTGATTTCAATTATTGCCTTTTATGATCTGAATGTGATGAGATTAAAAAACCAAAAGAAATGTTTAATGTAATACAAATACTCTGAATTATTTTGATACATACAATCCACAAAATTCTAATGATAATCATCTTGACTTATGCCAGCAAAGTTTAACCAAATGAGATCATAGTACAGTAACACAATAAAAATAAATAACGGGGTTCCACAAGGAAGGACTTGAATTGTCCTATATCAGAAAAGAATTAATGATATATTAAATCAATACAAAGAGTCAACTGTTTAACAACTAATGATACACACCACATTGGAACTCATAACCTTTTAAATACACGGAACATCACTAATTACTTCAAACGATCGAAGAACGTATTTGGATCCAGAATTTGCAGAAGAACCACCAGTCTGGCAGTAAATAAACTCAGGGAGCTGTATTTCCGAGGTGACCAGGACAAGAATTCCACTTTATTAAACCGAAGAAAGGAATATCGAGCATCTTATCCATTCTGAGCGACGAGGTTAACAACCAACGGCCTACCTGAGTTGCTTCGTTCTAGTCTGGTAAATTATAATTGTATAAATCATATTAACAACACAACACTTCAAATTTGTAATATCTTGCATCCTTAGCTATGTATTTTTAATCTTCCCCACAGTTACAAGAACCTTCACACCCTGAACTAAATTAATTAC
Source organism: Magicicada septendecula (assembly GCA_034769895.1). Taxonomy (NCBI): domain Eukaryota; kingdom Metazoa; phylum Arthropoda; class Insecta; order Hemiptera; family Cicadidae; genus Magicicada; species Magicicada septendecula. The sequence continues at coordinate 263,023,998 of CM068368.1, read as the reverse complement.
AAAAAAAAAAATTATATAACTGAATATAAAATAAAGTATTGGACCGAACAATAATCGATTCACGCAATCTATAGCCTTTTGTATGCCAATTGGAACCATTCTTATTTAATGTTAACGGAGTGAATAAATAAAGAACCCTTGTATAATTTCAAAATCTTATTATTTGGGGTATTATTTAATGAGTTGGGAATAAAAAGTAACTGACTAAGTATATAATAATTGGTTACCGTAAACAGGGAATTAACCTATAAGTTTCGTTGTCCCGGAACTGCAGCGCTTGTTGCGGAATTCTCCGACACCAAAGAGAAGAGCATTAAAATATAAAATTTACATAATTCTCTTTGAGGTATACTAGGGTTGAGCGAAATTATAGAATAAAACACTAATTACTTAAGTTACAATCACACTAACACTGGTATTTTACTTAGAGAGATAAGCTAATATTAGTTAACGAAATTACTATATTCCCTAACTCCAGATATCTCAGAAATTGAATTAAATTAACACGACCGAAGAGAGGAGAGACAGTGTACTATCTCAAACAAATTGATATTTAATTAAACCTAAGGGATTTTACTTTTATATTTAATTGTTTACTAATAATTTCTTCGGGCGCCATCTTGTTACCAACTGTAAGGAAAAAATTACCAAGGTTCGGATCAGCGAACCTGGAAGTGCAGAACTGGTTATTTAATAGAATACACCTGAATTATAATCACAACTATTTTAATTCATTTTCACATTAAAATATGGTTTTATAAAAGAAATCATGAAAATATAGCCTGTAACCTAATTTCAACTGTTATATAGACAAGTGTTCCCCTTCCCTTCTCCTACTTTTTGCGATCTTATAGAAAAAACAATAACATTTATTATGCCTGATTCAATGGAAACCAATACTATTATAAACCTAGGATTAGTTTTGAAAAACGGAAACCAGCACTTCTTACTTTACTATATAATTAAACAAAACCCCTACACTCGCTCACATACTACCCATTTTAAAATTTTCCCCTTAAACTCCCATTTTATTTAATTTGCCCCATCTGTTTTGGATTTCTGAAAAATATAATAAATTTTGATAATGCTGTGTATATCCAGGTAGAACTTATCTGCCTCGAGTCCGAATTCTAGTCCAGATGACGTCACATCACTTTCCGTTCGCACTTTCACTTTATTTCATATTTACCGAATTGTATATTGTAAACTGTTAATCACATTTTTTAATAAGAAATTTTGATTTTAAGTCATATTTTGAAATATATTATTCACATTTTTTAAGGTGCGGGCCCGCAAATACGTTCCAGAACTTTTAGGTACCACTCGCGCGAGCGTTGAATTCAGACTGGGGATAAGCCAACGGCGCTATTTTATGAAGTCGCCGTGGTTGTACGACCAACTCTTATTGTTTTAAAGTTTGTATCACTCCGCCAGCAGACTATCATTTGTTACACACCCGAATTCCACAGCGAGGATAGGCTCTGACGTATATACTGACGTCAGATGGTCTGATGTTAGTTACATAACTTGTTGACAGTTTTTGTGTGTCCTTGAAGCTGCCCTTGGCACAGTTCCGTCGGTTGTTGTTCTCGCTTGAGAAATTTACATACAATATTTGCAATCAGTCTTACCACCTCCTTGCTTACACTGTCGCTAACAATAAATTTACCTTTATTTATATGTTTGTCCCTATTATCGAAAAATGTTATTTATTTTAATAAAAAAAATACAAATTTCCTGATTACCCCGAAATAGGCCCGTTACAATACCCCCTCAATGAGATATTTTATGCCGAAGCATAAAAAATCTCTTTGACACATTCATACTTGCTAGAGGGATCAGCCAGGATATGTCGCCACAACCCCCTTTACAGTTTACAAAAAATATAATCAACTCACCCTTGGTCTGGTGACTGTGACCGCATCTGAATGACAATACTGGACTTCTCTCTCGAGATCCCAACACCGCAGAGTCAGACAGATACTTAACGCCCCTGCTCTGACGCGCTGGCCAGCTCAGGTCCGCCGCCACAGCATCACCAAACACTGAAACAACAAATCAAATATCAACTAGTGGCCTTATACAACACCATATCCCCAACTGATCTGTTTCCCCCTAGCGGTGCTGGTTTGTGCTAAGAAGCACTGGTTTTGTTTTTTATGTCTAATATATCGGAATACCGAACAACATAACATAACATAAGAAAACATAGTACATTCATAATTCACATCATTATTATCAATTTTATCTTAAAATTTACACACTTTACACCATTAAATTTGCATATAAAATCATAAAATTACCTTTTAATAATAAAATACATAAATCTCCATTTAACTTTTTTTTTTTTTTTTCATAACATTGCAGATTCCATTTCCTTCATTTGGGTGATTCTACGTTATTCATCATAACTCACTTTATCAACTTGGTATTTACTCATAATCTTCCCCTTTTATGACTCTAACGTTCCCTTACAAAATCTTTAACTAGTATGACACCCCTCTATCAAAATCTACTAACCCTTCTCTACCTCTAACTACTTTAGCTCAATTCGCCACCTTCTACTCTTATATAAAAAAAAATACTCTCTAACCCTTTGTACATAGGATAAGTGTTTCCCCCCCGAAAAAGCTCAATTCCCGTTCTCTGGCCCCTGGATTCTACCTAAGGCGGCCCCTCCTCACTAAAATCTATCCCTATCCCATCCCAACTTATCATTATGTTGCGGACTCCCACATTACACTACCCCCTACTACAAAATTGCCATCCCCAAAATCTCAAACTCATTACCTTACTACAACTACAACAAAATAACATCATCAAAATAAACAACAATATATCACTCAAAACTCTACATAAATTCTCCATTACTACTGTGTCAGCATCAATACTTCTCAAAATTCTATAACATACATTAACTCAAAACAACATTACATTATTTTCATCTCTCATTCTCTTTAATACCTCAATATTTTTCAACTTGGACTGACTCAAACGTTTTACTCAAACAATTACTATCACCCACTTCTACCTTTTGCAACCCATTGAAAATTTTAACTATCACAACTTTATTTCATTTTATTTTCAAAATCTATAAACACATTAAAAACATATTATCGTATTTTATAATCCTTATTCCTAACAAACTACATGCAATTAACACAATAAGATATAATAAACACAATATAGGAAGTATGTAGTGCATCTATTTTTCAAATCAAAACAAAATTATTGAGTAGCAAGTTATCTTTTCAATCAAGAGAAAAACAATTAGATTTTCAAAATTTTCAAATTTATTATTAATCTATATTTTTAACCATTGTGCTATTCCACAAACTAAACCATTTAACATTTATTTATTTATTCATTAATTATTATTAAATTGAAATATCATCAAAGAATTTAAATACATCAGAAAATTCAATTATATAACCTTCAGTCACAATATCTAATCACCTCACATTATTTACTTCAATTTAGTATTAAAACACAACATATTTCAATTATTGTCAAAATTTACAAATCATTAATTATTGTCTTCATAATTAATTTTATTGTTTATTCAGACTGCAAAATATTAATAATATTATTATTATTATCACAACATTTTTCTACTACATATACACATTATTTACCTAACATTTCATAATACACACAAATGAATTCACCACATTATTTACAAAGTACACGTCAATAACTGTTCAATTGTTTCGCACTTCATATGTCCAAATCTGCAAGGTCGTTACCAAAATTTACAGTATTCAACAATGTCTATACACTGGTATTTTAGCTCACCCTCCATCGTCATATAAATATCTGATATATTTGTAGCATACATCATTTTTATCCACATACCATTTATTATTATTGTCATTATCATAATAACCCATTACTTTTATTCCATTCATTATGCCATTATAAATCTTGTCAACATAAGTTAGGATTGTCCAGTCTCCATCAGTAATGTTGGTCAGCGTCAGGTAAGTTGTTTCATCATTTTTATATTTATATACTATTACGTCAGGTAAGTCATTATCAAAATAATTCTCTATCTCTCTTTTGACAGGCAAGTATTTTATATTGTTCATCTTCACCCCTCCTAACCTTTCTCTCAATTCATCATAATTTCTTTTTAACTTATACAATTCCATCTCTCTCTCAATACACAACTCTCTCTCTTCATGACACCATATCACACTCTCACCATTATTATAGACAGAGGGTACAACATTATACAACATCAATATACACTTCAATTCATCTACTAATATGGGTCTCTCGCCCTTCAAAAACAACAACATTTGTGAACACCTTGGTTCAAGAAACTTAATGGGAAAATTTACCCTCTGCCCACATTCAACTACTATATTATTTTTCCACTCTCTTTCTACTTCATCAATACACCTTAACATCTCATAATCACATTCTACACATTCATCAGCATTTTCTCCATTATTCTTTACCCCCACTATACTCTCAGGATTGTAATTAATATCATTATCATCACTAGTCATTATTTTATTATCTAACACTACCTCTCCCACTATTTCGTCATTTTTAATACTTGTCATACTTATAACATTGTCACCTAACTTCTCAACACTCTGTTCTAATTTATTTAAACTGGTTCTTATTGTTTGATTAGTATTTTCTAAGCATTTATTTAATTCTTGAATCTCATTTTTCAACTCGTCAAATTTGTCATTCTGGATATTAAATTTAGCGTTAGAATCACTCTTTATTTCGTTAATCTGATTTTTTAACTCATCGAATTTAACATTTTGTTCATCTAATTTACTGTTCTGAACATCAAACTTCACGTTAAAACTACAATTCATTTTATTGATATCACTACTCAAATTCTCAGACATTGTTTTCATTAAATTGAATATATCTGCCATCGACAACTCTGCAACTCGTGTTGTCGACGGGGTAGATTGAGCCGATACATTGTCAATTACCATCGATTCCGTAAGAGTGTTTTCTAAATTTAATTCTTGATTCTCCATTTTGTAATAGTAAAATTATTACTTTAAATAAAAATACTAATATATCACATCTACTTTTCACACCACAATATATTGTACTTACATAACGCTTTGTGTTACTTCACGTAACCTCCTATGTACCTTATTTATACTTCATTCATTTCAAAATTTATTTATATAATACCCTTTTTTATTTTACTTAAATACAACCATCTTATCCGCTACAAAACATCAACATCAATATTTTACCTTTATCAAAACATAACCAATATTTACGTCTTTTTTACGTATGCAAAAAAAAATTTATTTTACCTCAAACAACCATTCTGCTCTCCCAAGTAGGCTGTATTTATATAATTATATTATATAAATGTCCCTGTTCACAAGCCAATTGTACTGTCTCAAACAAATTGATATTTAATTAAACCTAAGGGATTTTACTTTTATATTTAATTGTTTACTAATAATTTCTTCGGGCGCCATCTTGTTACCAACTGTAAGGAAAAAATTACCAAGGTTCGGATCAGCGAACCGGGAAGTGCAGAACTGGTTATTTAATAGAATACACCTGAATTATCATCACAACTATTTTAATTCATTTTCACATTAAAATATGGTTTTATAAAAGAAAACATGAAAATATAGCCTGTAACCTAATTTCAACTGTTATATAGACAAGTGTTCCCCTTCCCTTCTCCTACTTTTTGCGATCTTATAGAAAAAACAATAACAACATTTATTATGCCTGATTCAATGGAAACCAATACTATTATAAACCTAGGATTAGTTTTGAAAAACGGAAACCAGCACTTCTTACTTTACTATATAATTAAACAAAACCCCCACACTCGCTCACATACTACCCATTTTAAAATTTTCCCCTTAAACTCCCATTTTATTTAATTTGCCCCATCTGTTTTGGATTTCTGAAAAATATAATAAATTTTGATAATGCTGTGTATATCCAGGTAGAACTTATCTGCCTCGAGTCCGAATTCTAGTCCAGATGACGTCACATCGCTTTCCGTGCGCACTTTCACTTTATTTCATATTTACCGAATTGTATATTGTAAACTGTTAATCACATTTTTTAATAAGAAATTTTGATTTTAAGTCATATTTTGAAATATATTATTCACATTTTTTAAGGTGCGGGCCCGCAAATACGTTCCGGAACTTTTAGGTACCACTCGCGCGAGCGTTGAATTCAGACTGGGGATAAGCCAACGGCGCTATTTTATGAAGTCGCCGTGGTTGTACGACCAACTCTTATTGTTTTAAAGTTTGTATCACTCCGCCAGCAGACTATCATTTGTTACACACCCGAATTCCACAGCGAGGATAGGCTCTGACGTATATACTGACGTCAGATGGTCTGATGTTAGTTACATAACTTGTTGGCAGTTTTTGTGTGTCCTTGAAGCTGCCCTTGGCACAGTTCCGTCGGTTGTTCTCGCTTGAGAAATTTACATACAATATTTGCAATCAGTCTTACCACCTCCTTGCTTACACTGTCGCTAACAATAAATTTACCTTTATTTATACGTTTGTCCCTATTATCGAAAAATGTTATTTATTTTAATAAAAAAAATACAAATTTCCTGATTACCCCGAAATAGGCCCGTTACAACAGAGAAGTATACCCGTTCTTAAATACAAATTGGTTACATTGCGTGACACTAACGAGACGCACGTACTCGTTTAGTAACAAATTGGCGCTCACAACAGTGGAGCATTTTCAGGGATAATCCCGTTTAGTAACAATATGAACAAACTAATTACAACTTGTGTCTATAAAATATTAACTTCCAATTAATAATAAATTTATACTGTGTGTGTTAAATCGTGTCTTATTTCTATTAGCAAAGTGTATGTTTAAAAATATAATGTATAGTGAAGGTTTCCAATGCGACGTCTAGCGCTCAAGTAGCGAATCCGGCAACCGCTATCTCGATTGACAATGAAATTGAGAAAAGGCGGGACGGATTGAATTCGTCGCCTCGTTCAAATAGAACATTGATAAGCAAACCATTTTAATTGTTTTCTATAAACAATTTGGCGCCACCCGGAGATAATCCACTACGTTTGAACCTCAAATCGGGAACCACGATACCTGGTCCCCAGTACGTTCGCTATGGGCCCAAACATCGTGAAATACATCGCCGTGCGAGGACGCAGTGGTAAGAAACACAGACACACTTTCACACTCAGACACACTGTTATATATTACAGAGGTATACGAACGGACACGAGACACGAGTTTGGTTATAAATTGGCGCTCACAACAGTGGAGCATTATTAATGACAGATCTCTTCTAAATATTATAATGTATTAACAGTAGAACATAAGGTGAATTATTTAAATTAAAGATAATAATTAATTTAGACAACCAAATTCATAAAATTAAAGGAATTAAGGGAAAATAAACATTTTATTTCAATCAAAGATTTTGTTCAATCATAATTATGACATAATAAAAATGGCAAACAGTTTAATGACAGGAAGTAAAATTTTAGAGCCTACATTTTAAAAATACAGTAAATATGGCATTTTGAGATAAAAACATTGTAAGAATATCTTATTTGGTATCAAATCACGCAGAAGTAACTAAGGAAAAAGATTATGTAACTATTATTTGATAAAATCAAATAATAATAAAAATGTATCAAGTAATATAATGTAAGTGTCGACCATGTAACGGAATCGTTAAAATTTTAAAACAATGTCTTGCTAATATTAACTGGGCTAAGACGTTTTCGAATGAAGAAGAAAAGGAGAGAGTTGATTATTATAAGTTGAACAGTACACATCAAACGAGCTCTCGCCAAAATATTAATATATAGTGAAGGAAGAAGCATGGCGTACATCAGCCCAAACCTATAAAATTTAAACTCGCGAATTTTGGAAAAAACGTTCAATAACGATTAAAGTCAGTGATTTAAACCAGTTAAACAATAAAAGTGAACCACTATTGAACAGTAAACCCATAATAACCATTTAAACACTTATAAATGATAATTCCTAATATCGAGACGAACGTGCCATTCTCTACCTTATTGATGGGAGTGAAATAAAACATTAACCAACACAGTTTATCGAAGGGAATCACTAACAACTGATCCAGGACAACCACACTAACACTAGAGGAACGAATCACTATCGCTGGGACGAGAAACCACTAGAAAATCAACATTTATTTGAAGCAGATTCTTCGAGGTGCAGTTGTCTACTACATTTGAATACGAAGCGGCCATCTTTGAGTTCCCACAATTCTATGCGCCACAGCCAACATGCCTTCGAATGGTTCGATACGTTTTCTTTACTAACCATTATATATTGAATAATATGTTTGTATTTTAATTAATAAGCTTGTAATTTGTAATGTTATACTTTCTATACTTTGCCCTTTCTCTGACTATATAAAATAACAGTTCAAAGAACCCGAGAATTAATAATTTGTATAATCTATTAATTTGCCCTGAGAGAGTCGATTCATCAATCGATATAAAATCGATTATTTTACTAATTGTCAATAAAAACCATTGAATATTATAATTTTGAATCCTATTTATTCCTAACTTATAAATAGAATAATACAACACAATAGTTGAGACATAACTACCAGAACAGCTGAGTTTAACAACTTTAAAGGATGACAAACTTCAAATAAGGAAAGATCACAAATCGATTGTTCCTGGAGACAATCCTATTAGCATAATACAAGAATTCAAATTACACAAAAGGATATAATTAGACAAAAACAATCGATAAGAAGTTCCAAATACAACAAAACAGTTTAAAAAAAAAAAAATTACAAACAACAAGAATTTATAAGTTGTAACGAAAATATTGTTTGTTACAACTGACACAATAATAAACTGTTTAAGGCTTCCTTAAGGTTTACATTTTTGTTTTTTCTGTATCTCTTTGAAGGAGTTTAACTCCCTAAATCTCACTCACTATACCGCTGGTGTAAAGTAGTAAAGAAAGAAATTTAAAATTGTAGGAATATATATTATACTCATATTGGGAAGTCTTATTGTAAAGGAGAACCATTGCAGAATACATAAGACTTCATGTATTCATTTAAGTCTAGGGAGAAACACCATATGAAAACTGAATGTATTGTTGTGGCGTAATAAGATTAAATTGTGAACAAAATCAGTATCCTTGCATCTGTGACATAGGCAACTGATGGGACAGGTTTTGCAGTGATATTTACAAGGTCAGTGGATGCACAATTTCAAATGGTCTAGAGCAGCCGTTCTCAACCTGGTGCTCGCGAGCACTATAGTGCTCGTGTAACTAAAAATGGTGCTCATCATGGATGTATAAAAAAGTGCTCACAAGCAACAGTGACCCATAATTTTCAATTATGAACTATATAGCACGGCTGTACAGCGGTTGTCCACCAACAACTGAGTACAGCAGAATACTGTTTGGAAACCTTTGTTACTTCTAAGAGTACTACTTGCAATGGTTTCCAGAATTGTCCGTAGTTTACAAGCCGATACCGACTCTATTGTTTGCAGCTTTAAAAGGCAGAGACAGCCTACGAGGGGTTTATCACTGTAGGCGCCAGGTTGTCTCATTTTGTAAATGGGCTGTTAAACACGTACTAGTACCCTCAAAAGAAGCGGTTATTCAAAATATTTTAATTTTATTGCCTCTGAAATCCCTAAACTTGGCAGCTTTAAGTACGTTCTCACAGAAATGGTCACGTAGCATTTTACACTTAGCTCAACCAATCAATTTTCAGATTTTAAATAGAAATTTTGAAATTTGCCAATGAGACTTTAAGAGCAGCCACTACCATAGAGGTATATAGACAGAGGTGGTGAACTGGCTGAGAAACCGTCCGGCTGGAAAAGAGAGATGGAATCACGTAGGGGTCATTTCTGTCCTTGTCTGCCTGTAACGCTGAACTGACGCTGAATCAGCTGATCCGCGCAAGTTCCACTCTCGCGCATGCGTCAGTAGACAAGGTAGAAATGACCTCTATGAATGTTTCTGCGTGGACATTTCCACTTACACGAGCGCCTATACTTTGCCCCCTCTATGTATATACCTCTTATGGCCACTACTCTCCTCCCATCCCGTTTGAGGGCACGGAAAGCAGAAATTAGATGTGTTGTTGATTTATCAGTTTTATTTAGATTGTGACTGGAGTGACATAGTGTAGCGGTGTACACCAGTTTTGTGACGTATTTTGGTTGTAGTATTGCTGTTCTGTTATTTGTGAAATACGCGTAATTATTGTCAGTTTGCAATTTTCCTTTCACCTCGAAGTGTGTTGTGAGCGTTCTTAAAAAAGAGACATGGATAAATTTGTAATACGAAAACGTAGTGAAGAATCGATACCTAAGTTACCTTCTTCATCAACCCAAGATTCCAACAAAAGTAGCAAAGCAAAAAGAAAGAAACTGTATTCTTTTCAAGGTAACTGGGAGACAGATTTTTTGGTGGTCACTAATGATGAGAATACCGGAGTTATTTGCGTTTTGTGTCATGCACCTTTATCGGGTTTCAGAAAAGCAAATTGTCAAAGACATTATGAAACTCATCATAGTGCGTTTTCTGATCAATATCCCACGGGATCAGATGCAAGGATACATAAAATCAAAGAGTTAAAATCACAACTCCAATGTCAACAGAAGTCTTTTTCATTTAATGTTAATAGTTCTGTTAACAAACTTTCAACCGAAGTGTCTGTATCTGTGTCTCATAAACTTGTTCAGCATGGGATCCCATTTACAAGTGGAGAAATTGTGAAGGAGTGCATAGTTTCCGCAGTGACAACTCTCGCTGAAAGTATACCTGAGAAATACAGAAGTGTTTTGATTAATGCGGCAAAAAATGTGCCACTTAGTAATGACACTGTTGCCAGGCGCGTTGACCTCATCGCGGCTCAAATTAAACAAAAAGCACTCCAGAAACTTTCTGAATGTAGTTATTTTTCTCTTGCTGTTGATGAATCAACAGACATTGCTTCTGTAGCACAATTGGCGTGCTTTGTACGTTGTATAGATAATGTGGGAATTGTAGAAGATTTCTTTTTAACAATTTTACCGCTCCCGGGTACAACTACGGGGAAGACATTTACAACGCTGTCACGAATTTCCTGAAACCTAATGGCATTGACTTATCAAAGCTCGTGTGTGTGGTTACTGATGGCGCACCTTCCATGGTAGGTAAAAATAAAGGATTTGTCGCTCTTCTGAAAAATGATGAACATTTTCCTCCCTTTGTTCACTATCATTGTTTAATTCACGTTGAAAACTTAGCCAGTCATCTTATATCTGTTCCTGAAATTTCAGAACAGTTAAAACTGATAGTTAAGTTGATCAACTTTTTGGTTTCTAAACCCCTGAATAAACGCTTACTAAAAGTCTTCTTGCATGATTTATCAGCGCCACATTCAGAACTAATCCTACATGCGGATGTTCGTTGGCTAAGTCGTGGGGAAGCAATTACAAGGGTCAGGAAAGTTTTCGAAGAAATCAAAGCATTTATTTCTGCCAACGATTATGTCGCTAAGTTTCCAGAAATATTCGGGGATGATTTCAAGATCAATCTTGCTTTCATGGTAGACCTATTTCAATATCTCACCGAGCTGAACAAACGTCTTCAGGGTCAGAAAAACACAATTTGTGAACTGAAAGAAATTATATTTTCCTTTCGATCAAAGTTACAAAGATTCCTCTGGACGGCAAGTAAAAATGACTTCGTTCATTTTCTTGAACTGGCACATACACTCTCGAGTCTTGGTCGTCCTCACTCGGAGTGTCCTAAAATTGTCGTTCTGGCAATTCAAGATCTGTTGAAAGAGTTTGCTACACGTTTTCATGTACTCGAAGAAAGTGAGCCGTTGTTTAATATGGTGCTCAATCCATTTCAATTCAACGTGGACTCTCTCAGAAAAATTCAGATTATTCAACAGCACAATCTTGCTCGCGCGGAACTTGAATTATTAGAGCTCCAGTCCTCTCAAGCCTTAAAATATCTTTTCGAAAAGGAAAGGATCACAGATTTCTGGGGTGCAAATGATACAAAGAAATTTCCGACATTGCGAAATGCTTCTCTCAAATGCTTGACGATGTTTGGGACAACCTACCTGTGTGAAAAATGTTTTTCATTAATGAAATACATCAAGAACAAAGCACGATCAAGATTAAATGACTCACATTTGGAGGACTGTTTACGTGTGGCTGCAAGCGACTTCTCCTTAGATATTAGTGAAATTCTGAGTAACATTCAGGCCCAAGGATCTCATTAGCCTGGTGAGTGTATTTATTATTATTATTATTATTATTATTATTAAATTTTCATGGTGCTCTCCCACTTGCCCCAGATTATGAAAGGTGCTCTCAATCACAAAAAGGTTGAGAATCCCTGGTCTAGAGGTTTATACGTCTTGCAGATGCCTTCTGATTATACTGGTATATAGGACACTCTTGTTATGTTACTGTGTCACGCTGGTGACCTAATGTAGTGTAGAAATTGTGATGTTTTGGGATGTGATTTGGTTCTTGTTATTTGACAATGGCTTAGTGTAAATTTTAATAGTTGATTATTGAGTGCAGACATTTATTGATATTTTACTATTTGTTGTAATATTGTGTGTTGGACAATAATTGCAAACTTGAAAAATGGTCAATACAAGTTTTTTTGTTTATTGAAATTGTTAGTGAGGTGAATAATGATTTCTCTGATGTTCAGGTATTGATTCATGTGTTATAAGATCATAATCCACGTTATGATATATACTAAGTAGTTATTGAAGCAGTTAAAACTTTGGTGCAGAGTGCCATATGATAATTGAAGAATGTATAAGCAGAGGAAATGGACTTAGAGATAAGACTATAGGTGTAAAACTTAACTATAAGACTCATGTATATCTTCACTAGGAGATAAAAATAAATGAGGAAATAAGAGAGTGAACTTGAGTTTTCTAAGACTTGAATAATTGGTTTTGCATTGACACATAATCAGAAGATGACAGAATATAAAAACCACCTGTAGAATTAATGATGGAGAAGAAGAAGATGTGTTGAATATGGATACAGAGAATAGAAAAAGTGGTACCGTATAAGAGAACTTTAGCTCAAGGATATGCTCAAATATAAATATGTTATACTCAAGATAAATGCACACACACACACACACACACACACACACACACACACACACACACACACACACACACACACACACACACACACACACACACACACACACACACACACACACACACACACACACACACACACACACACACACACACACACACACACACACACACACACAGCATTAACAAGTGAACGGCCGATAAATCACCTGTTAACGGTTTAACAAGAGACAGCCTCTGGTTCACAAGGCTCCGTTAAAGTTAACAGGCCTTAAAGCCATTGGTTTTTGGTCCGTCAAGTAACTAATAGCCATTAAAACAGAGACATAAAATTTTGTCCAGTGTCGATGTATGTTCTTAAGACAACACTGTGTGTGTGTTGCGATGTACAGGGGTCACATAGACTAAGTAGTTGGTTATATCATATATTGGAATGCTTTTTGGATTTATTAATAATTATTTCAAATTCAACTAATAATTTAATACTGTTTATGATAACAAAATAATACTAATTATACTATCTCTGTTGACCTTTTTTACAATTTTTCAATAATTTTCTCTTATATAATAATACATACATTTTTATTTTATTTATGAGGTCTTTTGTCTTTTAGTTTATAAGTGTTTTTTAATAAAGTGTATAACAAATTAATTTCACTTCCCTTAACGATGAATGATGAGATGTCGATGATCCAGCCCGGAAGATAGGAGTTGTTGTTCCTTCTGGATACCGCTGCGATCTCCTCCTGTTGTCCGGCATTCAGGGTCATTCTCGGGTTGGGTACTTATACAAATCGTAGTTAATTAATTTTTTAACTGTAATTTATTTTGTGTATTAAACATACACAATGATCCAGCAAACTTCAAGTGTCTTTTTTAATGCCTTTGTGAACAATCTCGTACTTTACTGCATTAGCATGTGGTGTTTTAATCAACTCGCGAACTTTTGGTCTTGTGTTCACATGCTTTCATAGACCAATCATCTAAACTCGAGCAATATAACCGCGCTTTTTCAGGTTCAGAGAGAGACTGAATGACGATACGGAGTACAAAATCAACTGAGGTTTTAGCCAGTTTCTCGAGCGTGCATTGGCTGCAATATTCCATCACCCTTGCAACTTAAGTTAACGTTCTTATTGTACGGACAAAGTTAACCTTGCAAAAAAACCTGTCTGATTGTATTACTTTTCTTCAGGGTCATAAAACTTTCTTAAAAAAAAAACTCATGTATTTTGTTCTTTAATTTGTAAACAAATATTACCGGTCAATAGGTCTTTTATTTATGGGTATTCTGGTGAAAGTCTCATGTCAGAATTTTTATTTTTACGAAAGCTATTTAATTTAATATGTTTTTTATAATTAGCCCTTACACACGATAGCACACACGCACTTGCCATATGCCTACGCATATTTTCGCACCACTTCACAACACTTAATTCATATGCAAATTATTAATTCATATGCAAATTCTACCATTGCAATATATACACACAGGGTGTGTCAGATAAATCCGTACAAAAAAAAAGATTATTAAAACAATAATAGAACAATAATATTTATTCAATATAACCCCCATTTGCTGTGATCATTGCCTCGATCCTTTTTCTGAAGCACATGCACGCTCTCTTCAACTGCTCCTTGTCCAAATCCAGAAATGCTGCCACAATACTGGCCTGAAGGGTTGCCATGTTGGGGTGCCTTGGCTTGTTAGACACATATTCAATAACCCCCCAGATGTAATAATCAAGGGAGGTTTAAATCAGAACTATTGGGAGGCCAGAATTCCTTAGACCAGAATACGTTCACGTTATCGGAAAGCCAGTTCTGCACTAAATGGCTTGTGTGAGCTGGTGCACCGTCCTGTCGAAAGATGTACAGTCTCGCGGAAGCCATAGTTTCCATCCATGGCTTCACTACAGTTCTCAGAATCTGGAGGTAAACCTCCATCATGATGGTTTCTCGCTTTTTAAAGAAACGTGGTGCCATGACATCACCCTCACTGGAGATGACGCTTAAGACGTGAAAACTAGCTGGAAACTTCATCCTAGCTACTACAGGGACATCCTTGAGATCATGGGCAAGCTAATGGTCTTTCCTCCAGTTCACTTTTGCATCAGCAGTAAAACTTTTCTCATCAGAAAAAACATGAGGTGACCTGCAGCTTCGTGCTTCAGTGAACAAAGAAGCAAATTGCAATGGGCAACTCTCTTGACCTTGGCAGCCTCAGACAGCATTTTGTCGTACCTTGAGCATATTAGACATGTATCTCAGGTCCTTTTCTGCAATTCAGCATATGGTGGCCTCACTCACACCAAGTGTAGTGGACAATTTATGAAGCGGCACCCCTTGGTCTTCGGAAATTAGCTCTTGAGCCCTTTGAATGATACTTAGGGTCCTTGCAGTCTTCTCTAAGTAATTATTAAGTTACATTGGCATTACCTTCTACGGACTTTTCTGTGTCTGGATACTTTTGCGCGATGTCTAAAACAATCGATCTCAGGTACCCAAAGAAGCGAATAATTTCAGTTGGTGAATGCCCGACACGAAGCGCTTAAATTACTGCTACTCGTCGATTGTATTACGCGTTTGATCACAAATTAAGCCATTTTGAGGTTATGCATGCCTTACACATACAGCTGGGTTATCTAAATGCCAACAATCAACTACTGCTAAAGTCAAATGTAGCGGGAACTTCAAATTGAATTTTTTTCTGGATTTACCTTTATATATATATATTTTTAAGTCGTTAAAAAGTTTTTTTCTAGTCCTCAGTAACACTACTGTTTTCGGGTTGTATTTTTACTATTTACGGTTTACTACTATTATCATTTATATTTGTTTGTTAATGTGATTGGTTTTGACAGTTTTTTATTGTTTTTGTGAAATAATCTCTTGAAAATGTGTATATTATTATTGCAGTCATCAGTCTTTCGACTGGTCTGTACCCTCCCCACATATACCCGTGGTGCGTGAATTTATATATAAAATTTATGTAATACTAGTACACAAACAAAATTCCATTAACATAATCCGTATCA
The DNA here is from genome assembly GCA_034769895.1 of Magicicada septendecula. Taxonomy (NCBI): domain Eukaryota; kingdom Metazoa; phylum Arthropoda; class Insecta; order Hemiptera; family Cicadidae; genus Magicicada; species Magicicada septendecula. Next base: position 263,007,843 of record CM068368.1, on the reverse strand, counting down.
AATTTTTTTGTTTCCTTTGATCAAAGCTCCTGATTTCATGAAAATATGGTTCTATACTTGCATTGTGTACAGGAACAGCAAACAAAAACAAACTACTGTCAAAAATTTCAAAGTACACTACATTTCCATTGTTGAAATTTTTTCTATTTCGCATGTACAAACAATTTATACCAAATTCGTGGACTTGACAATTTGACAATTGTTTTTATCGTTTTTCCAGACAGAAATTTTATTTCTTAAAAGAGGACATGTCCAGGAAAAAGAAGGCAATCCTCATTAAAAATTGCAATGTTTGTTAAAAAACAGTCAGGAGAAATATTAACGAAGGTTCATGGAACGGGGAATTAGCCTATAGAAAGTACACAAAATTGGTAAAAATTCTCTATTGTGTATCTATATTATGTTTTAAGTTGCATAGAAAAGTGGTTTATGAAAGAAATATCAGATTATTAGATTTTGTTGTTCATAATGTGTTCAAGTATCAGTAATAGGTAATTCACTATTTCTGACTATGGAACACTTATTTGTAGATTAAAAACCAAATATACTTCCTGACACACATTGTAAAGTTATCTACATATAAATTCAACAAGGCCAGTAAAACTGGTAGATTTTTGAATAGATTTATCGAATGTGAAGGCGGTAGTGATGGAAGCAGCTAAAGTGGCAGAGGCTGAGCTTGTCAGAAAATTTCATGAAGCAAAAAAACTTGGAGACTGATCTCTCTGCTGAAGAGATTTTTTGTAAAGTATAATACAAATGCAGTGTGTGCCCACTGCAGAAGGCTGTTCAGTCCTGCCGGACTCATTTTAGGAAACAGGCGAGGAAAATAACAAACATTTTGTAATGCAACCATTTTTAAAATTGAATAAGTTTTTGCAGTAATAACTATAAAGTTAAGAATAATTTAATTTGTCTATAAACACTGACTATGGTGGTATGTATATAATAATAGTACAACAAAATATTTTTATATCTGATGTGTTACCCAAAAATATATGTTACATCTTTCATGTCTGGACTGTTGATGCCTGTATACCAAACTTGGGAAGTTAATACAAAAATTTTAACTGGTAAAGTTGAAGTTAATGCCCAAAAAACTAAGTTAAAGTTAATGCTTACAAAAACTAAATGATTAAAGTTAAGGTTAAAAATAAAATTAACTGATTAAAAGTTAAAACCTTTTTGCTTTTCTTTTTTTTTGTTTTATTGTTATTGAGTAAACTACTTCGAATGTCGATATAGTCAAAATCAGATTAAAATACATAATTAGCCCATTTTTAAAACAATGAATAAGGCCTTTTCAAAATACTAAAATTTCATCATCAGTTCATACAATGTATGTTCCTGTTGTGATGTTTTCCTTTAAATGTATAACTGATGATGAAATTTTAATATTTCGAAAAGGCCTTATTCATTGTTTTAAAAAATGGAATTTTACTGACTATGGTGGTATGTATATAATAATATTATAACAAGTCAGTGGCATAATGTTTGGCAAAATAAAAATATTTTGATCACCCCTGAAATCTTCAGAATACATGTATGTTTTTATGGTGCATTTGTAAATTTTTAATGTATCTAAGTATGTATATTGTATGTTTAATATATCTACATTTAAATTATGTATCCATCTAATGTGTAAAGTGAATTAGGCTGTCAGCAATTTGTATCAGAATTCTTTAATGATCACAGAATATTTTTATATCGTATGTATGTATTATGAAGTTCTATTCCCATAATAATCAGTTTAGACGTTAATGTTGGTATGTATAATTCAGTATTTTCCATTCCTGTTTTCCAATTATAATATTGGAATTTAGATCCTCTAAATCATTTACTTCAACATCATGGTAGACTATCGTACAAAGGACCATTTAAAATTTTAATTGCATATTTTCTTTCTTGATACCTTTAATTTTATAAAATATGTTTTTAGTTTTACAGTTGTTTCTTCTGTTTACGTGGTCTTAACCACTCAGCCTTCATATGATTCTACAACTTTTGTGTATACATGTCCTATCCTTTCTAGGTTTATTTAGACTTTGATCATTTTATTAATTCCTTCTCCTGTGTTTGTTGTGGGGCCCACTTTGTAACCAATTATTTTGGTTATTAAAATGTTTCCATTTTTGACAAAAAATTTATGTCCAATTAAGACTTGTCTGAAAAATTTGTATATGTATTAAACTCTATTCCTAAATTTTATGTTTATTTCCCCAGTGTATAAGCATATTATTTTTATATACTTGTTAATGTTTTACTTACAGTTATGTGTAAAATAAAGCATTTAGAAATTGGTGATGAACAGTGTATACTTCTCTAAGTCAACAGAAATATATTAAAATCCTGTGAGCTATCACAGTCTGTGTATAATCACAGGTTAGATGTGCTTTCTGCTCTGGACTGATAGGTCGGTGGGAACAAGGTGATGACCCTGAAATAGAGCACAGACGACATTTTCCAACTTGTTCATTTATGCTTGCACGTTGTGCTGCTGCTGAGCAAAATCCTGGAACTCCAGGTGGCATTACTGTGAGAGAATCTGTATTGGATGAAGCAGATAGTAAGTATAGTCGAGTATCTTTTGGAATTATTATAGTGACTTTGTGTTTTAATGTTGGATATTTAGAGATGCTCAATAAATGCAGGTTTACACATCCTGGTAAAACAAGATTATTAGCCAAGGTTGTATACACTTTTTTTAAAATTTAAAGTATAGGTTTGATTGTCTCTGACTCTTTTCTGTATCATTATATTTTTCACTGGGCAGCATACTGGATGTGCCAGCTATGCCTGGACACATACTGATAAGCTGCTGAGGTTTTTAATTTTTGAACAGAATTTTTATGATACAGGTATTATAAGAAAATTGACACAACAAATATAATAAGTCATCTTGTGTCAGGAAACAAAATAGTGTTGTTTTGGGTACAGACTTTGGCTTTCATTGTCCTTTTTTTAATTACACAATGAGATAAAAGGGCATGTTTGATTGTTACTGTATGACTGCTTACTAAACCATTTAACTCCTAGGGGATATCAGCATACATAATAGTGGAGACAATATCCATCATTGGTTTATAGACTGAGGTTGAAAACAGAAAAAGCAAGCACTCATTTCCAAACGGGAGCTGATATATAGAAATATCGGTATGGAGAACCATACATGACTTCCATGTTCTAAGATTTATATTTAAAATCATATTCGAAATGAAATATTTCCATAGAAACTACTTCTTTCTACTTATTGCTTCAGCTTTAACCAGAGTACTGTGGTCACTAACGTATACCACCTCACGTTTTCGCACTCGATTTTCACTGATGATGGCAGTCGATGCCACTGCCGAAAAGTCTGGTTTTGCAGAAAACATTGGACTACGGCTAAACAGCCCAGGAAGGAATTTTAACAAAGAACTACATCTTTGTTGCCGATAACGTAGTACACATAAAAAATTCTCCCCCCCCTTCAACTATAATTTTCATTAATAGAAAATTACCCCCACCCCGTTCACCTAACCTCTTCATTTATAGATATTTCATCTACGTTTCTACAGTGGATTATTATGAGCTTCTTGTCAGGATACTTTATTTATCAAAATTAAGTAATTTACTCTTGTTAAAACATAAAACGTTGCTGGTAAACTACCCCTTTCTCTAAACCGATCTTCACCAAAATCAATAGACCTTCAGTCCTCTACAATGCAGCGATGCAAGCAAAAAATATTTGATTCCGTTTGAATGTGCGGCAGTTATCTTTCGTCATGAAAAATTTCTCTTGTTACAACATAAAATGTGGCTGGCAAAATACCCCTTTCCCTTAACCGATCTTAACCAAAAACAGTAGGTCTTGAGAACTCTACAATTCAGGGCTGTATGCAAAACATTATTTGATTCTGTTTGAATTTGCGGCTGTTATCGTTTGCCATAGGAAAAAATTACCCTTGATTAAAAAAAAAAAAAGTTGCAGGTAAACTACCCCTTTCCCTTAACCGATCTTCACCAAAAACAATAGGTCTTGAGTACTCTACAAATCAGGGCTGTATGCAAAAAATTATTTGATTCACTTTGAATTTGCGGCTGTTATCGTTTGCCATAGAAAAAAATCTAAAGACACACACACACAGACACTTTTCAAAAAATGACTTTTTTTCATGTTTTGAGTGTAGTACAATCAGAATCTGCAATAACCTCGAACACGATTTTTTTTTGCCATCACCATACTTCCATTTCCTCAAGGAACATGGAAGTAAAAAAATCAGGAAACTGTAGGACATCTAATACATGTTGTCTTGTGGCTTGCCAAAGAAGAACAGTAATGAGAGGTCTGAATGATTAAGATTTTTCACCTAAAGAGGATCTTCCTGTGAATTAAAAGCTTACTGTGATTCATTTTTTTTTAACACGCAGTAATGTATTTATCTTATTGTTTAATTTGGTAACCATATAAAATATTTTTTGAATGTTTTATAATATTTCAATAAAATAACTTTCTTGAATATTCTGTCGCTCATATCAAGCAATACATGACATCATTATTTTGTTGAGGTGGTGGTTTTGTGTATATACAAGGAATCTGTATATAAAGAATATATCTGTTTATGTATATAAAGAATCTGTCAGAGGTTATGAAAAATGGTACAAATTCCTTCTACTAAAAGTTGTCAAATGTTTAGTTTCCAGTTGACATTTAACAGGAAACAGTACTGGTATGAAATTTAACAAGATTGTAACTCAGTGTCAGCTCTAGTTTCTCAGCTTGATTCTAAAATTTATCGTGTTACTGTAGCAAGAATGTATGCATTATCTCTTTTAAAATTTAAATAACATGTCTGTCGGTATCCAGGCCACTTAAAATGACAAATAATAAATATATTTACGTTATTTCCTGTCTCGTGACCACATATATAACGCAATGGATTATAATTGACGCGTTTCGAGACTATGTCTCATCATCAGAATATTAAAATTTTATCACTCAATGAGACAATTAAAAATTTTAAACATTAAAATTACAAAATCGAAACCAAATCATATAAGCGTGTGTCCGGCTGGCTTTCATCGAGTGCGCACTCGCTTCACATAAATGTTTATATGATTTGGTTTCGATTTTGTAATTATAATGTTTTAAATTTTTAACGATCTCATTGAGTGATAAAATTTTAATATTCTGATGACGAGACATAGTCTCGAAACGCGTCAATTATAATTCAGTGCGTTAATATGTGGTCACGAGACAGGAAATAAGGTAAATATATTTATTATTTGTCTTTTAAAATAATTTTTTAAGATAAGAGAGATTTTTTATAAATCTTGAACATTTGACCAGTGGAATGAAACTCATCAAAAGTGAACTTTGGTTTGAAAACAAACTTCATCAAAATTATAAGAAATAAACGAAATGGATCACGCTCACAGGATGTAGTTTAAATTGAACACAGGTGGTGGTAACATTTTTCAATCCTCACAATGTGATAAGTGAATTATAGAATATAATTATGATTGCCTGTTTTATAATGTAGTTTCATATTTTTGTATATTTGAATTACAGATATACTTTTAATTAAAAAAAATAATTACAAATATGTTTATACCAAAATGAAATGTCCTAACTTATGTCTCATGGTGTAGGCACACACATACATGCGTGCGTGTGTGGCATATAAAGTGTGTACTTCATCAATATTATACATTCAAAAGAAGTAATGTAAACATGTTTATATTTATGTATAGTCATTATATATATATATATTGTCACCGGACAAAAGGCTTGCCGCATGACAACTGGCGCCAATCGTACACACTATCGTTTTTGGTGGCCCTAAAAAGGACCGAGTGGCGAGAACGGTGATGTTGGTCGTGCCGCGCTGAGATGTTCGGCGGCTGCGCCCGCTGATCGTGGCGTACTGCAGTCCTCCTCTTCTTTCGGCACCGGTTGTAGAGTCGGCTGCCGGCCCAGCGAAATCCATCGCTGGCGCGGAACGGGAGTGCGAAGACGCAAGAACGGCGGCGGTTCTATTCTTCGGCTGTTCCTTCCGGCTGACTCCGCCCCGATGTCGTCCGAGAGAGGAGAGGAGATGAAGTGCGTTCGATGGCGTGGCGATGAAGAGTGCGTAAAATTTTCTGCCGGCCCGGGTTTTATTAACTAACCGGCATCGCTGATTGGCTCGCTCCGAGCACGTGGTTGGTCACGTCTCGGCCGCTGGTAACGGAGAGCAGATGTTCGCATATCGCTACCGTCACAACTCCCTCGGGTCTTGAATGCTCTCCGGTACCCAGCCTACTGCTCTTCTCCGGATGTTGTAGAGGTGTCTGTTGGGCGCCATGTTGATTGGTGTGCCGGCTGGTAGCTCGCTGGCGTGGCTGGGTCTTGCATCCGCAAGATGATCGTCGCCCCACGTTGGGCGCCACTTGTCATGCGGCAAGCCTTTTGTCCGGTGAGACGGTATCACAAGTTGTGACGGTAGCGATATGCGAACATCTGCTCTCCGTTACCAGCGGCCGAGACGTGACCAACTACGTGCTCGGAGCGAGCCAATCCGGCATCAGCAGCCGCCGAGACGTGACCAACTTCGTGTTCAGAGCTAGCCAATCAGCGATGCCGGTTAGTTAATAAAACCCGGGCCGGCAGAAAATTTTACGCACTCTTCATCGCCACGCCATCGGACGCACTTCATCTCCTCTCCTCTCTCGGACGACATCGGGGCGGAGTCAGCCGGAAGGAACAGCCGAAGAATAGAACCGCCGCCGTTCTTGCGTCTTCGCACTCCCGTTCCGCGCCAGCGATGGATTTCGCTGGGCCGGCAGCCGACTCTACAACCGGTGCCGAAAGAAGAGGAGGACTGCAGTACGCCACGATCAGCGGGCGCAGCCGCCGAACACCTCAGCGCGGCACGACCAACATCACAGTTCTCGCCACTCGGTCCTTTTTAGGGCCACCCAAAATAACTAGAGTGTACGATTGGCGCCATTTGTCATGCGGCAAGCCTTTTGTCCGGTGACAAGTGGCGCCCAACGTGGGGCGACGATCATCTTGCGGATGCAAGATCCAGCCACGCCAGCGAGCTACCAGCCGGCACACCAATCAACATGGCGCCCAACAGACACCTCTACAACATCCGGAGAAGAGCAGTAGGCTGGGTACCGGAGAGCATTCAAGACCCGGGGGAGTTGTGACGGTAGCGATATGCGAACATCTGCTCTCCGTTACCAGCGGCCGAGACGTGACCAACTACGTGCTCGGAGCGAGCCAATCCGGCATCAGCAGCCGCCGAGACGTGACCAACTTCGTGTTCAGAGCTAGCCAATCAGCGATGCCGGTTAGTTAATAAAACCCGGGCCGGCAGAAAATTTTACGCACTCTTCATCGCCACGCCATCGGACGCACTTCATCTCCTCTCCTCTCTCGGACGACATCGGGGCGGAGTCAGCCGGAAGGAACAGCCGAAGAATAGAACCGCCGCCGTTCTTGCGTCTTCGCACTCCCGTTCCGCGCCAGCGATGGATTTCGCTGGGCCGGCAGCCGACTCTACAACCGGTGCCGAAAGAAGAGGAGGACTGCAGTACGCCACGATCAGCGGGCGCAGCCGCCGAACACCTCAGCGCGGCACGACCAACATCACAGTTCTCGCCACTCGGTCCTTTTTAGGGCCACCCAAAATAACTAGAGTGTACGATTGGCGCCATTTGTCATGCGGCAAGCCTTTTGTCCGGTGACAATATATATATATATATATATATATATATATATATATGTTGAAAAGAAGTACTGTAATATAAGAAAAATGTTAAAAGACTTAACACATACCACTCAAGGGCCTCTTTTCTTATACTGGGCTGCAATGTTTTCTGATTAGAAGTATCCAGGCAAATCATGTGACTTGTTAGCCTTGAGTTTGATCTGCTAGCTCTTATGTTACTTTCTTGGACAATTTCTTTTTAACATTGAAAATGTTTATAAGGACGTGTCACACATTTGAAAACGACCGCTGGTGCGTGATCGAAAATGGGAACTGGTGAGTTTCCATAGAAACTACTTCTTTGTTGTCAATAACGTAGTACACATATAAAACTTCGCTTATGAATGCGACTACATTTAACTTATAATTTGTACATTGGTAAATGAAGAATGAATTCATTGATTGGTGAATGAAGAATGAATTCATTGATTGGTGAATGAACATAAATATGTATATTTTTTAGATTTATTGAATCATTTTCAATCCCCTTCTCTGTGGATTGCATTTGTGCAATGCCTGTAAATTTGTTTTCAGTCTTCTCTGTATCCCTGATAATACAAATTTTATGATTGGCCACTAAATCCTGGCTGGTACAAAGGAAGATGACAAACCATTAGGCGATTTTCAATGGACATACTCTTTGAAGAATGCTACCACATATATAGTTGAAATGTATAGCTGACTAGAGATGTCTGGTGATAGATTACTGCCTTCCATCTGGGAAAGTTCTAAGAATTCCAGGATCACATATTTAATGTATCGTCATCATCATCATCATCATCATCATTGTGGCTCCACAACTCTTAATGGGTCTTTGCCTGTTCTAAGACCTGAATATGTTTTTCTGTGTTCTTTGATTAAGCCTTCCCAGGCCCTCCTTCACCTACTTCAACCTAATTCTCAGTCTTCCTGTAGGCCTAGACATATTATCCATGAGTGATAGAATGTTTGCTTTGTTGGTTGTGTTTCCTCTATTATTTTGATGTGCCCAATCCACCTGAATCTGTTTATTTTAATGACTCTTACTATATCAGGGTGTCTGTGTAGGTGGCAGAGTTCAGTATTATGGTGCCTGATATGTATTTTAACACCTTCCTTCTCCCCCCCCCCCAAATAATTGTTCAGTACTTTGTATTATTTCCGTGCTTCTGAGCCATATTTTAACACTGAACTAATCAGCATTTCTTTCACTGATTGCACTTTTACTTTTAGTGTCTCTTGAAAGATCATGTCTGACTTCAGAAAATTTTAAATCAGTTCACAGTAAATCTGTTTCCCAGGTATATCAGTTCATTTGCATGCTTATAAATTCATTTATGTTGTGTATACCTGTCATTAGCTCGGACTGCCTTACTAGCTTATAATGTATTAGTAGTTTGCATATATTTGTTTTTCTTATACTGATCGTTGGGTTTGAAATAGGTGTTGGCACACTTTTTTGGAATTTAACTTTACATGTTATATTGGATAATGTCTTACCAACCATATTAGCTATGATGGACTTGTCAAATTCTCTCATTACACCATATAGCATTATTTTAGCCATACTAAATATAAACCAGCCATAATATAATATGCTCTTATAAAGTCTATAAATAAATGCTGTCATATGCAAAAGCATAAGATGTTAATAATATTTAAGTGAAACTTATTTAATGTACAAGTAAATTCCAAAGTTTTATTGTGAATGAAAATTGATATATCCTATTGTAAAAGGAGATTTTGTTCCAGTTAATGTTTAGGGAAAGTTAGTAAGACCTATTTTGATATTGCATTTTTTAACAGTATAGTTATTTTATAATTTTGTATTCTTTCAATTTAAAAAATGCATTGCTCTAACAAAATGTCATTTCCTTAACAAGTTTGTAATAAAATTCTAAGTACTTGTTGGTGTTTACTAGTAGGTTCTCTGAGCTGCAGAACTCGTTATTTAGAAAGTAATAGATTTATTGTTAGATAAATTTCTACCTTTTTTAGTACAAAAGTAATTGAAAAATGAACATTAAAAATATGAATTACTGCATTGGGTTTTTTAATTAAATGTAACTTTTACTATTCTGTATTATTATTTATTCAGATTAATTTAACAACTTCCACTTACCTTACGACTTGGATCTGGCCGGATCTCGTAGTGGAGGTAAACCCATTTCGTTCGACGAACTATGACAGCACATTAAACGAACTAAGGTTTTGAAAGAATTTTAACTCGCAATTTTGTGGAAGAGAAATTAGATTTTTCTTTAATTAGTCTGAATTATTGACATTACAAATCTTCGTGCGACATGTTACGCAATTATTATACCTTACTGACTATAGCTTACCTTGTAATGGACAATTTTATAACTTCATAATTATACACACATAAACAAAAAACACAGCCCAGCTTTGCCACACTCACATTCGTACGACATTAAAAACCCCTTAACATTTTTTAGATGAAGCCCACCCCAGCCCTCACGTAAACCGTTGCCACGCGGTTCATACCCGCACTCATAATTTTAAGAGTAAGTTGATTGTTATCTTTCCGAAAAAATACTGGTTTCACTACTTCAAGTTGGATTAAGCACGGTCACATAAACATTTGCGGTAATTACCACTTTTTCTCCTGATAAATTAAAACTTTGTTGGCGAGCCTACGTGAGACCAGCCTGGCGCCGAGACTGCTACTTGTAGACTGGGACGTAACAGGTACAGCTTGCTTTCTTTGGAGGGAAGCTGTTGTTCACTGCCACTATTTTTCGTCGCTCATTGCTCATTTGCTGTTAGGTAACCATTTTATATATATGGAATATTGAGGTTATATTCCGTGTACCAAAGTACGATCTTGGCTTTTGCTCTGCTGACGTCATTTAAGTGGGCTTGGTCTAAGCAACACTTCCGTAGTGAACCCAACTGAACGATGAAAATTTCACTCTCTGGCCATCTTGCGTTTTTAGTCAGAGCGTCCTTTTGAGCGCGCTTGCGTGGGTATTCGCGCCTGTGCGTCGGCACACTTGCAAAGTTCTTAGAATTTTGAAGGGGGCAAATTCTTCAGCTGCATTGCTCAACAACAAACTGCGTCTATGCTTTTGTTTCAAAATGTTGCTTAACACTGTTCTGTTACACAATGATTTTCATAACTCCTTTTTTTCCAAGCCCGCCCCAAAATGAAAGGAATAAAAAATATAATTACCCCATACTGAAAGAAAAATAAGACTCCCAAAATTGACACGCTACAATGTATAACATAATATCAAAGTGATGAATAATTTAGTACTAGCTTTATAAACTTTTTCACAAATATATGTAACTGATAACAATATGTAAAGTTTTTAGAAGTCTGTCCAAAATTTTCAACGGTTGTTGGGAGGTATTAAATTTTGTTAAATATGTTATTAAAGATTCCTGGTTCAAATTTTGATTAAATTTCCTTATAATTTGAATGTTCCACGTAGATGTTTACAATTTTTCAAAATTTTGACTTCCAGTTTTGATCCTTAGTGCTTCTAAAGTTAAACAAATTTTCAGATTAAATACTACATTCTGAGTTGAGTTAAAATTCCCTCCTGTCTCATACTCAGCATGGATTTTTAATTTATTCAAAATGTTGATACTTTTCTGAGCCTTGGTGTCTTACAGTTGTAATATTTCCAAAATCGAATACTTATTTCAGACTTAAGTTAAAATTCTGTGTAATTTGATACTTGAAATGGTTTTTTTGTGATTAATTTCATAATTTCGGGTCTTGGTGTCCAAAAATTTTGAAGTTTCCAAAACTGAACAGTATGTTCAGAGTGTTATTAACATTCTCAATAATTTGATATGCCGCATGTATTTTTGTGAAGTTTTGTAATTTTCACCCCTCACATTGTGTCTGATGCTTCCCTGTTTTTGTAATCAATTTTTATAAAAATCAGTTGATGTGTTTGAAAGTTATTGTGAGATGTACATACACCCCAGGCAGATAGGCAGACACATTTCCAAGAATTTGAGTTAAAATTCTCGTAAAAAGAGAGATTAAAGAGATTTTGGGTTAAATCTCTTAGCTCGCTAAAAAAAAGTATGAATTCTCTTCTTGAGTATGTCTGTTTGTATTCAAGTTATTAGTTTATCTGAGTATTGGTAAACAAATAATTAGTAGAAACCTGACAATAGAAATTGATCACTGACCTCGAGGTGCGCAGTGGACAAACCTCGTTTTGAGGCTAACAAAATATTTAGTTATTTTGCACACAACAGTCTTGTGCAGTGTTTCATAGTGTGAACATCAGCTGCAATAAGGCTGGTCGAGAACAATGGAAGCTTGTGTGTGACAATGATAGAATTAGTGAGTAAAATGAGACAGTGAACTGTTATCGCATTGTCTCCCCCTCACTCCTCTCTAGACAACTTAAGTGGGGGTAATTCATGTGCTGGGTCCGTGCAGCTCAGCAACCAAGAAAGGCTGTCCACATTTCTAACTTCTGCAGTCATTTGTGATAACTTCACATTTGGTTTTCAGACCATTTTCATGACATTTAGATTGCAGTATATTTATTTAAACAAGTATTTCCTTTTTTGGAGTGGATTATAAACCTACGGTATATTCTCAGTCCTAATCTTAATTAAGAAAGGTTTCTTTTAGTATTATGCGATGTGCTAAATTAGGTTTGATTGCAACTTCTTAAAAAATATTTCTTTTCAAATATTTTTCAAGTTACAATAATAATCTTTGCAGTTATACTCAGTGTCTCTAATTTTTTATTAACCCGTGCACACATAAATAGTATTTTTACTTCAACTAACAAATGGGTACCAGCTTGCAACTAAATTAGTCAGTTCCCACGTTACCAACCAGTTGTAACCAAGTTATAAATGACCAGCTACTAGTGTATGTGTCAAAAGATGTAGGCCTATTCGTTAGATAGTAACAAGTAGAAGTATGCTTGTTAAGTGCTGTGTGTGTGTGTGTGTGTGTGTGTGTGTGTGTGTGTGTGTGTGTGTGTGTGTGTGTGTGTGTGTGTGTGTGTGTGTGTGTGTGTGTGTGTGTGTGTGTGTGTGTGTGTGTGTGTGTGTGTGTGTGTGTGAGGGGGATAGAGAGACTTCAAATATTCCAGTAAAATCTAATGTTTTTAAACTTTATACAAAGACATATATTTTTTTGTTATTACAGGTACACTGAAATCGTTGGGAGTTCAAAACCATAGAATAGCAAGGCATCCAAAGTATACAAGCACAGATGCAAGAATAGCAACATACACAACATGGCCTGGAGATGTAGCTCAAACACCAGAACAATTAGCAGAGGCAGGTTTCTACTATGCAGGTAATCATCAGTGTAGACCAATTACTAATTTGTGTATAATGTGTGTGTTTTGTATGGAGTGGAAGTATTGTGACAACATATAAAAAACATGTGTATGTGTGTTCTCATCTTTCAGAGCGTAAAGATGAAAACTCGAACTGAAGAGACACTGAAGGTAAAAACATTTGTACATAAGAAACACATGATATTCATATATGCATACATATTTTGTGTGTGTGTGTGTGTGTTACAGTGGTCTCACGGATCGTCGTATTATATAGTGGAAACAAATACAGGCACTAATGAAGTCACTAATTACCAGCTTAATTAGTCACAAATAACAATTTGAAATCAACAAGGTTCTCTCATGCAATAATTCAAGTTAACTTTGTCCACATGCAATAATAATGTCAATTATTAGAGTTCCACACTAATTATAACACAAAAATCACTTTCCATTAACCAGCCACAATTACTTGATCCGCATTCTAGAATATTGCCAGGTGTAACTAACTAACTAAGCCAGCTGTGGATGCTTATATAGATACTGCAGATGTTCCAGAATAATTTTCCATACTCCTGGCTGCGTGCCAACATAATTTGCATAGTTACAAGAGCTCAAACAGTCTGGAAGCTACTTGCGTACATGGCCTTGACCAGGATGCTGCACGTCCTCGGCTAACCGAGAAACATGTAGGATGATACTCAACTTTTTTAGTGTTACGTAATTGTCGTTGCATTGTCCCTGCTTAAGCCTGTTTGTCCTGATCTGGCAAACTGTCTCTGAAGTAATACTTGCCAGGCGATCTAGTTGATCTAGGCTGTTGGTCTACTTGTGAATAATAATCCTGTGGTTCTTCAAATTCAGTCTCTGGTGATCTGAACATCGAGTTCCCAGGAATACGAATCTCCTGCTCAACCACTAATTTTGCTGGAAACATGCCAATTGTGATGTGTACTCATCAGTACCTTAAACATTAGCTGGTTGAAGTCTCTTTGGTTCTTGTCAACAACATCTTTAGTAACATCATCTTCAACACCTTCTCCCCCGGCCGCTTCAGTTAACTCAGGATTAAGCAAGAGCTATTCCTCAATGACCATAGTAGGTTTTCCAATAACATTTGTCATTATAGAAATTGGTACTTCCTCTACTAGTTCTTCCATTCCGCATGCAATAGGAAGGGTTCCTCTTGACCACACCTGTTGACTTCTTCTTTGGTTAAGATACTTGCTTGATCAAATGGTTGGTGGTATCTGTTATTTTAGCCATTCAAAACCTTATGTTCTCTTACCCAAGCCTCAGGATGTTCTTTCATAAGCCTACAACGAATCCGAAGGCATTCATGTCGTGCCAAGAATCACTTCACCAATCACTGCAGCCCTGAGATATAAAGAGTCATTAATTCATGCTATAGAAAAGAAAAACAAATAAAATGTAATATTAACGGACCCAGATCGAAAGAGATCAGTACAATATTGTAGCATCACGAGATAATACAAAAAAGGAAACTCAATTTAATCATCTAAATTTATAGTAAAACTAATCAAATAGATAAATATTTTGTAACTGAATGAGGAATGCAATAAAGAATGAGTTGATTTTTCTGATTGCACACACTTTTCTGAGATAATATATTTTTACATAGTAACTGTTAATTAAATTTACAATTTCGTTCCGATTTTTGTTAATATTCACATTTTTGATGGGTTGAGACGAAAACTGTGTTCAGCCGACGGACGCGCGAACGGTTCGCATCCGTTGTCATGAGTTGTTATTTGCTGACTGCTGAGACGAACTGCTGCAAAATCTAAGATGGAGGGGGTGTCACGTGACCAAATCTCATTGTCTTCAGACTATGACGAACCAATTTTCAAGGCGAGGCAAATTACGCACTGCATTCCACTGTGACGTATTTGCAGGCTTGGCTTGGTGACTTAATAGGTCAAAGTTCGTCTGGCTAAATATAGTTGTTGTTTTTGCGTATACAATGTTGACCTTGATACAATTTCCTGCACTTGCCTGCGTCGCTACAAAATTCTGACATTATGATTCCGACTTTTGAATTAACAATAAAATTTCTATTTGTTTTCTCTCCGAAAACACTATGTGGGCTGAAATGTCCCGTTACAATACCCCCTCAATGAGAGGTTTAATGCCGAAGCATAAAAACTCTCATTGACACACTCATACTTCCTAAAGGGATTAGCCAGGATATGTCGCCACAACCCCCTTTACAGTTTATAAAAAAATATAATTAACTTACCCCCTGGTCCAGTGATTGTGACTGCACCTGAATGACCTTACTGGACTTCTCTCTCAAGATCCCAACACCCGCAAGGCCAGTCAGGCACTTGACGATCCTGCTCTGATGCGCTGGCCAGCTCAGGACTGCTGCCACAGCATCACCAGACACTGAAACATCAAATTAAAAAATCAAATAGTGGCCTTGCATAGTACCATATCCCTAACTGATCTGTTTCCCCTTAGCTGTGTGCTGGTTTGCGTTAAGAAGCACTGGTTTTTCCTTAACTCCTAACCTATATATGAATACAATATTTATTATAACAAAATATAAAACATCCAGCCTCAATATCGACATTCTTCATACCCTTCTCTTGTTACATCATATTCCCAAAATTCAAAATATTTCTCTGATTCTATCAGAATTTAAATAAACATTTCCCATTACAACATTACAAATGCCTTCCCTTATAGAATTCATATTTCAAACAATTAAATTCATGAATAAAATTCTTATATAGAATAAAACACATTTAAGTTTACTACTTCTGAACCAATTATCTACTTGGAAATGTCAGTCATCTTTCATTATCAAATATTTCTTAACTCCATACAAAATCATTTAGTTGTCTCCTCAGATCAACATCATCAATATAATATATTTAACATTCATTAATTCATTACTAATAATTTAGTAACCTCCTTCCACACACACACTATGGCCCCCCCCCCCCCCCCCCGACTGTAGCACCCAGTTGTCCTCCACAAGAACTGAAGTTAAGGAGGAATTTTGTCATCTCCTGTCTTTGCTTCGGCATTACATTTAAAGTTCAGGTAAAGGTTATTTGCCATTCACACTAACATAAAAACATAGTAAACACTCACAATGAACATAAACTTCATTACATTAAAATAAACATCTCTGTTGCATCTGAATAAAATTTCCGAACATCCCAAAACTTTAATTTCAATTAAACCTGTTAATCCTGTAATAAAACAAATGTTTATCACAAATAAAATTTAGTGTTGATAAAAATTGTTGTTATTAATTTATTAAAAAAAATTTTTGTTTTAATAATGTTTTATTTATTTATTTATTTAATATTAATTATTTTTATTATTTACTTATTCATTGTTCAATTAATTAAACTATGAATTATTAATGGTGTATGACTTCGTGACGAAATATTTGTCTCACCGTGTTAATCCGATTATGTTAAGCTGGGTCGAATTGTATTCTCTTCTAGCTCAGCTCCTTTTCTTCTTCTTCTTCTTGATTTCTTTCGTTTAATACTTCTAAATTAAATTAGGAATGAAATAAACTAATTTTACTAACTCAAATAATCATGAAAACGAGTATTTAGAAACAATTCTGATGTTTATTTAAAACCAGTGTGACAATCTTAGCACATCGACTATGGCTGCGGCTAAAACTCAACTCACAGGTCGATTGTGTCAACTAGACAAATACATGAAATTACAAGATTAATTTATAGAGTTTTTTGAACTGTCGAAATGGTCGAAATGGTCAGGGAAGGGCAAGTCCACAAGATACAATACTTACAATTAATTAAAACTTAAATACTATTACGTAAAAGTAACATATCTTTGCGGTGTTGGGATCTCGAGAGAGAAGTCCAGTAAGGTCATTCAGGTGCAGTCACAATCCACTGGACAGTGGTAAGTTAATTATATTTTTTATAAACTGTAAAGGGGGTTGTGGCGACATACCTGTCTGATCTCCCTTTAGGAAGTATGAGTGTGTCAATGAGCGTTTTTTTGCTTCGCCATTAAACTCTCATTGAGGGGGTATTGTAACGGGACATTTCAGCCCACATAGTGTTTTCGGGAAAAACAAATAGAAATTTTATTGTTAATTCAAAAGTCGGAATCATAATGTCAGTAATTTTCGTAGCGACGCAGGCAAGTGCAGGAAATTGTATCAAGGTCAACATTGTATACGCAAAAACAACAACTATATTTAGCCAGACGAACTTTGACCTATTAAGTCACCAAGCCAAGCCTGCAAATACGTCACAGTGGAATGCAGTGCGTAATTTGCTCGCCTTGAAAATTGGTTACATCATAGTCTGAAGACAATGAGATTTGGTCACATGACACCCCCTCCATCTTAGATTTTGCAGCAGTTCGTCTCAACAGTCGGCAAATAACAACTCATGACAACGGATGCGAATCGTTCGTGCGTCCGCCGGCTGAACACAGTTTTCGTCTCAACCCAAACAAAAATGTGAATATTAACAAAAATCGGAACGAAATTGTAAATTTAATTAACAGTTACTATGTAAAAATACATTATCGCAGAAAAGTGCGTGCGACCCACGAAATGGCAGGGCATCACGAGATAATACAAAAAAGGAAACTCAATTTAATCATCTAAATTTATAGTAAAAACTAATCAAATAGATAAATATT